>OY804592.1:70026163-72898486 GCA_963680895.1 Fragum sueziense
AAGGGAAGAGGTTTAGAAGGGTCAGAAAAATAAGACAAGAGGGCCAAGATGGCCCTGTATCGCTCCACTGGCTTTTAGACATTTAGACTACAAACTTCTTGAAGGAATACAATAGAGGTCTATTCAAAGAAGATTCATGCTACACCAGAATGAAAATCCAATAAGTGATTAAGGAGAAGAAATGTTTTTAAAATTTTCTTAAAATTACACTGTTTCATATAGCAAAAAAAAGCCTAGCCCACAACAGCCAAGCTTTTCATCCGATCGTGAAAAAATTTGGAAGAGATTCATGCAAGGAAAATTCGTGTGAAGTTTGGTTGAAATTGGTCCAGTAGTTTTGGAAAAAAAGATTTTTCGAAAATTTAATTTAATTAATCAAAATTTAAGTTCTACATAGAATTTTTTTTTTTTTTTTGAAGGAATTAAGAAGAGATTAACCCCTTCGCTGCCAGGCAAATATTGGAAAATTGGTTCCTATTTGCCAAGCTATTTTCCAAGAATTTGATGGTTGTGTAAGAAATCAACTTATAACTAAAAAACTATTCAATAAAACTATATAAAACCTTATATTATCTAAAAGTTAATTGAAAATGCTATTCAGTGAATATATTTTAATTCATTTTGGAAATTACATTTGTTGTTATTAAACTTTGGAAAAAACATCGTTCTCCCCTCATGACGGCTCAGGCCGTCACGGGGCAGTATAGCGACATTTTCGCATGACGGCTCAGGCCGTCACGGGGCAGCGAAGGGGTTAATGCAAGGAACATTTATTTTCTGTAAAGTTTGGTTGAAATTGGTCCAGTAGTTCTGGAGAAGAAGAATTTTTAAAGATTTTTCGAGAATTTAATTAAATAAATTAAAATTTAAATTCTACATAGAATTTATTTTTTGAAGGAATTATGAAGAGATTAATGCAAGGAACATTTCTGTAAAGTTTGGTTGAAATTGAACCAGTTGTTTTGGAGAAGAAGATTTTTCAAAAATTTAAATCAATTAAATTATTTAAAATTCAAGTTCTTCACGGATTTTATTCTTTTAAAGAAATTTAGTAGAGATTCATGCAAGGAAGATTTCTGTGAAGTTTGGTTGAAATTGGTCCAGTAATTTTGGAGAAGAAGAATTTTTAAAGATTTTTCGCAAATTCAATTCAATTAAATTAATCAAAATTCAAGTTCTACATTGATTTTATTCTTTTGAAGGAATTTGGTAGAGATTCATGCAAGGATGATTCGTGTGAAGTTTGGTTGAAATTAGTCCAGTAGTTTTGGAGAAGAAGAATTTTTAAAGATTTTTCGAAAATTTAAATCAATTAAATAATTAAAATTCAAAGTCGGCGCGGATTTTAATTTTTTGACGGAATTTGGTAGAGATTCATGCAAGGAAGATTTCTGTGAAGTTTGGTTGAAATTGGTCCAGTAGTTTTGGAGAAGAAGAATTTTTAAAGATTTTTCGAAAATTCAATTCAATTAAATTATCTAAAATTCAAGTTCTCCATAGATTTTATTCTTTTGAAGGAATTTGGTAGAGATTCATGCAAGGATGATTCGTGTGAAGTTTGGTTGAAATTGGTCCTGTAGTTTTGGAGAAGAAGAATTTTTAAAGATTTTTCGAAAATTTAAATCAATTAAATTAATTAAAATTCAAGTTCTGCGCGGATTTTAATCTTTTGAAGGAATTTGGTAGAGATTCATGCAAGGAAGATTTCTGTGAAGTTTGGTTGAAATTGGTCCAGTAGTTTTGGAGAAGAAGAATTTTTAAAGATTTTTCGAAAATTTAAACTTAAATTAATTAAAATTCAAGATCTGCACGGATTGTATTTTTTTGAAGAAATTTGGTAGAGATTCATGCAAGGATGATTCGGGTGAAGTTTGGTTGAAATTGGTCCAGTAGTTTTGGAGAAGAAGATGTTTGAAAATTGTTTATGCACGGACAGACGGACGGACGCACGACAGACACAGGGCCATGACATAAGCCCCGCTGGCCTTCGGCCAGTGGAGCTAAAAACGGTCAGAAAAATAAGAAAACGGGGATAGTGCAGTTAGTGCTATTTAGTAAGTAGCAAATTTTAAGCAAAGGTGCTCATTTGTCAGTAAGGCAATTATTTACGGATGATCTGTGCCTTTGTTTTTGTCAATTTTCTTGTGATATGATTCAAACATCCTGATGTTTCAATGGTGAATCAAAAAGCACTATTCCATGAATATGTGAGTATATCGATATTATTTTCAGAGATATTTTCAAATCACAAAAGGATAATATGTTTATTTTCAAATTAGGTGTTTTATGCATTTCCATACATAAATGTCCCAAGTGTACAAAAAAGGTTTTTTTTCTTGAAAAAATAATTAAAGATTTCCTTATTTTAAATTGTTTTAGCATAGTAAGGATATTAAAGATGAGTAAATACTTTCAAATTTACACTTATTTGCTTTTGGCAGCTTTAGTGAAAGATGAATACATCTTTGAAATTTAAAAAAACATGATGACTTGTTATTACTTATAAGATTTCATATAACAACTGCTAGTTCCATAATTTGAAAATGCCATTATGGGAACATGGCTCTTTAATGCCAAGTATAAATAAAATCAATTTTGCGTGTTATAGTTGCTTGTATATGAGTAATTTTCGATTCATTGTTCTTATCTTGACCAATTGTCCCAAGTGTACGAAATATCTCCATATTATGACCCATTTTCAACAAGCAATATCTGATGCAACTTTTGACATACACTGACGAAACTTGGTCTTTCTTTTAGGAATATCATAAATTCTAGTAAACATTGAGTTTTTTAATCATTCTCCACTCCAGACAAACATAAACAAAACTTTTAGAGGTGCACATTTGAAAAAAAGTTAAAAATCTCAATTTTTCAATTTTGTTTATAGCTAAGCAATGTTTTTTTGGCATTAAAAACTTTGAATATTACCTATCTTTATTTGAAATAATGAAAAAAACACTGATTGGATGATTTATATGGTTCCAATAAGGTACGAAATACTGTCATTTTTTTCACAAATTTTAACTCAAAGTTTAAATCAAAGCCTTAGTTGTGAATTTATATTTGCACTTATCATCACGGCCCTAGTAATTTATCAAACTTGAACCATTTTCTTTCACGATGCTAACAAAGATTTTGTCCTATTTTAGCATCTAAAATTCACCAAAAAAATGAAAACTTGCTTCATTATTTTTTAACATACCCATATGTGACCCGTCATGCTAAAAGGGACCATATCCAGACTCCAACAAGAGGGCCATGATGGCCCTAGATCGCTCACCTGAAATTTTTTGCCTTGTTGAAATAAACATTTTGACCTGTATAGCAGCAAATTAAGAATTTTGCAATAAAGCCCCTTTTCCTTAGTTTTTTTCAAAAGAATGAAACAAGATTCAGCCTTTTCAAAAGTGTTTGCTCTTTTACCCTTTTTCTGATGCCGCTGCACTAAGAGCTTTGATATTAATCAAATTCTTATAACAACTTTGAAAGCCCTTCATCCAAAGATCATTCGTGTGAAGTTTCAAGAATATTGGCCAACTACATGTAGTAAGCCAGAAGATTTTTAAAAGATTTGGCTATTTTCCCCTTTTCTCATGCCGCGGCAGTCAAAGGCTTTGATGGAATCAAAGTCTCTCAAAAACTTTGAAAGCCCTTCACCCAAAGATCATTCATGGGAAGTTTCAAGAATATTGGCCAACAAGTTGAAGGCAGACGATTTTTACAAGATTTGGCTATTTTCCCCTTTTCTCATGCCGCGGCAGCCAAAGCCTTTGATGGAATCAAATTCTTTTAACAACTTTGAAAGCCCTTCACCCAAGGATCATTCATATTAAGTTACAAGAATATTGGCCTACTAGTTAGGTAGAAGAAGATTTTTAAAAGATTTGGCTATTTTCCCCTTTTCTTATGCCGGGGCAGCCAGAGTCTTTGATGGAATCAAATTCTTTTAACAACTTTGAAAACTCTTCACCCCAGGATCATTCATGTGAAGTTTCTAGAATATTGGCTAGCTAATTAGACAGAAGAAGATTTTTAAAAGATTTGGCTATTTTCCCCTTTTCTCATGCCGCAGCAGCCAAAGTCTTGGATGGAATCAAATTCTTTTAACAACTTTGAAAGCCCTTTACTCAAGGATCATTCATGTGAAGTTTCAAGAATATTGGCCAACTGGTTAGGCAGAAGAAGATTTTTAAAAGAGTTGGCTATTTTCTGCTTTTCTCATGCCGCGGCAGCCAGAGTCTTTGATGGAATCAAATTCTTTTAACAACTTTGAAAGCCCTTCACCCAAGGATCATTCCTGCCAAGTTTCAAGAAAATTGGTCCACTGGTTTGGGAGGAGAAGATCTTTAAAGAAATTGTGGACGGCCGGCCGGACGGACGGACGGACGGACGGACGACGGACAACGACCGGTCACAATACCTCACCTTGAGCACTTTGTGCTCAGGTGAGCTAAAAATGCAAAATTTTGACAATCTTGTCAGACACAACACAGGTCATAATCCTGTATGCGAAAAATGAACATATCGTGGTTGTAAATGCAAAACCTCGTATGTCGATTCTTGCTATTTTCGAAGTACAAACGTGTGTGCCCAGTTTAGACAATTCTCGCAGGTTTTGAGATATTTTAACTGATCAGTTTTAATGATACATTATTTGCGAACAGTATGTCCAAATTTCAAGTAAAACATTTCACTTTGGGAAAGGTTATTACACTTTATTCACTCCCCTTTAAAATTTTCCAAAAACGAGATACGATGTTTTGCATTTACAACGACGATATAGTACGATAGGGAAAACATTCCAGAGTTGGAAAATTACATAAAAGTGAAAAGTGTCGGCCCTAGCAGTGATTTTTTTTTCAATTCAAAGACTGTGAGTCCTGGGGACTCCCTAGATTCCATATCAATGAGTCCAGGTACTAACTTTGTGAGTCCAATACACTATTCTTAAGGACAGATCCTCCAATTGTTACTGCGCAACTTACTGCGCATATCCTAAATAACGAAATAAAGCTGTTTCGGTAATTGGCCCTTTTCAGCAAATGTATTTCTTACATTTAGTTAATGTTTGGTTGATAAATGACAAGACCCTTTTCGATTATTTCAATTTTCTCTGTTTGGTCAATTAAAGTGTAATAGTACTCGGATGGTACATTTCGCTTTCTGTTACGCGTTCAACATGTGGCGTTAGCGATAGGAAACGGAGACAACAAAAGCAAAGTAGTGTCTTTATGAGATAGTCCGCTTCAGATGGACACAAAAGATGACACGTTTTACTATCTAAAGCTGGCAATAAGGAAGAAAATGAATGAAAGTAGTGAAACAATTTCGGACACAGCTGTAAAAAGTAAACCAAATTTTACTTATAGCTAAGAAAACGCTTGGTTTGATATATTTTTCTTTTTTTGTTTTTGTAGGTATGACCAAGCACTATGTCTATACCAAAAAAGAAAAAATTCTTACCGCTGGAATATTTTTTATCATCAGAAACGTTGCGAAAAAAGAGTAATTTCAGCTACTTTTGAAAGAATGTTTTACTAAAAATTTCAAAATCATCACTAAATTTTCCCAAATTGATACTCATTTAGACAGAATAAAACATATTGAACCCAATGAAGACTTATTTATGTAATCCTAGTCATTTCGAACACCTTTTTGTGGGTTTTTAAGTGACACCTCATTTTTGCAATTTTAGACAAGAGTAGTCTCCCTTGAAATTCAATAACTTTTTAATTCGCTTGGTGACCTATAGTTTTTAAGTCATTTTTTTACTTCTCATATATTTAAATATCAGTACAGAAAAAATAAAAAAAATCTTACCGTGGGAAATAAATGGAGGATCTGTCCTTAATATGAAATATGTAAAAATTGTTGCATCCTGGGTAGTGTTGTGCCGATAGTCTCCAGCTATCGAAAGCTATCGGATTGAGCCCAAAATCGGCTACAATCGATTGAAATTTTTCACTATCGATACTATCGTTAGAGTTGTGCTTTTGCAGGTATTTTCGGACATTTGAATCCAAATTAAAATTCCCAATTCAAAAGTAGAGGGCCTATCTATTTCCTGGCATAAATAAAATTTCCAGACCATTTTCTTATTCCCTCCCATTGTCATAACATGGCTTTTAACAAAGGAAAGTAGAATGATGTAAAAGTTAACGCTAAAAATGTAAATCTAGGCAAACAAGAGATGTTTGTAAAACATATACGCCCCCTTAAAGTGCCTACATTTGATGTAGGTCAAAGTCCCAGGTCAAGTTAAAAAGGTCCAAGGTCATGGTCAAATATGAAAGGTCTTGGTAGGAGGTGTCTATGTGTGAAATATCAAGGCTGTATATGTAAAAGTAAAATGAAATATAGGCCAGATTAAAGTTTTTAAAAGTAGGCCAAATGCCAAGGTCAAGGTCATGGTCAAATGTGAAAGGTCTTGGTTGGAGGTGTCCATGTGTGAAATATCAAGGCTGTAGGTGTAAAAGGACATGATATATATGCCCGGTTTAAGTTTTTTTTAAGTAGGTCAAACTCCAAGGTCAAGGTTGCAATATTCAAGGTCACGGTCAAATGTTAAAGGTCTTGGTAGGGGGTGTCTATTTGTGTAATGTCAAGGCTGTAGGTGAAATAGGACATAAGATAAAGGCTAGGTTAAAGATTTCTAAAAGTATGTAAAAATCAAAGGTCAAGGTCACACAGGCCAAGGTCATGGTCAAATGTGAAAGGTCTTGGTAGGAGGTGTCCATGTGTAAAATATTGAGGCTGTATAGGTAACAGGACATTAGATATGTGCATAGTTTAAGTTTTTTATAAGTAGGTCAAACTCCAAGGTCAAGGTCCAAGGTCATGGTCAAATGTGAAATGTCTTGGTTGGAAGTGACCATGTGTGAAATATCAAGGCTATATGTGTAAAATGACATGAAATATAGGCCAGGTTAATGTATTATAAAAGTAGGTCAAACACCAAGGTCAAGGTCACAAGGTCCAAGGTCATGGTCAAATGTGAAAGGTCTTGGTAAGAGGTGTCCGTGTGTAAAATATTGAGGCTGTATAGGTAACAGGACATGAGATATATGCATAGTTTAAGTTTTTTTTAAAGTAGGTCAAACTTCAAGGTCAAGGTCCAAGGTCATGGTCAAATGTGAAATGTCTTGGTTGGAAGTGATCATGTGTGAAATATCAATGCTGTATGTGTAAAATGACATAAATATAGGCCAGGTTAATGTATTATAAAAGTAGGTCAAACACTAAGGTCAAGGTCACAAGGTCCAAGGTCATGGTCAAATGTGAAAGGTCTCGGTCATAGGTGTCCATGTGTCAAATATCAAGGCTGTATGTGTAAAAGGACATGATATATCAGCTAGGTTAAAATTTTATAAAAGTAGGTAAAAGTCCAAGGTCAAGGTCACAAGGTCCAGGGTCATTGTCAAATGTGAAAGGTCTTGGTAGGATGTGTCCATGTGTGAAATATCAAGGCTGTATGTGTAATAGCACATGAGATATAGGCCCAGTTTTTTTTTAAAGTAGGTCAAACTCCAAGGTCAGGGTCACAAGGTCCAAGGTCATAGTCATATGTGATAGGTCTTAGTCGGAGGTTTCCATGTGTCAAATATCAAGGCTGTATGTGTAAAAGGACATGATATATCGGCCAGGTTAAAGTTTTTAAAATGTAGGTCAAACTCCAATGTCAAGGTCACAAGGTCCAAGGTCATGGTCAATTTTGAAAGGTCTTGGTAGGAGGTGTCCATGTGTGAAATATCAAGGCTGTATGTGTAATAGGTCATGAGATATATGCCCGGTTTAATTTTTTTTTAAAGTAGGTCAAACTCCAAGGTCAAGGTCACAAGGTCCAAGGTCATGGTCAAATGTGAATGATGTTGATAGGAGGTATCTATGTGTGAGATATCAAGTCTGTATGTGTTAAAATACATGAGGTATAGGCATGGTTAAGAATTAAGTGTAAAAATCAACAAAGGGCAATAACTCCAAGAAGTTGATCGGCAAGGTTATGGTTCTTGTGCACTGCACCTCTCCATAATGAGATCTATCCACCTGTAAAGTTTCATGATTCTACCTTACATACTTTTTGAGTTGTGCTCTGGACAAGAATCAAGTTATAAAATCAAAGGGCAATAACTCAAAAATGTTGATTGGCAGAGTTACGGTTCTTGTGCACTGCACCTCTCCATAATGAGATCTATCCACCTGTAAAGTGTCATGATTCTACCTTATATACTTTTTGAGTTATGCTCCGGACAAGAATCAAGTTTGAAAATCAACAAAGGGCAATAACTCCAAAAATATGATAAGCAGAGTTACGGTTCTTGTGTACTGCACCTCTCCATATTGAGATATATCCACCTGTAAAGTTTCATGATTCACCCTAACATACTTTTTGAGTCATGCTCCGGACAAGAATCAAGTTTGAAAATCAATAAAGGGCAATAACTCAAAAAATTTGATCGGCAGAGTTACGGTTCTGGTGCACTGCACCTCTCCATAATGAGATCTATCCACCTGTAAAGTTTCATGATTCTACCTTACATACTTTTTGAGTTGTGCTCTGGACAAGAATCAAGTTATAAAATCAACAAAGGGCAATAACTCAGAAATTTTGATCGGCAGAGTTACGGTTCTTGTGTACTGCACCTCTCCATAATGAGATCTATCCACCTGTAAAGTGTCATGATTCTACCTTACATACTTTTTGAGTTATGCTCCGGACAAGAATCAAGTTTGAAAATCAACAAAGGGCAATAACTCCAAAAATATGATCAGCAGAGTTACGGTTCTTGTGCACTGCACCTCTCCATGATGAGATCTATCCACCTGTGAAGTTTCATGATTCTGCCTTTAATACTTTTCGAGTTATGCTCCGGACAAGATTTGGTCTACGGACAGACCGACCGACCGACCTTCCGACCGACACTTGCAAATCAATATACCCCCATTTTCTTCGAAAGGGGGCATAAATATGAAAGTATGACTTGATTGGTAGTCTGCCATTTGCTTAATCAGTAAAATTAATCTGACATTAACCCTTTCCCAAACGTCAAAATTTTAGGGTGATCCGCTTCAAAAACTGCCACAAATGACTAAATAGGTGTTATCAAAGATAGGACTTGTCTAAAATATGGCATGGAAAATATTGAGACAAAAGGAGAAACTGCTGGTTATCAGCAGTTTCTTCTTTTGTTTCAATGTTTTCCTAAGTCTTTTCTATTAGGGACGTCAAAATCAGGTCTTGTTTGGGAAAGGGTTAACAATGACTTTTGATGGATAGATTCCAGTATTTGAGCAGATTAAACAATATTCTTTACTAAAATGATACCTCTATGTATCTCTGATATAAATGTATGATAATATATCTCATGATATGTTATTTGTAATTTACTAGGTTAAATTGTTGTTGTTGTTTAAAAAAAAGATTGTACAATCGATAATCAATCGGTATGGCTCTCCGATTATCGATAGTGATTTTGCTGTCCGATATACAACCCTAATCCTGGGACTCGCTAGAATTAAAACTTTGCATCCCAGAGACCAAATTATGAGTAAAAGTTGCAGGATGCGCAGGTAAAAAAATCACTGCCCTAGTCTGGCTGCGCGGACTGCGCAGACTGACTAGGGTCGATATTTTTCACACTTCCTTTAAGGTCCCTTCTAGCGTGACGGGTCACATATGTTTCCTTTGTAATAAGTTAGTGTAATGGCTCAAAAACTCTGACAGACTTTGTTTCAGTCTAACGAAAAACAATCGCACAGCTATGGCTACAAACAAACACTAATAGCCCAAACTATTAACCGTAATTATTATAATAAACACCCATATTTTAATAAACAACCATCCCCCAAACCTTGGTTGATTGTGAAAATCTACTTATTCTGAGCACAATTTTAGCGAAAAGGGTGATTCTAATAAACGCCTAGCCCCCATTTACAGACCACCTGATTTTTCGCTAAATAAATATTTAAGGAGTTTTAGTAGTCCGCTTCAGTACCACGTCTTTTACGGTACCGTGGTATTCAAAACATTGTTCATTTGTGGATGAAGTATCGCCTACCAACTGCGTACATTAGCAAAACTAAAAGCAAATTCATTTACTCTAATCTTCTGTAATTACTTTTATTATCATTTCGACTGCATTCAAATTTAATTTAGAAAGAGAAATCATCATACACATGGAATATTTTCATGTCCCCATCAGGGTTTTTTCCCCTACTATAATTAGTACCTGTAAAAGGAACCTTTCCCAATGACTACAGGCTCTTTCCCAATTTTAGTACAGGCCGTTTCCCAATCTCCATAGCTACCGTTCCCAATGATCTTATGTGCCGTTCCCAATGGCCAATCATGCCATACATTTTAGTTTGACTAGAAATATCTCATCCAAACAGTTTATATGGGTTACTGAGAAGTTGAATTCTTTTTAGACAGATCCAAATTCAAAGTTCTAAGCTTTCAACAGACCAAAGCATCATTTCCCAAAATAGAAACACTTCCAAAGTAGCTAGGAAAAGAATTAGATTAGAACATAATAATTATAGAAGAATTTACATCTACAAACATTTTGTGTTAAGCTCCAATGCTTTCTTAACCCTTTCCACAATGTCTTGGAATGGTGTCACTGTGAAAATAACAGGAATTTTTTATGCAGACAACGTTACACAATTAATGTTACTTTAAATACCTGGAAAGTATTGAGAGAATAGGAGTGAATGCTGGATTTCAGCATTATCTACTATTCAACAATTTCTAAATATATACAGATATAATAAATGGTCAAAATATATGGTCACAAGTATGTTCCTGTTTAAACCAAGACCTTACAATGATATGTGGTGCAAAATTAAGCCGCTAATGATAGATAAAGATGCACCTTTAAGATTCCCAATTCATCAATTTTGCGAATTAATCTTTTCCCAATTTGAAGATTTCACGACGCGAAAAATTCCCAATCGTAGGGGTATAGGTACCTTTCCCAATTGGCGAGAAAAAACGCTGCCCATTCATTATTGATTTTTCCGGACGCCATTAAGTACCGTGGTACCCAAGAGGACCATCCTAATTAAAGAAGATCTCATGTAATTATCTTTAAAATTGGCGTTGTAACAGGTGTTTTGCGAGAATGGGTATTATTTTCTACATAAGAAAACTTAACCGAAAACTTGGAACCCTTGTCTTTAACCCTTTCCCAAATAAGACCTGGTTTTGTTCGTCCTAATAGAAAAGGCTTGGGAAAACATTGAAACAAAAGAAGAAACTGCTGATAACCAGCAGTTTCTCCTTTTGTCTCAATATTTCCTCTGCAATATTTTACACAAATCCTATCTAGATCTATAATAACATCCTTTTTCTCTTTTTTGGCAGTTTTTGAAGCGGGTCAACCTAAAATTTGTCGTTTGGGAAAGGGTTAATAAGGAAGAGACACCATCAAAATCGGTAAAATTCCCTGTCTGTGACAATGTGAGTGAAACTGCTTGAGGTGTCAAACTCAAAATCATTGTGCGTACCTCTAACAAATCGTGCCGGTGTTTCCAGCAACCTATATGGCAGGGAACTGGTTTCAACATTAAAATATTCAAAGTTGTTTGGTTTATCTATGTCTATGTCTGTCGGCATTTTTTAGATGTTTTGTTATAAATCCGTAAGTTGAACCAAGGTCGAAAGGCCGGAAAAAGCCCACTGACAGCAACTTTTAAAACGACATCAAACTTGTACTTCAAAATTCCGCAAAACAATACAAATCGTTTTTTTATGTTCTAAATAATCATATGCTGTATGATAAACCTTTTTGAATCGAATTCTAAATGTCATTTGCAAATTAAAACTTTACGACAATACACTTCCGCCGTCCTTTCCAACGTTGCTGTGAACATGGTAAGACATGCGGAATTAAATCCGCGTAATCTAATGGCATTATTGGCTAATTCTCGATGTCATCATTGTTTCAAAGACAATTGTATATGTTTAAATAAATCTCTGTCGTTATTTAATTAAAATAATGAGGACTTATTGTAATAAATGCTCGCAAAATATAAAGAGTATTCGATACCCATATTGTCACTTCGCCCCGATTACTGCAATTTCTTGTTATATTTCGTATCGTTTGCACTGTCAGATAAATGAGAAGAAAATTTATGCGCAAAATTATTTTAGTATGTTAAACTGAGCAAGACATTGGATACGTTCAGCAGTGTTCTCACTGCCTTTTTGAACTGGGGGTTCCCTGTACCCTCTCCACATCCATATTTTCAAATTTTGGGGGTACCAAGACAAAACTGGGGGTACACCATATTTTGTCCCCCCCCCCCATTAAAAAGTTCAAAGTGGCATAACTCTAAAACTAATCACTGGATCAAGATGAAAAGCAACCAGGAAAACAATGATAGCCATGAATAGCGAACAGTTTTCGCGCCAATTTGTGCTAAAAATAAATTTCTTATGGGAAAACCCCCAACAATGTTTGCCGGGTACCAGTCTAATATTTTGTTTATCGGTCATGAATCGGACAATTTTTTCGTAACAGTGTTAGCAAAAAATTATTATTTTCAAGCGAGATATAAGTCGATCATAGATAATGCAGGCGGGAACTAAAACTACGAAACATTGCGCATATGTAACATGCAAGATTGCTTCCAGAGACGGAGACGGACCAGAAATGACAAACGTTTTTTCTTGAGATTCCTCAGTAGCTTAACCAGAAAAAACACCGAAAAGTCTGAAAGTAAAGTAGCTATGATCATGAAACTTCTCGGGTAGATAGATCTCACCAAGGAGAATTGCAACGCACAAGGAGCATAACTCTACCTTGCTTATTTTGTGAGATATTGTCCTTTGTTGTAGGCCTACATAGTGAAAGCCTTCGGGGATATCAAATCACATTCAGCGACAAATTCTAGTTTTTTTTCTATATTAACCATTTCCCAAAACAAGACCGGTTTTGACGTCCCCAACAGAAAATTCTTGGGAAAATATTGAGGCAAAAGAAGAAAATGATGATCGACCAAATTGAATAGGCCTGCTCAGCAGACAAAAATAGTGTGAATAACTTCTTTGGATATTGATGATCATTCTTCTTTTGTCTCAATATTTTCTCTGAGATAAAACAATAAAAGTATTCACATCCGTTTTGTCATCTGCAGACTTTTTTCAATTTGGCCAAACATGACGTTTTGTCGTTTTGGAAAGGGTAAGCGAGTACGCACGAGCGACACGACGAAGCCAAGGCAGGACCGTAATGTGTAAACATTACATCTACTTGTTTTAAAACTGCTTATTTCATAGTTACCGATCTTAAAAAGTACACGACAGTACAGCAACCTTCTTAACTCTGAATTAGAATGTTTCTCAACAAATGATTACAGCAATCCAGCTCTTAAAACGTCATCTTCGGCAAGTTGAACGTGGAAAAACTTCGCGAGATCCACAGCCATATATTTGTACGATAGGAGATTCCCAATCTATTTTTAGACCAGTGAGGCGTGACGATGACGTATTTGTTTAACCGAAAAACCCAACGCTATTTTGGAACTTTTTCACCTTCTTAGCGGTAGCCTTTGCTGTGACGATCTCACTAGTAGATTTAGATGGTGTGGGAGTTTGATTGTCTGCCGAGGTTGACTGCCGCGGAACTTGTCCCCACAGACTTGTTAGCGTGTTTTGTTTGGTCGCCATTTGCAGAAGAATTATATTTTAATGACGTCACGGGTAGGAATGACGCAACGAGAAGCATTCGGGAACACTCTGCAACAATCGGAATATTTCTCGACCATTTACGACATTACGTAAATGCGATTCTACACTAATGAAAACTGCAGGAAGAAGTCCGAAAAGCAATCGGATATTTCCGTAAGACATTATCACCCACTATGGAAATACACGTTATATTTACGACTTGGTGGGGATTTCCAATCGTTTTCCGATAGGTTGCTTTTTTTAAACACCGGAGATTCAGAAAAATGACATGCGCAGATGTATCAAGTACGAGGAGCCTTGTTGACATTTAACATGGAGTCTCTTTATGTACATCAATTTGACTAATTTCATGGGGAATTAGCTTACGTGCCGGTCACGTAGAGCGTCTTTTATTTTTGAAAATTTGTACGTTCTGTCAAAAAAATTTACGTGTTTCACGTAAAATATTACGTGAATGGGAACGCTGGTTCAGTGAAACAGGAAAATGATTTAAAATTATGAGGGGACATGTTTTTTGTACAGACCGACATTAATCCAATTCCAAGTCTTCTCTGATGACATGATGTAAATACTCTTTTTGATTTTTGGCTGTTTTCATCAGAGCTCATTGCACTTTGAAAAAATCGAGTATTTCTGCACAAGTTGTAGCGCTTCGTTCACCGTCCGATCTAATCCAAGTCTTCTCTGATGTAAATACGCTCTTTGATATTTTGATTTTTCGCTATTTACATCAGCAGGTCTATTATTTCCTTTGATTTATGTATAATACACAAATCCATGTATCATATGCAAATCTGTGCGTACCACGATACACAAATCTATATATATTGCGTGTGCATCAATGAACAACGGCAAATTTCTTTCGAAAATCTCATTTTCGCAAAATGGTTGAAACAGGAAACAATTCAGGAGAGGTAAACAAACAATCATTCACCTCACATAACAGCATTAATTGCTGTTATCAATCGGTTTTTTCAATTAAAACTACATCTGTATCTTTTCTACGGCAGTATACACCCATATTTTCCTTATTTACGAGGGTTGTCCGGAAAGTTCGTGGACACTGTTTAATATGTAAAAATGAGATAAGAAGATTTTATAACACACACATTGTGTCATTAAACAATATCTAAAAAACAACATTTCAAAATTTGAACAAAATCCCTCCATTTTTAACAGAATTACATCTATTTTTGTGAAGAAGGTTGATGCACCACGGAGCACGTCATGACGTTACGACGTTCATGCGACGAAGAAATAACTTTGCCAAGAAGTCTTGTGCTGCTTTATTTTCTTCAGAAAGCATTCTAAGCGCCCTCGTGCACACACTGTTTTTATTTTGAAATGTTTTGTAAGGATTTCGTTAACAATTGTTTTTGACAGTTCACATTTTCCTCTGATATATCTAACCGTATTTTGCCTATCGTCATTCACGACGTCACTCACCAAATTAACATTTCTATCTGTTATAACACTCGATCTTTGAGACCTCGAATCAGCTATTGCTTCCCCGAAAACGTTTGTGACATTTGCAAACGATATAATACTGCACACATGGTCTCTTCGTAGATGAGTTAACGAATTCCCTGGTCTTTGCAGGCGCTTTCTAAGTTCCTCGCAAAATTTCACAAGAACGCACTGCTCCACCCAAACGTCCGACGTCGTCATTTTTGATAGATTTCCTTCCATATCAAACTTCTTTAAATCCTCCTCAAATGTCAATTTTTAACGCGACAACATTGAAATCAAAACAATATGGAGTCGGCATGTTAGGTCACATTTTCATACATTTATTATTTTGTTTCCCGCAGGTTTCATACGTTAAATCACTTATTAAAAACCAGACATGGGTAGCCAAAAAGCTAAAAATTTGACGTGCTCCAGGTACCCCTATGTAGGGTCGTATTAGGTCCTATTGCAAATTAATTGCAAATTAAATTTATTTCTTTCTGCTGGAAAAGTACTTGATAGATGTTTAGCTTTCATTTGATAAAGACTTTTTCACAAACAAAGTATTATGAAGCAAAATAAATTGTGTGTCCACGAACTTTCAGGACAACCCTCGTAAAAGTAAAAACTTACAAATTATTGTCAAATTTTACCGGCTTCGTTTCTGTTCGCCATTTTCAATTGGTTCCTGGCTCATCTGTATCTCTTCTAACCTTCCTGCTCAGAAAACTCAGCATCAGCTGCAATTACGCATTTCAAGTATGGTGCGTTATACGGGGCATATTTGTTATATGATTCGTACTCAAAAACCTTCGATCTTGGTTACGAATTTCTTTTTAAAATTTTATTATTGGTAGGAATTGGAATATTCGAACCATTGTATGTGAACGTAAGTCATGAAAGAACATGTTTATGTACGTAATTAGATTTTTTCCCCAAATATCGAGTTTTTCCATAATCGCAGATGTCCAGACCTGTACACCATACTTTTACGCTGTCTGATGCATTTAAACGCAGCATCCGATTGGATTCTGCTATTGGTCATGTGACTGCAACAGGGAAATGGCTGCCATAGACTAGAATTTCTACCGGGAAACCCAAAATGATGTAAATATCGTTTGCTTTTACAAGATTCACCTGTTTATATGAAACAAATTTGACAGCTTAAGGTGCAGGTCCATTGAAAAATCTCTTTTGCTCTAGAAACGCAGTACTTTACGTGCAAAATGCCGGCGAAGTAGGAAATTGTATTCCGTGACAAATCTCTCATGCAATGCATGAACTGCGATTATCGCGCTAACCGGTTGAAAATATCCGCAAGTTTCTATATACATAACAGGGGTTGAAAAATTTCTTCAAACCTACTAGTCCTGTAGGACTAGTAGCTCTGAATTTCTACTCGCCCTTACGGCAACCCAACTCGCCCTTAAAGACGAAGAAAATTTTAGACTGTTGGCTCTTACGGATGCATTATTATGCAAATAACATAACTCTTTGACTCTACAAGTAAAGTTTCTTCGGTATAAATGACAGACAGGGCTCGCGCTGGCGATCGCCACTTCAAAAGTCATCTATGCGAATAAGGCAACAATTTTATTAAAAAGGATGGTCAATAAATCGAATGTGGCTCAGACTTGACTCCATCTTTAACAATAAATCAATCACCGATTAACATTACTGTAAACACTTACTTTTTATTTAATTCGAAAGATAGATTAGCTGTCGAAATGGTCGAGTAAGCACACCATTTTAATATGTACAACTACCCGGTAAATGTAAAAGAATTTCTTTGTGTAATCGCGAGGCGGCATAACAGAAAGAGACAACGCGTCTGTGTTAAAACCATCTAACGTCAGTGTATTTACTACGTAGATAGCGTTTTGTTTTCATTGCGTCATCAAATTTTCCCGCACTTTTCTGGCACGCGCGACTTTTGTAAACAAATCATAGTAAAACGTAACCTTATTTGGGTGCGGAAAAATCACGTGATTATATTGAAACTGGAATGACTACGTCATCAATTGACTGTGTTTGCGGCCTCTTTGATCTCGCTCAAATCATCGCATATGAGTAACACAGATTTACTCTAGTTTCCTTGTTTAGTTTCACTTAAGGGATTGATCGACACAAACAGGGAAAGGTCGTATTTACAGCGAATATTATTGTTTCCGATATGAAGTTTAAAATAAATACTTTCTTTTCTATCCTTTATTTTTTCCCCTCAATCAGCGTGATTCAAGTCCTAAATTTGCACTCGCCCCGTCGGACTAGTTCGTCCCCAAATCTACTCGTCCTACGGCATTTTCTACTCGCCAATGCGAGCGGGCGAGTGGATTTTTCAACCCCTGCATAAATTTGTGTATCGCTTTACACATGGATTTGCATATGATACATGGATTTGTGTATTATACATAAATCAAAGGAAATAATAGACCTGATCAGAGAGCGTTGCTCTTTGAAAACAGCGGAAAGTTCGCAACAAATTGTTGCGCATCGTTCACCGTCCGATCTTAAACGCTATCGTTAAAACCCCTGATGATATCGATAAATGAACCATTTATTGTTATGGCTGCTGAAAAAATTACGACCAAAAAGTATTTCTAAAAGGTTAATAGACAATGTTTTGCAACAACCCTCACCTGAGCAGCCTTTGTTTACCTTGACCTTCCATTCAAAACCAAAGGTTATACTCATCCAGCAGGCCGATTTGAAATGAAATTTTTGCTCAGGTATGACAAAAAATGATTTATTGATCTATACCCTACAGTTTATTGGGCCCCCAGGGGTCTTGCTACCAATTTTTGTTTCGGGCCAGGGGCCAGTGAAATTGGGAAAAATAGCGACGTTTTAACCTAAATTGGGAAAAACTAATTCAAGTTTGTATTCATACTGTCACTCAGTTTCAGCTGCAAATTAGACTGTAGTGGTGTAAAATGCACTTGTACATACTCTTGTTTAAGAATATACTCTAAAACGGTCTTCAAAATGTTTGTAAATGAAGATGATGTCTTAACATGGGGCATTCTGGGTCCTCATTGGGAATTTTCACCAGAGAATTGGGAAAAAAAGATACTTTTTGCCATTGGGAATGGGGCCCAATAATGGCCCCAAATTTTGGCAAAAGAGACCCCTGGCCCCTTTCCCCTCTCTGAGGAATATACTTTTTTCCCCCATTTCAGAGAAATTTTCCCCTCCTGGAACTACATTTTTTTCTTGCAAAGAAAAAACCAAATCATAGTTAGATTCTAGGCATCCAGGGTTCGACACTAAGGGGAGTCCGCGAGTCCGAGACTCCCTAAAAATTGGTGGGACTCCCTGATCTTCAACGTAGGGAGTCCGGCTGACTCCTTAAAAGTTCTGCAGAAGAATTATAAGCAATATGATGAGTAAGCTGGTAGCTCTAAATAACAGGATCTAGTGTCCTGAATTTATGTTTAGTATTCTATGCAGACATGAGAATGACTTTGACTAGTTAACATGCATGGAACATAAAATATTTGCTTCTTTTTCGGACTCCTTTATTTTCCACTGGACTCCCCAAGTTCTCTTGATGGGAGTCCAGCGGACTCCTTGGTTGGGAAAGTTAGTGTCTAACCCTGGGCATCTCTAACAGTTCTAATGGTTGTTTGAATGACCCATTATGATATACAAGCAAGTTAAATGCATTTATAACACTGTATTTGAGAGTATAAGCATGTATTGAAATTTCCCCTTTTTGAGCATTCACGCGCAAATTTTCCCCAACCTATGGGCCCTGACCGCCTTCCCCAAAAATTAAAAATAAACACTGGATTTGCTACACAGAATAACAGTAACCTGACAGGACTAACTAAACTATAGACTGGATTTCAATGAAACTTTGCACACAGCTTCACTACTAAGAGGACATGCGCACATCGTCAGGGTTACCCGGTTCTACCATTGAATTTAGAGTTGCTGCCCCTGACTGTTGAAGCCATATACATACAGTGATTTGTGTCCGCGCTATTTCTTGAAAACTTTAGACCGGATTTCAATGAAACTTTGCGCACAGCTCGCTACAAAGAGGACATGCGCACATCGTCAGGGTTATTCGGTTCCACCATTGAATTTAGAGTTACTGCCCCTGACTGTTGAAGCCATATACATAGTGATATTCGTTTCCGCGCTGTTTCTTGAAAACTTTAGACCGGATTTCAATGAAACTGCGCACAGCTTCATTACGAAGAGGACATGTGCATATTGTCGGGGTTACCCGGTTCGACCATTGAATTTAGAGTTACTGTCCCTGACTGTTGAAGCCATATACATACAGTGATATTCATTTCTGCGCTATTTCTTGAAAACTGTAGACTGGATTTAAATGAAACTGTGCACAGCTTCACTACAAAGAGGACATCCGCATATTGGCGGGGTTACCTGGTTCGACCATTGTTCAGAGTTACTGCCCCGGACTGTTAAAGCCATATATACTAAAGGAAAAAAGAAACGCAACAAAAAATAAATTTGATCATACGTTATCAGCGTTCCCATTCACGTAATATTTTACGTGAAACACGTAAATTTTTTTGACAGAACGTACAAATTTTCAAAAATAAAAGACGCTCTACGTGACCGGCACGTAAGCTAATTCCCCATGAAATTAGTCAAATTGATGTGCATAAAGAGACTCCATGTTAAATGTCAACAAGGCTCCTCGTACTTGATACATCTGCGCATGTCATTTTTCTGAATCTCCGGTGTTTAAAAAAAGCAACCTATCGGAAAATGATTGGAAATCCCCACCAAGTCGTAAATATAACGTGTATTTCCGTAGTGGGTGATAAAGTCTTACGGATATATCCGATTGCTTTTCGGACTTCTTTCTGCCGTTTTCATTAGTGTAGAATCGCATTTACGTAATGTCGTAAATGGTCGAGAAATATTCCGATTGTTGCCGAGTGTTCCCGAATGCTTCTCATTGCGTCATTCCTACCCGTGACGTCATTAAAATATAATTCTTCTGCAAATGGCGACCAAACAAAACACGCTAACAAGTCTGTGGGGACAAGTTCCGCGGCAGTCAACCTCGGCAGACAATCAAACTCCCACACTATCTAAATCTACTAGTGAGATTGTCACAGCAAAGGCTACCGCTAAGAAGGTGAAAAAGTTCCAAAATTCGTGGCTATCATTGTTTTCCTGGTTGCTTTTCATCTTGATCCAGTGATTAGTTTTAGAGTTATGCCACTTTGAACTTTTTAATGGGGGGGGGGGGGGGGACAAAATATGGTGTACCCCCAGTTTTGTCTTGGTACCCTCAAAATTTGAAAATATGGATGTGGAGAGGGTACAGGGAACCCCCAGTTCAAAAAGGCAGTGGGAACACTGGTTATGTTTTTGTCTTTCTCAAAATCACCCTTATTCGAGTACTTTTTTTAATGCATGGTAAGACTTCATCATTTGACTTTTTAGTGTCAAAATTTCATCTAGGTCGCACGTTTTACATGGCATAATAGATATATGCGTTTAAATGAGAGCGATTTGGCGTCAACGTTATAACTTCACATGTGTGTAGAACTCGTAGCTAGGGCGTTTGATTACATTATCTCAATGACAATCTGATTAAATTTGTGAATATTTTAGTAGTACTCGGGTTACTTGCAACACATCGTGAATATTTTAGTACTTGATGAATTTTGTTTTATCAGATACTTGCAAGAGACTTTTAGAACAGAACATCAACAAATATCACACATCCATTTATTTCTGAGCTTCGGGCGTATAATGCCACGCCCAGCGTTGCTCTTGTTTCTGAAATCTTTGTCAAAACCTTTGAATCTTTGCGAGTCTAGTGATATTGGGACCCAAATATTCATTGTTCTCTTACGCACATTTCTCTATTTCAGTCTCACAGAAAATTCTCTGCACCTCGCCATGGGTCAAAAGGTTTCCTACCAAGGAAACGATCCAAGCGTCGTAGGGGAAAGGTCAAGACTTTCCCAAAAGACAAGAAGTCTGACCCAGTTCATCTGACAGCCTTTGTTGGTTTCAAGGCTGGAATGACCCACATTGTGAGAGAGGTGGACAGACCTGGTTCTAGTGAGTATAATTACTAGTATAGTCTTTTGATCCAGGAGAGAATTCCTTTTTAAAAGCAAAGATGTTTTCTATTAATTAAAAAATTACAAATTGCTAATCATCAGCAAGGTCATAATATTAGCATAATTTTCAAAGCTGAAGGTTGACTGTTTTCCCAAGTAAAAGTTTTGAAGCCAAAACAAAAGGCGGGCATACATTTAATTTTTATGCTCGTAAATGTTTTTCTAATCTATTCTTTTAGATGAGAACTTGACACAGTATGCTGGTTGGACTAGATGCTGTCTTCTAAAAAAACTTAGCTTTTGTATGAGACATGAAATTATACATTTTCTATTTCAGAGTCGAACAAGAAAGAAATTGTTGAACCAGTCACCATTATTGAGGCCCCACCAATGGTCGTAGTCGGCTGTGTGGGTTACATTGAAACACCAAGAGGTATGCGAGGTTTCAAGGCCATCTGGGCCGAGCACCTGAGTGAAGAATGTAGAAGACGATTCTACAAGAACTGGTAAATACTCCGAAATATGATAATGTAATTTATTCTAATATGAACATAAATTATTCTAATATGAACATCATAATAAAGAATATAAAGATCTGGATAATGGTTTGACAAAACATTTACCAAGTCTGGTTTTAAACAATCCAAGTTGTTCGCAGTAGTACTTCTGAAGATCTGTCTGTTTTGAGCATACTGTACCTTTGAAACTTAAAGGTTGGATAAACCAACAGAAGTATTTTACAAGTTAATGGTTGATAGATGCATTAAATTTTCAGTTTGATATACAAATAAACTTTTTCGTTTTATAAATTTGCACTTCCTCTTCAGTGGAAACCGCACCTTCCTCTTGGCAAGTGTTTGCTTGTCAATGAAGGTGTCCATCTATCACTTTATACTCGGTATTATAACCGACATTATTGCTCCTCTCATGGCCTTGACTTCACGTCTTGGATTCCGTGATGAGCATGGGAGCCATTTCGTTTCCGCTCACGTCTCCTGACGTGATGAAACTCATGGCACATCCCAACTTGTAGGCACAAGTCCAAGAAGAAGGCATTCACCAAGGCTGCCCAGAAGTGGAGCGATCGTCGTGGAAGATACGAGATTGAACGAGACTTCAGAAAGATGAAGAAGTACTGTACAGTCATCCGAGCAATCTGTCATACCCAGGTAAACATCTTCAAGGAACAAAAGATTTAACCCTTTCTCAATCGGCTACAATTTGGACCTATCCTGCATGAAAACTGCTGAAAACGACAAAATAGATGCTGCTAAAGATAAGATTTGTGTATAATATAGCACAGAAAATATTTAGGCAAAAGGAGAAACTGCTGGTTATCAGCAGTTTCTTCTTTTGTCTCAATGTTTTCCTGCCGAGCCCAGATAGCTCAGTCGGTTATGTCGGAGTCTGTCAATCCAGGGGTCTCGAGTTCGAACCCCGCCTCGGCCAGTATCCATTCTGACATTTGACAAAAGTCATTTGTCTCTCACCAATGGGTGTGAATCATCTATGTGAGAGAGCAGCTGGAGGCTCGGTTTGGATATTGTGTTTGTACTGGTGCGGGAAATACCAGGAACCCACGGTTAGGTGCTCCAGCCATCGCGATATGACCCTGGTAGTTGAAAACGGCGTAAAACCCCAATAAACTCAAACTCAATGTTTTCCCAAGCCATTTCTAACTGGGACGTCAAAACCAGGTCTTGTTTGGGAAAGGGTTAATCTTTTCCCAAACAAGACCAGTTTTGATGTCCTTGGAACAGAAGACTCCGGAAAATATTGCCTCAATATTTTTCATGCTAGCCTATATTGTAGATCAAATTCTATCAAATCAAAAGCAATTGTATCGCCTGCAGCAGCTTTTAAAATGGAACTGCCCAAAATTAGTGGTTATGAAAGGGTTAATTTGTATATCAACTAGTCCTTTTCCAGATTGCAAACATTTTGACTGCTCCAATGTGAAAGCTGCTAAACAACAAATTGAAGTTTACAACATTAGGACTTGGGCGCAATTATATAACAAAAAATATTGATGCAGAAGGAGAAAATTCTTTATAACAGCATTTCTTTGGTATCAATATTTTCAAAGTTTTCTGTATCAGAGTTGCGAAAGGCAGGCCCCGGTTTCTCGAAAAAACTTTTAAGTATATTCTCATGAGAACATGCTCAACTTCAAAGGGATACTCTCCAACGTTGAAGGGTATTTGATTGAAGTTCACATGGATTTCATGTGATTTGAGCATGGTGCTCAGATTTGAGCATGAGAACTTACTTAAGTTTTTTCGAGAGACTGGGGCCAGGTCTTGTTTTGTAAAGACTTATCACGAAACTGTAAGCTTAACTTTGAGAAAAGGCAATAAAGATTTGACAGGGAAAGGATATTGCTTTAGATTATACAAATTTGTAAGTTGAAATGTTGGTTGGTTACATTTCTAGTAATTGTCTCAGAAAATTTAATTGGGGATACTCATTAACTGTTTCCCAAACATGGAAAATAGTTCACTTTTACCACATCATACAGAGCTACAGGCCAGGGGGTGACGACATTCTAACTTTGTTATTTTGATTCCAAACCCTATGTTGTGGGTACTCATTTGAATGTCTCAATGAGACGATTCTAATGAGTACCCACAATATAGAGTTTGAGCTTTAAATGAAATATTGCATTTTAAAAAATAAAAAGCTGTCACTCCCTCTTATCTGTAGTTCTGAATTCCTAGTGTCAAGTGATAATTTTATGTTCCCAGACCAAGCTGTTGCGTAAGCGCCAGAAGAAGGCTCACATTATGGAGATCCAGGTTAACGGTGGAAGTATCGCACAGAAGATTGACTGGATCCGAGCTCAGATGGAAAAACCGGTACCTGTAGACAAAGTGTTCTCCCAGGATGAAAACATTGACATTATCGGAGTCACAAAGGGTCATGGATTCAAGGGTATGTTTGTCCGTATTTCTAGAGTTTACAGGATTGAAGCTGGAAGCTGCCTTCATCATGGTAGTTTTAGAGAGAAATTATAGGAATCCATAGTTAAGTACTCCATCTGCTATGACATGACCATAGCAGTTGAAAGATGCTATTAACCCCATTTAATTAATTAAATTATATAACTTTGTGGCAGCTTATTTAATCAACATGTTTTAATGTATTCAACCGAATTTATGCCCCAATTTCGAAAGATCGGGAGCATATTGTTTTACTCTTGTCGGTCTGTCGTTCATGAAAACTTAATAACATTAGAATTCTTTGGGGCATTAGTGTTTTACTAGTTGAATTTTGTTTTTACCAAATTTCATGAATTAGTACTTTGTTTGCATCCTTCCTTGGAAGGATTACAGCAACGGGGGCTACCATCTAGTTTGAAGCTAATTATTTCCCTCTCTTTACTTCAGGTGTGACCTCCAGATGGCACTGTAAGAAGTTGCCCAGAAAGACACACAAGGGTCTGCGTAAGGTAGCCTGTATTGGAGCCTGGCATCCTAGTCGTGTCCAGTACTCTGTGGCCAGAGCTGGTCAGAAGGGTTACCATCATCGTACAGAGATCAACAAGAAGATCTACAGAATCGGTAAAGGTATCCACACGAAGGGTGGTAAAGTGGTGAAGAACAACGCTGCTACTGAGTATGATCCCACTGACAAGGCCATCACCCCTCTCGGTGGGTTCCCACATTACGGAGAAGTGAGGAACGACTTCATCATGATTAAAGGATGCTGTGTCGGACCCAAGAAACGAGTACTCACTCTTAGAAAGGTAATATGCTTACAAATAATCAAAGTAATACTTTATTTATATGCAAATAAAGGCAATGATGTACAGTCGAGAACATCATAAAATTGACATTCTGAGTGGAATGGGAATGTTTTATGAGCGAATGAATGGAATGAGCGTTTGGAATGATTTTGTGTATCTAAAAAATCGATAACACGCCCACGATAACCGTTCAACCAATCAAACATGGTCTTTTAATAGTAACAGCCTGATATTGGAAATTCACCAATATAATAGGTATGAAGATTTATGGATAAAATGCCCACGATAATATTTCGGCCAATGAAATGCATTCTTTTTATTACAACCAATTAAACCAGTGAACGTTTATTGAGCGGTGTGAATGTTTTATGAGCGTTTTGAGTGTTTTTGTGATCGGGATGAATGAACGCTGGAGTGGAATGATTTTGATCGGAATGGAATGGTATAAATGTCAATTTCATGATGTTCTCAACTGTAATTGCCATTTAATCTGGAGTGACTGAAAAAGTAAGAACACTTTGAGATCTTGATGAAACGTAAGCTGAAAGTTCAGAAACTTTTTCAAATGTGTGAAGTTTAATTCTTTCCCAAACAAGCACAGTCTGTCAGTGCACTGGCTTTGAAATTTAACATTTTCTCTCAATACTTCTATATCATACATAATAGGGTTAATAATTACAAATTCCACTCAAAAAGTAATGCCTTTTTCTTAATCTTTTTCAAATTAGACTAGTCCAAGTTTTGTGGTGATGTTAAGGCCTGGAAAGTGTCGCTTTTCAACGAAAACCACGTAACTGCAGCTTATTAGCTCGACTTTTCGAAGAAAATGAGAGCTTATACTGTCACCCGGGCGTTGGCGTTGGCGTTGCAACAAAGGTTAAAGTTTTTTCAAACATCAATAACTTCCATACTATCAAAGGGATTCGACCCAAACTTGGAATATTTATTCACCACCACACCCTCTACCTTACTATCAGGGCCCATGACCCTGGGACCACTCTATTTGGAGTTATGCCCCCTTTATACTAAGCAACTTAGAAAGTCGAGGGCGCTGTCTTCGGACAGCTCTTGTTTTAAGCTGCAGTTACGAGGTGTTCGATGAAAAGCAGCGATATCACTACCATTTTACATGTTTGATTTCAGTCTCTGTTGACGTCATTCAAGAGGAAGCAGATGGAGAAGATCAACCTCAAGTTTATTGACACCTCCAGCAAGTTTGGTCATGGACGATTCCAGACCATCGAGGAGAAGAAAAACTTTATGGTGGGTAATTCTAGATATATCTTCATGTCAGCAAAAAGGCAGAAAAAGCTAGCAGGGTTTAATTATCTGCAATAATGATCTACAATAATGCACACTTGGAAGCATTTCAGTTCAGAGTTGGACTGTTCTACTTTAATATCTGTGTGGGTGCTGAGCATAGCCATATAGCTCAGTAACGTTAGTCTGTTAATCCAGGGCTCTTGAGTTTGAACCCTGGCTTAAAGTAATTAAGTTTTTTCCCTCTCCTGTAAAATTTTACAAAATGTAGTTACAATAGTTTTGCACAAAGCCCTCAATTTGACAAAAATCATTTGTCTCTCCAATGGATTTGAATCTTCTACTTTGAGAGAACAGCATGCCAGCTGGAGGATCGGATTGGACTTCCTTGTAGTACTGCTAGTTAGGTCCTGCAGCTGCCACGATCCCCTATCAAATTTTCTTGCCTCCCGATTTATGTGACAATTGTCACGTCCCAGAAAGCATGATTAAATCCTTTGGCAAACAACAAAATGTTAGGGTGATCCAAATTGAAAACTGTCACAAAAGACAAAATGGATGTTATTAAAGATAGGATTTGTGTAAAATATGGCACAGAAAATATTGAGACAAAAAGGAGAAACTGCTGGTTATCAGCAGTTTCTTCTTTTGTCTTAATATTTTCAAAAGCCTTCTATAGGGGACATCAAAACCAGGGACCCGTATTATCAACGATCTTACGATCACGTTTTTGGGTAAACTGTGTAAGAAGATATTGCGTAGAAATGCTATTTCAAATAGTGTTCGTGTGTGTACATTGTGGTTATTACAAGGATTAAATTAAGTTTTAATTGCCTATTAATATCTATATGTAATATAAATGTCTCCATCTCTCTATCTGCAGGGTCCTCTGAAGAAAGACAAGAAGGAGATCACTGCCTAAACAGATACCACGGTCACTACAGCCTGAACAGATCGGACTAGGCCATACTTCTGTTATAGCTTGTCTTACACAGAAAATAAAAGAAAAAAAGTGTAAAAAAATGTTTTGTTTGGATTTTAAATCCCACAGACAGAACTACAGATTAGACGTAGATGATGCTCCAGATAAGAGGGGGTGATGACTTTCCAAAACGAAATATTTCACTCAAATTTCATCAAACCCTATGTTGTGGGTAGTCATTTGAATCGTCTCGATGAGGGGATTCAAATGAGTACCAACAACATAGGGTTTGGATTTGAATTAAAAAGTTAAGTCTTCAACTCCTCTTGTCTGGAGCTCTGTAAGATCTACAGGCTTTTCAAAATGAACAAGAGTGCCATGGTCACAATATACGCCGCTCCAGAGACTAAGTTTTAAGGGGGCATAACTCAGGCAAAAATCAATGAACCATAAAATCCTTCCTTCATGCACATCTACCAATTGAGGTGATAACATTGACCAAGTTTCAAGAAGATCCAGCCAGAAACTTAGGAGGAGTTGCGTTGACAAGAAAAGTGGACGGACAGACGGAGAAGATGACGCCAATATACGTCCGCCTCCGGCGGCGTATAAAAATAAAAAATCATTCTTATGTTTATCAAATCCTATGTTGCGGGTACTCATTTGAATCGTTTCAAGGAAACGATTCAAATGAGTATCCTCAACATAGGGCTTCAAGCCTTGGATACACGTAACTGATTTAGAATCCCCCTCTTGTCTGGTTCTCTGCACATGCCATGTGTTAAGTTAACCCTTTTCCTAAACAGCAATGTGACCGCGGCCTTAGCGCAGTTGGTAGCGCATCTGACCCTCATTCGAGAGGTCCCGGGTTCGATACCCGGCCGCGGCTAATACCCTTTCTGACAAAATTGTCACCCACCAATGGGTTTGAAATCGTTAACCTAAGTGGGCGAGAAGCTGGGGGCTCGGTAAGGGTGTTGTGGTAGTACTGGTTTGAGAAACAATAGGAATCCATGGGTAGGTGCTCCAGCCGCCGCGATATGACCCTGGTAGTTGAAAACGGCGTAAAACTCCAATAAACTCAAACTAAACCGCAATGTTGTGCCTGTCCAAATTCAAGTGTAGCAGATAAAAAACTAGAATATTGCTAATATCAGGACATAATATACTAAGCAAAACAATTGAAGGATATTAAAATTCTACAGTTATTTGAGAAACTCCGATAAAATATTATATAATCCCCTCATGCTTTTTATTAGCTCACCTGAGCTCAAGGGGAGCTCTTAGGGTCAGTCACTATCCGGCGTCCGTTGTGCGTAGTGCGTCGTGCGTCGTCAACAATTTCTTTAAACATCTTCTCCTCCTTAACCACCAGGCCAATTCTTACCAAACTTGGCAGGAATGTTCCTTGGGTGACCCCTTTCAAAACTTGTTCGTGAATTTTTGATTGGTCAAAAATGTGGGCGTGGCAGGGTGGGGCTTATCAGACTTTTAGAAACCATAAGAAAATTCTTTAAAAATCAACTATATGGCCAATTTGTATCAAAGTTAGCAAGAATGTTCCTTGAGTAACCCTTCTCAACATTTGTTCATAAATTTTCAGATTCGTCAAAAAATATGGGCGTGGCGGGGCGGGGCTTATCCGATTTAATGAAATCGTTAGATAATTCTTAAAAAATCTTCTTCTCTTGAACCAATAGGCTGATTTGAACCAAACTTTGCAGGAATGTTCCCTGGGTGACTCCTTTCAAAACTTGTTCGTGAATTTTTGATTCGTCAAAAAATGTGGGCGTGGCCGGGTCGGGCTTATCAGACTTTTAGAAATCATAAGAAAATTCTTAAAAAATTATCTATATGGCCAATTTGTATCAAAGTTGGCAAGAACATTCCTTGAGTAGCCCTTTTCAACATTGGTTCATAAATTTTCAGATTTGTTAAAACATATGGGTGTGGCAGGGCAGGGCTTATCTGATTTAAAGAAATCGTTACATAATTCTTAAAAAATCTTCTTCTCTTGAACCAATAGGCTGATTTGAACCAAACTTTGCAGGAATGTTTCTTGGGTGACCCCTTTCAAAAATTGTTCGTGAATTTTTGATTTGTCAAAAAATGTGGGCGTGGCTGGGTCGGGCTTATCAGACTTTTAGAAATCATAAGAAAATTCTTTAAAAATCAACTATATGGCCAATTGGTATCAAATTGGCAAGAACATTCCTTGAGTAGCCCTTTTCAACATTGGTTCATAAATTTTCAGATTTGTTAAAAAATATGGGTGTGGCAGGGCGGGGCTTATCCGATTTAATGAAATTGTTAGATAATTCTTAAAAAATCTTTTTCTCTTGAACCAATAGGTTGATTTGAAAAAACTTTGCAGGAATGTTTCTTTGGTGACCTTTTTCAAAAATTGTTCATGCATATTTGATTCATCAAAAATTGTGGGCGTGGCGGGGCGGGGCTTATCAGACTCAGAGAAATCATAAGAAAATTCTTTAAAAATCAATTTTTACCAAACTTGGCAAGAATGTCCCTTGAATGATTGTATTCAATGCATGTTCATGAATTTTTGATCGGATTAAAAATGTGGGCAGGGCAGTGCGGGGCTTATCAGACTTTGAGAAATTTATAGATAATTCTTCAAAAAATTTCTTCTCCTTATTCATGGGGCCAATGCTTACAGTATTTGGTAGTAATATTCCTTGGGTGACTCATTACAAAAATTGTTCAAGAATTTTTGATTCAGCAATAAATGTGGGTGTGGTAGGGCGGGGCTTATCAGACCATAAGAAATCATGTGACATGAAGAACTCAGGTGAGCGATATCAGTGCCTTTCAGGCACTCTTGTTATCACATACATTTGCTCTCATATTTTATGCTGCCATACCGAGTCTTGCTTCAGCGGTCATGCCAAAATGGAACAATTTACAACACAGGGGTCAACAACCAAACTTACTGTGTTCTTTACGTGCTGTTTTTCACATGAAGACATGCTCTGAGCTGCTTCATTGAGTAAATTAACACGTTCTTGCCTATAATCAATTCATTAAAAAGGATTGTACGTCAATGGCAGATCTGCAGCGTTGGCAGGCCGTTGGTCAAATGAACGTATGGGAACGCCAGGTTGACGTCGCTGGTAGATTTGGCATTTAACCATGTGTATTGAGTCGATTACATCAAAGGTATCACAAGGCAGTCGAAATTATGAAACGGTGTGACGGGGGAGTAAATTAACGACGTTTATGGCTGATGACCGTTACATTCTCAAGAACTTGTTACGTTTAACCCATATATGCCTGAATTTTTTATTTTGGTAGAATTGCATTTTTCATAAAGAAAATAAATATACTATATAACTTTGAACATTTTTGAACTTGTACAGTACTTTATTCGGCTAAAATCATGCGATTTTTATCTGTCCTGAAAACAGGACTATAGGCGCTAAAGTGATCAACATTTCAAAATAAACCCCTATGCACTAAATGACTACAGACAGATATAAACCAATTTTCTTCTCCAATCCCTATGAATAGGGGTCTTTGTGCATATTTGATTCAAAGAGATTTTACAAATGCACTAAGCATCGTTTTCATAGAGCATGCTTAATATTGTTACTCTGTTTCTGCTAAAGTTATATGAATTGTCGCTTTTTTTCGAAAACCTTGTTACTACAGCTTGTTTTATACTAAAGTTAGAAGGCCTTTGAAGAAGAGTCTGATAAAACTATTCTTTTTTATTCTGTTATCAAAACTACAGAGCACAATAGTTTTCTCAAACTGTTATATTGCTAGAATATTTTCTACGAAGTCCCAAAGAATACCCAGTAAAATTCGGTTTCAATGCCTTCTATACGATGCACATTGTTCTTGTTAAGTAAGTGATATATCATGATTCTTGTGATTGCATCTAATATCTTATGGAACGTTTTGGATCAGTAACATGACTCCATTTTGCTGCGAGTGCCCGTGCTAGAGGCACTTCAACTATCATGTCTAATCAACCCAAGTAGTTTGTCCATTGGGCTCAATGAACTAATTGGAATACATCTATCACTAAATAATATGTGCCTTTCTTCATGGATTGTTGTCACAGAGTCCAGTTTTGAAACTTCTTGACCGGGAAGATTGTGTATTTCAACATTTCCGCTCTCATCCACACTGTCCTCATCTGTCACTGCGTCTACAGGTGGTGATTCTATATGGTTATCAATCCTTTGTAAAACCATTTCGTTGTCTAGCATAGACAGAAAATTGTCCAAGCAAGATCTTCTTCAAAAAGATACAGACATAATGTATAATGTACATATTGGACAACAATGACTCCCGCATCCATTTACGCCTACAGTCCTGTTTTCAGGACACTTCTAAATTGTCAAAATTGACAAGAAAAAAATTACAAATGATTAGTTTTCATGATCATATCTAAGAAAGCATTTCTTAAACTACATATTTTATTCATGATATTCTTTTAAAATATTGATAGATAAAAAGTTATACAGAAACCTTTGCATTGTTGCCATTATAAGAATAACTTTGCCAGAAATGCATTCATTTTGTAGCAGCAAATGCAGAAATGTGGGAAAGTTATCATTTTAAACCCTCTAATGGGTCCAGTCACATCTTATCTGATGATTTCTAAGATAAAAGTTAACACTTATCTCTAATTAGTGGATACATGTATAGGTATATGGTACTGTCCTGAAAACAGGACCCTCGGCATATATGGGTTAAGGACTTAAAGTTTTCCAAAATTACTCACGAGTCAAACAGATGTGCGAGGGGTAAACCTTAGAATTTAGTCTATGATAAACGGATTGAATAATCATGGACCCAATGCCAGTAGGCCGTTGGCAGCTAACGCTTTAACATGACAACACTAACGTATGGACCAGAACCGATATGAGTTGGAATCAGCAGCACTAGAGTACAGTGCTCATCACCAACCAAAGTTGGTTTCGGCTGTCGCATGTTGACAGCAGAATTCGTGTTCTTTCGATATAAGAACGACAGATAACACGAGTGCAATGTCCCAACACGTGACGCACATGGTGACGGGAGCGTTATGGAATTGACGGGAATCTTACGTAATCTAGAGACAAACGTGTTCGTGCTAAATGACACTGACTGACTAACGATATTTTGACTACGTGATTGATCGACATCCTGTAACTTTTACACGGGAAAAAGGAGATGAACACGCGTTCTTTGACACCAACGTTAAATTGATTGGCGTCGTTATTGTGAAACACCATCTTAAACAGATTTAGATTCAATCCATGGACTTGCCATCCAATTCACATGACCTTTACCCTATCGAGCATAATTGAAACACGTTGGGTAGACGTCTACGTGACCGACAACAACAACCGACCAATCCGGCATGTTACAACATGCACGTATTCGGGAATGGAATACTGTACCGCAACTTGTGGTAATTCGATATGCAATGACTTTGCGAGGTACTTGTAAGGCTTTTGTTGACTTCCGGGGTGAAAATATCCGTTTTTCGTGACGTGTGACTTTTCAGTTGAAGGGTACCAGCGTTTAACCGGATATTGTAGGGAAACCGGAAACGATTGCACTGAATTGTGTTTTTGATTCTCTAGATTATAGGTTACTATGAAGTTATTTGTAGATTTTTGCTCGAATATGTGCCTTCGTTATTTTTTTTACAAATAGTGCAATTTGAATATCCCTCAATTGTTTTGCTTAGTATATAAACAAAAACGAGCAAAGCTTTAGGGTAAGAGAAAGGGCTTGTCATCAAAATCAGTATTTCCTCAATACTACATACAAAGCCTCCTGCATTGGATCCATCAAACCCAGGTCTTGGTTGGGAAAGGGTTTATGGCCATCAATTTGCGTAGGAGAGAAAACGGAAAAAAGGAAAATGCATAATTTATAACATCCATTTTCTCATTTTCCTTAAATATTTTTATGCTATAATTTCCTGAGGAATCCATTTGCCGTCTGGTATATCAATTAGGGCAAGTAAAGATTTTGTCGACGTAACTCGCCACCTGTCTGTCCTAGAGTTGCGAAAAGCCAAACTGTGGTAACGGCTATGACCAAGATGAAGGAAATCTCCGCTTTTCATCAAAAACCTCGTAACTGCAGCTTGTTTAAAAACATGCAGTTACGAGTTTTTTTAGCTCCACTGGCCGTCGGACCAGCGGGCTGTTGTCATGGCGTTGTGTCCAGCGTGCGTGCGTCCGTATTTTAGCTCACCTGAGCACGAAGGTGAGCTATTGTGGTCGCTTTTTGTCCGTCGGCGTCTGTTCACATTTTGTTGTTACCACTCTAGCACCCACAAATATTGACCAATCTTAACCAAACTTGGTCAAAACATGTTTGACAATAAGTTCTCGGATGAGTTCGATTTTGAGTCAGATCGGACTAGGAAGTCCAGAGTTATGTGCCCTTGAACGTCAAAAATGGCTAGTTTTGACTTTGTTACCACTCTAGCATCTACAAATATTGACCAAACTTGGTCAAAACATGTATGACAATAAGCTATTGGATGAGTTTGATTTTGAGTCAGATCGGATCTGGAAGTCCGGAGTTATGCGACCTTGAATATCAAAAATCGCTAGTTTTGACTTTGTTACCACTCTAGCATCTACAAATATTGACCAATCTTAATCAAACTTGGTCAAAACATAACAATAAGTTCTTGGACTAGTTTGATTTTGGGTCAGATCGGATCAGGAAGTCCGGAGTTATGCACCCTTGAATATCAAAAATAGCTAGTTTTGACTTTGTTACCACTCTAGCATTTCCAAAAATAGACCAATCTTGACCAGACTTGGTCAAAACATGTATGACAATAAGCTCTAGGACGAGTTTGATTTAGGGTCAGATTGGATCAGGGTTCTCGGAGTTATGCGCCCTTGAATATCAAAAATAGCTAGTTTCGACGTTGTTACCACTCTAGCAGATCTACAAATATTTACCAATCAAGACAAAACTTGACTAGAATGTTGGTAACCATACAATAATGAATGATTTTGATTTTCACTGTCATCGAAGTAGGAAGTCTTCAGTTATGTGCCCTTGAATTTGATAGATTTGCCGTTTTCGACTTTGTTTACACTTTAGCATCTACATTTATTGACCAATCAAGACAAAACTTGGCAACAATGTTGGTTACCATAAGATGCTGTATGAGTTACATTTTCAGCTTGATCGGACCAGAAAAAAAAACAGAGTTATTGGCCCTTGAATTTCACTAAATTGCCATTTTCGATTTTCACTCTAAAAACACAAATATTGACCAATCAAGATACAACTTGGTCACAATGTTGGTGACCATGAGATCTTAAATGATTTCATATTGATCAGACTGGAAAAACCAGAGTTGTGTGCCCTTGATGGTGACAAAATTGCCGATTTCGTTTTTAATTTCACTCAAACAGCAATAAATATTAACCAATCAAAAAAAGAAAAAAAAAAAAAAAAAGAAAAAAAAAAACTTGGACATTAAAGCTACAATTTCCCAGATTTGGACCCAAAATTTGTCAAAAACAAAAGAAATGTACACTTTTTAAGCTTTATATGACCTGATTAAATGATTACGACAAACTATTGAAGCAACGGCTCATTTTTTCGCAATTTGATACGTGAAGCGATGTCGAAAGTAGGTCAAAAACAGTAGGACATGCGACTTTCTTAAATGATGTCACAACATACATGATGACGTCATATTGAAATTCAAGTATGGATCTCGTTTGAATCTTAGTCCGCGCTGTATGCGCATGCGTGACAGTTAAAAAAATAAATTCAACCGCATCTGTGACGGAGTTGAATTTGGGTTTGGATTCTCCCTAAATTCGGCTATCTCTCTTATAATTTCGGCTCAATCTCTGTCTGAATCGCATATTATTAACCATTCTGAGGTGGCCAACACAAAGGTTTTGCATATTTTTTCAAAAAAAATCATTTTTTGCAATTAGACCATCTGTTACCCTCCAGCTTTAAGGTTGATGAGAATATCATTATCAGAACAGAGTTATGTGCCCTGGATTATGACAAAATTGATGTTTTTTTATCGACTTGGTTTTCACTTTAACAGCCACAAATATTGATCATTAAAGATTAAGAATGCTGTTTGCAGCTGGATCATAATCTCGCATCTTAAGTTTCGTGTTCTTGTCTTAGAGATACCCAGGTCATGTAAAAGGTGGGTCTTGTTCTGCATGGAGAAAGTTTCAAACTTCTATCAGGTGAGCGATCCAGGGCCATCTTGGCCCTCTTGTCTTTAAAAATCTTCTAAAAAAACTACCAGATGGATTTTAACCAAACTTCACAGGAATGATCCTTGGGTGACCCTCTCAGATTCCTTCAAAGAATTCTGATCGGATTAGAAAGTCTGGAGTTATCTGCCCTTGATTGTCAAAAATCATAAATGGCAGTTTTCACTCTAGCAACTACAAATATTGACAAATCAAGACATAACTTTGACAGAATGATGGTGACTATAAGATCTTGCTTGGGTATAATTTTCAGCTTGATTTGAATTTTACATCATGAGTTTTGTGCCCTTGAAATTGACGAAATTGCCTTTTTCTGTTTTATTTTGACTGTGTTCATTCTAGCAGTTACAAATATTAACCAATCAAGACAAATCTTGGACATAAATGTTGGTAATGTTAAGATCTTGCTTGAGTGTGATCCTAAGCTTGGTAGAAATATAACATTAATTATATGTGCACTTGTATTTGACAAAATTGCCAATGAAAAAAAGACCTTATGAAATCATTGATGTAAAAGTAGTCATGGATTTGCTTGTTTGCGCAGCCTGAACTTTTGAAATTGCTTTCAAGAAAACAAACAATTCAGGCCTGTTGAGCGCATCCAGACCGCCAGGGCTGTCTAGTTTGAAAAGCGACAAAATGTTCCATTTCCATTCTTTCTCAATGGCCTTGTATTCTATTATAATAACAGCTTTTACCTTTTTCTAAACAAGGCCTTATTTTGAGGTCCCTATCATGAAAGGCATTGAAGCAAGAGAACATGCGGATAAACGACACAAGTTTAAGGGTTCCCAACTTCCCACGCGTCAGGGAAAATGGAATTTTAAAAAAAGTCGGGGAATTTTGATGAGTGTCTGAGAAATTTGAAAAAAGAGGGAAATGTCGGGGAATTTTGAACATGCTGTCAGGGAATTTTTCAATGAAGAAGTTTTCAACGCAGACAGATTATTTCCAATTTTGATTTTACTTTAACATGAAGAAATGGGTGCCCATTGCCTTCAAAACTGTATACAGTTGTTCGTTTCTGTGAAAATGCTAGTTTTTGTGGGATGGATTTGGTGAAGTGTTTTTACACGCTTGACTTCGATCCCCTGCCAGAGGCTGCCACTCCTGTCTTTCGAATGAGACTTTAAACTGAGGTCGCATCTCCGTATGACCGGAACTGTTAAGTGAGACGTAAAAGTTCATTATTCAATTCAATCTATACTAATGGAAAAAAGTAACTGTGCACACTTATTTTCTGATTATTATTTAATATACGACCAATTTACAAGAAATATATCTCGCAACTGTCCATAAGACACGCTTGTTAATGAAAGGTCAAATGCCACCAACTGCGAATGCACGGACGTTCGACGATAACGCCCTTTTCGTTTGAGTGTTTTGGTGAATTGCATTATTCCTAAGTGAGGTTGGAATTTGTTTTTATAGCGAAACTGTTGTCAACTTTTGTTGTTGTTAAGAAAAATATGTAAAGTGGCTTAACCCATTACCACACACTGACTCTTTTTGACTCCCCACAAGATAAAGGCCTTGGAAAATATTGTGGAAAATAGAAGAAATGGCTTGTGATAAGCAATTTCTTTATTTCTCACAATGTTTTCTACCCAAAATGATAAAAAGGAATTTTATTCACTACAATTTGTCGTCTGCAATGTTTTTGAATTTGAAACACCCTAAATTTTTATCGTTTGGGAATGGGTTAATTGTACAGAAAACAACGTGATACGTTTATCCAAAAATGTACGTTAATGCATGCTTTAAACGATAGGTCCCTAATTCCCAAGGCAGAGGTCGCTCATCGTTTCTTTGTGCATAGAAACATAATATAGGCTCTTTTGGGGCGAGTTCAACAATTTAGAAACACCCGCGACATGCCACATTTGAGACGTCGACGTGTGACGTCATTCCGACAAATCAACCATAATCGGAACAACCACCAGTGAAATCGATTGTACGCGGCAAAATTTACAGCTAGGTTGATTCCAGAATTGAGTTCTATCAGCAGAATGCCAGTTAGAAATCGGTTAATGGAGCGCTACATCCGTCTTAACCGTCCTGCGATACGTCTAGTCTTGCCACGACGTCGTCGACAACATCGTCTTTAACAACATCTACGCTTTCGTTAAGGTCGATTGGAACGAGGTATTGCCCATTAGCGCGCCTTGTTTACATCTGTACAGTCCGACGGTTGAGCTCTCATCCAGAACCGCCTTCGGGAACGTCATATGCATTCACGCTTTTTTCAACGTCAGCGCATGACTGGTTGGCTTCCGTATTGATCCACATCTCAAGAAGGACCTTATACGAACATTTTGTGACAGTTTTGTTGTCTCGTTGCTGCAGAGCATTATCGATATTAATAATGTTCACAGTCGAAATTGGCTTGTGAACTCGAATTTTACGCTTACTTACTTTCCGGATTTGTTACGTTGATAACGAGTGGGGTAGTAAAATGACAGTCATTCAAAATAAAAAATGAAACGTTTGTTTTTCCAAATGGTAAAATTATATTAATTTACCTTTTGTATATAAAATTTTATATAGAAAAGAAGTGTGCACAATTACTTTTTTCCGTTAGTATAGTTTCTAGTAGAAACATTTTTAGAAACGTCAATAAAATGTCATGAAAATTCAGTTTTTTATTATGGAAAAGTCGGGGAAATTTTAGTATTGCTTGAGCGTTGGAACCCTGTGCTTTCTCCCTTTGTCTTAATTTCTATGTTGCACTTGAAAAAGTTGTCTGCAACTCGTTTCAAACGGGAACAGTCCAAAATTTTGTCGCCCAGTAATGGGTTAAACCAGAATTTTGAGCAGTAGACATAATCTTGCTGTTTCCTTCCACCTCACTTCGACGAGACAAAACATTTTCAAAAACGACAAGATTTTAGGTTCCCTGATTTGACTAAAGCTAGTTCCACTGGTGGTGAACTCGGCCAAAGCGTGGGACTTTTTTTGCGATCATAGTATTCCGTCGGTGTTGTTATAAAATATCGTAACTACGGCTTCGATAAAGCCGTAGTTACGATATTTTATAACAACACAGACGGTTTGTCGATACATATCGGTGAACCCGGTCTATTTTTAGAACAGATTCATTGTTATTAGAAAAACCACCCAATCAGATCTTTAAACTCACATTTAAACGCAAAATATCTGTACCTTGTGGTAGCGAAAAACGCGCCTCGCTTTGGCCGAGTTCACCACCAGGTAGTTCATCCCTAACGAGATTCACGCAGAATATTTCGTGCCACGTCGTTAACATTCGTTGCGTATATTTTCGGACAGAGTCGTAAAAATTCGGCACTGGAAAGTTCCATCGCCCAATGTTCACGGCGTCGTCCGAATAATTCCGACGTCGAGTGAATCTCTTCAAGGATGAAATACATTAATAAGCCTTGTCTACGCATCTGAAGTTTTAGTCCTATTTGTCGTAGTTTCAGTTGTCAAAATTATTTGTTTTAAAATGGGTTTGATAGAATAGATCTATTTTTTATCCACAAGAGTCACAAAAAGCCAGATTTAAAAAAAAGATACATGGGATAAAAAAGATATCTCGATACTTTTAATTTCGGATGGAGAAAAGAAGGTGGGGGTGTTCGGGTGTCTTCTCAGGCAAAAATCAATGAACCACACAATACTTCCTTCTTGTGCACCTACCAATTGATGAGATAACATAGACCGAGTTTCAAAAAAGTCCAGCCTGAAACTTAGGAGGAGCTGCGCTCACAAGAAAAGTGGACGGACAAACGGAGAAGATGACGCCAATATACGTCCGCTTACGGCGGCGTATAACAAGAGTTGTCCGCGGACAACGTAGCTCGCCTATACGAGAGCTTGTCACAAAAAAGAGTCCAAGGTGAAAGGTCAAGGTCACTAGGTCAAAGGTCATGGTCTCAAGGTCAAGGTCATTGCATGAGGTATCCATATGTGAAATATCAAGGCTCTATCTGTAATAGTGCATGAGATATAAGCCAGGTTAAAGTATTTCAAAGTAGGTCAAACTCCAAGGTCAAGGTCACAAGGTCAAAGGTCATGGTCACAAATGAAAGGTCTTGACGGGTAGTATCCATGTATGAAATATCAAGGTTGTATCTCTAATAGTGTCTGAGATATAGACCAGGTTAAAGTTTTTCAAGTGAAGACGCGACGGGACGGGACGCGACGCTGACGCCGACACTAGGGCTGTGACATTAGCTCCCCGGACATAAAGTCCCGGCTCGCTAAAAATCACAAATACGTGCAATAAAATCGCAATGTAATAACTTTTAGGAACAGACTTTAACCAATGTATGTATCACTATTAATCCATTTCTAAACAACATGATATGACTGGTTTAAACATATTTTATTTATAATTATCATTTATATACTGAACCTCAGAAATAATGCACCACTTACATTTTTTATTATGTTACTTTTTCAAATTGTACAACCACAACCAGAACTGATATCAATTCATTCGTTTCCGGTCAAAAAATGTTTCTCTATCTTAAAGCAATCAAGCGTGACGAGCGCGCAAACGTGACTACCAGTGAAAGTTACAAAATCAGTACTGCGCGTGACCACTTTTCGGAGCAATACAGTCTGTACTTCGTCGACGGATGGAACCGATCACATTTTGGAGTTTGGTCTTTGGCACGACTATCCACTGTTCTTGTATTACTTTGCACTTAAACATGCTTTCCTGTTTTGAGCTACAGTTGGGACCTTTAGCGCACCCATTCCCGAGCAGTCCAGCTCTGTTCCAGTTTAATAGAAACGTTCCCTAAACCGGCCAATAGTTTTGTGATGAAATCTTATCTTGTGTGCAATAGCCCATGACGTCATTACTGCCTGCAGCATCCCAACAGCACGATTACGTTTGTCAGAGGAAAGTCTTGACATTGTTTAAAGCATCGAAAACTTCCGACCGATTAAATGCTTGGGCGTTTCTTTCTGTCACCGACGGCATGTACCCCCTGAACCGATAAACTGGTTTGTGCACGTGGTCAATATTGCAGCACGTGCAGAAAACATGTTTACCAAATTTGGACGGTTGAATGGGTTTTGTGCTTATGAATGTGTCGTGTGCATACCTAGTGTCCGGCGGATACTGAATAATACTGTATCAACAAAATGAATGATTTTGTTGAAAAAAATGTAGAACAAGAAAAAATGGTGCGTTATTTCTGAGGTTCAGTATAATATATTACAATAGGACTGTATTAACATACAAACAAATTATATAAAATTGATCAGAACGAAAGCTTTTGCTCATTAAGTTCTTTTCCAAGTAAAGACCAAAAGATATTGCACAGAGTTTCGTCGAATATTTACTGAGGAGGCAAAAAAAAAAAAAAAAAAAAAAAAAAAAAAAAACCGCAGGTAGGCCTACACAATTTCTGTTTATCTACAGAGTGTCCCAAAAAAAACGGAACCCATTTTTGAAAGTGCATTCCTCATGTATCAAGTAATATTTCTCCACCAAATTTACATATGCCATAGCAACGACAGTTTTCTATAATCAGTTAAAATTTGGTTGCAAAATAATGATTACTTTTCAAAATATATGCATTCAAATGAATGCACCCTGAAAACCATTTTAACACGATATCGATTTTTTCGTTTTGCAGATCGCGCCTACACTCATTGAATTAATTAACGCTTCACAATTGGTTAATATATTCAATACAATACAAAAGTGATTTTGAAACATTGTATTCACAAAAGTGCTTTGCTAATAGATATAATAAATAAACTGATAAAAAAAGCTGCGATGTAACTAAAATGAATACAAACAAAATATCCAAGTGCATCACAGACTCCTGAATAATAATCATAGGCACTTATTTTATTTCTGACCAACATGCCGGTCAGCGCTCAAATGAAAAGTATTACGGGTTGCATTTGACCTAACACTGCCATTCATGCAAAACATGTTCATACAAGACAAATAACACCAAATTCACCAAAAAGAATTAAATCACAGTCCACAGAAATGTATACTATACAAGAAAATTCTGACTGGACTAATTTTAGTAAACATCTCAAGCTTTCAATTTATGAAAATAAAAGTTAAAACTGCGCCATGTGAAATGAATCACATAATAATTTGAAATTGATTCAAACAACCACCCTATGGACTCAATGTGCACGTACAGCACGTGTACATATTAAATTTTTGAGAAAATCGGTACAACATGTACAACTGTACAGAATTCAACATCTGACCGTTAGCGCGCTTTCACGAACAAACAAGACGCACAAATCAATATCATGTCAGATCGGCTTTTTAGTGTCATTATTAATGTGCTTATAACTTTTGAACCAATGCATATTTTTAAGTGAAATTTGGAACACAAATGCAAAAATAATATATCTTCAATACTGCAAATTCAAAAATTAGATTCTTTGTTTACGAATTAAAATATTTGACTTTGAATTAGGGTTCCGTTTTTTTTGGGACACTCTGTACACCTTTTATTTGTCAAGACCTCAACCCAACTGTTTTGATTTTGAAAGCTTGGTTTATATAGACTTTGTAATGTTAACAAATGTAATTAAAATAACAGTGATGGGATTGTGCGAGATGGGTTGTTCTCTATATAACATACTAGCAAATTTTTGTTTTATGGTGTCGTCTTTGCACATGTACTTGTACTTGTGTTCACCAATAACACTATAATAACTTTAACTTTGCCAGTGGAGGATGTTTGAGATAACTGGGCAGAAAAAATGCTTACTGTCTTCTGATATTGTGGGGAATAATCTTCTTTTAATATTATTGTATAATTCTGTATCTTAAACTAACGTTCTAGATATTCCTCTCCTGTTTAACATATCAGGGCTATAGAAGAAATGCTTTAATTTGATATGATGGACATAAAGAACTGAAACCGAATTACGTTGTTTTCATCACCCTAAAAGAAACAAGTTTGCAAAACATTAAGGAACGCTGATCACCAGGATTTTGGTAATTTTTCTCGAATGTTTTCCTCACTCAAATATAATGTAGCATTCTGTCTTTATGAACATGGCAATATAATATTTTGGTGTGCGAGAGAGGGTCACTCGTAGGTAGGGGGAGGTTATCTTTTTAACCCTTTCCCAAACGGCATGATTTTAGGGTGATCTACTTCAAAAACTGCCAGAAGTGACAAAATGGAAGTTTTTTCAGATAAAATGTGTGAAAAATATAGCATAGAAAATATTGAGACAAAAGAAGAAACTGCTGGTTATCAGCAGTTTCTTCTTTTGTCTCAATGTTTTCCCAAGCTTTTTCTAATAGGGACGTCAATACCAGGTCTTGTTTGGGAAAGGGTTAAATGCGCAAAACCTAAATTATTTGGTTGTCCCATTACAAAATACTGCCAAATTTTCCTAATTGTATGTTCACAATTATCGACAAATGTCAAAGTGAGAGATATAAAAGCCATGTCGTTTTCATGAAATTTTGTGTCGCGCCATGAAAATAGCCATCTTGAAAGGAGTTTGAGTTTATTGGGGTTTTACGCCGTTTTCACCTACCCATGGATTCCTGTTGTTTCTCAAACCAGTACTATCACAACACCCTTACCGAGCCTCCAGCTGCTCGCCCACTTAGGTTAACGATTCCAAACCCATTGGTGGGTGACATCATCTTGAAAGGAAAGCTTTAAAGCAACTAATCTAGTTAGCGTTCGTATTTCGCCCTGTAAACCAAAGTCTTTATTCAAACCTTTATGTGCTACAAAAGACAAAACGGATGTTTACGAAGATACGAATATATACATAACATTGTCTCAATGTTTTACAAAGACATTCCTATTATATATAGTAGGGAATCACGTGAAACAACTTCTTCGACAGTTTTTTTTTTAAATATACTGAACCTCAGAAATAACGCACTGTTTTTTTTTTTTTTCTTGCTCTGTAATTTTCAACAAAATCATTGATTTTGTCGACACAGTATTATTCGGTATTCGCCGGACACTAGGTAGGCACACAACGCACAAAATCCTTTCATCAGCCACGTTTGCGCGCTCGTCACGCTTGATTGCTTTAAGGTAGCCAAACAATGTCTACCACATCCAGCCTATCCCCGACGTTTTCCCACCTTCTCTGCTTCAAACCGAATTCAAATGGCTTGAATTTAAAGCAAATCGTGGCCAATGCCATTAGCAACAAAATATGCGAAGTCTTTCTTGAAAAGTATATTCTATTTGGTGAAAAGGGACAAAACGATGGTTAATAAGTACACAATATATTGCAGGCGCGTCGCGTGGTTTTGAACATTGGGGCGGCGGACGGGGAGGGTTTGGGAGGGGTGTCCCCTTCCTTGTACATAAGAAATTTTTTCGAGAAGTTAACGAAATGGCGCCATTTCCTGGACTTTAAAGCCCATTTCTGGCTTATTCTATCGATGTAGAATCAGGTGTAATACAGCGAAAAAAAATCTATTTCAGACTGAAGTCTGTATTATGGAAGTACTGATGGCAGCAGCTTGTGACAGTGCTTAAATTATACTGTCAGAACGACAAAATATCGTAACATTGTTCGAGAAAAGATATCCGATTCGATTTAAGATATCGTCGCTTTTCTGCAAAAACCTCGTATCTGCAGCTTAAAACAAGTTGCAGATTCGAGGTTTTTGCAGAAAAGCGACGATAGTATTTTCAATAACACTGTTTTACACTCAGGCTCTCGGTATAATTTTATGTTAACTTAAGCACCAATCCTTCTCTCCCAAAAATATGGGTTAAACGTCTCTAAACACGAATGGCGTTGGAAATCATCAGGATAAAAAAGTGGTTACCAGCATTTTCTTCCAAGTTTTCTACTCTGTGATTTTCATACCTTGTATTAACGACAAGGTCATATTTGTGGAAGGGTTAAAATGGACTGGCCTACAATCTAAGCGTTTGGGAAAAAAGATTTGTGAAGATTAATTCCATGGAAAATGGCATATAATGAAATAGAAATATATGTAACATGGAAACATAATTTAATTAATCATTTATCAATATAATTTAATAAAACAAAAAGATAACAGATGTTGACCAGTAATCTTAGCACTCACTATACATAGGCTATCTATATTATACATATTTACAAAGCACATTCAAACTAGACCTAGTTCTAGTCTTTGAACACCAGCTGGACAGGTCAATTTTTTAATTGAGACAAATCTATCTATTAGCACAATTATGAAAATTGAAAGCTCGTGCACAAACTTGTGGTTCCGTTGTTAATTTGGATAGTCCAAACACGGTCTGTCGTGATTCCCTAACAGTCACAAAATCATCCGCCACTCTCTCTAAATCTAACGTGTCAGTGGAGTCTCTGTGTACATGCAGCATCATGAGATGGTTGAGGCGTTCCTGCGTCATGTTGGCACGTAGATAGGTCTTGACACGTCGTAGGGCAGAAAAGGAACGTTCGCTGGTCGCGTTTGTTGCTGGCATGACAAGAACCAATTTAACTACAGTCACGATTTCACTGAAAAGCTGTCTCGTGGTGGGAGTCATGGCTCTGATTTCTCTGGCGATGTCCATTGCGTTGTTGACCACGACGTTGTTGTTCTTTAAGTACACTCTCATGGTATCGAGTTGTGCGGATAACAGTGTCTTGTTGAGGTCTGACCCGTAGAAGTTGGTAATGAAGTTCATGTCGTCTACGTAGCCTGGAGTTCCCATGACGCCTTTCACCAATGTGTCTTCTAGGTGTTGGTAAGTTCGATACCCAGGTTGGTCAAAGCGGTCTCTGATGCTGGTTATGGCTAGATCAAGCACCTCGTAGTACTGCTGGCGATACATGTCCTTCACTGTCACGGGATACTCAGACTCTGCTTTCCCTGTCTCGAATCTTCTTGGCATCTTTCGCTTTCTAGGGAGAGTTGGCTCGTCCACGTCACACTTGTCGAGATAGTCGTTCACACGTGACCAGAAGGTGTCGTAGGCAGATTCAGTGCGTACAGTCAAGGGACATAATTGTTCATCCACTACGTAACGTCAACGTCACAACAACAAAACTAACTTAACATTTAAAAACCATGTAACTTTGTAACTATTGTGCTTCCTACCTTAAAATTTGGTCAAGTTGCCTTTCATTCTAATTACTTCTTGTATCCGTATTGGGATTGTGTTGTATAAGTCTTTAACATAGTTTACGGGGATGCTTTCCCAGACCTGTCTGATTGCATCCAGAAGTTGTTTTGGAGTGTTTATATGTGTTGCTTGTGGTTGGACAGCTCTCTTTATTTTAAGCCAAATGTTTTCTATTATATTTAAATCAGGGGATTGTGCTGGCCATTCTGTATCAAAAATATTGTGGTTTTCCTTAAATTTGTTAACGATTCTTGCCCTATGAACTGGTGCATTATCATCCATGAATATGTAGTTTTGGTTACCAAAATGCTGGGCTATTACAGGCCATAGGTGATTGTCTAATGTGTCAATGTATTTAGCAGCATTTATATTTCCTTCAACAGCAGTCAAAGTTCCCATACCTTGGTAGCACAAGCAACCCCCAGATCATAATACTGACCCGCCTACTTGCATGGGGACAAACTAGATGGGGCTGGTCCTTTTCATCATCTTTTCTCCAAATGTGAACTTTACTATTCGCATCTATCACGATCTGAGACTCATCACTAAATATCCAGCTCTGCCAGTGTTCATCCACAGTCCAATTCTTTCTCTCTTTACACCACAAAACCCGTTTTTTCCTATTCACCTCCCTGACAACCACCTTCTTCTTTATTGCTCGTCGCTTGAACCCCAAATCTGTAAGTTTTCTCTTTACAGTTTTACTTGAGAAAGAGTGGTCCCTACCCTCATTAATCATGGAGGTTACATCCTGAAGCGATCGTCTTCTGTTGGTTTTTACAATCCGTGAAAGTTGACTTTCATCTCTTTTAGTAAACAAACACTTCCTACCTCTTCCTGTCCTATTTTCTACACATCCATAATGTTTATATTTCCTTATAATAATTTGAATTGTTGAACGTGGTATCTGGAATATTTCTGCCAATTTGTACTGAGAATTTCCCTCTTGGTGACTTTTTATTATCAAATTCCTGATTTCAGTGCTGATTTCTGATCTTTTGGTCTCCATGTTTACATTCTATTTTTGTTCCATTTTCAATAACCATGACATCATCAAAAAGTGTGATGACGTCATCAGCATAAAACAAGCTATCATGTGATACCAAATTTGTCACATGATATTTTTCCAATAATGTTTATTTTTAGAACAAATTTGAAGGGATTTAACTAGAACATTACAAATTTGTGGAGTGGATGAACAATTATGTCCCTTGACTGTAGTTCGCGCAGAGTGTCGACAGTCATTGTTGATAGTTTCTGGCCCTCGGATGCTGACATGTCCTTCTGCTGGAGAGACCTACTCAAGTTGTCTGTATAGCGTAGAACTTCGTACCCAAGGCTGGTTCCGAACAAGAAGTCGAATGTCCTCATCTTGGTTTCGACGCCAACTAGTCTTGCACGAATCTCGCTGTCTTTTGTTGCCTCGTATGATTCTTCCCACAGACACTGGAGTACGGAATAATTCAGCAGGATACTCTCTAAGCTGGCGGCTCTGACTGTCCATCTAGTTGGGCACATGGTACGAAATCCAGGTGTGTCTGGGCTGATCTCCTGTTTGAGTTCCTGGAGTTTGGTGTCGCGCTTTGGAGAGTACTTAATCAGCTTGGTTATCTCGTAGGCTGTGTCCATTGTATCACGCATAACCTTCGACGCCTTCATTGTATCTCCAACGGCTAGATTCAGCGCATGACCATAGCAGTGTGTGTAGATAGCTCTTGGTTCTTGGCTGGCGATGTTTGTTGCTACGCCTTTCTTTGCGCCCGACATGTTGCTCGCACCGTCGTAGCACTGACCCCGGCAGTTGTTTAGAGACAGCATCATTCTGACGATCGTATCCTTGATCACGGTTGTGAGAGTCTGTGAGTCTATGGAGCTGACAGTGTACAGGCCGATGAACTCTTCGTGTACCATCAAGTCACTGTCTACGTGTCTCAGGACTACTACAACTTGTTCTCGGTTGGACTGGTCGGTTGTCTCGTCTGCCATGATGCTGAAGAAGCCGTTTGTCTTTATGTTACCAGCGATTTCACGTAGAATGCTGAGCGCCATGATCTGCAGCATCTCGTTCTGTATGTCGGCGCAGGTGTATTTCTCTTTCTTTCTCTCCAGCCAGTTCTCGATCGACGCATCTTTCTCGCCCTGTAATTTTAGTAGCTGTACGAAGTTAGACTGGTTGTCGTCGTGCCCTCGAAGAGGTAGACCCTGTCTGGCGAGGAATTTGATGCTCCGCAAAATGGTGAGGAGTTGTTGTCTGTTCGCTGCTTTCTCTAGGCTGTAGGCTTTCGACAGTGATTCGCCGATGTCACGTGTTTGACGAGGTATGGTAATGTGGCGTTCTACAGCTTCCTTGTGGCTTTCTGACGATTCGTGTTTTCGGAACTTCGTTGTGGCGTCTTTCCAGTTGCAGAACCCGGAGGAGATGAATGTCTTTTCAGCCTTCGTGTTGGAGATCTTGCCGTCCTTCGCCGCCGACATACACACAAAGCAGAAGCAAACGTCGTCTGTCTGAAATAAGTGAAATCGACATACAATTACTTTGTTTTATCATTAATCTATTTTCTGTTTTACGCAGTCACAAGAATCGAACAGACGATCTCTTGAGAGCACGATAGAATAGGCTAAAACCCGATTCCATGCATGAATGAAAGTCCCCTTTATGCATCGTATTTACTTTGTTTTCCCCGAGACAAATTTATTGTGACTTTAAATATGTTCCCTTTTAGCCCCCCCCGTCCCCCCTCTTTTAGCCCCCCCTCCCCCTCTTTAAACTTTTGAATTGTTTTTGTAGCATGAGAATAATAAAAGTAAAACGATAAGATGCCTTTACCGCACTGTTGATAGTATGTATTCGATTACTTTCGTCAAATTTCAACTTAAAGTCAGAATTTGAAAAAAAAAATGTTCCGCATACCTCGCTGTAGTGGAGCCATGAGTATTGTTTGAACCATAGCGCGTTGAATGATCTCAATTCTGGTGTCTTCTTGCCAAAGGAACGTTTTGGAAAGTTAAAATCAACGGGTTGATTAGCTTTAGACATGTTTACTTTCAGAAAGTATCGTAAGGAATGACATTTAGAAAGAAAAGAAGAACATGGGTTTAATCTTTTGAAAGTTTAATAAAGAACATAATTGAACAAAATAATTATTCTATGATGAAAGTCATCCAAAAATCGCCGAATTTTAATTTATTTGAATAACAAAAACATGTTTATGTAATTATTTTGTGATCAAAAAGTTCTGGATAACCAAAACGCAAACAAATTATCAGTTTGTTTTCGAGTTATATGGCCTATTTAATAAACTAGCGTATTCAATTAATTAGTAAGTTCAAGAAAAGTAAAGGGTTAATCGCAAAACTATTGTAAGTGCAATAAATTCTATATTCACCTACAACAGTCTTGCAATAATCAATGAATGTGTAGTTGAACGGGTACCGCACGCTTTCACACTTAATTAGCGATAAGGTCGTCATTTTATTGCTTTAAAGTGTGACCGTTTCCTTAGAAACCGATAAGAATTGAAACAGACCGATTGCCTTTTCGCCGCCCCAAACGACAAAATGCCTTTTTACTTGCCGAATTATTGGGGCGGCGGCCGCCGCCCCTGCCGCCCCGCACGCGACGCCACTGTATTAATTGACTTTTTATACAAATGGTTCTTAAAAATGTATTAAATAAGGAATGTCCCTTTTCGCGTGACATGTTACGCTAATATAAAGTTAATTGCTGACTTAAGGCTGTCTAGGAGCGCTATTTATTTTTGATATATTTATCATTCTATGAATAGCAAAGTACGCTATCGGGTCACCCTGCCAGGCCTTTAATGGGTTTCACTGAATAATCATCCCTTTAGTATACAATTCTTTGGATTTGACGGCCAAAACAAGATTTTTCAAAAAAATATATCAAGGAAATTAAAAAAAAAAAAAAAAAAAAAAAAAACCTCAATATTTTTTTAAAACTCTATTGTAACTATACCAACGTTGATTTGTAAAATTTCTGTAATTGATTTTATACCGATCGTCTGCAAATCCCTTTGAAATAGGGAACGATTTTCTCCAGTGAAATGCGACGTAATTTTGGACAAACAATAGTATTTCGTGGGTGTTGTTATAAAGTCTCATAACTACGGCTTGAATCAAGCCGTAGTTACGAGATTTTATAACAATACCGACGGTTTATAAAAAAAATAACGGATGAACAAAGTCTATTTTTAGCACAAAATTCGTTGCTATTGGTCAAGGCTACACAGTCCATCTGAGTAAAGGTTGGTTGAATAGAATGCAAGTCTTGACAGAAAGACGCAAACTCCTACATGCAAAAATAAAAGACAATCCAATGGAAATAACAGAAGAATCGACAATCAGCATTTCTCCTTTTGCATCAACATTTTCCGTCCTATATATTGTAGAGTTTGATTGTGTCCACACTTCATACCTTCCAATGTCTGCTGTTTGAATAGGGATAGCTCTGAAATATTGATGTTTGTGTAAGGGCTAATCAATCTTTATCATGTTTTCAGTCCAAATGTCCCGTTGACTGATAATATATACTGAGAGGCAAAAGAAAGTATACACTTTTTGTTTTTCGATATCTCTCTTAATTTCCATCATATCGACTTAATTTTTTGTACAATTTATTCCTACTTATAAACCAATAATACAATGTTGTTAAATTTCACACGAAATTGCTAGATTACATATACTCTTGCTACATGCCGATTTTGCAAATTTTGCATGTGCGACTTAGTGGAACATCAAATATTGCTGTTAATTCGCATTCAATTTCTTTATCATTTGTCACAACAAATCATAACGTTAAAATTTCTCTAACACTTTAACACAATATTCAGAGGCTGGTACAATTCGATCAATATGCCCCTTTTGCCATTAAGGCCCATTTTTCTATGACGCAGCATAACACGAAAGAAACGTAACAGCATAAATAAAGTGTACAATAAGTCGTGTAGCAAGGAACATTCTGCGCATATTTTATCAAAACCCGTCTATAAATTTAGAAGGAGTTACGCCAGATAACTTGTTTGCATCAAGCCCCCTTTTGCCATGACGCATCGTAATATGGAAAATCACTAACAATGCACGCATGGTCCTAAGTGACTAGGCCCTTTCTGTGAAAAAATATCTAAATCCCGTCATAAATGTAGGGATTCTATCAATGGGAATTCTTACATTAATTAATTGATTAAATCCCCCTTTTCGATGACGCTGTACCCTATGAAAAAACCTTCGCAACGGAAGGAAGGATGAATAGGCGGTAGGCCAAGAAATTTAAATCAAACAAACGACAACGTTTCGGTGGCGTTAAAAACCGCAATAATCTATAAATCGTTTTCTCAGAAAACGTTGAAGAACTAGGGTGTATACTTATTTTTGCCTCTCAGTATATAATACGAAATGTTGAATACCGATGCTTTTTAACAAAACCTCGTAACTGCAGCTTGTTTAAGCTGCAGTTACGAGGTCTTTGTTGAAAAGCGACGATACGATACATGAACTGACCAACGCAAGCATAGGCATATGACCATTTTGATAGGTAGAGGCGTCGGTCTGAGCAAAATTTTGATAGGACACTAGTTCTTGCGACTTCACGGCACCTCAGCAAATAAACTTCTTGGCTCTCATGCGAAAATAATGCCAATTATTCTGAACGTAAGATGATTGCATGGTTGTCCGACAACGCCTTCAAATTGCTAAATCTAATTGAAATCAGATGTTAACTTTAACTTAAACTGTAAAAAAAAACATCGAATTTTTATCAAATTCTTGATTTGCTCTTATTGTGGTCACGGGGTGCTCCATAAGTTCTAGACATTTCTCAATGTGCAGGTATCTCAATATTTTGTTGAACTTTGACATCTGGTAAAAGGTTAACAGAATAGAATCTGGGCAATTTAAAAAAAAATGTGACCAAAGTGTGACATTTAAATGTTAAGAGTAACAGCTATTTTTACAGAATATCATCAAGATTTCTTAGACATTATTGTGGTCACGGGGTGCTCCATAAGTTCTAGACATTTATCAATGTGCAGGTATCTCAATATTTTCCGTTGACCCGAACAGTTAAACCAAATGAGTCGGGACTTGGAAAACGCCCTTGTAGCATTTCAGACCACATATCACAAAACTTCACCGACCTGAAAATGCCGTCTTTCAATTTGGACCAGTCTAAAAGTTTGACATCTGGTAAAAGGTTAACAGAATAGAATCTGGGCAATTTTAAAAAGTGACCAAAGTGTGACATTTAAATGTTAAGAATAACAGCTATTTTTACAGAATATCATCCAGATTTCTTAATTGAGAAGGCTAGAAACTATTCTAAATGGTTAAGCAGTGCCCAAATTATATTTTGAATCCATGTTCACTAATTTCTAGCTAAGATTGTATGGACAATTTTGTAAAATGACAACAAAAAAGCGTTTCACTCCTGACAGCATGTATATTGCACAATATGAGAAATTGTAATCCATGAATCACTAAATAGTGGAGTGCAGAATGCCCACAAGGTTGAAGCCTTCCTAAAAAATGACTGGTAGATTTCTGGCTGAATAGACAAAAATGAGAACACATTTTAAAAAAGAAAAGTGTTTCACTCCTGACATCAGATTCAGGGGGTTATTGTATAAAACAGCCTCCACATCCTAAACCATTGAATATAATTTTAAGATATTAATGCACATATTGTTTTATGTATTACAAGTGCGTATTGTAGTATCCTGTCACTGTCTTTTATTTACCATAGCTTAGAAACCTGGCGCAAGTGAAAAAATATCACACAAAAAACGTTTCACTCCTGACATTTTTGACATGTTTTAATGGCGTATCTCTTTTAGTAGTGAAGCGATTTTCTTTAAGCTTGGTACCCAGTATAAAGACATAATAACACATCTTTTTAGCATTAATGGGGTTGAATATGTTTCTCTGTATAAAGACAGAGGCATGTAAAAAGTGAATGATCACATTTTTTAAAACTTGCCCATCTAGTTATTTTATGGAATTTCTAGATCGGGCACATTCACAGGTGGTGCTACATAAATGAAAGCTTACATCTTTTTCTCCTTGATGGGAAACATTTAAACATTTGAAGATTAATCGGTTTTAGATTGACCAATTTGTCTCACTTTAACGTTTCCATGTATCGATCTGACGTGATGAATGTATCCGTAAGCTTAAAAACCCATCAAAAAGTTAGATTGTGCCAATTTGAAAGCTGTTACAGCCGACAACATTAATGCTACTCGAAATGGTAAGTGTATAAACCATAAACATCTGCTTCTTTTCAATCAATGTTTTCCTATTCCCCGTGTATTGGACGTAAAAAACAAGCATAGTTTGAAAGAAGGTAATATGAAAATCCGAGTGAAGCACTAAATTGATAAATTTCGAAACAAAACGAGTCTTTTTCTTTTTACACTTTTAGGCGGTGGCGTTATAGAGAGAAAAAGGAGAATTTTCGTCAGAAACGAACTTACACGCAAACCGGAATCATTTCGATTTACGGATCCATAAATCATAAATCTTCGATCGTAGTCTACACACAGTTGACCTATTACCACACAATAACTCTGTTTGACTCCCTACAAGATAATGGCTTTGAAAAACATTGTGGAAAATGAAGAAATTGCTTGTTACAAGCAATTTCTTCATTTCCCACATTTTTTACTACCCAGGAAGATCAAAGAATGCGAAATTTCATTCAATTCATATTGTCGTCTTCAGCATCTTTAAATTTGGACAAGTCCAAAATTTTGTCGTTTGGTAATGGGTTAACTTCTTCCCTATTGTATGCTGTAGAGGGTAGGATAATCAAGGGCGGATCCAGGATTTTTTTCCAGGGGGTCCAGCTCAAGATTTTTTTTCAGGGGGGGGGGGGTCCAAGCCCAAATTATGGCTTAAAATGTAGTAAATATGTACCGTTACATTAAATTTATATAGTCCCCCGACCCCCCTCTAGATCCGCCCATGATAGTCTAGGACAATTATTGGTGCGATCAGATTTCGCAATATAGCCTACACATACTTTAGTCGGAACATTCTTGCATTTGAGACTACCATAAAACAAGATCAGTCGGCACATCATCATCCCCACATGAAGAAATTCTGATCAGATCAAGGTTCATGTGGCTGTCCTATTACCTACAGATAATGAAAAAGTTCTTAGAGAACAACGCGGATATTGATCAAAATACAAGGGCAGCTCCAGGATTTTTCCAGGGGGGGGGGGGGTGTGTGTTCCAAGCCTAAATGATGGCTTAAACTGTGTTAAATATGGAACGTTACACAACAGTTGTATAGAAGAAAAATACTTTTCGGCCAATTCAAGGGGGGGGGGGGGGGGGCAGATCCCCCGACCCCCTCTTGATCTCCCCTTGAAATGCACGTGGGCCTGTGGACAGAATTATTTGGATTTATCTATTTTTTTCTAAATTGCAACCGCCATATGTTTTCCCATTTACATATGGCGGGGATTCCCGTGACGTTACAAGTCTTTTTTTATAAAAAATTCATAATATATGACATTTAGTCAGTCGTCAATAACTTTTTATCAGCTTAGTTTTAAAAGATCTACCACATCCATCTAGTTCCTGGCTTTTTAACACATACTCTGCTTTAAGGTAGAATATCCGTAATATTGCCATTTTGAAATTCATATTTTAACATCATGGTGTTTTTTTTTTTCGAGCAACGTCGTTATGTATTCGAAACTATTCGGGCACCATCGTAAACACTCGGCGGTGGAAAGTTCCACCGCCGAATGTTTTCGACGTCGCCCGAATAATTACAACGTCGCTACTATCTCGTTAGGGGTGGACTACCTTAAACCGAATTCGTATCGGTCAAGTGCTAAAAATGTGCCACGTGATTCCCAACCGTGTTACATCTCACCAAAACCATACTCTGGTATTTGGATGGGTATAAGTTTCTCAATAAGACACAAAGACAGTAAAGGGATTGAATTTGTAATCCAATAGAAGCGCACAGAAAACATCATAGTTAGGCCTACTTTCAGTGCAAAGGTTTTATCGGATAGAGTTTCGGCAAATGAAAGGTAAATCGCATCTTCGCAAGCCAAGGGTTACTACCTCCACTTTGTTCCTTACGAACGTTCGTAAGAAACAAAGTGGAGGTAGTAACCCTTGGCTTGCGAAGATGGGTAAATCGTTGCTTATTTCTTTTGTCGATCGTACCTCGTAGTTATCACAACCATTTTCACTTGAAAAGTAGAAGGTAATTGCTATGGGTAAGCATTACCAGGTTCTGTCAGATAGGTCATTTTAAAAATCTGGACACTACATTAATACATTTAATGAATCTGTGCAGATCCCAAATTTCCATGCAGTGTATTGCTTTCTGTTTATTTCGTTTTTGTTTCACCATAATTACCATTTTAACTGTTGACAGGGTATTTTTGTAACGATATGGAAAACATATTTCTAGTCGAACCAAAATTAAATTTTTAAATAACTCTGCACTCCAGACTTCGATAACATTTTTATAATAGGCTTAATTCGGAATTTTTAAACAGAATTGGAATCGCATGAAAACAGATGAAGCAAATGCTTCTGTGGAATGTTTATTTTCTGGGACCGGCTTCACCAAAACATTTAGGACGTATTTTTGGCTAACCAATGTCTTTCGATTCATTTAGGGCCATTCTCTGAAGACCTAGGATATGTGGTTTTCTTTTTACAAAACGTTTTGTATGGCATTGGTAGGATAGATTCAGATGAAAATGGCCCCTGTCTCACATGTTAAAATGTCGGCCTTTTTAGGATTGTGCGGAAATAAGGATGATTTTATACAGGATTAAGTCAATTATTCTATCCAATATTCATGCGAACTATGTTTCCAATTATATATTGTAACTTATTGAAAAGAATTTCTCCAGCTATTCATTATCGTGATCATGTTAATACTTTTTTCATGTATGATCGGTATGACACAATGGGCGAATATTGTCAATATCGCTGTTTTTATCCAAAAACCTCGTAACTACAAGCTGTAGCTACGAACTTTTTTTGAAGAAATTCGACGATATATTGGTTAGATCACAAGAAAACTGCGTACTGGATTAGATCGTTTGTTTTGCTAGCAGAAATGAAAGTCTTGGAGTTACTCACTACAGACATACATGTAGGCTAGATACTATGGAAATCATTTTGTTTCGATCCTTGAGAAAGACACAAATATAATAATTGTATCCCCATTTTCAGCCTGTTTTACAAAGAGATTCATTGTGTCAAAATGTTGGGAACATTGCTTTGACGTAACAACGAGACTCAGATTGACTGACTATTCACAAATTCCCCTTCTTTTCTTTTCATTATTATTTGAATACGCCCACACCTTTTGATGACCAGCATAATAGCCGAAGCCACATAATCGGTCACATTCGAAAATGTCGTAACTACAGCTCCAATAAGCTGCAGTTACGACATTTTTGAACGTGGCCGACCATATAGTAGGCCTAAATACGAAACGTCAATATTGTCAAAATAAATAAATTCTGAAAATCTAAATCGGCTGAAAAAACTTCAAAAACATTTTTTCAAACAAATCAGAGTTATTGCAAATTTGTTTGATTCTGTTACCCATGGATTAACAACAACAACAACGACAATAACAACACATCAGGAAGAGAAAAGTAGCAACAGTCAGCATTCTCTCTTTTACCAACTATGTTTTCTCTCTTTTCGAAATGAATTCTGAAACCGTGCTTTAAATTTGTTCTGTCACTTGCGAATCATGGAAATTGGTATGGTCAAAAACTTTGTCCTTTGGAGAGGCTTAACGACAAATATCGTAACTGCAAACTGTCGGTCGACAAAAATATGGTATCTATACCTTCTCAAATATGCAGTTAAGTCATTATTCCTTTTTGCCCATGGAATTTTTCAACAGTAAATAGATTTACTCGTGATGTAAACACCTTTAAGTGTAATTAATTAAAAAACTTGAATTATTAATTTGAATCTTAGAACACGCGAAACTATTCATGGTATAGAAATGTAACACCGTATCAATTGTACCTCGGGTTCCGTTTTCTTTAGCCTTCTCCCAAATAACCCCTCGTTTTGATGACCAAAAGTTCTGCTTTTGTCTCAATACAAACCCTTTCTGAAACAAACTCAGGATTTAGGTATCTAATGACATGTTTTCATAGAAAAGAAAAGGGAAAAAGAAGAAATGACTTGTCCCAGTTTGTTCTCCAAATATCTACACACATTTCTAATCAATAGCTCTATTATCAATTTAGGGTAGAACACCCGTAATGTGACCATTTTTATATTCATTAAACAGTGGATTTTTTTTCGAGCGTCGTCGTTTCGTATCCGAAACTATTCGGGCACAGTCGTAAACATTCGGCGGTGGAAAGTTCCACCGCCGAATGTTTTTGACTTTGCCCAAATAATTCCGACGTCGCGCGAATCTCATTAGGGATGGACTACCTTTATTGGTCTAAAATTGAGTTTTCATGACTTGGTTAATAATCCCCTGTTATACAAAACAAGGGTTTCCAAGAGCTACTATCTTCTACTTCTCTCTATTATGTAATTTGTTCAACAATGTCAATATTTGAGTTTGACGACCTTTTTGGCTTATTATAGATCTAAATCCTACCGAATTACCTCTTTATTTTACCTTTTTTTTTATTTTCCGCATGCCGTATACTCGCTTTTCACGTATGTTCTCAGCTTTGGCTAGGGACCGAACCAAGTCAGATCTTGGCACCAAAATAAGTCAGAGAGTTATGGGTTCTTTGATACATGTAGCAACACAAAACAGGGAATAAAGTATGAAAATATTATTTGCATGTTTATTGAAGAAAAAATAGAGGAAAATATACCAGAACAAAGTCTCGTGATTACCATCAACGAATATGTAATTCTAGCATTTTTTTTCTTCTAGAAATTGAACTAATTAGGCTATTTAACACTACATCATTTTGAAAATTCTATATTGCTACTTTTAGAATGACGAACCAGATTTTCCAAATTTGGAAAAAGGGGAAAGTATAAGTGCGAGTTACGTTTAAATAAACAAATTTCTATTTGCAAAACTAATTTATTCACTATCTTTCATTGAAGTCACTGGTGGCAAATGTGATCGCTTTCGATATCAAACGTCGATATAATAGAATTTTAATAAGTTTTTAGGTTGACTCCATTTTACAAATAGTCCTATCTTTGAATGATGATATCAAAACTTATTCATACAAATAAGGGGTTGTCCAGTGCTCGTAGTGGCACATAATCCTTTTCTATGGAAAATATATCGACAAAATAATTTAAGGGACAATGCTCCAGATTCTTTAGACGAATATATTTTTAACTGTTTAACGGTCAATGTTTATCGTACGGACATTTTTGTACACGCCATTTTCGGCATAGGGACCGGTCAAAATATTCAAAAATTAATTATTGGTGGACACATACGATAATGTTCAAATTCGTATGCCGAAAAAGACGTTTACAAATATGTGCGCCCGATAAACATTGACCAATGAACAGCAAGGAAAGAATCTAGAGCATTGTCCCTTAATATTGCGCTTTTTAGATACAGAACTTATTATACACTTGATATGAAACTTTGGCCTGATTAAAACCGTTGTCATTCCGATCATGGAATATTGTATTCGCCTAAACGTGCTGTATAGAAAAGTAACCTACACTATCATAAAATCTTACATTTTTATTGCAATTGCCTGCTGATTTTCATTCGGTTAATGCCGAATGCAAACTATCGGGGGAGGGGTGTTGATGGACAAACCAAAGGATATTAAAATCACATGCAGTGGTTTAACTTTGGCTATTCCGACAAACCCCTTAATGTCAATATGTGCCTCGTTTGTCAAGATAAAATAACCCCCTCTTTATATATGTAAGGACGAACAATTTCCCCGGAATAGGATATCTAGTTCGCTCTTTTATACTCTGAGAAATTTGACATGTCCACCTTTTCGGGACGGAGGTTTTGTTCCTCCCTAGGTCCAAAATCTGAACTTTACATTTTGAACTATATTGAGTGATGTGAAGCGCCACTGAACTGTTTTAGCAATTATTCTAACTAACAACTGATTGTACCAGTACTTTCTTGTGTGGGCAAAATAATAAACACAATCTCGCTTTTCTTCAAAACCCTCGTAACTGCAGCTTATTTTAAGCTTCAGTAACGAGGTTTTTGAAAAAAAGAACAAAAAGGATAACTTGACTGACCTTTGGCCCAAACCTGGTTGTTTATGACATGTTTTATCTAGGTAACTGACCCATGTTGGATGTATGAACTTCCATACGGTGGCAGATATCGCACGTTAACGTACAAACACTCCATACAAACATAAAATAATCCCCAAACAGTTAAATAAGAGTTCATTTTATCGCAATAATATTATGTAAGCTACGCTTTTGGACTATAGGCCTATCAAGTGGTGATATATCATGGACGGATCTAGAGAGGGGGGGGGGTGTCCGGGGGTCCGGACCCCCCCCCCCCCCGGCATTGACCGAAATTTATTTTTTTACTATATAAATTAAGTGTAACGTTACATATTTACTACATTTTAAGTAATAATTTGGGCTTGGACCCCCCCCCCCCCCCCTGGAAAAAAATTGGGGCTTGGACCCCCCCCCCTGGAAAAAAATCATGGATCCGCCCTTGTATATCGTCGCTTTTCTTCAAAATCTCGTAATTGCAGCTTTTAAAACAAGCTGCAGTTACGAGGTTTTTGAAGAAAAGCGACGATTTATTTTTTCGAGCAGACAAAATGGCGAAACAACAACAACCACCACCACCACGACGGCTGCGGCGGCGGAGGAACAATTACGGCTTTCATGTGTACATAGAAATTACGATTTTTTGGATATAATGTCAGTACGAATGGGTCTAACATAGGCCTACCGGGTTAGAATTGAAGCGACCGGTTGGTGAGCCGCCAGCTAGTGGGGAATCGGGAGGTACTGAGCATTCAGAGGAAAGTGTCTCATAAGCCAAAACTGGCTGGCCCTTTAAATAGGGATGGCACTATAATTAAATGTATAGGTTTTATATTTGGTGACGTAATAGTCGAGCCGCCGAGGTCCAGAACCAGATTGTTTATTACAAGGGACAGGGGTCTATGAACTTCTACAACATGGCAGATATCGCACAGTGACGGTTAAACACTCGAGACAAACACAAAAATAATCCCTCAAACACTTCAAATTTTAATAATTCATTTTATTGTCGTATAGTGCCGCTTTTAACGCTTCGCGTTATTTGAAATGGCTTTTAATCCATATATCACATAATTCCATGTTAAAATGACAATGACTTGCAGAATACTTATGAATTTTTCAGAACAAGATTTTGGACGAGAAGCTATTCTTGTCTCAATTAACATGCAAGTGATGAAACTATTGGACGATCACAAGGTTCAAAATGGATAGTGCTATGGGAAATGTGGAATTGGTGTTGTACTATACGTGTGATGCATTTTGTTGGATTCTCATTGTAAAGTCTGTAGTCCTTGTCACGCTGAAATAAAATAAGCATGTAACGCACAATGATATTGTTTTATTATGTTTGTAAAGATTAATCTTGTTATTCGATGTCCTACCTCAAAATACTTTGGGATCAGAGAACAAGTTTTAAAGAAAAGTTGTCAGAAACTGAATTGAATATACTACCCATTATTCATTGGTATCTATTATGTAAGGCAAAATAGACTAACTGAAATATATACTTCAAACTTGTATGATATTTCTATTAAAATTTAATAATAGATGGAAACGCTATGTTCACCAGTGAGAGAAGGGTATAATCTTTGAGCGGACGCATTAAAAGGAATTAACCCAGTGATCACACGTCGGTATTGAAGTGGAGTAGAACCGACTAGCGACAGTGAATTAATTTGGGATTTGATATATCGATGGAGTATGTAGAGCAATTTGAAGTGTGAGAAAATTAAGTTGTTATAAAGGTATTTGTTACAATGTACTTACTCTTCAACAACTTTAGAGAAAGTATTTCTTATTAAGAACTGACTTTATAGAATGAAATAAGTAGAAAAAACATTATTTGATGAATTAAAGTAGACAAAAAGCCAGTAAATTATGTTGATAATCGACAAATCATCATTTGACATAATACTAGTGAAAAGTTCTAATCCGCCCCTAGGTTTCTGTTCTGTATAGTCTGCTTACAATAACGAAAATTCTTGTTTGCAACTCAATGGTTGATGAAAATGCCACAAACATTCTGATCAGAATTTTCTTAAATTTACAAAACGCATAATTTCACGGAGAAATACTTCTTTATGAGTCTCATACCAGAGCAAATAGAATTTGAATTTAAATTGGGGTTTTACGCCGTTTTCAACTACCAGGGTCATATCGCGGCGGCTGGAGCACCTAACCGTGGGTTCCTGGTATTTCTCGCACCAGTACAACCACAATATCCAAACCGAGCCTCCAGCTGCTCTCTCACATAGATGATTCACACCCATTGGTGAGAGACAAATGACTTTTGTCAAATGTCAGAATGGATACTGGCCGAGCCGGGGTTCGAACTCGAGACCCCTGGATTGACAGACTCCGACGTAACCGACTGAGCAGAGCAAATAGAAAGAAGTCAAAATACATGTATGTGACTTGATTTCGTCAGAAATTTAAATTTCCAAAAGAATTTGCCGTTTTGGGATTTTCGAAAATAAGTGTACTTTCCATGGATTCGCCAAAAGACCCATTTACTCAACAATACTAGAATGTCTTGAATACTTTGGGTCGAAATGAATTCAAGATGAACCCTCATTCAAGTGAAGTAATTAACTATCCAATTAGATACATGTAGTTAAGAAATGCAAAGATTTAAATAGGGGGTAGAAGTTTTGAGCAGTATGTTAGCATATATATATTTTATATAAGTATCTGACTTTTGTCTCTCGGACAAATCCCATGCTTATAGTAAAGTATGAAATGATGAAAATGGAGAAAATATTGCTAATCACCATTTCCTTCCTTTATTCCTACAATCTCATTGGGGATTTTTATACGACATTGGAAATGTGCTCTTACATTTACTAAAATACGTTTCACGCAACCTACACTGAATTTGGATTGTACTAATAATTCTGATAGAATTCAATTTAGATGTCAACGGAAATATTTTAAATCTCTTTGCGAAGGACAAATTCTGTAGTGACAGTTTCACAATACCTATCAACCTTCTGCTGAATAGAACTGGATTGAACCCACGCTTTCATATCGACATTAGAATATCGTCGCTTTTCAACGAAAACCTAGTAACTGCAGCTTAAAACAAGCTGCAGTTACGAGGTTTTTGTTGAAAAGCAGCAATATGCGCATAGAAACTTAAAAAGGGAGAAAGGAAAAGTTCAGTGGACAGAGCTCGGAGTATCATTGTACATTTACTCTTTCTCCAGCAATACCTTGTTTCGATTTCCATAATAGTTGAAGCTTGGGAAAATATTGATAGAAAAGACGAAATGCTGGCCATTAATATTTTCTCATGATGTCTCAGTATTTTCCACGCTATACTATACACAAATCCTTTCGATATCAACACCCATTCTGTTTTCTGCAGCAGATATCTAATAGCAACAGTCGGGTATTTTGACGTTTGGGAAAGATTAGCTTCGTTGTGCGTATAATATATTTCTGAATAGGGAACGATTTTATCTAGTAAACAATGACGTAATTTCGGACAAACATTGGTATTACGTGAGTGCTGTTATAAAATCTCGTAACTACGTCTTTGTTCAAGCCGTAGTTACGAGATTTTATAACAACACTGACGGTTTATTAAAAACGTAACACTAAACCATGTCTATTTTTAGCACAAAATCATTGCTATTTCCTAACTGTTGAGAATTCAGAGATTGAATAAATTAAACAAGACATGTGTGGATCTTGATCATTGGCGTATGTTAACCCTTGAAATCCCAAACAATACCTGGTTTTGACGTCCCTAATAGAAAAGGCTTTTGAAAGTATCGAGGCAAAAGAAGAAAATGCTGATAATCAGCATTTTCTCCTTTTGCCTCAATTTTTTTTTCAGCTAAATTGCACACAAACTGTGTTTTATTTACCATCCATCTTGTCGCCTGTAGCAGCTTTTGAATTGGACCACTCTTAAATTTCGCCGTTTGGGAAATGGTTAATTAAGCTGATCTGGAAACATGTTTGTCTTCAATACCACGACACTTCTTTTTTAAAGGTCTCAGTTCATAATTATAAAGATCGATTTTTGTCCAAAATTAGCTTTGTCGATGTCATAATCACATTTTTCATGTAGTGCCCAGGTACTCCGAAGAAGAAGTATGCATAGATATTTGAGCTATTATGTTAATTATGTTTAGTAAATGAGTTTTTACCCTTACACTTTTTAACGTTAATTTTTGAACTTTAAAAACAGATACTTAACATGATATAATTTCAACTTTTGCAAACTATTTCATAATTTTATAATGTTAAGACTTTTCTGATTGAAGTGACAATTTCCTCAAGTTTTTACTAATGATTACAGTTGATACATGTGTTGTCGACAGCGGTTAAGTCGAATTTCTTGTTAAGTCGAAGTGAAGATCTGCTTCGGTCATCATCAATTAGTATAAAAAATGTCAAACAAAATTATTTTGAAGTAAATATAGCCATTGAAATATAGTAGGAAAGGGGGTCAATTGGTCGTTTCGACCGATTTCTTTCCTATTCCTATTATAAACATTCTTGATGACAAACAAAATGAATAAATATCATTTTGATCGAAACTGATCAAGATCGGACGAGTCCAACTCCCGATATCTCGAGGTAAAAATATGTTCGTACGACTTCGATACAACGAGTTTTAACTGATAAGGCACATACACTTACAACACGGAATTTAATTCATATTTGTGACCCGTTACGCTAAAAGGGACCTCATAGAAAGTGTGAAAAATATCGACCTTAGTCGGTCTGCGCAGCCTAGGGCCAACACTTTTCACTTTTATGTAATTTTCTGAATCCGGAATGTTTTCCCTATCTTACTATATGACCATTTTTCACATACAGCATCTGGTTGACCTGTACTGAGTCTGACAAGTTTGTCAAAATTTGGATTTTTGGAGTTCGGATAAGGTCTCTTTTAGCGTGACGGGTCACATTTGTGAAAAAGGTGATATGACCATTTCAGCTTGCACGGCGGCGCCCTGGTGCTAAAAGGTTGAAAGTACCTAGATCTTTATGAGTAACCTATAAACATTTCAAGAAAAAAATTGGTTTAGATGTCATCGATAGAAAAATATTTCGAGAACACAAATGCGAAAGGAGGGAATGATGATTAGATCTTCCAACATATTCTCCGTTGACTCAATATTTGCCGTGCTATATTATAGACACTTCTGTCTTTATCAGCATCATTCTATTGTGTGGCCTGCAACAACTTTAGATTTGGAGCAGTCAATTAGTTTATTTCATTGAAGCACTTTCCCAAACAAGACCAGACCTGGTTTGATGTCCCTAAGAGTAAAGACTTGGGGAAATATTGGGACGAAAGAAGTAAATGCTGATAATCTCAACAGTTTCTGAAGTATGCTTCACACACATTATTTCTTTACTAATGTTAAACAATTTTGTTTTCTTGTACTTACAGAGGCATATTCAACTGAAAAATGGTGTTCCGGGAACAAACCGTCCTTCAAGTCCAGTCTATGTTGGAAAACTTGGACAACAAAGACTTGAAGAAACCCATCTCAATTACCGAAAATGAGCTCTTCCTGAGTAAGGCATCACCAATCGAGGAACCAGTGGTATCGCCAAAACTGCCGACTTCTAGACATGCCAAGTCAATCCTTGGAAGTGGACTCTTCCATGCTGTGTATAAATGTAGGTTGAGGAAAGTAAAATTTCTGTTGGATAATGGGTTGAGCATTAATGCTAGAAATGATTATGGTTACAGTGTCCTAGTGGCCGCACTGCATATAGAAAACAAGGCAAAGAGGAGCAAAATGTTTGCGTTTCTACTGGACCAAGAGGCTGATCCGATACAAAGGGACCCAAAGTATAAGCGGAATGCTTTGGCCTGGGCGTCTTTGCTGGGTCGAGATGAGCAGGTGAACCTACTGCTGGATACATTTATGGGCGAGTTTGATTTCCACGAGAAGGATAAAGACGGGAACACACCGCTACATCTCGCAACTCAAGCTGGGCATTCAGACGTGGTGAAATCTCTGGTCCGAGAAATGCAGAAGTACGGGACCACCGTGGACGTTCCAGATAACCTCGGTCTTACTCCTTACCTTCATGCTAAACGGCTCGGGTATGGTCTTATAGCGGATATACTGAAAGAGGAAGGGGGAGCATGTGCTGGTCAGGGCGATGTTTATTCATTCAAGAGAGCTGAAGAATGGCGTGAGATCGGAATACAGGAACGGAACGAGCAGGTTAAAATGAGGCGGAATACTCAATACGAGCAAGCCGCAATTCAGGGCAGTGCGCGCATGCTCATGGAGTTTGATGGACCCGGATATGAAATAATCTCGATACCAACACCAAAGTTAAAACGGCGGCGCCTCCAGCACAGACAGGTCTCCAGCGATAACGACGAGACATCGAGATCCGTTAGAATTATGTCTCCACGATCACAAAGTCTACCTCTAGGCTCCGACCATAAAACCCTCCGTATACGACAATCCCTGGACGCGATAGATGGACGACAGAACATCGACACCATGTCACTTATACAGATGAGGGATCCGAAAAAAGGCGTGGCTCCAAAACATTTCCGATCTAGCGAACTTGACGAGAATAAAGTCAATGAATACAAACATATTCTAGGGGATATAACAACGATGATGGACTTTTTAACGATGCATCATACCAAATCTTTCCGTCGGTCCGTCCCACCTCTACAATCACCCACTGAAGAATGTAAAGCTGGTCAGAAGAGGTCAACTCTGGCTATCATATTTGGTAAAGGTAGAAAAGGAAGAAAGTCTCCCCGGGCCGCGGGGTCTGGTAAAAAGAAAGGATCTGCGAGAGGGAAACAGGGCAGTGGTGCAAAGTCTAAATAGAGACAGAAACTTTACCTTTCCTTTTAGCGCGACTATTCGAAGAATGGGGGGGGCTATTCTAGACACCCGGGCGTCGGCGTAACACATTGGTTAAGTTTCCACGTGCAAGTCTCAAATCTCTGTTTCTACTGATGCTATAGCTCCTTAACTTTGCACATGCTTTTGTTACCATAATATCAGCATCTAGGCAAAGATATGTTTTATTATTCTGGCACTATATGTAGTGGATTTTTTACCCTTTTCGGACTTGGAATTTTCAAATATCCAGCACTTGATAGTCACACTTTGCTTTCCTGATACAACTCTTGTTATAAAGGTTGTTAAGACAGTATGAGTAGACTAAAATTTATGCATTTCTAAGATTTTATATGTATTTGATAAGGTCTTCATATCACAAGAAATACACAGTTGATTTGTTATGTCGAATTTGTTTTTCTTTAAATATCTTTTTATTTTGAAATGAAGTTTTGACCCAGATGTTTCAAATATGGGTATATAGGTAATGATTCAAGTACCCAGAGCACTGTCAACCTGTCTTTTTTCTCTATGCCAATTCAGTGGTGCAAAGTCCAAATGCAACAGGACAAATTAATTAACTCAAAAGCACGGCTCATGAAAGTTGAAAAAAATGGACAAAATGTACTTGTAAAGTATTGTTTCTTAGTAGAAGAATGCATATGACGTACAGAACTACATGTCATTTTCAATGACCGTACTTCAGACCACATGAGAAACATTCATTCGTTCATCTGACTTCAAAGTATCACTGAATATGTATAAGCTTTTTTCATATCTGTGAAAAGGTCACAAAGGAGAAAATTCAATTCTGAGTGCAGGATTTGTGCAAATTTTGCAATATTACGGAAAGATTAAAGTGCATTTTATATAAGAACACACGATGAAGTCTTTGCCAACTGTTCGATTGACCGGGTTAGAATTAAGTTAGGTTTCGAGGCTAATCTCACTTTAAATTTACCAAGCTGAAATGTTCATTCGAGACTCTTGACAAAAATTGAGCTCGAAATGATAAGTTTAAACACACAGCCGGACTGTTTGTTCAGAGCCGCCAGTTTCGTTTTTGGCATTGCTTTTAAAATCTTTCACAAAGTATTGGCAAAAATTTGTCTGCTTACAAAACGCGGAATATTCAATATGATATTTTTATGCGAACAAAACAGACAAAAATCTGTTTTCGTAAACATTTTTCTGGTTTAAAGCAGTCTTAAGAGAGTCCAAGCAAATGTTTCACTCAAAACGCATTGGCCGATTGTTGTATGAAATCTTTTTCGCCACTGTTTACCTTTCTAGCGTTAATCTAGAAGTGAGCCGGGGTCTGGAGAAACGGTCCATATATAATAGCATTTGATACCAGCATTGATCCTGATCAGTATGTTCATACGTAAGATCCACGTTGATCCATGTTGAGCGTCTTCGTGACATGTAGCAACCATAATCCATTCTCACATAATGACTCTTTTTGACGCCCCACAAGATAAATGGTTTGGAAAAACATCGTGAAAAAAATGCTCGTGACAAGTAATTTCTTCATTTTCCGCAATGTTTTCTACCTGGAAAGATGACAAAATGTAAATTTTCGGTTCACTTGAAATGTCGTCTACATCTCTGGAGCAGTCCGAAATATTGCCGACTGGTACTGGGATAAGAAAGCAGCATGGACATTGATGAGAAGATAGTCTCAAATGTCTTCTAGGCCCCTTTTCCAGATCCAGGCTCAAATGTTTTTTGAAGGTCAGCCAGCGGTAATATTTCAAAAGACTTATTTCACACGCGAAAATTGTGCATTATTAATAAAGTTATATACAAAAGTGAGGGGATTTTGACAAATCCGATTAAAATTAGATTAACTCAATTGACCCCATTCATTTTGAATACGTCCCAGAGTTGGTATTAACCCGTTCCCAAACAAGACCTGGTTTTGACGTCCATAAAAGACTTGGCTTGGAAAACATTTAGGCAAAAGAAGAAAGTGCTGCTAATCAGCACTTTCTTCTTTTGCCTCAATATTTTCCGAGCTAAATTGTACCCAAATCCAAACTTGAATAACATCTATTTTGTCTTCTGCGCCAGTTTTTGAATAGGACCACCCTAAAATTTTGCTGTTTGGGAAAGGGATAAGTCTGCAATGTTGAGCCCAACTTTATGTAGTGTCAGTAACAATCGTCGATATTTTTTGCAAAATCTCGTAACTCAAGCTTAAATCAAGATGGAGTTACGAGTTTTTGCAATAACATCGACAATATACCACTTTTTGCAAATATGGTCCCTCTCTATCATATACATCCAGCTTCGGCGGTGTAAAAACAGTGAATATTTGGTATAAAACGAGCGACGGTTGGGAATCGAAATATACTTGCCTTAACCTACGAACACACACAAAACGGCAAACTAGCATCCGAGGAAACACCGGGGTCTCCTGTGCATACGCTATATATGAAACTACCCCACGGTTTTATTTCCCGAGATGGTAGGATAGCGGGCCTACGTATAGTCCGAGTCTTCTCTGATGTAAATACGCTCTTTGATATGCCCTAAATATCAAAGAGCGCATTTACATCAGAGAAGACTCGAATTAGCCTACGTAATTCGTCAGTGTTATTGCAAAACCTCGTAACTCCAGCTTTAATGAAGCTGGAGTTACGAGGTTTTGCAATAACATAGACAATAGGCATAAGGGTTGCCATAAGAGTCGCCTATACAGAAACAGTTTAGTTTAAACATATTTTATTGCCATCAAAGTGTACATACATGTGCATATTTTTCAACAAATGAATAATCAACAGTTGGCAAAAGGGTCTGGCCACAAGTTCTAACAACTTAGATACGGCCATTCCCTTATAACAAATCTGGTCTAGAGTCATTAGTTGTTCACACATTGTATCCCTACTGAGCTGTACGCGCTTGTGTGCATACAGTTCAATAGTTAAACATGTATGAATACTTACAAACTACGTACGTTATTCTTAGTTGTAATATTTGACAATGATATTCCGGTAATGATACATAATTGCAGATGGTGTTAAATATGTATTGCTCTTTCTTCTGCAGAGATAGAGAAAAAAAAAAAGAATAGATGTCTTTCTTGTCAGCTGAGAGATTAGAAGGGTTTACTAAACGTTGATGAGACTGCAAATAAAATTATCCAAATCTATTTGTTTCCTTTATATAATTTTGCACTGTTTTAAAAATGAAAGAATTGTCGTCAAATGTGAGAGTTTCGGACCCAAAAAGTAATAATTTTTCGTTTAAAGGATGAAATCTGTGCAGCGAATGGAAAAGTCGTAGTCTCGAGTTAATATACAAAGGACAGCGAAATAAGAAATGTTCAGCGTCTTCAATAGTGTGTCCACAGTTGCAATTTGCATCTGGAGAGATATGATTAAGAAATAGATCATTTTGTAAATCGCTACATTTATTCCTTATCCGAGTGTGAAATACTGATAACCTTCGCTCACCTACATAAAAATGTTTGGGAACACTAGGAACGGAATACATTTGTAGAATGCGCGATTTAAACAATGATAGAGAACGTATTGCTTTAATGTCTGCTGGTAGATCATTCCAGAGGGTAACTGCAGATGGAATAAAGGAAGAGGCAAAAAGTTGGGTTCGGCAAGCAATTAAATCCATATGGTCTGCGTTACGTAATCTGTATTGAGTTCTATTGTGAACATGTCCAGGAAAAATATCTTGAAGATAAGTAGGAGTTAAACCATTTAGAATCTTAAAAATTAATATGAGTTTTTGGTATTTTCGTCTATTCTCTAAAGTAAGCCATCCAATTTCCTTATAAATATTATTTAAAGATGTTGATCTCGTAAGTCCTGTAACAATTCTAGCAGCCTCGATTTGGAGTTTTTCTAGGGTTTCTTTTTCTCGAACAGTACAATTATCCCAAATTACAGATGCATATTCTAATACCGGGCGTAAGAACGATATATAGATTTGATTTAAGGAGTCTCGCTTTAGTCTAAATTTTAAACATCTCATCATTCCTAATAGTTTTGAAGCCGAATTAAACAAGTTTTTGATATGTTCGTGCCACTTACCATTACTACTCAGAATTAATCCTAAGTGTTTGTGGCTTTCAACAAAGTTAAGCTTTACATTATCGAAATAAAGGTTTGGATATTGAATATTGTCTCTATTTGAAAAATTCATAGCCACGGTTTTAGCCGGGTTAAATGTTACAAGCCATTGCTTGGCCCACTGAGAAATGATAACTAAATCATGGTTTAAAATGCCTTCAATGTCGGCTAAATGTGTCGCAGAGCATGCCAAGGATGTGTCATCGGCGAACAATCGTGAAATGCTTATGAGGTTCTCAGAAATGTCATTTACGTAAACGAGAAAGAGCAATGGACCGAGAACTGAGCCTTGAGGAACGCCCGCGTTAATTGACCTTAGACTTGACCTTGACGAGTTGACTATGACTGACTGTTGCCGACCCGTCAAGTAGTCTCTAAACCATTCCAGTAGTGGGTCTTGTATACCTAGTTGTTTTAGTTTAAACAAAAGTCCTTTATGCCAGACTCTATCAAAAGCTTTTGATATATTACAAAATACCATACACAAGTTCTGTTTTGAATCTAAAGACGAAACAATTTGGTGATATATCTCGAGCAATTGGTGGACAGTAGAATGACCAGATAAAAAACCTGACTGGTTTCTGTATATTAAACTATTGGAGTGAAAATAATTATACACATGTTTATAGACACATCTCTCCATAAGCTTTCCGATACAACTTAGAAGTGAAATTGGACGATAATTAGAAGCGCAAGATTTGTCACCCTTTTTGAATAATGGATTGACTACTGATTCTTTCCATTTTCTAGGAAAGACCTGTTCGTTAAGCGATTTATTAAAAAGTTTAGATAATGGTATAGCTATACTATGTTTAATATTCTTAAGGAGCCTGTGGCTTATAAGATCTGGACCTACAGCTTTGTTAATATTAAGGGTATTTATAAGGTTTTCAATTTCATTAGCTGAGATAAATATGTTGTTAAGACTACTATTAGTTTTTTAAATCAAAACGTGGTAAGGACACATGCGAATCGTCAACATTTGAAATAGATGAAAAGAAAGTATTTAAACATTCAGCCTTTTCATCATCCGTGTAGTAAATAGTCTCTAAATTGTTGTCAGTACTTTTTAGAATTGGTATTTTTTCAGATTTTTTATTCATATTAATCAATGTTTTTATATGTTTCCAATATTTTCCAGGATTTTGAAATCGAAAATCGGACAGACATTCATCTAGATTGCTGAAGTACCGTTGTTTTGCTACTTTTTTCAAATTGTTAACTCGATTACGAAGTGTCTTGTATTTGTCCCAGTCTGATCTCCGTCCATGTTTAGTCACAATCCTCTTTTGTCTGTCTCGTTGTCTACTGAGGCGTCGTATTTCTGAATCGTACCATGGTCTGTCGTTGGGTCTAATAGTGACTTCTTTAGAAGGGATACATTGGGACATCATTTCTTGTAACCTACATGTAAATCTGTCGCATCCGTCATTAACCGACTCTAAATCGATGAAGTCCCAATTTTCTGCTTCTATCAATCTGTTAAGCTCCACAAAGTCAGCTCTGTCGTAATGCCAGACTTTTCTTTTTGTGCATGTCGATGATAAACTGTTGAATTTTATCATTACAGTAGTAGCTTTATGATCACTAATGTCGTTATTGATGTCAATAGTATCTGACTGGATTACATTAATTGTATCTGTAACCAAAATTGGGTCTATTAAGGTCGCAGTATGTGCTGTCACTCGGGTCGGTCTTGTGATCACATTGGTCAGGTTATTTAGAGATATTGAATTTGTTAAATGTCTTTCGGTCGGGTCCAAGAGGTCTTGATTTAAGTCTCCAACAATAATGATATTTTTATTTGACTCGAGGGCTCTCTCGAGCGACGTATTGAAATTGTCCCAGAAAACGACTGGTGAGTTTGGTGATCTGTAAATATTGCAAAGTAGGAAGGATGTTGCTCTAAATGTAACCTCGACCCAGATTGAATGGATAGAACAAAGTTCTAAGTCAAGTCTTCTCTTAGAATAAAGCGAATTAGAAACATATGTTATAAGACCACCAGAATGTGCAGTAAGGTCCTGTCTATACATTACTCCGTCATGTGTGTCCACAGTCAAGTCTGCGTCAGGTACGTTATTATCTAAATGGCACTCTGTAAAACACATAATATCGAAATCAGACAACGAATTAGAGATAAAATCTAACTTATTGCGTATACTGCGAATGTTTAAATGAACGATGGAAATGCTGTTTGAAATAGGTGTGGATGCAGGATCTCGATCTGGACCGGGGTTAGTCTCTATATCTCCACATAATATCAGTAAAATATGCAAAAGAAAATGAGTAAACGAAGCAACTATACATGTAATTGATAGTAGATCGTTTGCTGTACATTTAAGTAGTAATTTGCCCGACCTAAAGATAAAGTAACAATAATTTAACAAAATTCCCATTATGTTGACAATGAAGTGTACACGTTTATTGCAGCCATGCGTTTTTGAGTGAAATATTCCGATAGTCGCGCGCCAAGCGCTAATTTCAATACCTATGGTGGATAAAAAACGTAACAAACAGTTTGACGTGCGAAAATCGGAATTTTCGGATATTTAAGCATTTGACTAGTGCACCGCTTCAACATCTTCCAGCTGACAAAAAGATTTCTATTGGAAATTACAAGAAAAGAGTAGAAATAGGAAAGCATTAATAAAACATTAAATAAACATGATAGATGATAAATATATGTTTGTATTAGAAGCATCAATGGTGAGAATGTGGTTTGAAAATAGTATTGATTAATTTATCAGTGTTTATGTTCGAAGTATCTGTGCAGGGCTGTGGAAAGTGGGCATACATTCAGTAGCCTATACACTTACATCAGCTCTGAACCGACACATCCACTTGTTTACAAGGTTTCGTACAGAAAGCAGCATTAATGAAATCAGATATAATTTAAATTAGTAAGTGGATAGTTTGTTTAGAAGGGATGAAAATCAAGTTCCCAGACTTTCATTCCATTTAAACATCTTTCTCCAAGATAGGGAATCAATGTGGCGCTATTAAGTCTTCCATGTAGTATGTAATTAATCAGTATAATTTGTTATTGCTAACCAAATTTATAGAAAAATTAAAGTGAGATATTCACTGATTAAATTCTAGAAATCCATTGGACATAACAAAATGAATGATTTTTATCTAGTAAACATTAATGTAATTACGGACAAACAACACACAAAAGTATATCACGGGTGCTGTTAAAGATCTCGCAACCACGGCTTGATTCAAGTCGTAGTTACGAGGTTCTTTAACAACACCGACGGTTTATCAAAGCATAAAGGTGCAGTCTATTCTTACCACAAAATTCACCCCTAGTAGAAATTAGAACCTGTTCATAAGTCATAACACATAAGTAAAATAAAATTATGATCAAAGCTAAAGTTACTTAGGTTTGATGTTAGCATCAACTGCGCTATGAGAAACAATCCATGTTTTAAGAATAAAGCAAATTGCAATACGATTCAGTTTGCATTATGTAGTTACACATGTTGTGTATCAGTATTATTACTCGATGACTTTCAGTTCACAAGACACTCAGTTTTAGTAATGTTATTATATGGAATAGTATTTTACATTTGGCAAGGTTAGCTTATCGTAATCGTTATAAAGGGCGGTAATCACTTTGACATGTACTCATTATTATAGAAGAAGACCAAGAAACTAATTAAATGGGAGAATATAACGTTGACCGAAAGGAAGTTGCTAAGTCCTAGCCGATTTATATACAATCATTCATACAATCTGGCTTATTTAAATATTATATTAACACAGAAAGATGATAAGAAATATACATAAAGGAATTCACTATTTATACTATCAACAAGATCGAATAGGGAAAGATTTCATCCAATTGGTCGTGCGTATATATTCGGACAATCACATAATATTTTGACAATCAAATAGTATTTGGAACAGTAGAAACCAATTATTTTCTTAATAGATTTCTTTTGTAAAGTGCAAATTGGTGACCGATAAATTTATAATTTTTGGTAAAATTATCAACAGGTTTTGGGATTAATCGCCGATTGACCTCAAATTGACCATATTTAATCCTGCCAAAATTTTCCTGTTCCAAATAGCTAATTCGTCATGTGGAAAAGGGCTAAATTGAAACATATTTTTTCTATGGTAGTCGAATTTGATCAGTTTTAAGATTGGAGCTAACCCTCTCCAAAAACAAGACCTGCATTTTTCCATCCCTTATAGAAAAAACCTTGGGAAGATTTTGAAGGAACTGTTGATAATATGCATTTCCTCCTTTCATAAGAAATTTTCTGTAGATCTACTATATTTTTAAACAAGTCATTTATTCATTAACATCCATTTATTTTGTCGTCTGCACCAAATTTAAAACTGGAAGTTTTTTGTACACTTAAAGACACTTCCAACGCAACACTTATATTTTTTATCATAATTAAATAGATAATGCAGTATATTGTATGAAATTTTCAGCAAATACAAATCAACTACGTTTGCATGTTTGCTGCAAATTTCACCAAAATCGATCGATCCGAACATGAAAAATAATTAGCTTTTTCACTAAGACTCAAATATGAAAAGTCACATAACCCAAGGCAATTGCAGAATTCAATAGCCTCAAAGCAGCGTCACCAAATCATGCTCATATCTCATACCACTGCTTCATAAGATTTGATAACATGCTTTCACGTGCGAAGCAATACTAGAATTCATGTGCACATATTTTGTTTAGGAAATAATATTTTGTATGTGTCAGTATTGCACAAAATTTTCGAATTTGTTACCAGACATTAGTTTTTCGCCTTTTTGCTCCAAAAAAATTTCAACAACTGGAACAGGGACTTAAAAGGGACGAGTTAAGAATTATCCCGCAAAGATTCATCATCAATTATGCTTTATCAATGAGAAGGGGGTGTCTTCGCGCCATTTAGGTCCATGACGGACACACAGAATGTTAGCAGAATGTCACTAACTTCACTGTTGTTACATAAATAACATGAATTTATGTTATCAGCTCGCACAGCTTTTTTGCGACTTTTTGTTTTCTAGTCATATTACATGAACTGCAAATTTAATAATTTCTACTCAATGTTTCTTTATGAAAATTACATATATTATGCAATTTTGAATGAATTAAATTTGGTGAAAATTTGATGAAAAATGGTTTATTAAATTTTAAGTTATAACCAAAAAGTTACGTGTTGCGTTAGAAGTGTCTTTAAGTGTATTTGCTACTAACTTTGGGAAAGATTTAAATTATATTCAATGATCAGCCACCCAATCTTTCAATGAACAGTAAGGAGACTGTAATATTCGACACCCTGGCGTGAAGTGGGACACATTTTTGTCTGACGGGCGCTTCTGGTTTTCTTTAGACATTTCACATACGGAAACAATTATTCATATTTGGGACAAAATATCTAACTCTTATGATTCTCATTTATTTGCGGCTGCAGCTCTTGAATTTGGACCAAACTATAATTTTGGTGTTTGAAATAGCTCTTTTCAGTTGAGGAATATCATTAACACCCGGATGGAGATGAGAGGGTGGGGGTATTGCTAAATTTGCAATTAAGAAAATCTAGTAAACAGGGGTAATAGATTTGAATTTAATCAAATCAAACCTGACTTTTAAAAGTAAGATTTATTCATATTTAAATGATTTGTTGACGTTTAATCATTCAATAATACCCTTCAATCTTTCAATCGTATGTGGTTGATGACCGCATTTCGTCCTTTCATACAACGTCAATGGGGCATTATCCATCCAGTCGACAGCTTTGCGGCTTGATTGCTTACCATAAATCTATCGTAAAAGCAAAATTTCATAAATGCAGTTAAAACAGTTTTGCACCCAACCTATGTTTATTTTTGAAATCTACATTTTGTATTGTTTTATCGATACAAATAAACATTGTTGGATTCCAAGCAGCGGAGGTTGGTCTAAAGACTTTCAAGACCAATTTATCCGATGCCATTACTTTAAAGCTAGCAAATGGAAACGGACTGATTGGACCTTAACCCTTTCCCAAACATCAAAATTTCAGGGTGATCCACTTCAAAAACTGCAACAAATGACAAAATGGATGTTATTAAAAATAGGATTTGTGTAAAATGTGGCCCAGAAAATATTGAGACAAAAGGAGAAACTGCTGGTTATCAGCAGTTTCTTCTTTTGTCTCAATGTTTTCCTAATTTTAGCCTTTTCTATTAGGGACGTCAAAACCAGGTCTTGTTTTGGGAAAAGGTTAAGGCCGAGACGCACCAGTGACTCACTTGGCTTAACAGAGGCTATGTCTTTTGGTTTTATAGTACACATCTGTCAAATCATGTCTGTTCTGCTGAAGGTAACCACAGGACCGGTGGCAATATTAAAGGGTAATCCAAATGGAAAGGAGTTGTAGAAGACATCTTAAATAATTTCATATTTAGCAAACGTGTATGCAATAGCCAAGAAAATATTGAATCGTAAGGAAAAATGATGGTCACCAGCATTTTCTTCTCTTGTCTCCTTATTTTTCAGTCATTCCTCAAAGAGATATCCAAACCATGTGTTGTTTGGAAAAGGGTTAACCCATTCCCACTCAATGACTCTTTTTGACTCCCTACAAGATAATGGCTTTGAAAAACATTGTGGAAAATGAAGAAATTGCTTGTAACAAGCAATTTCTTCATTTCCCACTTTTTTTCTACCCAGAAATATCAAAGATTGCAAAATTTCATTCAGTTCATATTGTTGTCTGCAGCATCCTTTAATTTGGACAAGTCCAAAATTGTGTCGTTTGGTAATGGGTTAAAGAAGATAGGCATAATGACTCACTGGATTCGGATTGGAATACTTTGTAGACACTGTAGATGGATAAACGCATGGACACCAATCAAAATATTTGATCTCAAACTTTTATGCTCTGGTGATCAAAATATATGATTCATCCTTTGTTGGGAAAAATAACAGACAACAAGCAAGTTGGGTTAGGCCATGGATTTCTTCAAGTAATCAGTAATCAAGTATAATCAAAATAAATATGTAAATACAAAGTTTTACAAAAGGTAATCATATAAACAATGATAAGGGTTCTTTGCGCTCTATGTATGAAACATATGTGACCCATCGCGCTAAAAGGGACCTTATCGGATGTGTGAAAAATATTGACCCTAGTCAGTCTGCGCAGTCCGCACAGCCAGATTAGGGCCGACACTTTTCACTAGTATGTAATTTTTCAAATCCAGAATGTTATCCCTATCTTACTATATGTTCATTTTTCGCATACTGGATCTGGTTGACCTGTGCTGGGTCTGACAAGTTTGTCAAAATTTGGATTTTTGGAGTTCGGATAAGGTCCCTTTTATGAGAGATGACAATGAAAGATATTTGTATTGGCAAGAGAAAACAACCATGGGTCTATATCTGAAAGGACTACAGTATCCTATAATTTGATTGAAATCCATAGATTTACCCCTTCCCAGAAATTGAATCTTGATACTGCTCCATTTTGAAAGAAGATTGATGTCAAAAAGCAGAACATCATAGTGTTCGAATGTTACAGCACAAAAATGTTGTGGGAAAAAGAGAAATTACTGATTATCATCAATTTCTTTTTCTTTTAATGTTTTAAAACTATTTCTACTACGAACACCAGAACCAGGACTTGTTTAGGAAAGGATTAATCTCAAAGAGCTCTTTCATAACTCTTGGTAACTATACACACGGTGTATTATCAAGTGACTCAGAATTTTAGATTTTCTTCAATAACTTTATTAATACCTGACCAATTCAAATTCGAATTGAAGCAGAGAAGGTAGGGAAATGTCAGGAATAACATAGTCGTAATAGATTTTTTAAAAAATCAACTGATAAAAAAGTTATTGAAGATAACCCAAAATTTTGGTTTATCTTCAATAACTTTTTTATCAGTTGATTTTTTAAAAATCTACCACGTCCATCTAATGCGTGACGTCTGTCCTCACTCTCTACTTCAAACCGAATTCAAATTGGTCCTGTATTAACAAAGTTGTTGAAGATATTCAGTAAAAATTGCATCACATGATTATCCACCGTGTATACAACAGACTCTGATCAGACAGTGCTTTTGCACAGACTCTTCATTGCCGTATTACAATGCCCTTTGTTCTCTCCTCAAATAATTACATTTTAGAGTGGTCCAAATTGGAAAATGCCGAAGAAAATAAAATGTTCGTTATAGAAAAATGTTTTCTTCAGAGGATTTCCAATAATCCGTATTGCGATTTTTACAAATAAAACATAGAAATGAGACCACGAAAGAAAAAAGAAACAATTAACAAGGTGTCAAACTGTCACAAGATACGCCCGTAACACTGCTTTATGTCGAAAGGGGGAGCAGGTTGGTAAAAGTTTCATGGTCCTACCTATTATACTTTTTGAGATATGCCCTGGACAAAAATGAAGTATGAAAAATAACAAAGGGCAATAACTCAAAAAATAGGCCAGGTAGAATTATGGTTCTTTTGCACTGCACTCCCCTTTGATGAGATCTATACACCCATGAAGTTTCATGATCCTAGCTATTTTACTTTTAGAGATATACTCCGGACAAGATTCTAGTATGAAAACAACAAAGGGCAATAACTCAAAAAATTGGTTAGGTAGAGTTATGGTTCTTTTGCACTGCACTCCCCCTTGGTGAGATCTATACAACCATGAAGTTTCATGATCCTAGCTATTATACTTTTAAAGATATACTCCGGACAAGATTCAAGTATGAAAAACAACAAAGGGCAATAACTCAAAATATTGGTTAGGTAGAGTTATGGTTCTTTTGCACTGCACTCCCCCTTGGTGAGATCTATACACCCATGAAGTTTCATGATCCTAGCTATAATACTTTTAGAGATATACTCCGGACAAGATTCTAGTATGAAAACAACAAAGGGCAATAACTCAAAAATTGGTTAGGTAGAGTTATGGTTCTTTTGCACTGCACTCCCCCTTGGTGAGATCAATACAACCATGAAGTTTCATGATCCTAGCTATTATACTTTTAAAGATATACTCCGGACAAGATTCAAGTATGAAAAACAACAAAGGGCAATAACTCAAAATATTGGTTAGGTAGAGTTATGGTTCTTTTGCACTGCACTCCCCCTTGGTGAGATCTATACACCCATGAAGTTTCATGATCCTAGCTATAATACTTTTAGAGATATACTCCGGACAAGATTCAAGTATGAAAAACAACAAAGGGCAATAACTAAAAAAATAAGCAAGGTAGAGTTATGGTTCTTTTGCACTGCACTCCCCCTTGATGAAATCTATACACCCATGAAGTTTCATGATCCTAGCTATTATACTTTTAGAGATATACTCCGGACAAGATTCAAGTATGAAAAACAACAAAGGGCAATAACTAAAAAAATAAGCCAGGTAGAGTTATGGTTCTTGTGCACTGCACTCCCCCTTGGTGAGATCTATACACCCATAAAGTTTCATGATCCTAACTACCGTATAGCACTTTATTTCTGCGGGGTCCAAATTCTGCGGTTTTTCCAGAAATCAGGCGGGTTAAATTTCTGCGGAACATATTTCTGCGGTCTCTCATTTTGCAAAATCAAAGATTTTATTTCTGCGCTATCAAATCAGTTACAGTCAGTATCAGACATGGTTTGAAAGACGATTTCTAATTACTCCGTTAGGGTAAAGGGATAATCCCACTCATTTACCAGTATCTATAAAGGCGTTATGGGAAACAATGTCGTATACAGATAGGTGTGAAAAGAAAGACGTGTCAAACTATCAGTCAAACTTGTTAAATAATTGTTTATTGATGAACTAAAATGTCTTATCTACATCTAAGTTAAAGCCGTAGTTACACCATTTTTGAATAGGAAAACACTCCATTGTTATGAATGACAACAACCTCTACATACAGGATTAATATTCTGCGGATTTTATTTCTGCGGTGCCGTCCACGACCGCAGAAATAGCAGAAATAAAGTCCCCGCAGAAATAAAGTGTTATACGGTATTATACTTTTAGAGATATACTCCGGACAAGATTCAAGTATGAAAAAAAAAACAAAGGGCAATAACTCAAAAAATAAGCCAGGTAGAGTTATGGTTCTTGTGCACTGCACTCCGTAATGATGAGAAGAATATAACTGCAAAGTTTAAAGTCAATCGGACTTAAGATGACAGAGTTATACTCCGGACAAAGAAGTGGACGCCGCCGGACGCCCGGACGCCGGACGCCACGGGTGATCCCATAATACGTCCCGTCTTCGACGGGCGTATAAAAAGGGAAGAAATAGTTTGTATTTCAAAATTTGTACAGCAGCTGCTGCTTTTAATGATGATGTGCTGAATTAGTGCATTTTAAAAGAACAAATTTTGAACAGGATCGCCATAACTGAGATAAAGAAACTAGAAAGACCTGAAGGTCTTGAGTCGCTCCACAGGCCTGAATTTCTTGTGGTTTAAAGTAAGGTGCCAGCCTAGAAATTATTTTTCCATTTTTTGTCATTCTTATAAACCTTTGTATACACATAAAATAGCCAAGCGTCTTAATCCGCTTGTGTTTGTAGTTTTTGTGTAATTAGGGGTTTAACTACAAATTTACACCTGGGCAACTGTGTGCTTCAGCGATAAAACCTGTTATCTCTTGATAAGGCCGGTGACGTCACGCTTTGATCGGAGCGAGTAGATTGCCTGTATAGCATAATGGAGAAAGAAGGAAACATCTCTGATTCAAGCTGTGAATTGTCACTTTCTTGTGCTTCGTCCCCATTCGGATCTCTAGGGCAAAACTCGGATCTTGATCAGGGAGCTGGGACAGACCTATTTGAGCAGATACGTCCTTACCAATTTGAGCCGTTACTGTCCGATGCATCAAACAGTGACGAGAGCGATGGTGATGAAATAAGCGACGACGAAAGGAGACTTAAGAACAATGAATGGTATATATAATTTCTATGCAAGATTGCATTAATGCCCGAGGTAAAACATTTAAAATCATTTGCAATTTGTATATATTACAAAAAATACTCTCCGTGAATGAAAACGCGTTTATTTACGAACCGATTTCGTACCATAATTCATTCGTACCCAAAATTATTGTTATAGAATAATTATGTACTAAAATATTTCGAAATGTTTACATTGTTTAACTTTAATAGTAAATGGATAGTTTGAAATTAAACTCGCACAAACAATCTTAACCATTTTACAAATTACCAACTTTGTAGACTTTTCCAAGTTACAAGATGATGCAGACGACAAAATGAATGAGATTAAGATCTTATTGAAAATGGACTTTTGACTAAGAAATTACTGAGAGAAAATGAGAACAAGAGGGCCAAGATGGCCCTGTATCGCTCCACTGGCTTTTAGACATTTAGACTACTAACTTCTTCAAGGAATACAATAGAGGTCTATTCAAAGAAGATTCATGCTACACCAGAATGAAATCCAATAAGTGATTAAGGAGCAGAAATGTTTTTAAAATTTTCTTAAAATTACACTGTTTCATATAGCAAAAAAAATCCTAGCCCACAACGGCCATGCTTTTCATCCGATCGTGAAGGAATTTGGAAGAGATTCATGCAAGGAAGATTCCTGTGAAGTTCAGTTGAAATTGGTCCTGTAGTTTTGGAGAAGAAGATTGTTTAACAATTTTTCGAAAATTCAACTTAATTAAATCTATTCGAAAATTCAACTTAATTAAATCTATTAAAATTTAAGTTCTTCACAGAAAATATTTTTTTAAGGAATTTAAAGGAGATAAATGCAAAGAAGATTTGTGTGAAGTTTGGTTAAAATTGGTCCAGTAGTTTTGGAAAAGAAAATTTTTCGAAAATTTAATTTAATTTAATTAATCAAAATTTAAGTTCTAAATAGAATTTATTTTTTTTAAGGAATTAAGAAGGGATTAATGAAAGGAACATTTCTGTAAAATTTGGTTGAAATTGATCCAGTAGTTTTGGAGAAGAAGAATTTTTAAAGATTTTTCGAAAATTTAATTCAATTAAATTAATTAAAATTCAAGTTCTACGCGGATTTTAGTCTTTTGAAGGCATTTGGTAGAGATTCATGCAAGAAAGATTTCAGTGAAGTTTGGTTGAAATTGGTCCAGTAGTTTTGGAGAAGAAGAAATTTTAAAGATTTTTCGAAAATTTAATTCAATTAAATTAATCAAAATTCAAGTTCTGCATAGATTTTATTCTTTTGAAGGAATTTGGTAGAGATTCATGAAAGGAACATTTCTGTAAAATTTGGTTGAAATTGGTCCTGTAGTTTTGGACAAGAAGAATTTTTAAAGATTTTTCGAAAATTTAAAACAATTAAATTAATTAAAATTCAAGTTCTGCGCGGATTTTATTCTTTTGAAGGAATTTGGTAGAAATTCATGCAAGGAAGATTTCTGTGAAGTTTGGTTGAAATTGGTCCAGTAGTTTTGTAGAAGAAGAATTTTCAAAGATTTTTCGAAAATTTAATTCAATTAAATTAATTAAAATTCAAGTTCTGCATAGATTTTATTCTTTTGAAGGAATTTGGTAGAGATTCATGCAAGGATGATTTTTGTGAAGTTTGGTTGGAATTGGTCCAGTAGTTTTGGAGAAGAAGATGTTTAAAGAAAAAGTTTACGCACGCACGGACGGACGGACGGACGGACGGACGGACGACGGACACAGGGCCATGACATAAGCCCCGCTGGCCTTCGGCCAGTGGAGCTAAAAATCCGTAAACCAGTATTTTCTCTTTTCCCCTTAATGTTTTCTTAGACTTAATTTCTTAAGGACGTCAAAGGCATGCCTTCATTGGGGAAGGTTTTATGTGTCATTTATTTCCAAAAACAGATCTAGATTTTAACTTTTCCAAAAGACCGAATTTCTTGTTTGTTCAAACATCAACACAACTGCAGATTATGAATGCTATTACTCCTGTCAGAAATATGTTGATCTTATAGATTTTTCTTCTTTTCTCGCAATAAATCTAGATCTAGTTTCAGTTCTAATATCTAGAAGCCAAGGTTTGATTAGAAAGGGTTAATATGATCAAATTCTCCAGATGGAAAAAACATTTCTACTGGTTTCGACCACATTATTATTTAACCCTTTCCCAAACAAGACCTGGGCCCCGTATTACTAAACATCTTACGATCAAGTTTTTGTGTAAATTGTGTAACAAGATATCTGATTGCACGAGAAATCCGACTGAGCCAATCAGGGCTGTTGTTACAAGTAATTATGCAAAAATCAAACGTACGATCGTTAGTAATACGGGCACCTGGTTTTGACGTTCCTATCAGATATAAATTGACAAAAATTGAGACAAAAAGAGGAAAATGCTAATCAGCATTTTTTCCTTTTGTCTTAATATTTCAAACTATACTATATATAATCCCTACATTAATCAACAGCCTTCTTGTTGTCTGCAGAAGTTTTTTAAATCAAACTCCCTATTTTTGGCTTCTATTTTAAGGGTTAACCTTTTGCCAAATAAGACCTGGTTTTAGGGTCCCGAATAGACAATGATTGAGAAAACATTTGAGACAAAAGAAGAAATTTCCTGTGACCAGCATTTTATCCTTTTGTCTCAAAGTTTCCTATGTTGTATTGAAAACAAATACCGTCTTTGTCATCACCCACTTTGTCCTCTGCAGCAGTATTCAAATTGGAATAATTAAAAATTTGGCTTTTGAGGAAAGGGTTAAAAATTAATGCAGTTTTTTTCCAAACCATTATTTTCCATTTACAGGTGCAGATGTGGCAATTGCCAAATCATGCAATCCAGTAAAGAATCTAGTTAGTTAGTTTTTACAAAGTCTGTCCATTTCTTTCTTAGAGCCGGGTCCCTCGGGAAAGTATGCAGCGAAACCCCATGAAAATGTGTGTTTCCACAATTAGCAGCTACACAACGTGATCCTATGCCTTTACATGTTCCTCCCCTGTCTCCTCTTGGCATGATTTCGAGCGAATATGTAGAAAAATGAAGAAAAATCGCGGCACTAGTCGGTTAACTTTCTGTTTACAATGAAGCGAAACTTCTTCCGTTTTCCAACGTGACGTCACACGCACTTATCGCCCAAATTGTTTTCGAGGGCGCTAATTGGATTTTTCTGTTTGCACACCTGTGCTAATAAAAGCAAAACTGGGTATCAGTTTGACTTCGCGGAATGCTCCAGATTTTCGGAACACTCGGTCATTACTGTAGGAAATTAAATGTTTCGTACCAATATGTTTCGCTACCGTATTTTCAATAATATAACACACCGTTACAATTTACCAGTTTTCAGCGGTAAAAGCGTATTTATTATGCGAAATTGATTTCCTCAAGATGAAAATCGATTATTTAGAGCAAGAGAGCCATAAGTTTGTAAGCAGTTACCACTGTTTTGCGTCATTTTATTAATGTGTAGCTGATAAAAATCGCTGTAATTCGCTAATAAGTGCGCTGACCTATACATTTTCTTTTTGAATTATTACCAGGACATGTTGCTTAATACAATGAGGGAGTTTTATCAAATTCTATTATGTAGAACTTGAAATATTTCCAAAAATATGCAAATTTTGGCATAAAACACTCCAGCTTAGTTGATCTAACCGAACACGTGAGCATGCTGTTTTATACATTTATGCGTTTATGATAGCACATAATTTGGGTTTTCTGTTCTTATCAAATGTAAGACGTTACTTTAAATCCGTTTTCAGGACTAAACGATGAATATAAAGCATTTTATTAGCATTTTAGTGACCTTGGACAGGTGCAAGAAATTGTGCATTTTTTCGCTGTAGGGGTATGTGATACGAATGCCTATAAAATTCAAACAAGATCGCTGACCACCCATTTTTATTTTATTTTTCAATTGGTAATAACATGTAATTTCAGGATATAAAATATAAATAAATTCTATTATTGGGAAAAAATTTAGGAAACTGTAGCATTCCCCCTTAATATAAAAAAATTGACAAATTTATCTAAATGCTTAAACTTATATATTTTTAAATTATTGTGATTCTTAGAGCTACAACAAAGTAAAATACAGCAATGTGTTCAAAGAAAATCTAGATTTCTCAAGACTTATGGTTCTTAGAGCAAAAACAAAGTAAAAAGAAGCAATCATGTGGTCAAAGCTAAAAGAAGGTAAATGATTGACCAATATTTTGGGGATTTTTAGAGTGATGATAAAGTTGAAAACTGTCATTATGCCAAATTCAAGGGCACATAAATCAGTATGTGAGTTTATTATTGTGGTAGACCAAGGGAAGTAACTTTTGATATGAGCAATTTAAAGTTAAGTAAGAGTTGTTTTTCTTTATGATAATTAGTTCAAGAAGTTGCGATTGTGCATGTAACATGTTGGTCATGAAAATAAAGAGACATTCTGATCTAAAACTATGATTTTGACTTGATAATTTATGTCTTGAACACCACAACAATCAAGCTGAATATTAAACTTGAGCAAGATCTTATGGTCTGTCCAAATTTTGTCAGTATTAGTCTATATATGTGGCCGCAAAAGTGAAAAAAGTGTCGAAAAATGAAATTTTGTCAATTTCAAGGGCACATAACTCAGATTGTAGCAATGCAATCATCCTGAAAATTACACTTAAGCAAGATCTTGTTGTCAACAAGATTCTGTCCAAATATCATCTTGATTGGTAAACAATTATGGTTGTTAGAGTGAAAACAAAGTCGAAAATGGCAATTTTGTCAAATTCAAGGGCACATAACTCATGATGTAAAATTCCGATCAAGCTGAAAATTACACCCAGGCAGGATATCATGCTTATATATATTCTGTCCTAGTTTTGTCTTGATTGGTTAATATTTGTAGATTTTAGAGTAAAAATAAAGTCAAAACCAGCTTTTTTACATTCAAGGGCAGATAACTCAGGTTATTCTGGTTCAATCCAAATTCTTTGAAGGAATCTGAGAGAAGGTCACCCAAGGATCATTCCTGTGAAGTTTGGTTGAAATCCATCCAGTAGTTTCTGAGGAGAAGATTTTTAAAGAAAAAGTTTACGGACGCACTGACGCACGCACGACGGACACACCGCCATGACAATAGCCCGCTGGCCTGAAAGGCCAGTGGAGCTAAAAATCTCATAGACTAAATTGCCATAATTCCGAGGTAGACTTCTGTTACATGAATGAAATTTTTATTTTATATCTTTCAGATTGGTCCAAATCAAAACAAGAGATGTTTGTAAAACATATATGCCCCCTCAAGGGCCTACATTTTATGTAGGTCAAAGTCCAAGGTTAAGTTAACAAGGTCCAAAGTCATGGTCAAATATGAAAGGTCTTGGTAGGAGGTGTCTATGTGTGAAATATCAAGGCTGTATATGTAAAAGTAAAATGAAATATAGGCCAGGTTAAAGTTTTTAAAAGTAGGCCAAATGCCAAGGTCAAGGTCATGGTCAAATGTGAAAGGTCTTGGTTGGAGGTGTCCATGTGTGAAATATCAAGGCTGTAGGTGTAAAAGGACATGATATATATGCCTGGTTTAAGTCTTTTTAAAAGTAGGTCAAACTCCAAGGTCAAGGTTGCAATATTCAAGGTCATGGTCAAATGTGAAAGGTCTTGGTAGGAGGTGTCCATGTGTAAAATATCGAGACTGTATAGGTAACAGGACATGAGATATAGGCCCAGTTTAAGTTTTTTAAAAGTAGGTCAAACTTCAAGGCCAAGGTCCAAGATCATGGTCAAAAGTGAAATGTCTTGGTTTGAAGTGACCATGTGTGAAATATCAATGCTGTATGTGTAAAATGACATTAAATACAGGCCAGGTTAATGTATTATAAAAGTAGGTCAAACACCAAGGTAAAGGTCACAAGGTCCAAGGTCATGGTCAAATGTGAAAGGTCTTGGTCGTAGGTGTCCATATGTCAAATATCAAGGCTGTATGTGTAAAAGGACATGATATATCAGCTAGGATAAAGTTTTTATAAAAGTAGGTTAAAGTCCAAGGTCACAAGGTCCAGGGTCATTGTCAAATGTGAAAGGTCTTGGTAGGGTGTGTCCACTTGTGAAATATCAAGGCTGCATGTGTAATAGCACATGAGATATAGGCGCAGTTTATTTTTTTAAAAGTAGGTCAAACTCCAAGGTCAGGGTCACAAGATCCAAGGTCATAGTCATATGTGATAGGTCTTGGTCGCAGGTTTCCATGTGTCAAATATCAAGGCTGTATGTGTAAAAGGACATGATACATGTATATCAGCCAGGTAATAGTTTTTAAAAAGTAGGTCAAACTCCAATGTCAAGGTCACAAGGTCCAAGGTCATGGTCAATTGTGAAAGGTCTTGGTAGGAGGTGTCCATGTGTGAAATATCAAGGCTGTATGTGTAATAGGTCATGAGATATATGCCCGGTTTATTTTTTTTTAAAAGTAGGTCAAACTCCAAGGTCAAGGTCAAAAGGTCCAAGATCATGGTCAAATGTGAATGATGTTGATAGGAGGTATGTATGTGTAAGATATCAAGGCTGTATGTGTTAAAATACATGAGATATAGGCATTGTTAAGAATTAAGTGTAAAAATCAACAAAGGGCAATAACTCCAAAAAGTTGATCGGCAAGGTTATGGTTCTTGTGCACTGCACCTCTCCATAATGAGATCTATCCACCTGTAAAGTTTCATGATTCTACCTTACATACTTTTTGAGTTGTGCTCCGGACAAGAATCAAGTTATAAAATCAACAAAGGGCAATAACTCAAAAATTTTGATCGGCAGAGTTACGGTTCTTGTGCACTGCACCTCTCCATAATCAGATCTATCCACCTGTAAAGTTTCATGATTCTACCTTACATACTTTTTGAGTTATGCTCTGGACAGGAATCTAGTTTGAAAATCAACAAAGGGAAATAACCCCAAAAATATGATCAGCAGAGTTACAGTTTTTGTGCACTGCACCTCTTCATAATGAGAGCTATCCACCTGTGAAGGTTCATGATTCTACCTTTAATACTTTTTGAGTTATGCTCCGGACAAGAATCAAGTTTGAAAATCAACAAAGGGCAATAACTCCAAAATTTGATCAGCAGAGTTACAGTTCTTGTGCACTGCACCTCTCCATAATGAGATCTATCTACCTGTAAAGTTTCATGATTCTACCTTACATACTTTTTGAGTAATGCTCCGGACAAGAATCAATTTATAAAATCAACAAAGGGCAATAACTCAGAAAATTTGATCGGCAGAGTTACGGATCTTGTGCACTGCACCTCTCCTTAATGATATCTATCCACCTGTGAAGTTTCATGATTCTACCTTACATACTTTTTGAGTTATGCTCCGGACAAGAATCAAGTTATAAAATCAACAAAGGGCAATAACTCAAAAAATTTGATAGGCAGAGTTACGGTTCTTGTGCACTGCACCTCTCCATAATGAGATCTATCCACCTGTGAAGTTTCATGATTCTACCTTACATACTTTTGGAGTTATGCTCCGGACAAGATTTGGTCTACGGACAGACCGACCGACCTACGGACCGACCGACCGACCTTCCGACCGACCGACCTTCCGACCGACCGACCGACACTTGCAAAACAATATACCCCCATTTTCTTCGAAAGGGGGCATAATTATACATTATAACAGGACACAACATAATAGGGACCGATTTTATCAAGTAAACAGTGACGTAGTTTCGGACAAACAATAGTATATCGTGGGTGTTGTTATAAAATCTCGTAACTACGGCTTGAATCAAGCCGTAGTTACGAGATTTTATAACAACACCGACGGTTTATCCAAACATAACGGTAAACCCAGTCTATTTTTAGAACAAAATTCAATGCTATTGCAAAAGTATTTTCACAAACATTTTTATGTGTTCAGTGACAAAAAGACAAGAGGACCATGATTGTCCTAAATTGCTCACCTGAACCAAGATAGATGGTAATGAACCATAGTTTTGTTCGAATCAATCAATATTTGTGACTTTAAGACTGAAAACAAGATTGTGGTTAAGTTTTGTCTTGATGGGTCACTATTTGTGGTTGCTAGAGTAAAAACAATGTTGAATTTGTAAAATTCAAAGGCAGATAACTCAGCATATTCTATTTTCATCATGATGAAATTCAGAATCATCCTTGTCGACATCAACATTGTGTCAAAGTTTCTTCTTGATTGTTTGTAGTGAAAACAAAGTCAAAAGTCACAATTTTGTCAATTTCAAGGGCAGATAACTCAGTCCAATTCTAGTCCAATTACTCTATAATTCAAATCCAAGATCTTATTGTAATCAACATCATGTCCAAGTTTTGTCTTGATTGGTCAACATTTGTGGTTGTTAGAGTAAAAACAAAGTAAAACAAGAGGCCCAAGAGGGCTTGAATTGCTCCACTGGCTTATTTATTAAAAGAATTATCTATTGATTTCTTGTTAGCCTCCAACTGCCATACCCCTGTTTTCTGACAAAGTTTGGTCTGAATTTACCCAATGGTCGACTTTTAAAGAATTATTTTGCGCTTTCTGTAAGTCTGATAAGTCCCATCCTGCCACGCCCACAATTATGGAGCAATCAAAATGTCATGAACAATTTAGGTAAAGGGCCATCTAAGGAACATTTCTGCCAATTTTGGTCTTAACTAGTTCAATAGCTGATTTTTTACAGAATTATTTTCTGATTTCTCAAAGCCTGATAAGCTCTACTCTGGAACACCTTCAAAATTCTTGTGCAATTTAAGTAAAGCCAACCAAAGAAATTTTGTCAATTTTGGATTAACCACCATTTATTGACCAATCAAAATTTTATTCTCAAATTAAGTAGAGCACCACCTAAAGAAAATCTCTACCAAGTTTGATCAAAATAGGCCCTATGGTTTGGGAGGAGAAGATTTTTAAAGAATCATTTTGTGATTTCCCCCAAGTATAAGCCCCGCCCTGCTACTCCCACATTTATCTACCAATTAGAATTTTACAATCAATTTAGATAAAGGTCTACCCATAGGACATTTATAAATGCTATGCTAAATCTAAATTGGCCAAATGGTTGATTTTTAAAAGTCCATAAGCCCAGCCACTGCCACGCCCACATTTATGGACCAATCAAAATTTTGTTCGCAATTTAAGTAAAACATCACCAAAAGGTCATGTCTGTCAAGTTTGATCAAAATTTGCCCTATGGTTTCAGAAGAGAAGATTTTTGAAGAATTATATGATGGTTTCCCCCAAATCTGATAAGCCCCGCCCTGCTACACCAACATTTATCAACCAATCAAACTAAACAGTCGATTTAAATAAAGGTACAATTCTGCCAAGTTAAATCAAAATTGGCCTACTGGTTGATTTTTGAAGAATTATTTTGTGATTTCTCTAAGTCTGATAAGCTCCGCCCTGCCACGCCCACATTTAGGGACCAATCAAAATTTTGTTAGGTAAAGCACTATCCAAATAAGATCCCTGCCAAGTTTTATCAAAATTGGTCGTATGGTTGGGGAGAAAAAGATTTTTGAAGAATTATATTGTGATTCCCCCCCCCCCCCCCAAAGTCTGATAAGCCCCGCCCTGCTACGCCCACATTTATTGACCAATCAAAATTCCAGATAAAGGTCCACTCAAGGTACAATTCTGCCAAGTTTGGTCAAAATTGGCCGACTGGTTGATTTTTAAAGATTTTTTTTTGTGATTTCTCTAAGTCTGATAAGCCCCGCACTGCCACACCCACATTTATGGACCAATCAAAATTCTTTTCGCAATTGAAGTGAAGCACCACACAAGGAAAATTTCTGCCAAGTTTAATCAAAATTGGCCCACTGGTTTGAGAGAAGAAGATTTTTTAAGAAAAGTTTACGCACACACGGACACACGCATGGACGCACGACGGACACAACGCCATGACAATAGCTCGCTGGCCTTTGGCCAGTGGAGCTAAAAAGCACTTTTCTCAAATTCAATGTCATATAACTCTATACTTTCTCATTCCATCACAATGAAATTCACATCCATCCGAGATCTTATGGTCACCAATATTATGTACAAATTTTGTCTTGATTGGTCAATAATTGTTGATGTAACAACAAAGTCGGAAACAGTCGGAAACAGTCGAAAACTTCAATTTTGTCAAACTCAAGTATATTTAACTCATGACTTTTTAACCCGATCAATCTGAAAGTTTACCTCATTTGAAATCTTATGTCCAAAACATTGTGTCTAATTTTGTCTTGATTTATCAAAAATTGTAGATGCTAGAATGTAAACAAAGTCAAAAACAGCCGTAAACAGTTGAAAAGGGTAATTCTGTCAAATTCAAGGGCATACCACTCAACACTTTTTAACCCGATCAATCTGGAAATCAAAGTCATCTGAGATTTTTTAGCCCTCAACATTGTGTCCAAGTTTTGTCTTAATTGGTCAATAATTATAGATATTAGAGTGTAAACAAAGTTGAAAACAGTCGAAAACTGCAATTTTGTCAAATTCAAGGGCACATAACTCAAGACTTAGTGATCCGATCAGACCGATAGCAGTGGCGGATCCAGAGGGGGTTCGGGGGGTTCAAACAACCCCCCTCCGCAGCCTGATTATTTCATTTTCATGCAGAAATTCAGTCAAAATTGTATTATACTAGGAAAACGAACCCCCCTTTTGGCATATTCGAACCCCCAGTTTTGTCTTAACTGGTCAATAATTATAGATATTAGAGTGTAAACAAAGTTGAAAACAGTCGAAAACTGCAATTTTGTCAAATTCAAGGGCACATAACTCAAGACTTAGTGATCCGATCAGACCGATAGCAGTGGCGGATCCAGAGGGGGTTCGGGGGGTTCAAACAACCCCCCCTCCGCAGCCTGATTATTTCATTTTCATGCAGAAATTCAGTCAAAATTGTATTATACTAGGAAAACGAACCCCCCTTTTGGCATATTCGAACCCCCCAGTTTTGTCTTAATTGGTCAATAATTATAGATATTAGAGTGTAAACAAAGTTGAAAACAGTCGAAAACTGCAATTTTGTCAAATTCAAGGGCACATAACTCAAGACTTAGTGATCCGATCAGACCGATAGCAGTGGCGGATCTAGAGGGGGTTCGGGGGGTTCAAACAACCCCCCCTCCGCAGCCTGATTATTTCATTTTCATGCAGAAATTCAGTCAAAATTGTATTTTACTAGGAAAACGAACCCCCCTTTTGGCATATTCGAACCCCCCATTCCCCCCCCCCCCCTTACAGAAACTCTGGATCCGCCGCTGCCGTTAGTCAGTTTTGTCTTGATTGGATAATATTTGTAGATGCTAGAGTGTAAACAATGACAAAAGTAGCTATATTTCAAATTCAAGGGCAGATTACGCCAGACTTTCTAGTCCAATCTGACTCATAATCGAACTCATACTAAAAATATGGTCATACATGTTTTGACCAAGTTTGGTAAAAATTGGCTGATACTTGTAGATGTTAGAGTGTAAACACTTTTAAAATTGTTGACAGACGGACGGACAAAGGGATGGATGACGGACAAGAAGTGATCAAAATAAATTACCTGAGCTCAAATAATATCAAGAATGAAATGTGATCAGAAAGGGTATATTCATGGAAATAAAATGATTTGGAATGATCAAGTCTGGGGTTTAAAAAAATATAAATGCAAAGATACAAGTTAACCCTTTCCTAATTACAAGAGGGCCAGAATGGCCCTATATCGCTCACCTGAAAGAAGTTTAAGACACGCCCACTTTTTTTGACGAATCAAAAATTTGCAAACAAATTTTGAAAAGGGTCACTCAAGGAACATTGTTGCCAAATTTGTTTCAAATTGACCCTATGCTTGATTTTTAAAGAATTTTCTTATGATTTCTCTAAGTCAGATAAGCCACGCCCTGCCATGCCCACTTTTTGACCAGTAAGTCCGATAAGCCACATCCAATTTTTTCTGACGAATAAAAAATTTGAGAAAAAAAATTGAAAAGAGTCACCGAAGGAACATTTTCTGCCAAATGTGGTTCAAATTGGGACAATGGTTGATTTTTAAATAATTTTCTTATGATTTCTCCAAGTCCGGTAAATGCTGACCTGCCACGCCCACAATTTTGAATGAATAAAAAATCCGCCAACAAATCTTCAGAAGGGTCACCCAAGGAACATTCCTGCCAAATTTGGTTTTAATTGGCCCTATGGTTAAGGGGAAGAAGAATTTTGAAGAATTTTTTAACAATTTCTCTTGGTTAGATAAGCCCCGACCTGCCACACCCACATTTTTTGACGAAACTATAAATTTAAGAACAAATGTTGAAGAAGGTCACTCAAGGAACAATTCTGCAAAGTTTGGTTCAAATTGGCCCATTGGTTGATTTGTAAAGAATTTTCTTAGGATTTCTCTAAGGCTAATAAGCCCCTTCCTCCCTGCCACGCCCTCATTTTTTGACAAATGTAAAAATTTGAGAATCAATTTTGAAGAGAGAGACTCAAAAAACATTCTTGCAAAGTCTGCTTCAAATAGGCCCAATGGTTAATTTTTAAAGAATTTTCTTATGATTTCTCCAAGTCTGATAAGCCCCTTTCTCCCTGCCACAGCCACAATTTTTTACAAATGAAAATATTTGTGAACAAATTTTAAAAAGAATGGCTTAAGGCACATCCCTGCAAAGTCTGGTTCAAATTGGCCCTATGGTTGATTATTAAAGAATTTTCTTATGATTTTTCTAAGTCTGATAAGCCCCTTTCTCCCTGCCACGGCCACGTTTTTTGACGAATCAAAAATCTGAGAACAAGTTTTGAGAAGGGTCACTCAAGAAACAATTCTGCCAAGTTTGGTTCAAATTGGAACAATGGTTGATTTTTAAAGAATTTTCTTAGGATTTCTCTAAGTGCGATAAGCCCCGCCCTCCCACGCCCTTATTTTTTGACGAATCAAAAATCCGCGAACAAGTTTTGAGAAGGGTCACTCAAGGAACATTCCTGCCAAGTTTGGTCAAAATTGGCTTGTTAGTTTTGGAGAAGAAGATGTTTGAAGAAATTGTTGACGGACGGACAGACGGACAGACGGACGGAAAGTGACCACAATAGCTCCCCTCGAGCACTTCGTGCTCAGGTGAGCTAACAAAATGCTTTAGACTTGTTCAGTTTCAGAGGAATGAATAAATTTCTCTATGTGCTTTGTTCGTATTTTTTGTTGTTGAAAAAGTCACTTTCAACAACCTTTTAGTCACACAACAAATTTCAATGATCTATGAGCTCTCCTGGGTATCACCAGTATTAGACTAAAGCTCTGATATGTCTATCCAAAAGTGCAAGCAGTACTTGAACCTACAACCTCAAGATTTCTCTCTAGGTGAAGATCACAAGTCTAATCTTATTACCTGTGATGAAATACTTACTATCAGAGCTGTCATAAGTATTTACTGAAGTTTTTTCCTATCATAGTCATCAAAACAAGAGACTTTTGTAGGAAAGGGTTTATCGACTTATATCCCTGAAAACTTGCACTACATTACATAAACTACAATGTCATGTTTGTATATAATGAATAGCAAACTATTCAAAAGCTAAGAACTAATGCTATCTATAAAACTACATGTTTCTAATAAATAATAATGATAAATAGTGGTAAAAATATGAAAGATATGTTTATAAAATGACTATATGTAAAATAAATCCCACAAATAGCATAACAATCCAGTTAACATCATTAAATAACAATAACAATTCTGTAATACTAGGTTAACAAATGATAAAAGCATCATGAACAATATAATAAGGCAGTGAAAATACATGTTACTGAACAATTTATATCATGATTATTTTAATACATTTCAAAATCATAGGTTGTTTACACAAATGTCCCCGCAGTGTTATGCAGCAGATAAAGGTCTGAATGTAGCCAAACAAATTCCATATGGGTCCACATAATACATCCCTTCTTTGATGAGAGTATAAAAAGGGACTGTGACATTTCATTGCCATTGACTTACAATGTTGAGCTTGGTATCACAGAAAAAATCTTACAACACATAATAGGCAATGGCCAGCAAGGTAAGTTTTCACACATACAGATCAACGGACAGTACACACAGTGCATAATCACTTGACTCAGATTTTCAGAATACCTTCAATATTTTTGTGAATACTTGATCAATTTGAATTCGGTGTGAAGCAGAGAAGCTGGGAAAATACCAGAAATAAGCCTGACATAGTGGATTTTTGAAAGAAACAAGATGTGTTTGTGAAACACAAATGCCCCCAAAATGGCCATTTTTTTTAAAAAATGTTAAGTTTTCGTGGAGTAAAGGGTTATTAAGGGTTAAGGGATGACCTTGAGGAAGGTCAAATTGCATGGAACAGATAGATATCATTGAAAGGAAGTTCTATACCAAATTTGAGCTTTGTATGTCAAATACTTTTGGAGAAAAAGCATAGGTTAAGTTTTCGGAGTAAAAGGTTAAGTTTTGGTAGAGTAAAGGGTTGATAAGGGTTAACAGATGACCTTGAGGAAGGTCAAATTGCATAGAACAGATAGATTTTATTGAAAGGAAGTTGAATATCAAGTTTGAGCTTTGAATGTCAAATACTTTTGGAGAAAAGGCAAAGGTTAAGTTTTCGGACAGACGGACGGATAGACAGACTAACGGACAGACAGACAGACTGACCGACAGACAGACACGAGTAAAACAATATGCCCCCCATCTCTCGATACGGGGGCATAAAAACAAGTGCTAAACAAGAGGGCCATGATAGCCCTGGGTCGCTCACCTGAGATTGGATATCTTAAGGAAGTTTCAGGAATATTGGTATACTGGTTTGGGAGCTGAAGCTTTTTGTTTATCATTTAGCTATTTTGGGCTCACTTTTTTGGTGCCATGGCAGCCAGAATTGTTAGCAAATTTTGAAGCCATTCATCCAATCGATTAGAAGGCAGGTTTGACAGAAGAAGCGATTTTAATTTTTTTTGCAATTTTGCCCTTTTTCACAAGGCATGGCATCAAGACTTTCAAAGAATTTGATTCTCTTTCTCTTCATCCAAGGATCCCTCCTGTGAAGTTTCAAGGATATTGACCCCCCTGGATTGGGAGAAGATCTTTTAAGTCTTGGCTATTTGCACCCCTTTTCTCATGCCGCTGCAACCAGAGATTTTGAAAGATTCAAATTATTTCGATAATTTTGAAAGCATTTACTCCAAGAGTAATTCCTAAGTTCAAGAAGATTCACCAACTGGTTTGGGAGCCAAAGCTTTTTGTTTACTATTTAGCTATTTTTTGGCCCCTTTTTTGGTGCCATGGCAGCCAGAGTTTTAAAAGAAACAAATTATTTACAAAAATTTCAAAGCCATTCACAAAACAAGAGATGTTTGTAAAACATATATTCCCCCTCAAGGGCCTACATTTGATGTAGGTCAAAGTTCAAGGTCAAGGTCACAAGGTCCAAGGTCACGGTCAAATATGAAAGGTCTTGGTAGGAGGTGTCAAGGCTGTATATGTAAAAGTAAAATGAAATATAGGCCAGGTTAAAGTTTTTAAAAGTAGGCCAAATGCTAAGGTCAAGGTCCAAGGTCATGGTCAAATGTGAAAGATCTTGGTTGGAGGTGTCCATGTGTGAAATATCAAGGCTGTAGGTGTAAAAGGGCATGATATATATGCCTGGTTTAAGTTATTTTAAAATTAGGTCAAACTCCAAGGTCAAGGCTGCAATATTCAAGGTCATGGTCAAATGTGAAAGGTCTTGGTAGGAGGTGTCTATGTGTGAAATGTCAAGGCTGTAGTGTAGGTGTAAAAGGATATAAGATAAAGGCTAGGTTAAAGATCTTTGAAAAAATGTCAAACTCCGAGTTCAAGGTCACACAGGCCAAGGTCATGGTCAAATGTGAAAGGTCTTGGTAGGAGGTGTCCATGTGTAAAATATCGAGACTGTATAGGTAACAGGACATGAGATATAGGCCTAGTTTAAGTTTTTCAAAAGTAGGTCAAACTCAAAGGTCATGGTCCAAGGTCATGCTCAAAAGTGAAAAGTCTTGGTTGGAAGTGACCATGTGTGAAATATCAAGGCTGTATGTGTAAAATGACATGAAATATAGGCCAGGTTAAAAGTAGGCCAAACACCAAGGTCAAGGTCACAAGTCCAAGGTCATAATCAAATGTGAAAGGCCTTGGTCGTAGATGTCCATGTGTCAAATATCAAGGCTGTATGTATAAAGAACATGATATATCGGCAAGATTAAGTTTCTTTAAAAGAAGGTCAAACGCCAAGGTCAAGGTCACAAGGTCCAAGGTCATGGTCAAATGCGAAAGGTCTTGGTAGGATGTGTCCATGTGTGAAATATCAAGGCTGTATGTGTAATAGCACATGAGATATAGGCCCAGTTTAAATTTTTAACAAGAGCTTCGCAGAGCGGCGCATATACGCCCGAGAGGGGCTTGTCAGTAAAAATTGGCCATTTTTTCAATTCAAGGGCAGATAATTCAAACATGAAAAGTTATCAAAATTTTGTTTGCACAACAAGACACCATAGAGATTCATTGTGGCTAGTTTGATTAAATTTTGGTTGAAACTGTAGAAGTAACACACAGGAGAAAATGGGCATTTTTGAGAAAATGGGCATTTTTCCTTAAATTCAAGGGCAGATAATTCAAGAACAAAAACAGATATCTAAATTCTGTAAGCGGTGTGCACAATTAGACACCATGGAGATTCATTGTGGCAAGTTTGATCAAATTCTGATCAAAACTGTAGGAGGGGTTGCGCACACAAGAAAATGGGCATTTTTTTAATTCAAGGGCAGATAATTCAAGAACGAAAAGAGTTATCCGAATTCCGTAAGCGCGGTGCACAACTAGACACCATGGAGATCAATTGTGGCAAGTTTGATCAAATTCCGATCAAAACTGTAGGAGGAGTTGCGCACACAAGAAATTGCTAACGGACGGACGGACAGACGGACAGACAGACGGACGGACAGACGGACGGACGGACGAGCGGGGCCATAACATAATACGACCCTTCGGGCGTATAAAAATTAGGTAAAACTCAAAGGTCAGGGTCACAAGGTCCAAGCCGAGCCCGGATAGCTCAGTCGGTTACGTCGGAGTCTGTCAATCCAGGGGTCTCGAGTTCGAACCCCAGCTCGGCCAGTATCCATTCTGACATTTGACAAAAGTCATTTGTCTCTCACCAATGGGTGTGAATCATCTATGTGAGAGAGCAGCTGGAGGCTCGGTTTGGATATTGTGATTGTACTGGTGCGAGAAATACCAGGAACCCACGGTTAGGTGCTCCAGCCTCCGCGATATGACCCTGGTAGTTGAAAACGGCGTAAAACCCCAATAAACTCAAACTCACAAGGTCCAAGGGCATAGTCATATGTGATAGGTCTTGGTCGGAGGTTTCCATGTGCCAAATATCAAGGCTGTATGTGTAAAAGGACATGATATATCGGCCAGGTTTAAGTTTTTTAAAAGTAGGTCAAACTCCAAGGTCAAGGTCACAAGGTCCAATGCCATGGTCAATTGTGAAAGGTCTTGGTAGAAGGTGTCCATGTGTGAAATATCAAGGCTGTATGTGTAATAGGTCATGAGATACATGCCCGGTTTAATTTTTTTAAAGTAGGTCAAACTCCAAGGTCACAAGGTCCAAGGTCATAGTCAAATGTGAATGATGTTGATAGGAGGTATCCATGTGTGAGATATCAAGGCGGTATGTGTAAAAGGACATGAGATATAGGCAAGGTTAAGAATTAAGTGTAAAAATCAACAAAGGGCAATAACTCAAAAAAAAATGATCGACAGAGTTATGGTTCTTGTGCACTGCACCTCTCCACAATGAGATCTATCCACCTGTAAAGTTTCATGATTCTACCTTACATACTTTTTAAGTTATGCTCCCGACAAGAATCAAGTTTGAAAATCAACAAAGGGCAATAACTCCAAAAAATTGATCGGCAGAGTAACGGTTCTTGTGCACTGCACCTCTGCATAATGAGATCTATCCACCTATGAGGTTTCATGATTCTAACTTTAATACTTTTCGAGTTATGCGCCGGACAAGGTTTGGTCTACGGACAGACCGACCGACCAACACTTGCAAAACAATATACTGCCATTTTCTTCGAAAGGGGGCATAATAATAATTCTTGCCAAGTTTCAAGAAGATTGAAAGGCTAGTTTGGCAAAAGAAATGGTTTTAAAGGTTTTGGCAAATTTGCTATTTTTCATGTGCCGCCGCACCAAGAGTTTGAGTGAGAATCAAATTCTTTTAACAATTTAGAAAGTCCTTCATCCAAGAAGCATTCCTGTGAAGTTTCAAGGATATTGACCATCTGGTTTAGGCAGGGTTCATACAGATATCCAATGCCAAAATTCAAGCACTTTTTAAGCACAAAAATTGTATTTTTCAAGCACATTTCTTCGTAAACCAGTGTACAGTTTGCAGACTTTCAAAAGAATTTAATTTTTTAGAATACTGTTGTTGTTCACAAAAGCATTCATAATATTATTTGTTGTTTGTGTAGCAGTAGGTGTAGGGGGAAGAGGATCGAATTACTGAATTTCTGACCAAGGCTTGTTCAAGATCGCCACATCTTTTTTTAAACAAAATAATTTTCACCTGTCAAACAATTGTTGCCTACAGACTTTGAGTTCCGTAAATGTTTTTCACTCTTTGCGTGTGATTTTAGGCCCGCTTCTGCCATATTCCCTATGTCAATTAATTTATCACATGTGTTACATCTCGCCTTACGTTTTTCGTCGCAATCCACGACCCAGGGATATTTTAAAGGCCACTGTTTATTGAAAATACATTTTCTGACGCCATATTTCCTGACCTCAACAAAGGCAGGGTTCCCACGCTCAAGCAATACTAAAATTCCCTGACATTTCCCTGACTTTTGAGTTTTCCCTGACGAAAAACAGAATTTCCCTGACATTTTATCAACGTTTGTTACCCTCTTCCTTAACATGTTTATAAAAGAATTACCAATGCAATTGTGCAAATTAAAGTATTGCTTCGTTAAATTTATTCATTTCGATTGATTGAATGTCGTTCAACATCAATTCAAACAACATTTCAGTCATAATCTGGTCGCTGAAGCACCTAACCATGGCTTCTTGATATCTATTACCAATATTACCAGTATGGTGATGAGATCCTTTTCCTTTTAGTTTGCATTTTGGCTACATTAAGATCACTTCAATTGATATTCTGATTATGTTCAACACAATTCAGAGATTAAATTTTCATTTCTTTTAACAGCTAAGGTCATAACTAGACGTGACCAAGGTTTAAGTCTCATCCAAAAGACGGGAGAGACAAGGAATTGAACCTGCTACTCCTTTGTTGCAAGTCAAGCATGTTACCACTGCACTAAATCCTCCCCACAAAAACTAAAACTATATATCAACATTGGAAATCAGCACTTTGGGCATCTGTCTTTGCCTAGAAACTACTCCATTTAAAAATTCCCTGACAGCATTTTCAAAATTCCCTGACATTTCCCTGACTTTTGCCTCATTTTTCAAATTTCCCTGACACTCATCAAAATTCCCTGACATTTCCCTGACTTTTTCAAAATTGCATTTTTCCCTGACTTTTCCCTGACGCGTGGGAACCCTGAAAGGGACACTACTCCGAAGGTACTAGTGGGCGATTCGTACCCAAAATGGTTCGTACTGATCGATTCGTACCCGACTGTTATGTTCCGCCGTTTATATTTTCCCGATACTTAATTCTAGCGGATGTTTAAATCTTCTACTTTTTACTATGAATTTGGTGGTTCAATAATTTTCAAGCATGTTTTTGACAAATTCAAGCACTTTTTAAGGACTTTTTAAGAGAGGGATCAAAATCAAGCACTTTTAAGCACTATTTTTCGTTTTTAAGCACTTTTCAAGACACAGGCTCAAATTTAAGCACTTTTCAAGACTGCGCGAACCCTGTTAGGAGAAGAAGATTTTTGAAGATTATCCTATTTTCCCCTTTTTCTCATGCCGCGGCAGCCAGAGTCTTTAATGGAATCAAATTCCTTTAACAACTTTGAAAGCATTTGCCACAAGGATCATCCCTGCCAAGTTTCAAGAAGATTGGTCAACTGGTTTGGGAGAAGAAGATCTTTAAAGAAATTGTGGACGGACGGCCGCCATGCGCCCGAAAAGGGATCGAGGGCCTTTTCAGTCGTTGTCAGAGGGATTAAGGGCCGTTTTCGGACAAGGGGCCATGGCCACCTGTTTATAGGCCCAAACAGATACTGGGGGCCGCCTAATTATGTCCAGATGAAAATTATAAAAGGCCCCTTGTTTTTCTGTCCATGTCCAAAAGTCTCCAACTTTGGACTGTCACTATTTTTTCGCAATCAAGGGACCTAATCATAAAACAGGTTTCAAGAGTAACCATTCTTGATTTTGAATCTCGCGAATCTGATTGGTTGGATTTATCCCATTAGGAATGTTTTGGATTGCTTCGTTAAAAGTTCAACACAACGAGACATTTTCACCGCCAAGGTACGTACGTAGGCTAAATGGATGTTTCGGAGGCAATACAGGTAATTTTGTTGTCATTTTGCTTTTAATGTAACTTACGTTTTCCTTTTTATATTCTCTGCGATGCATAATGCCCTTTTAGTGTAAATTGTGCAGAAACGAATGATTGTGCAACAAGAAATAGCAGGCCTTTTTAGACTAACGAGGTCGAGGGTTGGTGAATTTTTAAAGATTTTATATAAAAGTTCCTTTTTACAATGTTTTTAGAAAAAAATAAAGATATAACAAGAGTTGTCCGCGGACAACGTAGCTCGCCTATACGAGAGCTTGTCGCAAAAAAGTAGTCTAAGGTCAAGGTCACTAGGTCAAAGGTCATTGTCTCAAGGTCAAAGTCATGGCATGAGGTATCCATATGTGAAATATCAAGGCTCTATCTATAATAGTGCATGAGATATAGGCCAGGTTAAAGTTTTTTAAAAGTAGGTCGAACTCCAAGGTCAAGGTCACTAGGTCAAAGGTCATGGTCCAAAATGAAAGGTCTTGTTGAGAAGTATCAATGTGTGAAATATCAAGGTTGTATCTCTAATAGTGCCTGAGATATAGGCCAGGTTAAAGTTTTTGAAGACGCGACGCTGACGCCGACACTAGGGCTGTGACATTAGCTCCCCGGACTTAAAGTCACGGCTCGCTAAAAAGATTAAACCATAGATCTAATCTTTTTTTAACCATGGACCGTTTTGACAATGGGCTGTTTTGACTGTAACCCTCTAGCAGGTGCACGAATCGTAGTGTCCCTATGCATAAATAATTTGTTGTGCTAAAAACAGATTGGAACCGGTGCTTATTCTGTGTTAAAAGTGATGGATTTTTATCAAAATTGGAATAACTAGAAATCTATCACTGAAGGTGATAAAAATACCCCCGCCACCACCTTTGTTCGGACAAGCGTTTTTGTTGAATGAGGAGCCATACTCAGAAATTGTCAATCCGATTTTCTTGAAATTTGGTCCAATCAGGGGCAATAACTCAGAAAGTATCGGTGTGATTTCCATGAATTTTGCATCTTGCATATATACAGGTCCTAATGCATACCTGTGCCAAGTATGAAACAAATCGTTCAGTAACTGTAGGAGGAATTGTCCGGACAAGCATTTTTGTCAAATCAGGGGCAATAAATCAAAGAGTGTTGGTCTGATTTTCATGAAATGTGTGTCTTGCACATCTACAGAAGTTAATGCACACCTGTGCCAAGTATGAAGCAAATCGGACAGTAACTAAAGGAAAAGTTGTCCGGACAAGCATTTTTTGGTAAATTCAAGGGCCAAAACAGAGAAAGTAAATGTCAGATTTCCCTGAAATTTGCGTCATGCACATCTACAGGTCCTAATGCACACCTGTGCCAAGTATGAAGCAAATCCGACAGTAACTGTAGGAGGAGTTGGCCGGACAAGCATTTTTGGGTCAAATCAGGGGCCATAACTCAAAAAGTATCAGTCCGATTTCCGTACAATTTGCGTCTTGCACATCTACAGGTGACAATGAACACTTGTGCCAAGTATGAACTAAATCGGTCCACAAGTGTAGGAGGAGTTATCCGGACAAGCATTTTTTGGTCAAATCAAGGGCCATAACTCAGAAAGTATCGGTCCGATTTTCGTGAAATTTGCGTCTTGCAAATCTACAGGTCCTAATGCACACCTGTGCCAAGTATGAAGGAAATCGGACAGTAACTGTAGGAGTTGGCCGGACAAGCATTTTTGGGTCAAATCAGGGGCCATAACTCAGAAAGTATCGGTCCGATTTCCGTGAAATTTGCGTCTTGCAAATCTACAGGTCCTAATGCACACCTGTGCCAAGTATGAAGCAAATCCGACAGTAACTGTAGGAGGAGTTGGCCGGACAAGCATTTTTGGGTCAAATCAGGGGCCGTAACTCAAAAAGTATCGGTCCGATTTCCGTGAAATTTGCGTCTTGCACATCTACAGGTGACAATGAACACTTGTGCCAAATATGAACTAAATCGGTCCACAAGTGTAGGAGGAGTTATCCGGACAAGCATTTTTTGGTCAAATCAGGGGCCATAACTCAGAAAGTATCGGTCCGATTTTCGTGAAATTTGCGTCTTGCAAATCTACAGGTCCTAATGCACACCTGTGCCAAGTATGAAGCAAATCGGACAGTAACTGTAGGAGGAGTTGGCCGGACAAGCATTTTTGGGTCAAATCAGGGGCCATAACTCAGAAAGTATCGGTCCGATTTCCGTGAAATTTGCGTCTTGCAAATCTACAGGTCCTAATGCACACCTGTGCCAAATATGAAGCAAATCCGACAGTAACTGTAGGAGGAGTTGGCCGGACAAGCATTTTTGGGTCAAATCAGGGGCCGTAACTCAAAAAGTATCGGTCCGATTTCCGTGAAATTTGCGTCTTGCACATCTACAGGTCACAATGAACAATTGTGCCAAGTATGAACTAAATCGGTCAACAAGTGTAGGAGGAGTTGTCCGGACAAAGTTTTGGAGACAGACCAACAAACAAACAAACAAACAAACCATCCAACCAACCAACCACTGGACCGACAGGCTGATTCCAGTATACCCCCTCCAAACTGCACACCTGTGCCAAATATGAAGCAAATCCGACAGTAACTGTAGGAGGAGTTGGCCGGACAAGCATTTTTGGGTCAAATCAGGGGCCGTAACTCAAAAAGTATCGGTCCGATTTCCGTGAAATTTGCGTCTTGCACATCTACAGGTCACAATGAACAATTGTGCCAAGTATGAACTAAATCGGTCAACAAGTGTAGGAGGAGTTGTCCGGACAAAGTTTTGGAGACAGACCAACAAACAAACAAACAAACAAACCATCCAACCAACCAACCACTGGACCGACAGGCTGATTCCAGTATACCCCCTCCAAACTTCGTTTGCGGGGGTATAATTAGAGGATTTCAAAACACGAAAGTAAGTGAAATACATGTTTAATAGTCTGATCTATCCTAAAGAAATGATGATTATTACGAAAATGGCCAGATTGCCGTTAAAAAGTAATTTATTTAGGAAGCCACGTGTTGAATCTCGTTCGGGCCAGAGCTCCAGATAGGATGCGTATTTGCGTAATATACACATTGAAGTGGCCTGGATTCGCACTTACTTTCATAACAAGAGGCCCAGAGGGCCTTATTGGTCACCTGAATCAAATGAGCAGAAAGAGTTAAGGAAAATGTTAAAAGTTAAATAATAGCGCAACCCCCAGCACCACCATTTCTTGACAGTCTTTTTTCTCTTGTACAAACTTATTTAAAGACTTAAATACCAAATGTGAATTCAATCCAACAATAGAACATTTCTTAATATGTACCCTACTTACCCCCTTTTGGCCCCTTTTGAGGCCCCAAAGGGAGATAACTCCATGATTTGTAAAAATCTGAAGCGGATTCCCATTGGGATGCTTCCTGCCAAGTCTGGTAGAAATCTGTCCAATGATTCTCAAAAAGAAGTAGAAAATGTTCAAAGTTAAGTAATTACGCGAACCCCTCTGTCCCCCATCCGCAGGACGGCCATTTATTGACGGATTTTTTTCTCTTGTAGAAACTTGATAGTCCTTGCCCTAAAGACTTTAACTTCCAAATGTGTTTCCAATGCAACAGCCGGTTCATGAGTAGAAGTTTTTTTAAGATGTACCCAATTTACCCCCTTTTTGGTTCTTTATGGCACCCAAATGGAGATAACTTCATGATTTCTACAAAATCTGAAGCGGCTTCCTATTAGGATGCTTCCTGCCAAGTTTGGTTGAAATCCAACCAGAAGTTCTTAATAAGAAGTCAAAAATGTTAAGTTAACTAATAACGCGAACCCCCTCCCATCCCCCATCCCCAGCACAGCCATTTCTGGACGGATTTTTTTTCTTGTACAAACTTTGGTGTCCTTGCCCTAAATACTGTAAACACCAAATGTGAATCAAATCCAACAGCCGGTTCATGAGAAGAAGATTTTTTAAGATGTACCCTATTTAACCCCTTTTTGGCCCCTTATGGGGCCCCAAAGGGAGATAACTCCATGATTTGTAAAAATCTAAAGCGGCTTCCCATGGGGATGCTCCCTGCCAAGTTTGGTTGTAATCCGTCCAATGGTTCTCAAGAAGAAGTAGAAAATGTTAAAAGTTAACGCATGACGCACGACGACAGACGAAACATGGTCAGGTGACCTAAAAATGCGTACATATACACATCCAAAATACCAACTAGACAGCCCTGGCTGTCTGGAAGCGCTCCACAGGCCTGACTGTTTGTCTTGTTGAATACAATTTCAAAGGTTCAGGCTTTGGAAACAAGCAAATGCATGACCAAGCTGAAAGTTACAAATGGTAGAGTTGTGGTTCTTGCGCTCTGCACACCCTAGCTATGCGATCTATACACCTGTGAAGTTTCAAAGCTATATGCCTTATAGTTTCAAAGTTATGGACCGGACACGAATTTGCAAACTGAATCAAAACAAAATCAAAAAAGGGCAATAACTCAAACATTACAAATGGTAGAGTTGTTGTTCTTGCGCTCTGCACACCCTTGCTATGAGATCTATACACCTGCGAAGTTTCAAGACCATAGGCCTTATAGTTTCAAAGTTATGGACCGGACAGGAATTTGCTGACTGAATCAAACAAAATCAAACAAAGGGCAATAACTCAAAAATTACAACTAGTAGAGTTGCTGTTCTTGCGCTCTGCACACCCTAGCTATGAGATCTATACACCTGTGAAGTTTCAAGACTATAGGCCTTATAGTTTCAAAGTTATGGACCCGACAAGAATTTGCTAAAGGACAGATGATGCAGACGATAACATAATACAACCTTTGGGCGTATAAAAACTAAAAGAAAAGAAGTCAGCAGAAGACAAACAGCCGTATCAAAATCAGATAAAAAAGCTTCATGTCTGTCTAAGATTGAAGGAGATCATTTTCATAATCTGGGTGTAAAAGAGAGCAAAGAAGGAGAGTTATTAGTCCAGAGAAAGTCAGTCCAGGAAAATTTTGATGTTGAAGAATATGGACCTTGCCCAGAATGCTCTGAAAGGGTAAAATTAAGCTGTACTATTAAAGTTCATCAAAAAACCTGTCCAAAATCGGTAGCAGACAAGAACTTTGGGAAACAAATGTTGATATGGCAAGGAAGAAATCTCATTGGCACATATCAGGCTTCGGATTTGCTCTGTAAAGAGGTTTTTCAGAAAATGAATTTAGATGACATTGGAAGCTGCGCACAGTCTGATGCTCTTATTTGTAAACTTGGTGAAGCCACACCTTAAGAAGGGGTAAAGATACTTCCTTTCACACGAGACTTGCTGCTAAACTATTAATAGAATGCAGAAAAAGACTTGGAAAGCCTGCACTGAAAATGATGGAATTGATTACTGTGGACAACTTTGATGTCATTGTTGAGGCCACATTATGGTTGTGTGTGCGAAATGACGACGATGAACTGAAGCATCCAAGTACAGCCAACAAAGTAGGGTTTGACCTGGATAGAACGGTTGCTCTGAAGTATGGGATATGTCTAAAAATGAAGGACAAAGACGGACAAGAGGAATCAGATGGATTTTTGAAGTATATGAAGATCCATTGGACAAACAAAGTTAGTGCCTTTTCTAATCACCTGCTGGCAAGTAGGCATTTTGAAAACAGAAGACAGCTTCCTCATCCAACAGATATAGAAGTTGTTGCAACAAAACTCACAGAAAAACTAACTAACTTTGACTTCAAAGACAACAACCAGTATGCTGAAGTTGCAAAAGTAGCATTACCGAGACTGATGGTGTACAACCGAAGAAGAAGTGGGGAAATGGAAAAGTTGATGTAAGTCTTGATTTGGTTTATACAGAATTTGTTTTTGTTCGATTGTGCAGAAAGCTGCTATAGCTCCTATCAAAACACTGTCTAATCTGCTTCCTAGAACCAAACACCAGTATTAAGCAATGTGCGTAAACAGAGCTCCAGATAAGGTTTAAAGAAATTCTTTAGTTACCACTCATTTTCAGAAACAAGAGGGCCAGAATGGCCCTATATCGCTCACCTGAAAGAAGTTTAGAAGACACGCCCACTTGTTTTGACAAATCAAAAATTTGCAAACAAATTTTGAAAAGAGTCACTCAAGGAACATTGTTGCCAAATTTGTTTCAAATTGACCCTATGCTTGATTTTTAAAGAATTTTCTTATGATTTCTCTAAGTCTGATTAGCCACGCCCTGCCACGCCCACTTTTTTTACCAATACAAAATTTGCCAACATATTTTGAAAAGGGTCACTCAAGGAACATTTCTGTAAAGTTTGCTTCAAATTGGGCCAATGGTTGATTTTTAAAGAATTTTCTTAGGATTTCTGTAAGTCCGATAAGCCACGCCCAATTTTTTCTGACGAATAAAAAATTTGAGAAAAAATTTTGAAAAGAGTCACCCAAGGAACATTTCGTGGGGTTTCCGCAATACGGTTCTAACTCCACTTTTTATCAAAAATCACTTTTTTACATTTTTGGAACTAACTAATGTCAATACATTATCCCTTAAAATATTTTTAAAAAATTCCTCATATTGATGGAGAAAATTGAATTTGTTTAAAAGGTTCTAACTCAAAGTGGTATTTTGTGTTCCTGCAACACGGTTCTAACTGGCCCAGTTAGAACCGTGTTGCAGAAAAAAATCTGAGTTAAAACTTCTTTTATGTATCATTTCATCAATGACACCAATAAATAACATGGCAGGTTAAAGAAACATATAATAATGGTTTTCAGTTGATTCTCTTGTTTTTTTAACCCTTTTCCTGCTGAATATAATCCTTATAAAGTCAATGTAAATTTTCGGTTAATAACAATACCTTTAATAGTTCTTTGTATGTATATAACTCTTTTGACAATAAATTCTTTGAATAAACTTGGCTTGCAAGAACATAATATTTAGTTTAGACTAAAAAATCAGACTTTACAGTATGATCTTGGTCTATTAGCCAATATTCTGAAAATTTTGGAAGATATGACATAGACTCTAAATTTTAATAAATTCGATGTAAATTAGAGACTCTGTTTTTTGCAAGAGTAGTTTGATTTGGTGGATTTATTAAGAAGCTTTCATTGGATTCATTCCATTATAGTAATATGGTCTATAAAATTAATAATTTTCCTACAAATTGGATTGAAGTCTCACTGTTTAATCTACATTTCAAGATCAATGTTGCCATTTGCATTTAAAACAAAAAAAATGATTGTTTGAATTGCTTCCGCTTCATATTTGGAATTATAATAAGGCAAACCACATCATTATTACAGCATTGAAAAAACATTTTAATGATTACATTGTCTTAGATATGAGTATTTCTGCTTAATTCTTAGTCTACATAGATAGATAGATTGGTATAGGCAGACATAATCCCCTCGCTATAATGTCTGGGGTGGACAAAATCCTCTTGGTATAATTTCTGGGGTGAACAAAATCCCCTTGGTATAATTTCTGGGGTGGACAAAATCCCCTTGGTATAATTTCTGGGGTGGGCATAATCCCCTTGGTATAATTTCTTGGATGGACAAAATCCCTTTGGTATAATTTCTGGGGTGGACAAAATCCCCTTGGTATAATTTCTGGGGTGGACAAAATCCCCTTGGTATAATTTCTGGGGTGAACAAAATCCCCTTGGTATAATTTCTTGGGTGGGCAAAATCCCCTTGGTAAAATTTCTGGGGGTGGACAAAATCCCCTTGGTATAATTTCTCGGATTGACAAAATCCCCTTGGTATAATTTCTGGGGTGGGCAAAATCCCCTTGGTATAATTTCTGGGGTGGGCATAATCCCCTTGGTATAATTTCTTGGATGGACAAAATCCCTTTGGTATAATTTCTGGGGTGGACAAAATCCCCTTGGTATAATTTCTGGGGTGGACAAAATCCCCTTGGTATAATTTCTGGGGTGAACAAAATCCCCTAGGTATAATTTCTGGGGTGGACAAAATTCCCTTGGTATAATTTCTGGGGTGGACAAAATCCCCTTGGTATAATTTCTCGGGTGGACAAAATCCCCTTGGTATGTTTTCTGGGGTTGACAAAATCCCCTTGGTAAAATTTCTGGGGTGGACAAAATCCCCTTGGTATAATTTCTGGGTGGACAAAATCCCCTTGGTATAATTTCTGGGGTGAACAAAATCCCCTAGGTGTAATTTCTGGGGCGGACAAAATTCCCTTGGTATAATTTCTGGGGTGGACAAAATCCCCTTGGTATAATTTCTCGGGTGGACATAATCCCCTCAAGACAATGTGAATGTAAGGGCGGACAAAATCCCTTGATCACTTTTTAAATGTGTTTAAACATATTTCTGAACTATTAGTATTCTGGTCATGACGTCCATAGTAATAATTAATCGAGAAAACATTGAGACAAAAGAAGAAAATGATTATAGAGATATTTTCTCCTGTTGTCTTAATATTTCTGTGATATATTATACACATGTCCTATTACAGTTTTCCATTAACACAAGCAATACTGGTCTTTACGTCCATAGTATTTGATCAAGAAAACATTGGGGCAAAAGAAGAAAATTAATATGTGTGACCTACATTTGCTTAGCTCAATGAACATGCATCAATTCTACCAACAAAATTCAACTCCACATACCGAGGGGATTTTGTCGGCCATTGCAATATTACTGAGGGGATTTCATCCTCCATGGTATTTCATTGAGGGGATTTTGTCAGCCCTGCAAATTCTACTGAGGGGATTTTGTCTGCCTATATCAAAATGACAGAGGGGATTACTCCTTTGGATTATTAGGGATTTAGGCCTGGAAGTGTTAATGGCTCTTTAAAGGTCAATTTTCATTAATTGATAATTGCTTTTTAGAAGAATGATGTATGCTTATAAATTAAGTTACAATATAAAACATTTTCATGTGATGTAATTAAATTTTGAGCATTGCTGTCCATGCACTCACCATCGTCTGAATCAGAGATGTTTGATATGTGAGACACCTGGAGAATCTGCTCACATTATAGCTTTTGAACTTCTTTATACGTCTAAAATATTGTTCTATAACATTCTAGACTAAATAATCTCATTTACATATGCTTGTAAGTATATTAGACTTGAAAAAAAGCTTATATTTTTAAATATTTTCTGATGAAAAACAATTTCATTTTAGCGTAATGCATAAATCAGGGCTTTGATACTTATTGAAGCTCTTTTCATAGATTTTGGCTACAATTTTTCTTGTGTCATCAAGCAAAAACAAAGAATTAACATTTAAAACTATTTGGATAAGATATAGGCATGATTTCCTACATAAATACCTGCCAAATTTATAGTGTTATATGAAATTTTTATGAGTTAGAACTGTTTTGCGGGTAACATTTTTGTCAATTTTTATCATTTTTTTCTGCAACACGGTTCTAACTCAAAGATTTTCAAAAACAACATTTTAAACAAACATCACTTAGATTTCATTTATAACATATTATCTGCTATGGAAAAACAATTTCAGAAATGTTTCTTACTTAACAAAATTTTTCCTTGTAAAAAAATGAAATAGTTTTTTGCCTCTCCTGTAAAATAATGAAAAAGTGAGTTAGAACCGTGTTGCGGAAAGCCCGCGATTTCTGCCAAGTGTGGTTCAAATTGGGCCAATGGTTAGATTTTTAAAGAATTTTCTTATGATTTCTCCAAGTCCGGTAAGTGCTGACCTGCCATGCCCACAATTTTGGATGAATAAAAAATCCGCGAACCCAAGGAACATTGCCAAATTTGGTTTTAATTGGCCCTATGGTTAAGGAGAAGAAGATTTTTGAATAATTTTTTAACAGTTTCTCTTGGTTAGATAAGCCCCGCCCTGCCACGCCCACATTTTTTGACGAAACTATAAATTTATGAACAAATATCGAAAAGGGTCACTCAAGGAACATTTCTGCCAAGTTTGGTTCAAATTGGCCCATTGGTTGATTTTTAAAGAATTTTCTTAGGATTTCTCTAAGGCTGATAAGCCCCTTCCTCCCTGCCTCGCCCTCATTTTTTGACAAATGTAAAAATTTGTGAATCAATTTTGAAAAGAGAGACTCAAAGAACATTCCTGCAAAGTCTGCTTCAAATAGGCCCAATGGTTAATTTTTAAAGAATTTTCTTATGATTTCTCTAAGTCTGATAAGCCCCTTTCTCCCTGCCACAGCCACATTTTTTTACAAATGAAAATATTTGTGAACAAATTTTAAAAAGAATGGCTTAAGGCACATCCCTGCAAAGTCTGGTTCAAATTGGCCCAATGGTTGATTTTTAAAGAATTTTCTTATGATTTTTTAAGTCTGATAAGCCCCTTTCTCCCTGCCACGGCCACGTTTTTTGACGAATCAAAAATCTGAGAAAAAGTTTTGAGAAGGGTCACTCAAGGAACAATTCTGCCAAGTTTGGTTTAAATTGGAACAATGGTTGATTTTTAAAGAATTTTCTTAGGATTTCTATAAGTGCGATAAGCCCCGCCCTGCCACGCCAACATTTTTTAAAAGAATCAAAAATCCGCGAACAAGTTTTGAGAAGGGTCACTCAAGGAACATTCCTGCCAAGTTTGGTCAAAATTGGCCTATTAGTTTTGGAGAAGAAGATGTTTGAAGAAATTGTTGACGGACGGACAGACGGACGGTGAGTGACCACAATAGCTCCCCTCGAGCACTTCGTGCTCAGGTGAGCTAAAAAATCTTAACAAGCAAGGTTCAACATTAACTTTATAGATAGCCAGACCAGTGGTCTAGTAATTCCAAATTATTACTAGACCGGTCATGAAGTTCACTAGACCAAATTAAAATTAATATTGAAATTAATATCAGCTTGAAAAACATTTGTATATACGTTGAAACGGCTGTTATCTGGAGCTCTGGAGTAAAGTTTCCTGCTTAAGGAACAACTGGATGGGCCCTGCCAGGGTTTGAACCCAGACAGAGAGCGGTCCTAAGAGCTCTGGTGCAACAAGTTTACCTCTCCGCCATGCTGCACACAAGTTTTGATTTAGCTAGCTTCTTTAAACATCTAGAGCAAGAAAACGGACGGACGGACAGACAAAGCGGCGACTATATGCTCTCCCTTCGGGGAGCATAAAAAACAGATACTACATGTATGTGCAGACAACTAGTATTGCTATAGAACAACCTTTTTTTACACTTGTGTCCAGTCATAAATGTCCTTGTCAAGATAAATACCTTTTGAAATTTTAAATGGTCACTGCTTCACGAGTGTGGCCCAAAACAATCAGTACTGGAATATGCAGAACAATATGGTTTAACAACAGTTTTTTTTTACAACACCTTGAAAATTTCTTTTAAAACTATTTTCAGCGAGGCAAATAAGTTCCTGTGTTAATCCCAAATGACATGTCATGTCAGTTTTGACCCAATCTTCATCAGTATTTATCGGAATGTTCACCTCCATGGTATCAAGTTCACATTTGGAAACAAGAGGGCCATGATGGCCCTGTATCGCTCCACTGGCTTTTAGACTACAAAATTCTTCAAGGAATACAATAGAGGTCTATCCAAAGAAGATTCATGCTACACCACAATGAAATCCAATAAGTGGTTATGGAGGTGAAATATTTTTGCATTTTTCTTAAAACTACACTATGTTTCATAAGGCGGAAAAATAAGCCTAGCCCACAGCGGCCATGTTTTTCATCTGATCGAAAAAATTTAAAGGATCTAATGGAGATCTGTACATTAAAAATTCACGCTAAATTCTAACGAAATCCAATAAAGCGTTTTGGAGAAGAAGATTTTTCAAGATTTTCTAAAATTTAATTTGATTAAAAGGACCTCTATGGATAAGACAAGAGATATTCCTAAAAGGCTCAGCGTGATGGGTCAATTTTCAAAACTTACAAATTGAGAAACAAAATTAAGCTTTATGGTTAGGTAGATAAATAAATGAAATAAATACAGATTTTATGTCATTTAAAAAGTTCTATAGGTGCAGATAACTCTTGATTTTTGTTCCCAACTAAATAGTTTCATTTTCTTATACTACCGGTACTCATAGATGTAAATTGAAGTTTCTTTTTGTTTTATTTCCAATTTGTTTTCTACAAATACAAGGATAAATGGTGTTGACATCTTATGGCAGCTTTGGTTTTGTCCGTATTGCGCATGCGCATCATTGAAACAATATTAAAAGCGCACTTTCCCGCCAAAATCCGAGGAATACCTACCTTCTCTGGGCTGGCGAACATCGTTCCCCCCCTTGACCCAGCTTCCCATTGACATATGTTGTGTCATTTGACCATATGCTTCCTTGGTAAAAAGGATTTCCTGGGTCACAGGGTGGACATACTTTTATACTTAAAATAGTGCTCATACACCAATTGCGATATTTTTGGCGGGAAGATTTCGCCTTTAAACTCGTTTCAATGATGCGCATGCGCATTAAAGACGAAACGAAAAACTGTTTTGTGATTTCAACACCAATTATCCTTACACTTAAAGAAAAAATCTTGCTAATAAAATCATAAAAAAACTTAATTCTGGTTAAATGAATACCGGTGGGGTAAGAAAATGCAATTTTGGTGTAGGTACAGAAACCAAGAGTTATCTGTACATGTCGAATAAATTTTGATTGTACAAAATCAGTTTTCATATGATTTACGTATACATCTAACAATACAACTCGAAATAATTATCAATTTGCATGTTTTGAAAATTGACTTTTCCATTAGAGCCTTTTAGGGAGATTTCTCGTCTTATCAATAGAGGTCCTTTCAGTTCTACACGAAATCCATTTTCTTTTGAAGGAATTTGGGAGAGATTCAGGCAAGAAAGGTTCCTGTGAAGTTCGGTTGAAATTGGTCTGGTAGTTGTGGAGAAGATTTTTAAACACTTTTCAAAAATTTAATTCAGTTCATTTAGTCAAAATTTCAGTTCTTAACGGAATTTATTTTTTTGAAGGAATTTGGAAGAGATTCGTGCAAAGGAAGATTCCTGTGAAGTTTGGTTGAAATTGATCCAGTAGTTTTGGAGAAGAAGATTTTTAAAAGATTTTTTTAAAAATTAATTTAATTAATTCAATTAAAATTCAAGTTCTGCACGGAATTTATTTTTTTTAAGGAATTTGGAAGAGGTCCATGCAAGGAAGATTCCTGTGAAGTTTGGTTGAAATTGGTCCAGTAGTATTGGAGAAGAAGGATTTTTAAAGATTTTTCGAAAATTTAATTCAATTTATTCAATCAAAATTCAATTTCTGCACGGAATTTAATTTTTTTTGAAGGAATTTGTAAGAGTTTCATGTAAGGAAGATTCCTGTGAAGTTTAGTTGAAATTGGTTCAGTAGTTTTGGAGAAAAGGGATTCTTAATTTTTTTTTCGAAAATTTAATTTAACTTATTCAATTTAAATTCAAGTTCTGCACAGAATTCATTTCTTTGAAGGAATTTGGAAGAGGTTCATGCAAAGGAAGATTCCTGTGAAGTTTGGTTGAAATTGGTCCTGTAGTTTTGGAGAAGAAGGATTTTTAAAGATTTTTCAAAAATTTGATTTAATTTATTCAATTAAAATTCAAGTTCTACACAGAATTTATTTTTTTGAAGGAATTTGGAAGAGGTTCATGCAAGGAAGATTCCTGTGAAGTTTGGTTGAAATTGGTCCAGTAGTTTTGGAGAAGAAGATGTTTCAAGAAAAAGTTTACGCACGGACGGACAGACGGACGACTGACACAGGGCCATGACATAAGACCCGCTGGCCTTCGGCCAGTGGAACTGAAAAATAGGTCACTGTCAGATAACAAAAAATAATCAGCTTAACATTGTAGAGGTCACAATGTTAACTTTCTCTATTGAGAATAATTAATTACTCCCTAAGTGCTTTATAAGGGCTCCTTGTTTAAAGGCCCATTATTATTTAGTAAAACTTGCCTTTTAGGAGGCCCTTTGTCTCAATGGCTCTTTATCTCAAACTGGTAGAACACTTTTTGTCGGCCCTTTATTAAGAGGCCCTTGTTCAGTGGCCCTTTATCTCAATCCGGTGGTCTTTGACGACCGGACGGACAGACAACAACCAATCACAATACCTCACCTTGAGCACTTCCTGCTCAGGTGAGCTAAAAAGTTATTGAAAATCAACCAAATTTTGGCTGATCTTCATTAACTTTATCATCAGTTGATTTTTCAAAACTCAATCACGTCCATCTAATGTGTGACATCTGTCCACCTTCTCTGCTTCAAACCAAATGCAAATCGGTCCCGTATTAACAAAATTATTGAAGTTTTTCATGACTCATAGCAAGTATAAGAGCAAATATCAGAGAACAGCATAGATCCTGATCAGACTGAACTTAGCCAAAGGCGGATCCTAATACATTGTAATTTGAAATCAAATGGTATAAGAACCCTTTTTCCAAATTCCAGCTCAATTATATAAATCTATTTTGATAGAATTAACCCATTCCCACATAGTGTGCCTTTGGACTCCCCACAAGAAAACATCTTTGGAAAACATCATGGAAAATGAAGAAATCGCTTATGACAAGCAATTTTATTTATTTCCCACAATGTTTTCTACCTCGAAAACTTCAAAAAGTAAAATTTCATTCACTTGAAATTGTCATCTGCAACACCTTTGAATTTAGACAAACCTTTTATTTTGTCGACTGGTAATGGGTTAAGGAATCAATGGTTCTTCAACCTCATCCACCTTTTCAACTTGAAATTTCACAGCCTTTTCCTTCTTCTGTCTTCGCTTTCTACCTAACAGACTATCACCTGGTGCAGACAAAAACGATACACTTGGACTTGTTTCATCTTCCGTCTTTATATACATGCTCTGAACACCACCCATTTTACGGAATCTGTTCCGCATTTCAAATATCGAAGGTTTCTCTTCCTGTGGAGCTGCCACCGATAATGTGTTGTAGGCCCGCATGAATTTTTTGTCATTGCTTTTTACCATGGTGTTTGCGAACAAGAATGTTGGATGTTTGGCTATTTGCTCTTCTAGTCGATATTTTGCCTCATCATATTCTTGCAGTAAGTCATCCATTAGATTCTGAAACAAACAGAATCATAGAAAATGTCTGAGAAAATATTGAGACAAAAGAAGAAAATGCTGATAACCAGCATTTTCTCCTTTTGCCTCAATATTTTCTGTATCAGTTTGGCTATTTGCTCTTCTAGTCGATATTTTGCCTCATCATATTCTTGTAGTAAATCTTCCATTAGATTCTGAAACAAACAGAATCAAAGAAAATGCCTGAGAAAATATTGAGACAAAAGAAGAAAATGCTGATAACCGGCATTTTCTCCTTTTGCCTCAATATTTTCTGTATCAGTTTTAGTTTGGCTATTTGATCTTCTAGTCGATATTTTGCCCCATCATATTCTTGTAGTAAGTCATCCATTAGATTCTGTAACAAGCAGAAAGTAATCCATTCATTACACTTTCAACCCTTTCCTGAACAAGACTTGATTTTGATACCCCTAATAGAAAATGTTTGAGAAAATATAGAGGCAAGAGAAGAAAATGCTTACAAACAGCATTTTTTACATTTGCCTCGATATTTTCTGATATTATGATCTTGAAGGTTGATTTCATGAAAATTTATTTTGTCATAAACCTCAAGAATCTTCCTTTTTGGCTTACCCTTAAATTTTGTTGTTTTGGAAAGGGTTGAACAACAATAGTCAACTAGACAGCCCTGGCGGTCTGGAAGCGCTCCACAGGCTTGAATTGTTTGTCTTGTTGAATGCAGTTTCAAAAGTTCAAGCTGTGCAAACAAGCAAATGCATGACTACTTTTAAATCAATGATTTCAGGGAGTCTTGGTTAACAGGGATACATGCTAGATAACTCGGGCAAGAGTTAAAACAAAAGACAAAACTGGCAATTTTGTCGAATTCAAGTACACATAACTTAGGATATTAAATTTCTATCAAGCTTAGTATGACACTAAAGCAAAATTTTATTAAAGCTTTGACTCAGCTGATTGATCATGTTTTGTGGATGTAAAGAGAGTGAAAACAAAGTGGAAAAAAGCTATTTTGTAAAATTCAAGGGCACATTACTCGTGATGTAAAATTCAGATCAAGCTGAAAATTATACAAAGATCTTATGGTCACCAACATTCTGTCCTAGTTGTGTCTTGACTTGCAAAAATTTGTAGTGGCTAGAGTGATAACAAAGTCAAAATCAAGCTGAAAAATAAACCCATGTAAGATCTTATAGTCACCATCATTTTGTCCAAGTTTTGTCTTGATTGGTCAATATTTGTAGTTGTTAGAGAGAAAACAGAGTCAGAATAAAGCGGAAAAAGACAATTTTGTCAATTTCAAGGGCACATAACTTATTATGTAAAATTCAGATCAAGCTGAAAATTGTACCAAGGCAGGATCTTATAGTCACTAACATTCTGTCAAAGTTTTGTCTTGATTGGTCAATATTTGTAATTGCTAGAGAACAGAAAGTCAAAACGGCCGTTTTTTTGATATTCAAAGGCAGAAAACTCCAGACTCTCTACTTCAATCAGAATTCTTTGAAGGATTCTGAGAGAGGGTCACCCAAGGATCATTCCTGTGAAGTTTGATTGAAATCCATCCAATAGATTTTGAGAAGAAGATTTTTAAAGAAAAAGTTTACGGATGGACAGACGCACGGACACACGACAGACTCACCACCATGACAATACCTCGCTGACCAGTGGAGCTAAAAATTGGTGTATGTAGTCCTTGTAATGTTAAATAGAATACTACAATTTGTAGCAGATTGAGAATTATAGCACAGAAATTTCAGCTTTACAAAAACTGTAACAACTGCTCTATGAAAATAGATAATTAGAAATATGGAACAAGCAAGAAATAAAGACTATGTATACAGGTAACATTTTGTCTTTGCCCCTGGCAAAACCTTGGAATATCCTTGGAACAGTACTACAGTGCAATACCATCATGAATGTCAATACATTTCATAGGTACTTGGTATTTGTCAATGCATCACCAATACCTTTCAATTAACCTCAAATATGTGAACTTTCCTAAACAACAATTGGTCAATATCTCTCTAATAAAACACTACATTCCATCATGCTATGAGGCATGCATTAGTATTAACATTGATAAGTTCTTTTGTCTAAGAAATGCAATGAAATATATCATGACAGCTGAGTGCAATGTATGAAAGCCATCTATTCAGTTAAGAAAACAAACTCAAATATGTTTCCTTTGGTAAGGTAAAAAATATGTTTCCTTTGGTAAGGTAAAAAATTGGTAAGTATACTCGGCTTAATGAAATAAGTAATGATAGATTTAAGGCTTTTAAAGTTATTTTCAGTGTAAAATGGCTAAAAAATTCTTTTCTGTAAAATAGAATAGTGCAAGTTGGCAAAATTAGTGTAGGAAAAAGCGTTTTAACAAACTTCTTCTGGTTGATGGTCAACTGTGCATGTTAATTGACAAACAGGGCAACAGTACTAACCTGCCCTAGCTCCTTCATGAAATAAAATAATTATGTGTACACAACAACTGTAAAGTTTGAAACATATTCTATATTTAAGCAATGGAGGGGTGTCAAACTCCTTTGGTTGTACTTAAAATTGTGGTGTTCCTAACTTAAATTTCAAAACCACAACCAATGTCTTTGTTTATATAGAAATATGGGTATCTCATAGAAAGACAAACAAAAACTTGGATCTTTAAATCAAACGCTTGAAAAGTTTTACTTGAATAGTCCTACAAATCAGCTGTTGTTGTTTTTTTGTTGTACAAGAATCTTGTTTTCAACAACAGAACATATTAACCCATTACCAGATGGCCAAAATTTTAGGCTTGTCCAAATTCAAAGGAGCTGCAGATAACATTTCAATGTGAATGAAATTCTACATTTATTGGTATTTCGGGGCAGAAAACATTGTGGGAAGTGAAGAAATTGCTTATGTCACTAGCAATTTTTTTTATTTTCCACAAAGTTTTCCAAAGTCTTAATCTTATGGGGGCGTCAAAAAGTGTCATCATGAGGAAATCGGTTAAAGAACACGAGCCTTACCGTAGTTGGAGTATGTAACTTGGACAGGACATTCTGCATGTCTGGTGAATTCTGTACACCCTGGAAAAATAAAAGATTTAATATTAGATTTTTTTACAAAATGATTGACTCCACAACTCTTGTGCATGTCTGTATTTTCTTTTACTTTCCAATTGAAAAGGTTGTGTAACCCACAAATAAATACGGAATCCTGACGGAATAGATCCCGGGACATTACTGTCCTACAGTGAAAACTACCATGTCACTATAAAAGCTAGTTTGTATGGTAGGATAGTATATCGTCGATGTAAATGCAAAACCTCATATGTCGATTCACGCGATTTTCAAAGGACAAACTTATGTGCCAGTTTAGACAAGAGCCGTCAGAGACGGACAATGCTCCCCGAATAAAGCTTTGTCACAATAAATGTATGCCATACAGAGCTAAGATTAAGCTAACAAACGATAAGCCCCCTTTTTCCGTGACATACTTTTTATACGCAAATTTCAAGTAGTTTATTGTCAAGGGCATCTAATTTGCTACTCAAATATGAAATTTCATCAAATTCTGACCATTAGACTATGAGAAATTAGAGAAAAAGTGTATTTGACCTTAAGTCCCCTTTTTCCATGACGAGGCCTCAAATCCAAAAACTGGGAAAAGTACATCGGCATTATGTCATAGGGAGTTCACATAATAAGTTTCATTTGATTTGGCCCAAGGGTTATAGAGAAATCGCTTCGGACGGACGGACGGAATGACGGACGGACGGGCGGAATGACGGACGGACGGACAGACGAAGCGGCGACTATATGCTCTCCCTTCGGGGAGCATAAAAATTCTCGCAGGTTTTGAGATATTTTTACTGATCAGTATTAATGACAGATTATTTGTGAGCAATATGTCAAAATTTCAAGTAAAAGTTTGGGAAAAGTTATTACACTTTTTCCCCCGCCCCTTTAAAATTTTCCAAAAAAGAGATACGAGGTTTTGCATTTACAACGAGGATATACTTATACTTCACCCAGAAACAGTTGAGCAAATGATCAATCATTGCAAGAGTAGAGTGTACCCCACTTCACCGATATTCACTCTAAGCAGATTCAGTCAGATGTTGTTGGTACGGTGATACCTCTCCTAGCAGTTGTCACATTGGACATTTTTGTAGAGCAAGCAATTATACAATAATGTAATTTTTGAACTGGAGCAAAGAAATTAACCCTCTCCCAAACAACAAAATTTTAGGGTGGTCCAAATTCAAAGATGCTGCAGACAACAATTTCAAGTGATGACATTTTTACAGTTTTGGGTCTTTTTTGGTAGGAAATATTGTGGGAAATGAAGAAATTGCTTGTCACAAGCAATTTCTTCATTTTCCACAATGTTTTCCTGAGGCTTCATCAGGGACAATTCTGGCTCTAAAATTGCTTGAGAGAAAATGTCTTATTTAGCCAAAACTTATGAGAGAGAAAATGAATTTTCAGTGAGAGATTTCACTAAATTTCTTACTAGTTTACATTTTTCTGTGAGATTTTTCTTCCATTGAGTAATTTGAGTGAGATTTCTGGCAGAAAAAATAAAGAATTTGCACAAATCTCGCCCCCAAATTATCCCTGCTTCATCTTTAGGGGCGTTAAAAAGCGTCGCTGTGTGGTAATGGGTTAAGCCTTTCCCAAACAAGACCTGGTTTTGACGTCCCTAATCAAAACGGCTTGGGAAAACATTGAAACAAAAGAAGAAACTGCTGATAACCAGCAGTTTCTCCTTTTGTCTCAATATTTTCTATGCCATATTGTACACAAATTCTATCTTTAATAACATTCATTTCGTCATTTGTGGCACTTTTTAAAGTGGATCACCCTAAAATTTTGCCGTTTGGAAAGGGTTAACTATATCAGCACTAACCATCAGGTGTTGACACATTTCCAAGGTTTCTGCTCTCTCCACCATGGAATCTTTACGGTCAATTTCCTGCTTATTTTTAGACTGCTTGATTTTCTTCCATTCATCCAGAAACTGCTTCCCTAACTGAGTGGAATGTTGTCCTTTAGATGTCTGATAGTATGTTCTAGCTACCTGAATTGTACACAGAGGAATATCAATTACTGAAATTCTGAATTTAACCCTTTACCAAATGACATATTCTTAGACTGGTCCAAATTCAAAGATATTGCAGATGTCAATTTCAATTGAATTAAATCTAATTATACCCCCGCAAAACTAATCTTTTTGTGGGTATACTGAAATCAACCTGTACATCTGTGTATAATACTAACAACTTTGTTTCACAAATCCTTTGTTCAGTTTTTATTCAATAGTGATGAAACTTGGTACAAATATTGATCACATATTGAAGCTTTGCAAAACACAATTTTCAGATCTGAACTCCCCAACGTTCAGGAATTATCTTCCCTTCAACTTAGACAAATTTTCTCTATGCACCACAAAATACCGTTTTCTTATTGTTACATCCGAAAGCTAATTTTTCTTATTATTAAAGATAATTCCATTCACTTATTGTTTAATACATATTCAAACTTTACCTTGATATCTTCATGCCAGAAATGATCTGTGGGTTTTTCTTTACCAGCAGTATGAGGGGCAACCTCTTTTATCTGAAATATCAAGCATCAGAGAAGTACATGTATCTTACTAAATGACTTTTTGGTGCCCTTAATTGAGAGGTATAGTGTCAACTTCACAACCAAAAGATTCCTAGTTCAACACCTGGTAGCAAAATGTTTATCTCGTAGTTACACACTTTCGACATGAGTATTTGAGTATTTGCAAGAGAGAAGAATGAAGAGGGAATAATATAAGTTTCTAATTTTTATCCTTGTTTATGTAAATCAAATACATGTATGCTTAACCTTAACATGCTCATTCTGATTCTGATAACAGAAATAAATCAGATCATAAAAAGGATCAAATGAATGGTCAGTTGTTACAATGATGATTATTATTGATTTGTTCATTTAATTATTTAGGCATATTCATATCAATTCAATTGGGTTTAACACTGTATTCAACAAGTTTTTAATTATATCAAAATGAATATTTGAGAAGAAACTTACCCACAAAAAGAGCAACCCAATAAAGAATATACAGATGATATTTATGATGGTCAAGAACAGACTGACCAGCCCCAGTACAGCAGCATCTACGGCGAGATTACAGCTATATACAGGTGTATAGGCATTGTTGACCAGTGCTGGACATTTGGACATGTCCATATATGGTAAAGGTGTAGTTGTCATGAATGGAATGGATGTAGTATTTCTACTGTCAGGAAATGATGAGTTTGTCATCTGAAAATAGCAGATTGCATAATTTTGACAAATTCAACCCTTTCCCACACAACAAAATTTTAGGATGATCTACTTCAAAAAACTGGCACAAATGACAAGAAGGAATGTTATTAAAGATAGGATTTGTGTAAAAATATGGCTCAGAAAATATTGAGACAAAAGGAGAAACTGCTGGTTATCAGCAGTTTCTTCTTTTGTTTCAATGTTTTCCCAAGCCTTTTCTATCAGGGACGTCAAAACCAGGTATTTTATGGGAAAGGGTTACGAAGTACTTACTACCAAATATTAAAGGGCGACGGTAACAGATGGTCTAATTGCAAAAAATGAAATTTTTTGAAAAAATATGCAAAACTTTTGTGTTGACCACCTCGGGATGGTTAATAATATGCGATTCAGACAGAGAATGAGCCGAAATTACAAGACAGATAGCTGAATTTACGGAGAATCCAAGCCTAAATTCAACCCCATCACTGATGGGGTTAGAATTATATTTAAATTGTTGCGCATGTGCATACAGCGCGGACCATGATTCAAACGAGATTCATACTTAAATTTGAATATGACGTCATCATGTATGTTGTGACGTCATTTAAGAAAGTCGCATGTCCTACTGTTTTGACCTACTTTCGACATCGCTTCATGAATTTGGTATCAAATTGCGAAAAAATGAGTCGTTGCTTCAATAGTTTCTCGTAATCATTTAATCAGGTCATATAAAGCTTAAAAAGTGTACATTTCGTTTGTATTTGACAATTTTTGGGTCCAAATCTGGGAAATAGTAGCTTTAAGGTATTCACACACTAATGGGCATAAAATTCTACGGGGTGGATCACTTTATTTTTTCATCTACATTCAAAGAGACACCTTTTCTGAAAAAATAAGGGAATTTGACCGCAATAAGACAATTTTATGACAAATTTAAGATTTATCCCACCGATATGAAATATGGGCTTTTCGCGCACTGAGTAACAGATGCTCAAAACTCAACAAAAAGTGACATTTTCCAGAAACATTTATAATTTATGCACCAAACAAGAGCTTATTAAATATACTACTATGAAAAATTACTCTTGACATATTGTGTCAACAATAATATTGGAAAAAATGCAAAAGTCGGAATGCATAGCAACAAAATTTTCTTGAAAATCTGTTTGATTTTTTTTTAATTGTCATATTTAAAAAATCATTCTACATTAAGTATTAGTGGGGCCTTTCTAATCAGAACTTGAAAAATATCTACACAGGTGTAGGAAGTAAATACATAAGAATATGGAAGTTTCGCCGTCCAAAATTAAAGAAATCGCCATGGTAACATGCCCTGTGCGTTTTTTTGACACACACAAAGAACATGTTCAATTCTATTTTGCTTTAAGTATCTATCCTTTCGGACATGCTTTTGTGAAGAGGTTAAACTGAAAATTGAATTATAATTCACTTACAAATCACCCATTTACAAATCTATTAACCGATTTCCCTACAATTTGGTTTAGTTGTATGACAACAAGCTATACACCCTTCGACGTCAATTATACAGAACACGGGAACGACGTCGTATTTTTTGGCGGCGACGTTATGACGTCATCAAAACAAATCCTGAACTGTAATTTTTATTTCAAGATAAATGCGGTAAGAGGTTATTTTTTTCAACATTTTATCTTTAAAACTCTAAAATATTGGAACAAATGGATTTAATTATACTAACACAAATAATTTCCCTAGGAAAAAATATTTGAAAGAAAATACGGAAAATGTCGACATATGTCGACATTTGCCGATGATTTTTGACGTTCATTAGTATGCGAATACCTTAACAGGAGTGCTACGATCACACAAGATACCACTTTTTTTAATTGTAACTCATTTTCGGTGACAAAGAGCAATATCATAAAACCCTATGATATGTGTATAGTCAGTGGACTAGGAACATTCTGTTAAAATTGTATCCAAATTTGTTGATAAATGTTGCAAGAGTTGTGTTGTAATAGATGTGGATTTTTTTGTAAATACACATGCATGTACACACATAGTAAATATTTTGATTACCTATTCTATATCCTGATTAACCATGGTGGATTGGTCAGTAACTTAACCCTTGTCCTGCTGACTTAAATTTTTGTTTCATACAAACTAACAATTTAAGAGACACTTCAGTAAGATGAGCTCAAGGTTTTTTCACAATATTGGAGAAGAAAGCAGGCAGTATATCGTCATTGTAAATGCAAAACCTCGTATCTTGATTTTGTAAAAATTTAAAGGGGGAGGGAAAAAAGTGTAATTACTTTTCCCAAACTGAAATGTTTTAATTGAAATTTGGACAAATTGTTCAAAAATAATGTGTCATTAAAACTGATCAGTAAATATACACCAAAACCTGCAAGAATTGTCTTAACTGGACACACAAGTTTGTACAGTGCACTCCACGTATTACAAGTTCGGGTAATACGAGATATCGTCTTTAACGAGTACAAAACAAAGTCCCTGTCATTTCCCTCCTATTTTCCCTTTGTTTTATATCGGATAACGCGAGATTGGTTTGAGCAAAAAATCGGCTATAGCGTACATATTTTCTTGGTCCCGACTCTATTTTTCACACATTAACGAGGTTTGGTCACAAAGCGTGTCGTCTGCAAACAACATTGCCCTAGCCCTGGCTGTATTTTTCACATCTATCTACTAGGTCCTAAAGCGTGCCGTCGGCAATCTGACATTTCAAGGTAATTATCGATCAATTACGGGATTAACACGTTCCGAACTACCTATTGTCATATTGACAAAGTGTTATTGTAAAACATTGTAACTCCAACATTAATCCAGCTCGAGTTATGAGCATTTGCTCCAACATCGACCATATGCGATGAATTTGGAAAATACGGAAAATACAGGAGACACGACTAAAAAGCGGAAATCTTTTTCCTTAGAGTTGAAATTTGAAATCAAGAATAAATAAGAACAGGGATTTTCCATTTTATGATGTACATAACCATTAGTATTTTAAGCGCACTTATGAACTGTGAAGTGTAATGTTTGTATGTTACTCTTAGTGGTGTGCATTAAAATATCAAGAGTTATCTATCTTTATGCTCTCTAAAAAGGAGATTATAAATGTGTCATAGTTCACTTCCGGTGAAAGCGAAAGTAGACATGGGCAAGTGACATGGGGAAGTGAACATTTTTCACGCATTCTGTTACAATTCGGCTTTAGCGAGACATGGATATAACGAGGCATCGAGCGATGTCCTGGCGATCTCATTATACACGGAGTGCACTGTACTTTGAAAATCGCGACAATCGACATACAAGGTTTTGCATTTACTCCGACAATATGCTAAAATTAGACAGCAAGTCTGTGCAGGTTGATCTGTGTCTTTACTGCCAGCCAAAGCTTGTGTCACAGACGGAAATTAATGTGAACAGCATGATAGGGTTTAAGAACTGGATCGATCATTGTTCAGTAGGTCACTTACATTATTGGCTATCCCTGATACTATCGTGGCTGTTGTTGTTGTTGATAATGTTGTTGGTAGAGTCACAGCTTTAACAGCAGGTGGACTGAAGGCTGCTAGCAGTGAATATCCCCACAGCATACCCTGTAATACATGGAATATAAACTCATTAGAAAACATAATACATGTTACCAAATTGTATATTGAACATGATTATTTTGATAGTCAAAATCATATCTATAAGTTTGAACACTGTATGGTATGTAGTTATGAAAAAAGAAATTGGTAAGAGTGATGTCTTGTGATTATTACAATATATAATTGTAAGTGAAAAAATTACAAACAAGTTTTGCCTTTGAGCTAAAAAAAAGTGTGTGATGTAGTTTTACATTATATAAATATTACAAATATTACAATAATACTAATACTGTGTGTTTATTGTAAAACATCCACTGTCATACTTACAGCATTACAAGCTGGTGGGAGGAGAGAAGCTGATATAGCCACACCCACTAATGACCCTGTATTGGCACTTAATACTGAAATGGCTACTCCAGCACCAGATGGTAGGGCTATCAATATACCAATACTTACAGCATTACAAGCTGGTGGGAGGAGAGAAGCTGATATAGCCACGCCCACTAATGACCCTGTATTGGCACTTAATACTGAAATGGCTACTCCAGCACCAGACGGTAGAGCTATCAATATACCAATACTTACAGCATTACATGCTGGTGGGAGGAGAGAAGCTGATATAGCCACACCCACTAGTGACCCTGTATTGGCACTTAATACTGAAATGGCTACTCCTGCACCAGACGGAAGGGCTATCAATATGCCAATACCCAGACTTCGTAACAGTCCCCTGAAGAAAAGAACAACAACAACAGCTAATTTTGTGAATCATCAAACCATTCCTACATATGCATTATGGTGTGTGAGCAGCAGTAGTCATTAATTTACAGTTTCAATTTGTTCAATCCATAATTATAAATGCTTAGTTTCTGCAGAGAAATGTTCAAAGTCAAATATAATTTAGAGCTATAAATGATATTTCATATAAATACATTCAACATGACAAGTCTTGTACACAGACCTTGACTTCATTTCCGGTGTATGTCCCTAATCAATACTACCCTCATAAAACACTCACAGTTCATAAAGAAGCTATCAGAGAACAACAAGGGTCCTTATCAGACTGCATACAGGTGCAGGCTGATCTGGATCCATGTTGGTCTCTAATGCCAAATGGGACCTTTTTCAAGATTTTGGCACAAAATGTAAACGACTGACCTTGACTTCATTTCTGGTGTAAGCCATAGATCACTACTCCCCCCTTACAGCATCTACAGATCACAAAGAAGAATGAGAGAACAACAAGGGTCCTGATCAGACTACACACAGGTGCAGGCTGATCTGGATCCGTGTTGGTCTCAAATGCCACATAGGAACATTTTCAAGATTTTGGATAAATTTTTGCTCAAATGTGACTTACTGACCTTGACTTCATTTCTGGCGTCGGCCATTGATCACTACTACCCCATACAGCACCTTGTAAACCAAAACCTCCTGTTATCAGGCCAAACAAAAACCCTGTGGAGAACAAAAATAGAAACTAGCATTATCTTTTTTATATCACAAGTTGCATTCATATATGTGACCCGTCACGGTAAAAGGGACCTTATCGGGTGTGTGAAAAATATCGACCCTAGTCAGTCTGCGCAGTCCGCGCAGCCAGACTAGGGCCGACACTTTTCACTTTTATGTAATTTTCTAAATCCGGAATGTCTTCCCTAGATTACTATATGTTCATTTTTCGCATACGGGATCTGGTTGATCTGTGCCAAGTCTGACAAGTTTGTCAAAATTTGGATTTTGGAGTTCGGATAAGGTCCCTTTTAGCGTGACGGGTCACATATACTTTTTTGTGTCTTCACAACAATCTTACATTTTTAACCTATAACCAGACGGCAATACTTTAGACAGGTCCAATTTGAAAGAATTTCAAGTGAATAGAATTATAAATTCTTTGGTCTTTTGGGGTAGAAAACATAGTGGGAGGAAATGAAGAAATTGCTTGTCAGAAGCTATTTCTTCTTTTTCCACAATGATTTCCAAAGCCTCTATGTTGTTGCACGTCAAAACGAGTCTTTAAATGGGAATAGTTATGAGCAAATACTGCATTTTTCATTAGAATTCACTCCTTATTTTACTGTTAACGCTTTTAGCTAGTCAATAGAGTATAAATTCCACCTACCAACGAGTAAACATAGCAGCAGTCCCACCAATTCTGATCTGATCCCAAGATTTCTAAGATCCTTCATATTAACAATCTGACCAAATGTGCCGGCTAAGATAGGGCCCTGAAAATACATTTATACTGTTAAACAATGCCATTGCAAATTGTGCTTGTGCAATATTTTAAAACTATTAAGGTTAAAGAAGTAACAGTTTCCATAATTGTAATTTTCCAATTTAGTAAGACTTAAATGATACAGAAGGCAAACAAACATCTTTGATATCTCCCCACCCCAAGGAAACAAGAGTTGTCCACAGACAACGTACCTCCCCTATACGAGAGCTGGTCACAAAAAACAGAGTCTAAAGTATAAGGTCAAGGTTATTAGGTAAAACCATCAAGGTCAAGGCATGAGGTATCCATATATGAAATATCGAGGCTCTAGCTGTAAAAGTGCAAGGGATATAGGCCTGATTAAAGTTTTTTAAAAGTTGATCAAACTCCAAGGTCAAGGTCATAAGGTCAAATGGTCTCAAATGAAAGGTCTTGGCGGGAAGTAGCCATGTGTGAAATATCAAGGTTGTATCTCTAATAGTGTCTGAGATATAGACCGTAATAAATTTTTCAAAAGAAGATGCGACGGGAAGGGACGCAAACACTAGAGCTGTGACATTAGCTCCCCGGACATAAAGTTCGGGCTCGCTAAAAAAAGAAGAGAAAAAAAGGCTTTATTCTCTAAAACAGCAGAAGTTTGGAAATACTTGAATTTAAAGGAGACAGAAAATAATAAAAATCACTACAAAAATTGCAAGCAAGACATATATAGTACAGTCACGATATTTTGCAAATGTAAACAATAGGAAAAGCGTTCATAATCTCAATACAGTTAACCCTTTCCCAAACAAGACGTCCCTAATAGATAAGACTTGGGAAAATATTGAGGCAAAAGAAGAAAATGCTGATAATCAGCATTTTCTCCTTTTGCCTCCATCTTTTCTGTGCTATATTGGACATAAATCAAATATTTATCTACATACATTTTGTCGTCTGCAGCAGCTTTGAATGTCGAGCACCCTAAAATGTTGTTGTTTGGGAAAGGGTTAATTCAAGTCTTAAAGTTGTGAGACACCAGCAAGATTCACACCGTCACATATGAAATTACTGTAGTTTGAAGTTTTGCATTTTGTAGTTAATGTTGGTAAATTTTGCAAACATATGCCATAATGAAGAGGCCCAACTATAGCTTACATAGAGGTGTAATATTTACGTACCATAAGGGGAGATATCAACATGCTGGCTACTAATACAACAGAGCTGTTTTCTGCTAGACCCACACATGCTATCACACTGCAATTTATTTGTATAGATATTTAAATATTTCATCATTTAAAAAAATATCAACATTTCAGACTGGTCCATTTTGAAGACGAGACATCAAAATTTTTAAATCTTAAAATGTTGCAGTCGGCAATTTTAAGCATCATTTGTGTTTGAACGGATTAAAAGGATCTACAAGGAAAGCTTAAAAAAAGCTAAGCTTCAAATTGTATATTTGCACAGATATTCCTCTTCCAAGACAAAACCAAAAGTACATGGGGTTTATTCGTGAGCACAAAATTAGTAGAAACAGTTTTCAAGTCCATAAACATGCAGTTAAAATCATAATATAGATAGTTTATAAAAACAGATAAAGAGAAATACCAAAGTTTGGCTATAAATAGCATTTAATGTTTACAGTAGTGTCAAAAAAGCTGATATAATGCATCAAAGTAGACAACATATTACCGTAATGTCCCGAAGTGATCCGACACCCTAAAAGATCGGACACTACCTATAATTCTTCAAAATAATTTATTTTATGTCCCTAATTTCGGACATTTGGTCAAATGGTCGTCCCTTAATTTTCGGACACAATATATTGCGTATGATAGCGCAAGTTATAATACACGCTAAGATCAACAAAGAAAATCGATAATTTTGTGCATTAAGCCCATTTACGTTCGTTGGTAGTTTAAAAATCCCTAATTGTTTGACACCCGACATTTAGCAAGTTGTCAGGTAATTAGCGTGGTATTTTGTTAGGTGTTTATCTCTAAAAGATCGATTGACACTTCATTACAGCTAAAGATATCGGAAAAATAATCTATCTGAACAAATTCGGGCATTGCGATCGCAGAAACTTACGATCGCAGCCACTTTGACTTAGAATAAGATCTACGTGGATTCAATGCATGACTCGGAACAAAAGAAGCTTTTACTGTATATTCAATGGTTTTTGTGTACTAGAATGAAACTATGATAAGAGTACCTTCTTTGCAAGCGAAAGAGTAAATTCTGTACTCCGTGTTAACTAAATATTCCAACTACAAGCTTTCGTTAAATCCCATTAATTCCCGGTCTTATCAACAATGTTGTAAAAGCATTCATTATACTCTGTTGTTACGTCACTTTCGTTTAAGCTAAATGCAAGAGGGATAGCATATATCCTAAGTGATTGACAGGGAATGGAACCGAATTACTACCAATCATATGTAACAAAATTTGTTAGCTCCTCCCCCAAACTGTACCCGAAAGTGATTGACGTGTAACTGATTACTAACAGGCACGCGACATCACCCGTGACTGTGTTGACCGATTTCTAAGTACACGAGTGAAGGTCGTCGCGCGTGTCTCACATCAAAGGGACCGCTGACCTTGTGGTTATATTAGGAAACACGCTTTTCTCTCTCACCATTTCTCCATTCAATAACCGTGTAACTACCCAATATTTATACAGTAGTTAAACCTTGTCGATTTTCATCTCTGCAAGTCATTTAGTCTGCCGATTTTGACAGTCAAATCTTCCCAAAACAATTAGTTGGATAGATCTAATCATTGTTAGACTTGGATTTATTATGACAAGGTACTTTTATCATTCCCCGAGGAAATAAAATCTGGTCAAAAGCCTGCGTTTTATTCAATCTACGGGAATTATGTCAAATATGATGTTCAATTGATGTGATATCGTGAAAAGTTAAAAGAAATATTCCATAATCGTTCGCGTTTTGTTCGCTTCTTTGGTAGGATTTTTGGTAGGCTACGAATCATTTTCTTTATAGCGGCGCCCAAAGTGATTCCCAAAATGGATTTAAAAAAAATGAAATAAAATGATGAACTCGCCTGTCAAATGCAAAACTGTATAGCAAGCGAATATCGCATAACATGATCTATGCAATATTGAACATTTGACTGTTGCACAGATTTTAAGCGAGGTGTTCCGAATGTTCCATACTTCATACAAATGACGTCATCATGACGTCATTTGTATGAAGTACGGAGCATTCAGAACTCCGCGATTTATGAATCATTGAGCATTCGGAACAACTCTGTCAATATTCTCCCATATAGACTCTACAGAATTTACCGAGGGGTTCCACATGAAGTATAGGGTAATGGCGCCTCCCATTGAGCGTCTTAAAAATCTTGCTCTAAAAAACGCTTTATCCTAAAATATCTTAAGAAATCTCAAGAAATCTTGCTCTAAAGAATGCACCTCTGGGTTTTCAACAAGATTTGAAGTAGGAGGCTGAAAAGGAACTGTAGGAGGCAGGGGGGTGGGTCCCAGCCCCACTTGTCAAACGATTCTAGGCTCCTGAAATTTGATTTGAGGTGGTCACTTCGGCCGCCTGCCGAAAAATGAAAACCCTGCTTCATAATGAATTGACCTTGTCTTAACATTAAAAGATGCATTTTGACATACTGTACCTACATACAACATAATTATGAGCTCATGATTAAAAGAGAAACAGCCAGAGAAATAAGTTTACATGCTAAATTGTGCAAACAGAAAGAAATATATGCAGAAGACTAAACAATGTTGCACACAAACACATCATGTTTAACACAAATTTCTCAAAATGAGTAAAGATACCGACAAATACTATTGAATTTAGGATTCAATGGTACTTGTGTAAGGTAAGATCTTACCTGGCAAGTAACAATAGTAATAAATAGTCGAAGGTAAACAATGCATTGTTTCTCACAGAGGCCACAACCTGAAACAAATCATTTGATTGATTGATTGATTGATAGGGGGGGGGGTTAACCCATTACCACACAGTGACTCCTTTTGACTCCTCACAAGATAAAAGCTTTGGAAAACATTGTGGAAAATGAAGAAATTGCTTGTGACAAGCAATTTCTTCATTTCCCACAATATTTTCTACGCAAAAAGACAAAAAATGTACAATTTCGTTCAGTTTAAATTGCCGTCTGCAACAGCTTTGAATTTGGACCACCCTAAACTTTTGTCGTTTGGTAATGGGTTAATCCAGATGACTGGGGCACATTAACATGAAAACCTAGCATTTCTCTCACGAGTACTACCACAATATCCAATCGGAGCCTCCAGCTATTCTCTCCCATAGATGATTCACACCCATTGGTGAGAGACAAACGACTTTTGTCAAATGTCACGAAGCATTTGAGCTGGAAAAAGATCCCTTATAGCTTTCCCATGTAAAGGTTTCTTTTGATTTGCAATAAGATAAAGGCTTTGGACATTGAAGATATTGCTTGGAGTGTTGGATCCGCTTTGACACAATTTCAAACTATATAACCGACTTAAAACATCCCAAAAATTAAGGTTATTTTACCATACTTTTATTCACAAATAATACAACAAGAGCTGTCAGAGGACAATAAGGTCTGATTATGAAGACAGTGCTTTATAGTGAAAAAAATTCAAGTCAAAAAGGATTAAAATTCCACTTAACCCTTTCCCAAATGACAAAATTTTAGAGCTGTCCAATTTCAAAGTTGCTGCAGACGACAAAATAGACATTGAAAGAGAAAGAATTTGTGTATAATATAACTAAGAAAATATTGAGGCAAAAGGAGAAACTGCTGGTCATCAGCAGTTTCTTCTTTTGTTTCAATGTTTTCCCAAGCCTTTCCTATTAGGGACGTCAAAACCAGGTCTTGTTTGGGAAAGGGTTAATTTAATTTCAGAGAATTAACCGTTTGTCTAGAGGCTGATATCATGGTCACAAAAGCATGTGCAAAGTTTCAGAGTAATTGTATCTGTAGAAACAGAGATATGACACTTGCATGTGAAACCTGAACCAAAGCATTAAACCTCTGTCAATGTTGGTGCCAGTGTGACCTGAATAACCCCATATTCTACAAAGTCAAGCTTAAAATGTTTCCTGATATACATGTAGTGATAAATAATTAGATATTGCTTGGTTATTTGTTAACCCATTCCCACACATTGACAACTTTTGACACCCTTTTAGATAATGACTTTGGAAAACATTGTGGAAAATGAAGAAATTGCTTGTCACAAGCAATTTCTTAATTTCCCACGATGTTTTCTACGTAAAAAGACCAAAAAGTGTCAAAATTGAAATTGTCGTTTGCAACATCTTTGAATTTGGACCAGTGTAAAATTTTGCCGTTTGGTAATGGGTCAATCATACCTGAGCCACAACTAATCTAGATTTGATGGATTTCTTGAATACACTTTCTTTTTGCGCATCTTGTAGGCTTTCATCTCTGAAATTAATAAGTAAATTGTTAAGATAAGATATTGGTAAGTGTATGAACATGTTATATTCCTTTCTTTTCAAAATCTCAACAGGAGTTTAACGCGATGTAGTTCAAGTATCTAAATGGAATTGATGATGTACAATTTAGGTTCACATACTGATTAAAATCTGACCTGTAATTTCCTCTTTTCCATTAAAGATTTTCTCTGTAATCAAATGCATATTTTCTAATATTGACATCAATTTTAATGCTATCTGCAACTCTTTCCAAATTAGAACAGCCTATAATTGGAATTGCTCTCAAAAGAATTTAACAATGGGGCTATCTACCTATCATCCATGTCCTCTATAGATTTACTGGATGCTGAAGTATTAACACTGCCTGAACCACTCTCATGTACACTACACGGGAAAACACTGAAATAAGAGGAACAAAACATCATATTGCAGCTTTTCAATGAAAACCTCGTAACTGCAGCTAGTTTATAGCTGCAGTTATGAGGTTTTCGTTGAAAAGTGATGATGATATCATTTTGTTTTAACCTGTAACAAGAGGCCCAGGAGGGCCTGAATCGCTCCACTGGTTAAAGTGGAAGAATTATCCCATGATTTCTTGTAAGCCTTACACAGCGGCAGCCAAATCTTGATATTTGTGAATAAATTTTGAAGAGAGACTCAAAGAACATTCTTGCAAAGTCTGGTTCAAATTGGCCTTATGGTTGATTTTTAAAGAATTTTCTTGACTCAAGGTACATTCCTGCCAGGTTTGGTTCAAATTGGCCCAATGGTTGATTTTTAAAGAATTTTCTTACAATTTCTTTAAGTCTGATAAGCCCCTTTCTCCCTGCCACGGCCATATTTTTTGACAAATGTAAAAAATTGTGAACAAATTTTGAAAAGAATGACTCAAGGCACATTCCTGCCAGGTTTGGCTCAAATTGGCCCAATGGTTGATTTTTAAAGAATTTTCTTATGATTTCTTTAAGTCTGATAAGCCCCTTTCTCCCTGCCACGGCCATATTTTTTGACAAATGTAAAAATTTGTGAACAAATTTTGAAAAGAATGACTCAAGGCACATTCCTGCCAGGTTTGGTTCAAATTGGCCCAATGGTTGATTTTTAAAGAATTTTCTTATGATTTCTCTAAGTCCGATAAGCCCCGCCCTGCCACGCCCACATTTTTTGACGAATCAAAAATTCGCGAACAAGTTTTGAAAAGGGTCACCCAAGGAACATTCCTGCCAAGTTTGGTCAAAATTGGCCCACTGGTATAAGAGGAGAAGATGTTTAAAGAAAAAGTTAACGGACGGACGGACGCACGGACGCACGACGGACACAACGCCATGACAATAGTCCGCTGGCCTTCGGCCAGTGGAGCTAAAAATTACCCTCCTGAAGTTTAGATAATTGTAAGTACATTGTAAGCATTTTTTTCCCTTTTTGAGTAAAAAGCTTTGACATATAAATGGTTTACAAATGTTAAATCTTCAGACAGATTAAAAAGAAGAAAGAACAACTGACAAGACAGTTTGATCTTTGACTGTAACCTATGGTTTACAGTTGAGAACATCATGAAATTGACATTAATTCCATTCCGTTCCGATCAAAATCATTCCATTCAAACGTTCATTCATTCCGCTAACAAAACCATTCATGGCGCTCAATGAACGTTAAAAACGCTCACAGGTTTAATTGGTTGTTATAAAAAGAAGGCAATTCATTGGCTGAAATATTATCGTGGGCGTATTATCGATAAACCTTCATACCTATAATATTGGTAAATTTCCGATATCGAGCTGTTACTATTTTAAAATCATGTTTGATTGGTTGAAAGGTTATCGTGGGTGTGTTATCGATTTTTTAGATACACAAAATCATTCAAAATGCTCATTCCATTCATCCGTACATTCGCTCATAAAACATTCCCATTCCACTCAGAATGTCAATTTCATGATGTTCTCAACTGTACAAACAAATGAAGCACCACATCATCAAAGAAAGTGGCTGTAATATCTAACTAAATGTCAACATTAAATCAAAATTTGGGATAAACTTTTACTAATTAAAGTGACATTTCACGATTATTTTTACATAAATTTTACTTTTATTCTATCTGAGAGAGCATATTTTCTTACAAAAATTCTGAAATTTTCAAGCCAAAATATTGAACCGTTTACAAGAAATATATATTTTTGTGCCAAAATTAAACATATTGTTGTGGACAACAGTTCAGATTTATATAGACTTTGTCATTTCTTTCTCAACTTCAAAGGCTTATTTTTCGCTTGCAAATAACAACTAAAAAAAACTGATAGCATTTCTACGCATAAGAATGATTAATCTTTGCATCAAGACATACTTTTAAAGAATGAAATAAATGTGAAATGTCACTTTAACTCACTTGCAAAAAGTTATAAGCTTTTCAAGAATACAAATTTTTTTACAGATAGGTGTTATTTGCCATCAGAAGGTTTGAATTAAGTTTATAAAATCAATTTCTTTTGTAGGAACTTCCATAGTAGAGAATATTGTCACTTTTCAACAAAAACCTCGTAACTGCAGCTTGTTTTAAGCTGCAGTTACAAGGTTTTTCATTGAAAAGCAGAGATATGTATACCTGATAGAAGTGTCCATAGAATATCCAACACCAATAGATTTTAACATGTTCAAGATATTCTCACAGTTTTTACTGTCTTCTTCCACAAACGAAAACTGGAAAACAAAATGATTTTTTTTGCGAAATTAAAATGCACCAGAAACATTTATTTCTCAAAAATATCAAGTGGTTGTTTTTGGTCTCAATTGATGCACAACAGAAAGATGGACCTACATATCAAAGCCATTACTGCACGGTGACGCCTTTTGACTCCTTTACAAGAAAAGTCTTGGGAAAACATTGTGGAAAATGAAGAAATTGCTTGTGACAAGCAATTTCTTCATTTTCCACAATGTTTTCTAACACAAAATGGAAAAAAAATGACATTTCATCAACTTGAAATTGTCATCTGCAACATTGTTGAATTTGGAACAGTCCAATATTTTGCTGTCTGGTAATGGGTTAAACCTTTTCAAGTTGAAAGTGAAAGTTTCATATCAAGTTGTGTTTAGGGATGGGAAGGGCTAAAAGATGACAATGTGGTCATCATATGGCATCTGTATTGGAAGATGTATATAAATGAAAGGAAGTTTCATAGCAAATATGAGCTTTATACAAACACAAACTGAAGAAATAAAGAATGTGAAATTGAAAACTTTCCATGTTAGCTTGTAAAGACAGATGAACAAAACTGATTTTGTCAATCATAGGATTAAAGAACAATAGAGCTCAGAAAATATAAAGGTGAAAGGAGAAAATGCTCGTTATCAGCATTTTCTTCTTTTGTCTCAGTATCACTGGTGGGGAACTCCGCCAAAGCAAGGGACGTTTTTTCGCGATCAATGTATTCCGTCGGTGTTGTTATAAAATATTTTATAACAACACAACTGTTTGTCAATACGAAACGGTAAACCGAGTCTGTTTTAAGAACAAGTTCATTGTCATTAGAAACAAGAGGACCATGATGGTCCTATATCGCTCACCTGAACCAAGATGATATGAGCCACAGTTTTGTTCAGTTTTGTGACTTTAAGACTGAAAACAAACTTATGGTCAACAACATTGTGTCCAAATTTTGTCTCGGTTTGTCGCTATTTGTGGTTGTTAGAGTAAAAACAGTCGAAAACAGCAAATTTGTCAATTTGAAGGGCTCAGCAAACTCAGCAAATTCTACTATGATTAAGCTGGAATTCAAACTGGTGCCAGATCTTATGTTCAGCAACATTGTGTCCAAATTTCGTCTTGATTGGACAACAATTGTAGATGCTAAAGTGTAAACAAGGTCCGAAACAATCGAAAACATCAATTTTGTCAAATTCAAGGGTGTATAACTCATGAACTTTTGATCTGATCAATCTGAAAATCAGCTCATACATGATATTTTAGTCCGTAACATTGTGACCAAGTTTTGTCTTGATTGGTCAATAATTGTAAGATGCTATAGTGTAAACAAAGTCAAAAACAGTCGAAAACGGCAATTTTGTCAAATTCAAGGGCGTATAACTCTTAACTTTATGATCCGATCAATCTGAAAATCAAACTCATACAAGATCTTATGGTGCCTAACATTGCCTCAAAGGTTTGTCTAGATTGGTCAATAATTGTAGATGCTAGAGTGTAAACAAAGTCAAAAACAGCAATTTTGTCAAATTCAAGGGCGTATAAGTCATGACTTTATGATCCGATCAATCTGAAAATCAAACTAATACAAGATCTTATGGTCCCTAATATTGTCTCAAAGTTTTGTCTTGATTGGTCAATATTTGTAGATCTATACTAGAGTGTAAACAAAGTCGAAAACAGTCGAAAATGGCAATTTTTGTTAATTTCAGGGGCATATTACTCAAGACCTTCTCGTCTGATCAGATTGAAAATTAAACTCATCCTAGATCTTATGGTCACCAACATTGTGTCAAAGTTTTGTCTTGATTGGTCAATATTTGTAGATTCTAGAGTGTAAACAAAGTCGAAAACGGTCGAAAATAGCAATTTTGTCAATTTCAAGGGCACATAACTCAAGACCTTCTTGTACGATCAGACTGAAAATTGAACTCATGTGAGATGTTATAGTCAACAACATTGTGTCAAAGTTTTGTCTTGATTGATCAATAATTGTAGGTACTAGAGTGTAAACAATGTCAAAACTAGCCATTTTTCGCATTCAAGGGCAGATAACTCCAGACTTTCTGGTTCGATCTGACCCATAATCGAACTCATCCGAGATCTTATGGTCATACATGTTTTGACCAGGTTTGGTCAAGATTGGCTTATATTTGTAGATGCTAGAGTGTAAACACGAAATTGTGGACGGACGGACGGACGGACAGACGGACAGACGGACGGACGGACAGACGGACAGACGGACGACGGACAAAAAGTGACCACAATAGCTCACCTTGAGCACTTCGTGCTCAGGTGAGCTAATAAAAATCTATAAACTCACATTTAAACGCGAAATATCTATACCTTGTTGTAGCGAAAACTGTTTTAGTTCACCACCAGTGAGTATTACTACAGCATTTTTAAATAAGTACATCTACAGGTGTCCCTATTTGGGAGAGGAATTAGAGCCCGTGTACCAGAGGTGGGTTCTTTACAGCGAAATTTTTTGAGATATCTTGAGATTTCTTAAGATATTTTAGGATAAAGCGCTCTTTAGAGCAAGATTTTTAAGACGCTCAACGGGAGGTGCCATTACCCTATACTTCGTGCGGAAGCCCTCGGTCAACTCTGTACAAACAATATAAAAGAGACTTGACCGAGTTGTTCTGAACACTCCATAATTCATAAACCGCGGTGTTCCGAATGCTCCATACTTTATACAAATGACGTCATTTGTATAAATATGGAGCAATCGGAACAGCTCGGTCAAAGTCTCGGTCTTAAAAACGCTTTATCCAAAACACCTCAAGAAATCTTAAAAAATCTCGCTCTACAGAACGCGTCTCAGATCACGGCTCATACACACTTACCCTCATAATAGATCCATCTCCAACTATAGCTCTCTCTAGATTCCTCACATTTCCATCTCCAGTCAAAATACCTTCTACTTCCTACAAGACAACACAAATACTATAAATGTGCCATAAACAAACAATTAATCATTCTTTCTCAAACAACACCTTATTCTGACAACCCAAAATTAAAGGGTGTAGGAAACATTAAAGAAAGAAGAAAATGCTGATCTAAGAGTGTGACAGTTCAAATATATACAGCCTTTTTGCACTATGCCCTCTCCACTCTTTCTGTGATGCAGAGTATTTTTTTTTTCAAATATACCTTGTATATTTGCAAAACCCCAATAATATGTACAAGGGCAGACAAATAGTATCATTTTGTCAAAGTTTTATCCAAATACACCCATAAAATGCAAGTTGTGTTAAAGAAATGTTGTTGAATATAAGGACAGGCAGAAAAGATGAGACTAATAATGATGTCTTGCAAAGGTAATAATAGAATGACCTGATTTGAAATTTGAGATTTTCTCTAAATAAAAATACAAATACCTTATGTAGAGGAATCTTGTCTATAAATGGTACAGCATCTTTTGGTGTAGTTGGTGTTACAATGCCTTGTGAAGTCTTATCTTCAGTGTTTTCTACTTCTGTATTGGACTCATCTATGTCAGCTGTCTTTGAAATATCTGATTCTGACAAAATAATAAATAATAAATTAACCATTTCCACACTGTAACACTTTTTGACTCCCTCAAAGAAAAATGCTTGGGAAAAAATTGTTGAATGTTTTCTCACCTAAACTGTAACAAGAGATGTTTGTAAAACATATATGCCCCCTCAAGGGCCTACATTTTATGTAGGTCAAAGTCCAAGGTCAAGATCACAAGGTCCAAGCAGGGTTGGCGCTGCTGATCGCCATTGTCGCCAAATGCGACAAAAAAATAAAAGTGGCGCAAGAATTTTTCATTTGGCGAAAATGCCTGGCGCCAACAAAAATCGAGTGGCCCCAAAAATGATCAAATGGCCCCAACTCGCTGAAGTTACAGCTTTATCGAACTTTACCGACAATATATTTTCTCGGCACGCCACACGACAAATAGCACCATGTATAACTGTTTATTACCTTTAATTGCCATTCATAGTTAGTCCAAACACATATGACGCGACAATTAATTGATAAGCAAAGCGACGGAAAAATCGATAATTGTAATCGGGTACCAGTGTCGTGTGCAATAGAACATTACACGATACATAATTATGGGCGTGTGCTTTCGATATTGTTTTAATTTGATTGACGGGTCGAGTTATCATGGTTATCGAAAATCCCATAGTTAATCCTTTACTTTACGACATATTTCACGGGAAATAGAGTTGTTCAAAACCAATCTTGTTGCATATAATTGTTCAGAATGCCGTAGTTATGGAAGGTGCCGAACTACGATGTTTCTGGTAAGTTAAATCACGTAAAATTTTTGGAATAAACTAGACCTTTGTTTTATGCTTTTCATCGTGAGAATGTCCCAGCGGACTGCTAAGAATATTCTACAAAAGTTAGTGATGATTCCTGCCTAATTACAAATTTATTCGGGACCCTGATAATCATATTTTCTCCTTTCCCAAACCTGTTTTTTTGACAAAATAGGATTTTTCACTGATGAATATGCTTGCAACATGGTTGCCTGAACAGCCACATGTGTACAAGCATATTCAACAATCTAATTATGGAAGTCTACATAGGACTACATGCAATGAGTTAAGTCTTAGACAAACAAAATGGAAAAAGGAGAAAATGATGGTTTTCATAATTCATTTCTTTTGCCTCAATGTTTTCTGAAATGTATATCATTGGGAAAACAGCTTATTAGGAAAAGAGTTGGGTGCAAAATGTCGAAAATTTTGTCAACTAGTACCGGCCCAGACACCTGAAATGTGGCCCCAACTTTCACCAGGTTGGCCCCAACTTTTTTCATTTGGCGAAAGTGATGGCCCCAACTTTTTGAGAGCCAGAGTGAACCCTGCCAAGGTCATGGTCAAATATGCAAGGTCTTGGTAGGAGGTGTCCATGTGTGAAATATCAAGGCTGTATATGTAAAAGGACATGAAATATAGACCAGGTTAAAGTTTTTAAAAGTAGGCCAAATGCCAAGGTCAAGGTCATGGTCAAATGTGAAAGGTCTTTGTTGGAGGTGTCCATGTGTGAAATATTCAAGGCTGTAGGTGAAATAGGACATGAGATATATGCCTGGTTTAAGTTTTTTTAAAAGTACATGTAGGTCAAACTCCAAGGTCAAGGTTGCAATATTCAAGGTCATGGTCAAATGTGAAAGGTCTTGGTAGGAGGTGTCTATTTGTGAAATATCAAGGCTGTAGGTGTATAGGACATAAGATAAAGGCCAGGTTAAAGATTTTTAAAAGTATATCAAACTCAAAGGTCAAGGTCACATAGGCCAAGGCCATGGTCAAATGTGAAAGGTCTTGGTAGGAGGTGTCCATGTGTAAAGTATCGAGACTATATAGGTAACAGGACATGAGAAATAGGCCTAATTTAAGATTTTAAAAAGTAGGTCAAACTCCAAGGTCAAGGTCCAAGGTAATGGTCAAAAGTGAAATGTCTTGGTTGGAAGTGACCATGTGTGAAATATCAAGGCTGTGTGTGTAAAATGACATGAAATATAAGCCAGGTTAATGTTTTATAAAAGTAGGTCAAAAACCAAGGTCAAGGTCACAAGGCCCAATGTCATGGTCAAATGTGAAAGGTCTTGGTAGGAGGTGTCCTTGTGTCAAATATCAAGGCTGTTTGTGTAATAGCACATGAGATATAGGCCCAGTTTATTTTTTTAAAAGTAGGTCAAACTCCAAGGTCAAGGCCACAAGGTCCAAGGTCATAGTCATTATGTGATAGGTCTTGGTCAGAGGTTTCCATGTGTCAAATATCAAGGCTGTATGTGTGAAAGGACATGATATATCGGCCAGGTTAAAGTTTTTTAAAAGTAGATCAAACTCCAAGGTCAAGGTCACAAGGTCCAAGGTCATGGTCAAATGTTTTAGGTCTTGGTAGGAGGTGTCCATGTGTGAAATATCAAGGCTGTATGTGTAATAGGTCATGAGATATATGCCCAGTATATTTTTTTTAAAGTAGATCAAACTCCAAGGTCAAGGTCACAAGGTCCAAGGTCATGGTCAAATGTGAACAATGTTCACAGGAGGTATCCATGTGTGAGATATCAAGGCTGTATGTGTAAAAGGACATGAGATATAGGCAAGGTTAAGAATTAAGTGTAAAAATCAACAAAGGGCAATAACTCCAAAAATTTGGTTATGGTTCTTGTGCACTGCACCTCTCCATAATGAGATCTATCTACCTGTAAAGTTTCATGATTCTACCTTACATACTTTTTGAGTTGTGCTCCGGACAAGAATCAAGTTTGAAAATCAACAAAGGGCAATAACTCCAAGAATTTGATCGGCAGAGTTACGGTTCTTGTGCAATGCACCTCTCTGTAATGAGATATATCCACCTGTATGGTTTCGTGATTCTACCTTACATACTTTTTGAGTTGTGCTCCGGACAAGAATCAAGTTTAAAAATCAACAAAGGGCAATAACTCCAAGAATTAGATCGGCAGAGTTACAGTTCTTGTGCACTGCACCTCTCCATAATGAGATCTATCCACCTGTAAAATTTCATGATTCTACCTTACATACTTTTTGAGTTGTGCTACGTACAAGAATCAAGTTTGAAAATCAACAAAGGGTAATAACTCCAAAAATTTGATCGGAAAAGTTACGGTTCTTGTGCACTGCACCTTTCCATAATGAGATCTATCCACCTATGAAGTTTCATGATTCTACCTTGAATACTTTTCGAGTTATGCTCCGGAAACGGTTTGGTCTACGGACCAACCTACCGACCGACCGACACTTGCAAAACAATATACCCCAATTTTCTTCGAAAGGGGGGATAAATATCTTTAAATATTCGTCATTTTGAAATTTTGTCTGCAACACCTTTCAAATTTTAACAGTCCGAAATTTTGCCATCTGGTAATGAGTTAAGTACCAAGCTTCTCCTAAAGTTTTCCCAAACAACAAACTTTGTACTGTTCCAAAATGAAAAGTTACTGTCATAAGAAGACACTGGCATAAGAAGACAAATACTAATGAAAAGAGCAAAGGATGGGTTGCAATAAGGGGTCAAAAAATAGATTTTCTTTAAATTTTGTGGATTGATAGGGTTACGTAATATCTTTAATTTGTATGTGTAAAAAATCTGGTTTCGGCTTATTTTCCGAGATATGGGTAAATAAAGTGGGTGGGGTAAGATGGACTGAAACACAGTAGGGGTCATTCTAAGTCGTTTATCTTTCTTATTGTTAGCCCCAGATGCGTGAAAATTTGTATGCGTGTCTTGTGATATATGCGTTAAACATTTATGGGCTTATATTTGATATTCCATGTATATCTTTTCCGTTATATTCATTCTTCTTTCTTTCGCAAAATTTCGCTATTATTTAACGACCAACTTTACCAAACTATCTCCACACGTTTTATTTGAGACACGATTTTTATGAAACTTTACAGATGTATTATCAAGATATTAATGTAACTTTGTGTGAAATTTAAAAGAAAAGCGTTGGCCCGTTGTTGAGATATATGACCTTGACCTTCAAAATGATTTCAAAACTCGGGAAATGACAAAATGCGATAGTTTAAGCGCCAATTTTATTCATGTGGATTGGAAGCATGGTTTCTTTTTATTGTTTCTAATGAGTTTCGTACCAATATTTACTTTTTTGTATCGCACAACCCATTCGGAAGAATGGGAAAGAAAAGAAATTCCTTTTACTTCTCAGTTTTCTTATCAAACTAAATATTGCACATGAAACATGTCTACGCGGAAAGTGCTGTGATTAATATTACTACCACAGGTGAGTGAAATTAAATATTAGTATTATGTTAAGATTGCTAGAACTACCAAAGCTTTATATGCAACTTGAATTGTCCATGAGTTTATATTCACTCATCTCATGATGGACAAGAATTATCAATTTGCTAGGAGAAAACTAATCATTTTCAGATTGTATTTCTTATATATGGTTATAAAGAAGACGCATTGTGAATGATTTTATTAAATGACCAAATGTTCTTACAATTAATTAACTTAAGCTAAATATTTATATAACGTTATATAATATCAACAAAAAGAAAATAATGTTAAATGTATAGACCGGCCTTAAACAAATATCTGTCTACCATTGATTTCATTAGATGAAATGACCAGGTAACTCTGAGAGGTGACCAAGTTTATTATATTGAGTATATCAATTTTAACGGTAAAATCATACAATAAAAAACCCAATCATGTGTGAAATGCATTCTTTTATGAATGGGCTGTCACATGCCATTCAACCCTAACCATTTTCCCAACAATGCGTAGTTTTAACAGACATTCCCGAATTTGATGTTATTTTGAAGGTCAAGGTCAAATATCTCAACAACGGGCCAACGCTTTTCTTTTAAATTTCACACAAAGTTACATTAATATCTTGATAATACATCTGTAAAGTTTCATAAAAATCGTGTGGAGATAGTTTGGTAAAGTTGGTCGTTAAAAAATAGCGAAATTTTGCGAAAGAAAGAAGAATGAATATTACGGAAAAGATATACATGGAATATCAAATATAAGCCCATAAATGTTTAACGCATATATCACAAGACACGTATACAAATTTTCACGCGTCTGGGGCTAACAATAAGAAAGATAAGCGACTTAGAATGACCCCTACTGTGTTTCAGTCCATCTTACCCCACCCACTTTATTTACCCATATCTCGGAAAATAAGCCGAAACCAGATTTTTTACACATACAAATTAAAGATATTACGTAACCCTATCAATCCACAAAATTTAAAGAAAATCTATTTTTTGACCCCTTATTGCAACCCATCCTTTGTGAGATACCGGAAATAAATGGTGAGATGCTGGTAGGTAATTAGCATTTTCTATTTTTGTTTGTAATGACTTTTTCTAACTTTATAATTATGCTGTAGAGTTGTCAAAACCAGTCATTGTTGAAAAGGGGAAATATGAAATTTCCATTGTCAGTGCCTTTTTTCTGTTTTATCAGTATCATTCATTGTAGAAGGGGTGTACATCATCTAAAGATGAAATTTGAATATTTCTTCTAAAACATCACTGAAATTCTAGATATTTGGGACAAGAATCCAATTAACTGTTTTTGCTATATCAATGCTTACAAAATTAACCCTTTCCCAAACAAAACCTGGTTTGACGTCCATAATAGAAAAGGCTTGGGAAAACATTGAGACAAAAGAAGAAACTGCTGATAACCAGCAGTTTCTCCTTTTGCCTCAATATTTTCTTGGCTAAATCACACAAAATTCGCTTTATTAACAGCCATTTTGTCGTCTGCAGCAGCTTTCGATTTGGACCACCCTAGAATTTTGTCATTTGGGAAAGGGTTAAATCTTGTTCTTGTGGTGTTTTGTTGCATTTGGAAGGGTTAAACATACATGGTACCAAATAAGCAATACCTGCTGCCTCATTGGTGTTTGGAGTTGAAGTATCATCTCCTTTCTTTTCATTCCCCACATGGTTAGATTCTACATTGTCAACTTGTTTTCCATCATCAACAATCTCAGGGAAACTTTCATTCACCTCAGAAGCAGCATTAGAAGCTGGTGTCTTGTCATCAATGGTTTCTGTATTATCAGTAGTTTTATTAGTTTCTTCACTGTCTTTATGTTGTGTGATATCACTCCCATCTGCAGCATTACTTGTATCATTCGCATCTTGTTTACTTTCATCTGTGCTCTTTTTTTCTGTAGCTTTTGCAGAATCATTTATGCCCTCTGCAACTTCATTTTCTGTAGGTATGGAAGCCTTGTTGTTCTCATTCAGCCCATCTGAAAAGAGAAGTCTATCATATTAGAAATGGTAAAAGTGGCAGATCCATGATTTCTGTACGGGGGGGGGGGGGGGGGGGGGGGGGGGAGGGTTAAATATATGAATAGGCCTTATAGGGTTGTTCTTTTCCCTAATATCACACAAATTTGACTGAACTTCTGTATGAAAATGAAACAATCTGGCTACAGAGGAGGGTTCATTTGAACCCCCTCTGGATCCAGCACTTGGTTAAGCATCAACTTTTTCCAAATAGCTACAAATTAAGAGGGGATACGGACATTCTAACTTAGTTATTTCAATTCTAAAATTTACTTATAAGACAGTTGGACACTCTGAATTTAACAAGTCACCCACTCCTTTTCTGCTCTCCGATTATGAGTGTGTAAAACGTTGTTGATAGTGATTATAATAACCAAAAACTTTGATACTGCTAGAGTTGTCTGTCTGTGAATCAGTCGGCTCAACTTTACAGATTAATGCAGTTCAAACTTTTCGACATTGTATCTGTATGCTGTATAGTTCTGGTATGTGACCATTGGTATACTCATCAGTTCATCTGCCCTTGAATAAATTCTATTCACTGCAGTCTTACCACTTGGTGCACTGTCCCCCTCCGTAACTGGAGAAAGATTCTTGATATTGTCCAATTCATCTACTGGGTGCTCAGTATTCTCCTTATGCCTTTTTTCATCTTCTATAAACGGAACATGGACTATCATTAGAAACGCCATATCATCAAATTATTGTTGCTTCAACAGTAGATTGATCAGTGGCAGCATCTGGTTTGAATTGTATTTTTGACTGCAGATTGTTTTACTTGTCCATTTCTGTTTTATTAGCTGTACATGACCTGAAATATAGAGAATAAAGTTTCAATTGTTAGTTGCTATGATGTTGAGACAGACAACATTACTTCTGGTCGAGTATGTGAACGAGAAACTGTATCAGGGATAATTTGGGATATTTGAGGTACGATTTGACCTAGGTACGAATCGACCAGTTTTCATTCTACATATCATCGCATCACCGTTTTCACGGAAAACACCACTTTTGATGAATGGATATTTATGACATTGGCTTACAAATTTGAGAATAAATCAGAAATTGAAGTAAAATACGTTTATCTCACCAGGAAATATTTGTTTTTCTATGACCAAAGGGAGATCACTGCAGGAAGGAAGTTGTAAATCAAAGTACTCGGGTACACATAAGACAGAGTAGCCTACATTTAATGAATTAACTTATTATTCTTTCTAACCCTTTCCCAAACGGCAAAATTAAGGATGACTCAGTTTGAAAACGATGCAGACGACAAAACCTAATTTACCTAACCTAAATTTATCGACAATAGGCCAAACCCTTTTTTATCGTGTGTTGTTTAAAAAGATCAATCAACTCTTGAAATAGATGTTGTTGAATCCCTACCGTGGGTGAAGTTGGAGACTTCTAAGGTAGTTAATCCCTATAATATAGGCTAATGGAATTCACTTGTCGTTGGAATATTTCCTGCGAAGTCGTAAACATTTGCCACAAATCCAATCTGAGTAAGAAAAAAATCGGCATTTCCCGCTGCCAAATGTTTATGCACAAGAAAATTTCGACATCGCGTGACATTAGGAGGCAAACTAGGCTACCTTAATCCAGGGATCGAGCGTTCGATACCCAGAATGGTAAACATAGGCTATCTCTATTGACATTTGACACGAATAATAATATTTTGTCTCGAACCAAATTCCACACTCTTAAGACGCTTTCTGACGCCCGCATGGTAGCCTGGCTAAATGATTTGGAAATTATTACAGAAAATGAAGAAATTGCTTATGACAAGCAATATCTTCATTTCCCACAATATTTCATACAAAGGAAGACCAACAATGTTAAATTTCCTTCACTTGAAATTGTATTCTGAAAAATCTGTTAATTTGCACAAGTCTAAAATTTTGCCGCCTCATTTACGACTCGCCTTCTTCAACACTGTTGAACGACTTGTTGAGTTTGTGTTTGGGTTTGTGCGACAACGGAAAAGTACACGGTTAGGTCACAAGCTGCTGTAATAGTTCCGGTGACTGGAACGTGTTTACCCACTGGATCCCGAATAGATCTACATGAGACTATGCAATTATTGTTCCAATTGAGATGCCAACGTCTCTCTGTGTACAAAATATTGTGGGAAATGAAAAAATAGCACAAGCGTTGTAAAGCGTTATTATGCGAGAATGGCTTATTCATTTATTTTTGAAAGACCTTATTTTGACCACTCTAGAGAAAAAGACTTGGGTCAACAAAGAAAGTGTTGATAACCTATTTATCGCTTTTGTCTCAATAGCTTGTGTTTAATATTGCAAACGAATAGATCTCTTCTTTGATATCCATTTAGTCGTATGCAGAAGCATTTTAACTACATTTATACCCAATTTTTACCCATTCCCACACAATGAGATTTTCAGACTCATTTCCCACAATATTTTCTTCCCTAACATACGTGTACATATGATGTGAGCAGTTTAAAAACTTAAGCATATACTGAACTTTACCCAGTTTCAAAACTGTTTGAACAGTTTTAAAACTGATGATCAAGCATTTAAAAAAAAAAAAAAAAAAAAAAAAAAAAAAAAAAAAAAAAACCTGCATATGTATGAGTTTCATAGGTTACGCAGAACCATTCAGACGAATTTTTTCATGTCATTAAAGGGACATTTCATTCCAATTTCAATTTTTTAAAGTATGCCTTGATGCCAAGATTGGTTATTCTAACGAGTATAAATACTATTAGTTTTTTTAAGTTGTTGCCAATAAGCGAGAAACACGCATTTAAAGTTGAGACATAATCGATAAATTGCATATAAATCCGAACTGTTGTCCACAACAATTTGTTCAATTTTAACACATAAATATAAATTTCTCGTAAACGGCACAATATTTTGGCTTGAAATTTTCAGAATGTTCATAAGGAAATATGCTCTTCCGGATAAAAATAAAAGTAAAATTTATGACAAAAAATTCTGAAATGTCACTTTAATAATTGAAACAACGACCTACATGGTCGTTTTACGTCTTAATTTCGATTTTTTATCGATTCACTCCTAATGTGGCAAACGAAAACTGTGCCAATCAGGGGCCAGTTTCATCAAAACATTTAAGACGTATTTTTGACTTACCGGTATCTTAAATGTCGGTTAAAACAACAACCGCATAACACAGGTCTTGATAGATTGGTGATACGCGTTTCTTTCCCTAAACTTGTCGTAAGTCATCGGTAAGACAAAAATGCGTCTTAAATATTTTGATGAAACTGGCCCCTGATTATCGTAGCTGCGCTTTTGAAATCGAATATCGAAACAGTAAACTTGTGTTGTGTTAGTGTACTAGTTTATTTTAAACCATTCCCTCACATTGATGTGTTTTGACACCCGTGAAGGGATGGCTTTGGAAAACATCGTGAACATGAAGAAATTACTAACGGCGGATTGACGAACGCGAATGACTCGTCTGAACTAATTAATTTGCCCTTAGATGTCGGTCAGTGTACATAAACGACTCGGCTGAATAATTAATTTGCCCTATGATGTCGGTCAGCATACGCAAACCACTCAGCTGAGCTAATTGACTTACCCTATTATGGTTACAGGTATCGGTAAGATAAGGTACGAAATGCCTATGGTACGAATCATTTTCCGTGCGACCGGAAGTGGGAATGTTTGGCCTTTGTGTTCGGTATTTAACTTTAACTGTTCGGTACCAAACAGTTACTCAAATAACATAGCTTTATATGATTCTGTTTGTGTTGATTAAGATCCATTCCCAAAATAAATATATATAGTTTGATGATGGGTTCTGTATAGAGAGAACGCCGATCAACATCAAAATAGCAATAATTATAAATGTTTTTTTTTCAGCAATTTCAAAACTGCTCGAAATTGGAAGTTTTAAAACTGTGGCTTAGTTTCAAAACTGCTTACGACATATACAAGAGCTGTCGTAGGACAAGTGCTTGAAAGTGAAAAATTCGATAGTTCCATAAGGGTAAAAAATCCATTGAATTAAATGCCAGGGTAACGAAACTTTGGGTAGAGGCTGATAATAAGTTATTATGGCCACGGAAGCATGTGCAAAGTTTCAGAGCAAAACCGTTGGTAGAAACAGAGATCTGATAAATTTGCACGTGAAAACTTAACCAAAGTGTTACGCCGATGCCGAAACTGATACCGGCGCCGACGGCAGGGTGACTAGAATATGGCCCGCCCCCTATTCTACGAATAGCCGAACTAAATATCAATTCACTTGAACTTCTACAAGAAAGTGTCATCTTCAACATATTTCAATTTGGACAAGTCAAAAAATTAAAATTCCTCGCTTGGAGAAGGGTTAAACCCGGATCTAAAATAATTTGGCCTATCAAATACTTTATTGATGAAACATTTGGTTTCAAATGACAAAACCTCTTTATATTAGGCCTATGCACGAAACAGATAAAGATTACAAAACTAAGATATGTTTGTTAAAGAAACTCATTTCAGTCTTTGATCTTGAAAACATCGACGGAACACCTACTTATTCTATGTGCACACGGTGTACTAGCCCGCCCAGACCCTATGCTTATTGCAATAGTATGTTTGTTAACAATCCCTGGTTTTCACGTTCATTATCAAAATAGGTAAATTCCAGGACCCCCCCCCCTTTTTTTTTTAGCTCATTTAGCTTTCTGGACATCTACCACACGCAGATTCACCTTTGGCTTGTCACAGTGTACAATCACGTGACACAATACCAACAACGATTGGCAGAAAATCTTCAATAAATATCTTTTTAAATAGGTGACCGATTTGAATTTGGTTTGAAGCAGAGGTGTAAAAATGCCAGGATGTGTCAAATGACTCAAGCATCACCTGATATAGGCTTAAAAGTTTTTGACGAGCAAACAACGCCGTGTTTGTTTGTCAATAACTTGTTTTAGCAGGTGCTGTTAAAATCCACCACAACCAGAAAATCCCTTGCATTGTATCGTCTTCTCTGCTTCAAGCTTAATTCAAATCGGTCATGCATAAACAGAATTATTGAAGATTTTCTGCAATTGTTGTATACTAAGCAAAAAAAATATAGGGATAATGAAACTCAATGATAAATAAGAATTAAAATTTTAAGTTTCTGGGAAGTTGTTATACTTTTTTTTTGATAAAACTATTATTACTTATGCTTTGTGTGAAAATATTGTGCAGTCACAGGTCGTTGATTTCATAACATATGCATATACACTAAAGAAGTGTCATCATTGAAAAATCACAAATGGGCCAAATTTGTGCATACACATGCGATTTCTGCATTTCTGGATGAAAACTAAACAGTACACATTCGCAAACAAGTCCTTAGCCGTGGAAAGATGGTTCAACGTTGTCGTCTAACCGGCCGCCAACACTGGTAGATGTAGCAAAGCTCGAGCGTGCAGTTTACCAAACTTATGTTGCATTGAAGATTGCTGTGTCACAAAGCGTATTTATAATTGTGGGGTTGCATTGACCAAGCAACCGATCGGTGCGTTATTCCGTTCTTTCGCTATCATAGAGATTTTAAGTTTACTTAAATTGAAAAAAGCGGCATCAACATACCGGGATCTTTCATGTCCACTTTAAACATGCAGGCATCCAAATACAGGGATAATCTCAAGAAACACAGATTTGGACCCCACAAGTCGTATACGCAGTATTGACACTATTATGCGATTTTCGAAACAGACGGTACTGCTACATACGCCTGAGGATTAACCCAGTCTATAATAAAGCGACCGAAAACCTTTTAATTTTTTGTTCTTTTAGATGTTAAGGAACAAGTTTATTGAAGAAAATTGAGTAAATTTTGGAAATTTCGTGGTAAAAAATTAAACCAATTCCGATATCCCTATATTGTTGTGCTTAGTATATTTGTTTCCGTACCATGTTTGTCATGTCCATACCCGATTTAGGCCTTCTAGTTTAGCTATTGTTTGGAAAACCCCCAGTTAATATAAAACTATTTTATTTAAGCTTTCTGATAACACAAAAATAACGCAATTGGTTCATCATGCAAAATGGACAAAAGATACGGCGGCAAATCACGTGACACAACATTTTCAATAAACTTTCAACAATTTTGTCAAAACGTATGCAGACGACAAAATCGATGTTAATAGAGATAAGATTTATGCAAAATATAGCTCAGAAAATATTGAGACAAAAGGAGAAACTGCTGGTTATCAGCAGTTTCTTCTTTTGTTCCAATGTTTTCCGGCCGCGGCCTTAGCGCAGTCGGTAGCGTATCTGACTTTCATTCGAGAGGTCCCGGGTTCGATACCCGGCCGCGGCTAATACCCTTTCTGACAAAATTGTCACCCACCAATTGGTTTGAAATCGTTAACCTAAGTGGGCGAGCAGCTGGAGGCTCGGTAAGGGTGTTGTGGTAGTACTGGTTTGAGAAATAACAGGAATCCCTGGGTAGGTGCTCCAGCCGCCGCAATATGACCCTGGCAGTTGAAAACGGCGTAAATACCCAATAAACTCAAACTCCAATGTTTTCCAAATCCTTTTCTATTAGGGACGTCAAAACCAGGTCTTGTTTGGGAAAGGGATGAAACTGACAAAAGCTTTTGTATTATCTTAAAGGGTAATATTATAGGCGTTTGATTCTTCTTTTTTACAAAACAACACCATTCAATAAATAATTTTAGTTAAAACGCTTTTCAAATTATGAATGAAAAAAGAAATTATTCGAGATTTTAATTTTCCGTATTAAAATTTGTGTGAAAAATTATCTCCCTTTGGTCATATATTATATTCATATGACCGGGCACTTGATCGGTCACGTGACTAGTGACGTAATTTTCGAAGTAGAATATGACACTGAATTTCAGCGATATAAGTTTGGCTTATTGGTGGTTTACGCCGTTTTCAACTACTATCTCGTAATGAAGTGATCGTACTTGAGTAAACGGTGGACAATCACGATAAAAATGAAATTATATTATTTCATTTGATAAATGAATGAACGAAAGGGGACATGATATATAGATCTATTATGTTATATACGTGAAAATGCATATTTGTTGAATGAATAAAGGAATGTGCGTAATGAAAAAACTGATGCAAAAGAAGAAAATTAAGATTTTTTCCGTCAATATTGATGTTCATAAAGTGATTTTTGTGCATTCTTACGCAGAAAATATTGATGAAAAAAAAGAAAAATTGAAAATTAAACATACTTACCATATAATCAATATAATCACCATTTTGATACGATTTCCCCACTAATTAGCAAAAACAATGATACGATTTCCCCACTGATTAGCAAAAACTATGATATCCGATCACTCGATTATCGATAAACGACGCATATATTCGAATGCAGACAATTCAAACACGTGTCATTGTGGGACGGACACTTTCGATATTCTTTGAATTCTTTCAAATTTTGCCGTCCAGTGATGTGTTAATAAAATGACATGATGTCGTCGAAAATCCAGTTGATCGTATGTTTAAAGCCTTTCGAAATAAATGAATGAATGTATGAAATTGACCAACTTTACATCATTCAATTAGACATTATCAAAATTTTATTCCATAATCACGGAAATCAATTCTTTCCCATACTGTTTCTACCCAGAAAGACAAAAAATAAATTTCCTTCACGAGCAATTGTCATCTGCATAGAGTAATCATATGGTCGTCTAAAAACCAAGGTTTGTTTGGAAAGGGTTAGATCTAATTACGAGATTGGCATATTATTTGCATGCACGTGTCAACAATTATCGTCTGTTATCTCTGGTTGGACTCTTCTTATCAAAAGGTTACGCAATCGGATTTAAATTGACATTACCATACAACACACCAGTTTACCGACATGCTTCCAAAATGTAGTATCAACCAATATCTAACGACTTAAGTTAGGTTGTTTTGATCGCTTTTGAAAAAAAAGTGAGATCGCATTTCTTTTGAAAATTAGGGATTTATAATGGGAACCCTTATTCATACGTCACAACTCTTCTTTTGTTTTTGAAAACTGAATGCATCACATGATAAGGATCCCTTTTTCAGCAAGGAGAATTACACCAGTAGATCTAGAGAAGAATGTAAAATATATGTAACATTACTATTGGCGAAAATACCTTTCCTCTCATTGAAAGAAAAAAATCATGAATATAAATTCTCCCTTTCCCATAAAGTATTCTAACTAGAAAGACAAAAAAAATAAATTTCATTTGCGTGCAGTTGTCATCTGCAACATCTTTGAATTTCTCAATTTTTATCGTTTTGTAATGGTAAAGATGAAACTATATGGAAGAAACGATGCTTGTTTCGAACGACAGAATATCGCAATATAGTAGCAGAACTCAGGAAAATGCTATTATCTCTGAATATGCTTTTAAATCACCGCAACTCCGTTGTCATAGTTAGTGACTAGAAGATTCTAGCAGCCTAAAACATCCTTAATTTTTTTTTTGCTTGGAAAGGAATTAAAAATTAATCGTCTACCAACATATTTTGTTATGCCTGTACCCCACTTATCTTATCGGACCAGTCTCGATTTCAACATTTTCGAATTTGGACCAGTCTCAATTTTCATCGTTTTGTAACGGGCGAGATGAAACTATATGGAATGAAACGGTGCTTATTTCGAACGACAGAATATCGCAATATAGTAGCAGAACTCATGAAAATGCAATTATCTCTGAACATGCTTTTAAATCTCCGCAACTCCGTTGTCATAGTTAGTGACCCTCTAGTAGCCTATAACATCCTTAAATTTTATTGCTTGGAAAGGGATTAAAAATTATTTGTCTACCGACAAAAGGACATTGACACGTGTATGTGTATATCATCCCAATCAAATTCCTTTTAATTTATTATAAAGCGATTATTGATTTAAATCGATTATCGATAAATGATATTCCAATATGCAGACGGTTTTCACTAATGTCGACTATTTGTTATAAATAAATGCGTATTCAAGGGAAGTAATTTTCGGGAGATTTTTTCGTCACGAAAAAAATCGATACTTTGATTGCTGTGTTCAATGCGTTAAAGCGTTCCTCAACGAAATGACATAGTACGCATTATTTCAAAACCAGTTGTCGAGCGATTTATGATTAAGAATAACAAATTCCAAAATTCTTTAGTATTGCCCTTTAAGTTACAGAGATTTGAAACCCACATTTTCAACTGAACGAATCACAATCACAAAACCCAGTTTCGATTGCATGTAACATAATAGACATCCACCCATATCTTTACATGTTCTACATATCCAAAAATAATACATTGTTTCAACGACCAAAATTTGAGGTCTGAAAAGAAATGAGAGAATCAAATACGATGCTGATAAACATCATTGCTTTTGTTTTGAAATTTGTTTTCTACGTCACACTTTTCATATTTCTTTAACCCAAAAATGTTATTTTTATCCTGCACACACATTTAGATGAACAAATCCGACAAATTGTTTTTTGCTGATGAGTTGAAACATTTTATAACTAGTCCATTCCGGTAAATAAAATTGATAAAATGGAGGCAGTCTGACTGAATACCAGCATCCCCTTTCGACATTATTATCCACTCCGTCAAAGTGAAGTTGTATTCTTACAGCCAGGTTTATTCGATATAGTCTTCTCCATCTTTAAACGTGGACAAGTCCCTACATCTACTTTGTTCCTTTCGAACATTCGTAAAGAACAAAGTAGAGGAAGAATCCTTGACTTGTGAAGATGCATTCACATGGTGTATAATCACGTGATACACAAATTTCAGAAAATCTTCAATAATTTTGCTAATACGGGACGGATTTGAATTTGGTTTGAAGCAGAGAAGGTGGACTAACGTCGCGCATTAGATGTGCGAGCTGGATTTTCAAAAAAAAAAAATAGCTGATAAAAAGTTATTGGAGATTGATCTTGGTTGATCTTCAATAACTTTTTAGCAGCTGATTTTTTAAAAAGCCAACACGTCCAGCTTATTCCTGACATTTTCCCACACTCTCTGCTTCAAACCCAATTCAAATTGGTCAAGTATAAACAAAATTAATGAAGATTATTGGAAATTCTGAGTCACGTGATTATACACCGTGATTCAGATAGCGAGGTTTTTGTTACATTTTTATTCTCGTCCATTCCGGCAGATAGAAAAACCATCTACCGCTATCCATATTAGACGGTAATAATACAATAGACTGGTTCCCTTTATTCCCGAGCCACGCCCCCATCCAGCCGAAAGTCCCGTGGGTCATAATGATATGCTCGCCGTACGCCATTAATGCAAGGTCATCTGCCGGACTTTTGAACGGAGAATAGAAAATGTCTGGTGCTTGAAACTTAGTCCTGCAATACTTCATGTCGTCACTGATGAAAATAAAGTTGACATTTTTAAGTTTGTCTCTTACAAACTTGAAAGCCTTGTTTATATAGTTTATGTACAATCCCTCTGATTTTTTCGCATCGCCTCTTCTAACATGAACTGTACAGACAGGTCTACCATTCTGAGTAATGTTTTTGAGATATTTCTCAACCGCTTGTACGGTGTGTGGTTTGAATGTCACGGCAGATTTGATAAAATCCGTGTGGTGCCTGAAGTATCTATAGCTTTGATGGAAATCATAAATCGTCCAGTTTTTGTGTCTGTCGAGTTGGTCATAGAACGTATAAGAAAATAAGTGTTTCTTTCCTTTCACCTCATCAATATCACGGATGGATTTATAACTTGTTTTATTCACAGTCTCTCTCTTCACGTAATTTATATCAAATATCTCATCTAGATATGTTATGTTCGGATCCAACACGACCGTGTAGCAATAGTCACGTGACAATGCAAGAATAGTAAACAATTGAAACAGACGGTTTCCGGTTCTCGATCGCTGCATCATGGCAACATAGTGCGTCTTCCGGAAACTATCACTACAATGAGAGTACCAGTCTGCTGTACTGACCACGTGACCATCAGGAATCACGTGATCAATGTTTTTTTCTTGGTCAGAGTTTATCGACTCATGCGTCATTCTCGAAAGATGGAAGTCTACCGAGCTGTTGATTTCGAGCATTTGGTCGTACATTCTTGTTGAAATGTTCGCTAGATACATGCAACATGGCAGCAGAACGATGGTCGCCATGATGGTCAGGGTAAGACACGTCTTCTGGATCCGCATCGTCCTGGAAGATATATTTTACATACCTAAAAAGATAGGTCTGTCATGGATCTTGTACAATGTAATACAGAACATGATGATACAATCTAGGAGAAAATGCCCATATCGATTAAGGACGTCTCATTTCGAAAAAGGTAAATCACGCGAAGTTTTATTTGATATTCTTTTTTTTTTTTGAAGAGGATAAGCAAATACCACTTGAAACGGGTAATTCTACCCCAACACGTTATAGGCCGGTCACGATATTATGGAGCATGTTTACAAATTTTACCTACGTAAACAACAGAATATCGAACTCCAAACTAACATAATTCTAAATGTGCTGGTTCGAATATTGTAGGTGTTTTCTACTTGCAAGAATCGAACCAAAGCATGCAAATTTTGTAGTGAAAATTAAGAACGCTTTTCCATCATTTACATAAGTTAAATTTGCAAACGTGTGCCATGATATCGTGATTGTACTATAGTTACAAAATTATTTACTATCTGATCTCTATATCTGCCCAAATGTTATCTTAAACACGCACAACTATTTTCCAAACAGAAAAGATTTAGATCGTTTGAAAACTGATGCAAACGACAAATTATATAGATGTTGATAAAAGTGGTATTTTTGTTCAAATTATGGCACTACCACGATTAGTTGATTCGCATCATGTTCGCATGCAATTCTTGAGCAATTGGGAATTCGTGGCTAAATTTCAATTGTTTAAATATTTGTCCCGAATTTCCGAATAAAAAATATCGTGGATGATTCGCAACAAATTCTCATGGACTTCTTAGACATCATAACAAATTCGTAACTAACACTGGGTTTCACGAATCGGTATAAATAAACCATGACCTCTGGACAGACGAGTTAAACTGAACAGGTACAATAGTCCCAGCCGAAAATTACAGTGACGTAGGCTGATGTTTACTGATGCAAAACCAATCAATTCGTCTGATTTGCACCGTTACAAATACGAATAGAGTTGATTGGTTGTCAAGTAGTAAACATTAGCCCACGTCACTGTCAATTTCGGCCGGTATTATTGGAAACCAGGTATAACTCATCGGTTATAAAAGTAGAGTTGTATACAAACACTAAAAACCAAATAAATAGTTTTAACATTTACAAAACCATTTATTGTAAGCTATACGAGCGAATTAATGCCCTAATTATTTTATTCCCAAAAGAGGAAGTGTTTGTTTTGGGCCATTTATCAGCAACAAGAAGTAAAGTGTTTGTATACAACTCTACAGTTATAGCCGATGAGTTATATGTAATCGTCGTGATTTTAAGAAGGCTTTTACCGTTAGATGTAATCACAACACCCCTCTCACGCAGGACAGTCAATAGTTAAAAGTACATTTGAGTCTCAATGTTGGTGGTTCCACTATAGTATTACAAAGGATCGACTATGAGACCTACAAGAATAGGGAACGATTTTATCCAGTTAATTAAGAATGACGTAATTTCGGACAAACACACAGAGTATATCGTAGATGTTGTTATAAAATAGCGTCACGCGATTTTGTAACAACACCGACGCGCTATCAAAAAATAACAATAAATCCAATCTATTATTAGCACAAAATTCATTGCTATTAAATTTCATGAATCGACCCGAATGAGAAAATGAAAAATGCTTGTCATTTCTGTATTTTATGTCTAGGCAAAGCTCGTTAACTTTAGTTATGGAGTTCGAGAGAGGTCTAGTACTGAACTCCAGTAATTGACTTCGGGATCGTTGTGACAGCCCCATTATCGCAGAATATATTATGCAAAAAGGAGAACATGCTGCTTATCATCATTTTCTTCTTCCGATTCAATGTTTTCATAAGCTATGTCTTGTTTGGGAAATCACTGAATAATACAGGCTGTTAGTCTACACACAGTCGTGTGCATGGTGATCTTGGTCTTTGCTGCTTACAAAAGCGAAAAGAAAGGCTTGAGATAAATATGATGTAGGCCTACTAGTATCAACGGAACTTCTAAAATTATTTCAGAAAAGCGGCGAATAAGGATCAATGTTATCAAGTTAACAGTGACGTAGTTTCGGACAAACAATAGAATTTCGTCGGGATTATTCTAAAACGTCCCAACTACAGCTTGATTGAAACTGTAGTTACGAGATTTAACAACAACAATGACGGTTTATAAAATCATAACGGTAAACTCAGTCTATTTGCAGCACAAAATACAATGCTATTCTTAGAGGAAATTACGAATTTAGTGACGAATGGACTCGGGGAGGTTCAGCGTTGTACGTGGCTTCAAAACACTGTAGATTATCAAAGAATAAATAATAATAGTCTACCTACTTTTTTACATTAAACAATCCAACTCCAATGAACTTATTCCAGTTTGGATTGAAATTGAAAAACGGAACGTCTTATTGGAGATCACATGACTATTTGGCATACACTTACATACTGAATGGTATTTACAAATCCCTTTATTTTAAAGAATGTCGAGTATTCCTGTTCTCAGACGGGGGTATTTAGACCGTTCCGAGTTGAAAGCTTCTGCAGATGAGAAAAATGGACATTGATAAAGATAGAATTTCTGTATATCGCTGCTTTTCAACGAAACTGCAGCTTGTTTCTTTCATCGAAAACCTCGTAACTGCAGCTTGAATAAGCTGTAGTTACGAGGTTTTCGTTGAAAAGCGACGATATAATAATTAGATGCAGACATTATCGAGAGAAACGGAAGATGAAAGTGATGGTCATAGTATGGTGTACAGTTTTTCCGACGAAAATCAATTCAGGATTTCGCTGCTTTTCAGCAAGAACCTCGTAACTGCAGCTTGATGAAGATATACCCTAACGATATAATATGCTCCGAACAAAATCGAAGTCTAAAAACAACAAAGGGCACTAACTCAAAACATTTTAAAGCAAGATTTGTGGTTCTTGTACAATGTGTAATATACTGGATTTCCCTTCACTGAGATATTTGTGCTCGTGAAGTTACTAATTTCTATACCTATTATCATTTTATCCCTTTCTCAAACGATGTCTGGTTTTGACTTACCTAACGGCAATGAATTTTGTGCTAGAAATAGACTAGGCTCCGGTTTCTCGAAAAAACTTAAGTACGTTCTCATGCTCAAATCTGAGCACCGTGCTCAAATCGCACGAAGTCCACGTGAACTTCAATCGAATACCCTTCAACGTTGGAGAGTATTCCTTTGAAGTTGAGCATGTTCTCATGAGTTCGTACTTAAGTTTTTTTTTCGAGAAACTGGGGCTAGATCGACCGTTATGTTTTGATAAACCGTCGGTGTTGTTATAAAATCTCGTAACTACGGCTTGAATCAAGCCGTAGTTACGAGATTTTATAGCAACACCAACGAAATACCATTGTTTGTCCGAAATTACATCGCGTTTAACTGGGTAAAACCGTTCCCTATAGAAACACTGGTGGTGAACTCGGACAAAGCGAGGAACATTTTTCATGAACACAAGGTACAGATACTTCATGTTTAAATGCGCGTTTAAAAACCAGTTTTAGTAGTTTGGGCATGTACACAACGATTTGCACGTGTTTATCCGCCCAAAACAATATGGACGAATCGGAGAGACACTTAGAGGCTATTGTCAGTTTTGTTATTTTATTTCTCTGACTGATTCTGAAGTTGGTATTACAATTCTTGGAGTAGAAGTTTTTTTCCGATGTGAAAATCGTAGTTAACGTTTTTTGAAGGGGACTTGTACGGTTTATTTATGATACCGTGAACCTTTTCAATGGCTGTTCGAATTGTGCACAATGACTTTTGTCCTAACAATAGAAAAGGTTTTCGGTTAAATATGGATAAATCGTAGGTGTTGTTATAAAATCCCGTAACTACAGCTTCAATAAAGTAGAGTTTGTGACGTTTTAGATTTACACCGACGAAGCACTTGTGTTTGTCCGAAAAAACGTCACTAGGTCTATTTATAGTAGATAAAATTCATTCTTTTTCAAAGACGAATAAATGGTATACAATAATCATTTCCAAAACAATAGGCCTATCTGGTATTGCAGCCCCCAATTAGAAGGCTTTCAGTAATGACCACCATATTTTGACTATACATGTGTCTTCTGGTATTTTAGCTTAAACAAAAAATGGACTGATAAACTCCAGGTACTTCAGAACAAAATTATTAGATTCGTTTTAGATTTGCACCATCGGTCTCGTATTTTAGGTACACACTATAGGACATTGAACTGGCTTCCAGTTAGCAAAAGAGTTGAAGAAATTACATTGCTACATGTTTACAAGATAAAAACGGAACAGCTCCTAAGTATTTGTCAGAACAATTTATAGAAGCAGCCACATCACATTCTTATTGTACTAGATTTAGCAGAAATGGTTGCTTTGCTGTTCCAAAGGTAGGGACCCATGGAAGAAAGTCATTCTTATATGGGTTGCAGCCTTTGGAACAGCTTACCAACGACAATCAAAAATGAATCGTCCATTTCGACGTTTAAAACCAGCGTCCGCAAATATCTACTGTCCGTCTTTATAACAATGATTTGTACAATCTCTTTATCTGTGATATTTTGGATTTGTCTTTATTTAAAGCCATGTTCATTTTATTTGTGATAACTTAATTTAGTCATTTTAATTGTGATAACTTGATTTAACTTAATAACTCAATTTAGTAATGTTTGATATGCCTCTCTGTGTCAGCCACATCCAGACATGGGTCCACAATGGAAATAAGAGATCACGGATCTCTTTTTTGTGTCAACCCAGGTTTGGATGGGGCAGACATGGGTTATATAACATACTGTGATACTTTTTACCATTATGTTTTATAACATGTACCATGTATTGTCATCATCTTTTACCAAATAAAATCTATCTATCTATCTATCTATATAGAAAGCGCTTCGTTTGCCCGTCCGTCCGTTTTTCTACCCGTCCGCCAATTTCTCTAGCTGACTGCTCTTGATGTCAAAATACATTAATTTATTATGTTGAGAAGTTAAAATGTGTGTACTAAATAAGAAAATATGAAAGGAAAATATTAAGAAAAAAAGAGTCAAATTATTTTCAGTATAGATCTATTCTTCTTTTGATTCAATGTTTTTCCAAACCTTTCTAAATGGGGGAAACTGTTTCGGAAATACATAATGTATTTCATTGCTTCGTCTTTGAATATGGATCAATTTTATCGAGAAAGCAGTGATTAATTTCGGACTACGATGGCATTCCGTAAATGTAAATGTAAAACGTCGCAACTAGAGCTTGTTTGAAGCTGTAGTTACGACATTTTATACCAATACCAACGGTTTATAAAAACAGAACAGTAACCAAGTCTATTTTAGCACACAATTGATTGCCATAACCGATATCTCTTATTCATGTGTTATTCCTATTGATGAGTGAAACATTTTAACCCTTTCCCAAACAATGATTTTGACGTAATCTGTCAACAATAATATTGGGGAAAATACAAAAGTCGGAATGCATAGCGACGAAAATTCTCTTGAAAACTGTCTGAAAGTTTTTTGGACTGTCATATTTACAAAGTCATTGTACATTAAGTATTAGTGTGGCCTTTCGAAACAGAACTTAAAAAATATATAAACATAGGTATAAGAATTAAATATATAGAAATAGGAAAGTTCCACCGTCCTAAATTAAAGAAATCACCATGGAAACATGCCACATGCGTATAATAAATTAATAATACACACAAAAACATGCTAATTTCAATTTTGATTTTAGTTTGTATATCCTATTGGACATTGTATTGTTAAGAGGTTAAACTGAAAATTGAAAAAGTAGAAGTTGTATGACAATAAGCTATACGTTCTTCAACGCCAATTACACAAAACGCGGGAACAACGTCGTATTGTTTGGCGGCGATGTTATAAAGTCATGAAAACAGATCATGAACGTAAACTTTTGTTTCAGGAGAAATGTAGTGAAACGTCTTTTTTAACATTTTATCTTCCAGAAATCTAAAATATTGAAACAAATGGATTTAATCATATTAGCACAAATATACTCCCCGTCATAAGAAAGTAGCCACTTGTCTAATGCAAATGGTCGCCAATTTTAGAATTATTCATAAATGTACCGAAATAAATACAAGATATTGAAGCATGGCAAGTAAATCGAAAACAGTCGAATTACCCCATTAATTAGACTGTTTCGATTTTCTTGCCATGCTACAATTTTGAGACGATTCAAACACATCCAACGTCTACACGTGACGTCATTCCGACAAGACAACCATTATCGGGACTACTACCTGTGAAATCGACAGAAAAGGGCAAACGTTACTGATAGATTGCTTCCTGGGTTGAGTTCTATCAGCAGTAGAGGCTGATTAACGTATTAGACCATCCGTTTCAGACGTCTTGCAATACCCATAGTCTTGCTACGATGTTATTAACAACATTACCTTCAGTGGTTTAGACAGCATCTATTGTTTTCTAAGGACAATTGCATAGCATGTATTAATACCAACGGTGTTCACACTCGAAAATGTCTTGTAAACGCGAATCTTAATCCTTATCCACTTTCAGGAATTGTTACGGTAATAACAAGTATAGTGATAAATTGACAATTATTGAAAGTAAAAGATTAAATGTGCATTTGTAAAATTTTATTCATGTACCGCATGCAATCAAGGTGTTAATTAAAAAGGAAATGCGCACTGTTAACTTTTCCCGTTAGTATACTTTAGAATGCATGCCCGTAGAAAGCAATTCCATATGGGCCCTGTCTAGTCCAGTGTCTAATATTCGGGGGGGGGGGACTAAATTAGATTTGCCATAAGTTTTAAATGTGAAATGATGAAAATTCGGCATTTTTGCCAACTATGAGGGGGGGGGATGGCTCCAGAGTCCCCCTGTTCGTACGGGCCTGGGATGTGTGAAGCAGTGGATCCTCCTTAGAATAAATGGTGATAATGGTAATGTCAAATATTACAGTATAGATCTGGAAACGTTCATTTAGGCTTTTGCGACCAACATGGATCCAGATCAGACTTTGCATGTGCACTGTCTGATCAAGATCCATCTTGTTCTCATTTCATAGCTTATTCTCCACCTGTACCAAATTTAAGAAGGCATTACGAAAATCTTACCGGTGAAACTGCAAGGTAACGATAAAAATGATAATGATGATGATGATGATGATGATGATGATGATGATGATGATGATGATGATGATGATGATGTCATCTAATTGTCATCACCTGTCAGTAATATATCTGAAAGGGGAGTTAGGCAGTACATATTGATATATATTGAAACAAGTACCTGGTGCTCGAATTTGATGCCGGAAATCTATGGTTAGATGCTCAAATCAGTGCGATATTACCGAATAAATGTTCAAATGTGCCGTTAAGTCCAGTGCAATCGATTAATTTATCAAACATGTGCTCATAAAACACCGTAGCTGGAAAAGATAACATCGCAAACATACTGTAACGTTGTCACGAAGAAACCGCACAATGATTTTCAATGACATGACACCGAAAACTGCCATTTACAGCCTTTATTTGTACATTTATATGTCTTTTTTGTATACTTGCAATGCAAATAGATAAACATAAACAGTGATATCGTACCATTTCGTTCGGGCGATTAAGATCAACCCACATGATCTCAATATGCGCTTTGTGCACTTGCAATCCGTTTATACCATTTGAAAATAATGATCGATAAAACTGATATTTTCGTGCGTATTATAAATCATATCTACATACCTTAGTAACTTCCATTTGAGTGCATCCTTTGAAAAAATACGGAAAGAGAAGTAAAACAAAATGCCACGTGTATTGTTTACAAAAATCCGTATGTGCAATGAAGTATCTGTACCTTGTGTTCATGAAAAATGTTCCTCGCTTTGTCCGAGTTCACCACCAGTGAGAAAAGGTTTGGAGAAACAGTTGGACATTGGTAGGCAATATTTTCTCCTGTTGTCATAACATTTTCTGTGTAACCTTGTACACAAATAATTGCTTTCTGAAGTTCCAATTTGTCGCAAGTTTTAGCTTCGAAAAGCGAAAGTCTAAATTTTCGGCGTTCGGAATATTCAAGGCTGAAATCGACAAACAAGGAAATGGTACATGACTCGTAAAATGCAATTGTCCTTTATCACGGCAAGGAATCACGTAACACAACAGTATCGATAATTTTTTAATAAATCTGTTAATACGTGATCGATTCGAAAACAATTCGAAGCAGAGAAGACAGACAAACGTCAAGAATTCCCTGGACGTTGTAGATCCTTTACTATGGAAACGCATATGGTACACCCTGATAAAATGATAAAGTCGACTTCAGGTAAGTCGACTTGTCATGATAACAAAAGAAAATTAACTCTACCGGTTGTCTACGTAAACTAATCTTTCCGACATAAGTTAGTGCGTCATTATTTTAAAATATGTCATGTCGACGTATGCTTTGTCATCTTATCCACATAATTTGTACATCGATTGACAAAAATCCTTTATTTCTTTCCTACATCAATATTTTTGTCAAAAAGAAACAAGTCGCATTCACGTGGTAATCAAGCATCTGGAATATATATTTCCACTACTTGAACATTTAATATCAGCTTTGCGTCATAACCTACGACGACAAAAAGCTGCTGTGCGAGTGTCAACGGACTGCTCCCCCCACCCCTACTAGGCTTGTTCAAATGACTATAATTTCTTTGTTTTATGGAATATCTTTGTAAAAGTTTGGACATTAGTAGAATATACAATAGTTTTTTAAAAGTAGGTCAAACTCCAAGGTCAAGGTCCAAGGTCATGGTCAAAAGTGAAATATCTTGGTTGGAAGTGACCATGTGTGAAATATCAAGGCTGTATATGTAAAATGACATGAAATATAGACAACGTTAATGTATTATTTAAGTAGGTCAAACACCAAGGTCAAGGTCACAAGGTCCAAGGTCATGGTCAAATGTGAAAGGTCTTGGTCGTAGGTGTCCATATGTCAAATATCAAGGCTGTATGTGTAATAGCACATAAGATACAGGCCCAGTTTATTTTTTTTAAAAGTAGGTCAAACTTCAAGGTCAAGGCCACATGGTCGAAGGTCATAGTCGTATGTGATAGGTCTTGGTCAGAGGTTTCCATGTGTCAAATATCAAGGCTGTATGTGTAAAAGGACATGATATATCGGCCAGGTTAAAGTTTTTTAAAAGTAGGTCAGACTCCAAGGTCAAAGTCACAAAGTCCAAGGTCATGGTCAATTGTGAAAGGTCTTGGTAAGATGTGTCCATGTGTGAAATATCAAGGCTGTATTTGTAAAAGGTCATGAGATATATGCCGGGTTTATTTTTTTAAAGTAGGTCAAACTCCAAGGTCAAGGTCACAAGGTCCAAGATCATGGTTAAATGTGAACGATGTTGATAGGAGGCATCTATGTGTGAGATATCAAGGCTGTATGTGTAAAAGGACATGAGATATAGGCAAGATTAAGAATTAAGTGTAAAAATCAACAAAGGGCAATAACTCCAAAAATTTGATTGGCAGAGTTACGGTTCTTGTGCACTGCACCTCTCCATAATAAAATCTATTCACCTGTAAAGTTTCATGATTCTACCTTACATATTTTTTGAGTTGTGCTCCGGACAAGAATCAAGTTATAAAATCAACAAAGGGCAATAACTGAAAAAATTTGATCGGCAGAGTTACGGTTCTTGTGCACTGCACCTCTCCATAATGAAATCTATCCACCTGTAAAGTTTCATGATTCTACCTTACATACTTTTTGAGTTGTGCTCCGGACAATAATCAAGTTTGAAAATCAACAAAGGGCAATAACTCCAAAAATATGATCGGCAGAGTTACAGTTCTTGTGCACTGCACCTCTCCATAATGAGATCTATTCACCTGTAAAGTTTTATAATTCTACCTTACATACTTTTTGAGTTATGCTCCGGACAAGAATCAAGTTTGAAAATCAACAAAGGGCAATAACTCAAAAAATATGATCAGTAGAGTTACGGTTCTTGTGCACTGCACCTCTCCATAATGAGATCTATCCACCTGTAAAGTTTCATGATTGTACCTTACATACTTTTTGAGTTATGAATCAATATAAAGACAAAAGTCAACATAATTTGATAAGTCGACATGGGAACTAACACCTAATATGATAATGTCAGTTTTCAATGACATGAATATATTGTCATGATCTGTACTTGTCGTCTAAAACAAAAAATGACAAGGCAGTTAAATCCGACATCTCGACCTATAGCAAGTCATAAAGCCATAAACAACGAGCATAGTCAACATAGCAGTTTTTACAAAATACGTTATTATGTAGTTATGTCGTTTTATTTTAAGACGACAAGTCGAGTTCTGTTATTGAGTAATGATCAGATTAAGACAACAAATCGTGTTCTGTTAATACGTCATGATCAAATTATCATATTATTCTTTAAATTTTATGACAACTTGGTGTGATCATGTCGTCCTATAAGCACACATCTTCGCATCCAATGACATCATCAGGGTGTACCATATACGTTTCCATACTTTACACAACACATGTAATGGTAAACAAGTCTTCCTTTCTTCAGACGTTCCTTTGAACGCATTTATTTTACATCGATTGGGAAGCAAGTTTCTTCAACTTATTTCAATTAATCCCTCTCTATTGAGCTTCCTGGAACTCCACCAGTACACGCGCCGAATATGTGGGACAATGAGAAGCCAAGAATAACCTCCGCTACCGGGGATCGAATTCGGAACCTCTTAGTCGCAAGGCCGCCGCCCTACCTCTCGACTACGGACTGGTTATTGTCAACCAAACCAAATTTTATTAATTGCTGTTGAAATAATCCATCAAATCCAGCGAATCCTGATTATTAGCTGTAAATAGCGAAGCGTGGGTAGTGTTCGGCAACTCACGAGGGGTTCCGCAATGTACATATCACCCCTGGGGCCGCGGCCATGGGGCAGTTGGTAGCGCATCTGCCTCTTATTTTAGAGAACCCGGGTTCGATACCCGGCCGCGGCAAGTACCCATTCAGACAATAATGTCACCTATCAATGGTTTGATGTCGTGAACCTAAGTGGGGAAGCAGCTGGAGGCTCAGTTAGTGTGTTGTTGTAGTACTGGTATAAAATCAACAGGAATCCATGGTAAGGTGCTCCAGCCGCCGCGATATGTCATAACAGTTGAAAACGGCGCAAAACCCCCAATAAACCAAACATATCACCTCTGGACGATAAGTCTGTTGACCTTTCCCCTTGGTCTGCTCTGCCGGCTCAAATCTCGCCGTCTATACGAAATTTTATAACAACAACGACGATTTATCAAAACATAACGGTAAACCCAGTCCATTTTAGCACACAGTTAATTGCTATGAGTCCAAAGAATATGGAAAAGGGTTATTGTCCAGCAAGATTAACCCAGGACATCTGCATATGTAATGACCCCACTTCGGCAATGTTTTTTTAAAGCTACTATTTCCCAAAAATTGTCAATTACAAACAAAATGTACACTTTTTAAGCTTTATATGACCTGATTAAATGATTACGAGAAAATATTGAAGCAACGACTCATTTTTTCGCAATTTGATACCAAATTCATGAAGCGATGTCGAAAGTAGGTCAAAACAGTAGGACATGCGACTTTCTTAAATGACGTCACAACATACATGATGACGTCATATTGAAATTTAAGTATGAATCTTGTTTGAATCATGGTCCGCGCTGTATGCGCATGCGCAACAATTTAAAAATAATTCTAACCCCATCTGAGACGGGGTTGAATTTAGGTTTGGATTCTCCCTAAATTCAGGCATCTGTCTTGTAATTTCGGCTCATTCTCTGTCTGAATCGCATATTATTAACCATCCCGAGGTGGTCAACACAAAAGTTTTGCATATTTTTTCAAAAAAATTCATTTTTTGCAATTAGACCATCTGTTACCGTCGCCCTTTAAGACGCTCAACTAACGGAATTTGCACACGAAAATTATGCTGTCCCGGGTTAATTTGGGTGGACAATAATATGGGTAAAATGTGAACACAGAGCTATACAATCATTAGCTTCACAATTATCTCAATTTTCCAATTGAAAGTGTGTTAAGATTCTTTTTTAGAATTTTTTGAAATGTGAAAATATTTTACTGTTAAAGTGACATTTCAGAATTTTTTGTCATAAATTTTACTTGTATTTCTATCTGAAAGAGCATATTTCCTTATGAAAATTCTGAAAATTTCAAGCCAAAATATTGCGCCGTTTACGAGAAATTTATATTTTTGTGTTAAAATTGAAGAGATTGTTGTGGACAACAGTTCGGATTTATATGCAATTTATCAATTATGTCTCAACTTTAAATGCGTGTTCCTCGCTTATTGGCAACAACTTCAAAATACTAATAGTATTTATACTCATTAGAATAACCAATCTTGGCATCAAGACATACTTTAAAAAATTGAAATTGGAATGAAATGTCCCTTTAAACAGAACATTGTTGTGGGTACTTGAAAATTGAAATAACATAACGCATTAGATTGTTTTTACTCTTCCAAATCCGTTAATCTCTGTATATTATAATTATTATATTATGCACAAGTAAAACACGCAGTAATGAATATCAATTATGAAAAAGAAAAAGAATATCAAAGACATAAGTACCTGCGGTTCACTGATTGTGTATTCAATTCCATGTTTGTCTCGAAAAAAAAGCTGTGCACGAAACTATTCGGGGTCAGTTAATGAATAGAAGGTCAGGCATTTAGAAAAGATCTAACCCTTTTACAATCAAACGTCCGTTTTTTTAGGTCCAAATATTAGACTTGGTTATTATAGACTTAGTTATTGGAAGAAATTTCACACTACCAGCATTTTTACTTCAATATACTGTTTTTCAAGCTACAGAATATACATTTTGACTACTTTTGGTAATATTTATTTTTTTGTCATCAACACTTTGAATTAGCACCAGCCTAAAATTATTCCCTGTATGAAAGAAGGGATAAGTTCTAAAGCTCGAGGTAAGAGGGAATGGTGGCTTTTCAAAATGAAATATTTCACTAAATGTTTACCAAACCTTATGTTGTGGGTACTCATTAGAATCGTCTCGTCGAGACGATTCAAATGAGTACCCACAACATAGGGTTTGGATTTGAATTAACATTTTTTGAATGTTTTCATCCCTCTAATCTGTTGCTCTGCAGGCTAACAATAGTGAAATTTTACCTTTTGTGCACGAGTTGTTGTCATGCTCTGGTCACACTGTATGACCTCTGGACATCCATTAACTCTTTCCTAAACAATAATAAGTCTCTGGTGGAAAAGGTTTATTGGAATATTGAGAGAAAAGAACACACACCTGGGGCCCGTTTTACTAACAAACTTACGAACATTTTTAAAACAACAACAAATCTGATTGGCCGAATTATTACTGTTATTATTTCTCGTTCAATCAGATGTGTTGTTACAAGGTTTTTGCAAAAATATTATGTTAGTAAAACGCGGCCCTGGTAATCAGCAATTTCTTCTTTTCTCTTAACATTTTGTGTACTAAAACACAACCTTTTGTCTCCTTTTTTGACAGTGATAATTTTATGGTCTTCAACTTCTTTCAAATGATATAAAATTCAATCGTTTACAGAACAGTTTGTATTAATTTCATCTTTTGCAACTTTTCGAGGTATAGCTATAATATGCCTGTTGCTCAAAAGAAGCCCATTCTACGTTTCTATGGCGATATCTCGGCGTACCCACTGCGTCTTGGAAATGATTTTGACCAAAATTTTCCCTTTCATACCTTTTTTAAGATAGCCAATATGGAACGATTTTATCAAGCTAACCGTAACGTAAGTTCGGACAAACAATATCATTTCGTAGGTGTTGTTATAAAATGTCGTAACTACGGTTTGATTCAAGCCGTAGTTACGAGATTTTGTAAAAAAACACCGACGGTTTATCAAAACATAACGGTAAACCCAGTCTATATTTAGCACAAAATTCTTTGCCATTTTGAATCTGTTCCATTTAGACGACTTAAAATTAAGACATAGACTACTATGTCATAATAAGCAAAATACTTGTCGTGAAAGCGTATGATTCGTTGATTAATGTGTGTACCATATTCAATAGACCAGTTCATTTTTGAATTACATGTAGGCCTATGAGACTATTTTAAGATAGTAAAACGGGAAATGCTGATTCTCTGTAATAAAGATTAAAAATACGTTTTTGAAGGGGTAAATGTTTCTTGTGAACCAAGTTAAAGTATAGTCGACACTCGTTATGTCGACATCGGATAAGTCGAATTTCGACATAGATGAAAGTGAAAGACTGGTTACCTAGTTACCGTCCTCGTCAATCGATTTAAAAAGATTTGCAACGAAATAATTTCTTAATAAATAGGGGACCTATAGGTCTATCCATTGAAATATAGCAGGAAAAGGAAAGAGCAATTTCTTTCCTTTTCCTACTTTATTTCAATTATGAACGAGATTGATTAGTACCAAAACGATCAAATATCATTTTGATTTAAAAATAATAATAATAATAATAATAAAAACAAAAAAATCCTGATGAGTCGAATTCCGGATATGTCGAGGTATTTTGACGATCCGCCTGACTTCGACACAACTAGTGTCGACTGTACATAGCTGTAGCGGTATAATTAAGAGTGGCATAGGTGTAAGGTTGTATAGTCAATTAGATTTGACTCCGGGCCAATGCGCTATCACCGAAGATCTTTAATTAAAGGTACATTAGTATCCCCAGGCCTAAATCTCGTATGATCCACAAAAGTTGGCTTTTAGCATGTTGTCACATCTTTTATAGACTTTATATAATATGACAGAATACCATATTCGAATGACATAAATCGATAATCATGTAGCGGTGTAAAACTATGTAAAATATTTACAGCTGGTTGATCTTCTTTACGAAATGATGTGATATGGGGTTTATATCTGTCGTAATCTTTGACATTACAGGTCAAACAAAGCTGAAATTTTGCACAGAGAAATATTAAAGGCCATATTTTAATTATGTACAGTCTTTTTTACAGAAAATTACCTCGAAATAAGCAAGTAACTGTAAGTATGAATCTTTAATGGGTCAAAAGTAATGAGACATTTTAGAAGTACATGTATGTGTCAATACACAAGTCATCCACTTAAACATAATTTGTCCAGGAAACGAAATATACTGAACAAAAGTGAAAACGCTACACTGCAAGATTTCTTATTTCTGGAAAGGTATCGAACTAATAGCATGAAATATATTTTGACATTATTTCCCAGGCTTTCAGCAATCCTTTTGTCGAAATTTCATTGTATTGACTCCATTAATGTCAGAGTTACAGCCCTTAATTCGTTAAGAGCTAATTTCATCTAATGTCACATATGCGCATGCGCAGAAAACGATTCCTTATTTTTTCGGAATCGGTCATATCCGGGTTGCTAAAAAAACACTTAAAATCTCACTTATCTCTAGTAGCAAGCTCTAAAATCAAGGTCTAATCTGTCAATTTTGCGAATTACCTCCCTTTGACATAAACAAATAGGAAATTTAAATTCGTTGGTATTTACAAATTTATCACGATTTTCGATTGGTTTTTTGTGCAACATCATTCAGGCATAACAGGAGATTTTTGAAACCATTCTTCGACTAGGATTGTTCCAAGATGTCCATGTAATAGAGATTTCAATTTCCTATAGAGATTACATTGTAAAATTGTCAAGCTTTGGAACATAATGAAAATTCTGCTTTTCAAACATCATTTTCTTAACGCTGAAACAATGTTATGCAAGCTTCTTTACATTTCCTGACTGGTTACTTGTCAGACTACCACTCCGTGCAGTCCGGCATGGTTTGCATTCTTCTGCTTGGTTTTCTAAGGGTTTAAATTGTGTAAAATTTCCGTTCACATTGCACACCTGAAAAACGGACCCCTGTCACATTATAAGGGACCGTTTTTCATCCCCGTAATTAATATCCACAAAACGTTTAGTGCTTGGCACAACCAGGTCAATAAACAATGCGAAACACTTTCATTTGATTTTATTACTTGTTGTATTTAGAAGAAATATGGCAAGCAAAGTAGGTGTAGCGTTTTCACTTTTGCTAAGTATATTTTAAAAAGCATTTTCGATTGCTCTTACATAAATCACCATAATTAAGGTAGAATACCGATAATGGAAAACACATTTTGAAAAATGCCAGTAATTCCTAAACTGTGTTACATTTCCATTCGAAATATAACCATAAGCATTTTGAACCGTAGATAATTTTGAATTCGTGCATACTTATGAAAATATTTGACAAAAATGTTCAAAATTACCTCTCTTGCATATGAATATAGAGTAAAATGATATTTGTAAATTATTTTATTCTTGAAGGACAATCTTGAAATCCGGCACAATGAATCAACTTCGGTGAAGTGTATTTAAAAGTGTGTATAATTTGATGCATTTCGTATTGCTAGAAAGTGTTGTTTTTCTACCTTAAGCCAATTGACAAAAATGAGGATAAATAATTCAATGCATTTATATTATAACAGTTGTTCTCTTGCAGTAGAAAGACACAACGAAGAAGCTAATAAAAGAACAACCTGCATCTTGACCAGACTGTGTGAATGTAGAGGCTGATCTGGATCCGTGTTTGTCTCAATTGCCATAAAGGTGCTTGTCGTTGCCTTTCAACGAAACAACATCGTAACTGCAGCTTTTTAAGCTGCAGTTACGAGGTTTTTGTTGAAAAGCAGCGTTATACAGATCCATGCTCATTTGTATTATAACAATATACAAATACAAAAGTCAATTAAATGGTCGTTTTCAATGTAAAATTGATCTTTAATCAGTCATTTAATTTAACTTTTACGTTTATTTGTAGGTATTGTCCAGCAAGATTAACCCGGGACATCTGCATATGTAATGACCCCACTTCGGCTTTGTTTTGTTAAGACGTTCCACCAACGGACTTTGCGCACGAAAATGAAGTTGTCCCGGGTTAACCTTGTTGGACAATACACAAGGAAGGCTGCAAATACAACTATAATATACACAAGGGAAGTAACTTTGACACATTGGTCTTATCACAATATAGGATTGGTTTCCCTTTAAATTTTCTGATTAAGAGATTTTCCTTCTTCGTAATTGGCACAAAACCAGGCTAAAGTTAGTCTTTGTTTAATCTTCCCAAACAAACCTGGTTTGATGCACACAGTAAAACAGTTTGAGAAAATATTGAGAGGAATAGAGAAATTGGTGATTATCAGTAATTTCTCCTTTCCCAAATATCTCCTATGATAAGATATATTTTGTTTACATTTTGCGTCAATATTATATTTTGTTTACATTTTACGTCAATGATTTTGTTGTCTGCAGCCGCTTTTACAAACTTCCCGGAGTCCGTTTTTGCATGACGGACCACATTTGTTACTTAACCTTTTCCCAAACGACAAAAATATTGGGTAGTCTAATTTGAAAACTTCGTCAGACGACAATTTAGATGTTATCTAAGATATGTTTTGTGTAATATATAGCAAAGAAAATATTGAGGTAAAAGGAGAAAATGCTGATTATCAGCATTTTCTTCTTTTGCCTCAATGTTTTCCCAGGCTTTTTCTATCAGGGACGTCAAAACCTGGTCTTGTTTGGGAAAGGATTAATTTACTATACAGAGTTTACGTAGCGCTTTCTTCTTCATGGGACCTTGATGTAGTCGGCGATGTTTTCACGAACGATTTCAACATTTTACCTGTAAGTCCCATCTTTACCAACAACATATAGACAGCTAGATTAAGACAACCACCGAGATTCGTAAATATTGTGACAAAATGAAAAACGGTCTGCGGTACATCATCGATTAGTGCCCATACGCCAAATAACGCCAGCGACCACCATTGTATGAAAAACGCGAGAACAAAAAGCGACATGGCCTTGGCTGATCTGTGAGAGCTGCTGGATGATCTTCGTCCACGTGCAGACTTCTGGAAGCTCCTGGTGCGCTGTCTGATCTTGGTCCATGTTAGAATGTACATGACGATGTTCATGGCTAGAATAATTAGAAGTGGTACGGTTGTGAAGATGATGTTGGTGGTCACTCCTTTGACACCGTCGAAATAGCAGCTGAAAAAATATTCAAAATGAAATTATTTCAGAAAACGCTTTTGTTAGTTTCCATTTTACATTCGTGCTTATATCAAACATGTGTGAAACGCGACAAAAGACCATTTTCCAAATACATACTAATAAACTTAATTTGACGAACTTGAGGACAAGTTATAACGAACAGCCTTTTAACATAATTGTATTGCCCAGTCCCTTTTATTCTTCAAACCTAGGTTGCCAAAAGACCAGGGATTCCTCGCTACATCTTTTTAATGCAAATAACAGCAACCATGCAGTGAATAATGTTTTGTAACTATATAAATGATTATGACATTGCACCCAAATAGGTGCATCGGATTAAATTGTGTCCAAATTTATAATCACCATGATGACGTCTTTTCATAGACAGAAATATCTATAAAATGTGGTTTATAAGCTTTGAACAGTTATAAAGTTATTAACTGTTTGAACATCCTGTTGTATCTTAAAATCTTTATTGCTCAAGCTCATCGATGCACAACTCGTTTTAACATGACGTCTTATGTACAGATCAGCATTTCGTGTGTGTTGATGCAAAACCTCGTGTCTCATTTTTGGAAGGGTTAAAGGGGAAGAAAAACTATATTCACTTTTGCGAAACTGAGAGGTTTTACTTGAAATTCGGACACATTGTTTACATGTTACATGTCATAAATACTGGTAAGCTAGATTATCCCAAAATCTGTAAGAATTGTCTTAACTGGGACATTCCAAGTTTTGCTTTGAAAATCGCCAAAAAATGAAATACGAGGTTTTGCAGTAACACCGACGAATTATGAAAAGCAAAGAATGCTTTATCTTCAAAAGCCACTGTCATTTCCACATTAAACGTGTTACAGCAAAACTACAGCACATATTGATAACACATATGTAGCCGATTTTGAAAAAAGTAAAAAAAAAAAAAATCGACGTTGCCAGTCCACTTATCCCAAGCTTTTGTAAAAATGAAATAAATAAATAAATAGATGAATAAATAAATAATAATAAAAAATAAATAAAAATCACGTTGTACACAGCCTTTGTAAATTTTCAATTGATGTCTTGACATTATGGCCATGAATGTTTATTTACTTCTACCATTGATGTTGAAACTACCAGAATGCATCAAAAATATAATATTTGCACTGGAGAACGAGACGCCATTTTCCACGGGGCAGCAAAGAAAAGAATGGTTAGAATACATACAATGTTATGTATTGTAGGACAAACGGGATTGGCCGATTTTTACATGCACAGGGTGTCCCATAAAAACGGAACCATAATTCAAAGTCGAATATCTTAAAGCTTAAGCAAAAAAAAAAAAAAAAAAATGATTTCTAAATTTGTGGTATTCAAGATACATTATTGTTGCATATGTGTTCAAAATTTCGCTTCAAAATATGTATTGGTTAAAAAGTTACATGCAATCTAATAATGACACTAAAACGGCTCTAACATGATCTCGATTTTTGCGTCTTGTTTGTCAATTTTGGTTACCTCGCAGCTCTACTTTACAGTTTATTTATTTAGCAGAAAAGATGAAGTAAAAATGCTTCGAAATCACTCTTGTATTGTATTGAATATATTAAACAATTTTGAAGCGTCAATTTATCTAATGACTGTGCTCGCTCTGACTAACAGAAAGATAGATATCATGTTAAACTGGTTTTTCGAGTACATTCGTTTGAATGCCAATATTTACAAAACTTTGGGGTTTTTGAGACCAAATTTAAACGGCTTATAGAAAACTATCGTGTCTAATGCATATCTATATTTGGTGGAGAAATACTACTTTAAACATAAGCAATTCACTTTCGAGTTGGGTTCCGTTTTTTGGGACACCCTGTATATAATATGTAAAAATCGGCCACTGCCTTTTGTCCTAGATCTACTACATTATATACTGTATTTTTGTATATATAGATCTCTACTTACAAAGTGCCATTAGGCCCTAACTGCCCCAGAATGCCTGCTATGGTCGCCCCTACAAACGGAAGTCCGAATGTCCACGACAACAGCTTCCAGTCTTTTCGACCAAAATCGAGATTTTTGTCGAAATACATCAACATGAAGGCGTTTACCGCCACGATATTTACCATCAGGTTCTGTCCCATAATGAACACAGCGAGAGTGAACCCATAAAACTGACACAGTTGTTTGGGATAAACGTGATCCTTGACGATTACAATATGCAAATGATCCACAAAATGGAAGATATTGTAGCCACAATCAAATATGGCGAGGTACACGACAAATCGCTCACTCTTGGACCAGTTGAATAAGCTGTAGACTCCACGACGCTTGAACGATAAAGTCAGAGTAATCACAACGCATGTGAAGCTGCAGAATATGCAAATGAGCGCGGGAATATGTATGTAGTAGAAGGACTTGTTTGCCAGACCGTACACCGCCAAGTCATAACCGCTGTTCTTCACTGAATCTGTAGGAAGTGAAGAGTTATTAGCCATGGTCTCAGGTCACAAAACTGTAAATATAAAAAAAAGACTTGAGCGAGATCTCAGAAGGGGACTTTAGGCGCTTCTATGGATCCCGATTTGTTTTTCTAAGTAGGCCTACAGTGCGATTAGTAGCCATTCGAATATCTAACATGTCTTACGAGTAATGCGACCAATAGTAATTTCAGACTACGCGTATGCGTAGACGGATCTAGATCCATACATCAACATGTACGTGCATCCTGATGCAAATGAGTCTAAAATACAATTTAAATACCTCCTTGTCTGGTCCACACCCGTGACCTGCGTCCTGTCAGTGATATTTAACATTCCTAGCGAAAAACGTATGTTCATATTGTACTAATGAATTTTGAATACATGTAGCCATTTTGGCTTTACTTCATTCCCTGCGTGGTCTGACCAACTTTGCATTTCATAAAAAACAAACAAACAGAAAAGTGTAAATTCTTTTCGCACAAATTAACAAATATGAACTCGTTGTGTTTATTTCAAACTTGTTGTATCAAAAACTAACAACCAATGAAAAATTCAGATCTTACCTTAATGTGATCTTACCTTCTACGAAGCCAAATCAACAAAAAATCCTCTAGAATAGTTATGGTTCTGGTTGCTATTAAAGAATGTTGTGCGCTAACAAATTATTTTACATGTATAACAGTGCACAATGTGAGACGGAAAATATTAAATTATGCTATTTTTGTCACACTTTCAAAATTTACAAAGCCGGGTATTTCACCCCCAAATGTGCTTATTTTAACGCTATGCTGGGACATTGAAATAAGGGCATTATGACATGTAAGGTAGTCTAACCCTTATGAGAATCGCGCGACTTCGGAATTATTCGGCCGAAGTCGAAAACAGTCGGCGGTGGAACTGTCCACCGCCGTATGTTTACGACCGCGCCCGAATAGGTACGGATGTGTAATGACGCTGCTCGAAATGAATCTCAATATGGCCACATTACGGGTATTCTACCCATTAGTTTTTCACTTTTAAAGCTACTATTTCCCAGATTTGGACCCAAAAATGTCAAATACAAACGAAATGTACACTTTTAAGCTTTATATGACCTGATTAAATGATTACGAGAAACTATTGAAGCAACGACTCATTTTTTCGCAATTTGATACCAAATTCATGAAGCGATGTCGAAAGTAGGTCAAAACAGTAGGACATGCGACTTTCTTAAATGACGTCACAACATACATGATGACGTCATATTGAAATTCAAGTATGAATCTCGTTTGAATCATGGTCCGCGCTGTATGCGCTTGCGCAACAATTTAAAAATAATTCTAACCCCATCTGAGACGGGGTTGAATTTAGGTTTGGATTCTCCCTAAATTCAGCTATCTGTCTTGTAATTTCGGCTCATTCTCTGTCCGAATCGCATATTATTAACCATCCCGAGGTGGTCAACACAAAAGTTTTGCATATTTTTTTAAAAAAAATCATTTTTTGCAATTAGACCATCTGTTACCGTCGCCCTTTAAAGTAACTTAATATGTGATTATATAATCATCGGTGTTATTCCAAAACTTAGTAACTCCAGCTTTAAACAAGCTGGAGTTACGAGTTTTGCAATAACACCGACACAATGCTGCTCTGGTGGAGTTGCTAGTCGTCATGAAGACACTGTCGGAGAACAGTGCTATGATTTTTGATCGGACTGCTTGTATTCACAGACTGATCTCGAACTATGTTAGTCATAGAAGCCAATAAGCACCATTTTCAATTATACTGGCTCATTAACAATTTAAAGTTTTAAGACTTTTAATGATTGCGACAAAGGAAGTTAATAGTAGTTGTTGGTCTACTTTCTTCATACTTTTACCCGCGTTAGTTGCGTGTATGTAGTTGTTTGAAAAGAAAAGAACATAAATCTAGAACAAAACAGGAAATAAAATGCAAAATGCGTACTTCTGAACTTCCTTGTTTTATTGGGTAGATCTTCCTTTCAAACAAACTGATTTCGAAATCACAAAAGGAAAATTTGAAACTGCTTTGTCATCAGCAATTTTCTTTGTGTTCCAGTTTTTAAAGAAAACATCCCGAATGTGTGACTGTCACTACCAGTATTTCCCTTTCCAAACTAGAACCGGGTTAAATTGACGCTCTAAAAGAAAGGGCTTTGGAAACATTGAAACAAAAGAAGAAAATCCGGGATATGATTGATGAAAAGTGTTTTCTTCTTTAGTCTCGATCTTTTTGCGCTGTATTATGCGCAAATCTAACAATTAACATCCATTTTGTCATCTGCATCAACGTTCAAATTGGAACATAGGATCCGAGCGACAAGAGCCGCGTTCTTTAGAGCGAGATTCATTGAGATATCTTGAGATTTCTTAAGATGTTTTAGGATAAAGCGCTCTTTTGAGCAAGATTTTTAAGACAATAACTGCGAGCCGCCATTACTCTATACTTATTTCGGAACCCCTCGGTAAATTCTGTGGAATCTGTATGGAAGAGAATTGACCGAGTTGTTCCGAATGCTCCATGATTCAAAAAACCGCGGAGTTCCGAATGCTCCTTACTTCATAAAAATGACGTCATGATGACGTCATTTGTATGAAGTATGGAACATTCGGAACACCTCGCTTATAATCTCGGTCTCAAAGACGCTGTATCAAAAACATCTTAAGAAATCTTAAAAAATCTAGCTCTAAAGAACGCGCCTAAGATGTTCAGGTGGTCTGTTTGCAATCTGCTACAGGCGACAAAGACTGGATTTATGTATAGAGTGACTCTAAATTTTCACCAGCCTTTTCAATGGCCGTCAAAGCCAAGTCTTATTTTGGAAAATATTTCAGGAATATTTAGGGAAACACAATAAAAGGTAAAGGATACCGTATACATTCCGCCACATCTTTCTTCCATCTCCCACTACCGTCAATAGGGAGCCAGTATGGGGGTCCAAACACTCTGAAATTGCCATGTAGATTATTTACAAGGAAGTCAAGTTAACACTTTTCAAAACATAATTTGGCTTTCACGCTCCTTATAGAAAGGTTTTGGGAAAGGTTTTTGGAAAAGATTCAGACAAAATGCTGAAAACACCATCCCTGATTGTAAAAGCTTGAAAAAAAAGAGAAGAAAATACTTATTACCAACATGTTTACTTTTTGAAACCATAATGTTAAAATTTCATTCCTTTGGCATCAATTAATATTTCGGTCACAAAAGAGTTCATTTGTGCAGTCCCAAATTACGCTGAATGGGAAATGGTTACTGAAGCCATTTTAACCAATTACTGCACATTGACGCCTTTAGACTCCTTCACAAGAAAAGGCTTGGGAAAACATTGGGGGAAATGAAGAAATTGCTTGTGACAAGCAATTTCTTCATTTCCCACAATATTTTCTACCTAAAACAACCATAGATTTTTAAATTTCATTCACTTGGAATTGTCGTCTGCAGCATCTTTGAACTTCGAACAGTCCAAAAGTTTTCTGTCTGGTAATGGGTTAAGATGTTTCTAATATTTTGCAGACGATAAAAGAAATGAGCATGGATCTGGAAAAGGGATTATTATTGCATTTGAGACGAATATATCTATGGCGTACCAAATGGGTCAAATGTCTATTTAGAGCGTGCAAGCATAAAATATACGCGTCGACGCATAAAATTTACTCGAGAAGTTGAAAATTTATGCGTCGACGCGTAAATTTTCAACTGATCGCGTAAATATACGCATCGACGCGTATTTTATCTATTTACCAATCAGATTCTTCGTTTCATCCATCAATTTTACGGTATGAAGGGAAAGGTTTCTAACCGCCTTTCCCATTGGCCAGCCTCGGTTTCACATTTTTTACTCCTGCTAGCGTAAAATTTACGCGTCGACGCATATTTTTTCAACTGCCCGCGTAAATTTAATGCGTCGACGCGTATATTTTATGCGTGCACGCTCTATATAGACTTTTGACCCATTTAGTACGTCATATATATCAGCCTTTAGATCAGCCGGTACCTTCGTGCAATCTGATCTCTTACATGTTAGAGTTTCAATAGGTCTTGAATCGGAAGTTAGAAAACAACATAGATTGTGATGCGATTGTGTGTATTCTTAGGCTGATTTAGATCCATGTTCTCAAATGTCTCAAGCGAACGTTCTTTTACAAATCCTTGCTCAAATGTAATGAAATATGAATTCCGACACTGGATAAGATAGTTTGACGCATAAATGTCAAACTGTTGATCATCAGCATTATGCTCAGCTTTTCTCTACGATGTTTCCAAACGACTTCGCCACCTCAGACCTTAAAACCCACTGCTTATTTGGAAAATAATTTATAATGAAAATACATGCAACATAAACTTTTTAATTGTTTAGATAATTATGGTCTCAGACTCGGCATATATCGACATCGGATAAGCCGAATTTCCGCTGAAGTCGAAGTGAAAGTCTGGTCCCGTTCTCATCAATGTAAAAAGAAAAAATACCTACGAAATAAATTCTTGAAATATATATCCAGTGAAATAAAGTAGGAAAAGGATAGGAATTGCTCGCTTCGAGCAATTTCTTTCCCTTTTCTACTTTATTTTTCTACTTTATTTCAATCATGAACAAGATTGATGAGTACCAAAAATGATTAAATATACTTTTGATTGAAAATTAAAAAAGAATCGGATGAGTCGGACTTCGTAAATTTTCGAGGTATTTTGACGGCACCTCTGACTTCGACACAACGAGTATTGACCGAATATAAATGTAGAATTTTGGACGCAGACGCACACTGAAACATGCTAGGGGTAAGACTTGAATACGTTTCTAGTACGTCAGGATATGTCGCTTTACGCTTATGTACCCCAATAGCCAACAATGATTTTGAGTATGCACAAAATGTTCATCGTTTTTGAAGCGTCTGCAACAGAAAAAGTTATATATTTGAGCCTGTATCTGGAAAAACACCCATGTAGGCTTTTGAGCCCAACATAGATCCAGATCAGCCAGTGCATACGCACAGGCTGATCAGGATCCATGTTGTCCTCTAATAGCTTCTTCGTGACATGTAGTAACTTACAGAGAGCAGCATCGATGCATATTGGAGTGCATTTGAGAACAGGCTGATCCTTATACTCGGTTATAAAAAATGCTATAAAGGGGCGTTTTTCCAGATCCAGACTAGTTTCATTTTCTATGCGAAACTTCGTTTTCTGTTACAGTAACTCTAACGTCTACTACGCTTCGATTTGGACCATCTTGAAACTTAATGAAAAGCGACATGATTTACAATTGTACTCCAAAAAGTACAAGACGACATGGTGGTACGGCGCTAAATTGATTGACCAAAATGTATCCTATCGACCAGGTCGGGTATCAAATTAGCCCAAAACATTTCTACGCAGTAAGAATATTTGAGTTGTTTTCCATCGATGTTTCATTTTGAGAAACGTCCTACACTTACACGTTTTATATATTCCATGTTTTCAACCGGCAACATAACGAACTTTTGTGGTCAAGAAATCGACGCATTTAGCACGAATGAAAACAGAAAACAAAAAGTGTTCAGACAAACAAAGAATTATGTTGAATAAAATAGACGGAACAGCCACACTATATAGCCCGAACTATCGCCAATCGAATTCGGCCAAAATGTAGTAATGAACAGTCGCGGAACTGTTCATTACTCCATGTCCTTGTACAATTTACCTCTCCAGTGATAAAGCTCCTGTAGCATGCCATATTGTACGGCGCTTGCAGAGCGCCGTACAATGAAAAATATTGTTTCAAGGGAAATAATCATCTCTGAACAATCATAGAGTGCAATCAGGTTATTTCCCCTGTTGTTGTGTTAGCCCGAAAAAGTACTCATACACAGCATATCGTCAGAGGAAAAACAAAGCAAAACAAATAAAACACAATAGCGATTGGAAAAGCATGTGGAGTTACGAATTTGTGATATCCCACCGACGATGCGCTGGGGTATAGCAAATGACCCCTTTATGGCAATATATAGAACATGTTGGATCTAGATCAGATAATTTTCCTGAATTTTGAATATTTTTTCATATGACCACGTGCACTGATTCCAAAGTATACATCCACAGCCATAAAAAGGTGTTATGTAAGAACTGTAAAACGTGTGTCCCAATGCTGGGATCAAAAAGTTGTTAATTCTTTTCAGCAAATATACGATGTACATCAATAAGTTGTGAGGTTCGGTTATTAATTCCATGTACATCAAATGATCATATTGCTAGTTGTTAAGGTTTAATCTCACAATCAAGTTCTCAAAAGGACATCAAAATGTTGGCAAATGAACACTACTGAGAACAAGTTTTTGATAGGTTTCTAGCCATGGAAGCTTAATCTGAAGAGTTTTTGTTTGCAAAGTAAGGGAGGGGAAGTCATCCCATATTTTCAGAACTATTAAAGGTTGGATGAAGCAATTCCATTGAGGAAGAGAGAGTAAGGCTTAAATAATGATATTACTGCTGTTGAGGTCCTAGCAAAATGTTAAACTCGCCTTATTGTACCGCTTTATTTTGTACCACTTTAGAAGGTATTCCTTGAAAAATAATATTACCACATTCCACCTCAACATGTACTTTGTCAACCTTTTTTTTCATTTAATTAGGCCAGGTGCATCATTTTGTATTTTTCTACACAAATATTTTTAACTTTGATCTATAACGATAAAACGGTCACATAGACGTTTGTAACCTCTGTGGTGAAGTTATCAAAGGTATATAATCAACAAATGAAAAAAGTAATATCAAGAAAAGAATCAAATGAATAAAAGAAATGATGTAAAGTGCACCTTAGTACATCTGTATTAAAACTTTCAACAACGACAAAATTATAGAATTGCCGAACTCAAAATCTGTAACTTGCAGACGTCAAAATTGTTATTGATAGACAACGTCTTTGTGTACAATATACATGTAAATTAAATGAATTAACAAAGAAAAAATGAGGCAAACGAAAGAATGCATTTATTTGTTTTGTCTCGATATCTCCCAGGTATTTTCTATGTAAGGCGTCAAAAGTGGGTCTTGTTCGGAAAAGGGTTTATCAAGTCCGTCACAGCTTACATGCTTTTCGACTCGTAAATGAATGCAAAGTTACGTTATAAATTCTGACAGAGCGTCAGATTAGCCAATTCCAAACTTCCTGCCTTAAATCAGACATGCTCAATGGAAGCCTGACAAAAATGGTTACCCTTGCTTGCAAGAAATAATTGCAGGAAGCTTAGATATGATTGACCAATCAAGACACAATTTGGACAAAACGATTATGACTAAGAGATCTCGCCAGATTTTAATTTTCTTATGTGAATAATCTGCCATGACTTACATGCCCTGGAATTTTATACGTCTGTTACTCTAACATGTAGCAGTAGCGTGAGAAGGTTTACAATATTGGGGGGGGGGGGGGGGGGGCAAACGTTCAAGAAAATGGAAATATGGGTGTTTTATGGGGGGGCCATAGGGGGGGCCAGGCCCTTTTTCCAAATTATTGGGGGGGCAGGCCCCCCCCCCCCCCGGCCCCCCTCTTCCTACGCCTATGGTAGTTGCATGACTAAATACAGTAACGAAAGATAAAAATGCTATAATATCTAGAGAGACATCTGTTCGAATGTTCATGTGATGCTTCAGGATGTAATAGCAATTAATTTTGTGCTAAAAATAGACTGGGTTTACCGGTATGCTTTGATAAACCGTCTGTGTTGTTATAAAATTTCGTGACTACGGCTTGATTCAAGCCGTAGTCACGAGATTTCATAACAACGCCCACGATATAATACTGTTTGTCCGAAATAATGTCACTGTTTACTAGATGAAAATATTCCCTATTATCGAAGTGGTGACGATGACATTGAACTGCTTGTACTGAAGAAAGCTTTATCATCAATAGATGAAACAAGATGAACATTGAGGTTTTTCATCATGTAAAACAGCTGCTGGCTCCGAAAATGAAAATGCACCGAATGACCTTTGGTCTAGAGGCGACTACCGGACATGCCACACCTTGGAGATATCGTTTGTTTGGCAAAGCAGTTGCACATTTTGGAAGAGAATGTCTACGAAAGTGTGTTTATTTAATTTTAAGTAGACTATATGCAATTCAATGTGTAAAAATGTTTTGCACCTCCCTTTTTCACGGGGCCGTTTTCACAAACAAATTTAATTCAATCTTTACGTAGAATACCCGCCATTTTGAGATTCATAAAATCGATTTTTTTCCGAGCTGAGTCGTTACATATCCACGGTGGGTAATCGATATATTCAGAGCCACTGGCTCCGCACTTTAAGCATTATACTAGACTTCCGGTCCACGTGCGGCTCCAAAGTTATTTGCAGATTTTGGTAAACAACAATAGGTAGGTTCTGAACAAGTTCAATGTCCCTCGAAATGTCACCAGACAAAATCATAGAAAATATACTGAAAAGGGGTCCGGCTCTGATTATGTACGATGGATCTGATTATGTACGTTGGCTCTGAAGTTGTTGACAAACGACTTTTCTGTTTGTCCAATGAATATTAATGAGGTATAATAATGAGGTATAATAAATGACTTTAAAGGTATGTGTGATCATTTACAGATGTCATGATTTTATTTACACGATTTTATTTACAGATGGAGAGAAGGAAATACCCCTGCAGTATTTGTAACAAAGTACATGTATTTGCACGACAATCAAGTGCAGTGTTGAATCTAGCCTGGCCTTTAAGGAGGCATGATGGGCCCACAGCTCTCAGTCGAGGGGGGGGGGGGGGGTCATTCAACACAAATACTTAGACAAATTATTGAATTACTAGTTACATGTTATGTGAATAAAAAGTATATTATTACATGGTAATATGCCTTTTAGACAAGTTAAGACATTATTTTCATGTTTTCATTCAGAAAAGACTTTAGGATCTTTTGACCTAAGTGAGCCATTTGGGACCAGACTACCTTCTGAAGGGACCATTTTGGATTTTAGGGGGTCAATTTGGCCATGCCCCCCCTTTAGATTCAACACTGCAACGGCCAAGTTACATGAACACAATATATATGGACAAAGTGTTGAACATACAATGTGTACAGTTTGTGATAAAAACGTTTGCAACAAAACAATGTAGAAGACGACACGAGGCAATAATACATCAACACGTTAGGCTCGAAAGTCTTTGTCCTGTGTGTGACAAGCGGTTCTCACACGAGCGTTCGGTAAAAGCCCACGACCAATCGGTACGCAATGATCGCTCGTGTGAGAACCGCTTGTCACACACAAGATAGGCGAAGCCTTTCGGGTTTACACCACCACATTTCTTTTTGTGCTCGTTCAGTTACCATGAGTACGCAAATGTTGCCTCACATTCCGGGGTTTGGCACATCAGTTTCTCCTCCCCATGATCTGATCTCAATTGACCCTCGAGATTAAATTTGATCGCGAACGTTTTGGAACAAACATCATATAGGAATGGTCTTACGTTTCAAAATGATGTATTATTGCCTCGTGTCGTCTTCTACATTGTTATGTTGCAAACACATTGTACACTTAGTATGTTCAACACTTTGTCCATATATATTGTGTTCATGGAACTTGGCACCTGATTGTCGTGCAAATACTTTGTTATAAATACTGCAGGGGTATTTCCTTCTCTCCGTCTGTAAATAAAATCATGACATCTGTAAATGATCACGCATACCTTTAGAGTCATTTATTATACCTCATTAATATTCATTGGACCAAAAGAAAATTCGTTTGTCAAGAACTTCAGAGCCAACGTACATAATCATAGCAAATCTACATAATCAGATCCATCGTACATAATCAGAGCCGCACCCTTTTTCAGTATTTTTCTATGATTTTGTCTGGTGCCATTTCGAGGGACATTGAACTTGTTCAATTATCATATAACCATACTTCAAACAGCAACACCTAGTCGAACAGGTTCAAAACATACACTTTCAAAGAAAGATATCACCCGACTCCTTCAGTTTTCTGTACAGTTGATCTCGGGATGAATGTGATTCAGAAGAAAATAAGAGGTGTTGCTCAATATCCTGTCTATTTGTCAAGGGGAAAATATCGTAGGCATCGAATAGCATTGCATTTTTGTGGTTAGAGTCGGTCAAAGAAGAAAGAAAAGCAAAAAAGCCGGCACCTACCTTCTGTTGTTTACCAAAATCTGAAAATAACTTCGGAGCCGCACGTGGACCGGAAGTCTAGTATAATGCTTAAAGTGCGGAGCCATTGGCTCTGAATATATCGATTACCCACCGTGATATCAAAACCTATTCGGGCGCAGTCGTAAACATTCGGCCGTGGAAAGTTCCACCGCCGAATGTTTTCGACGTCGCCCGAATAGTTTTGATGTCGCGCGAATCTCATTAGGGATGGACTTTACCACAATCGATTGTCTAAAGTAAAATTATATAACAATCCATCTGATTGGACTAGACGTATGTCTCGGCCAATCGGGTGGATTGTTATGTGATTTTAAAGGTGCTCCTTGATTCACACTGGTTGGTTATAATACCACCTCAGGTTACAACTTGTGAATGAATCAAAACATAATTATTATACATAGATCTCAAAATATAGCCTACTTGATGGCTTTCGGGGTAGAATCCTCGGCTTGCGAATATATCAGTAGGGAAGTTACGTACCAGTGTATGCAGGAAAGATAACACTGCATGTCCATTTTAACACGGTGGATAATCACGTGATAGAACAATTTCAGAAAACCTTCAATAATTTTGTTAATACGGGAATGATCAGAATTCGTTTTGAAGCAGATGTGGTGGACAGACGTCATCCGTTAGATGGATGAAATGGATTTGAAAAAAAATCAGCCGACAAAAAGTTATTGAAGATCAACGAAAATTTTGGCTGATCTTCAATATTTTTTTATAAGTCATTTTGTAGGAAAAAAGTCCACCATGTCCAGTTTATTCCTGGCATTTTCCCACATTTTCTGCTTCATACCGAATTCAAATTGGTCAAGTATGAACAAAAATACTGATGATTTGCTGAAATTCCGAGTCTTGTTACATGTAACCACCGTATTTCACATGGCAATGTGACACGACGGCCACAACTACTCTCTCAGTCAATCCCTGGCGTTTTTTCTGCCTTCTCTGTTTCAAAACAAATTCAATCGTTCTAGTATTAGACATATCCGATTTTCGCGGATGTTGAGAGCGGACACCCGATTACGGTTCGCTGGGGGTCGTCTCAAACAATTTCAAATTTTGTGGCATCATAGAGAAGTCTGTTCAGACGTACATCGATCGATTCAGTCCATGCACATATAATTCAAAAAGAAAAGTCACATTACAGTAAGGGTGTAACACGTCTATTTAACCCGTTTTCACAAATTCAAAATAGTTTTTTGGCTTTTGTGACTCTAATGAAACAGGTCTAGAAACATTGATGCGAAACAAGGAAATTCTAGCATTCGACATTTTTCTTTTTCCCATAATCATTTTCAGTGCAATACAAATAAATTATATTTTAATCAACGTCCATGTTATCGACCGTGCTAGTTTTGAAACAACATTCTAGAATTGTGTCGTTTGGAGAAAATTTTAAGAGTTGAAATATTTACAATAGGGAATTACTTTGGTCTTGGATTTCTTTTTAAAGAAGAAAGCAAAGCAGTCCTGTCTCGCTATAACAATGCAATATCAATTCCAATATGATAATAAAATCTAACGTATACTCTGAAATGAAAATTGAAAAACCTCGTATGTCATTATTTTGCAATTTCCAAAGTAAACCCCTTGTATGTCCAATTATGAAAATTCTTGCATGTTTGGGGATATTTTTACTTAACAGTATTAATGACACATTGTATGTGAACAATGTGTCCGAATTTCAAGTAAAACCTTTCAGATCCGGAAAGGTTTTTTTTCTTTACCTTTAAACATAAAAAAAATGAGATACAAGTTTTTTTCATTAACATCGACGATTTAAGATCGCGTACATTAAACACTCTTTCGGAATTGAAATCCCTTTTAAATAGAAACGGTGCGTAAGACATGAAAGCGAGAAAAAATATCAACAACCCGAAAAAATATGTGACTTAAACGTCAGGTTCTTGACATTGACACTTTTTAACAAAGTGATCTATACGTGTATGATGTTTGAAAATGCCAGCAATTTTTAGTCTAGCAACTATGACATTGGCAAAAGATTCCAGAGGCAAAGAAGTTTCGACAACTACCATTCGCTTGTTTAGAGCGGGCTGAAAAAAAAGAGTATAAAATTCCTATAGAATATAAAAAAAATTGCATGACTTATTTTGATCACGCACGATGCTACATAGCATATCTCCTACGTAATTTCCACGATTCCCACGTGCACACTTTAGACTTGGCCTACTAAACTTTAGAAAGGCAAGTGGTATTTTATCGTGCGTTTCTGCACGTGGTATACATGTACGTCGTGTATGCATTACGGTATAATGCGTCAAAAATTAACCCATGATAACTAATACTAACTGTATCTTTATCGACAGCGTTTGTTAGTTTACCGTTTCAAGAAAACATTCTGGAAGCTTGGTCTTTACATATGCGGAATTCTCTTGCTAATTACTTTGGTCTATAAAAAATTGATAGATACGTATGTATTATTATCCGTATTTTCGAGTCAGCTACCGTGCTGCAGGTAAGACGACACAACAAATCCTTGTTCTGCAAATCACTTGTATGCGTTTGAGAGTACACGACTTAACTGCAAAATACCTGTTGCAAAAAGGTCATAACCATCTTAAACATAAAGAAGAAATCGTGTGATGCTATCCTGTAATGTCGAATGAATTTGTGGAAATGATACCAAATCATTATACAAGTGTTTATCTCTCTGCCATGTTCGAATAAATATCAAGCATGGTAGTTTAAAGAAGCAGCATCTTTTTTGTTTGGCATATGTAGACACTTCACAACGGCATTTCTTCCAGGTTGTAGTACCAAAATGAGTTCCGGTTAAGATTTGATATCCTACATTTCTCACAGAGTTTCTGTATGGAGAGATTCGTAAAATGCCCAACATACAGTCCTTCTCAAAGGCAGACCCGCCACTGCTGCACTTTATTGATGTTAATAAATAAGCTCAATTCCAGTGGGATAATATGTCAGGTTGAGACCCTTGTATATACCAGTCAGACATTAAGAATTGAGTGGGTAGTTTCCGATGATTTTGGTACTCATGACCCTCTTTTCTTGGTATGGAATTAAAGACTTAGACACGTTCTTTAACCTCATTTTAGTCATGTGGTCCGAGGAACTTTTGAGTTGTTAACACCCACAGTTGATCCCTTTTACTCTTTAGGTAACAAGTCAATTAAACAGTGGAGTGACACCTTATGCTCAGGCATGTTGAGAAGACCCCCTTTGAAAGTCCGTCCTCTGTAGTCCGTCTCGTAATCGACAAAAATCGGACATGTCTATTAGCCCATTCTAGACAAGATCGGGTTTTGACGTCCACAGAAGAAAGGGAGTAGTATAGTCAATGTATTTGGGTAATTATGGGATGAGCGATGAGCCAAAAAATGGGCGTGGTTAATCATTAACCATGACGCAGTGGGCGTGGTTGACCATTGACCATGACGTTAGTAGGCGTGGTTGACCATTGACCCGTTACATCAGAGGTCAGCCACGCCCAATGACCACGCCCAAGCCACGCCCATTTCCGGGGAAATTCCCAGTGACGTCGTACCGGACGTGACATCACGGTGAACCACGCCCGAACCACGTCCATTCGCGGGTTTTCCAGTCTATTTTTAGTTCTATCAAGAATACCATAGGCTGGCTGACCACTGACGTCAATTCAGAGGAGTCAGAGCCGAACCAACGTCATAGGTCGGAGCAACGTTATAGGTCGGAGCAACGTTACGGATCGAAGCTTAGCCACGCCCATTTACGGGTTTTCCTAGGGTTTATTTTCAAGACACACCCATTTTCGGGTTTTCCCCACGGTCTATTTTTAGTTCTAACTAGAACGCCATAGGCCGTTTCACCGCTGACGTCGTATCACGAAAGGGATTACTGCTATCAGCATTTTCTTTTGTCTCAATGTTTTCTTTTGTCTCAATGTTTTCTTCCTTGTTTCAATGGTTTCTTTTGTTTCAATGTTTTCTCTTTTGTCTCAATATTTCGCGGTTATTTAAGCTTCGCTTTGACTATGCGTAAGAACGAAATACGTTAGATTTTAAAAGTGAAATTTTAGCGATGGAAAGGAATATAAGTACGGAGGAAACGGCGAAACGGCGTTTTACCGGAATGAAATGGATCGCCGCGATTATTATGTTTTCAGCAGTTTTTATCGGAATTAGTATTATGGTTTCGACTTATTCCGAGGATTCGGTAGTAAGCGGAGAGAGTGAAAACGTTACAGGATGCATCTACGTTAAGAGATACGATCTCAGCGGTAACGCATTTTTAACGGTGTGTAACGTTAAGGGAAACATCACGATCGATATTAGAGAATTGAATAAGACAACGAATCGAGGTATTGTTCTCAATCTCCGCCAATGGCTGACTGTGAAACAACTGGCGCATCCCATTGATGAGTCAATCGATGAGGCGAGGACCTACTGGAAAACATTAAGACGCATGCGCTAGAATTCAAACTATAAATAGAAATGACTTTTGATTGGTTGAAATTAACCGTTATAAATAGGGAATTTGAATCGCAGGCTCATTCGCGTTTAGATCATCATGACGAACAGACTGAATTCGAGATACTCTCAACACCTAGGGAAGGAGTGTTACCTATTCGATAGTAAATTCGAAGGAAATACATACATTCACATCAGGGAATTAATTTTCAAAGACGGCCAGCCCGTTCCCACTTTAAAAGGAATAACGCTGACGTTATCCAGGTGTAACGAACTGTACTCCCTCCTGAATGAAATCGGATTTCACGTGGATGAATGGAATCGAGATCAGCTGTCAGAGACATTTCGCAAGCATCTAGGGGGAAATTGGTTCGTAAGCGTTAACCCCGGGTTTCCCTGCGTGGATATACGAAAATTTTGGTTACCAGAAGGGGCTTCAGAGGTCTGCGCCACCCGAAAGGGGATATCATTGACTTTCCAACAATACGACGAATTGAAAAACGGATTAAGAATGATTCCCTCCGCAGTTCCGGAATTGTACGACGTTCTACCTTGCTACCTACAACCGAATCACGTTAGGGACCAATGCGAGGAGTGCTCGCCCAATACGAAGAAAAAAAATATGACTAATTAGTGTATTGAGCTATATGTTTAAACGCGCCGTTATAGTTTGTGTAACGTTTGCTCGTTATAGTTTGTGTAACGTTTGTTCGTTAGAGTTTGTGTAACGTTTGTTCGTTGTTGTTGTTTTTTTGTAAAGTCGTCGTTGTTGTTGTTATCACGTAATAACGTTTTTAATAAAAAGATACGTATATGTCATTTCGTCTTCATTTTATCTTTCTACGTCAACGAGTACACACCATGTATATAACCAATACCGTATACACTGCCTCGCTGAACTGCGACATCGATTTAAGAGAGTTATGCTCTCAGTTGGTTAACGTGAGATACGATCCTAAAACGTTTAACGGTCTTATATGGCAACATCGTCGTATCGGAGGAAATTGTCTGGTATTTAGAAACGGAAAACTCAATTCTAACGGAATGTCGCGTTCATTCCAAGATGGCCGTCGAAGAATAAGACGCTACGCGAGAGTTCTACAGAAACTAGGTTATCCCGTTAAATTAACGTCGGTGAAAATGATAACGTCGTCAGCATTTCACACCTTGTCGACGCCCTTGAATATCCCCGAACTATGTCGAACGTTTAAATTAACGTACGAACCCGAAATTTTTCCGGTAGTCACGTTGAGAAAAGATAACGTACACTTTTCCTGTTATCATAATGGAAAGGTTATTATCACCGGAATCAAATCTTCCTTAGACGTCGAGGCGACGGTATACCCGACCCTTATTGAATTGGAATTGTTTACGTTATAAGAAGACAGTCCCTTTATGTAGCGGTTAATCATGTGTATCACCGTCGTACTCACTATTCTTCTATTAGGGGAAAATATTTTGAAGCGATATAGATTATATCGTTTGAAACGGGAAGCTGCCCAGGCCGCTGATAGATTAGTCGAGATCATGAATCGTAAGAGCTATGACTAATAGTAAAAACACACACACACACAAACACACACACATAAAAATGACGTACGAAAAATACCTAGAAAAGATCTATTACGACCCGAAAAACCCAGCGTCGTACTCTAGCGTGAACAAGATTTTTAAAGTAGTTCGCCAAGAAGGAAAATATGTCATCGGAAAGAGTAAGATTCGTAAATGGTTAGAAAAGCAGGAACCGTATACAGTTCACAGGCGAGTGATAAGACGTTTTAAAAAGAGAAAGATGATCGTGCCTTATATCAACTATCTCTGGGAAGCCGATGTGGCGTATATGTCTAATTACTCTACGGAAAATGACGGTATGGGTTATTTTCTATTAATAATCGACGGTTTCTCGAGATTTGTGAGAACTTTTCCTATGAAACGCGTTTCCGGTTCTGAGGTAGAAAGGGTCCTCAAGCCTATTCTTGAAAGCGGACCAGTACCCTTAAAAATAAGGACGGATCGAGGCAGCGAATTCAAGTCAAAAATAGTGCAGAGCCTATTAAAAGAACGCGGCATCGAACACTTTTACTCCAATAACGAAACAAAATGCCCCCTGGCTGAGAGGGCTATAAAAAACGTGAAAGGAAGATTGGCCCGATACATGACGGCCAAACAAACCCATAAGTGGATCGATGTTTTGGGAGATGTCACCGAGAGTTATAACGGGACTTATCACAGATCCATAAAAAAGGCTCCATCGAAGGTTACTAAGGCTGACGAGAGCGCGCTTTGGAAACTTCAATACAAGCAAAATCCGAAGGAAGTACCCGGACGTTACAAATTTAAGGTGGGGGATACAGTCCGCATTTCGCACCAAAAAAGGCCCTTCGAGAGACATTATGACGAAAGGTGGACGACGGAGTACTTTATCGTGAAGGAAAGGGGGATGAATCAAAATATTCCTTATTATAAGTTAAAAGATATCTCGGACGAAGACATCGGTGGTACATTTTACAACTCGGAATTGGGGAAAATGACGATTAATGACGACACCGTATTTAGAATAGAAAAAATAATTCGTAAGAGAAGGGGTGAGTCGCTTATTAGGTGGTATGGCTGGCCCGCGAAGTACGACACGTGGGTGAAAAACGTCGATTTGCGCGCGTACGGCACGTAAATGATGAATAGCTTTTACCTGTTTTTGGATAGCAGAGACTCGGAAAAAATACATAAGAACAATTCTTCGTCCGATTTTATCGTAGATTTACCGAAGGCCTATAAACTGGACGGGTATTGGGAGTGCGGATTGAAAGAAATTACGTTATCGCTGGGGATTAACCCATCGAGCAAATACATATTCGTGTGTTCGGATATATTATTCGATTCCTACGCTAGGAATAGCTGTCTACCTATACTCAGAAATTTAGAGATCGGCGAAAAATCCACCGTTTCCCAATCATTCGACACACCTTTGTACGTAAGAGTAAAGAACGAGTTGATCGTGGACGTTAGACTATACCTTACGGACTCGGATCTGCAGCCTATTTCAACGCGATCTAAGCAACTTTACTGCATCCTACACTTTAGACGGAGATGGGTTCCGTAGAATATTACGATTTTAAAGAGCGAAAATGGATGCCTTACATCCCCGATACGAAGAAATGGACTCAGCATTTTTTAGATATTCACGAGGGTCGGGCGCGACCCGATCAGCACGGGAAATACGTCGTCGGAAGCGGTGCCAGATTCAGATCACGCGCGGAGCCCATTAAACCGGAAGTGAAGTTTATTACTCCGGTAGCCCAGGCGGTGGAAATGGCTAAATCGGAAATAAAGCGAGATAAAGGAGAACGTAAGAGGGAAACCGCCGGAACAAAAAGAAAAAGAAAGGCGTCCGGATCCAGATACTCGAAAAAATTGAAAGACCAATTCGCTCAATAATGGCAGAGGAGCTACACGATAACGAGATGTCCATCTTCGAACCAGCGCCGAGCGATACCACGGTGCATTGTAGGGAATGGATTCAATTTCGTCCGGTCAACCAAATAACGGAGGGCTCGGCTTTAGAATTTAACGTTCCCCAACAAACTGCGGCATATATGGACTTGAAAAGATCCCTATTGAATATCAAATTTCGTATCGTGGACGAAAACGACGTACCGTTGACCGTCGATGATGTGGCTGGTCCCGTGAATTTACCGTTACACAGCTTTTTCTCCCAGATCGATTTAGCTTTACAGCAGAACCCCGTCAGTCATTTAGGGAGTAACTACCCTTACAAAGCTTATATCGACACTATTCTCAACTCGAACGAGATGGAACAGAGAAACATACTCCAATCCCAAATGTTTTATAAAGATGTCGGAAATCATGACGACTCGGATGCCAAGACCGGGACCAATAACGGGTTATTTGCGAGGTATCAAAAGACACTCGGAGGGAAAATTGTCAATCTAGAAGGACCCATCATGCTCGACCTTTTTCAACAAAACAGGCTGATCGTGAACGGAATCACCCTTTCCCTCAAATTGTGGCCGTGTCGAAACTCTTTCGGACTTATCACAGACGCTATTTCACCGAAAATAAAGGTGCAAATCGTCGACGCGTGCTTTAAACTATGTCTTCAGCGACCCAACTCGGCCGTTCTCGTGGCGCATAGCGAAATGATGAAGAAAGACATTTGGCCGACCTATCCCTATTTTCGTTCGGATATCAAAGTAGCGTCCATTCCTTCCGGAATGTACAGTTTCACGTCCGACGATTTATACCAGGGTCTGGTCCCCAATAGGCTGATCATTGGACTGGTATCGAGCTCGTCCTATTCGGGGAACTACGCGACGTCGCCGTTTAATTTCAAGCACTACGACTGCAACTCTATCGGCTTATTCGTAGACGGTCAGTCTTTTCCGGGTAAACCGATGCGCCCTGACTTTTCGAACGATACCTACGTTGACTGCTACAGAACGTTGGCAACGTTTCGTCATGACGTCAACGTAACCCAGGATGAATATAAAAAGGGTTACGCGTTATACGTATTTGATGTCAACCCATTCGTCAAATTTAACGTTAAGAGAAGAGGACATTGTCGTTTAGAGATTGGTTTTGCCAAACCCCTTCCAGAGAGTGCCAACGTCATTATGTACGGAACATTTCCGGAAGTGATTAACGTAGACGAAAGTAGAAATATTATATTACAATAAAAAAAAGATTGTACATGTATGTTAACAAATTTTATTAATAAAAATTGAACAAAACATTCGATTTAGTTTTCGTTATATAGTAATCCAAGACTGTCGCGAAACAGTTTTTGTTTCGCGTTTATCTTCCTTAGTTACTGGACGCCCGGGTGGTTTGACTATTTCCATCTTCTTCGAGCTGAATCGAGTTTTGACGTCCCCTCTCTTTTTCTTCGGTTTGTCCGCAGAATCCACGCTCGTTTCGGTAATTTCGTCTTTCCGGTAATTTTTCTTCGGTTTGTCCGAAAAGTCCACACTCGTTTCGGTAATTTCGTCTTTCCGGTAATTCTCGATGAGTCTCCTATATTTATCGTAAGGGACTAGAACCGCTTTCTGCATGTTGTAAAGGTAGGTAATCCTCGACAGTTTGTAATAATGCTAAAACGTCCGCGGATTTACCGTTTAATCGCCGTTTTTTCTCGGTGTATCCGATAGTCAAATCGCCCAATAAGCGAATAACGCCAACGCGTCTTTTTAGTTTTTCTTTTTGGGCCTCGGTTAATTGAATCACAGACCTCAACACGTTATGGGCTATTTCTTCCAATACTTTCAACTGTTCTTTAGAAGCCGTAGCGAGTAGAAAATTTCTCTGTTCCCTGGTACAGGAAAGAAACAACGTTAAAAAATGTCGGTGTTCCGTAACGCGTTTCATCTTCTTACGTTAACGTGTAAACAATCGGGTCTTCTCCGGGAAAGATCGAAGTTCTTAATCTGCGCGAATCCTCTCCGTGGGGTGTGGTATCCACTACAAGATATCCCCAAGGTCGTTTGAGGGCGTCTTGATAGGCTTCAACGAAACCCTTAGTTTTTCCCGGGTATAATTGTCTCCCTAAAATCGATATTTGCGACACGTCTCTTACGTTCTTCATCAAAACCAAGTAAAAGGTGTTTAAAGCTATTGTCTTACTATGTTTCCCTTGCGCGAATAGATTTTGGGAAATGAAAATGACGCTGATGTTTCGGTGATGACATCCTCGAGTGAAAAGTAACTCCATGTCGGGATTACGTACGACTTCGTGACATAAATCGTCAATTACGATTAAACGATGTCGTCGTTCCGTCGTATATTCGTCTAGTTCGGCACTCGTAACGAGACCTTGTTTAAACGTTATATTCGGCACCGTCTTTTCCATCTCTTCGAATAACGGTTGGTGAATACCGTAAAGGTATAAGATATCTTTGGGCGGATCCTCGGAGTACATATCGTTCAAATTTCGTAAAAACCTGTATACGAAGCTAGTTTTACCGGATGACGTCATTCCAGAAATAGAAATAGATGAGCGAGGTTGAAAGGGAAGAAGGGCTTTCATTTTTTCTTTAGTGACGGGTTAGGTAAAACGTATCCGATGCTAGCGCTCAAAAGGCTGATCCAAACTTCAGAAAGTCCGTTATGACAGGATAGGTTCACGATAGCGGCTATCGAAATTAAGTAGACCAGTAGAATCTGGCAAAAATAGACGATTTCGGCACGTGGCACAGCCCGTCCCATAAAGATCCAATTCTCTTCGGTTACCATTGTTCTTACATCATTAAATGCACCACATCTTCTTACGCTCTTACTTTTAAATATATTTTTCCCGTTCACCCACGCGCACACGTACACGCAGAGCTACGAGCACACACACACACACAGACGCACGCACAGACACACACACACACAGACGCACGCACAGACACACAGAGACACACACACAGAGACGCACGCACAGACACACAGAGACACACACACAGAGACGCACGTACACACACACACAGGCACGCGCGCGCGCAGTTCATTTAAACAATAACAAAACTGAATTCAAATAATAGCGCTTTATTCAAAATAAACGCGGACAAATGTATACTAGAATATATATTTTTTATATCATTACGTCACGAAACAAAATTAGTTCAAGTTCGTTTACGTTATATTTTTGTTAAGAAAATTCTATATACAAGGCGTAAAAAGTGCAAAGTATGGTGTTCAAAATGACAAAGTATGGTGTTCAAAATGACAAAGTATGGTGTTCAAAATGACAAAGTGTGACGCATAAAATAACAAAGTGTGACGCATAAAATGACAAAAATCGATGTAAAAAATAACAAAGTCTGTTTTGTTTAGAAACAAAGCCTGTTTTGTTGAATAACAGAGTTGGTTTCGAAACAAAACAAAGTTTGATCAAATTTTCCTACTGTATTTCTATATAGAATGACAAAGTCTAATCGGTTTGCGGACAAAGTCGGTTTTGTTCAAAATTGAAACCGATTATATTCACTGTCAAAGTCTGCGTGAAAAATATACAAAGTGTACGTAAAATATTGACAAAGTGTACGTAAAATATTGACAAAGTGTACGTAAAATATTGACAAAGTGTACGTAAAATATTGACAAAGTGTACGTAAAATATTGACAAAGTGTACGTAAAATATTGACAAAGTGTACGTAAAAATATTGACAAAGTGTACGTAAAATATTGACAAAGTGTACGTAAAATATTGACAAAGTGTGACGCATAAAATGACAAAAATCGATGTAAAAAATAACAAAGTCTGTTTTGTTTAGAAACAAAGCCTGTTTTGTTCAATAACGGAGTTGGTTTCGAAACAAAACAAAGTTTGATCAAATTTTCCTACTGTATTTCTATATAGAATGACAAAGTCTAATCGGTTTGCGGACAAAGTCGGTTTTGTTCAAAATTGAAACCGATTATATTCACTGTCAAAGTCTGCGTGAAAAATATACAAAGTGTACGTAAAATATTGACAAAGTGTACGTAAAATATTGACAAAGTGTACGTAAAATATTGACAAAGTGTACGTAAAATATTGACAAAGTGTACGTAAAATATTGACAAAGTGTACGTAAAAATATTGACAAAGTGTACGTAAAATATTGACAAAGTGTACGTAAAATATTGACAAAGTGTACGTAAAATAATGGCGGTCTAGAAACTTCACAACGTCCGTATCGCTTAAAAAGTTGGACATACGTTTTTATACGTTCACGCACTTTCTTCCATCCAATCCACCATCATATCTACTAGCTCTTCATCCGACAAAATTTTTTCTTCGGTTTTATACGGACACAAAGTGATATCTAATGGCACAGTGTGTATACCGTCATCGAGCACTCGGCGCTTGCAATAGAAATAAGAGAATCCGCAGCGCGTCTGATCATAACTGTATATGCGATTTCCTCGCACCCTGAACCCCTTGTTACTCCCGGAGGCTGGTATACCGGTCTTTAACACCCGTTTAAAGATGGTTAAAGGATTTTTGAGAAGACGTTTAGAAACGCCTTTACAGCTAAATTTACATTCTTTAGTCATCACCGGGCGTACTTTACGTCGTTTTTGACCTTTGGCTTTTCTCAGAAGTCTAGTAGAGGCCATAATCGAACTCGTGGCTTTAGAGGCGACGTCGCGGCTTACGATATAGGTCTTGGAACACAAACCTAACATTTCATTTCCCGAGAATTCGACCTTAAACGTCCCAATTTTTCTCGCATCGTAACGAGAGTGTTTGTCGCAACATTCTCTGGGCAACCAGCGATCTTCGCCGGTATTGTACTTATCATCGCACAATCCCGTTATCCCGCGTTGATACTCAGTTCGCAATTCGGGTTTGACAACCTCTGCCAAACTCGGCGCAGCTATACCGAAGTAGGCCGAGTCCGTATCGGTCTCAGCAAATTCGAAGTCATTACGATCCACGTAATAGTCTAGGAAATCGTAATAGAAACCTAGCATCCTTAATTTGGCGTATTGCAGAATAAAATAGCCTAACTGTATAGGCATATCCATGTCGTGCCTCGATGCGGAAGACGGACTCTACGAAATTGAGTCGGCAAAGGCGATGATCAACATGGATATGCCTATACAGTTAGGCTATTTTATTCTGCAATACGCCAAATTAAGGATGCTAGGTTTCTATTACGATTTCCTAGACTATTACGTGGATCGTAATGACTTCGAATTTGCTGAGACCGATACGGACTCGGCCTACTTCGGTATAGCTGCGCCGAGTTTGGCAGAGGTTGTCAAACCCGAATTGCGAACTGAGTATCAACGCGGGATAACGGGATTGTGCGATGATAAGTACAATACCGGCGAAGATCGCTGGTTGCCCAGAGAATGTTGCGACAAACACTCTCGTTACGATGCGAGAAAAATTGGGACGTTTAAGGTCGAATTCTCGGGAAATGAAATGTTAGGTTTGTGTTCCAAGACCTATATCGTAAGCCGCGACGTCGCCTCTAAAGTCACGAGTTCGATTATGGCCTCTACTAGACTTCTGAGAAAAGCCAAAGGTCAAAAACGACGTAAAGTACGCCCGGTGATGACTAAAGAATGTAAATTTAGCTGTAAAGGCGTTTCTAAACGTCTTCTCAAAAATCCTTTAACCATCTTTAAACGGGTGTTAAAGACCGGTATACCAGCCTCCGGGAGTAACAAGGGGTTCAGGGTGCGAGGAAATCGCATATACAGTTATGATCAGACGCGCTGCGGATTCTCTTATTTCTATTGCAAGCGCCGAGTGCTCGATGACGGTATACACACTGTGCCATTAGATATCACTTTGTGTCCGTATAAAACCGAAGAAAAAATTTTGTCGGATGAAGAGCTAGTAGATATGATGGTGGATTGGATGGAAGAAAGTGCGTGAACGTATAAAAACGTATGTCCAACTTTTTAAGCGATACGGACGTTGTGAAGTTTCTAGACCGCCATTATTTTACGTACACTTTGTCAATATTTTACGTACACTTTGTCAATATTTTACGTACACTTTGTCAATATTTTTACGTACACTTTGTCAATATTTTACGTACACTTTGTCAATATTTTACGTACACTTTGTCAATATTTTACGTACACTTTGTCAATATTTTACGTACACTTTGTCAATATTTTACGTACACTTTGTATATTTTTCACGCAGACTTTGACAGTGAATATAATCGGTTTCAATTTTGAACAAAACCGACTTTGTCCGCAAACCGATTAGACTTTGTCATTCTATATAGAAATACAGTAGGAAAATTTGATCAAACTTTGTTTTGTTTCGAAACCAACTCCGTTATTGAACAAAACAGGCTTTGTTTCTAAACAAAACAGACTTTGTTATTTTTTACATCGATTTTTGTCATTTTATGCGTCACACTTTGTCAATATTTTACGTACACTTTGTCAATATTTTACGTACACTTTGTCAATATTTTTACGTACACTTTGTCAATATTTTACGTACACTTTGTCAATATTTTACGTACACTTTGTCAATATTTTACGTACACTTTGTCAATATTTTACGTACACTTTGTCAATATTTTACGTACACTTTGTCAATATTTTACGTACACTTTGTATATTTTTCACGCAGACTTTGACAGTGAATATAATCGGTTTCAATTTTGAACAAAACCGACTTTGTCCGCAAACCGATTAGACTTTGTCATTCTATATAGAAATACAGTAGGAAAATTTGATCAAACTTTGTTTTGTTTCGAAACCAACTCTGTTATTGAACAAAACAGGCTTTGTTTCTAAACAAAACAGACTTTGTTATTTTTTACATCGATTTTTGTCATTTTATGCGTCACACTTTGTTATTTTATGCGTCACACTTTGTCATTTTGAACACCATACTTTGTCATTTTGAACACCATACTTTGTCATTTTGAACACCATACTTTGCACTTTTTACGCCTTGTATATAGAATTTTCTTAACAAAAATATAACGTAAACGAACTTGAACTAATTTTGTTTCGTGACGTAATGATATAAAAAATATATATTCTAGTATACATTTGTCCGCGTTTATTTTGAATAAAGCGCTATTATTTGAATTCAGTTTTGTTATTGTTTAAATGAACTGCGCGCGCGCGTGCCTGTGTGTGTGTGTACGTGCGTCTCTGTGTGTGTGTCTCTGTGTGTCTGTGCGTGCGTCTCTGTGTGTGTGTCTCTGTGTGTCTGTGCGTGCGTCTGTGTGTGTGTGTGTCTGTGCGTGCGTCTGTGTGTGTGTGTGTGCTCGTAGCTCTGCGTGTACGTGTGCGCGTGGGTGAACGGGAAAAATATATTTAAAAGTAAGAGCGTAAGAAGATGTGGTGCATTTAATGATGTAAGAACAATGGTAACCGAAGAGAATTGGATCTTTATGGGACGGGCTGTGCCACGTGCCGAAATCGTCTATTTTTGCCAGATTCTACTGGTCTACTTAATTTCGATAGCCGCTATCGTGAACCTATCCTGTCATAACGGACTTTCTGAAGTTTGGATCAGCCTTTTGAGCGCTAGCATCGGATACGTTTTACCTAACCCGTCACTAAAGAAAAAATGAAAGCCCTTCTTCCCTTTCAACCTCGCTCATCTATTTCTATTTCTGGAATGACGTCATCCGGTAAAACTAGCTTCGTATACAGGTTTTTACGAAATTTGAACGATATGTACTCCGAGGATCCGCCCAAAGATATCTTATACCTTTACGGTATTCACCAACCGTTATTCGAAGAGATGGAAAAGACGGTGCCGAATATAACGTTTAAACAAGGTCTCGTTACGAGTGCCGAACTAGACGAATATACGACGGAACGACGACATCGTTTAATCGTAATTGACGATTTATGTCACGAAGTCGTACGTAATCCCGACATGGAGTTACTTTTCACTCGAGGATGTCATCACCGAAACATCAGCGTCATTTTCATTTCCCAAAATCTATTCGCGCAAGGGAAACATAGTAAGACAATAGCTTTAAACACCTTTTACTTGGTTTTGATGAAGAACGTAAGAGACGTGTCGCAAATATCGATTTTAGGGAGACAATTATACCCGGGAAAAACTAAGGGTTTCGTTGAAGCCTATCAAGACGCCCTCAAACGACCTTGGGGATATCTTGTAGTGGATACCACACCCCACGGAGAGGATTCGCGCAGATTAAGAACTTCGATCTTTCCCGGAGAAGACCCGATTGTTTACACGTTAACGTAAGAAGATGAAACGCGTTACGGAACACCGACATTTTTTAACGTTGTTTCTTTCCTGTACCAGGGAACAGAGAAATTTTCTACTCGCTACGGCTTCTAAAGAACAGTTGAAAGTATTGGAAGAAATAGCCCATAACGTGTTGAGGTCTGTGATTCAATTAACCGAGGCCCAAAAAGAAAAACTAAAAAGACGCGTTGGCGTTATTCGCTTATTGGGCGATTTGACTATCGGATACACCGAGAAAAAACGGCGATTAAACGGTAAATCCGCGGACGTTTTAGCATTATTACAAACTGTCGAGGATTACCTACCTTTACAACATGCAGAAAGCGGTTCTAGTCCCTTACGATAAATATAGGAGACTCATCGAGAATTACCGGAAAGACGAAATTACCGAAACGAGTGTGGACTTTTCGGACAAACCGAAGAAAAATTACCGGAAAGACGAAATTACCGAAACGAGCGTGGATTCTGCGGACAAACCGAAGAAAAAGAGAGGGGACGTCAAAACTCGATTCAGCTCGAAGAAGATGGAAATAGTCAAACCACCCGGGCGTCCAGTAACTAAGGAAGATAAACGCGAAACAAAAACTGTTTCGCGACAGTCTTGGATTACTATATAACGAAAACTAAATCGAATGTTTTGTTCAATTTTTATTAATAAAATTTGTTAACATACATGTACAATCTTTTTTTTATTGTAATATAATATTTCTACTTTCGTCTACGTTAATCACTTCCGGAAATGTTCCGTACATAATGACGTTGGCACTCTCTGGAAGGGGTTTGGCAAAACCAATCTCTAAACGACAATGTCCTCTTCTCTTAACGTTAAATTTGACGAATGGGTTGACATCAAATACGTATAACGCGTAACCCTTTTTATATTCATCCTGGGTTACGTTGACGTCATGACGAAACGTTGCCAACGTTCTGTAGCAGTCAACGTAGGTATCGTTCGAAAAGTCAGGGCGCATCGGTTTACCCGGAAAAGACTGACCGTCTACGAATAAGCCGATAGAGTTGCAGTCGTAGTGCTTGAAATTAAACGGCGACGTCGCGTAGTTCCCCGAATAGGACGAGCTCGATACCAGTCCAATGATCAGCCTATTGGGGACCAGACCCTGGTATAAATCGTCGGACGTGAAACTGTACATTCCGGAAGGAATGGACGCTACTTTGATATCCGAACGAAAATAGGGATAGGTCGGCCAAATGTCTTTCTTCATCATTTCGCTATGCGCCACGAGAACGGCCGAGTTGGGTCGCTGAAGACATAGTTTAAAGCACGCGTCGACGATTTGCACCTTTATTTTCGGTGAAATAGCGTCTGTGATAAGTCCGAAAGAGTTTCGACACGGCCACAATTTGAGGGAAAGGGTGATTCCGTTCACGATCAGCCTGTTTTGTTGAAAAAGGTCGAGCATGATGGGTCCTTCTAGATTGACAATTTTCCCTCCGAGTGTCTTTTGATACCTCGCAAATAACCCGTTATTGGTCCCGGTCTTGGCATCCGAGTCGTCATGATTTCCGACATCTTTATAAAACATTTGGGATTGGAGTATGTTTCTCTGTTCCATCTCGTTCGAGTTGAGAATAGTGTCGATATAAGCTTTGTAAGGGTAGTTACTCCCTAAATGACTGACGGGGTTCTGCTGTAAAGCTAAATCGATCTGGGAGAAAAAGCTGTGTAACGGTAAATTCACGGGACCAGCCACATCATCGACGGTCAACGGTACGTCGTTTTCGTCCACGATACGAAATTTGATATTCAATAGGGATCTTTTCAAGTCCATATATGCCGCAGTTTGTTGGGGAACGTTAAATTCTAAAGCCGAGCCCTCCGTTATTTGGTTGACCGGACGAAATTGAATCCATTCCCTACAATGCACCGTGGTATCGCTCGGCGCTGGTTCGAAGATGGACATCTCGTTATCGTGTAGCTCCTCTGCCATTATTGAGCGAATTGGTCTTTCAATTTTTTCGAGTATCTGGATCCGGACGCCTTTCTTTTTCTTTTTGTTCCGGCGGTTTCCCTCTTACGTTCTCCTTTATCTCGCTTTATTTCCGATTTAGCCATTTCCACCGCCTGGGCTACCGGAGTAATAAACTTCACTTCCGGTTTAATGGGCTCCGCGCGTGATCTGAATCTGGCACCGCTTCCGACGACGTATTTCCCGTGCTGATCGGGTCGCGCCCGACCCTCGTGAATATCTAAAAAATGCTGAGTCCATTTCTTCGTATCGGGGATGTAAGGCATCCATTTTCGCTCTTTAAAATCGTAATATTCTACGGAACCCATCTCCGTCTAAAGTGTAGGATGCAGTAAAGTTGCTTAGATCGCGTTGAAATAGGCTGCAGATCCGAGTCCGTAAGGTATAGTCTAACGTCCACGATCAACTCGTTCTTTACTCTTACGTACAAAGGTGTGTCGAATGATTGGGAAACGGTGGATTTTTCGCCGATCTCTAAATTTCTGAGTATAGGTAGACAGCTATTCCTAGCGTAGGAATCGAATAATATATCCGAACACACGAATATGTATTTGCTCGATGGGTTAATCCCCAGCGATAACGTAATTTCTTTCAATCCGCACTCCCAATACCCGTCCAGTTTATAGGCCTTCGGTAAATCTACGATAAAATCGGACGAAGAATTGTTCTTATGTATTTTTTCCGAGTCTCTGCTATCCAAAAACAGGTAAAAGCTATTCATCATTTACGTGCCGTACGCGCGCAAATCGACGTTTTTCACCCACGTGTCGTACTTCGCGGGCCAGCCATACCACCTAATAAGCGACTCACCCCTTCTCTTACGAATTATTTTTTCTATTCTAAATACGGTGTCGTCATTAATCGTCATTTTCCCCAATTCCGAGTTGTAAAATGTACCACCGATGTCTTCGTCCGAGATATCTTTTAACTTATAATAAGGAATATTTTGATTCATCCCCCTTTCCTTCACGATAAAGTACTCCGTCGTCCACCTTTCGTCATAATGTCTCTCGAAGGGCCTTTTTTGGTGCGAAATGCGGACTGTATCCCCCACCTTAAATTTGTAACGTCCGGGTACTTCCTTCGGATTTTGCTTGTATTGAAGTTTCCAAAGCGCGCTCTCGTCAGCCTTAGTAACCTTCGATGGAGCCTTTTTTATGGATCTGTGATAAGTCCCGTTATAACTCTCGGTGACATCTCCCAAAACATCGATCCACTTATGGGTTTGTTTGGCCGTCATGTATCGGGCCAATCTTCCTTTCACGTTTTTTATAGCCCTCTCAGCCAGGGGGCATTTTGTTTCGTTATTGGAGTAAAAGTGTTCGATGCCGCGTTCTTTTAATAGGCTCTGCACTATTTTTGACTTGAATTCGCTGCCTCGATCCGTCCTTATTTTTAAGGGTACTGGTCCGCTTTCAAGAATAGGCTTGAGGACCCTTTCTACCTCAGAACCGGAAACGCGTTTCATAGGAAAAGTTCTCACAAATCTCGAGAAACCGTCGATTATTAATAGAAAATAACCCATACCGTCATTTTCCGTAGAGTAATTAGACATATACGCCACATCGGCTTCCCAGAGATAGTTGATATAAGGCACGATCATCTTTCTCTTTTTAAAACGTCTTATCACTCGCCTGTGAACTGTATACGGTTCCTGCTTTTCTAACCATTTACGAATCTTACTCTTTCCGATGACATATTTTCCTTCTTGGCGAACTACTTTAAAAATCTTGTTCACGCTAGAGTACGACGCTGGGTTTTTCGGGTCGTAATAGATCTTTTCTAGGTATTTTTCGTACGTCATTTTTATGTGTGTGTGTTTGTGTGTGTGTGTGTGTTTTTACTATTAGTCATAGCTCTTACGATTCATGATCTCGACTAATCTATCAGCGGCCTGGGCAGCTTCCCGTTTCAAACGATATAATCTATATCGCTTCAAAATATTTTCCCCTAATAGAAGAATAGTGAGTACGACGGTGATACACATGATTAACCGCTACATAAAGGGACTGTCTTCTTATAACGTAAACAATTCCAATTCAATAAGGGTCGGGTATACCGTCGCCTCGACGTCTAAGGAAGATTTGATTCCGGTGATAATAACCTTTCCATTATGATAACAGGAAAAGTGTACGTTATCTTTTCTCAACGTGACTACCGGAAAAATTTCGGGTTCGTACGTTAATTTAAACGTTCGACATAGTTCGGGGATATTCAAGGGCGTCGACAAGGTGTGAAATGCTGACGACGTTATCATTTTCACCGACGTTAATTTAACGGGATAACCTAGTTTCTGTAGAACTCTCGCGTAGCGTCTTATTCTTCGACGGCCATCTTGGAATGAACGCGACATTCCGTTAGAATTGAGTTTTCCGTTTCTAAATACCAGACAATTTCCTCCGATACGACGATGTTGCCATATAAGACCGTTAAACGTTTTAGGATCGTATCTCACGTTAACCAACTGAGAGCATAACTCTCTTAAATCGATGTCGCAGTTCAGCGAGGCAGTGTATACGGTATTGGTTATATACATGGTGTGTACTCGTTGACGTAGAAAGATAAAATGAAGACGAAATGACATATACGTATCTTTTTATTAAAAACGTTATTACGTGATAACAACAACAACGACGACTTTACAAAAAAACAACAACAACGAACAAACGTTACACAAACTCTAACGAACAAACGTTACACAAACTATAACGAGCAAACGTTACACAAACTATAACGGCGCGTTTAAACATATAGCTCAATACACTAATTAGTCATATTTTTTTTCTTCGTATTGGGCGAGCACTCCTCGCATTGGTCCCTAACGTGATTCGGTTGTAGGTAGCAAGGTAGAACGTCGTACAATTCCGGAACTGCGGAGGGAATCATTCTTAATCCGTTTTTCAATTCGTCGTATTGTTGGAAAGTCAATGATATCCCCTTTCGGGTGGCGCAGACCTCTGAAGCCCCTTCTGGTAACCAAAATTTTCGTATATCCACGCAGGGAAACCCGGGGTTAACGCTTACGAACCAATTTCCCCCTAGATGCTTGCGAAATGTCTCTGACAGCTGATCTCGATTCCATTCATCCACGTGAAATCCGATTTCATTCAGGAGGGAGTACAGTTCGTTACACCTGGATAACGTCAGCGTTATTCCTTTTAAAGTGGGAACGGGCTGGCCGTCTTTGAAAATTAATTCCCTGATGTGAATGTATGTATTTCCTTCGAATTTACTATCGAATAGGTAACACTCCTTCCCTAGGTGTTGAGAGTATCTCGAATTCAGTCTGTTCGTCATGATGATCTAAACGCGAATGAGCCTGCGATTCAAATTCCCTATTTATAACGGTTAATTTCAACCAATCAAAAGTCATTTCTATTTATAGTTTGAATTCTAGCGCATGCGTCTTAATGTTTTCCAGTAGGTCCTCGCCTCATCGATTGACTCATCAATGGGATGCGCCAGTTGTTTCACAGTCAGCCATTGGCGGAGATTGAGAACAATACCTCGATTCGTTGTCTTATTCAATTCTCTAATATCGATCGTGATGTTTCCCTTAACGTTACACACCGTTAAAAATGCGTTACCGCTGAGATCGTATCTCTTAACGTAGATGCATCCTGTAACGTTTTCACTCTCTCCGCTTACTACCGAATCCTCGGAATAAGTCGAAACCATAATACTAATTCCGATAAAAACTGCTGAAAACATAATAATCGCGGCGATCCATTTCATTCCGGTAAAACGCCGTTTCGCCGTTTCCTCCGTACTTATATTCCTTTCCATCGCTAAAATTTCACTTTTAAAATCTAACGTATTTCGTTCTTACGCATAGTCAAAGCGAAGCTTAAATAACCGCGAAATATTGAGACAAAAGAGAAAACATTGAAACAAAAGAAACCATTGAAACAAGGAAGAAAACATTGAGACAAAAGAAAACATTGAGACAAAAGAAAATGCTGATAGCAGTAATCCCTTTCGTGATACGACGTCAGCGGTGAAACGGCCTATGGCGTTCTAGTTAGAACTAAAAATAGACCGTGGGGAAAACCCGAAAATGGGTGTGTCTTGAAAATAAACCCTAGGAAAACCCGTAAATGGGCGTGGCTAAGCTTCGATCCGTAACGTTGCTCCGACCTATAACGTTGCTCCGACCTATGACGTTGGTTCGGCTCTGACTCCTCTGAATTGACGTCAGTGGTCAGCCAGCCTATGGTATTCTTGATAGAACTAAAAATAGACTGGAAAACCCGCGAATGGACGTGGTTCGGGCGTGGTTCACCGTGATGTCACGTCCGGTACGACGTCACTGGGAATTTCCCCGGAAATGGGCGTGGCTTGGGCGTGGTCATTGGGCGTGGCTGACCTCTGATGTAACGGGTCAATGGTCAACCACGCCTACTAACGTCATGGTCAATGGTCAACCACGCCCACTGCGTCATGGTTAATGATTAACCACGCCCATTTTTTGGCTCATCGCTCATCCCATAATTACCCAAATGCATTGACTATACTACTAAAGGGTTTTGAAAAAAATCGAAACAAAAGATGCTGATAGTGAGCATTTTCTGCCATTTTCTCAATTTTTTCCTGCTATTATTTACAAAAGTACTAATCTAATCTATTAATGTCAATTTTGGAAAAGGTCAACAGAAATATTGACTTTTTCTTCTTGTTGTGTCACATGATACCCCGCCGTGATTTAAAACGAGTTAAGGTGACATGAGTATTGATAGATACAGATGTAAAAGGTTTTAATTAGACTTTCGGACAGCATGACAATAGTGTTGACGCTTGATTGCAAATGGACCCAATTCATGATGCTAATGGTAGACAGGTGGTGTTGAAGAGCGGCCCTCTATATTATCATCTTAGGTCAAGTAAAATATGTGTGGTTCATGGTGAACACAAAATAAATATGTCACCAGAGATTCATTTTGACACTGTCACTCTTCAACGAAATGGATCTATTGTGTATATATATTGTGCCGATTTTCGTTCTTGCCTATTTTCGAAATTCGGCAAATCCCTGCAGAACTCATTTGCCTAATTTCGAAACTCGGCGAAACAGCTTATTTATAATCATTTTATGGTATATCGGGCCATTTTCTGTGCAGAACTCATCTTCAAAATATCCGTTTTAGGGAGGTATCACAGTTAGCACTTACAAAATCATTTTAAGCCGTTTTTAGTCCAATAAAAGTTCGGTACGGAACATCTAAAGTTCCGTACCGAACAGAACATACGGAACATTCTTCTTCCATTTGCGCGGAAGTTGATTTGTACCCTAAGCAATTCGCACCTTATTTTTTATCAGAGACATAGATAAACATTATATTACATGTCTCTGCTTTTATCAATTCGTTTACACGTTCCATAGGACATCAAATTTATGATATTTATGATAATATCGCCATAAAAATCATATCTAAACTCGATTTCATTTATCTATTCAAAAAGTTGCAGTTCCATATTTTTGGAGCCTGAATTAGATCCATTGCTTTGGGCTTTCTAACCACCGAAATTAAAATGGTTTCACTAAGTTAAATATCGGAATTTTAGAAATGGTTCTTTTAAAGCAAACAAGATTTATTATGAAGCTTTTCATCTGCTAAATATATGTGATCTACAATAGATCTGCATACTTATGTTAATAAATTTGATTTGTTCTAATTGCATTTAGACTTTGAAGATAACTAACTCAAAATAGTGAGCCCACCATGCTGGCCAGAACCAGCGACCAACTCAGCCAAACAAGCCGATCCTTCCCACCATGCTGGCCAGAACAAGCGACCAAACCAGCCGAGCAAACCTATCCTTTCCACCCTGCTGGCCAGAACTAGCGACCAACTCAGCCGAACAAGCCGATACTTCCCACCGTGCTGGCCAGAACAAGCGACCGACCCATCCGAACAAGCAGATCCTTCCCACCTTGCTGGCCAGAACTAGCGACTGACCTAGCCGAACAAGCAGATTCTTCCCACAATGCTGGGCAGAACAAGCGACCGACCCAGCTGAACAAACCGATTCTTCCCATGTGCTTGCCAGAACAAGCGCCCGACCCAGCCACACAAACCGATCCTTCCCACCATGCTGGCTAGAACTAGCGACCAACACAGCCGAACAAACCAATCCTTCCCACCGTGCTGGCCAGAACAAGCGACCGACCAAGCCAAACAAGCCAATCCTTCCCAACGTGCTGGCCAGAACAGCGACCAACTCAGCCAAACAAGCCGATCCTTCCCACCATGCTGGCCAGAAAAAGCGACCAAACTAGCCGAGCAAACCTATCCTTCCCACCCTGTTGGCCAGAACTAGCGACCAACTTAGCCGAACAAGCCGATACTTCCCACCGTGCTGGCCACAAAAAGCGACCTACCCATCCAAACAAGCAGATCCTACCCACCGTGCTGGCCAGAACAAGCGACTGACCTAGCCGAACAAGCGGATTCTTCCCACTATGCTGGCCAGCACAGTCGACCGACCCAGCCGAACAAACTGATTCTTCCCATGTGCTGGCCAGAACAAGCGACCGACCCAGCCGAACAAACTGATCCTTCCCACCGTGCTGGCCAGAACAAGCAACCAAACCAGCCAAACAAACCTTTCCTTCCCACCGTGCTGGCCAGAACTAGCGACCGACCCATCCGAACAAGCAGATCCTTCCCACCGTGCTGGCCAGAACTACCGACTGACCTAGCCGAACAAGCGGATTCTTCCCACTATGCTGGCCAGAACAAGCGACCAACTCAGCCGAACAAGCCGATACTTCCCATCGTGCTGGCCAGAACAAGAGACCGACCCAGCCAAACAAACCGACCCTTCCCATCGTGCTGGCCAGAACAAGCGACCAAACCAGCCCACAAACCTATCCTTCCCACCGTGCTGGCCAGAACTAGCGACCAACTCATCCGAACAAGCCAATCCTTACCACCGTGCTGGCCAGAACAAGCGACCGACCCATCCGAACAACCAGATCCTTCCCACCGTGCTGGCCAGAACAAGCGACCGACCCATCCGAACAAGCAGATCCTTCCCACCGTGCTGGCCAGAACTAGCGACTGACCTAGCCGAACAAGCGGATTCTTCCCACTATGCTGGCCAGAACAAGCGACCAACTCAGCCGAACAAGCCGATACTTCCAACCGTGCTGGCCAGAATAAGAGAACGACCCATCCGAACACTCAGATCCTTCCCACCGTGCTGGCCAGAACAAGCGACTGACCTAGCCGAACAAGTGGATTCTTCCCACTATGCTGGCCAGAACAAGCGACCGACCCAGCCGAACACACCGATTCTTCCCATGTGCTGGCCAGAACAAGCGACCGACCCAGCCAAACAAACCGGTCCTTCCCATCGTGCTGGCCAGAACAAGCGACCAAACCAGCCCACAAACCTATCCTTCCCACCATGCTGGCCAGAACTAGTGACCAACTCATCCAAACAAGCCGATCCTTACCACCGTGCTGGCCAGAACAAGCGACCGACCCATCCGAACAACCAGATCCTTCCAACCGTGCTGGCCAGAACTAGCGACTGACCTATCCAAACAAGAGGGTTCTTCCCACTATGCTGGCCAGAACAAGCGACCGACCCAGCCGAACAAACTGATTCTTCCCATGTGCTGGCCAGAACAAGCGACCGACCCATCCGAACAAGCAGATCCTTCCCACCGTGCTGGCCAGAACTAGTGACTGACCTAGCCGAACAAGTGGATTCTTCCCACTATGCTGGCCAGAACAAGCGACCGACCCAGCCGAACAAACCGATTCTTCCCATGTGCTGGCCAGAACAAGCGCCCGACCCAGCCAAACAAACCGATCCTTCTCACCTTGCTGGCCAGAACTACAGAACGAGAAATGGATCTTATACTATTATAATCTTTCTAATAAGTATGCATGATTCCGCTTACAGTACGACCTCTCAACGTCATGATGACATCATTTATCCTGTGACCTAATTCTATCAGAAAATTCAGATAAAATGTTGCCGTATTTCTTTCTCGCATGCGGATAAATATCGATACACAAGAAGACGGGTTTCGTTTATCCATGAATGGCACTGTACTTTCGTTTTAAAATAGACTGGATTTTGATATCGACTGGGACCCACAGATGAAGTTTTTACATTCTGGTGTACACGTTTACAATAAAGTAGCGCATCCAATGGGTGGGGGAGTTTTCGAGGTTCAAAGGAAACCCCTCTCAGCGGCGGATCCAGACTTTGTAAGGGGTTCGATTTTACAAATAGGTGGTTTGTTCTCTTATTATTACAAAATTCTGACTGAATTTTTACATGAAATTGAAATAATTAGGATTCAGAGGAGGTTCTTTTGATTCCCGCACCCCCTCTGGATCTGCCACTATATCCGCAGCCTGATTATTTCATTTCAATGCAGAAATTCAGTCAAAATTGTATAATACTTGGAAAACGAACCTCTCTATTTGTAAATTCGAACCCCATCACAGAAATCCCGGATTCGCGGCAGCAACGAGTACGTACGAAGTATCAAAAATAAAAGTAAACCGTAAAATAATCATTATGTCGTTGTTCGATTCATTACTATTAAATTGGCGAGAATAAATCGACAGAAATAGCTCTTCACCACACTGCCGCAGTAAACCGTAAATAATATCAACATTTCGGGCGTTTTTTGATTCAATTATCAATAAACCGGCGAAAAAATCGACAGAAATAGTTCTGCATGACACACGGAACTTACTGAATCATAATTTTGAAAATGGATGCCCTGTTTCGAAATTAGGCATGCCCAATTTCGAAATTAGGCAAAAAACTAAAAAACGGCACAACATATAATTTACTGTAAAATTTAGCAGAATGTAGCTTCTCTAACCTGTTTCGTTGGGACCTTTTACTTAGTCTGCCTGATAGACCATTTCCGGGCTTTTAATATAGTACCAATAAAGTGGTATCAAGAGCACAAAAATCTTCAGCTATGCAACTTTGAACACAACCACTCTGGCACTTTTCCATCTATACATGTACTGGAAGCATTTGACATACGATGTGACTCCTCAACGAAACGGGCCTATTCAGTATACATGTGTAGTAAAATGGGTCTGTTTGGCAGCATCTAGTTTCTCTCAGTAGTCTTTGTTGGACTTTTTACATCAGTCTGGCTGAGAGATCATTTCTTGGTCTTCAATATACTACCAATGAAGTGGTATCAATAGCACCAAAACCTTCAGCTACGCTTCCGTGAACAAAACCACCATTGGAATTTGCCATCTCTTTCGGGATCTTTCGTGACACACCCCCAATGAACTAATAGGTCATTACCACACAAGAAGTAGTTCCTGAACATTAAAAGACTTCCTGGCAGTGCATTGGTGGTCCACCAGTGTGTAGAACCATATTTTATTCGGCTGTCTATTCTACAGAAACAGAATCAGTAAAACAAAAGGAGGAAATCAATTTTGACAGGAACTCATTAAAAATATTGTGTACTAATAGAGATTTACGAATTAGTACGAAATGGAATACGAATACGAAACCGAGATAAATTGTAGGGGGGAGGGAGCATCTCAGCATTCGTGATGATGGTTCCCCTATTTCTGTGTTCAGTGAACGTGTCTAAATTCGGAGGTGGTGGGTTCAAATCCTACGTTGTCTTTTCTCTTTTTTTCTTTTTATGTACCAGTATTCCCTTTTAATGAAAGATAGCATTGAAATTTATGTGCTAAAATACACTTCAAAGGCAAATATTTGATTAATTTTGTATATCACATTTATTATTTCATCGAAAGAAACGAAATTTGAGCAGCCAATAATTGGATCATATACAAACTGCAGATGGCATATGTACCGAAAAAGGAATCTCAATCACAGAAGAAGAGCTAAACTTCACGTCACAGAAGGGTATATTTTAAAACAAATTAACATCAGCAGATGGATATCCACCTCTTGTGTCAATTAAGAAAACACGACGAGTTGTGCCTTTCATGATGTTTGATCCTGCCCTTAACCATGACCGACCATTGACAGAAAAGTGTCGACTTCGATAACGCCAGGATAGGTTATCGAGCTCTGACCGATTCGTGTCCGTCCTTTGTTTTTTTAAGGCGTGAAGCTTGCTTCGTCACTGAACAAATCTGTCGGGTTCAGCCATCCTTGATGTACTTGACACAATTATATCCGAAGATCTGACCATGTCTGCGTCTAGTATATGACCAACTCTAATCTCCGCTCCCGAAGTCAGTCTGGACACTGATTGGAAAACAACATTTCCCGATTGTTACGGTTGCCAATTGTTTTGCTGAAAATGATCCGTTCCGTGAGAGACGAGAAGTTCCTGAGCCTGAGTAGTTACCCAGCTATGGATGCGTCGAAAAACGCCAATCGCTCTGAAAAAGGGAATAACTCGTACATGCCTCGCGAAAAAGGACTAGTTTTGATATAGATTAATTCGAATCTGTTGCTGGCAAAGAAAAGTCGTTTAGAATCGTTACTTGGCAGATTTTTTGTCTTACATTGTGTAGTCTATGCATGGTTGACAAACCGCGCGAAAATTACGGACTACGGCAGCAAATAAGAACACAGCTTTGGCCGTTTTAAAGACCAATCATCTGGCTTGAATACCAAATTTAGGCACTTCGAGTAAGAAATGTCTTAACTATTCATCTTGTCTAAAATCTTACCGAGTATACATTTTGTAAACTTGTTGGTAACGCCGATTCCTATCGGTAGTAGGCAATGAGTTCGAGTTGCAGTTGCTGCATCAAATTAATGGATTTGAACACCGACTCCGGAGATCAGTGAAGCACGGCAAAATTAAACAAGTAAATGTCCTATCAATTTAGGCGTGTATAGGGATTTTTTAGAAGTATAAAATTGAAAAGTATTCGCATGTACAAAAATATTCACAAAAATAAGTTTGTGTTGAAAGTGTGGGTTAATCAAAAAAAAAAAAAAAAAAAAAAAATCACAGTACATTAAATTTACACTTATTACAAAATAAAATTGAGAGAGAAGAAGAAATTGCTTACAACCAACATTTTCTCCTTTCTGCTCAATATTGACTTGGCTGTTTAATGCAATATTCGGCCTTTGGCAAGAATGTTTAAGTTTTATGCAACACCTTTTGACTCGGACTACCCTAAAACTGTCGCCAATCGGACATTTGCACCCCGCTGTGCTTTGTTACTGAAAAAGTGCTATGTGATCAAAAGCAAAATGACGCCTCCTTGGGACAATTAAGGTTGTAACGTTGTAAAGTTTCATGGACCTAGTTAGGGCACGGAAATAAAAAAAAGGTCTACAGACGGACACACAAATATTGCGAGATCAATATCGTCGCTTTTCTGCGAAAACCTCGTATCTGCGGCTTAAAACAAGCTGCAGATAAAGTGTTTTCGAAGAAAAACTGCGATATACAACTCTCTGCTTCGTATGTGTGTGCGCGGGGGTATACTTATTCCACCTGGTAGCTATGTAGCTCTCTTTATTGTAAACTGGCACGATTTAAAAACGCAAAAGACATTCTTATCAACCATTCTTTTCCTGCAGCCTCGATCGGCACCATAATTTGGGGACATGCATAAGACAATGTACACCCCTCACAGCCCAGCGGTTTTGTAGTGTCTTCTGTAAACTAACCGGACATCTAAACCTCCCATCACAAAATGCTCTAGTGCCTGGTACATTCAGACCACGTGCAAAATCAATAAGTTTTTTTGTGTGTACACACTGCCTAATTGATTTACTCATTGAAAACACACGACAACTATGGATAATTTTCGTATGCTTTTAATTTTTGGGATTATTTTGACAGACAGGAACCAAGTTTTTTTTTGGCTTTTGACCGACATTGTTTCGCAAACGTAGGTAGCTAGACGTTTTAATGTAGCCGAGGTAGTGTTTTCAAGGTTACTGAGACGTGTAAACGTCCAGTAAACAAATGCAGACCACCCAGATCTAGTAGAAACAATCTGTTAAAGTACTATTTGCGTTTTTAAATCGTGCCAGTTTAGATGATCTATTGACAAATTTATTTCAGACACTTTTCACAGACCATTGCTACTACAGTACTCCTTGAAATGAAATAAATACGTTTCATTTTTTTAAATACTTACCCTTTCGAAAAAGACAGAATATTTGGGCCGTCTATAATGAAAGCTGCTACAGACAACAAATGATGTTGATAGAGAAATGATTTGTGGTTATCAGCATTTTATTCTTTCGTCCCGATGTTTTTCCATGCATTTTCTATTAAGGACCTCTAAGTCATGTCTTTCTTGTGGTTATCAGCATTGCATTATCTTGTCATAATTATGTTCCATGCGCTTTCTATTAGGGGCGTCAAATCCAGTTTTTTGGTGGTTTTTTTTTTTTTTTTTTTTTTTTTTTTCAATTCAAAATTTGACATTGTATGAAAAACTGTATTTTCCACAGAATTACATATAGGCAAATATGAGTGACCTGCCACCATATTCCAAGTATCCTGATACATCCCCCCTGATTTCATTTCCATTTCCATTTCGTATTCCATTTCGTTCTAATCCGTAAATCTCTAATACACGGAAGTCTCGTTTTGGAGTGTCTGACTGTGTCTCCTTAGGCTTTTGTATTTCATTTTTTTATTTGGTTTTGTTTCTGTTGTTGTCGCTGTTGTTTGTTTTCTTGAATTTTTTTTCGTTGTGTGCGAATAAAATGCGACCAGATGAAACTGTGCTGAACCATTTCCAAAACATCAAAGCAGACGTTGAACAAGTTAAGGTATGTGTTCAAGGGAGTATGCCTACATGATATAATGAGACAAAGGGAGAAAATGCTGACTATCTGCATTTTGCCTCAATAGTTTTCCAATATATCTTTGTCTTGGACGTCAGATCTTTGATGCGAAAGCATAAAGCGATGTCTGACCAGGATATGCATTTGCTCTCTTACAGGTCCATCATGTAATCGTCGCTTTTATTCAAAAACCTCGTAACTGCAGCTTAAAATAAGCTGCAGTTACGAGGTTTTAGAAGAGAAGTGACGTTATGAAGATGTCATTTACATGCAATAAGGGTCTATGTAATAAGAGCTATGAATCTTAATGATGCTGCGCCCCCATGCTGGCTGATCTGGACCAATGTTGTTCAAAACGTTTATTAGTTTTTGTCTCTATTCCAAGATTCTAGTTTTTGTCTCTATTCCAAGTTTCAAATATCCCTGTTAGCCATGTTTTTTGTGATTGTTTTCATTCTTACTTTAGTTTTTTTGTACTTTTTTGTACTTCTATACTCCTTCTTTGCTTGTCATTATTTGTTTTTGTTGTTATTTTATCGGCGTTTTTCTACGACTGCACATGATGAATACGATCAGTGCATTTCTTCGGAATATTACGGTAGTACATGTCAATGAGACTTTTTGTCAGTCAACAGATTACTTTCATCCGATTCTCTTCAAAATGATTACCGTTTCTAGTAAAATGATCATGTGTTACTTTTGTTTATTCTTATTTTGATGTTTTGCAAGAAAGTTTACGGCTTACGTAGGCCTTAATCAGGGACTCAAAAGCGAATCTAAGCGTCAAAAGTATGCTGAGCAGTCATTGAGATTCAGCATCTAATCCATTTCCCAAACAGGACATGGTTTTGACGTTCCTGTAAGAAATGGCTTGTGAAGATATTGAGACAACAGAAGAAACTGCTGATTATCAGCATTTGCTTCTTTTACCTCCATTATATTTCTGTTATATTTCAAACAGAAATCCTATCTTTATCAACACTTTATCACCTCATGATATCTGCACTAATTTTCAAATTGGAGCAAACCTAAATTTTTGCTATTTGGAAAAGGGTTAAGCGCTTGTGTTAGTACTTAAGTCAGAATTGTCGTTTCGGAGATCATGACACTAACCAAAACTGCACTACCTTAAGGTAGTCTACCTCGAATGAGATTCGTGCGACGTCGGAATTATTCGGACGATGTCGAAAACATTCAGTGGTGGAAATTTCCGCCACCGAATGTGTACGACCGCGTCCGAATATGCGCCGCTCGAAAAAATCGGATATTGTACCTGAACGTTTACGTTGCAATTCATAAACGGTGACAGTGGAATAAACAGCGAATGTAATTCAGTGTGTTTTCTTAACCCTTTCTCAAACCACTTTTTTAGGTTGTCTAAGCTTAACACTTTCCCAAACAACAAAATTTTAGGGTGGTCCAATTCAAAAGCTGCTGCAGATGACAAAATGGATGTTATTAAAAATTGAAATAGCATGTAATATAGCCAAGAAAATTTTGAGACAAAAGGAGAAACTGCTGGTAATCAGCAGTTTCTTCTTTTGTCTCAAAGTTTTCCCTAGCCATACACATGTATCTATTAAGGACGTCAAAACCAGGTCTTGTTTGGGAAAGGGTTAAAGGATTTGCAGATGGCAAAATGAATGCAGAAAAAGATAGGATTAAAGCAAACATATTGAGACAAAAGTAGAAAATGCTAACCAGCATTTTTTGTCTCAATTTTTTTATGATGCCTTTCTTTTAGCTTCACCAAAAACATGACGCCCTTTGATGAACCGAAAAGAAAGGCTTTGGGAAAAAAGAAAAGAAACGAATTACGTTTTATTAAAAAATGAGAAAAATAAAAAAAAAAAAATAATCTGTTGAGAAAAATCTTTAACTTATCGCTTTTTTATCTTTTTATTGTTTTCTTTTGCTTATTTCTGTATTTACTTATCATAACCAATTATGACCCATTTTCAAGCTCAATTATAGAAAAATATGTTCAACAAGTTATGAAAGTATCATTTTAAATGGAGTATGATGCTGAAGTGCTCTTATCGCAAGCTGATCTAGTCATTTAACCCATTCCCTAACGATTCATAGTTTTAACTTTAATATAGTAAACTTTAAAGAATGCGTGAAATGCTGATAACCGCATTTTCTCCTGTACCCTCGATATTTACAAATGTTTCATTCCCTTTCCACTGGTTTTTCTCATCATCACCAGTTTTCCATTTCGACAAGTTTAAAATTGTGTCAATTTGGATAGGGCTAACCGCAAGTGTCATTTGATATTAAGTTTTAGGATGGAGGATTCTTTTAGGATTCTGAGCCATTCATTAACCCTTTCCCAAACATGACCTGGTTTTGAAGTCCCTTAGAGAAAAGGCATGGGAAAACATTGAGATCAAAGAAGAAACTGCTGATGACCAGCAGTTTCTCCTTTCGTCTCAATATTTTCTGTGCTTTATGATACACAAACGCTACATTTATGTACATGTATATCCATTTTGTCGTCTGCACCAGCTTCTAAATTAGACCACCCTAAAATTTTTGTGTTTGGGAAAGGGTTTAACCCTTTTCCAGATGTTTAAATCCTTTTCAAGATGACGAAAAAGGGTGACAAAAATAGACATGAAAACAAATGTTAAAGAAATTGGATTTCTTTTATATTTTAACACAAAAAATAGGAAAAAAGAGAAAATGCTTATCATCAACATTTTCTTCTCTTCCTTATTTTTCATAAAAATGATTAACAGAAATGATATTATGCATGTGTTATAGCTGACGATAATCGACCTGGCAGAGCATCCAATTCGATTAGCATGTTCTGCTCTGCCAGGTCATTCATCGTGAGGTATACTTAAATAGCGCAGCAATTAGATACGCAGTTTGTTGTGAGACTATTTTGAGTATGAATGGGTAAAAAAGTATCCCAGACGGAAAAAATAGTCTTATCTAATTTTTTGTGTGGCGAATTTCAGTTTCTTTTTGAGGAATTTGTTTTATCACGGTGGGGATTGTGCATGCCGGGATGGGTAAATCTACGGACAAATTTGCCTCGCTTCAGGTAAGACATTTTGCAATAACTTCGTTATTTCTGCGTCAATTCAAAAACGGCTTGTTGCATGTACACCGCCTTACTGAGCTCTTTCCCCCGATGTATGCTTTACACGAAACGTTTTTTGTACTTTTTGCGAAAAGTGATCCCAACCGACCAGAAAAACGACAAAAAATCTGATCGTTTTTCAAGTCAGTTGGGATCAATTTATGGGAAAAATATGGGGAGTTTTCAAATAATACACCTGAGGAAAGCGCTCAGTAAGGCGGGGTACATGCAACAAACCCCTTGAAAATTGACAAAGAAATAAGAAAATTATTGCACAATTTCTTACCTGAAGCGTTGCATATTTTGCCGTTGTCGTTATCATTTCGTTTTCTGGTCAGTTGGGATCAATTTTTGGAAAAATTATCCATGTATCCTAGGAAAGAGATTTTCATAGCGGGATACATGCAACAGACCTTTTGAAAATCGTTTTTGTCCGTATTCGTTATCCATCCCAGCATGCACAATCCCCACCGTGTTTATAAGGTTCGTTTAGTTGGTTCTGTTTCTATTTTTTAGATGAGAAATAACGATGATTTATGTAAAACTCGCAAAGCTAAAAGGACCATCTAGGAATTGTGAAATGTATTAAGGTAGTCCACCCCTAATGGGATTTGCACGACGTCGGAATTATTCGGGAGCGGTCGCAAACATTCGGCGGTGGAACTTGCCACCGCCGAATGTTTACGGCCGCGCCCGAATAGCTTCGGGTACGTAGCGACGCCGCTCGGAAAAAATAAACCCCGATCTTTTGTGAATCTTAAAATGGCCACATTACGGGTATTCTACCTTAACCATAGTCAGTCTACGCGGACTGCGCAGGCTAAGATCCCTTTCTGAACCTAGAAAATTTTCATATCTTACCATATGTTCATTTTATGCATGCGACATCTGGTTGATCTCTGCCGAATCTGGTCCATATAAATGTACTTCACGAATTGTAAACCTCACGATAAATGACCTGTCAGAGCAGCCCATGCTAATCGAATGAAATGCTCTGCCAGGTCATTTATCGTGAGGTGTACCCTTTTTCAACATGATATGACAGGTCACATTGTTAAGGTATAAATGTAGCAAATGTTAGAGAATATCATGGACACTGTCTGGATCTGCAAACAAGAACATGTTGTTCAAGTTCCATGTTTATTGTGAATTCCCACCAGGGTTCATTTTCCTACACCGCAGCTTATTTGTTTTATACCTGGTCAGCACATGCCGTCCGCATACTACGATTAGGATCGCAACATGTGCATTCGATCGATTTTCCTCGTATATATTAGCCAGGGTCTGCGAAAAAGGTCCTTAACCCTTTCCCAAACAGCAAATTTTTAGGGTGATCCACTTCACAAACTGCCACAAATGACAAAATGGGTGTTATTAAAGATAGGATTTTTGTAAAATATGACACAGAAAATATTGAGACAAAAGGAGAAACTGCTGGTTATCAGCAGTTTCTTCTTTTGTTTCAATGTTTTCCCAGGCCTATTCTACCAGGGACGTCAAAACCAGGTCTTGTTTGGGAAAGGGTTAATGTACCGAGAACAGCATGGATCAAGACCAGCCTGCGTGCTACACACCCAAGCTGATCAAGATTTATGCTATTCTCTAAGAGCTTTTTCATTATTACCTGTAGCAAATGCAATTTAGAAGAATGGATCCTCATTTGACTGCAGTTGACCACATGCATATCAGAAAACAAAGTAGTCAGAAATCATTTTACCCTTTCCCAAACAAGACCTGATTTTGACGTCCCTGGTTGAAAATGTTTTGGAAAACATTGAGGCAAAAGAAGAAAGTGCTGATAATCAGCACTTTCTCCTTTTACCTCAATATTTTTTGAGCTATAATGTACACAAATCCAACCGTGATTAACATTCATTTTGTCGGCTGCAGCAACTTTTGAATTGGATAGCCCTAAAATTTTGTCGTTTGGGAATAGGGTAAAGGGCATTTTTCTAGATCCCATCTCATATAATAGGCCTACTGTATAATGATTCTATATTTTTCTGTCAGTATTGAAAGCACTCTCCAACCAACAGAGCTGTCTTATTTAAAGATCTTCAGGATAGACTTCTTTAAAAGTTATTCTATGTTAAAGTGGGCTTACTTGGTGTCAAAATCAAATCAGCTCTTCCGCTTTTTGCATTCATATTAATGAACGGATATCAGTGTGATTTTGTAGTGTGAAAAGTATAGATATTCATTACTAGACAATGGAACTAGAACCACTGAATAAAGAACAAGAAGCAGATCAGGTACAATGTCGGGACGCCAAAGTTGAATCTGGTCAGTCATCGACCCAGAAACGCGACAGCTGGGGCAGCAGGCTCGAGTTTCTGTTCGCCATCATCGGCTTCACGGTTGGGATCGGCAGCATCTGGCGTTTTCCGATCCTCTGTGCACGGAATGGAGGCGGGGCGTTTCTCATTCCGTTCTTCTTCTTCCTGTTCACGTGCGGAGGCCCGCTGTACTATATCGAGGTCAGCCTCGGACAGTTTATAGGAAAGAGTGCTGGACTGGCTTTTGAGTTATGTCCCCTTTTCAAAGGTGGGTATCGAAGATGTTTATTTTTTGTTCTGTTGAAGATTCAAATATTTGATAGTGCTTATACACGATAATTAATCACGTGACTCAGAATTTCAGAAAATCGTCAATAATTTTGTCAATGACCAATTTGAATTCGGTTTGAAGAAGAGAAGTTGGGAAAATGTCAGGAATAAGCTGTACGTATTGGATTTTGAGAAATCAACTGATGAAAAAGTTATTGAAGATAAACAAAAATTTTGGTTTATCTTCAATAACAGTGTTATCAGTTGATTTTTCAAAAATCCAACACGTTCATCTAATGCGTGACGTCTGTCCACATTCTCTGCTTCAAACCGAATTCAAATCCGTCGCGTATTGACAAAATTATTGAAGATTTTCTGAAATTGTTGCATCACGTGATTATCCATTGTGTTTAAGCTATATAAGAGTTATCAAATGACTGTTACCCATAGAGAGCAGCCATAGTTATTATAATTATGTCATAATTATACATGTACGTATTCGCCTTCACTTTTTGCGAAACTTATTCACAAGCGTGTTTCAATGTAGAATAGTTGGTCTTTAAATTAACATTTCACAGGCATTTTTTCATATATATTTTACTTTTATCTGAAAGAACATAGTTTTCTTATGAAAAGTCTAAAACATATCAAGCCCAAATATTGCCCTTTAACGAGATATATATATATTTTTGTGCTAAAATTAAACAGCAATTCAGATTTATATGATTTTTGGGATTATTTTTTGCAAAATTTGCTTCTCTATGCAGCCGCCTTTCTCTGCACTTTACCATTCTCTGCATACCACACAACATCTTCCGGTCCTCCTCACTATAAATAGTTCTATCAAATGCAAAGATTACTGAGGTAACAGTCATTCGAATATTCAATATGTAAGTCTGAAGTTATTCATGTAGATATTGAATTGTGTGACTGAAAATGAAACATTCAATTAATCATGCATCTAAGAGAAGAAAAGACCGACGTAGTAATTTGCTTTCTTATGGTTCAAAGATCAGTCCAAAGGCCTTCCTTGTAAATGGGTCAGTCAATTTACTGAGCTATGAAATACATTCAAAGCTATAAATAGATGCATGGAATCAAAATATTCAAGGTATTCAAATGGATAATCAAAGTACCTAATCAATGTACTCTACGAATCAAAGTATTCAAGGTATTTAGATAGATAATCAAAGTACCTAATCAAAGTACTCTGCTTCTGGACAGGCCTACATTATTAACAAATTTGCTTTCCAATAGTACTTTCAGTGCTTTGATTTTCATTTCTGTCGCAATTTTAAAGGCATATTTTTCGCTTATATACAACAACTTAAAAAACCCTGATAGCATTTATACGCATTAAAATACCGGTAACCAATTTTTTGCATGAAGACATACTTTGATAAAATGAAATTGGAATGTTATGTCCCTTTAACCAATTACTGCTCAGTGATGCCTTTTGACCCCCTCACAGGAAAAGGCATGGGAAAACATTGTGGAAAACGAAGAAATTGTTTGTCACAAGCAGTTTCTTCATTTCCCACAATGTTTTCTATCCCGAAAGACCAAATAATCTTTTATTCAATTCACATGAAATTGTCGTCTGCAACATCTTTGAATTTGGAAAAGTCTAAAATTGTGTCGTCTGTTAATGGGTTAAGGAAAATGGTTACTGCCATTCAAAGATAAAATGCATCTTTTTGAGTTATCACACGTCAGTTTGATAAAGTATGCATCAACACCAACAGTACGACTTGTGCTTCCTCTTGCGCAGGACATGCATTAAATACGTGTAATTGCACGTTTTCCTTTCCCAAATAACACAATTTCTATATCGTGGGAACTTATTTGAATGGTCTCGAGTAGACGATTAAAATGAGTACTCACAACATAGAGGTTGATGAACACTGAAAGATATTTTGTTTTCTTAAGAACCATTACCCCCTCCCCTTTTTATTGATCTGGCCATGCCTTTCTAAATGTACATTGCAGGAGTTGGGTTCCTAATGGTATTGATATCGTTCGACATTTTATGGTATTACGTCACAATCATGGGTTGGGTACAATATTACTTTGTAATGTCATTTATGCCCACACTTCCTTGGACAGCATGTGGTCAATGGTGGAACACAGAGCAATGTACAAGTTGGTATAAGTCAACCTTTTTATCTACACAATTTAACTTAAGTCTAAAATTAATTGAAAGGAGTTGCAATTAAGAAGTAAACGTTGATGATAATTACGGCGGGAAATCACGGGACACAACATTTCGATATTTTTCAAGTATAACCGATTTGAAAACGATTTGAAACAGAAAAGGCGGGAAAATGCAAGGAGTTTGCTGAATGCAAAGGATAGATCTTTCAAAAGCCAGCTAATAAAAAAGTTAAAGACGACCAACCAAAATCTTCGTTGGTCGTTGATGAATTTTTAAAGGCTAATGTTCAAAATATTTCTCCCATTCCTTTAATCACGGACTTATTTCAAAATTCTCTGCTTCAAACCGAATCTAAATTGATCAAGTGTAAAAAGAGTTATTTCAACGAAAGAATTTTCTGCAATTGTAGTGTCACGTGGTTTCCCGCCGTGACAACAGTAAGTCTGTAATTCATGGCCGCATAGCATTACGGGTCAATATGTCTTGAATGATACAACTTACACATGGCAGTATGCAATCAAAGCCTCAAAGGTCAGTCATCGTTTTATATACAAAGAAAGCATTCCTTGTTTATTAACTTTATCTCATTGATCTATAAGTATAGCACATGATAAATGACCGGGCATACAATTTCTTTGTAATAGCTAGAGATGATCTGTCATGTCATTTATCGGTAGCTATAATATTTGCAGTTGTCGATCCAAATTACTGTGGACAGTTTCGTACTCAGTGTTCAAAGATACCACTGTCAGATTTACTTTCTCCCCAACAAGCCCGTGTTTTAACGTCCCTACAACAAGCATGATTAAAAGAATTGTTTGAAATGAAGAAACTTTCATTCCTTTTTCTCATATGATTAACTGAGCTTTATTTTTCCATTTTCGGGAGGCCTAACATTTGTTTTATATACTGTAATGCCATAGAATTTAGACCACTATTCCATAGTGTTTGTCGTCTTGGGAAGAAAGGATATAGGCATGTTAACATGGCACAGTTTGGCAGCATGTCAGAACCCGTCAAGCACTCATTGAGTAGCAAAATAGCATAGCAACAAATAATTCAAGTAATAACTATGTCGTATTGTATTCTGTTGTACAGTAACTTGCACGAGTTGATCAATGTCTTGGCCAATCAGAGTGATTGGTGAGTTGTTTTAAATGTATACTTGACACAAGACTGGTTTGTGAACACCACCATTTTGAATGAAAATAAGAAAAGCGAGTAGGGCAACGCATATTCACTCGAATTTCGATTCCTTATTGGTGCAAGTGTTCAATCAATAGAAATTTAAAAAAAAAAACTTTCAGGGTTAAAACATTTTTGTCGCCTTAGAACACAGCGGAAATTAGCCTAAGGTGTGACAATACTTTCACTTAGTAAAGGCGACGGCCCATCAAAGGCAATTTGAATAAAATAAAATAAGCGCATTTGCTTTAAATAAATTCGAAAATGTTGTGAAGAAATTCGAGTCGTAACACCGATTACAATTTTCTTTTTTTTGTCATAACTTTGAATGGGAGATTTCGTAATTGTAAATCAAACGTTGCACAAATGATTCCATTAGATTTTCCACTCGACTGTTTTAATCGAGGTCACTACAAACATTTGGATAATTGGTATTATCTGCGTGGATGTACTTTAAGCAATTTGATTTGCCCGCAAGATACTTTTGAGTTCGCCAGTTTGTATGAAATGAGTTTAAAAAAGAAATAACAAGCTAGTGACAAAAAAGGTATCTGTCGTATTTCTTGTAAATGAGCCTGGATCTAAAAAATACGTTTGAAACTATTTAGGTAGCTATCTTTCCAGAACAGCTTGACATAATCATAGGTTGTTCAGTACTCGAAATTGTCCCGTATATTTGTGACTCGTTATGAAAATGCTATTAGAGAAAAGCATTTGTCATGATAAGAACGAATAAAATAATAATAATAATGATACCAAAATTTAATGTTTTTGTGATTTTTCTACAGCAAACGGAACAATGCTTTCATACAACAACATATCAGATGCTAGCAATGTCTCTGTAGGAGGAAGTCCCAAAGCTTATACATCTCCTGTGCAAGAATTCTGGTTGTAAGTACAATATTACACATTGTCTAACCTTGACCTTCAAGCTTCAGGCAATGAAGAAAAATACGGAAAATGGAAGCTTTACAAGGTTAAACTAGAGACTGATGTCTCTTATCCATTAGGACCAGAGCTTATAAATGAGGAATTATGTTGTAACAATCTGACCGAGAAGTCTTAAAATTAAGTTATAATTCAAAGTTTCGCTAAACCATTTCCCAAACGACACGCAAGTGTAGTCTCTTCTAAATTGAAAGCTGCAGCAGACGACAACACTGATGCAAAATATTGAAGCGAAATGAGAAAATACCGACTGCATTTTTTTCTATGACACGATTAGATGTATTGCATTATTTCAATCCATTACCACACAGTAGGCTTACTCCTTTTTGACTCTCCAAATAAAAAGGCATTGGGAAGCATTGTGGAAAATGAAGAAATTGCTTGTGACAAGCAATTTCTTCATTTTCTACGATACTTTCTACACAAAAATACCAAAAAAATGTTAATTTTCATTCACTTGAAATTCTCGTCTGCATTATCTTTGAATTTGGGCCAGTCTAAAATTTTGTCGTTTGGTAATTGGTTAAAGGTCGTGTTCTTGACCATTTATAGGTACAATGTGCTGCGTAAGTCGGGTGGACTGGAGGACATGGGCTCATTACAATGGCATCTAGTGCTCAGTAATTTTGTGGCCTGGGTACTGATTGTGTTGGCCCTAGGAAAAGGTGTAAAGTCACTTGGTAAGGTAAGCGAAATAATAATTTACTTGGAAATGTCCAATGTTGAATCTCAAACAGGACTATGTTGACCTTGGTGCAACATGCATATAGTTACAACTGAGCGGTCAAATATTATAGCACAAGAATCTCATATAAATAAATTCGTCTTGTAGGAGTGATCTTCCTAGATGGAAAAAGAGACATGAAATATCTACTTGTTTGTACTAATACAAAAATGTAAATATATGTGACCCGTCACGCTAAAAGGGACCTTATCAGTTCCAAAGATACAAATCATGACAAACTGATCAGACTCCGTAAAGGTTAACCAGTTATCGCATGTGACAAATGGACATACAGTAAGATAGTGAAAACATTCCAGATTTAGAAAAGTACATATAAAAGTGAAAAGTATCGTCCCCAATCTGGCTGCGCGGAATGCGCAGACTGACCAGGTCGATATTTTTCACACATCCGATAAGATTAATTTTAGCGTGATGGGTCACATAATTATGTAAATGCTAAACGAAATACATCTTGTTTACATAATGGGATTTAATAGTTTATTAAAGTCTCGTTCACATATATGCATTTTTACAAATACACAAATGGATAAAAATTACAACATGCATTAATGCATGCGCCTAACACACTTTTTAATGTAATTGCTTTTTTGGACAAACAATGCCAAGAATATACATGTACAATATCTTACAGGTAGTTTACGTTACCGCCACGGCACCATACATTCTCCTGACCATACTGCTGATACGTGGGCTTACGTTGGATGGTGCAGTGGATGGTGTAATATGGTACCTGACACCGGACTTCCAAAAACTGGCATCGCCACAGGTAAAACAGTTAATAAAGACTAAACGTTAGAATATGCTCAAGGAAACGACTTTAAGGTCGCTCTGTAAAACAAGAAAAAATGCTGGTAGATAAAGAAGCAATAAAGAATTCAAATTATTTTTCCAATTTTGTTCAGAATTCTTAAAAGTAGACTACTTAAAAATGTATATTCGCATTTATACGAAATTATGGATAACAATGAAAAGCGATGACAGACTTGGAAATTCGTGCAAATAAAAAAACAGCGTCTTTTTATCATAGTGTAACTAACATTTGTCCATGAATTAGTGCTGCATGCGTAAATAGAAGTTCTGCACAAAACTATTGTAAGTGCATGTGACTTTCGAGTATTTACAGTAGTTTTGCACTATGTACGAGAGAAGTGTATATATCGTCGCTTTTCAACAAAAAGCTTATAACTGCACTGCAGCATGTTTAAAGCTGCAGTTTCGAGGTTTTCGTTGAAAAACTGCGATATGTCGTATGCAGACTTAAAATTTTGAAAATGTTTTTTATAAAACGATAAGAAATTCCGTTTATGCAAAATCTAAACTACTCAGAAAATCTAAATGTTGTGATAATTTTGAAATTGATCGATCTGCTTTCTACAGCAATCAAACTTCGCCCTACAAATTGAACCTACCGTGCATAAATGATGTCAAGGTTGGATGTCAAGAAAGTATGTAATTCGTACAGTGTAGATTCGGTACTGTGTGATATGTTGTGTCATTTATCATTTGCCAATGAGGCATCACCAAGAACCCTTGTTATTCTACGTTTATTTTCGAAGGGCAGGGTAGAGCCTAGTAAACGGCTTATAAACAACTTTTTCGCTTAGCGGTATGTATTTATCATAGTATATGTCCCGAGAATTGACCTGGCAGAGCATATCTAGCTACTGGCTAGAGATATATTCCGGCTCAGTTATCGGGACCTTTAGTGTCTTTCAATTTCGAAATGTGTACACGTTCATGACCTACTTTTTTCCCTTTCAAGTCATCAACCATCAACCCTGTAAGGTGAAAATAAATGCAGAATATGCTTAGCCTTAATCTTCGAGCACAACCAATTAGCGAAAAAAAAAAGTTTAAAAAAAGACGGACCTGTGGAAGTAGGCTTCAGTCTTGTCCCTGTCATATCTATTCGTTGTGTTTGTATTTTATGCTCTATCTCCTGAACACCAGATATCGTCGATTGGCGGGCTGGTTTTTGAGAAACCGCGTATGCTTATTACTCTATCTCCTGATATTTTCTTCATGTTGACCTGGAAATTTCTCTCGTCCAATGAAACAAGAGGCCCAGAGGGCCTTATCGGTCACCTGAATCAAATGAGCAGAAACAGTTAAGGAAAATGTTAAAAGTTAACTAATAGCGCACCCCCCTCCCCTCAGCACCACCATTTCTTGACAGTCTTTTTTCTCTTGTACAAACTTATTTAAAGACTCAAATACCAAATGTGAATTCAATCCAATAATAGAACATTTCTTAATATGTACCATATTTAACCCCTTTTGGCCCCTTTTGGGGCCCCAAAGGGAGATAACTCCATGATTTGTAAAAATCTGAAGCGGCTTCCCAATGGGATGCTTCCTGCCAAGTTTGGTAGAAATCTGTCCAATGGTTCTCAAAAAGAAGTAGAAAATGTTCAAAGTTAAGTAATAATGCGAACCCCTCCCATCCCCCATCCCCAGCACGACCATTTATTGACAGATTTTTTTCTCTTGTACAAACTTTTTAGTCCTTGACCTAAAGACTTTAACTTCCAAATGTGTATCCAATGCAACAGCTGGTTCATGAGTAGAAGATTCTTTAAGATGTACCCTATTTACCCCCTTTTTGGACCTTCATGGGACCCTAAAGGGAGATAACTCCATGATTTGTACAAAATCTGAAGCGGCTTTCTATTTTAGGATGCTTCCTGCCAAGTTTGGTTGTAATCCGTCCAATGGTTCTCAAGATGAAGTCAAAAATGTTAAGTTTACCAATAACGCGACCCCCTCCCATCCCCCATCCCAAGCACGGCCATTTCTGAACTGATTTTTTTTCTCTTGTACAAAATTTGTTATCCTTGCCCTAAAGACTCTAAATACCAAATGTGAATCCAATCCAACAGCCGGTTCATGAGAAGAAGATTTTTTAAGATGTACCCTATTTAACAGCTTTTAGGCCCCTTATGGGGCCCCAAAGGGAGATAACTCCGTGATTCGTACAAATCTGAAGCGGCTTCCCATGGGTATGCTCCCTGCCAAGTTTGGTTGTAATCCGTCCAATGGTTCTCAAGAAGAAGTCAAAAATGTTAAGTTAACTAATAACGTGACCCCCTCCCATCCCCCCTCCCCAGCACGGCCATTTCTGGACGGATTTTTTTCTCTTGTACAAACTTTGTTGTCCTTGCCCTAAAGACTCTAAATACCAAATGTGAATCCAATCCAACAGCCGGTTCATGAGAAGAAGATTTTTAAGATGTACCCTATTTAACCGCTTTTAGGCCCCTTATGGGGCCCCAAAGGGAGATAACTCCATGATTCGTACAAATCTGAAGCAGCTTCCCATGGGGATGCTCCCTGCCAGGTTTGGTTGTAATCCGTCCAATGGTTCTCAAGAAGAAGTCAAAAATGTTAAAAGTTAACGCACGACGGACGACGGACGACGCACGACGACGGACGAAACACGGTCGCAATAGGTCACCATGACCTTCGGTCAGGTGACCTAAAAAAGAATAAAAACGGCGTGACCTGTTATGTGACACAACCACGAATTCCGATTACAAAATGTGAAAAATCGATTTTTATTGACGATTTCGATAATATGCATGCACACATATGTGAGCTTGTCAATCTTTAACAATTTCAAAATTATTTTAATCAATGGCCGTTCGCAATAACATTATCAAACTCCACACAGTGACAATGCCTTACATTATCACTGCAGGCATATAAATCACGTGTCCATGGAGAATGTCACGTGATATCGTAAAGATGGCGGATATTTATTTATATTTCTGAAATCATTTTTTAAATATATTTTTTATTTGGATTCATATCTGACACCTCATATTCTTAAAACATCACTTAAAGCATGTTTACTTTTTTAAATAAAAATCAAAATAAAAAAAAAATCAATTACCTGAAATCTTGGTAACTCAAGCTGTGCCGGTGAAACGTAGTAAAGTGACCCCCATAGAATACTGACCCCCCGGTCACTATACTATATAGAATACTGACCCCTTTCTATAAAATACTGACCCCCATGTAAAATAACGACCCCCCTGATTTTATCTATAAAATACTGACCCCCACCTAGCTTATTGCTTTTATCATACACTTAAAAGTGCGTGATGTATATCGATTCAAATCACATCCGTGATTATGCTCCTCGAAAAAAATTTCGGGGAGCATTTAGTCACCATGCTATCCTACCGTTCGTCCGTCCTTCTGTCTGTCTGTCTGTCTGTCCGTTTACAGTCAGATATCAGCAAAATTTAGGCCAAATTGAATGGAACTTCACATGTGCAATCCCTTAAATACTCTTTTGAGTCTGCGTTCTCGTTTTTCTTTCTTTCCCTTTTTCAATCCGAGGCTGCGTCACAGAAAAAGAGGCCTTAATGTAGAAATTAGTGTTTTTCTAATTTCACTTCATTCAATGAACATAATTTAATGGAATTTTGTTCTTCAGTGATGAATGAGATGTTCTGTAGCCTATTCAATTTATAATTTATGTACAAAAATTAATCCTGTCATGTGAAAAGGGGACTAAATGTATGATAACATTGCGCATAGATCCTTCAGTCTGCCTGAAGCAAAATCTCCACAATTCTTGCCCTAAATTGGACGAAACTTCAATATGAACTTCGTGAAATTCTGTCAAGAACTTTTTCTCTCTGTTTCTCAAATTGATGCTGTGTTATGGGAAAAGGGGTATTATTGTAGAAGTTGTTTCTCATATTTCTTTTTATCTAGATAGAATTCAATGGAATTTTTATATTTTGATTAATTATTTTTTTTGCGACAGCTGCTTGACGCCTTTTTATACCAACCCGCACTTCTAACGCAAACTTATTTTTCTTTATATCTTTTTAAATATGCAAATAATTTCCAATTTTAAGACACCCCTCTGTCGGATAAAGGTTATCTCTTCTTCTGTGAAAGAGTTTTGGCTAAACAAATGCATTTGCGGTTTTGAGTAATGGTCCAGCTATAACGTGTTCAAATTTCGTGGATTTTGAGAAAATAATAACGAAAATATAGAAAGTCAAACACAGTTTTGCGTTGGAAGTGTGGGTTAGTATATTTCTCTATATTCAGTTGTATGGTCTTCCCATTATGTCCCCTTTAGCGTGACGGGTTACTTATACTTTTCCATGACAAACACCACACCGTTCATCCAGATACAAAATACACGGATTGGTCTTCCAAACGCGGATTTGAAAATCAACAGCGTGGGATTACACAAGGTAAGAAAACATCAACATATAGCCTTTTAATTGCCGCAATGTAAAAAGTGTTTGTGCAGAGCTGATGCAAAATGATTTATCTTGAGGGTGCTGCAGTTTCATAACAAAAGATTTGAGTAAACTATAGATACAAGCGATTTTAAATCGTAAATCACTATTTTCTCGCCTACTTCCCATTTTGTTTTATATTTGCAGAAATTATTTAACTGGTCTCGAGCAAATATCTCTTCGAAATAAAATTTCGACATCTATGGAACAAATCTATACCATTCATCAAACTGGAAAAATAAATTTTAGGTGTCTAAAGCCATGTTTAAAAATTAGCCTAGTTTGCTTCAAGGTAAAACTTACCACGGATGTTGATACCACACACCACGGATGATCTACATAATTTGGGTAAAACAAACTCGGATGCGAAAATCGGGTTTAATAGTGCAAAACACTTAAAATGACGTTTCTAATTATAATACAATGACGAATGCTTGATTTTTATAAAGTAAACGTGCTATAACCGCATCCCGTTGACTTTTATAGTCGGTTATTTACTTTGCATCACACGCTTAAGAATTTTATCTTATGTACCAAACTGTGTTTTGGAATGATCTTTGTTCTATTTATTCCAGAGACAAAAGCCTTCATAAAGAATTAGTTCAGAGCGCTGATATTTCATTACCGCCCTCAATCACTTGATCATGTTACCGCTGTGTCTTGTGTGTGTTTGAGACCTATACGAGGCACATATGAGAGAAGCCAAGTTCTGCTTGCGGGTGTACCAGGTGATTTTTCTTGGGGTTCTCCTGCTTTCTCACCACCTACTGACTGTCCCGTCTCATTCGGGTTGAAATAATTTTAAAAGGGACGTAAATAATTTCTACAAATATAAAACAAAACGGGAAGTAGGCGAGAAAATAGTGATTTACGATTTAAAATCGCTTGTATCTATAGTTTACTCAAATCTTTTGTTATGAAACTGCAGCACCCTCAAGATAAACCATATTGCATCAGCTCTGCACAAACACTTTTTATATAGCATTAATTAAAAGGCTATATGTTGATGTTTTCTTACCTTGTGTATGCACCGTTCCGCGATAAATCAGTCCCCTAGTTACTGTTGCTATGCTTCACAAACAAAATCCAATATGACCGCCGCGGATGCTGAACGACCGATTGTTTATCTTCTATTTCGGAGAATATTTCTATATTTTATCTACCTGACCACAAAAAACATGCTGGTCGAATTTCAAAAACAGGACAGAATTACTACAATCAAGGTTATATTCATAACACCAAGATTAATCCGGAAATCCAGGCGTGAAAGTGTCGCTAGTTGTTGGCTGCAGGTCGAAGCTCAAAATGAAAGTAGGATATGCATCCTTTCCCAGTGAAATGAGGGATGAGGAGATTGTACAGTCACGTTGTACTTGTTAAGTATGGTAAGTGATTTCATTTTAAATCTCAGAACTATAGAGTTTACATCTAAGCAGTTTTAACCAAGCCTTTCTGGACAACGCCAATGATAAAGTGAAAGTGAAAGTAGGTTTCAATGAACTTTCCTTCCATCCAAGCCAAGGTAGCAAATTGTCAATATTTTCTGTGTTTTATTCTACCAGATGTAAAGAAGATAAAGATCATATTTCACAAAAGAGGCTGATCTTTGTTTGTACTTATTGCCAAATGAGATTAATCAGTTATTTACCCCTTTCCCAAACAATTCCTAGTTTGCATGAGTAGTATGCAGGATGTTTTTTTAAGAATAAAAGTGTCTATTTGTATACATACATGTTACCGGACTAATTGCCTGTACTCTGCTAAAAGCTATAAATTTATCCGGTCCCGGACAGATTACCTATACACAGCTGAGTTTTGTTTGTTCAGAACCAAACAATTAGCCATTAATATTATAATTCAGGGTTTCCTTAAAGGTGTATGGGAGCTTGGGGATTTTTTCCTTCCATTTGGGTATCAACCCTTTGCTACTTTTGTAACTATTCCATGGGGTTAATGAGAAAACAAGTTAAAACATAGAAAATCCCTTGCCTACTTTGTCTTTGGTCCCAAAAAATAGACATCTGGTTGTCATCTACTAAATCAGATGCATTTCTGGTTTTATGGACTCACCAGAAGGTCCCTCTTAGTCCAAAGGTAACAAAATAAAAAAAAAACTTAGTTAACAGCTCAGCACAAAATTGTCATTTATTTCCAAATGACAAAAAGCTATATCTACAGGTTAAATGATATTCTGTTCAGACAGTTTAGTAACCTCATTCATATTCAATGAAGATATTTTTATGGATAAATGTATTTACAACACATCCACCAGTAAGAATGCACAAATATCTCCAATGCATCATTTATAGCGGCTTGTATGGTTCCGTACAAATAATGTTAACAGCTCTATATGGCTAGTTATCCGGTTCCTGACAGATAATATAAATGACTTATAGTCTGAACCAGACAAATAGCTACTGCCTTTAAAAATCATTTAGTGAAAAGAAGAGATTTCTTTAATTCAATAGTTTTAAATGTGAATGCACTCTGGTCTTTCAACCTGGATCAGTTAGTTTGATTGTTGTTTGGGATAGGGATAAGTGATTAGAATTATATGTTATAATATTCAATCTTTATGCAATTCTAGGAGTATTTTTCAAATCTTTGTTATTTGAGGTCAGGATTTATCTTTTTTCAATGATATTTATTGCCATTGTCATAATAAGTTAGGATATTGTGACTAGATAGATAGTATAATGTGGAAAGCATTTGCATGCACAAATACAAATACCATGTATATTGAGAATTATCTTTCAAATAACAGGTGAATCCATGCTGAAGAATTCAAGACACTCTCATGCTCACTTCTCGGAAACATATTCATGGATTTCCAGTTCTTCCTGAGAATCTATTGTTTCATTGGTAAGTTGTAAACATTAATATTAATATTATCTTGATGAAAGTCTCTTTGTAGGAAGCAAGATATGGCCAACATAAGGTTCTACATTTTGGTGTCAGTGCATAAAAGCATGAACAAAATTACAGTTGAAGGAAAAATGCTATTTCTGAGCTAAATATTAATTTAAGGTAGTACACCCCAAATAAGATATATATGTGACATCGGATTTTTTCGCGCGACACATTCATTACATATCCAAACTTATTCGGTCAACGTAAATTTTCAGCGGTGAACGTTCCCCCGAATGTTTACAACCTGGACCAAATAAGTTTTGATATGTATGAATCTCATTAGGGGTGTAGTTCCTTAATGACCTTTGATATAACCTGATTTAAATCCTTTTCCCAAAATATTCTATTAAGGTAGGTGACCAAAGTACCCATAAAGCTACAAAGGAGTTTGTGGTGCTTTGTCAATTTATTTTGATGTTGAAAGCACACACAAAACATTAAACCCCATGCTCCTGACCCCAAATCATATGACTTAGGATTTGAAATAACAAAAGACTTTTATAATTACAAATGTATTTTGCTGTTCATCATATGCATTGCTGTGTTTGCCACATGTATCAGTTGTTTTATCATCAAAATTTGGGATTAAATGGCCCCAGTGTGTTCAAAGCAGTTCTTGTTTACAAATAAATATACTTTGTGAGTATGCTTATTTGCAAGTATTATTCTGAAAAGGGTCAAAAGTTAGAAAGTTTAGTGACTTTTTAATGAATTAACACTCATACTAACTGTTTTGTGTGTGTTTTTTTTCCAGATTGATCTTCTATCAAAAGGAGTTGAATGAAGGTTTAACCAATTTATCAAGTAGACCAAACAGTGAAATGAAGCACATTGACTTGAATTGTTTTGTGCATTTTTATTTCAAAAAATAAAACAAGTGTATGAAAAAGCAATGGTGGTGGTACTTGAATCAATGGCAAAATTATCACACAGCTTAAACCAAGGGCGGATCTAGGGATGGGGTCAGGGGGCCATGACCCCCCTGGAATTGATCAAAAATTGAATTTTGACTATATAAAACATATTTAACACATATTTAAGCCATTGTTTGGGCTTTGACCCCCCCCCCCCCCCCCCTGGAAAAAAATCTGGATCCGCCCTTGGCTTAAACCTATTTTGTTAATCCTTTCCCAAATAATACCTGATTCTGAATAAATGTCATTTTGAAAGGCATAGAGAGAAAAGAAGAACATGCTGATACCCAACCTGTTTTCTACTTTTCTTTGAAGGCTATTCATGTTAGTAGATGTAGATCTACATCCAACTTTCTACACTTAGTAGATCTAACACTCTCAGTAATTTTATGCCCCGCGCCCATTTACAGTGGCGGATCCAGGATTTCTAAAAGGGTCGGGTCGAATTTACATTTAGGGGGGTTCGTTTTGCTATTAATATACAATTTTGACTGAATTTCTGCATGAAAATGAAAGAATTAGGCTTCAGAGGGGGGTTCGTTTGAACCCCGAGGGGGGTTCGTTGAACCCCCCCCCCCCGAACCCCCTCTGGATCCGCCACTGATTTACAACTAACATTCAACTTGATTTCTACTCGGGATGAGCAGCTGGAGGCTTGGATTGGATGTTATGTTCGTACCTGTATAGAAAATGCAAGGAGAATGATTTTGAGTTAACCAGTTGCAGCATCGTAACAGAGAAAGTGTTTCACCTTTTTCCCAAACAAGCCCGATTTTGACGTCCCTAATAAAACAAAGTTTGCTAAATATTAAGACAAAAGAAGAAATCCACGTTGAAAATCCACAATTCTTCCTTTTGTCCCAATAGTTTCTATGCTGGGTTTTCTATCAAAATCTAATCTGCTGTCTTCAAAGCCTTTAAATCTGCTAAATGAATGGGGTCAAATGCGTTACAATCAAGCGTAAACAGCTCTTTTGCTTTGTTTGGGGCTTGTGAAATGTAATGAACCTTGCCCCTTTCATTCGTTTTGGATACCTAAATCCATGCAAAAGTTTCCCAAATCGCATTTTTGCATCAAAATGCTAGAAATGTGTACAAAATTCGTATTTTTAAACCGGCGGCCTTAACTAGAGCGTATACGTTGCTAGGTAGTGTTTGGGAAGCGGAGCAACAAGCTTATCGGCGGTGAATAAATGACGCGCTCTGATTGGATGAAACTATCAGTATCGGAACGGTGCATTCCCGCGGTGTTGTTTTTCACATCCGCGTTTGGAGGACCGATCCGTGTTTTTTGTATCTGGATGAACGGTGTGAGTAAGAAATCTTGGAGTCCATCAATCTAAGTGTGTTAAGTAATAGTTTAGCTCGAGTTTGATTCCCAGATCGACCGCTATCCATCCAGATACGCAAATATGGTAGAAATATTTGATAAGCAACACATTGACGTATTGGGTATTTTGCGCGCTGATCTTTATCCATGGTGTTTTCAAAAGCCAACAGGGATCCGTTTCAAGATCAAACTCCTTTTCTGTTTGAAATGAGAAGACATGTCCTTGTGGATCCGGACACCCTCTCAATTTTGTAAAACATTCTTATAATACGCTTGTTCCCTTTAGGAAAATGCCTGGATCCGCGCTTGTCCAGCATGAACCTACGCTGTCTGATTTGGATCCGTGTTATTATTAAAATCTGTTTCATTACATTTGATTGAGCAGCATGATCTTGATAAGGCTTCATTTCTGATCTTGACTCACGGATGTCTCAAAAGCCGTCGGCTAGGCCTGTAGGCCATTAGTATGAACTTTTTCCATTGGACACCCAGACTCTTTTAACCCTTTCCCAAACAAGACCTGGTTTTGACGTCCCTGAAAAAAGGGTTTGGGAAAACATTGAGACAAAAGAGGAAAATGCTGATACCAGTATTTTCTCCTATGCCTCAATATTTTCTCTGCTATAATATATACAAATCGTAATTTTAATTACCATTTGGACGCATGTAGCAGCTCTTGAAGTCGACCTACCTAAAATTTTGCCATTTGGGAAAGGGTTTAAAAGTGTTGAAACAATAGAAAAAGATTCTATTGACAATTTCTAATACTCAATATCCACTATAAATTGGTTTTTACGTATTTACACATTGGTAACTACCGAAATCATTCCTATAAACACGAAACTGAAAGTAGAAAAGTAAGAGTATCCGGACAGTACATGAGTATCCGAATTTCAACCTTCAAAAAATCTACCAAGCAAAGGAATATTAGAAAAGTATTGAGTATAAAAAATATGCTAATTTATATGTGTTTCTCAACGTTTCATGATGATTGTTGCATTATCATTAAAAATGCCAGAAAGGCAGGTAGAACGTTTTTATAAAAGGAAAATATTGTTGGTGACAAAAATTACAGAAAATAATTTCTTTTTCGTAAACAATCTACCTTTCTAGAAACAAATGTAGACTATTGGATAAAACCAATAAAATAAATGCAAGAAATCCCTTCAAATGATATGTTTTCCCATAAAAAGATTCAATAGTTTGTTTTACATGCTGTCGTAGAGGGCCTTTCATAAAGACTTTCACTTCAACCCACACTAAAGAGTAAGAGAGACAATCAAGATAAATATTCTTGGCAATATCTTCATGAAAGAAATGCACCCATATACCGTATGTTTACATGTAATAATTGACAGACATGCGTAATAGAGTTGGTGTTTGAATATCGAAGATGAAAACCTTTTGGAGCTCACTATCAAACTGCAATGAAACAAGATGATAATGAGGGTTTTAATCCTAGAATTTAACGATTGAAAACAAAGACACGGACATCTTATCTGTTAATATGCAGCTGATATTCGCCTATCTCTTTATAAAACATGTAAACATTGTTTACTAATGTCTTTACCGTCGAAAGTGCTCATCCACAAGCCTTTTAGTTTTAGTAAGCCAAAATAAGCCATAATTTGTCTTAAACCAAACATCTATTGACTCTAAATGATATAAAATTGGTTTTAACAAGGATGCAGCCAATTTTCCTTAAAAAAGACCGGAATTTGATTTTTATTATCCGTGTCGGTTGTATCGATGGGTCCGAGTTTGTTTTACCTGCTGGAGAATTTGCACCGTGGTATGTTGCACCATAACAACTGACATTACCCAATTTCAAATAGTTCTTGTTCTTTTTCTGTACTTTTTTATGGGTTCTTGTAAAGAAAACACTTGAAGCGATTCCCGATCCTCCGTGAAACATTAATTTGACAATAATTATGTGCTTTAATAATGATTTACAGACATTCTTACCAAGATTTTTCTCTTTTCGTGCATCAAAGTCAGATTCAATAGCATATATTTCTCTTACTAACAGATTTTATGAGACAGGATTTTAGGTACACATTGGCAAAGTTATGTACGTTTTCATCATATGTAACAGAAAAATCAACTCGGCCGATATTCGTTGTAATTAAAGATAATAAATACTCACTCTTTTTTCCCGCCGTTCAAAATAAAATTGTTTACATCCGCGTTTGGAAGACCAATCCGTGTATTTTGTATCTGGATGAACGGTGTGAACACATGGTTCTACACTGAAATGTGAAGTCATCGTGACCTAGTTTTCGGATTAAATCGCTTCGCCAATCGCGGAAGCGTTTATTTGATTGGTCAGAAAAAAGGCCACAAAAGATGACACCTTACTGGTACTGATTTACTGTGAAGTCAACCCAGGATTTTAATCAGATTGAGAAGTCTAGATAAATAGCTCGCTATTTAAAGTGACTAGATGTTAACATAATCACTGTAATATGCAACTGCCAGGTAGGAAAGTGCGTACGGCAGACACACAGACATAAGTGTGGTATACTTCGAACTCACAATGCCGAGGGACAAGTAATTTTCGGTCAGAAACCTTTTAAAATCATTTGTTCTTTCCACACAAATATACATGGGTAGTAGTTCGTAATCCATGAACATACTGTAGACCTACTGTACGAACCAATACAGACGATGCTCCGAGACCGGATAGCTTAGTTGTTATTAAAGTGGGGGTCTGCCAATCAAGGGGTCGTGAGTTCGAACCTGGCTCGGCATGTATCCACCCTGACATTTGACAAAAGTCATTTGTCTCTTACCAAAGAGCAATGGGTGTGAATCATCTATGAGATACTCTATTATGAACAGAGCACATTATCTCTACATTCCATTTCGATAGAATGAGCTCTGTTCTCGCGGGGTCATTTCACGTCTAATCTCGGGGCCTTGGCGGGATTTCAGTATCCAATCGTTGGCGATACACAAGAAAACAATTTAAAAAGCTGATACAAACTTTCATTGGCTGACGCTTCAAATTACCGGCTTCAGCAAAAAATAGAAGCGACGTAATGTATACGTAATCAAACAAGATCAAACTGAATGATTTTGATTCGATAATTCAAATGTTACCGGCTTCAGCCAAAAATAGAAGCGACGTAATGTATACGTAATGATCATGCAAGATAAAACTGAATGATTTTGATTCGATAATTCAAATGGTGTGCTATAATTAGATTATGACGACCAAATAGGCTGTTGGCGTACCGAAAACTGCAGAGGTCATATTTGATGGTTTAATCAATAGAGCTCGGCAATGGAGAGTACTATGAGAGAGCAGCCGGAGGCTCTGTTTGTATTTTTGGTGGTACGGGTGCGAGAAATACCAGGAATTCATAATAGGTGCTCCAGCCGTCGCAATATGACCATAGCAGTTAAAAAAAACAGCGTTAAACTCAAAAAAAAAAAGAAAAAAAAAAAAAAAAAAAAAAAAAGAAAAGAAAGAAAAAATCAAATCAATTTAGATGCAATGGAAGCGTCTAACCAGCCAGTATGAATCGGGTTTGCTAAATAATGAATGAAAAGTTGTGGTCGAAACATTCTGTATGTACGGACAGACGCATGCACGGACGAGTGCCATGGCACCTCCAATACATATCGATGGAGATGATTATGTTGTACGTGTACCATAGTTGGGTTTATATTAGAGCAAGACTTTTGGTATGAATGTGGGGAAGGGGTCAATATTTTATGGGGGTCACAATTCTACGTGAGGGGTCACTTTTCTACGTGTTGGGAGGTCATAATACTATGACCGGGGGGGGGGGTCAGTATTCTATATAAAATAGTGACCGGGGGTCAGTATTCTATGGGAGTCACTTTACTACGTTACACCGGCAGAGATCTCCCCAATCCCAATTCAGGGGAGATAACTTCGAAGGAGATTGTAACACTATATGCCATTGACTAAGTAGCCAGTCTACAATTTCCAGTCTATTTTTTTTATTATTTTCGGACTGACTAATTTGACGCATCACTTTATCCATTTTTGGATAAATCACTACGCGGTGCGCATAACTCCAAAATCCTGTCGCCAAAAAGTAGCGAGCAGAAAATTGAAATAAAAACAACATTTGCAGCAAAATAAAGTTTGATTTTCGTCTCAATTTTATCGAGTAAAATAATTGATTCAAATCGGATTATTCATTTTACTTTATACAAGCATGTGAAGCAAATGTGCCGCGTGACAGGAAGTACCACGTGCATGCACTTTACGGCGCTGACATCTTGAAAGTAGTTAACCCAGAATGCCCACCATAGATAGATGATAATCGACGGGTGGCGACATCTATTGGTAGATATTGCACTATATGCGTGCCGGCATTCAGATTACCAGTTCTCGAAGGGTAGAATAGCCGGATAATGTAAAAAAATGTAATTGAAATTGATTTCGGCACACAAGTGCCAGGTAGATTTTTTCAACCATAACTCATGCAGCCATTATAAAGCAAAATATATTTCTTTAAAACGAAAATGATATGAATTTGAACAGTTTTGTTGCAATTTAAATATATGTAGACTAGGGTCTGTATCCTCAACTATGCCATAAAAAGTTTACTCTCCATTGCCGAGCTCTATTGATTAAACCATCAAACATGACCTCTGCAGTTTTCGATACGCCAACAGCCTATTTGGTCGTCATAATCTAATTATAGCACACCATTTGAATTATCGAATCAAAATAATTCAGTTTTATCTTGCATGATCATTACGAATACATTACGTCGCTTCTATTTTTGGCTGAAGCCGGTAACATTTGAATTATCGAATCAAAATCATTCAGTTTGATCTGGTTTGATTACGTATTAATTACGTCGTTTCTATTTTTGGCGGAAGCTGGTAATTTGAAGCGTCAGCCAATCATTTCTTGTATCAGAATTTTAGATTGTTTATGAGTATATTGGCGACGATTGGATACCGAAATCCCGCCAAGGCCCCCAGATTAGACGTGAAACGACCCCGCGAGAACAGAGCTCATTATATCGAAATGGAATGTAGGGAGAATGCGCTCTGTTCGTAAGAGAGTATAAAAAGTTGAAATCAATATGTACTCAATAGTTTTTTTTTACTTTATCTAGAACAAAGGCCACCGGCCCATATTACAACCGCATGCGTTGTCTATTTCTAAGGCAAAACGACAACTTGTCTTTTTTAAGAATCCCATTTAATTGGTAAGGTGTGCCTATAACAATTATAGAAAATAGTGATGTTCTGTGTTATCTTGATCTATCTCCTTTAAAACTAAAACTGAAATATTTGTTAAAAAAAATACCATAATTGCTCTATCTCCAAACAGAAATAATGATTTTTCTAAAAAGACGCCCACTCGTTTGTTATTAAATTGTACATATGGATAGGTAAGGTTATTTCAGACAGTATTGCAAAATTTGGGCCAATTTCAAGCAAAGATAAAAAAATTATAAAGGTCTGAATCTTTAAAGTCGATTTTCTCGGAAAAGTGTCGTTGGTAGTCAGCGCACTTTAAAAATGAGGCGACGATTTGTATTTAAAGTGACATTTCAGAATTTTTCGTCATAAATTTCTCTTTTATTTTTATCTGAAAGAGCATATTTTCCTATGAAAATTCTGAAAATTTCAAGCCAAAATATTGAACCGTTTACGAGAAATATATATTTTTGTGCTGAAATTAAACAAATTGTTGTGGACAACAGTTCAGATTTATATGGAATTTGTCGATTCTGTCTCAACTTCAAAGGCGTGTTTCTCGCTTATCAGCAGCAACTTCAAATCAAAGTACTGAAAGTACTGTTAGAGAGCATGTTTGACACAACAAATCTTGTGACAATATTGCATGGTAACATAATTCATGCAAAACAATCCATGAATATAGGTGGAGCTGTATTAACAAAACATTTTAATCCAACAGCAAAATTTTAGACTGTCCCGAATCCAAAGATGTTGCAGACGACAATTTTAACTGAATGAAATTTTACATGTTTCTGCCTTTCTATATAGAAAACATTGTGGGAAATGAAGAATTTGCTTGTCATAAGCAGTTTCTTCATTTTCCACATTATTTTCTGAGGCTATTTTCCTGTGGGTGTCAAAAAGAGTCACTGTGTGTAAATGGGTAATGGGTTAAAAGAAAGCGCACCAAAACGTCACTAAAACATGACTTCATTCAAAAGGCTGCATAACGAGGAACTGTCCATCATAGTTTCTTACAAATTCAACCATAAATGGAGGAATGTGTTTTAAAAATGTATTGACAATAAAGTGAAGCCTCTTTTTCTGTGATGCAATATAGTATCACCAAACCTATCACCATTTTCTTCTTTTACCTCAATATTTTCCAAAGCTTTCTCTTATAGATACATTAAAACAAAGTTTTGTTTGGGAAAGGATAAGTTCAAATCAATCCATTCATAAATGTGTGAGAAGATGAGTTAATAGGAAATTTACTCTAATGCCCCCTTTATCCATGACACAACATACTATCACCAAACAGCACAAACTTTACAAAAAATACACTCAGATAGACACCCACTAGTAGAATTTCTGTCTGCGGAATGTGATTCTATTTTTGGAAAATTTGCACTGTCCAAAATTTAGGCTACATGACTTGACCGCATGACCTGCATGACCCAATTGTGAATGACAAATTACTACTCAGATCTCTTTTTTATTTAAGACTTGTTTAATACTTGATTTTTTGCTTAGGTCATACTTGCCATATATGTTATATTATGATACATTTGACACGTAGACTATTCTAATTGTCATTTAGATCTTTTTGTCTTGTTTGGGAGGAACTATTTTCGTTGTGCGGTTTGTAAAAGACATGTAAAGTACATTTAAACATGATGAAATAAGAGAGCCATGCTCTTTAGAATAACAAATCTTGGTGTCAAGGCATACTTTAAAAATTGAAATTGGAATGAAATGTCCCTTTAAAGGACCTTTAATCATATTTTGCCTTTTCTTTTCCTAATCTCAGAGTTACGAGATACTAAAAGAACTTAAAGAACCAAATAATTATGATCTGAATTTGATTGCAGGTGTGGCTAGAAGCTGCTATACAAGTGTTTTACTCGCTAGGACCGACCTATGGAGGAGTGATAACGATGGCTAGCCATAATAAGTTTCATCAAAAATCTATTTTGTAAGTTGAGCCTTCAATCGAGAAATATTCGGTGAAATTTTACGAGGTTTCGGAATAAATAAATATATGTTATGATGTGGTGATATATACAAATATGATTATAAACATAATCTTAATGCATTTTTCTAAATTTTCACACAATAGGAACAAAGCAAGATTTATTAACATGTACAAAAAAAGAGACCCATTTTAGTTCTTCTGCTTAGATACGTGTATATGGATTTAACAACCTTAACGGAGAGGGATTTAAAAACCTGAGTTGTCTGCAATTAAGGTATTCGACCCCTCAAAAGCACCAAAGAGCCAGAGTTGAAATTTGAAATGTGCAAATAATTCCTAAACTGTGTTACATTTCCATTCAAAGTACAAACATAAGCATTTTGCACGGTTTAGAATTTTGAATAAATGCATACCCATGAAAATATTTGACAAAAATGTTTAAAATTACCTCCCTTGCATATAAATATAGAGTAGAATAATATTTGTAAATTATTTTCTTCTTGAAGCATAATCTTGAAATCCAGCACGGTGAATCAACTTATGTGAAGTGTATTTACAAGTGTGTGAAATATGATACATTTCGTATGGCTAGAAAGTGTAGATTTTTTCAGGGTCTGTAAACCTTAATTTGAAATAACCGTGATTCATTTTCTGTAATAAAAATCAAGAATCTCACAGACCTTCCCCTGGAAATTAAGACTTATCTTCGAGTATTTCCCACACCTTGTAGGGAGACGAGCATCTGTGTGATATCTGATGGATTTACAGCCTTCTATGCAGGACTAGTTGTGTTTACTTCTCTAGGGTTTATGGCGAAAGAATCAGGATCTACGATACAGCAAGTGGCTGAGGCATCTGGTAAGGGTATCATTCTCATACAAAATTAATGTTACAAATAATGTAATCCTTCTTAAATATAAGATATAATGAATGAACTTATGCCAATATCCACTGGATAGAAACTTTTTAACAATACTAGTACAACTCATATGCTGATTCTCATGTATACTCTTACAGCATATTAATTTTGAAGTAATTAGCAGCGTGAATGCTCCTTCACACTTATATCTTATATCTTATAAAAGAGGTTGAATTTATACCCTCTTAGACTTAAAAAAAGATTCAATTCCTAATGGAATGGAGAAAGTAATATGATGTATTAGTATTTTTATTCCCTTAATAATTTTACTTCGGTGCATTCTAAGACCGTTTTGTAAATACTAAAGTATCATTTCAAAATTTCAGGGCCTGGATTAGCGTTTGTTGCCTATCCAGAAGCATTAAGTCGACTACCATTACCACAATTCTGGGCGGTGCTGTTCTTCCTGACGCTGATCACAGTTGTCTTTGATAGCGCGGTAAATATACGCTACATTTTTAAATATAGTATTTCACTTGATAATATACGGAAACCCCAACTTACCTAAATTGATAACAAAAGATCATGTGTGGTTTCATGTCCATTATGTTGGCATATACATTTTTTAATATAAAGAAAATACATGACTTCTTAGTAGATCTACCATGGTTCACTAGTGTTAAAAAATGCAAAGTTGTACTATACATTTGCAACCTACCACATGATGAAACAAATTGCTAGAGATATTAAACATGAATCCCTGTCGTTTCTTTCGCCAGTACCACCACAATTATAATTTCGGACCACCGGCTGCTTTCTAACGCAGGCTTACAATTATTCACTGAAGAGACACAAATGTCATAAAGTATAAAAACCATGTAAGTTATTGAAGACGACGTATTTGGTTTAACGTAGAATAATGTGGCCATTTTGAGATTCTGAGAACATTGCATTTTTTCGAGCGCCATCGTAACGAATCCGAAACTTATTCAGACGCGGTCGTTAACACTCAGCGGTGGAAAATTTCACCGCCAAATGTTTTCGACGTCGCCCAAATAATTACGGACGTCGTGCGAATCTCATTAGCGCTGGACTAACTTAAAGCTCCGGCGAGTTAGCTAGATGACGGATTAACTTTTCTTTTGTTAAACAAATTCAGGTTTTAACGACCCTACAAGATGTTGCATTAGACTCCCTTTGTTGAAAAGAATATTTGGCTTTTTTCCGGCAGCAGGTTTGGAATATGGTTAAACTTGTTATTGTTTACTATATTTCAGTTCGGTATGTTTGAAACAGTAACCGGGACTATTGTTGACTTATTTCCACGACAGCTTCACAGATATAAACTGTTATTGGCCGTCGGTACAGCCGCGCTGTTATTTACTCTTAGTCTACCGCTTAGTACTAATGTAAGTCACGCTATTGTATTTGAGCCAGGATCTGGAAAAAAGGTCCCTTATAGCATTTGAGAGTACCATGTTTCCAGATCAGCACAATGTCATGCCTTAGAAGAGTCTGATCAGGGCCGATGCTGTTGTCTGACAGTTGCTACAAAACACGGACAATCTATTTGAGGACAGCATGGATCCTGATCAGATTGCGTATGCACAACAACAACAACAACAACAACAACAACAACAACAACTGCAACAAATTATCATAGTTCTAAACACTATCAAGTGGGCGACAATAGAATTGCCCAGGTAGACTAAAGTCCCAGCTTCAACGATCGGGTACAACATTTTTGTTCTGTGTGTTGTTCGGCTGCATGTGTCTCTGCAAAAAATTGGCCATAACTTTTTGACCAGTTGGGACATATATATTTCACATGTGTGTCTCCTGAAATGGGATCTGTCTTTTGATACCAAAGTTGGTGTCATCTATCAATATCAAACATAAAGAACACGTTTTAGAAAGATATATCGTTACAGGACGTTTCATATCTTGTTTCTTTCTTGTTTACTAGATAGAAATACAGAGGAGACTTTCTAGGTACATGTATTAAAAGTTCTATAATCATTTTTCTTCAGGGTGGAATCTACTTATTCCAGCTGTCAGACTGGTATATCTCAGCATTTGCGTTGTTGCTCGGCTCGGCCCTGGAAGGAATCATGGTGTGCTGGATCTATGGTAATTCTGAAATCACTTAGGAGCTCCGGCTTCGAAAATGGCCAATTATGGCAAATGTGAAGAACATGGATCCAGACTAGCATACGCACATTTTCATTTTGATCCTTTTGCTGTTTTACAATTATTCCGGCAAAACTGACGTTTTAGAACTTAGGAATCCTAAGCAGACTATGGCTATGCGCAAGCTGTTCTGGCACCGTAGTTGCTTCCGTTTTTCAATATCCCTAAATATTGGCAAAAAAATAATCCCGAAACAACAAATACCAATTTTTCCGTTTAAAGAGCATGACCATTGCATATTCAAATAATTTCAAAATTAAATAATCTTGAGTTTCAAGTTACAATCTGTAGACTTGTCTGTTTGGGCTGCTAAAGGTTTCACAAAACATCGAAGACTATGTCAACAACATTTCATTTAAAATGTAATTTTCATTTTTAACAGGCGCAGACCGGTTTGCGCGGGACATCGAGCTGATGACTGGTAGACAATCGTCTGTAATGTTAAGGGTGTTTTGGTGTATAATTATGACTGGATCCCTCACTGTAAGTCGTAGTGATTATTAGTTCCTTCTCATACAAGCCTGTTCCAGTGTTCCTTTAACACTTTTTCAAACGACAAAATTTTTGGGTGATCCACTTCAAAAACTGCCACAAATGACAAAATGAATGTTATCAAAGATAGGATTTGTGTAAAATATAACACAGAAAATATTGAGACAAAAGGAGAAACTGCTGGTTATCAGCCTTTTCCATTAGGGACGTCAAAACCAGGTCTTGTTTGGGAAATAGTTAACAAATAAATGTCATTTAAAACAACCAAAAAGCATTTATAGAAATATTTGTTAACAAAAAGTAAAAGCTAAGAATTAATCAAATACATGTGTATAGGTTTTATAAATGGAGTTAATGGAATATTTGCTTATGATTTCAGTTGGGTATTTCATCACGGAGATGCCGTATGAGATAATCGTTTACGGTGACTGTTACGTTAGCGTTGCGTAAAACATATATTGTCGTTTTTCAACAAAGGTTTGGCTACATAGCGACATTTTTCTTACGTACAAACTTGTATTCCGTTTCAGGTGGGATTTTTCATCACGTTGATAACGTATGAAATCATCGACTACGGTGACGGTTACGTCTATCCGCCGTACGCTGTTGGCGTTGGTCTCATTATGTCTGTCATTCCAATACTACCAGTGCCTGCATATGCTATATATGCCATGTATAAAGCTAAAGGGACGTTACTCCAGGTAAAGTATCATGTTAAAATGGGGAAGTTATGTACCTTGTTACTGCTGAGTTGATCCATTTCTGCACAGTGATGCCTTCTGATTTCCCTTACATGAAAGGGCATGGGAAAACATTTTGGTAAATGAAGAAATTGCTTGTGACAAGCAATTTCTTCATATTCCACAATGTTTTCTAGTCTGACTGTTGTAATATTTCTAAAGTTCCCCAGCTTAAAAAAGTCATCTGCAACATCTTTGAAATAAGATAGACATTCTATGACAGTATAAGGGGGAAATCATTTTATACTCTCGATGGGTTGAAATTCATTATGTTATAGCACTGATCGTTTATCCGTACGTCTTTCCGTCCGTCTTTCCGTCAACAATGTCTTGTCTGCACAACTTCAAGAATTTCATCCGGAATATCTCTATGATGTCTAGTTGTATAATTTTATGTCACCTTTGAAATGCAGACGACTCTTTCTTTCTTTAATATTTCAGAGACTGGAAACCCTACTCCAGCCATCTGTCGCCTGGAAACCTAACGATGAACGAGCTCAGGAAATCTACAGTCTACGACCCTACGTGTATGAGGGGAGTTTACTTAAGAGGATTAAGATCAACCTCTTGGGAGATAAAGATACACCTTGGTTTTAGATTATTTTGTCAGAGAATTGCATTATTACGAATCAGTGAAAAATCAACCCATTTCCACGCGGTGAAGCCTTTTGACTCTCCACAAAATGAATGCGTATGGAAAACATGTTGGAAAATGACGAAATTGCTTGTGACAATCAATTTCTTCATGTCCCAGAATGTTTTCTCCTTATAAAAGAATAACACAGACTTGTTGTAGAATTTCGTTCTCACGAAATTGTCGTCTGCAGAATCTTTGAATAATGAACAATTTTCGCGGGATCGAGTGCTAAAAATAGATTTCTGATGGGAAATCCCTCAACAACGTTTGCCGGGTACCAGTCTAATATTTTGTTTATCGGTCAGGAATCGGACATTTTTTTTCGTAACAGTGTTAGCGAAAAATTATTATTTTCAAGCGAGATATTATTCGATCATAGATAATGCAGGCGGGAACTAAAACTACGAAACATTGCGCATAATGCAACATGAAACATTGATTCCAGATACGGAGACAGACCAGAAATGACAAAAGTATTTTTCTTGAGATTCCTCAGCAGCTTCACCAGAAAAAAACATCTAAAAGTCTAAAAGGAAAGTAGTTATGATCATGAAACTTCGCGGGTAGATTGTTGTGTCGCGCTATGCGCGACACTCTTGTGGTATACTTCTTCTAATTTTAGAAATTACGTCATGAGCGATAATTATTTTGTGTACTTGAAAATCGTTTATATATCATACCCATAGACTGTTTACAGGATATATTTTTCAAGCATTGCTATAAAGTATACTCTGAAGTTCATCTTATCCAAGAACACGCAAAAATCAAGTAAACAAAAATTTTGATTGTTTTATTTTTTGCATATCAATGACAAGTCCCTACTTCCGGTTGGCCCATAGGGCAAGGTCTACATCCTATCCGATTTGACGACCACTAATATCCACCGCATTAATACACAATAATCAAAGTACCACAAGTACTTTAGTATAGATTTAACACCTCGCATACAACTTGGGCTGATCAACTTGCATAATGTCAAGGATCGTTTTTACTGAACAGGCATGTGTATTGCTAGTAGAACATTATATTTTCACATGCTTTTTTCAGAATAGTAGACTCTTAGGGGGATTCTTAAACTAAAATAATTAACCATTCCCCTAACAAAATATGTTTTTTCTCGTACTTTTTTCACCTTAAATAGTATACTGTTAGGGAGTTTCTCACACTAACATAATTAACCCTTTCCAAATCAAGACCTGGTTTTTATGTTACCAGTAGAAAAGTGTTTTGTTGTTGTTGTTGTTGTTGTTAGCAAATTAGAAGCAGCTTTGTAATCAGAACAGTTCCATTCTTTCGTGTTTTGGAAAGAGGGTTCAGAAAATCTGTCTGTATTGTGTTATTAGCTCACCTGAGCACGATAGTGCTCATGGTGAGGTATTGTGATACCGCTGTGTCCGTCGTCCGGCGTCCGTCGTGCGTCGTCCGTCGTCCGTCGTCCGTCAACCTTTGGCTTGTGTGCACTCTAGAGGCCACATTTTTTGCCCAATCAACCTGAAATTTGCTCAGAATGATTGTCTTGATGAAATCTCGGACAAGTTCGAAATTGGGTCATCTGGGGTCAAAAACTAGGTCACAGGGTCAAATCTTAGAAAAACCTTGTGTGCACTCTAGAGGCCACATTTTTTGCCCAATCAATCTGAAATTTGCTCAGAATGATTGTCTTGATATAATCTCGGACAAGTTTGAAATTTGGTCATCTGGGGTCAAAAACTAGGTCACGGGGTCATATCTTAGAAAAACTTTGTGTGCACTCTAGAGGCCACATTTTTTGCCCAATCAGCCTGAAATTTGCTCAGAATGATTGTCTTGATAAAATCTTGGACAAGATCGAAATTGGGTCATCTGGGGTCAAAAACTAGGTCACGGGGTCAAATCTTAGAAAAACCTTGTGTGCACTCTAGAGGCCACATTTTTTGACCAATCAACCTGAAATTTGCTCAGAATGATTGTCTTGATAACATTTCGAACAATTTAGAAATTGGGTCATCTGGGGTCAAAAACTAGGTCACGGGGTCAAATCTTAGAAAAACCTTATGTGCACTCTAGAGGCCACATTTTTTGCCCAATCAACCTGAAAATTGATCAGAATAATGGTCTTGATAAAATCTCGGACAAGTTCGAAATTGGGTTATCTGGGGTCAAAAACTAGGTCACGGGTCAAATCTTAGAAAAACCTTGTGTGCACTCTAGAGGCCACATTTTTTGCCCAATCAACCTGGAATTTGCTCAGAATGATTGTTTTGTTGAAATCTCGGACAACTTTGAAATTGGGTCATCTGGGGTCAAAAACTAGGTCACAGGGTCAAATCTTAGAAAAACCTTGTGTGCACTCTAGAGGCCACATTTTTTGCCCAATCATCCTGAAAATTTATCAGAATGATTGTCTTGATCAATTCTCGTACAAGATCGAAATTGGGTCATCTGGGGTCATAAACTAGGTCATGAGGTAAAATCTTTGTAAAACCTTGTGTGCACTCTAGAGGCCACATTTTTGCCCAACCATTGGGCAGTCAACCTGAAAATTGATCAGAATGATTGTCTTGATCAATTCTAAGTCACGAGGTCAAATCTTAGTTAAACCTTGTGTGCACCCTAGAGGTCACATTTTTGTCCAATTAACCTGAAAATTGGTATACAAAAAGTTATATTATATCAGGTGAGCGCTTCAGGGCCAATGGCCCTCTTGTATTGTGATTAATTATTATGTTGTTTTAGTCCAGTCAATCGGATCCCCAGGGCTGCGTTTACAGGCACTGTAGACAAGGATCAATACTATTATACATGCAGCCTGATACATGTAGCCTTATCTTAGTCTATAATTACCCGCTGATATAAAATTCCAAGTTCATTTATCGCCATAGCGTCTAGTTTCACGCAGAAATCTTTGACAAACGGGGTCTGATCCCTCCTAAACTTATTCTCACATCTTTCTTTCGCTATATATAATATACATGTATAACACGTCGGGGACTTTCGCGTCCCATTTCTTAACCGTGCCTGAATGAGTTGTGTGAAAAAGTACAGATATAGGCCCTGATAAATGACACGACAGAGCATCCCTGTGCATTCCTACACTACATATACATTCATTCAAAGATATGCAACCTCATTTGGAGTCTGATTAAACACAATTTGCATTTTCCATTGCAAATATTTACTCCCATGAGTTAATGACAGCTTTACTGTGAAACCCCAATTTTTTACAGAATTACGGTAGGGAAGATAGTGTTACGGTAGGGAATGAGATATCAGAATTCGAAAATCAAAGACGTTAACGAAACTGGACAGTGAGTCTCAAAAGACTGTGCAACTAGATCATTTGAAAAATGAAGATGAATGCACCCTGTTTACGGTTAAAAGGCCAGTGAAGTCATACATATTCGGTTTTTTTTTCTAAACATGCCAAATAATACATGTTACTACTTTTTCACTAATTCACTAATTCACTAATTGAAATTGTCCGTTTTTAGTCCAAATAGCCCAAACTTTTTATGCAAGTTTCTCACTGACAACTGGAACTTTTGTTTGTAAATTTTACAAATATAATATATGATGACCACACAAAGTCTTATGCTAATCTCAGGACTCTTACAAGTGTTTCAAAAGAGTTATGTCCCTATCCTACTTCCAATTTCACTACCGTAACGATGCATTCACTCCTGTAACGAAGTTAGTAACTCAACAACTGCTAAACTCATTGTTTTGAAACTTTGCACATGGCGTGTTGGATCTATACACAGGATAACGGAGCAAGTCCCAGATCTCTCACAATTACAGAATAAGAATTATATATTCTGGAAAAATAAACATTCAGTAAATGTTAAAAAACACAGAAAAGAAATCAAATATTGCAGAAACATTTTTTAAGGGCGACACAATTCTCTTTGCTGTACATTACAGCAATTTTTACTTGTTCTCACCAAGGAGAAGTGCAACGTACAAGGAGCATAACTCTACCTTGCTTATTTTGAGAGTTATTGCCCTTTGTTGTAGTGAAAGCCTGTGGGGGTATCAAATCACATTCAGCGACAAATTCTAGTTTTTTTTCTAGATTAATCCTTCCCCAAACACGACCGGTTTTGACGTCCTCAACAGAAAATTCTTGGGAAAACATTGAGGCAAAAGAAGAAAATGATGATCGACCAAATTGCAAAGACCTGCACAGCAGACAAAATGGGTGTGAATAACTCTTTGGGTATTAATGATCATTCTCCTTTTGCCTCGATATTTTCTCTGACATAAAGCACTAAAAGTATTCACATCCATTTTGTCATCTGCTGATTTTTCAATTTGGCTCAATATGACATTTTGTCGTTTTGGAAAGGGTAAGCGAGTACACACGACGAAGCCAAGGCAGAACCGTATGTGTAAACATTACTTGTCAATTGCTTATTTCATAGTTACCGATCTTAAAAAGTACACGACAGTGCAGCAACCTTCTCAACTCTGAATTATAATGTTTCTCAACAAATGATTACGGCAATCCAGCCCTTAGAACGTCATTTTCGGCAAGTTGAACGTGGAAAAACTTCGCGAGATTCACAGCCATATTTGTACGATAGAGGATTCTAAATCTATTTTTAGACTAGTGAGGCGTGACGATGACGTATTTGTTTACACGAGAAAACCGAACCCTATTTGGATAAGGCAAAAATGTTGACGTCTGGTAATGGGTAAATAAAATGATAACAACTCATCGTTAAAATTCATCGTGTCTAAGAACGTAATATTACATCCAGAGATTAGAAGTTCGACTCTTTCCATTTTGTTAAGTATCGATTAAAATGCTGTCTAACGGTTATGTTCATCATAATTGTAATATAGTAGAAATGGGAAAGAAATTGTTTGATATAAACAAATTATCTCATTTTCGTATTTTGTTTTAATGATTATATTGATGTTCAAAGACCTGACCAGATGTTTACGTTCATTGTCCACGTGTGACATCTGATTGCCGTCTGTCAAGCTTGATCCGTTTCTTTAAATAGTTTTATGTGCTTCCTAGAAGGTCCTTTTCAACGTGACGCTCACATTTTATTTTAAATTTGCTATTTTCACATTGATAACGACTACAATTTATGAAAAAACATGCATTTTCAATTTGTCATTGTCGGAGATAATGTTCAAATGATTTTAAATCTTTCCGTACCAAAAATATTCTTGGCTGGTCCAATTCTAAAGTTGCTGTAGACGACACAGTGGTTTCTATTAAAAATATGACTTGTGTGTTATATAACACAGTCAATAATATGCCAAGCGAAGAAAATGCTAGTTATCAGCAATTATTTCTTTTGTCTAAAACTTTTCTCAATGCCTTTTTTATAAGTTGCGTAAAAAGACGGCATTGTTTCGAAAAGAGTTAACGTGGTTTATAAATCATTACAAGATTGCTCTTTCTGCATGCATTTCCACGAAAGCTTCCGGAATATATAACAATTTCTCAAACAAGACCTAGTTCTGACACCCCTGATAACAATGGCAACAAGGGAGCAGCAAGTCAAAAGATAAAAAAGTGTAAACATGTATTTCTGCTTTTTCTCAACGTTTTCTTTTTATTTCATTCCCTTCATTCTTGTACTTATTGTTCTATATCCTTATTTGGTATGTCTGAACCGCCGCCGTCACCACCACGACTTAATGACAAAATTTCGACTGTCCAAGTACAAAAGTGCTGTAAACGACAAAATTATTTCGAATGTAAGAACGAAAACTCTCTTCAATATGTGTTTTAAAGAAAGGAAGAAAGTTTTTTTTGTAATCAGTCATATCTTTATTTACTTCGATATTTTTCAAGGAGTAGATAATACTTCAATGCATCAAAAGGTATAACTGTTTTTTCATGTTTTCTGGTGATTTCTTTAACAAGTATGTCCAGAACATATGATAGTTGACAAAATGTTTAGAAGCGAAATAAGCAAAGCTTATCCGAGTCCCACAATTTCACATAAAATTATTGTTCTTATTTTGCTAATATGCCATTTCATTAGGACATTTCAGTCACTAGTTTTAAAACTTTTTTTAAAGAAATAGAGAAAACCCGAAATGGTTGATAATTAGCATTTTCACCTTTCTTTTCCTAATTTTTCTCATACAGTATTAGGTAAATTCAACCATTACTGGGTTATGGATTAAAAGAAGAATACGCGTAGCTTGTCGGATTCCCATAATGTCACATATAAACAGCGTCGTCTTGTGCTGTAGTGCAGTTTTTGTGGGCATTCGGAGCCACCAAGTTTAAGCTGTGCAACCACTGCCCCATCTGTCGATACTTGGTGCACAACGTTCCCGTTCCAGTCGGCTACGAACAGGTTAGAAGCTTCGTCCAGAGTAATACCATGGGGATCTTCAGCAGCAAACCGGAACGCAACATCTTTCTGTGAATTGATTCCGTAAACGCACTTGTGATTTGCGTCGGTCACATACACTCTGTAGTAGGTTTTGTCATAAACGACGTACGTGGGTCTTTCGAAAGTGGTACCACCCATTATTTCGTCGATTTTCTCTCCATTTATATTTAGAATGAGAATTCTGGTGGACCTCTGTGTTGCGGTATATATGTATCCGTCTACGACGGAAATCCCACAGCAAGTGGCACCCATGTCAATCTGTCGATCCAATGAAAGGGCTGGTTTTCCACCCCTTTCGATAACTTTAACAAATTGAATTTTCTTTCTTTCCGGAATTGTAATTGCCACAGTCTCTTTGTCTACTAACGCAACGTCCCTTGGAGATTTATCAAATACGTGATAATCTGTAACTTCGGAATTCGATCCAAACAGTTTTAATGTCTTGTTTGGAAAATCTGCCATCACAAGATTCCCATCTGGCATTTCCACGAGTCCGGTGATTGCACATGTATGTTGGTCTCCTTCTATACGAATCTTGATATTTGTGTCTCTCTGGTATGCAAGAGTTTTAATTTCGTCTTCTTCTTTTCTCGCTAACAGCGATTTATAATGTTCCAACTTTGTTTCGGAAACCGCCAATTTTCTTTTAGGGTTTCTTCGACTCTCTACATGTTTCAGCTCAGTTATTTGACAAACGCCCGGACTTTCTTGGTGAAGATCGCCACAAATATCTACTTGCTCAACTCTGTTAACCACTGTCTGTGGCTTGAATTTAATCTGATTTAATAATTCATCTAGCCGTCTTTGAAGCGATGTTGAAAGGGTCAACAAAGTGTTCATATTTGCTTTAATCATGCAATTTGTCTCTAGATTAAGTTCTTCGGTGATAAAGCTTTCAGACCAAAGTGGTTCAGCGGCCATTTTTCTGTCTTCAATTTGCGTCAGTAGGTCTTCTACCTCCATCAATACTTCAGCTTTCTTCATTTGATTGGGAAGTTTGTCTAATATATCCAACAAACTGTGCTTTGATGCTAGAGATCGTGAAAATTCTGACATTGTTTCCTCGTCTTTTCGCAATTCAGCCAATCTTCTCCTGCACAATTCCTCTTTTTCTGAAATTTCTTTCATAAGTTTTGTCACTGTTGTTGTCAATACCTTAAGGTCAGCTAACATATTTTCAAACAGAAGTTTCTTCTCTTCCAGTTGTTGATAGTCACCTACTTGTATTTGTTTTGCACGTTCATTCATTACATGAGCGTTTTTAACATGATCAGTAAGGGGAGATTGTTTTGTTAACACTGCGGTAATGGATACACATTTTGGACAACTACTCATGGCATGCTCACACTTTTTGCAATAAAATAATTTATTGAGTTTGCAAATAAGCTCTATACTTTGGTCATGTTCTTTGCAACAGCTTTTCTCTTGGAAACATCATGTTGTGGTGTTTTGTTGAAGCACATTTTTGATGGACTTTCTGACATGTCCTACAGATGAGCTGTTTACATTCCTCACAGTACCCGTGGCTTGAGTCTGCTGTATTGTCACAAATATCACATACTCTCTCCATGTTAAATAGTTGTCACCAAGGCATTGACTAGGCGTGCACCAGATCTTTTATTAACAACGTGTAGCAAACCAGACCTGAAATGAATTTGTTAACTGCATGATTTTCAAAGCTTGACTCATAGTTTCGACCACTGTATTGATTACTTATAGGCGCTTCTTGGGATCTCTGTCAAATAGTGTATTTCCAAATGTCACAATGAAATGAACGCGTAAAAAGTGACTTATTGACAGTTAATATGCATACTCTCTTGATTTAACCCTATCCCAAACAAGACCTGGCTCTGACGTCCATTATTGAGAGAGAAAAAAAAAAAAAAAAAAAAAAAAAAAAAAAAAAAAAAAACTTTGGAAACACATAATATATGTACAAATCATATTTTCATAAGCATACACATGTTAAGAAAGATAGAAGTGTTCAAATAATTTCAGTCAATCAGTAAGTCAATAAATCACATAAAATGAATAAACAACACAATCAATTGGTACTAGTACCAATGCTTATACTGGGTTTCCACTGCCGATCTGATCAACTCGATCAACACGACTACCTAATTTCCCCGATCAATCCCGACCAAATGTATGTATACGACTTTTTCTCGATCTCTAGTCGATCAGACGAGACCCCCGCCCGAACACTCCCGATCATTTCCCGATTGAAGCTCGACTATCTCTACCCGATCTCCCCGTCCTTAATTCGAGCCCTACACGATCAACACCCGACCATCTCGATCTATACACGGCCAGATTGTACTGATTCTATTCTAGGTGTTCTGGATGATAATCTTCTTGCAGTGTCTGTGATTATTACGTATTCATAATTACTTTATAATATTGTCGGTTTAAACATAATTTAAATGCGATGTAAATATACTTTTAGCTATTGACTCACCCTTAATCTGATTTAATATAACGATTAATGCATTCTATAAGGCATTAAATACCATTATTTCAATCTTACGTGTTATGTCTCAGAGCTAGGAATCACGTGGCATACTATTTCTAACAGTTTTCCATATTTCTGTTAATATAATATGCGCGGGATCTCGTGCTGTTTGTAAACATTTATTACCACTTGACCTAGTGTTCCTTCTGCCGATTAGATAAACTAGATCAAGCGATCGAATACAGATCGCGCTCAGTCTACAAGGATGATCGGGAGTGGTCGGGGTGATCGAAATTGATCTGCATCGCTCGGGCTTCCTACTCGAGTTTTTTGACATGCAAAAATAGTCGAGTGCGATCGAGTACAAAAATGATCGAGAAGCGTTTGTGTATTGGTCGGGTAGAAGATCGACCTTATCTTACCAATCGGGTCTGGAGATCAGTGTGATCGGGTTGATAATCTGTATTTGACCTGCACCGAACGTGCACACGATTATTAGTACCTCGACGTGTACTCGAGTAATTTCCGATCACATCCCGATCACTCGACCTCTGGTTTATCTGTTCACCGGATCAAATCGGGTGAAGAGGTCGGGTTTGATCGACTAGTGATCGAAAAGAAGTCATATGGTGGGGTTTGAGCATTTAAGAGAGCATTTAAGCAGTCGAGTAGATCGAGTTGATCCGCTGCCATAGAGCAGTTTGAATAACTCGATCACCTCGACTTGTACGAGTAATTCCCGAACGCATTCCCGATCAACTCGACTTCTGCTCCATCTGTTCTTCCAATCAAATCCCGGTAAAAGATATCGACTCGATCACACACAATCTCTACACGAGTGATTGTCGATCAGCTCGATCTTCTTTACGATCGATACTCGAGCAACTTTCCGATGTGTTTTCTACTCGATCACTACCCGGATTCTTTTGACCTGTCAAAACAATTTGGCAGGATTGCCGATCGATGCAGACCAAACTCGATCATCTCGACTAATTCCGATAACCCCTGCCGACCGACCTCGATCGGTACTCGATCGCTTTATCGGGTTTGATCGAGTTAATTTGATCGGCAGTGGGAACCTAGCATTAGAGAAACGGCTGAGACGATTTTCCCTTTATTATATAAAATAATAATACCTTTCAATAATCCTCATGTATCTATAGGCTGATCATAATCTGTACTTCATAGGGTTGTATGAATATTCAGGATTCATCATAAAAGGGTAAATAGAATCAATTTTCTTCCTCGAGAAATGGAAACCAAATATATATCAATGGCTCACCTCATATTTTATGGACGCACCAATCTGATCCTCTGTCGTGGAATTCATGCCTTCCTCTACACACAAACTCTTTTCGTCGCATTCTCTGTATTGTAGGCAGACATGTCTGCTTAAATATGCGTTTTGACCCAATTTACTACCGTAGATAAATATATTATCATTAAATAGCAACCTCTCCTGCAAATACTCGTAACTGCATCGTGTTCCAAGCTGCAGTTACGAGGTTTTTGAAGAAAAGCGGCAAATTATTGATTTTGAGGTTATAGCGATTATCCTATATAAAGCGATGATTTGTGGAATCCCATTATATGTTTCCAGTTCCTTGATAATCAAATAGGTCAAAATTGATAAATATTTTTCATTTTTATGTAGGTTCGCCATTCCCCGAAAAAGACATGGTTGAATCAGAAAGCATTGAAAGTAAAGGAAAGCATACTAAAAACCTACAGTCTTCATTTTCCCTCAATGATTTCTTTGTAAAATATAGACTACTGCTCTTTTTAACATATATTTTGTAGTCTGCAATTTCTTTCAATATGACCAATTGAAAAAAAAGTTGCCTTGGAAAGGACTATGGGACTTTCAACTACGCAATAAAATTGTGATCAGATTACAAGATAGGCCTATAAATACGTAGGCTATTCGAACCTTCTTCCTGGTTGTGTGCCCTATATCACAGTGGTTAATCAAGTGACTCAGAATTTCCTAAAAATGATCATCAATATTTTTGTGGTGGATTTTTGAAGTGTCTACTGATAAACAAGTTATTGAAGATCAACCAAAATTTTGATTGGTCTTCAATAACTTTTTTAACACCTAATTTTTCAAAACAAAAAAACAAAAAAAAAACACCTCCATGTCTATCTAATGCGTGACGTCGTACCAATGTCTCTGCTTCAAACCGAATTCAAATCGGTCACACATTAAGGTTTACGAACTAAGCATGAAATGCAGAGCCAGAGGCGAAATTTGAAAAGTACCATTAATTTCTAAACTGTGTTACATTTCCATTCCAAATACAAACATAAGCATTTTGTATGGTTTTGAATTTTGAATTAATGCATACTTAGGGAAATATTTGACAAAAATGTTCAAAATTACATCCCTTGCATATGAATATAGAGTAAAATAATATTTGTAAATTATTTTCTTCTTGAAGCATAATCTTGAAATCCGGGACGGTGAATCAACTTATGTGAAGTGTACTTACAAGTGTGTGTAATTTGATGCATTTCGTATGGCTAGAAAGTGGTGTTTTCATTCTCAGTTCGTAAAGCTTAAAAAAAAACATTGAAGATTTTTTTTGAATAAGGTTATTTCATCTAAGACACCCCCCCCCCGCACGCAACAGCCTCCGAAAGTCATCCTTGGAGTCTTAAAACGCCGCTCAAACGTTTAGTATTTGTTATTTTTAGTAACATACTCTCAATCCCAAAGCGTTTCGGTAACAAAACTCTCGAACCCAAAGCGTTTTAATGTTGAATGCACGTGCTCTTTATCGCGTTATATTGAATGCACGTGCGTCGTCATTGTTTTCTCCACATATTTAGGGAGCCTCGCGTTGATAATGTCGATTTGTGACTATTTTTAGTAATAATTTTCATGTATACAATGTTGATTTCCCATCAACCCATCGTCTTTCCCTCCGGAAGTGTGTTCTGTAGGTACAGACTAAAACATAAGTGAAAGGACCTTATTGTTTTATCACTTGATTATACAATGTGCCTAAGACACTGGGCCGGTGTTTTACGATTTTGCAAGATTCATTTGTAGTTTGCAACTCCGTATAACACGGTGAATAATCACGTGATGCGACAATTTCAGAAAATTCTTAAATGATTTTGTTGATACGGGGCGGATTTGAATTTGGCTTGAAGCAGAGAAGGCGGTCACACGTCACTCATTAGATGGACGTGATTGAAAAATCAGCTGATAAATTCTTTTTATTGAAGATCAATCAAAAGTTTTGTTGATTTTAATAACTTTTTAATCAGTTGATTTTAAAAAAAACCCCACTACTTCAAGAATATTCCTGGTATTTACCCACCTTCTCTATTTCAAACCACTGCGTATATATACCGAAAGATCCTGTAGCATAAACATCCAGATCAAGAAACCGAATTGATATTGGTCAAGTATTGACAAAAATATTGATGAATTTCGCGATTCACGTGATTAACCACCGTGATTGTGCAAGATTCATTTTGTAGTCTGCAACTCATAATACATATAAGTTCGCTGTATCAGAGGCGAAATTCCTAATAGTTTTAGACTCTTTCCTATATAAATATTCGGGAATACATATTACTATGCAAAAACGAACATTACTTCCATTTTTGTTAATGTCAAATATGTCATCTGCTGAAATTGTCGGCTGCAACACCTTTGAAATTGGAAAGTCCATATTTTGCCGTCTGGTAATGGGTTAAGCTTTAATACAAGCTGTAGAAAAGCATCGACATATCCCAACACACTGGAGATGTCTCGGCACCCGATGTCCACACAGTGTATTACAAAAATAAGCATTAATCACATAATTTCGAGAATTTCTGTTTACATGCGAGTGCCATGTATGAACGTCATGTCATTCCACGTTACCATTTATTAGTTTATCGTTACATTTTCTGTCCGAAAATCTCGTTGGCGTGTTTAATGCGTAGTTACAAACTTTTTGAAGGAAAGCATCGTTATATAGAAGAAACAATTAGTATTGTGGTGCTTTTAAGCAAAAACCTCGTAACTACAACTTAAAACAAGGTGCAGTTACGATGTTTTCGTTATAAAGCGACGATAAGAAGAAATCCTGTCAAGTTCAATTCAGTTGAATGAAGCTTTATTAATATCGTGTCATAAAAATCGTTATGTCAATAAATCATTGTAAATAGTCCGGTTAATTGGTTGCTCTTTTCTGTTCGAGGAATCAGACAAGAAACAAACGTAAGTGACAGATTATTTTTCGTCTAAATATAAGCAAACACGGCTCTGGAAAACTGAGATTTCTCAGATCAGGCAATCTGACTTTTGTCGAAATGTTCCACTATATAGAGTCTCAATTAGAATTCTTACATTTTCATGGTGCGATATTATGTATTGGTATTATTAAAACATTATCTTAAATATAAGGTTTGGAAGAACGTTAATCGTAGTTCAAAAATATGCTTTTAGTGTTTTTTTTTTTTCAAAATTACCATTCGGGTTCATTACCATACCATTCGCTGGTCCATGTTGTACTCTAGCACTCGCAATGGTTATAGAAAAATACCAATGGATACATGTAACACTACGGATCTTGAGAAGATTGCTCGTTGCATTTGCAGACTGATCAGAACACTTCTCTTGACACTTATACGTTCATCAACTATATATTTCGTTTATTTATGCGAATAAAACAATTTGACCTACCGTTCACCGGACACCAGTAAGCGAATCTGACGTAATTGACGTGCATCTGTAGTCGTTACAACCGGATAACCGATGTGGGTATGTTCTTGAAAACTATCAACACATTACGAAATAGCAACATCTTAGATAATCCGAGTCTTCTCTGATGAAAAGTCGCTCTTTGATATTTGGATGTCGCTATTTATTGCTAAATAGCGACATCCAAATATCAAAGAGCGATTTTTCATCAGCGAAGGCTCGGATAACACCTTAGACTGGCCCAAATTCAAAGAGGTAACCGATGACAATTTAAATTGAACGAAATGTGAAATTCTTTGGTCTTCTGGGATAAAAACATTGCTGGAAATGAATAAATTGCTTGTCAAGAGCAATTTCTTCATTTTCCACCACGTTTTCAAAGCCTCTCTCTTTTCGGGGATTCATGAAAGTCAATGTGGGAATTGATCAATTATCCTTTAACAGAACTCCCCACTTTTGATCAAGTCTAGAATTTTGCTGGTAGGAAAGAGTTCTGGTTTTACTAATTAGTTGTATGGCCTCATAAAATTCACGCCTAATTAGACATTTGCTTGCCCAGTTATCTGTCTTCCGCTCAAATGCTGCGCCATTTTCTGAACAAGACAGTGTATTGATGTCCCTAAAAGAAATTGTTTGGGAAAACATTGATGCAAAAGAAGAAAATGCTGATAATCAGCATTTTCTCCTTTTGTATCAATATTTTCTATCCTATATTTGGCACACATACTATCTTTATCAACATTAATTTTATCGTCTGCAGCAGCTCCCAATTTGGACGACCCTAACATATTTTTGTTTGGGAAAGGGTTAACCATTTTTAGAACAATTCCTAGTTTTGACTTCCTTATAATTATATCCGACAATAATTTGAAAAAAAAAAAGAAAAAAAAAAAAAGAAAAGAAAACAAAATGCAGGACACCAGTTTTTTTCTAAATGTTTTACTTGAATGTTTAATCTGCTCCATTTTGTTTCTGTGCTCGGTATATAAAAAAACAATACATGTATAATGTCGTAGTCTGTAATTTCTATCGATTTAGACCAGTCTCACTTTTTGCAGCACTGGAAAGAGTTACACATTAGCTGAAAATGTAGCGTACTTGATTATTATATTATGGCTTCTTATCACGCTATCGTTGAAAGGAACTGCACTCATTTATCAAGCCAAATCGGATTAAGCTATGCATATTCTCCTACACTTTTTTGTTCTTGCATTATTTAATTGGTCATTAGCCTTGTTCGGGCAAAATTAGAAATGCCAAATCAGGACTATTAAGGCCAGGAGCACATTACATGAATCTGAACTTATTAGTGTGGATTTAATTCTTATCCAAACTACAAAGCGCGATGAAATATGTCAGATCACTATGAAACATGACAACTTTTCGATTTTGAGTAAATCACTTTTGTTGGCGCAAGATCGTATGGCACATATTTACTTGTTGTTCAAATGTAAACAAAACATTTTCGATAAAACTCAGAAAACTCTGAACAGTGAACAGACCGCTCGGGAGGAGTATCTGTATTTATAAAAACGCATGTTTTAAAGAGCTTTTCTATTAAGCGTATATTTCATTCATTTGAAGATTGTGTTGTTATTAGTTTGAATTTTAGTTCTAATAATGCAGTTGGCCTTTTGAAAGACATAATACTTGTTTTCACGTATGTTTCATCCGAATATTCTCCTATATATAAGTTAGATGGATAATCTGGAATAGATCTATTATCTAATAAGTTAGAGGAGATCAGCGACAAAAATCCTAATGCACCCAATTTCCTAGCTCTATCACTGTACCTATATTTTCAACATGTCTACGTCACTACTTATAAAGAATTCATTCCTGTTTTATAAAACACTGTTTTGTTTACATTTGGACAAAATGTAATAATGTGTCATACGATCTTGCGCCAACAACAAATAAGCTAAATGCCGGTTAATATACACGTATAGTAGGGTCACGATTAGCTGCAATATCGTAGCCACAAACTTGATGATGGGTATTGGTTTGTGAAACCCTGATCAAAAGTTTAAAGGGTTTCGGTTACATTATTGCAACTAGGTCTCGATATCATACATGATTACAAACAAGAGCCGTCATAGACAGATTATGCTCCCCGAATAAGTGTTTGTCACAAAATAAAAATTATCATAAATTAAGCCCCCTTTTCCCATGACAGATTTTTTGTACACACATTATTTATAGGATATGGTTTAGAACATCTCATTTATCACAAACGTACAAAATTTCATTAAATTCTGCCCATTGGATGAAGAGAAGTGGAGAAAGTCTAATTTTTACATCAAGGCCCCTTTTTCCATGATGCAGCCTCAAATCAACAAACGGAGAAAAAGGTCCCTAGGGATTATGCCTGGGAGTTCACATGTGACTGAGATATGGCTGTGGACAGACGGACGGACAGACACACGGACGGACAGCCGGACGGATAGACGGACGGACAGAATGGCGACTATATGCTCCCCCCGAAATTTTTTTCGGGGAGCATAAAAAATGCATGGATAAAAATGCAATGTCGAACTTCGAATTGCAGGTCTCGAACAAACGCACTCAACATTGTACTTGCCTAAGGGTGTGTTGTTGGTGTGTTGTGTGTTACCTAGTGTCCGGTGGATACCGAATAATACTGCGTCAACAAAATGTTTTTTTTTTTGAAAAAATAAATAAATAAATAAATAAAATAAGAAAAAGAGGTGAGTTATTTCTGAGGTTCAGTATATATTAAACGTATAAAATGACTGAAACAAACACTATAAACGACCAATTCGTCAATTCGTCGCTTTTCATACCCTCCCCCCTCCCGTAACTATAGCGTTAACCCTTTCCCAAACGGCAAAATTTCAGGGTGATCCACTTCAAAAACTGTTAAAAATGACAAAATAAATGTTATTAAAGATAGAATATGTGTAAAATATGGCACAGAAAATATTGAAACAAAAGAAGAAACTGCTGGTTATCAGCAGTTTCTTATTTTGTTTCAATGTTTTCCCAAGCCATTTCAATTTTGGGACGTCAAAATCAGGTCTTGTTTGGGAAAGGGCTAAACAAGCTCTAGTTACGGTGTTTTTTAACCGATAAGGTAAGGAAACGCGAAGCATTTTGCATGACAGATCACATTTGAATATCTAGTTTACCGAGACAAATTATTTCTGGCTCGACCAATGTTACTATATTGGATCTTCTTATACAATTGTTGGTCTAACTTTTGATTTCTGAGAAATACTGTCAGGAAATATTGTTAATACAACACGATCGGTATATCTCTACCAAAATATCGCTGCTTTTCAACAAAAACCTCGTAACTGCAGCTTAAAACAAGCTGCAGTTACGAGAATTTTGTTTGAAAGCGACGACATGACGCAACCTTTTAACTTTTGATGTATGGCATCTCACATGTGATATGAGCGGGAGAATTGTGCGTCGTGACATATTGGATATGAAGACTATAAAATGCGTTTTTGCTGTTTTGTTCAAGGATAGTAGATCTAATAAAAATAGAAACTAAAAATAATTTCTGACTTCTTGTTATTATCAGTCACAGAAACAGATTCAATAGACACTAACTTGCAAAAGCGTTTCCGGTTACTGTATAAATATGCAATGAACACACAATTCCGTGTGAAAGGTTAGCAATATGAGAGATTAACTAAAGTTAATTTGTTATAATTAAATTGCGAAAGAAAGAAAAAAACGACGACAAATTGATGATTTACAGCATTGTTTAGCAAAATAGAAACAGTTTTGAAACAAGATGAGTTGGCGACTTGGAAAGCGAGGAAAGATTTTCACGCAGTTATGGACTGTCGTGCATTGGCAAGGTAAGTGAAGTACATACTTTGTGTGTATCGTATATCTTTATACCATGGGAATACGATTAAGGTTTACAGACCCTAAAAAAATTACCACTTTCTAGCCGTACGAAAAGCACCAAATTACAAACACTTGTAAATACACTTTACATAAGTTGTTTCACCGCATAAATTCAAAATTCTGAACGTTACAAAATGCTTATATTTTTATTTGAAATGGAAATGTAACACAGTTTAGGAATTACTGGCACTTTTCAAACTTCTCACCTGGCTCTTTGTTGGGTTTGAGGGTTTGGATACCTTAATTGAAAATATAGTTATCTGTATTACCAGTTTGACACTTTTGAAATGAAATCGTCTGACGAAAAAAAAAAAATCTCCGAAAAAGACAACATAAACTGAAATTCACTGCTCAAAAAGGTAAGTGAACATTGTAATTTTATCTTAGAAGAAAATAATGCCACAATTTGTCATTCTCATTACTTTTTATCTCGAACTTTTAACACCAAACATTTAACCCATTACCAGACAGCAAAATTTTGGATTGTTTCAATTTGAATGGTGTTGTCACAAGCAATTCCTTCATTTTTCACAATGTTTTCCCAAGCCTTTTCCTGCGAAAGACTCAAAAGGCGTCAATATAGACATACAGTAATGAGTTAAACATTTGCGTAACATGCAAAAGAGGTTACATAATTATATACTTTTGCGAAGTCTTATTGATGAAAAGCATCATGTGCCTCCAAGTTGTCATCTTCGCTAGCCAAGCTTGAACCCACCTATGTTTGTATATACCCTTGGCGGATTTAGTCCGACTTTCTTGAAATCGGGAAGCGCCGCCTAGCGGTTGTCCTGCTGGTTAATTACGTTATTTCGTCCATTAATGATGACGTCATTAACGCGCGTTGTCTTTCGCGTCATACGTCATGCGGCTTAGGTAAAGGTTAGCTGCTTCTTTGGTCGAATTTCGAAAGTATAATAATTCATCGATTAAAGATATGGAATTCCTCTCCATTGCAGAGAAATTCTTAGGAAAAATCGCACATCTTCGCGTTTTTGAGTTGCAAACGCAATACTTTTTCCCGCCCGTCGTCATGAATTGGTTACTCATAACAAATGTATCAGTCGACAATCTGATTGGTTATGAAAACGCTTTCTAGGGCACCAAGAAAATCGGACTAAATACGCCAAGGGTGAATACAGAAACGACGTTACGTCGTAGATGTCATCCTTAGCTTGCGAAGATGACAAGTTGTATGTATTGTTTGTTTCACAGTGGAAGATAACCCTTTCCCAAACTTTTTTAATCTACAAGCTGATTTAATGGTGCCCATAAACACATGAATTGTGTATAATATAGCACGGAAAACATTAAAGCAAAAGGAGGAAATGTAGGTTAACTAGAATCTAGTTCAAATATGGATGCTAACCGTCCATCTATGTATACTCCCGGTCATAAGAAAGTAGCCACATGTCCAATGCATAAGGTCGGTGATTTTAGGATTATTCATAAATGTACCGAAGTAAATATGAAACATTGAAGCGTGGCAAGTAAAAACGCTTTCGTGAACTTATCGAAAACAGCCGAATTACCCCATTAGCTATGGTAGCTTGGTGGTAGTTCCAGGAAATCCGTAACTGACACGGAACACACTACTGAAATGCACGGCCATATATAGGACCGGAAACGGGTCAAAAATGAATAAGGATATGTGTTTATGTTACTGTCTTTATTCGATATGACCAGTGACTAATAAGTGATTTTATCACACCAAAGACCCTTGCAAAATGGCGGTTTCCGGTTTTAGCGCAACCAACCCCAAATTTCCTCTTAAGTGCTCTATTCGGTGATTTTTTGTTTCTGTTTGGTCTTTAGCAAGTTCCAAATTAAGGAAATGTTTTCCCTCACTTTACTCACCAACCACTTTCGGTTATTATCAAACATTTAATGTTGAGACGTGCTATACTGGTAGTGCTAAATTTTCACAGACCTCTACCATTTCAACGGAATCCTTGACTGCAACATTGAAATGGGACTTTTGTTTGTGTTTCAACAGCTCCAATATATGCAGAAAATGACAGATGTAAGTAAACGAAATTGAACTTTGTATCCTAAAATACTGTTTTGAACCCATATTACAAACAAACATGTTTCCGGGCATGTTGAAAGCATTTAACCATTGAGATGTGAAAAGGAATCTTTGGGAATGCGTATGAATGACATTAAGAATTGTGAAAATTAGGGTTATTTGAAAAGTGGCTTCTTTTTTATGACGGTGAGTATATTTATGCTGGTTATCATCATTTTACTATGTGTAGACTTTTACCAAGATTCCTTGACCGAAGAAATTCCTTTCATGATCAAACGTTTTAGTCGGGTGGCTTAAAACATAAAACCGTATTACCTAATAAAGAGAGAAAGAATAAAGAAGTTATTGTCCAGCAAAATTTACCCGGGACATCTGCATATGTAATGACCCCACTTCGGCAATGTTTTGTTAAGACGCTGAATTAACGGACTTTGCACACGTAAATTAAGTTATCCCTGGTTAATTTTGGTGGACAACAAACTTCTTGATCATACATGCATTTTTTGGTATCATTATAATTATAAGAATTTTCAAAACAATATCTACTTTTGTGACTCCTAGTAATGAATGTTTTGTAAAACAATCAATCAATGGAAGAAAATGCTGAAAAGCAGTATTTTTGCATTTTCTAATCTTGCTTTTCATACCTCCACATACATATACAAACCGTTTTAGCAACACTTATTTTGTTCTCTGTTCAATTGGACCAAAACATACGTTTGACGTTGGGAAACGCCAACGCCCTAAAAAGTGTTTAAGAATAGATGCGACATTTTTAAAAGTCGATCAGAAAATACAAAAACGCGAATCTATTTTTGACGCAGCTTGCGACTAATTATAATTTGATCCTTGATGAATAAAAAATAATCACTTTGATTCTACAAAAGAAAATCTCAAATTAGTATTATGTGTCGCGCCACTGGAAATATAGGGTCGCCTTTTTCAATACCCTCGTAATAAAAAGATGCAGCTTGTTTCAAGTTGCATTTATTTTGTCGGCTGCAGAAGGTTTCGAACTTGGTCAGTCTAAACTTTCGTCCTTTGAGAAAGAATTTGCAAACACTAGGTTCAATCTTGACAAGTTATACCACTGGTGGTGAACTCGGCCAAAGCGTGGGACTTTTTTCGCGATCATTGTAATCCGTCGGTGTTGTTATAAAATATCGTAACTACGGCTTTGATAAAGCCGTAGTTACAAGATTTTATGACAACACCGACGGTTTGTAAATACATATCGGTAAACCCGGTCTATTTTTAGAACAAATTCATTTAAACGCAAAATATCTGTATCTTGTTGTAGCGAAAAACGTCCCTCGCTTTGGCTCTGGTTCACCACCAGTGTATACCATTTCAATGGTATAAGTTCAGATCTCATTCGTACATGTGTACCTATTAGTCAGATACGTAAACCATTTGACTATGCATAATATCATTTCAGAACTTTACTTTAGCTGTCATTAATGTTACCTTGACTAAAATACTTTTAAACATTGTGGGAAAACAGAATACCGATTCACACCTATTTTTAGTCTTGATGGCTTTCCCCAAGTTGCTTATTTCCACTATATCAGTAAACAAAAGCCACCTCTTACATAGTGGTACTACTTTAAACAACAGCAACATGTACATGTAGCCTACGAACTTAGGAACTATTTGCATATGAGTAAGGTAGACTGATCGGTCAGAGGAAACCAATTCTCAACTTCGTGAGAAAAAATATCCTACTTGTGAGCTAATGGGACTGATCAACAAAGAAAAATAATTTTAATAGGATCATTTTTCCCTGCCACGACACAATTATCCTCAGACAAGATTAAACGAGCAATACATAAAGGAACATCCTTTGTAACGAAGTTCTAAAACATTTGGATACCTCGAGACAAATAAAACTCACAAAAACACCATAATTACACTATTATTTTTGTATTTCCAAATAAAACTAAACTTTAAGACGAGTTTTAGTTTCGTCCCACATGCTTTGTTACTCTGTACTTTCGTCGTAACCCTTTTCCAAAGAAGATCTGGTTTTGACGTATCTTGTGAAATAGGCTAGGGAAAAATGTTACATTGGTAACCAGTGGTTTATCATTTGTCTCGCTGTTATTTACTCTGTTACAACATACAAAAGTCCTTTTTTGATCAACATGCACTTCTCTGTACATCAGCTTTCCGTTTGGAACAGTCCCTATTTTAATGTTTTGGGAAGGGTTGTTTTTTGCTAGATGACATTTAAGACTAATTCAATCTCGAAGTTGTTGATAATAAATATTTCTAATCCAAGAAAGCTCAAAGGAATACATTTTTATAAGAAAAAAATCGACTTCGTTCTTTATTATCATTTTTACTTTACGTTATTTTTGACAAAGTTAAAATGAAAAAAAAAAAAAAAATGCGTAAAATAATGTCTTGATGAATAACAAATTCCGGATACCAGTATGTTGAGTAATTGATTAAACCGCATCCATGTCTGCAAATAGAAATCTTATGCTTATGCTTGTTCTAAATCGAAACAGAAATAATTGTACATTTTCACTTTTTATTCTTCTCTCTCGGATGAAGGCCATCGATCTACTTGCAGATTTGAATTGAAGTGTATATCATTTTTATCGCAATTAATACTGAGAGACAAAAACTGTCTTTGCTTTCGGAATCAAAGGTGCAATCCGTAACATTTTTTTTTTCATTTTTGGAGCTACGTATTTAATCGTATCAACAGATATTATCGCCCTAATAAATGGCATTTTTTCATTTCTTCGTAAACGTACAACTGAGGTATAATTCAAAGAATTTGAATGCGATTTAGTATTTTATAACTTAATGAATATTCAAATATTTTTTATTGACAACGGTTTCAATTGCAACGAATTTTGTGCTAAAATCAGACTGGGTTTACTGTTATGTATTTATAAACCTCCTGTATTGTTATAAAAGCTCGTAACTACGACTTGATTCAAGCTGTAGTTACGAGATCTAATAACAGTACCTACAAAATGACATTGGTTGTCCGAAATTACGTCACGGTTAAATGGATAAATCGTTCCCTATTTCTGACTGTAAGGACTTAAACTTGGCCATTCATAGCACATTACTATGAGCCAGCATTCCCTTATTTTTTGCCTTTTTTAGAATATAAATTACGAAAGAATTTCTCAAATTTTTAGATAATGTTTTTACAATTTATGATGAATTATAAATCTGGATAGATAACATTTCAAAACATCTACGAATAAAGTTTTAATGGACATTTAAGTTATCCAGCGGGCAATTTTAGCTTTTAGCCTTATCCTTTCATTAAAAACATAACTATTAAACGAGTGCGTGCCTTCCGGCAGCCAAAGCTTTTTTGTAATTGTCATTGAAAACGTTGAGTATGGAACTAACATTATATATCGAAATCCCGAAAGTACATTAGTTCAAATAGAACACGTATCTCCTACAGCCATGTAACGATAATAGGACATTATCAGATGGAACCAAACGATATGTTGTACCTTTATAGGCCGAGTCCTGGTTTTCTGAGTATTACGACGTATATGACGTATTCTTTGTCCAACAAAAGAAAATTTCTTTATGGGTATGCTAGAATTGAGTGAACAATTCAGGTACGTTATTGCTTAAATGAATCGAGAATAAACACTTTCAAAGCTTTAGTACACCATAACTACTAAAGGGGGTCCATAAGGCCGTTTTCCTGGGACATAAATTTTCCAGTCATATGTTTAGTACATATAGATACATAAAGGAGACGTGTATTGCCGAAAAGTCTGAATCGAGCGGACCTTTGGTTTGGTGTATATTGTATATTGAAAGTGGGTGGGGTAATTCTATTCCGGCGCTACCCAAGGTTCTTATTCGTCAATTTTCTATCTAAATGTAAATAATTGGCGAAATTTTTCAAAACATTTTGCTTTGCATATGAGCCCGTGTTAACGTGGTATGAGATCCATTGGCTTGCTTATGATGAATATTAAGATATTTGGCATTTTATGTAATTCTTCATTTTTTGGTATATTTTGGGGAATACATCAATACGTTTTTGTAAAGCGACATATTGGAATAATATTTTAGGTGAGTACTTTTTAATAATTTGTTATTGCAAAATTATGAGGGATTTTTATAGCTAGTCGGGAAAATGAGTTATGGGCCCTTGAATGCACGAAAACCCATGACAAATTGTGGAATAAATAACAAAGTACATTTTTTCAGGCTTTTTTTTTCGTACAAAAAGGCATAAATGCTTGATTAGCTTTAATTTTAGATGATAAAAAATCGGTATATGCTAAAGAGAAAATAAAGTAAACAAGAAGGCCAAGATGGCCTTGGATCGCTCACCTGATAGAAGTTTGAAACTTTCTCTATGCAGAACAAGACCCACCTTTTACATGACCTAGGTAACTCTCAGACAAGAACACGAAACTTAAGATGCGAGATTATGATTCAGCTGAAAACAGCATTCTTAACCTTTAATGATCAATATTTGTGGCTGTTAAAGTGAAAACCAAGTCGATAAAAACATCAATTTTGTCATAATCCAGGGCAAACATGGTTTTTCTAGTCCGATCAATATGAAAAATGAAATCATATAAGATCTCATGGTCAACAACATTGTGACCAAGTTGTGTCTTGATTGGTCAATATTTGTGTTTTTTAGAGTGAAAATATAGTCGAAAACGGCAAATTTGTGAAATTCAAGGGTCAATAACACTGGTTTTTTCTGGTCCGATCAAGCTGTAAATTTAACTCATGCAGCATCAAATGGTTAACAACATTGATGCCAAGTTTTGTCTTGATTGGTCAATAAATGTAGATGCTAAAGTGTAAACAATGTGGAAAATGGCAAAATTGTCAAATTCAATGCCACATAACTCCAGACTTCCTACTTCGATGACACTAAAAATCGAACTCATTCATTATTGTGTGGTACCAACATTCTAGCCAAGTTTTGTCTTAATTGGTCAATATATGTAGTTGCTAGAGTGGTAACAAAGTCGAATATATATACAATATACTAGTACACCAAAGCAAAGGTCAGACTTTTAGGCAAAACACATCCCCTTTATATATCTATTTGTACTAAAAATATGATTGGAAAATTTAGGTCCCAGGAAAACGACCTTATGGAATCCCCCCCCCCCCCCACCTTTTAGACGCATATTACTCAGTATCTGAATCGCCCTCCATCATTATTCATTAATCGTCCGGCAAAATCTCCTCGATGTAGAATTCGACCGATAACATAAACATTGAGACATCATCAATAGAACTGCCAAATCTTTTCTACGTTGTTATGTCAGTGTATGCCTGGTTGAAGAGTGAAATATATGGGTTATAAATCAAAATGACATGTGGCTTGACCTTCCAGCTCCACATACAAATTTTCTCAATTATTGCCGACAACAGGCTATCGATTCAGTGGCCCATATAATGTACCCCGTCTTTGTATGTTGCGATCGCCATAAAAGAACGTGCCTTCCTGGATATCAAGAAATTACTTTTCGACACTTTTCAACAAAAATCTTGTAACTGTAGCTTGTTTTAAGTTGCAGTGCAGTTATGAGGCTATTGTTGAAAAGCAGCGTTTTATTCTTCGTATATTGTTCTTTTTTGCAAGCCATTTATTTTTTTAAGTAGAGAGACTAAATAAGAAAATACAAAACATACCATGCTACGCTCTTGTTACATACTGTACTAGTTTTTCTTCATGGACGATTAAAAAGAAATATATTGCAATCCGAGTGCTAGTTTCGGAACATGGATCTATACATGTAATGACATAACGACTTGTCTAACTGCACTTTAAGATAATAATAAGTTTAGGTTCGGGAAATATCAAGCAAATGGCGGAAGTCTTTCTTAAAAATGACAGAAGTCTTCACTCATTGATATTGGAGGCTGTAACGAAGTCACGCATAGCCATCACGCACTCTGTGTTAATTAACCCTTTCCCAAACAAGACCTGGTTTATGACGTCCCTTATAGAAAACGCTTGGGAAAACATTGAAACAAAAGAAGAAACTGCTGATACCCAGCAGTTTCTCCTTTTGCCTCAATATCTTTTTTGCTATATTACACACAAAAACGTTTGTTATCAACAACTATCTTAACAATTGCAGCTACTTTAAAATTAGATTACCCTAAAATTTTGCCGTTTGGGAAAGGGTTTATATTTTGAAGAAACGAGGTTGACAAATATGAAGGCCGATTATGAATCAAGATTAAGTTCAGGCATCACTTTGAAATTACGGAATGATTCGATTAGCTTTGATACATGCATCTGATCAGAATGCTTTTTTCTAACCGAGAATGCCTGTCATTGTATGCCAAGTCAGGTTATCACATATAAAGAGGGACGTCTTCCCCGCTTCAATCAAACTGGACTTGTCTATAGAATTATGAAAGACTATTGATAATCTTACAGCCGTGATGGATGCGATGGTAGATGAATATGGTATCGATCTGAGTGTCCTTGACATTCATCGAGATAACTTGACCAAATAAATACTAAAGATAACTTGCTTTCAAAGGAATGTTACCCATATATAAAAACTTAATCAGACAAAAATATGCGAGTATAACAATAAGAACATGGTTTCTATGACCATAAACTTTTGATTTTTATCTTGTTTTGCCTAAACCAATTTTGTACATCAAGTAAAATTGTTTATTCCAAAAAAAAAAAAAAAAAAAAAAAATAACTTCAGGCGAAATTGCTTCCTAACTGATAAGCTCGATAATATGGTTGATGTCATGAAGTTTAATCGGATTATCTCAATTAATAACGACAGCAAGGAAACATCTATGAACACGATAAACGCTGGCTCATTCTTTAAATATTACATGTACTTTATGTCTAATTACATTGGATTCTTTTACATTCTCTTGATTGAATTGTCCTATCGTCATACTTTATCAAATTCAATTTCAGGTTTTATCGATTTAGAAACACAAACCTTGCTGAATATTTGATAAAGAATCATCAATTCATATGCATATTGTACGAAATAAGATGCAGCGAAACATACCAAATTAAAAAATAAAGATTTTCCCGTTCCAAGGATTTCTATGCTACATGTATATAAACTGTACTTTTTCCATTAAAAATATAACATTAATTGAATTTCCATAACACTTTTATTTGAACCACCAAAATGTGAGTAATATGCAAATGGGTTAAACTACACAAAATAATGTTTAGAGGGGGTCATTTCCCGAAGGTTTTCTTCTTATCTGTTGATAAATCCGTCATAAATCGTGTATAAATTGTTGTATGGCGTCTTAATGTATTGAGAAGAACGACTTCCTGTAATTGACCCTCTTCTATCATTTACAGCGGTTAGAGGAACTGGTTTTTTCCGTTTTCTCCTTTAAGAGATTAAATATGTGATTTTAAAAGAGAATATAATCTTGCACAATTCGCCATTGACTTGTGTCTTATTGGATCTAACAAAAAGTAATTGTCAAATTTAAGGTCCCTACAATCATAATATCAAAAAATAATAAAAAATGAAAAAAAATATAGATCTAGATCTATACAGCATCAGCAATTTTTCCTTATGAGTATACTTTTGAACGGAGCAAATTATGAAAAATTTCTTCCTTTGTTCCAATATTTCCCTGGCCCTGTCCTGACACGGATGTCAAAACCAGGTCCTGCTTGGAAAATTATTAATTCATAGACCCGAAAACTTCTCCGAAAACAACAAGATGTAGATCTAAAAAGTATTAAAGAATCTAATGTTTGGTTGTCATATAAAGATTATGGTTTCATTGTTTTATATTATTTCCTTTGAATTGCATAAAAGAAATGTCGTCTTAATCGTTCGGTAGGTACTGTCAATTCAGGGTCAAACTTTTATTCAAATGATTTTCTAAAAACGTCATATAAACTGCCAACTTCAAAAGATTATTTTATATTACTTTGAACTGAAAAACAATGTTTGGGTCATGGGAAATCATACTGTACGATTCACTAAAGAATTAAAAACTAATTCTGGCATTGGGTGCCTTTTCAACACTGAAAGTTTTGCATAAACTTATAAACCTAGATAAGATGTTTGGAAAAAGAATGAAGTTTCTTTTTTTATTATTTTTTGACATTGTATTTATTCCAAAAAGTCTTGGTTGATATATCTATTTAACGCCACGATTAAATGGGACTTTTTGAAGGTATTTTATATTGAGTGTAGGATTCGACGTTATTTAATGCTTTAGTGATATTTATTACATTCCTAGCAGTGGAATCCTGGATTTTTTTACAGTGAAATAAACTTTGATATTTCACTGCAGTGAAATATTTCACTCCAGCCGAAACTACTTTTTTTATTCTTTTCTCCCCATTAATTCATTATCCTTTACAGATTCCATGCATGCATAACATCGGAAATGTATGTCAAATAAGATCTACCTGAAAAAAGAAAAACATCTAAAGAGAACTAACCTATATTCTTTGTTTTCTCCCTTTTTCTACATTTTATCATGGAAGCGAAGATCTATTTAGCGCTGGAGTGTTGAAGGGAAACATGACGAAATTTGTTCCGTGATAGGCCTATATTCTAATCACTTGAACAGACTGTTGTTTTCACGCCTGCTCAAAGCAACCGAACGACACATCACAGAATCGGATATAGATTGTTGCTAGACCATCCCTTTTGTCTAAAACACGCTAAATCAATAGTTTTCCGCTGAAAATTCTGTTTCTTTAACAAATCTGTCATTCTAGTTGTTGACCTTGTTGTTGTTGTTTTTATTGGTAACTTAGACTGGACTTTTGGAAAATTTAGACTAGAAAGGTTGAAATTTATTCAGTTTTCGCTTTTTATTCGTTTATTACAATTATTTTTGATAATTTAATGTCAAGATAGATGCTTCATTCTTTGCTCGCTTCAAAATTTAAACAAAATGGTGGCCTTTTTTTCTGAATACACAAAGAACATGTATACATGCGCGGTGTAAAGCCTTGGATCAGATTGGAATAAGAACGTTATTTTTTAAAAGATTTTACCCCAAATTGAGGGTTAAATTTCCAAAATAGGTATGTAATAAATAGATTAACTAACTGAACAAATGTGATATGAAAATTATTTCGAGAAAAGTACAATGGTCATTGTAGTATTTCTTTTTTGAGAGTATTTTATATATTTTGTTGTTTGTCATATTTTTGTACATATATGTACGGCTATTGGCTTAAGGCAGTGTATTGATGATATGCTGATTAAATGAATTTGAAAAAATATGCATAAAATTGTCAAAAAGCGAAGATGATATACCGGAGTCACCGGAGAGACATAATGCTAGTATACGATCAATGGAAAAATATTCTGCCTTCTAATTTTGTCGTCTGATATTACTTACAATTTCAATCAGTCTGAAATTTTTTTCATCTGAAAATTGTTTAATAAATTAAAACAGCTTTCGGCATCAGGCGTCCTTTCGCGACTGAGCAATTTCCATAAACATATGAATTTTAATAAGAAATGTCTGGAAAATAATGTTCAGTCAACGTTTGATATAAATTTCGACATTTTACCCGTGGATTCAGTAAGTACAAATATCTGGTCACAAAGAGGAGGTATCCAAGATTTTTAATCACCGGCATTTTTTCCTCTATCACAACTTTTCACGACTGAGTAATTTACATAAACTTATCAACATCAATTAAAAATGTCTGGAAAATAAAGTAGTCTGTGTTTGAGAGTTTATAACATTTTATGTCCTCCTTATAGCATGGTAAGTACATGTTTTGGGTCACAAAGAAGTTTTTTCCAAGATGTATATCGTCTTTGTATGTTGTAAGCGTCACAATATATATGTAGGTACTTTAGTAGATCCGAAGAAGTAACGTTTATTGCCAGTATTAGCTAGACATTACATGTACTATTCAAGTAGAAATATTAAATTTACATGTAAATACAATATATCATTGTACCATACTGTCCTAAACATTCTTATACGAAAACAATTGTAGATGTTAAAGTACGAATGCTAAATTTGCCACATTTATATAACTAATCTATGCAACTAGATGGTTGTCTTTACAATATCGAGCCAGCTATTTTTCAAACGTGGATGTTACACTACGAGCGATTAGTTCAATACATTTATCTTCAAATGTTGACTTCGAGAATGCCTTCTATTATATGCCAAGTCAGATTATCATACATAAAAATCGTTCCCAATTCAATTACGATAGATATTTTATTTATCCGTATGCATAATTGTACGAATTAAAGGGACATTTCATCCCTATTTCAATTTCTTAAAGTGTATCTTGATGCAAAGATTGATTATTCTATTGAGTATAAATGCTATCAGTTTTTTTAACTTGTTGCTGATAAGCAAAAAACACGCCTTTAAAGTTGAGACAGAAACGACAAATTCCATGTACTTCTAAATTGTTGTGGACAACACTTTGTAAAATTTAAAACAAAAAATATATTTCTCGTTAACGGCGCAATATTTTTGCTTCAAAGTTTAAGAATTTTCATAAGAAAGTAAGGTCTTTCAGATAAAAATAAAAGTAAAATTCTTGTCAAAAAATCTGAAATGTCACTTCAAGATGCAATGAAACATTAAAATAAAAAGAAGATTCTCTTTAGACTCCATAGTTATTAAGAAGAAAATGTTTATAAACTAACAGAAAATACATGATAACCAAAATGTCCCCTTTTCAAGGATTTTGTATGTTTCTGTTTATGATTTTCATATTTTCAGATATATTTGCTGTAACTCCCGTAATCCCTTTGACATTGGGCCACTTTGTAGGTTATTTCCAATCGTCCACATTCTTATCTGTTGATACATTGGCCATAAACACGGTGTATAATCGCGTGATACAGCAATTTAAGAAAGTCTTCAATAACTTTGTTAATATGAGACCGATTTCAATTCGGTTTGAAGCAGAGAAGGTGGACAGACATCACGCATTAGATGGACGTGTAGGATTTTTGAAAAAAAAATTAACTGATACAAAAGTTATTGAAAATAAACCAAAATTTTGTTTATCTTCAATAACTTTTTTATCAGTTGATTTTTCAAAAATCCAACACATCCAGCTTTTCCTGGCATTTTCCCAACTTCTCTGCTTCAAACCGAGGTCAAATTGGCCAAGTATTAAAAACATATTGAAGATTATCGGATTATCACGTGATTATCCACCGTGTTGTATGGCGTCTTAATGTATTGAGAAGAACGATTTCCTGTAATTGACCCTCTTCTATCATTTACAGCGGTCATAGGAACTTTAACCATTGCCTCCTTTTTGAAAATATTGTATGGATTATGCGATTTGGAAAGTAAATATAATCATATAAAATTGAAAAGTGAAGGCCATTTGTATAGCACACCGGAACGTTTGCCGAAACGTTTCGCCTTTACTAAAATTCAAACAGAAACGTAACCAGTCACAAAACCAAAATGAAATTCATGATAAATGAAATTTAGAATATACCTACAAAATCATATTTTTTCGCCTAGATTTGCTTGCAATTTCGAAAAGAGCAAAATTGCGTTGTCTAGAAATTGACAAATTAACTTGTACTTCTTGAGACATCAGGTGTCCGTTCTAAATATGTTTTATGTACTCACAGACCTAGAGCATATCCGGAAATAACAAGACATATAGGCTTTCAGAATCTGATGTTTCCTTGTCATTAAAAGATCATGGTTTCAATGTTTTAAAAATCTGGTTCGATACCGTTTTTAAGGTAATACGACGGTCAATCAATGATTTCACGAACTAATCTTATACCAGGAAAATACGCTGAAAAACTTAGATACGTTACCTGCATGTATTTCTAATAAAACTTAACATCCCTTGAACAGTTAACATTCATTCCGCCACTTGACCTACGCCTGTTGCTTGCCATGTGACACGTCACACAAACTTTTGTTACTGGCACGACCAACTCTTCATTTTACTCATAATTCTCACCTCGTAACATACTTCTAAGCTTTGGAAGGAACGAGAAGTCCCAAACTACCTAATATGTGCGATGTGGAGGGTTTAGAAATATCTCTATAACTAGTTTCAGAATACCGCACTTTTACCGCTGCCATAGCGCGGCAGAATTTCGAATCTTAAAGTATTTGCACGCTTTCTTACAAAAGCCGGTTGCATATCAGATTTGATTACTACTTATGAAATATATAGTAACAAGTTTAGAGGTCTTTATTGCGCAAATAAAAACCGATGTGCGACGGACTACATGTGTAGGTAAAAACCAAGACGCACAACGCCGAGGTTTTTGCCTTTACGTGTAGTTCACATTACAGAGGTTTTTTGCGCAATAAAGACATCTAAACTGGTTATTATCTCCATTATAACACTTTAAATAACAATACGCACATTATACATTTTGTTAATGTGTCATTTTTTGAAATTCGGTCATAATCCAGTTTTCGGCGTAGGAAAACGAATTGGCGACTAAGTGACGTCATTGATTTTATTAAAATCATTTTTCATAAGATTGGATATTTTGTTTTCTGAGAAAATTCAATGCTCATACTTCGCACTGGTGTTGTTGCTTCTTTGCCTTTTTATGCATCACTAAGAGTCTTTGTTGTACAAATAAACTCCGATTCAGTTCCTCTTTCGCTATATATGGATTTTCCGGAAACGTGTTATAATGCAACATTATAACTAATTACTCTATGCTATAGAGACATAATATGTTTCAGTGTGATTCCTCGGATACAGATGAAAACTATGACGTCTGTCTCACCGGCACGTTACAAATCAATGCTTTGTGGGCGAGGACGAAGAATAATGCTTCCGAATCGAGATTTGTTGTTAACTTTCCGACTCAAAAATCATAAAAAAATGATAATTCAAACTTTGAAATTCTGTATTATCTATTTCTTGGTGATTTTTATTGAATTACTTTCGAGCAAGGGACAGTGGTCTTCGATGGCATAGAAGTTTACAAAAAGAGAGAGAAAGATATGAGCTTGATCTTAGCTTAACCTATTACCACACAGTAGCTCTTTTTGACACCTTGCAAGAAAATGGCTTTGGAAAACAATGTGGAAAATGATGAAATTGCTTGTGACAAGCAATTTCTTCATTTCCCACAATGTTTTCTACCTAAAACTACAAAGAAACTTAAAATGTTATTCACTTGAAATTACCGTCTGCAACATCTTTGAATTTGGAGCTAAAATGGTGTCGTTTGGTAATGGGTTAATTATTCAGAATCACAGACGATGATAAAATTATATCAGTAAAAAAATATTCTGCGAGAATATAAATTGTCGTCTGAAATTATTCACAAGTTCAACCAGTCTAAAATTGTGTCATCTGAAAATTGCTGGATGAATTAAAAGCGCTTTAGGCATCAGGTGCCCTTTCACGACTGATTTATTTACATAAACTTATATACGTTAATAAAACTTGTCTAGAAATAACGTACAGTCTGTGTTCGAGAATTTTTGACATTCTGTATTCACTCAAGGGTATGGTTTGTATTTGTACAAGGTCATGACAAAAAGAGCTCACCGAACTATAAAGATTAATAAAGCGTTTAACATCGCATATCGCTGCCTTTCAACGAAAAACCTCGTAACTGCAGCTTAAAATAAGCTGCAGTTACGAGGTTTTTGGTGAAAAGCGACGATATTTTGCGAGTACGATGTTCTCTGTTGGACTACATATACACCAATAATGTCATTAGTAAACTTTACCAGACACAAAACATTAAGCTTTTACTTAATTAAGTCAGTCATTAAACAACTTAACTTTGGTCTGGTGCTGATGCTGTGTGGACTGATTCCTATCTTTGGAAGCGACCAACTACCAGCAGATACCTATTTCTTGAATATGGAGTTAAACCATCAAATAATTATTACAATACTGGTATATGTATAATAGGCCCTATATTCCATTACTTATTTAGGTATCCAAACCCTCAAAAGAACCAAGGAGCCAGAGGCGAAATTCGAAAAGTGCAAATAATTCCTAAACTGTGTTACATTTCCATTCCAAATACAAACATAAGCATTTTGCACGGTTTAGAATTTTGAATTGGTGCATACTTATGGAAATATTTGACAAAAATGTTCAAAATTATCTCCCTTGCATATGAATATAGAGTAAAATAATATTTGTTAATTATTTTCTTCTTGGAGCATAATCTTGAAACCCGGCACGGTGAATAAATTTATCTGAAGTGTATTTACAAGTCTGTGTAATTTGGTACATTTCGTATGGCTAGAAAGTGGTGATTTTTTCAGGGTCTGTAAACCTTAAATGAATCATGCCAGATTTTGAAATAGTGTTAGAATCAGTAAATGTTTAACCTTGCTTAGCCCGTCATTCCAAAAGAACAAAAATGTCTTGGTGAAAACAAAAATGTTTCAACCGCCAAAAATATGCCTAAATGGAATAAGCAATTTCCTTTTTTTTTTCTTGGCGTGTTCTGACGCTTCCGTTGATATCGTTAACTTATGTGGGCGAACAGCTGGAGGCTCGGTTAGGGTGTTGTGGTAGTAATGGTATGGGAAATAACAGGAATCCATGGCTATATGTACTCCAGCCGCTGCGATATGAATAAAGCAGTTTAAAACGGCGTATAACCCCAATAAACCAATCTGACGCTTTCCATATTAAAATCGGGCCTTGTTTCGAAAAGCGGTAAAGTCCCTGTCACAGAGGAAGACAGCCTCCAATAATTTTAAAGTATAACTTTCGAATCAGGCTGATGACATTTTTATTGCGCATTAACACGATCAGGGGATCAATTTTCGTTTAATTATTCAAAAAACAAGCAAATAATTTACAGAAACTATCACAAAAATACTAGAAAAACAATTTGTGTCATTTTCCTCCTTTATAAACAATGCTCCTTTCTTGATAGGAAAGTGCTTGAAAACGGTTCTATAATAGCAATCGGAATTCGTACAATCGTTGGGTAATATTGTGGGTTGAAACAACAACAAAAGAAGGAGACGGCCTAAAGTTTGAAAACGGATAGAAGCTGGCATACGAACTAGCAATAAGGAAATACAGTCGACACTCGTTATCTCGACATCGGATAAGTCGAAATTCCGCTTAAGTCGAAGTGAAAGTCATGTCCCATCCTCAACATAATGGATATCAAAATGGATTCCGAAACAAATACAGCCATTGAAATTCAGTAGGAAAAGGATAGAAATTGCTCGTTTCGAGCAATTTCTTTCCTTTTCCTACTATGTTTCAATCATGGACACATATGATGCCCATCACAAATTGTTAAATATCGTTTTTTATCTAAAATAATCAGAACCGGATTAGTCGAACTCCGGATATGTCGAGGTATTTTGACGGCCCCTCTGACTTCGACACAACCAGTGTCGACTGTACTTTATCCAATAAAATGTGATGTAATTTCGGACAAAAATAGTATTTCGTAGGTGTTTTATAAAATCTCGTAACTAAGGCTTTTACTAGATTTGATAATAACACCGACGGTTTATCAATAAAAAACCCCGAAAACCTATTCTATTTTTAGCATACAATTCATTGCTATTAGACTAGTTGTTTAGTCTCAAGTTTGTCAAAGAAAGGTTGCCATGAACCTATCTGTACCATTGACGTAGCCAGAAATTTATTTGTATTACGCACGAGCGCCGTAGGCACGAGAGGAGAGAGCATGAGAGGGTGTCCCCCCGCTCTTAATGGGGTTCGGCTCTTCCCCGAGAAAATTTTGATTTTAAAAGACTTGTTTTCGTGCATTCTATGTGCATTTTGAGACACACAAAAACAATAGAAAAACTGACCCTTAAAATGATACAAAGCTACCTACGACTTATTTGCGAATTTTTTACATTACGCACGTGCGTATTATGCGTAATGGGCGCTACGCCCTTGTGTACATGGCCCGACCGAAAATGTGGAGAAAAAGAAAAGAGACGATAATAACGCGAAAATGCGCCAATTCGAATTGAAGGAAATGTATTTGGAATAACTGAATGTTACGATGCCTTTCGCTTCCAAACTGACGTTAGACCCACTGTAAATTGTATAAATCTTATAAATCTATGCATGACTCCGTCATTGCATTGGATTTTGCGGGCAAGTTTGCTTTTCATTCTTCAAAAAGGATCGCAATCTGACACCAAATTTTCATTTGCTAGGACAGCATTAATTTTTGCAAAAATACACTTTCCAGATTATATTCAGAATAAAATCCCTTCATCTTTTCACAATTGAGAGATGTTTAGACACGCCGAGTTTTATTACTACACAAATGATATCCATAATTTAATTCAAAATGTCGCGGTCTTGTTCCGTACTAAAATCCCCAGGGACCTGTGACGTACTTCTATATACATAAATACACATATCAAGATATATTTAGCAACAGCCAGACTGAAAATATGCATAATGCAAAATATAGACACGCTTATGGTACAGTTACATTGTCATTTATAAAGCAAGAGTTCAAGTCTCTGAGTAAACTCGAAACTTCGAAAGTATGTAAAATATCCGGAACGAATGAACGATTTTTTGTTTTTCACATCGTATCGAATGTTCGTTTCGAGAAGAACTGTTAACTTAAACCACACGTACATGCTCAATGTGCGACCTTTCTCAGTACGTAAAATTTCACTGCAAGTAAACTTGTTAAAAATGAAAATCATTACCACGACCAAGTCTTCAACCAGGTAATGTTTTGCTTTTGCTGCTAGATAGTGATCTCTTTTTCTTTTCTTTGAAATAAGTGAAATACGAGGGACGTTCAATTAAAAGTTGTACTAATGATCCACCATACTTCACGGTTCTATAGAACTAGTTGTGCTTGCAGCTATTCGACAGGAAAATTACTGTCTATACTTAGTCAAAATTTGAGGCAAATTCATTCACTCTTTAAAACGTTATTGAACTTTAAAGTTGGTTCAGTCATATACACTGGCTATTTCGCTGTGCGCAAAATGGAAAACGAGCTGAAGTAGGATGTACGGGTCTACATTAAAGGTCGCATAGGCTTTGACATATCTGCATCACGTGTATATAATGAACTATATCAGATTTATGGACATTCGAACGTTGAACATACGTCAGTATTTAGGAAGTTGATAAAAACTAAAATTGGTAAAACTGGCCTGAATAATGCCCCCTCTCATGCAACCCGGGTAGAGTTAGTACCAAAGCAAATGTTGCTGTAGATTCCGATATGACAGAACAAGACGCATGATTCAATGTGCAAGAAATAGCAGATAAAGTTGTTTTTTCATCGGGGACATGTTATACGGTTTTGACGAAAGGGTTGAAACACAGACAGGTTTATGCCCACTGGGTCTCCCACCTGCTGGCTTAACGACAGAGAGCCACCCGTGTAAAGGTGGCAAAATAGATTTTGAAATAATGCGATAAATGCAAAAAATGTGGGCCTTTTGAGCTGTATACATATGATTGAACAATGACCTACTATTATGAGCACCAATGGTGTGTCATTAGCAAGCAATAGTTGCGAAAAGATCAGGCAAGGTCCGTAATAGCCAACAATTAAAAGCGCGGCAAAAGTTTTGTACGCGGTAATTTTCAAATGTAACGGGTGTATTGTTCAGATTACTGTTTAAAATAGTACCACTATCGCCGGTCATTAATACAAAATAATGTATGTCGGCGAAAGTAAAGAAATATCACGAAAGGAGCAGGTCTAGTACCGACTAAAGAGGCATGTGCCAAATCCATGACAACGGAGCTGTCCACGTGTGTCCTCTTGTCCAAGACTTCCTGACAGAGACACATGCTGCACAGCGTCTTCATCCACCCTTATAGCCGGGCTTAAGCCCTTGTAGCTTTTTTGTGTTCCCAAAGATGACGACAAAAGCCTCTGGTCGTCGGTATAGGCCTTCATGTTCCATATGCAGTGCAATTTGCCAGCGTCTGAAGGGTGTTCCAAAAGAGGCCCATTTATTGGCATATGAGTAATGGATCTCAAAACTTCAGAAGTGTGCGATTGTCAAAGAGGATTACTTCGAAGGACTGAAGAAACTTAAAATTAAATTGCGACATAACTATGGCTTATATAACCACAGTTCCAAAATTAATTGAACGCCCCTCGTATGATCTGGAAATGGTTATCACGACCAAGTCCTCTAACAGATAAATTTAATGCCATCTTTTGGTTTTGCTGCTAGATAGTGCTCTCTTTTCTTCAAAAATAAGTGAGATATGATCTGGAAGAAGGATATTAATTTTGTGATATTTTAGAGGGCCATAGACCAAAAAGCTTATTGCTAAATGTAGTCGAATCGGGACACATGCTTCTCTCTAACGTTAAACGGAGCTACATGCTACTAGAGGCTATTGGTGAACAATATGGTTCTCGATCAGAGTGCGTGAGATCTGTGCCTTTCTGTTCTAAACCCTGACGTACTGCATCTTTTATATTACACGAGTGCCAATAAATATAAGATTACAGAATTAAGGTTTACAGACCCTCATTTAAAACTTCACTTTCTAGCATTATACGAAATGCATCAAATTACGCATACTTGTAAATACACTTACATAAGTTGTTTCACCGTGCTGAATTTCAAGATTATACTCAAAGAAAAAAATAATTTACAAATATTACTTTACTCTATATTCATATGCAATTGTGGTAATTTTGAAGATTTTTGTCAAATATTTCATAATTATGCATTAATTCAAAATACCAAACCGTACAAAATGTTTATTTATTTTCGTGGAAACCTGAAGAAAAAAGGTTCAATTTTTATTTCCAATTTATTCTGTGAATTTTTGGTTCAGGATGAAAGTACCACATTTAAAGTAATGAGTAACGTTAACAGGAACATTCCGATGCACATGGAAATACTCGAGATCGTCTTTCATATATCTGTTGTCTCTATAAAATGTCCTCGCTGTAACAACCACATATTCTTTCAGAAATTCGATTTGCAAGTTTTAGATTATTTCAAAGTATGTTTTTTTTAAGAAAAAGAAGCCAGACCGAAGGACTTATGTTCAAGTCGATTTCCAAAAATGATTTGCTTGGCTTATTTTCAATGTAGTATTGTATTTTCATAATTCAATAGAAAATTTTGTCTGTTTCAAATGTAATAAAGCTTCTATCCAAGAAAAAATATATGTACATGCACTTTAGACATGTTATTCTCTTTGTAATTCAGGCACAATAAAGTTAGCGAAACACCTTTTTTTGTGAAATAATTTGCTGAAAGTGCATCGTTACATCGAGGACACATTAGTTATTGCAAGGACAATATTCGCTAATTTATGAAATAAACATAAATTATTTAATTTCACCATTTTATCCAAACTTCAAATAATTAGGTTCAATAACATACCAATTTTTCCATAAAAACACATATTTTTTATTGAACCATGATGCAGTTTGTAATAAAAAAAGTCTGTGTTATTCGAATGACATTTACCGTTACTGTGGGGACTTATTTTTAAATAGTTTCTTACATTGCATTGACATATATTTGGTCATTAACTCTTAAAATCAATGCAATTGTAAAAAAAATATATACATTTAAAAGTAAAAGTCACTTTGTTCAACCCTTTCAAAAACGTTAAATGTTATGCTATGTTACAACTTCTGATCAAGTCAAATTGATCACTTTGACTGCTCAAATTCGCCCATTATTCCTGACTTAATGACTTTGTCTCGATCTCTACTCGATCAACCCGACCTCTACCGTCTATTTGATCGAGTGAACAGATAAAGCACGGATCGAGTTGATCGAGATGTGGTTTGGAGTCACTTGAGTAAAAGTCCATGTGGTCGATATAAAGATGTTAATCCGATCACACTCTATCTCAAGATTTTATTGATTCATGATCTGGTCGATCGCCTATACGATCAATACACGATCGCATTTCGATCAACTTTTTACCCAATTTTACACAAATATTTTTTGATATTTAAACAAATAGAGAAAGATGACTAAGTGGTGCGGATAAATTTCGATTACCATGACCATTCCCGATCACAAATGGCGATCGATTTCGATCTGTACTCGATCGCTTGGTTCGGCTTGGTCGAGTTGATTTGATCGGCAGTGGATACCTAGCATACAAAATATACAAATTGAAAGCTGTTGGAGACTACAAAAATGAAGTTTATGAAGATCTAACTTGTGTGTACAATATAGATGAATGGATATAAAAGTAAACGGAGTCAGAGCTGGTAATCAGCATTTACTTTTCTTACCTTAGTGTTTGTAAATTAGGAAGTAAAAACCAAGTCTTCTTTGTGAAGGAAATGAGAAGACGTGAAGAAAGTTAAGCAATTACAAATATGACGAAAAAAATATATAATATATTGTACATTCAAGTAAAAAGATTCAAGGTATAGTAAATCGTTTAGGAGGGATGAAATGTTGTGATTGCAAGATTACATGCAGGATTCGAATCAATACATGTAAATTGCATTGAAAATTTAAAAAAAAAACTCTACTTGTCTTTTCACGGCACCCCTATAACACCAGGAACTCCTTTACCATGACCACTTTCAAAAAATGACTAAGTACATGTAACATCTTCAAAACCCATTGACCAAAGATGTACAGATTCATACCTTAAAAGAAATAGTGTATAATGTCTCTTCGATATTGACGAAACACCATTTAAGAACGATCATTTAGAATTAATCTTGTCAACTAATCTAGAATTATATTCTTCATACAACATTCTAAGGTGATTGGCAAAATATCTGCATTAGACTAGTGATAAAATTCATTGATTTGTGGTACCAAGAATCCATAAATATGAAAGGAGTCCTTGCAATAACGATTCAAAGTCAGCTCTGTAACAACTGATCGGTGCACATGTTTGGCAACAGTAACTATATTTTTTCAGCTGAAATACTTGGCTTTCCTATTACAGTTTAAGACAATTATTCATCAAGACCTTTGTCTCTTTGGCAAAGAGTCCATATTACATAAGATTTTCGTACTCCCAGTAACAAAACTGTCGTTATTGTGAGGACAGTTATTGCGAGGAATTCCGCGACCATTCGCTCCAAATTACACACAAGAATAACTAGGGAGAAAATATGGTGCATGCTGTAAACGACATGATTCTATATCTGAATAAGTAGAGCTATACGATTTTAAGATCTGAGCAATATAGTGTGGTTGATCGCGTTGCAAAGAAAACGAAAAATTAAGTCTACGCAGCCAACGGCCTACCTAATTTGACTCGCAACTTCGAAATCAAGTATTGCTTTGTCTTCATTTAAACATCGTGTCTTTGATGAGTGTTTCCACCTCCGTTTGGGTTGTATTTAAAGAAAATCTTACCAAAAAGACTTTGATTACGCACATGTAAGTTATTGCGAGGACATTTCGTATAAAAAATCCAGGGACAGACATATATGGCCAAAAATCTTCGTCGTATTTATATTTTTTTCCCAAAAAGGGTTGACACTATTAATAATGTGAGATATAAAACATTAATGACATGAAGAAAAATCCGATCTGTATCGATTATTTTATAGCGAAAATCATGTTGGAAATTGATAATTCTGTCCTAGGGACAAGAGAAAATGGTCATTTTCCGGTACAAAAGTGCAATATTTTCAGAAACATTCCATCTGCCAGGCCAAATAAACTGTCTCTATTGTTGGTAGTGATGGTCGTTACACGATGTACCTAAAATGACATGAATATGAAAAGCCATTTCTGAGAAAATGAGCCAGGACAGCGATTTATACGAAATAAAATATTGGCTCTTATGTTTATATCTGGAATGGAAATGCAACACAATTTAGAAATTATTTGCACTTTTCAGATTTCGCTGGTGGCTCTTTGGTGCTAATGAGGGGTTGAATACCTTAAATCGCATTGCAGGCTATACAAGCATTATCTAGAAAGCGATTGTCGATTATAGGAGAATATCGAAAAGCGAGGGCACAAATAACCTTTCCTGGCAACTTGAAACACACAAAATATTCTCATGCATGATTCACTGATCTCGCCAAATAAGCCTCTGGTGACGAAATTTATTGTCAAGAAAATTGCTCGAATTTCGCTCTTTATTGTTTGTCTGGTATATTTTACATCTAATGTCTAGTAAAATTATTCAGATAAACGCAAATATCTAATTTCTAACGAAGATTAAATCATGAACTTGTCATTTAGTCTGTTTGTTTTACTTTTTTATTTCAACTGTGGAAAACTAATTGTGTGTACATGTAGATTCATTTGACGAAAAATTATTGCTGACACGCCCTTTTGTTTAGAGGAAGATGTCTTCCCAAAAGAAAATTGCAATATTTTGGTTGAAAAGAGAATAAATAGTTTCATGTGTCTAAAGGTAACAAAATGAATGTTATGTTTGAATTAAGGTAGTCCGCCCCTAATAAGATTCGCGCGACGTCGGAATTATTCGGGCGACGTCGAAAACATTCAGCGGCGGAACTTTCCACTGTCGAATGTTTACGACCGCACACAAAAATGTTCGGATATGTAACGACGCCGCTCGAAAAAATCGGATGTTTAATGAATCTCAAAATGGCCACACTACGGGTATTCTACCTTAATCATTTGGCTGTTCAAAGTGAAAAACAAAGAATGGTTGCCGCCGTCACCAATAAAGTCGGATGAACAGTACTGGTGAAACTGTGATATAATCCGTGCAGGAAAGCATTTGGGTGCGTCAACTTACGTGTATGTCAACAAACACAACTTCACGTCAACTCACTCCACGTCCACATCAAATCCAAGGTATGCTACATGGGTAATATTTTGGACGTGCTTCGACAGTGATTAGATAGAATATGAATGTGTGTGACCGTAAATCGCGTTATTTTACAAGCGCTGGCTTGTTTCAAGCCGAACTATATGATCTATGCATTTGGAAGGGGGCCAGCATTTCATATGTCCCCAAATAATGCACTCATATTTAAGCCCCAAATATTATAAACCTTCCTACGCCTATGCAGTGTAAAAGCAAAGAAGTTCACGTGCTTTGTCTACCATGATTGGGTAATTGTCTAATTGTTTTCTTGTTTGATACAAGGTCACCATTTGGAATCAGACGTCTAATCGGCGGAGATATTGGATGTTTGTACTAGCGCCATGTCTGCCAGTTAATTTTCACGTTGTTTCAGTTAGGCAGTGTATTGAATCAGGCATTGTCCCTGAACTTAACAACTTAAACTTGACAAATCATAGTATTGAAAACAGGGCTTTTAGCTCTCGTATTAATAAATAATTAGACTCAATTAACTTTTCGGAGTGTTTATTAAGGTCTGATGACTTTTTGATAGAATGGCTACTAAAATGTCGTAACTACAGCTTGCCCAAGCTGTAGTTACGACATTTTAGTAGTCCTTCGAGGATTCAAGGTTTAGGTTACTGGGGCGTGATTTATTTATTTTTGTTCTAAGAAATCGAGGTGTTATTTGTCCCAGTGGCATATATAACGTTGCTTTTTTACGAAAACCTTGTATCTGCAGCTTGTTTTAAGCTGTAGATAAAAGGTTTTCGAAGAAAAGCAGCGAACTGTCATTTTAGACTCTTCGTACACTGAGTGGGCATATAATGTCAAATGTGAGGAAAATGTGGAGGTTTGAAGTGTGCACCAAAATTTGGATTCTTCGATGACAAGCAGTTACGGCTTTGTGGTCGCTAATTGGCGATTATTTTCTTTTTCATTTTCCATATTGGGAGAAAACTTGACTTTGCTTTCTTCGTAATACATAGTTGTATCTGATTCGTACCGGGACACATGTGAAAGAAAGGATGGTGGAATATTGAAAAATCAGCACATATTTTGACACTTTGAAAAGTCATTACAATAATATTGTGGACACACTTATTATAAATTTTATTAACTAAATACAGATCTAAGACAATGTTGTGATATTTGAAACAGTGACACACAAAATGTATTCGATTTATTCCTGTCACATATAAGAACAAATATGAGTTGGAGGTTTGGTAAACGCAGCAAGATATTCGACACTCTGATGACAGTTATATATTGGCAAGGTAGGTGCACTGCACTTTCTCATCTATTTCATTTTTAACCCTTTTCCAAACAAGACCTGGTTTTGACGTTTTTGATAGAAAAGGTTTGGGAAAACATTGAGGCAAAAGAAGAAAGTGCTGATAATCAGCACTTTCTCCTTTTGCCTCAATATTTTCTGAGCTATTTTGTACACAAATTCTTTCGTTGGCAAGGTTCATTTTGTCAAGTAGCCTTCAATTGTGACCACCCTAAATTTTTGACATTTGGGAAAGGGTTAATGTGGGTCGTTATACGAAAAAAGGGCACTCATGGCTTTTGATGTCAACATGGGTCTGTACCAGCCTACGGTATCTTGTTCAGAAAAGACTGATCTTATTATACTGTAGTCTTAAAATCTGCAAGGACTCTTTTCCAGGTTTTGACTCATTTGTTTACAGTAACAAAACACAGACGCGAAAATAATTACGAACGCACAAAGTCTGTTCATACAATGCACGAATGGTCCTAGTGTGTAAAATGGGGCTTTAAGAAGTTACATTGTAGAAACTTTGATATTTGGTTATTAGGAAGGTGTTTTTCGACACAAGAGTTTAATTTTGCCAATCAACGGACACTTTAAATGAGAATTATTACAGTTGTTTTGATAAAACTATTCAACTGTAATGATTATCGTTTAATACTGAATCTATTTTAATAAAAAGAAGATAAATATATCATTCGATTCACGACAAACGTTTCTGTTTAAAAACATTTGTTAGATGAACTACAAGATCAAAGAAGTACGCGCAGTTTATTAATGGCCCATACATACTTCATAATTATATAAAGGCGAACAATTTTGCATTAAACTGTGTGTTACATTTATAATACCATCAGGATCTCGAAAGGGGGTCATAATGACAAATGCGTTTATTCAAAAAGCCGACGAGCAAGTGCCTTAAAGTGACATTTCAGAATTATTTTTACATAAGTTTCACTTTTATTCTATCTGAAAGAGCATCTTTTCTTATAAATAGTCTGAAAATTTCAAATCAAAATATTGAGCCGTTTACGAGAAATATATATGTTTGTGCTAAAATTAAACAAATTGTTGTGGACAACAGTTCAGATTTGTAAAGAATTTGTCATTTTTGTCTCAACTTTAAAGGTGTATTTTTCGCTTATAGATAACAACTTCTAAAAACTGATAGCATTTCTCCGCATTAGAATAAATAATCTTTGCACCAAGACATACTTTAAAAAAAATGAATTAAATGTGAAATGCCACTTTAATAGATCTACTACTTAGCTTGTATGACCAGGATAGACGTTTTCCCCTGACCTGTGGGTAATAGATAAATAAATATGTATAAACTATGGATCGAGCCGAGATGATTTGGCTCGATGTGAGTCTAAAATATGATAAATATCGTGTTATGGAAGCAAAAATTATTCGGAAAAGGATGAGGCAGTGTTTTTCTCTGATCACTTTACACCTACTAGTAAAAGCAGATTCGGTTCATTTATCGTGGTAATCAAACTACAGCATTAAATTACACCACCTTGTTAATAATGTATACAATGGAAGATCATTAATGAAGTGAAATAAAGCTTTTGTTCTTTGATGTCAGTAGCTCTGTTTCACATGTTCTTTAGATATGTTTGATGAATTAAATATAGATATTTCCTACTAACTGTCCGAATCAAGGTTATGTTTAGTTCCGAAATATAAAAAAGTATTAGAAATGTCACTAGAAGCAACAACAATTATACGACACAATGATCAGAAAAAGGGAAATAGAATTAAGCTTGACCTAATCAGAAGAATTGGTACATTAATACTTGCGCCCATTCGTATCTATGGCACTTGTGATTGAATAAATGTCGACAAAGATAATAATTTATTATATGGAAGTCCACACAGTACGAGAGAAATCTTTCTTTTCAATTTATGATATTTTCGGAAAGTTCGAAATATAATAGTGCATTTTACATAAATTAATTGAAAAATCCTTTCTATAGGGACTTGATATTTCTAACCATTTCTAAACGATCCTTGTCTGTAATGCCATGAAAACAGAATAGGGATACAGTGGCTCCTGGGTTTCGCCATTTAAAGACTCGTACGCAATTGCATACAAATACGTCTTTCCCGCTTTCCGAAACAAGTATTTTGTTACTCTTTTCATTTTGGGGATTTCAAACATTTGCAAAATAATTTCATTTCAAGCAGTAGGATCAACAAAAACCAATAGATGCGGGGAATTGGTTTAGTAGATGAAAGATTGACCGACTGCCTTTTCCATCCTCTGTAAATAGAAGTAGTTTTTATGAATATTTGCTCAACTCTTGATTACATTCATAATCCGTTTGTTTTTCATGCAATTAACAATACAACAGAATAAATACTACCGTGACAGTGCCCATTTTCATTTTATAAGGCCGAGGACATTTTCCAAGTGCCAACTAAGCTAGTATGACGAGGACAGGGCGATTTCTTTCGTGTAAACCATAATAGGATGTTATCAGTTTCAAACAAATAAGGGGCCATTTTTACCTACATATATCTAAATCGTTTGTCCCAATCCAAATTATATACAAGCCTTCTGATTGGACGAGACGTACGTCTCTACCAATCGGTTTGATTGTTGTGTAATTTTATTTGGAATTATACTGGTTATCGAATACAATCGCAGGAACGTAATTGCCTGAAATGCAACGAGTTTTCAGCTGGTCGAAGACGACAGTAGCCTTAAAAAATGAGTCTAGTCCTTCTTCTCTCAATCTTCGCAAGCCAAGGGATCTACCTGTAAGGAACAAAGTGGAGGTAGAGCCAATGGCTTGTGAAGCTGTCTTCTCTTTGGAGTGTTTTTAGTTAAATTTATCTAATATAGTTTCATAAAAGTGTTATGTACTTTCAGCTTGCAATATACGACAGTGTCCTGCTTCCTCTAAAAGAGTTAACCCAATCCTTCTTCTCTCCCGAGAGAAATTTAAGACGCGTACTGGTCTAGACGAAATGGATCCATCAAATAGTTAACGAAGTAATGTGTTGTAAGATGACATTTGTCTTAAGATGACATTATAAAAGCCGCGAAATTCACAGAAGGATTAATGAGCGGTATATTTCAATATTTATCATTTCTAAAAGAATGCATTGTTTTAAGGTAACCAAATGAGAAATGCTTGCGAATCCTTTTAATCAAAGAAGAATATTTTGATTACCAGCGTTTTGCCTCGTCATTTGAAACATATTTCAAATGGGATCAACCTTGGACGGTTGTTTTTTTGTTTTGAAAGGGTTAATTAAACTTGAACTTGTCAGCCTGTTCACATCGCAGAGTCTGGTACGTTCGAAAGAATTATTTTGATCGATTACAAAATAGCTTATTGAGAAGCAATATCGAAAGCAAGAGATTTGTTTGAGAAGAATTGTCCTAGGCCTATCTTACGACTAGATATTATACAAGTATCTCGAGAGCAATTCAAGACAAATACTAGTCTAGACAATAGAAACTTATCAAATTATTATCGAAGTCCTATGTAGGGAGATGACATTTGTCTGAAAATTACAAGTATTGTCGACATTCGTTCAAAAGCTAATACATTTATAAGAATTTGAAAGCTGGAATTCTAAACAAAAGTGTGCGCAGAAAGTTGAAAATCTAAAAATAAGTTTATGTGTCGCCTAACTTTTAGAATGTCATTTTCAGATGCTATTTGTCTTAACACATCAGCATGTGCAGTATGTGCATTGCATCTGGACAAGCCATTGTTTCTAATAGGGAACGATTTTATCCTGCAAACCGGGACGTAATTTCGGACAAACAATAATATACTTAACCAAACTTATTTATAAGTACTCCGTTTTCTATTGTTCGTAAAATTTTATCCCGGTGCAGATATATCAAAAGTCGTTTTTGTTGTTTATTCCCTAGCCTCATTACTTGGCCGATGTCATTTTCATTTTGCAAAATTATTTTACAAAAAGGTAACTTCCGGCCAACAAAAGAAAATTGAAATATACCTCCTACTGCGTTTCATACACGAATCCCAAGTGCTTAATTTACCACTTATTATTTTATGGGTCGACGTGCCAAACATAAAAACATAAAATGCGTTGGAAATCTCTACAACAACAACCCATAACAATTGGTGTTTTACAGGGTGGCACAATTCAAGCGTAGGTAATATTCTCATATCCATATTTCCTGTCTTTCTATACAAATCTGATACAAAATATCGTTCATTACTGTCAAACATTAACATTTTTGTTACATTTGTGTCACCTTTTCAAAAGAAATGCAACCTGCATCATAAATGTACATGTAACTGCTATCACCCAACTTGTGGCCGAGTACAGACAAACCGGAAGTGCTGCCAACCTACCAAGACGACCACGTGATAGGAAATCAAACCGTAATTAGGACCATAAAATTGTTTCGTTTCGCTTACGTGAGCTGGAGCGTGCAGTGGCTGTCACAGAAATGGATACATTATGCCTTCAAGGGAGATCATTCAGTGTCCAAACTTCTCCGATAATGGCTCAATTCATCATGCCCATGTACAAGACGCAAAAAACATGCCCTCACAATTAACATGTTCAAGTTTAGTTGGCAATGATGCATTAAATTTGCTAATTGTGAAAAAGTGTTTTACAGACTAACGATTTGCTGTCCAGTATGATGATGATATTGCACATGCTTAGCGAGCGTAGAGAACCTTACATCGACTACTAAAATATTAACAAGAGGACCATGATGGTCCTTCATCGCTAACCTGAACCTAGATAGAAAGAAAGTCACAATGTTGTCAAATTCAAAGCACATGATTTAAGATGTGAGATTATGATCCAGCTGAAAACTGCTTTCATAGTCTTAAACGATCAATATTTGTGGCTGTTACAGTAAAAACAAAGTGGAAGAAAACAACAATTTTATCACAGTCAAGGGCACATAACTCTGTTCTGATAAAAATATTCTCATCAACATTATGTCCAATTTTTTTTATTGGTCAATATATTGTTAGAGTGAAAATAAAGTCGAAAACTGTAATTTTGTGAAATTCAAGGGCCAATAACTCTGGGTTTTCTAGTCAAATCAAGGTGAAAGTTTCACTCATCCAGGATCTTATAGCCACCAACATTGTGGCCAAGTTTTGTCTTGATTAGTCAATAAATGTAGATGCTACAGTGTAAACAAAGTCGAAAACAGCAATTTTGTCAAATTCAAGGGCACATAATTCCAGACTTCCTACTTCAAACACATTGAAAATGAAAGTCATCCAAGATCTTATGGTTACCAACATTTTGGCAAAGTTTTGTCTTGATCGGTCGATATTTGTAGATGCTAGAGTGGTAGCCATTTTTGACGTTCAAGGGAACATAACTCAAGACTTCCTAGTCCGATCTGACTCAAAATCGAACTCATCCGAGAACTTATAGTCATACATATTTTGACAAAGTTTGATTAAGATTGGTCAATATTTGTAGATACTAGAGTGGTAACAAAGTCAAAACTAGCAATTTTTGACATTCAAGGGCTAACTCCGGACTTCCTAGCCCGATCTGACCCAAAATCGAACACGTCCGAGAACTTATGGTCATACATGTTTTGATCAAGTTTGGTTAAGATCTGCCAATATTTGTAGATGCAAGAGTGGTAACAAAGTCAAAACTAGCTATTTTTGACGTTCAAGGGCACATAACTCCAGACTTCCTGGTCCGATCTGACTCAAAATCGAACTCATCCGACAACTTATAGTCATACATATTTTGACAAAGTTTGCTAAAGATTGGTCAATATTTGTAGATGCTAGAGTGGTAATAAAGTCAAAACTAGCCATTTTTGACGTTCAAGGGCACATAACTCCAAGCTTCCCGGTCCGATCTGACTCAAAATCGAACTCATCCGAGAACTTATAGTCATACATATTTTGACAAAGTTTGCTAAAGATTGGTCAATATTTGTAGATACTAGAGTGGTAACAAAGTAAAAACTAACCATTTTTGACATTCAAGGGCAGATAACTCCGGACTTCCTAGCCCGATCTGACCCAAAATCGAACTCGTCCGAGAACTTATGGTCATACATGTTTTGACCAAGTTTGATTAAGATTGGTCAATATTTGTGGGTGCTAGAGTGGTAACACCAAAATGTGGACAGACGGACGGACAAACGGACGGACAGACGGACGCCGACGGACGAAAAGCGACCACAATAGCTCACCTTGAGTACTTCGTGCTCAGGTGAGCTAAAAAGATGTCCCTACAGCATTTTTCAGGATTTACAAAATGGCTATGCGTTCCAGATGCCATGCTATTCCGTTAGCAAACAAGGGACAAACACGACATTGACTTTGTGATTTTTGTTACCAATAGTGGTCTCCGTTAGCTGCTTCTTCTTCAATTCATGTTGTCGTGAAGTTAATGAAAATTCAGTAGGTGATTGTAATATGGTTAAAATGAAGTTCTTTCAAATTTCGTTAAGATCCGTTATGCCTGTCTAAAGATTTGCTCTATTATATAGTCGGAATACTTATAAGTTTTGAGTAGTGTATTTTGTAGGTGTTGCTATAAAATATCTTATCTACGGCTTGACTCAAGCCGTAGTTTGACTCAAGCCGTAGTTACAAGATTTTATAACAACACCGACGGTTTATCAAAATATAACGGTAAACCCGGTCTATCATTAGCACAAAATTTACTCCCATTCCAACTTGATCAAAGAGAACAAAGAGGAGGCAGAGTCCTTACTTGAGAAACTGTGAAGCATGACATGTACATGTTTGGTCGTTTTCAGTCTTCCAAACCTACAAAAAGGCAGAACAACATATTGATAAGAGGGGGTAGCGACATCATAAATTTGTTATTTCAACTCCAAACCCTATGTTGTTGGTTCTAATTTGAATCGTCTCGATGAGATGATTCTAATGAGCAGCCACAACATGGGGCTTGATTTACAGCATATCATATTTTTCATTTTGGATAAAAAACACAAAAAAACCTTTACACCCTCTGTCTGATCTGTAGCTATAAAAGAGTTTAGTTGGGGAGCATTGCCCTAAGTATCTCGTCAGTGACATTGTCTATAGATAGAAAAATATTAGATCAAATCCTTCTAGATCTACCAAATATACAGATTACAGTACACCAAGATGAATTTGCGACACATACTGAGTACTACAAACGATTCATCCAATTGTTAAAGAAATCCTGTAGTATAGATTGCCATAAGTGTGAATTTGACATATCAATTTTTTGCCCCGAAACCTACCGTGGAGTTATTCAAAATACGAAATGCGTCGACGGCTTTTCTAATTATTTGTAAAGTTCTTACAGTCTGATAGGGTCGACACTTTTCGTTTTTTCTTCAGTTACTGTACCGGTATTCAATCATGACAATTTTTGGATTCAAGCAATTATACTGTTAACGATAAGATGCAACCCATTTTGTAGCATTTTCCGTTTCCTTAACAAAGCCTGGGTTTTGATTTCTTTAATGCCGTTATGTAACACATGGGAAATTATCTAGTCAAAAGAAGAATATGTGTCACATTTGAGAACGGACAGATATGTATGATATTGATGCATATACATGTAATTAGATAATTGCCTTCATGAGACAACATGGACTCCACACGATTTAGCATATGATGCATTGGTTGCACAAACTCAACAATTTCGATAAATAAATCGACAAATTGAAATGGCTGGTAACATTAGATTATGTAGCTCAAGTCGTAAGTTGTTCCTTTGACAATTATTTACAAGTGGGTGTACGTCATAACCTGTTGTCACACAAAATCACGCCTCCAATGCGCGCGGTAATTTTCCAGTGAAAATGAATCGTCAAATCTGTAATGGCGACATAATAGAACTAATCTGGCTGCAAATACAGCGTCGTATTTCTTCAATTAGTCTAAAAGCATCATCAAAGCCCGTTCAGATTTCAATGTCCTTTGTGGGGTTATTGCAAGTCAGCGAACTGGATTGATTTGAACCGTTTCCCAAGAGAAAAAAAATGTAAATTAGCTTATTTCCACAAAGACCCCCCCCCCACACACACACACACAACAACCACCGGAAGTCGTACTTTGATGACAATTATGGCCAATCACCGTTCGTTGCCATTGCACGTGGGATGCTTTGCTCGGGATTGGGTTAGAGCCTCGATCTGGCATAAATAAACCAGCTGATGTGTTGCTATTTTTAGTAAGAAATTGGAACCGTGTCTGTGTATACAATGTTAATTTCCCATAAATCCATTGTTTGCCACCGGAAGCGGCTTATAAGTACGGACTAAAACGATTATTGAAAGGGGTCAATTAGATATTTTTGCTTTTTCAGGCGTTTATGTTGTTATAAAAAATATCCGATGTGTTAAGCTCAGTAAGCGCAACTCGAAAAAGTTACACCTGTTTTGAATATAGATTTTTATCCCCCCCCCCCAAAAAAAAAAAATATGTTTGCACTGAAGATTCTAACGTGACAGGGAGAAGGTGGCACAATGGCATTGAAGCATCTCAGGTGGTATTTGAATTAATTGTTATATACGAAAAGCGTCTAAATTAAACGTACGAGGGGTGATCCACAAGTTCGAATACTGGGTTTATAAAACTTCATGAGTGTTGCCTATCAAAACGAAAATTGCACAATTTTTAAATGTGACAGCTGTACAATAAATGTGGAAATAAAACAATTGTGTCCATAAAACAGTAATTGCCCAGTGACCAATTTTAGTGACAGACCATGCGCGGGGCGGGGGTGTAAGAACGTCAAAAGCGACGTCAATTTAATGCGATTATGAAACCTTCTATTCAAAGTGGCTATTTACTAGCATACAATTCTGTGTCCGATGTATAAATGAGCTGAAAGTGTTATCATGCAATTTTAGAATCGAAATGTTGAATAATTCTCTGTCTGGCTGTTTTAAGATCTATCTGAAAGCGGAGCCTATCACTGTTTACCTCAGTTCTGACGTCGTTAACCGGGTTGTGGTCATTTGCAGGACTATCTTGGCATGCATTATAATCTATTGAAGTCCGAATCTTGGGTGTAAATTAAACATAATTTCTTTACAGCACCATATTTTCCACTAATTTGTTCTATCTTATAAAAATGTAGTGTCTTCATAACAACTTTTACATCAACGTATAGAACTTGGTGTCACTACGTACAGTGTAATACTAGCGTAATAATAATTTTCACCAAAAAAAATTGATTAATTTAACGTTCATGTATCATTGTTTATGGTCACCCGCCTAGGCGTACACATGTTACTATGGTAACACAATTTGCGGCCGCTATTACTTTTTTGAGAACATTTTCTTTTTTAATACCGTCCATAGATAATGAACTATGTTACTACCAAATTATATACTGATCAAGCTAGTGATAAGGAAGTTATGGGTCCATTGTACGAATTTTAGATCCCCCTCGTATTTATGTCTTCGATTGACAAACAAGATTTTGCAACTTGGATTATCTTTTTTTCCCATCTGTTCACAAGAAAATGCGCCAGTATTTTGTGGGTCATTAGATAATTTGAAGAAAACCTCTGCTATTTGCTGGAATCTGTCCTCGGATATCCCGGGGTCTGCTATGCTACATGACCCCTGGGGCAATTCGTGGTTAATTTGGCCGTAGTTGTTATCATTTCGTTTTCTGGTCGATTGGTTCTGAGAAAAAAGAGATATTGCAAAATCTTTAACCAGAATCGAGACTATTTTGGTCGTAGTTGTTATCCATCCCGTGCATAAGCCTGTCTTCAAAAGTCAAAATTTTTTCAACTAAAACATGATGACGGATTATTTGACATCTCGACCGTTCTGCAGGACTAAAGAATGATTGACACATTCTTCGTGAACGAGGTTTTTCCCGAACTATTATTTTACCACGTTTCTGTATTGTATCGGAAGGAGTACTGATTGTAGAACCAGAGAAAAGTAATATCTCGTGAATGTACATAATTATGTTCGTTTTAAAATATACATGTCTTTAAAGGCATGTCATTGTCAATTCTTGGTCGAGGTTTCTGTTTGAGTGGGCCGACTATATGACAAAACAATTATTGGTGGATTATTTGACATGTTAAATGTTCTGTTAGCCTGAGAATGATTGACACTTTCTTCGTTAATAAGGAATTATTCTCTCTCAAACTATTATTGCAAGTCGTTTAGACCGGGATTTTGACAAAAAATACGTCCTTTTGCATTTTATAGCATTGCGGATCCTGATGGCCTGCATAAGACTCGTACCAGTCGGAAAAATAGAGATTTCAAAGTAAAACAATGACGTTAAAAGTTATCGCAATTTTCTGATTCTTTTTTGATTTGTATAAATATTTAGATCATGGAAAAATAATTTACTATACCTCACGATAAATGACCTGGCAGAGCAGCCCATGCTAATCGAGTGGAGTGCTCTGCCAGGTCAATTCTCGTCCACTATACAATTCAGAAGGTTTGTCACGGTTGCGTGCCTTGATGCTCGAAGAAACATAACATAAATTTACAGAGCCTGAAACCAAGACTAATCCTGCATATGCACGTAGTCTGATTAAATTCCAGGTTGTTCATTTCTAACTGCTTTATTGTCTGACGAACGGATGGACAGCGTACATCTAATTAAACAGAATTCAGGAATGAAACTAAGATAGATGTATACTGGTCTAGACACTTTTCTCTGGTTCTACAATCAGTACTCCTTCCGATACAATACAGAAACGTGGTAAAATAATAGTTCGGGAAAAACCTCGTTCACGAAGAATGTGTCAATCATTCTTTAGTCCTGCAGAACGGTCGAGATGTCAAATAATCCGTCATCATGTACTTCAATCGAATACCCTTCAACGTTGGAGATTATTCCATTGAAGTTAAGCATGTACTCATGAGTATGTTCGAAACCGGGACCAGGTCTGAAGCAGAGTACTGCGCGCAAAGTGACACATATATGTATATCAACCTCGTCACGATTTTCAGGGGCAGAAATCGCAGTATGTCTATATGTTCAAATAACTAGAAAGTAGCGCCTAATTAACCGATAAGTACGTTAATTAAACTCTTGACTATTGTCTCTTAAATCATTCCTACAATTAGCCGTATCCACATAATTTGCTTGTACTTCTAACCTTGATGAAACAAGACCTGACTGTGTCGTTCTATATGTAATTAAAATACTTGAAAACGTTAAGACAAAAGAAGAAGTTACTAATAACCAGCATACTCTCCTTTTGCAACATATTCACTCACAAATCTAATCTGGTGTAAGGTAGAATACCCGTAATTTGGCTATTTTGACATTTATAAAACATCGGAATTTCGGGCGACTTTGTTACGTGTACAAACTTATTCGGGCGCAATTGTAAACATTTCGGCGGTGGAAAGTTCAACCGCCGAATGTTTTCGACGTCGCCCGAATAATTCCGACGTCGCGCGAATTGTATTAGGGTGGACTACATTGCCCAGTCTCGTTGTTTGTCTGATCATGCTGAGCGAATAAGCTAAGGCAAGTGTACACATCAGCATACAGCAGTCATATCATCGTGTTTCTCCAATGACCTCGTAACAACAGCTTTTTTTTATTATGTGATATTTTGTCTGCATTTATGTTTCGTCCAATCCCAATGGATATACCCGCAGTATGATCATGACACTCTCTTCTTCATTTCACTAAGAGGTCAGTGTTGAATCTTATCATTCTACACTTATGCGCCAGATGATGCACACTTATGTGTTAGCTCCACGGTTGTTTCAAATGCAGTAAGGGCTTTTCCATATCTAAGCTCAAATGTTGGCTAATCGCCTTCAATTAATCTGTCAGATATGTCTGCAGGAACAATTAGTGACCATAATAGAAATGAGCCAGGATCTGGAAAAACGTCCCTTATAGCATTTGAGAGTTTCATGTTTCAAGATCAGTATGTGACTAGTTGCAGTCTTACATGGATCCATGCTACTCTCATATGGCTACCATAGACCATGAGGAAGCTATAGGAGAACAACATGGTTCCTGGTCAGACTGCGTGTATACGCAGGCTGATCTGGAACCATGTTGTTCTCAAATGCTATAAGGGACGTTTTTCCAGATCCTGGCTCAAATGTTCTTGTAACTAACATCGTTTCCATCGGCCGATATCAAACGCCCATATAGCACTTTCATCGCTGTAACAAGTGCACAGTGACTTTATAATGAGCAGCGGATCCTGTATAGAGTCAAAATTCTCATGAAAAGCATAAATGTGACCCGTCGCGCTAAAAGGGACCTTATCCGAACTCCAAAATCCAAATTTTGACAAACTTGTCAGACTCAGCACAGGTAAACCAGATCCCGTATGCGAAAAGTGAACATATTGTAAGATAGGGACAACATTCCAGATCTAGAAAATTACATAAAAGTGAAAAGTGTCGGCCCTAGTCTGGCTGCGCGGACTGCGCAGACAGGCTAGGGTCGATATTTTTCACACACCCGATAAGGTCCCTTTTAGCGTGACGGGTCACAAATACTTCCGAATCAATCATGACTTGTAAATCAACACATGCCTTTTCTTGTCCAAATTTCATGTTTCATTTAAATAGACCAAATGCTCAAAATTAGAATTGAGCTTTGACCTTGAAACCATATGCCATTCAAGGTCTCAGGCCAACATCGATCCTGGTCAAGATACATCGTGTTCTGACCAGTGCTTATGCAGCACTTTGGCTCTTTTCATGGTTACATGTAGCTGGGTATCTTAATTGCCAAATTCCTTCTCAAAAAGTAGTCGTCTTTTAGGACATGTAAGACTGCAAACCGCAAGAGTTTTAATACAATCAAATGTATTGATTCAAAACAATCTACATGGCCTTAATATTTGACCTACAAATGGATGCAGATTATCTATCAAAATAAGTCTCGGAACAATTAACGTCAGTATTATTCCGTCTGATTGCTCGATTTGGAATATTAACAAACCATTTACGACGTTAATACGTATATATAAAATATCTCTACCATAAACTATATGAAGATAAACGAGGGATATTTGTGAGAAGTTATGTCTAATTATGACTATCAGCTTCAGTCCATTATCATTGTTTCTTCATAAGTAACCATAAAAATTTAAGTCGTGATCTGAAAAAGAGCCCCGATGAAAATTTAAGCCAGTATGATTCTAGATCTGACCAAGATATTAAATCTGATAACTTAATTCGTGACCTGCATCAATTCTAAAACAGCAGAATGGATCCTGATCAGAACGAACGAAGGTACATTCTGATCTTGAAATATTGGTAGTGCCAAATGCTTCACCTACATGTTTAAGGGCACCGTTTCAACATCACGGCTCAATTACAATAATAAATTGATATCGCTACTTTTCAACGTAAACCTCGTAACTCAAGCTTAAGCCAAGCTGCAGTTACGAGGTTTCCGTTGAAAAACGACGATAAATTTCATTTTTTACGTCTTGGTGCAAAGATTGGTTATTCTAAAGCGTTTAAATGCTATCATTTTTTAAGTGGCTGCTGATAAGCGAAAATTACACCTTTAGAGTTGAGACAGATATGACTCATTCTAATATACATCTGATTATTTTGTTTAATTCCAAAATAAAAATATAAAATTCTGTATCTCGTTAACGGCGCAATACTTTTGCTTGAAATTTTCAGAATTTTCATAAGAAAATATGCTATCTAAGATAAAAAAAAAAGTAAAAATTACGAAAATACATAATTCTGTGAAACGTCAATTCAAGATAAATTAACTTTTTTCAATATCGATGTATCTTTTTTTTAAATTTGGAGATGCCTTTATTTAAAGCAATGTCCACTCAATTTAACGTAGCATGTGGTGGTTTGATCATTTTCTAATTCTACAATCTGGCAGAGGAAAAAGAATGCCATAGCCCATTTTCAGTCAACAAAACGCTAAAGTGGTATTGGCACCATTTCCAAGGCGATTTACCCTCTCCCAAACAAGACCTGGTTTTGACGTCCCTACTGGAAAAGGTTTGGGAAACATTGAAACAAAAGAAGAAACTGCTGATAACCAGCAGTTTCTCCTTTTTGTCTCAATATTTTCTGTGCTATATTGTGCATAAATCTTATACTTACTTATACCTATTTTGTCGTCTGCAACAACTTACAAATTGGACCACCAGAAAAATTTGTCGTTTGGGAAAGGGTTAAATGTCAACTCTTACGATGTTCTGACGAGCAATTTCTTACTTTTCCACGTTTTCACCAACCTTTTTTCAGGGGAGTCAAAAAGTGTAAATGTATGGGAATGTCTTGAACATGGCTTTATATATAAAACGAGAGAACTTGACATTTTTTGGAAATGTCAGACTTGTGAAGCACGTGTGTTGAAATATTAAATTTCTCTATAATCAAATTAAACTATCCAAATCTTCACAATTTAATCCGTGCTTCAAAATAAATAAGGCCAACGTAGCAGAAAAAAATATTTGTAATTTCAATGTTTGGGTCTATATTTTTCAAATGTATGCATGTAACTTTTACTAAATCGAGGGCTTCACACAAACATTAAAATGAAAGAATTGTGACACTAGGAGTTCACTAGTACGTGTATGTGAAAAATATTACATATCTGTACAATGTACATGAACAGAAGAAACGTTTTGGGTTTTTTCCTCAACATCACGATACCTCACCCATTCATCCCTTTTGAAGTATGACATCTTTTAAAATGTGTTACCCGACTTAATTAACTTTTTTCCTGATCAATCTTGATTCTTTGTACACCATTCATGGCTTTTCCAAAAGGCACCATTATCTTTGGTGTGACACACATCTATAGTGTGACCTTATGACACATATCTTATACGGCATATTCTTTATCCATTAATCTATATCCCGCGTCAAGTTCAGCCTTTTATATCCTATGCGTATGATTGTTGTCTATGCCGGGATCGAAGAACATCTGTCGCTGGGTCACGTGCTTATAGTCTATTGTTTATTTCTATATACTGTATTGAGTATTAAAGGTATATTTCACTGTTACCATGCACTAACTCATATAAAATCTTTAAATTTGGATCAGCATTTACTTTTGCCGATTATAATAAAAGCAGAGGTATGCATATCAGTCTTTGAGAGAACCTCCTACAGAGGTCTAAACTGTACAACTCTTTTCTAATAGCATGAGTCTAAAATTCATTGGTCGGAAAAAGGTTAAATAAAAAAGAAAAGGCATATTCGGGGGAAAAGTTAGAATAAGCATTGTTGTGTAATTGCTTTGCCTGTATGATTATGAAGATAATAAAAATAATTTGTCCAATTAAATTGTATGAATTAGGTACTTAATTCCGATGACTATGCAAATCATTTTTTTTAAACTATGAAGTTTGACTTAAGGTCGTTGCTATGGGGCAATTAGCAATAGGTCTGAATCCTTAGAAACATTGACATCATTTAATATCTTTTGTCTAAGGTTATCGACATCTTTCGATACCAAGCCTTACTTATTCAAATCGTTTTAACCCTTTCCCAATCAAGACCTGCTTTTGACGCCCCTATTAGGAAAGGCTTGGGAAAACATTGAAATAAAAGTAGAAACTGCTGATAACCAGCAGTTTCTCCTTTAGTCTCAATATTTTCTATGTCATATTTTACAAAAATTCTATCTTAAATAACTTCCTTTTTGTGGTTCACCCTAAAATTTTGCCGTTTAGGAAAGGGTTAAACACGTTGTTATCATTCTTAGTTTTCTTTGCATCTGAACAAATTCACTTACCAAACTACACATTGGTACAACTACAAAAATACTTGCTTGGAAATATCATAATACCATGTGTTTCGGATTTTATGTTTGATTTCAAATGTTGCTAAACAGAACAAATTCGACATCCGTACGAGGTTGATATCCTTTTTAGACATTTTCTCCCAAAGACAGGTAGATAACTGTAAACTTAAAGGCTTGTTCACATGCAATTCTGCATCCCTATCACGTCCACATCGCGTCCAACAATGTGGGAATACGACAGACTTGCTCCGTCCGTGATGTGAACGTGGAACGTTTGTGTATGTGAAAAGAAAAGATCTTGTATATCATGCACGGATCCAAGGGTGGGTCCCGCGGTTCCGGGCCTCCTTAAATCGTATAAGAAGGGCTTATCAAAGAAATGCTTTATTGCTTTAAGAAAATGTTCATGCACAATGTAGACATTCCTCGGAAAACATGCGCCCACTGAGAAAAATGTCTGGATCCGCACAGGTGTATGATGAGTATTGAGAGGCCCGGAAAGGATACCGCGGTAGAACATGTACTGTACATGATCCATGATAAGTTTGTAATCTCTACTGAAATACTGTACATAGAACCGGTGATAGAATATAATGGAATATACAGAACAAACACGTATAGAGAAATCTTTAGTCACTTTAGAATACAATGAACTGCAAGTGGTATATCATTTCAAACGGTAAAGTCCCTTTAATGAATTTCATTACTTACCATTCTTCATACTTCCCAGGTTTAGCGAAATTGAAGAATAAAAACGCATAAAATACGGTATAGAATCATCTTAGTAGAAATTCATACTTCCGGCTTAGAAGAGAGGCGTGGGACGCATTTAAATAACAATTATTATGCTGAACCTATCCCTTACATTATAGATTAACATTTCCTTACTCAGAAAGGGTTTATCAACATAAATGTTGTGCAGATGTATGGTTTCACTTCCATTCAATACAGCTACAAACACAGCTAAAATGTACCTTTAGTTACACTTGATACACATCTGGGTCGATTTTCATAGACCGTATTCTATACATGTATAATACATATTAGTATTTTCGTAATGCACAAGTGTTTGAATAGTTTGTGGGATATTAGTGCTTATTTTGAGAAAGATTTGCGAAATAAACTAATTATGCATGTTCCAATTTTCAGATCAAAGTTCATATCTACGTTTTTTAGACATTTCAAAGGGATAAATACAGTGATAGGTACCGGCATTTCCGTATACGTAGCCTAGTCTCAAGAATGTCACCGACTCATTAACACAAGCCGATCCATGAATTTAGCTTTGTAGACGTATTGTAAGCAAAGTTTACACGATTTAGAATACTTGTAAGCAACAAGACAACACATGTGGCATAGTTCGAACAGTTTGAATAAATTACAGGAACAAATGTACAATATGGACACAATCCAACTTAAGCTGAATTTGACAAAACCGAGCTGTGTTGATTAATGTCTTGATTCATCAAAACATTCTGCCTATGGAACTTTTAAGGTTCAAGTAGAATGTACTGTGCGCTTGGTTCACCCTTCGATGTATGAATTGAATGTGATACTATCAACGTTTGCATATATTGTCATTAAAGGTGAAACATTAAACAAAGTGCTTATTTAGCATCGTATTCGAACTTTGTGCATTTGTGTCTACGTAAAACTACTCATTAACAATCAAAATGTCGCTGATACATGTCGGGGTGGGAGGGGTAATTGTAATTTGCACGTCGTGTGACAGTTTGGGGCCTCATCATGTTGAATTATGACCGGCTGTACGGCTGCTCTAAGACTCATGTTAAAGTGGGTATTTGACGTGCTCGGACTGGATTCGGACACGGACTCGGATGAAGGTAAAGATCTCAATCTTAACCCTTTACCAAACAATCTCTGATTTCGACGTATCCAATACTGCAAGCATTGAATATATTATATATTATTTTTCTCTATTTTAATTCACATACATAAGTTTCTATCGTACATGGACTAACTTCTTATTAACATCCATTAGATGTTATCTTCAGTAACGTTCAAATTGTACCAGACTTAAAAGCTGACGTTGGGAAACGATTAACCCCGACTTTGTAGCTTTTTTATCAGCGTAGTGAATACGATTTATACCAAATTATCCATGCCGTCATCTGCAGAGGCCTTCAAATTGAATGAAAATAAAACCAGGTTGTTTGTTATAAGTTAAAACACAATGATGTATACATGCAGAAAACATGAAAAGCAAAATTCAGATACCGGTATCCATTAATTATCACGAACAAAACCGCTGATTCATGGTTTATAATGTGGGAGTTCATAAAGATGGCCATTTGAGAGTCATTTTGTCTATGATTTTTTTTGTCTCTACACACAGTCTTATGAAGATCCGCGTAATTCACAGCTACATGCTAAATAGTCTGGATCATGATCAGATTTTTGTAGGCTATTCCAGGGCCTTTTTTAATCCTTTCCCAAGCGGCAAAAAATATACACCTTTCCTATTTGAGGGATACATCGGACGACAAAATAGTTGTTGATAAAGACAAAATTCGAGCACTATATAGCGCAAAAAATATTGAGGCAAAAGAAGAAAATGCTGAATCAGCACTTTCTTCTTTTGTCTCAATGTTTTCACAAGCTTTTCCAATTAGAGACGACAAAACCAGGCCTTGTTTGGGAATGGGTTAACGGCCATGGTTAAATGTCCCGGTTTATAGAACACATTCCCAAACAACATAATATTAAGATTGTCAAACTTTACAGTTGTATCAAACGACAAAATAAACGAGATCAAAAGAAGAATCTGTATATGTAGCAGTATAGAAAAGATTAGGGAGAAAGAAAAAAACTGCTGATAATCAGCAACTATTTCTTTTACCTATTTGTTTTAAGGACTTCAAAAACAAGTCGACGTTGATGTACCACTGATAGGCCAAAAATTAAGATAGAATACTCGTAATGTGTCCATTTTAAGATACATAAATCATCGGCTTTTTGCGAGCGATGTCGTTACGTATCCGAATCTATTCGGGCGCGGTCGTAAACATTCGGCGGTGGAAAGTTCCACCGCCGAATGTTTTCGACGTCGCCTAAATAGTTCCGACGTTGTGTGAATCGCATTAGGGTGGCCTACCTTAATCGGTACAATGACATATAGGTATCAGTGTCAAAGAAATTAATTTGTTTAAGTGTAACAGCATTAATAATCGCTCCTAATCAAACTTTATTAAGACACACAATTTAATCTATGTCCTTTAGTTGTCTCAAATACAATGACGACTGCTTTTCCAGCTCAATTATACCGTATATAAACTAAATGTATAGAATCCGCATGTGTCGGGAACCTCGGTGATCAGCTATGTTTCCATTGCTGATCAGATCAACTCGATCAAGCCCGATCAACCATTCGATCAAGCTCGGAAGACATGGATGGTCGCGAGTATTCAGGGTGATGGAACTTAATCTGCATTAACCCTTTCCCAAACAAGACCTGGTTTTGACGTCCCTAGTGGAAAGAGCTTGGGAAAACATTGAAACAAAAGAAGAAACTGCTGATAAATAGCAGTTTCTCCTCTTGTCTCAATATTTTATGTGCCATATTTTACACAAATCCTATCTTTAACTCTTTCGCTGCCAAATTTCCTAGAATTGTGCTATTTCCAGTGCCAATTTTTTTTAAACTTCATAAAAGGGCTTATCAGTTTATATTATAGTAAAATCATTACTTAGAGAATTTTAAGCTGAAACCCTCAGGAATGATTGAACATAAACTATTTTGTTGAATAGCGTACTTTTTATCAGGCAGTTTGATCAGATGACCCTGACCTTGACCTTAATGACCTAATTAAGCTATTGTTTTAAAGTCGCCAAAAGGCGACATTGGCAGTCTCCTAATAGGTCCCCAAAAGGCGACATTGGCAGCGAAAGAGTTAATAACATCCATTTTGTCTTTTGTGACAGTTTTTGAAGTGGGTCACCCTAAAAATTTGTAGTTTTGGAAAGGGTTAATCAAGCTTCCTACCCGAAAAAGTGGTCGAGGAGAAGTAATTTGGTCTCGGGTTCGACAAGGCAATTTAGCCGACCGAATCCATCTGACCGGCAGTAGGAAAACAACAAAAAAGTTCGTTATTGTCCATGTGATCGTCGCTTTGTATGAAATGCAAGGGACGTGAATCCTTTAAATATATTCTCCCTATTCAACGTGTGATTCCTTCCCTTTGAAAGATTCAGTCACTGACTTGAAAAGAAAATATACTAATAGGCTGTAACTTCCAATGGTATCGTTTAGAAATTTTGATAATAGTGAAAAACTATCTTTAAAAAATAAAAGGCTTATAGTCTAGTATAAACGACTTATTGTTTTCCCGCTTCTGTTTTTAAAGGGACATAACATTCCAATTTCATTTGTTTAAAGTATGTCTTGATGCAAAGATTAGTTATTCTAATGCGTAGAAATTCAATTTGTTGAAGTTGTTATTTAAAAGCGAAAATTTGTCTTTAAAGTTGATACAGAAATGACAAACTCCATATAAAAATGAACTGTTGTCCACAACAATTTGTTTTATTTTAGAACAAAAATATATATTTCTCGTAAACGGTGCAATATTTTGGCTTGAAATTTTCAAAAATATGCCCTTTCAGATAAACATAAAAGTAAAATTTATGAAAAAAATAAAATGTGAAATGTCAATTTAATGTAAACTTTAATAGAAACTTGATAAGCATTTTGTCTTACAAACAAAACATTGAATTTAAACAATAAATCTGAAATAAGTCATCAAAGTACTGGTTCATTTTCTAATACAGAATTCTTTATCATCATAATTAAAGTCATTAACTATTTCTGCTTGAATTTTAAAATGACCCCGGATCTGGTAACGGGGCCTTATAGCCCTTTGGACAATCGTACATCCAGATCAGCATGCGTATGCACGCAGACTGATCTAAATCTATGTTGTACATTAAATATAAATGAACTGAAAGACGGCAGTGTGAATTCTGATCAGACTGTTTAACCCTTTCCCAAACAAAACCTCATAGTAGAAATTGCTTTGGAAAACATTGAGGCAAAAGAAGAAAATGCTGATAATCAGCATTTTCTCCTTTTGTCTCAAAATTTTCTGGGCTATATGCTACTGTACATTAAGAACAATTGAATTTACCCCCGTTTTGTCTTCGTCATTTGTTTTTCAAGTGGAACAACTTAAAATTTTGTCGTTTGGGAAAAATTTAAAACCGCAGACTGATTTCATTCCATGCTCGTGTCAGATACAGTAATCGTCGTTCAAGGTAGACCACCCCTACTGAGATTCGCGCGACGTCGGAATTATTCGGGTGACGTCGAAAACATTCGGAGGTGGAACTTTCCACGCCCGAATAGGTTCGGATACGTAACAACGCTGCTGAAAAATAAGCCGATGTTTTATGAATTTCAAAATGGCGGCATTACGGATATTCTTCCTTAAGTTCAAAACCCTTTAGCTTATTCTCGTAGTTTCGCATTTTCTAACGTAATCAACAAGATAAGGACCTGCTCAGTTCATTTAGAAAGCCGTTGAAATTATATGAATTGTTTCTGCAACTTTATAATTTGCACAAAGAACTATCAATCTTGTTATTTTAATGTCTAATATCGCAAAATTTCTATCGCGTAGCATTGTACTCGTATTGTCTGAGCGTCTACAGATTACCATTTCAATTTTAGTAAAAAAAGTTTTCGAATTGCATGAAAAATTCAACAATCAAAACAGCCTCTATTATAATCGTTGAAGTAATAGTTGCTTATGTTGGCCAATCGACACTATTGCTAAAATAAGACCATCACGACCATCACTGAACCTTTCCTCCAACACCAAAATTTTAGATCGGTCATGTACTTCCTTCGCGTCGAAATTTTCCCAAATCTTAAACATTTTGATGTATCTGAAAAAGATGTCAGTATTTAGAAAAGGCCTAAAATATTTAGGTCAATGTCAAGATTTGCGAATTGGGATCTTCGAAAAAGGCTTAAAGCAATTTTGATGCATTTTACAATCTGTCTTAGAAATGGATTTGTACTTAATCACCTGATATAAAGACTGTCTCACAATCATAAAATGCGACGAAGAAACTAGTTCAGTGCTCATTTCCTGAGTTCGGTATTGGCATTTCAATTTTTACTTTCACTGCCTGGATAGCGAACAATTGTTTTTGGGACAAAGATATTGATTAGATGTTAATCGGCTTATCTAAGATGAAATATTAATGATCTAAGAGGAAATTACACGTAAGAAGAAATATTAATCATCTAAGAAGAAAGTATACGTAAGAAGACATATCAATTATCTAAGAAGAATTAATTGATCTGTTGTAGTTACATGTATTCAATTTGGGACGTGTACAAGAGTGAAATGTGAAATGGATTCATTATTCAAAATCGATTGTTATCATTTAGATGTCTAGTTGCACCAAGTACGAATACATTTGTATTTGGCTCAAAATATGTTTTTTATTTAATGTCAAATAAAACACATGTTATGTTATGTATTGTTACACTACACATGTGTCGTCGCTTTTTCAATTCAACCGGTTTACGAATTTCGTAATGTCTGTAGTTTTGACACGAAAAACAAAATTTTATGATGTCATAAACGCGTCCTAAGTGTCATACAGCATTCATTATCCAATAGAATTCGAGAATGAAACGTTTCCTGGTTGAATTTGCCTTTATATATTGGTTTTATTTGTCAATGGTACCATACGAATTTTAAAGCCAATGAATTTTCTGCCAACGATTAAATAACGAAATGTCATATAGACTTCGCAAGCGTATTCGACACGAGAGTCTATGAAAACAGAGGGATATCGTCCAGTAGTAAATGTCAGCGGATTGGTAGAGATGGGTCGAGAATAAGGTCTTGTTTAATTGTACCTCCACCTACGAAGTAGGGGGTATTATATTGGTTTCACCATGTCTGTCTGTCCATCCGTCCATCCATCCGTCTGTCCGTAGCCTTTTTCGTTTCCGTGCTCTGAGTCAAGAACCGGATGGCCTAGGATCATCAAACTTCACACAGTTGTTGCTAATAACCCAAGGAAGAGCCCTATTGGTTTGTGGTCACGAAGGTCAAATGTCAATGTCACAATTGGATTTTGCTTAAAATCCGTTTCCGTATTCTAAGTCAAGAACCGATTGACCTAGGATCATGAAACTTTACACAGTTGATGTCCATGACCCAAGAGATGTCCTGTTGTTTTGGGGTCACGAAGGTCAAAGGTCAAGGTCACAATTGGAATTTGCTTAAAATCCGTTTCCGTGCATTTAGTCAAGAACCGGTTGACCTAGGATTTTGAAACTTTACACAGTTGATGCCCATGACCCAATGAATTGCCCGGTTGTTTCGGGGTCACGAAGGTCAAAGGTCAAGATCACAATTGGACTTTAAAACCTGTTTCTGTCCTCCAACTAAAGAACCCTTTGACCTATAACACTTTTTCAGTGACAAGGCGCTAGTGAGAGGTATTTGTCAGCATTGCGACATTTCTAGTTCAAACTGGACAAATCGTATTATTATTGTTTGGGAAAAGGTTTAAATGACTCATTTTACAGACTATTGCAGAAGGCTATTTCTGGTAGCTCTTTAAGTATACCTTATACCAAAGGGCAAGAATAAGGGTTTTCAAAACAAGACCTAGTGTTATGTCCTTCGTAAATTATGCTCGGGGAAATACCGAGCCTAAGTGTTTTGTCATCTGCAACATCATTGAACTGGGAATTGTCCGATTTTTCTTGTTTGGTTAGGGTCAATGAAACCCGGAATTGTCAGGAAATGGATAACATCGTATATACCTCTTGGGATTCTCATATTCATGTCAATCTACTAAGCTTTATTAAATAAATGAAAATTCTCTTTTCGAATTAAGGAAAAACGATTTATTTTCATAATCGGGTGACATTTTTATTTTATACTTGGTAATTTTACGTTAAACTAATGCGTTTCCACAGTAACGGAATTTCCTCGTAATCTTTTATCCCATGGGTAAAGTCTTCCTATCACGATAGTGACGATGTGCTAAATAGATCACTGTAAATTAAGGTAATAGGGCATTACAACATTATTTATTTGAGATCGTCGTCTGTCTGGCGCTCTTGGCATGTGTGTAGCGAAATCATGCTTCTAAAAGATGCTGATTCATCTCTATGAATCAGCATCATTTAGAAGCATGATTCTGCATATCTGACCTTGCTTTTAAACGGATCAGCATTTCAGACTAATATAATTTATTCACTCATTGAAAACTGACCTTCTATTGAATGACCGTGATCAAATGTTCAAAATATTTGTAAATTAAGGCATTTGAAGTTCCTTTAGAAAAGAACAGAATTTCAAGACAATAGGCCCTATTTGACAATGAATGAACTCTTTTGGAACTGATCAATAATTAAAGACCATTTTTACGAGGGGCGTTCAATTAAAAGTGGTACTAATGGTCCACCATACCTTAGGGTTCTATAGAACTAGTGGTGCTTGCGGCTATTTGACGGGAAGATTATTGTCTATACTTGGTCAAAATTTGAGACAAATTCGTTGACTCTTTCAAAAGTTATTGAACTTTTAAGATGGTTCAGTCATATACACTGGCTATTTCGCTGAGCACAAAATGGAAAACGAACTTTAGTAGGATGTGTGGGTCTACATTAAAGGTCGCATAGGCTTTGAACTATCTGCATCACATGTATATAATGAACTGTATCAGATTCGTGGATATTCGAACGTTGAATATGCGTCAGTTTTTAGGAAGATAATAAAAAATGAAATTGGTAAAACTGGCCTGAATGATGCCCTCCTCTCAGGCAACCCGGGTAGAGCTAGTACCAAAGCAATTGTTGCTGTAGATTCCGACATGACCGAACAAAAAGCATGGTTCAATGCGAAAGAAATAGCAGATAAATTTGGTTTTTCATCGGGGACATGTTATACAATTTTGACGAAAGGGTTGAAACAAAGAAAGGTTTATGCCCATTTGGTCCCCCACCTGCTGCCTAAAGGACAGAGAGCCACCAGTGCAAAATATATTTTGAAATAATGCAATAAATGCAACAAAGGTGGGTTTTTCTGTGCTTTATATATATGATTGAACATTAATCTACTATTATGAGAACCAATGGCGTGTCATTAGCAAGCAATGGTTACGAAAAGATCAGACAAGGTCCGTTATAGCCAAAAAATCAAAAGCGCGGCAATAGTTTTGTACGCAGTAATTTTCAAATGTAACGAGTATATTGTTCAAATTACTGTTTCAAATAGTACCACTATCGCCGGCCATTCATACAAGAAATGTATTTCGGCGAAAGTAAAGAAAAATCACGAAAAGAACAGGTCTAGGACCGGCTAAAGAGGTATTTGCCTAATCCATGACAACGGAGCTGTCCACAGGTGTCATCTTGTCAAAGACTTCCTGAAAGAAACACATGCTGCAAAGCGTCTTCATCCACCATTATAGCCGGGCTTAAGCCCGTGTAGCATTTTTGTGTTCCCCATGATGATGAAAAAAGCCTCTGGTCGTCGGTATAGGCCTTCCTGTTCCATATTCAGTGCAATTTACCAGTGTCTGTAGGGTGTTCCAAAAGAGGCCCATTTCTTGGCATATAAGTAATGGATATCAAAACTTCAGAAGTGTCTGGGTGTCAAAGAGGATTACTTCGAAGGATTGAAGAAACTTAAAATTGAATTGAGACATAACTATGACTTATAGATCCCCAGTTCCAAAATTTATTGAACGTCCCTCGTATTCACCCGATTGGTCATATAGCATTATTACTCTGGTCGTTCATTTGCCTGTCCGTCCGATAGCAATTTGTGTGTGTGTAATTCAAGATATATGTCGGAGTCCAGATTGGAATCTAGGCCGATCCGGAATCGGCCTATGCCGATCCAGAATTGGTCTAGGCCAAACTGGAATTCTAGTTTGGACTAGTCCAGATTAGAATTCTAGTTTGGTCTAGGCAGATTCTGGATCGGTCTAGGCCAGAATGGAATTCCAATCTGGCTAGGCCGATCTAGAATCTGCCTAGACCAGTTTGGAATCCATTCGAAAATTGAAATTGAAAATAAAGAAACTTGGAAATATCAAAATTGCACAAGTTTGATTCAATAAACTAAATATTGAATCAGTTTTCATACTTTAAAGTCAAGGAACAATTACAAATAGCGAGAATTAAAGTACAAAACTGTAAGCTGCGAACAAATTAGTTTAGAGCAATTCATGGGCGGACCCCCCCCCCTGGCATTGGCCGAAAATTGAATTTTGACTATATAAATTTAGTGTAAAGTTACATATTTACTACATTTTAAGCCATAATTTGGGCTTGGACCCCCCCTCCCCCCCTGGAAAAAGTTTTGGGCTTGGACCCCCCCCCCCCCCTGGAAAAAAATCCTGGATCCGCCCTTGCAATTTCTTGTTTTTCTACAGTGATATAATTTATGTTGGATTTGTTTCTCATTTTTATTTAACCTACTCTTAAGAGAGAACATATATGAAAACCCAAATGTAAAACGTTTTTAGTAATTAACCCTTTTCTCAACAAGCCCTAGTTCTGGCATCCCTAATAAAAGGCTTTTTAAGACAATGCGAGAAAAAATGATGATGACCTGAATTTTCTTCCCTTCATTAATGTTTTCATGCTTTTGCATTGTAAGTTTTCAGTTTTATTGAAAGGCCTAATTTTGCAATCAATAGCAACTTAACATTTGGACAATCACAACGCTGCGTCATTTGGGAAAGGGTTAAACAAAACAGAAAATATTATGTACATGTAACTTGGTAAATTGAGTAAATCGTTTACCTGCACATCTCAGCGTCCAACAGTACAGTAATAGTCAGGGCACGAATTCAGAAAAGTTATCACCCAAAGGCATTTTGTGAAGAAAAGGGTCTGAGATCATTTCTAGGGGTAATTTGGTATGCTGAATCAGAAAAACAATGTTGCCAAGCTGAAAAATGGCTTTTTCATCATCTAATTTGCATATTTTCAAAATGGCCGCCAAAACCTAAATTACGCAATAATAATGTTGTTTTTCATAATTTTTTCGACATGTTATGTTCTAAATATCCCACATTTCATGTTTACAGACTAAAACTAAATGGTTTACCAGGTAAATGAGGAACAGAAATGGCTATTTCACCATCTAATTTGCATATTTTCAAAATGGCCGCCAAAAAATCAAATCTGCTATATAATATCAAAGATTTTGGCATAATCTTAACCAAATTGTTCGGATATAATGCTATGAATTGTTTAAAAATAATGAGTAAATGATTGTAAAAGTAAATAGAACCACTTTGGCACTATTTTTGATAATCTTTTACCGTATCACGGGCAATAAAACCCTTTTAAACATACAGAATATCAATGTTGCATTTTTCTTAAATGCACTGTTAAAACGCACAACTTTTGTCAACAGTGCCATTTTAGATGTTTACATTTATATTTTGATTCACTAAAAAACTTGGACAATTTAATTTTAGCCTATCGTAAGATAATTGTGTCATTTTCAAAACGATGCAAAGCTAAAATATTTTAACACATCTTGGGTACTTAGGACTCGATCGGAAAGAGCTCCGTAATCCCACTTGCATTACGGAAAATTTTCATCTGAATTCAATGATACCAGAATTGACTTTATAACACAAAATATCATTACAGCTAAGTACCGTACTTATTCCAATAAAGCTAATAGCAAACCCTATATACGGTTTATAACAAAACCTATATACGTTTTTTGAATTTAATTGCATGTTTAGGAAAGTGATTGTGACCTATTTTCAGCCATCAGAACAAGATGGGAACATTTGGAGATTGCTAAGAGGTATGTACATCATATTTTCTGTGCCAAAAAAAATATCGTTGGTGCTAAGATTTTCATCGAGGATCAGTTTCCTGTAAACGTTATTAGAAACTAACAATGTTGTAAGTAAAGTTAGATACAAATAATATATAGAACTAATTGAATTTGATGCGAATTTTTATCATACAGTAAGTATCTACATATACAGGTTGACAAATCCATAGATATTTTTTGAAAATATATTTTACCTGTGTTTATGTTCGACATACTAGCATGGGCCCTTGTTAGAACGTCGAACAGTTGTCTAGAAACATGCATGAAAAAATGACAACTACACTGATCTCAAGAGGTATGAAAATGAAACTTTTGAATAGAAGATGTAAGTCAGCTGTCTTCATCAGAAATAACGCAGGCGGTTTCAACAAACACAACATTTTTGATACATGCAGATAAGTCGATTATTGTATTTTTAAGAATACTAAAAGCGCATCTTAAAACTGACCACATTTAATGACATTTTGCGAATCTTTGGTCAGCAACAAAGTGCAGCAATATCAAAGACATTGAACAGAATATTTGTATTCAGTACAATAGCATCATCTGTTTTTATCATATGAAACATACCTATACTCGTTTCCAAAAAGGACATTACAATATTTCTTTCCATGTAACATATCTGATTTTTTTCGTCATTCGGTTTTTAATAAGTATACATACAAATGCAATAAACTTTCTTAACAGTTGGAGTTGGATATTGAGACTTAGTGTACCTATTTGAGATTATTTATACATGAGAACCGATGAAATTGACGTAAAAATCTAAAGAGTATGGGTTGCGTTTTGACCTCAAACAGATTATATGACAAAGCAAACTTGACATGTCAGCATTTAATTCCTTCATGTCTATAATTGTGACGCTTTCCATGTCTCTGTGCAGCATCAAGCGGAAAAACACTTCTCTAATCATATTTTTTTCCTTCTTACTTCCCTTCAGTTAAGGTTACCCTGTGTGAAGAAATGTTAAGCCTTGAAGACGCAAATGCCTATGTCTAAGCCATTCTTATTAATATCTCTGGTGTGGCATCCATATTTGACCCATCATTTTAAATTTTTTCAACATTGAAAGCATGGGGGTATACACCAAGAAATTCTGTATTTCATATACATGACAATCCATGGCAAATGATATGACCCTTATCATGAGCACAACTAAAAAGTGGACTATTTTTAATACAAATGTTACATGTCTTTCCTTCGACAGTGCACAACCAATGATAGGGGTTCTCTATGAAACAGTCAATAATTTACATATTATTATTAAATAGATGATATAGTTCTAACAGTTTCGGCTATATCTGCGATATTTCAATAAATAACAGCAGAGACTATCTTTACATGGCTTGTGGGTTCGAACCCATGGGTGTCAAAATCAATTTTGACGTATTACAAAAATTCTGTAATCAATGGGTGAATCACTTGCATATTATTTACATGTACGTGTGATAAGCAGCTATTGGTTAGATGTTATGCTTTGCTTGTGCGAAAAATGTCAGGAACACAATGGAAATGTGTACCAGGCATTGTAATGTTACTGAAAATTTAACCCCATTCAATCATTAACGTGTATGTGTTGTGCATTTGTTGACTAGAACATCTTTATTATATAGTATATTAGTCACTATATCCAATTTCTAGTCTTCTCTTAATCATAGTTGTCTCTTTGAAATATTGTCAAAGTAAAAAACTAGTTTTTCCTCTGAAAAAATCAAGATCAACATGCCATAGTGAATAAGGTTTGCCACACTCAATCATTTTTTGTAATCTAACACTTGCAAACCTAGGATATTTGTACTTTTTTATACTTTCCAATGCATAAGTTGATTACCAGTTTAATATGTGTTCAATTTCAAATATACACGATTTAACTTCTAAGGATATGAAAAATGTAAATTAAAACGATATTAGTAACTATCTCTAAAGCAGTTTGGAATCATGAGTGTATATGAAAGTGCAAAAAGTGGAATTTCCCACAAAATGAAATTTTCCACACAACACTGTCTTTTATTACTATGAATACGGTAAACCGTTTTCCCAAAATGTTAGGACACTGATTTATGTTCTTAAAATTTTAATAGTAGATATCTTGGCAAAAATTTAATCAAATCTTGATTTCAATATAATGGATAAGATCTATCATTATTTTTGCAGAATTATGAAAAAAATTATGTGCATGATTTTAAAATTGGCTTGTTTGAGGTTTGCTAAAACCATTTATATGTGGTAAAAGGACCTGCGCTCAAAGTTGTGTTTTGTATCATATTTGCCTTTGAAAATTTACCTTTAATGCAAAACATTTTTGAAAAAGTACTTTGAATAATTTCACTGCATTTCACACGTAAAAATAAAGTGTAGATTAATGTTATTGTTTAAATGCATGTTATTGTCATTTATACGGTAATTGTCAAAAATGAATATAATTTTTCTTTCTCATTTACATGTTAAATCATTTAGGTTTAGTCTGTTAACACGAAATGTGCGATATGTAGAACAAAAGATGGCGAAAAAACTATAAAAAACAACATTATTATTGAATATTTAAAATTTTGGCGGCCATTTTGAAAATATGCAAATTAGATGATGAAGGAGTCATTTTTCAGTTTGGCAACATTGTTTTTCGTATTCAGCATATCCAAATACCCCTAGAAATGATCTCAAACCCTTTTCTTCACAAAATGCCTATACCTTCAAAACTAAGCGACTTTTTCAGAATTTTGTCCTGACTATAAGGCTTGTATCGCCTGATCGTAATTAATTCCCTGTTTAAAATCCATTTTACATTTTTTTCCATGCTATATCCAATAAAACTCCATCACATTCTTTTCAGAATTTAAAAAGAGTTTTATAACAGCTTTGGAAATTTAAAACATTTTGGCGATAAAGCATTAATTTAAAACTTAACATGGATTAAGATATGGGCTTACACTGGCCAGATGAAACAAAATTTAAAGTACATAATATGGTCAATCACAGGTTGTCTGATAACATTTTACTTTAATAAAATAATCTAAGTTGTCTTGGAATGCAAAGTATCTGATTATGGTTGAGAAGGCAAGCCCAGAAATGACTAAAGACACATATACTTAATGTAATTAATCACTTCTTATCAGAACTGAATATAAAAACATTTCAAATTAAAGGTGACAAAAAGATGATTGGTTTGCATACTTATTTTCCTTCTCAACAGATTAAGAAATGAAAATATATGGCTTTATGGCTTAATCTCAGCATTCAAGTCGGTATTTTGTGTTGTTGTTACCATTCTCCAGCCATTAAGATACAAAAAAATTTGGCCTATAGCTCTATTGCAGAAATAATTGATAACAATAATAAAATAACCTTATAATTCAGAAAAAAATAAATAAACAGAGGAATTATTCTTAGATTATCGGGACAGCTATAGTTATTATTTGTTTGATATTTTAGTAATTTCATATCTAGTTTGGGAATGATTATTATTATTGTTTGTTGAAAATTTTAGAATTTTTTAATACTCATAGTAGAAACAAAAATAGTGTATAAAATTCAAACTGATTAAAAAAGAGGAGGATACATGTATTAACCTCAAATTACTGTTAATAACAGATTCCAATCTGGTCTATGCAGATTCTGGACTGGCCTAGCCAGATTGGAATTCTCATCTGGACTAGAAACTTTCTAGGCCGATTCCAGATCGGACTAGTCCAGATCAGAATTCCACTTTGGACTAGACCAGAGTAGAATTCCAATCTGGACTAGGCCGATTCCGGATCGGTCTAGATTCCAATGTGGCCTCCGACATATATATTTCAATTAGAATAATATCAAACTTTAGACAATGAATTTCCGTGGTGTCTTGTTGTGCATAATTATATAGTGGTCCCACAATATTCTGATTCCCACCAAAGAATAAATCAAAGTGCTGTCAGCACTGTAGAATGGGCATCACTGAGAAATTGATATTGTGACAAAAGGACAATATGCTGATTTTCAAAATTGCCCCATTCTCTATTCGATGTTTTTTTAAGCATTTTCTATGAAGCGAGTAAAAAGGTGTCATGGTTTGGAAAATGGTTAATCAATGTGTAGGCAAACGTGCATAGGTGATAAAAACAAGTTGAATGTACACCCTCCAGGTGAATCCAAAAGGTGAGGCTGTTTGAGAAAAGGAAATGTTACACTTTACCGGATTTTACATTAAATCAACATGTTGAATTATTCTTATTCTTAGCCAATCAGAATAATACCAAGTACGGACCCATTATAGAGGCTAAGCCTTACTGATCTCTGATCTGCAACTCGGTCTGCAAACATATTTCGATTAAATAGAATGCATTTGTTCATTGGATCAAATGATCAGTCTAAGAACAGTATATGTGGTAAAAATGTTAAAATTCTACAAAACGGCAAAACTAAGACGATGATTTTACTTTGATTAACATAATTTAAAATCACAGTGTTTATACACTATAGCCTCGAACCATTCGTCGTTTTCCAAACAAGACATTGTTGTGAAGCAAATAATATGAAACATACAAAGATAACAGGAAATTTCTCCTTTGTCCCAATGTTTTCTGTGCTTCATTTTACATACCATGATTTCATCTTTATCGTCACCCGTTTCGTCGTCTGCAACTCTTTCTAATTTGAACCACTCTAAGATATTGTCGTTTGGAAGAGCCTTTAACACACTGAGTTAAAAAAAAAACAATAAAGATAAAGCGATCAATGCAGAATAAATCCTTAACCCAATTTCAAGCAAATAAATCGTTACTTTGTTTGGTCTTTCTGAGAAGAAAACATTGTGGGAAATGAAGAACTAGCTTTTCACAACCATTTCTTCATTTTCTACCATGTTTTCCAAACACATAATATTTCATGGGAACCTAAAGGTGTCAGAATATAGGAATGGGTAAAGCGCACACATTGTATCTAGTGAATGGGCTAAGGTGGCAGTGGGCTACAGTGGCAGTGTCAAGTAGTGACCCAGTTAAACACCTGGCAATGCATTGACTGGTAAACGACCATTGAAAGTCAGAGCAGTAATATTGTAACTATATGGAATTTATCTGAGAGTTACACTATTTTGCTTTCAAGCTCTTTACTCAACGGATAAGATTGTAAAAACGCTGAAAATACTAATAGGTATTTAATTTAAGGGACAATTTCGTCAAATGTAATTATTAACCCTCTCCTTATTTGTCGCAAAACTGAAAGAGATGAAAAACTTTGAAGATATTGACTGATAAAGGATGTTTCTGTGGTGTTTGAAATAACATAGTTTGGCTTGAACACATAGCTCAGCGGGTTAGCGTTAGAACGTAGTGTCTGGAGTGATGTCTGGAGTGAAAAACTGGTTATAATAGATTGGGCTATAAATAGCCCAATCTAAAAACATGTCCATTTACTAATTATGTATTATGCAGGTCAAAACGAAACCATATAGGCTGACTTCGCCTGGAACTATTGCTCAAGCCATTGGGAACCAATATTGGGAACCAGTGTTGTTCTGTCTTTTGAATTTCTCACCGTTCTGAGTCAGCCAATCAAAATTTCTGTTTACCTCGACACTGATTGGTCCGCTCTTATCCGAGGAGTTCCGAATGATGTAATGGCTCGGATGGCCGAACCACACTTTTTCCGGTGGTCGATTGGAGCTAAAGCTACGGAAATGACGTCAATAGCTCGCACTACCGGTGTTCGGTTGGACCTATCATCGAGCTATCGTCTGACTCGAAGTCGGCCATTGATGATTATCAGTATTTTGATATAATATTGACTAGATGATTTGCACGTGCGTCTCTATAATAACATGTTTCATAGGTTAAAGTGACATTTCACAATTATTTTTACATAAACTTTACTTTTATTCTACCTGAAAGTGCATCTTTTCTTATGAAAATTTTGAAAATTTCAGGTCAAAATATTAAACCGTTTACGAGAAATATATATTTGTGTGCTAAAATTAAACAAATTGTTGTGGACAACAGACCCCTTTGCCACCAGACCCTTTTGCCAACTGCTGATTTCTCAGTTGTAAAAATTTACATATGTATGTATGCTTGATGGCAATAAAATATGTTTAAACTAAACAGAATTTGTCATTTCTGTCTCAACTTGAAAGGCGTATTTTTCGCTTATAGATAACAACTTCAAAAAGCTGATAGCATTTCTACGCATTCGAATAAACAATCTTTGCATCAAGACATACTTGTAAAAAATGAAATGAATGTGAAATGTCACTTTAAAGTAACATTACACAATCATCTTTACATAAAGTTTACTTTTATTCTATTTGAAAGAGCATGTTTTCTTATGAAAATTCTGAAAATTTCAAGCAAAAATATTGAACCGTTTACGAGAAATATATTTTTGTGCTAGAATTAAACAAAGTGTTGTGGACAACAGTTCAGATTTATATAGAATTTGTCATTTCTGTCTCAACTTTGAAGGTGTATATTTCACTTACAAATAACACGTTCTTCAAAAACTGATAGTATTTCTTCGCATTAGAATGAACATTCATTGTATCAAGACCTACCTTTAGGAAATGAAATGAATGTAAAATGTCACTTTAAAGGTTTGTTTATAATCATCAGATTACCGTGGGACAACTGTACCTTCTTTGAAAATCAAATAAATATACCTGGTATATACTAACGGAAAAAAGTAACTGTGCACATTAACTTTCTCAATAACATCTCAAAAACATAAGGTAAATGAACCATCTTTTTTACAGTTTGGCAAACACACGTTTAGACTTTGAGTTTCAATAATCGTCATTTTTTTTTTACCTGATTCATTATCACCAAAACAAGCCCGAAAAGTGGGTAAGGGCAAAAATTGAAGTTCACAAGCCATTTCCGAATGTTGAAACTATTGGTATCGATACTTGTTTTGCAGCAACGAGGCAACTAAGCTGTCACAAACGGCTCATTAAATGTTCATCTTGAGATGTTGGCCAATACGGAGCCAACTGGTCATACACTGACGTTGAATAACACATGAATCCACATGACATTCCCCCAACACCGTTCTGGAGGGAAGCTCGACAATTGGACTATCCAGATGTAAACGAGGCGCGTCAATTAGCAACACCTTCTTCCAATTGACTTTAAGAAGCCTTAAACGCCGCCTAAGCCACTGAAGACGATGTTGTCGACGACGTCATAGCAAGACTAGACGTATCACAGGACGTCTGGGTGGATATTGCGCTCCATGAATCGATCTCAAGGCCCCGGTTTCTCGAAAAAACTTAAGTATATTCTCATGAGAACGTGCTCAACTTCAAAGGGATACTCTCCAACGTTGAAGGGTATTCGATTGAAGTTCACGTGCATCTCGTGCGATTTGAGCACGGTGCTCAGATTTGAGCATGAGAAAGTACTTAAGATTTTTCGAGAAACTGGGGCCTGATATCTTTCCGCTGATAGAACTCAGCTCAGAAATCAACCAAGCTGTAACTTTTGGCGTTTAAGGTCGATTTCACAGTTGGTTGTTCTGATTTTGGTTGATTTGTCGGAATGACGCCATGCGTTGACGTCTCTATTGAGGTAAGCCCTGAGTGTTTCCAAGTTGTTTAAAATGGTCTCAAAAGTGCTGATACGATAACTTTTTGTACACCAAAGCGATAAACGATCTATTTCTTGGACTTTAGGGGGCCTACTGTCTGGCGCTTGCATTAACGTGCATTTGCAGATAAACGTATCACGTTGTTTTAAGATCAATATAACAAATTTACACATTTTTCTTAACAACAAGAAAGTTATCAACAGATTCACTACAAAAACAAATTTCAACTTCACTTAGGAAAATCGCAGTGCAATAGAACACATGAAACGAATATCGCGTTAACGTCGTATGTCCGTGCATGTGCCGTTGGTGACATTCGGTTTTTCTGAACAAGCATATCTTAAGAACACACGCGAGGGATATTTCTTGTAAATATGTCGTCTATATAACAAATAATTCAGAAAATAAGTGTGCACAGTTACTTTTTTTTCGTTAGTATATATTTGATCGACAATGCGTCATTGCGTGTATACCCATCGCTCTTGTTAATGATCATCTAACAGCTCGGGCTCGTAAACTATTCAGAGTTTCACTACCTTAACTCTTTCCCAAACGGCAAAATTATAGACTGGTCCAATCTGAAGGAATGAAGTCGACAAAATGGATGGTGATAAGAATAAAATGTGTTTACAATATACCACAGAAAATATTGAGACAAAAGGAGAAAATGCTGATTATCAGCATTTTCTTCTTTTGTCTCAATTGTTTCCCAAGCCTTTACTATCAGGGACGTTAAAGACAAGTCTTGTTTGGAAAATGGTAAATAATGTTTTTGAAATTCTTATTGATATTGGTACCGTAATGTTTGCATTTAATTTTCCATAATGTTTTCATAATCAATTTAGGCGATGATTGCGGATTTTTTACGTTCCACGATTTCCCGAGAAAATTCAATTAAAATGTTAATTTAGCGTAAAACGTCTTCAAGTAATACATCATTTAGAATTTCTATAGAAATTGCTTTATAGAAATTGTGAACCGCATTTACACCATAGTCTTTATATTATCCTTCATTATCCGTAAATATCTAAATGTACGATTTATGAAACTGATATGATTTGTGTATAATATAGTCAAGGAAAATAGAGACTAAAGGAGAACTTTCTGATTATCACCATTTTGTCCTTTTATCTTATTTTTCATCATTTTTGTTTCCTTTTGGTTATTTATGAAGGTTTTACTGCCAGGTCTTTTCAAAACATAAACCTCACTGGTGGTGAACTCGGCCAAAGCGTGGGACGTTTTTTCGCGATCAATATATTCCGTCGGTGTTGTTATAAAATATCGTAACTACGGCTTCGATAAAGCCGTAGTTACGAGATTTTATAAGAACACCGACGGTTTGTCAATACATATCGGTAAACTTATTCTATTTTTAGAACAAATTCATTGTTATTAGAAAAACTATTCAATCAGATCGTTAAACTCACATTTAAACGCAAAATATCTGTACTTTGTTGTAGCGAAAAACGTCCATCGCTTTGGCCGGGTTAACCACCAGTGAACCTTTTCTCATACAACATCTACCTTTGACGTCCATAAAAGAAACAGCTTTGGAAAACATTGGCATAACACAAAAAAACTGATATTTAGCATTTTCCATTTTGTATCCATATTTTTACTACTGTGGCGTGCAAAATTTCTATTTCGTTTACGCCCAGATTGTATATTGCGGCAGCTATCAAATTGGACCTGTCTAGATTTTGCTGTTATGGAAGTGTAGAACAATTTATATGAGATTACATAACTTTTGAGACCATGAGTTTTCATAATAAAAATTGATCTTTCAGATTAAAAAAGTAAAATTAATTATGGAAGATTTATGGGATGTCTCTGTATCTCTTTAAGACAAAACATCTTATACATATCCACTGAGATAATGAAAACTTAAAACTGGCGACTGCTCAACCCTTCCATAAACAACAAAACTTAAGGTTGTTCCATTATTAAGCTAAGGACGTACAAACCATGTCTAGTTTGGGAAAGTGTTTAAGACCAAGAATCTTTGACGATGCCCCGAGGCAATGAAAACTGAAAACTGGCGGTTGTTCAAATGAAATGGTAATCGACAGTTTCTTGATTTGCTCATCAATTTTTCACATGGGGAGAGAGAAAGAGTAACTCAGGCATTCTCAGCCAATTCTCAAGAATAACTCAAAACACAGATTATAGAAATTGAAGAAATGGCTGACGTAAAAAACGTCTGTGGCTGTCTCATATTTCTGCCAAATGTTAGTAAAAATACTAGTAGTCTTTCATTTTTATAATAAAGTTCAATCTTAACCAATTACCACACAATGTCTCATTTTGATCCCTACCAGATGATGGCTTTAGAAAACATCGTGGAAAACGAAGAAATTGCTTGTGACATAATGTCCCACAATGTTTTCTACCCAGAAGGACAAAGGAGTAAAATATCATTTACTTGATACTGTATTTTGCATCATCTTTGAATTTGGATCAGTATAAATAATTGCCGTTTGCTAATGGGCTTAAAGCGGCATTTCACATTTAATGAATTTTACTTTTATCTTTATCTGAAAGAGCAAATTTCTTGTGATAATTCTGAAAATGCCAGGCCAAAATATTGAACTGTTTTCGAGAAATTTATATTGAAAAAAAAAAAAAAATAATAAAAAAATGATAGCATTACTACGCATTAAAATAACCAATCTTTTCATCAAGACATACTTTTAAAAAATAGAATTGGAATGTTGTGCCCCTTTAATTAGGACCGTGTAGTCCATGTATTTCGCAAACCTCTAGAGACCACGAAACCTCAAAACTGGCGGCAGTTCAAATGTAATAGTAATGGACAGTTTCTTGATTTGCTCATCAATTTTTCACACCAAGAGGGAAAAATGGTCTCTTGGCTGATTCTTGAGAATTACGGTACTTCGTGTACTAAGTATTAAATAGAGGCTGTATAGTAGATTCTACGCGATATAAACGTTCAAAAGGCGCAGCCTTTGAACGTTTATGTGGCGTAGGATATACTACACTTAAAGACACTTCTAACGCAACGCTTACCTTTTTGGTAATAACTTGATATTTAACAAACCATTCTGTATCAAATTTTCAACAAATTTGCTTCATTTACAATTGCATAATATCTGTAATTTTCGTAAAGAAACATTGAGTAGAAATGATTAAATTTGCAGTGAATATGATATGACTTGAAAACAAAAAGTCGCATAAAAGCTGTGTGAGCTGATAACGTAAATTCATGTTATTCAGGCCTGTAGGAAGCAATTTTATATTGGGGTGGCTGAAGCCCATGTGTCTGGATATTTGGGGGCTAAAATGGATTTTCCCTACATTTTCAGTGTAAAATATGGAAAATTTGGCTTTTTTGGCAAAATTAGGGAGGCTCAGCCCCCCTAGTCCCCACTGTTCCTACGGGCCTGTTATAAATGTAACAGCAGTAGAGCTTATGACATTATGCTAACGTTCTGTGTGTCCGCCATGAACCTAAATGACACGAAGACACATCCTTCTCATTGATAAAGCATAATTGATGGTAAATCTTTGCGGGATCATTCTTAACTCGTCCCTATTAAGTTCCTGTTGCGGTTGTTGAAAATTTCTTGAGGCAAAAGAGCGAAAAACTAATCTCTGGTAACAAATTCAATGATTTTGTGCAATGCTGAAACGTACAAAACATTAAACAAAATACGTGCGACTGAATTCTAGTATTGCATCGCACATGAAAACATGTTATCAAATCTTATGAAGCAATGACATGAGATTTGAGCATGATTTGGTGACGCTGCTTTGATGCTATTGAATTCTGCAATGGCCTGGGGTTTTGTGACTTTTCATATTTGAGTCTTTGTGAAAAACATGAATATCTTTTATGTTCGGATCAGTCGATTTTATTGAAACTTACAGAAAACATGTAAACGTAATTGATTGATATTTGCTGAAAATTTCATAAAATATACTGCCTTATTTATTTAGTCATGATGAAAAATGTAAGTGTTGCGTTGGAAGTGTCTTTAATTGTATACAGACTCTATCTGACTTAGTGTTCGTCAACCAATGAAAACATACAATCGAGCGGATCTTACTGGAATTACATCATTTTCCCAAAAATAACATCATTTCCCCCCAAAATTACATCATTTTTCACAACTGCACAGGAAACGGGGCGTGGCTATGTATATCCGTGACATAAACTGACCGATAGTGCGTTTATGTGAAATATAGCGCCGAAATTTTCAAATATGCTGCAATTTCATTGGTCCAAAAACTAGTCTAACTAGGACGAACACTAAAAACAAGGAAACAGATGGTTGTGGAAGAAAAAGGTTATATGTCTGCTGCGATCTCTCTTACTGATGCATTTACAAATACACGGTGTATAATCACGTGACTCAGAATTGCAGATAATCTTCAATATCTTTTTTAATACTTGACCAATTTGAATTCGGTTTAAAGCAGAGAATGTGGGAAAATGCCAGGAATGAGCTGGACGTTTTGGATTTTTGAAAAATCAACTGATAAAAAAGTTATTGAAGATAAACCAAAAATTTGGTTTATCTTCAATAACTTTTTTATCAGTTGATTTTTCAAAAAGTAACTACGTCTATCTAATGCATGGCGTCAGTCCGCATTCTCTCTGCTACAAATCGGTCCAGTATTTACAAAATTATTGAAGATTTTCTGAAAATATTGTATCACGTGATTATCCACCGTGAAATAGATAAGACTCTTTATCTTAACGATAATAAGAATATTGAAAGCATTCCCGTGCGGAAACTAGAAGAGACAATGTTTTGTAGAAAAATGCCAGCCTGCGCTAAAGTAAACAAAGCAATGCATATGTCTCAACAAATGACCTGACAGAGCATCCCTAGCTATTATCTCTGCCAGATCAATTATCGAGACTTTTACCAGCAGTCACGATGCTAATATATCTGTACTGGTTCTGCCATATGTTGTGTATGCAAGCTACGGAAACATTCCTGGGATAAAGGGTTAAATATTTTATACATCTATACAAAAAAGTAAATAAGCAGACATAGAAAATGTATTGGATAATTTATATCTCGTGACGTTCATAAATTGAGTATTCCCACCGTTCGTATTTCCAGACGATTTTATGCATTTGTTTGCGAATTAGTCGGAGCTTCAGACATTGGAAAAGATTCGTGGATTTGAAATTTGGGGGCTTTATATCATAGGGTTACCTACTGTGTATGCAGAGAAGAATGAACCCTAGCACGCACACACACACACACACACGTCTCGACAGGCTGTAGTATCACACCATCAACTTCAAGTTATATTACGTACCAAATGGGTAGCGGTTACGTATTAGATAGAGGCTGTATAGTAGATTCTACGCGAAATAAACATTCAAATGCGCGCAGCGCATTGAATGTTTATGCCGCGTAGAATCTACTATCCAGACTCTATCTGACTTAGTGTTTGCTAGCGATTCATTGGAGACGGGGGCGTGGCTATGTAAAGACGTCACATAAACTAGCTGGAAGACTGTTTAAGCGAAACATAGCGTCGAAATTTTAAAATATAATACAATTTCATTGTTCCAAAAAGTATGTCAAACACTTAGCGCGTATGTAATGTTCGACCTACTTTTTGGACCAATGAAATTGCAGTATTTTCAATTTTCGCCGCTATATTTCGCATAAACGAGCTACCGGTAAGTTTATGTGACGTCTATGCGTAGCCACGCCCCGTCTCTAATGAACCGCTAGCGATCATTAAGTCAGATAGAGTCTTAAAAGTAGATTCTACGCGATATAAACATTCAATGGGTTGCGCAATAATGAAACTTTCAGTACTTTTCTTAAATATCAAGAATGATGTGTTCAAATTGTTCATGATCTTCTTTTCTCTAAATGTTCACAATCATTTCTCTTTTCGGCACGACAAAGCTATGCATTTAGTAAAGTTCGATAAAGTGTTTTTATTTTCCCATTGACCATGAATTCGTTATTTTAACGATAAATACTTCGGTTTTTGTGTTTTGGGAGAAATATGGTGATATTTTCAATTTCATTTAGACGGATTTAGTGGTTGGAAAAATTAAACGCTGACTCAGACGATAGAACGATTTCTTGAAGAAACAGAAATACTTTTTTTCAAGAAAGGGCTACTTTATTATAAATATGAAAAGCGAAGACTGTTTCCGTACTCTGGCTAGAGTTAATATTTCTGCATTCGCGTGGTCTAATTTACTGACGAAATATTAATTTACTAGAAAAACGTAAAAATGAACTTGAGGTATACAACCCCTAATGAAAAACACCACTTTCTAGCCATACGAAAAGCATCAAATAACAAACACTTGTAAATACGCTTCACATAAGTTGATTCACCGTACCGAATTTCAAAATTATGCTCCAAGAAGAAAATAATTTACAAATATTATTTAACTATATATTCATATGCAAGGGAGGAAATTTTGAACATTTTGTCAAGTATTTCCATGAGTATAAATTAATTTAAAAATCTAAACCGTTCAAAATTCTTATGTTTGTATTTGGAATGGAAATGTAACACAGTTTAGGAATTACGGACACTTTTAAAATTTCGCATCTGGCTCTTTGATGCTAATTAGTGGTTGCATACCTGAAAATAAAATGACCTAATCAAAATTTTCTTTTCAAGACTGGGTAATTTAAACAATGGCAATGTCCACCTTTGATTGCTTCTACATAATACTAGTAACCTTTTTCTTAAAAGATAAACAGTACATCATACAATGCTCATCTTTACATGCATCTGATCTGGGCAACTGGAATAGGTGTCCTTCAAACATTTGGGACTGACATAGATTGAGATCAGCCTGGGCATACACACAGTCTATATTGAAAGTAGTTGCATGTAATTCTACGTCATCATGCCCCTATCACATAGGTCGGTATTTGACATGCCAAAGAGCGTTTACACTCGTGGTGAACTCGGCCAAAGCGTCGGACGTTTTTTCGCGATTATTGTATTCCGTCGGTGTTGTTATAGAATATCGTAACTACGGCTTCGATAAAGCTGTAGGAACGAGATTTTATAACAACATCGACGGTTTGTCAATTCATATCGGAAAACCGGGTCTATTTTTAGAACAAATTCATTGTTATTAGAAAAAAACTATCCAATCAGATCTTTAAACTCGCATTTAAACGCAAAATATCTGTACCTTGTTGTAGTGAAAAAAGTCCATCGCTTTGGCCGAGTTCACCACCAGTGGTTTATGGACTATGGTTATACATGGACTGGTCTGGTTACAAAGTTGTCTCAAATGCTTCATTTACATTATTTTTTTAACCCTTTCCCAAACGACAAATTTTTAGGGTGGTCCAATTTGAAATCTGCTGCAGACGACAAAATGGAAGTTACTAATGAATGAATTTTAAGTAAAATATGGCATAGAAAATATTGAGACAAAAGGAGAAACTGCTGGTTATCAGCAGTTTCTTCTTTTGTTTCAATGTTTTCACAAGCCTATTCTCTTAGGGACGTCAAAACCAGGCCCCGGTTTCTCGAAAAAATTTAAGTAAGCTCTCATGCTCAAATCTGAGCACCGTGCTCAAATCGCTCGAAATCCACGTGAACTTCAATCGAATACCCTTCAACGTTGGAGAGTATTCCTTTGAAGTTGAGCATGTTCTCATGAGAATGTACTTAAGTTTTTTCGAGAAACCTGGGCCAGGTCTTGTTTGGGAAATGGTTAAAGAAAAGCTTATGCACTTCTGATAAAATGTTGATTTCAAGTTACACGTACCTTTATTGACTTGTATGGACGGATTAACGCGAAGTAAATCAACTTTATCTTCTTCCAGACGACAAAATCGGGTTTTTTGATAGCTGATGCAAACGAAAAATGATCTCTGTACAAAATGAGAACTCTGTAAGATAGGGTATGAAATTTTAGATGAAATAAGAAAATGTTATGTATCATTTACTTCACTTTTCCCAAATGTTTACCAAATCTACCTCTTTTAGTGAAGTCAAAACAAATGCTTGTATGGTAATGGGTATATGATTCTTTATAAGAGTGATGGTGATTTCGTGGTGAAGGTCAGTGAAAAATACTGTTCTTATAAATAATATATTAAGCATGGAAGACTATCTATTTTTGTTAACTTTCTGACCAGACAAATTTATGGTAATTCATGGCACCAAGAAAACGTAACGTTTTAAAATAACTCTCTTCCAAACAAGCCCTTGTTTTTGGGTGTCTGTAAAAGAGACGACCATTGAATACATTGAAAGAAAACCAGAAAATGCTGATTATCAACATTTTCTTTTTCCCTCAAGGTTTCTTTCCTATGCTACGCAATTCGAATAGTCTCCACTTCCTAACAGTATGTTCTTGCGTCTGGAATGGAGTTCAGCTTAAATCAGTGGAAATTGTTGTTGTGTAGGAAAATGTTCAAATTCGGGAGTTAATTAGAATTTTAGGAAATAGGAGGTAATCGATTTTAAAACATGTACATGTATTTAGTGGGATTATCGGTTTGTTGGGATTCTAGTTCGTGTCTATAGTAGTGCGATGAACGGAAAATATCATAATACAACTAAATGGAGTAGGAAACTTTTATTGTGATATTTATAAGGAAATCAGCAATGCTTTTCAGAGGCACGTGGATTATAGAAAGACAAAGTGTTTTGCGAAAACAATATACAGATATGAATAAGGTGGCTTCTCATTGTAAGACACTGAAAGAATAAAGTACACGATGAAATACAATCCGAGTTTTCTGTGATGAAATTCGTTCTTTGATATGTTGATGCCGCTCATTTAAATTAGCCCCCCCCCCTCAAAAGAATAAAATAATAATAATAATAATAATAATAATAATAATAATAATAATAATAATAATAATAATAATAATAATAATAATAATAATAATAATAATAATAATAATAATAATAATAATAATGATATTGTCCAACAAGGTTAACCCGGGACAACTTAATTTTCGTGCGCAAAGTCCGTTAGTAGAGCGTCTTAACAAAACAAAGCCGAAGTGGGGTCATTACATATGCAGATGTCCCGGGTTAATCTTGCTGGACAATAAATAATAATAATAATAATAATAATAATAATAATAATAATAATAATAATAATAATAATAATAATAATAATAATAATAATAATAATAATAATAATAATAATAATAATAATAATAATAATATCTATGAGGTGATTGTGAACGTTTGTCATCAGTAGTTTCTTCTTCGTCGTCGTCTTCTTGTGACAATATTTTCCTTTGCTTACGATATTTCATATATCAAAACTAGTTTTTTTTTGTGAATGGCTTAATAAAAAAGCCATCATATTTCCAGACTTCTATCACTGCCTACGCAAATGATGTCACGTTAACACACCCTATTACCGGCTATCACTACAGCAGTTGCTAACCTTGGGCAGTATCATCTATAAATAGCGGGTGAACTGGGTAGGTCATACTTTTTCCATATTTGTTTTGTGTAAAAGCGTTTCTCAGCTATAATTTGTAGTGCCCTTGGCTTGCCATACATTTGAGCACCTACATGTCAAATTCTAGCACAGAGAGTCCTCAAACAAAAAAAATAATTCACCAACAAAGTCGAAACTTCACATATTTGCATATAAAATTCATCTTTCCATGCAACTAGAAGAAAAACACTGAAGCAAATGTTAGAAATTTTATTACAAAATGGATATCTAGTATGTTATCTACCATCTAATTGCTTGTGAAGACAATCAACTATTCCGTTATGTCGTTATAGCCAAACAAAGTTTGGTGAGCTACAAATTTATGCAATCACGAACAGCACATAGGGGGATCACCGACAGGAGATTCGTACTTGAAATAGGCAATCACAGACAGCATAAATGATACTATTTTGCTTGTCTATGTACAATTCTTTTTCATTATCCAAGTGATCATGGTGTGAAATATTTAAAATTTGCTGATAATAATTACAACAATACATGAATGCTGGTACTTTTGTTTGATAAAAGAGCATCAGATAAGAATAAGCTATATATGAAGCACGAACTTCCCAGGAATCCACGGTTAGGTGCTCCAGCCACTGCAATATGGCCATAGCGGTTGAAAACGGCGTTACATCTCATGAAATCAAGTCACAGGCCCGATTGTATCAACGCTGTTTAGCACAAACAAAATATTTCACTGATTTGTTCAAATTTTCCTATGTGAATAATCGAAAAATAACCGAAACAGATACTTGGCCATTTGGTTAACTCTAGCCGGCGTTTATAAAATCGGGCACAGACTAACTTTAAAAAAATACCTTCAACATTAGATCCTATGCTCAAAAATACCATTGCGTTATTCGTCTATTATAGCAATATAAATCTAAGTTTTAAAATTGTGAGTTTCCGCTTTATCTAATTATTGCTTATGAACTCGATTATTTGCAGGGGAATTTAATAAAAGTTTTAATTATGAACACTATTTGGAGGATAATTACTGACCTTGACCGGGTAATTATACTAGCCAAATATCAGAATGGTAATTTATATTGTCCAGTAAGATTAACCCGAGACATCTGCATATGTAATGTTCCCACTTGTTAAGGTTAAGGCACTCAACTAACGGACTTTGCACACGAAAATTAAGTTGTCCCTGGTTAATTTGGGTGGACAATACAGCGATGTCGTTGTTATTTATTTGATATTAAAATCAGATAAATGGAGAATGTTTTTATCCAGTTAACCGTGGCGCAATTTTGGTGAAACAATAGTGCATCGTATGTGTTGTTATAAAATCTCGTATGTGGCCATAGTTGCGAGACTTTATAACTAGGCCTACACTGACGGTTTGTCAATACTTATAACGGTAAATCTAGTGCACTTTTAGCACAGAGTTCATTGCTATTGATAATATAGGAAATGGAATCTTATGGTTAATAGGGTTAAATCTTACGCTATAAATTGAATGGTCCAAGCGGTTTTAGCTGTTAAAAATCTCGTAACAACGGCTTCATTCAAGCTGCAGTTGTGTGGTTTTAGAATCATACGGACAAAGCACTTTTGTTTGTCCGAGATTCCGTGCGGTTTGCTTTATAAAGAGTATAAATTTGCTGCAACATGTATCTGTTTAACCCTTTCCCAAACAAGACCTGGTTTAGACGTCCCAAATAGAATTGGCTTGGGAAAACATTGAGACAAAAGAAGAAACTGCTGATAGCCAGCAGTTTCTCCTTTTGCCTCAATATTTTCTGAGCTATATTCCACACAAACTGTATCTTTAACAACATCAAAATTGTCATCTGTAGCAGCTTTTGAATAGGACCACCCTAAAAATTTGTCGTTTGGGAAAGGGTTAAGCCGAGTCCAGTTAATGTCGGGGACAAAAGTCATTTGTCTCTCACCAATGGGTGTTAATCATCTATGTGAGAGCGCAGCTGGAGGCTGGGTACTTTTATTGAGAGGTCTATTTGTCCAATGACCACTCGGCTTTACTTCACCATGCAAGGTGAAACATAACACGGAATAAAAAAATAAACATTTTTAACCATTTAAAAAATGCCTCTTTTTACGCTCCTTTTAGAAAAAGCTTGCTATCTTGTACAAAGTTATATTCTTGTCAGCATATCCACTTTGTCTTCTGCAACAGCCTGTCAATTCGGGCATTCACAAGTTTGTCCGTATACATTTTTGTAGTTATGGTCCAATATAAAAATGATAATCTTACAACCCTAGGTGCAAAGAACCTCTATGGATAAGGCGAGAAATCTCCCTAAAAGGCTCAGCTCTATGGGTCAATTTTTAAAACATACAAATTGAGAAACAAAATATAGCTTTACGGTTAGTTAGATACATAAATGAAATGAATACCGATTTAATGCCATTTAGAAAAGTTCTATGGGTGCAGATAACTCTTGATTATTTTACCCACCTAAATGGTTTTCATTTTCTTACACTACCTGTATTCATAGACGTAAATTGAAGTTTCTTTTTGTTTTATTCCCAATTTAATTTCTACAGATACAAGGATAAATGGTGTTGACTTTATGTGGCAGCTTTGGTTTTGTCCGTATTGCGCATACGCACCACTGAGACAACCTTAAAAACGCACTTTCCCGCCAAAAACCGATGAATACCTACCTTCCTTTGGATGGCAAACATCGTCCCCCCCCCCTTGACCCAGCTTCCCATTGACATATGTTTTGTCACTTGATCATAGACTTCCTTGGTAAAAAGGATTTCCTGGGTCACTGGGGGAACATACTTTTACATGTATATCAAAAATAGTGCTCATATACCAATTGCCATATTTTTTGGTGGGAAGATTTGACCTTGAAACTCATTTTAATGGTGCGCATGCGCACTAAGGACAAAACGAAAACTGGTTTGTGATTTCAAAACCAATTTTCCTTACATTTACAAAAAAAATTATTGCTGATAAAACAATAGAATACTTAATTCTGATTAAATGAATACCGGTAGGGTAAGAAATATAATTTAAGGGGTATGTACAGAAACCAAGAGTTATCTGTACATGTCGGATCGTTTTGATTGTACAAAATCAATTTTCATATGATTTAGGTATAGATCTAACAATACAGCTCGAGATATTTATCAATTTGAATGTTTTGGAAATTGACTTTTCCATTTGAGACATTTAGGGAGATTTCTCGCCTTATCTATAGAGATCCTTACCTAGCTGACTGATCTTTGATCCTTCACTAGTTTCTGTATTCACTTACCTAGGCTAGTCGCAATCATGTGCTTTATGCAGACAACCATGATGTTTTATCGATATCAACAGATTATTGCTTGATAATCCGTTATCTCCGTTATCACCGATATCTCTTCTTCGTTTCGCAATGAAGCCAAAACGCTGAACATTGATAGCGCATCTTTCTCTCATTCGAGAGAACCCGGGTTCGATCCCCAGCCGTGGCCAATATCTTTTCTAATTAATGTTACCCACCAATGGTTTGATATTGTTAACCTATGTGGGCGATTAGCTTGAGGCTCGGTTAGTCTATTGTGTTAGTACTTGTATGAGAAACAACAGGAATCCATGGTAAGGCGCTCAAGGTGCCGCGATATAACCATGGCAGTTGAAAACGGCGTAAAACCCCAATAAACCAAATCGTTTCGCAATGAAAAATACAAATTTGCACCGCGCAAAACATTCGATCGAAATGTTTGAAGATTCATTGACCGACTTTGAAGTAGCAGGATTCATATACATATATTTGCGTGGGTTCCATCTATTTAAGTTAAGTCTGACTAAATGAAATTTAACCCCATTAAAAATATTACAGTCATATTTTGTGCCTGAAACAGCGACGACATGATGTAAAATCCACAATTTTCACTGTAAAGTATGTGTAGTTTTTAGGGTTTGCAACCCATCATTAGCACTAAAGAGCCAGAGGTGAATTTGATAAGTGCCAGTAATTGACCAAACGCCGACTGTCAGTCAAAAACATCGATTAGCCAATGGACGATCAGAAAAATGTCATGCCCCAATTGTTCTTCGTTGCACGTGTTATTGTATCGATTTATCGACTGACAATCAAAACAATCGATAGGCTATTGGCAAAGAATTTTGTGCTAACAATAGACTAGGTTTAATGTTATGTTTTGATAAACCGTCGGTGTTGTTATAAAATCTCGTAACTACGGCTTAAATCAAGCCGTAGTTACGAGATTTTATAACAACACCTACAAAATACTCTTTTGTTTGTCCGAATTTACGTCACGATTAACTGGATAAAATCGTTCCCTATTAACGATCACATTACCATTATTTGTCCTACATTCTATGTTGGGCGGAGCGATCTGTCTATTGGCGTTTGGTCAATTCCTAAACTGTGTTACATTTCCATTCTAAACATAACCATTTTGAACGGTTTAGAATTTTGAATCAATGCATACTTACGGAAATATTTGACAGAAATGTTCAAAATTACCTCCGCTGCATATGAAAATAGAGTAAAGTAATACATGTATTTGTAAATTATTTTCCTTTTGAAGCATAATCTTGAAATCCGGCACGTTGAATCAACTTATAAGAAGGGTATGTACAAATGTGTGTAATTTGATGCATTTCGTACGGCTAAAAAGTGATGTTTTTAATGATGGGATGTATACCTTAACCGACAAACTATCATCTACAACTAATGGTTGCATACGTCCTTCAATTTTGTGTTACTCAGCTTCAACCATATCTAGATGAAAGGAACTTGCACGATTTCTATGTCTATAATTCAGAAATTGGCTAGTCTATCAAGAAATGGTGTTAATTCATTATTTATGCTTCTTTCAGGCAACTTCTTGTTGAAAGAGATGCCGCTTTTCCAACAAGACATATTGTTCTGTGTTGCCATCAACTTATGTCCGGGTTTGCCTTTCAAATTTTCAATATGCTGTTCGTGATAGCCAAATCGGCATCAGAGTTTAGTTTTAATCGGTCAGTCTGAAGTTAATTCAATTCAGACAGTTTTCTAAATTTACACAGTGTAAGAAAATTGATTAACTATTTTAATAGTTATATTAATTCTAATGATCGTCCTATCATTTTCTCATTATATGGACTGAAAGTTGGATTTTACGTAAAAAATTGTGAAGTTACGACTTTGTCGCTGAATAATTTTGTTGTTTAGGGATTCTTTGGGCTAATATTTATCATGTAGGTGCTCAAATGTATGGCCAGCCAAGTGCACTACAAATATAGCTGAGAAAGGCTTTAACACAAAAACAAAGATCGAAAAAGTATGACCTACCCAGTACACCCGCTATTTATAGATGATACTGCCCAAGGTTAGCAACTGCTGTAGTGATAGTCGGAAATATGGTGTGGTTAAGCTAGACGGTCAAGTTATCATTTATGTCGAATTTGAATATTTTAGATGGATTTGGCATCATGTGTTTCAGGATAGGCTAACTCTGCAATTACCCATTCCCACTCGGAATAAAAAACATCGAGGCCGTCCCAAATTGAAAGCTGCTACAGATGACAAAACATATGTTGAAAAGATAGATTTGTGTGCAGTATAGAATGAACAATACAGAGGCAAAAGAAAAAAAATATGGTTATTACATGTCGCATTCGCGTCTTTCTTTTTTCCCAATGTTTCCTAAGCCATTTTCTATTAGAGACTTGAAACACATGTATTACACTGGAAAGGGTTATAAGAACTTACGCAGGAACTTAACAAAGGCCATACGTTACATGTATAAGGCGTTTGTTGGAAGGAGGTTGAGATATTCAAATATGGAACTATTTTATCCAGTTAACCGTGACGTAATTTCGGACATACAAATAGTATTTCGTTTGTGTTGTTATAAAATCTCGTTACTACGGCTTGAATCAAGCCGTAGTTACGAGATTTTGTAACAACACAAACGGCTTATCGAAACAGTAACTTAAACCAAGTCTATTTTAAGCACAAAATTCTTTGCCATTGAAGGAAACATATGACGTGTTCTGTTGACGGGTTCTTCAAATAATAACCTAATCCCAAACGACATAAATTTGGAATGTCTGAATTTGAAAACTGATGCAGACGACATGATGGACGCTAACTGAGAATTATTTGTGTCCAATATACATGTAGTACAGCAAATATTGAGACAAAAGAGATAATGACTGTATTTACCCTATAGTCCGTGGGCCAGGAGGGGTCTGCACGCACCCCCCTAAGGGCAGTCTGGGAGTGGTATAGAAATGTTCATTGGAACCCCCTGAGTAAGAATCAAGATGTTAACAGTCGATATCCTGGGATGCACTCGCCATTTCCGGTGGTTTTCAAGATGGCCGCCATGAAAAAAGACAATTTGACTTGGTATCTAACATCAGCAGCCTAACATTTGTTTTGCGTTGTAAGATCATATTTTAAGGATAATTGAGTCTGGAAAAGGTCAGAGATGTGTTCTCATGTTAAAAACTGGCTCATTAGCCATCTCGTATGCTAGAATTTTTTCAAAATGGCCGCCAAAATCGCAAAAAATCAATAAAAAGGTCAAATACTTCTCGTTTTTTTACATATTTTGGTCTAAATACTGTGAATTTTATGTTTCAAGACTTATATAAACATTTCATAAAGTAAATGGGAGCATTACGAAAACGATTTTTGAAATCATTACCGTATAAATGGCAATAAAACACGATTAAGCACAAATCATCAAGTATATAATAGCGATATAAATAATCATTATTATTAGTTCTTGGTGATAAACAGCTCTTATTTATAGCATTATATTGATAAAGCTATGCTTTCCGTGTAAATTGTTAAATTCACATTGATAACGATTCGATTTTTGATTACATTGACAATAAATATGCTTTCAAAATGGCCGCCAAAATCGCAAAAAAATAATAAAAAAAATGAAATAAAAAATCTTCGTTTTTGGACATGTTCTGGTCTAAACGTTGTAAATATTATGTTTAAAGACTTTGGTAAACAGTTCATAAGATAAATGGTTGCATTGCGAAAAACACATTTTAAACCATTACCGTATAAATGGCAATAAATTACAATTTGGCAGAAATCGTCATGTATTATTATTTTCATAAATATTGTTATTATATTTGGTCTTGGTGAAAAGCATTTTTTTAGATTGCATCTTTTGACAAAGCTTAGTCTTCAGAGTATTTTGTAAAATTGAAATTGATTATGATTCTATTTTTGATTACATATGCTATAAATCGGCTTTCAAAATGGCCACAAAAATATATAAAAAAAATAAAAATGTAAGTAATTCTCGTTTTTGGACATCTTCTGGTCTAAATAATGAAAATATTATCTTCTAAGACTTAGCTAAGCAGTTCATGAATTAAATGGAATCATAACAGATGACAACAACATAAAAAAAGAATAAAGCTTTGAAAGGAATCCCATATCAATGGCAATGAAATACGACTAAGCACAAGTTTTATAAAATAGTATATAATTTTGATATACATTGTCATTATATTTTGTTCTTGTTGAAAAAAGGCTCTTATACATGTATAGCACTATTTTGACAAAGCTAAGCTTTCAGATAATTCTTTAAAATGAAATTACTTATGAACCCACTTTTGAGTATAGATCCAATTAATATGTGTCTTTTTGGGGCAAAACTCGAATATCAAGCAGGCTCTGATAACTTTGCATCTAATTTCACATCTTTTAAAATGACAAGTTTGACCGTCCTAATGAAATTTAAATTGTGTAGGAACATACTCCCTTGAAATGCATATTAATTATCACCAAAGAATATATAATGTCCCAAACATTTAGATAAAGACCTCAACGTATCCATGCTAATAAACAATAGTTGAATGTGGCTTATTCTTTTTTGTACTCTAACACGTACCATTAATCCAAAATTGCCCCAGAGAATAATTGAAATTGCTTAATATGTATCAAAACATTTTTAATGTATAATGTTTGATATTTGTAGAAAGGTAAAAAATAAGAATTTAAATATATCCATGTTATCCAATCGAACAACATAAATGAATGTTTGTATACACCTGTGTGACGGTCAAATTGATAGCGACTTACTTTTAGTAATATTTTGTCAAAATAATATAATAAACTCTTTATGTTTCTCACAATGACTTGTATTGACTCATAGTCATGATAACGACAATGCTAAAATCATCTTTATGCGACGCATATTCCATCATGATTCCATTCTCAAATTAAGTGAAATGTGGGGAAACATTATAGATTCCATGTAGGGTGGGGTAATTAAATAAAGGGTTTGTAATGTCCTTTTCTTTTTTTTTTCTTCTTTTTTCAGACAATCAGTTTAACTGAATTAGTAGTTGAAATGAACTGTATCTTGAGTGCAAAAGACCAGAAGTGATTCCTATAAAGCTCTGACACATCATGCAATATTTTCATTGTTACTTTCAAAAGACAAATTTGCAATTTGACTTAGTATACAGATAAAGAATATTTTGTCTGAAGCTCATGTTCAAATTTAAATTTTCAAATTTCTACAGCTGTTTTATCTTTATTCTATTAGGTCGCACATGAAAAAAATATTTAGGTTAAGGACAATGATAACTATATACTAGGTTTATTGAATAAGATCTTTTACACATTTAAATATAACTGCATTTATTCTTAATCTCTCTGGATTTTTTTTTATCTTTTCTGACTTGTTTCTTACTTGTTGAGTGGTACGTCGTAGACTTCTATGGGTCCTCCTGATTCTATCTTCGTTGTTGTATGTGGTTGCGGCTGTGGTTTGTTAATTTTGCTTATGTTTATCCTTGGATATTTTTTCGAAAACCAACAGTGTGTACATAATACTTATGGAAACCTTATATTTATATATACTTTTATATCTTTAAAGAAGTCGTCTTCTCACACATGCAGTCTACATAAATTATCAGACTTTCGAGTTCTTTTTTGTTGCTTCTGAGATTATTTATTATTGCAGCAGGTGTCCCTATACAATAGGGGTATGCATCAGGCGACTAAATAGTCTCGTTCCAAATTCTAGGCTCGTTTGTTGTGTTGATATATGGCATTTAGATGGCACTCACTGATATCAGACCTCACACAGTCAATTCATGTAATCACTGGTCTTTCATGGTCTTTAGCTCTGGTGGGTCCATTTCCAAATGTAGAATAAATGCAAGAAGTTACACCCCGGACATACCCATACCAATTAATACCAAAAAATCTCCTACAAATACATGTGACAATTGTGGAAATTCATGCGATTGTACCCATTATATTGCACATAAAGCAAATCAAATTATACTTAAAACATTACAAATTAACAAAAAGCGAATAATTGCAGTATCACAATGACATCAAACATAAATACTGCTTACAACCACATGTGAAGAACTTTAATGACCATTTCCTGCTTTTATCTTTTGCAACAAATTCCGCAAAAGTGATATCGGCTTCCAATAAACTGTCATTGTAAATTTTTATCATGAATACACGTGTTCTTAATGTTCTAGGTGTTTTCAACAATATCTATACACCTGTTGGATTAAGTAATTAATGCAGCCTAATATAATTAATGTAAAACGTGCGAAGAAAGCACACATTTTAAACTTTGTATTCTTTATACATATTCTAAGATATAAAGCATATCTGCCTATAGTATGTTATAATCAAACCATTTTATGGCGTTTCAGTGCATTTCCTTTGGAAAAGCACTTTAGGTGATTTGCATGCATAATACATCTCCTTATAACTACTAATCCAGTTAAAACGAGTATCCTGAAAAATATAGAAATCGGGGTTACATAGCTTTTATGTTATTACGTCACTCCACACGGAGTATCTTATAGTTTCCTCATATCTTGTTTCGTTTTAAACAGATGTAAATGGCATTTGAATACATGGTAATGTGAAACTGGGAAATCATGATAGAGTATGTGACTTATTGGGATGAATTGTGCATTGTAATTATCATAACTATTACTTAAAAAATGGCACAATTTGAGAAATACGAAGTTTGTATCACATGTTTGACAGATATTACCAAGTGTATGTCGATATCAATGAAACGATAAATTTAAGGCTGGTCTTATTTCATTAATCTTCATTTCTATTCTCAAATTGTTCAAATTCTTTAAGTATAAAATATAACAAATAAAAAGCATTTTGATACTGTATGTGTAAGAGTGAAAAAAGGAAATACATACATACAGCTTTTGTTCGTAAGAATAATTACGGTAAAACTCTTTTTCGTAATATTGAGGACATTACATATTGTTTGATAGAAATGGATGTGAATTTAAAGGGAGTAATTTTCTCTCCAGAAAGGGATGCCGATAGTTTTAGCTTGTCTTTTGAAACGATGTGACATTGGTGCAAAGGTAGTCTTGAATTGCCTAATAAAATATCACAAATTTATGATATTTGTATTCAAAAGTGGGTTCATAAGCAATTTCATTTTAAAGAATTCTCTGAAAGCTTAGTTTTGTCAAAATAATGATATCAATAAGAACCGTTTTTTTCAGCAAGAACAAAATATAATGACAATGTATATCAAAACTATATACTATTATATAAGATTTGTGCTTAATTGTATTTTATTGCCATTGATACGGTAATCCTTTCAAATCTCTATTCTTTTTTTGTCAACTGTTATGATTCCATTTACTTCATGAATTGCTAATCAAAGTTTTAAAAGATAATGTTTACATTATTTAGACCAGAAGATGTCCAAAAACGAGAATTACTTTCATTCTTATTGATTTTGTTTACATTTTAGCCATTTTGAAAGCCGATTTATAGCATCTGTAATCAAAAACGGAATCATAATCAATTTCAATTTTACAAAATACTCTGAAGGCTAAGCTTTGTCAAAAGATGCAATCTAAAAAATGCTTTTCACCAAGACCAAATATAATAACAATATTTATGAAAATAATAATACATGACGATTTCTGCCAAATTGTAATTTATTGCCATTTATACGGTAATGGTTTAAAATGTGTTTTTCGCAATGCAACCATTTATCTTATGAACTGTTTACCAAAGTCTTTAAACATAATATTTACAACGTTTAGACCAGAACAAGTCCAAAAACGAAGATTTTATTCATTTTATTTTTTTTTATTTTTTTTTTATTTATTTTTTTGCGATTTTGGCGGCCATTTTGAAAGCATATTTATTGTCAATGTAATCAAAAATCGAATCGTTATCAATGTGAATTTAACAATTTACTCGGAAACCATAGCTTTATCAAAATAATGCTATAAATAAGAGCTGTTTTTCACCAAGAACTAATAATAATGATAATTTATATCGCTATTATATACTTGATGATTTGTGCTTAATTGTGTTTTATTGCCATTTATACGGTAATGATTTCAAAAATCTTATCCTTAATGCTCCCATTTACTTAATAAAATGTTTATCTAAATCTTAAAACATAAAATTCACAGTATTTAGACCAAAATATGTCCAAAAACGAGAAGTATTTGACGTTTTTGTTAATTTTTTGCGATTTTGGCGGCCATTTTGAAAAAATTCTAGCATACGAGATGGCTAATGAGCCACTTTTTAACATGAGAACACATCTCTGACCTTTTCCAGACTCAATTATCCTTAAAATATGATCTTACAACGCAAAACAAATGTTAGGCTGCTGATGTTAGATACCAAGTCAAATTGTCTTTTTTCATGGCGGCCATCTTGAAAACCACCGGAAATGGCGAGTGCATCCCAGGATATCGCCTGTTAACATCTTGATTCTTACTCAGGGGGTTCCAATGAACATTTCTATACCACTCCCAGACTGCCCTTAGGGGGGTGCGTGCAGACCCCTCCTGGCCCACGGACTACTATATTTTCTTCTTTTGTCCGTGTCTTTTCTAAGGAGTTTACCACCAGGCCTAGAATTGGAATGTTTCAAGAAATAAATGTGCGGTGAAACTTGATAAAACATATTTACAACAGTTTGAAGTGAAATGAATTATTGAAATAAGAGGAAAGGCATGTTGTAATGGGGACTATATACATGTTGGACACGGAGTAAATTAAATCGTAGTGAACTTTGTTATAATGTTCAATTGTTTTTCGTGGTCTTTTAATTTAAAGAAATATTAAGATAATTGAAACATTCATTTGAGCAAAATATGTGATGCGTCATTAGAATGATTCAAATATTAAGGTGGTGCAGACGACAAAATCTATGTAACTAAATGCAGAAATTTGATAAATATGCATGGACAATAGTAAGGAAAAGAGGTTAAATGTTTAGTACCAGCATTTTCTTCTTTGCCTTAATTTAGTGAAACAGACATGTCAAGTTCGATGCTCAACTCTATATTGAATAGTGATGTTGGACAGCACAATTGTCTTATTTCAATCGATCAATGGATGCACGATCATTTTGAAAATGGAATAGACTCCTTTCATTTATGTTTTAGTCCGTTCCCGCAGAACACTTCCGGTAATCCGAGTCTTCTCTGATGAAAATTCGCTCGTTGATATTTGGATGTCGCTATTTACAACAGAACGCTGTCCCATTCAAAAACAAAAGAAAAGACCGACACAGCGACTTAACTTGTGTCGGAATTTTCTTTTGTTTTTGAAAGGGACAGCGCTCTGATGTAAATAGCGACATCCAAATATCAAAGAGCGAATTTTCATCAGAGAAGACTCGGATTAACTTCCGGAGGCAAACAATGGGTTTATAGGATATTAACATTGTAAACATGAGAATAGTTACTAAAAATAGTAACAAATGGACATTATCAAAACGAGGCTCCCAAAAATGCGGAGAAAACAATGACGATGCACGTACATTCATTATACAGCGATTAAGTGCACGTGCATTCAACATACAGCGATAAAGCGAAGATTTAAGTGAAACAAAGACTATGAAATTGAATAAATTCGTTAAAAGCCGGTAAGATGGTTAATTTATTGGATTTACAGTCAACCGTTCCCCGTTTAAAAATTTCGCCTTTTGCCTCTAAGGACGACTTCCGGAGGCTGTTGTGTGTGTGTGTGGGGGGGAGGGTTGGAAACTTGTCCATTGCTATACTTAGTAGACATGTGCTTTTAGAGAAACTACATTGGACATAGCAGGAAGATAATAAACTATGAGCTTACTAACTATATGTTTGTCATAGACTAGACAGCACTAACAATGAGTCTTTCTTCTAAAATTCTAGCGAGTGCCTCTGGTGAACGGACCGGTGCAAAAGACGACGTTAAACGTGAAAACGAAGTGCTAAGTACAGAGATAGACAACCTATCAAGGGAACACAAACTGTTAAAACAGATCGTGGAACAGCTAGATAGAGACTATGAGGAATCTAAGTCCTTCGATCCACTCAGACGTTATGAAAAGTTAAAAGGAATGATTAAACGGACAGTGCTTCACCTACGCTTGAATCCGGACGAGCCCAATGCTATACAAAGTGCGGGGATAGGGGGTATAGGGGGATTAGTACAAGGATGTAGACCATATAATCATCAACTAGAAAGTGCGAGACGGAGAGAAGATAAATATTCTAGTAAGTCTTTGTTTTAACATATTTACTTAATTTTGATCATAGGCACTTGGATTCAGGAGTTTTTACAACTTACAAAGAATAGAGTCCTGTATAATATAGATAAAGAAAATGTCAGACAGCGGCAATTTTTTAAGGGAACGGAAGTGACACAAGCACACATGGTTCCACTTTCTCATAATTGAAACATACCTTGTGAAGGAAACAAGAGGTGCTTGTAACAACATCCGTTCCCGCCAAAAATGGCCGCTGTTCTACCTTTCTAGCTCACCTGAGCACAAAGTGATCAAGGTGAGCTGTTGTTGTCGCTTTTTGTCCGTCCTCCGTCTGATGACGGATAAGTTTGATTTTCATTGTGATCAGACCGAAAGGTCATGAGTTATGTGCCCTTGAATTTGACAAAATTTCCGTTTTCGACTGTTTTCGACTTTGTTTACACCCTATCACATACAATAATTGATCAATCAAGACAAAACTTGGACACAATGTGGGTGACCATATGATCTAAAATAAGTCTAAATTTCTGTCTGATCAGATCAGAAAGTCGTGGGTTATGTGCCCCTGAATTTGACAAACTTGCACTTTTTGACTTTGTTCTTACTTTAACAAACACAAATATTTACCAATCAAGACAAAACTTAGACATAATGTTGGTCAGCATGAGATCTTAGATGATTTTGAATTTCACTCAAAGTTGCCAAGATATCTGTCCTTGAATTTGACAAAATATAATCCATTTTTGACCAATTATTGACCAATAAAAACAAAACTTGGATACAATATTGGTGACCATTAGTTAAAAAAATGTTTTCAGTGTTAAATCCATAAATATTAATTGACTCGAACATGACTGTGGCTCAGTCTTGGTTCAGGTGAGCGATTTAGGACCATCATGGTCCTATTGTCTTTATTTACATTATACAGGACTATAATTTATTTTTGTAAGTTGAAATTCCCGAACCAAAGTGCCTATGCCATTGATAAGGATGGAAACTAGGTATGTATGTTCCTCTTGATTCAACTTCCTGTGAAATAAACCAACACTCAAGCCGAATGTATGGGCCAATAATAAGCCAAGCTCAACCTCCACTACCGGGAATCGAAATATGGACCTCTTGATCGTGAGGCCAACATTCTACATGTGTATGACGTACTAAATGGGTCAAAAGTCTATATAGAGCGTGCACGCATAAAATATACGCGTCGACGCAGATATTTTCAACTGCTCGCGTAAATTTTATGCGCGTCGACGCATAAAATTTTCGCGAGCAGTTGAAAAAATATGCGTCGACGCGTAACTTTTACGCGAGCAGGATTAAAAAAAATGTGAAACCGAGGCTGGCCAATGGGAGAGTCGATTAGAAACCTTTCCCTTTATACCATAAAATTGATGGATGAAACGAAGAATCTGATTGGTTAATAGATAAAATACGCGTCGACGCGTACATTTACTCGAGCAGTTGAAAATTGACGCGTCGACGAATAAATATGCAACTGCTCGCGTAAATTTTATGCGTCGACGCATAAACTTCTCGCGTCGACGCGTATATTTTACGCTTGCACGCTCTAAATAGACTTTTGACCCATTTGTTACGCCATATGTACCCCTATACCAACGCCACTACATAGTAAGTCTTATAATTTATTGTATAGATATATGTGACCCGACACGCTAAAAGGGACCTTATCCGAACTCCAAAATCCAAATTTTGATAAACTTGACAGACCCGGCACAGGTTAATCAGATCACATATGCAAAAAATGAACATATAGTAAGATAGAGAAAACTTTCCGGATTTAGAAAATTACATAAATGTGGAAAGTGTCGGCCCTAGTCTGGCTGCGCGGACTGCGCAGACAGACTAGGGTCGATATTTTTCACACTTGGATAAGGTCCCTTTTAGCGTGACGGGTCACATATGCATCCTTTCAGGACATTTTAGTAGAATCCAAAAATGAAAGTTCTATAAATGCTTCAAAATTCACAAGAAACATGTTTTGTTACTCTTAAAAGGAAAGGAGCAACTTTCAAATACCAATTATAAAGGAAATATTGCAGATTAGGGGGAATGAGAATTGCCCGATTTTAGTATATCCCTCCTCTCCAATATTATTTCCTAACGTACGTTGCTGACAATACGCCGTTTATTATACGATGCGGAAGTGCGGTCCAGGGATGTTCCACGATGTGACCTAAACACTCTCCTCAATAAGACTTTGTTTGAAAGCTCCTAATATACAAGCTTGGGGAATTATTGAGACAAAATGAGAAATGCTGATAATTGGCATTTTCTCCTTTTGCATAAAATTCTTTGTGCTTTATTGTACACATATGCCATCTTAATCAACATGGTTTTTGTCGATATAACTGCTTTGCAATTGGAGCATTAGCAAACGTGTTTTGGGGAAACGTTAAGTACCGCATAATGACCATCTTGAGAGAGTGAGATGACAGGGGAATAAATAATCAAGTAAGTCAGGTAAACCCTTGACAGAGGCGATGCCCGTTTTATTTGAATTCCCTGATATAATGCTCTTGAAATGCAATCTGAAAAAAAAAATAATATAACAAATTTGAATATTTATAATGATAGAATTGAGTATACACATACTAAGTGCCATCGTGTCTCCCAGAAGCCATATTTGTTTTCATATTGTCTCAAATTTATATGAAATGATATCGGAATGATCTCGGGATATTCTTGTAGCATTCGTAGGCATTGCAGAACAAGATCATCCTGCACATACGTGCAGTCTGACCTTCTTCTACACTGCCTGCTTGAACACTACATGCAACTCAATTACGTGTATCTATATAATGATAGAAATTGAGTAGACTCAAACTAAGTGCCAACGTATTTCCCAGAGGCCATATTTGTTTTCATATTGTCTCAAATTTATACGACGTGATTATTGATGTGTCTGGTAGTAAATAGCCCGATGTATTAAGGAAATCTCGATTTGACTTTAGTCTTAAGGTATGACACACCATTTATCGTGCGACATCGTAAACATTCGTTACTTATCCGGAATTATGTGGGCGACGTCGTAAACAATTTGCGGTGGAATATTCCGCCGTTGTAAACGACGTCGTCCGACTTATTCCCACGTCGAATGAATCTCGGACTAAACATCCGTCACTGTTCTAAGAGCAAACGACTTCTGTGGAAGTAGAGTTTCGTTTTTCTTAAATTGTGTAGTTGATTTAATTTCTTACAACAATCCCTAATCTTGTACTAGATCTATATCAGAATGATATATTGAATCATAAATGACATGAAATGTCCAGACAAAATTCGGGGGCACACTATTGCACCACAGGAGAGTTTTATATGTGGAAAATGGTAAGACGATTTGGCAACAATACTTAACATCAGTCGTCTTTTATCAAACCATTGACCTATGCATCCTCGAGACAATATCCGATTTCCCAAATTCAGTTACTCTGTACTTCATTTTTGTATTTTGCTTCAAATTATAAAATGGGACAGCCTAAATAAAAAATCAAAACAATGCTGTTTAGTAACGGGTTACAAAACCGATCGAAGTGACCTTGCAATATTCTTTCTGACGCTGTGAGTAATTAAGCCCCCGTCTTCTAACAGTTTTCGTGAAGATCCTATGAATAAATGATGTCCAAACAGCTTATATACCGTGATTCCGATTATGCTGATTTACAAGTAATTCGTTGGTGGGGGGTCTTAACCTCGTAACTACAGCTTGAATAAGCTGGAGTTACGAGGTTTTGACTTCACACCGACGAATTGTCAATCAATAGCGATCCGGTAAAACATAGGAGGATATTTCTATTAAACCAATTACCAGACGGCATTTCTTAGACTGATCCAAATTCAAAGGTATAGTTTATATGGCGTTAAATCAACCCTTTCCCAAAGGACAAAATTGTAGGCAGGTCCAAATCAAAAGCTGATGCAGACGACAAAATGGATGTTGATAAAGATTGAATTTGTGTGTGATATAGCCGAGAAAATATTGAGGCAAAAGGAGAAACTGCTGTTTATCAGCAGTTTTATGTTTTGCCTAAATGTTTTCCCAAGCCTTTTCTATTAGGGATGTCAAACCCGGGTCTTGTTTGGGAAAGGGTTAAATAGCACACTGAATGCCAACGACATGCTGCAATCGTTACCAACAATGCGCCAGGAAATGTACAATGCACGCAAATCCGCATTTGTTCAATAAATAAAACGGTATTTTGCTATTTAAAGACACCAAAACATGTTAGACTAGACTATAAAACGTCTAGCTAACTGGATATATGAAGCAATTCACTATTTCCTAGACATGAAATTGAGTTCTATCTGAGAAAATGGGATCCCTAAGAACATTAACAGAAAACACGACGAGGAAGGGTTGGAATCTTAAAACACGACGCACTTATACATGTAGCTTACGATAAATGACCTGGCAGAGTATCTCATTCGATTAACATGGGCTGCTCTGCCAGGTCATTTATCGTGAGGTATATAAAAGTAAAAATGTCTCATATGAATAAACTTGTCAGACTCGGCAAATGTCGATCAGATCCCGTATGCGAAAAATGAACATAATATAGTAAGATAGGGAAAACACTCAAGATTAAGAAAATTACATCCAAGTGAAAAGTGTCGGCCCTAATCTGGCTGCGCGGATTGCGCAGACTGACTTGGGTCGCCATTTTTCACTTTTTCCATCAGGTCCCTTTTAGCGTGGCGGGCCATAATACAACCCAGCTTGCACAAAGCTCGTGAAAGCAAACGTTAACCCTTTCCCAAACGGCAAAATTTTCAACTTGTCCAAATCCAAAGATGTTGAAGACGACAATTTCAAGTTTGTAAAATTTTGAAAATCTTAGCATTTTTGGTAAGAAAATATTGTGGGAAATGATGAAATTGCTTGTGACAAGCAATTTCTTCATTTTCCACAATGTTTTCCAAAGCCTTCATCTTAAAGGGCGTCAAAAAGCGTCAATGTTTGGGAATGTTTATATTTGTCACGAAGTCTCGGTATATTAGAGGACTTAAATTTGAGGTTGAATCTGTAAAAGGAGCCAACACAGTATATGAGACCAACTTGTCAACGCTCAGTCTGATCTATTCCCATGCCGTTCTCTTATAGTCATAACCCGTGGCAACTGTAACACAGATCATATCGGATTGCATCAAGACCTGACGATCAGGTGTTATGTTAGTTTCCAATGCCACTCTTTGGTCTAGATACCCGTTCATTTATACGAATGACATTGTTGTATTGTAATTCTGTTTCAGAAGATATTCTGGTACACACTTAAAGAACATATCTTTGTCCTCAGATTGGAACCTTAACGAACATAAGGGGTGTTCGAGCTGTCATGAATCGATGTACTTCGGATTTCCTTCAACAGAATGTGTGTCTGCTAAGCTGCCTCTACAAGATGATATGTGGATATTGTTGTCTTATTTTTCAGCGATGTCCCGACAAAAACTTCAACAAGATAATGTGCAGCTGCACGAACAAGCCAATGATCTGCTAAGGAACATCATGGATCCAGATTAGCATGCACCTACGTGCAGACTGATCTAGATCAATCATAGTCTGTTAAAGCTTGTTTATAACCTCTTGCAACTATTTATTGTCTAGATCCACGTACATAGTTTTAGTGTAATTCTTTAATAATGTATTTCATTCTTCAGAGATGTCCCGCCAAGAGCTCCAACAAGAGAACGTACAGTTACACGAACAAGCCAAGGATCTGCGACGTAAATGTGCCATTATCCGAGATATGATAGACAATATGCAGCAGAGTTACGAGTCATCCAAGCATTTTGCCTTCATGCATAGGTATAACATGCTAAAGACGATTGTTAAAAGAGTGATACATGACGAATTAATATGACGTAATAAGTGTGTCTCCGCAGTGCTAAAGTGATAATTTGCCGTGTTTCACCTAAATATTCGTAGCAAAACAAAGGTCTTAATAAATGAAATAAACAATTTCATTGGGTTATCTAACCTTAAGTGCTACGATGGCATAAGTAAATAGAAATTCTATGTCAACGGAATGTTAGTTCTATATGAAACGTAATAGTACTTATAATGAAACTCGATTTTAATGGTGCAATATTAAGCTTGTTTTGTATATATTTTGCGTAGAAAAGGTGAAATACGGTATTTAATATGGCTTATAGATCTAGTTTTTGTATATGCGAAAGAGGTTGCCTAAATAGAAGTCAGGATACTTAAAGGTGCTGTTCAACAAATTTTGTAAAAAGAAATATCAAAAGTGAAAAAAACTATTTCCAAAAAATGTTTATGTAGCCAATTAACAATAGACCGGGAACCAAATATTTCAAGGTACAAGTTCCTAATCGAGTAGTCGGTAGGCTTATATATTGTCACGGTTTCTTTATGACTTTTTTGTACGTTTTTACTTCAGTGGGTGTTTCGATGACTATACATACATTGTCCAATATTTAAAAAAAAGAATCAAAATTCTGTTTAGAATTTGAAAATATTAATCGAAAGTAAATTTTAGAAAATATGCTGAACAGTACCTTTATTACTATACATACATTGTCCAACAAAATGAAGCAAAATTCAGTTTAAACTTTGAAAATATCAATCGAAAGTTATTTTTAGAAAATATGCTCAATAGTACCTTTAAAGTACTTTTACTTTTTCTAAATGTGTTCAATTTTGCAAAATATACATATAGATAGATAGACAATGTAAGCCTAAAAGTACAGAGCGTTACTCATTTTAATGTGACAAGATATAGACTGGCCTACATAAAGGCGTTTGCAGACGACAAAATAAATCTTACTGACAACTTAATGTTTTCCTATCACATGGTAGAAAGCAGCTAGGGAATATGTTTTTAATTTCCCCAGTTTATTCCAATGCATTCTCTGTTATGGCCATAAAAGTTGACTAGGTACCATAAATTATAAACATTTGTTCAGAATTTTCTGGGAGTAATGCTTTGTTAACCCATTACCACACTATGACTCTTTTTGACTCCCTACCAGATAATGGCTTTGGAAAAAACATTGTGGGAAATGAAGAAATTGCTTGTGACAAGCAATTTCTTCATTTCCCACAATATTTTCTTCCTTAAAAGACCATAGCATGTATAATTTAAAATATTTGAAATCGTCGTCTGCAACAACTGTAAATTTGGACAAATATAAAATTATTTAATTTTGGAATGGGTTAAGAAGAATAAAGCATGAACAATATCAGAGCAAACATATAGTCTAACTTTATTCTAGACTACCTGCTTGTTCGGATTCAGCATGATACAGTCAAAACACATTTCGCTACGCAGGATAGAGAGATTAGTACTTCTGATTTTAGATATATTAGGAGTTTTGACGAAATCCGACGATATGTATCCAATGCCTGGTTCTTGGTACAGTACTAATCCTCTTTAAGGTAGAAGACCCGTAATGAATGGATAAATCTACGGACAATTATGCCCTGCTTCAAGTAAGACATTTCGCAATAACTTTGTTATTTCTGCGTTAAATTTCAAACGTTTTTTTGTTTTTTTGTTGTTTTTTTTTGCATGTAACCCACCTTAATGAGCTTTTTCCACTGATGTATGCCTTACTTGAATAATCCTTGTAGATTTTGCAAAAATTGAACCCAACCGACCAGAAAAACGACAAAAATATTCTGGTAGTTTGTCTGGTCGGTTGGGATCAATTTCTGCAAAAAGTATATGATGTTTTCAAATGAGTCATACATCTTAAGAAAGCTCAGTAAGGCGGGGTACTTGTAACAAACTGCTTGAAAATTGACTAGCAAATAAGAAAGTTATTGCACAATTTCTTACCAGAAAGCGTGGTTAAATTGGCCGCAGTCGTTATCATTTCGTTTTCTAGTCGGTTGGGATCAATGTTTGGAAAAAAGTAAAAGGGTTCAATAAATAGTTCATATATCTAGGAAAGGAGATCAGTAAGGCGGGAACATGCAACAAACCGTTTGAAAATTGAGGCAAAAATAAAATAGTTATTGCAAAGTATTTGACCAGAATCGAGATTACTTTTGTCCGTAATCGTTATCCATCCCATGATGCACAATCCGCACCGTGATGTGGATTTTCCTTGACTACTATATCTTTTTGCTTTAAGAAAATGAGTTTTTATGTGCTTTGGTTTTTAGTGCCAGTGTTTAAAAATGTCCTTAACCCTTTACCACACGACATAAATATAGACTGGTCCAAACTGAAATATGATGTACACGACATTTTCATTTTGATCAAGTTTTAAATTTTATCATCTTTTTTGGGTAGAAAACACTTTAGAAAATGAAGAAATTGCTTGTCACAAGCAATTTCTTCATGTTCCAAATGTTTTCCAAAGCCTTTATCTTGTCGGGAGCCAATTAGAGGTATTTTGGCAATGCAGATATATTGCCAAAATATTTGTTTTAAACATATGGAACATTTATATGATCATTTCAGAGATGACGATCAATTTTTGTCACATTTAATGTTTAATGGCAGAGCAAATGCATGTTAGTTTTGGTATATTAATTGCTCTGAACGTAATTATTAGTTTCTTATAAATAAAGCTTGAGGTCTGTTAATTTTGTCTTTAAAATTGTCACTTCTTGATCGCTTTATACATCCTTTCCCAAACAAGACAAGAACTTGATGGGTCAATTGGAGATATTTTTTTTCAAAAACATTGAGCGAAAAGATGAAATTGCTGATACTTTGCATTTTTACCTTTCTCTCAATATTATTTTTATACTGTCAGTTAATGTATTACTGTATTTTGTCGCCAGTGCAGAACTTGTTTGGAATCGGAACATTTTTAGCTTTTACCGTTTGCAAAAGGGGTTAACCCTTTCTCAAATATTCAACAAAAATAGACTGTTCCAAATTCAGAAGATGTTGAAGACAAAATGTACAAAATGTACAAAATGTACTGCATATGCGTACAATATAGCATATAAACATTGAGGCAAAAGGGAAAAATCTGATTATCTGCATTTTCTTCTTTTTCCTCAATGTTTTCTCATTTTTTCTATTAAGTACATCAAAAGCAGGTCTTGTTTGGGGAAAAAAGGTTAAGTTCATTACAAAATGTTTGTCTATATTAGGGCACTCTATTTCAAATGAGGAAGCCTTTGAAAACAGTTTGGAAAATGAAAGAAATGCGGATAATCGATAAGACCGGCCAGAACTGAGAGAAAGATGAAGAAATGCGTGCGTTCACGACAGTGTTTTAACATGGTTGTTAATCACGTGACTCAGAATTTCAGAAAATCGTCAATTGAATTCGGTTTGAAGCAGAGAAGGTGTGAAAATGTCAGGAATAAGCTTGACGCGATTTTTTTACAAATCACGTGATAAAAAGTTATTGAAGATTAACCAAAATTTGATCTTCAATAACTTTTTTATCTGGTGATTTTTAAAATATCCACCACGTTCATCTAATGTGTGACGTCTATCCACATTCTCTGCTCTAAACCGAATTCAAATCGGTCCTAAATAACGAAGTTATTTGAGATTTTCTGATATTGTTGTATCACGTGGTTATCCACCGTGTATAATTTGATAGAAGCTACAGCGAGTGATTCGTTTGTAAAGATGCGACCTAGATCAGAAGACCAGACGTCAACATGAGAGTCTATGAACCTGGGTATCTTATTCAACATGGGTTCGAATGCAAGCTAGGCAAATATGTGACCAGGCACAAATAAGGACCAACCGGGAATTCCGTAAAACCAAAATAACGAAAAGCGCACTGGAACCAGCATTGGTCAACCAGATGTCGCTATTCGAAAAAGAACGTAGAAGAACATTCTTTCTGTCCGTTATCAGTGAATGGACACTCTAAATCTGACGCCATAGTATTTCTAAATTTCAGTATGTTATTTTTATGCCCCCGTATCGAGAGATCGGGGGCATATTGTTTTACTCGTGTACGTCTGTCTGTCTGTCTGTCCGTCTGTCTGTCTGTCCGTCCGCCCGTCCGTCAGTCCATCAGTCCGTCAGTCCGTCCGTCTGTGTGTCCGAAAACTTAACGTTGGCCTTTTCTCCAAAAGTATTTGACATGCAAAGCTCAAATTTGGTATGTAACTTCCATTCAATGATATCTATCTGTTCCATGCAGTTTGACCTTCCTCATGGTCATCTGTTAACCCTTATCAACCCTTTACTCAACGAAAACTTAACATTTTAGAAAAATGACAATTTCAGGGGCATTGGTGTTTCACAAACACATCTTGTTTTTCTTAAAGGGACATTTCATTCCAATATCAATTTTTTAAAGTATGTCTTGATGCCAAGATTGGTTATTCTAATGAGTATAAATACTATTAGTTTTTTGAAGTTGTTGCAAATCAGCGAGAAACACGCATTTAAAGTTGACACATAATCGATAAATTGCATATAAATCCGAACTGTTGTCCACAACAATTTGTTCAATTTTAGCACAAAAATATAAATTTCTCGCAAACGGCGCAATATTTTGGTTTGAAGTTTTCAGAATTTTCATAAGGAAATATGCTATTTCAAATAAAAATAAAAGTAAAATTTATGACAAAAAATTCTGAAATGTCACTTTAAATTCGTGTAGCATTAGCCATTATAATGAATATGAACATATCAATAATTGAAATAAATTTATAGGGCCATTTTTTTAAAATTTTGCTTTGAAAACAAATTTTCGAAAATTCAATGAACATAAAGTTTTGAGCTAAAATAGTCGATATTTCGTTCACTGGTAAACAATTATGGAATGTTTTTTAGGCATTGAAAAGCCTAAACCAAAATGGCTCTTACACTAAATTCAAAGCAATTCATTCAAGCGAAGGGCATATGCTAAAAAAACAACAACAACAAAAAAAACACACGAAAAGACGTCATGTTTACGACTAGAAGAATAGAATTAGCTGTAGTTACGAGATTTCTGTTTAAAATCGGCCTTATCAAGGTCCCGTCATATCCCATCCTTGCTACTGTTTCATAAGGAGATCCGTTTTATATCTCGATACTACTTAAAATAATATATTGTTATTGCTGAAAAGACTATCACCTATCGAGAAATTTAAAGACATTTCCTTTTTTATTCTATCTAAATTCCGGCATTATGAAGAGAAACGGGTTTTAAATATTCTCATTAAGCTCCTACTGAACGTCCCGGGAATTTATAACGTGAGGAGAGGCACACGTGAAAATTGAATCAAGATTGGGAAAACTCTAGAAATTCTGTCTCGATCCCAAGAAAATGATTTTGAAATGTATTCTCTTTCTTTCCCGATTTGGATTCACTAAAATACATGTAGTTTCTTATGAAACAGAAATTTCGACAAAAAAGGATGACACTCTTGAGCGTTTTCGTCTTTTTGTTGAATTTTCTGCCTTGGGAATTTTCTTCACACAGTTGGTATAATTATGCCCCCTTTCGAAGAAAATGGGGCTATATTGTTTTGCAAGGGTCGGTCGGTCGGTCGGTTGTATGGCGTACCAAACGGGTCAAAAGTCTATTTAGAGCATGCACGCATAAAATATACGCGTCGACGCGTAAATTCTTTGCGTCGACGCGTATATCTATGCGTCGACGCATATAATTTACGCGAGCAGTTGAAAATTTATGCGTCGACACAAATGTTCAACTGCTCGCGTAAAATTACGTGTCGACGCGTATTTTATCTATTAACCAATCAGATCCTTCGTTTCATCCATAAATTTTATGGTATAATGTTGGCAAATGGACAATACGGAGAACAGGTCTGTGGTGAGGTTTCTAGTTTTCGAGGTTCAATCTGCCATACAGGTTGAAGAGCGACGGTCAGCAGTAGGCCTATATTGGGAGTCTTCCCATTATTTTGTAACTACCGAACGTTAGGTTCAGAAATTCAATCGAGGCGAACAGAATTGGGGTGGAATACCCGTAATATCGCCATTTTGAGATTCATAAAACATCGACTTTTTTTTGAGCGGGTTACGTATCGGAACCTATTTGGGCGCGGTTGTAAACAATTGGCGGTGGAGAGTTCCACCGCCGAATGTTGTCGATCGCAACCGAATAATTCCGACGTCATGCAAATTTCATTAGGGGTGTAACTGAGCATCATATATTATGACCTTATTGCTAAGTTGGTTGGTCGAAATTCCGAAAGAAACATTTTGCTGTCTTTCTTAAAAAACGCATTACTGTAGCTTAAACAAGCTGCAGTTACGAGGTTTTCGAAAAGGAGGGACGATTTTCTAAAACTATATAATTAATGTTCTGTAGCATATATCATTAACATGTCATTCAATTGAGAAACCAAACCAAACGTCTGCCAAGATAAGATGATTCAAATTCGACAGTTAATACGTATATGTCTTGTAAATTCAAATGATAATTTTCCAGGAAAACAATATTCTAGAGAACATGAAACGCATTTATAAGCAAAATCAGCATTAAGACATTTTTGCAGCTAAGTTTCGATTTAAAATGCTTCAGTGCAAAATTTTGGTTGATCTTCAATAACTTTTTTCACAGCTGATTTTTCAAAAAATAATTTGCATAGCCTACAGCTAATTCCTGGCATTATCCCGCATTCTCTGCTTCAAATCGAACTCAGATTGTTCCCGTATTATAACAAAATTATTGAAGATTTTCTGAAATTCTGAGTCACGTGATTAACCAACCACCTTGTATAATGGGATCAGATTTTTGACTTCGACAGCAAAAAATCGAGAAGAGACGCGTGTCAACTGCTCTTCTTTAGCAAAAAATATACAAAACTATTTTAGTATTTCCGATTTATCTAGAACACAAAAAAATACGCGACTTCTGTAAAATTGGGTTTATTTCATAAACAAGTAACTGGTTTGTATCATTCAAGATAATCAGCAGTTTCGTTAAAAGCTTTCAAGAACAGCTGTCAATATGTTGGTGAAATGTCGTCTGAAACCTCGTGTTTTACATGCGGTATTACTCTAATCAATTTCAGTGAAATTTAAAGTATGTCAACTATCATTAAATCAGACTCTTCAACAAAACGAAAGTAGGTCAAACATTTACCAGATAACAAAAATCAGAATATACAAGGTTATTGAAATGTCGGTATTGAAATTGGGGGAATAATAACAAGTCTACACTTTTTTTGGAAAAGGAATCCTCGACACACCGGTATATAAAAGAGCACAAGAACAAATTGTGTAGACTTCTCCTTTGATCTCACTATTTTCTCGGCTCTAAAGTACACATGTTCTGTATGTATAAACTTTGGTGTTTGCAAAAGCTTTTAAATTGGAGCAGTCCTACATTTATTTTGGGAATGGATTAAATCTAAAAAAGAAACGGCTTCTAAAATGTCATTCTTCCTTTTATCTACTTGTTTAATTAATGCCATTTGACGTCCGAAATTTCAGCAAGGATATGAGGATTAAAAACACATGCTTTGCTCATTAACAATAACCAAGGCTTTTAATTGCCTTATATTGCTCTGGAATTTCCATTAAAGCATTCAGCGCGAAAGCTGCTTTCTGTTTCTCAACATCTTCACATACTTTATGAAAGTCTACAAACTGGAAGTTATCAAACTTTCTCTCTGTCAGTCCGTCATCAAATGTGTCCATAGTATCCCACGGACCGTCGCCAACACCAACTGCTATGATGGACAACGCAGAGTTTGAGGCTTTTATTATGGCGTCCGTGGTAGCTTTCGTGTCCGACATCTGTCCGTGAGTTATAATCACTAATATATGATACTGAAAGTATTAGAAACAAGCATTCAAATTGTAACAATGTGTCCGTATGGTTCACTTTCGCTTTCTGGATAAAGATTATAATGATTTCCATACAAAATCAAGATACTCTGATCATGTGCAAAGTTTCAATTGGTCGAAGACTGAAGTATACGGTACAAAGTGCCATAACATCTACAATATAATTGATGCATACGTTTTTCAACCGGATTGGATTTTCAATATCTTAAAGTTTACCTCTTTTGTTTCGTTGACTATATCCACCGCCTTATCAATTATTGGCGCTAGGTTCATAGGACCGCCAAGCTTGACAGTTTTAGTAACCTCGTTGTATCTAGACAGGACATCCTTGAATCCCTTACACTCGCCCTAGCAGAACAAAAAATGTTGATATTTTTTCATATTACTGTTTTAACTGTAAGGGTTTTCCATATTCATGGACGGAAATTACATTTTAATTCCTTATACTAAATTGTTTATCAAAATGTATCATATTGACGATTTGATATAAACAAGAGGCAAACCATCTAATCAAAAGATTCATGTCATGTTTATCTCCGACACAGCAATGTTAACGTACAAATGACAAAAGTGAGACATGGTCTAGTGAGACGAATCTTGTGTCATACGAGACAAACATGAATCTCGAACAGCCTGAGTATACATTCAGTCTGATCGGGATTAATATTGCTTTCTGATATCTGTAGAAACTGTGAGATACATTATGGATTCTGCTTCGACTGTACTTAGACACAGTTGATCTGTGAAGATATTGGATTTAAACGATACCATGTCCTATTTTAAAGATCTCCGTTCAAATGCTCGTCTGTTGCATTTTAACGCATTAGTAAGTAGATTATATCATTACCCCATTGTTGAGATTAAAGACAGCAGTATCTCCGGTATTTTCATCGCCAAAACCATAAGCAGGAATGAGTCCATCTTTATCAAACTTCTCCAGAGTTTCTCCAAGAATGCTTATTATCTGAAACAGAAATGTACATAATATAGGTCATAAAATGTCGAATTAACCCACTCCAACAAATTGACTCCTCTTGACTCCATTAAAGAAAGGCTTTAGAAAACAATGTGGTAAATGAAGAAATTGCTTGTGACAAGCAATTTCTTCATTTCCCACAATGTTTTCTACACAAAATGACCAATAAATGTAAAAAAAAAAATCACTCATTTTGATTTGGAGTCTTCAACATCTTTGAATTTGGACCAACAATTTGGGTTACATACGACGGAGATTGCTTATTAAAGACTTTCGCAATGCAATACCTACCATGATAGATCTACCATTGTTCACAAATGACACGTATACAGATTTCAACACAGATAAATGCTCTCATGAGCGCTCACTCTCTTTCATTTTGCCTCTGTACATGGCTGTGGAAGGATATGTAAAAAAAACAACTATAGGAATAATAGGTTTGAAAAAAAAAATAGATCCATACTTTAATATGAGAGCACCTCTGATGCAAACAGAATAAATTTTTCTTTCTCTAAGGTATAATACAAGAAATGAAACAGTTACACAGTAATTAAAGACGTTATCCTTCGGTAGACCACGATTCGTGGACTCCAGCCGAGATGGTCCCTTGCAGAGACGATATGTGAAGAGCAACGAACGATCATTCTGAGGGGAGAATGATGAGCGCTAAGAATCTGGACAGGATGCGGCTTGACTTACTTTTTTCGACGGAGAATAACAATTTCATCCATGTATTTTGCCAAAGAGCAACAGGGTCACTGTACGTGTACATGTATGTTAACATTTTCAGGACTTCTTTCCTTCTTTTGGCGTCTCATAGAGTCATAAAGTTTGGGAAAATATTGAGGGAACAGAAAGAAATTCTGATATTTAGCATTGTATTCTTTTTGCCACTAATCCTTTATCATTGAAAATATATTTTTTCGACATTAGCAGCTTCCTAAAGTGGGACAGCTTGACAATGTTTCGTTTGGGAAAGAATTAAAGGCCTACCTGTTGATATGGGTTTGGTCTTCCTGATAGGGCATGTAAGCTTTGACCACCAAACGATTGTTTACCCTGGTCATCATTTCCTCTGGTATAATCTATCCCTATAAATTTACAATTGACACGCATTATGTCGAAATAAGTCGGATAAGTCGAATTTCTAAATATCGTCGGTCACATTCGAAAATGTCGTAACTACATCTTCACTAAGCTGTAGTTACGACCTTTTTGAACGTGGCCGACGATATGTCTAAGTGAAATTCTGATTCCTACAACACAAATAGAATGTTTTATATTAAAGAAATAAGCATATCAATGGAAATATGGTAGAAAAGGGGGGAAATTGTTTGAAAAGTTCTTTTCTTTTCCTTTCCTATTTCACTTATGAACACTAATTTATGGTTGGAAGATACGAAGTCTACTAACAAAGTAACACAAGGAGTTTTAATTGTAGGCCTAATTCTGTTTCGAATCGTTCTGCTATTTCATCAATACTTTCTAGAATAATCCGTTGTTTGTCCTTCCTCAAATGCCGGTCAGCATCTTCTCATTTTGTCTTAATACTTTCTGTGCTGTATTGTATACAGACCGATCTCTATCAATATACACTGTGTCGTCTTCATTAACTTTCGATTTAGATTTTGTTGTTTGGAAAAGGGGTAAAGAAAAGAATTATCTTACCAAATACAAGATTACACTGTTCCAATCCTTCCTTCTTAATGGCCTCAGACACATCCTCGAGTGTTTGGAAATTATCCCCTATCGTCGTCATTGTTAATGTTGTAATGCGTACTTTGAAAACGTTAACTATCAATCGATCTTAATGATATAAAATCTAATTAACGAGCTGATAAAACAAGATAAGTACATGTCTATACATTTTACCCTTTTTCAGTTTTATAGTTTATGTCCTTAATAGCCTATAGACGACATTTATTTTGAAAAGAAAAACAGACGGAAAATGCGAAATACTGAAAAGAATTGTTTTCACATTTACCATCAATATTGCATATCATATTGAATATAAAAGACACGAAAACAATACCTTTGATTTTGGTTAGTCTGATACTTACCATTTAAGAAAGGGTTTATGAGTTGATAGTGTAACTAGACTGGTACAAATGTATCTGCACTATCAATCCACAGGTTTATCTGCATTAAAGCACGCTCATGTATACAAGAAGGGTGCAGATACTGTGGTCAATTTTTGATTGATGCATTTCAATATGATTTAAGACTTGCAAAAACCTTTAGTGACAAAGTAAGATGTTTCTACAACCAATGATAAGATGTGTTCTTGTTCATTGGCAGCCAACGCTTTACAGAAAGTCGATTGGGGAGTTTTATGTTCCAGATAAGCATAAGCAGACGGTACATCGGTTTAATGTCTGCCTTTTCGAACTATCAAAAAAATAGTTGGTAATTTGCAGTGATCGTTTACCGATTCTGATCGATTACATGTTACATTTGTCACCCAATTGAACATTATCATTCAGATCTACACCCGTCTGCTATTACAGTTTAGTTGTTTACGTATGAGCGATTACTGCATGTCTCTGTTTCATTTTTGGAAGCAAATTTTGCAAAATTTGCTTCTCTTAGCAGCCATGCGTCTTTGCACTTTAGCATTCTCTGCATACCGCACAACACCTTCCGGTCCTCCTCACTATAAATAGTTCTATCAAAAGCAAAGATTAATGAGGTAACAGTCATTCGAATATTCAATATGTAAGTCTGAAGTTATGTGTAGATATTGAATTGTGTGACTGAAAATGAAACATTCAATTAATCATGTCTCTAAGAGAAGAAAAGATTGACGTAGTAATTTGCTTTATTATGGTTCAAAGATCAGTCCAATGGCCTTCCTTGTAAATGGGTCAGTCGAGTTTACTGAACTATGAAATATATTCAGCTTACACACACGATTAATATGCATGAAGTTGTGCTAAAAATAAATACAACTCCAGCATGGAATCAAAGTATTCAAGGTATTCTGGATAATCAAAGTACCTAATCAAAGTACTCAACGAATCAAAGTATTCAAGGTATTCAAATGGATAATCAAAGTACCTAATCAAAGTACTCTATTTCTGGCCCCGGTTTCTCGAAAAAAAACTTAAGTACGTTCTTATGCTCAAATCTGAACACCGTGATCAAATCGCATGAAATCCATGTCAACTTCAATGGAATACACAGGCCTATGTAATTTTTGAAAAATTTGCTTCCAAACAGTACTGTCAGTACTTTGATTCTTTTTGCTTCTCCTTTACCTTTTCGCACAACACAAAGCTCAAGACTTGGACTTGAAAAGTATGCACAATAGCATAAATAGCGACAGTAACACAAGAACTCTCTTATTCTTCCGTTTTAAGGCAAAATACCCGCAATGTAGCCATTTTGAGATTTTTTTGAGCGTCGTCGATACGTATCCGAACCTATTCGGACGCGGTCGTAAGCATTCGACGGTGAAAAATTCCATCGCCAAATATTTTCGACGTCGCCCTAATAATTCTGACGTCCCACTGATCTCATTAGATGTACACTATCTTTATTTATCACTAGATATTCGTGACAACGATCGCGGGTTAACAATTGCGAATATGTGTCTTCGTGTTCCCCATCCCTTAAACCACTGGTGGTGAATCATACTATAATTTGAACAACGTTTGTCTGTTTGTCTGTTTGTCTGTTTGTTCCCCTACTCCTCCCAGGTCCTTGGGCCGATCTTCACCAAACTTGGAGGGAAGGTGGAGGGCGGCCCCGGATATTAGCTTGAGGGGTTCATTTTTTGAAAGGTCAAGGTCATCGAGGTCAAAGGTCAAATTAATCGTTTTTACGGGTTACGGGACGGGATTGCTTAGTTACGGGACGGGATTACTTACGGGTTACGGGACGGGATTAGGTGGGGTGCAGCCCCGGATAGGTCAAGGTCATCGAGGTCAAAGGTCAGCCCCGGATAGGTCAAGGTCATCGAGGTCAAAGGTCAAATTTCGAGACGGGTAAAATTGCTAGTTAAAACAATTTTCGCTACAACAAGGTATAGATATTTTGCGTTTAAATGTGAGTTTATAGATTTTTTTTTCCAATGACAATGAAGTTGTTCTAAAAATAGACCGGGTTTATAGATTTGTATTGACAAACTGACTGTGTTGTTTTAAAATCTCGTAACTACGGCTCCGATAAAGCCGTAGTTACGATATTTTATAACAACACCGACGGAATACATTGATGGCGAAAAACTTCCCTCGCTTTGGCCGAGTTCACCACCAGTGGAAAACGGCAAACATGTGGAAAGGTAGGCAAGCCAGTTACCATAACTGTAACGTTCATTTTATTGTACTACCGATTTACTTTCCTTTAATACTCACAAATGCTAGGGCTCTGAAATTTTCGCCTAACAATGAATGGCTTTTGGTAAACGCATTTTTAAGACAATATGCTTTGAAAATCATTGAAAGAAAAGCGAAAATGATCACCAAGCCTGGTACAATTTATCCCTTTTTGCACCGCCTTTCTATCTAACGTAGAATACCCGTATAAATTAGACTCATCTTACGTCGGTATTTTTGTGGCGAAAAATATACCGACCTCATTTGAACCTCAAACTGACCACATTACCACTGGTGGTGAACTCGGCCAAGGCGAGGGACGTTTTTCGCTACAATAAGGTATAGATATAATTTTGCGTTTAAATGTGAATTTAAAGATCTGATTGATAGTTTTTCTAATAACAATGAATTTGTTCTAAAAATAGACCGGGTTTAACGATATGTATTGACAAACCGTCTGTGCTGTTATAAAATCTCGTAACTACGGCTTTATCGAAGCCGTAGTTACGATATTTTATAACAACACCGACGGAATACTATGATCGCGAAAAAACGTCCCACGCTATGGCCGAGTTCACCACCAGTGATTACGGGTATTCTACAAAACTAAAAGAAAGTGAAAATATTTTATCATTTTGGTAATGGTTGATGAGTCAGGCAGTCCTTGTGGTACTTGATCAGTATCTACAGTCGACACTCATTGTGTCGAAGTCGGAGGGGCCTTCAAAAAACCTCGACATATCCGGAGTTCGACTCATCCGATTTTGTTCGGCTTCGATAAAGTTGATATTTGACAGTTTTTAAACTAATCAAGTACTATTATTATTGAGATATAGTAGGAAAAGGAAAGAAATTGCTCGTTTCGAGCAATTTCTATCCTTTTCCTACTATATTTCAATAGCTATATATATACTCAGTTCGAAATTATTTTGTTTGAAAAAAAATATGTCCATCGATGAGGACGGGACCAGATTTGAATTTCGACTTAAGCGAAAATTCGACTTATCCGATGTCGACATAACGAGGGTCGACTGTATATGCAATTAGTCTTATCGTAGTCCTCACTATTCTCCGATCATAAAGGTCATAAAAACAGCATTGATCTTTATAAGATTGAGCGTTTGAACAGGTTGATCTACACCCATAGACCTTTCTTTAAGATCCTGATTTTCAAAAATTAACATAAAATACCAAACCATTTGTATCTGAACACTTTAATTTAATACAATTTCTTTGAACATAAGCCTAAGTAACCCGATCCCGAACATTCACACCATTTAATGCGTCTCATCCGAAAGACTAAGCTTGGAAAAACATTTAATCAATAACCAGTATTTTCTCTTTTGTCTTAATAATTTCTGTGGTCTTACTATCACAAATTACATAATTATTGTACAATATCACCAATTTTGTCGCTTGCTGCTGCTTTCAAATTTGGGCAGTCAAAATGCTTTTTGTTTGGGAAAGGATTAAAAAGGTATGTCAAAACAGCAAAAAACATAAAATGACAATAAAATGGCTCTTTAACCCTTTCCCAAACAAGACCTGGTTTTGACGCCACTGATAGAATAGGCTTGAGAAAACATTGAGACAAAAGAAGAAACTGCTGATAACCAGCGGTTTCTCCTTTTGTCTCAATATTTTCTATACCATATTTTACACAAATCATATCTTTAATAACATCCATTTTGTCATTTGTGGCAGTTTTTGAAGTGGATCACCCTAAAATTTTGCCGTTTGGGAAAGGGTTAAGATATATAATGGAGGGCATGAAGCATGAAATATGGTTAAATATGTTATGCGCATAGTTACAATTACAAGGAAGGAATTATGAGCGAGCTTATGCAATTCTAAAGCCATTTACCCAAATGGCAAAAGTATGTACTTTTAAAAGCTACGGTAGAAGATAGAATTAATGTTGATAAAGAAAGTATGTGGGAAGAATTTTAGTTTTTAAAATAATGAGACAAAATGATAATATGGTGATTATCGGCATTTTCTTCTTTTGTCTAGATATTTGCCATTGTCTTTTCTCTAAGAGTCACGCGATTAACTACCGTGAGTATGTTTCTCTTGAATGCTGTATACTAAATTTGGCAATTTTGAAAATGGCATCATTCAATAAAGAAGACATGGCGTTGAAATCCCTGACAGAAAAGGTTTGGAAAGATATTGAGACAAAGAAGAAAATGTTGGTTATCAGCATTTTCCTTCTCTTGTCTCAATATGTTCACAAGACCTTTCTATTGTAGACCTTAACCCTTTCCCAAACGGCAAAAGTTTAGGTCAGTCCCACTGACCTATCTGCTGTAGAAAACATAATTGATGTTAAAAAAGAAGGGGTTTGTATACAATATAGCATAGAAAATTTTGAGACAAAATGAGAAACTGCTGGTTATCAGCAGTTTCTTCGTTTGTCTCAATGTTTTCTATGCCTTTTCTATTAGGGACGTCAAAATCAGGTCTTGTTTGAGAAAGGGTTAAAGTGTGTCATTCTTTGGTAAATAACTAAATCACATAATTTCGATCTTGTCAAATTCTACGGAGTGAGCACATTGCCCTGGATCGACATTTTTGCATACATAAGGCCATATGTAAGCCATGGCTACATTGCATTACACATTTGATTCTCTTGAACAAATCACTAAATATATCCAAGATCCTTTATCGCTTTATACTGTTCAGGGATTTCCATCAAAGCATTTAAGGCAAAGGAGGCTTGTGGATTTTTGGCATCTTTCATTACATCATGAAAGTTCACAAACTGAAAATTGTCAAACTTTCTCTCCTCGAGCCCGTCGTCAAATGTATGCATGGAGTCCCAGGGGCCGTCCCCGACCCCCACGACTATGATGGATAGGGGGTAGTTGGAGGCCTTGATGAGGGCATCTTTCGTCGGTTTCTCATTCGTTACTTGACCATCAGCGATGATGACTAATATGTGATACTGAAATAAGAATTGAAGAATGTTAATTACAATGCATTTTGAGCTTAAATAGACTAGGTTTACCGTTATGTTTTGATAAAACGTCGGTGTTGTTATAAAATCTTTGATTTAAGCCGTAGTTACGAATTTTTATATCAACACCAACGAAATGCCATTGTTTGTATGAAATTCCGTCACGATTAACTGGCTAAAATCGTTCCCTATTGATAGTAGTATACAATGAACTTATGAATTATAAGAATTTTAGAGCTGAAACCTCATAAGTATCTAAACAAGGTTAGTCACATATGACCAGAAACACTGATGCTTGGATCTGTTGCTAACGCATGAATCACTCGTAAGTATAGTCCACATAGAAATCATTCAAAAGACATATGATAATAAATTTTGATCTCAGTCATTAGATAAATTACAACGTAGATACACATTAGTCGGAATAATTGAAACTCGGTAGTCAGCTACATGCACTTTCTTTTTTACACTATTTATATTACATGTAAGGTTAAATTCATTTTTACAAGGTTTGACCTATAAATACTACCAATGGCTGTTGTACACAGATAATGATCTTGTTTTGTATAGTTATTTTCGAGTGAATGGAACAAAACAAAACTAGAAACATTGCATCGAAAGGATCACCATTTATCTTTTAATTGAATAGGAAAGTTACATATTTGCATCGGTCCATACCTCATTTTTCTCCATGACAATTTCAATGGCTTTCTCTATCAGAGGTGCAAAGTTGGTGGGTCCGCCTAGTTTGACTGTTGGTGTAACCTCGTTGTATGTGTCTAGTACATCGTTGAAACCCTCACATTCACCCTATAAAATTGTCAACATCAGATCAAAATATAAGAGGGGGTAAAGGGGTTTGTTATTTCAAACCCAAACCCTATGTTGTGGGTACTCATTCGAATCGTCTCGGAGAGACGATTCAAATGAGTGTCCACAACATGGTTGTTGGTAAACAATAAATGAAAGACATGGATAACATTTTGAAAAGCTAGTCTAAATACCGGTTTTGTTTTGTATACCCAAATTCGTCTTCCGCATTGTTTGGTTATCAAATATGTTTGCATGAAAGCAAAGATTAAAATCGTTCATGTTCACTGATTTGTAAACGACTAAATCGTGTAAATCGTTCCCAAACAAGACCTGGTTGCGACGTCCCTAACAAAATATGCTTGTGAAAACAAAGGTGCAAAAGAATAACTAGCATTCTCTCCTTTTGCCTGAATATTTTCTGCGCTAGTGTACAAAACTTCTTTCCTTTTAAAAAGAATCGAAGTTGTCGTCTGCATAATCTTTCAAATTGGACCATCCAAATATTTTTTTTCCATTTGGTAAGGTTTTTTTCCTCAATTTTCTAAATTTTATGACTAGATTCATGCAAACAAGTTTATTACATAATTATTCAGAAGTTTATTGCCTCTCGCCTTTAATGCGTATTTTTAAGAATAGGTAATAAGAATGCCACCACCTCTATATATCGCCTCATAAATCTAACTACAAGGACCACGTTGTAAAACAATATTGATATTTGTAAACACGTAGCCTTTTTCCAGACCACATGTATTTTAGTCTGATCCAAATCAAAATTATAAAAGGTGTTTCGCCTTCGCGATACCATGTCATAAAAAAAGGGATTTAACTTCGCATGATTTTGGACAGGAGGAATGCATTTCAAAACGTCTTCAACAGAAGATAAAACACATAACATGTGGATTATAAAAAGCCATATATTAATCAGGAATTAAAAATCGAATATACCTCTGTTTTCAGCGGAAAAATACTTTTGTCTCTAGTTTTTGCGTCACCAAAACCATAAGCTGGAATAATACCGTCATCATCAAAATGTTCGAGTGTCTCACCGAGAATGCACATCACCTGTAATCACAAAATTATAGTTACAGTTAACTATAATTACAATTATAGTTGATAGATCATAGCTGGCCATCAGAGCATCGAATAAACTATTACCAAACGGCAAACTTTAAGACTGGTCCAAATTGAAAGATCCTGCAGACGACAATTTCAAGTGTACGAAACTTTAATTTTTTTGGGTCTGTTTGGATGGAAACCATTGTGGGAAATGAAGAAATTGCTTGTCACAAGCAATTTCTTCATTTTCCACGATGTTTTCCATGTCCATTATTTTGAGGGGAGTCAAAAAGAGTAATTGTGAGGTAATGGGTTAACTATATATGATCATAAATCATGGAACTTATTCCCATCCCCGATATCTCCACACAGATAGATTCATTTGTCTCAACAATTTTGTTGAGACAAATGAAAATAATCTGTGTCGGAGATTGTTTAGTGGATAAATAACCTGATAGGACATCTCTAGCAAGCTCTGCAAGGTCATTTATCGAGACCTATACACGTGGTTGTTGCTGTGATAACGAAATATACTCAGCAAGAGAGCTAACGCATCACTTTTTAAGATTGCATAACTTCTTTATTGTTAAAGATTTAGATTTATAATTTGGCAAATGTTTATCCCACAAGATTCTGCACTAATCCATAAAACTACTTTTAAGTTTTCTCTCTTATGTGACTGCGTCATACGAAAAGGGGACCAAAACAGTTTTTCGACTCGTGTAACTTGTGATACTAGTATTTTTCAATCATTTTTGTTTTAATTGATTTTGAAAGCTGATTTATTGTGAGATTTAAGTCTGAAAAAAGTTAATTCCTTATCTAACGTAACAAGGGCTGTTCGCGGACAACTTAGCTCGCATAGACGCTACTTTTTAAAAGAAAAGGTCAATTTTTCAAGGTCAAGGTCACAAGGTCAAATTCTATGGTCTCATACGAAAGGTCTTGGTGGGTAATTTCAAAAATAATGCATCCAAAACGTGACATAGGGGGTCCAAAATGAAGTTGTTGATATTGAAATATTGTTCGTCAAAAGCACATCCCAATATGTCAAATTTTTATAAACCAGACACGAAAATATAAATACTTAAAGGGACATTTCATTCCAATTTCAATTTTTTAAAGTATGTCTTGATGCCAAGATTGGTTATTCTAATGAGTATAAATACTATTGGTTTTTTGAAGTTGTTGCCAATAAGCGAGAAACACGCATTTAAAGTTAAGACATAATCGATAAATTGCATATAGATCCGAACTGTTGTCCACAACAATTTGTTCAATTTTAACACAAAAATATAAATTTCTCGTAAACGGCGCAATATTTTGGCTCGAAATTTTCAGAATTTTCATAAGAGAATATGCTCTTTCAGATAAAAATAAAAGTAAAATTTATGACAAAAAATTCTGAAATGTCTCTTTAACATTTTTTTCAAATTTCAACAGTTTTATTTGAAACATTGGAGAATTTTTAAACAAATACGTTTGCCTTATATCGCTCCTTTAATTCTATTAAATGTATAAATTTCATCTCTTATGTCACTTAATATTGTTTCACCAACGTTAAGGTAAAATTTGATGTATAACATGGCTACCTAATGTGAATATACCAACTTTATGGCAATTTTAGTGATGTTTTAGTCAAAAATTTTATCAATTACCTAGGAAAGTTTACATAAAATGTTCCATACATGATATACAAAGCCAAATACTTAATCTGTTACATTAGGAGGGAACTTGCAGCCAGCATACAAAAAACTATTTGGGTACAATAACTTGAAATGTGATGAGGACACATCAAAAATCAAATTTCAGCACAACCGTTACACTTGGGACAAACTAATGACATAAATAGCTCTCAGAAAATCCATTTTTCAGTTACAATTCATGTTTGCTTTTGATAATGTAGATAAGAACACACCTGGATGCGATTGTAAAAGTAGCTGTTTGGATACAGATGGGTGCCATTTTCCAAAATAAGCTTCATAAATCACTGGAATTTGTTTAAAAACTCCAAGAAGTCTCTTATTTGTTGAAATCATTTATGATTTTCAACATTTTGTATTAGGTATTACCAAGATGTAAGTGGGTATCAAAATTTGACACGTTAAAGGTGTAATATATATAACTTTAAAGTGTTTTGGATTTAGTTTCAAAGATAAAGAAAAAAATACACTTTTCTTGAAACAAAAATTATTAATGTGAATTTCTTTTGAAAGAGACTTTGCTGTTACGAAATGGGTGTATTAGTGAAAACTGACATTAAAACATTGTGAATTGATGTTATTCTTGTTTTCCTCACAAAGACACACAGTTTCATTACCATAACCACAACATTTTATATGTGAAATTCTTTGCTCCAAATATTTCCCATGGCATATCAAATTTGTTGTTTTTAACCCAAAGAGTCTCATTAAGTCAATATATGATTACTTTACTTGGTTTCCAAGAAACACAAATGAAAAAAACACTTTCCAAACTATCACAGGATAAGATTTTGCTGAATTTTTCAAAGTTCTACGCCGTTACACTTGGGACAAACATTTTAAATACTTTTAAGATGGATTTAAAGGATATTAAATGAATTAAACTGTATATGTTGATTTAGGATGTTCAAATAACTCATACAGATCCAAAGAAGTCAATGATATGTATTTCTGCTAGATAATTGGTATGAGCCAGACAATTATTAAATTGACACATAATTCAATCATTTCTGAACAATGATTGTTTTCTGAACAAAATTCAGACAGAATCCTACATGTTTTGCAATATTTTGATCGAACTTTCTGTGCAACTTAAATATTTAAGCATTTCTACTTGATCACTTTAAATCGCAAAATAGCGTTACACTTGGGAAAATGAATTTTGGTTGATTAAGTTCACAGTAACAATTGTTTTTAGATTTAACTATTACTGATCTTTCATGGGGCCGATGCGCATCTGTAAAAAAGAAATCAGAATAAGTCTCAATATCACATGACAAAAATACAGGCTTTCTAACACAAAACGTTACACTTGGGACATTTTTTGGTTTCCATAGACATGGCATCAGGAAAACTTGATTATATGAAAGTAATTACATAAAATCATACTAACATTGCACCAATGATATTTGTCTAACAAAGGATACCTATTTTGAGACATAAAGATGTCTAGTAGCAAAATAATAACCTTTGATTGTCCAGAGTATTGTATTTTTTATGCCTTTATGTTTTTTGAGGGTGCGTCATTTTCTGGGCATGGTTCATGGACAATATATATGTTGTCCATTAAACGACTATTGAAAAACTGTTGTATTGTTGCAACACTTTGTATAATTGTATGTTTTGGGGTCTTCCAAATCTTGTAGTTTTAATGATTGCCACTTAAAAATTGAATTTTTATACAAATGTCACGCTAAAAGCGTTACACTTGGGACAATTTTGGACACTAAAAATGCTATAAAATTGAAACGAAAGTAGATATTCTCTTAAAATTTTGTACACATTTTAGCAATAACAGAATACGTATTCTGGAGTAAGACAATCACTAAAAAAACTTTTCACCCGCACTGTATATCAGTTTTTAAAAAAGGATGCATTATTTTTGAAATTACCCTGGTAGGACCTGTATATGTGTGAAAATTCAAGACTGCATCTCATACAGTTCATAAGATATAGACCGATACGTTTTTGTCGACGTAACCGACGTTGCCGTCGACGCCAACAATGACAACAACGACACTAGTGTTATAACATTATTATAAAATTATATTGACCCCGGAATGACCTACCTCATTTAAATAATTGCACATTTCAAAACAGGTAAATCAGGTTAAACACGTAATTATCGAAGAACGTTATGGTAAATATTTGTAATGTAACGTATATATTCACCAGTCTGGTTAGCTCAATAGGGTGCGCGTTGGATTTGAAACCTATTGGATCCAGGTTCAAATACGAAGCAGAATTACTTTTTTTTTACTTATCCGAAGGATTTCTATTTTACCTTTCTTATGCACATTACCATATTCGAACCATAAGGATCACATTTTTTGATGTTTTTTTTCCAAATAAAGTAAGCATAATTAATAAATACTGACTTGAAATATTGTCAGTGGTAGATAGACGTGTAAAGAACCCTCGCGGACGACTAATATCACAAACAAACCACAGACCTTTGGACTAAGAGCAAAAGAAATAGTTTTTAATAAACCAAGTTAATTTGTGAAGTAGCAGCAGAACTACAACAGAAATCAATCTTCCACATAATTATGTAGACCAAAAATCGTCCAGAAGCCACTGGGGTCGGTAAAATTATGACCTAACATAAAATAAGAAAGGAGCTGATCGCCAATGGCGTCTTGATGTCACCAACGATGGGATAAGAGACGAACAGAGTTGTAAATATAAAGGGAAAAAAAGATGAAAAAATAAAATATAGGCGTAATGGTTCTGTGGGGATTCGAATCCCGTACTTTCAAACTTCTAAACTGACGACTCTACCAGTTGAGCTATCGGGCAGTCGACATTGAAGGCACACCTTGAGAGTAGAGAATCTCGTGCAAGTTATCTGAAAAATCCCGACACACCTTTTATCGGATAAACTCGTCCAAGTGAGTATGCAAATGAAGCAGGTCATTCCGGGGTCAATTTAAAAAATCAATACCTCTGCGGGAATAAATTACGCGCCCGCAAAAGTGTTAAAGCCGTCGGTTTGTTTGAGGAAGGGTAACTTTTCTACAAAGGGACTCTTTCAGCCAATACGAAAGGTTTGAAAGTTATGCGTTAATTTCCCATTTTAATCAAATTTCAGACTTTATGAATTTAAGAATTGAGGGTGACCTTATTAAAAGTTCAATATTTCAGAACAGGATGTAGCATTCACCATGAAATTTCGTAAGCTTCTTATCAAATGGTGGTAGTCGGCATATGCAAATTCTGCATGCATTCTGTACAATCGTTTAAAAAATATTAACAAAGATCTGAGTGATGCGTTAGCAGTTTTGCCGAGTATATAATGTTAGTTGTACATCAGTTATACATCGTCGGTGTAAATACAAAAGAATTTCCAAATACGAGATACGAGGTTTTGCATTTACAACGACGACATATTATTTTATATATAGGCCTACAGGTAACGTCCTTATTTCTGATATGGGCCGAGGAAGCTCTCCTGATATGGTTTGTAAACGTTTCCAATCAAATGTTTGTTGACATCGACTTACGCTCGTCAATTTATTCGTAAAGCAATAGTAAAAGCTAAATTGGCCGTTGATACAGACAGAATTCGTGCATGGAGCAGCATGGATAATTCGTCAAAATTAATTCGTCAGAATTTTCTTATTTTGCCCCGATGTTTTCACGAGTCCTTTAAGAGACTCAAAGCCAGGTGTTGTTTTGCAAACGGTTAATGACCTACCTTTTGATATGGATTAAGGAAGCTATCAGATATGGCATGTAAACTTTTCCCATCAAATGTCTGTTGACCTTGACTCCTGTTACTCATAGTATAGTCTATACCTGAAAGTAAAAAGTATATCAAGTTGATATTGGGCTGACCTCATTGAAGCCAGACGGTCCAAAGTCGAAAGAGTAAAACCAATAGTGTATCCACTCTTCTGGCATCATGTACACCTTACTCGGATAAAAACATCACCAACACTTTTTTGATATTTACAATACTAACCAAATATCAAGCTACACTGTTTCAAACCAGCTTCTTCTATTGCGTCCGTCACTTCCTCGACCGTGTTATAATTATCTGGTATAAACTTAAGCACTTGTCCAGAACTTTTTGTACGTCCACTAACACTGTCTCGAGACATATTTTGTTGTATCTGTGTATTTGAATTTGTTCACTACATATTGCACTTCCTTACAATCAGTTTTACAAAAGCTCAACTTTGAAACTCGATATACGTAGTATTCAGTCTATAACCCATATAACGTTTAAATATGCGAATCACTGAGCTGTTGTAAATATATTTTGGTAAACAAAGATCAAATACCTACTCCCTCTTCATTTATTGGGTTTTCTATATCGTCAAATCGGGTTTTACCAGAGGAATATTTTACAAAAGTTTCCTAATATTAGATCTAGTAGGTTTTGAGACACAAACCCCTTTACATGTACAAATGTATTCAGTTTTTTTTTCATTGTATGCAATTGACATACATCAATGCCTTTTCTATGTTAAATTCGGCCTCATTTCAATACACAATCTGAAAGGACTTAGTGTGATGAATATTCCTTGTATACATTACAGCCGGTACCCTATTTGGGAGTGTAAATATGATAAGGTGTTTTAAAGAACGGACATTGACCCATTTCTTATTCTATTTAAACCAAATAATCGATTATATTTGTCGTTTCTGGTCCATATTTTGATAACCTGTGTAAAGATTCACAAACACAAAAAGTCATTGACATTGTCATTTTCTACAGAGGAAAAACAAACTTTGAAAGTACGTGTAATCATAACTTTAATGGTAAATTTCCATATCAGACACGTTGTTGTGAATGCTTATTATAACTCCTGGGTTAGAACTATGAAACATTTCTTTTTTTGAAAAAAAATAATCATTTCATATATCTGAATCTCGCTTCAAAAAATACATGTAAATGAAAAAAAAAGATATTCTATGCTTTTCTTAAATAAAAAGAAAAAAAAGTCTTTTAATTAACGATTTGTTTGAATGAGAAAAAAGACATATTTTTACAACAACAATACATGCATTGCGGTCAAATACATGTAAATCATTAAATTATTTTCATCTCTTCTACAAGACCACCTTGTACATTTTTTGTCACATGTACGTCTCCAACTATTATATGTACATGTATACGAAAGTATCTTAATTCATGTTAACGTCGACAATTGCTTTCATTGACACCAGAATCTAGACAAAGTCCTGCTAAATACATACTACATGCAGTCAGTAGAGAACAAAGCCATACTGCACGTACTGAGTGAATGTTGCTCTTATTCCAAGGTGCATGCCATTAGAAGTTGCCAGTGTATTGTAGAAAAATAATATTAAACGTTTAGAAAGGTTTCGAGTTTCGAGTTTCCTTGGGATATTGTTTTAATACAATGAAAACTTTAATCATCCTCTGAACTTATATTAAAGATGAATTATAGATCTACTCTAAAAGACAACCAAAACTAACCCTCAAAGAACAACACAAATGCCGTCAAAAACAGTTAAGACCGTCGATGCACTAATCAAAACAGCTAATGAGACAAGAGACAGCGTCTTCAAGTCGCTACATTTTCAAGCATTCTCCTTGCAGAATTATCGTTCGTTGCTCTCACATAATCATCTCTACAACGGGCTAACTCGGCTGGAGACCACGAATCGTGGTCAACTTTTATCGGTTTTTGTTGATAAAGCCCATTGCGTATTTCCGAAATCGCTCGTATAGAATTAGACGTTAAACGTCTAATTAAAAAGAAAGAACGAAATATGTATCGTTCGTGTACATGTAATGCCGTTCTATCAATCAGAGACGTCCAATTATAGCGCTCTCGGCACTTTGATTCATAATCTTTCGCAGCCCTGTACAGAGGCGAAATGAAAGGGCTTTTGTGAAACTGGATTGGTTGTCAAGTATTTGTAACGTACATAGAATGTGTAAGTGTATATATAATGTATCAAATAAATATCACATGTCTTATTACAAAACAAAATCCTACCGAATATGAGACTACAAGTTTCCAGTCCCTCCTTTCTAATGGCTTCTGATACATCATCAACAGTATCATAATTATCCTCTATCACCTTACTGGCTTTACTATAGGGCACTCTAGTTGAATCAGTCATTTTCACTCCGTCTACTTCGTCATGTAAATCTACCGCACCGTTCTCGTCAGAGGACATTGTAATAAACTAGTTTGTTATCTGGTCACCTTTTTTATGTTAAAGTACACCTCTAATGAGATAAACGCGACTTGATGATTATTCGGGCGATGTCGTAAACATTCGGCGGTGGAATTTTCCACCGCCGAATGTTTACGACTTCGCCCGAATAGGTTCGGATTCGTAACGAATGTTAACTACTTCAAACGAAAAATTTCGACGTCGCATGAATTTCATTAGTGGTGGACTACCTCAAGTTCAGGCTGTAGGAAGCCAATTTATCAAAGAACAATGACAAGTATAGAATCACTCGATGGAAAGAAATTTTCCCGTTGATCTCAAGCCACGGAGATTTCCTATCACCTTCGTCCAATATACACAGGTTTATTCCATTGTATTCACATCCTTATTTCAAAATGAAGAGAAAAAAAACGTAAAACGGGGTTCGACGGGGGAAAACCCGATATTTCGTTTACCTACGTTTTTATATTAGGTAAAAATAAAACGACACGCTACACTAGCTCTACCCTTAACACTAAACTTTAAATAACGTGTTTCGTTGATCGGTCACACAAAATCGTTCAACCTGATACCAGATAATACAATAAAACTAAGACTTCTATTTCTAAAACTAGAATTGACTCCATTCATTTATGTTTTAGTCCGTACCCGCAGAACACTTCCGGTAATCCGAGTCTTCTCTGGTGAAAATTCGCTCGTTGATATTTGGATGTCGCTATTTACAACAGAGCGCTATCCCATTCAAAAACAAAAGAAAATTCCGACACTGCGACACTCCGGACGACTTCCGGAGGCTGTTGTGTGTTGGGGGGGGGGGCTCTTAGGTGAAACTTGTCCATTGAAGATTTTTTTTAAACGTTCTGTTTTAAAATCATTTTTCTCTCAATATTTTGCATGTCATATTCTACAATTTATTTTTGACAACATTTATTAGGAGGTCTGTGCAAAGTTTGTTGCATTAGAAACTTTAAATGAAATAGACATATTAATTAATTTGATGTTTTGAAGTATTGTAAAATGCAAAATCTTTCGTAGTATTGTTGCATTATTTAAAATTCTAGTTTGTGTTTTTTAGTTTTTAGTAGGAACGCATTATTATAATATTTCATGCGTAAAGCTAAAGTTACAACGAACTTTTCACAAACAATCTTTCTTTCCGAACAAGGAAGAAATAGAAGTTTTTGTGTGTGTGTTATTTTTAAGTATTTTAGTTCTTCAAATGCGTGAAGAAACATGGATCTGGATCAGGCAGTGTGTAAGCGCAGGCTGATCAGGGTCCAAGTAGGTCACAAAAGTCATAAGTTCTATATTGCCAGATTATTAACTCAAATATTTTAGAGTAATATGACCCATTTTCCTTCCGTAATAAATCTCGTATAAGCGTTTGGATGTTTCGAAACTACATGTATTCAAAATACTTTCGTTGCCAGACCTAATACAGAAAACAGGGATAAGTCTTTGTTTACTTATATTTCTTTTCGGTCTCGACCTTTATGGGTAAATATAACGCTGTGATAAAGTGTATGGCTAAAAGATAAGACGACATAAAATGTTTCAAAATATCAAAATATAATAAATTGTCAATCTATGGTGTTGATATAATACTTTTGAACAGTTTTGTGAAGACCCCCACATCACAATTTTGGGTTTTAATATCATGTTTTCAATTTTATTACCCTACCCTTATTTCTAAGGTACGAAAAAATAAGATTAAAAGGACTGTACAAAGTCCGGTACTATTGAACGAATAGAACGATTAATGCATGCAGTGGAGGGGGCAGGTGTTGGAAAATACCATTCCGTTCTTATAAGGAAATCACTACAAACGAATTCTAAATTGCTATGGGCGCACGTTCCATTTTTGAATTGATATTTTTTTTCGGGGGGGGGGGGGGGGGGGGGCTGTTGGATTTGCAATGCCATGTCAAAGGACTTGGAATTCTGACATGCACATACTATACCACGAATGAGCGATCAATGGTAAGAATGGACCGCGAATCATTGAAATCAAAATTTCTCTCTCAAAGCAAAGACAACAAATACAACGCCTCTGAATAACCCTGGGTCGCTTGAATTTTTTTATAGAAACAAACACACACACACACACAACAACCACCGGAAGTCGTACTTTGGTAACAATTATAGCCAATCACCGTTCGTTGCCATTGCAAGTGGGATGCTTTGCTCGGAATTGGGTCAGAGCCTCGATCTGGCATAAAGAAACCGGCTGATCTGTTGCTATTTTTAGCAACAAATTGAAACCGTGTCTTCCCATAAACCCATTGTTTGCTACGGGAAGCGGCTCATAGGTACGGACTAAAACGATAATTGAAAGGGGTCAATTTTCAAAAGCAAATGGCGGTTTGGACCATTCCCTCTTAACACTTTCCCAAACGACAAAATTTTAGGCAGGTCCAATTAAAAAGCTGCTGCAGACGACAGAATGGATGTTAATAAAGATTTAATTTGTGTGCGATATAGCCAAGAAAATATTGAGGCAAAAGGAGAAAATGCTGATTATCAACAGTTTCTTCTTTTGTCACAATGTTTTCACAAGCCTATTATATTAGGGACGTCAAAACCAGGTCTTGTTTGGGAAAGGGTTAAAATGAATGGTCAGCTTTTCATTAAAGCACGTAGTCACGGTGGAGATTGTGCATCAAGCGATGGAAACCGTCTACGGACAAATTAATTCCACTTCATGTAAGAAATTGTGAAATATTTTTTTCTTCTGCGCCGATTTTTAATTGGTTTGTTGAGTGTACCCCGCCTTACTGAGCCTTTTCCTCAGATATATGCAGGGTTCCCGCTGACTTTCAAATCTGGGGGTACAAACCATACTTTAACTGCATGCTTGTACCCCCTCTATAAGAGACAAAGAAGGCTGCTCGCAAAAACTGGGGGTACAAAATTCATTTAGGGGGTAAAAAACATTTGGAGATTACATGACTTGTTTACGGAGTCCTTGTGTTTGTTCCAAAACTTGATCCGAACCGACCAGTAAAACGACAGAAAATCATATCGTTTTTCTGGTCATTTAGGACATCAACTTTCGAGAAAAATGGCCTCATATAAGTTTCCAAATAAGTAATTTATATCTTAGGAAAGAGGTCCACAAGGCGGAGTACATGCAACAAACTGGATGAAAATTGACACAGAATTACGAAAGTTATTGCACAAATTCTTACCTGTAGCGGGGCTAATTTCGTCGTTGTTGTTACCATTTTGCTTTCCGGTTGGTTGGAACAGTATTTTGGCGCTGTACATGCATCAAACATTTTAAAAATTGACGCAGAAATGAGAAAGTTATTGCAAAAAATCTTACGAGAATCGAGGCTATTTTGTCCGTAGGTGTTATTCATCCCATGATGCACAATTTCCACCATGATCGTGCTCGTAAACATATTGTATGAGATAGGCCTGTAGTCACATGTCCTGCAGCATTAGAAAGTGTCAGTTGGTGTCTCCTTTTCAACGAAAGGTTATTTATCATATCATTTATTATATGTCTCGAGATAGTGTTGGTGGACGTTCAAAGAGTTCTGGACAAGTGCTTAAGTTTATACCAGATAATTATAACACTGTTGAGGAAGTGACAGACGCTATAGAAGAAGCTGGGTTGAAACAGTGTAGCTTGATATTTGGTTAGTATTGGAAATATCAAAAAAGTGTTGTTTTTTAATACGAGGAAGAGGTACATAACGCCAGAAGAGTGGACAAAGTATAAGGATTCTACAAACAAGTCATATATCTGATGAAAGAGCTCAGTAATACGGGGTACATGCAACAAACCGCTTGAAAATTGACGCAGAAATAAGAAAATCATTGCACAATTTCTTACCTGAAGCCAGGCAAATTTGTCCGTATTCGTTATCCATCCCATCATGCACAATCTCCACCGTGATATAGTCAACTAGGAAAAAATAAGTTATTTGCACATTTTCAACAGAAAATTCTGCATTTGATTTACTTATTCAATTTGCAAACGATCAAGCAATTTGAATTTTCTTGTACTTGGACGCCGATATATCATTTACTCACAGCGGAAACATTGTGGGGATTTGATCAAAGAAAGCAATAGTGAGGAACGAGGGGTTATCAAAAGTTTTAAGTGTGCCTATCAGATAGTATGATACTTTATACACTATGATAATGCACAGGTACATATTGTAAATTATACAGATTACAGGTAGGTCCGTATTGTTTTAACTGTTTTAAGTTATAGGTCACAAGAAGTTTTAAAAGAGGTATATCTAAAATTGGCAAAATGGGCATTACTGAGAACAGAATTTTGATAAGGTTTTCTAGTCATAGGTGACCAATCTGCCTAATAGATTGAAGTACAACTGCCTGCACTTAACGGGGGTTCTTTCCTTTACGTTATAGGCGCCAAATTTTAATTTATTGAATTTCGACAAGGCAGCAAGAGTTGAAAACATGATGATGATGAGATGGCTGGTGCTGAGGAGGGCTGGATAGAGAACCAAGATATCATCTTCCATCGATCATGTATTAATTAATCAATGGCTGGTCAACAAACTAGATAAAACACGGGTGTGAAGTTGGAAGTGAATTTTGTTAAAATGGAAAGCAATATAAACCGAAGTATCTCATGTCTTATACTTAAGTCTATTCATGATCAGTGGAATTGGCCGATGGTATCTTTTTACAAAAAAAGAACATTCAAACAAGGTGCAGTAACGAAGTTTTCATTGAAAAGCATCGATATTTTTCTATCTGAAACTATATCAGCTCGCACGTACCACTGCAAGAATTATTATGATAACGTAACAACTCACCGAATATCAAACTGCATGTTTCAAGCCCAGCTTGTCTTATAGCTTTAGTCACCTCATCCAATGTGTTAAAATGATCCTGGATTGCTTTATCCACTCGTTCACGTTCACCTTTCCTTCTTAATTTCCTAAGTGCTTCCACTGGGATGTCATTTTCTATATCCACACTTCCTAGCTCATAGTCATCGTCAAATCCAGCCATTATCGCACTTTTGTGTCCATCTAGTTATAAATCATCAAGGTACAGTTGCCTTTCTTTAATAACCTCGGAACCACAGCTTGTTGGAAGCTATGGTTAGGAGGTTTTAGAAAAAAACGCGATGTACAGTGAATGGTGAAGGGTCAATTTTCTCTATGCACGTACATGAGTAGAGGAAAATTGAAATTTAATCATTCACTGTGTTTTGATGGTCTATACATACATGTATGCACTATGTTATTGTGCAAAGAAAACGACTTTAATATTTAGAACGCATTAACCTTATCACACTATTGCACTGTCGTGTATAGTTATTTTGCATTATCCTATATATATCAAACTTCATACATGTACATGCCGTATGTGTGTTTCATCGTGTTAGTCACCAGACCATAGTAGTTATATGAAACATAAAGGATCGACTGTGTGTTGGGTTACACTTTAGTATTTTACACTTTTCGTCAATTTGTGTGCAAGATCTATATATGTAAATGTACGTACGTTAACAAAAACATGTTTACACAAATTTACAAAGGGTTTAAAATCTAGAATGAAGTAAAATTTACATATTATTTTGTCAGTTGGATTTTATGAATTTTACAACGTTCATCTACTTTGAATAAATAGTTTTCTTTTTTTTATATAAGAGTTTGGATAAAGGATAATATAATTACGCAGGTGTATTATTTCCCTCCGACAAAGATGTATAAAGTTTTGGACATTTTTTACCTTTAAGATAAACGTGTGATGTACATGAATGACGGTATTTCGTTATACATAGACGCACGTAGATCTTGGGTATAAACTATCGAGTGCTGGTGATAGTTTGACAGCATTAGCTTGTACCAAAAACGTATTCTCTAACCACAGATATTAACCGATTTCCCCCTGTTACCACAGCTTCGTTCGTCTGTTATTCTCACCACCTCTACGAAATTTAGTTATCTAACATTCTAATATGTACGTGGATCTGATAAAGATATATGACGCCATCACGCCCTTTATGACGTCATTAACATATTGCTTAATCTTGTATGACACTTATGATTTATTGATGACGTCAAAACAACCGACTTTCCACGCTGGCCAAAGCAGCAGAGGTAAATTAAATGAGTTGTAAGAGCGATAACCACTGTGTGGAGAGTACAAAGGGAAGATGTCACTTGCCTTTTAAGGATAACAAACAATCATTTTCTAAGGAACACTTCATGCGATTTTTTGGCGTCATCCATGACATCAGAAATAACGATACCCTCGTTAATTTCCGGGCGTCATCCGAGGCAACGGAAATTGTCGAGGGATACCCTCGCCATGCAATGTCCATTTCTACGGATTACGCACGAAGATGTACGTATATTCGAATATGGCCAATTTTTAGTGCCGTGCTCTCCGTTGGAATGATTTCAGACATTATTTGTATTAGCTGCTTATAAATGAATTGTTTCCTCCCTTTTGAGCCAGAACCCACTTTCTTCTTCAGGCCTATTGAAATATTGATGTATTTGGGCCCAGGAATGCACGAGGCCACAATTTTCGGTAGTCCCATTTCTGGCGTGGAAAAATACACCAAACGTTTGCTTAACTGTAAAGTGTGAAAAAAACGAATCTGGTTTTCCCAGTTACTAAAAATGCCACTGGACAAGGATAGGTTTGAAACAAAATAGGTCAGTTTGGCTGCAAAAAAAATGCGGAAGGTGTGACAATGTGTAGAAAAGGAGGATTAAACATGTACATAGGATTACATACAAGTTTATGCAGGAGCCAATATGAGTGACCTGCCACCGTACATGTATGTAAAATAACGAAGATGAATCTCCTCAATCAACCAGCATTTTGGGCGAAATTCTAATCCGTTCCTACACAATGATGCAGTTTGACACACTATTAACATAAAGGGCTTTCTTCATAGAAAGACTTAATTTTGTTTACTTGAAATTATCATCGGCTACATCTTTGATTTTGGACCAGTGTAAAAGCATGCCCTGTGGCAATGACTTAAACTGAAGTTCCATCTTTATTCAAAATTTTAAAAACTGTTTTTGGGTGGTACTTAAATGTATCAGTCATTTTCTATTTTTGGCCATTAACGGGAATTTGAAACAGCCAATGAAAATTTCTATCAGATTTTTTCGATGTTGTGCCATTTACAGCCAGCGATTGCATAACGAAATTTCTTTGATGACGCAAGATTAGACGGGATCGCTTATGAAAACAAAGGAGTGAAATCGTTTAGTATATGTGTACTATAAACGTTTGAGCGGCGTTTTAAGAGAGTGGGGATCAATGCAAGGATCGAAAGATACGAGGGGCGTTCAATTAAAAGTGGTACTAATGGACCACCATACCTCGCGGTTCCATGGAACTAGTGGTGCTTGTGGCTATTTGACGGGAAAATTACTGTCTATACTTGGTCAAAATTTGAGACAAATTCGTTGACTCTTTCAAAAGTTATTGAACTTTTAAGTTCGTTCAGTCATATACACTGGCTAATTCGCTGTGCGCAAAGTAGAAAACGAACTGAAGTAGGATGTACGGGTCTAAATTAAAGGTCGCATAGGCTTTGAAATATCTGCATCACATGTATATAATGAACTATATCAAATTTGTGGACATTCTAACGTTGAATACATGTCAGTTTTTAGGAAGATAATAAAAATTAGAATTGGTAAAATTGGCATGATTGATGCCCCCTCTCAGGCAACTCGGGTAGAGGTAGTACCAAAGCAAATGATTCTGTAGAATCCGACATGATCGAAAAAGACGCATAGTTCAATGTGCAAGAAATAGCAGATAAAGTTGGTTTTTCATCGAGGACATGTTATATTTTATGATTTTAACGAAAGGGTTGAAACACAGAAAGGTTTTTGCCCATTGGGTCCCCATCTGCTGCCTAAAGGACAGAAAGCAACCCGTGCAAAATATATTTTGAAATAATGCAATAAATACAACAAATGTGAGCTTTCTGAACTTTAATTATATGATTTAACAATAAACTACTGTTATGAGCACCCATGGCGTGTCATTAGCAAGCAAAAGTTCAGGCAAGGTCCGTAATAGCAAAAAAAATAAAAGCGCGGCAAAAGTTTTGTACGCGGTCATTTTCAAATGCAACGGATGTATTGTTCAAATTACTGTTTCAAATAGTACCAATATTGCCGGTCATTCATACAAGAAATGTATGTCGGCGAGAGTAAAGAAATATCACGAAAAGAGCAGGTCTAGGACCGGCTAAAGAGGCATGTGCCAAATCCACGTCAACGGAGCTGTCCACAGGCGTCATCTTGTCCAAGATTTCCTGAAAGAGACACATGCTGCACAACGTCTTCATCCACCTTTATAGCCGGGCTTAAGCCAGTGTGGGCTTTTTGTGTTCCCAATGATGACGAAAAAAGTCTCTGGTCGTCGGTAAAGGCCTTCATGTTCCATATGCAGTGCCATTTACCAGCGTCTGCGGGGCGTTTCAAAAGAGGCCTATTTTTTGACATATAAGTAATGGATATCAAAACTTCAGAAGTGTGTGGGTGTCAAAGAGGATTACTTCGAAGGATTGAAGAAACTTAAAATTGAATTGCGACATAACTATGGCTTATAGAACCCCAGTTCCAAAATTAATTGAACGTCCCTCGTAAATGACGGAAGTAAAGAGAATCTTCATTTTTTCCGATTTCCACAAGATCAACGCAAGAGCAGAGCATGGATAAAGGCAGTGAACAGGGATGAGTCCTGGCTGCCGACCCAAAAAAACAGAGACTGTTCAGACCATTTTGTGTCGGGTCCAATGACTACTTCCGGTGGCTGTTGTGTGTGTGGGGGGGTCTTAGTGGAGAAGGGCTAATTGAAGGGTTAACATGTCTCAAACAATGCTTGATTTTATGATTTTTTTTGAATAGTTGAAAAACCATCGGAACAAAATATGAAAATGCATTTTATCATCTTGCTTTTTGTCGCCAAAAGTATCTTTTTGATTTCAAACAGTACAGCATTTCACATTAAATACACTGGACCGCACAGCTAACTCCTCACTTTTGATTTTTGTATAACTAAGTAATCGCTCAATCAATCGCTTTGATTTTTTATACATGTATTTCAGTCAATGATCTATTTCCCATCACTTTTAGTCAAAAACAAATTGAATTTTACGTGTTATTAACCCCGTTCAACGTGCACGTGCGTTTAACGATTTTGAAATGCATGCACATGCATCTTAACAAAAACCTGAATAATTCCCCATGACTTATTCAATGTCGATCTGAAGTAATAAAAAACATGGTCGATATGTAGGATGAGATCGAATTTTACATGAGTAAAACTGTTTGCCAGTTAATAAGATCATTGCATTCATTCACAAAGAGCAATTCTAAAACAAACTACGAAGAAATCATTTGCTTTACACGTATAACGTCACAAAAGGGACGTCAACACTATAAAACTAGTGGCTTGTATGTCCGCCGTTTGCACGTCACCTGGGACGCATAGAATGAATGTAAAAGCCAATGAATGCATTCTGAGGGATAGCATTCTAAGTTTGTACTATAGCGTTTTCCAACTCCTTAACAGTTTGAGGCTGGCGGACTTAATTCCTTATCCGACGTTCTGGGTCATTCATCCTACAGGTGCTCAAAAGGTTTCAGATCCGGGGATTTCGATCCCCATGGAAGTACCCTGCTGCCGCTACCACGTTCGATGCTTGCTTTGAATCGTATCAAAGTACTTTCGTGTACTGGAAGTCCCCGGATCTGAATCCTCTCGAGAACCTTTGGGATGATTAAGGACGTCGAATAAGAAGGTAAGTATACCAGTCTTGTAACACTTTACGAGTTGGAAAACAATTAAGTGCAAGCTTGGAATGTTATCCCCCAAACCTTCAGTGTCAATTGAATTAAATATATGCGTTCCAGATACCGTGCAGTACTAAGCGCAAACGGCGGACATACAAGCTACTAGTTTTGTAATGTTGACGTCATGTTTGTTACGTACATGTAAAGCAAATGATGTCTTCGTAGTTTGCTTTCATATTGCTCTTTATGAATGTAGGCAATGATTATATTAACTGGCAAACTGTTTTACCCGTGTTTTAAGTTCGATCTCTTTTAATGCATAGATAGACAACGACCTGTGAATGACCAAAGATCAGCGAGTCTAAATTGGCGGGGAAAGAGGTATTTCGAATAAAAATATGTGACTCGAACCCGTATCCCTGTAATTAATCGACGAAGTACCATCTGGATACAACTACTGAACTCACACGGCATCGTGGACAGCACGCAACACCTGTCATTGTTCGCTTTTATTCAGTCGAAAATAGGCACTCCTCCCTATTTACATGTAATGGAATATACCGTAACATTTCGTCACGACTCACGACTCGATGTCCAATAATATCGGCAGTGTTACGTTTTCGACATGTCTTTGTTATGTTGTTTAAATGAAATTTCGTTAGTAAAAGTTGTCGAAATTATGTTTTTATTGCTTCAGATCAACATTGAATAAAGACATGGTGAATTATTCAGGTTTTTGTTAAGATGCAATTGTATGCATTTCAAAATTGTTAAACGCACGTGCATGCTGGATGAGGTAAATGACACGTAAAAATTAAATTTGTTTTTAACTAAAAGTGATTGGAAATAGGTCATTGACCGAAATATAAAAAATCAAAGCGAGTGATTGAGCGATTACTAAGTTATACAAAATTCAAAAGTGAGGAGGTAGCTGTGCGGTTCAGTATAATGTAACCCAAAGGGAGATAACCATTGATTGAAATAGTTATTCGAATTGCTTCCCTTCTCATGATATTTCAAAGCGAGAATAATCATTCCATGAAAATCTTATTTTATTGAAGGTAGTCTTTTGCACGTGTAACGCACGTTTGTGCAACGCACGTGCAAAAAACTTCGTTGGACGCAAACACGATGCAGAATTGGCGTAGCAATGAATGGCAATAAATTTTGTGCTAAAAAGACTGGGTTTACATTTATGTTTTGATAAACCGTTGGTGTTGTTATAAAATCTCGTGACGCGGTTTGATTCAAGCCGTAGTTACGAGAGTTTATAACAACACCTACGAAATAATATTAATTGTCCGAAATTACGTCACGATTAACTGGATAAAATTGTTCCCTATTGACCAGACGATTCTTCACTACAACCATTCTGTGTCTTTTTTTAGAAGCGCACAAGAGTCTCTCTTACAACCCCTCGTGTGTCTTGATAAGTCTTGCGTCTTTAGTTTTTTTAACCCATAACCAAACCGCAGAATTTTCGACTTGTCCAAATTCAAAGATGATGCAGACGACAATTTGAAGTGAATGAAATTTTGAATTTTTTGGTATTTTTATGTAGAAAACAGTGTGGGAAATGAAGAAATTGCTTGTTACAAGCAATTTCTTCATATTCCATGATGTTTTCAAAAGTCATTTTTTGTGGGGAGTCAAAAGGAGTCACTGTATGGTAATGGGTTTACATCTCCGAAGACGCACGATTTATAAGGGCACACGACGGGTTGTAAGTAAGTCCTAAAAAGGTTGGTACGTATATTCTTTGGTTGGCCAATAAAATATTTAGATTGAAATTTATTAAAAATTTATTCGTACAGAGTATTTTATTTACAATACATGTAGTTAGGAAATACATCATTACAGAGTCTCACGATCAGCGCACATGAAAATAATATCAAATTTTATACGTTCGAAGTGGTTCCTAAAGCAATTCAAACTTGAGTTTGGGGTAAAATAATGAATTAAAAACGCTCTCAATTTTTGTGAAATATTGATACTAAGGAAGAAAATGAGAATCCACATGTTCTCCTTTAGCCCCAATATTTTCTTTGTTGTATTGTACACATTTCTTTTTTGAACATCTATTTTGTAGTCTGCAGTAGTTTTGAAATTGGGAAAAAATAATTTTGTCGATTGCGAAATGAATAAATATTTATTGAATAAGGTCACAATGTTTAATATAATTACGAGCACTATTCTTTACAACATACTGTCTTTTAAGTTATTGATTGTGGATATATGATTAATAATATCATTGTTTTTCAACGAAAGCTTAAAACAAGCTGCAGTTAAGAAGGCTTTTTTCTTGAAAAGCGATGATATGGACCGAAACTAGATTTCATTCTTCTCACTTGGGATACGCGACCGTTCCGAAGAGATATGCATGCGTGTCGATGCAGAACCTACGAGGCTCTCAGGTTCTTTGTCCATACAACATCCGCAGAATAGGGCTTGAACCTTCTTCCGATAGGTTACAGAACCAAACGTATACATAATGAAGTTTGTGGAATAGTTCATCATTTCTAGATACTGAACGACTTCCCTGAATATAAAGAAATCTACTCCATTCTTCTCTATGCCGAGGTTAAGGAAGGATTTGTGGATATGAAAGATTGTAACCGGAAGTATAAAGATGACGTAGGCGATGACGACACCGACCAACATGGCGGATATCCGGGCTGTCTCAGTTCCGGCATTCACGGCGCTGGAGATTGCTTCTCTTTTCTTCATTTGTTTGGTGATCTTGTAGATGATTGCTGGAGTAAGCGTCGACATAATACAGATCGGTATCCAAGAAAATATAGCGTTGTAGACAACCAGGAATACGTCATACATCACTCTGTCGTCTTCTAACTCAACGTTTTGTTTACATTCGGTTTTCTTCTTGGACTTTACTACATCGATCGAGAATGTCCAGGCTGAATTGAATCCCACCAGGAAAATTGAAAGTAAGATTAGGATGGTAACCACTCGCCTTTGTGTGATGATCAGCTTCGCTTTGAGAGGAAATATCACCGCAACGAATCGCTCCAAACATAGTAAAACTATCAACCAAGATGACATGCATTTAGTGGTCCTGTAGATGTGAAAGAAGGTCTTACAGCCAACAACAGACAGCGCTCGGATGTCGAACCCGATCAGAGGTGGTATGCTCTTCTTGTTGAATGTATGCATTAGTATCATGGTCATGTCGCAGATACTGAGTAGAATGAGGATATATCTGGAGGCCATACTGGTGATCTTGTTTCTACTCAATATACCGATGGTGAGTACGTTGCCGAAGATCCCCATCAACAGCAGGAAGGGGAACAGCGTGTAGTTTGTGATGGCCAGGTTGTGTTTGACAATATCGAGTAGTTCAGATTGGGAAGAGCCTTTCGTCGACGACATTGTCTTATTCAGATCATCAGAAATATTGGTGAGTAGAATAATACTGCTGGTGTGGTTTTCTATTGTAGTACTGCTTTCAACAATGGAAATACCGGTGGTGTTTGAGTACAGTAAATCAGCCATCTTAGTGTTGATTTAGTCTCTAAAAATATAATTTAGAAAGTAAGTCGAGTGCTATTAAATATACATGTATAAAGTCGACGGATGTAAAGAAAAAAAGATTGATGAAGAGAAATAACTATTAGATTATTTTTCTTTAAAATAAAAGATTTACATATCAAATCAGCAATACGAAATTGTTCAAAAATCATATTATAACATTGTGGTCAAAAACCTCACGGCAGTGACACACAGTCATTTACACATTTATTTTTATTTGAAAACTTATTGAAATCGCCAATAATTTTGTTGATAAAATTTTAATTCGCTTTGAAGCTGTGGAGTCGGAAAATACCAGGATCTTTCTGGATGTAGTAGATATTTGTGACCCGTCACGCTAAAAGAGACCTTATGGGAATTGTGAAAGGCATCGACCATAGCCTGTCCGCGCAGTCCGCGCAGCCAGACTAGGGCCGATACTTTCCACTCTAATATAATTTTCTAAAGATATAGTGTTTAACCTGCCTTAGCATGTATACCTTTTCCAAATACGTCTTCTGGGTGACCTCTAATGAGCATGATCAGCTTGTCAAAATTTTGATTTTTTTCACTTCTGATAAGGTCCCTTTTAGCGTGACGGGTCACATTTTCATAATCAGCCCATTCAAAAGTTATTGACGATCAAACAAAGTTTTGATTGGTGATCAATAACTTTTTTTATTAATTGAGTTTAAAAGATCATTCGCATTGAGCAAATCCATGGCGGTTTTCCACCTCTGCTTCAAATCTTTTTTTTCAAATCGGTCATATATAAGCATGATTATAAACAATATACTGACACGCAAAAGAAAGTGTGCTCTTGGTGAGCAAAATAATACCATACAGCTGCTTTTCAACGAAGATCTCGTAACTGCAGCTTAGAACAAGCTGCGGTTACGAGGTTTTCTTTGAAAAGTAAAGATGTGTGGTATCAAAATTTACAAAGATGGATTGAATTTGACTTAATTTCGTTCATTTCCAAAATTCAAATAAAAGGAATGTGAATAGTAAAATTTGCAGGATCTTAGCATTTTGTATACTTTTGCTACTGTTGTATTTGTCCAACAGTTTTATATAAACTCAGTTCATGTTGTGCTCGCCACGTCTCTTGACCAATGCAAGTATTCTAGGCCGCATGTATCTGACTATTTGTTTTCAAAAAAGCCAATCAAATAGATTTATTTTGAGATATTTCATGCATCAAAAAAGGAAAATAATACATTTTTGGAAAAGAAGAAAATGTTCATTTTTACCATCTTCTTTCTCCATGATGTTTTCAAACATAAATAGTATCATTAAAAAATACATTAATTAAGCCGATACATAATTATGCATTACAGCAACCCCCCCCCCCCTTTTTTTTTTGCGGAGAACGCATGTCATGGTTAGAAATCTCAAAGTTGCCCCCAAATAAGCACATACGATCTGTTACTGAATAAGCCTACAAAGACAAATTAAGTATCAGAAAAAAGTAATACATTACTTTTCAATGAATTTCATTTAAAAAAGCAACAACATGTTTTATAGCAAATATTGAAACGGTTACCTTGTCTGATCCTTGATGATTCTTCTGTGCCAAATTCGATGGGATTCTGGTAATGATAGGCCTGTGACATTGCCTTAAATAAGGTATTTTTCGGAACCGCCGCAATGAAAAAACGGGTGCGATCACACCTTTTATTGTTGACCCAGCTAAAATGCTTTAATTGAATTTATATTTACCTACATATACGCCACTTTTGCACCTAACCTTCGATGTGACTACAACTGATTTCGGTTATTGGCATGCCTAATTATGATTATCATTGCGACATTTTGACCTTGGCCTTACCAATAATGCGTAAGGGACATGCATCGTGTACCGAAGAAGTCGTTTTCAATTGTAACATTAAGGTAAAGGCTTGTTTATTGTAGTGTCACCCCAAAATAAAGGACCGGTCGGTTTTGGCTTATGAGACACTCTCTTCTGGATGCACAGAAGGCTAGATTAAGGTAAATTTGGAGAGCGGCCATGTGACTTACACATTTTGTGTTTCTTCTGCGGCACCAAATGCCCATGCTACAATTTTCATCAAATTTTTCAAAGCGAAACATTCCCCTTTTTGTGATGGTGAATGTCAAATTAAGTATTTTATTGTTCTAAATGTAAAAATGTGCCAGAAAAATTTAGATTTTTTTTAAAAAATATAGATATTTTGTCATAATTAGGCTAAAACAACGTTGGTGGGGTAGATAAAGTCAAATATCTTTTTCATTTGCTTGGAAAGGTGTGCTGATTTTTTTTGTGTAAAAATAGCTCTTGGTATTATCTTCAAAATATCCGAAAACAAAAAATATTCACTGGGTAATTTTTTGGCAAATTGAAAAAAAAAGTTGCATAATTTTCTCCAAAAATGTATTTTTTCAAAATTTCCCATATTTTTTTCCAAACATGGTTTTAAAATAGTTCTTTCAATCATTTCATCACATTAATGCATAATATGTAAAGTCTCTTAATTGATATAACATTAAAAATTATCCATTCAGAATAAATTGATATATGACTTTAAAACATAAGTGTAATTTTGCGAAAATGGTCATTACTAGTCAAGGGCAGATAACTCTGACACGAAAACGAGTCAGGAAACTTTCCCTGATTTGTTTTTATATTTTGTTCAGGAAATGTTACTTTACAACATATGTACAAATAAAAAAATTCAATGGGCGGATAAAAAGTAACCCCCGAGTCCAAACTTACCTTTATAATAGTGAATGTACAGTACATCAATGATCCCGCTTATATCAGACGGCAAAAGGTCCAATTGGTCTAATATGTTGTGGGCGACATTTTCTGAGTTGATGAAACATATTTTTTTTTAAATCTACTCTTTTAGTACAAGACATTGTAGGAAATGAAGAAACTACTTTTTGCAAGATTTTTTTCACTTTCCATAATGGTCTCCAAAGCCATTGACTTGTGGGACGTCAAAAAGCGTCAATGTGTGGAAATTACTTAACAAGGACATAAGCACCAAACTACGATTCTAGAATGACTGACTGGAATAAGTGAACCTTTCACATGCGGAAAAATATGGACTGTTTCAGTTGAAATGAATTCTAGAATACAAGATTAGAATATCTATAGATGTTGAACTTAACAAGTGTGTATATTGTTGCATAAAATATTGAAGGAAATGGTTACATATTTCAGTCGATTTCGACTAAAGTTGGCTAAAACAGTCGAAACCTCGGAAATACATGATTGGAATATGACCTTGACACAATGACCTATTGACTCGTACTTTGTTATTCAAAAATTGAAGTATGTTCCAAGAATTGTTAATGAAAGCACCTTATTTATTATTTGTTAAATTGCAGGCGTGTGCGAAATGTTTTTTGTCATTAATCCTTTCCTAATCAATGTCCTACTATACGTACCAAATAAGCAAAGGCTTGGGAAACATTCTGGCAATAGAAAAATATCAACATTTTCTCCTTTTCCTCGATAGTTTCTGTGATGTTTTCTGCACAAATCTTTTTTATCAACATTTTGTCGTATTTAAAAGCTTTCATGATTTGGAATACTTCTAACATTTGCACGGAAAAGGGTTATCCGATAGTTACGGTATCACCTATAGAAACGTGTGAATATGATAGAATTGAGTGTGATGAAAAAACATGGCACATTAAGTATAATGACCGAATAAATGTGTTGAGTTGCTATGTCGTTAATTTGTGAAGAATATTTCTAAAACGTGTGGACGAACACCAATTATTAGTAAATGATACAAATGTATCATTAACCTTATTCCAAGCAGCAAAAAAAAAAAAAAACTCGTCTGTTCCAAAAAAGCAACAGTTATTGTAAATGAAAAAGGTTGATAAAGAAGATATTGTTTACATTAAAGCGCATGGATAAATGAAGCAAATAGTTATCGACATTTGTTGAATTACATTTTTATTACCAATGGCTTTGTAACCTTCATTAGCTTTCAGAAAGGAACTGTCCAAAGAATTTTGTTAAAGAGTTAAAAACCACTGATGACGTCCACTTGCCAGCCAGTCTCTATGAAATCTCTATTTCTCTCGGGGAGACTTTTCGAACGTACCGGTAAATCTTTTGTATATTAAGGTAGTCATCCCCTAATGAGATTCGCGCGACGTCGGAATTATTCGGGCGACGTCGAAAACATTCGGCGGTGGAACTTTCCACCGCCGAATGTTTACGACCGCGCCCGAATAGGTTGGGAAACGTAAAGACGCCACTCGAAAGAAGCCGATGTTTTATGAATCTCAAAATGGCTACATTACGGGTATTCTACCTTAATCAGATTCCCTCGTCCTTTCCTATACAAGACCTGATTTTGACCAAAATCTGATAATCAGCATTTCCGTCTTGTGTCCAATGTTTTGTGTGCTATTTTGCTCATATCTTTATCTTAGTGAACTATTTTCCAATTGGCAAACATGTATACGGCTTAATTTTGAAAACTACTGTAGACGAAATGGGTTTTGATGAATTAAGGTTTATCGCAAGATGGCAAACAAAAAAATAGCCAAAAGGAGAAATGCTGATTATCAGCATTTTATTCTTTTGTCTCGTCAAAAACAGGCTTGTGTCGGAGAGCCTTAACCCTTTCCCAAACATCAGAATTTCAGGTTTGTCTAATTTACGAGTTGCTTATGACCACAAAATGGATGTTGATAAATATCGAATTTGTGTCAAATATAGCAAGGAAAATATTGAGGCAAAATGAGAAAATGCTGGTTATCAGTATTTTCTTCTTTTGCCTCAATGTTTTCCCTACCATTTTCATTTAATGACGTCAAAAAGGTGTATGTTTTTGACTCTCAAAATGGCGACATTATGGGTAACCTTTTCCTAAACGACAAAATTTATGGTAATCCAAAAATCAAAGATGTTGATGACGACCATTTCAGATAAACGTATTCAGATTTTTTTTATCTTTTTTTTGTGGAAAACATTGTTGAAAATGAAGAAATTGCTTGTCAAAAGCAATTTCTTTATTTTCCACAATGCTTCCAAAGCCTTTATCGTGCATGGCGTAAAAAGTGGCATTGTGGAGAAAGGCAAACACGGATCTAAATTCTTGATCAGATTTATCAAGTGCTACCTTAAAAGAATACATGTTGTGCTAAGTAACCTGCTACTAGGCTGATCTGGATCCATGTTGGTCTCCGATGCCATGAGGACTTTTTTCTATATAGATCCGATTTATTTCAAAGTCACCGTTGTCAATGGTGGAGAACTTGGCCAAAGCGTTGGGCGTTTTTTCGCGATCATAGTATTCCGTCGGTGTTGTTATAAAATATCGTAACTACGGCTTCGATAAAGCCGTAGTTGCGAGATTTTATAACAGCACAGACGGTTTGTCATACATATAGGTAAACCCGGTCTATTTTGAGAGCAAATTCATTGTTATTATAAAAACTATCCAATCAGATCTTCGAACACACATTTAAACGCAAAATATCTGTACCTTGTTGTAGCGAAAATCGTCCCTCGCTTTGGCCGAGTTCACCACCAGTGGTTGTGTGATTTTGAAGGACTTGCGCAGTATAGATTCCATTGATTCGCTTCTAGAGATCACTAAGATTGTTACAGAAACTGTTTAAACCTTTACCAAACAATACCTTGTTTTGACGTCCCTTATAGAAACACCATAGATCTAGTAAACATTGAAACAAAACAAGAAAATTCTGATAAATAGCAATACGTGTATCTCCTTTTGTCTCAATATTCACTGGTCTACACTATACACATTCCAATGACATTTTGTCGTCTGCAGCATCTTTAAAATCGGACTGGAATCAATTTTTAGTGTTAGGAAAAGTTTAACTAGTAAACATTCGACAAAATTTAGTTAGATTTCAAGTTCTCTGAGGACTGCACAGTATGAAAGTCATAATCAACAATCAATTTAATTTAAATGTCATTTTAATCAAAACGGATTCATATAACGTTAAGAATTGTATAATTCACAAAAATCCAAATATTCATGTACTTTGACGGGCAGTTGATTATAGCAAGTTCATCAGAACATCGTGAAGAGAATCACCGTGATCGAGATTAAATATTGCGCCGAACCTGGAACGAAAATTATAAATAAATATTATTTTCAAATGCTTTCGAAAACATTGAGACAAAAGAAGAAAATGCTGATCAGCATTTCAAGAAAATGCTGATAAGCGTTTTTCTCCTTTTGTCTCAATATTTTCTGTGCTTCTTGATCAACACCAATTTTGTCGTCAGCAGAACATTTCGAAATGGAATAGTCTAAACTTGTGTAGTTTTGGAAAGGGTTAATCGCCCATGGGAAACCTTCAATTCCGAAGTCTGGCAATGACATTTTTTCGCTTTGTCGACTTTTCTTAATGATTTAAAAGCTTTAAGTATGTTTAATTCTAGTCTGTATGGTAGATAAAGATGAGACTGATACAACGTTTTGAACAAACTTATCTGAACCCTTTCCCAAACAAGACCTGACTTTGACGTCCCTGAGTGAATAATAGGCTTGGGGAAAATTTGATGATCAGCATTTTCCCCCTTTTACCTAAATATTTCCCTAACTATGTTGTGTAGCAACCTTCCAGTCGTACATTCCTTACCAGCATTTTGCCGTTTGGGAAAGGGTTTAACTTTGTCGCATAACATTGCCAATGTGACATTAAAACCAATATGGATCCAGATCAGCGTATGTATATGCACAGTCTGATCAAGATCCATATTGTTGTCTAATACCTGCGTCGTGACATGTTGCAACAGTGAGAGGGTAGCATGGATACTGATCAAACTGCAAATCGCCGCTTATCAACAAAAAACTCGTAACTGCAGCTTAAAACAAGCTGCAGTTACGAGGTTTTTGTTGAAAAGCAACCAAATGCTTCTTTGGAAATATATTCTCGTTCGATTATTTTTCGAATTGAATCGACAAACTACCCTACGTACAGTACACTAACGATATCATGGCACTTTTACAAATACCTATTTAAAAAGTAGAAAAGCATTAATCACATCAATACAATTTTGCAAGCGTTGTTAAGAATCTTGACCGTGTCTTAAACTTGCAAGAGTCGAAGCACCAAATGCAAAATTATACTACATTGTAGTTTGGAATTTGTTTTTGTGTTGTTTATATAGTTAGATGTTGAAAACATGATTCATGATATCGTGCAAGAACTATACATCTAAGATGTATTTGTTTCGCTAATAATCATTAATTTTAACATTTGATGCCTCATCTTTTGAAAAAAAATATAGTTTGTACATGATTTAATACCTACCAGAAATTGTCGCCGATCCTCCCAAAGCCACGTCGAGTATACGTAACGTACTGCCTATCGTTGACGTCTTATAATCGTCACTGACGTCACTTACGTCTCGTTTAAACTCGTTTGTTATGGTCACCTCTCTCTTACGCCTTCCAGCTGCAGAACAGTCCTGAAATAAATTTGAGAGTTTCTCCTAATCGTATTACAAACTTTACATGTAGATCGACTAAAATGTTTTTTACTCTCTGACGTTCACTTATTTCTTGTACCTCTACGAATGTTACCGGCCTCAAAAACATAATTCAACCATTAAGGAATTATAGAGGTTAAAGCATGAAGTGTTGGTTATCAGCACTTTCTTCTTTTGCCTCAATATTTCCCCAAACAATTTCCATTATTGGCAACAAAACCAGGACTTGTTTTGGGAAAAGGTTAATGAAATGAGTTCATTTTGGTTCAGCTACAGGTCCGAGGGCTTCTATATGTATCTATGTGTTATACAGATGGTTGAGGACCTGTAACTGCTTCATTGCAAAAATCATTTTATTAATTATGAGACTATAATGTAAAAAAAGAAGTTGGACCTCCGTTTGACAAGGTTGGAAACCCTTGACGCGAAGAATTGCATTTTTCTCATAATTGCAAGACGTTTTGAGCGGTGCTACTTCAGCATAATTATATGCTTTCTTTCAGCAGTGTTCAAATTTGTATCGGTCACGTGATTGTGACGTCATAACATAACTTTCGTCGTCTACAGCAGCTTTTAAATTGGACAGCTATAACTTTTTGTTGTTGGGGAAAGAATTAAAGAAAGATAAAAGATTACTTACAAATGAACAATCGGCACCATCACTGCACACTTGCACATTGCATGTCAGAGTAACTGTGTCGGAGTTATAGAACTTGAATACATAGATAGAAGCGTTATAATGGCTCTCCAGGTCCACTGTGTTCTCAGTAAAGTCTTGGATCAAGTCTTTGTTCTGGCTGCATCTGAAATAATCATGGTGTCTTTGTGAAACAGAAATGTCCCCGAAATGGCCAATGTTCAGTTTTCGGACAGACGGACGGACATACAGACGAAAGGACGGACGGACAAATAGACAGACAGGTGGACACGAGTAAAACGATGTGCTCCGACCTTTCGATACGTGGGCATACAAATAAAAAAAACTTGAAGCAGTGCTTAAGATAAGACGGAGTAAATGGATTTTCCAAATTCAATATTTCATATATTGTTAACCAAATTTAATATCATGCATACGCATTTGAATAGTCTCATCGCCCTGTTATATAGGCCTAATGTAAGTAAAATGCCGATGGTCAGCATTTGTCCTGTGTCTCAATATTTATGTGCCAAGTCGAACACCAATCAAATATTTAATAATATCAATTTTGTCATCTGCAGCATCTTTCAAATTTAACCATCCTAAAATGTTTAACCCTTTTCCCAAACGACAACTTTAGGGTGATCCTTTTCAAAAACTGTAGAAAATGACAAAATGGATGTTACTAAAGATACAATTTGTGTAAAATGTGGCACAGAAAATATTGAAACAAAAGGAGAAACTGCTGGTTATCAGCAGTTTCTTCTTTTGTTTCAATGCTTTCATAAGCCTTACATATTAAGGACGTAAAAACCGGGTCTTGTTGGGAAAGGGTTAAGAAAGGGTTGACCACTTACCCGTCAGTAACAAGTATCGCATTCTCATTGGCAGATCCACTCGCATTACACTGTAGGGGCTTCAAGTTGTAATCAGCTGGAAAAAATGATAAAAAAGACTGTCAAAGCCACTATAAGAATGATCTGCATTTTTGCACCAGCCTCCATTTTGTGACATTCTAGTATTGTCAAATGCCTTGAAAATTGCGCTTGCATGTTAGAACAAGAGCGCCATGGTCACAATATTATTACGCCGCCACTCCCAGAGACTAAGTTTTAAGGGGGCATAGCTCAGGCAAAAATCAATGAACCATGAAATCCTTCCTTCATGCACATCTACCAATTGAGGTGATAACATTGGCCAAGGTTCAAAAAGATCAAGCCTGCGCTCACAAGTGGACGTACGTACGTACGTACGTAGGGACGGACGGACAGACGGAGAAGATGACGCCAATATACGACCGCCTCCAGCAGCGTATAAAAATTCACTGTGTTTATATTACTTAGTGTTAAGTGAGATAGAAGAATGGTGCCACCAAAGGTGCGTACCGTACGATGCACTTTCCCATCAAAGTCCGCTTAGTACATGTATTGACCGAATGAATCGTGGGCAAATCCTACCTAGAAGCGAGTATGTGTGTGCGTTGAAACATAGACAAATAGACGATACTAAATCGATATGATTATAGCTCACAATAAATGACATGGCAGAGTATCTCTAGCTAATGGCTAGATATGCTCTGCCAAGTCATTTATCGTGATCTATACCTGGTCCTGTAATGATGAAAAACACGGTATCCCCGACTGTCGCCTGTGTAACCAAGTTTCCGGAACCGTCGAAAAATGCCGAAGTTATATTGTAATCGGGGAAGGCTGATTCGTGAGCTTCTGAGATGCTGTAAAGGAAAATGTTCTTACAGACTTGACTCATTATCCCATAACCAAACAGCAAAATTTTCGACTTGTCCAAATTCAAAGATGTTGCAGACTACAATATCAAGTGAACAGAATATTTTTTACATTTTTTTGGTGTTTTTGTTAAGACAACATTGTGGGAAATGAAGAAATTGCTTATCACAAGCAATTTCTTCATTTTCCACAATGTTTTCCCAAGCCAATTTCTCGTGGGGAGTCAAAAAGAGTCACTGCGTGGTAATGGGTTATCAGAAAACAAAATGTTAGAGTCCTCTAATTTGAAAACAGATGCAGATGACCAAATGGATGCGGATAAAGATTGAATTTTTGTACAATATAGCATAGAAAATATTGAGTTATACTCGGGTGTGTCTCAGATGTTACTGAAAAGTTACGACCAGATTTTAATCAGATTAATCAAACATGTATTGTTCAGCAAGATTAACCCGGGATATTTGCATATGTAATGACCCCACTTCGGCTATGTTTTGTTAACACGTTCAACTAACGGACTTTGCACACGAAAATTAAGTTGTCCCAGTTTAATTTTGGTGTACAATAGCAATAACCTTGGTACTGAAAACTATGATTTTATAATCGGAATAACAAATTTCAACTCTCACTAACATGTAGTCTAAGATAATATTGAAAAAAATGAATGTCCAATTTTACAAAGCACGGAACTATGAAATGAATCGTTATGTAGCTATCTTACTTGACATTCAATGTGTTGGTCAAAGTCTTGTTGTGCGAAGCTTCGGTCATACAATTGAATGTAAAGGTTGTTGAATTGATGGACAGAATGTTGTTATCTCCACTCAAATCTCTGTCAGAAATATACAGCGTAACAGTAGCCGTCTGAAAAATATACATGTGCCATGTTATAAATGGTAGAAACAAGAGCCGTCACAGACGGATTATGCTCCCCGAATAAGTGTTTGTCACAAAATAAAAACTATCATATATTAAGCCCACTTTTCCCATGACAGATTTTTTGTACACGTATTATTTATAGAATATGGTCTAGAACATCTCATTTATCACATAAGTACAAAATTTCATTAAATTCTGCCCATTAGATGAAGAGAAATTAGAGAAAAACTAATTTTTACATTAAGGCCCCTTTTTCCATGACGCAGCCTCAAATCAACAAACGGAGAAAAAGGATTCTAGGGATTATCCCCGGGAGTTCACATGTGAAGTTTCATTGAATTTGGTCCAAGGGTTGCTGAGATCTGGCTGTGGACGGACGGACACACGGACACACAGACACACGGACACACGGACACACGGACGGACGGACAGCGTGGCGACTATATGCTCCCCCGAAATATTTCGGGGAGCATAAAAAAGAAAGATGCACAATTTAAAGATGTTTTTGGACATCTTAGTCAGCGTAAATTGACGATTTCAATGTAAAAAGTGTTTCAGACAAAATGATGCACACATGGATTACAAATATGTATATCGTCGCTTTTCTACGAAAAACTCGTAAAAGCAGCTTGTTTTAAGCTGCAGTTACGAGGATTTCGAAGAAAAAGCAGCGATATGTGTTGATTATTGTAAGTAATATGTTAATATGAAATGAGTAATATAAAATGAGTAAATCACCATGTTCTTTTGCATCTGTGTTTCCCAAGTTTGGGGATGGGTAGTAGTTGAAACAAGCGTAACCATCCCCCATCTATCAACCAATCAACCATAAAGGGCTGGCAAAATCACATCTTTGGGAAAAGATTAAGTTAATATAAACTTACAGTTGAAGCACAGTCCATAAGGGCATAGTTATTGGAATCATCAGCGGCCACTACACAATCCGTGTTTGTACCGGGCCCGGCCGCGTCATAAAACGCCTTGTAGTACGTATATAGGCCGGAGTCAGGGTTTGTGAACTTGATTGTCTGGTTGGGGTAACATTCTGAAAAAAATAGTCAAAAAGCTCCTAGATAAGGGGGCGAATTCACCAACACTGGTCTTATTCTAAATAACTTTACAAGCCATCTTATCGGACGAAAACGGATGTCTCTGCCAATCGGATGGAGTATCATGTAATTCGTGGGCATTATATACAGGACACATCATGTCAGATTCCATGTTGCTGAATTTCTGTTGCTTGTTTTCATCATTGTACATTCAACCTTTCACCAATAGATTAATATTTTACTGATCTTAATCAAAATGAGCTGCAAACGAAAACAAAATCATGTTATTTCATGCGTGGAATTCAAAAAGTATTATCACAGCACAGAGAACGCATTGAGAGAAAAGGTTGTATTTTAAAACGTCTTTCTTTTCTCAAAATGCTTTCCAAAAGTCCATTAAAAACGAGGCTGAAGTGTTTCATGTAAAAATTTGCATATTTTTGTAAATATTTTAAATTCTACATGACAAAATTTGACAAAACTCCCTCATTTCATTAATCCATTACCAAACTACAAAATTCTATGGCGATCCGAATTGAAAGAACCTGCAGATAACAATTTCAAGTGAATGGAATTTTTAATTTTTAGGTCTTTTTGGTGGAAAACATTGTGGGAAATGGAGAAATTGCTTGTCACAAGCAATTTCTTCATTTTCCACAATGTTTTCCATGGCCATTATTTTGTGGGAGTCAAGAAGAGCCATTGTGTGGTAATGGGTAGAGCAACTTGTCCTGGCAATAATTCAAAAAGAAAATGTATAGGTCATCACAATTATTAGCGAATTACAGCAATTCTTATCAGCTACAAATGCATAGAATGACCCAAAACAGTGGAAACTATATACACACTTAAAACTGTCTTGCTCTAAATAATCTATTTCCATCTGAAGGAAATCAGTTTCGCATAATAAATACGCTTTTACAGTCGAGAATGGTAAAGTGTTTTTACGTGTTATATTATCAAAAATATGGTAGCGAAAAATATATGGTACGAAACATTTACTTTTCTACAGTAATGACCAAGTGTTCCGAAAAACTGGAGCATTCCTCCCTGAGATAAATAATTCTCCAATCGGCAAAAGCTACCAAATTGGACCTGTCAAAATATATGCTATTTATTTGGGAAAGGGATAACCTATTACCAAACGGCAAACAATTTAGAATAATCCAATTCCAAAAATTTTGCAGACCAAAATTCAAGTGAATCAAAACTTTTAAAAATCTTTGAGTAAATCCTGTTAGAAAACATTATCACAAGCAATTTCTTCATTTTCCACAATGTTTCCACAGTCCTTATCCTGTGGGGCGTCTAATTTCGTCATTATGGGGTAATGGGGTAACCCATTTCCATACATCAAAATTCAAGCCTGATCTAAATTCAAACATGTTGCAGACAATTTCAAGTGAATCAAATTTTACATTGTCAAGTATTTCCGGGTAGAAAACAAATGTGGCAAATGAAGAAATTGCTTGTCACAAGCAATTTCTTCATTTACCACAATGTTTTCCACAGCCTTCATCCTGTGAAGCGTATAAAGGCGTCATTTTGAGGTAATGAGTTAAGTAATTTGCCATGGCTGGTGATCAGCGTTTTCTTACCAAAGTAATCTGTCGTCAAATCTCCCGCTCGAGTTATCACCACCAAACTAAACACAACAACAGCTGAGAGGGGCCACATCTGAAAGATAATGGAAACAGTGGTTATGTCGCAGTCGCATAGCCGCTTGGTAATCAGTAAAGTGATTTGTCATGGCTGATGATCGGTGTTGTCCTACATAAGTAATCTATCGGCAGGGGAACAAGTTCTGTAGTACTAGTAGTATACTCTGCCAAAAATGGTAAATGGAAAGTTTTCACCTTAAGTTTCGGACTGACAGCCAGACGGACAGACGGACGGACTGACGGACAGCACAAAGAATATAGAAAAAACACATTTTGTGTATTGAAATTTAACAAAAACATTCTAAAAGTGTAAATAAGCTAATTAACGTAACAAATTGGCAGGCTTATGAAAAAGAGAAAATGTTTGTTAAACTGGTCTTCAAATCAATGTTTCACGAAGATCAACACAACTGGAGATTTCATCGTGTTAGAACAACTTGTTAACCTCTTGTAGAAAAGAAAGTATATGAAATAGGGAACAACGATTTTATCCAGTAAGCGTTGACGTAATTTCGGACAAACAAATAGTAATTCGTGGGTGTATAAAATATCGTAACTTTGGGATAGTTTTTATAACACCGTCGATTTATCAAATTAAACTGGTAGTACCAGTCTATTTTAGCACAAGATTTGCTCCTTTTACATGGATACAATCGTATCCCAGTCTTAACTATTTAGCCATCATGGACCTGATCAAATATTCACATACCTGTTTGGGATATCGTCGCTTTTTCAACAAAAAAAACTCGTAACTGCAGCTTGTTTTAAGCTGCAGTTACGAGGTTTTTGTTGAAAAGCAGCGATATGCCCATTTTGCAAGTAAAGTGCGAAGTAAAATACCGGCTATCGTTGCTTTTCTTAAAACTGCGACTTTTTAAATTGCAGGAGAAAAGCATCGACGTATCGGCTGGTCTTTTTTAGTCTTCTGCCAACATTCGAAATATATGAGAGCAGATCACAAAGTCACCAATTTCCCTGATGCAGTAAAATCTATTAACCCATTACCAGAGGACAAAAAGGTGTTGCAGACGACAATTTCAAATTGGGGAAATTAAAAAAAAACATAGGTTAGAAAACATTGTGGAAAATGAAGAAATTGCTTGTCACAATTACTTCATTTTCAAAAGGCTTTACCGTGCAGTAATTGGTTAAAAAAATATAATACACGAAATCGAATTATTGTCACATTTACTAAGAAACATCTTACCTTGATTTCTATTATCCGTGTTGTATTGTCGAATTGATCCAAGGTTCGTAACCTTGCGTGTGAATCCCAACGGTAGAATCTAGCAACTGATATCTTGGCTCAATCGTGGTTCCTTAAATACCTTTGTGAGTAATGATCGCACGTGCAGCACGGTTTGTGACCAATATGTTCAGTGCACGTGATTATACAAAATGTCATTGTTTTTACCCCGTTATATAATCCCCGAAAATGGTTAACCCTTTCCCCAAAACAAGATGTAGTAAATATGTTCACATCAAAGAAAGCATTGAAAAACATTGAGAAAACAGAAAAACATGCCGATTATTATTATCTTTTTTATAAATATAAAAATCTTTCTCCTGTTGCTTTCCGTTATAAAATTCAAAACTAATAAGAAGCAATGTTTTTGGTATCTACGAGTAACCCTTAATCCATTCCACGCAATTACTCTTTTTGACTCCCCATGAAGATAATTGATTTCGAAACCATCGTGGAAACTGAGGTTGCTTGTGATAAGCAATGTTATCGTGTCAAACTAGGTTTTCTGTCCCCAAAGACAAAAATGTGTAAAGATTCATTCACTTGAATGTGCCTGTAACATTTTTTTTCAATTTGGACCATTCCTTAATTATTCTGTTATTCTGTAATGGGTAAAACCTGCAGATCTACTACCCCAAGATATTTTTATAAAAGGATTAACCTCTCCAAAGGCGGCAAAATAGGGAACGATTTTATCCAGTTAAGTGTGGCGTAATTTCGGACAAACAAAGAGTTTTCGTGGGAATTGTTATAAAATCTCGTTACTGCGGCTTGAACCAAGCCGTAATTACCAGATTTTATAACAACACCGACGGGTATCTAAATATAGCAGTTAACCTAGTCTATTTTAAGCACAAAAATCTTTGCCATTGTAGATTAGATATTTGAAAGGAGTTGCAGAAGTTGCGGAAAAGAACATTATTGAAATGAAAAATTGGAAATTGTGGTTATGATATATCATCCAAATGTGTGGAGAGGAAAAGAAAAGCTTATAAGCATTCTAAGGGTCTTATTAGGGAAAGGGTTTCCTGACTTTATCTTTTCTCTGGTCTAATACTTTAATGTTCACGTTCAAACGTTAAAATACAATAGTACACAAACACGAATCAAAACAATTGTATTTAGTAGCAAAGGAACTATTGGGGAAAAGGAAAGAAATGCTGGCTATAAATATCTATATCTCATACTTTTCCTCGATGTTTGGAAACCATCTTGTGACAGCGGTGTCAATTTTGGATTCTGCATGGAGAACGATTAAGTTTAAACTTTAAGGTAGACAAAAGCTGCATCGGTTACTGGACAAAAAAGGGCCTGGCCCTGGTTTATCGAACAAACTTAAGTACGTTCGCAGACTCAAATCTGAGCACCGTGCTCAAATTACACGAAATCCACATGAACTTCAATTGAATACCAATCAACGTTGATTGGTATTCAATTGAAGTTGAGCACGAACTCATGAGTATATACTTAATTTTTTTTCGAGACACTGGGGCCTGGTTTCGATAGAGGACAGAATTCGTGTTGGATAGGCATGTAATGTCCACCCATACTAACATAGGGCCATTTTAACCCTTTTCCAAACGACAGAATTTTATGACGGTACATTTTAAAAGCTGCAGCAAACGACAAAAACGGTGGAAATAGAGATAATGCTTTGTGTACAATATAGTCTGGAAGATATTGAGGAAAAAAGGAGAAAATGCTGATTATCAGCATTTTCTTCCTTTGTCTCAATGTTTTCCCAAGTCTATTCCATTAGATTAGTGACGTCAAAACCAGGTCTTATTTGGAAGGGTTTATAAGGACTTTTTAGCAGGCCTGTATTATGTTACAATTTTGCCTTGTCGAATTTTAGTTCAAGAATCGTTATAGATTCTGATTAACAACATTTTCCTATTTTGTTTCCATATTTTTGAGTTATATATCATTCACTGTTAGTAACACCCATATTTTCTGCAATAGCTTTCAGTACAGACCGCTCTAATTTTCTGTTGTTTTGTAAAGGTTTAAAGCATTTGAGAAAACCAAGTTACAAGACCAGCCTGTGAATTTATAAGCGTAATCTCATCAGAAAACATATTACTTCCACACATTTGTTTCGGGTCATGAAGAACCGATGAGAGAACAAAAAGGATCTTGATCAGACTGTGAACATGACCCGGCTGATCTGGATCCATGGTAGTTTCAAATACCGTAAAAGACTCTTTTTCAGATCCGGACTCATATACAGAACCTGAAGCCTGGCTAAGGAGAATTCTATACTTAATGGCAATGAATTTTGTGCTAAAGATAGACTGTGTTTAACGTTATGTTTTGATAAACCGTCGGTGTTTTTAAAAAATCTCGTAACCACGGCTTGAATCAAGCCGTGGTTACGAGATTTTATAACAACACTCACTAAATACTATTTGTTTGTCCGAAATTACGCCACGTATAACAGGATGAAATCGTTTCCTATTGTACTTTCCCAAGTTGTTTTCCTTGGTTTGATATCGTTAACCTATGTAGGCGAACAGCGCGATGCTCGGTCATGTTGATGTGGTAGTAGGCCTTTAGGAACAGGGGGATAACCACCCCCCACCCCCACCCCCCAAAAAAATTTAATAAAAAGTTGGACAAAAATGCGGAATTTTCCTTGGTTTACACTGCAAATTAAGGGAAATTCCAATTTAGCCCCTCCAATGTTCAGACACTGGCCCGGACAGGGGCTTGAGCCCCTAACTAGTGTAAATTTGCTTTCTACGGGTCTGGGTAGTACTGGTATGAGAAACAAAAGGAATACATGGGAAGGTGTTACAGCCGCCGCGATATGACCATAGCAATTGAAAGAAGCGTTAAACCCCAATAAAACAAACAAACTAAAGACGCGTGTCCCTTTTTAATGACACAGCAAGGTGAACTGTTCGAATGGTTGAGGTAAAGAAAACAATTCATCGCTCAAGTTTTAACCATGAGCAGTGATCGCACGTGCAACACGGTTTTGTGATCAATCCGTTCAACGTGTTTTTACGCTATGTCCTTGTTTTAATCCACATGTTTTACTCGACCCAGAGATCAAATTTTGAGAAAAAAATAAGAAAGTACTTTTATTCAGCGTTTTAATCCTGTGTCTAATTGTTTTCCCCAAGCATAATCTTTCAAGACGTGGTGGTGTTTTGGGGAGGACAAGGCTGTGACATTTTGTATTATATTGTATACTCAGTTCCAAAAGAAAGTGTGCACTTTTGCGTTTTACCTTTACCTTAATTTTCATGAAGTTAATGGCAATTTAGGGAGTAAAAGTGATATCATACTTTAGATTAGACCTTAAAGAAAATTGGCATCAAAACAGATGTCGATAGAATTGCTCATATTGCATACATATAGATCATTATGGTGTTGATGGTGTTGAGATTTGCACTCCTTACAGATTTTCCTGTAGATAGAGTTACAAGCTCATATGCCGTTGTAGGGTTTGGCCAGGCCTTCCAAGCCATTTCCACGTTAAAGCCTGAAACTTTCTTGAAGACGTTACGTCAACGTTAGTAAACGCTACGTTAGTAGTCTAGTGAATTGCCTTCGAACGTCGCAATAACGTTCTAAAGCGAATTTGTTTGCCTTTAAGATGCCATACAAATGGCCAATTGCTATTAGAACATAAATACCGTACAAATTCAAATTTTCGGAAAGTTTTTGTTTTCACCAGGTTCGGTCTTGCTCACCAACGTTAATTGTAATTCGTTTCACGCTAATGCAATATGTACAAATGTAATGAACATGTGGTTTTATGCTACGATATGCCAATAGCAGTGCATCGAGCGTAATTTCTGATCGATTACTCATCCAGCACGTGAAGCATACGTAAAACACTAAAAATTCAAAATCGCAATCAAACCAAAAATTCTTGTGTGCTATGTGATTTCTTCATCAATATATCGCTTGTCAATAGTCTTGAGATGTGTCGTACAAAATTTCCTTGTGGTAGACGGTATACTTTTCGAGATATTCAAAATTTAAAAGTGCACACTTTCTTTTGGAACTGAGTATATTTTGACAGCCAGTTTAACAACTGATGAGCCAGGGTCTGGAAGAAAAATATACGACCATATAATATTAATTATTGAGATCAATATGGGTTCATAATGCTACACACAGCCTGATTAAGGTCCATGTTATCCACTTATACTTTATTCGTGATCTACAGCAACTGTTACAGACGGGCAAAAGCAACGCCTCATTCATGCATATTTATATAATGCCTGATAAATGACTGATATTTGATTTATTGCGATTTAACCCTTTCCCAAACAAGACCCGGTTCTGACGTCCCTAGTAGAAAAGGCTTAAGAAAACATTGAGACAAAAGAAGAAACTGCTGATAACCAGCAGTTTCTCCCTTTGTCTCAATATTTTCTATGCCCTATTTTACACAAATGCAATCTTTAATAACAACCATTTTGTCATTTGTGGCAGTTTTCGAAGTGGATCACCCTAAAATTTTGTCGTTTGGGAAAGGGCTAACGCCTCTTTCAATTGCTATGGTAATATTCCGACTTCGTGTGAATTCTTTTTACGAGTGGACTACCTTAAATGTTCTGATAAAACTGGCCCCATGTTAGCACTGGTGGTGAACTCGGCCAAAGCGTGGGACGTTTTTTCGCGATCATAGTATTCCGTCGGTATTGTTATAAAATATCGTAACTACGGCTTCGATGAAGCCGTAGTTACGACATTTTGTAACAACACAGACGGTTTGTCAATAAATATTGGTTTACTCGGTCTATTTTTAGAACAAATTCATTGTTATTAGAAAAACTATCCAATCAGATCTTTAAACTCACATTTAAACGCAAAATATCTGTACCTTGTTGTAGCGAAAAACGTCCCTCGCTTTGGCCGAGTTCATCACCAGTGGTTAGTCTGGGTGGACAGTATAGACTGACCCAGCACGACTACTGTCCCCTATCGAATCCAATCCCCTTTTTGTCCTGTAGTCGATGCAACTTTTGTCCGTCTTCTTTTAAACTTTATCCTTCTCCATACTAAAGCCAAAATTGACACTACTGTCACAAGAAGGTTTCCAAACATCGAGGAAAAGAATGAGATATAGATATTTATACCCAGCATTTCTTTCCTTTTCCCCAATAGTTTCTGTGCTGTGAAATACATGTCATTTCTGGTTTAGCATATTATTGTTTTTACAGCGTTTCAGCTTTGAAAAGTATGCGGCCAGAGAAAGGATGTGGTCAGTTAATCCCTTCCGTAACAAGACTTGGTTGTGACGTAACAAGCGGAAAAGGCTTGTTGGAAAACCATTGAGATAAAAGCAGAAATTGCTGATAATATCTCCTTTTCTCTCAACATTGTCATGATATAGCATTAGCACTATTTCCTGTTATATTAATGATTTTTCTGACTGTAAGTCATGGCAAGCTTGACTGGTCTACAATTTCGCCGTTTATAAAAGGGTTATTTTATCTCAAAAACTATCTTATGGTAGTACAGATTTAACCCAGTACCAAACGGAAACATTTTAGAATGGTCCAAATTCAAATTATTGTCGCTTTTCAACGGAAAGCTCGTGTCATTTTGCAGCTCGTTTTTAAGCTGCAGTTAGGTTTTCGTTGAAAAGCAACGTAAGGCTGCAAACAACAATTTCAGGTAAATGAAACTTTATACATTTTTATGTCTTTTGGGGATAGAAAACATTGTGGGGAACAAAGGAATTGCTTGTTACAAGCAATTTCGTCATTTTCCACTATGTTTTCTAAAGCCATTATCTTGCGGGGAGTCAAAAAGAGTGATTATGTAGAATGGGTTAAAGGAGGTAGAGATCACATGAAATATTGGTTATGTTATTAATTTTGAATTTTAGAACAGGGAAAGCAATGCGAGAAAAGAAGAAAATGCTTATAATCAGCATATTCTTCTCGTTTTTAAATGTTTTTAATATTGTCTCTAATGAGTACGTCTATTTACGTCTTGTATTTGGAAAGGGTTAACCATTTTCGGGCGTTACATAACGGGTCAAAAAGAATGACTTTTTGGGATATCACGTGCACTGAACGGATTGATCACAAACCGTGCTGCACGTGTGATCTTTACTCACAACGGTATTTAAGGAACCAGGATTGAGCCAAGATATCAGTTGCTAGATTCTTCCGTTGGGATTCAGACGAAAGATTACGAAGCTTGGATCAATTCGACAATACAAGTATAAGGAATCAAGGTAAGATGTTTCTTTGTAAATGTGACAATAATTCGATTTCGTGCATTTTATTTTTTTTAGCCAATTACTGCATGGTAACGCCTTTTGACTCCTTAGAAGAAAAGGCTTGAGAAAACTTTGTGGAAAATGAAGAATTGCTTGTGACAAGCAATTTCTTCATTTTCCACAATGTTTTCTAACCCAAAATTTATCTTTTTTTTAAAATAACATTAATTTGAAATTGTCGTCTGCAACACCTTTCAAATTGGACAAGCCAAAATTTGGTCCTCTGGTAATGGGTTAATAAATTTTACTGCATCAGGCAAACGAGTGACATAGTAAATATGCCATACCATAAAGGGGGTGTCTCAAATCTGCCCACGCATGAATTTTCTTCTAATTCTGCATGGTGATAGAGGACCATATACAAGCTATGAAAATGCATTTAGTTTCTTAGATAATCCAAACTGGATTCCAAAAAGACACCTTGACTTATTCCCACTATGGCATGAAACATGGCCCCTTTTTCATGTGTCGCAAAACTTTAGTTTTGTGTATTTTCAAGATCTGTCAATTGAATTTGATCCGAGACACATAAGGCATTACATTCATACCAGAAAAGGTATTTGAGGAAATTATTATGAATGTTTTTTATTGAATTAATCATGAAAAGATGCATATTTTTCAGCAAAATTTTGGAAAAGAGTAAACTTGAATTCCAAAGTTAAGTATGTTGGAGTCTTTGTCAAGATTCCATATCATCACAAAAACTTGCTACATATTTCCTCTTACTTTGAGCCAAATTATATAGAAATCCAAAACCGGTAACAATGTCATAATTATAATACATATTATTGATGAAGGTGATGTTTTGGTCCAAAACTTGTATTCAGTAAAAATTGATTGTGCTCCTAAAAACATTTTTATATTCAGTAAAATCAACTGTAGCATACAGTACAAACCTACAGCAATATTCATGCCCAAAAAAACTCATTGGAAAAACATAGAATTAATATAAATATTACTTATATTTACAAAATTACATGTATGGAAGCCAAGATAGGCATACATATACACATTGCAAGTTTTCTTTACTATTTGGTCACATTGTCTATGCACCATTTTTAGTGAGACTATGACATGCAATAAATGTCAAGTCAAATGTTATGAAATTGAAAAGACGCTTAGAACCGGTACGGTAAAGCATCAAAAGGTGCCCTTCCGGGCAACCGATACATAACCAAATATTTTTGCTCTAAGCGCCCCTTATTAACTAACATGATATGGAAGCACCCCCTTTGATTCAGTAAAAGACTGTTACAGCATTATATCTTTTCATTTACACAGTTGAAAATGTGCTTGGTTATATCAAAAGGTGGCCCTATTGGGATAAAACAGGGTGCAATTATTTCGTCAAATTATTTTTCTGACCATAGCTTAACCTGTATTGATACACAATTTATACACATTTCAATGATGTCATATGATTAACATGTTGTTTAGCCATCAATAGCCCTTAATAGTTACATGGGAGCTGGATTATTTGTTTCTTTTGCATCACGACAATATTTTCACTTTTGCACGATTGTCAAATGCCAACAGAGAAACCGGTGCTTTTTCTTATTTGCTTTCTCAAGTATCAAAAGATCTATAAATAACTCTTGCTGTTAGCTTTCATGAATCAAGGCTGACTTAAATAATTTAAAATGATTTTTTTAGACAATTTCCTCTCTTTTTTGTAAAGTAGGTACACCTGGGACAAGATCTAATGTGACCCTGGACAAAAATATTGTAACCAACTTTGAAGTCTACCCCTAAGCAAACTTACATACAAAAATTAAAACCTCATGGCTGTGTAAAGCTTTACAAAAAGAGCTTATTTTTATTATATGAAATGTTTCCCCTTTTATGCTGCCACAGCAACAAAAGTTTATGACAAAAAGAAATTCTAATACACAGAGTTGTACTCCTTTAACCCGAGGATACTTTTTATCAAGTTTCAAAAAGATTTACATATCAGATTGGGAGAAAAAAGAATTTTTGAGAAAATGCCAAGAGACAGACAGACACACGGACAGATGACAGGAAATAACCGAAAAAATGCATTGCATCTTGATTTATCCTCAGGTAAACTAAAATAACCAAAAAAGTAAACAAAACATTTGAAAAAAGTCATTTTTAAAAAATCTTAATTTTGTCCATTCTTGGAAATGTGCACTATTCAGGGGGAAATTCCAAAAGCAACATTTTACCGGTTTTATTTTTTCTCGATATTTCACAAAAATCATCAGTATATTTGTGCGCAACTTTTACATAATTTTCAAATCTTGACAAAAACTGGAACAAAGAAAATTTTTGAACAGAATTTGCTTAAAATATTTAAAAACAATGAATTTTTGGGTTACCCCCTTACACCAGTTGATATAAAACAATTTTTTGTACATAATTATATATATTTTTGTTTCATACAGGATCACGGACTACTGGACATTATTTATAGAATAAATTACGCGATGAAACTAACAACCAGAACGCTTGCACACTGTTTTAATCAGGGTACCCTCTTTTTTCATGGTGAAAACTTAAAATTCTGAGAAAATTGTTTTCTGGAATGTTCGATTTGAAACATTTCATGAATATGAACCGTTATCTAGTGTACTAACTTCACGCCAAATTTCATTAAATTCCGAGCGTGGGCAGACTCCCATGTTATTTTTCCTATTCGTGAGACACCCCCTTTTCGAATGTTGGCAGAAGACCGAAAAAGACCAGCTGATACGTCCGTGCTTTACTTCTGTAATTTAAAAAGTCGCACTTTCAAGAAAAGCAACGCTAATCGGTATTTTGATTCGCGCTTTCCTTGCAAAATGGGCATTACGCTGCTTTTCAACAAAAACCTCGTAACTGTGGCTTAAAAACGAGTTGCAGTTACGAGGTTTTTGTTGAAAAGCGACGATATGCCAAACAGGTTTGTGAATATCTGATCAGAGCCATGCTGGCTTAATAGTAAAGACTGGGGTTCGATTTTATTTAAGTAAAAGGAGCAAATTTTTAATCTGATAAATCGTCGGTGTTATAAAATCCATCCCATATTTAGGAGATTTTATAACACCCACGAATTACTTGTTTGTCCGAAATTACGTCAACGTTGACTGGATAAAATCGTTCCATATATACTACCCTTTCTACTAGAGATAAGCAAGTTCTAGTGCGATGAAATCTCCAGTCTTGTAGGTCTTCGTGAAAGAAAACTTCTGAGGACCAGTTTAACAGACTTTTCCTCTTTCTCTATGCAATTGCCAACTTGTTATATTAGCTTATTTACTAGAATGTTTTATCGTTAAATTTCATTACACAGAATGATGTTTTTTTATATTCTTTATGTCTGTCTGTCCGTCTGTCTGGCTGTCAGTCTGCAACTTAAGTTGAAAACATACTATTAGCCATGGGGGGGGGGGGGGGGGGCACTTGTATTTCACAAATACACCTCGTTCTTTGATATTTTCTCGAAATATATTTTTATCCAATGTCAACTTTATACCGGTATTTCCCATTGGCTATTTTTATTCGACTTCGACATAACATGTGTATCAAAACCTTGGCACGTATGTGCAGGCTGGTCTTGTTCTATCCTGCCTGCCAAATGCAAGGAAAAATTCTGGAATTCAACATGATCAGTGTTAAGGCCTGGTCATTTACGATTTCACGTCCACAACACGTCCGTATTACGTCCAAAATTATACTGCTCGGTTATCTAGTTTTAGAATGTTATACGTGCTACGGTCGTTATGTGGACGTGGAATTGAGTATGTGACTAGGCCTTTAGCAATATTTTCAGATGTGGAGCCACTCGGCTATTGTTTTAATTTTGATGACGATAACTAAAGAGGGAGTGGTTACTCAGAGTACTACAGGAGCAGTTACTCCCACTAATACAGAAGCGGTTACTACAACTAATACAGGAGCGGTTACTCCCACTAATACAGGAGCGATTACTACTACTAATACAGGAGCGTTTACTACTGGTACTAGTTCTACAGAAGCGGTTTCTACTAGCTCTACAGAGGCGGTTACTACTACTAATACAGAAGCGGTTACTACTACTACAGGAGCGGTTACTACTACTAATACAGAAGCGGTTACTACTACTAATACAGAAGCGGTTACTACAACTAATACAGAAGCGGTTACTACTACTAATACAGAAGCGGCTACTACTACTAATACAAAAGCGGTTACTACTACTAATACAGAAACGGCTACTACTACTAATACAGAAGCGGTTACTACTACTAATACAGAAGCGGTTACTCCTAGTACTACAGAACTTGTAACACTACCAGTAAATTACTTTGGTAAGTAAACACCGATCACCAGCCGTGGTCAATCGCTTGGCTCATTACCACACGGCTAATTTCTAGACTGGTCCAAATTCAAAGACGTTGCAGGCGACATTTTCAAGCTAATGAATTTACAAATTTTTGGTCTTTAGGGGGTAAAAAAAACCTTGTGGAAAATGAGGAAATTGCTTGTCACAAGCAATTTCCTCATTATTCATTTTTTCCATAGCCTTTATCGTTTGAGGAGTCAAAACGAGCCAACGTGTTGGAATATGTCAACTCGTTGCCACAGAATGACGCCTTAGGACGACCCACGGGATAAAGACTTTGAAAAACATTGTGGAAAAGGAAAGAATTGTTTATCACAATGCTTTCTACCAGGAAATACTCAAAATGTAAATTTTCATGCATTTGAATTTTGTTCGGCCACATCTTTGCATCTTCGCTAGCCAAGGTTGAACCCACCTACGTTTGTATTCACCCTTGGCGGATTTAGTCCGATTTTCTTGAAATCGCGAAGCGCCGCCTAGCGGTTGTTCTGCTGGTTGTTTACGTCCATTATTGATGACGTCATTAACGCGCGTTGTCTTTCGCGTCATACGTCAAGCGGTTTTTGTAAAAGTAAGCTGCTTTTTGGGTCGAATTGTCGAAAGTATAATAATTCATCGATTAAAGTTAGGGAATTCCTGTCTACTGCAGTGAAATTCTTAAGAAAAATCGCCCATCTTCGCGTTTTTGAGTTGCAAATGCAATGCTTTTTCCCGCCCGTTGCCATGATTTGGTTACTCATAACAAATGTAACAGTCGACAATCTGATTGGTTCCAGCGAGACCTCGCTGGAACCAATGAAAACGCTTTCCAGGAGACCAAGAAAATCGGACTAAATCCGCCAAGGGTGAATACAGAAACGACGTTACGTCGTAGATGTCACCCTTGGCTTGCGAAGATGCATCTTTGTGGTTACCCCTTTCCCCCCAAAACATTTGATTTGACAGGTTACCCCTTTCCCAAAAAGCATTTAATTTGACAGGTCCAATTTGATAGCAGAAGTTAAACTATTTTTCTTAGAAGTAGAAAAGCGCGGAAAATATCGAGACAAAAGGAGAAAATGCTCGTCGCAACGATTTCTTTTTTCTTAAAATATTTACTTTCTAAAAGTTATGTTTTAACTTGGATTCAAAATTTAGAGAGTGGTCTAATTTGAAAGTTAGAAAAAATGACACAATCGATTTTAATAACGATATGAATTATGTACCAAATAGCAGAGAAAATAATGAGACAAAAGGAGAAATGCTTATTATCCGCATTTTTACCTTGTCTCATGTTTTCCCAAGCCTTCAAATTCCTGTCTTGTTTGGGAAAGGGTTAAAGCTTTTTGACTATTATTTCAGAATGTTACCCGAACCAGACAATCAAGTTCACAAACCCTGACTCCGGCCTATATACGTACTACAAGGCGTTTTATGACGTGGCCGGTACAGACACGGATTGTGTGGTTGCCGCTGATGATTCCAATAATTATGCCTTTATGGACTGTGCCTCAACTGTAAGTTTATATAAACTTAATCTTTTCCATAACACGATCTGTTACAGTTTATTGGTTAGGAATATAACACCTCTTTCAAGAGTTACCCATCCCTTAAAAGAGAAACTTGGAAAGTACGTATGCAAATAACATATTATGATAAACATTTACTCATTTTATCATAATTTTTTTCATATCTATATTATAATGAACATATATACATATTTCATATACATGCATGCATGTTTTGCTGTCTGCAACACGTTCCACATTCAAACCGTATGTTTGTTCTTTGAGAATGGGTACATTTCACCAGTGTCTGACAATTCGTATCAATCATATTTCTAAATTATGAGCATATTTAATATGTAAACGCATAGTAATTCGAGTGCTAATTCCGTGCAGATAGATCATAGTCGAGACTGTTCGCATTTCTTTGTTTTTTCATTACATGTATGTTTAAAATCCACACATAACAACAAGACATGTCCCATTATCAAACAGCAAACTTTTGAACTAGTCCAAATTCAAAGACATTGCAGATTTGTAAGGATTTTTTTTTTTGGAAGAAAAGATTTTGGAAATTGAAGAAATTGCTTGTCACAAGCAATTTCTTCAATTTCAAAAAATAAACCTTTACCTTGTGGAGGCGTCATTATATGGAAATTAATTATCTAAAGTTATCTAAATTTTATTTCAATTTATCATCCATCAATACCTTGGCACATGTGTATATTTCAGACGGCTACTGTTACGCTGTATATTTCTAACAGAGATTTGAGTGGAGATAACAACATTCTGTCAAGACATTCAACAACCTTTACATTCAGGTGTATGACCGAAACTTCGCACAACAGGACTTTGTCCAACGCATTGAATGTCAAGTAAGATTTCTACCTTTATATGATACAATTTATGAACAGTCAGCCAAAAACGTACCTGGGAAGTCTATAAAACATTGCAAGAAACAGATAAGACCTAAAAGGCGTTAGCAAGGCATCCATAATGGGGAACCGTAGCCGGTTTCCTCCCCTGAATACTCTCTGGAGAATAGTCGGTCCTAATAAATGGTCTTCTTGGATTTTACCGTAGGCTTCTTTGCACCATAAAATTAACAACCAACACAGATAACAAAGAAACGCTTTTATTAATCCCTAAGCATAATTCAAATTTCACGTGTCATTATGTTTTCCCTTTTAAGAATTTATATGAAGAAAAGAGTTTTATTGATCAGCAAAATGTTTTATTCAAAATAAAAATCGCAACTTCCCCATAGACATTAAGGATAAAAACAAAGGTAATTTGCACAATGGGCCGTCTGAACGATTGGTGCCCCTCTGTTTTTTTTATTGGAAAACAAGGGAAGATAACCGGCTACGGTTCCCCATTATCCAAAAGAGAAGTTTTGATCTGCGCAGTCTGAGTGGCTAGGGTCGATGCATTTCACACTTCCCGTAACATGCCTTTTAATAGCGTGACTGCATACAATTATATGATAATGAAAAACACGATAAGACGAAGCTGAATCAAACATATATGGCATAGTTATATTTTGATAAACATTTTAGATTCATAAAATCATCCTGTAGTGAAACGTTTCAACCCTAGCCACAGTGTATAATCACGTGACTCAGAATTTCCGATAATCTTCAATATCTCTTTTAATACTTGACCAATTTGGATTCGGTTTGAAACAGAGAAGGTGGGAAATGCCAGGAATAAGCTGGACGTGTTGGGTTTTTGAAAAACCAACTGATAAAAAAGTTATTGAAGATAAACCAAATTTTGGTTTATCTTCAATAACTTTTTTATCGGTTGATTCAAAAATCAACCACGTTCATCTAGTGCGTTACGTCTGTCCACATTCTCTGCTTTAAACCGAATTCAAATCGGTCCAGTATTTACAAAATCATTGAAGGTTTTCCGAAAATATTGTATCACGTGATTATACACCGTGCTAGTTATCATATGCTGTCCAAGCAGACTGATTTATGTCGTATGCTTGTTGCACTTCCCAGGGGGGTCCATTTTGGCGTAACAGATCACATGCGCCCGTCATATTCCCAAAAAAGAGTTTGGGTTTATTGGGGTTTTACGCTGTTTTCAACTGACAGGGTCGTATCGCGGCGGCTGGAGCACATAACCATGGATTCCTCTTGTTTCTCAAACCAGTACTACCACAACAGTGACAACACCCTTACCGAGCCTCCAGCTGCCCACTTAGGTTAACGACTCCCAAAAAGAGGTTAACTTGGTAGGAATGTTCATTTGGATGCACCGAGATGTTGACGTTCAAGACACTCATTTTGTAAAACGTCTATTCCTAACTTCTGAGTTATTGCCCCTGATATAGCTATTTCATCGCTTTTCTGACATCTTTGAACAAGAAAAGTAATGACTTCTTACCCTTACGAGAATATCGTCGATTTTCAACAAAAATCTCGTAGATGCAGTTTAAAACAAGCTGCAGTTTCGAGGTGTTTGTTGAAAAGCAGTGATATGTGTATCTATAAGACATTTCTATCACATTTTCATTTAACTTTCAAATGGCTTGTTTTGGGGTCATTGGTAAAACTTTGACTTTGACGCCAAAGACTTTGGGTAATTCGCCCACCACTCGGGTCTTTCTGATGAGACTTTAACCCTTTCTCAGACAACACATTTAGACATCTTCAATTTTAAAGTTGGTGCAAACGACCAATATTTTTGTTCATGAAGATATAATTTGTATACAATAAAGGACAAAAAGTATTGAGACAAAAGGTGAAAATGCTGGTTATCAGCAATTTCTTCTTTTGTCTCATTGTCTTCCCATACTTTTCTGTAAGGTACGACAAACCAGTTCTTGGGTTTAAATAATACATTGAGAGAATGTAAGAGTTCAGATTAAATCTGTAATATTTTCCGTTGCAGTATTTCTGAAACTGCCGAATCGGACACACCCGAATACAACATCACTTCGGCATTTTTCGACCAGTCCGGCAACTTAGTTACACAAGCGACTGTCGGAGATTTAGTGTATTACGTCATCATAGGACCAGGTCAGTCACATTTAAACCGATTACCACACAATGGCTCTTTTTGAATCCCTGCAAAATAATGACAATAGAAAACGTCGTGGAAAATGAAGAAATTGCTTGTGACAAGCAATTTCTTCATTTTCCACAATGTTTTCCACCCAAAAAGACCTAAAAAATAAAAATTCCATTCACTTGAAATTGTCGTCTGCAGAATCTTTCAATATGGACCGCCCTAATTTTTTTTCGTTTGGTAATGGGTTAAGTTATTTCATCCATCATTAGATACTAAACACTTCGTGCAATTCCGCCCCCATCTTCGGGACTTCGAAGACAACCGAAATTGGTGAGAATATCCGGATTTCATCCGGGTTTTAAAAGAGAATATCCGGATTTTATCCGGGTTTTAAAAATCCGGATAACCTCGTTAATCTCCACTGCCCCGGATAACGTCAAAGTTGCTGTCATTTTGTTGAATACATTTGCAGTTGTAATACTGATGTCGATTTGATAACACGAATTTAAACAGTATTAACCGTAATTCGACCAAGGCCTATGGCCTGTTTCGTCAAAAGATTTAAGACTTACTTTTGTCTTAGCAAAGAAAAGCTTAACACATTACCAAAGGATAACAAAAAAGTCATTTATAGACTGGTCCAAATTCAAAGATACAATGTATTGCTAACAACAATTTCAATGAAATCTAAATTTTTTGGTCTGTCTGGGAAGAAAACATTGTCGGAAATGAAGAAATTGCTTGTAACAAGCGATTTCTTCATTCTGCACGGTGTTTTTTTTTTTTTTTTTTTTTTTTTTTTTTGAAGCAATTATCTTATGAGGAGTCAATAGGAGTCATTGTGTGTGAATGAGAAAATTCATTTCATATGGTTTGGATTATTCGTGATCCGCGGTTCAAAACGCATGTTTTCTCATTTTTACAGCCGAATACAGCTTGAAGCCCCTACAGTGTAATGCTACTGGAGAAAACAATGAGAATGCCATACTTATTACTGACGGGTAAGTACTCACTTAAAAAAAATAAATATACATATCTTATTGCCCCTTTTATCGAGAGATCGGGGGCATATTGTTTTACTCATGTCCGCCCGTCTGTCTGTCCGACTGACTGTCTGTCCGAAAATTTAACATTGTGCCATTTCACGAAAAATATACGACAACCAAAGCTGAAATTTGATATATAACTTCCTTTCAATGTTATATATCTTTTCCATGCTATATGGCCTTCCCGAAGGTCATCTGGTAATCATTATCAACCCTTAACACGAAAACTTTACAAACTCATCTTTTACCTTCGTAGCCTGATTATTTCATTTTCACATATACTGAACATAAAAAGAAACTTTCGCCAAGTTTGACTGTAGATAAGTATATTTTTGCAAACAGAACGAGTTTAAAGCTACTACATGTACAGGCCTGTATGTGTGTATGTTGTGCCTAATCTTAGTTTTTTGCCTTATTTCGAAATTGGGCATGCCTATTTTCGAAACTGGGCACGGAACTTTGCCTAATTTCGTAACTGGGCATCCATTTTCGAAATTATGATTCAGTAAGTTCCGTGTGTCATGCAGAATTATTTCTGTCGAGTTTTTCGCTGATTTATTGATAATTGAATCAAATAACGCCCGAAATGTTGATATTTTTTACGGTTTACTGCAACAGTGTCATGCAGAACTACTTCTGTCGATTTATTCTCGCTTTTTTTCCTCGCTGATTTATTAGAAACGAATCGAACAAGGACATAATGATTATTTTACGGTTTACTTTGATTTTTGATGCTTCCTACGTACTCGTTGCTGCCGCGGATCAAGGATTTCTGTGTCACACACAGTGATGGGGTTAGAATTTATAGATAGAAAGGCTCGTTTAACTTTTCCAAGTATTACACAATTTTGACGGAATTTCTGCATTGAAATAAAACAATCAGGCTGCAGAGACAGTGGCAGATCCAGAGGGGGTGCGGGAGTCAAACGAACCTCCTCTGAATCCTAATTATTTCAATTTCATGTAAAAATTCAGTCAGAATTTTGTAATAATAAGAGAACGAACAACCTTTTTGTAATTTCGAACTCCCTTACAAAGTCTGGATCTGCCGCTGAGAGGGATTTCCTTTGAACCTCGAAAACTCCCCCACCCATTGGATACGCCACTGCATTGTAAACGACTTACGTGTACACCAGAATGTAAAAACTTCATCTGTGGGTCCCAGTCGAAAACGAAAGTACAGTGCCATTCCCTAAACGAACCTGTCTCCTGGTGTATTGATGTTTATCCACAAAGAAATACGGCTTTTTTATGTGAATTTTCTGATAGAATTAGGTCACAGGATAAATGGTGTCATCAGGACGTTGCGAGGTCGTACTGTAAGCGGAAGCATGCGTACTTATTAGAATGATTATAATAGTATAAGATCCATTTCTCGCTCTGATTTTATTATCATTATTATTCCAATGCATTTAAGCCGGGCATTAAATCATCAATTTACAAATCATTAATCTATCATAAATCATATTTAATTTCAAATGCAATATACACTTTTTGGGTATTTTTATCAAATTAAAAAGTGGGCCTTTTTGAACTGGGCCTTTTTGGTCATTTACACTAGGACTAGGCATTTCTGGTTACAGACCCTATACCCTTGCCGGCATGGTGGGACAAATTGTCTGGTTAAGTAGAGTCGGTCACATGTTCTGACCAGCATGAGGGAGGGATCGGTTGGTTTGGCTAGGTTGATTGCTTGTGCTGGCTGGCATTGTGGGAGGGGATCAATTAGTTTGTCTAGCTTGGTCACTTGTTCTGGCGAGCATGGCAGGAAGGATTGGTTTCTGGCCAGCAGGGTGCGAAGGATCGGTTTGTGTGGCTGGGTCGGTCGCTTGTTCTGGTCATTATGGTTGGAAGGATCGGCTTGTTTGGCTGAGTTGGTCGCTGGTTCTGGCCAGCACGTTGGGAAGGATTGGCTTATTCAGCTTGGTCGGTCTCTTGTTCTGGCAATCATGGTGGGACGGATCGGCTTGTTCGGAAAGGTCAGTCACTTGTTCTGGCCAGCATGGTGGGACGGACCGGCTTGTTCGGAAAGGTCGGTCGCTTGTTGTGGCCAGCACGGTGGGACGGACCGGCTTGTTCGGCTGAGTTGGTTGCTAGTTCTGGCCAGCACGGTGGGACAGATCGGCTTGTTTGGAAAGGTCGGTCGCTTGTTCTGGCCAGCACGGTGGGACGGACCAGCTTGTTCGGAAAGGTTGGTCGCTTGTTCTGTCCAGCACGGTGGGACGGATCAGCTTGTTCGGAAAGGTTGGTCGCTTGTTCTGTCCAGCACCGTGGGACGGACCGGCTTGTTCGGAAAGGTCTGTCGCTTGTTCTCTCCAGCACGGTGGGACGGACCGGCTTGTTCGGAAAGGTCGGTCGCTTGTTCTGTCCAGCACGGTGAGACAGACCGGCTTGTTCGGAAAGGTCAGTCGCTTGTTCTGGCCAGCACGGTGGGACGGACCGGCTTGTTCGGAAAGGTCGGTCGCTTGTTCTGGCCAGCACGGTGGGACGGACCGGCTTGTTCGGAAAGGTCAGTCGCTTGTTCTGGCCAGCATGGTGGGACGGACCGGCTTGTTCGGAAAGGTCGGTCGCTTGTTGTGGCCAGCACGGTGGGACGGACCGGCTTGTTCGGCTGAGTTGGTTGCTAGTTCTGGCCAGCACGGTGGGACAGATCGGCTTGTTTGGAAAGGTCGGTCGCTTGTTCTGGCCAGCACGGTGGGACGGACCAGCTTGTTCGGAAAGGTTGGTCGCTTGTTCTGTCCAGCACGGTGGGACGGATCAGCTTGTTCGGAAAGGTCGGTCGCTTGTTCTGTCCAGCACGGTGGGACAGACCGGCTTGTTCGGAAAGGTCTGTCGCTTGTTCTCTCCAGCACGGTGGGACGGACCGGCTTGTTCGGAAAGGTCGTCGCTTGTTCTGTCCAGCACGGTGAGACAGACCGGCTTGTTTGGAAAGGTCAGTCACTTGTTCTGGCCAGCACGGTGGGACGGACTGGCTTGTTCGGAAAGGTCGGTCGCTTGTTCTGGCCAGCACGGTGGGAAGGACCGGCTTGTTCGGAAAGGTCAGTCGCTTGTTCTGGCCAGCATGGTGGGATGGACCGGCTTGTTCGGCTGAGTTGGTTGCTAGTTCTGGCCAGCACGGTGGGACAGATCAGCTTGTTTGGAAAGGTCGGTCGCTTGTTCTGGCCAGCATGGTGGGACGGACCAGCTTGTTCGGAAAGGTTGGTCGCTTGTTCTGTCCAGCACGGTGGGACAGATCAGCTTGTTCGGAAAGGTCAGTCGCTTGTTCTGGCCAGCACGGTGGGACGGATCGGCTTGTTCGGAAAGGTCTGTCGCTTGTTCTCTCCAGCACGGTGGGACAGACTGGCTTGTTCGGAAAGGTCAGTCGCTTGTTCTGTCCAGCACGGTGGGACGGACCGGCTTGTTCGGAAAGGTCAGTCGCTTGTTCTGGCCAGCACGGTGGGACGGATCGGCTTGTTCAGAAAGGTCGGTCGCTTGTTCTGTCCAGCACGGTGGGACGGACCGGCTTGTTCGGAAAGGTCAGTCGCTTGTTCTGGCCAGCACCGTGGGACAGATCGGCTTGTTCGGAAAGGTCGGTTGCTTGTTCTGGCCAGCACGATGGGAAGGATTGGCTTGTTCGGCTGAGTTGGTCTCTTGTTCTGGCCATCATGGTGGGATGGATCGGCTTGTTCGGAAAGGTCAGTCGCTTGTTCTGGCCAGCACGGTGGGACGCATCGGCTTGTTCAGAAAGGTTGGTCGCTTGTTCTGTCCAGCACGGTGGGACAGATCGGCTTGTTCGGAAAGGTCGGTCGCTTGTTCTGGCCAGCACGATGGGAAGGATTGGCTTGTTCGGCTGAGTTGGTCTCTTGTTCTGGCCATCATGGTGGGATGGATCGGCTTGTTCGGAAAGGTCAGTCGCTTGTTCTGGCCAGCACGGTGGGACGGATCGGCTTGTTCAGAAAGGTCGGTCGCTTGTTCTGGCCAGCATGGTGGGACGGATCGGCTTGTTCGGAAAGGTCGGTCGCTGGTTCTGGCCAGCACAGTAGGAAGGATTGGCTTGTTCGGCTGAGTTGGTTGCTAGTTCTGGCCAGCATGGTGGGAAGGATCAGCTTGTTCGGCTGGGTCGGTCACTAGTTCTGGCTAGCATTGTAGGGAGGAGCGGCTTGTTCGGCTGTTTTGACAGCCCTTAAAGATACAGTTTGGCCTCTACAGCTTATTGAGCAGGGAAAAATGCAGGGAAAAATGCTGAGTATGGTATTTTTCACAGAAAGGGCTTCCCCTGTTTAAATGGTTTTACAATCAGCTCACTATTTTGAGTTAGTTATCTTGAAAGTCTAAATGAAATTAGAACATATCAAATTAATTAACACAAGTATGCAGATCTATGGTAGATCACATTTATTTAGCAGATGAAAAGCTTCATAATGAATCTTGTTTGCTTTAAAAGAACCATTTCGAAAATGCCGACATTTAACTTAATGAAACCATTTTAATTTCGGTGGTTAGAAAGCCCAAAGCAATGGATCTAATTCAGGCTCCGAAAAAATGTGGAACTTCAACTTAAATAAATGGAATCGAGTGTAGATATGATTTTAATGGCAATATTATCTATAATTTTGATGTACTGCTGAACGTGTAAACAAATTGATAAAAGCAGAGACATAATTATAATATAATATTTATCTATATCTCTGATAAAAGATAAGGTACGAAATGCTTAGGGTACGAATCAACTTCCGCGCAAACGGAACGAGAATGTTCCGTATGTTCTGTTCGGTACGGAACTTTAGCTGTTCGGTACCGAACTTTTATTGGAATAAAAAGTGCTTAAAATGATTTTGTAAGTGCAAACTGTGATACCTCCCTAAAAACGGATATTTTGAAGAAGAGTTCTGCACAGAAAATGGCCCGATATACATTAAAATAATTATAAATAAGCTATTTCGCCGAGTTTCGAAATTAGGCAAATGAGTTCTGCAGGGATTTGCCGAATTTCGAAAATAGGCAAAAACGAAAATCGGCACAATATGTACATCTAAGTGACACCATTGAACAATTAACACATACTTTGCGAAAGTTTCTTTTTCGGTTTAGTGTAGAAAATCAGTCAAAATACTTTTTTACACTGTGAAAACGACCCCTCTCTTTGTATGTTTGAATATCCTTAATAGAAAACCTGGATCCACCACAGCGACCTATCGTTTTGTTTATAATTACAGTTGCAGTAACGACTACGGTCTATTCCACGACTTCACTGAAACTACAGTGGGACAGGAGAACCATTATAACGTTTCTCTAAACGTATTCAAGTTTTATAAATCTGACACTGTCACTATGACATGTAACGTGGAAGTGTGTATTGGTGCGGGAGATTGCTCCTTTGTAAGTAATGTTTTATCTTCAAAGTTATACATACATGTATACTAAACTAAAAACTAAACTAAAGTGACCGTCATACATGCCTTTTTGGTCATAACATAGGGTTAAGGTAGTCCATTCCTAATAAGATTCGCTGGACGTCGGAATTATTCGGGCGACGTCGAAAACATTCGGCGGTGGAACTTTCCACCGCCGAATGTTTCCGACCGCGCCCGGGGTTCGGATAAGTAACGACGCCGCTCGGAAAAAAAAGATGTTTTATAAATTTCAAAATGGCCACATTACGGATATTCTATCTTAACATTTACTTTTTGTGTTTAAAGTTACCTCAAAACAGTTACAGTAACATGATTGTAACGTTGAAGTGTGCCCCTCTCCATTTATATAGCTCTCGATAAATGACCTGACAGAGCAGCCCATGCTAACCTAAACTGGTGCCCATTATATACGATGTATATTAATCTTTAAAATGTAGTGTATCAGAGACGGGAACTAGTCTAATGATAAACGAATGAGATGCTCAGCCAGGTCATTTATCGGTAGCTATAAGTACAGTTCATATTCAAAGATATACATGAGTTGGTGAATATTATGATATAATACAGTACTTCACAACGCCCGTTTCTACATATTCAAGTTCAAAGTATAAAATAGATCTAATACAGTTACTGTAAACAAGGCGGAGAATCACGTGTCACAACAAATACAAGAGATGTTTATTAGCAGGGAACGATTTTATCCAGTTAATCGTGACGTAATTTTGGACAAGCAATAGATATTTCGAAGGTGTTATAAGATCTCGCAACTACGGCTTGATTTAAGCCGTAGTTACGAGATTTTATGACAACAACGACTGTTAATCAAAACATAATGGTATATCCTGTCTATTTTTACCGCAAAATTATTCGCTATTATGTTATGCATAAAAGCATCAAATTTTACATTTCAGAGTTGTTCTGGAGCTGGAAGGCGTAAGAGAAAAGTAACCATAACAAACGAGGTTAAGCGAGACGTAAGTGACGTCAGAGACGATTATAAGACGTCAATGACGGGCAATACATTACGTATACTCGACGTGGCTTTGGGAGGATCGGTGACAATTTCGGGTAGGGTAATAGGCATATGGCCTACGTGTAAATTGCTTTAAAACATGTTATAGCCTGTAAATATTAACCCGAACGCGACGAATATGCAATGAGTAATTGTGACACGAATAATCAATACTCGCCAGCAATCCTCACTGTCGAGCAGAGTCGATAGTTTCCATAAGCATTGGTACTTTGTATTATGCAATTGCTTCTCATGTCAATATATGTTGGAGAGAGATTTATCCGCAACACAATTTCTCATTGCATATTCGACAGGTTCAGGTCAATATTTACGGACTATAAACATGTTAAAATAACCGAGTAAACATTCGAGATACAACGGTCGCTTTGACATACTGTAGAACTCTTGGCCTGTGCAATACATAACTTGAAATTCAAATCTTATTCCACGCCATCAATCGACATAAAGTAAGAATTCTAAATTGTAAACATTAAAAACCGACAACGCCAAAGCATTCCTAAATAAATATTGTCGACACCGAAATTACATTACAATTCGTCTGAATGGACGAGACGTATGTCTCGGCCAGTTGGATTGATTGTTGTGTATTTTTAAGTTAAAGTGACATTTCACAATAATTTGTACATACATTTTACTTTTATTCTATCTGAAAGAGCATGTTTTCTTATGAAAATTCTGAAAAGTTCAAACCAAAATATTAAACCGTTTACGAGAAATGTATATTTTTGTGCTAAGATTAAACAAATTGTTGTGGACAACAGTTCAGATTTATATAGAATTTGTCATTCCTGTCTCAACTTTAATCGCATATTTTGCGCTTATAAATTACAAATTCAAAAAACTGATAGCATTTCTACTCATTGGAATAAGCAATCTTTGCATCAAGACATACTTTTAAAAAAATTAAATTAATGTGAAATGTCACTTTAAAGGAGGTGGCAGTTAATTCAAAATTTAATGTAACTTTAATTTTTTTCTAAATATTTCGTTTCAGGTTCGGCACAATGTTTAATCTCGATGTTGATGCTTCTTTCCACGATGTTTTGGTGAACCTGTCGTTATCGACCGCCCTCAACATATTCGGATTTTTGATGAATTATCCATTTATACTGTTATAAAAACCCGTTTCTGATTAAACTGACAAGCAAGTTAGATTATTTATTTGTTATGTATTTTCAATGACCTAATTCGCTTACTATTTCAACCCGTTTCCAAACAAGACATTGGTAAAATACTGAGGCAAACGAAAACATGCCGTTGTCTAGCATTTTTCCTTTGCCTCAATGTCTTTCATGCTATTATGTACAGAGATCCTATCTTTAACGAAATCCTTTTTGTCGTCTGAATCAGATTCCTTATTTGACCACCCTTAACTTTTGTTGTTTGGATAAAAGTTGAATCTTTACGACAGTCCACCATTTATGAGATTTACGCGATATCGGATTTATTCGAGCGTCGTCGCAAACATTCGGCGGTGGAACGTTCCACCGCCGAATGTTTACGATGTCGCCCGAATAGGTTCAGATACAAAACGAATTTTTACGACGTCACATGAAAAAAAATTGGCATGAGGTGAATCTCATTATGCGGGGCGGGGCGGTGGTGGAGGGGCTACCTTATAATTATTTCTAAATCACAGAACAATCCGTCCGTTTCGGCGCTAAACAGACTTGTTTGTTGTACCATATAAAATTAGACTGGAGATAAGATGGTTTTCTAATTTTCTGCCAGTCTATTCCAGATTTTTAACGACATCGAAAGTGAACAATTATTAACCACTTCTAAATTAAAAAAAAAAAATTCGCCGACCTCGTGCTAAAGGCAATGGAAAGCATTTTGGAAAATGAAGAAATGTTTGTGTCAAGAAATTTCTGCATTGTCCACAAGGTGTCCTACCCATAAAGACAAAAATGTAAAATAGCATTAACTTGAAATTGTTTGCATCTTGTTTGAATTTGGACATGTTTAGAAATTTTGCCGTCTAGTAATGGGCTGAGACAAGCCTTAATCAGAAATTCTACCATACCATACCGTGCTGGTCCTTCAACTTGGAATTTGAAATATATTTATTTTTGCTGTTTTGCTGTTGTTCTTTTACTAACGGCTTAACACTGTATGAAAAGACAATGTTGTAGATCAGTTTAATTTGAAAGCTGGTGCATATGACAATGTTTGTTTAATGAGATAGAGTTTATATACAATATAAAGCAGTGAACATTGAAGGAAAACGGAGTTAACGCTGATTTTCAACATTTTCTTCTTTTGTTCCAATGTTATCCAAGATGTTTCTTTTGATGGCATCAAAACCAAGAATTGTTTATGAAACGTTCAATACTATCATACACAAGTTTTATTTGTTATAGAATCGGAATCTACCATACCATTCAGGCCCTGCATTTTTGAAATAAATAGATCTTTATGGCATTTGAGTCAAACATGGATCCAAATCAGCCAGCGTATATACACAGGCTTATCAGAATCCGTGTTATATAAATGTTTCTTTATAACCTGTATCAACTAATTGTGAGTGTCATGGGTCCCGATAAGACTGCATTTAACCCATTATCACACAGTGACTATTTTCGACTCCCCTAAAGCAAAGGGCTAGGGAAAACATTGTGGAAAATGAAGAAATTGCTTGTGACAAGCAATTTCTTCATTTTCCACAATATTTTCTAACCAAAAAGACCAAAAAAGATTAAATTTCATTCATTTGAAATTATCGTCTGCAACTTCTTTGAATTTGGACCAGTCTAAAAATTCGTCATTCAGGAAAGGGTTAAGCAATCTGATCTAGATCCCAAAAGGGTCCCTTTTCCTGGTCCCGGCTCAATTCGAAGGAGACGCTGATAATCAACAGTTCTTTTTTCTCAAGGATTTCTAAATTGACGTCTTGCAGAAAAAAATCGACCAGCAGACTTATTTTGAAAAGTTAAGAGAGAATATGGAATTGCTGGTTCCTTTTCCTTTGTTGACTTTTTGTCAGTAGCCTTCACAATGCATCATTTTAGGTAAAATTATTGTAAACAATCTTGGACGATTCCAAAATGATAGACTTTCAGGTTTTTCACATAATTGATCAGGTACGTAACGATCTTCTCCAGTTTAACGAGATGTAATTTCGAACAAAAAATAGTATTTCGAAGATGTTATAAAATCTCGTAACTACGGCTTGGCACAAGCCGTAGCAACGAAGATTTCTAACAAAACCGACGGTTTAGCCGTAAACCTAGTATATTTTTAGCACAAAATGCATTTCTATTACCTTGTGACAGGGAACAAATGGGAGAAAAGGATAAAAAAAACATGTAAAGCTTAGAAAAGGGCAGGCTCTATGCATGGCAATAAACCAAGGAAAGCTACTCATTATAAAGTATTCTAACGTTTTTACTTAGTTCCGTCCCTTTAATTGTCTAAACTGGCAAAGTAACGGTAACAAGTAAAACAAATAATGCATGATTTTGACGTTATGTAATATAAATTCTTTTTTGGAAACATTGAAGCATAGGAGGAAAATGCTGATAATCAGCATTTCTCCCTTTGTCTCAATATTTTCTGAGCTTTTTCGTTCCCGAATTATTTCTTAACAAAGATCCATTTTGTCGTCTGCAGCAGTTTTTAATTAGATCATCCTAATATTTCGTCGTTTGAGAAAGGGTTAATATTCGTTACCATTTTCCAAACGACTAAATGTAAAGTTCGACCGTATAGGGGCACGTAGAATATCGCACTTTTTTCAAAGAAAAACTCGTAACTGTAGCTTTTTTAAGCTGCAGTTACGAGGTTTTTGTTAAAAAAAAACATTGTTATAAAGAAACGTCTGTAAGTACAGCGAAACATGTTGAGAATAGAAGTTGTTGAAGAAACATTTTGGAGAAATGCTGATTATCTGAATGAATATTCTTATCTGTAAGTGTTTTCTCAAACTAAAAGTTAAAAAAAACACGAAATGAAATCATGCGAAAAAAATGCATCTTGCATTATGCCATTGATACTGATCAAGCTTTGCATTTATCTTCTTTGCCTAATTTCTATCAAAGGTTATGTATTTTGTGCTAAAAATAGACTTGGTTTGCGGTCATGTTTTAATAAACCGTCAGCGTTGTTATAAAATCTCATAACTACGGCTTGATTCAAGCCGTAGTTATGAGATTTTATAACAACGCCTACGTAAATACGATTGTTGTCCGAAATTACGTCACGGTAAACTGGATAAAACCGTTCCCTATTGATAGGACAGTTTATTTCACTTAATACAATTAATCGATCGATCAATCTACAACAATCAAAAGTTTAACCGTCAAAGTATTTAATCTCATCGAGAGGTGAAAAGTTTTTCGAAAGAAAGCGGGAAAAAATGCCTCAACAGGTGTTAGGATAGTGTTTTTATTATCAGGAAAATTGGCCAGGGAAAAACACCAGTTGATTTCACATCTGCTCTGTACTGACCCAGTTCAACTTTAACTCTTTACCAAAATAATATAGCCTTAGGTTCCATGGAAGAAAAGGTTTGGGAAAACATTGAGGCGAAAGAATTCGATGCTGATAACCAGTATTTTTCTTCTATGTCCTCAATATTTTTATGTGCGAAATTGGTGGCTTCATCAACATCTTGTCTGCAGTAGCTTTCTAATTAGATCACTCAATAATTTAGCCGTTTTGGGAAAATGTGAAACTTTATCTACTGAGAAAAAATATGCCTACTACTGTTTTAAAGCTGCAATACCGAGGTTTTTTTTTTTTTTTTTTTTTTTTTTTTTATGCAGCGATATACATATATAAAGTGATATTTCGAGGAAGAATTTAACTTTTTCCCTCTCTTCTTGAATAGATTAGGACAATGCAGTAATCCGGACTTTACAATGCACATTTACATGATTACCAGCATTTTCACCTTTTGCCAGAACATTTTATTTACTATAAATTTATGTAAATCGTATTTTTTACATGTATCCACGACCATTAATTTTTGACGTCTGCAACAGTGCTACAGCTAGATTGACTAGTCTAGCATTGGTTTCTACAATGTAGGGGAAGGGCCAAGAATGTAAAAACTGTCGTCTGCAACTGCTGTAAGGGCGCGTGACTCGTGCTCACTGACCCGTGACGTTGACACATGCGGTGGGTGGGTGGGGGAGGGGGACTAGGGGCAGCAGGTGATAGTAGAAGAACATTGGGTGGCTGGGTGGTATTGTACTTCTACACCTGTCCGTAATATAGTTACCCTTACTAAACAATTCCATTAACCCATTATCACACAGTGACTCTGTTTTACTCCTTTCAAGATATTGGCTGTGGAAAACATTGTGGAAAATGAAGAAATTGCTTGTGACAAGCAATTTCTTCATTTCCCACAATATTTTTTACTGCAAGAGACCAAAACATCTTAAACTTCATTCACCTGAAATTGTTGTCTGCAACATCTTTGAATTAGTCAATACCTTGATTTGACGGCATAAACTAAATCGTTTGGGAAAACATTTCGGCAAAAGAAGATTATGCTGAAAAGCAATATCTTCTTCTTCTTCTTTGGACTCAATAATTTCTATGCTATAATGTTCACAAAAGCCGTCTTAATAAATTTCCATTTTGTTGTCTACAGTAGTTGCATTTCCTAAAGAATTTAATATAACTCTTTTCAATCGACACAGTTTTAGACTTGTTTAAGTTCGATGATTTCTATTTGGCGAAAGAAATGATTTCAAAAGACTAAGAGGGTATTTGTGTTTAATGTAGCTAAAAAAATATTGAGGAAAGCAGAAACTGCTGAAAAAGACTTGAGGATTCCTTTTTCTCTTAAAGTTTTATCAAGCCATCACGACGGGGAATCACATGACACAACAATTTCAGGACATATTCACAATAATTGTGTTTATATTTGACTAATTTGAATTCGATCTGAAGCAGGCAATGTGCAAAAACGAAATGACTTGGCTGGTTGTTGTAGATTTAAAAAAAAATAAAATCAGTTGATTTAAAAGTTATTGACCACCAAGTAAATTTTTAATTGGTCGTCAATAACTATTTTGTCATCTAATTCTTTTACAGATCTACCATATCTGCCTAATCGCTGAAGTATTTTGCACTCTCTGTTTTAAACCATTTTCAAATCGGTCACGTATGTTAAATACATGTGACCCGTCACGCTAAAAGGGACCTTATCGGATGGGTGAAAAATATCGACCCTAGTCAGTCTGCGCAGTCCGCGCAGCCAGACTAGGGCCGACACTTTTCACATTACTCGCATATGGGATCTGGTTGACATGTGCTGGGTCTGACAAGTTTGTCCAAATTTGGATTTTTGAGTTAGGATAAGGCCCCTTTTAACGCGACGGGTCAGTCACACATGTATATTATTTATTGAAGATTTTCTGCAATTCAAATGTCACGTGATTGCCTCCCAGTGGTTTATGGGGACGTTCGGCAGCGTTATTTAGAAAACATAATGATGACAGCGAAAATAGTAGATATTTGCACTGATATAATTTGATTGTTGTTCTGTGTCTTGGAAAGCTGGGTCAAAGCGAGTTTTCTATGAATCGTATAACATAAATTAAATCAGATTTCATCTTGGTTGTCTTGATTTCTTGTTAACTCATTACCAGATTAGTCCCTGGACTAGGCTCCATATACTGAAACCGACTGATATGTGGGACTGATAACACAGAGCACCGTGAAGGTGCTAGTTGGGTAGCCTAGTCTCCTATCTGAAATGGCAACATCTTAAACCGGTCTAAATGCAAGATGTTGCGAATGACAATTTAAGGTGAAAAAACTTGGTCTTTTGGGGTAAAAACATCATAGAAAATGAAGAAATTGTTTGTCACATGCAGTTTGTTCATTTTTCACAATGTTTTCAAAATCCATTTTCTTGTGGAGAGTTAGAAAGAGTCATTATTTTGGGAACCGGTTCATTGTCACCACTTTACAAAACTTGAGGCTGTCGTCATTGACAGAATTATTGATAATCAGTAGGTACCCATGTCGGTCACTTTCGAAAACGTCGTAACTTCAGCTACGAAATTTCGAAATTAACCAGTTACTTTAGTTCTCCTTTTCTAGCAATCATTTATGCACTCAAATGCAAATGAATACAGCTAAAGGAAAGTTTTCGCTTTGCAGGAAGTGTTATCGTGCACATCTGCGCATCTGTTAGGGGCAAAAGTTCAATTTAAAACAATTAAACCCTTTTCCAAACAATACATGATTTGTGATGTCCTTAATAGAAAGGTCCGGGAAAAGATTGACGCTAAAGAAGAAAATGCTGATAGCAGCATTTTCTTCTTATGTGTCATCAATTTCTCGGCTATGTTATACTCAAACTGTACCTTTACCAACGTCTTTTTTGTCATCATTACAAGCTTTCTTATTGAATAGGAGTAAAATGTCGCCGTTTTTTTAGATGGTTTAAACAATTAAACCCATGCGCTGGCTAGGAACATCTGGAGCTTAACTGACAATACCAGTACTTCACATTGCAGATTTTGGTCCCGTCAAATAGTACGTCATTTAGAAACGGGATTTATTGTCACGAAATTATAGTTCAAATGTTACTGCGGGCGTTATGTTAGAGGTTGTTAAAGATAGTAAAACTTGTTACGCGTAAAAGATAGAGGAATTTCAGCTAACTGAAATAATAATTTCACATTTTGTGCGAACCATTTTCCCCAATTTTAGACATATCTAACAATTACTTTTGGATTGTTTGAACTTCGAGGTAACGAGTGTTAAATGTACTCGTATTATGATCATGCGTTATTCATTTGTATATGTAGGCTGTTATAGCTCACGATAAATGACCTGATAGCAGTACTAGTATCCTTAGTCAATATCTAGAGTTGCTCTACCAGGTCATTTTATGGTAAGCTATACTTTGACTTTATAGGGGGCCTTTGTGTCTCGGTGGTTTTGGCATTGGACTTGGTAATCTTCTCCTGGATAGAAATCTTGGGGTTTTTGGTTCAAGTTCTGCTCACGTCACTGACCACGGGCATGTACTTGGGCAAGGTCTAAATAATGGTGTCGGGTGATACCTCGGAAAACACGATGGTAGGTAATGTTGGTTGTAATGATGTACAGTCGACACTCGTTGTGTCGAAGTCAGATTGGCAGCCAGAATACCTCGACATATCCGGAGTTCGACTATTCCGATTTTGATTATTTTCGATGAAAACGTTATTTAACCATTTTTGATAGACATCATATGCGTCCATGATTGAAATATAGCAGGAAAAGGAAAGAAATTGCTCGAAACGAGCAATTTCTATCCTTTTCCTACTAAATTTCAATGGCTATATTTGTTTCGGAATTCATTTTGATATCCATAATGTTGCGGATGGGACATGACTTTCACTTCGACTCATGCGGAATTTCGACTTATCCGAAGTCGAGATAACGGGTTTCGACTGTCATTGTACAGTTGTGGACAGCGACGATAAACTCGATGTGTGAACCTACTCTGACATTATATCAGTCTGTATTCCTGCATGCTACATAAATTATGATTTGTTTACATGTATTTGAAACATGTATCTCGTCCAAATTCATGCCACCTTCTCTTGAACAAGAATTCTGAAGGAAACTTATATAATAAGCACAGTATGATTTAGACTTGTGAAAGTTTGATAAATAGATTGTCGATTGTCAATTTGAAGATTTTGAGATTTTGAAGTCAAACAATGACATTACATGAAATTACAAGTCTCTGATTGTCTTATTTATAAACCAAGGAAAGATAATTTACCATGATTCTGAAGTTTGTTCACGATTGCATGCCTTGATTTTTTAGACATAACATAAATATTCAGAGTCTGATACCAGAGTAAGTATGGGTTGTCGGATAACATTCTTGGTGACCCTGTAACACACAGATTTAAGCCGGACCATTGTGAATATTGGGGGTCTTTTTTTTTTACCAAAGTCGGGCTAAATGGCAAGGATGAAGCATGTGTGCTATGAATTATTGTAACCAGCTGTCGTCAGTCCAATAGAGTCCAATACCTATAAATCAACGGTCCATAATTAATATCTCATCATAATCACGCATTTAGCACATGGCAACATTACTACTGGCAGATCTATACAAGGCCGATTACTCACAAAATAGTGTAATAGTGGTATCGTCGCTTTTCTTCGAAAACCTCGTAACTGCAGCTTGTTTAAGCTGCAGTTACGAGCTTTTCGGAGAAAAGCAACAATATTCTGGTATCCAAAAATTATACACTTGACATTCCGTATCTCGAAGTCGCGGTTGGCGAAAAATACATTGAAACAACAGAAGTTCGACATAGTAGATATTGTATAATTACGAGCAAAGCCGATTTTCAGCATTCTCTCGGTTCCCAACAATACATGCTCTTAAACCCCAAAGATTGTCTGCGCATCTATAGGCCTATAAAAATAGGAATATATTTGTGAACATAAATCTAAACCATTGCTTGTAGTACAAATTGGACTTTTCTACAAATATGGTCGTTAATGATAGGATTAAACTTCGCGTTCGCAAAAGGGTTCGTGATTCAATGATACAAGCCATAATCTGCCAACCAGAATTATTTCAGCTGGTCAAAACTATTGTTGTAAAAGTATAGATCGGCTCCATACGTACTTGCCAGCTCTACGATAGACTATATTCACCATGATGGCTCAAACCTACAGATGAGATGGTGTAAACTGTAAAGCAAAGAAAGCAAAAATGAGTTATTCAGGCCCGTAGGAAGCAATTTCATATGGGGGGGGGGGGGCTAATATGGATTTTCCAAATAATTTCAGTGTAAATTTAAGAAAATTCGGCATTTTTTTGGCCAACATTGGGGGGGGGGGGGGGGGGGGCTTAGCCCCCGCTAGCACCCCCCCCCCTGCTCCTACGGGCCTGTTATTGTTATCAAACCTTTTATTGTGGGTACTCAATGTTTCGTCTCGTCGAAAGGATTCCAACGAGTACCCACAACATAGGGTTTAGATTTGAAACAAGGAAGCAAGAAAGTTTTATCCCCCTCCTAGCTGCTGCTCTGTATGGTTACCAGTAATCCGAGTTTTCTCTGATGAAATTCGCTCTTTGATATGTTGATTTCGCTCAACATACCAAAGAGGGAATTTCATCAGAGAAAACTCGGATTAGGTTTACCAGGAACAATAAACAAAACAGTCACAATGGGGAGGATAGTTGCTCTTGAGTCGTGATTACGTCACATGACGTCAAAAGGCACTTGACTTTAACCAATCTAACAGGACGTCACTTCGTGTATTTCCGAAAAAAGACAAGAGTCTGGTTTATTTTGTCACGATACAAAAGTTTTAATTGTGGCCATACCACTTTCGTTTTTGGAAAACAAACAATTTTCGGGAAAAAGGTCTTTTTGTTAGATGATTGATGATTGTCCATTGTACGAATCTGTTATACTTGGTAGATTGATTATTCCATTCAAACACAATGACGCTTTTTGACTCCCATTAAGAGAAATACTTGGGAAGATAATGTAGAAAATGAAGAAATTGTTTGCGACAAGCGGTTTCTTCATTATCCACAATGTTTTCTTAACCAAAGTGCAACGATTTTTAAAATTTCATCAACTTAAAATTGTCGTCTGCGACAACTTCTAAATTGGAACAGTCCAAAAATTTTATCGCCTGGTAAGGATCAAGTGTTTCCGTTTTTGTATTGTTTCAGATGGGATAACCGGACTCACACATAATCGTATACATCTAATCCTGTACTACATATATTTGTAACATAAAAGATATTGAGCAGGGAAAAAGACATGGGAATCTGAATCTAGACATCCCAACCCCCCAGAAAAAAGATACCTGAAGGACTATAGCATGGCTCAGGTTTGGAGAGGTGTTGATCTACCAAAGCAAAAGAAATTAACAGTATTTATACAGCCTGGTCACAAACACCATTTCACGTCCACATCATGGCAGTAGCACGTCTAAATCAAGGGACCAGTGCAGTATAATTTTGGACGTGATGCGGACGCGATATGGACGCGGACCGGGCCTTAAGGTTACCCTCTGTTGCTCGAATCGCAATCGTGTCGACAAGACAATTTTGTGAGTACTAATATTTTTGGAGCTGGATCGCACAACCAATATAATTTTCCTTGTTTTGTCGTTTGGTTTTGAAATGTCGTAAGTAGCCATGTCCATTATAAGAAAGGGTTACCCATCTGTTACCATTGCCAAAAGGCTTGTATTTTTCCCGGGTTAACACTCAATAATTGATTTTAACTCATCCCTCCATTAAATATATTTGATGCTTTTCAACAAAAATCTCGTAACTGCAGCTTGTGTCAAGCTGCAGTTACGAGGTTTTTGTTGAAAAGCAGCAATTTTGTGCTTGTGATGGTTTTAAAAATCCCCTCAGGGCCCGAAACCAGTTTCTTCGAAGCTTTCGTCACATATTTTTGTCCTGTAAATTTTCTTTTAAATATATAGTACAAACATCGGGTACCCCAGGTCTCGAGAATTTGGCGAAACTAGGGTCTTGTCTTCAACATCACCAAGAAAACATTCTGATCAGCCTGTGCATATGTATAGTGGTACCATCAACATTGAGACTCAAATGTACTTTTAACTATTGACTGCCCTACGTGAGAGGGGTGTTGTGATTACATCTAATGGTAAACACCTTCTTAAAACCACGACGTTTACATACCTGGTTTACCTGTTCAGTTTGACTCGTCTGTCCAGAGGTCATGAATGGTTTATATTTATAGTCAGATCCAGATTGATGTTGTTCTTTTACACACGGTGGGGATTTATGTGACACATCACCAGCAACACAAGCAACAATGGCAATGAATTTTGTGCTAAATATAGACTTGGTTTACCGTTATTATTTTATAAACAGTCGGTGTTGTTATAAAATCTCGTAACTACGGCTTGAATCAAGCCGTAGTTACGAGATTTTATATATCAACACCTACGAAATACTATTGTTTGTCCGAAATAGCGTCACCGTTAGCTGGATAAAATCGTTTCCTATTGCAGAAAATCTTCAATAGATCTGTTAAAACGTGACAAAATTGAATTTGCTTTGAAGCAGAAAAGGTGCACAAATGTCAGAGACTTGTTGGGTTGATTTATTATCTTTTAAAAAGCACCTGTTAAAAGGTTTTTGTGGAACAAACATCATTTTGCTTGTTTGTCAAGAACTTTTTTCATTGGGTGCTGTTTATCTCATTACAAAATGGCAAATTTTGGACAGGTCTAGATCCAAAATTTTCTTATGTCTACTAGAATTTCAAGTGAAAGAAATTTTATATTTCTATGTCTCTCCGTATAGAATAAATTGGGGAAAATGAAGAAATTGCTTGTTGCAAACAGTTCGTTCATTTTCAAAATGTTTTCGATGGTCAAAAAGAGTCATTGTGTGGGAATTGGTAACTTGAAGAATACGCCTATCGTGAAATATCCTGGTTGTTTTTCGTCGTCTCTGCTTCAAACCATTTTCCAATCGGTCACGTATCAACAAATGTAATAAATACTCCCTGCAGTTGTTGTTGTTGTTGTTGTTGTTGTTGTTGTTGTTGTTGTTGTTGTTGTTGTTGTTCTTCTTCTTCTTCTTCTTCTTCTTCTTCTTCTTCTTCTTCTTCTTCTTCTTCTTCTTCTTCTTCTTCTTCTTCTTCTTCTTCTTCTTCTTCTTCTTCTTCTTCTTCTTCTTCTTCTTCTTCTTCTTCTTCTTCTTCTTTAATTCCCTGTCGTGAAGACGGGAGATAGCTTTTCAAAACAAACCTCGCAAACCAAGCTGCAGTTACTGTTTTTTTGTAGAAAACTGCAGAGTTTTGTTCCATAACCAATATACTCATTTTCCACACGGTACTTATATTTAATAAAGAAGATCCAATTTCGCTCGACATTTTCAATAAAACCAAGAAATTTAAATAGCAGGTGGCATATTGTTCTCGGAAATATTTCTCATCTTTCGCTGATTCAGATAATATCGAATTTAAAATCTTATATAGAAACAAACTTGTTTTTGTCATAATCGTATCTTCGTTTTAGATTCTGTTACGTTTATCATATTTTTAAAATATCTTAAACAATTGAATTATTATTATTATCTTATTTCTTATTGCATTCTTGCTGACATTAGTCTTTTTTGTTATATCAGGGAAATTAAAGTAGGGAAATGAAATAGGCCTACTGGTATAAAGCTTAAACGACAGATCGGGCCCCTTTTCCAATGGTTCGTATGTCTTTTGGTTCCCCTGAATCACAAAAATGGACCATAGGGTACAATAATATGTTGACAAGAAAGACTCGTGTTGTGTCGATTCTCTTATATAGTGCATTTGTTCATGCTTGCAATAACCAGAAAAAATAAACTTTAATAGTTACGGAAAATTTGAAGTCATTGGATGAACAGTGGGAAAATACCGGTATGTTACCACGAAAAAGGAACTTAACCCATTACCAGAAGACGAAATTTCAAACTAGTCCAAATTCAAAGATGTTGCAGACGACAAATTCAAGTGAATAAAATTTTACATTTTTGGTCATTTTGTATAGAAAACATTGTGGGAAATGAAGAAATTGCTTGTCACAAGCAATTTCTTTATTTTCCACAATGTTTTCTAAAGCCTTTATCTTGTGGGGAGTCATAAGACGTCACTGTGTGGTAATGGGTTAAGCTGCAGTTATGAGGTTTTAGTTGTAAAGAATCGATTTGCAGGTCGATCCTATTTTGTTATGGTACGTGATGTGGTTTCACGGAATCACAAAGAACGGTCCATGGGTTACAATAACTGATGACATTCTATATATACATGTAACTAGAAACACTCGGGTTGTATCGATTCTCTTGTATTGTGAAGAAGTTGATTCATGCAATAATAACAAAAAAATCAATCAATCGTTATGGAAAATAGATTGCACTGGATGAATAAGAATATCGATGCTTTTCAACAACAACAAAAAAACCCACTTATGAATGCAGCATGTTTTAAGCTGTCGTTACAATGTTTTTGTTGAAAGGTGAAGATATTCCCGTAGGTCATCATGAGAAAGGGACATAAAATTTGCAGGTCGTTCCCATTTTGTAATGGTCCGTCATATGGTTTCCTGGAATCACAAAGAACGGACCATAGGTTACAATAACTGTTGACATTTTATACAACTAGAAACACACGAGTTGTATCGATTCTCCTATATTATGTATTGTGAACAAGTTCACGTCTGCAACACCATTCAGGGAAAGGGACATAAAATTTGCAGGTCGTTCCCATTTTGTAATGGTCCGTCATATGGTTTCCAGGAATCACAAAGAACGGACCATAGGTTACAATAACTACTGGCATGCTATACAACTAGAAACACTCGGGTTGTATCGATTCTCTTGTATTGTGAAGAAGTTGATTCCTGCAATAATAACAAAATAAATCAATCGTTATGGAAAATAGATGGCACTGGATGAACAAGAATATCAATGCTTTTCAACAAAAAACTTATGAATGCAGCATGTTTTAAGCTGTAGTTACAAGGTTTTTGTTGAAAAGTTGAAAGATATTCCCCTATGTTACCATGAGAAAGGGACATAAAATTTGCAGGTTGGTCCCATTTTATAATGGTACGTGATGTGGTTTCCCGGAATCACAAAGAACGGACCATAGGTTACAATAACTGTTGACAATCTATACAACTAGAAACACACGAGTTGTATCGATTCTCTTGTATTGATTCTTGTGTTGATTCCTGCAATAATAACGAAAAATCAATCGTTACGGAAAATAGATGGCATTGGATGAACAAGAATATCGATGCTTTTCAACAAAAAGAACTTATGAATGCAGCATGTTTTAAGCTGTACCTTGTCGTAGTTACAAGGTTTTTGTTGAAAAGTGAAGATATTCCCGTAGGTCACCATGAGAAAGGGACATAAAATTTGCAGGTCGTTCCCATTTTGTGATGGTACGTCATACGGTTTTCCGGGATCACAAAGAACGGCCCATAGGTTACAATAATTGTTGACATTCTATACAACTAGAAACACACGAGTTGTATCGATTCTCGTGTATTAGGTATTGTGAACAAGTTTACGTCTGCAACACCATTCAGGGAAAACTTGGTTGTTAGGTGGATATGGGATTCATTGCAACAAGAATAGTACATTGCTACTTTTCAACAACAATCTCGTATCTACAGCTTGTTTAAAGCTGTAGAAACGAGGTTTCTTTGTTGAAAAGCGACGGCATGTCAATATCAGAAATGAGCATTAATTTCAAATGCAGTCCAATATGTATCCATGCTGCTCTCTGTAAGTTACTACGGGTCACAAAGAAGCTTTTAGAGAACAACGTGGATCCTGATCAGACTGTGCGTATGCACAGGCTGATCTGGATCTATGTTGGGCTCAAAAGCCTTAAGGGACGTTTTTCAAGATCCTGGCTCATTTCTATTTCGACTGTCTTAAGCAAATTTCCACTGCAAGAGTATGTCTTGGCCAATCAGATGGATTGTTGTGTGGTTTAAAAGGTATTCTTGGAACACCGTATATTACAAAAACTTCTGATGTGTCGTACAACAAGAATGGCAGTGATTCTACTTTGTTCTGCGATAAAGTTTTGCCACCTGTAGATAATTATCGAAGAGGATTAACAAAAGGGACATTGCCTCTTTTTGAGTCACATTTTATATCCATACAGTCATCACAGTTATCTATCTATTCAATTATTTATTCATTTATGTATTTCGTCCCTTGACAGCCAGAAGTGGCTATCAGCAGTTAAAATTTAACTGCTGATAGCCACTTCTGACTGTCAATGGACGATTTGTTGATGATCTTATTATTATTTTTTTTTTATATATATATTCCACCCATCCTCGGATACCAAAACATTGTGGGACTCCAGCGTTAAGAAGAAGCAGTTTTCAATTGGACACGTAGTCGTAATAGTATGACAAAACAAAAATGAACTTCGACAACTAACGCTGTCGTGACGTGTTGCAGATATAAGATGCCTTCTAACACGGCGTGTCACGTATTGTTTTCACGAAACCAAACACATGGAACAAAATTCGATTTTCGGGAAGCGGTAACCAGATGTGGAAACCAAATAACCTTGTTCTATAATTGTCATCAGCTGTGATCACTGCTCAAGTTGAAAAGGAAAATCGATCACGTCCCTATTTCCCTTCATTCTGCCACGTTTGAATTTCTCGGAAACCCGTACTATAAAATTTTGCGTTCGGTGGTTTCAATTTTGCAATACCATTACAATTCTAATATTCTGTTTACATGTATATCCAAAAGTTAATAATATTACGGAGTCATCAAGCTTGGGATAAACAAAAGATGCAATCATGGACTACAATTAGGTGTAGAAATGCGCAATAATTGATCTTGCACATAGAACATGAGACGAAGAACTCCTTGATAGAACTTGACATTACTGTATATCAGGGGTTAAACCCAAGATTTCATTTGCAAGAACTTAATATTTCCGACCAATAATGTCTGTAATTGGTCGGAACACTCGTAGAATATAGGTCTCTATGCAAGTTGGATATATTGTAGACATTGATAAATGAAACATATTTTACCGTCTATTTTTTTTTTTTTTTTTTTTTTTTTTTTTTTTTTTTTTATTTTATTTTATTTTGAGAATCCAAGGGCTGGTAAGTTCGCATAGCTTTCTATGAGAAAATATATTATGATTATCTTATCAAAATTTTCTGTAAATTACCATTCTTAGAGTCAAGATTATATCAATCACACCTTGTCCGAAAAGCTTCTAATCACAATCACGATGTCTTTGCAAATAATTTCCAAACGGCTGTGCTAAGATGATATGAATGAGCAACGTGTGACGTTACGTAATTTTATCGATCTCTAATGACGTAATGACCGTTTAAGATCAGTGCGATATGAAAAATCTACGCCGTATCTGCTTTAAAATTTTAACCAGGTGGCGATAGAGTATATTAAAATACCTGACAGAGTAAAGCGCATTACAGCGTTAATAGTATTTGTCAAACCGTCGTTTCAATAATATTGAATAAACCGCTCAGACATCCTGGAACCAACGCAGTGTCAACAAGGTACAATATAAATTCCTGGGCTCGGGGAAAGTTTTTTGCTTAAAAAATTTTGAAATATAGCTGTACTTGGATTCAATGAAATCCCTTTCCCTCAATTTATAGAGAAATTTTGGGTAAATCATTTAGCAAAAGAACAAAGTTAATTGTGATAATCAGATATCTCAGAAGATGTATCAATATGACGTCACTCATCCAGTCCCTTGTTCATGATAATTTTGATCGGAAAGGGGCTCAGTTGTCTTGAGGAGCACAAAAATACAATCAAATTAGAATTTCGCTACTGAATTTTGTTTGTAAACATACCGTTGGATGGGTTCGAAACGTCTTAACCGAATAAGCTGTAGTTACAGTGTTTTTTTCTTCCTTGTCTTCTTCCTTTTTTTACTATAACCGACAATGCTTTTTTTTTAGTATTGTACTTTCGACAATTCGATCAGAGGCACTGTTGGACTGTTGAAGAAAGGGGATGCACTTGTTGGAGGAGGGGTGTGACGAATAATTAAAACAATTATTGACGATTGGTTTCTCTTAAATATCTCTTGACGCTAAAGTCATCAAAACCAGCTGCTATTTGAGAAATGGTAACGATTTTTTTAGTCGAATTACGATAGACCTTACATGCAATAAGAAAACGCTCCCGTTTATGTCATATTTAGTTGCCTACGTTCAGCCAGAGAAAAGTGTCGCGTTTTACGATAAACGTTTTGAAGTACGTTAACTCGGCATTTACGCCAGGCCAATCAGATAGCAATACGTAAGAAAGCAGGCTGTTTATTGGACGAGCTATTGTAATGTATTTAAATATTTACATATTTAAACACTCCCCTTGCATTCCTCCACGTGGCTGAATTATTTCAATTTAAAGAAAGTAAAGCATTGTTCAATTTAAATAGTTTTTCACCATGAAACAAGTGGCGAACTTGAACTTTTTTGTATGGAATCGAACTTGCAATAGATGCTCAGCATCCTGTGGAATCTATTTTCTTAGATATATACGTCTTATACGTCATTGTAAAATGTTTAACCATTTCGAGTCCAATAACATAATCAATATTCTTTTCGGTGTTCGTGTTTTTGCTGTTCTTTTAGGATTGTGGTCATTCGATGGATCACTTTCAGATTCATCTGCAAGCTTCACAGAGGCACCAAATATGCCATGACTAAGAATGGGAAGACAACGACGTTTTAGCTATGCCAGACTTTTAACCATACTGAGCTCAAAGCACCGTCAATACATGTATGAAACTCCTTCAACTAAAATAACGACTTACATAATTACAGTACACGTATAACATTCATTCAATATTAAAAGTATTCAATTGACTAGAATCGTCAAGTCAAAACGATTCAAATGAATAACAACAGATGGGTTTTGAAGGAAATCTGCTTTGAATTGCTTTATCATCAACTCACAAATTTATTTATGTTTGTAATTTGTACAGTACAAGGGTGGACCTAGGTTTTTTTTTCAGAGGGGGGAGGGGGTCCAAGCCCAAAGGATGGCTTAAGGTGTGATAAAAATAGTTGCTTTTCAACGAAAACCTCGTAACTGCAGCTTGTTTTAAGCTGCAGTCACGAGGTTTCCGTTGAAAAGCAGCGATATGTAACATTACACTAAAGTTTTATGGTCAAAATTTTATTTTTCTGCCAATGCCAGAGGGGGTCCGGTCCCCCCTGATTCCCCCCTCTAGATCCGCCCATACAGTTCACATTTGACCGGGTGAGGTGATCTTACCACGACAGGTGTTTGTTGTCCGTGTGGCCCGACACAGGTCTGACAGTGTCAGGCTAAATCGTAAAGACTTGACAGTGATTATCTAATGAAATTATCAGTGATAGGCAAGATAACAAATTATCTACTCTTCCCACAGTGAATGACACTGCTTACAAACATGATATATACTCACCGTCATAAGAAAGTATATGCATATATATACACGGAAAGTGTTCGTTCTGTGAGCGACAGACAAACGTGTATGATGCTGATATTACAATTAATTATCAGACTGGCTGTTTGTGTGAGTGCGATTTCAAAATATCAAATCGATGTCCACCCATTCCGCTCCAAAACCAGTTACCAAAAATTGACGCCCCACAAGATAAAGACTTTGAAAGACAAATATAGTATGCAAATGTTAATGTACCTTAAATTGTCGCTTGTAATACACGTATACTCGTATGTATTTAAATTAAGACCACTATATATGGTAATGGGTTAAGTTTCGTTTCAAAATTTGTTTTTTCTCCCAAATCAGAAGTTGTAAGCTACAATGACAATGCTTTTTTAAAGAAGATTCCACTCTGCCCTTGGTTTTCAACGTGTTTGTTTGTAAATGTATGATGTCAAGTCGTTCTAAAAATAAGAAACTCAGTTCATAAGATAACGGTGATAAAGAAAATGTTATAATAAGTATGTCTTCAAACGAATCTTTCCTTTAAAGATTATCTAAACAAGCTTTCAAAAACAGTAATTTGTTGTTCGTCAGAAACAAATGTTGCAATAAGTCTGAATGACTAAGAAATAAGTCGAAATGGGCGTATGAATGAAAATAGAGTTACACAAGATCCACAATACTACTCTCGATCTAGAAAACAAGTCTCTGACAATAAACCTTTCAAAAACGATATAGTTTTTGTTTTGTCCTAGAGGTGGCACCGATGACAAAATGGATGTTGATAAAGATAGGATTTGTGTGCAATATGACACAATATATATTGAGACAAAATAAGACAATGCTGGTTACTAGCATTTTGTTCTTTTGACACACTGTTTTCTGAAGCTGTTACGATTGGCTATATGTACATCTGAAAAAGGACTTGTTCAGCAAGAGGGTTAATCCACGACCATGTTCACCAACAATCCTGCGTCCTTCCGATCAAAAGCTTCAACCTCACGCTGTAAAACTGGTCTAGAGCTTCTTCTTTTCCAAAACAAGTCGATGCGAAATATGGAATAAATCTGTCCGGAAGTACTCTCCAGTGCCGAGGTTTATTGATTGAACGATCAAATATAACATTCTATCGAAATGGAGTGAAGAGATAATGTGCTCTGTTTAAGAGAGTATCAGGAAGCAGAATCGGCAAGGATTAATGTTACTCCTATTAAGTTGTTTCAAAATTGATATAAAACTACATTTAATTCATTATTTCAACACTTGTAATCGGTTATACCCCCCTCACACATAGCTCGCGACCTTACTGCGACCTGAAAAGTAGTAAAATAGCATTTTTCTTTCGAAATTCGTTTGCTTTTCTTTCAAATTTCCAAATTTCCCTCGCCGACGGTCCGGGGCTCCACAGTCTTGTGTTCTGTTTGTTTTTCTGTACGTCCTCGATACGACCCCTCTACGTCCATGGCGTTTCCACTGCGACTGTATTGCGTCCCTACGGCGACCCTACGGCGACCCCACGGCGATCATCGGCGACCCAGCTTCGACTGTGCTACGTCCTTTGCGTTCTTACGGCGACTCTACGGCGACTACTGCGTTTGTCCGGCGACTGTTCTGCGACTGTAAGACGACACTACTACGTCCTTGCTACGTCTATGAAAATAATACTTTTTTCCAGTAAATATCATTTTGAGTCTGACCTTCAACGAGTGAAGGCGTATATTTAATTAGTTTAAAGTTAAATCATTTATACTGAACAAAAGTGAAAACGCTACACTGCAAGATTTCTTATTTCTGGAAAAGTATCGAACTAATAGCATGAAATATATTTTGACGTTCTTTCCCAGGCTTTCAGCAATCGTTTTGTCGAAATTTCATTGCCTTGTCTCTTTTATTGTCAGAGTTACTGAGCCCTTGATGCGCTTAGAGCTAATTTCATCTAATGCCGCATATGCGCATGCGCAGAAAACTCTTCATATTTTTTTCGGAATTGGTCATATCCGGATTGCCAAAAAACATTTAAAATCTCACTTATCTCTCGTAGCAAGCTCTAAAATCAAGGTCTTAACTGTCAATTTTGCGAATTACCTCCCTTTGATATAAACAAATAGGAAACTTAAATGTTTGATAGTCACAAATTTATCACGGTTTTCGATTGATTTTTTTTGCAACATCAAGTAGGCCTTACAGGGGATTTTTGAACCCTTTCCTCGACTAGGATTGTTCCCAGATGTCCATGCAACTGCGACTTCAATTTCCTATGGAGATTACGTTGTAAAATTATCAAGCTTTGGAACATAATGAAATATCTGCTTTTCAAACATCATTTTCTAAACCCTGCAACAATTTTATGCAAACTTCTTTACATTTCCTGACTGGTAACTTGTCGAACTACCATTCCGTGCAGTTCGGCATAGTTTGCATTCTTCTGCTTGAATTTCTGAAGGTTTAAATTGTGTAAAATTTCCGTTCAAATTGTACATCTGAAAAACGGACCCCTGTCACATTAAAAGGGTCCGTTTTTCATCCCCGTAATTAAGATCCACAAAACGTTTAGTGTATGGAACAACCAAGTCAATGAACAATTCGAAACACTGTCGTTTGATTTTTTACTTGTTGTATTTAGAAGAAATATGACAAGCATTGTAGGTGTAGCGTTTTCACATTTTTTCAGTATATTATTCCAAAGATGAGAGGCGGACGAGGCAAACGAGCGGGGCCTCTAAAGTGCTTCAAGTTGACCCAGTCGCGAATTCAGATGAATTAGATAACCAATAAAGTTGGCCTATATACCAAATGGCAAAATTTTATACTGATCCAAATTCAAAGATTTTTGCATACGTCATTTTCAGGTGAATGAATTATTACATTTTTTGTATTTTTTTTTTGGTAGACAATATAGTGTGAAATGAGCAATTTCTTGTAATTTCATCGGCGACTCTGCGGCGTCCTTAGTGCGAGTGTACAATGTCTATTGCGTTCTTATTACGTCCTTACTACGATGCTGCTGCGACTATGGCGACTCTACTGAGACCCCACGATGACCCAACCAGGACGTAGTAAGAACGCAGAGGTTCTGCGACTGTTTTGTGCATGTTCAAAATAGTCGCCGACGGTCTGCGACCTTGTGCGTCCTTGGGGTCCTTGCTACAACCTCGCTGCGTCCCTGCTGCGTCTATGGCGACTGTGCTGCGTCCTGGGTCGTAGCAAGGTCGCAGTAAGGACGCAGTAAGGTCGCGAGGTATGTGTGAGGGGGGTATTAAGAGGAGCTGATTCGTCGTCTTCCGTGTTTTATTTCTCCTTTTCCATCGACTATTTCTCGACTTAATTAAGCTAATCGCATGATTTGCCGATTGCATAAGACTTGCAAATTCAGTAAGCTGTAAGGCAAATATCTCACGGTTTTGTGAAGTGTATTGGGGGAAAGGTGCATATTGCTGCTTGTCTTCAAAAACCTCGTAACTACAGCTTGTCTAAGGTGTAGTTACGAGGTTTTTGTGGAAAAGAGCACATTACCGATAGGAAGGTACATTCGAGCCGAGTGTAAATAACGCAGGCGCCAGTCTGGCGCAAGAATGCTTCGCTGTTCAACAGGTGTTTAACGTTGTGGGTCACGTGACTTGATTAGTCGGCGATACTCTACATTCATCCGTGATCGCTGATAAAGGAGTATGGCGACATTAATTTGTCTGTTGGCGGCAAAAATTTGAGAAACAGTTTGTTTTCACTTACTTCGTTTCTTAGGCCAATTTCAAGTCCCTTCTTTCGTTTAGTTTTGTTAATTTGAAGGTTTGTACTTACACATAATTTTTATTTTAGTCTCTTTCACCATTTATTTCTTTTTTTCTTTATGTGGGTCGATTGGAAGCCCCGCCCTCATTCAAGGGAGATCACCGTGAGGCATTTCGATATCTATGATTATGGTATAAGGTCGCTTTTCAACAAATAACTCGTACATGCAATTTGTTAAGTTATGTTTTAAGCTGCAGTTACGAATGATAAAATGATACTTTGTTCCCACGGGGTCATTTCAAGTCTAATCTCGGGGTCTTGCGTGATTTCGGTATCCAATCATTGGCTGCAAACAGCAAAAGATTTGAAAAATCTGATACAAATTTCCATTGGCTGACGCTTCAGATTACAGGCTTCAGCCAAAAATAGAAGCGACGTAATGTATACGTAATGATAATACAAGATAAAACTGAATGATTTTGATTCGATAAATCAAATGATGTGCTATTATTAGATTGTGACGACAAAATAGGCTGTTGTGTATCAAAAAACGGCTGAGATCATATCTGATGATTTAATCAATAGACCTCGGCTTTGTAGAGTAGGTGGCCTAGGGTTGGGCTGATCTTGGATTTCTTCAGGGGTTCCAAACTTGGTAAATCTCAAATCATCGGAGACAGACCACAATCATATACCAATTGCTAAAATCGTATAAATGGATTTTATTATAAATCGTCTGATTGGTCGATCTACAATTTGATAAGTAGTGGAGATTGTTCTATTTTATCCAATATATTAAGCGGTTTTCTTTATCCATGTGAATTTTGTGAGTGTGTGTGTGTGTGTGGGGGGGGGGCTGTCAAAATGTGTATGTGTGTGTGTGGGGGGGGCGTCAAAAGGAACAACCATTTAAAATAATAGATAGATATTATTGCTGTCCAGAAAATGACCACAATATAATCTTAACCCAAATACAGCTCATGTCAAATGCTAAAGCTTTAATACACATTCCTCTATTAAATACTGAATACAAAATATATGTTTTAGCCAAAATTTTAAAACGTCGTTGGAAAGTAAATGTGTCAAACAAGTGAAGCTGACAGCCGGAAATCTTGTATTTTTTCAGTAATTTATCATTATTTTACAAACATCTGTTTCTTTGACGACCTAAATTTTTGTGCTAAAACAGCTGCAAGATGGCGGACGAAGCTAGTGATCCGGGGATCAAATTACAGTGCAATTTTCGTTTTCTTTTTGCCGAAAAAAATTCAGGCAAGACCAAGAAAACGACCCCTAACGACTTTGAGGCCAACATGGATCCAGATCAGCCTGTGCTTACGCACAGTCTGATCAGGATCCATGATGTTCTCAAATAGCTTCGTCATTACCTATACTATAGAAAAGGAGAAACGCAGGTAACTAGTAGACGCTTCAAGAACGTCCCTTTTGACAACTTCTTGATTAAAAAAGACAATACAAAAATAGATTCGGACTAGTCTATGCTCAAGTAAAGGGGTAAACTCTTTATAACCGTTCAGCCGTCTGTTCGTGGGCCGTGAAACGATTGTCCTTAAACAGATAGCAATTCATAATCATTTATGTAGATAGAGAAGATAAATAATATCTCGCCATTTGTTTATACATAAAGAAATACCTCGCGTTCTTTGATCTTACGTGATACGATCAGCTTGGGTTGTCCCCGCCCGCTCACTGGCGCCAGCCGAAATTTAATGATATATGATAATTTAAAATAAAAAATCCCGTAGCGACAGTTATTGTGTATAGCACGTAAATTTTAGCAGACGACGTTATTACTTAAATATAGCGTTTGGTGGGGGAGGCAGAAACGTTACTTTGTAAAAGTTTTAAAAAATCATTTGTTGAAGTTTTATGTTTAAATAGAAGCGTTTCGTAAACCCATTTCTTAATTTTTCTGCTGATATTTCCTCGATTTAATCGTTACAATCAGAATTTTCGTTTATAACACCCAAAAAATCCAATTTTTACCCATTCTTGTTTAATTTGGTACATTGATTAATTTAGCTTATATATTTTCCGAAAATTGTTTGTTTGCTATTCGGATAACTTATTAAGAATTATGACTAGATCGTCGCAGAGGTATGGTTAAAAAAATCAGTCGATTGACAAACAAACGAAAAATTGTTTTTATCCCAATAACCTGAATAGACATAGAAGACAAAAATTGAAAATTGGCGTATGATAATTAATTTTATTGAACCCTATTGAATTTGTTAATGAAGATCCGTTTATTGGTCAAAAGGCAAACAGCTGTTAACTCGCAAGTTTACCAGCTATTTCTTCTTTTCTCTCGTCTTTTTATAAGCTTTTCTCTCGCGTTAATGTAATTAAAGGCGATGATTTTGTGGGAAAGAAACGACAGCAAAGTTTTATCATCTCGATGTGGTGTAAAGTGTAGACGGTATAGCGATAGGTAAACACCTGTCGACTCGCATGGCGCCAGTGTGTCGGTTTGTCATGGGTTGTTAACGATAAAGTGTACCATACTTCAACCACCTTTCACCTCACTGCGCCCGTATTAAAGCGGCTTGTGCACTCCTCACTTGTTGAACGTTTTAAGTTTTGATTTCTTAAAATTTATTACGTCATTTAACCGTTTTCCAAATTATACAACATCTAATTGGTTTAGATTTAGAGAAAAAGTGCAATATATGTCGAATAATCACTATTATTAATAATATATAGATAAAACCAGATAAAAAGAGGCTTGTGCAACCCCCCCCCCCCACCCCCCACTTGAACGTTTTAAATTTTATTTTTTATTATTTTATTTTATTTCATTTAACCCATTACTAAAATACTTGAATTACATAACTGACCTTAAAATATAGGTTGAAAACATGTATATTAATATATGGTATCTACAATTTAATTGAAGTCGGTTTAATGATTACTATATTTTAATGATGATTCGAAATACATTTAAAAAGGAAAGAAAATGAAAAAAATAGAAATCTCCTTCAATCTTGTCCGCAAAATATTACTTACAATTAAATTGTGCTTTAGAACACATCGCCTTCCAACGGAAAATAATAATTTGCGATGTCTAATTTTAGCCCTTTCCCAAACAAGACCTGCTTTTGACGTCCCTAACACAAAATGCTTGGGAAAACATTGAGACAAAAGAAGAAACTGCTGATAACCAGCAGTTTCTCCTTTTATCTCAATATTTTCTGTGCCATATTGTACACCAATACTTTCTTTATTGTCATCTGCAACACCTTTCAAATTGGAACTGTCCAAAATTGTGTCGTTTTGGAAAGGGTTAAAGAAAATGGTAGATCTATTATGTGAGCATCATTCCGCCACAACCAGTGAAGCTGTAGATGCGAGAGTTTTGATGAAAAGCGGCGATTTACAGAAATAAAGAAATAAATACATAAATAATAATTTAAAAAAAGAACAAAACGACAAACACGTAAGTTGACGTCTTCAAGATAACAAATTATTATTTTTCACCCATTACCACAGATTCACGCGTTTTGACTCCCTACAAAACTTTGGATGACATCATGGAAAATGAAGAAATTGCTTGTGACAAGCAATTTCTTCATTTTCCACATTTTTTTTTCTTTTTACATCACAACAAATGAATATTTCCATTGACTTGAAATTGTCATCTGTAACATATTTGAATTTCAACAAGTAGAAAATTTTGCCATCTGGTAATGGGCTAAGAAAACTCGTGCATGCGGTGTACTTGTTAGCCGACTATATACGATCATTTTTTTTCTACCAAGGCCTTCAGGTAGGCGCTATCATAATTATGTAAGAAATCTTCCGAACAGGTGTGTTTTCCTGGAATTAGGTAGCGATTAGGTAGTGAAATAAAAACAGAAACATAGCTTAGCCGCGTGAGAATGGGTCGATAGCTGTCCTCATACAAATATAGTATGCGTGTAGAATAATTTGCTATGGCAAAACTTATTTCTGTTTTCTTTCCTTTAACCTTTTTTCTGTATCTCTAATGAACAAATTCTATGAGAGTGCTAACAGGTGGGATCTTCTTCATATCTTATCAAACACAAGGTGCCTTCTGCATACAGACACATGACTTACGTTGTCCTACATAATGTGTTTGCAGTGTAGGTATTGTATTGTTTTAGGTTATTCATCCTCGGTTGCCGGTTGCCCATATGACCGAGTAGTAGACTGGGCGTGCCCAGGAAGGAACTCCCTTCTTTTGACCTGTTTCCAGCTTTGAATGGTGGAGGAAGACCCCAAGTGAGCACCTGGGTAGAACCACCGACGTTCCGCAAGCCAGCTGGATAGCTTCCTCACATGAAAGTTCATACGTCCCTGGCGGGATTCGAACCAACAGAGGTGAGGGGCAGGTGATCCTGAGTCAGCGACTCTAACCACTCGGCTACAGTGTAGGTGCGAAGACCATGGACTTTTATCATCCTGCTGCAGACTGGCCCTGAGTGATTCTTCTGGAATTGACCCCTTTCAATTATCGTTTTAGTCCGTACCTATGAGCCGCTTCCGGTGGCAAACAATGGGTTTATGGGAAATTAACATTGTATACACACAGACATAGTTCCAATTTGTTACTAAAAATAGTAACACATCAGCCGTTTTCTTTATGCCAGATCGAGGCTCTGACCCAGTTCGGAGCAAAGCATCCAACGTGCAATGGCAACGAACGGTGATTGGACATAATTGTCATCAAAGGACGACTTCCGGTGGCTGTTGTGCTTGTGTGTGTGTGTGTGGGGGGGGGGGGGGGGGTCCTAGTGGGAATAAGCTAATTGATTTCCTCTCTTGACACACGTAACAGATTCATACATATATCTGCATCGTTAAACAAACATTCTGTAACTACAGTTACAGTTTGACTACAGTTTGATTCGTTATTACAGCATATTCAATCTGTGATAACGACATTTTCGAATATAAAAATGTTATGTTGTCATGCGCAATGTACTTGTATTTGAAGCGCAGATACGAAGGCCAGAAATTCTGATCAGCCTGTGCAGCAGATTGACCATGTCCATTTTGTATAATTTATCCGCTTTTTGTTTATTTTGTTATGTTTTACTATATGCACTTTATCGAAGCCTTAGGTACACCATCATATATATGTATATGTATATAATCAAACACACATGTATGGCTTTACCATCTCTTCGCATCATCTTAGATGAATTATATGTAGCTTTTTATATATCAATTGGCGACACAAAAAGTAACACCAAACCTTACACATATCGATACTGACAAAGCCGCACAAAAAGATATCACACTAGACCGTTTGGACAGTGTAGCAACATCTTCAGAGTACATTTCGCTGCTTTTCAATAAAAACCTCGTAACTGCAGCTTGTTTTAAGCTGCAGTTACGAGGTTTTTGTTGAAAAAGCGACGATTTGTTGAATAACGAAATTCCGTGAGAGGTAACAGGTGGCTCTGGGAATCCAGGTATGGCTTATGCCATCATATCATCTCAGTTTTTCAGCAATAATTACTCGCTACATTCACTATAGAAATAGTCTGGCACACAGTCAAAATAATCACTTTTCTCTTTCCTTCTCGCTGCTTTGCTTTGTCGTGCTTTCGACTGATTGACGTATAGCTGGTTATGTTTACCTATCCCTACTAGAAAGACTTGGGAAAGCATTGAAACAAAAGAAGAAAATGCTGATGATCAGCCTTGTCACATAAACCATTTCTGTAACAGCATTTATTTGGTTGCCTACATCAGCTTTCAATTTGGAGCAGTATAAATATATAGTTGTTAATTGTGATAGAGTTAATCAGAATAATCTCTTTTCTCTTTCTTTCTATATAGTTGTTGTGTTTTTTCGATCGATTGACGTACAGCTGGCCAGGTATAATCCAAACAAAATTGCATGCACTTTGTCGGTGCCAAATGACAGTATTTGGGCTTGCCAAGGGTGGAAGGAGTTGCAGATGACGAAATTAATACAATCTCATGTAGGAATCTTCATGTTATAGCTAAGACAAATTGGAGGAAATTAAGGAAATGCTGATTTTCAGCAGTCTTTCTTTCCTTTTTTTCCAAACCTTTATTTAGCGAGGTTGTCAAAAAGGAGCCCTTTAAGAATGGGGTTTGTCTGCGCTTGTAATATTCTAAAAATATGTCGATATTAAAAATATTTCCTTTATCCGAGAAAAGTGTATTCGGAAAGAGAAAGTGTCTATCTTCCCGCTGACAGGGAAAATTCAATATGGCGTCTAAGCATCTGGCTGGCAATATTGATGTTTTGGAAGCATGCAAGTTGGAAAGCTGACAGATAGATTTTACCGCATACATCAAAGTAACAGTACTAGAAAGAGGGGAATAAAAACTTGTTACGTCGTCTGTGAAGAGCCATATTAAATGGTAATAACATCGTCCTTTATATAGCATTTGGACAATCCTCTAATTTTGATGACCCAATTAGAGGATGCATTGGAAAAGTTTTATGGAAAAGAAGAAAATGTTGGATGCCAGTATTTCCTCCCATTCCATCAAACTTTTCTACATCTTTTGTGTTATTAAAATGACTTAACCCCTTCCCAAACAGAAAAAAATAGTGTGATCCTCTTCAAAAACTGCCACAAATGTCAAAATGGATGTTATTAAAGATAAGATTTGTGTAAAATATGGCACGGAAAATATTGAGACAAAAGGAGAAACTGCTGGTTATCAGCAGTTTCTTCTTTTGTTTCAATGTTTTCCCAAGCATTTTCTGTTAGGAACGTCAAAACCAGGTCTTGTTTGGGAAAGGGCTAAAATGACCTAAAATGCGCATCTTTTTTTCCACACAAAAACCTTTATTTCTTAAAACGTTCTCCGCGAAGATTGTACTCGGAAAGAGAAAGTGTCTACTTTCGCACTGACAGGGAAAATTCAATATGGCGTCGAAGCATCTGGCTACCAATATTGATGTTTTGGAAGCATGCGAGTTGGATAGCTGACAGATAGATTTTACCGCATACATCAAAGTAACAGTACTAGAAAGAGGGGAATAAAAACTTGTTATTTTGTCTGTGAAGAGCCATATTAAATGGTAATAACATCGTACTTTATATAGCATTTGGACAATCCTCTAATTTTGATGTCCCAATCAGAGGATGCATTGGAAAAGTTTTATGGAATAGAAGAAAATGTTGGATGCCAGTATTTCCTCCCATTCCATCAAACTTTTCTACATCTTTTGTAATATTAAAATGACTTAAAATGTGCGCATCTTTTTTCCACACAAAAACCTTTATTTCTTAGTACGTTCTCCGCGAAGATTGTACTCGGAAAGAGAAGGTTTCTATTTTCGCACTGACAGAGAAAATTCAATATGGCGTCGAAGCATCTGGCTGGCAATATTGATGTTTTGGAAGCATGCGAGTTGGATAGCTGACAGATAGATTTTACCGCATACATCAAAGTAACAGTACTAGAAAGAGGGGAATAAAAACTTGTTACGTCGTCTGTGAAGAGCCATATTAAATGGTAATAACATCGTCCTTTATATAGCATTTGGACAATCCTCTAATTTTGATGACCCAATTAGAGAATGCATTGGAAAAGTTTTATGGAATAGAAGAAAATGCTGGATTCTAGCAGTTCCTCCCATTCCATCAAACCTTTCTGCATCTTCTGTAATATTAAAATGACTTAACCCTTTCCCAAACGACAAAATTTTAGGGTGATCCAATTTTAAAACTGCTGCAGACGACAAAATTGATGATAATTAAGAAATGATTTGTGTAAAATATGGCACAGAAAATATTGAGACAAAAGGAGAAACTGCTGATTATCAGCAGTTTCTTCTTTTGTTTCAATGTTTTCCCAAGCCTATTCTCTTAGGGACGTCAAAACCAGGTCTTGGTTGGGAAAGGGTTAAAATGCGCATCTTTTTCCACACAAAAACCGGTATTTCTTAGAACGTTCTCCGCGAAGATTGTACTCGGAAAGAGAAAGTGTCTATTTTCGCACTGACAGAGAAAATTCAATATGGCGTCGAAGCATCTGGCTGGCAATATTGATGTTTTGGAAGCATGCGAGTTGGATAGCTGACAGATAGATTTTACCGCATACATCAAAGTAACAGTACTAGAAAGAGGGGAATAAAAACTTGTTACGTCGTCTATGGAGCGCTGTATAAGATAATAACCTTTCCGAACACATTGTTTGTTTTCTTTTAGACTATAATACACAGTGAATAGTAATAGTACTAAATTTTCTGACAAAGATTTAGTTTAACCCTTTCCCAAACGGCAAAACTTTCGGATGATCCACTTCAAACTTTGCTACAAATGACAAAATTGATGTTATTAAAGACAGGATTTGTGTAAAATATGGCACAGAAAATATTGAGACAAGAGAAGAAACTGCTGTTTATCAGCAGTTTCTTCTTTTGCCCCAATGTTTTCCCAAGCATTTTCTATTTGGGACGTCAAAACCAGGTCTTGTTTGGGAAAGGGTTAAATTATATTCCAAAGTAATGCCGAGTGTTGATTGATTAGGGTTTAACGTCTCTTTCAACTGGTATGGTCATATCGCCTAACCATGGATTGGCATTACCATTTCCTTACCGAGCGTCCAGTCGCTCGCCCACATAGTTTAACGATTTTTTAATCATTTGTGGGCGACAATGTTATCCGAGAGGATATTTGCTGCGACCGAGGATCGAACCCGGGACCTCATTAGTAAGATTCCGATGCATTACCAACTACGCTATGATCGCGGCTTAGCCTAGTTTTGACGTCCTTCTTACAGAAAGATTTTGGAAACATATCGTTGGTGGGGAGTCAAAATCTCGTAACTACAGCTTGAATAAGCTGGAGTTACGAGGTTTTGACTCCCCACCGACTATATAGAGAACAGAGGAACAAGCTTATTTGTCAGAATTTTTCTCATTTCCAACATTGTTCCACGTTCTACGAAACAGTGTCGTAATTTGCATCAACATTCATATTAGACCTCATTTTTATCATCTAATGATAAAAGCTTGAAGGAAAAAGTAGAAGAAAGCATTGATCATCATTTTCTACTTATCCAATATAGCTCTAGTTGTCAACTGAAAAGAGGACTTAAAACAATTTCTGGGGACTAAAAGACTGTGGTCATTGTTTATAATGGATGTCGCTTTTTTCTCTGAGATTGATGAAATAAGAAATCAACAAAGACAATTTGGCATAAAATGTTTTTTTTCTTATTTTCTCATAATGATTAGCACAAATGTAACTTGGTTGAAACATAGTATTACTATGGTACTATGGTGAAAAGTGATTTATGGTTGATTTTATTGCACATAAACCCATTCTAGATGTGTTATTTATCTCGTCTGCTAAACCAGCCCTGCTTTTGACGTACCTTACAAAGACTAAACTGCAGCTAAAACAAGCTGTAGTTACGAGGTTGTACATGCCAAGTTTATCACTTTTCATCAAAAGCTTTGTAATAACATACAACTTATTAGAAAAACATTTTGTCTACTTTAATAAAGAACAAATAAATTTCAAAAACATTTTGGGAAAAGGAGAAAATTGCAGAAGCCAGCATTTTCGTCTTTATCCGTCCACGTTTCTTGCCTAATAGAGACGGAATGTTACGATTAATTTAGTCGTCTGCCCTTTCAAAATGTGAGCCATTTTTGTCTGATAAAGGGTTAAATAAAAACAGTATAAAGTTTTATCGTAACAACATACAAAAGTCTTTCTTAAATATTAAAAATTCAAATATTTAATCTTTTGTCACATTATAAAATCCTTAAACCACGTATCGTGAGAAGGGTGTAAAAAGCCTAATTAACGCTTCTGTGCTGGGTTAAATCAATTTTAATCCACAGACATACTGTCGCCTGCTGGATTTTATCGTCTGCCACAAAACAAATACAATCTCGTCCAGATGGGAAGTCACAGCGCTATGCACACAAGCGCCCCCTTCTAGCCTTTTAACATCCATACTCTTAATAAAATCTGCTTTTTCATGATTTTTCTTCATTTATTAAATTCCTTTGACGGATTGATTCAGACAAAATTTTTGAAGAAGACATATTTATGATAAATTTAGATATTATCACCTTGAATTTGGTTACTGGATTTAAGCATTGTGGGAAAGGAGAAAGTAACAGTTTCTACCAAAATGATATCCAGGGTTTCTCTATTTAGAAATATATGAATTTAAGATAGTCTCATCATCATCATGTGAACTGTATTGATTTAGCAGAGTACAAGTAAATTACAATTCCCCCTATTTAAATGATACTGGTTTATATTCCAAACTAAAATTCAATTGCATTTCAGGCGACGAGTATTGTAACCACATGTAGAAATTTTTGTATGTCATAGCATAGAAAATATTTGGGAAACGTTATGGAATTATTTTGGTAGAAAAGCAGAGCCAAAGTCACAAGATTTGGTATTATATTTTGACCACTGATTGAATGAAATTAATACATTTGATACGGTCTTATTGGCCTGGGGTGTCAGTTAGATAGCACAGTTGAAAGGCTAGGTCAAAATAACAGTGGAGAACTGACACTACATAATTCATTAACAATCAATTAGATGTGACCTCATTAACACCATATGGCCACTTTGGGCAGTACCCACTCGGGAATACATGTAGCAGGAGAACGCCTTTCCTACCAATCCAAAGTTCGACAATCTAAATATGAAAAACTTTTTGGGGAAAACCATCGAGAAAAGAAGAAAATGCTCATAACCAGTACCCTCATTAACACCACATCACAGCAGAGACAAGACCAGGATTTGCCATTATCTGCCTCTATATAAATACTGCACTCCGGCATCATCATGATGGCGATTCTACCCCCTTGACGCTTCAGTGACATGGCCATTCTGGACAGGGCCCACCCGGGAATGCATTTTGGCAGGTTAACATGGGTGCAGTTAAGCAATGCTGATTCCCTCTCATTTGCTCTGAATTTTCCAAACAAATACACATATGTCGACCTTAACAAAACTATTTGAGAAAATAAGAATGTTCTTATCCTCCATTAAAGTACTGTCATCTAATTTAAAAAGTGTAGTTTGCATATGTAAAGGAAATATTGAACAATTCATTCCAAGAGAAACGCTCAAAGACGACATTAAAAATGAAAATCCTGGCAGTGTTCTGCAATATTGAAGTTATGAACCAATAAATTACTGTATCTCTCTAATAAAATTATTTTACAGGTGCATGCATGGATTCGCCCAACTTTTGATGAAACAAAAGTGACTTAGAAAATTACATGTGAGACGTGATTATTGTTTTAAACTGATTTAATCAATTTTTAAACCCTTTCCCAAACAAAATTATGGTTTTGACGTACTTATGAAAAGGGAATGGGAAACATTGAGGTAAAAGAAGAAAAGGCTGATAGCCAGCATTTGTTTATTTTGCGTCAATATTTTCTGTGCATTGATATAACAATACGTCATCTTCCATTGTGTCGTTTGCAGCAGCTGTCAAATTTGAACAGTTTTAATATTTGCCATTTAGGAAACGGTTAAACTGATATAATCAATTTCTTAATTAATAATTTAGACGTAGACTTTGTGTGTGATCAAACAGATTTTCCAGGCGACAAAATGTTAGCCTTTTTAATAATCTAAGATGTAGACGACAGAACAAATACCACACATTGCAGTCTGGTGGAAGATATAGTAATGAAAACATTGAAGAAAGAGTTTTCCTCACAATATTTCCAAAGGCTCTCGATGAACAAAATCAGGTACAATTTTTGGAAAACAAAGTCATTTCATAAGTCGTACAGAATTATACTTCTTTAACAATTAAAAAATTGTCTAAAAACATTAATTTTTCTAAATTTCAAATTAAATGGCATTGGTTCATAAATTGAAAATTAGCTAAGATTTTAAATCGTTTAGGATATTTTCAACAGACAAAATAATAACAAATTTAACAATAATAACAGTAACAAATTGTCTACTTTTCAACAAAAACCTCGTAACTGCAGCTTTAAACAAGCTGCAGTTACGAGATTTTTGTTGAAAAGCGACGTTAAATGCCAAATCAATGTCTTCTACGAGCTTTTCCTTCAGTTTGTATAGTCCGTGTGCACTGGTCAACACAATCACCAAACGACATTTTATCACTGACACTCGGGCTATCGTCTGCTGTGGCCAACTTAGATAAAGCATTGATGTAACTACACGCAATCCTCAATATGGCCAACTTTGACAGTTTCTGGTTGTACGAATAAGATGGGACGGCTCGTCTAAGTCCATCAAATGCAGCACTAATTGTATGCACGCGCGATCGTTCACGTGCGTTTGCTTCCACGCGTCGTTCACGCGTCATGTTTTTATAGTTTTTTCTACACTTTTTACTTGACCCGTCTTTAGAACTATCGCCTGAATCACTGTCCGGATCTTGGGTATTTTTCCGGCGGTCCATTTCCGATGGTGAAGTACTAGAACTAGGTTTAGATTCATGAACACTTTTAGAAGCACTAGAATATTTGTTGAATGACGGTGTGTGAGAGGGTGGATGTCCGACCGTACTGTTATGTAATGTGTGTGAGGCACTAGGTACACGGGGTGGGTGAGAATGAGAGTTCGGTGGCACGTACGATGACATAGGATCTGGAAATCTTTGATAATAGAACTGAGGAATGAAGTATGGATGGTGTCGCATGTCTGGGAACATATACGGAGGTTTAATGTCCGAGCCTCCAGGCTGGCACTGATCACTGGGCGAGTCTCGTGACTCCTCACTGACACGTTCCGGAGTGCTCTCCTCACTTCGACCACTCTCAGAACACACACTACCCGGGCTATCCGGACACAACCGCTTTATACTAAAATCCGTAGTCCGCCGCTTTGGCTCACTTAATTTCCGTTTATTTTTCCTGGGTGTATCAGATGGTGACAGTTCTGAGCTCAACATCTGTGATCTATAGTGTGCTTTATCCGAGCTCGGGGACGGACAGTCTCGCTCTACATCTAACTCTGGTGACATTCTGTCACTCAAACCAGGATCAGCCCGCATCCTCGGGCCGAGATCAGCTCTAGCCCTGACAGAAAAATCCACTGCCATATTTCACATTCACAAAATCCGTCAGATTAATTCATCCAAAATTGTCAATAAAATATCCCGTAATTATTGTGGTATTTATCAAATCACTTATGTACGTTTAGTCAGTCACTACTATTAAACCATGTAGTATTTTACTATTTTACTACTATAATACGATATATTAATTCCTATTTCCCGCGTCGATGAAGCTCTACCGCGGTCGTACTGTCAAATGATCCATGTTTACAGTGTGCCCTGTGTTATTGTAATAGTTTCGCGAGAACGTGTTTACATTAACCGCCTATAGCCACTCTGTCTGCCAGATGGTTGGTGCGGTGATCGTTTTCCCCTATCTCTCTCGTATTGACTAATCACAAACAGCGATCGAAATCATCAAGTAAGGCCAATTTATCTTTTTACCCTGGAGTATTTAGTAGGCGCCGAGCGTCTGGCCGGCTTTAACACCTTGTGCGCACAGGTTGTTTAACCCTTTTACCTTGTGGTTTCGGCAGTTTTAATAAACTCTTTACAAACCTATATGATTTGTAATATTCACAGTGAACAATATAAAATTTAGATAATGTTCTGAGACAAATTGTGATGTATAAAAATGTCTTCTACGAAAGTCTTTATTGTATTATTTAATCTCTACACTATTTTGGTTTCATATTGAACTTTAAATTAATTGACAGTGTTAAGCTAAGATTTTTATCAAATATAATGAACGATTGTACATTAAATTTTGTACAGAAACATTTCGACGGTTTGGTTTTTAGAATCTTGTTTCCGAATATTTGTCTGAATGTGTATAATGTAAGAACAATTGTCGTTTATTTCTTTCGTGATTGCACCAGTCTATGAAGTGACCGGACAAAACCCCACACAATGAAGCCTTTGATGCCTCGCATCAACAAATCATGGTGGAAAATGAAGAAATTGCTTGTGACAAGCCATTTTTATTCATTAAATGGTTTTCTTCCTATAAACGCACAAACATGTGGAATTTTATTCACGTGAAATTGTCTTGTGCAACATCTTTGAATGTGGACATGTCTATCATTGTGCCGTGTGGAAGAATTTAACATTGGGCCAACCCCATCAGCCTAATATCTTATTCATCATTAAAATCACTGGGAAAAAATTAATTGAATATACATTTGATTCAAATTTGTGTGCTTTTTTTTATCATTATTATTATTACAATTATTATTCCCCCTCCCCTTTTTAAACTTTTTCATCTTTGATATATCAAACTTTAGGTTAGAAAATAACACATATTTCATATAATATCAATTTGATTTTGAAATTCTAGATTGTTTCAAAAATAAAAAAAAAGAGAATAAAAATCTAAATAAATCTATTATATAATAATAGCCGATAAATCTTGCACATTTCGATATCAAGGTAAATAATCCGTAAGTGTTCAGAAGTTAACTAGAGTGGCTTGTCTTGATTATTACAAAGACAGAGTGATTGGGTGCCAGACTGTTAGCACTTTCAATCTCATTTGATATTCTTTTATTATTATTTCAAAATCTCTTTTCGACAGTCTGAATAAGTCTATCAATAATTCTTCCAATATTTTCACTTCTAAGCTCAACCTATTTCAAATAAGATTATATACCGACTTCATTAATCTTCATTCTTCATTTCTGAAATTCAAGACGAGGTTGCCATGTCGTAGAGAAGAGCAAAAGTCTTGATTCTTCAATTGATAGGAAAGTTTTCTTCAACGAATATCAACATCCAGGTTATTTTTTGGGAAAGGCTAAATGTTGTTTTTGAATCCTTGTTTCATGTCATTTTCTTCTAGACATGACGTCATAAGACGAGTCCTTATTGTGCAGTGTTTTGTCTCTTAGATCTGTTGGTTGAGTGGTCTATGCCAACTCTTGACCTTCTAAACGCTTTGTTCTTCTGTTTTTCGGTCTTGAAGAAGTCAAATGACAAGTTTCTTCTGCTTTGATGCTAGGTTTAGACCCATTACTTCACTGGGATGATATAAACAGAGGACGTTGAGCATTAAGGTAGAATATGGCCTTTTTGAGATTAATAAAACATAGCTTTTTGGCGAGCGGCGTCGTTACGTATCCGAACCTTTTCAGGCGCGGTCGTAAACAATTGGCGGTGGAAAGTTCCACCGCCGAATGTTTTCGACGACGTCCGAATAATTCTGACGTCAAGCGAGTCCCCTAGGGGTGGACTACCTGAAATAGGACGCTTCGTTCCGGTATTTCCATTGAAGATGTTTGATGGTTGTTTACCGTATCTACAACACCTTTTTACTACTTGTCGAAGACATCTTTAAATGTGGATATATCTTCATGGAACATATATTTTTCTTATTCTATTTCATGATTAATTTTACTCTGGGTGACACATAACACTGGTGTCGATGTTGTTGATGTCAACCAATACTCGTAAATAATTCCAAGATAAGACCACCCTTTACGGAGAGAGACAAAATCGTTTTTTTTAAAGGGACATTACATTCTGATTTCATTTTTCAAAGTATGTGTTGATGCGAAGATTGGTTATTCTAATGCGTAGAAATGCTATAAGTTTTTTGAAGTTGTTATTTATAAGCATAGAATGCGCCTGTAAAATTGAGACAGAAATGACAAATACCATATAAATCTGAACTGTTGTCCACAACAATTTGTTTAATTTAAGCACAAAAATATATATTTCTCGTAAACGGTGCAAAATTTTGGCTTGAAATTCTCATAACTTCCATAAGAAATTATTCTCTTTGAGATAGTAAAATAATCAAAGTACTGATAGTACTGAAGGTCGGGAAACAGAGGATTCGAAATACAGTAAATGGTCAATTTTCTTAAATTTACATTGAATTCGTAAAATATTCTCAATGTTGTTATCTAATTGCACATTAAAATTAATCCTTATACTCTTATTCCCGAGTTAACATAAGCAAAAATTTGATATTTCTAGAAAAGAAATCATAGGAGACGAAAGGGTAATTTTCAACAATATAGATCTACTCCATTACACGGTCCGCCGCGATATGACCCTAGTAGTTGAAAACTGCGTAAAACCCCAATAAACCAAATCCATTACACGATGTCGTATTTTTTCGGGTGATGTCTTAAACATTCGGTGATGGAAAGTGTCGATTTCTTTTAACCCGTAACGTGTCCGTGTTGAACGGGTAACCGGATGTTAAAAATATTTACGGCGTCGTCAGAAAAGATCCGACGTCGCATGAATCTCATTACGGATGGACTGCCTTAATGAATTGTCTGGGTTAACAGTTTGTAAAACATTATATCAGTTTGATATCCATTATAACAACGTTTGAGGATACATTGTGGCAAAACGAAAATATTTTGATATTGAACATTTTTTCTTTGTCTCAATCTGTCTTTCAACAATTCTTCAGCTAAACTTTACATTAATATTTATCTAAATTATCAACACAAACTTGACATTACATGTAGCAACAGTATTCCGTTTTTATGCAGGCCCGTAGGCACAGGTGGGGCTACGGGATGGGATAAGCCCCAAATGTTGGCAAAAAATATCGAATTTTCCTCATTTTACATAGAAAATTGAAGAAAAGGCCAATTAGCCCTTAAGATGTTCAGACACTAACCCGGACAGAGTTTTGAGCCCTTCTCCTTATCAAATTGCTTCCTACGGGCCCGAGAGCAGTTTTACATTCTACTGCTTAGGAAAGGTTAAACTTTGCACGATGAAAAATATTAATATTATGACGGGAAAATTTCTGAGCAAAATTCAGAATCAGGAATGAAGTTAAATTTAATATGGTTCACAAAAGTGGCATGAGAACTGACCAGATTTAGATAATTAAATTTACAATATAGCACATTGTAAATAATGGTAAAGGTTAGACCACAAACATTGATCAACAATTCTAATAATATGTGTGTTAAACTCAGAATTTGGAAAAAGTGAGCTCGTATTTTCTGCACACAAATCTAGATCTTGCTTTCTTTTTATTTTTGCTGTCCTCTTTGCTTTTCGCATTAGCTTTCACTTTGGATTGTTCTTTCTGTCGTTTGTGAAAGAGATAACTCTATCACCCCTATCATCTGCAGAGACAGAGGCCTACAATTAACTCATAAATAGCCTATATCTCAAGCCCAGGTCGAAGAAAGATGATTAAATTCCTGTTAAACCTAAGCCTGGATTAATAAGGATGAATAAATTACGAAAATTACGTTGTATGTACTCAAGACGGCTCAAAGTCCGTCAACGCCGTTACGGTAACACTTTAGTTGGTCAAAGCATAGGAGACTAGCTTTACACCGCGAAGTGCTAACACGTGAGCGTATAACCCGATAAAATGCATGTGTTGTAAAATGCGATTGTGCGCATAGCAATTGAACAAGGAGAAGGACTCGACTAGAGTCAGGATATATATAGATTTTCCGTGAATCTACGAGTGCTTCACGGAAATGTCCGATTACACGAACTGTGTGGCGCAGTAATTTGGTGTTGAAATTCTCGTCTGCTCTAGTCTGCCACACCAGTTAGAATAGTTCGAATTAACCTTTCCGCCAAAAAGAGAAGTTGATAGTTTTCGCACTTATGAGCAAACTGCTGCATTGTTTTGATAAAACAATTAAGAAATGAAAGTCTTTACGATGATTATGTAATTTGAGTAATTTTGAATTGTTCATGTGTAGGTCTACTTTTTCGGCGGACTCAGACATTTTGAACGACTATGCGGTGACCAAATTATATCGAAAACCTCGTATCTGCAGATTAAAACAAGCGGCAGATACGAGATTTTCGTAGAAAAGCGTTAGAAGCGTTGGATCGCTATAGGACGTGAAAATCTCAAAGAGATTTCCCGACCTAAAAATAGAATGTGGATAAATAAATGTGAAATGTCACTTTAAGGAAAATGTAGAGCATTCTGCTTGTCGTTATACACGTAGTTCGTTCAAGATTATATAGCACATGTTTACAAAGTTTGCCAATGCAAACAACACAATATCGTACTACAAACTAGATCTACTGTAATTATGCATGCGGCGGTCCGAATCTTGCAGGTGTCTCACGTCTGCAAGATTCGAACCAACATATGCAAAATTGTTTTGAAAATTTAGAGCGTTTTTTACTTTCTCTACAACTTGCCCATGCTTTCCAACAGTTTTAAAAGCTGAAATAAACACGCATGTTCGTATGGAAACACTTGTCTCCAAGACTTTTCTTTGGAATAAGACTGGAATTCTGTTATCTGGCAAAGGGTTAATGTATAATCAATGAAGCAAACGGTTTTATCCGGCGACCAGCTGTTGTCAATTATAATAACAGAGTCAGAAATCAATGTACACGGGTCAATATGAAAACTGCCTCCGTCAACAATGTACAGCTGGGCTCCAATAATCTAGAAACACAGCCGGGACACAGAAAAATGAGATCTGTGCTATATTTGAAAATTAGAATCTGTCCATTATTTGCAGAATTATTCCAAGGAATCAATCTGAAGACCTCTTCCGCAGTATTTTATGATTGTGATTAAAATATCATCCAGGAATAAAGGCAGGAAAGATGGGAAAAGCCTTGGTTTGATGAAACCTTGCTTTCTAAAAAAACAAAGAACACCTGGATTTGACGTTTCTGCCAGAGAATGGCTTTGAAAGAAGGCAAATCTGAAAACGGAGATGTATCCCCCAAATGCTTTCCATGTTAGATTATTTTGATTTAGTAGATGTTATATTACTGATTTTATTTGACATGGCACTGACCTTTATGCATGATATGTCTATGTTTTGTGAATAGTGCAACATGCAACACATACATGTAGACTTTAAAAAGTGGTAGGGGAGACCGGGGCTATTTCGGCCCCCTAATTTCGATTGCTCATATTTTGAATTATATGAAAGTTATTTGGGCGTGATTTATATATTTAAGTTCGACAGGCGAAAACCTTTCAAACTGCGTCTGTCCTTTTTATATTTTGCTTTTCAATAAAGAGAATTTCAAATTTTAGAGTTTTGATCGTGGTGGCTGAACTTGCCCCATACATGGGGCAAGTTCGGCCCACCCTTGGGGCAAGGTATGCACAGACCTATAAATCCTTATATTTGATTTTTAGACTGTTTAAATTTAAAGGAATCTGTATACGACTTCCAAATGAAGGTATAAATTGAAAGAGCATTGTTATAACAGTCAAATCATCGTGAGTAAGGGGACATTCGGGATAACAAGTAGAGGCTGGGGCAAGTTCGGTCTGTGATTTTGAATTTGTTCATTTTTTACATTTCTGTTAGAGCTAGGTCTGAACAATTGATATATTCGGAGTCGTCAAGAAATGGCAATTCTAACAGCGATTATTCTTTTTATTCATTGGCAAGTTTGGTGGTGGCCGAACTTGCCCCAACCCCAAAGGCCGAACTAGCCCCACAAAGACCTGGTGTCAACATCACGCCATATCTTCTTTTAGATAACATGAACACTTCATTTTTAGTTTTAATATGAAAGAGGACTTAATTGTCTTCATAAATATACAAAAATGAAATCTGAATCCTGGCGCATATTACTATAAATTAAAACTTACATAAATGTGGAAAAATACTGAAAGTGTCTAAAAATCAGAATCGTGTTCTAAATTCTATATTTTTGTATTAAATTCGACCAAAAACCTTCTGCGAAAAGCTTTCGTCATGAGTGACATTAAAATCCGGGTCAGAGCTCTCTATCTCTGTCGACAGGCTCAAAAGAGCTACTAGCCGAACTTGCCTCGGGGCCGAAATAGCCCCGGTCTCCCCTACATGGAAGGAATGCAGACAATATGACTTTACTATTATTAGAAAAAACTCGTATGTAATTTATGATATTAAGAGCTAAAGCTGTGCCATGTCAAATGAAATTAGTAATACTAAGAATTGTATTGGTGCTTTAAATTTTGACAGGTCTTAAGTTTGTCGTTCAGGTAATAATTGATATTTGTTAATTATGTAATTGTAAGCAGAGTACAGAGTAATTTTTTCCATCATCATCCAACAAAAAGGACCCAATTGCAAAGAAACGAGCTGATACAAGGCAACATGAGAAAGTTTATCTTATATTCAATAATATGGATTATATCTACGAGGGTTGTCCCAATAAATCGTAGACAACGTCGATAAAACAGAAATCACTCAATAGATATTTCTTTTTTTTTTTCTATAGATTATAGCCACATATATTGACGGCAGTTTGACAAAAAATCAAGTTGACTGCTTATTGTTTACAAAATATATACTATTTAGCAAAGACATGTACAGACCCGCAGCGCACGTCACAACGTCATATAATAATAACGTTACTTTTTCACCGGGAAATGAACCCAGAAATGTCCAGGATAATTCCATCCGAACCGCGTTTCCTTGTTTTATGATTAATCTTTAGACACATCTCGCAGGTACTTTTGATGCTAAAAGATGTTTTTAAATACATGGAACCTTTATTATCTCAAAGTCCGTTTTATTCGCCACCCACTTAACCATTTACTGTTTCCCTAATCAGTTACCTCTTTTCTTTAACGCCTGGTTTTCTACATGAATTTAGCATTCTCCGAGAAGCAATATAAAATGTCTCTTTGAGACTCTTTTTTTTAAAGAAAAAATCCATTCATGTATCCGGGACACATTGCCATGTATTTTGATTTCTTTCGTCTTCATGAAAGAGTCCTATGTCTCATTCCGCTATCCACAACAAAAACGTGTAATTTCACGGTGCGCCGCAATTTTCTCAAACGTCGTCTTTTTACGTCAGCGCAACTGCTATTTGTTTTCAATTAAAATTCCTTTGTTGGAAAACAAATAACATCAATGTTTTGAAGTTTTGCTCAACTGCAAAACAGTATTTGCTTAAGACGGCCACGTAAACGGTTTTGAATGGAAATAGGAACCAATGTGTTAAATCACGCTAGTAACTCAGGAACGATGAGCGGGAAAGACGTTATTTTTTAAGTGCGCCGCATGACCATTATACACTTAAAGTAAGTGGTTATAACAGGATATAAAAGAATGACATTTACAGAAAAGGGATGAATATAAATTCGAAAATGGACAAATAATATTCTCACAAAATATAAACATTGTGCGACGTTAAAAAGATAAGTTATTAAATGTGTCTACGATTTATTGGGACAACCCTCGTACATGTATATTTACAATTCATTTCGCAGTTCTCTGATTGTCCATTTAGAAATCATTATACAAGATGAATGACTATCTTTCTTCCCAATGTACACTATCGGGACTCGACATAAAATATTGTTCTTATGGGATATTTTCACATTTTATTGCACACACATGCAAGTGGCAAGGAATTTGCAACCAGAACATGGAAATCGAATGTTGAGGGTGGTTTTTTTTTTTTCATTTCTTTATTCATATGACACCAAAATGCACTCATATTAGACATGATATCTCTGATCAAGAATTGGAACCTTATGAGAGCACCATCAACACAGTCAAATTGTGTTCATTCTCATGCTGTTTTAGATTCATGGTGATCTTAATGCTATAGCTTCGGTCCACATTCCAGATCTAATACAAATACACGGATCTGGAAAAAGGTCCACCATGACTTTCAATACAAACAGGTATCAAGGTGAATGTGTGCATACGCACAGTCTGCTCAGGGTCCCTGGTGTTCTCTACCAGTTTATGTATTCCAGGTTGAAATTGAAAGAGAAAAATATGGGTCCTTATTAGTCTCAGCTGAAGAACAAGTTGGTCCGGAAGCATAGCAGTCTAAACTTTAGACTATCATGTTTCAAGACCAATCTGTTCTGGTATCTTGAAATTGACTCTTAAAGCATATTAGACTTTAATTTGCTTTTAATGTATTTTTTCCCAGATCCTGACTCAAACATTCTTTTCATCTGTTAAAAATGAAACACCAACTGGGATCAGCCTTTGCTGCGAAGCCTAAGCCGAGTCAATACTTTATTTCTGAAAATTGATGAAACAGTTTACCTAATTAGACAGGTATTTACATCGTAATCGTCAAAATTAGATAAAAGTGTAACCCGCGATCTGTTCAATGTCTCGTTTATTACTCGAGAGGCGACAGAAGTATATAGATAAATAAGATAACAACAGAAAATTATTTCAAAATAGCTTAAATTTATTAACTACTGCATTTTTAGAGCGCTTAAATGGGAGAGATAACAGATAACAAACTCTGCTAGAGGGCGCTTCTGGGCTATCGGTTATACCTGTGTGATTTTACTAATATAATTAAAAGGGGCTTATCAGTAAAATGCCTTTAATTCATTCATCAGATTATTTATTTACTCAAGAAAATTAACTATCTAAATTCCATAGTATAACCCATTACTAGACAGCAAAATTTTAGATTTTTCCCAAATGAAAGATGTTGCAGACGACAATTTCAAGCGATTGAAAGTTTACATTTATGTCTTTCTGGTAAGAAAACATTTTGGAAAATGGAGACATTGCTTGCCATAATGTTTTCCAAAGCCTTTATCTTGTGGGGCGTCAAAATGTGTATATATAATGGGTTAACAATGTTCAGTTTAATATTGTAACCTAAACCAGCATTGTCTTGTACCACTATGTAATGGTCGGAGAGTGCCTTATAGACAGAAATATGCTACTGAAAAAAAAATTTTTTTTTAAAAAACAGTGTTGCCACATAAAGAGTTTTATGCCTCACGAAATAAAGGCATTATGGTAAAAGGGAGAAACACTTGGGAGAAGCAATTTCTTCATTTCCCACACTATTTCCTACAAAGAAACACCTGCAAATCTGACATTTTAGTTGCTCGGAATTGTCGTCTGCAACACATCTGATCTATTTATTAAGGATGCATGGTTGACATTATCTTCTAGATTTAATTCTCAAAATGCCTAATAAATGAAACTCCTTCTAACAGGGTTAACCCGTTACCCCACACTGACGCTTTTTGAAACCATACAAGACAAAGGATAAGGAAAAACATTCTGACAAGCAATTTCTTTATTTCCCATAATGTTTTCTATCCAGAAAGACCAAAATTGCTATATTTCGTTCTCTGAATGACTAAATTATTATTATCGTTATTATTATTATTATTATTATTATTATTATTTGCCTGACGTTCTTTCATTTGCAAGACATCATGCATACCCAAGTCAGACATCACACTTTTAACCAACCATTTAGAGAAGGGAACATTTCAGACAAGATCAGAAAAAAAAACAATGATCACAAAATTCGACATTCTTTACTCAGTTAGTTCGTTTATCAATACATGTTAGAAGATAAAACCTCTTTACTGGTTTTCTGGTGATTGAACAATGAAGAAATTTTCATGAATAATTTCGCTATTTTACTATACATTGATTTCCATTTCACCCTCTTTGTTGATGCACCTGTATTAACCAATTCTAGCTTAAGTTTAGGAGCAACCTATCCATTATAAACCGATTTCCTATTATAAGCCATTGTAAAACATGTGTGTATTGAGAGTCAGCTGGTTCTGTTATGACCGGTGTAACTACAGCGCTCCTAGCGGATGAACCCGTTTATCTCTCCCATTGAAACTTATTAAATTTCATTGATTTCTCCCACCAAGTATTGAATAATTATACCTATTAAACATCAGTCAAAAGTACATAATTTTTTCTAGCAATCTTACCAGTTTGTACGATTTCAGTGTAAGACTTAAAGAGCCAGTATCTGGGAAGGAGTCCTTTAAGACTTCTGAGCCCAACATATTACCAGAGCATCCTGCGTATAGATTTTGTCATCTTTACTCTCTCTGCATTTCTAAAATTCCTTCACCCAAAGTTTGATAGTTGCTAAAGAAGAATGGGATTTACCATAAACGACAGGCAATCGCTCTAATACCTATGTGGCAGATTCAGCATCCAGTACTAGAAACCGTAGTATCACAACCCTGTTCTCGGCACTGTCCATTTTGCTGATTTTTTTTTTTTTTTTTTTTTTTTGGGGGGGGGGGGGGGTTAGGGTAATGTGCTTTTAATTGATTCTGTACGTCTTATTTGGTGTTTTAATTTTACCAAGACAATAAATAGATATAAAAACAATAAAAAAAAAACAAATGAGCTTCGTCATGAGAAAGGAGAATTTAGCAAATGCGAAAGACGCAGATCAGCGTCTGTGTTTTCGCTACTTGGAAAGAAGAGTCCATTGTCTTCCGAAATACGACATTTCAAGCCTGTTACCATTTCCTGTAGCTGAACAGACTTGGCGTCGGACCTGGTCGGAAACCCCGGACACCCATTTTCTCCTGTTGTGGCTCATATCGTTTAACCCTTTCCCAAATGACAAAATTTTGGACCAGTCCAATTTGAAAGCTGCTGCAGACAACAAAATATGTGTTGAAAAAGATAGGGATTGTTTATTATATGGCATAGAAAATATTGAGACAAAAGGAGAAAATGCTGATTATCAGCATTTTCTTCTTTTGCTTCAATATTTTCCCAAACCAATTCTATTAGGGACGTCAAAACCAGGTCTTGTTTGGGAAAGGGTTAAAGAATATAATTTTAGACGCATCATCTGCCTGCTTTAAGATTTCCAATCATTTTAGGCGTTTCAGTCAATCGCCATTGATCCCCCAATTGGGTCTGTTGTCAAATGCAGTCTAATGCGGACCAACTGGTAACTTACTGTTGCTACAGGTAATGAAAAATGTATTAGAGAACAATTTGGAACTTGATCAGGACTCTTTACCAGATACTTGCTCTAATGATCGGTTGCGACATACCTTATACAAGTTGTACAGAAATCTTTCACATTCGTTAATTTCTCTAAAGGTTCAAGTTAGTAGAAATGAAGTAGAGACAAAAAGGCACTGCAATATCAAGATATAGGAAACTGAAGCGTGGCAATCGATAGTGTGTTTGTAAGAGAGTGAACAATAACCGTTATTCATAGCTACCAAATGGCATCTGCTGTATTTCATCGGAATGCACTTCTGTGTCATATGAAAAAAGCTTTTTTTGTTTATTCACAAAGGCGCCACATCTCCCAGCTACACTGTAGTATAGTATGTAAATATTGACCTGAACCCGATGAATATGCAATGAGTAATTGTGACACGGAATAATCAATACTTGCCAGCAAGCATACACTGTCAAGCAGAGTCGATAGTTTCTATAAGCATTGTGACTTTGTATTTCTGCACATGCTTCTCTTGTCAATACATGTCGGAGAGTGATTATTCCGCAGCACAATTCCTCATTGCATATTCAATAGGTTCATGTCAATATTTACGGACTATACATCCTATACAAGGTTTACCTTGCATCCAACGGATGATAAAAAACGTCAGCAATGTAGATAAATCAAAGTGCTGAGAGCACTGTAATTGGACGTCTCTGATTGATTGAGCGGGATTGTACATGAACGAAAGATATCTTATTCATTCTTCTGTGTTTAATTCTATAAGATCGGTTTCGGACATACGAAATCGGCTTTAATACCAGAAAACCCTTCTCAGGCTTCAAATTGATTTGATTGCCGTTTCAAGACAACTGATTTGTCGCTATGAATAATCACTATTAATTTGATTACCAAATTCAATTAAGGCCATGCGATTAGCACTTTTGTCTTCTTGTTTCGGTTTACTATGAGTATTGTCGTCAGTTATACTTTTCATTGATTTTAAAAAGTACGCTACAAAGCAATTTATTCAAAATGTAAGCCAACGCGCTACATAAATGAAAGCCGCGATAGCTCACTTAGCAGAGCACTCACCTTGTACTCTTTACACATGTTATATCCGGAAGGCCCTGGGTTCGAATTCTACTCAGACATTGTTCTTTTTAATCATCTTTTTTTATACGCCGCCGGAGGCGGACGTATATTGGCGTCATCTTCTCCGTCTGTCCGTCCGTCCGTCCATCCGTCCGTCCATCCGTCCATCCGTCCGTCCGTCCGTCCGTCCGTCCGTACGTCAGTCCACTTTTCTTGTCAACGAAACTCCTCCTAAGTTTCTGTCTGGCTGGATCTTCTTGAAACTTGGTCAATGTTATCACCTCAATTGGTAGATGTGCATGAAGGAAGGATTTTATGGTTCGTTGATTTTTGCCAGAGTTATGCCCCTTAAAACTTAGTCTCTGGGGCTTATTGAAATTGCAGCCTTGTCAACGCAACTACTCCTAAGTTTCTAGCTGGATCTTAATGAAACTTGGTCAATGTTATCACCTCAATTGGTAGATGTGCATGAAGGAAGGATTTTATGGTTCATTGATTTTTTCTAGAGTTATGCCCCCTTAAAACTTAGTCTCTGGGGCTGATTGAAATTGCAGCCTTGTCAACACAACTTCTTCTAAGATTCTGACTGGATCCTTATGAAACTTGGTGGATGTTATTACCTTAATTGGTAGATGTGCATGAAGTAAGGATTTTATGGTTCATTGATTTTTGCCTGAGTTATGCCCCTTCAATCTTAGTCTCTAGGGCTTAATGATATTTCAGTCTCGTGAACGCAATTCCTTCCAGGTTTTTGACTGGATATTTATAAAAACCTTTTTGTGAACACAACTTTTTACAGGTTTTTGTGTGAATATTTATAAATCCTTGTCAATGTCATTTTTTTTTGTCTCAAGTTTTATAAGTGGCGGCGTATATTGTGACCATGGCACTCTTGTTCGACTTCTATCTCCACCATCGTTGGCGAAAAAACGACCGCAGTGATTTAGAATCGATCTTAACACAAATTCAATGAAATAAAGTAATGAAACGCCGATCATTTACATACAATTCCGCTCAATCAATGAGAGGCGTCTAAATATAGTGCTCCAAGCACTTTGATTTTTATTCCTGTTTAGAGTAAAAAAAGAAAAAAAAACACGGTAGCAGTTTTCCCTGGTTGTGGTTACAAAACAAATTCAATACATACTTTTCCTGAAACAAAATACCAGATGAATTGGAGCACCTAACCATGGATTCCTCTTACAAGTACTACCGCAGCATCCTTACATCTACAGATGTGCATAAAAAGAAGAAATTGGGAACGTGCCGTCGGGAAAATGGCAGTGGAGTACAATAAGCAATTTAAATGTTCATATCATTATCAACGAAAATTTGAGAATAGCAATGTCCCTATCTGTAAACATATTCATACGATCATCCAGGTACCATCTGTTGCAGACCCATTGCTTCATCTTCTTAGCTCAATACACGTAAACGGGTCGCTTAAACGAAATAAATACAGATCGCTGTCACTTAGTCTTATACTAGTAATAATCATTGTTGTCATGACCATTGATCAGTATGTAAATAGGTCATGATACTGTCGAATATCAGTGATACAGATGCTGGAGAAAAAAAAAACTCGTAAGAGCAACTATTTTTCTGAATAGGTGGATTTCACTAGTGTCTCATCTGAGGCTGTTCAGATGGAACCCCGATTTGTCATCGAGTCGAACCCGAGTTGCGAAATGAACTCACTCCCCGATAATCAATTTCAAAACCCTGGTTCCAAAGTACGTCTCGTGGAAACCCCGTTCCTTTAAAAATGTCAAAGACTTAAACAACAATGATCAAAGAAAAGGAACCTATCATACACAATACGTGCATTAAATTGGTTAATCATTCTAAAATGTGTGTTTTCAGTAAACACATCAAGAAAAACAAACGTTTTACAGAAGAAATAATCCGAACTGGTTTTGAACCAACGGCGTTCCAAATTTCAAACTGAAAAAAGGTTGCGAGGTTAATCCTTTCCCGTTTGAGCTATCGCTGCTGATGATATAGGGTGTCTGTTTACATTATAACCATAGTGTATGCATGTATCGCTTTCTAAAGATCTTACCCTTTACACAATAAATATTACGAAAGTCAAAAAACTACAAGAAAATGATTAAATCGAAAAAAGATCGTAAAGTTGGTTAAGACGTGGCATGAATTGAATTGGCCAATGAATCTTATAGTATTTGTTAGAGAACACATAGAAAGTAGGAAAAGATACGACAGTTTTCCTGTATGGTCGCAAAATCTATTTTGAATTTTGGTCAACTGGCAATTGAGTCTGAGAAAGGGTTTTTTGGTAATGAAAACCCATTTCGCCTGTCCAAAAGTGGTTATAAGAATTGTACGTCCTTTCGGACGTCCAATTAAAAACGACATACCAACCAAGTAGTCTAAAGTGCAATGGATTAGTCTACGCTAATTTTGAATTTGAAGTTTTCAAAATTCTGACCAGTCTTTTAAAATGAATATGAAATCGAATAGCAGAATTAAACAGTAGACAGTGGAGAAAGGATGCTCATGTCTTCTATCATATACTATTTTGAGGGAATATGTAACTTAACCACTACTAAATCATTGCAGTTCTAGGTAAGTCGGTCGTGTTCAAAGACTTCGAGGTAATATGATTGTATCAGGGACAATGAGTGAATACTTGTAACTAAAGGACAGGAACTGTTACAACCAAGTGTATTATGGCGACCAAATATCTTGTTGTTTCAGCCTCAAACGCATGAAAGACTGCTTTTTCGTTTACACTGATGTACACATTCGACACGTTCCTAATTTTGGAATTTGATTCCCATGAAAGTGCGTGCATCTTGCTAAACTGATTTTCAAAAGCCCATAAGCTCCATCAGCTCCTCCCCTTATCCGAGTTTTCTCTGATGAAATTCGCTCTTTGATATGTTGACATCAACATATCAAAGAGCGAATTTCATCAGAGAAAACTCCGATTACTCCTCCCCAAATCTGATTTTATATAGAAAAGGGTTACAGTTAACTGAGCCATTAACGATGGACCATTATCAACAAACAAAGAACATAAAATTTTGATTTATTTCATATCATTATAAACAAAAAATATTACATGAAAATAAACCGCCCGTCTAAAAACCTATATAATATGGCTTCTATATCAATGGTCCATCGCGTACACGATATGTACAGAGGAGGGAAAAAGCTTCACATCTCTTTCCTATTACTGTTTACTCTCTTATGAAGAGAGCACATTATCTCTACATTCCATTTCGATAGAATGAGCTCTGTTTTCGCGGGGTCATTTCACGTCTAATCTCGGGGCCTTGGCGGGATTTCAGTGTCCAATCGTTGGCGATACACAACAAAACAATTCAAAAAGCTGATACAAACTTTCATTGGCTGACGCTTCAAATTACCGGCTTCAGCCAAAAATAGAAGCGACGTAATGTATACGTAATCAAACCAGATAAAACTGAATGATTTTGATTCGATAATTCAAATGTTACCGGCTTCAGCCAAAAATAGAAGCGACGTAATGTATACGTAATGATCATGCAAGATAAAACTGAATGCTTTTGATTCGATAATTCAAATGGTGTGCTATAATTAGATTATGACGACCAAATAGGCTGTTGGCGTACCGAAAACTGCAGAGGTCATATTTGATGGTTTAATCAATAGAGCTCGGCAATGGAGAGTAATTACTGTGGAAAAGAAAATAAGATGTTACATTATATTTTTATGTCCAATGAAAAAAAGCATTGTATTTGATAGATTTGGTTCCATCGCGTACAAAATACAATCTGTGTGACAACGGTAAACTTCCGGGCCTGACCTTGCCTTGTGTGCAAAGAAAATTTATTTTCTACACAGCGGGTTATCTGGGACAGCCAAAATCAAAAGAAATGCATGCTAGAAGATTTAATTTTCAGCTATGGACCCCTAAGTATGGCAGTAGAAACAGAAGACACACAGTTACAACTTTCATGCAGGACGCAAGCGCAGCAAGCACAGACGCACCCAGCGCATTCAAGGCGGAGAGAGAAGATTGGATACGTTGGCTATGGCGTACCAAATTCGCCAAAAGTTTATATATTTATCGTTTTTGCGTAAAATAAATGAACGTAATAGAACTGATACATATTCGGGAAGTTACCCGTCCGCCTAAAAATTCATGCTGAGGACATGGCTCACAGTTGAAGTAGTAGCGAGTTTTTTGGTGGATTTCTTTTTATCCCCAACCTAAGAAGTAAGAGGTTTTCACTATATCTGAATGTTCTTGTGCCTATGACTGTCCTCTTCGTCCTCAGACTTGTGATATTAAACTTGCCTTATTTGGTAAACAACGTATAAAAATTTTAATGCCAAATCATCCATGAATGATATTGCTTTTTTTGTAAATAGATAAAGACCCCATTAGATCTAGAATGAATCACCATCGAAAGTTTTATAATAACTTCTTACTTTTCAAGAAAACTTTTTTTCAAAGAATATGCCACCCTTCGTTAGAGCTTGTTTGGATCTTTCTCTAATGAGCATTCATTAAATACAAAATATAAGACTAGTGTAAGATATCAGGTATGTGTCCCTTTTAAATTTCATCACATAAAATACTTTGTCGACGATATCTAAAACTCTTGTACTAAGTTATTGTGGATATGATAACTAACCATGATGTCCTAAAAAGTTGACATTCCCAATGCCCTCGTGGATTATTATTGTGCCGCCTTACTATGAACTGTGGTTAAATGAGCGAAAATAACAGTAGACCATGATTAAGTTCTCAAACAATTACATGTACAATATTAGTTAAGAAAGACAATGTACGGTGGAATATTTATTTCGGCAGCTGACACATTCGAGCATGTCCACCATGTTGACAAATTTAGCTAAGTTTGTCAGAAATAGCAAGTTATGAAAAGAATATTGTTTTGTACTGTTTGTGCTCATTTTTTCGACAAGATATTCAAGTGTGACTCAAAATTAATGGGAGAGATAAACGGGTTCATCCGCTAGGAGCGCTGTAGTTACACCGGTCATAACAGAACCAGCTGACTCTCAATACACACATGTTTTACAATGGCTTATAATAGGAAATCGGTTTATAATGGATAGGTTGCTCCTAAACTTAAGCTAGAATTGGTTAATACAGGTGCATCAACAAAGAGGGTGAAATGGAAATCAATGTATAGTAAAATAGCGAAATTATTCATGAAAATTTCTTCATTGTTCAATCACCAGAAAACCAGTAAAGAGGTTTTATCTTCTAACATGTATTGATAAACGAACTAACTGAGTAAAGAATGTCGAATTTTGTGATCATTGTTTTTTTTTCTGATCTTGTCTGAAATGTTCCCTTCTCTAAATGGTTGGTTAAAAGTGTGATGTCTGACTTGGGTATGCATGATGTCTTGCAAATGAAAGAACGTCAGGCAAATAATAATAATAATAATAATAATAATAATAACGATAATAATAATTTAGTCATTCAGAGAACGAAATATAGCAATTTTGGTCTTTCTGGATAGAAAACATTATGGGAAATAAAGAAATTGCTTGTCAGAATGTTTTTCCTTATCCTTTGTCTTGTATGGTTTCAAAAAGCGTCAGTGTGGGGTAACGGGTTAACCCTGTTAGAAGGAGTTTCATTTATTAGGCATTTTGAGAATTAAATCTAGAAGATAATGTCAACCATGCATCCTTAATAAATAGATCAGATGTGTTGCAGACGACAATTCCGAGCAACTAAAATGTCAGATTTGCAGGTGTTTCTTTGTAGGAAATAGTGTGGGAAATGAAGAAATTGCTTCTCCCAAGTGTTTCTCCCTTTTACCATAATGCCTTTATTTCGTGAGGCATAAAACTCTTTATGTGGCAACACTGTTTTTTAAAAAAAAATTTTTTTTTTCAGTAGCATATTTCTGTCTATAAGGCACTCTCCGACCATTACATAGTGGTACAAGACAATGCTGGTTTAGGTTACAATATTAAACTGAACATTGTTAACCCATTATATATACACATTTTGACGCCCCACAAGATAAAGGCTTTGGAAAACATTATGGCAAGCAATGTCTCCATTTTCCAAAATGTTTTCTTACCAGAAAGACATAAATGTAAACTTTCAATCGCTTGAAATTGTCGTCTGCAACATCTTTCATTTGGGAAAAATCTAAAATTTTGCTGTCTAGTAATGGGTTATACTATGGAATTTAGATAGTTAATTTTCTTGAGTAAATAAATAATCTGATGAATGAATTAAAGGCATTTTACTGATAAGCCCCTTTTAATTATATTAGTAAAATCACACAGGTATAACCGATAGCCCAGAAGCGCCCTCTAGCAGAGTTTGTTATCTGTTATCTCTCCCATTAAAACCGTGTTTTCGCCTTTTGAAATTTCGGCAGTTGTCGTAAAAAAGGGTTTATATCTCTACATCCCGCTCGGTGGCGCCGGAGAGGCGCGAGCGAGGCAATTTAACGATGAAAAATGACTACCACCTTATGCTTTCGTGAATAAATCTGGCAAAACGTACTTCGCTACCTGTTGAACATATGGCTAGCCCTTTACATCATGCATTCGGGTTTTCTGACGAAGTATTTTATTTAAATGACTTGCAAATATTATGGTGTGGGTACTCATTTGATTTGTATGATCTAAACGCACTTCTGTCGCCTTGAATATTTGACTAACCATTCTTATTTATCCATACATGCTATGTTGTGGGTACTCATTTCTATTGTCTAGTCCAAACTTGATGGTAATACCTTGCTTATTGAAACGATCGTCGGAGTGTACCTACAACACAGGACTTGATAGATGAATGAGGTTGAAGTCACTTATTTTGATTTGTGACCGGACTGGTACAATTTTCACACGCTTTCACATCTGGGTATTTATGTGAAGCGTTAAAAGCATGATCTCATTGCGAATAATCAGGCCGCGTAACAACCGAAAAAAACAATTCAATATCACTAAACTGCGGAATGCAAGTGGCGGGTAACTCTTTACCACACTACCCAGTAAATGTTTGACATTTTTCCACACAAGCCATCGGGCTTTGGTTTGAAGTAGCATAACCTTTTGTAAAAATAAGAGAAGTTACGATTATTCTATGCTCGATTGCCATTTTTTCTGCTGTATGTAGCCTTGATTACATGATTAGTCGCATACAACGCTTTAACCATTTTCCAAAAAGGATCGGTTTTAACATATGAAAATTGCGTGAGAAAACATTGAGGCAAAAAAGAGTAAGTAAAAGGAATAAATGCTGTCGCCCCTTTTATTTAGCTAATGAAAATTGATGTTTCGATAATTAGGACTAAAGTCGGAAGACATATGATTGGTCGACTATTTGTTTTGAGTTTTCTAATTGGTCCACTTGATTTTTAGAGTGTCCAGTGAAAGTGGTTTATTAATGCCGTACCTTCAACTTTTATGTTTGCTTTTTTAACGTAATTCGCAACTTTAATTCATTTTATTCAGTAACTAATACAAAACCTGTCAAAACCAAGCCTTTTTTATCAGCTGAGCGGCGACAAATCTATTTGATGTTCTTTTTCAATAGCATATCCAATTCACACCGTTGACAAACAAAAATGGCGTCGAAGAGCCGATACCCCGGCGCCGGACCGTCGGCATTCCAGTGCAGCCCGTCAGAGGTGGGTATTCTTCGGGCTTCCTCTCCTGACAAAAACCCTACTGTGTATTTTGGGCTCCATACCCATTCACAAATTAAACTTGGCTTTTGACGCATTTACAAAAATGATTAGGAAAACATTGAGGGAAAAAAGAAAATGATCATCAGAATTATCGCTTTTCGTACCTTAGTTCTCAGCGCTAATCTGTAAACAACAATCATTTTTGTGTGTTCAGCAGCATTTCGCTGCTTTTCAATGAAAACCTCGTATCTGCAGCTTGTTTTAAGCTGCAGATACGAGGTTTTTGCAGAAAAGCGACGATTTATGTTCCAACAGACCGGACAAAAGCAATCTGATACCTCGGTAGTAGGTGGCTGGAGCACCTAGTCATGGATTCCTGGCGTTTCTCATACCAGTACTACCACAACACCCTTACCGAGCCTCCAGCGGCTTCCCCACATAGGTTCACGATATCAAACCATTGATGTGTGACATTTTTGTCAGTAAGAGTATTTGCCGCGGCCGGACAACAATTAGAACTACTATACTCCATATAGCATATTAAGTGAATTCAATGCAACATCACGCAAAAAGATCTTACTATTGCATTTTGTACCAAAAAATACGTAATGAAGCGAAACGTTCGTTGTTACCTCCATTACTTATCTTTACTGAATTCGAGACAGATTTTGATTTTCTAACTAAGGTGCCAAAATTTATGACTTGCTTTACATGATAATGATTCGATTTTGGTCTAGGTGTCGAAAAGTCTTCAATCAGAAGGCGCCCTAACGTCCTGTATAATCTACTAGCTCTCTGTCTTACAAAAATGAACATTCGTGCAATTGCGAAAATATCGACAGAGGTAAGCCTACTAGTTCAGTTCAATCTGGCATTGGTCGTCCATTTTCGTTACCTACAACATGTTACTTTATACCATATGATAAAATTCATTGAACCTTCTAGTTATCGTGAAATACAGGGTCAGCTTATTATTTCTGTTGATTTGCATTGATGTCAGGGGTCGTTGGTACTGCCCCCCTAACCCCCGTCTTTTGGATGAGACGTTAGATCGTTTTATCTTCTCCGATATAGCATAACGTCGCTTTTCATTAAAACTTTCATATCTAGAGCATTAAACAAGCTATAGATACTAGCGATAAGCATGTTGGAAAGCAAAAACCCTTTGATAATGACTTTGGTAATCACCATCAAAAACTAATTTGCAAATTGTTTGTCAATCGAACACATTAGGAAAAAAATAACTAAATTGATGGAAGTGAATAGGATGTACATGAATGAACGATTCTCTCTGCATGTATATCATTATAAACATATTTGTATGTAAATGAATGTACATGTACTTGGTAAACTATCATATAGCATTAATTATAACCATATAAAGATGTTTAGAAATTAGTGCTTACTTAGTGTCTTCTGAAAATGTAATCTAAATCAAAAGTTTATGTTGAACATAAACTTTGGATTCAGATTACAACTTAAGAATACATTTGACAATAAACTATCTGTTGATCGCATTCGTTGAAATGGGCGACATTCTAGTAGGTGTAACATGGTTATAAAATGACTATTTAGAAAGGCCATTGCATTATGATGATTTGCGCACCAAATACGTGTAGTATCATTTCTGCACATAGACCCGTGTTACGATTAGTATCAGGTAGACTATGCTTGGAATTACACATCGAACGACAACTTGAAAATGTGAAAATTGTTTTAAAAACTTATTCTTGACGGAGAATTTTATCTATGACACAATTCGTTGTCTTAGTAAGACAAGAAGAAAATAATTATGTATTTGTTCTGTTACTCGTCGAATCGTTCTGGATATTTGAAAAAAATACCATCGTGAAGAGTTTGAGTTTATTGGGGTTTTACGCCGTTTTCAACTACCAGGGTCATATCGCGGCGGCTGGAGCACCTATCCATGGATTCCTGTTGTTTCTCAAACCAGTACTACCACAACAACCTTACCGAGCCTCCAGCTGCTCGCCCACTTAGGTTAACGATCTCAAACCCATTGGTGGGTGACAATTTTGTCAGAAAGGGTATTAGCAGCGGCCGGGTATCGAATCCGGGACCTCTCGAATGAGGGTCAGATGCGCTACCAACTGCGCTAAGGCCGCGGCCACCATCGTGAAGAACATACAGAAAACTAGAACTGTCGCAAAGCGGACAAATACCCCCCACTAGCGCGTTGTCACTGAAAAAGTGCTAAAGTTCAAAGTGGCATAACTCTGAAACTACTGCCCGGATCAAGATGAAAATTGCAGGTGCACAACTTCATATGATAGGAAACAGCCTGCTAAAATTTCAGCAAAATCGGTCAAAAACTGTGGGAGGAGAAGAGGACACAAAATTATGTCCACGGACGGACAGACGGACGGACAGACGGACGGACGGACAACCTGAATCCAGTATACCCCCATAACTTTGTTGTGGGGGTATAATTATTATTTGATTGATTGAAAGGGGTTACTCTTATCTGATAAAACTGAAAACTAGAATCATGCAAGATCTTATGGTTACCAACATTGTGACCAGGTTGTGCTTTGAATGGCCAATATTTGTCGTTTTAAGAATGTAAATAAAGTAGAAAAGGTAATTTTGTTAAATCAAGTTGCACATAAGTCATAACTCATAACTCTTTTCTGGTCCGATCAAGCTAAAAAACTTAACAATAATTCTATAGTCACCTACCTTGCGGCCAGGTTTTGTATTGATTGGTCAACATTAATTTGTGCTGTTGTTAGAGTGATAACAAAGTCGTAAACGGCAACTTTGTCAAATTCAAGAGCACATAATTCTATTTTTTTTTTCGGCGCGACCAACATTGTGGCCAAGTTTAGACTTAATTGGTAAATAATTGTAGATGCAAGAGTGTTAACAAAGTCAAAACTAGCTATATTTGGCATTCAGTAGCTTAAGTCGTTTCACGACAAAACCTAAGCTTATCAGAGACTTGTCCTATTGCCAAAACAAACAAAGTAATAATCAAGATAATAAAGTACTGCATCTGTGATAACACTACTGTTACAAGGGCGGGAAAATGGGACTGCAGACTGCTAAGGCAGGTCAATCAACAACGTTAGTAACGGTTCGATTATTTCATATTAAACGTAATGGCGGCATGGCGACACGGTCAGTATCGGTAAACCGATAAACGTGAATTTTCCCAATGATCTGTTTTTGATGCCTTCATAGGAAATTTATGGAAAACATGTAGGAAAACGAAGCAATTGCTGAATATTGTCAATTTCTACATACTTTCTCATTACATGTATTTTTCATGCTAAAACATAAACTATTCTAGCTATTACATGAATTATCTTGCCGTCTGAAACTTTTAAACCAGAACAGTCCAAAATATTGCTAGTTGCAAATGATGACAAGGAAGATTTTAAAGAGAACAATACATGCATACCCAAGCTTTCAATAGATATTAATTTAATCACACAATCTACGGCAGTTTGATTATTTACATAATTTGAGGAGGATCGGAATTTGTATGAAAAACACCAACAAATCATTTACACGATGATCGAAAAAATCTCAAAATCTTAAAATGGCCACATTACGGGTATTCTACCTTAATTATAGCGTTGACGACGACGAACTTGACGACGACCACAACAGCAACAAAAACAACACTTCTTCGCTTTTCAACGAAAACCTCGTATCTGCAGCTTGTTTGAAGCTGCAGATACGAGGTTTTCGTAGAAAAGCAGGGACAAAAACGAACCTAAGCTCTCAGTTATATTGATTTTACCAAAATATAAATCTCATTTTGTTATGACATAAAGATGATTTAAAAACATGATCCTAGTTTAAAGGTATCACCAGATGTTTTCTATCTTTCTCATTAATTTTCCATCCATATTTGTTCAAAACGCATCCACCTTTTCCCTAGCATCATATATTATCTCTCATCTTTATTACAAAAATAATTTATAATTAAAGGTCAAAGAGTAAGTGTAATTCTTTCTTCCATGATCTTTTTAAACTACAAAAATACCGAGTTCTTTACGTGTGTATTTAAAAAAAGAAGATTATATACATGAGCTATATTGCGTATATGGAACAGATTCACTTTGCATTTAACTTAAAGAATTGCGTTTACAGGAGGGTAAACATTCCTGGAATCAGGAAAAGGTTATTCCAAGCGAACACCTGGTCCCTAAGCAGACGACAAAGAGCATCGAAGACGTCTGCTGCTTCCTCGTGCGCTTTGTCAAACTCGGTTATCATCGATTTTCATTGCCTGCATCAAATGTTGAATCAAAACAGTGGGGTTGGCATCGTGTTTAACCCTTGTAATGTTACAAAAACATTTTAGTCGGGATCTGGAAAAAGGTACCTTATTTCATTTGAGAACGATATGGATCCAGATCAGCAGGTGCATTTGCAGAGTCTAACCAAAATCAATTTTGTTTCAGCTTCTTCATGACCTGCAGCAACCAGATGTGAGCAGCTTCTGTTCTGATAAGGCTGCATTAAATCTTAGGTACCGTCTGATCTGAAACATGGTATTGCTCTAACGTATTCACCCATCATTAGATACTTCATGTCATTTCACCTCCATCTTCGGTGTTTTCCGTGACAACAGAAATTAACGAGGGTATCCGGTTCTTAAAAATCCCGTTGCGACGAAGGACACCGAATTTGCACGATGTGTTTGTAAATGAAAGGGCACTTCCAGATTATTCTTGCAGGAAAATTGTTTACGAGAGTTTGAAGACATTAAATTGTGAACAGTCAGACTTGTAAGAATCACAAATGAACATGCAAAATTCTAAATGCTTTTTTTCAAACTCGGTAACCATAAACCTTTAACCCATTACCAAACGGCAAAATTTTAGGCTAGTCCAAATTCAAAGATGATGCAAACAACAATTTCAAGTGAATAAAATTTTGCATTTTTTTGGTCTTTTTTTCGTAGAAAACATTGTGGGAAATGAAGAAATTGCTTGTCACAAGCAATTTCTTCATTTCCCATGATGTTTTCCAAAGACATTACCTTGTGGGGAGTCAAAAGGAGTCACTGTGTGGTAATGGATTAATTTTCTGTATCGAATGTTGAATCAATTTCAAAATATCGGAACTGTGAAATAATATTCCATTTCAAAATCGTTTTGTCTATGTCTGATGTGTGTTCGCAAACAATGAATACCAATACAAGATTGCCTGATTAGCTTTTTATAAAAATGCATACTGGATTTTGCTCCTTCTTAATAATGTTGAATCAAACGGTTGAAAAGTTTTGTCATACAGTATCTCGATTTTCAGATTTTTCTGAGACATAATAGTTGCAGATCAGACTGCATGATTCGAAAGGTGTCAAAGTTGGTTGGACAACTTGCACAACATGCATCCGACATGTAGGCCTTGAATAACGAACCCGTAGCAGACCCTTTAAAACGCAAAGAATTCAGTTTGAAAACAGTTTTCTTTGCAAATACATTACTTAGGTACATTGGTAACTAGCATTGTATAAAGAGAAGGAAATAAACAGGTTGCATCATTTATTATTCAATGAAACATCACCACAGACCTATTGTCCGTATGTAACTACTTTACCAAGACACGCGGCGCCACTGTCACACAAAATGCATGTCACTTCCGGGCTGTCTACGAGAACAAAAAGCAGCATGAGAAAGTGGAATATTCCACATATCTACCAACATATGGAATAATAATTCAATTTTGACGTATCGTTTAGATAAAGATTTGGGAAAATAGTGAGACAAAGAAAGAAAAATTTTATGCTGGTTATCAGCATTTTCTCTCCTTGTCTTAATAGTTTTTTGTGTTGTATTCGAAACAACCCGTATCTTTATCAACATCAATTTTGTCTAAGACAATAGACAATTTACTCCTTTGTTTATAACTTGTCTGCAAGATCAAAATTATGTCTGCAACGAAGTTGTATTTACGAAGATAATTATAATGGCATAACGTGGATAACTTCATAACTGCAGCTTATTTCAAGCTGCAAGCACGAGGTTGTCGAGGTAAAGCAGCGGTTGTCTCATTAGAAGTGAAAGATCCAAAGTTACTTCAACACGTTTGTTCATGTACCGCCGGGTGTCGCCAGACTGTCAGTCAGTCTTTTATTTCCTTCAGACATCTTATATTTGGAGCCGTCCTGCAAACTTGTGGCATAATTGTATGCATTAACTATACTTAAGAGCCAACCCTTTCCCAAACGGCAAGAAAGTTCTGGTCGGTCAAATTTAAAAGCTGCATCAAGTACAGAATGCTTTGGGGTGCGCTACATTGTACACGAATTCTATTTTTTCTTCTGTATCAGCTCTCAAGTTGCAGCAGTCAAAGTTTTTGCCGCATGGGGTAGGCTTTATTAGAAAGTTGATATTCGGAGAAAGATTTACCAACAGCCAATGTTGATTTTTTGGCGTACACACATGGCAATAAGTACAATATTTATGATCTACTGATGCGCTGGGACATAAGATGCAAATGTCTAAGCTACGATTTTTGGTTTGAAATTTCATCCTTTTCACATTTGTCTTTATCGCTTACTATATAAGCATCTATTGTTATACTGACAAAAGTAGTTGTGCTACATTTCTCCTTACCAACATTTGCAAATTTACTTCAATACATCTTCGAAAAGATTCAATCTGTCTCTATCAGCTGTTTCACAGAAAATCTTTTTGTGTTCGGTAGATAGGTCAAGGGAGGCAAATCTGTAAATTGTAGTATTTTTTAGCGCCACGTGTATATCCCCTTTGATTATGCCTTATCTGAAAATACATGTTATAAACGTTTCATATAGCACACGGTGGGTAACCCACGTGACTTTTGGGAAGCGTTCACACCGAAAAAATTGCCTGCTTCAAGGTATGATTTGTTTAATTCCTCAGCTTAAACGCTAGGGATTTTGACGAGATACAGTGCACCGTACGCGCATTTAAGAGGACCATTCCCGTTAGCAACTCAGTCTGCTCCGAATCCCATGGTTTCTTCAAACATTCAAGCGAAAGTTTTATTCGGTGCACGTGAACTCTTCCGTCTTTCGTTTTGTACCGATTTTTTTTCGCTTGAATGTTTGAAGAAACCACTGGATTGTGAGTAGAGCGAGTTACAACCGGGAATTGCTCACTCAATTGCGCGTTCGGTGCACTTTATGTTACCACAATCCGTCGAGTATAAGTCGATAAATCAAACAAAACATACCTTGAAGCGGACGATTTTTCAGTGTGAACGCTTCCCAAAAATCACGTGGGTTACCCATCGTGTAGCAGATTAAGTGTAATTAAGGATGTTTAACATCAATGTGATAGTAATCATAATACATGTATGGTGAAACAGAATGAGCATAATGGAATTCTATCCACGATTATAATTGATGTGAGCCTTGAAGAATCAGCAATAAAACGTATGAGTTTTTTTTTTCCAAAAAAGTGAAAACTATTCTAGATATAATAAAGATTTTGAATTCAGAAGAACTTAAAGTGACATCTCACATTTATTTCATTTTTAAAAGTATGTCTTGATGCAAAGATTGTTTTTTCTAATGTGAAGAAACGCTATCAGTTTGTTTTAGTTGTTATCTATAAGCGAAAAATACGCCTTTGAAGTTGAGACAGAAATAACAAATTCTATATAAATCTGAACTGTTGTCCACAACAGTTTGTTTAATTTTAGCACGAAAATGTATATTTCTCGTAAACGGTTCGATATTTTGGCTTGAAATTTTCAGAATTTCCATAAGAAAACATGCTCTTTCGGATAGAATAAAAGTAAAATTTATGTAAAAATAATGTCACTTTAAACGTATAGGATGATTTTTTTCAGACGTGTAAAGTTTTTATCCCATGATTTGTACGTATGAGCTTATGCTGTATTTTCTTCTCTTCATATCATTATTTTCGCCCTTTGTGTAGGATAAGACGTTCACCAATGTCATTATTTAGCTCTGTTGCTTGCTGTACCTATTGCTTCCCCAAGATACTTAAATATGTCGAACATCGCTGCCAAATGTATCTCCAAGTGATATAATGGCAGTTGAGGGCGAATAAATATTTCGACCATAACGCTGAATGTTGAATACAGATTGAGGATGGATGTGACGTCACAACAAATAATATTTAATCGATTCTATCAAATTCAGGTTTAACCAATCGGTTGAAAACTCGTATAAATTGGAGGAGATGGTCTTGTAGTAACGTACAGAATACAATTCTTTGTAATACTGCTTAGAGGCGGGCCAGCTAGGCTGTCGAAAATGCAAATGGCACAATAATTACAAACCAGAAATAACGTATGAAATTACCAACCTGAAGGGGTAGATCATTTACGTCCATTTTTAGCACCCATCAAGCTTTACCAAGTATTAAAATCCAAGTCAATTAATAACGTGCAGCCAGTTTTTATTGTCCTTGTTTTTGTTTTGTAACGGATACATATGCCCAACCTTCAAAAATCAATTACTACGTCAGAGGTACGTCATCTGTGCTCAGCGAGATTCAACACACCGTACAACCGACTGCGTCGAAAGTTTGCGAAGACAGATTCGGCATCTGATGTCATGTGCATGGTAGGTCAAATGAATTAACTTTTAAAAATTAACGAAAGGATCTTTGGTATTCTACAGTTGATAAATACGCATATAAATGTTCAGTGTTTGTACAAAATAAAGATTTCCACGTATCCCTCGCGAATAAGGTCACAGTCATCGACACAACCGGTTGCACGGTGTGTTTATACAGCGGAGGTGTGTCTCGTTGACCTTGACCATGTCTCGTTTTGGAGTAAAAATAGAATGTGTAAACACGCTTGTAAAGGATTGATCTATAGCAAAGGAAAGGTGGTTATTAGCCGTGTTTGAGGTTTTATGCATTGCAAATTGTTTTTCCATGCACAAAATTGAGTTCCCGAACAGTTCGGAAGCATAAAAACCTAGAATGGGCCCCAGTTTTAAGAAAAGAGCAGTTTCCTTAAAGGGGGTCCTTCTAGGCTGTCAAACATGCAAATGGCACAAAAATTACAAACCAGAAATAACGTATGAATTTACCAACCTGAAGGGGGGTAGATCATTTATGTCCAGCGATAGGAGGCATCGAGATCTATTATAGTCCATTCGAAATTTTCGGAACCTTGCAATGTCGAGTACAATGAAGTTTTATTTTTTCTTTGCGTTGTATGGGTGCTCTAGAGTAGATCTAGCGTTGTTGCCAGAATGGCAACCTTGGGGAACTCCCAAAATCCGCAAGATCCAAGATGGCCGCCAAACGCTACTGAAAAAAATCAACTTTTTCTCCAACTGTCCTAAATTGACGCGATAAATGTGTAACTAGGGGTTCTTTGGTACGCTGAATCCAAATCTGGTGATAAATATCGTAGTAGGATATCAGAAATGTATCAAATTAGAGATGGCCGCTGGAAGCCATCCTAAAAATCACAATTTTATGACAAATGTTTTTAGATGACATACAAAAGACATATCTTATGACATACTTATGAATTCAAGTTCAATTTGATTCTTCATCTGGCATTTGAATCAACCTGATGTATATCAAATTTCAACATGACCGCCACATGCCATTTTTAAAATGATATCTAGTTGAATACTGGTATAAAATGTTGCTATATTTTGACATTTTTCCGTATTTTGTTGCTTTTATACTTATTTCGAACGCAAAATTTTATATTAAATGTAGATGCTACACATTTTACGAATGTAGAAATAAAGTTAATGAATATGTAAACTAGCTGCCATCTAGAAAAAGAGGGAAAATAGGAAGGAGATCCTTTTAAGCAGAACATACCTATGTTGCAAGTTTGCTCTTTTTGCCGACGTAGACTTAATATCTTAATAAACGTATGTTTATCCAGCATAATTCTATCAAAATGCTCTTGACATTTCGTTTCAAAGAACGCAAACTGAAATATTTACAGTGATGTATCGCATGTTGTTATTGTGCATGTAAGATTAATTTGAAGCTTTTATGTAGGAGCAATCAAACTTTTGTATGCATGGTAATTAGTTTATTGTTAGTAACAATACTTTTTGTTTTCTAACGGTTACTTGTTGCCAACCTTCAAACAACAATTACGTCAGAGGTACGTCATTTGTGCTCAGCGAGATTCAACACACCGTACAACCGGCTATGTCGAAGACAGACAAAGTCAGCGAAGACAGATTCGGCATCTAATGTCAGGTGCAAGGTAGGTCAAAGGATCTATGGTATTCTGTAGTTGATAAATATACATGCAAGTGTTCAGTGCTTCTACAAAAAAAACCTTTCCACGCAGCCGGGTGTGTACTCTCCACAGCCGCGGTCTATATTGATTAAACCATCAAATATGACCTCTGCAGTTTTCGGTACGCCAACAGCCTATTTGGTCGTCATAATCTAATAATAGCACATCATTTGAATTATCGAATCAAAATCATTCAGTTTTTATCTTGCATGATCATTACGTATACATTACGTCGCTTCTATTTTTGGCTGAAGCCGGTAACATTTGAATTATCGAATCAAAATCATCCAGTTTTATCTTGTTTGATTAGGAATACATTACGTCACTTCTATTTATGGCTAAAGCCGGTAATTTGAAGCGTCAGCCAATGAAAGTTTGTATCAGCTTTTTAAATTGTTTTGTTGTATATTAGAGTAGGGCGCTATGTAACGAAATTGGCTCCCGTGTGCTTTTGATGATACCGGATGCCAACATGCATTTTTGTAATCACATATGTTCCTGTTATTGATATCCGTTTCTTGACATTACGGGAGATGCGGTGTTTTCCCAGAATTCGGCCATTTCCAAGTTGCTTATTACGTCATAAATTCAATGCAAACATTCTAGTTGATATAACTCCTACATTTATGAACGGATTTGGATAAAACTTTCACAGAATGTTTCTAGTTACCCGACCATGTACATTCTCTTGATGTTTTTGCCATGTTATGGTGCGTCATGGCAAAAGAGGACTTCATGCAAAAATGTTCTTTGACATAATTCCTTAAAATTTAATTGGCGGATTTTGAAAATAAATACGAAAAGTGTTTCTATCCACGTGATTATTTGTATACTGTCACATGTTTTTCATGTAATGCTGCATCATAGAAAAATGGGACTTAATTAAAAAAAGCTGGCATATTGATAAATTTCTTCCCGCCACTTCTATTTGTGTTTTAATGTAATAGAAAAAACAACATTGTGATATGTTGTGGTAAGGAATAGAGAAAACAAATCATTATCAACACAATCAATAAGATACTCCACTAAGTCGCACATGTAAAGTTTGCAAAACCGACATGTAGCACGAGTATGGATAATATATTGATTCCAGGGGACACCTTTCAACCTTGTATAAATGCTTTATGAATAAAATTATTTTGTTCAAAATTTCGAGTCGATATCATGAAAATTAGGAGAGATATTGAGAAAAAAAATTGTATACTTTCTTTTGTCTCTCATTATATACATGTAAACCTATACATGTATAACCTATTAAGCTTCAGAGGCAAAATTGCAGCAACTGCATTGATGTCATCGCAATAACCATGTTGGATTAATTTAATGCAAAGAGGCTTCACACAAATGAAACACAGTTTTTAAGGCACGATGACAAATGCTTCGCTCGATTTGTACAGGTCATCTGTCAAATCTATTGTAGTCCAAGTACAAAACAAGTTTACTGAGCTCAAAGAGGACTGCTACTGGTAGTTGCGAACTCTCGGACGGAAATCAGCCTAGAAAATGTCCTCAGTAATTCTGAACTGCCAGTCGTCCCAAGAGCAATGTTTTACACTGATGATTCACTTCATCGTTGTTCGAACAAGTCTCTTAAGTCTCTGTTGATGACGATTCTGAGAGAGAATGTTACCTCTGATCACACCGAGCCTGTATTTGGTCCAAGGAACAAGTTGCAGTAATAGATGCGATGAACTTAGTGCAGGCACTTCATAAACCCCAAAGCATTAAAAAGGTTCACAATCGGGCGACCAGTTTGTATCTGTACTTGTATCAAAGAATAAAGGCTATTCTGAAGTGCATCTGATCCTCGATCGCTATGATCGACCATCTTCTCTGAAAACAGCAACACGCCTGAAACGACTTGGCAAGAAACAAGCGGTAACGTATCACATCAGACAGTACACTGCTCGAAAATATGTCGATGGCTTCTCTTCTCCCCTCGTCTTCTACTAATGACGAGCTCACTGTTTACCTCGCAGAGAAGGCCATCACAAAACTCAAAGAAAGACTATGTCGTTTCGTTGTAGCATACCGTAACATTGTACGTACAACGAAGGGAGATATGTCATATCTTTCCAGTTCACAAGAAGAGGCCGATACAAAGATTCTGCCAATGCAAACTGACTGCTTCAAACGTGGCTTCATTTTCATTGATATTTACTCGCCAGACACAGATGTATTTGTGCTATGCTTGGGGCGAATTCCAATTTTTTTACCTGAAGACACCGTGTTTGTACAAAATGCATTGTACGTTTGAAAAGCAGTAGTTGATGCCATAGGCAATGACACAGCCGAAGCTTTACCAGCCGTGCATGCCTTTTCAGGCGCTGATAACACATGGTCCTTTACTAGAAATGCGAAAAATCTGTTTTGGAAGGCATTTGAAGAGACAGACACCAATGTTATAGACGCTTTTAAAGCCATCTCTGCGGGGCATGCCATAACTGGAATAACATTAGCGTCTCTTGGAAATTTTGTCCGCCAGTTGTATCAGCCTGGAACAGAGATCACAGAACTGGGAGTTCTTCGGTGATGGCTATTTCGTTGGAAGAAATACGAATCCGAGCGATTGTCACCTAAAAACGTGGCATTTTAGGAAGCTGTTAAGCGCACAGCGTTCCAATGCATAATTTGGAACTTTGACGTGGTCCCTTGTCCTCCCGTTCCAGATCCATAAGTCTTTGGTTTGACAAAGGATCAGGATGAAAGATTGGACAAAGGATCAGGATGTATACCAGCCGGTTATGACGACCTTGTTGCCGGCACCTCTGGCACTTCTTTAACTGGTAAAGTGTGGTTCCACAAAATCTAAATGTGGATCAAGAAAGTGCAAGTGCAAATCAAGCAATTGTGCGCCAGTGGAGCAAATGAGTCTACTTGTCAAAACAGAGCAGATGCCGCCAATTAAACTCGCTCATTTTTAGGATCGGTTGATATAACTAATATTGAATTGTATGTAATTTTGTCCCGTTTTTATTCATTTACGTCGTTTTATATGTTTTAAAAGAGTGATTCTGCACGTTTTAGTAGCCTTTCATAAACGGGTGTAATAGATATAATTGGGCATACTTGCGACAACGTCAAACTTAGGAATCTAAGCAAGTGTTTATATAAACGTACAATAAGATTCCTATATTTCTCAAAAAATGTATACGTATACGTGTTGATACTACATACTAGCCCATAAATACCGGGATATCAATTTCATTGTGTTGGCGAACAAGAAAAGGTGGAATATATCAACGTCATCTACAATTTTAATGATATTATACCTATTCCTATCTACTTGTGTACATTGTAAATGTTTTCTGTGGTAAACATATTTTCTCTAGATCGGACAGTATTGAGTTAGATTAATTACTATGCGTATTCTTTGAAAACAATACTGAAGTGACGCCACCGGTTTTCAATTACGCTTATTTTGCGTACTCATGGTGGCATATAAGTCCATTTTCATTTTTTACAATTGTTCAATGAGTGAGTGTTAACATGATCTGCTTATAAACCCCCAAAAATACATACGTCTGCTTCTTTATCAACAACGTTTAAATTGGGCCGTGACGTCAGAAATGGCATTTAAGGTTAAACACAGTACACAAAATACGTTTTTCTTCGTTAAGATAAATACACTATGAACAAATAAAAGCATATTTATCAAACGTTTTATCATTTACGTCTTTTATTTTTAAAAGTCCCTTTTCCGGACGTCATTTTTAACGTAACGTCACAAAAATCTCCCGCGTGAACACGGATGTCAAGATGTTGTTTCGTCACCTTCGGGGTATGGACTTCGTAATGGATAATGTTTGCAAGCTGTATCATCAAAAGCACACGGAATTACATAGCGCCCTACTCTAATAGCCTACGATTGGATACTGAAATCCCGCCAAGGCCCCGAGATTAGACCTGAAATGACCCCGTGAGAACAGAGCTCATTCTATCGAAATGGAATGTAGAGATAATGTGCTCTGTTCTTAAGAGAGTACCGGGTGTGTGTCTCGTTGACCTTGACCTTGTCTCGTTTTGAAGTAAAAATAGAATCTGTAAACACGCTTGTGAAGGATTGATCTATAGCAAAGGAAAATGGTTATTCGTCGTGATTGAGTTTCTTATGCATTGCAAATTGTTTTGTCATGTAGAAATATGAGTTCCCGAATAGTTCGGAGGCATAAAAAATCTAGCATAAGCCCCTTTAAGCATTTATATACAAATGTACACGTAGGCTATTTATGTTATATACTAGTATTGTCCAGCAAGATTAACCCGGGACATCTGCATATGTAATGACCCCACTTCGGCTTTGTTTTGTTAAGACGCTCAACTAACGGACATTGCACACGAAAATTAAGTTGTCCCGGGTTAACCTTGTTGGACAATAATTGCTTAATGCAACCTCAAGAATGCTTTTGTTTTCACAAATGCTTACAACATATACTTTGTGAGCAGGATTAAAGGTACAGGATCAGCCGTTCTTAAAGTGACATTTCACGTTTATTTCATTTTTTAAAAGTATGTCTTGATGCAAAGATTGGTAATTCTAATGCCTAGAAATGCTACCAGTTCTTTGAAGTTGTTATTTATAAGCGAAAAATACGCCTTCAAAGTTGGGACAGAAATGACAAATACTATATAAATCTGAACTGTTGTCCACAACAATTTGTTTAATTTTAGCACAAGAATATATATGTCTTGTAAACGGTTCAATATTTTGACTTGAAATTTTCAGAATTTTCATAAGAAAACATGCTCTTTCAGTTTCAGATAGAATAAAAGTGAAATTTATGTAAAAATAATTCTGAAATGTCACTTTAAATTATATTTCAACTCTTCTAGTACAAAATTGATACCGTATTTTTTTCATGAAACGCAACAGAGTTCTTATTCGGTGTTATTCAATGAAAGTCCATCGACAAATATCACTCATAAAGATAATAATAATCTTACAATGAGATAATTTCTTTTCGGAATACTTCGTTTGTTCATCAAAATAAATAGTAGATATATGACCGGAATCTCTGTTTTAGTATCGTAAATTGGCAGTGTCTAATACTAATGTCTACTGTGGGAGAGATAATCTGAGGTCTGTGTATTTTTTGTTTGACTGAAAACTCTAGGGATAAATTCTAGTCTGACAAGAGGCTGAAAATTATCGGAGAAAAACCTAAGCTGCCATAAACAATGTTCTTCTGCCATTAATGCGGTTGTTTGTAAAGCCGCGAGTCCTGATATCGACTAAATTTGTCGTTGTCTATCCGTTAACCGTTCATTTGTAATTATCGACATGTGAGCACCATGGCAACCATCGAACGCTTCACGAGTGAAGGCGCATGCGCGATTTAAATGTTGACACAATCGGTTGACAAAAATGGCGACCGCGATAATTCTAGAGACTTAACCTAATCTGGTCGGAATTTTAAAAAGGACAACTGTCTTTTTCAGTGATTCAAGGTATGTTAGTGATTTTTATGTCGATGTCTTTCGAAATATGTAATGCCTCTCTTAATGCCATTTTATACATGTACTTAGAATTTCAATATTGACAAATTTTACGCAATAGATTAACTGCGTATTGGTCTTGATTAATAGGAATCAATTATGGCAAGCTTCATGTGTTGGTTCAAAGTAGTTGTTTGATTTTATAACACTTTCATAAGAGGAACTTGAGAATAGGGTTAGAGAAAGTCTTCTTTCAAATTTTGGAATTAGAAAACATCGTTTAAAAGTCACTGCCATGTTCTTATTCTCAAGTTCTTGTTCTCAAGATTTATTCGTTATGTCAAAGGGTTGCAAAAATCGAAAAAGATTTAGATTTGCTATAATAGATTCTGGTTGTAAAACATAATTGTACTGGCCTCTCTTCATTCCGAACTGTAATTCTTTTAAATTCAAATGGAAACACGGACTTGTTACGATTTTGGTTCTAATAACACACATAATTTATAAGAGGACTATTTGGACTACAATTATTAACGTTATCCTATAAATAAGTATTTAGTAAGTGTACCGACGATATAAGGTTATTAATAAGGTTTTTTGAACAAATGAAGACTTTTTTGGTCTGGTAAAACCGAGAAAGGATATAATATACATAATATTGATAAATGAACGTCATCGTGGCGCATTTAATCTTGATTAACAGTTTTGACCTGTTTTACATCGCTTTGAACATTTACATATTTTAAATGCTTGGCTAGATTAGGTAGTGGAGTGGTCGTGACTCATATTACAATAAGCCCGAATTAGTCGACGGAATCAAATAGAGTACTATGCACATGTGCATGAAAATAGTGAATAGTGAAAAACGAAAATGTAAAGTAAGGCTTATGTAAGATACAAATAGTTATTCTAACTATTTAAGCCATTACCACACAGTGACTCTTTTTGACTCCTCACAGGATAATGGCTTTGGAAATCATTGTGGAAAATGAAGAAATTGCTTGTGACAAGCAATTTCTTCATTTCCCACAATGTTTTCTACCTTAAAAGGTAAAAGAAAATCGAAATTTCATCACATTGAAATGTCGTCTGCAACTTTTTTCAAATGGGATTCCCCCAAAATTTTGTCGTTTGGTAATGGGTTAAATAAAAAATAACGCCAATGATAAGACAGCGAAATATGACAACGTCAATAATTTTCGTAGTTCCTACTCGTCTAGTTTGCGTGATATATAAAATTCTCTCCTTATTACGAAAATGTCTCCATTTAGATGAACAACGATAAGACCCATAACCTTGGATCAATAACGAGAAATTATGGCAGAATTTGTCACGTGATTTGTATAATACGCAATCCTAGATTTTCTCTTGAATAGATTTCTGTATTGAATTACCTAGTTCTTAGAAAATGAGGTTATCCAATGCATCAATGTATGTGGATTTTGCTGTCAGGTTGACACTCTCTTTCTCAATTATGCCATTCTTCATCAAAATTATTAAAAAAAATGTAATGATATATTTCATTTCAAATCAAGTTTTCAAGATACAAACAACGTTATCACAAAATTATTACAGTGACACATTTTCATACCTTTCCTTAGCGCGACATGAATTAGAATTGAATCACAATTTTTTACAGGAAACACCGATACAAAATGTAGGTGACGTCTAATCCAGTTGCACACGTCACAATCCGTCCTTGACCCCTAGAACATGCCATCGCCATTGCTGATTCTCGTGCTATGTGCTGTTGTAACCGGTCTGTTAGGAAGCCTGTTTATCATCATCCCACTTGCTGTAGACAGTTGGCAGTTTGTGTCGTTCGACCAGGGCGTATTATCGCCGTATTCAGTGGTAAATGCAAGCACGGAATATTTTGTGACGTTAGCGACGTCAGATGATGATTTTGCGACGTTACAACGTTATGAACAAGTGGCGTCAGGTGGATCAGTTACACAAGAGAATACCAGTTATTATTTGTTTAGTACATATACAGGTGTGTGGCGCATGTGCGATGAACTATCAGGTAGGTCACGGTGTATCATCACGTGACTCAAAATTCCCGATGATCTTCAATATCTTTTTTAATACTTTACCAATTTGAAATCGGTTTGAAGCAGAGAAGGCAATGCAGGAATAAGCTGGACGTGTTGGATTTCTGAAAAATCAACTGATAAAATGTTATTGAAGATAAACCAAAATTTTGGTTTATCTTCAATAACTTTTTTATCAGTTGATTTTTCAAAAATCAACCACGTCCGTCTTAAGCGTGACATCTGTCCGCCTTCTCTGCTTCAAACCGAATTCAAATCGGTCCAGTATTTACAAAATTATTGAAGATTTTCTGAAAATATTGTATCACGTGATTATACACCGTGTAGGTGTCAGTGTCACACCATTTCAAGTCAACGGTCACTACAGAAAATATTGGAAATCTTTGACGAAAAAGAAAAAGATCTAGTGAAATCAAACATTTCCTCCTTTTAACTCTATATTTCCCATGCTATAATAAACACGTATTCCATTTCCGTTAAAATGAATATTTCTGCCCCAAAGCAGCATTCAAGTTGGAGTAGTTTTGAATTGTATTGTCTGGGAAATTGCTTAATTGTACACGTTTATCAAACGTATTACAATGTATACAGTATAACTTTTTACGAAAAAAAGTTCGATAGCAAGAAGGGACCTTGATCTTTACTGAAACTCGCATTCACGAATTCGCCTCCATCAAATTAATGTGAATTTCTATCTAGATGTTCGATTTTCCTTTCAGATACATCCCGAGCCCGGTTAGGTGTTGCTAAAGGAGGACCTGTATCTAAATGTTATGTGTTTGTTACTGAGTACGACGACGAGGCCACTAGTAGTGATACATTCTGGAAAAAGAGCATCGGACGTAAGTGTTAGACAATATGAGCCAGGATCTGGAAAAAAGTCCCTTAAAGCATTTATAAAACCATGACTAGATTAGCCTGTGAATAATTTGAGTCTGACTAGGATGCATGCTGCTCTCTTATGGGTATTATAAGACATGAACAAGCAATTAGAGGACAGTCTGGATGCAGACCAGACTGTGCGTATGCACAGGCTGGTCTGGTTCCAGGTTGTTCTTAAATGCCATAAAGGACCTTTTACCAGATCCCGGCTCATATATAATATGTCTACATTATGTAGTTCAAAAATTGGCAATTGACTTAAGGTAAGTTTGGAGAGTGGCCATGTGACTTACAAATTTTGTGTTTATTCTGCGACACCAAATCCCAATGCTACAATTTTCATCAATTTTTTTTAAAGCGAAAGATTCCCCTTTAATGTGATGGTGAATGTCAAATGAAGAATTCTATTGTTCTAAACGTAAACATATGCCAGAAAATGTTAGATTGTGTTTGAAAATATAGATATTTTTGTCATAATTAGGCTAAAACAGGGTGGGTGGGGTAAGATAAAGTCAAATATCTTTTTTCATTTGCGTGGGAAGGTGTGCTAAGTTTTTGCGCAAAAATAGCTCTTGGTATTATCTTCAAAATATCCAAAAACAACAAATATTCTTTAAGTAATTTTTTGGCGAATTGGAAGGTTTTAAAATATTTCTTTGAATCATTTCATCACATTTATACATATGTTAAGTTTCTAAATTGATATACCATTTCGAAATTATCCATTCAGAATAACTTGCTATATGACTTTAAAACATAAGGGTAATTTTGCGAAAATGGTTATTACTAGTCAAGGGCAGATAACTCTGTCACGAAAACGAGTCAGGAAACTTACCCTGGATTTTTTTATATCTTGTTCAAGAAATGTTACTTTACAACATATATACTAATAAAAAAATCATTGGGCAGATAAAAAGTAACCTCCGAGTCCAAACTTACCTTAACAATAATATAAATGATGCTTAACATGAGCTTATTTTGCATAAAACGTTTTCATGCCTCGACCTCTTCGCAGATCAAAACAACAACAAAAAAGCTCCAATGTGTGAAATTATAAATGCATTTTAGTGTAAACGTGAATAAATAAAGAGTAAAGGTTATTTTCACCAGTTCTTGTGTTTTTATCAAGCCCACATTCATATACCGAAGTCTTTTGTGTCCCTCTCGTAATGGGTATACTGTGGGGGGCTTTATAAGTATACTGCATTCATTTATTAGGAGATGTACGAGGGACGTTCAATTAAATTTGGAACTGGGGTTCTATAAGCCATAGTTATGTCGCAATTCAATTTTAAGTTTCTTCAATCCTTCGAAGGATTCCTCTTTGACAACCACACATTTCTGAAGTTTTGAGATTCATTTTTATATGCCAACAAATGGGCTTCTTTTGGAACATCCAGCAAACAGTGGTAAATTGCACTGCATATGAAACATGAAGGCCTATACCGACGACCGGAGGCTTTTTTCGTCATCATGGGGAACAAAAAAACCCACAAGGGCTTAAGCACGGCTATAAGGGCAGATGAAGGCGCTGTGCAGCATGTGTCTCTTCCAGGAAGTCTTGGACACCTGCGGACAGCTCCGTTGTCATGGATTTGGCACATGCCTCTTTAGTCGGTCCTAGACTTGCTCTTTTCGTGATATTTCTTTACTTTCGCTGACATACATTTCTTGAATGAATGACCGGCGATAGTGGTACTATTTGAAACAGTAATTTGAACAATACACACGTTACCTTTGAAAATTACCGCGTACAAAACTTTTGTCGCGCTTTTAATTTTTTGGCTATTACGGACTTTGCCTGATCTTTTCGCAACCATTGCTTGCTAATGACATGCCATTGGTGCTCATAATAGTAGATTATTGTTCAATCATATATATAAAGCTCAGAAAGCCCACATTTGTTGCATTTATAGCATTATTACAAAATATAGTTCGCCACCTTCACACGGGTGGCTCTCTGTCCTTTAGGCAGCAGGTGGGGGGCCCAATGGGCATAAACCTGTCTGTGTTTTAATCCTTTCCTCAAAATCGTATAACATGTCCGCGATGAAAAACCAACTTTATCTGTTATTTCTTGCACATTGAACCATGCGTCTTGTTCGGTCAAGTCGGAATCTATAGCAAAATTTGCTTTGGTACTAGCTCTACCCGGGTTGACTGAGAGGGGGCATCATTCAGGCCAGTTATACTAGTTTCAATTTTTATCAACTTCTTCGAATGTCCATGAATCTGATATAGTTCATTATATACACTTGATGCAGATATGTCAAAGCCTATGCGATCTTTAATGTAGACCCGTACATCCTACTTCAGTTCGTTTTCCATTTAGCGCACAGCGAAATAGTCAGTGTACGAAATGAACAAGAGCCGTCAGAGACGGACAATGCTCCCCGAATAAGGCATTGTCACAATAAATGTATGCCATGCAGAGCTAACATAAAGCTAGCAAATGTTAAGCCCCCTTTTTGCATGACATAATTCTTATAACCAAATTTCACATAGTTTATTGTCAATGGCATCTGATTTACTACTCAAATATGAAATTTCATCAAATTCTGACTATTAGACTAGGAGAAATTAGAGAAAAACTATATTTTACCTTAAGTCCCCTTTTCCCATGACGAGGCCTCAAATCCAAAAACCGGGAAAAGTACATCGGCATTATGTCATAGGGAGTTCACATGATAAGTTTCATTTGATTTGGCCCAAGGGTTATGGAGAAATCACTTCGGACGGACGGACGGACGGACGGACGGAATGACGGACGGACAGGACGGACGGACGGACGGACGGACAGACAAAGCGGCGACTATATGCTCTCCCTTCGGGGAGCATAAAAAGTTATGAGACCTTTCCGGATACTTTATCAACAGTCCTAGTATACGACTGAACCAACTTAAAAGTTCAATAACTTTTGAAAGAGTGAACGAATTTGCCTCAAATTTTGACCAAGTATAGACAATAATTTTCCCGTCAACTAACCATAAGCACCAAATAGTTCTATAGAACAATGGGGGTATGGTGGACCATTAGTACCACTTTTAATTGAACGTCCCTCGCAGAGTTTAAATAACCAAAAGCGGAGCTGTAGGAATCGGTTAGACGTAGTCCTGTTTATTTGAAATCTCACAATTCATTTCAGGAATGCAGAACTCAGCAGCTTCATGTTTTATTGTTAGCTTGATAGCCCTGGTAGCGGCGGCCATTACTGGAACGTTCGCCATCTTTCGTCGTCAAGTGTCCGCGTGCATGGTTACTGGTGTCTTATATTGTATGACAGGTAACACAACATTTCAATATTATTCTAATTTCGTTCGTTTAGTAGAATAAGAACCGTGCATCAACTATTGAGTAATTCTTTCCCAAATAGCAACATTTTAGAATGGTCTAGTTCTTAAAGACATTTGCTAGATTCTTTTTTGCCGAATTTAAATTTTCTCATTTTTACATATTTTTTTCTTTAAATATCAAATATGCAAAGAAAAAGTGGAGTTACCATATTAGTTTTGCATCTTTACAACACACCTGTAAATCTTTTTTGCACGAATTTTGGATTTTTTTTTTAAATACACACTATCTTAACAAATACATGATTTTTCATACCTTTATCTCATATATACCTTATTTCTTTGATCATACAATTCAGTTTGTATTACAAACAAGATGTGGAATTCATTTAATGGGTAGAAAAATAAAAGTACCAAAGGAATGTGGTTTTACAAATTGCTACTTATTTCGTCAAAGGCACATTTTTCCCACAAATTTCGTTCAAGTAATGCACAAAAATCGAAATAAAAAAAGTTTTACGAATTTAATTTTATTTAAATTCACAGATTTTGTACATTAAAGTATGGTGAAAATAATTGTAAAAAGAAAAAAAAGGGTCACCGTATTCATTTGGTAGAAAAAGCGACATTTGTTGGCCTAGTGTAAGCCATTTTTTCCATTTTTCGAGGCTTGGAAATAAGCATCAAAACAGCGATACCATAACAAACTAAAACAAGAGGACCATGATGGTCCTATATATCGCTCACCTGAACCAAAAGGATATGAGCCACAATTTTGTTCAATTTAATTAATATTTACGACTTTAAGACTGAAAACGAACTTATGGTCAATAACGTTGTGAAAATCGAACTCATCTGAGATCTTCTGGTGTCCAACATTGTGTCCAAGTTTTGTCTTGATTGATTAATAATTGTAAATTTTAGAGTGTAAACAAGGTCGAAAACAGCCGAAAAGGCAATTTTGTCAAATTCAAGGGCAAGTAACTTTTGAATTTCTGATCAGATCAGACTGAAAATCCAAATGATTAAAGATCTTATAATCCCGAACATTGTGTCAAAGTTTTGTATTGATTGATTCATATTTGTACATTCTAGAGTGTAAACCAGGTCAAAAACAGCCGAAAATGGCAATTTTGTCAAATTCAAGGGCACATAACTCTCAACTTTCTGAAAAAGATCAGACTGAAAAACGAACTCATCAAAGATCTTAGGGTCCCAAACATTGTGTCTAAGTTTTGTCTTGATTGATTTATAATTGTAGATTCTAGAGGGTAAACAAGGTCAAAAACAGCCTAAAATGGCAATTTTGTCAAATTCAAGGGCACATAATTCTTGTCTTTCTGATCAGATCACACTGAAAATCGAACTCATCCGAGATCTTATAGTCTAAAACATTATGTCCAAGTTTTGTCTTGATTGATCAATATTTGTAGACGCTAGAGTGTTAACAAATTAAAAAGTAGCTATTTTTGACGTTCAAGGGCACATAACTCCTGACTTCCTGGTCCGATCTGACCCAAAATCGAACTCATCCGAGAACTTTTAGTCTTAAACATTATGTTTAAGTTTTGTCTTGATTGATCAATATTTATTTTTTGTAGATGCTAGAGTGTTAACAAGTTAAAAAGTAGCTATTTTTGACGTTCAAGGGCACATAACTCCTGACTTCCTGGTCCGATCTGACCCAAAATCGAACTCATCCGAGAACTTATGGTCATACATGTTTTGTTCAAGTTTGCTTAAGATTGGTCAATATTTGTGGATGCTAGAGTGTTAACAACAAATTGTGAACAGACGGACGGACGGACGGACGGACGCCGACGGGCAAAAAGCGACCACAATAGCTCACCTTGAGCACTTCGTGCTCAGGTAAGCTAATAACCTACTGCAAACACCCAATTTCTTGAAAAGGGGGAATGGTTCCACAAAAATGTATTGTTACGTAAAGCACGCGTTGTATTGTTCAATAATGATTTCCAGGAACTCGACAATAGTTGACGTTAATTGATCCTATTATCGTTGTAATCTTCTGCATCAATACTGCCACAATGCAGACTATAATTGTCGTTACATGGCATTGATGACAAGCTATAGAATAGGATATATTTGGTGGACGATGGCAAAAAGTCACCAATTATAACCCGGGAAAACTGTATCTGTCGGCGAATCCATTATATGAGGGTATTTAACCCTTTCCCAAAACAGAAATAATTTAAGATGTTTTATTTCAAAATATGTTGCTGATGGCAAAATTTGTGTTGATAAATGTATAATTTGTGTAAAACATTGTACCGAAAATATTGAGGCAAAAGTGTTGATTATCTGCACTTTCTTCTTTTGCCTCAATGTTTTCCAAATCATTTTCTACTAGGGGCGTCAAAAGCAGGTCTTGTTTGGGAAAGAGTTTTGAGGGAAGTAATGCCGAAATTGGGGTCATTACATAATTATACAGATGTTCCGGGTAAATTCTGAAGTACGAGTACTATACTACAGTGGATAATAGAATTTATTAACACTTTAATTGACGCCGTTCATTTAAGAAAGAAGAAGATTGTTACATGTGAAAACGATCATTAGTTGTGTATATGCGTATACTATTTGCGACAATAATGAATGTCCTTTCAAATTTCAGGTTTATTTGCTATTTTTGGACTCACCATTTTTCACACGAAGATGTATTATGAACGTTACCAGTGTTACTCCTTCGATGAGGATAGACTCCCTCCGATAGCCTGTGATGCCCGACAAGTCTCTATAGGATGGGCCATCCCATTATCCTGGGTGGGGGTAGTTATTTGTGTGATAGCCTTCGGACTGTGGATCTTTGTTACCCGTGCCTTCAGAGTCATCAAGTCGAAAACTATGATTTGAATGATGTATGAAATGTCAGTTCAGTGTCTAATCTTTGATATCGTCGCTTTTCAACAAAATCACTCGTAACTGCAGCTTCTTTTAAGCTGCAGTTACGAGTTTTTTTTTGAAATGCAGCGATATGTAACCAGAGTATATAAGCCCTGAATGACCCAAAGTGTATACTACAAAACATTTAAACTGATTTGTGGTCTTCATTTTATAAACAGATAGACCATCCAAGAGCAAAGTTTGTCGATTATTTGTTCACAAAAGTCCTGGACGGGAGTGAATATTTCATCGCTTTCAGTGCAAACCTCGCAATAACAGCTTGTTAAGGTTTATGAACTGAGAATGAAAACACCACTTTCTAGCCATACGAAATGCATCAAATTACACACACTTGTAAATACGCTTCAAATAAGTTGATTAACCGTGCCGGATTTCAAGAGCATGCTTCAAGAAGAAAATAATTTACAAATATTATTTTAGTCTATATTCATATGCAAGGGAGGTAATTTTGAACATTTTTGTCAAATATTTCCATAAGTACACACTAATTCAAAATTCTAAACCATACAAAATGCTTATGTTTGTATTTGGAATGGAAATGTAACACAGTTTAGGAAGTACTGGCACTTTTCAAATTTGGCATCTGGCTCTGTATTTCATTCTCAGTTCGTAAACCTTTAAAGCTGTAGTTACGAGGTTTTTGTTGAAATGCAGCGAGTTGCTTATTTACCTTCTGTCTTTGTGTCTTTGTTGTTCGTGCCTTTAGAGTCATCAAGAGACATCCAAATCGACAATCTATGATTTGAAACATGTCATTCCACACATGTACAAAGATTTACATATCAGCTCAATATTGTATCTCAAATTGAAAGATACATGTATAGTATAGTGACATTCGAAGATTTTCCAAATTCAGACCTATACAAATCTACGTTCATTTAAGGAAGAATACCCGTAATGTCGCCATTTTGAGATTCATAAAACATCGGCTTTTTTTCGAGCGGCATCGTTACGTATCCGAACCTATTCGGACGCGGTCGTCAACATTCGGCGGTGGAGAGTTCCACCGCAGAATGTTTTCGATCATGCCCGAATAATTCCGACGTCATGCGATTCTCATTAGGGGTATTTTACCTTAAAAGCCAATCATACTTCCCTTACCATTACTGTATGTTCATCGAGAGTGGTTCTTTGGGTACTTCGTCGAATGATATCTGTTACGTTTAGCTGGTTAGCCTTATACGTCTGTCGTACTAGAATCGTACTGTCCCAGTCTTACGTTGTTAACCCATTCCTACGTAATGACTTTTTTGACGTCCAAAATATGAAGGCTTTTGACAACAGAACAATAATGACAGGGACAAGTCTTCACAAAACATAAATAAATGTAAAAATCCCTTCACTTGAAGTTGTCATTTGCAATATCTTCGAATTTGTCGCCTGCAATATCTTTGAAATCGGACTGTTCTAAAAGTTGGCTGTTTTGGAACGGGTTAATCCAGTGGTGTTTCCTTGTAAGTGAGGGAAATTTGAGAATGAATCATGTGATGAGATTGTTAATATATATTAATTGTTAAACATATCACTGTTGTCATAATTATGTTTCTTTGTAAGAAATAAAAGTGTTGGTCAATATGAAAAAAAATCATTTTCTTATTATCTCCCTTGGACCGAACTTAACATATTTTGTAACCGAAATGCACTGTTCCAGCAGAGCGGTAAGGTAAGGTCGGAGTCTGTCAATCCATGGGTCGTGAGTTCGACCCCCCAGCTCGGCCTTTATCCATTCTGACTGTTGACAAAAGTCATTTGTCTCTCACCAAAAGGTGTATATCATCTCTGTGAAAGAGAAGCCGGAGGCTGGGTTTGGTTGGGTTTCTCAGCTGCTTATACTTTATTGATTTTGATGAGATAAAGTGCACGGAACGCGCCTTTGAGAGGACTATTCCCGGCTCTAACTCACCTCGTTTCAAATCCAGTGGTTTCTTCAAACATTCGAGCCAAAGTATTTGTAAGTGCAAAACGAAAGTGGGAAGGGTTCACGTTCACCGGAAAAAACTTTCGCTTGAATGTTTGAAGAAACCACAGGATTTGGAGCATAGTGAGTTACAAACGGGGATAGCCCTCTCAAATGCGCGTTCCGTGCACTTTATCTCGTCAAAATCAATACAGTATAAGGTGAGAAATTAACGAAAACATACCTTGAAGCGGACGATTTTTTCGGTGTTAACGCTTTCCCAAAGTCAAGTGGGTTATCCACCGTGTATATATCGAATAAATAAAAATCTAAATAAATTTAGATATTACTCAACCTTCAGTATATTCTGTTTTTATTCGGGAGACAGGGCGGAGCTTAGTAAACGGTTCATTCCATTTAAGCTTGGGGAGAAACAGCATTCTCGATTAGCGGTAATTCGTCGGTATTGTTGCAAAACATTTTAACTACAACGTGAATCAATCAGTAGCTACGAGGTTTTATGACAACACATTTTACAATCGCGCATTGTTTCAATTTGAAATATGTTCATGCTCGTGCTGCACGTTTTTTCTCTTCTATCAACCAAGGTATCGAGAAGTAAACTCGTCGAATAACCTCTTTACTTAGTCACACCCTGTCAGGTGAATAAAAACGGAATATAACATCTACCCGTTAGGGGGCCAACTTCTGAACCCTTTCTTTGCACCAGTCAAATTACAGCTTTGAAAAAGTTGTAAAGAATTTGGCATGCGCACTACACGTACGTTTCTAACGATAACAAAAGTAGCAATGGCCGCCTCCAGTGTGGTGATTTAACTACACTTTTCCGCCTAAGCGGCCCATACACGATCAATATTATTGACAATATTATTGTCAATATTTGGTATTGACAATAATATTGACCGTGAATGGGCAATATTGAAGGATTGTCAATACTATTGACGAATATCTGCGATCGCTAATGACCAGGATTGGATTCCCACATAGGGCACATGTTTTTTTCCTACTGTGTATTTTACATTTTTCAAACTATACGATTCTAGAAATCACAGACGTTATAAACGCATAATTCGTAATTGTGTTTTTATTACATCTTTACCATTTCTAGAATCATTTGGTATGAAAAAATGTAAAAAAAAAAAAAAATAAAGTAAAATAGTAATAATAGTAATAATAAAAAAAGAAAAAAAAAAATAGGGTGACAAAAAATATAAACGGTGTGAATTTCGAACCCCTAACCTCTAGCATTCAAGTCGGCAGCTCTACCACTGAGCTAGTCAGACGGAGGATTATGTACCTATTCCAATTGTAAATGGTGTTCATATGTTCAAAATTAAGGGGGAATGCTCCAGTTTCCTAAATTTTTCCCAATAATAGAATTTATTTATATTTTGTATGTTGAAATTACGTGTTATTACCAATTGAAAAATAAAATAAAAATGGATGGTCAGCGATCTTGTTTGAATTTTGTAGGCATTCGTATCACATACCCCTACATCGAAAAAATGCATATTTTTTGCACCTATCCAAGGTCACTAAAATGCTAACAAAATGCTGTATATTCATCGTTTAGTCCCGAAAACGGATTAAAAGCAACGTCTTACATTTAATAAGAAAAGAAAACACAAAATATGTGTTATTATAAACGCGTAAATGTATAAAACAGCATGCTCACGTGTTCGATTAGATCAACGAAGCTGGAGTGATTTATGTCAAAATTTACATATTTTTGGAAATATTTCAAGTTCTACATCATAGAAATTGATAAAACTCCCTCATTGTTATAAGCAACATGCCCTGGTAATAATTCAAAAAGAAAATGTATAGGTCAGCGCACTTATTAGTGAATTACAGCAATATTCATCAGCTATACATGATTAAAATTGCGCAAAACAGTGGTAACTGCATACACACTTACGATCGTCTTGCTCTTAATAATCGATTTCCATCTTGAGGAAATCAGTTTCGCATAATAAATACACTTTTACTGTCGGAAATGGCAAATTGTAATGACGTGTTATATTATTGAAAATATGGTAGCGAAACATATTGGTACGAAACATTTATTTTACTACGGTAATGACCGAGTGTTCCGAAAAACTGGAGCATTCCCTCTTAAACACCGCTTTATTTTGGGTTAGCATGATGATCGTATGAAACTGTTTCTGCTAGTGTTAAAAATATACCGAAAACTGTCGACTTCATAAATGCCATATCTTTGCTCTCAAAATTAACGGACTTTTGTCAACCACAGCGACCACAAACCTGCGTTTGCAACGAGCGTTTTCGATTGGTTGGTGTAAAAAAGAAAAAAAAAAAAAACGGCACTTTCCCAGGTCACATAAGATGACCCCTAATTGGTGATTCTCAGATGTAACATTATAAAATAAGATGGCATCTGAATTCGGGCGACGTCGACTGTTTTCGACCGCGCTCGCCATAGTGTGCTGGTTTCACGGCTCTCCATTACATTTATGCAACCCCGACTTTACACTGACTGGAAATGTCAACAGTGGAGCACCGTAGTGACATGTATTACGTGATCAATCATAATCACGTGATTTTCGTTGTGACAGGGATTATGCACCTCTGACGTAATCGTTGTTTGGAGGTTGGAGAAGAGCATCCCTGCAAAGTATAAAGTCGATGGTATAAAGTGACAGAGTTATGCTCCGGACAATCAGTGGACGCTGACCAGAGGCCACAGGTGATTCCAAAATACGTTCCGTCTTCGACTGGCGCACGCATGAAAAAAGACCAGAGTAAAAGTACATTTGAATGGTATGTTTCCTAACCCTTTCCAAAGAGCAAAATACGGACTGATCAAATATGAAAAGTGTTGTAGACAACAAACTGGGTGTTCATACAAAGACAGACTTTGTGTACAATATAGCTGAGAAAATACATTTCCGTCTTTTGTCGCAGTTTTCCCCAACGTTTTAGCATTGAATGCTTCAAAACCTGGTATTGTTTGGGAAAGCGTCAAGTGCTACAAAGTTCCCAAGAGTAGCTGTATCTGACGATCTCAAGACAGCATGTATAGTAAAATCTACTTCCCAAGGCTAGACTCTTTTCGAAGAAAGAGAAAATAATTTTGAAAATCAGCGCAGTGCCCTGAGCAAACAATGTCACAGATTTTCCCGCAGTGTCACTATATAATTCTTGATATCTATATGAATTATTAATATAGAACCGGGGCATGTCAAAAAGGGGGCTTGAATAAAAGAAGAAAAAATGGAACATAAAAATGCGGGGTGCGAATCTCACTACTCAATGTGTTTAAATGATTCATGTTGCCCAGTTTTATTTATATTATCTGCAATGCCGATTTTTCAATATTGTTTATGACATGTCCTGCCATCAAACATTTTTAGAGATTATTTTTCGTCTATGTTGTTTCTATAGTTTCTAGAATAATGACAAAACGCATTATTCAAAAACAATAATCATGATTTATCTTTTATAGTTTTAGAATTTAATGGACAATTTTAAAATATGTCCATTTTACATGCTAGAGAGAATAAACTGAAACCTTGATATTAAATAAAAATTTCGTTGCGTTTAAATTGTACATGTAACCTCCTTTCGTCATAGACAAAAGATCGAATGATCGTCGAGAATTTCCTGTTGTCAGAGGGACAGGTGGTAAATTTGACATCAAGACATTTTAATTTCTTGTTTTTACTTCATTTGATACTTTTTGTATCTATCACAAGTCACGCGAAATGGTGCCCTGTTGCTTTCTGTAAATGAAACGTCATTTATTACTGGTACAATGCGTAGGATTGTCCTCGGAAATGTGCATGTATACGTCTAGCTCCACATAAAAAGAGGCATGTAGAAAGTACGCGTAATATCGACCTTGATGAGCAATATTTCGCTCAAGGTCGACTTTCGGTATATCCGGTATCAATTGACCTTCTTCCTCTTTTGCACAATGTACTTCTTTAATGTGTACCGATATTAAAATCTGTCTGTCTAGCTTGGTAGCTCAAATAATTGTGTTACAAAAAGTATCTAATGTACAACACAGTCATACTGTATCATAACATATGTGCAAATTGCAAAAAAAGTATCGATTATAGCCAGTTTACAAACTCCACAAAAGAAGAAAATATGTCGCTCCAAAATGATTTCCTGAATTTAAAACATTTCTTTTATCATATATTAATATGATAATCTTTGAAATGGTACACCTTTTGGCAATCTGCTTGGTCCAATCGTTTTGTTTTGTTGTCCACTAGTTTGTATCAATGCTGATTTTGTGCCATTCTCGAGGGTGTGGATGTGGGGAAAGAGGCGCACAAAGCAAAGTTTATGTTTATGTCATATACAAAAGTGGAATTTATAAACACGTGTCATACTAAAGTTACTGGACTATAATAGCTTGTAGCACACTTTATGTCTTATTTAACTCATTCTGCCAAACAGCAATGTTTTAGGACAGCATGGATAACTGTTAGAGCGAACGAGAACACCAGAGCAAATACCATTGGGGGTAATAACATTCTATTTTCTTTATTTCAATTCAAAACCATATGTTTTAGGTACTCATTAGATTTGTCCAGTCGAGACGATTCCAATGAGTACTCACAACACAAGGTTTGGTAAAACATGTTACCAAATATCGTATTTTAACAAGAGGACCATGATGGTCCTATATCGCTCACCTGAACCAAGATGATATGAGCCACAGTTATGTTTGAATCAATTAATATTTGTGACATTAAGACTGAAAACAAACTTATGGTCATCAACATTATGTCCCTGTTTCGTCTTTATAGGTCAATATATCTGGTTGTAAAGAGTGAAAACAAAGTTAAAAATGAGAATTTTGTCCATTTCAAGGGCAGATAACTCATCAACTGCTTGTCTAATTGTGATGAAGTTCAAACTCATCCATGATCTTATGGTGATAAACCATTATATCCAAGATCAAAGTTTTGTCTTGATTGGTCACCATTAATTTTGTGGTTGTTAGAGTAAAAACAAAGTCGAAAACAGCAATTTTGTCAAATTCAAGGGCAGATAACTCAGGACATTCTGGTCCGATCAAACCAAAACAAAAACTCATCCGAAAATAAGGTAACCAACATTGTGTCCAATTTTTGTATAGATTGGTCAATATTTGTTGATCTATGCTAGAGTGTAAACAATGTCAAAAGTAGCTTTTTTTCATTCAAGGGCAGATAACTTCTGACTTTCTAATCCGATCTGACCCAAAATCGAACTCATACAAGATCTTATGGTCACTTATATTGTATTAAAGTTTTGTTTTGATTGGTCAATAACTGTAGATGTTATAGTGTAAACAAAGTTGAAAACGGTCAAAAACGACAATTTTGTCTAATTCAAGGGCAGATAACTCATGACTTTCTGGTCCGATCAAGCCAAAAGTCGCACTCATTCGAGATCTTATGGTCACCAACATTGTGTCCAATTTTTGTATTGATTAGTCAATATTTGTAGATGCTAGAGTGTAAACAATGTCAACAGTAGCTATTTTTTACATTCAAGGGCAGATAACTCCTGACTTTCTGATCCGATCTCACCCAAAATCGAACTCATCCAAGATCTTATGGTCACTTACATTGTGTTAAAGTTTTGTCTTGATTAGTTAAAAATTGTAGATGCTATAGTGTAAACCAAGTTGAAAACGGTCAAAAACGACAATTTTGTCAAATTCAAGGGCAGATAACTCCTGACTTTCTAATCCGATCTGACCCAAAATCGATCTCATCCGAGATCTTATAGTCACCAATATTGTGTATCACTTTTGTATTGATTGGTCAATATTTGTAGATGCTAGAGTGTAAACAATGTCAAAAGTAGCTATTTTTTACATTCAAGGGCAGATAACTCCGGACTTTCTAGTCCGATCTGACCCAAATTCGAACTCATCCTAGAGCTCATGGTTATACATGTTTTGACCAAGTTTGTTTAAGATTGGCTAATATTTGTAGATGCTAGAGTGTAAACACCAAATTGTTGACAGACGGACGGACGGACGGACATACAGACGGACAGACGGACGACGGACAAAAAGCGATCACAATAGCTCACCTTGAGCACTTCGTGCTCAGGTGAGCTAAAAAGCCATTATACCGCCTTAAGCCTCTCTTACAACCCGTCATGCGTCTTTTTAAATCGCACGTTTTCAGGGATTTTTAGACTCAGAGTTGTCGTACGGTTTAAATCAAATTTGAGGGAACGTACGCTGTACGTACCTTATTAGTAAGTGTGTCGTACGTTGCTCGGACGTGGTAAGTATGATTTTAGAAGTAAGGAGCACGTGCGACGTGTGTTTCAGTCGTACGATAAACGTACGTGTTTCGCAAGTGAAACACACGTTTTCGAAAATCGTACTTACAAAGTAAAAGCAACGTACGACACACGTAAGTGTTAAGTACGACAGTCTTGCGTGGAACGTACGGAGTTTCAAATTAATATGAAAGGGTACATTTATTCTCTACATCATTCACTGTTTTGCTTCCAATATGGCACTACGAAGAAGGATGCAACACCGGCTTCTACACCTACTGATGCTACAGGAAGCCGAGTATCATGATATTATGCTGGTAGCAGTTGCTCGAGATCGAATGCAAGAAAACCAAAAGGAGGCGGCAGTATTGGGTCAAACTATGGCTGACAAGAAGACGACTATTGAGCCAGTACGAGACATTGTTCAAGGAGCTTGATCAACAGTCTGCTGGAGACTACTTTTCGTATGGACAGGGACGTGTTTGCTGAGGTGCTTCGGCGTATAGCTCATAGAATAACGAAAGGTCTAAGGTATTATAAGTTGTCTTTAACAGTATTGCTGTTTATGATGCAATGTTTTGTTAAGACAATCAATTAACGGACTTTGCACACGGAATTTAAGTTGTCCCGGTTTAATGTCGGTGGACAATATAATTATATTATTATGATGTACGAGATTTGTGATTCAAAGCCAGACCTAACCAAGTATCAGGCAGGTAATCATATGTCTGTCAGGCATGTGTTAATGTTGAACCCTGCTTTCCTTTATGTACTTGAGGTATACAAGACGAGACGATGCCAGATTTAGACCTTACTAGAAATCTATCACTGAAGGTGATAAAAATACCCCCACCACCACTTTTGTTCGGACAAGCGTTTTTGTTGAATCAGGAGCAATACTCAGAAGTTGTCAATCCAATTTTCTTGAAATTTGGTCCAATCAGGGGCAATAACTCAGAAAGTATCGGTCTGATTTCCATGAATTTTGCATCTTGCATATATACAGGTCCTAATGCATACCTGTGCCAAGTATGAAACAAATCGTTCAGTAACTGTAGGAGGAATTGTCGGGACAAGCATTTTTGTCAAATCAGGGGCCATAACTCACATCTACAAAAGTTAATGCACACCTGTGCCAAGTATGAAGCAAATCGGACAGTAACTAAAGGAGGAGTTGTCCACACAAGCATTTTTTTGTAAAATCAAGGGCCAAAACTGAGAAAGTAAATGTCAGATTTCCCTGCAATTTGCCTCATGCACATGTACAGGTCCTAATGCACACCTGTGCCAAGTATGAAGCAAATCGGACAGTAACTGTAGGAGGAGTTGGCCGGACAAGCATTTTTGGGTCAAATCAGGGGCCAAAACTAAAAAAAATATCGGTCCGATTTCCGTGAAGTTTGTGTCTTGCACATCTACAGATCACAATGAACACTTGTGCCAAGTATGAACTAAATTGGTCCACAAGTGTAGGAGGAGTTATCCGGACAAGCATTTTTTGGTCAAATCAGGGGCCATAACTCAGAAAGTATCGGTCCGAGTTTCGTGAAATTTGCGTCTTGCACATCTACAGGTCACAATGAACACTTGTGCCAAGTATGAACTAAATCGGTCAACAAGTGTGGGAGGAGTTGTCCGGACAAAGTTTTGGAGACAGACCAACAACAAACCGACCAACCAACCAACCAACCACTGGACCGACAGGCTGATTCCAGTATACCCCCTCCAAACTTCGTTTGCGGGGGTATAATAACTAAAAATAAGCCATATCGGAGGCTGTGACAAAAGGAATGAGTCCGCGTTCCAACTCGTATATGTTGTGAAGCGTTTTAGAACTTTAACAGTTTTGAAACTGGGTATACATAACTTTGCTCAGTTTCAAAACTGGATGACCAGTTTTGAAACTGGTCATCCAGTTTTAAAACTGCTTGTGCATGAGTTCTGTATGTTATGCAGAACTATTCTGACTGTTTATTTTCACTGAATTATTGATATTTAAATCAAACTACAGAACCATTCTGACTGTTTTTTTTTCACTGAATTATTGATATTAAAATCAAACTACGACCTGAAAGGACATTTTATGAGTAAATTTCGATTTTTGATCGATTCACTTCTGACAAAGGCATAAAAATAACAACAGAGATTGGAAACACCGCAAATAACGTGGAGTCTCGTAAGCCGAGAATTTATTGAGCACCTTATTTCCTATCCACCTGGCGTTACGTTGCTAGGCAATAATCTCCAAGTCGGAATTGATTGTTGATGAGATTGCTCGGAATTAAACATCGTGGAAAATGAAGGAATTACTTGCGACCATGACCAGGGAGGGTGGTGTAGGGGCTCAAACGAACCTTTTATTTCATTTTCATGTAGAAATTCAGTGAAATTTGTGTAATTGATTGGGTAATATTTGAAAATTTTTTGAATGCAAAAAATGTCAAAAATAGCATTTTTTGACATTCAAGGGCACATAACTCGGCACTTTCTGCACCAATTCCGTCCAAAATTGATCCAACACAAGGGCTTATGACCATACACATTTTGACAAAGTTTGGTGAAGATCGGATAATATTTGTGGATTCTAGAGTGTAAACCTGATATTATGAACGGACAGACAGACAGACGGACGGACAACAGACGAAACTGACCGCAATAGCTTATTTGTAGTACTTTTTGCTGAGGCCAGCTATAATTTAAGTAAATTAAACATTTCTGCCTTTCTGTACGAAAGAAAGTCAGAAAAAATGTATTTTGTTATTTATTCCACAATTTGTCATGGGTTTTCGTGCATTCAAGGGCCCGTAACTCATTTACCCGACTAGGTATCAAAAATTCCTCATAATTTTGCAATGACGATTTATTAACAAGTTCTCACCTAAAATATTATTCCATTATGTCACTTTATAAAAACGTGTTGATGTTTTGCCCAAAGTTGGGAGATGAAAATATACAAAAAATTGAAAAATTACATAAAATTCCAAATATTTTAATATTTGTAATAAGCAAGCCAATGGATTTAATGTCATCTTAACATGGGCTCATATACAAAACATAATGTTTAAAAAAAATTCGCCAATTATTTACATTTAGATAGAAAATTGATTTATAAGAATCTTGGGTAGCGCCTGAAAAGAATTACCCCACCCACTTTCAATATACAATATACACCAAACCAAAGGTCCGTTCGATTCATACTTTTCGGCAAAACACGTCCCCTTTATGTATCTATTTGTGGTAAAAATTTCATTGGAAAATTCAGGTCCCAGGAAAATGGCCTTATGGAAACCCCTCCTTTGTATATTCAATTAGATCTACCAAATAAATTTCAACTAAGATTAAGCATTTTAATTTCGATGGTTAGAAAACTTTAAATAAATAATTAGATTTAATTATGGCTCAAAACAGTATATACTAGGCAATATTAAAAAATCGGTCCATTGAAAAAACTGTAAATGATGATGCAAAATAGAGTAACACGAATCACTGCAACCGTTTCGAAAATAATTAATCAGAATCGAGTAACCATATCACTATTATGACAATATTGTTTATAAAGAGGATGATGTGCCCTTTCTGTTCATGTAAACGAACTGGTAAAAATAAGGTATAAAATTTCTAGGGTACGAATCATTTTCGGTAGAACGGAAGTTGTAAGGATTGGGTTTTCGGTTCAGTGCAGAACTTCGGCAGTTCGGTACCGAACAGGTTTTCAAATAATAACTGCCTAATATGATTTGTTTTGTGTTTTATTGAGTTCCCTTCCCAAAAAAATATGTTTAAGGTGGGTTCTGCATTGAGAGTACCCCGTTCTACATCAAAATAACAATATGAACGTTATATTAAACAGTTTCAAAACTGCTCAAAATGACTTTCGTAACATTTGTCCAGTTTTAAAACTGTTCAGTTTCAAGATTGCTTACGACATATATAAATAGTATGTGACTCAACACGCTAAAACCATTCTTTTGGGAATTGCGAAAAAAAATATCCGCGTAGACTGACTAGGATTGAATTTTTCACTCAGTATAATCTTTTACGTGAAAAATGCCCCCCCCCTCCAATTTTTTTTTATTGTTATAGACTATGTTGGTAGAAGAATGAAAATTACTTTTTCGTCTGCATAAACGCCAGCTGATTTTCGATATCTGATATCTTGTTCACCTCCTTGGCCCCTGCTGCATTAGCACTGATTTACTTTCATACATTGATTTATAGGATTTAACAGATGGTCCCTTTTCCCGTGACGGATTAACATTTGTATAACTCCTTTCCAACAAAAAAAGCAGTGGTTTTGACCCCTGTTTTAGAAAAGAATTGGGAAAACATTCAAATGAAAGGGAAAATAAAAAAAATCACCCTCTGTCTCACTATTTTCTGTGCAATATTCTTAACGTACGCATTCTTTATTAACGTATATTTTATTGTCCATAGCTACAGCTTTCTTTAAACCGAACTCTTGATGTCGTTTGGGAAAGTATAAAATTGTTTCCAAATCCGTTCTACCCATATGTTGTTTTTTCTAGGTGCAGAAACCCCCTGGATCCTGGTTTGAAGCTTGTTATAACCTTGCGGTTTCTTGCAACCGGGAATAGCTACAAGAGTCTCGAATATTGATTCCGCGTGTCTAACAGCGCCATATCCAAGTTCACCCCGAAAGTGTGTTCTGTGATATATGACGAATACAGGCAGGAATTGTATTGCATACTTTCCTCCCGTTCAAACACATAGGGACAAAATCAAAGTATATAATAATTTACGATATGCACGACTTAACTCTGAGAGCTTTGATCAACCACATACATAAACATGGACTGATCCCAAGAGTAACACGATAACAAAGGAAGACAACCGAAACACGCATTGATGTTTGATGATGTTAAGCGGGTAGTCACATTCCTTCAGACATTATGCAGAAAATCAATGTATGCCTCAGCCAGCAGCCCCTCGAGGACGACCAGATATTCCATCTTAAAATATATATTTCTCTATTCTTGATTGAATAAATCACTGGTCCCCAAGATATACTTTACAAGCCTTGCAGATGAGGGTACGCGGATTGTGAAGTTGACAGCCTTCAAACATATCTGGCGGTTCTGTGTGCCTCGTATTCAAATCGCGAGTCAAGGGATGGACGTTTATGAAAAATGTGAAACAAAGAGAAAAGATATCATAGATGTAGTAACAGATCAAGAGAAGCTTAATGCCACTGAAATATGCGTCAACATCTTCATTATGCTCAAAGCGGGAGATACCTTTACATTGAAATTATCCAAAACCAAAAATGTAAAGATGGCTATCAGGAGATGAACTCAAGCAATGAAAATCGGCCTCCTTTTGACATCCACTACACATTTGATTTTGCCAGAATATGACGCTACTCCACCATACCAGTCAAATGGGTCCATTGCACTTTCTGATATTAAAACACTCAATAAGAAATTCAAGCGTACGATTTGTGCCGTGTAATGTAGTGTAACGTACCGAGGTACATGGCTACATACAGACAACAACCAATCCATTCAGAGAAAAGGATCCTCAACCGTAAATGGGCTGATGTTTCTATATGTAGTCTAACTATTTCACGTTCTTCTCTGGCCAGGTAATCTCATTAGCATATTACCTGCCATATTACCTCCCTTTAATCGTCACATCCCTCCCTACTTACTATGACTTCGCCCAGAAGTCAACAACTCAACAACTCTAGGCAAGGAACTGACCTTTCCTAAGGGAGTAACCATGTGTAAGGGATAGCTGGAGATGGCTATCACATTATCCCGCCGCTGCCACCAATTGTAACGTTCCGAGGTACATGGCTACATACAGACAACAACCAGTCCATTCAGAGAAAAGGATCCTCCACCCTGAATGGGCTGATGTTTCAATATGTAGTCCAACTTTTTCACGTTCTTCTCTGGCCAGGTAATCTCATTAGCATATTACCTGCCATATTACCTCCCTTTAATCGTCAGAGTAGATCTGTTATTTCAGATCTAGACAGAAACGGAATCAAATTGTTTTGGATGTTCATATTCACGTGTTATATAGCTACCTACGACACCATTTTCTAAAGTAACAGAACGAGTATGATTTAATATTACTTCATAGCGTTAATAAACACATTTGATGCCATTTGCAATGATGCGGTTGCTGCAATATGATATTTTGTTCTACAATCAAACGCTGTTGTTGCTTAGGCTTTTCAATGTTCGCTTGGCAGGCAGTTTGGATTAGTTTGCCAACTTACACAATGGTTATTCGTTTCACTACAATGACGAGAACGGTATCATGGAGTACGATCCCAATACTTAATTGACATGCTATTGTCTTTAAACACACGAGCACTGTGACACAAAGTTGTTTCGTACAATTCAGGTTCAAGTCTTTGGGTTTGGTGTTGATGGGGTACCACGCTGGCTGAACTATCTGTTTGACAAAGGCCAGTCGATCGGAGTTGACGTGAAGCTTTCACATGAATCTAAAGCTGTGATGTCTATGGTGGACAATGGTTTCTCTGTTGCTGGATTTAATGAAGAGGCTTGCTCTTTCCATGCAGAAAATTGCGGAGATAACTTTTCTCTGACTGACATGTGCGCAAACTACTTTTAACCCTTTACCAAACAACGAAATTTTAGACCAATCATATTCTAAAGGAGTTGCAAACAATAGAATAAATGATATTCAATGTAGAAGATGAGTAAGTGATAGTCCAGAGAACATTGAGGCAAAAAAGTAAATGCTGACTATCTTCGACCTCTCGCTTCCAAGGGGGGCGCCCTAACCACGGAAGCGGTACATAATATTAATATCATGATATATACTATAATAATTTTATAATATAATTACATTATAATAAAATATTACAATTAAAATACCCATATGTTTGACGCTAAAAGTGACATTTAACATTCATTTCATTTTTGACAAGTATGTCTGGATGCAAAGATTGTTTATTCTAATGCGTAGAAACGCTATCAGTTATTATCTTCAAAGTTGAGACAATATTTTGGCTTGACATTTTCAGAATTTTCATAAGAAAACATGCTCTTTCAGATAGAATAAAAGTAAAATTTATGTAAAAATAATCGTGAAATGTCACTTTAATAGGTAAACCTTTCGAAAAACAGTGACTGATCCGACCAATTAAACAAAGAAACCTTAGAATAGAGTAAAGAAAAAAATATGCGGACTGCTTTACGTTCTTTACGTTTTCTATCACAAATAAAGATGAAATGCGTTCATTTACATATCATTTTGTTGTTTGCAGCTATTCCTTTGAATGTTGAAATTTGAACTACAAGAGGACCATGATGGTCCTATATCGCTCACCTGAACCAAAATGATATGAGCAACAATTTTGTTCAATTCAATTAATATTCATGACTTTAAGACTGAAAACGAACTTGTGGTCAGTAAAATTATGAAAATCAAACCCATCCAAGATCTTATGGTGCCCCAACATTGTGTCAAAATTTTGTCTTGATTGTTAAATAATTGTAGATTTTAGAGTGTAAACAATGTTGAAAACAGCCAAAAATGGCAATTTTGTCAAATTCAAGGGCCCATAACTCTCGAATTTCTTAAAAGATCAGACTAAAAATCAAACTCATCCAAGATCTTATAGTCCCCAACATTATGTCCAAGTTTTGTCTTGATTAATTTGTAATTGTAGATTCTAAAGTGTAAACAAGGTCGAAAATGGCAATTTGTCAAATTCAGGGGCACATAACTCTCAACTATCTAATCAGATCAGACTTAAAATCAAACTGATCCAGGATCTAATAGTCCCCAACACTATGTCCAAGATTTGTTTTGATTGGTTAATAATTGTATATTCTAGAGTGTAAACAAGGTCGAAAATGACAATTTTGTCAATTTCAAGGGCACATAACTCTTGTCTTTCTTATCAGATCAGACTGAAAATCAAACTCATCCGAGATCTTATGATCCCCAACACTGTGTCCAAGTTTTGTTTTGATTGATCAATAATTGTATATTCTAGAGTGTAATCAAGGTCGAAAACAGTCAAAAATGACAGTTTTATCAAATTCAAGGGCACGTAACTCTGGTCTTTCTGATCAGATCAGAATGAAAAACGAACTCATCCAATATCTTATGGTTCCCAACATTGTGTCCAAGTTTTGTCTTGATTGATAAATAATTGTAGATTCTAGAGTGTAATCTAGGTCGAAAACAGTCAAAAACGGCAATTTTGTCAAATTCAAGGGCACATAACTCTTGACTTTCTGTTCAGATCAGATTGAAAATCAAACTGATCCAAGATCTTATGGTCCCTAACATTGTGTCAAAGTTTTGTTTTGATTGATTTATAATTGTAGATTCTAGAGTGTAAACAAGGTCGAAAACAGCCAAAAATGGCAATTTTGTCGAATTCAAGGGCACATAACTCTCGTCTTTCTATTCTGATCAGACTGAAAATCGAACTCATCCGATATCTTATGGTCTCCAACATTATGTCCAAATTTTGTCTTGATTGATCAATAATTGCAGATGCTAGAGTGTAAACAAACTTAAAAACAGCATTTTTTGACATTCAAGGGCAGATAACTCCGCTTTTTCTGGTCCGATCAGGCCCATAATCGAACTCATCCGAGAACTTATGACCATACTTGTTTTGGCCAAGTTTGATCAAGATTGCCTAACTTTTGTGGATGCTAGAGTGTAAACATCCCAATTGTGGACAGACGGACAGACGGACGGACGACGGACAAAAAGCGATCACAATAGCTCACCTTGAGCACTTTGTGCTCAGGTGAGCTAATAAATGCACGATTTATGGGAAAGCTACCAATGGCGCCTGTACATTGTAGTATAGCGACATAATGGCAGAGTGAGACGATTTACCTAAACACATTTTACAGGAATTGAATAGAGGCATGTTTTTAATCTTATACCATTTCATATCACATTGAATTCCAGTAACGACATCCCACCAAAATTTATAAACTTCTTATAACATAAATTGGTCATTCATGTAGACAGTGTTGTTGAAAGACACAAATACTAAACTATTTTGCACGAAAACGACCCCTATAAAAAATTCATATAAGTTAAAGAACTGTTCTAGCATGTTAAATGGCACTTCTAGAACGGTTTTAGAACTGTTCCAGAAGTGCCATTTGACGTTCTAGAAATAGAAATGTGTTCTTGAACTTTTTTCGCAGGGGAGCAAAGTCGAGTAGGTGCAAATATGTGAAGACGAGAAATAGTGTGAGGGGTCTCTCTCATATAGAATCAAATAACTCAATTTTATACCGAAAACTACATTAGCAGATGTCAGATGTTGTTAGCAGAGTAGTTAGGTTCTCCTCTTTATTACGCAAGAATACCGTACAACATTAACAAGGATCTCGTCGCTTTGAGCATATCCCTAGGACATAATTAACAAGGCGGGATCATGTGACACAACAATTTCAGTAATTTGCTCAAAACGTTGTTAAAACGTGACCAGTTTGAATTGGATTTGAAACAGAGGAGGTTGAAAAAAAGTCATGGATTTGCTGGGTGTGGTATATCCTTTATCCCATTACCAGACGGCAAAATTGTGGACTGTTCCAATTTGAAAGGCGTTGCAGACGACAATTTAAAGTTCGTGGAATTTAAAAAATCTTTCTTTTTTGGGTTAGAAAACATTGTGGAAAATGAAGAAATTGCTTGTCACAAGCAATTTCTTCATTTTTCACAATGTTTTCCCAAGCCTTTTCTTTTGAAGGAGTCAAAAAGCGTCACTGTGCAGTAATGGGTTAAAGATCAGCAGATCAAGTTTTTTATCCGATGATATTTGAAAGATTTAGCACACACAGCAAATTCCAGAGTACTTACACCTCTGCTTCTAATCATTTTTAAATCGGTTATGTATTAACAGGATTATTGAAGAATGTATGTAATTATTGCGCCACGTGATACTCCGTCTTAATAATTGCAAATACAACAAATTGAAATAATGTGATTTTTTCCTGTTTGGTTCGATCGATAGCTAGGGTCATTCAAAGACAGGTCATCGATTTAAAGTTTCACCTGAAAAGTAGAGTAGCGGTTATTCGAACAAGTGGTCCCCTGTGTTTCAGGCTAACTGTTTTACCCCTGTATAGCCCCTCGTCTAAGACAAATGGGCAATTCAGTTACATAACAATCGGATGTGTATATCTAACATGTCGCAGATTTTTCATAACCCTATCTTTTCCCTAACTATATTTTTCATTTTCAACACTTCTGAGCGATACATCTCATAAATCCAACTGTATGCCATTAAAAGTTGTATTTATCCATTTTACTTGGTACCTTGCATATTATGGACAGTTTAATTCTATGTTCTGGCTGTTATGGATCCGCGTCCCTGCATTTTAACCATTTCACTTGTCCAGTCTAAGAGACATGATAACCGAATTCTTTTGTTGTTGGCTACTTCAGCTTGTTTCATGCACTCAACATCTAAAAATACACGATCCTAGATTCGAACACACTCATATTTTTGTTTGACAAAGATTGGTCAAGATTTGCTTTTGTGATTGCTAAAAAGTAAACATCAAATTGTAAACAGACGAATGGACACGCAAAAAAGTGACCACAATAGCTCAGCTTGAGAATTGCGTGCTAGTGTGAGCTAAATAGGAGAGTATGAAAAAGAAAGAAGAGATACCAAGAGTAAGAAACCAAGGGAAAAATAAATGCGATATGAGTGCGTTTGGTAGAATTGTAAAAAAGCTGCAGATGAGAGGGTGGCTTTTAAAAATCGCTGTTCCATTAATTTTTCATCAAACCGTTGTTTTCCTAAATATTTCTCTAAGCTTTGCAGACAGGTGCGTGAAAATGCATCAGTGCGAAATAATAACATGTATTTAACAAGAACATTCTCGTTCTGATTGGCAAAACAATAAATATTTCGAACCAAAATATCATTATTTCAATTAGATAATCATAATATTATGAAGGACGTCGAAATTTCGCAGGTTGAACACTGATCTCTAGATCGATTGTGACCTTTTTCGTATAACAAGACTTACCATATGCAGCTAAGATATAAATTAAGACCGACATAAATTGTAAATAAAGTTAGGTTATTATATTTGAGACCAAAATGTCTTGGCCGTAGAGAATACTTATGAAGGTATTGCAAGGTCGTATAGAGACTGCTATAACACAACTGTCGTTTTGTTTATTGTCTCGTTCAGACATGTTGCATTATAATTTATTATTGCACAACTTTAAACCATTCCAAAATTAAAGATGTTAGAGGACGACTAAACGGACAAAAAATGATACACGTATCTGCAAAACATATTAAAAATACAAGTGCAGGAAGAAGATGTTAATATGTATTTACTTCTTCTTAAGGGTTACCAAAAGATCTCCTTAAAATACATGTCAATGCCCGATATGATTTAACACCTAAGAATTGACCCCTTTCTATTATCGCTTTAGTCCGTACCCGCAGAACACTTCCGGTAATCAGAGTCTTTTTTGCTGGCGGTGCTATTGTGTTTACCTGGGCAATTTCGAACCTTTTGTCGAAAAACGGCCTCTATCACGAAAAACTCTGATCGTTTCCCGTACAGACCACCAGATTTTTCGCTAAATAAATATGTAAGGAGTTAATAAAAGAAGATATCGTGTGATTATCTTCAAAATTGGCGACGTAACAGGTGTTTTGTGAGGATGGGTATGATTTTCTGGATAAAAAACTTGGGACCCTTGTCTTTGATAAGGAAGAGAATTCATAACAAGATGCCCAAGATGGCCTGAATCGCTCCACAGGCTAAAGTAAAAGAAATATCTCATGATTTCCTGTAAGCCTCGCACTGCCAAATCTTGAAAAGGGTCACACCAAGGAACAGCAAGTCCGATAAGCCCAGCCCTGCCACACCCACATTTATGAACTAATCATAATTCTTTGAATAATTTAAGTAAAAGGTCACCCGAGGAACATTACTGCAAAGTTTGGTCAAAATTGACCGGCTGGTTTGAGAGGAGAAGATCTTTGAAGAATTATTTTAAGATTTCTCTAAGTCTGATAAGCCCCGCCCTGCTACGCCCACATTTATGGACCAATCAAACATTCACGGACAATTTGAGTAAAGAGTCACCAAAGGTACAGTTCTGCCAAGTTTGGTCAAAATTGGCTTAATGATTGATTTTTATGCTCCCCGAAAAAATTTCGGGGGAGCATATAGTCGCCATGCTGTCCGTCCGTCTGTGTGTCCGTCCGTGTGTCTGTCCGTGTGTCCGTCTTTGTGTCCGTCCGTCCACAGCCATATCTCAGCAACCCTTGGACCAAATTCAATGAAACTTCACATGTGAACTCCCTGTGATAATCCCTAGGGACCTTTTTCTCCGTTTCTTAATTTGAGGCTGCGTCATGGAAAAAAGGGCCTTAATGTAAAAATTAGAATTCATCTAATTTCTCTTCATCCAATGGGCATAATTTAATGAAATTTTGTGCTTATGTGTTAAATGAGATGTTCTAGACCATATTCTTTAAATAATGTGTGTACAAAAAATCTGTCATGGGAAAAGGGGGCTTAATGTATGATAGTTTTTATTTTGTGACAAACACTTATTCGGGGAGCATAATCCGTCTATGACGGCTCTTGTTATAAAAATATTTTGTGATTTTTCTGATAAGCCCCGCGCTGCCACGCCCATATTTATGGACTAACCAAAATTCTTTGAAGAATTTAAGTAAAGAGTCACCCAATGAACATTTCTGCGAAGTATGGTCAAGATTGGCCCACTGGTTTGAGAGAAGATTTTTGAAGAAAAAGTTAACGGACGGACGGACGCACGACAGACACAACGCAATGACAATAGCTCGCTGGCCTTCGGCCGGTGGAGCTAAAAATCTCTAAAATTCCCTGTGGTGCTTACCAAAGGATAGGGTTTATTATTCGTTATCATCAAATCAACAGATGATTCTGTTTGTACAAATCCGCACATATTTCGTTCGGGAAGGGGTCGAAATAAAAAGTTCCGTTTTTTAAAATTACAAAGTGCAGGCATAGAAAAGCAAACTGTCGCCATTCTTGAAAAGCCTCGTTACCACAGCCTAATTAAAGCTATAATTTCGGAGTATTCGAAGGAAAGCTGCAATATGCATCATGTTAATTTCTTCGAAAGTAATACATAGAGGCAAATCAGAATGATGACCAACCACATATCAAATTATATCCTCTCTTTATTTACATTTCGATGAGGGTTAAAACACACAGTTTGATGTGGAGAAAAGAGATCATTTATCATGTCTTTGTACAATACTGAATTCTATTGGAATAGTTCTAGTACACAGCAGAACCAGTCTGCATTTGGGCTCGGCTACCGCCTCGTACAAAGATACACTGGTTCTGCAGTGTACTCATCCAATTTAAATCAGTATTGTACATAAATATCTTAAATAACCTCTTATTATTTAATTATAAAATTAAAGAAAATATAGACAGTCCAAAGAACACAGCCCTCCGAAATATTTTTTAGACTGATCCATTTTAACAGTTTTTTACAGAAGGAAAGGTGCAATACAGAAGGAAAGGTGGAAATTGAAAAAATAGAATTGCTGTACATTATATGATCATTTAAGATATTTAGGAGAGTGCAGATAATACTTGTTACGAACATTCCTGTCTACCTCTTAACGTCTCCCTAAACGTAAAAATATCAACCAAAACGTCCGATATTACGGGGAAATGAGCATGCTCAGAATAATTCTGCTTGAGAGTTCTGAGAAAATGCTGTTTGTTCTCTAAAGGAAAAAAAACCAAAAAAAAAAAAACCAAAAAAAAAAAAAAAAAAAAAAAACAACAACAACTTAATATTAGGAACACCAGTGAGACAATAATTTTACTCGCTTGTTAAGATGAGAAACCTCGTTCATTGTTGATAAACAAATATTTTCTCTCCTGTTGGTTTGTTTCCTGTTAAATAATTAAATTTGCAGATAAAACAATGTTTATTCTTCGTCAAGGCAGTATTAAACCTTTCCCAAACGACACAATTTGAAGGATGATCTACTTCAAAAACTGCCACAAATGACAAAATGGATGCTATTAAAGTAATGATTGTATAAAATATGGCACAGAAAATATTGAGACAAAAGGTGAAACTGCTGGTTATCAGCAGTTTCTTCTTTTGTTTCAATGTTTCCCCTAGCCTTTTCTATAAGGGACGTCAAAACCAGGTCTTGTTTGGGAAAGGGTTAATGCAACTAATGGAATTGGGTTTCGGAAAGGAAATGTTGGTTATTTAAAATATTACTTCCTTTCACTATATTTGAGAGGCATTTGCGCCAAAATGAAGCTATGGAATTTTACTAAATGGATATTCGCGATAACTTTTGCTATTGATTAATGTGCAAAAGTGAACATGTTTCTAGCTGTTCGCATTTAGTTCGCTTTCGAATAAAATGAACTGTTTCACCGCCCACCAATTACGCAAATAATCAACCTATGTGTATAACTAGAACAAGAGGACCATGATGGTCCTATATCGCTCACCTGAACCAAAATGATATGAGCAACATTTTTGTTCAATTCAATTGATATTTATGACTTTAAGACTGAAAACGAACTTATGATCAATAACATTGTGAAAATCAAACTCATCCGAGATGTAACGGTGCCCAACATTGTGTCAAAGTTTTGCTTTGAATGATAAATAATTGTAGATTCTAGAGTATAAACAAGGTCGATAACCGCCGAAAACAGCATTTTATCAAATTTAAGGGCACATAACTCTCGACCTTCTGATCAGATCCATTTGAAAATCCAACTAATCCAAGATCTTATGGTCCCCAAGAATGTGTCCAAGATTTGTCTTGATTGGTCAATAATTGTAGATTCTAGAGTGTAAACAAGGTCGAAAACGGCCAAAAACAGCAATTTTGTCAAATTCAAGGGCACGCAACTCTCGATTTTCTGATCAGATCAGACTGGAAATCATCCTGAACAGAGATCTTATGGTCCCAAACATTGTGTCCAAGCTTTGTCTTGATTGATTGATAATTGTAGATTCTAGAGTTTAAACAAGGTCGAAAACAGCCGAAAATGGCAATATCGTCAAATTCAGGGGCACATAACTCTGGACTTTCTGATCAGATCAAACTGAAAATCAAGCTCATCCGAGATCTTATGGTCCCCAACATTGTGTCCAAGTTTTGTTTTCATTGATTGATAATTGTAGATTCTAGAGTGTAAACAAGGTCGAAAACAGCCGAAAATGGCAATTTTCAAGGGCACGTAACTCTTGACTTTCTCATCAGATCAAATAGAAAATCGAACTCATCCGAGATGTTATGGTCCCCAACATTGTGTCCAACTTTTGTATTGATTGATATATAATTGTAGATTCTAGAGTGTAAACAAGGTCGAAAACAGCCGAAAATGACAATTTTGTCAAATTCAAGGGCACGTAACTCTGGACTTTCTAATCAGATCAGACTGAAAATCGAACTCATCCAAGATCTTATGGTCCCAAACATTATGTCTTAGTTTTGTCTTGATTGATCAATAATTGTAGATTCTATAGTGTTAACAAGGTCAAAACCAGCCGAATATGGCAATTTTGTCAAATTCAAGGGCACATAACTCTGGACTTTCTGATCAGATCATACTGAAAACCAAACTCATCCGAGATCTTATGGTCTCCAACATTGTCTCCAAGTTTTGTTTTGATTGATCAATAATTGTAGATGCTAGAATGTAAACAAAGTCAAAAACGGCTTTATGACTTATGACCATACTTGTTTTGACTAAGTTTGATCAAGATTGATTAATATTTGTGGATGCTAGAGCGTAAACACCAAATTGTGGACGGACAGACGGACGGACAGACGGACGGACAGACGGACGACGGACAAAAAGCGATCACAACAGCTCACCTTGAGCACTTTGTGCTCAGGTGAGCTAAAAAGGAAAGAAATAGCTTCAAACGAGTATCAATATTGTAGTTGTAAATAATTCAAAGACAAGGCCAGTGGTCTTACAATATTTGCAGAGGCTTCCAGTCACTCTGCTATTATCAAACCTGAAAGACTATCAAATTGTCGCATTATGGTATTGGCACTCTAATTATCGAGCTCCATCCGATGGGAAAACTTGTCTATTGAATTGTAGTGACAGTCCTATATTTTATATAAATTTTCACAAGGAAAGTTTTGGTCTTGTGCGTAGGAAAGGATCCAGTCCCATGTCAATTCAGAACAATTTTGGGGCACTACGAACATGTGCAATTTCGTTGAACACAGTACCACGGTGAATAGCCACTGAGACTTGGGAAACGTCCACACCGAAAAATCGTCCACTTCAAGGTAGCTATGGAATTTGACGAGAACAAGTGTTCCGGATGCATCTTTGAGAGAGTCATTTCCTATAATAATGCATGCACCGAATCTCATATTATGTTTCCCATGTATATATTTTACTCAATTTTACTTCGAAACAATCTAGCTCTTGGCTAAGATAGCGAATCTCCTCTTATCTCAGGGCCTTGGCGGGATTTCATTATACAATAGTGCGCTGTAAAGTGCATAATGATTTAAATCTGATACAAGTTTTCATTGGCTGAAAAGTAAATTTACCGTCACGAACTAAATACATGATCGACTTATCCGAAAACTCAATTTCATTGGATGACAAGTGCTGTTTGGATGAGTGACGGAGTGCGTGATCGCTATGTGGATATTGGATAATGTCAAAATTACAATAGTGACGCAGTGAATGACGTTATAATATGGTAAATATTTCAACTTTGATACCGTTACGAGAGAGTATGAACCGATCAATATGAGCGGTAAACACTAATGGTTTCTTCAAACATTCAAGAAAAATATTTCCCTTTAATGTTTGGACGAAGCGCAAAATATAAGCCGAATAAAACTAAATTACATGTACCTTGAAGCGAACGGTTATCGGTGTGAATGTTTCCCAGAAGTCACAAAAATGTCACAAATAATGCTGAGGATACCGTCATGGAAAGGGAAATTATCCAGTCATAGTGAACAGTATGAGCCATGTAACAATTTTTAATATAGATGAAACTGATTTATTCTATGAACTGCACCCAGACAAGTGAAGTCGTTACATTTTAAAGGGGAATCAATCGTGTAGTGGTGGGAACAATCAAAAGAACGAATAACTATTATGCTAGCAACAAACATGTTAGGCAAGGAAAATCTGGAGCCAATTTTAATCAGAAAATTCAAAACCACTCGTTGCTTAAAGGATCTGTCTGTACACTATGATGATAAAAGAAGAGCTTGGATGACGGGTGAACTATTTGAAATCTGGGTTCGAGAGGTTGATTGTCAGATGCATTTAGCACGTAGAAACATTTCCTTTGTGGATAACTTCTCCGCGCAACTCGAATGGGAAGGTCTAAGGTAGAACTCATGTTTTTACCTCAAAATGTTTTACCTCGAATTTGCAACCCTGTGACAAAGGAATAATTAAACCTCCCAAAGTCTATTACAAGAAATTGTTGTTAGAATCAGCTTTAACTTCATTTGAAAACAGGACAGAGGTGCAAATTCACAAGAACAAGAGTCGTAGACGGATTATGCTACCCGAATAAGTGTTTGTCACAAACAACTACATTACGTCCCTTTTTTCCTTGACAGGCTTTTTTGTACATTGATTGAAAATGGTGTATGGTTCTAGAATCGAGACTTGGGAACACACTGGACATATTCAAGGTAGTTCATATATCGATGGCTCAGCGCGAAACGGTTGTAACTGCCTATATGTTTATAGGCAGTTACAACAGTTTCGCGCTGAGCCATCGATAAGAAGTTCCATCCAAATTTGTCAAATGGTTGCTGAGATAACGGACGGAAGTACGAATGGACAACGTGGCCACTATAAGCTCCCCCGATTTTTTTCGGTCAGCATAAAAATGCGATATACTGGAGACATGGCAAATGGTTTCCGAAAGGTGCATTGGCAATTGTTTAAAGAAGGCTGGGTATGAACAATTTAATCCGTTCGTCAACTAAACTGATGGGGCAGATCACGAGGAAAATCTTCCACTGAGCCAATTGCGGTTATTGATTCGTGACAATTTTCCCGGATCGTCCGCGATTTATACCTGGAAGTTGACTGAATAGGCCGTGGCAGGGGCCTTAACTGACGACGACATAGTGTCGGATATTAAAAACAATGTGACAATGACAACGATGATGACGACTACGATGAATTTGTTGACTCACATGACACCTCTGATGCCAGCATCTATTGTGCAACGGACAATGACATTGAATAAAGCATATTCACAAACTTATGAAGTATTGAACTGCGTTTACAGGATAAAATCAGAAAGAAAAAAAATCACATCGTTTTTTCAAGTAAATATTTTAATTTAATTCAATTTTGATTTTTACGTGTATCTTGAACCAAAAGGGAAATGACCATTTGACGGGTACCAAGCTTTTAAAAACGAGCTTTAAGTCAATTTCAAACATCAAAGAAACTTAATGATCTGACCATTTTTGACTAATTCGTGCATCAGCATATTGGCATTTCCTTAAAATGGGCCATGCTTGACTATACATATATTGCATGCATGACGTTACACGTATTATGTAACATCTTTAAAATAGGTTTAGTCCAAGCATATAGCTTAAGGAAAAAAGGTTTAAAAGTAGCAAACTGCAAACTAAATTGGTTTATTCGATCATTTCCGTTCCGTTAAGGCGACGTTAGTGATAAAGGCAGTCGGATGTTCGCACACCTATTGATACGGGTCTGTCTGATTAGAACAGAAAGCATAAATTGGTGAGCAATGAGACGTCAGCATTTTCATTCATTTCATTCCAGACGGCAAAATGTTAGTCTGGTCCAAATTCAAAATGTTTCTGACGACGATTTGATGCGAGTTTTCGTTTTTGGTCTATATGGGTAAAACATTTCATAAGCAATTTCTTCATATTTCACATTGTATTTTAAAGCCTTAGTTTTGTTGAGCATCAAGAAGCGGTATCATGTCGGAATTAGTCAAAGTTGTCCGATTTGTGCCCATAAAAATGGGAATCGGCAAGTTCTGTGATAATAAAGACAATTCCTTTAAACAGGAGAAAAAGCCTAAAACTTATTTCAACTATATCTTGTATTGAAGGGTTTAGTTGAAAGACAATAACAGCACCAGGTGCGTTTTCATTATCTAGGGAGAATTCAAATAACCTACCAAAATACGCCTTCAGCGACAGAATGCCGGAATTAGAGCCATAACCCAAATATCATATTTCAATCACTAAATGCCACATTACGAAACCGATTTGACAAGTTTCTAGACTAGATGATTGTCCAGGGACAACATATCGAGTCCGTTATTAAGGTCTTGAGAATCAAATTTCAAAGTAAAGAAAGACAATAGTTAGGAGTGGCCGAGTTACAGTCATTGAAGCTTAAAGTAGCCAGTATGCATGGTCTAGGAGAAATGACAGTGAAAATTTAAACTGAAAATAACAAAGGGTAATAATAAAACAAGAGCCGAATTACGCTCCTCGAAGAAGGCATTGTCACTAAAATATACAGTCAAATCTCTTTATGTGACTATGTCGAACCTCCCTTAGCCGAAGTTCTCCCTACGTCGAAGTAATTTTCAAGTCCCGATTCTTTTGCTCTTTATTTCTATATATTTCAACCTCTATACGTCGTTTTCTCTTGCACGAACTTCCTCCTTACGTCGAACCAATTTCGAAGTCCAACCACCTATATTTGCACACATTCACACCTGTATACGACGAACCTCAAACCTACACGATGATAAGTGCAATCAAGTCAGTTTTTCACACCTTTCGACCCGTCAACTCTAGCCGTCAAAACAGGTGTTTACCTTGATCGAATATTGATTTTTAACTGATTGTGTTTGATTTTTTTTGTATTAATTACTTTTGAGGACGTAAAAAGTGGGTGATTTGATGATTTTAAAATAAAAAGGCCCGGGAAATTGTATACAGCGTTACATTTCGTCGGTGTAAGTGCGAAACCTCGGATGTAGATTTTTGCGATTTACAAAGTAAAACATTGTGGTGCCCAGTTAAGACAATTCTTGAAGGTTTTGAGATATTTTAGGCTACTGATCAATATTAATGGCACCTTATTAGTGAACAATATGTCCAAATATCAAGTAAACCTTTCAGTTTGGGAAAAGTAACTTTTTTCTTTCCCCTTTAAAATCTCCCAAAAACGAGGTACGATGTTTTGCATTTACAACGACGATTTGGTATTCACAATGACTACAGAATCATCTAACGCTTATTCCACGCAGGACTTGTTTGGTAAAGGACCCGGGTCAACACGGGAGGGGGGCGTGGGGGGGGGGGTCGGGGGGATATCCAGCAACTCCGACCGACATGACGTGAAGTGCCCATATAAGCGATGATGGCCGCTTGTCTCCAAAATATCTCTTCGTCGAACATTTTATACGTCGAAGTTTTCTCGTAGGTCCCACGAAGTTCGGCATAGAGAGATTTGACTGTATACCATAAATTCTTATTAATTGCTACTATAGGTTTAGGGATTTGCTAATAGAAAATATGACACATAAAGATTGGCCAATGTTATTTTGTTGTTGAGACATAGAAAGCTAACGTAAAACTAACAAACATTAAGCCCTCTTTTTCCATGACAATTTTTATATGTAAATTTCAAATAACATATGGTCAAGAGCACCTGATTTGCTACTAAAATATGAAATTTCATCAAATTCTGAACAATAAACTAGGCGAATCCAGAGAAAAAATATTTTACCCCCAAGTCCCCTTTTCCTGTGACGAGGCTTCAAATCCGAAAACCGGGAAAAACATCGGCAATATATCATAGGGATTCACATGATTAGTTTCACTTGAATATGGCCCATTAGTTATGGAGAAATTGCTCCGGACGGACGGATGGATTTTCCAAACTTTGACCTTGAATCCAACAGAAAGTTCTTGTCTAAAGCAAAGAACATGTGAAATATGGAGGTCATATCTCTTACTTTTCAACATTTGTGGTCAATTTTAGTTTGTTGATGAGACATGGAGGGCCAACGTAAAGCTAATAAACATAAAGCCCCCCTTTTTTGTTTCCATTACACATTTTATAAGCAAGTTTCAAATAGTTTATGGTAAAGGGCATCTGCTACTCAAAATTATATGAAATTTCCTAAAATTTTGACCATTACACTAGGAGAAACAAGAGCCGTCATAGACGGATTATGCTCCTCGAATAAGTGCTTGTCACAAAATAAAAACTATCATACATGAAGCCCCCTTTTTCCATGTACACACATTTTTATAGAATATGGTCTAGAACATCTCAATTATCACATAAGTACAAAATTTCATTAAATTCTGCCTATTAGATAAAGAGAAATTCGAGAAAAACATTTTTTTACATTAAGGTCCATTTTTCCATGACGCAGCGTCAAATTAACAAACGGACAAAAAGGTCCCTAGGGATTATCCAGGGAGTTCACCTGGGAAGTTTCATTGAATTTGGTCCAAGGGTTGCTGAGATCTGGCTGTGGACGGGCGATACAGCGTGGCGACTATATGCTCCCCCGAATTTTTTTCGGGGAGCATAATTGGAGAACAACTGTATTTTACCATAAGTCCCCTTTTCCCATGACGAGGCCTAAACTTATTAAAACAAGGAGTGTTTGTGATACACAAATACCCCCGAAATGGCTATTTTTCTTTAATTATGACTTTAAATGATATATGACCTTGACCTAGATGAATGACCTTTACCCTCTAACCTAATATCATTGGAAGAAGGCTACATACCAAATTTGATCTATGTATGTGGAACACTTTTGGAGGAAAGGCCAACGTTAAGTGGTCACATTAAGTTGGCGCGTTAAGTTGCATGTTAAGGGTTGATAAGGGTTAAACGAAGACCTTGAGGAAGGTCAAATTGCATGGAGCAGATAGATATTATTAAAAGAAGTTTACATACCAAATTTGAACTCTGTATGTGGAATACTTTATGAGAAAAGACCAATGTTAAGTTGTTGCATTAAGTTGCTGCGTTAAGTTGTATGTTAAGGGTTGATAAGGGTTAATTGATGGCCTTGAGGAAGGTCAAATAGCATGGATCAGATAGATATCATTGAAAGAAGTTTACATACCAAATTTGAGCTTTGTATGTGGAATACTTTTGGAGAAAAGGCCAACGTTAAGTTGTTGCGTTAAGTGCATGTTAAGGGTTGATAAGGGTTTAACGATGACCTTGGGGAAGGTCAAATAGCATGAGTCAGATAGATATCATTGTAAGAAGTTTACATACCAAATTTGAGCTTTGTATGTGGAATACTTTTGGAGAAAAGGCCAACGTTAAGTTGTTGCGTTAAGTTGCCGTGTTAAGTTGCTTGTTAAGGGTGGATAAGGGTTAAACGATGACCTTGGGGAAGGACAAATAGCATGGGTCAGATAGATCTATATCATTGAAAGAAGTTTACATACCAAATTTGAGCCTGGTATGTGGAATGCTTTTTGAGAAAAGGCCAACGTTAAGTTGTTGCGTTAAGTTGCATGTTAAGAGTTGATAAGGGCTAAATTATAACCTTGAGGAAGGTCAAATTGCATGGAGCAGATAGATATCATTGAAAGAAGTTTGCGTACCAAATTTGAGCTTTGTATGCATAATGGTTGGCGAGAAAATGCAATTGTTAAGTTACGGACTGACACAGACGGACGGACAGACAGACAACAGTAAAACAATATGCCCCCGATCTTTCGATACGGGGGCATAAAACAACAAAAAACAAAAACTGGTGAGATACATCGGCACTATATTATAGGGAGTTCATATGGTAAGTTTTCCTTCAGAGAGCATATAAATACATCAAGGGTACAAGAGTAATAGGTCTCGTAAGCAGCATTCCTCAATCATGTGTTCTCGTAAAACTATTGAAATACTATCAAATGATACTGACCCGCAAATTACAGAAAATTCTGTCTTGGTTGTAATTCAGATTAAGGCAAGTAAAGAACTATGTTTCTGATGGTTTATCGTAGGTGCGTACTTTGATGATTGGAATCTAGAAACATAAATACAGGGCCTAAAGGCAGGCTAAGGTACTGTGTTGGACATGGACAAAGCGAACTTGCCGTACTTTTCAATGAATCTCTGTAGATGCATAATGACCAGAAAAGAGGTTTGTGGTTAATAAAATGTTTGAAATGATGTTCGCCGGACCTAAGTGATCATCCTTGGAGCATCTTGATCGTACATACATGTCAAATGAGATCAATTTCTGGCACAAACCCTCTACGTAATTTGCAGCTACAATGGACCATGGTTGGCCCCGCTGTATGGTCAAATATATGTCGGTCTCCATAGGTCCGACATGTATCAACTTTAAAATACCAGAAAGCCATTTCTAACGGGCTAACATATGAAATGCTTATAGCTTACGACGACTTAACGTCTAAAGCACGTACAAGAACGCGTAAAAACGCATTTAGAGAAATATTCAGATATTGTTCACGTAAAACGGAACCTGAAAATAAATAATGAAAAATGAAATATCTCTCGTAAAAGGTCGTCGAGGCAATAGTCAATAATTTCTCAAATCCTGTACTCAAAAACAGGACTTCATCTACGGATGAACTGAAGAAGGGTGTAATTGACACCGTGTCCCATAATCATGTACAGAGAACGCAATAAATGCGGGATTTGGTGCAACTATAGTCCGTGGGCTGGCTACACCCTAGGCCCCCCCTACCGGGATTTTATGACACCTATATCATTGTAAAGCTTAATGAATTCCCTTTCAAATGCAACTTTTTGTTTGATATATAAGTGCTGGATAAACATATGCGGAACGATTGATTATCTCCCCTTGAATTACAAAAAATACTTGTTTATAACTCACCATATACACATTCATGGGATCCAAAATAACCCAAATTTAAGCGCAAATGACCAAAATGCTTATAGATTTTATCAATGCATATCGTTAAATAGTAAAAGATAATTTCACACCAAAATTAGCACGAATTATGCCCCCTGAATATGTAAAACAAGAGAAAAATAGTATAGATATTGCCTTTGTTTATATTTACTTTGCATTTGGAAATCATTTCCACAGCGAATAATTGCTAGAATTTGTATTAAAGTGTTTATTAGATGCCTTGTAATAAAAATCAAAGTGTTGACTATCGACATTCTAGGATATACTCGACATTTCAAATGATTTTCAAGATGGCCGCCGCAAAATGACCACTTGACTAAATATCGAAATATCACTGCCCTATAATTTGTTATCATGTTCTGTTTGTAAATGAGATCATTTCTTAGGAAAATTGAGTATAGTAAATCTAAAAGAGTGCTGCCATGCTTATAATAGGCTTTTTTGACATTTTTTTTTTAATTTTCAAAATGGCCGCCAAAATCTCAAATATGCAAAAATGTTTTTAAATGTTTTTCATTTCTGCAAATCTTCTGCACTTAATATTGTATTTTCAAATGTATTTTCAATTTCTTATTAAAACTACATGATTCACAAGTAAATAAATGACATAACCTTGAAAATATATATTTCCAGAACGGTCCTAATTACCGTATAAATGGTAATAAATCCCAATTCCCATAAATTAAGTACTGAAGAAAATCCAAATTGATTATTTTCTAGGAGAGATAAGTATTTTCCCTCTTTGACAGAAACCATGTACCCTATTCTTTTTGCATGAAGGTTTTAAGTCTTTTATGGACAATGTGGCGCTTTGGATAATAGGTTTTATAGAGGGTATAAAGACATTAAGGCTTATTTTGGTCATACAGCATTTAAGCTCTTTTTGTGGGATGAATATGTAGAATACAAAACACCAATATCAACAATTTTGCCACGCCAAAAATGGCTTCATCACTGTTAATTTACATGACAGTCACATATGATACAATACAATAATTTATGTAATTTATGTAATCTGCCTAAATGCTCAAATACGAGCATGGGTCTATGAATAACTGACCTAACCTTTTTTCAGTTTAGATCGACATCTTTTCTCTTGAAATACTTTCCATCCATGCCTATGCGCTTTGACCAAACAATATGACCATAGCAAATGAAAAATGAGTTAAACTCGAATTAATCAACTTTAAAGGTGGTCAAGTGACATCAGTCCAGAAGTAAAGAAGTCCGAGAACTTTCCAAAGAACCACAACTTAACTGTATCAATAACTTTTTTCATGATACTTAAAATTGCAACCATTCATATTCCTTTTAGGAAAGAAGTCGATTAGCAGCAAGGTCATGTGGATAGGAAGGGTGTGATCTAAATTGATACCCATTTTTCTCGACAGCATCCATTGTACTGTGGCAATTGTGTACTGATGTAATTTCCTGTTGCAAGCAGTGGTCACATTTTGAGCATTTGCCGCAACGTTTCTCATGCATGGTCTAGCAACGTGGCATAGTATGCCTCGTTAATTGTACCTTTCGTGGGTAATATGCCCAACAAAATATTTTATTGCAACCCAAATTGTCCCAAAACATTGAATACTGAACCTTGTCTGTAATATATTGAATAATTTTCTTGGCCTTTGGGATTCCATACCAATGTACTTAGGACTCTGGACATTTTCCCGTTCATAAGAATGTAATAAGTACTGGTAATCTCTTAGTCATTTCCTTATCGATGAGGAATTCTAGACCCAACAGTCTGCAAGTTTGTGCATCCTTTTGCGATCAAGCAATATTTTTGAAAAAGATAATGCATGGACAATTTCCTACTTTAATTCGCTCATCAAGTATACCAGATCCGTGAATTTATGACACATACTGTTGACAGTGGTTGCAACTTTGCCTTCAGACCAAGCATCATCTTCTTAAGTTTCTCTGTCGCGTTATAACCCCCGATCACCCCCCCCCACACACACACACACACCACGATATTTTACTTGAGAATAAGATGGTACAGAAGACCATTAAACTCATCATGCATGTTCTACCTTCATTCCCTTTTTAATACAAGTGTCGAACCATAGCAGGCTCTCCTTTTTTCCTGAAAAGACTTTCTAATAACCATATTTTCAGACAAATTTGTGGGCATGCAATGAAATATTTAAATTGCGGATTCCTTGGTTGATTGGAAATTGCTTATATGTGTTATTCATAGCTAGCCCTTGTGTTTTATGGATTTTACCTCATCCTGGGGTTAGCTTGTTATCTTCCACAAAAGTTAGAATTCCAAAAACTAAATTGTGGTAAAGATGTTTGAAATGAATTAAGAAATACACGAGCATATCTAAAAACTGATAACAAAACAAAGGATTACAAATCTACGGCAAGCGACATATTACGACACGACAAGTTGGAATATGATGTGTTCCCTCTCATCTAATCAACAGAAGTTGCAAATTGCGTTTGCTATTTAAACGAAATCTTTCGAAACAATTTGCGCTAAATGTAATTTTATTGCCATTTATACGGTAATTTTTCAGAGCATATATTGTTAAGATTCTCCCTTTTAATTAGTAAATCATGAAATTTTAGTTTTCAAACACAACAAGTACACAATTTAGGGAAAAAGATGCAAAAATGAAAGTCATTAACATAATTAGAGAATATTTGAGATTCTATTTGCCATTTAGAGAAAAGTATGCAAATAATCGTGAATGCGAATAAGCCCGTATTCGCTTGTTCTGTGTAGCTGATAAATGGTTTATGAACTTATTATTGATCTATTAGTGTTTTATCCATTTGAAACATTAAGCATTTTAAAAACGAAATGCCTCAGCATATTTATTCCATAGAAAAACCTTGTTTTAGCTAATCAAACACATATTTCTACTTTCTCATTAATATTCATGAATATGCAAGTTAGCGTAATAAAAATGATTTCAAGAAAAATGTCTATTTGAAATTTTAAAACTAGTCTTACGTTTTATTACCAAAATAAGTATATATCTTGAATAAGTATTTTAAAATATTTTTCTGCAATTAATTGATCCAACTACTGAAACGTAGGAAAATGAGCAGTTGCCATGGAAACAGGCCTGCCATTTGCTTTTCCAGCACTTTTAAATCAAACAAGAACCTGAATTCATTAACATGTTTCCTGCGCTTCAAGAAAATATAGGTCTTAAAAAATCCCACATGGTGGGGAGGGTTTCTATTCACTAATAAACTAGTAAGGTCGTCTTTTTGCAAATGAAACACATATTTTCCACAATCTCATTAATATTCATGAATATGCAAATTAGCGAATTTTCTGAAAAATATCTTGGTTGTGAGAGAAATGTGATGACAACATTTTAAAACTAGCCTCAATGTTTTCTGACCAAAATAAGTAATTTTATTGCAATTAATTGATCCAAGCGCTGGAACGAATGAAAATGGGTGGTTACCATGGTAACAAGCCAATTACATGCTTATCCAGCATATTTAAATCATATAACAACTGAAAGTATTAAAAAACATCATAAGCTTCAAGAAAATATAGATCTTCAAAAATCCTACCGGATAGGGAGGTTTAAATTCACTAGTAAAGTCTTGTTTTTAGCAAATTAAACACATTTTTCTACTTTCTCATTAATATTCATGAATATGCAAATTGGCAAATTTTCTAAAAAATATCTATATTGTGGGAGAAATATCTTGGTAATAATGTAAAACTATTTTGAAAGATTTATGACAAAAAAAGTAATTTTATTGCAATTAATTGATCCAAGCGCTGGAATGTAGAAAAATGGACGGTTGCCATGGTAACGAGCCCGCCATTTGCTTATCCAGCACTTTTAAATTGAACAACAACCTGAATCCATTACTATACATAATAAGCTTCAAGAAAATATAGGTCTTCAAAAATCCCACTAGGGGGGGGGGGGGGGGGGGGGAGGGTTTCGGTTATGGGCCCATGGACTACTATGCCAGTAATCCTTCCGGATACCGAGCAAATGTCTACCATGTGGAATAAGCGATACAAATCTACAACAAGAATTTACCAATAGTCTTTAATCAGCAACAGCAAACCCCTAAAAGTTTATGACGCCAGGCAAATATCAGCCAAATAAAGCCCTTTTACACCACAATATTTACAAAGGCCCAAAAGACAAGGAATTATACACTCAGCAAGAGCTTTGAGTTTCGGGTAGCTGCTAGAGTTTGCCATTACAATGAGGGTACTTCATAAGTTAAATCTGCTTATAAGTTAAATCTGCTTTTCCCGAGAAGGAAAACTGGAAAGTATCCAGATAAAAAGGACCTAATGAGGCAATAAGCGAAATACTATAAACCCGTCAAGAGTTCTAATTAAAAGCAGAAGAAAGATTCTCAAATCAGTGAGTAAAGAGCATGACGTAAAGTTTTGAGTAAAGTCAGACGTCGGCTATCAACAGAACATTTTGGTAGATGACGAAACTGTTAACACAGCAGAAATAGTGGATCCGTCATCCAGAAAATTATGCTGCAACGAAAGTGAAGACACCAATCACACCGTAACAAATCGGGGGTTTGGCGCAATACTATAGTGACTGACATTTTTTGTGAAATCCACATTTTTTCGCCATAATTCTATTAAATTTTTCATTCTGCATCTAGAAAACGTATAGCTCAGAATCAACGAATAAAAAACGAAGAGGTGTAGTTCAAGTTCATAGTATCTCAAGAAATATGAAATTGCAATGCTATAATAACTGCATTTAATTTGTAATACTGACACCCAGATACTTAATCGCAATGCCAAAGAAATTGCACTTACTATTGTAATAGTTATGAGCATGGTGTAAGCAATGGTAGAAATGGAGGAGCACAATACGGGATAGGCTGACTGTTCGATGTTGAAAGGGTTGTAGATGGTTTTATTTACAATGGTGAAAAGCAATTTAAGGAGAATAAAGTAAGCTCTCTGAAAGTAAACATCGATACAAGGATAGAGGTTTCGTTTATACACATATGATAGCCTTTGAGATTATACTCATGAATCTGATTTGAATGAAACAAGGGGAAGAATAAGAAGATGAACAAGGGGACCATGATGGTCCTTAAAATCGCTCACCTGAACCTAGATAGAATGAAAGTCCCAATGTTGTCAAGTTCAAGAGCACATGATTCAAGAGGCGAGTTCATGATCCAGCTGAAAACTGCATTCATAATCTTGAATGATCAATATTTGTGGTTGTTACAGTAAAAACAAAGCGGAAAAAACAAAAACTTTGTCAGTAAAGGGCACATAACTCTGTTCTGATGAAGATATTTTCATCAACATTATGTCCAAGGTGTTTTTTTCTTTGGTCAATATTCATTGCTGTTTTAGTGAAAACAAAGTCGAAAACGGCAATCTTGTCATCGTCAAGGGCACACAACTCTGGTTTTTCTCATCCGATCAATGTGAAAAATTAAAACATTTACGATATTATGGTCACCAACATTGTGACCAACATTTGTCTTGATTGGTCAATATTTGTGTTTGTTAGAGTGAAAATAAAGTCGAAAACAGTAATTTTAAGAAATTCAAGGGCCAATAACTCTGGTTTCTCTTCTCCAATCAAACTGAAATTATACTCATCCAAATTCTTACGGTCCACAACATTGTGTTCAAGTTTTGTTTCGCTTGGTCAATATTTGTACGAGGGACGGTCGAAAATTACCTGGACCTTTGACTAGTTCTCTGAAACCATTCAACCTTTTAACAAAACTCTTCCAACACTGTTTGGACAAATTGTCCATCTATGTCTATGCAATTTTGCCATCTTCGTGGGAGCTTTATTATTCCCACAATTAATCATGACGTAGGCCCACTGTATTAGATACAGTGTAAGAGCAGGTATCAAAGGCACCCTGGTCTCAAATTTCTTCCTAGCAAGCATTTTCTTCTGTTTTGGACATAAATAAAAGTCACGTGGGGAGAGGTCTGGGCTATAAGAAGGGTAAAACAACAGTTGTCATGTAAAAAAGTTGATAATTTTCGCTGTAGATGCGGTGGTTTTGGAGCGTGCGTAATAGTGAAGTATAGAACATTTTTCTTTGCTAATTTAGGACGTGTTTACTTCAGCATTCATTCTTAGATTTTTCTGAATTACTTCAGAATCGTACTTGACAATGACAGTTTTTACCATTTGACATGAAAAGAGAAACTATCAATCCTCGTGAATCCCCCAAAAGCAACAAACATGACTACCAACCGAAGGTAACGGCTTAATCTGTTCAGGGATAGGGAACCAGCTCGTTTCCATGACTGCTTTGACTGGGTTTTTATACCGAAATCGGAATTAAGAACCCACATTTAATCTTCAGTGATAATGTTTTACAAAAAAGTATCTCCTTCGCGTTTAAAATGACTAAAATGTTCTTTGGCATGTGTTATCCTTGTTGTTGCTCGAACAAATAGCCTACGATACATAAAACACCTATCACATATAGGTGGACGGAATATAGTATATACACAACTATATTTGAAAATATACTGACCACATTATTGGCAAATGGATGTAGATTCCACCAAAATATAATGTGTATATACAGTTGCAAATGGAGAGACAACAGAACCAAAAGTCCAAATACTTTCCGACCATCCCTCGTAGATGCTAGACAGTAAACAAAGTCGAAAATAGCCAAAAAACGGTAATGGCTCATAACTCTAGATCTCCTAATCCTATCAGACTGAAAATCGAGCTCATCCGCGATCATACAAATAACAACATTTTTTGCAAAGATTTAATTAGATTGGTCAATATTTGTAGATGCTAGAGTGTTAACAAAGTCAAAAGTAGCTATTTTGGACGTTAAAGGGCACATAACTCCCCACGTCTTAGTTCGATCTGACCCAATATCGAACTCATCAGAGAACTTGTTATCATACATGTTTCGACCAAGTTTGGTTAAGATTGGTCGATATTTGTGGGTGCTAGAGTGTTAGCACCAAAATGAGGACAGACGGACGGACGCCGACGGACAAAAGGCGACCACAATAGCTCACCTTGAGCACTTCGTGCTCAGGTGAGCTAAAAACAGGAAATCCAGATAAATAGAAAAAAGAATGCTGCCAAAATCAGAAGAAAATCTGGAAAAAGCTTTGTTTCTAATGCAACGGTAAAAATTAACGAGAAGACAAGTTATGGATTCAGATTGTTCTTTGATATGCAAATATAAATGTCACATCTACCAAGTTTCATTAAGATCCGGTTAGAAACTTAGGATAAGTTGCGTTCAAAAGGTTGTAATTTCAATAAGTCCCGGATACTAAGTTTAAGGGGGCATAACTCGAGCCAATATCAATGAACGATAAAATCCTTACTTCATGCATATCTACCCATTAAGGTGATAACGTTGATCAACTTTCATTAAGATCCATCCAGAAACTTGGGAGTTGCGCTCGCAAGAAAAGTGGACAGACATACGGAGAAGATGATACAAATATCGCGGCGTATAAAAACGAAAGAAAAAAAAAAAAAAAAAAACAAAAAAACAAGAGCCGTCAGAGACGGACAATGCTCCCCGATTAAGGCATTGTCACAATAAATGTATGCCATGCAGAGCTAAGGTTAAGCTAACAAACGTTAAGCCCCCTTTTTCCATGACATACTTTTTATACACAAATTTAAATTAGTTTATTGTTAAGGGCATCTGATTTGCTACTCAAATATGAAATTTCATCAAATTCTGACCATTAGACTATGAGAAATTAGAGAAAAAGTGTATTTGACCTTAAGTCCCCTTTTTCCCATGACGATGCCAAAAATCCAAAAACTGGGAAAAGTACATCGGCATTATGTCATAGGGAGTTCACATGGTGAGTTTCATTTGATTTGGCCCAAGGGTTATAGAGAAATCGCTTCGGACGGACGGAATGACGGACGGACAGACGAAGCGGCGACTATATGCTCTCCCTTCGGGGAGCATAAAGAGAGAGAGAGAGAATAAACACGGCAAAGTAGATGTAATGGTAGAGCCAGATCTTGTTGTAGCCCATTTTGACTTTAAAGAGTTTCTACTGGCATCCTACATCAGTAACGAATTGTGCTTATATTATAAATGGCGGTTAAACAACTTCGATCTTACTATCTATGATTTTGGTTCAAAAGATGGTTACATTTTTATTTGGAATGAAACATCAGCCGTTAGGGGCACAAATGAAATTGCTTCCCGTGTCTTTACATTCATCAACCAAACATCAGAAGGTAAAAAAGATTTTTATATTTTTTCAGACAACTGCGGTGCCCAAAACAAAAACAAATTTTATTTTACCATGCTTTGGTATTGCGTTAGCAGATTCCAACATGGTCCATCGATCGCAAATATATGATAAAGGGGTACACGCAAAGTGATTCAGAAAGCATGCACGCAACTATAGAGCACACTTAAAGAAATTTAAGCATTTATACTACGCCGCAATGGGCAACTACTATTTTTAAGCAGCAGGTACGAGTTTTTGAAGAAAAGCAGCGTTTTATTGTCAAGGAAATGTTCGTGCTTGATTTTATTGAGTGAATTTATTTTTCTTTTCGAGTAATGAGGAAAACGTGAAGGCTGTAAGGAAGAATATCATGACATTATTGACTGTAGGTATTTCTTCATCCATGTACACTATCTTTCAAATTCATATTCTGTTGACTATGAAAGGGTCTGTACACAATGTGGATCTTTTCCAGAGACAAAAAATAAAGATATTTTATCTCCCGATTTGACATTGAAAATAATGTGTGGCTACACCGGAAACAAATTCGATTTCCCAGTTTTTGAACAAAGCAAACCTCTAGTTAGAAGACCTACGATGTTGGACTCTTGGACTGGCAGATTCATTGCAAGTAATGAAAGCTTCGTTTCCAAACTCGATTCGTACTATTTACCTTCTCTGTACATGTCACCTACTGAAGAAAACATATCGTGCACACGGCGAATATCCCGATGTAGACGCCATTCAATCTGTCATCGAACGTTTACAAATACCACTTGGACTCATTCATTTTTAAATTGTAATAGAGAAATAACATAAAAAAGGAAAAAAAGATCATCAGACGAAACTGTTATCAGACTCGAGAAGATATCGAAAAGTATTGCTTAAAAGATCGGATACATACATGCATTGTTTTTCTCGTGTCCGTCCGAAAACTTAACATTTGCCTTTTCTCGATAAGTATTTGACATACAGAGCTCACATTTCCTTTCAATGATATATATCCGTCCCATGCGATTTTACCCTCATCAAAGTAATCTGTTAACCCTTTTCAACCTTTTACACGAAAACTTAACATTTTAGAAAAATGGCCATTTCAGGGCCATTAATGTTTCTTCTTCTTCTTCCGATTAAGGTCATGATTCTTGGAAAGAATGTAAACTTGACCTACGATGGGATGAGACAGTCACATCTTCTGTTGGCTAAGTACATTTAAGAGACTATGTTACAATTAAAACTATGTACACCCATCAACCGGTTACTCGCTCCTGTGTTGGGTCGCTGTGTGCTCGGCTAAGGCGACCCGGAACTCCTCGATTATTGTAGCATCGGAGACAGTCATTGGGAGGAGGTTCCAATTCTGGATGGTCCTGGGATAGGAGTATTCGTTCGCTCGCAGGGTGGCAGCTGGTTGGTAAAGGCGTTGACTTCCATGTGTGCGCGCATCTCCACGGCGAAGAATGTCATTGGGTTGGTATCAACTATGTTGTTCTGAATCTTGAATAACATGGTGAGTCTCTGGGTTCTTCGTCTGGAGGCCAGTGGTTCCCAAACTGAGTCCTTTACCATTCTTGTAACACATCCAGGAGTCTTGTCTGTGTAGTTATTGTGTGCAAACCGAGCTGCCCGTCTTTGCACCTGCTCCAGTCTGTTAATGTCCTCGAAAAGATCAGGACCCCACGCAAAAGCTGCATACTCCAGTGTTGGCCTGACTAGCGCAGTATACGCAACCTTACGAACCGGCTTTGTGCACTATCGTAGGTTGCGTCTAAGGAATCCTACAGTCCTTGAGGCCTTCCCCGCAGTGGCATTCACATGAACCTTCCATGACAGGTCATTGCTGATCGTGACACCCAGATACTTGGCACTGTCGACTGCCTCCAACGTGTGGCCATGAAGCGTGTACTGGTGCTCTTTCACATACGCATCTTGTTTTCTTGAACTATAACAAGGACATATTGATTACTGCATTGAGGGAGGTTTTTTATTATCAAAATCTAGTATGTAGAAGTTGAAATATTTTACCAAAAGGGCAAATTTTGACTTAAATGCTTCTGCTTCGTTGATCTTACTTAATGTGTGAATACGCTGTTCTATAAATAACGCTTTAATAAAATTACACATTTTAGATTTTCCGTTTTTTCAGCTGGTAATAATTCGTACCTAAGACAGAAAACAAATCTATTTTTTGGACAATAATAATACTGGAGCATTGTCCATCAAGTTGTGTGAAATCATCGAAATCGAACATGTAGTTTAATAAAGATAGGCGTACGGTGTACTGACCCACATTCAAAATGACACCGTAAATATGTGTCAGTATATTTTTTTTTATGAAATTCTGAAACAAAACAGAAGATATATGGAAAATGACACGAAATAATGCAAAATTAGATAATGGTCGTATTTTTTCTAAACAAATTGTTTTTCATGTGGAAAATTTGTAGGGAAATTGAAGATAAAGCAAAGAAAAATGTTAAATTTTGTCTAGATATAGCTGCATAATGGCTGTTCCGTCTGGGCAAAAAATCAAGATTTATTCCGTCTTCGATACAAAATTTTTGTCAATTTTGGGCATGTTATTTTTAAATTAGGATGAGGAAAATGGCATTTTTCTTTTGTGTCACGAAAGTCAAGAATGTTGTGATTTAAGAGGTAAGCGGTGATGGGCGAGCTTAAAACAACCAAATAAACCGAACAGATTAAAATAAGAGAATGATTGCGGGGCGCCGTGGCCTAATGGTAAGACGTGGACTTTGGGGATCGAGGGATCATGAGTTCAAATCCCGCCAGTGCCACGAGAATTTTTCTGAGCAAAAAACTTACCTCACGTTGGTCCTCTTTACCCAGGTGTATAAATGGGCACACGGGAGAGTTGAAAGTCAAAGAGCTGTGGCTGTCGAGGGCGCCGACTGTCAACAGCCGACTTGAGACTCAGTAATCGTGGGTTAAAGTGTAAAGTCGGTTGAATACAAAAGTAAAAATAGACTTTAAATAGAAACATTTTTATTAGCGTAATATCCTTACCATCCTTTGCGTTCAGTATATTTTCTGTGACCCTCAACCTACTTTTTACGAAAGTACTTGAACTAAAGCTGTTTTAAATTTTCTAAACTTATTTCAAAATTTCTAAACGAAACTCCAATTCCAACCACAGTTTTAAATATAGTGCAATGTAAATTGGAATTCAAAGCCAGGGAATACGAAATACGAGGGACGGTCGGAAAGTAGTTGGACTTTTGACTAGTTCTCTAAAATCATTCAACTTTTTTAGATTTTTTTCTACACTGAATAAATTGTCCATCTATGCCTATGCATTTTGTCATCTTCGTGTGAGCTTTATTATTCCCACTATTAACCATGATGTAGACACACTGTATTAGGTACAGTGTAACAGCCGGCATCAAATGCGCACTGGTCTCAATCTTCCCAGCAAACATTTTCTTCGGTTCTAGACACAAATAAAGACACGTGTTGCGAGGTCTGGGCTTTAAAAAGGGTAGAACAACTATTGTCATATGTAATAGTTGATAATCTACATTGTAGATGCGGTGATATGGGAGCGTGCGTAATCGTGAAGTAGAAAACATTTTTCTTTGCTAATCTGTGACGCGTTTACTTCAGCATTTAGTCTTAGATTTTTTCTGAATTACTTTAGAATTGCACTTGCCAATGACATTTTTACCATTTGACATAAAATGAGTAACAATCAATCCTCGTGAATCCCCAAAAGCAACAAAATGACTATCAACCGAAGGCAACAGTTTAATCTTTACAGGGGTTTGGGACCAGCTCGTTTCCATGAATGCTTTGACTGAGATTTTATCCCAAGTTCGGAATTATGAACCCGAAATTAATCTTCAGTGATAATGTAGTTAAAAAACTTAACTCCTTCCCGTTAAAATGACTACAATTGTCTTTTGTATCGGATACCCTTGTTGTTCCTCTTACATATAGCTTATGATACATAAAACACCTATATCATATAGGTGGACGGAATATTGTATATACACAACTATCTTTGAAGATGAAGTGACCACATTATTGGCAAATGGATGTAGATTTCACCAATAATAATGTGTTTAAACAGTTGCCAATGGAGAGACAGCAGCACGAAAAGTCCAACTACTTTCCGACCAACCCTCGTATTAGGACTTGAAGCCAAATCAGGCGTTGTAATCTCATCTTCATTCAAAAGTCAAGTCACAACATTATTCAAGGGCAATCCCGTCCATTTTCCAAAAGGGGCAAGGTGTTCCGAAATGGCAGTTTCCCGGGGGAAAGGGGATGCCCAACCAATCTATGCGCATAAACAAATGAAGCAAAACCATTTTTAACCATCTTTTAGGCTAAATTTCAGAGAGATGACGCCCACGGGTCCCAAACCTGGATCAGCACATGCTATCTTTCTGTATATTTTCCACAAATGAGTGTTAAGTAGCCTTATATGCTGCTTCCAACTTATTCAGAAAGCTCACATACAGTTTGACATCGACAACGTTTTAATTTACTTTTATATCTGTAGATTTACTCTTCCTAGGTCATGCTCTATTTTCCATCGTTGTAAGGAGCAGCCCACGAAAAAATGCTTGTGCCGCTTGAACAAAAATGTTGGAGTTACTCCATCTCACTATTCTGCATATCGTCGTTGTAAATGCAAACCTCGTATCTCGTTTTTGGAAAATCTTGAAGTGGAGGGAAAAAAGTGATATACCTTTCCAAAACTGAAATGTTTTGCTTGAAATATGGACATATTGTTCACAGATAATGTGTCATTAATACTAATCCGTAAAAATATCTCAAAACCTGCGAGAATTATCTAAACTGGGCACGCAAGTTTGTACTTTGAAAATCTCAAGAATCGACATACGAGGTTTTGCATTTACACCGACGATATGTCACCTATAATTATCGTTTAAGAAGGTGCCATTTCTCGCTTGATGCATTTTTGAGCCGCAGATTTCATCGACGTCGCAATTTTAAGCGAAGGTGTAGTCACACATTTTTACAAAGCATTAACATAAAAGATGTCATCTACATAAAAATGTCAGCAAATTATTACCGCATCATGAGCTCCACAAAGGTGTTACTTTGGTGTCATTATTATTTCGAAAACCATATCATCTACAGAATTTGCGAACGTTAATGCGGCGTATTCCGGGTACCCTTACCACGCAATCCTTTTCATTCAATATTTCTTAGAAATATAATTATTTTGGTATTGATTGTATATTGAATAGTGTTAAAATGTTTGAATTACATACTGTATAAATTTGAAATCAATCGGGCGTCAAATTTAGAAAATATTTTAAGCAGTCACTTTTTCTGGGCCAACCCTCGTATTTCGAGTATATTAATAACACATTTTGTGCCGATCAGACTGCACGAGTTGTGCACCTTTGTTTTTTTTCATGTTTGAATAAGCGTTTCTAAATTACTTAAACGTAGACTTTTCTTCCGTGTCCAAATTTTGTTACAGGAGCATGGTTGGTTGAATTTTGAAACTCTTTGCTATCTGTGTATATAAATATTGCCCCCCCCCCCTTTTCGTGAAAAAAACCAACAATGTGATTTTAAACTAAGTCTGCAACAAACTACTCTGTACACTGTCCAGTGACATGGAATGGCTAAAGAATTGAAATTTAGTATTTTAATAGGAAGTAGAGAGAATGTACTGCCCGTGAAGTGAAAAAAGGAACTGAACAGCTTAACGGTTACCTATCTACAGTCTCTGTTTTCGCATATTGTCGTTGTAAATGCAAAACCTCGTTTCCCGTTTTAGGAATATTTTAAAGGGGAAAGAAAAGTGTGTAATAACTTTTCCAAAACTGAAAAGTTTTACATGAAATTTTGACATTTATGTTCACAAATAATGCGTCATTAATACTGATTAGTAAAAATATCCCAAAACCCGCAACTATTGTCTTAACTGAGCACGCAAGGATTTAATTTGAAAATCGCACAAATCGACATACCAGGTTTTGCATTTACACCGACGATATGCAAGTTCTTGGTTTTCTCACGCTGCGGCTCAATTATGTACACATATCTTTATTTGGTGTTTTCTCAGATCTTTTGTAATACCCTTTGCTAATTGATGAACCAACACGAGACCATTAACTATGCCGCGATGAGGAACTTGAAACTCTGTATAGCCTTCTGATTAGGCTAAACATTACGCAGAAAGTGTGTGAGGTGTGACATTCAAGGGCACATAACTCCCGACTTCCTGGTCCGATCTGATTCAAAATCGAACTTATGCGAAAACATATTGTCATACATGTTTAGACCAAGTTTGGTTAAGATTGGTCAATATTTGTAGATACTAGAGTGGTAACACTCAAAACTAGCCATTTTTGACGTTAAAGGGCACATAACTCCAGACTTCTTTGTCCGATCTAACTCAAAATCGAACCGAAAACTTACGGTCATACATGTTTTGACCAAGATTGGTTAAATTTGATCAATATTTGTGGGTGCTAGAGCGGTAACACCAAAATATGGACAGCCAGACGGACGGACGCCGACGGACAAAAAGCGATCACAATAGCTCACCTTGAGCACCTCGTGCTCAGGTGAGTTAAAAAAGCTGTTCAACTTTGTGAGAGATGCACAATTGTCTGTTGTGACGACAAAGCTTAAGTTCACATAGGTGAACCTGAATTTGCCGTATCGACATGAGTTCGTGGCAAGAAGACACTTGCACTGACAAGTACCACCTTTATTGCTGTCGATCAAGTCATGACTAGATCTTCGTTTGTTTTTTTAAAAGTTTGATTTAGAAATGGTCATCCTGGCCAGGCGTGTACCTGGTCAATTGGCGAAACCCGGCAGAAAGGATCATGTCCATCTTGAACTTGGGCCTGAAAAACTGCTCCTTTGAGCGGGACAGTTGTGAAGACGAACGAGAAAAGAAGCTGAAATCCTGTTCCAGCATGCAGTCAATTAGAGATGCAGCTGCCAAAAAAAAAAAAACTGAATTAAAAGATGATTGGATTGAGTCTGTAGAACCTGTGCAAACCACAGTGAGAAATAAGTTCCAGCTCCTAAAACTAAAAGATGTACTCTTTCAGACTTTTGATCCTGTCCATCCAGATGACATAGACATTCTGCAGAGGCGTCTGCGTGAGCTCTCTCCGTAATTGATATTAAAGTCCAAGACATTAGGTATTTTTCAGGTGAAAGTAAGGATTTAAATTTCTTATTCGAGAACGAACAACGTAGAAGGAACAACGGTTTGGTTTGTTTATCTTTTCATTCCACTTTTGTAATGCACAGTCCTTAAGACGTTGTTTATATTTAGAAAGGAATAAATATGTACCTCCTATCTCTTGGGTCAGCCAAACAATTCCAAAACCATATGAATAAAGCAAATGCATGACTGATGATGCGCAAGTTTTACGACCAAGTTCGTCTATTTTTTTCGACATAATGTAACAGTTTGGAGGAAACCTATGTAAAGGCATCTGTATTAGTTTAGTCCAGTATTTTGATACGAAACTTTTTTATTTACTTAAAACGCCTATTTCTACTTTAAAATCATATTCAATGGCGTTGTACATCAACAATAATTAAAAAATGACATATTTAAACAGATATAAATAAAATATGCATACCTTAAGATTAACTAAAGTCACTAAGTACTAAAATTTAGTTAAAATAAGTTGTAATAGTCCTTGAAATAATGGGTTTTCAAGTATTTCTTAAAACTCTCAACTGAAGAACTCTGTCTGATATTTAATGGCAATTTATTCCACAGTTTCGGACCTATCACATTAAGACTTCTGCCACTGAAAGTTTTTTCTATTGTTGAAGGGCACTTCGTAACTGTCTATTGTTGCCGCCGATGATCTTGTAAATCGCTTCTGATCTTCAGCAGTGGTTAGTACAGTTTTTCTGCCAGGTAAAGAGCCGAGTCTGTAACGGCCCGAGATTTTGGCACTCCATACGTAATAGCTGCTTTATTTCCTTGACATTACCCCGGATTCCACCATTTTAACAGCACGTTTGTTTTGAAGGAGAATACTTCCTTACCTTCTTGACACTGAGTTATCGTGCTTACGAAAGAATTTCGTAAAAAGCCTTTTAGATCTAGACTAGATCTATACGCGGGTCAATTTTTGGAAAAATAACAAAAAATCTAGATCTAGTGAAATATAACACGTATTTTAGACTGTTGAATATAACTAAAATAGTTAAATAATATATTTATTGGTATAAATAACATCTATTTGGTATTCGTTATTCTATTTATTCAAATATTTATTTATGTTTGCATGAGTAAAACGGATACGCCTTCTTAATATTGCACTTTACCAATATTAAAACATATTAAACAAGATGGCTGTGTTCAGAAGTGATAAAACTAGGATTTGTCTTCTGGTATGAAATGTAAGCCTGACTTGAATCACTGATAAAACCGGAAGCTCCGATGGATTCTGGGTAGACTGGTTCTCAGAGTCTTAGACTGATTCCCCCGACTGACTTAATTATTACTACATTTATAATTAGGGTGACATAATTAAACTCTCTGGCCCGAAATGCGTCTTAAACCAGACACCCCTGGCCCAAATTTATCAATATGCAAAACGTTTAGATATTATTATTTGACCTCTAAAGGAATATTCAATCATAAACTTACTTAATTTTTTTCGACTTTGTGTGAAATGGGTAATAACAACTGGTCTTGTGCTTACTTGAATTGGATGACCCTCTTTCTCACAGAATCCTTTAAGAGACCAAATTTCGGAAATCGGTGAACCGGGTGGTCAATCTCAAAACACGATGGTTGAAAGAAAGCTTCTTGGTGCCAACGATCACTTCAATTCGTCACAAATATAGATCTAAATGACGTAATATTTCAAATTAAAATGTGTTCAATTTGTGGAAAGATACCGTAATATGCGGGGGCTTATTCAAAAGGAGTCGGAATTGTACAAGTTTCGGCTTACCCGCCTCTACTCTTTAGATCCAATTTCTCGTTTCTTATATTCAAACCATAGATCTACTACTTTTTTTCTATTTTTTTGTTTTTTAAGTCTCTATAATTTGGTCTCTACATTCAAAGTTTATCAGTTCTAGCATTGACCTATTAGAATCTGGTCGCGATAGCTTTGAGTTCTATTCGGTCCATTCTCTTTCACTCTCGTTCCATCTTTTCGTTCTTTGGCTATGATTATGTCGATTACGATAATGACAATATGGTTGATAACTCTTGTCGCCGTTATTACCTCGGTAACCGGTTTGTGATAATTTTTTAGATTGATCTGGTATTTCTCTTTTATCAATATTTAGTTCATAAGCTCTACATAGCATAAATATCGCCGATAATAATCGGTATCTAAGTAAAGTTTTTTTTAAAATAAGTTCCTCGCTAGCTTGTTTACGCCCGTCCTAGATAAGTGAATACAATCTTTGCTCAGCACTCCTCTCTGCGCGTCCCCTCTGCAAAATAAACTGTTGTTGCCACATATATGCACATTGTATAGTCTCGCTAATTTTTATCAGTATGCAGAGCTGAATCTAGGTTTTCACAAAAGTGGGCCAACTCCCCCATCATACTTCAAAATGTGGGCCAATATGATTCCGGCTTGAGCCACTATTTAGCGTTACTTATTAACACAACATTTTAGGTTGACAATACCCTATAATGAAAGCCATTAAGATTATGAAACTTTAGGAACCTTACCTTTTACTCTCTGTATGTATTAGCGCTTGTCCAGGTTGTCATTAGAAAACTGTTGTCCAAATATCAAACTTAAAATGTTATAGTTCTTTCATTAATTGGTTGTTAAAAGTTTAGTCTATACACTTCAAATAATTTCTTTTAACACAGAACTGGTTGAAACAAATTATCAAATTATTTACATCATAAAATCTTTTTTAGTTATGCTTTAAAATCCTTCTGTCTTTCTTTGATTTCCATAGGCTTTAAAGAGCTGTAGAAAAATCAGCTTCCTTCAAAGGAGGACCATCAATCTTGACACACATAAGAGTGTTAAGAGATTTTTCCTCCATTGAACACCTTCTGCTAGTTTTAATATTGTTTTGGCAAGAAAAACCTCTTTTACAATCAGCAATCTGATATGGGAGTACCAAAGAAATAGCCAAGTTTTATCATATTAGGAATGGCATCTTTATGGTACATGTACAATAATTTCCAAAGCCTCTTTGAACTGGCCCTGGGGTACTTTTGCTGTACAACTAAATTTTTTGTAACAGACCATTCCATCCTACATTTTTCCCCAACAATGATTTTGTCACTTTTGGTAGAATCTCTTTCAATGTCATTTCCATAATGTTGTATCAATGTTTCTAATCCCTTATTACCAAACTGGTCTTTGTCATCTTCAACAAGAAATGTAATGGACCTCATTCCAAAAATATGGAATGGTGACGATACATCATGTGCCTCTTTTGGGAATCTGGTGTTTATATTATCATGAAGTTTCTCACAAAAAGTAGACCTAGTTTCTTCTAAAATCTTCTTCTGATCCTTTGAGACAATTTCTTCCCTTTGAAAGATGCCTCTTGTAAATTACCATCTTTGTCTTTTTTTACTTTAAGAGTTTCAAAAAGTTCCTTTTGGTAATGGCCATTTCCTTTTTTAGCTAGCTTGAATAGAGACAAGAGGTGGGATAGAGCAGGAGAAACTGCAGCAAGATCTATATCTTGTTTCTGTAACAGGAGAGATATCTGTGAAACTGCTGGCAATATATCCATCAGCATGTTACGTAGAGAACAAAACGAAATTTATAATCAGTCAATTTCTTAAAAAAAATCCTGACATTTTTTGTCTGAATGTTTTTCAAAGTATGTAACTAATGACTGCCAAACCTTGAAAACTGCAAATACAGCCTCATAGAAAGCCAACCACCTTATCTCATGACATTTCTTAAGCTTAACCTGGGGATCATCAAGTACCTTTTGAATTTCTTTCAGTTCACACGCTCTGTTTCCAGATTTAGATCCGCCAAAATAGTAATACAGGTCTGAAATCAACTGCTCAAAATCTTTCATGTAAGGAATATTTCTAGACGCCTGAGATGTGCACAAATTAAAACGATGTACAATACAGTGAATTGATATAAGATGTGGACTAAGGTTCTTCAATCTAGTTGCTACTCCACTTTTCCTACCGACCATTACTGCCGCCCCATCACTCCGGAATCCAAGGATCTTATTTACAGATTTTCATCTTTAAGAACATCCAATACATAGTTCACTAAAACTTCTGCATCAGATTTGGGGTTATCTATATTTATATTTTTCACAAAAAAGGTTTGTGGCTCGAAGTCTTCATTTATGATTCTTATGTACATCACCATTTGTTTAGGAACACTTATGTCTGTTGATTCATCAATCAAAATTGAAAACAAATCTGAATTTCTCACTTTTTTCATCTTAGTTTCATGGATTGTTTCTGCTATACATTCCAGCAATTCTTTCCCACTTCTAAGTTGTCAAGATCAACACAACCATTTAGTCTCTGCAACTGTATCACACTTGAATATCTTCTTTAGCCATCCAGAAACATGATCTCATAGCAGCTGTCAGTGCTGGGTCGCTCTTTTTGTATGCCTCAGCAGTTGCCTGAAAATATAAATACTCGTACAAAAACTGTGAGGACATTTCAATGTAACTTTACCCAAAGAAATTTCATGATTAATAAAAAAAAGAGTGTGCCCTCAAATCAAATACAAGAAAAATCTGATCAATTCTACTGACGTAATTTGATGGCACCATGCAGATTTTTGAGAATTACGTTTGAATTAAAGTATTGCCTTATGAACACTCAAGAAAAATCCATCTCTCAACACATACTTGATATTAACTAATCCGTTTGTGTGATTAAACACATATTTTAACACGGCGCTTCCTTGTTTTGTTTATTTTGTCGGCCATTTTGGATTGTGCACCGTAAAAATTACAAATTATGAAATTTACATCGCCACCCCTAGCTTCATTACGATCGTCTGCACAATTTCCGAGCAGGTTTCCTAAATCTCGAATACAAATCTAATTCATTTTGAACAGTGGAAATAGATCGATGAATTAAACTCACTTGACTCATATTTTGTCCGAGAGAAGCTTCCTTAATAGCCTCACAGTGATCGCTTTATGTCCGGTTAGGGTACTTGTCTGGTAATTGTCACATCCCGTTGTAAATACGTTTTTTTTTTCTTTTTTTTGGTCAGATCAAACGACACGAATCATTCCACAGTCAGTTTTTCTCAGCCACGGATATTCTTCAAGCCATGATTTTTGAAAAGTATGTTCAAACTTCCTGTTTTTAGTCGCCGGTTGATCACTTTTGTCATCTGGTGCAGCACCGCCGGTTTCCGAGTTTAGAGACTGCGAAGATCCTGCATTGTCCGTTTTTCTGTTGTGCTTTCACATTTGAAATAAATTCAGTTGCTTCGCCATCTTTCTTAGCATGTGACAAAATGCGCATTGGCGGGTTTAACAAATTCCGGGTAAAGGGGCATTGAACTATGACGGAGGTTCTATAAATAGCTGACAGTAGCACTATTGAAGACCAATATCGATTTTGTAGGGGAGATATTAAATACTTTATAAATATACAACTACTGGGGGTTTTCTCGGCAACCTTTAGATGAACTTACGTTATAATACGCAGTGCTTATTGAAAAATGCGCCAACCTGGAAAAACATGCGTGACCTGTGGCGCACGGCCTACCGTTTTTTGCGGCCTGCAATAAATTATCGCGGGAATCCCGCGCCCTAGATTCAGCTCTGAATATGTGTTCTACGTTCTCAAATTGATTATGACGTCATCATGACGTGTTTTCAGACAGCTGTCGAACTTGCAGCGTTAGACGTACACAGACACAGTTCCAATTTGTTAAAATTAGCAACACATTAGCCAGTTTCTGAGTGTGTGCCAGATCATCATCGATCTACGTAGATCTATAAGGAATTCATTCACTTACAATATTTCAGTCATAAGTTTATTGACGATTGTCCAGGCTCTTGAGACTGTGAATCGACCTTGGCACCTCAGAGCTCCAGATAATTTTTTGAGGCAAGGGGTATTTACCCCTCAGAATTTTTTCCAATGCGTATTTCCAGATAATTTTTTGAGGCAGGGCGTATTTACGTTTTTGTTCGGGAAAGGACTAAAATAATCAGGAACACCCGACCGGAACAACCCACTTTCATTTTCGGGTTCGATGCCATCTAACCGCGGTATGTTTCTGAACAAGATTACTCGTGTGCTATCTTTGCCTGTAGGGCCACTTCAGAATATAGGCAAAAATCGCCTAAAGTTACGATCTGCTCAGCAGTGGATTTACTCGTTTTCCGGTTTGAAAAGAAAACAAACACATTCAGGTTGTCTTTTACGATTTACGGATTGACGCAATGGTCTGTTAAATCGGGTAACGATTTGCTTTCACGGAGATAACCGATTGATTGAAATTCAAACAAATACTCGGCATCATTCGGTAGATCTACGGAATAGCCGATTGTCGCTCGGCTGCACTCTCTTGCACACGGTTCATTCATTACATTCACCTCTGTAGTTGCCTCAGAGGGTATTGCGTCATCATCTGCTAGATTACGTCATTTTATATCACATCAAAATGGCAATAACAAATAATTTTTCTTTTCCGAAGTCCAAAATATATCACACTCCACGTTCCTTAAAATTTGATATTATTTTCCAACGATAATAATTTAAAATTTTTAAATTGATGTCATTCATTCACAAGGTGGCTAATCACGTGATACACATGTGGTAATCTCACACTGTTTGTTTACCGATTCCGTACGATAGAAGGTATATTTTATTGTTTTCCCGTGGGTTTTGGCCGATTTTAGAAATGACAATAAGTGCAGAGTACCCGGGCAACACTGCTCTTGTTTATGATGCTGGACTTTTAAGGTAGGGGTGTGCAATTTTCTTGAAATTCGAAAAAGAGTTTTCATCTGTTGTATGGTTGGAGTCACACTTTTGTGTAGCCAAGCTGGTTTTGAGTGATTTTGTTGTTTCAAAACATGCTAAAGCACGCGTATAATAGTGACAAATGCAAAATGCAATACAGAGATAATGATCGTAAAATATTAAAAGCAGCAGAGTTGATATTGGTAGTAAAACTGGAAAAGAAAGTTAGAGATAGGCGTCACACGGTATGATAAGAGTCACACTGCATGTTCCAACACTGATAGGAATCACACTCGTTTCGTAATGGACCGACTTCAATACTCAAACATCTTATTAATACCAAGCTACATTGTATAATATACAATATAGCTTGGTGTACTAGGCTACTTTTTGGAGTAGGAAGAGTCGTCATGGATCTGTGTTGGATGGTATGATTACTGAAAAATGACCAGGAATTTATTTAAATCCGGATTGGTAGTTGGTATATAAAAGTTTATCTAAATAAGGGAGATTATACGTTAAATGTTGTCACTGTTGTCATTTTCGAAACCACATGAAAATACCAAATAGAAGTAGAAAAGGCAAAGCAACGCTTTTATACGTGCACCTGAGCATGGAGTACTCAAGGTGAGCTATTTTGGTCGATTTTTGTACGTTGTCTGTCCGTCCATTTTGTCTTTACACTATAGCATCCGCAAATATGAGCCAATCTTTATCAAGCTTTGTCAAAACAAGTATTATCATACGTTCTCAAATGAGATTATGGGTCGGATCGCACTAGAAAGTCCTGTACCTGCCTTTGAATATCACAAATAGCTAGTTTTGACATTGGTTACACTCTAGCGCCTACATTTGTTAATTGATGAAGATAAAAATTCAACATGGTGTAGGTTTCTATAAGACCACGAATTACTTTGATTTTCAGTTTGATTGGATAAGAAGGTTGTGCGTTATTTGACCTTGAATTTGACAATATCACTGTTTTCATCTTATGTTGAAATATTGACCAATCGAGACAAATTTTGAATACAATCTTGTATAAAATAGATCTTTAATGACTTAAAATTTATCTTAATCGGAACAGAACTTGTGGACTTATCTGTCCTTCATTTTGAGAAAGGATGGGTTGCAACAAGAGTTCAAAAATAGATTTTCTTTAAATTCTGTGAATTGATAGGGTCACATAATATCTTTAATTTGTTTGTGTAATAATTCTGATGAGGGCTTACTTTTGGAGATAATGGCTATCAAAGCGGGTGGGGTAAATTGATACGAGGAGCAAATTTTTACTTTGAAGTTAAATAACATTTTCCGTATAGATCATATCGAATTGAAATTTTACATGTACTTTCAATGTACTAAGGACAGAAGATTTGTGGAATCATTGATTATGTATATTAGTTTGATGTTTTTCTGTATTCGAACTTCTGTCAATCTCAGATTTTGCTTATTTTTGATATACTAGCTTTACGAAACTATCTCTACAGCTTTTACTTTTGTATGAAACGACATGATATTTTGTGAACATGATTCTATATAATGTAACTAAATATGTGTAAACTTTGGGTTAAATGCATTGCATAGAACCCAAGTTATTTGACCTTGACCTTCAAAGGTCATTCTAAAAAATCACTTGTTATAATTTTCAGCTATATCTTGATATAAAAATGGGCTCATAAAGTATATTTCAATAAAAAAAGTCACAGGTATACTATTCTTGCTGTTCTAAGTTTGTTTAATGCAAATTCACAGAAAACCTTGACCTTGACATACAGAACAATAATGACTATTGAAAAGGAAATTGTCCTCTTGTCCCTTCAAAAGTCATTTTTTATTTGCGTAAAAGTCAGTATCAATCATGAATTTTCCACTGAACTAAGTAATTACAACTAGATTATTATGAAAATAACTTTTTTGGTTAAATTCACTTCATATACCAATTTTCATGATAAATTTTAGCTCAAAATCTTAAAATTTCATATTTTAGAATAACCTTTGAAGGTGAAGGTCAAATAACTTGGGTTCTATTCAATTCGATATGATCTATACAGAAAAAGTTATTTAACTTCAAAGTAAAAATTTGCTCCTCATGTCAATTTACCCCACCCACTTTGAAAGCCATTATCTCCAAAAGTAAGCCCTCATCAGAACTTTTACACATCATGAATGGTGAATAAATATAGATGATAGAGAGCAAACAATGTCAAACCAGCTATTTTTGACGCCCAAAGACAGATGATTCAGGACTTTGTTTTTTGTACTTTTTGGCATTTTTATCAAGAAGTCAAGGGCAAGTAATCCAGAATCTACTGAAGCCATTTTGAAAATTATATTACAAATTGTGGTAATATTATCCTCATTCACCATTAGAAAGATGAATTGAATAAAATGAGAAATGAATTCTGTTAAGTTAGTCCTTTTAAAAATCATAAAAAATACATAACCACGTTTATTGCCCCTTTTCTCCTGTACATGACCCCCAATTGAATAAAAACACCATGTATTCAAAGCGACATATGTATTAAAGTATTTCAATGCATCTTTTGTTTTAAAAGTAATAATTGTTAGTTAAACTGTATAAGAAATCAATTAACACCTGATGGTTTTGAGGGCGAGTTACCCCACCCACCTTTACTTAATGTGTCTTCCAAACCAGGGCTCCGTTCAAGTACTTTGCCAACATAATGTTAGTATATTATTGGTCAAATGTCTACAGCGAAAATGAAGAAAAATTCGGCTGGGTCACAGAAAGGGTCTTATTGACACTCATCCTTTGTTGAAATTATTGAATTTAGAGTTCTGACAAGTGTGTTTTTATTGTTCATTCATTCAAAGATTTATTTATTTATTCAATTTACTAACTTATCTGGTCAAAGTTTTTCATTGTATTTGTGATGTATTTATTGTTTCAAATACACGATTAAGTGTTAAAAGATTTTATAACATTGTCCACGACTTTTGATATACAGTCAAATCTCTCTATGTCGAACTTCGTGGGACCTACGAGAAAACTTCGACGTATAGAATGTTCGACGAAGAGATATTTTGGAGACAAGCGGCCGTCATCGCTTTTATGGGCACGTCATGTCGATCTGAGTTACTGGATACCCCCCCCCCCCCCCCCCCCGTGTTGACCCGGGTAATTTGCCAAACAAGTCCTGTGTGTAATAAGCGTTAGATGCTTCTGTAGTCATTGTGAATAACAAATCGTCGTTGTAAATGCAAAACATCGTACCTCGTTTTGGGGAGATTTTTAAAGGGAAAGAAAAAAGTGCAATTACTTTTACCAAACTGAATGATATTTGGACATATTGTTCACTAATAAGGTGTCATTAATATTGATCAGTAAAATATCTCAAAACCTTCAAAAAATGTCTTAACTGGGCACACAATGTTTTACTTTGTAAATCGCAAAAATCTACATCCGAGGTTTCGCACTTTCACCGACGTAATATTACGCTGTATACAATTCCCCCGGCCTTTTTTATTCTAAATCACCAAATCACCCACTTTTGACGTCCTCAACAGCAATAACAAAAAAATCAAACACAATCAGGTAAAATCAATATTCGATGAAGGTAAACACCTGCGTTGATTGCTCGGGTTGACGGTTCGAAAGGTGTGAAAAACTGACTTGATTGCCATTATCATCGTGTAAGTTTGAGGTTCGTCGTATAGAGGTCATCTTCGCAAGCCAAGGGTGACATCTACGACGTAACGTCGTTTCTGTATTCACCCTTGGCGGATTTAGTCCGATTTTCTTGGTCTCCTGGAAAGCGTTTTCATTGGTTCCAGCGAGGTCTCGCTGGAACCAATCAGATTGTCGACTGATACATTTGTTATGAGTAACCAAATCATGACAACGGGCGGGAAAAAGCATTGCATTTGCAACACAAAAACGCGAAGATGGGCGATTTTTCTTAAGAATTTCACTGCAATAGATTGGAATTCCCTAATTTTAATCGATGAATTATTATACTTTCGACAATTCGACCAAAAAAGCAGCTTACTTTTACATAAACCGCATGACGTATGACGCGAAAGACAACGCGCGTTAATGACGTCATCAATAATGGACGTAAACAACCAGCAGAACAACCGCTAGGCGGCGCTTCGCGATTTCAAAAAAATCGGACTAAATCCGCCAAGGGTGAATACAAACGTAGGTGGGTTCAACCTTGGCTAGCGAAGATGTATAGAGGTGTGAATGTGTGCAAATATTGGCGGTTGAACTTCAAAATTGGTTCGACGTAAGGAGGAAGTTCGTGCAAGAGAAAACGACGTATAGAGGTTGAAATATATAGAAATAAAGAGCAAAAGAATCGGGACTTGAAAATAACTTCGACGTAGAGAGAACTTCGGCTAAGGGAGGTTCGACATAAAGACATTTGACTGTATCTAAAAACTATATATTAAAGGCACCTCAGGTTCCCATCTCAGTTTCCAGTGTGACTCCTATCACACAGTGACGTGAGTGTGATTCCTATCATTTTTCTCCGAGATCATTTTCTCTCGAAAACGAAACTTAAACAACCCCTTTGCGTGAAAAACTTCCTTCTTTTAACAAAATGTTTTCATAATACTGCAAAACTCAGACTTAGATTGAATAAATTCACTGGAAAGCTTATTTTTGAATATCACATACCAAAAGTGTGATTCCTACCATATCACTCAAACACACATTTGAAGGATATTTCACGAAAACTATGCGTATTTGATCAATTATTTAAAAGGGAGACTGAAGCGCACCAAAATGCCGATACTCTGCACTACACGTCATTTCTAAAATCGGCCAAAATCAAGGGAAAACAATGAAACAAACCTTCTATCGTACGGAATTCGTAAACAAACAGTGTGAGATTACCACATGTGTATCACGTGATTAGCCACCCTGCAGGGTGGCTAATCACGTGATACACATGTGGTAATCTCACACTGTTTGTTTACCGATTCCGTACGATAGAAGGTATATTTTATTGTTTTCCCGTGGATTTTGGCCGATTTTAGAAATGACAATAAGTGCAGAGTACCCGGGCAACATTGCTCTTGTTTATGATGCTGGACTTTTAAGGTAGGGGTGTGCAATTTTCTTGAAATTCGAAAAAGAGTTTTCATTTGTTGTATGGTTGGAGTCACACTTTTGTGTGGCCAAGCTTGTTTTGAGTAATTTTGTTGTTTAATAACATGCTAAAGCACGCGTATAATAGTGACAAATGTAAAATGCAATACAGGGATAATAATCGCAAAATATTAAAAGCAACAGAGTTGATATTGGTAGTAAAACTGGAAAAGAAAGCCAGAGATAGGCGTCACACGGTATGATAAGAATCACACTGCATGTTGGAGACCAACACTGATAGGAATCACACTCGTTTAGTAATGGACCGACTTCAATACTCAAACACCTTGTAAATACCAAGCTACATTGTATATATATACTAGGCTACTATTTGAAACAGGAAGAGTCGTCATGGATCTGTGTTGGATGGTATGATTACTGAAAAAATGACCATGATTTTATTTAAATCCGGATTGGTAGTTGATTTATAAAAGTTTATTTTAATAAGGGAGATTATACGTTAAATGTTGTCACTGATGTCATTTTCGAAACCACATGAAAATACCAAATAGAAGTAGAAAAAGCAAAGCAACGCTTTTATACGTGCACCTGAGCATGAAGTACTCAAGGTGAGCTATTTCGGTCGCTTTTTGTACGTCGTCTGTCCGTCCATTTTGTGTTTACACTATAGCATCCGCAAATATGAGCCAATCTTTATCAAGCTTTGTCAAAAGAAGTATTATCATACGTTCTCAAATGAGATCATGGGTCGGATCGCACTAGAAAGTCTTGTACCTGCCTTTGAATATCACAAATAGAATCTAGCTAGTTTTGACATTGGTTACACTCTAGTGCCTACATTTGTTGATTGATGAACACCTGTTGATGACGATAAAAATACAACATGGTGTTGGTTTCTATAAGACCACGAATTACTTTGATTTTCAGTTTGGTTGTGCGTTATTTGACCTTGAATTTGACAATATCACTGTTTTCATCTTATGTTGAAATATTGACCAATCGAGACAAATTTTGAATACAATCTTGTATAAAACAGATCTTTAATGACTTACAATTTATCTTAATCGGAACAGAACTTGTGGACTTATCTGTCCTTCATTTTGAGAAATTTGCTTTTTTCGACTTTTTTTCACCCTAACAGCCACAAAATAGATATTGACCAATCTAGAGGTAACATAGACATAATGTTAGTGTTCATAAGATCTTGGAGAGGTTTTAATTTCAATATTATTCAGGATATTACTTGCTTAGTTATCTGCCCTGGAATTTGATAAAAAAAAGGGGGGGACAACAAAGTCGATGATAGCACTTCTCTACCCGATCAGACGGAAAATTGAAATCATCCGAGATCTTATGGTAACCAACATCATATTTTTTCAACATCTAATTTACAGCATGAATGGTGAATAAATATAGATGATAGAGAGCAAACAATGTAAAACCAGCTATTTTTGACGCCCAAAGACAGATGATTCAGGACTTTGTTTTTTTGTACTTTTTGGTATTTTTATCAAGAAGTCAAGGGTAAGTAATCCAGAAGCTACTGAAGCCATTTTGGAAATTATGTTACAAATTGTGGTAATATTATCCTCATTCACCATTAGAAAGATGAATTGAATAAAATGAGAAATGAATTCTGTTGTGTGTTTTTTTTTCGTAAAGTTAATCTTTTCAAAAATCATAAAAAATCCACAACCACGTTTGTTGCCCCTTTTCTCCTGTACATGGCCTCCAATTGAATAAAAAACAACATGTATTCAAAGCGACATATTAAAGTATTTCAATGCATCATTTGTTTTAAAAGTAATAATTGTTAGTTAAACTATATAAGACATCGATTAACACCTGATGGTTTTGAGGGCAAGTTACCCCACCCACCTTTATTTAATGTGTCTTCCAAACCAGGGCTCCGTTCAAATACTTTGCCAACATAATGTTAGTATATTATTGGTCAAATTTCTACAGCGAAAATGAAGAAAAATTGGGCTGGGTCACAGAAAGGGCCTTATTGACACTCATCCTTTGCTGAAAATATTGAATTAAGAGTTCTAACAAGTGTGTTTTTATTGTTCATTCATTCAAAGATTTATTTATTCAATTTACTAACTTATCTGGTCAAAATTTTTCATTGTATTTGTGATGTATTTATTGTTTCAAATACATGATTAAGGGTTTTAAAAAATAATTTATAACATTATCCACGACTTTTAATATATCTAAAAACTTTATATTATAGGCAACTCAGGTTCCCATCTCAGTTTCCAGTGTGACACCTATCACACAATGACGTGGGTGTGATTCCTATCATTTTTCTCCGAGATCATTTTCTCTCGAAAACGAAACTTAAACAACCCCTTTGTGTGAAAAACTTCCTTCTTTTAACAAAATGTATTCATTATACTGCAAAACTCAGACTTAGATTGAATAAATTCACTGGAAAGCTTATTTTTGAATATCACATACCAAAAGTGTGATTCCTACCATATCACTCAAACACACATTTGATGGATATTTCACGAAAACTATGCGTATTTGATCAATTATTTAAAAGGGAGACTGAAGCGCACCAAAATGTGGGTACTCTGCACTACACGTCATTTCTAAAATCGACCAAAAACCAAGGGAAAACAATGAAACAAACCTTCTATCGTACGGAATTCGTAAACAAACAGTGTGAGATTACCACATGTGTATCACGTGATTAGCCACCCTGTAGAAGTAGGCGTAGAAGTTCGGAATCGAAACCTCTCTATTAACAAAAATGACTGTAGTAAATATTCTTTGTACTTACGTAGAATGAACGAACAATGCTCGTGGGAATGTAACGACTCGCCAAATAAAATAATATGTAGTAGAAAGCGATTCAGTATGGTAGCAACCACCACTCATTTTCAGAAGAAAGTTTAATCTGTAAAAACTATACATTTTCTGGAAGATCTCATCAATACAATTAAGAAAATATATAGTTTAATTAGGTTAAAATTTTTCTTTATGTAAAAAAAAACTAAAGTTTGTAATGACAGATACCAAAAGAGTGTCTGCAGTTGACCAAGTTTTCAACAAAAGGAATAGATCCAATATTCTAAATTATGATGCTGTGTCTTGAAGAAAACACTTTCAATTACTGTTTCTGTCTAGTGTTGAATATTCCAAACTAAGTTGTCTGTATTTTAAGCTTGTGTTTATATTGTATGTCATGTATGCATATTTGTATAATATTATTGTCTTGGCCATAATTTATGTTTTCTACATTGTAATTGGTCAAAGGCATCTTGACTTAATTACTAATTTCAAGTGGTATAAGCTTTTTATAAAACCTTGTCAGACAATTAAGATTTTCAACAGCCATAAAAAATTAACATTTATTTTTATCAATATTGTCTACTTTTCCTTCATTGTTTATATCCTATTAAATTCCATCATTCAAACCAGATATCATTTTGTAAAGTGCCGATAACAGATTGCTATAATTGTTTATCAGTTTGTATATGAAATTATGTTATGCCATGAAAAAGGATCTGACAAAAAATGTGTTGCCTAAGATCAGACTTCAAATAGAATTAAGTATTTACAAGAAAAAAGTACATGTAAATTAATATATTTATGAAGAAAAGAAAAAAAAAAACTCTATATAAGAATGCTACTTCATTTACTCCCAAAATTTCTCCTTTTCCCCCAATGTTTTATATGGCATCTCTGTATCCTTAATAGTAGGGATTGTGTGTGGTAAAGGGTTTGGAAATCTCAATGTTCCATTGTATCAAATCATAAAATACCTATGTTTCAACTTCACTGAAGTCTTCAGTTGAAATCAAGATAAGAATGTGAAAAAATAATCATTGGACAAGCAGAAAATCAATAAAAGTGTTTTTATGCTCCCCGAAGGGAGAGCATATAGTCGCCGCTTCGTCTGTCCGTCCGTCCGTCCGTCCGTCCTGTCCGTCCGTCATTCCGTCCGTCCGTCCGTCCGTCCGTCCGTCCGAAGCAATATCTCCATAACCCTTGGGCCAAATCAAATGAAACTTACCATGTGAACTCTCTGTGACTAAATGCCGATGTACTTTTCCCCGTTTTTGGATTTGAGGCCTTGTCATGGGAAAAGGGGACTTATGGTGAAATATAGTTTTTCTCTAATTTCTCCTAGTCTAATGGTCAGAATTTGATGAAATTTCATATTTGAGTAGCAAATCAGATGCCCTTGACAATAAAGTGCTCTCCATGGCATACATTTATTGTGACAATGCCTTATTCGGGGAGCATTGTCCGTCTCTGACGGCCCTTGTGTTACAACCAAAATTTATGGTAAAGTAAAGAAGCTATGATGCACAGCATCGATGTGTAGCAGGGATACGAGATGTGAAGATCATTCCATTCCTGGTTACAAAAGGTACGTTGGGTTTTGGGGACGAATCCATAAAACCTATTTTTTTAAATTTAATTTGTATATCTAGCAATAAGATATCCTAAACATATTCCAAAACTTATAATTCATCAAATTGGCCTTTCATAGGCACATCTGAGGTGAAATATCGGCTTTATTCAGCCTTAGAACCAACTGTCAAAAGTTTTCTAGGTCATTTTCGACCACTTCCGGTTTCGCTTTACGGACGATACCAAGTAAGAAAAACAGTGAAAAACTTTTAGTTCCGCGCAATTTTTTTGTTTCAAATAACATTTTTCTCATAAATAAATGATTAAACTACACTATCATGGCCATCTGAATCGTGAACTCGTATTTTTTCCGAAAAAATATTGTCAATCAATTTTTCTTCCAGTTCGCATTTATTGTTCTAAATTCAGTTCACGCTAAAGGCAGCCGAGTTCATCAAGTTCTATCTTTAGACTTTAGTTTCCCATTACATATGACGTCAGGAAACCCCCTATTTTTGCATAATACGCGCGATTCCACATGACCCTAAGTGAGGTCAACTTTACCGGAAATTTGTTAAATTATCGCCCTTTATTTTCTCGCCGATGGAGGTTGCTAAGTATGGCCATGTTGGACATGAATAACATACCAAATGAAAGAAAGTGATAATCAGACTTCTGACAAGCCATCAGCAAATGAGGAGAAAGATCTCGGAATATTACTCGACATGTCACTTGAATTTCATAAGCATGTAGTAAACAGATGTAAACGCCTCATCGGTCTCAAATAAAGAACATTCAGATTCATGAACAGAACAACTCTACAAGTCAGTAACTCGATCCATTGTCGATTACGGCATTGTGGTGTGGTTTGCTACAACAATTTAGGACATTCAATTTATTGATATGGATATTATCAATAAATTGAATGTCCTAAATTGTTGGATCCAAAGACGTATAACAAAGATTGTTCCGGAGTTAAATAGCCAACAATATGAATTTACCTTCTTTACTATACAGGAGACAAAAGATTTGACTTGACTCAAATATTTGAAATAATCAACGGATTTGAGAACATTGACACCAGCAAATTCTTCACATTTAATGACAACAACACTAGAGGACACACATTTAGAATAGAAAAGCAACAAGTGAACAAAAAATTAAGATTTATTTAAAAACTGTTTCCCAATAACTTAGGTGTGTCAATGACTGGAACGATTTGCCGGAAGAAAGTGTGTGCTTTACAAAATATTTGATACATCTTCTGTTTGCATGTATTTATTTCCAACGTCAAAACCGGAAACGGAAGACTTTACGCGATTAACGAAGAAGAATGATGGAGCTAATAAGCCATATTAGCTTTGAGTGCTTCGATGAACCACAGTAAACAGAATCAGTTCCCGTTTGGAAAAAGGTTAAGCCGCGATCACACTGGAACAGTTCAACATTTCGATGACTCAGCGTGAAGCGGTTGTAACCGTCTATAAACATATAGGCAGTTACAATCGTTTCTTGCCGAGTCATCTTGTCATTTCGGAAAATCCTCCAATACTAGACAATGAGATGAATTCATATACTAAAGCAACACGTTTCTTAACTAAAGATGATAGGAATCTAGCAACAGATACATATTCGACTGTTCAAGAGGATGACGGCGCTTCAGCATCGGAACATTCAATACAGAAAAAGACAGGCAGAGGTTAATGAAAAGTGCTTGAAACTTAGTGTATATTTACGATATTATGAGGCCAATAATGTACTGCTATCAGTGCCGTTATTTAGGCCTAAAAATACGATGGCTACTACACAACAGAGGCACGTTGCATCATCCGACCACTAAAAATGGCAATAATGGCTTCATCTGCATCCAAAAACTTTGACGTGGCTATTAATAACGGAGCTAGCAAGGAGTTACCAAGAAGTGCTTACAAAGAGTATATTGGTAAGCCAAGGAATAACGATTGGTGTCTTTGTGCTCTCCTTCACCGAGTGTGCATCAATTGTTTTGCAATAAAAAGACTTAAAGTAGGCTACATACGAAAGTGAAGTAAGTCATCGGCTGAAGCCGTCTTTATCTACTATAATTTCTGTATCGACGAAAGGATAATTGATAATACTGTTACTAATTTATTTGTGTAATACGATCATTGTATTGTTTCTTACCATGCCTTCAAGAAACAGTTGTTTACAAGTAGAGTTGGCATTGCGAACCTTTGTCACCAGAAAGAGTATTTTGGAACATCTATCGGAAATAACGTTGCGTAAATTGACGCAGTTGTCCAGTGTTGTGTCTAGGTCAGATTTTCTCCCTTTTGGAGGACAAACTAAAACAATTAATTTTACCTTTTAAATTTAAAGCTGTCTAATTTGAAAACAAATTTCTCTCCTTTGTACATTTCCATAGCTTCAATGCTGGTTTAAAGCCATATTTGTCTGGGTTTGGACCATTAATACAAACATTGCTCTCCTGCAGTCTGTTTCTTGTTACAGTTTTTGTACAGTTCTGCACACTAAATCGCCTCTCACATGTGGCTGTTTGAAGGTGAAAGATGAGAACAATCTTGACTAGTTTCACTAGGTTGGGAAATTCCTTTCCATGCACAGCAGCAATAAGCTGCCACATTGTTATAAGTTTTGGGTCCACTAAAGTTGGGTCATCTTTGGCCATTTGTTTCAGAAGACTCCACCCTTGCTTGGCTGCTTCAGAATCCAAGACTGGCTGGATCACAGTACCATCATTAAGTGTCTTTGGTGTTCCAAAATGGTCAAGCACAACATTCAATTCGGCATTCCCATACTCAGAGAGTTATTCTTTAGACACTAAGGAAATACCCTTAAAAGAAAGCACTTCAGCTGCATTAGTTTATGACAGACTATCAGATGGAAACCTAGACTCCAGATTTTCTTTTAACTTGGTAACAAAGTGCTGACAGCAGACTTGAACTTTTTCATTCAATTTTCATTGATAGTGATTTCAACCCCTTTAAAGAAATGTTACCATCAATCAAGACAATATTATCATCAAGCTGCTTCAAACTTGTACTATTTGCAGCCATAACATCAAGTTCATGAATTATAAGTCTCACACTTGGGCCAATTACAGAAATGTCAATGGCTTGTCTTTGGAATTTCAGGTTGAGGGCTGTTACAACTGGAATAATATCCATCCAAATATATGTTAGAGCCATAAAGGAGTATAGAATTATTGCCTTGAACAAACCTTTTGCTTTACGGTCTTTTGCATCATTGAATGTTTGGGCCAAGGCTTCCCAACACTGATAAACCACCCTGAGAGAGTCATAAAACGCAAACCATCTCTCACATCATGAATTTCTTTCACTTTTAGTTGTGGTGAATCAAGAATGTCCTGAATAGCTTTCAACTTGTCACTACAATGGGAACCTTTAAAGTAGTATTAAATAGACTTCAAAGTATCTTTGTATTTCTTCATTAGACCCACACTTTCAGCTGCTTGAGAAATACACAGGGCTAGCTTATGTGCTGCACAGTGAAATTGTATCATGAAGGGGTTGAGTCTTCTCAGCTGAACTCCTACACCATTTCTGCAGTTTTATCAGTAATTTTATAGTCAACAACAAAATAGGTCTTCATCCCGAGATTAGAATCCGCAACCATGGCGTACACAATCAATTTACCTGTATTAGATATGTCTGTAGTTTCATCACAGGAAACAGATAAAAATCACATTCTGCAATTTCCTTGTACACATCGGAAGAGACACTGTCACTAATGGCCAATAGACCATCAGCTGTTCTTCTAAAGCCGTAACCGGGACCTAAAGCTGACACATCAACACCAAGTCTAACAGCTAATTTTATCTGTGATTCAACTTTAATAATTGTAAGTTCTTCTTTTGCAACAAAGTACACTATTTCCATGAATTTTATAATGGCTTCATCCTTTTCATTAAACGAGCGGTGAATAGCAAGGGCCATGTCATTTTTCAAACGCAATGATACAACTGCACGTTTATGGTCTGCTGAATTTTTGAGTCTTGTAAGGGTACTCGTGTGCATATAAGTGCACCCAGTGTCTGTAGGAATGGGTTGGATAACTTCAGTTTTGATAAAGACAAGTCTCACATTTCATAAAATCATTGGACTAACGCAGCCACGGAAATTAACTCGATCAAGTGTTTTGGAAATGTCTATCCTTCCCTTTGTTTGTCTCCGAAGATTGCTGTGAAATTTGATAGTTGTCTGCTTCCACAGTCGTCGACGGGTCAGCCGTTTTAGAATTTGACGATTCCCCATCGTCTGCCGTTTTTCTATTTTTTTCCCGACATAAAACCAGTCAAGCGCATATGTCGTTTCGCCATTTTATTATAGTAACAATTTCGAGACCGGTTCTCTATATCTTGTGTTAAAATCAGCAGAATCGAAAAGGAAATTTTGGCTCACAGTCCAGCTTCTGCAGGTGCGCGAAATACGACCGGTTCATAATATTTTACATTACAAGAGGACCATAATGGTCCTTAATCGCTCATCTGAACTTAGATAGAATGAAAGTCACAATGTTGTCAAGTTCAAAAGCACATAATTTACGATGCGAGATTATGATTCAGCTGAAAACTGCTTTCATAATCTTGAATGATCAATATTTGTGGCTGTTGCAGCAAAAACAAAGTGGAAGAAAACAACAATTTTGTCACAGTCAAGGGCACATAACACTAATATTTTCATCAACATTATGTCCAAGGTTGTTTTTTTGATTGGTCAGTATTTATTAAGTCGAAAACCGCAATTTTGTCGCCGTCAAGGGCACACAACTCTGGGTTTCGTAGTCCGATCAATCTGAACAATTAAAACACTTTTAGGTCTTATGGTCACCAACATTGTGACCAAGTTGTGTATTGATTCGTGTTTGTTACAGAGGAAATAAAGTTGAAAACCAATTTTGTGAAATTCAAGGACCAAAAACTCTGGTTTTCTTGTCAAAGCAAGCCAAATATTTATCTCATCCAGGATCTTATGGTCACCAACATTGTGACCAAGTTTTGTCTTCATTGGTCAATAAATGTTGATGCTACAGTGTGAACAAAGTTGAAAACAGCATTTTTGTCAAATCTAAGGGCACATAACTCCAGCCTTCCTAGCACGAACACACTGAAAATTGAACTCATCTAAGATCTGATGGTTACCAACATTGTGGCCAAGTTTTGATTGGTCAATATTTGTAGATGCTAGAGTGGTAACAAAGTCAAAAATAGCTATTTTCAACATTCAAGGGCACGTAACTCCAGACTTCCTAGTCCGATCTGACCCAAAATCAAGCTCATCCAAGAATTTATAGTAATCCATGTCTTGACTAAGTATGTTTAAGATTGGTCAATATTTGTAGATGCTAGAGTGGTTACAAAGTCAAAACTAGCCACTTTACTTTTGACGTTCAATGGCACATAACATCCGACTTCCTAGTCCCATCTGACCAAAAATCGAACTCGTCCAAGAACTTATGGCCATACATGTATTGACCAAGTATGGTTAAGATTGGTCATTATGTGTTGATGCTAGAGTGGTAACAAAGTCAAAATTAGCCATTTTTGATGTTCAAGGGCATATAACTCCTGACTTCCTGGTACGATCTGGCCCAAAATCGAACTCATTCGAGAACTTATGGTATTACATGTTTTGATCAAGTTTAGTTAAGATTGGTCAATATTAGTGGGTGCTAGAGTGGTAACATCAAAATGTGAACGGACAGATAGATGCCGACGGACAAAAAGCGACCACAATAGCTCACTTCGTGCTCAGGTGAGCTAAAAATCGACAAAATCGATGAGTAAATATCGGTTCACAGTCAACCTTTACCGGCGCACCGCGTACGCGTAGTTATATTCAATGCGTGAATTATACTATCACAACAAATTGAATCGCCGATCGAGCAGAGCTTTTTTTAGTAAGTATTACAGAAAATAAAATATCGCGGAATTCTGAGCGCACTAGAAATCCCGCAATGGCTTAGATTTTAAAGTGACATTTCAGAATTTTTTGTCATAAATTTTACTTTTAACTTTATCTGAAAGAGCATGTTTCCTTATGAAAATTCTGAAAATTTCAAGCCAAAATATTGCGCCGTTTACGAGAAATTTATAATTTAGTGTTAAAATTGAACCAATTGTTGTGGACAACAGTTCGGATTTATATGCAATTTATCGAATATGTCTCAACTTTAAATGCGTGTTACTCGCTTATTGGCAACAATCAATCTTGGCATCAAGACATACTTTGAAAAATTTAATTTGGAATGAAATGTCCCTTTAAGGGACATTTGAAATTTAATCGCGGGAATGCCGCGGCCTAGGCACAATACTAGGTGTCAGTATGGTTGAAAAAGGTAATATTGTCTTGCTAGATACACGATACATGCATGCTATATAATTATATGAAGAATCATTCAGAAATGACTGAGAAATTGCACTTTGTTGTGATGCAGAGTGCAGTGCATTTGATTTGATATGGAGTCGAATCCCTTGTATTATAAAAGCGATTTTTGATCACCAGACCCCATGTAAGTGTCAATCTCAATAGTTAGTTATTGTTATTATAGATATTACCAGATGACAAATAACTGCTGGCTAAAGCACTGGTGAAAAAATATTTCAAGTAATTTATTTTTTGGAAAAAAAATATTTATTCTGATTTCAGTGTTCTCCATTAACAGACGACAATGTTTGTAAAATAACAATTTTCGAAACAAACGAGAATTCGCACCCAGACGTTCATTGAAAAATGTCAGGCAAAGAGTTTTACGTGTGTTGGTAAAAGGTTACTGATACTGCAAGTATTTATATTGTCTCCTACTGTAACCCCGATTATATACGTCTGACTTATATCCTCAAGTAATTACCAGCCGATTGTGTGTCAAGACGCTGAAAAGAAATGCCAAAGGTTCGGAATTAGTACTCTTTCATAATCTGCTTGTTTATCAGGTAAACCTTTGTAACAATTATCAGCAGTTACTGTAGCTAAATGTCCTTCTTCAGATGTGTCACAAAACATGCTATCAGGCACATAATTTGATCTTCGAATCTTAGAATGACCAAATTCAACATTAACATATGTAGTGAAATTGCAATTTCTTACGTCCTCGTTTTCATCACTATTATTGATATTTCCATCTACATATATATCACAACCCACATCTGCATTACAAATCCCTGCTGTGTCAGTGTTTCCAGCGACATCTTTGTCACGGCACTAATTTTGTGTACAATTCCTAAGTGTCTCGGTACATCCAGCTGAATGTTTTTACCACACTTATTTTTTATTCCCTGCTACATGTGTATCACCACACTCACCTTCAGTACAAATCCCAGCTCATAATTCCAGTTCAGAATTTGCATCATCACCATCCCATCTTTATTACAATTCCAAGTTGTGTCAGGTTTTTTTGCTAAATGTATATCGTCACCCTCATATTCATCACAATTCATAGGTGTGTCAGTATTCCTAGCCACATATGAATGACACTCTCATTTTCATTACAATGTTTAGGTATTTGATTTATGCTTGATGATTTCAAGCTACATGTGGTATCACCATCATAATCTTCATTACAATTCCTAACTGTGTTATTATTTCCACCAACATGAATACCCTCATATTCATTACAGTTCCCAGAAATATGAATATTACTATCTTCAAAACAACTCCGGGCTATGTCAGTATTTCAAACTGTTTTTAACTCTCATCTTATTCAATTTCTAGGTGTGTCAGTATCTCCGGCATTAAGAATTTTCAAACAGATTGAAGGTCTACATAGGAATAAACCTCATTTACACGATACACAACCGACAATCACGTGAAACAAAATCTACAACAGTTCACAAAATATTCAACAGAAATATTAGTGCGCGACTGATTTGAGACTGGTTAGAATGAAAAAAAAAAGATATTTAAATAATTTAAGCAAAAACGTCAAGGATTTCGTGTAATGTGGTGGATCTTTTGAATATCACCTGATAAGTGTTGTTGGCGAACACACAGACGTTTGTGTGCTCGCCATAATCTTTGCTGTATATGTATAAAGTATTTATCGCATCCCGTAAATCCATACATGTTGACTCGAAGCATTTAGGTAAATGATTAACTTAAGATGTGGTACGGACAGAACGGATGGCCAACACATGACTTGGTATAGAAACATTAGACGGTTAGCACAATATCTGATACGGAAACAGCGGATGGTCGCACGGCCAATGACTTGGAAACTAATGTTACGTTTTTCAGTATCCTACTTAACTCGTGTGTTACTTAGAAAAGGCTATAAAATGTGACAATTATTTTCCTACTATCCTTTTTTAAACAAAATCAGACACTCGCAGGAAAGTCGAGTCTATAAGTGCGAAATATTTCAACAAGTTTCTGAATTTTATACGACTTTCTTGAAAATGTTGACATAAAACGTATTATGGCAGACTTAAACCACGTTTAAATGATATCTAAATGCTCTCTTGACAATAATGATTTGAAATTGAAATAAGTTACAGAAAAGGGGATCCTATAGTATTTAAGACCGACGTAGACCAAGATCACCTGGAGCATACACATACTCTCATGAATACTCGATCTTTACTCTTATTTCAGTGCGACGTTGAGCACCATGTTTTACGTTTGACTACCCATCGTCAATCTGTTTGTGCTATTGTTTAGGAAATCGAACGTACTGTAGTTGTCAAAGTCAAGGAATTAAGACGTGAATTAAGAGTTGAACTCGTGATACTACCTCTATAATTTGTCTGTAGGTTACATAGCATCTGTAAATTGATGCTAACCTTACATATGGTAACATATTTGTCTATTCGTAGCATAAAAGTATGCTGATCGGTAAGGTTTAATTTATCCATTATATTCACTCTTTCGTCGAAGTTTTCCAAATTTAGAAAGATGGGTTTACATTGTATTACTGAAAGTCATTTCCATGTTGAGATTTCAAGAATTCCGAAACGAAAATGCGTTTTAATGCTATAATAAGACAAAAACTATTATCGAAATTGTCTTGCTGACATCTTTCGCACAAATAGAGGTTATTATGCCAGAGATTAATCCGCCTTGTGTAATGTGAGGCGCGAGAAATCTTTATCCATTTTCTTTCTTCAAGATGTCGTGAGTTTTGGATTTTGTTTTCAATATACAGTAGATCTGTTTTCTCCAGTGATTGAAAAAAAAAAAAAAAAAAAAAAAAAAACACAACAAAACAATAGACTGGTCCGTACTGAAAGAAGTAGACATATTATCAATGCAATAATTGCATTTCATTAGCACTTCTTTGTATTTTAACCAGGGACATTCTCCGAGCCATTTACTTTGAAAGTTTCAGGGTTTTGTCTTTTTTCTTGTGACACGGAGTCTGAATGTAGCGGCGTTTCAGTCACCTTGTTCGACGTATTTTCGTAATCCACATTTGTTTTACGGCAATAGAAATCGGTAATATGCAGTTTTTTCTTGTCCTATCCATTTCTTTTGTCGAAGAGAATGCAGACGAATCGATATTTACTGTCTACGACAACAAATGTAAAATTCGAATTGTAGGAGATCTCTGAAGAAATTGTGAACGGACAGATAAACAGACGCTTCGTTCTCAGGTGAGCTATAACTAAATTTATTTTTTTCAAAAGTGAATATTTCTATATTGACATTTTTTTCTCGCACTATGAAAATACAAATGAATGTAATCAAATATTCATTTAAAAAGATTTGTTAAATCATCGGTCGACTTCGACTGCTTCTAAGATAGCAATTCGATAGCAGGAATAACTATACAATGTAGTTACAAACGCACGGTCTTAGTGGCGATCCAAGTCCACCATAGTAAACAATAAGGGAAGTCACTCTTATGATACCGTTCGAAGAAAGGGATAAACAGTTAGACGACACTTAGTGTCAAAAGCTAGATTTATTGATGTTCCTTTTTTATTTTTGTGCGACTATCCCGCGCTTGATAATAAAACATGTGTGGTCTTTCAGAAATGCGGGGATTCCCGCAATCGCCTGTCTTAGACCAGTCACTACTTCTCAAAAGAACTGGGTAGAGGGATTTACCTTTTGAGATATTTTTTTGTTCAATGCTTATAATACACACTGTTGAAATGTTATATTCACGATTTCGGAATAAAATTTACTGATGGCTCTTTTTTTTTAATTTTCATATCGGATTATCTATTCTTGTGTAGAGTTAAAAGGGACCCAAAATGTGAAGATTTTTATGCCCGCGTATCGAGAGATTGTAGGCATATTGTTTTACTCGTGTCTGTCCGTCTGTCTGTCCGAAAACTTATCATTAGCCTTTTTCAAAAAGTAATTGACATACAAAGCTCACATTTGGTATACAATTTTCTTTTATTGAAAGCTACCTGTTCCATCCTGTTTCAGGAAGAAACAGGAGACAGATATAGCAAAAACGGAGAAAATCCAGATGTACAGCTCTTTGAAAAAAGCAAAATAGTGTAAGAAGACAGTTGTACAGAGAACCCAGCAGTGGAGACTAAGTGTAAAAAAATGAGACGGCTAATACAAGTCACAGATATTGCAAATGAGAAGATAAGTGTAGAAACTGTAGATGAAAAAGGTAAAAGGCAGACTGGGCCTCAAAGATACAGCCGCTAGACATTGAGAGGGGCAAGTTTAAAAAGCAACAACAGTCAGAATACTTGAAAACAAAAATAATAATCGCATATGAAGTTTGCGAAAAGCTCGAAATTGTAGAAACTGTGTGCAAAGGTATATCTAGTAATTAGAACGAAAAAGAATAGGAACAAAACACAAAAAGAAAACACATGCCTTAATATATACATCTGCAAAGGCAGTAGGAAAAAATATAAAGTGGCAGGTTCGTCTTTCAACATTCCAAAATGGAAAGTCGAAGATGTGAGAAAGAAAATGATAGGTAAGTGGAAGAGAAATCCACACAAAAGAGAAAAGATAACCTAACAGAAACCGCAATGCAAAAGGCGAAGGACTTTTATCAATTCCCAAAAGATAAGTAGGAAGGTTCCTTACAAGAAGAATATAATATGTCTTAAGGAGAGTAAAAATGAGTAACCGATATGTAAAAAGACATGTCATGGACAACCGCATTTTGCTTTTCCTATCTTCAAGACATAATGAAGATATGATCTCTTCCTGTAAGAACCTTAAACCTAAGCAAGTGAGAAGAGTCTCTAAAACTAGCCGAAAGGCATGATTATGCAGAGTTATTGCAATGTAGCTCTGAAAACAGAAATGCTGAAGGAATGCGTAAAACTATTAAAGATGCACTTCAATGCTATTGAGATAAACCGGAAGAAGAGTGTTATTGTGGACTCTTCAATAGTTTCATTGCAATGATTGTTGTGACGTCTGTTAAATGCTTTGTTACACTTGGTCCCGTCAGAATGCCTTTGTCCCAAGGATTCATTTCTTGCATGCTACTGAAAAAGAATTAAGTGCAAAATGTATTTTGTGTGCGGGTGCAATAAGTTCCTTTTTCGGATATTACATACGAATATAACTTTGCCTCCAGGCTGACACGTAAACCTCCATACAAAATAGTCGAAAGTCCTTTCACTTTTGTACCATATGGAGAGCATCGTCCAAAATCTACTTCATCGTCAAGCCACACCTTTCTTCGGTGGAAAGATTGGCCAATAGCAACAAACAATCCCTTTCGTAACACATAACACAATTACTTTTCAGAATTACTGGGATGTATATATTCAGCAATTTCTATGCTAATTTGTACATTCATTGTGTCTTTATCAACACTCAGTTTGTCGTCAGTAGTACATGTACCTGTGAAATTTACCAACGCTGAAATTGTGGGAAAGGGTATAAACAGTGACTGGACCATTCTCTCAAACGCAATATATTAAGTGTGTGAGTCAATTAGGTTTATAACTTAAACACACAATTTGTAATGGATTAAATTTTAACCGAGCAGGCAGTGCAAGACACCTCGACAGACACAGAATGAGATCCATTGATAAGAAGAGTTTCACAAAGCGACGCATATAGGCCCGGGGGGGGGGGCGGGTAAAATTAGCAATTTATTTTCAATTCAAGGGCAAATAAATCAAATATGAAATGAATTATCTTGTTTGACAGTCACATCGAATCATCTTCAGAAGTCTCACTGGAGCTACTGGAAGAGTACATTTGATCGGAACATATTGTCGTGCTAGACAGCTTTGTCCAGTCCCATTCAAGAAGAGAAGTTGAGTGTCCGAGCCTGGTCTGAACTTAGAGATACACACGATAATTGTGATATTTTGCTGCGTTAGATGTTGGGGAAGGGAGTTCACTAGCACAACACTTTTCTTTATGTACAAATTTACAATAACGCAAATACTGCCATGAAACATAATTTGTATGTTTACCCCCGGGTTTTAAACCAAAGGTCTGTGTAATGGAAGTGCATCTTACAACTTTATAGGTACAATTCTGTTTACAGCCACGTCGAGTCGTCTTTAAAATGTGTCAGGACAATGATGTACTCAATTGCAACACATTTATTTGACATTTTTTCCAGCACAATTCCAAAGAAGTTTAGTTTCTGAAGCAGGTTTAAATGAACAGAGCCTCAAAACGGAGATTAAGTGTCATGTTTTCGAAGAATTTCCGAATAAATCAGGTTATCGGGATAATCGGTCTATGTTTAGAATATTTACTAAATTTAACAAATGATTAAATGTAATTTAAGACTGAAGTTTCCAATATTGCAGTTAAGGTATCCTACTCCTCAAAAGCACCAAAGAGCCAGAGGCGAAATTTGAAAAGGGCAAATAATTTCTAAACTGTGTTACATTTCCATTCCAAAAACAAACATAAGCATTTTGCACGGTTTAGAATTTTGAACATAAGTGCATACGGAAATATTTGACGAAAATCTTAAAAATTACCTCCCCACACCGTTCATCCAGATACAAAATACACGGATTGGTCTTCCAAACGCGGATTTGAAAATCAACAGCGTGGGATTACATAAGGTAAGAAATCATCAACATATAGCCTTTTAATAGCCGCAATGTAGAAAGTGTTTGTGCAGAGCTGATGCAAAATGGTTTATCTTGAGGGTGCTGCAGTTTCATAACAAAAGATTTGAGTAAACTATAGATACAAGCGATTTTAAATCGTAAATCACTATTTTCTCGCCTACTTCCCGTTTATTTTTATATTTGCAGAAATTATTTAACTGGTTTCGAGCAAATATCTCTTCGAGATAAGTTTTCGACATCTATGGAACAAATCTATACCATTCATCAAACTGGAAAAATAAATTTTGGGTGTCTAAAGCCATGTTTAAAAATCGGCCTAGTTTGCTTCAAGGTACAACTTGCCACGGATGTTGATACCACACACCACGGATGATCCACATAATTTGGGTAAAACACACTCGGATGCGAAAATCGGGTTTAATAGTGCTAAACACTTAAAATGACGTTTCTAATTAAAATACAATGACAAATGCTTGATTTTTTATAAAGTAAACGTGCTATAACCGCATCCCGTTGACTTTTATAGTCGGTTATTTACTTTGCATCACACGCTTAAGAATTTTATCTTATGTACCAAACTGTGTTTTGGAATGATCTTTGTTCTATTTATTCCAGAGACAAAAGCCTTCCTAAAGAAGTAGTTCAGAGCGCTGATATTTCATTACCGCCCTCAATCACTTGATCATGTTACCGCTGTGTCTTGTGTGTGTTTGAGACCTATACGAGGCACATATGAGAGAAGCCAAGTTATGCTTGCGGGTGTACCAGGTGATTTTTCTTGGGGTTCTCCTGCTTTCGCACCACCTACTGACTGTCCCGTCTCATTCGGGTTGAAATAATCTTAAAAGGGACGTAAATCATTTCTACAAATATAAAACAAAACGGGAAGTAGGCGAGAAAATAGTGATTTACGATTTAAAATCGCTTGTATCTATAGTTTACTCAAATCTTTTGTTATGAAACTGCACTACCCTCAAGATAAACCATTTTGCATCAGCTCTGCACAAACACTTTTTATATAGCAGCAATCAAAAGGCTATATGTTGATGTTTTCTTACCTCGTGTATTCCCGCGGTGCTGTTTTTCACATCCGCGTTTGGAAGACCAATCCGTGTTTTTTTGTATCTGGATGAACGGTGTGAGTAAGAAATATTGGAGTCCATCAATCTAAGTGTGTTAAGTAATGGTTTAGCTCGAGTTTGATTCCCAGATCGACCGTTATCCGTCCAGATACGCAAATATGGTAGAAATATTTGATAAGCAACAGATTGACGTATTGGATATTTTCCACGCTGATCTTTATCCATGGTGTTTTCAAAAGCCACCAGGGATCCGTTTCAAGATCAAACTCCTTTTCTGTTTGAAATGAGAAGACATGTCCTTGTGGATCCGGACACCCTCTCAATTTTGTAAAACATTCTTATAAAACGCTTGTTCCCTTTAGGAAAATGCCTGGATCCGCGCTTGTCCAGCATGAACCTACGCTGTCTGATTTGGATCCGTGTTATTATTAAAATATGTTTCATTACATTTGATTTAGCAGCATGATCTTGATAAGGCTTCATTTCTGATCTTGACTCACGGCTGTCTCAAAAGCTGTCGGCTAGGCCTGTAGGCCATTAGTCTGAACTTTTTCCATTGGACACCCAGACTCTTTTAACCCTTTCCCAAACAAGACCTGGTTTTGACGTCCCTGAAAAAAGGGTTTGGGAAAACATTGAGACAAAAGAGGAAAATGCTGATACCAGTATTTTCTCCTATGCCTCAATAGTTTCTCTGCTATAATATATACAAATCGTAAATTTAATTACCATTTGGACGCATGTAGCAGCTTTTGAAGTCGACCTACCTAAAATTTTGCCATTTGGGAAAGGGTTTAAAAATGTTGAAACAATAGAAAAAGATTCTTTTGACAATTTGTAATACTCAATATCCACTATAAATTGGTTTTTACGTATTTACACATTGGTAACTACCTAAATCATTCCTATATACCCGAAACTGAAAGTACAAAAGGAAGAGTATCCGGACAGTAAATGAGTATCCGAATTTCAACCTTCAAAAAATCTATCAAGCAAAGGAATATTAGAAAAGTATTGAGTATAAAAAATATGCTAATTTATATGTGTTTCTCAACGTTTCATGATGATTGTTGCATTATCATTAAAAAGGCCAGAAAGGCAGGTAGAACGTTTTTATAAAAGGAAAATATTGTTGGTGACAAAAATTTCTGAAAATAATTTATTTTTCGTAAATAATCTACCTTTCTAGAAACAAATGTAGACTATTGGATAAAACCAATAAAATAAATGCAAGAAATCCCTTCAAATGATATGTTTTCCCATAAAAAGATTCAATAGTTTGTTTTACATGCTGTCGTAGAGGGCCTTTCATAAAGACTTTCACTTCAACCCACACTAAAGAGTAAGAGAGACAATCATGATAAATATTCTTGGCAATACCTTCATGAAAGAAATGCACCCATATACCGCATGTTTACATGTAATAATTGACAGACATGCGTAATAGAGTTGGTGTTTGAATATCGAAGATGAAAACCTTTTGGAGCTCACTATCAAACTGCAATAAAACAAGATGATAATAAAGGTTTTAATCCTAGAATTTAAAGATTGAAAACAAAGACACGGACAACTTATCTGTTAATAGGCAGCTGATATTTGCCTATCTCTTTATAAAACATGTAAACATTGTTTACTAATGTCTTTACCGTCGAAAGTGCTCATCCACAAGCCTTTTAGTTTTAGTAAGCCAAAATAACCCATAATTGGTCATAAACCAAACATCTATTGACTCTAAACGATATAAAATTGGTTTTAACAAGGAAGCAGCCAATTTTCCTTAAAAAAGACCGGAATTTGTTTTTAATATCCGTGTCGGTTGTATCGATGGGTCCGAGTTTGTTTTACCTGCTGGAGGATTTGCACCGTGGTATGTTGCACCACAGCAACTGACCCAATTTCAAATAGTTCTTGTTCTTTTTCTGTACTTTTTATATGGGTTCTTGTAAAGAAAACACTTGAAGCGATACCCGATCCTCCGTGAAACATCAATTTGACAATAATTATGCGCTTTAATAATGATTTACAGACATTCTTACCAAGATTTTTCTCTTTTCGTGCATCAAAGTCAGATTCAGAAGCATATATTTCTCTTACTAACAGATTTTATGAGACAGGATTTTAGGTAAACATTGGCAAAGTTATGTACGTCTTCATCGTAAGTAACACAAAAATCAACTCGGCCGATATTCGTTGTAATTAAAGATAATAAATACTCACTCTTTTTTCCCGCCGTTCAAAATAAAATTGTTTACATCCGCGTTTGGAAGACCAATCCGTGTATTTTGTATCTGGATGAACGGTGTGTCCCTTGCATATGAATATAGAGTAAAATGATTTTTGTAAATTATTTTCTTCTTGATACATAATCTTGAAATCTGGCTAGGTGAATCAACTTATGTGAAGTGTATTTACATGTGTGTGTGTGTGAAATTTAATGCATTCCTTATGGCTAGAAAGTGTAGATTGTTTCAGGGTCTGTAAACCTTAAAACACGTTGATTTCGCCTTCCGTAGTTGAAAATATCCCAATACTATGATACTTTTTGACATCTGAGACGTTATCATACTCTGCCATAGTAAAATCTCTAAGTATGGTGGATAGAAACACCATCTAAAGTGTATTGAAATTACGATTTTTAAATTCCATTTTTGACCATTTTGGCAAGGTATTTCTATCGGAACTTTTTATGTGTTCATCAGGAGATTACTTACTATGTAAATATTACAAAAAAGTTTCTGTTGGTAAAGGTTTTACCTTGGACTACATGTGTGCCCCAATTTCTATTGAATAGATAATTACACGAGGTCTGATTTGCCATTGCTGTCATGCTATGCCCCTCACTTCTTCGCTGAATGGAGATAGATCTATGTCCAAATGGGCGCTATTATGCCTTATGCTATAATAATGCAGTTTTATTATTCTTTTCCGTATTATAAATAGTTCTTGCTTCAAATACCCAATCACTTGCATCCATGCTTTCATATCAAACAAAAAGTAAAAAAAGATGTCTAGTAGAAATCACTATAAGGATATGGTATATTAAATTTTACACCATGGACACTTTGACGAATAAATAGGTTAAAGTAGTTTCATACACGCTGTAAGTGGTTGCCTATTTCGACCGAGAGTCTACTGTCGGTGATCGTCCTATTTGCTATAGCGAGATTCTTCCCGAAATATTTTATTGTTTGATGAGCCTTTGGACTAATATTTTTAAAAACATGTATAATGATACTGCACAAGCGAAGGCAATGTTCAATTTTTTACCGGAATAGAGAATTGAGATCAGAGAATAAGCATGTGTCTTCCGCCACATTAATTGGAGATCGCCCAGATATAGGATTGAACCGTTTACCTTGCCCCATAGTACCATAACCAAGTCTAGACTTATTATTTTAGTATTCACCCGCCCCTTTCGTAGTAGGGAGTCTTGAACAGTCAACATGTCGCAACCATCAAGGTCCGATATTAAACACCGAATCTAGCGAACACGAACTTTTGACATAAAGAAATCTTTAGCTAATATTTTTATACGCCCGAAGGGTCGTATTATGTTATGGCCCCGCTCGTCTGTCTGTCCGTCCGTCTGTCCGTCCGTCCGTTAGCAATTTCTTGTGTGCGCAACCCCTCCTACAGTTTTGATCGGAATTCAATCAAACTTGCCACAATGAATCTCAATGGTGTCTAGTTGTGCATCCCGCTTACGGAATTTAATTAACCCTTTTCGTTCTTGAATTATCTGCCCTTGAATTAGAAAAAATGCCCATTTTCTTGTGTGCGCAACTCCTCCTACAGTTTTGATCAGAATTTGATCAAACTTGCCACAATGAATCTCCATGGTGTCTAGTTGTGCATACCGCTTACGGAATTTAGATAACTGTTTTCGTTCTTGAATTATCTGCCCTTGAATTTAAGAAAAAATGCCCATTTTCTCAAAAATGTCCATTTTCTCCTGTGTGCAACTTCTACAGTTTCAACCAGAATTTAATCAAACTAGCCACAATGAATCTCTGGTGTTTTATTGTGCAAACAAAATTTTGATAACTTTTCATGTTTTAATTATCTGCCCTTGAATCGAAAAAATGGCCAAATTTACTGACAAGCCCATCTCGGGCGTATATGCGCCGCTCTGCGAAGCTCTTGTTATCAGTTAGCACCAGCATGTCAACATTTTCGCTATCGTTCTTTAATATTACTGTAATTCGTCGATCTCCGACGATGGTCTCGCCTAATATAAGCGATATTCTGTTATCTTTCTGAATTTGGCCTCTTTGATTTATGTGCCATTTCCTTTGATGTTACTCATTTCTGAATTGTCGTACAATTTATATATACAGGACCACATACCTAGATCCCGTGTCATTAGTCCCCTACCGGTGTTCACACCGGAGGGGACTATAGGTTTGCCCTCCGTCTGTCCGTCCGTCCGTCCGTCTGTCCGCTCAAATCTGGATCCAGCGATAACTTAATAACTAAGCAAGCGTTTTTGATGAAAGTTGGTATATGACTAGATGGCAATGTGTAGATTATGCACATTATTTTATTTTTGTTTTTCGACTTAAATTGAGGTTGCTATGGTTACAGAAATAGTGAAAATATGGCCAAAAATGGGATCCTGCGATAAGATAATAACTAAGCAAGCTAGTTTGATGAGACTTGGTATATGACTATATGGCAATGTGTAGATTATGCACATCATTTTGTTTTTAGACTAAAATTGTTGTTGCTATGGTTATGGAAATAGTGAAAATATGGCAAAAAATATTGGATCCTGCGATAAGTTAATAAGTAAGCAAGCTAATTTGATGAGACTTGGTATATGACTAGATGGCAATGTGTAGATTATGCACATCATTTTATCTTTGTTCTTTGACGAAAAGTGCGGTTGCTATGGTAACGAAAATAGTGAAAATATGACAAAAAATGGATCCTGCAATAACTTAATAACTAAGCAAGCTAACTTGATGAAACCTGTTTTAAAATGTAAAAAAATATTAAGCCATGTTAGTCAGGGTGGTGATGCAGCAGTATTAATCACCTCCAGTTGGGCATAACATTTCATATGTTTGACAATTATTTTGATGACTTGTTCATCTTAATCTATTATTGATTACCATATTGAGTCAATGTGAAGCCGGTAGGGGACTTTATGTGTTGCATACAACACCAGATACTTGTTCTTTTATGAATCTTCTCCTTGGTCTATTTCATTGTGTGTTTTGCCCAAGACCCGGACACATTTTAACGGCTGTTGCCATGTCAACGTCGGAAGTTTGCGTCATTTGATCGCACTAAAATCTGTGGTAATCTTCAAACTGCAAGCAACTTTTCTGCCCCATGTAAAACCCACATACACTTTTTGTTTAGTTTTTCCCCAAGTCCGTTTAATTGGAGCAGTAAGATAAGAAATTGATTATGGTCATAGTCTTTTAGTTGAGGTGATATTTGTAAAAAGGTAGCTTTTTTCTACATCCAGCGTGTTCAGATCAGGTTGTGCCCAAGTGCGGCCTGGTCTGGATACATGCACCGATTTCACAATTATTACTTGTCACGATGAAGCTATTATGAAACATTGAGTGTAAGTATGAGGGGCGATCCAGAATTAGCGGTATTGGTTTTATGGATTCAATGCTAATCAAGCTACATGTAATAATTTTAACTGCATGAAATGTAATATATCATGTATAAGTCCAGTAAATAAAATCAAAATCGGACTTGAAATAAAAAGGTTACAATGAAACGGGTCCTACGTTCTATATGTGATGATTTTGCCCCTAAACGTCTTTATTTGGCAAAAAATTTCTTCGATACCAGAACACGCAGTCCCTTATTATCGCGAAACAGAAGACATGGAATCCATCACCCAAGTTCTAACCTTCCTCGTACTTGATTGATCTGGCAGTATTCGCTATACAGTCCCATAACTTTCTGTTGACAAATGTCTCTTACGGTCACGCGACGATCTCAAGTAACGGCTTCAGTTGACGTCACGTCCAAGTGTTTTTCAAACTGTAGCAGTTTTGTTCCTTTCTTGAACATTTTTCAACTAAACAAATGTTTAATTCCCACACATGGAATGTTTCGTCGGTGTCGCTCGGAGTATTTTGTACGTTTCAGTCGGTGCATATCCACGTTCTACAAAAGACTTGATAACCGCACGCGTCTTTGAAATACTTTCTACGGATGTTTACGGTTATGGTTGATTTGAACCGCCAAGTAAAACAATCCGTTGTTATCTATAAAGCTGTAAATGACGTCGAAGTTTTGACGGTTGAATGATATGATGTGGTTTCCTATATCCACTACGACGCGGTAAAATTGGCTCGTTAAATAATGTGGAAAATGCGCACTGAGTATGAAAAGGCCCAGTAATTGTACGCCTGACCCGCCTTACCGTATGTTGGTTGCTATGGATTCGAATTTACCGAGACAATTTAAAAACAGTCTTTCTACATCATGTCAAAATATATAGGACTTGCTCTCTGCCAAATTACATCTAGGAAAACAAAAATATTTTAAAGTTAGAGCATCAGAATCGCTTATTCTGGATCACCCCTCATATGCAGGGATTTTGTTACCTGCGAGTCCCGAGTCCCTGACTTTTTTTTCTCAGGACTCATTGAAAAATATTCAGTGAGTCCCAGAATGCTAACATTTTCAATATGTAATCGATGTTGTCTTTCAAAGACTCCTATGTTTCAATATTGGACTCATTGTTTTGGGAACAAGTGGGTCCCAGGACTCATCCACATAATTTGTAACAAAATCACTGCATATACATAGACAGACTGACCTTGTTTGCCACAATTGTCACATGAACACTTGTTTCAGACCAAAGCTATAATAAGTTTTGTTGTCTATAGCCGAACCAGTGAAATGCCTTTCTACATTGAGTACTGACTTTAACCCATCTCACACAAAATATAACATTTTGGCGGCGCCAAAATATATACCGGTAATGCATGATGTAAACGTAAAAAATCATGTTGGGTCGACACACGACGACAATGTGCAATCCAATTCCATGTCGACTTTGAAGCTCAAATAATTAGAAAAGATAGTTAAATCGTCTAAGGAACGCATGATATTTGCCCCATTTATGCGTTTGATTACCAAAAGAAAATAATTGAACAAAAAAGTTTCCCAAAATCGTGATCCCATAGACAGAGTCACACACGGTCGGAGATTTCAATTCAATTACGGAGCCATTTGCTCTGTCTCTGGAGTTTGCATAACGTGTATCTTTTTTTCTCTAGATTCTGAAATAGGATGTTGTTTTGGTGGTGTTTTGTATGTTTCACAAATACATTATGGCCATATTGATTTTGGCATCCTTAGGCAGCTATTATGATAATAGTAAGGTCTATATAATTACCAATCTCACAGAATTTGAGATAATACTTTCTAAATTAGCCTGCAAAATGTTGACGGTTACTTTTAAAGACGTCAGTTACAGCTAAATCAATCTGTATTTAAGGCGTAGGAAAAGATATGCACTAAAATGTTTTCGTTCTCTGTAGCCGTAGGTGTTGTTTCATTTCGAAAGAAATTGATATGCTCGTTTTATCGACATACAATATCTGCAATTGCGAAAAATAAATTGGATTGTGCGATATATTTCTGAGGAAACTTTCAGTCATTTCTCTCTACGAATATTATTTTATTTTTGAAACAGTATCCTTACAAAACATCTAATTAAATTAAGCTTTTGATGCTGATATTACCCAGTTATTTAAAGGACAGCTTGAATCCTCTTGGTACAAACTAAACACCTGATGCCATATTAGTCCTTTTGAACGTATTTCATTTTCGTTTTCAAATTCGTGGATAATTATCTAAACTATACAAAACACTTTCAATAAAAAACAGTATCTGTTACCTTTTCCATGTTAATCGTTTTAATTTAAGGTATCCGCATTTTACACCACTGTGCTTTTTGTACCAGTTTCCGTTTTTTCTGCCCCCTTATCGAAGCATATTGTTTTACTCGTGTCCGTGTGTCTGAAAACTTAACATTTGCCTTTTCTCCAAAAGTAATTGACATACAAAGCTCAAATTTGGTATACAACTTCCAACAATGACATCTATCTGTTCCATGCAATTTGACCCTTCCTTAAGCTCACATATTAACCCTTATCAACCCATTACACGAAAACGTAACATCATAGAACAATGGCCATTTTCGGAGGCATTGGTGTTTCACAAACACAAGATATCGTGTTAGCTTTTCACTCTGTTTACTAGGTGTGAATCATGCCAAACAACCTCGCGTTTCTGCAAATATAGCATCGCTCGCTAAAATATCACATCTACATAATGTAATATTACATAAGTGGGAGAGTTATATGACATTTATACGAAAATATCTATTGGGAAGTGCATTTGGTTAATAGATCCATCATTTTAGTTGGAAAAAAAAATCGGGAGTATTATTAAGAAATTCGGCACAATGATTATCACACGGGAAGAGTATCCATCCCGGGAATTTAATTTTTTATAACATATTTTACGCAGCATAAGTATTTGCCAGGTTTGTCTAAGATAATTACAAATGTATTTCAAATAACATTTTTATTTGTTTGGGCTTATTTTCTTTTTATAAAGGTATCAGTAAATGTGATACTGCACCAAAAATGCATTAAGTACCCTAATATTTATCTTCGCGTATTTACCCATCGGAAGATACCAAACCCCTTGTGCAAATCCGCCATCATCTTCGGAATTTTCAATGACAACAAACACTGACCAGATCTGGAACACTTCGTCTATCGATGTTGCCACGGATGGCGCCTAAATTACACGAAATGTTATGTATCTCGTGACGGGCGGAATACCTTGTTTTTGGACTTGCTTTACAGAAAATGACACCTTATCAAAAGGCCTTTCAGCGAATGTGAATCTACTTGTCTGCCCGTCCGTTCACATTTCTCGTGATCACAGCTCGTCCCAAACGGCTTAACTGATTATAAACAAAATTTACACGAATCATCAACATGGATATTTGCATCAAGTAATTTCCTTGCGTACCGATGTCAAATAAGGTGGATGATTTGGCTGAATGACCCGGTGAGGTATTAGTTCGCTCCTCAAAAGTTTCTATGTGCTAAGAACCACAAGACAATACTAACGTGTAGCTTCGTACAATGGAAGAATTCGCCAGAATCTCGACTCTGTCAGGTTCCCATTAGTACCATGTGAAATGGTATGGTCAACCGTGGGATTAAATTCAAAACACATCTCAAAATGGGTTTTGATTCTGGATTTTACTGTGTGGTTTATTGGGGTTTTACGCCACTTTCAACTACTAAGGTCATATCGCGGCGGCTGGAGCACCTTTCCATGTATTCCTGTCGTTTCTTATACCAGTACTACCACAACACCCTTACCGAGCCTCAAACTGCTTGCCCACATAGGTTCACGATATCAAACCATTGATGGGTGACTTTTTTGTCACTAAGGGTATTTGCCGCGGCCGGGTATCGAACCCGGGACCTCTCGAATGAGAGCCAGATGCGCTACCAACTGCGCCATGGCCGCGGCCTGATTTCAGAGTAATGCATTGAAAATACACCAATCCAAGGAGTATAAAAGATTCAATAAATTGTGAAGAACATATGAATTACGTACAAATAAATTGTATAATGTATCTTTCGGACTCCCCAGAGAAAATCTTTGGTGCGTTTATTAAATAATGTAACGTAAGTAATTCTATCAAATGCAGTTATATAGAGCCTGGGGTTTTGTGTGGAATATGTTAATTCTGTCTAAAACAGAAAAACTGGATATCTAACGACATTGTCATACCTAGACAACAGATGAACATATTTAAAAAAAGGATTAAAATAAAACACTTGCTTATTAGCTCAAAATGCAAGTGGGTAAAATACAAGCATAAATAAGACATAATTATGTGCACCTCACATATAACTTTCTCGGAATTCTCCCACGTTTTCCTTTTGCCAGCGTTATCTGGCCTGAATATTTTCAACCTTTTCGAAAAAGTGAACTGTTCCAATTTAAACTTCTCTAAACTTAAATGGACGTTGATAAAATTAGGATATGTGTTTTGCCGAAAAAATGGGAGAAAATGATGATAAACAGCATTTTCTTCTTATTTTTCAATGTTTCTCAAACCTTTTTATGGACGTCAAAACCAGATTTTGTTTAGGAAAGGGTTAACGAATACATAAGATTCTTGAACTTCTCTTTTTCACGCGCACAGAATTACAGGGTGTTTCATGATGTATCATAATCTTCCCCTATTCTATATACTCTACATCTATACTATCGAAAAATATTGATGTATAAAACTTCAACATTTACGATCTATTCCACAACGCCTTTTTGATTTTTTTTTTCAATTTTTAACTCGCATCATGGTGAGATTTTGTAATATTTACCGCTGTTTCCGTCAAACTTTGCGTTGTGTGCATCCTAGTTTGATTGTCTTGATGAAATTTTGGACCAGTTACACACCGTTCATCCAGATACAAAAAACACGGATTGGTCTTCCAAACGCGGATGTAAAAAAACAACACCGTGGGAATACACAAGGTTAGAAAACATCAACATATAGCCTTTTAATTGCTGTTATATAAAAAGTGTTTGTGCAGAGCTGACGCAAAATGGTTTATCTTGAGGGTGCTGCAGTTTCATAACAAAATATTTGAGTGAACTATAGATACAAGCGATTTTAAATCGTAAATCACTATTTTCTCGCCTACTTCCCGTTTTGTTTTATATTTGTATAAATTATTTAACTGGTTTCGATCAAATATCTCTTCTAAATAAGTTTTCGACATCTACGGAATAATTCTATACCATTCATCAAACTGGAAAAAAAAATTGGGGTGTCTAAAGCCATGTTTAAGAATTAGCCTAGTTTGCTTCAAGGTACAACTTACCACGGATGTTGATACCACACAACACGGTGAATTAGCACCATGGTATGTTGCACCATAGCAACTGACAGTATCCGATTTCAAATAGTTCTATGATTAATATGCGCATGCGTGAAATATGGCGGCCAGGTTTTTGAGCACTGAAGAAAAAAATTGAAAAATCATCAATTAATCGTTTTATGTGGATCAAATTATTATGAACTATTGTGGGAATAGCAGCAGAATAGTGTAAGCAGATGACAAACCAAAAAAAGGTCGTAGTAAACAGGAAAAAACAGGAAAAACGATCTTTACCATCTCCAGACAATGTAAATAAGCAGCCTGAGAAGAAATCAACGGTAACCAAAATGGCGGCACAGGGCAATAACGGCAATAACGGGCAAGTACAAAACTGTATAAACAACCCATGGTATATTCAACCTACTAATATGGCATCTATGAGTTTGAGTTTATTGGGGTTTTACGCCGTTTTCATCTACCAGGGTCATATCGCGGCGGCTGGAGCACCTACCCATGGATTCCTGTTGTTTCTCAAACCAGTACTACCACAACACCCTTACCGAGCCTCCAGCTGCTCGCCCACTTAGGTTAACGATTTCAAACCCATTGGTGGGTGACAATTTTGTCAGAAAGGGTATTAGCCGCGGCCGGGTATCGAACCCGGGACCTCTCGTATGAGGGTCAGATGCGCTACCAACTGCGAACAGTTATAATAACTATCAAACTCCTGTCGGGACATTTTACACACCCCAACAACAAACGTTTTTGCCGCAGATGCAGTGTCAGTCGCCAAATCAGCCAAATCAGCAGTCTGATATGGGCATACAGGTTATATTGTCCAGGATTGATGCCCTTGATAAACGCCTTGAAAAATTGGACTCTATTGAAAAGCAGATTTCTACCCTTTCCCAACAAATGAGTTCGATGGAGTGTCGTATGTCAACCTTAGAGCGTATCGAGAAGGAATCGAAACTCAAAATTACTGAACTTGAAAATTCTCGCTCCTTTGATAACCATGTTTTGGATGAAATAAAAAGTAAACAAAAGCAGCTTGATGTCCATCTGAAGGAAGAGGGTGCGAAGGTCGATTCTTTATCGGACGAATATTCCAAATTAAAAACCATGAAGGATGATATTGTCGATTTACAGGCCAGATCTATGAGGGATAATTTACTGTTTATGGGCTTTAAAGAGTGTGAAACGATTGAATCCAGGAGAAGTGAAAACTGCAATGAAACTATACTTGATTTTTGTCACGATGTTTTGAAAATAGAGAATGCTCACGAATCGATTAAAATAGAACGGGCGCACAGGATCGGCAAATTTAACCGTCAAAAGAGTCGCCCAATCGTTGTGAAATTTAACCACTTTCCCGATAAAATGTTGGTGAAAAGCAGGGCTTTTGATTATTTGAAAAACTCTGACTACAAAGTAGCCGAGCAATACCCGAAAGAAATTCAGGAAAGGAGAAAAGTGCTTGGTAGTGTGATGAAAAAAGCCCGGGACGCGGGCAATACAGCATCTTTGTCCTACGACAAATTAAACATTGAGGGAAAAGTGTACACGGTTGAAAACGTCGATAAATCGGGTTTTACTTAGGGGTGTATAAATGAACAGTTAACGTTTATCCAGTGGAATGTACAGGGGTTAAGGTCAAAATTGAACGATTTAGATTTTCTAAATTACATTTCATCTTACGATATCTTACTCTTTACCGAGACTTGGCACGCAGAAAGTACAAATTTAGCTATTCAGGACTTTGATTATTTTAGCTGTCCGCGTCCAAAATTCAATAAGAGAGCGAAAAGGGATAGCGGCGGAGTTGTAGTCTATTACAAAGAACATCTCAGCAATTATGTTGAGAAAATACACTTGAATAGTAACGGTATTTTTTGGTTCAAGATATCGAAAAATATTTTATTTTTTGATCAAGATTTGTACTTCTGTCTCTGTTACATTCCACCGGAGGATTCAAACGTTTACAAAAATTCCAAATCAAATCTTTTTGAATATGATTTTTTTGATTGTCTAAATGATGACATTAGAAAGTATGAAGATCTGGGTCACGTGTTTCTGACTGGCGACTTTAATGCTCGCACGGGAGAAGATTTAGACTATGTGCCGAATATTGGGTTAAATCGTTTTATTGATTTACCTTTAGATGATTGTTCATCTTTACCTATTCGAATTAACAAAGATAAAATTGTAAATAGATTTGGTAACAAATTGTTGAGTTTATGTAAGGAAACAGGGTTGTATATTATGAATGGTCGATTAGAAAAGGGAGATAATACATACAATGGTTTATGTAGAAATAAACCAGTTAGCAGTACTGTCGATTATCTATTATCTAGTCACTCTAATTTTCATTGTGTAAAGAATTTTAATGTATTACCTATGAGTGAGTTTTCTGACCACTGTGCACTCTCATTTCATTTCAATTCTCATTCAAATACTTCTATTCGTATGAATGGAAATGAATATACTGATATGATAATTTGGGATACTTCCAAAAAGAATGATATTTTGCACACTTTGTCAGAAAAGTCACACATACTTGATTCTTTAACTCACCGTCTGTCAACGAATGAAATTAATATAGACGAGTGTATGACTGAGTTCTCACAATTTGTGTACGATGTTTCTTACACTTATTGTGGTAAAACAGTGTATAATGGTATTTCTAAAAAAAGAAATAACAAAAAAGCAGAATGGTTTAATGAGAATTGTAAATTATCAAAACGCAAATTTTTTGAGACCAAAAGAAAATTTACAGAGGAACCTTCAGCCACGAATAAAATATTATTTTTGAGAAGTAGAACTGAATACGCACAAATTAAACGTAAATCTAAACGATTATTTTATCAAAAGGAAAGCCTTAGATTGAATAAATTAAGTAAGGAATCACCACGGAAATTTTGGAAACATATCAACAAATCAAGAAATACTGCGTCTAATAATAATGATGTACCATTAAATGATTTTGCGGACCATTTTTCAAATCTTTCTAATAATCATTCGCCAAATAATGTTCCTGATAGCGGAGAACCTGACATTACTTTTGTTGAGGAGTTAGACCGCCAAATTACAATTGAAGAAATTGAAAAGGTTTTAGTTTCCTTAAACAGAAACAAAAGCTGTGACTTAGAAAATAATGTGGCAGATTTCTTTATCGATTGTAAGAGTTTTATTTCTCCGTATTTATGCACTATTTTCAATAACATATTTGATTCTTGTACTTATCCCGAGTCTTGGACAAAAGGTGTTATTGTCCCTATATTCAAAAAGGGTGACCGTAATAAACCGGAGAATTATAGAGGCATTACATTGATAAATATTACAGCCAAAATATTTTCATTGGTTTTGAGAAACCGTATTAACAATTGGTGCGAGCACCAACATATTTTCACAGATAGTCAATTTGGATTTCGAGATAAGCATTCCACGGTTGATGCAATATTTATTTTGCACTCGATTATTCAAAAGATATTGTCACAAAACAAGAAACTATGGTGTGTTTTCATTGATTATAAACGTGCTTTCGATACAGTAGATCGAGACTCACTTTGGCACAAGCTCATACAAACTGGTATTAGCAGCAAAATGGTAAACATGGTTAAAAGCATATATTCTAAGGTTCAGTCTTGTGTTAAACTTTCAAATAGCACCGATATGTCTCACTTCTTTGATGTTTCGATTGGATTAAAGCAAGGGGAGCCTCTTTCGCCACTGCTATTCATACTTTTTATTAACGATATAGTTGATAATTTAGACTTTAATTCATTAACGGAAACAGATTTCGAACTCTTATCAAAATATCTTATTCTCTTTGCAGATGACTTGGTTATATTTACCACTGATCCAGTTAGTTTACAGTCTCAAATAGACAGTATATATCATTACTCAGAAAAGTGGGGTCTTGAAATAAATGTTTCTGAAACTAAAGTCTGCATATTCGAAAAACGAAAATCCAATAAAACTGAAACGTTTACTATAAATGGTGAAATCATTGAAATTGTTGATTCTTTTACATACCTTGGGATAAAATTCCACTATACTGGAAATCTCAAAGAAGCTACTCGTAATTTATGCGATCAAGCGTCGAAAGCTTACTACAATCTGATGAAAATTTTTGATAAAGTGCCACTGGATATTAGAACTAAACTCTCTCTTTTTGATTCACTTGTTGTTCCTATTCTCCTATACGGATCTGAAGTTTGGGGCGTATATAATTTCAAAGAAGTCGATAAGTTGCATTACAAGTTCTTGCGAACTTTATTAGGAGTAAAATCACAAACACCAACATATGCGCTCTTAGGTGAATTTGGTAGATTTCCTCTGTCAATTCTCTGTAAACAAAGGTCTCTCAAATTTTGGTGCAAAATTATGAAAAATGAAAATGTTGTGTTACATCAGATGTACGAGAACCAAGCTAATATTGCTGGAAATAGTTGTTGGTACAAAAGGATTATATCTATCATAGACCATCTTGGACTAACGCATATACATAGACATTATAATAATGAATCTAATAATTTCGCTGTTCTTAAATGCAGACTACATGATCAATTTATCCAGGAATGGCATAACCAAATAAATAACCTTTCGAAATTATCATCTTATCGTCTATTTAAAACAAATTTCTGTTATGAACCTTACCTAGATAAGGTCCAAAACAAAAATTTGCTACAGTGTTTAGCTAAGTTTAGACTTAGTTCCCACGAATTGTCAATAGAGACTGGTCGTTATAGTAACATTCCAAGAGAAGAAAGATATTGTACTATTTGTAATAGCGGTGTAATTGAATCAGAATATCATTTTCTTTTGACTTGCCAAAAATATGCAGATGCAAGAAAGAAATATTTGGGTAATATACGATGGCCAACTATTAATATATTCGCCCGTATTATGAAGAAAACTAATACGAAAACTATATTGAATATCTGCAAATATATCAAAAACTGCTTTGAAATGCGTGAAAATTTCCTTTCTTTAAACAATACATAGATTATATCTATATACATATATTGAAGTTCATAAACCTACTCACTCCTTATTTGTATTGCATGTAACATGTTTCTATTCACTCACATGTGTGTTATAATATTGTTGAAAGTCTTTGCCATATTTCATTTTTTGTTTGTAAATGGCCAAAGACGTTGTATAATGTCGATATGCCAATAAATGAATGAATGGTTCTTTTTCTATACGTTTTTTATGGGTTCTTGTAAAGAAAACACTTGAAGCGATCCCCGATCCTCCATGAAACATCAATTTGACAATAATTATGTGCTTTAAAAATAACTTACATACATTCTTACCAAGATTTTTCTCTTTTCGTGCATCAAAGTCAGAATCAGTAGCATATATTTCTCTTACTAACAGATTTTATGAGACAGGATTTCAGGTAAACTTTGGCAAAGTTATTTATGTTTTCATTGTATGTCACACAAAAATCAACTCATCCGATATTCGTTACAATTAAAGTCTTTTAAATACTCACTCTTTTTTCCCGCCGTTCAAAATAAAATTGTTTAGGATGGTCCTCTTGGGTACCACGGTACTTAATGGCGATCGGAAACATCAATAATGTATGGAGACACGAAATCATTCCATGTTTTCTTTTTCTATAACAATCCAATGCAGCCGAAATATAATAAAAGTAATCACTGAAGATTAGACTAAATGATTTTGCTTTAATTTTTGCTTATACACGCAGTAGTATGTGATACTTCGTCCGCAAATGATCACTGTTTTGAAAACCGCGGAACCGTAAAAAAGCGGACTACTATACATCCGCGTTTGGAAGACAAATTCGTGTTTTTTGTATCTAGATGAACGGTGTGCAGTTAGAGAAATGGGTTATCTAGGATCAAAAACTAGGTCGCAGGGCCAAGTCTAAGCAAAACATAATCACGGTGGAGATTGTGCATCATGGGATGGATAACGAATACGGACAAACTAATCTCGATTCTGGTAAGATATTTTGCAATAACTTCCTTATTTTTGCGTCTATCTTCAAAAGGTTTGTTGCATGTACCCGCCTCACCGATCTCTTTCATCGGATGTATGACATAGATAACTCATGGTACCTTTTTCGAATATTGTCCCAACCGACCAGAAAGCGAAATGGTAACGAATACGGCCAAATTAACCACGCTTGAGGTAGGAATTCGTGCAATAACTTTCTTATTTCTGCGTCAATTTTCATGTGGTTTGATGCATGTACTCCATCCTACTGAGCCCTTTTCTCAAATGTATTACTTATCTGGAAACTCCTTGTACTTTTCTCAAAAAGCGATCCCAAAGGACTAGGAAAATGGCCTGAATTTTTTGTCGTTTTTCTGGTCGGTTGGGATCAATTTTTGGACAAAGAACAAAGATTTAACAAACAAGTCATATATTTGGGGAAAGAGCTCAGAAATGCGGGGTACATGCAACAAGCTGCTTGAAAATTGACGCAGAAATAAGAAAATTATTGCACAATTTCTTACCTGAAGCGGGGCAAATTTGTCCGTATTCGTTATCCATCCCATCATGCACAATCTCCACCGTGCTAATGTGTGCACTCTAGAGGCCATAGTTTTGCCCAATTAACCCGAGAATAAATTATTGCAGTTTCTCTTTTTGTCTCAATATTTTCTTTCCCATATTTTACACAAATTCTATCTTTAATAACTTTCATTGTGTCATTTGTGGCAGTTTTGAAGAGGATTCCCCTAGAATTTTGCCGTATGGGAATGGGTTAAGTAAGGGATGCCTGTTATGACCGTACATAGAGAGTAGTCTGCACCAGCCCACAGGTACTTCGTCCATATTCATTTGTATAAGATTGTAGTAGATCTATTTTATATTATCATGTATGTATCCACCAATAATTAATCTAAAAACATTTAGCCTAGTCCCTATGTACCAACCCGCGTCTATTTGCCAGGTACTTTGAGGAATATCCCCCTGGTGACATGTGAAGCACTTCCAGGTGGCTTTGTGAGAAGACCGCATACCCCCAAAGCTGTATTCCACCGCTCTTAATTTTGAAAGAATTCCATGGACTTGTCACGTAGAACCACAGTCTTTATTTTTGCCATTGTGATCTTCTCCCCACATCATGTAGCTCCCTTTTCCTTCGTCGGGATGGGCTCACATTCTGTTTAAACAACATTGAATTGCGAAAGGTTATTTTTATTCTGTATGTATGAAATGAAAAAAATAACTTATAACTAATGAAAGTGCCTGCATTTTAAACAATTGATTAACAATACTTACAACAAACATCTTTGTGTCCCAGTTGGGATTGATATATATGTACAAAAAGTCCTTGAAAATATGTGAATTTGAAATAAGTATGCATACGAAATGGCTTAGATGATCAAATATCCCTAATATGAGTAACTTGACTTCGGTATTATCTTTAAAAACACTTACATACAAATGAACACAATTTGACAGTAGCGACTGTAATATTATTGCTGTCTGTAACACATGGCTTTGTTTGATACCATTAAGGAATTTCACAGACGAGGAGTCCGCCCTCTTATTTCATAGATAAGATTGACATGAATTCATTGGGGATCGTATGGTGGTTTGTTATTTCCACGCTTGAGTTTTTGATTTCACGAGAAAATATCGTAGTAATACTCGTTTAGAATGTATCCATATTATAACAACTTGTGCTGGTACACGGCTTACTGCGTTTTACGGAGTCTGTCAGCAATAGTGCGGCGATTCTAAGGTCCTAAAGTTCAAATTGATTTGCCTCTGACCGCGGCATCTAGCACGCAAGTTCTGCTATTAAAGCGGATTACCTTTTTACATCTAAATGAACATACATTCCATTTCATAACATTCCAATTTCTTTTTTTAAGTATGTCTTGATGCATAGATTGGTTATTCTAATGCGACGAAATGCTATCAATTTTTTTGAAGTTGTTATTTAAAAGCGAAAAATACGCCTTTAGGTTGGAATAGAAATGACAAATTCCATCTGAACTGTTGTCCACAACAATTTGTTTAATTTTAGCACAAAAAATATATATGTTTCTCATAAACGGTTCAAAATTTTGTCTTACAATTTTCAGAATTTTCGTAAGAAAATCAGCTCTTTCAGAAAAAAGTAAAATACATGAAAAATAAATGTTAGATGTCGCTTTTACCCAAAATACATATTTTAATTTAATGACTTTAATTAATAAGATAATCGTGCATTCGTCCTTTTCTCACATCGAAAGGGCATACAATGTGACCTCAATATTTCAAAAATTAAGCCAAAGCCTCCTACACGTGATTCCTCATTTAACATCTCCGGAGCGCCACCAATGGCCTCCTCTCCCAGAGTAGCAAAGAAACAGTCCTTAGGACGGAAATCACTGAGATTACTCAACATTAACTTCCAGAGTGTGAAGAAAAAAGGCAGGATGTTAGAATCTATCATTGACGCATGTGAACCAGATGTCATTATAGGCACAGAGACTTGGCTTGATTCTACTATATCTTCTTCGGAGTTTTTATCAAATGACTTGGACTATGACATCTACCGGAGAGACCGACCAACTGACGCTCATGGCGGAGTCCTTATTGCTTCGAAAAATGAACTGATGCTTAGTGACATTCGAAAAAGTGAGTCAACTGAACTAATCAGCGGGACAATCAAGGTCGACAAGCAAAAGACTGCCATCATTGCCGCCTACTACAGACCGCCCAATAAAGTTGACCCAGCCTACCTATCCGCCTGTGAAGGAGAATTTGCTTCCTTAAGGAATAAGAACAAGAATGCAGTACTAATAATAAGGTGGTGTTTTTTAACCTGCCAGATATCGACTGGACAGAGCTTTCCATCAAAGGTACGCAATACCCGCGACGCATCAACGAGACATTTCTTAACATTGTTGCCGACAACAGCTTGGAACAGCTAGTGGACTTCCCCACCAGAAAGGATAATGTGCTTGACTTGATCCTGACCAGCCATCCCAGCTTCAAACAGAAATGTAAACCGATGCCTTCAATTGGGAACAGCGACCATGATATTGTACTGTATGACACCACATTGACACTAACTCGTCCCAAACCTGCCAGAAGGAAGATACTATTGTGGAAAAAGGCCAACATTGCCGGCATCAAGGCTGAAATCAACTACTTTTCCTCACAGTGCCAAAATCTCCAAGATGTCAACAAAATGTGGAACGAGTTCAAGACAATGACGTCATCCACAATGGAGAAACATGTACCCAGCAAATTGACCTTGGCCAGGCATTCTCTACCATGGATGAACACAGACATCAGAAGAGCCATAAAGAGAAAGCAAAGAGCTCACAAAAAGGCTAGACATGCCATGAAGAAGAGAGACCTGGATCGATACAAACGACTGCAGAAAGAAGTTAAATTCAAGTTACGAGAATCCAGCAAAGTATTCATGGAAGAAGTAGTGAGTGAGGACTACCAGGAAAACCCAAAACGCTTCTGGTCATTTATCAAGGGCAAGAAACAGGAATCATCGGTGTGTCACCTCTCAAATCCAAGGATGGCTACCTGAAAAGCGACAGCAGCAGCAAGGCTGAGATCCTCAATGAGCAGTTTCAGAGTGTATACACTATGGAGGACAACAGTCACCTCCCGGACAAAGGTCCAAGTCCATATCCAGCTATGGGAAATATAACAGTGGATCAGAAGGGAGTCAATAAGCTACTCAAAGGACTGAACTCTCATAACGCCACAGGCCCTGATGATATCCCATCATATATTCTGAAAACTGCGGCAGATGAATTGACCCCGATACTCGCCAAACTGTTCCAACTATCGATCAACACGGGTGAAGTCCCGCAGGACTGGAAGGATGCTTTGATAGTACCAATCTATAAGAAAGGAGAAAAACAGTCAAGCTAACTATCGCCCCGTTTCGCTTACGTCCATTACATGCAAACTACTTGAGCACATAGTGCACACCACCGTAATGCGGCACCTTGATAAGCATAACATACTTTGTGATAACCAGCATGGCTTCAGATAGAAACGATCCTGCGAAACCCAACTTATTGTGACTATTTAAAACATTTGCAGAAACATCGCCAATGGAAACCAAGTTGATATCATCCTGCTCGACTTTGCCAAAGATTTTGATAAAGTTCCCCACTCAAGACTTCTACACAAACTAGACTTTTACGGTGTACGCAGCAACATCAACAAGTGGATTGAGTCATTCCTGGTCGGGAGAAAGCAGCAAGTAGTTCTAGAAGGTAGCCGTTCAAGCCAAGCAGACGTACTGTCAGGCGTCCCTCGGGGCACAGTGCTCGGACCACTTCTGTTTCTCTTGTACATTAACGACATGCCGGATTGGACAAAACACTCAGACACCAGACTTTTTGCTGATGATAGCCTACTGTACAAGTCAATTACATGCCCAGGAGATGCAGCACAACTGCAAGAGGACCTCACTGCTCTTGGAAACTGGGAGAGGACATGGCAGATGAGCTTTCACCCTGCCAAATGCTCCGTAATCCACATCCCACCGAAACGCAAGAAGGTCATCACATCCACTTACAAGCTTCATGGACATGTCTTGGATACTGTAGAATCCAGCAAGTACTTAAGCGTCACCATCTCCAACAACCTGACCTGGGACACCCATATCCAAAGCGTTGCAGACAAGGGGCACAGAACCGTTGGCTTCCTGAGACGTAATCTTAGAGACTGCACTATTCCAGTCAAGAAGGCTACCTACACCACACTAGTGCGACCAGCCATGGAGTATGCATATTCAGTCTGGGACCCTACCAGCAAAAGTCACACCACGTCTTTGGAACAAGTGCAACGAAGGGCGGCCCGTTATGTCTTCAACAACTACACGGACCGCACTCCCGGATGTGTCACCATAATGGTTCGGGACCTCCAATGGGACAGCCTCGCTGAACGTCGCAAAAACATTCGACTAACAATGATGTACCGAGTTGCCCACGGCCTAGTAGACATAGACCGAAATACCTACCTCCAAGCCGGCGATACCCGTACTCGAGGTCAACATCGCTTCTTCCAAGAAAGAACCAACCACCCAGTATACAGAGACTCATACTTCCCCAGGACGGTCAAGGATTGGAACACTCTTCCGACCAGCACAACATCTGCGAGATCACTGGAATCGTTCAAGCACAGCCTGACATCCAGCTCTCCAGTGGTGCTCCCGTAGAAGACAACAGACTGTACATAGTTTTAAATCCTGGTTTTAACCTGTAGATAGAGATTTCCGTGGGGCTTGTTGTTTTATTCTCGGGACACAGTTAACGCAGAACCAATTACGGCAGAATACTTGACCCGGTTCTTACGTGGAAGAAGAAGAAGAAATCACCGTCTATCATCACCACCGGAAATAGATTACCAGCGAATCGAGAGTATGAATTAACGCATGGCGAGTGGTAAGTGTTGACCTCTGCCATTGGGTTATTATTTTGTACAGGATAACCAGTGCATGTAAGGTAAAATGTAAAATAATTAATATAACGGCTCTTATTTTATCCTGTGTATCAAAATAACTGCATTCAGACATTTTTCGTTGCTTGGCATTGGAGATAATCGTGTCGCGACAACACATGTTTTATCGGGATAACAAGATTGTGTTTCGGGTTTGAAGTCCATTCCCTACTCTTAATACCATTTTGCCTTATCTAACATGTCTTTCGTATGTTGATTTGACATGATGCTGTACCTAATTACTGAAACAAAAATGTTTGAGGTATACGGCGAATAGTTGTTTGTTGGTATTTTTTGAACGGCGAAAAGTCGTTATGTGTAAATGAAATTTACGTCGTATATTTCATTTCTTTTTAAAATCAATAAATGAATTATAACACAATCATGATAGTTATCAGTGATTGTTTTCAACAAAAGCTCGGGAGTTATTGGCCCCTTCCCTCTCTCTGTGGGATATACTTTTATGATATCTAGTGAAATATTTATGATTATTATTCGAGGAGTCCGGTAAGTCGCTGCGCTCATTCAATTTCGTCTAAAAACAACAACAACAAACACACTTAATCTATGATCCAACCTTTCAAATATATTATGAATATTTTTCAAAGAATCATTTTCACAAATTTCCTGTATAATCTAGTGACACCAGTGTTTATATTTTTCTCATTGATATTAATGTGACATTTAAAGATGAGCGCTTAAGGGTCATTGATCTTTTGGCACCGCATTAGCTCGTGAAATATTAATCTTTTCGCTAACATTACCAATTGTTACAGTTCTGCCCTGTTCCCGACAAATGTCTGGAATAAGAGTAGTTCTACAATCAATTGTTTGCAGTTTATGTCCATAAAAATATCTGACTCGTATTTCTTCATTATGGTGAATGTTTATCATGTGATGAATTAAGGTCTCGAAGTCAGAAGGCTTCTCGCGACAGTAATAGCATTTGTATGTACCCATCATTCACCTGTCATAAAACTGACAGTATTCAATATATGGTATGTACGTTGCTATGTTAGTGTAATGAAACTAATAAGTAATATTTCAGTCATGTACACAATAATATTTTTGTTCTAAATCAAAATCATAGTTATCCGTCGCTTCACAAGATTATTGAAAAGTTAGCTTAGGTACCACGAGTTGGTTGGAAAATAGCGTCAGATTGAAATACAAAATCAAAGTGTACGGTTCTAAGGAATGATCTATGTTTTAGAAAAGAAAATAAGAAATATGTCTACACCCTGTAAACCCCATTTCTCTATATAAAGTCGGGTTTCATGGTAATAAATAGTACAATCATATTAACGTGAAACGCCGAAAGAAGCTTTATATTTATCTTTGACTGTATCAGCAGTGGATCCATTGCTGAGATTATATAAGTCTAAAAAGACCACACTACTTAAAATCAATATTATTGAGCTGTTCGACCATACGATTAAACAATTCATATATATGGATTGATAGAGAATGCTAAATGTACTCTCCCGTACAGCTAGTGAATATAGGCTAGTCGAAAAAGCGTTAAGGTTGTACGGGGCCCCTGTGGCTAATCAGTGCACTTTAAGTGGGCTGCGGTTTTTCATCGTGACACTTTCTACATCTACAATTTAAACGATTTTCGTTAACTTTTCACCGTACACATGTTTTTGATAATTCAACTATAAGCCGTACACATCATGTTATATCCGTCGTACACATCTCACATTTTACTTGGCTAAACATGTTGCTCAATTCCTTGATTTTGGTTTATAATTTCTACGATACTTTCATGTTATATATGTTCTCCAGCTCAGTACTCAAAAACCCGAAAATAGCCGCATATATTTCAGATAAATTGGTTGTAAACGGCAAAAGCATGCTTTGTTTATGGTACCAGTCGTCAGATCATCGCTCCCTAAATCCATACGTCTTGACAACTAAGAAAACGATTTACTTACAACAAAAGTTTAATTTATCCGCCATGTATGTACATTAAAAGATTTTTAAACATTTCAACGAGTTATCAAATTTCGTGTCAGTCAACTCTCGCTTCGCTGGTGACCTATTTCCGGCGGTGATGATAGACAGTGCACATGACCGTTTAAATTCACCCCCTCGAAACAAATAATTATACCCCCACAACAAAGTTATGGGGGGTATACTGGATTCAGGTTGTCCGTCCGTCCGTCTGTCCGTCCGTCCGTCCATGGACATAATTTTGTGTCCTCTTCTCCTCCCACAGTTTTTGACCGATTTTGCTGAAATTTTAGCAGGTTGTTTCCTATCATATGAAGTTGTGCACCTGCAATTTTCATCTTAATCCAGGCAGTAGTTTCAGAGTTATGCCACTTTGAACTTTAGCACTTTTTCAGTGACAACGCGCTAGTGGGGGGTATTCGTCCGCTTTGCGACAGTTCTAGTTGTAAGTGGCAACGGCGGGGTATTACGTGACACCAAATGCTGAATAGTTTTATAATCCTTTTATAAATGACCGGTGTAAAAAGATTGCGGAAATACAGAATTTTGCTGGATGTGGCATCAGCTGATAGAAAAGTTATATTGACGACCAAGAAAATTCTTAATTGGTTGTCAATAGCTTGCTTATCATCTGAGTTTTAAAAGGATCTACCACATCCAATTCCCGTGTTTTCCGTCTTCTGTGCTTCAAACCTAATTTAAATGGGTTTGTTATTAATTGGATAAGACTACATGGACCATTTTCTGTAATTGATGCGTCCCTTGGTTTATAGCCTTGGTTGCATCGATTTGTTGTTTATCCTGGTGTGAAACCTGTAACTTGAAAAACAAGAACTAAAATAACGTAGATTCCAATAACCGTTGAAGAAAAGGGCAATGGGCGAGAAATATTGAATCCGTCATTTTTAACAAGACTGTTAGAGGACTGTGTTAATAACGGATACATCTCTGTCAGATTGCAGATAGTGTTATCTAAAATAAAATACCGGAGTATGTAATCTGAAAAGTTATGTTACTTAACATATGAATTAAAAATATTGCAAACTTGAATTAATTCTACAAAAGCCTGCAACAAGTTTCTTGAAATCGCATTGCTTGTATCAGGGTACAGTTTTAAAGATGACTGTACACTTATTAGATTCTATTCCGTCTCCCAAAAGTAATTTAAAATAGAAAGATTTTAGTAAAATCGCTTACTATAAATGGACAGAATAACATACAAAATATTCTCTTCAATAATTCGCGAATATAATTATGTTGAGAGCAAGGGACTGACTTAACGTAGTCCAGCTCTGTGTTAAGGTAGTCAAACCATAATAAGATTCACACGACGCCCCTCCCCCAAACAAAAAACAACATTCCAGCGTTTTGTGAATCTCAATAGGGTTTGATTACCTTGACACGGGCTATGATGACCTTGCATGTCTACAATGCAACATGTAGCCTATCCTCACGACTTTTTACAGATAACGTTATCAAACGGTTGGCCGTAAAGTAATACCAAATATAAAATCTGATAACATTTCAATTGTCTTTAAAAATCACGTACCTTTCTTGAGAAATGAAATAATCTTTAGGCCAAAAGTTTTGTCCAGTTTTGATTCATGATAAAACAGTCAAAACTAGAACTCCCGGAAAGTGACTTGACCGCGCAAGCTTTCTCAACAAAATAGGACAATAACTCTCAAAATAAGGTAGACTTATGTTCTTTATACATTGCACTTTTCGTTAGAGAGATCTATTTACACATGAAGTTTCGTGATCATAACTACCTTACTTTCAGAGACATGGTCCCGACAAAATAAAACAAAAAAGGGAATAATGAGTGCATGTCGTATTGCAATGTAATACTGGAGTCCCCGACCGCGGATAGCACTAAGCCTTTCTAAAATAAATCTCCTACTTACTAGATCTTTAAGCGTACAAAGTTTGAAGTTGCTAGATATGTCCTGGACAAAACTTTATAGATAATAAAAAAAGGGCAATAACTCAAAAAGTAGCTGTGGCGGAGAAACGATTCTTGAACAGAAAAAATTTAAACATTGTGAATTTAATGGTTCAAAGTTTGATGGTTATGCCCAATTTGGCGGAGCTGGGAATAACAGGATCTACAAACACTATTTATATGCGATTCCATGTTCATTTGTGAGTCAAAAAAGGCACAAAGGTGTCTGACAGACTTCACCGATTATACCTCGGAACTGCCAACTTTAATTGACATATTTTTTATTTCATTCGAATGTTTTTGGGTGCAAAGACAACAAGTTAAGTGTTATCTGCGATGCGCTTGAGCATGTTATGGTTCATCCAATCAGTGATTTCGTTCAAACATAACTCAACACGCCGGACAGCTTCGTCCCTCTGGTTTGAATGAGAGGTAAAGCTGAAAGTCGTCCGCATAGAAATGGTGTTCAACGTCATGCTTTCTGCAGATTATGCCGACTGGCATTCATGACATAATTCTTAGGCCCGAGCACAGAACCGTGGGGAACACTGTATTTTATGAGTACTGGGTCTGATAAAACACCGTTTATGTAAACAGATTGATGTCTGTCCGTTATGCTAGGTTCCCACTGCCGATCAAATTAACTCGATCAAACCTGACCCAGCGGTCGAGTACCGGTCGACGTCGGTCGGCAAGGGTGATCGGGATAAGTCGAGATGGTCGAGTTTGGTCTGCATCGATCGGTAATCCTGCCAACTTGGTTTGACACGTCAAAAAATCCGTGTAGCGGTCGAGTAGAAAACACATCGGGAAGATGCTCGAGTATCGATCGTATAAAAGATCGAGCTGATCGACAATCACTCGAGTAGAGATTGTGTGTGCTCGAGTCGATATCTTTTACCGGGATTTGATTGGATGAACAGTTGCAGCAGAAGTCGAGTTGATCGAGAATGCGTTCGGGAATAACTCGTACAAGTCGAGGTGATCGAGTGCTTCCAACTACTCTATGGCAGCGGATGAACTCGATCTACTCGATCGCTTAAGTGCACTCGATCAATCCCGACCATATGACTTCTTCTCGATCTCTAGTCGATCAAACCCGACCTCTTCATCCGATTTGATTGAGTGAACAGATGAATCAGAGGTAGAGTTGATCGGGATGTGGTCGGAAATTACTCGAGTACAAGTCGAGGTAATCGAGTGCACGCTCGGTGCAGGTCGGAATACAAACTATCTACCCGATCACACTCGATCTCCAGACCCGACTGATTCACGACAAGGTCGATCTTCTACCCGATCAATACACAATCGCTTCTCAATCATTTTTGTACTCGATCACACTCGACTGTTTTTGCATGTCAAGAAAACTCGAGTAGGAAGCCCGAGCGATGCAGATAAATTTTGATCATCTCGACCGCTCCCGATCTCTCTTGCAAACCTAGCTCGACCTGTATTCGACCGCTTGATCGAGTTGATCTGGTAGGCAGTGGGAACACTAGGTCATGTGGTAATCAATGTGTACAAACAGCACGAGATCCCGCACAGAGTATATTAAAAGAAATATTGAAAATTATCAGAAATTGCGTTTCACGTGATTCCCCGCTCTGAGACGTAACACGCACGATTAATATAATGGTATTAAACGCCTTAAAGAATGCATTAATCTTTATATTTAATCAGATTAAGGATGAGTCAATAGCTAAAAGTACATTTACGTCACATTTAAATTATGTACATATTTAAACTGACAATATTATGAACTTATTATGGATATGTGATAATTACAGACGATGCAAAAAGATTTTCATTCAGAACACCTAGAACAGAATCAGCTCGATCTGGTCGTGTACAGATCGAGATGGGCGGGTACTGATCGTGTAGGGCTCGAATTGAGGACGGGGTGATCGGGTAGACATCGGAAAGATGGTCGGGCTTCAATCGGGAAATGATTGGGAGTGCTCGGGCGGGGGTCTAGTTTGATCGACTAGAGATCGAGGAGAAGTCGTGTATACTCATTTGGTCGGGCTTGATCGGGTAAATTAGGTGGTCGTGTTGATCGAGTTGATCAGATCGGCAGTGGGAACCTAGCATTAGATATGACTTCACCCAGACAAGTAATCCGAGTCTTCTCTGATGTAAATACGCTCTTTGATATTTTGATTTTTCGCTATGTACGTATGTATGTAAATAGCGAAAAATCAAAATATCAAAGAGCCTATTTACATCAGAGAAGACTCGGATTATCAGACAAGGGGCTTACCGGAGATATGAAAGTCATGTTCTAAATGGCATGGTCTATTGTGTCAAAAGCTGCCGACAGATCAAGCAATACAAGAACAGTGATATTGCCCATATCTAATGATTTCAATATGTCATTTTGAACTTTTAGCAGTTTCGGTTGAATGAAATTTTCTATATGCAAACTGGTGAAGTTCATGTAATTTATTTTCGGACAAGTGTTGTTCTATTTGAACGTCTACGACCTTTTCGAGCACTTTTTAGATGAAAGGTAAATTCGAAACAGGTCGATAATTCTTCAGTTCATTCTTGCCTATACCGGATTTCTTTAACAGCGGTTTGGCATGCGAACTTTTAAAAATCTAGGCACATATGATGACTCCAATGATAAATTCATTAGCTTCGTAATTAGCTCAGCAGGATCATCAATGCAGAGTTTAAGAAGCCATGTAGGGATTGGATTTAGCTCACAATTTTTGTTTGGAGATTGAAGTATGATGCGCTTCACATCCTTCAGGGCAAGCGATCGAAAATGCGTTGGAATAATGGGTAATGATTGTTCAATGTCTGATGATTCTGATGGTGGTAATGACGGTGTACTTGAATTAATTCCATTTCGTATGGTCTCAACTTTATTGATGAAGAAATCGCTGAATTTCTGAACAAGGGATTAAGTAGATGTATCAGATGGTAAAATAACGTCGTTTGATGCCCCAAGAATGTGTAAGCAGACAGTTGTAAGGTGTCTATCTAACGATGAAGTTTTACGGCCAAGTTAATTCAAAAGTTCAAAGAACGAGTTCCAAGAGATCAAAACGTCAAAGGGTTTTAAAAATACAAGCTGAAATGGTTTCAAGGTGGGGAATCACGTGACCAGAAATGATAGCTCAATAGAAAAAATGGCGGCGGAAAGTCCCGCTTCAACACAGTTTTTAAGGTAATTCTTCTTTTCTACAAAGCTTTTGGTATCGAGACATAGCCTGTCATATGCCCAGACCCATTTTACTTCTTCCGCCACCAAACTTTTGTCTCAGAGATCAGTAGTTTTGTCAAACACTTCGGGAGTTTGCGTTCACTCGCTACAGAGAAACTAAAATCAGATGGGTAAATCGTATCAAGTACGCCTATTTTTCTACTAGCAATACCTTTAAATACAAGATACGACGGCGAAATCCATGTAGAAACATACGCTATTTTCAAACATATTAAATGGCTAAGCAAAAGATACAAGACTGGCTTCCTTTTTCAGAAAATAACAATTTTCAATCATGGGTAGCGTGCATCAATGTCTCTGTTTATGGTAGATCGTACTCTCAAACCTGGTAGATCGTACCCTCGGTTTGAAAAAGATTCATTTAGATAGGAAAATCAGCAAATCCAAGTTCTAGATAATTGTCACAGTGTCGATAAGTATAAATTTATGGCAACTACATATTTTCGACATCATAGATCGGACGCTACATGAATATACACTTTGGGACAAAAGAAGGAAAAGCCAGTTACCTATATTTTCTCCTTTAACTAAAATATTTTCAGTGCTGAAATGCAATGAAAATTAATCTTTGTACAAGCATTATTTTCAAGTCGTCAGACACTGTATCTAGAAATATACAAGGTTTTCTTTCTCCCATTACATGCTAGGGATCAAATGCCATTAACACTTTTACATCGGGGACGGCGAAATTGATCTAAGATGATTCAGGTAAATAATGGCCCTTCTCGGATCTCTTCAAGATTGTATCACCATGACATTTTGTAACCACCCATGAAATGTATGAATTTGCCTCCAAATATTTTCCATCCTAGTTTCCAGAACTGTTTTGTCTTGACTGAGTATGTCATGTTTGTTGTTGAATGACAGTTAAACCATTCAACAACTTCACACTACAGAAGAAATGCTGTATTGTTCAAAGGAAATTTTTGTTCTTTAACTTCTCGGGAAAAAATGAAACAATGTCATATCCAGTCTTTCACTATTTGCCAAACTATGAACAACTTCCGGTAGAAGCGTTTTCATTTCGCTAATTACATCCAATTCACTTATATCTGTCTGTTGATCTGGTCCTTTTGTATTTGATGATGAATAGGATGGAAAGTTGGAATCAAGTGAATTTGTAATATCAGGCGTGGTAAGTTCTTGTTCTGTTTTGTTGTCATCGTTATCAATTTCAAGGAAATCCAGAAAATCGTCATTTTCACATGCTCCAAAAAGAGTCCGATACCAAAAGCTTTGTAGAAAAGAAGAATACTGAAGCGGGACTTTCCGCCGCCATTTTTTTCAAACGGGCTATCATTTCTGGTCACGTGATTCCCCACCTTGTATTTTGGATACTGCTTTTGATTTCTTAATAATTTACCAAACTGTACAAATTTAGAATCTCCCGATTTGAAAGACGTGCAGTTCAATTACATTTTGGAAATTTGGGCATGCTGTTCAGCACAAAAGTTATTTTGCAGAAAAAGGAGAAAAATCCTGAATATCAGCTTATCGTTTTTTCCATTATGGGATATTTCAACAAACATTTGCCATTAAGGAATTTGAAATAAGGTATTATTTGGGAAAGGGTTATTTTCGGTTAAACAAGTAAAACTAATATTTTATAAATTACAGATTTATGTACCTGGCTGCATTTCGCTAAAGCACAGAACGGGTGCGACCAGAATATGGTCCGTGGTCCTGATGGTATAGTACCCTTCCTTTGATTCCTGGACCTGCCATGATTATGATATGGAGCAAACAGTGCTCTCGTTGCTTCACGCAATCTTGATGTAGATGTTGACGAAGTTGTTACAGTTGTTGAAGTTGTGTTAGCGGAAGATGTTGCCCCTTGGTCAAGGAGTGCAGCTGCTTTCCTGAGCAAATCTGCTGCCCGTAAAAGAAAACCAAGCAAACTAACACCGTCTTTTCTTGTGCACAACAAACTTTGACCATTTCTTCTTATTACAGCATCGTTGGATTTTTCCAAAATTCGCCGTAGAAATAATTAAAGAAACCTGAGTTTGACACCTTTCTTTGTTGTCCAATTTTTCCTCGATACAAGTACCCCGGAAGTACCGATATGTCACGAGGCTACGAAATACCGTTGACTCTTTTTGAAGCTAGTTTCTCCGTTTACCACCCGTGAATTGGTTAAATGGTTTGATATCCCGTGTCTCTGAATTACTGATACTAACCTCCTCCCCATATGTCTTGTGACATCTGATTGTTAAACTCGTCATAAACATACGATGTGTGCGTCTTCAGCGTAAAAAAGATCATGTACGCAATCGCCAACACCAAAGCACATGCGTACACAAGTGGCTGGACGTGTTTATCATACCTGTTCGATCTCTGTCTAGTCCAAACTGGAAGAGAAATAGATAAATCTTTATCCTCTTCCAAAATTGCAATTCTGTAATTTGTAATCTGCATCACTGGCGTCCGTAATTTGAGCCTTGGCACCATCTAGACTATTCTTTATCACGATAAAGAATAGTCTAGATGGTACCAAGGCTCATATTACGGACGCCAGTGATCTGCATCAGCTTTTTTGGAGAAAAAAGATAAAATGCTTGTTGATTAAAAAAAGATTAATGTATGAAACATATCCCCACAAAATAGATAAAAGGCTGCAAAATATACTGAAAGACAAAAGTAACTTTACACCTGACTTTATTTGAATTTATCAAACCCTAATCACAGTTGTAAATTTAATTGTATTATACATATACATATGCCATTTTGCAAGAGAAATGTGGGATAGAAGAGTGCTCACTTGTTCTTGACGCTGGTGTTATCGCGGCAATGACAAAAGGGTCAAATTGAAAAAATACAGGCAAAGTTTTATTACCCATCTTAGAGTAAAAACGATCAAATTTTATGCCAAATTTTATCTAATGTCAGTATTTCTACGTCCAGTGCACATGTCTTCTATCGTCTACGACACTAACATTAAATATTTTCTCGTCAGAAAAGATGGTCTAACTCAAATCTGCGTGTGTCCGAACTGTTATATACCGTCAACAATGGACGTCAAAACGTCCATTTTTGACGATGACTTCATGTTAGTGTATAACTCAATGGGTCTGGCTACCGGACGTCTAGTACTAAAATCCATATTTCAAATTCGACATCGAACAGTTCTACGACTCAACTAGCGATTTCACGTACCTTTCCTGCAGTTTCCGGTAACAACGTAACGTCACGTCACGTTAATGCTAAACACGGATGTATTTGGTCTTGGTTATGAATACTTTCATTTTTCGACCACCTTAGTGTTGAAATCTGTTCCAGAAGCTTACGACTGACTTTTTGATGTAGTTCATTAGCCTAGAAACATAACATTTTATCCTACTTATCCCATCATGCTGAATGTCCTGTTTCTGTCCTGCATCGCATTGCGTACTTTTTCATGTTAACTGGAATGCAACTTTTATGTGCAGATCAACAAACATGCAGAAAATTATGTCACTATTCAAAGCGCCATTGTGTGGGTGAAGTATTTTAGCATTTTTAAAGTCTGAATAGCTGTCACGATTGAAGTTTTCTGGTACCGAGTTCTGATTATGTGATGATATGAACAAAGCATATTCCAACTGCATAAAACTAATAAAACCAGTGAAAGAATGGTACATTGGTACATCTTCCCTTTCTTGCAATGTATGTCATGTTTACAATGTCAAGGGGGAGTTGGAATTATCCGAGTCCTCAGTGGTTAAAAGCGAGGGTCTACGGAATCTATTTTTAAATCGAGTTGAATGACGTCAGAAAACAAACAGTAAAACTTTAAAAATGTGAGATGTCTCTTTAAAAGGGACCTTCTTGGAAGTGAGAAGCAACCCTAAACAGTCTGTGAGGAAAGCACAAACTGATCAGGATCGAAACTGTTGACACTAAGTAAACTACTCTGGATTTACATGTTTTTCCTATCACACTATTACATTATTATCTACATACGGATATCGTTGGCGCTTACTAAATGTGATCTGTCTCTCGAAATATGGGTTTCTGTTGACTTCACAGAAGCACATTTTTAGTATGACGTGTCAAGCAGAATCTAACTGACCCTGTCCCAATTATAACCTTGTTTTGACGTCATCAATAGAAAGAATTGAGAACAAATTGTGGTAATAGGAGAAAATCTTGATAGCAAGCAATTCCTCCAGTTGATTAGATATTTTCTCGGTTTTATTTAATCAAACAAATCCTATCTTAACGTGCATAGTTTGTCGTCTTTAAAACTTTCAAAATAGAATATCCAACTTATTGCCGTTTGGGAAAGAGTGAGGCATGACTATTAAAACAACTTCAGTTGGTTAACCCTTTCCCATACAAGACCTGCTTTGGATTTCCTTTTTGCAAAAAACACAAGAAACATTGAAACAAAAGAAAGGAATGTTAACTGTTAGTAGTCTCCTTTTATCTAAATACTTTCTATCCAATGCCATTGGTTATGCAGTCTTCAAACGATTTTAATTGAGAACAGTTTTATTTTTTGTCATTTTGGGAAAGAGTTGAACATTTATTCGTAACCAGGCACGTGCTGAAATCCCGTGAAAATCGGAATGTTTCAATTTTATTACCCGTCGCACTAAAGAGGAACCTTCTGCGAAGTATAAAAGTATAGACAATATCCAGCCTGTGCGGACTGCGCAAACTGACAAGATTCGAAATTCATAACTCGTAGCTAATTTTCCAGGTCTAAAATATTTTCTCTATCTTACTGTATGTTCATTTTCTTAATGCGATATACAGTTTTTGTCTGTTTAGTATGATTCGTTCCTCAAAATTTGGTTTTATGAACTTCCCATAAGGTCCCTTTTAGCGTGGCGTGTCATTTTTATTAGATACCTTTCTATCACATGATTACCCGACTATAAAAGAAAATTCGCGGCTTTTGCAGGTACCCGAAATATATCTATATATAGGCACAATTGTAAACACCCTGCAAACTTTTCAGAGCCGTGGAAAGTTAGAATGTCAATATATACTAAGCAAAACAATTGAAGGATGTTAAAATTCTACAGCTATTTTAGAAACGTTGATCAAATATGATATAAAAACCTAATGCTTTTTATTATAACATACGTTCGCTCTCATGTTTTATGCTACCGTATTGAGTTATGCTTCACTGGTCATGGCAAAATGGAACAATTTACAACACAGGGGTCAACTACCAAACTTACCGTATCAGTTACTGTAAAATCAGAAATGTTAGCTAGGGATTAATCTTCGCTATGTTTGCGAATCCAATAAATTCGTAAACATTTAGCCACGTGAACATATTGCCTGTGAGCAAATGCAATGATTAATTCGTAAACATTTAGCCGCGTGAACATATTGCCTGGGAGCAAATGCAATGATCCTACAAGTAGCGTGGTCACAGTCTCGTTTTAAAAATACTGCCTCTATCTGATTCTATGTAAAAACGAGTAATTTACAAACGGCATTTTCAGCCTAAATAACACATTAAATTGCCAAAAGTGTGTAAAAACTTAAAGCTAAATAGTTATATTTTATCATGATAAAATACTTTTACCTTTTACACTTTCTTTTCGTGTTAAATCTCTATTTGAAAAAGTGGGTCAACTCTGTGTTTCTTTGTTTGAACTCGGTCGTTACCTTATAAGGACGCGTGTGTATGTGTGATAAAATTGCTTTGGCACTGCCATTTCTTAACGGATTTTCATAAATCTTATATCAAATTAAAGAAGGAAAATAGATCTATTCATCCGTGTATGTTAATACGATGAACCGATGAATTATGAGTCGATGATTAGGTATTCAAAATAGGTCATTTTACTCGGCTTCAAATGGCAAGAACTATGCGGCAGAAAAGCCTATATATGTTCTTCAACATCCTATCTATTCAAATAATAAAACATCTTGTGCTTTTAGCTTAGCGCATTTAAGCGCAAAGGCTTTAACAATGGGAAGTGTTTTTCAATTCCCCGTGATTTATCGATAATTTCTGTCTAAACTCCATTCATCCTAAATGTATTCATAAATGTTGACGACAGTGACTCAAAGAATATTCTTGCAAAGTTTGGTTGAAATTGGCCGAATGGTTGATCTGTTAAGAATGATATCATGATTTCTCAAAGTTCGATAAGCCTTGCCCTGCCACGCCCATATTTTTTGACGAATCAAAAAATCGCGAATAATTCTTGAATATGGTCACCCAAGGAACATTCCTGTAAAGTTTTGTCAAAATCGGCCCAATGATTAAAGAGAAGGAGGTGTTTCAAGGAATCATGGGCGAACAGACGGACGGTGAGTGACCACAATAGCTCATCTTGAGCACATCGTGCTCAGTCCAAAGAGATTTACAAAATCGGCGTTTCTCATGGGCTTCCTAAACATCCATTTAACCCTTTCCCAAACAGTTAAACTTTATGGTCATCCAACTCGAAAGCTGTGACAGGCGACAGAATGAGTGTAAAAGAAAATAAGATTATTTCGTCTCAATCTTTTCACCTTCAATAAAATCCGTTCAGGACGTCAAAACCAGGTCTTGTTCGGGAAAGGGTGGGGCAGCCAAAAATTAGATTGAATTTAGAGGTTCCAAAATGGACATGTTCAAATGTATGGTGCTCTTTTGGGTCAATGTTTTGAAAGCCTATTTCTTCACGAACCAGAGATATAATGTTAATAATCGATCACTGGAAAGTTTGAATTTTTTTTTTTTTTTTTTTTTGTTTGAAATTCCTATTTTATATGTCGTAAAATCTTGTTTTTATCGGAGGCAATGACACGGAAATGATATGCGCACAACGAAGCGCAGAAAACATTTACACAAAGGGAGAAAATGTTGGTTATCGGCATGTTCTTCTTTTGTCTCAATGTTTTCCAAAACCGTTTCATATATAATCGTGAAAATCATGTCTTGTTCGGGGAAGGGTTGAAATAATGTAACAAATATTTATATAATTGTTTTTGGGTAGAAATTGAAGAACTAAATTGTTTGGTAGAATAATTTAATCCTTTGTAAAACTTCAAAGGGGTGTAACTATTTCATTAAATGTCCGATTTTAAAAACGTAAGCAGTTTTGAGTTCCTCTCATTCAGACCTTGAAAATGATATATAATTTGTCGAAGTTCTATGAAAAATAAACAATAACGTAATTCGGCAGAATTATCTCCCCTTTGTAAAAATCTGAATAAGCATTTTTCCATAACGCAATGTCCGATTTTCACAATTCAACCAGTTTTATGTTCCTCTCAATATTCTCTGTTAGCTGGTATATATTTTGTAGGGGCTGGAATACTTTTGGAAAAAAGTGTGACCACCCTACTACAAGAACGCACCATCCGCCATTACTTTGATTTTCGGAATTGTTTTGGTTTTATCGTACAATGTAAATCGAGTAAATAATGCAATCAAACTAGACACATTTTGACAAACAAACATAACGTTTATTATTACATATTTATTTCAAAGATATTTATTTCAAATTGACAAACCAAATAAATGTATAAATCCATATTATCCTCATTTGTTGTAAATTACACAGTTATACCATAGTTATTAAACGCTTGCACTATGACTGATCTGTTTGTTTTTAGTTTATCGTACGCCTGCATTACCCAGCGAGCGTGGATGGGCTTAATTGTAGACGTTTTAATGTCAATGCCCGAAACTGGCCTACCTTCCCCGAGGCACTTTGTTACTTGCTCGGTATAGTATCGAGAAAAACAAGCATTGAGTTCTTCCTTGAATAACTTATTGGGTATTTGGTCCATTGGCTGAAGCTCGTCTGTGCACGAAGCCGGAACATAAACGACTTTTATGTTCGCATTCTTTAACAGGGGGGGGGGGGGGGGGGGCACCCTATCAGAAATTCCCATAGGGTTGTGCCCACGCTCGGAATTTCATGAAATTTGGTATGAAGTTAGTATTCTTTATTACGACGTAATTCCCGAAATATCTTTTAAAAATCTATTCTAGAAAATAATTTTCTAAGCATTTTAAGATTTTTGCTTAAAATGGGGGGTATCCTAATTTAAAGATGCCATACACACCCAGGTTTGTTGTATTCGAGCCAAATTGTCCCCAAAAATGTCTAATAATTTCTCATCGTGTTTAAAGCAGAATAGTATATATTACTCAACAAAAAACAATTTTCTAAAAGATTTTGTATGACCTCATCGCCTTTTTTTAGCTTTTAAATATTTCGACCAAATTCAGGTCTTAATTTCACCTAGTTCCAGTTTTTGTCAACCTATGAAATTTACATTAAAATTGCCCTTATATATACCCACGCCTATGGTAAAATATGAAGAAAAAATAAAACCGGTAACAGTGTTGTTTTTTTTTAATTTAAGTGTAAAGGTTCCAGATTTCTAAGAATGTAAAATCTAAGATTTTACTTAATTATTTTCATGTACATTTGTAAATAGCTCATTATGCTTTGTTGTGTCTTTATTTAAAATAACCAACTTATACATTGCATTATTTTTAGCTTTTTTTCAAACAAAAACTTGATTTTAAAGAATAATGGGCACATTGTCGTACCCCACCCACCAATAATATAATGGAAGAAAAATCCCAAACAGCGGAGTATATTATAAAATGTGGGGATGAAAAATAAAGGAGGTGCATAGTGTTACATATTTAATCTATTATGTCACGTTTTTTAACTTTCCTTTGTGGCTTATCAGCACTAAGACTACTTTCTTCTTCTTCCGGTTACAGTGATGAGCCCTTATAAGAGCATTTCGCCCAGTTATTAAAAAAGCAAACTTTTTTTTCTTTACTACACTGCTCAAGATAATAAAAAGAATACAAAAGCAGAATAAAAAGAATACAAAAGCAGTTGTTATTGTGCCTTTCAACGCAAAGTTATCAATATTTCTATTATAATGATGAACTAGCCACTGCTTTGTTGACATATCAATTTTTTGATAATCTCAGATTTGAGACGAACATGCATCATTTTCGCATGTTTGTATCAACAATATTGATACAAACATGTTGTACGATGACTCCTCTTACTATTCTGATTTAAAATTGGGGACTGATATCAATACTATGTAGGCAAATACTGAGCTTTTGCTAGATGGGTACCATTGAAATCCGGGAGCATTTTAAGGTGCCGTTGTTCACAATTCTCATTATTTGACAATGTTACCGGTTTCAATTTTCACCAAATTTTGCATACGACTAGGAGACATATATGGCTAACATTTTTATCCATTTCATAGGTTAACAAAGACGGGAACATACAAGTAAAATTATTTGTATTGAGGGGTTTGAAAAATTTCTCGGCTGTTTTTCTGACAATTCCTGACCAAATAAATTTCTAATATTTTTTTTTCTTTTTTTTTTTTTTTGCATGTTGGCATCAACATCGGTGGTACCAAAATGTTCTTCAATGACTCCTCTTGCTATTTTGATTTAAAATTTGGGATTGGTATCAAAACTAGGTAAGCAAAATTGGGCTTTTGCTAGACGGGTACCATTGAAAGCCGGGAGCATTTTAAGATGCTGCTGTTCACAATTTTTATAATTTGACAATGTTACCGGTTTCAAATTTTCACCAAATTTTGCATGCCAACAGGGATCATATATGGCAAATTTTCTTATCGATTTCATAGGTTGACAGAGACGGGAACATACAAAAAACAAGAGGACCATGATGGTCCTCAATCGCTCATCTGAACCTAGATAGAATGAAAGTCCCAATGTTGTCAAGTTCAACAGCACATGATTTAAGATGCGAGATCATGATCCAGCTGAAAACTGCATTCATAATCTTAAATGATCAATATTTGTGGCTGTTACAGTAAAAACAAAGTGGAAGAAAACAACAATTTTGTCACAGTCAAGGGCACATAACTCTGTTCTGATGAAGATATTTCCATCAACATTATGTCCATGGATTTTTTTCATTGGTCAATATTTATTGCTGTTTTAGTGTAAACAAAAGTCGCGCCGTTTTTGTTTCACAAAAATGCGTACTCTGATTTGCTTCATTTAGTAAATTAAAACGTACCTGCCTATAATCAATTCATTAAAAAGGATTGAACGTTAATGGCTGACAGATCTGCATCGCTGGCAGGCCGTTGGTCAATTGAACGTATGGCAACGTCAGGTTGACGTCGTTCGTAGATTTTGAATTTAGCAATGTGTATTCAGTCGATTACACAAACGGTATCACTGGGCAGTCGTAATTATGAAATGGCGTGACAAGGGACGTAAGTAAACGACGTCTTTGGCTGATGACAGTTACATTCTCAAGAACTCGTTACGTTCTAGGACTCCAAAGTTACTCCAGAGTCTAACAGATGTGCGAGGGATAAACCTTAGAATTCAGTCTGTGATAAACGGATTAAATAATCATGGGTATTAACGCTAGTAGGCCGTTGACAGCTAACGCTTTGACATGACGACACTGACGCATGGACCAGAGCCCATTTGAGATGGAACCAGCAGCACCGGAGTACAGTGCTCATCACCAACCAAAGTTGGTTTCGGCGTCGCATGTTGACAGCAGAATTCGTGTTTTTCTCGATATAAGAACGAGAGGTAACACGAATGCAATATACCCACATGTGACGCATATGGTGACGTGAGCGTTATGGAGTTGACGGGAATCTTACGTTATCTAGAGACAAACCTTTTAGTGCTAAATGACACAGACCGACCAACATTACATTAACCACGTGATTGACTCATATCCTGAAAATTTTAAACAGGAAAATGTAGATTAATACGCGTTCATTGACACCAACGTAAACTTACTCGTTGTCGTTAATGTGAAACACCATCTTACACAGATTTGGTTTCAATCCAAGGATTTGCCATCCTGCTCACAGAACCTTTATCGAATCGAACATGATTGAAACACGTTGGGTAGACGTCTACGTCACCGACAACAACAACCGACCAACCCGGCTTATTCCAACATGGACGTATTCGGAAATGGAATACTGTACTGCAACATAAGGTAATTCAATCTGCGATGAATTTGCGAGGTACATGTAAGGCTTTAGTCGACTTCCAGGGTGAAAATATCCGTTATTCATGACGTGTTACTTTTCGGTTGTAGAGTACTAGCGTTTAACCGGATATTATAGGGAAACCAGAAACGATTGCTCTGCTTTATGTTTGTGATTTTCAAGATTAGAAATTGATATGAAGTTATTTGTCGATTTTTGTTAGAATTTATGCCTTTGTTAATTTTTACAAATAGAGCAATTTGAATATCCTTCAATTGTTTAGCTTAGTATATATGCGCTTGTTGTGGATAAACAGCGCATTTTTACTCGCTTGAAATACGGTCTTTCTGCATCTTTTTGCTCATACTGTAATAAAATAAACCTTTATTTGGGCAAATTGGCAGTTTTTTGACAGCAATTCTGACTTTAAGGGTAAGCACGTTCATATTGCTGTTATTGCTGTTACGTCGATGAAACGGATATATTTAATTTAGAATATCAAAACATAACCGTGCAAACATATAGTCGTGAACATTTTATATATATGCTTTGAAATTAAGGTTTACAGACCCTAAAAATATCACCACTTTCTAGCCATATGAAATGCACCAAATTACACACACTTGTACATACACTTGAAATAAGTTGATTCACCGTGCCGGATTTCAAGATTATGCTTCAAGATGAAAATTATTTACTATTATTATTTAACTATATATTCATAGGCAAGGGAGGTAATTTAGAACATTTTTGTCAAATATTTCCACAAGTATACATTAATGCAAAGTTCTAAACCGTTCAAAATGCTTATGTTTGTATTTGGAATAGAAATGTGAAACAGATTAGGAGTTACTGGCGCTTTTCAAATTTCACATCTGGGTCTTTAGTGCTTTTTAGGGTTTGGATACCTTAAGAGAATATATTTATTCACAAACTGTAAAGTTACTTTTGCCTTTGAGTATATAATGCAATGTGAGTCCCAATGACCCTTACAGGTCTGTAGAGATGCATACTCAAGTACTTGTTTGAGTGCATTGTTGGCAAAAATCGAAAAACAAGATGTGTTTGTGAAACAAAAATGCTCCCAAAATGGTCATTTTTTTCTATATACATGTATAATGCATTGTTTGATATTTTACCTTGACCTACATGGATGACCTTGACCTTCTAACTAAATATCATTAAAAGAAGGTTACATTCCAAATTTGATGTTTGCGTCTGGAATACTTTTTGGAGAAAAGGCCAATGTTAAGTTTTCACGTTAGGGTTACATGTTAAATAGCATGTTAAGGAATGATAAGGGTTAAAATATGACATTGAGGAAGGTCATATTGCATGGAGTAGATATATACCACTAAAAGAAGCTTACATACCAACTTTGAGCTTTGTATTTGGGATACTTTTGGTGTGAAGGCCAATGTTAAGTTTTTTGCATTAAGTTTCCATGTTAAGTTGCATGTTAAGGGTTGATAAGGGTTAAATATGACCTTGAGGGTGGTCATACTGCATTGAGCAGATAGATAGCATTGAAAGAAAAGTTTCAAATGCGATCATGTTCGTTGTAATGTCAGCAAGCATGTTACAAATGCTATAATGCGAAATGGAAATACCACGTTCATTGCAATTACTATTATGCAAGTTATGAATGCAACCACGCAATATATGAATATTTGCGTTAATACCGCTCCTTAGATATGGATTATATTTGTTCCTTTAGATGGTTGTGTAAAGGGATCAAGAATCATTACCAACTTTCAAGCATTAATGAGAGACTTGCATTTTTTCCGTCAGTTTAATTTGTTGTTTTCTTCTTGGTGATGTATGGTATATCTTATTCAAAAGAACTATTAAGACTTATTGCTCGAAGACTGTAAGTATACACAATAGTTGATGTAATTGTAGATTTAGATCAATTCTGACAATAAGTGAAGTGACAATTCAAATGCAATGAACGTACTTTTTAGCGAACAGGGACTTTATGTCCGGGTAGCTAATGTCACAGCCCTAAACTGAAACTGAAACTGTTTGATTTACTTAAACGCCTAATTTTACGCAAAGCATATTCACTGGAGTTGTACAAAAGTAAAGTGTGCTAAAATAAAAATGTAAAAGGATACATAAAGGATACGCATGAAGCACTACTCGCGTTCAGTTGAACAGAGCGTCGAAGTCTTTAAAAAACAGGGTTTTCAAGCCTTTCTTGAAAGAATCAATGGTGCTGGATTTTCGTAGGTCCTGTGGGAGCCTGTTCCATAGTTTTGGGCCTGCTGTTTTAAAACCCCTGTCACCGAATGTTTTGTGTTTGTTGAATGGTATACTGTAACAACCTGCAGATGAGCTAGTGGATCTCAAATTTCGCTTTGGCGGCAGTTGTTCGGTAAACAACTCTGTCAAATAAGTCGGAGCGCGTCCCTTGGAACAGTTGAACATGACAGTTAGAATTTTGAATTCAATCCTTGCTTTGATAGGGAGCCAATGTAGGTCATAGAGTGCTTGTTTACTACTGTCATATTTGTTTCCCCTTAAAACGTGCTTTGCACACATGTTTTGAATCCTTTGCATTTTTCGTATGACGGTTTGAGAAGCACCATAGAGAATCCCGTTACAATAGTCTAAGTGAGAGATCACAAGCGATAGAACGAGAGTTTCCGTTGCGTCTTCAGTTAGATATTTTCGTATGCTTTTTATTCTTAGATAGTTGAACATTGCAGTTTGGCATTTTTCTTAACATGTTCGCTGAAAGTTAAATGTTCGTCTAGGAACGCACCAAGATATCTCATGCACTTAACAGACTTGACATGGTCACCAGCAATATTGATTTCATTTGTTGTACACTTTTTTAGTTGTTGTTTGCTTCCGAAAGTTATGAATTCAGTTTTTGAAGTGTTCATTTTTAGTTTATTTTGTTTCATCCAGTCATTAATTGTCACAGCACAACTTTCTAATTCTTCTATGGCTATTCTCTCGCTGTCTGCAGACGGTTTGAATGATTTTGTCGCAATATGGTCGTCCGCGAAACCGTAAACGGATATAGATTTTGGGATGACGTCAAACAAAGTTCCGGCGTACGTAAGGTATAACCATGGTCCTAAACAGCTTCCCTGAGGAACACTACAGTTCAAATTGCGTGGAGTTGAAATGGCCGATTCTACATTAACACTGCAGCTCCGAGACCTTAGATACGAGTCAATCCAGTCAATTGCTTTTCCACAGAGTCCATATTGAGACTGCAGCACTTTAATCAAAATGTCGTGATCTACGGTGTCAAACGCAGCACTAAGGTCAAGCGCTAAAAGCGCACTGACCTGTTGATTTTCCATGCAATCTAAAAGATCGCTAACCAACCTTAGAAGTGCTGTCTCGCACGAATGACACTGTCTGTACGCAGATTGATTCTTTGGGAGAAGTTTGTGCAGCCCTAGTGTCGGCGTCGCGTCTTCACTTGAAAAACTTTAACCTGGTCTATATCTCAGGCACTATTACAGATACAGCCTTGATATTTCATACATGGATACATCTTGAGAATACCTTTCATTTGGGACCATGACCTTTGACTTTGGAGTTTGACCTACTTTTGAAAAACTAAACTGGCCTATATCTCATGCACTATTATCGATAGAGCCTTGATGTTTGACACATGCATACCTCCTGCCAATACCTTTGACCTTGGCGTTTGACCTACTTTTCAAAAAATAGCTGTTTTGTGACAAGCTCTCGTATAGGCGAGCTAGGCTGTCCGCGGACAATTCTTGTTAAATTAAAATATTGCTGAGTAAATTTTCCGAAGCATGGTGTCTGCCATTTGGAAAACTTTTGAGAAGCTTTACGAGCGAACTTATCATAGATCTAGTAAAAATATACTTATACGTTTCATGAGGCTTGTGCTGAGTCCGGATAGCTCGGTCGGTTACGTCGGAGTCTGTCAATCCAGGGGTCTCGAGTTCGAACCCCGGCTCGGCCAGTATCCATTCTGACATTTGACAATAGTCATTTGCCTCTCACCAATGGGTGTGAATCATCATTTATGTTTAATCAAACATGCATTTTGCAATTGTTTTCTTTTATTGTTTATTTCTATTAATCTAGTAAATTGTCATGGAGCGGAATGATCACGTACATGGTATCTACACCCAATGTTGATTGTGCATAATAATTCCTCTTAAGGTATACGACCCATCAATAGAATCATAAAGATACGTGAGTAACTATATATATTTAAAATCAGCATGGTATCCCGCATCTAATTGCCAATTTTTATCAACTTTGATCGATTCGTTTGTGATATTTTGATAATTTTATATCTTGCATCAGGGTCATACAAAATCACGATGTGCCAAACACCCCAAGTGAGCTTTTAAACACAAAAACTGCATGATTAAAAGCAATAAACACGAGTGTTTGCATCAATAGCTTATATTATCCCCAACAACGGACTAACAAGTAAATTGATAATAACCAGCAACAAAATATTTTTTTTTTTTTTGCTTTTGTAATACACGGCTATCATACTTTCGGCAGGCTTTTCGGACGAATCTGAAACAATAGTCAATTGTAAATAACATTAATTCCAATGATATATCAAAATGAATGGCACAAAAGGAAGATCATAATTTTCCTATGTGTATATTCTTTCAAATAAAGTAAAAATTAAACAGTTTCGCCGTACACAAATTAAAAAAAATCACTTTGACTAATACACCCCCTGTTTTACCACCGCCCAATTTCTTAAGGAAAATGGCACTCTTTGTTCATTATACGTAAATAAAATGTTCCATACGAATTTTACAGTTTTTTTTATTGTTTGTATTGGAATATTTATATAATAGTAAATGTAACTATTAAAAAAACATATATATATAAACAAAAATGTTTATAAAACAAGAGTTATCAGTGGACAGGATAGCTCAACGAAAAAGTGTTGGATTGTGAAATTTTATAGGATGAAAAGAATAAAAAGTCTACCAAATCGAAATTTGAAAGGGTAATGAATCTTTACCAAATCTTTATCCTTAATAAGGAATATATACATGTCTGACCACAAGCATGTGCGCAAAGTTTCAATACTTTAACAATGGTAGAAATAAAAATGTTACAAGTACATAATATCTGCATGTAAATCGTTAGCCAAACATGTCTATGTCGAAAATTGTTAAAATGCCCCAGAAATTTGAGTGTCTGAGTGTGAGTTGAGGACGGTATTATCATCTCAAGAAACATTTTGAAAAAAAAAAAGGCCAGGAATGTTGTAGAAAGATAGGTCTCTGCCAAAACTAGGTCTTGTTTGGGAAAGAGTTAGGTGAACAAGCCACTTTTGAATATCAATTTTCTTATGTCATGTTTGAATCATGTTTGCTGCCTTATTAGTAACTAAAGAGATGGGGAAAAATGAGACAGTAACACAGAAATATACTTAGTCCCAAAAGAAACGATACATATCCTGGAATCATAACATTTCAAAAATTGCAAGCGTACGCATTTGGTCGAAATATACATTGTTGTACAAGTCGTCTAGCAAGGTAATGTCAGAATTTGAACCGTTTCCAACGACCTGTTCTTCAGGTACGTCAATTTTAATGATTTGCACGAGTTCCACTATACCCACACTCCCAGGTAAATGTACAGGTAAAACAGTCGGTGTGTTATACAGGACTTGTACCCAAACGATAGAAAAACATTAAACGTTGTTGAAAAGTTGTGAAACGGAATGCCAATATTAAATCAAAATCAGCGACTTCGAGTGATTGGAATGTTGGAATCTGGTCGACGTCACGTTGACGTCGCCGCTAAGTTTGGAGTGTCGCGCATTACGATAACGCGTCTGGCAGGACGATACAGAACACGTGGATCAGTTGATGATCGACCCCGTGCAGGAAGGCCACGCGTGACTACAGGTGCTCAGGACCATCACATAAGGACGTTACACTTACGTAACCGCTTCAGATCGGCTCCATCAACTGCTGCTGTAACGCCTGGTCGAAATAACAACCGGATTAGTGCACAAACAGTTCGGAGAAGACTAGCTGAGCACGGTATCAGGGATGCAAATGGTGGTCATACGCGCTATTGACTTCTGTGTGACTTTGTATGGTGACCCCTACTTGTATCTTAATGGTTTGTAGTCACTATCTGGTGGTTAAAGTTGACTTTTTGCTGATCAAGTTTTCCCTAAGACATTTGAATTTAAGGTTATGTGAGAAAAAATTAAAATGTAATGTTTACAAAAAAATTACTCACATTCATATCTATGTATCGTTTCTTTTGTGATTAAGTATATATAATCAAATAGAAATTCTACAGAGAAAATGTATACAACTGCTTGTATCAGTATTTGCTTCTTTTCTCTCATTGATTTCTTTTTTTTACGCAAACCTAGCGTAGAGAAAGCATCAGTTGGTCTTATCTTGTGTCTAGTTGTTTGGGAAAGGATTAAACAGAAAGAAATGGCAAAGGTCAAGCTTACCTTTTCCCAAAGAAAAGGCCCAAATTACGGTAAACAAAGTGGCCAGTTATGGAACGAAATATTTATGGTGCGAATCAACCTCCAAACAGTTACATATTACGTCAGAGGTACGTAATTCTGATTCAGGGGAGGTCACTGGGTGCGCTGTAGTTGTTGTTGTTGCAAAGGGAGGTCATTCTAAATGCCAAAATATTTTGATGTTTTCGTCTTTTGTTGTTTCATTTGACGTTTTTATAAATTCATCGGCTGGGATTCGTTGTAGAAACTGTTTGTACAAATTCAAATCTAATGTAGAAGTCTCTTTACAAAAAATGTTTTAAAAAATCTCCGTAAATCCGAACATGCTCGATTATTTCCGTTGTTGCGGAAACAGCCGACATTACACGAATCATTTAGAGCTAATGATGGGTCGTATTCCTTAATCTTCACACATTTCGTATATCGAATTTGTGTATAAGATTTACACTGTCCCACCGGATATTCATCAAATGTCTCTTCTGAAAGACGGTTCATTTGTTTAGTTCGATTAGTATGGGTGGATTTCGAACTCCGAAAAGAAAGTTACAAAATTCTGCTTTACGAGCCAATGTTATATTTGCTCTTGGGGTAATATTTACTTTCAAATTTTGGGTTGAGATCAGGGAATCACTTCTTGAAAATTAGGAAGAAGCCAAATGAATTAATGATTTAATTTCAAAATTTAACCCACACTGACAACTATGTTATTCAATGCGGGAACTGCGTATATTATTACACAGAGGTGGTGGACATCTTTTGAAATAATAAACTGTTTCAGCCAAATCATGTCATTTGTAACATTTTCGAAAATGTTTCAAGACGGTTAGAATTATAGAAATATTTAAGAAAGAAAAATATCACGTTTTGAAGAAACCTGGGATTTCTAAGAGTTGAACTACAACAATTAAATAAAACATAATTATTTTCTTTGTCACATTCGATATGCCATCTGGTGGCCATTTCCCAGTCGATAAAAACTTCAGATAAATTTAAAATCCAAATAAGTATCAAAATGGGTTATTAAATGAATAGAGGGAATATGATACACACATATTACGTTTTAAGCGCATTGTCTACAACTAGAAATGAAATAGTAAAAAGTGAATTAAACAAGCTATCATTTTCAACATGACGCCTGGTAGCCATGCCGGAATTTTATACACCAAATAAATCAAATTACAAATTTAAGCAATTAAATGTAATTACCTTATCAACTGTGTCTTAACACATGAATTCTATGGGCCATGTAAAATTTGGAAAGAAAATCTGATTTTCAAGATGCCGTCCTGCAGCCATCTCTTTTTAGCATATTTGTGTTATCCAAATGGTACATTTATCGATGGATTTGGATTCAACCAAAGAACCCATAAATAGGCATTTTTCGCATCATTGTTGGACAATTTGAAAAAATGTTGATTTTTCCAGTTGCGTTTGGCGGCCATCTTAGATTTATGCGAATAACCTATACAATGCAAAGAAAAATGAAACATCATAGTACTCGACATTGCAAGGTGTCATAAAGGTCATATAGAAGTGTCAAATGGACTATTTGTCTCAGTGGTTTCTCAAGCCTGTTTTATAGAGGACGCCTAACCAGGTCTTATTTCGGAAAGGGTTGAATCAGTTATAGATTGTTTCTCTTAGCTTCCAACAGTACGCTTATTTCCGTTATGTCTCTCTCGGCTTCTATCATTCCTCTGTCTGTTGCACATTACTGGTTCTCTCTTATGTTTGTCTGTATGTCTTTCCTTTTCAGCATGTGTGTTTCTGTGTCTCTCCAATCTTCTCTGTCTGTCGCCTTGTCTCCATGTGTCCTTCTGTTTGCTTCTATGTGTGTTTCTCTGTTTATGTAGTGTGTTTATGTGGAACTATTTGTGTCTGTATGTATGTGTTTCTCTCTGAGTATCTTTCTGAGTCTCTGTCTTTCTGTGTGTCTCTATGGTTATCTATGTGTTCCTCTGAGAGTCCATCTGTATGTCTCTTCGGGTCTGTCTCTGTGTCCATAAGGGTCTCTGTGTAACTCCATGTGCAAGCTTTTATGTATATAGATCTATATATTTGTCTTTTCGAGTTTCTTCGTGCGTTTTTTTTTTGGTTTCTCTGTGAGTCTCTTCGTATATATATGTGGATCGTTCTCTGTGTGTCTCTGCATGTGTCTTTGTGTGTCTCTGAGGGTCACTCTGTGTAGATCTGTGTGTGTGTCTAAGTTTGTCTCTGTAAGTCTCTCTAAGAGTCTCTATGGGTAACTCTGTTTGTGTCTGTGGGTCCCTGTAGGCCTTGTGTGTCTGTGTGCGCGTGTCTCTGTAAGTCTCTGTGTGTCTCTGTTTGTCTTTCCTTAGGTCAGACTGGTATATCTAATGCCTCTGTATGTCTTTGTTTTTGTCTCTGTAGGTTTCTATGTGTGTCTCTCTAGGTCTGTATGTGTGTGTTTCTGTAGGTATCTGTGCGTCTTTGAGGGTCTCCCTATGTTTCTCAGTCGTTTTTTGTGTGTATGTAGGATTCTCTGTGCGTCTCTTTAGGTCTCTCTATGTATGTCTGTGTGTCATTCTGTGTATATCTGTAGGTCTGTATGTGTCTGTGTGTCGTTATCGTGTGTCTATTTATCCCTATGTGGATCTAATAGTGTATATGTGTCTATCTGTGTGTCAATTTTCTTTCTCCCACTCTGTCCCCTTCTTTTAATTCCGTTCTTTATCTATATAGCCCATATATGTGTCAGTCTATTTTTCTTCTAAATACACGTATCCTTATATAATTCTCATTTCTTTCTAATTATCTTCGCCTGTATGTATCTTTATCATTCTTTCAGTATCTCAGGACCGTAGGCAACACATATATGGGGACTTAATCCCCTGTCTGGGCTAGTGTCTGAATATTGGAGGGGCTAAGTTGGATTTTCCCCAATTTTCAGTGCAAAATAAGGCAGTGCTTGGTCAAAAGGGGGGATAACTTTGTCTGCGTTTGTCTCGGCCACTCTAATTGGTTGGTATGTAATTTTACTTTAGAAAATCAATTTAGGAATGTTGGTGAATACGGGCCCTGGTATATTACTCCTTACATTTAGATATCCTAACTATATTTCATTCTGTTTGTTTACCTTCCTCTCTCTCTTCCCCATCTCACTTTTTCTCTACCAAGCCCCTCTCTGTGTGGGCCTAACTTAATGTTCATATTTTGAAAACAATTCGATACGTTTTCCGTATGACCAAAACGACATATCTATATGTTTAATTTATGCAATTAAAACGGTTTAATATTAGCAACTTATGCAGCAATGTGCCGTCATTTACAGTGAATTAATTTTTATGGACCTATGAGCATCCTTCCCGCCATCATAACCGGACGAATAGCCTTTGTATCACTTATAGCTAATTGTCCGGTACCGGTAAAATAGATTAAAAGGAATTTATAGTCCGTTAACGGACGAATAGTTGATGTGGCTAATCGTCCGGTAACAGACGAATAGTCACTGCCGAACATTTTTTGACTACTCATTATATTAAGGATTTAACCTGGTCAGCGTTATCGCCCGACCTGAACCCGAACGAGCAAGTATGGGATTACATGAAAAACAAGATAAGACCCAGAAACATTAACATAATTAAGCAACTACGGCTGACAATTGAAGACGGGCGGTATACTAGTTCAGTCAGGTTCTTCGCATGTAAGTTGGCTCCACGCGTCAACGGTGCACTGCAGTCAAAATACATGTGGGACGATGGTCAGCACTGATTTTCTTTAGAAATATTGATGTTACTTCTCAATTTGTAGTGCATATTTTGGTAGGATCTTGTAAAGGCAGTAATGATAAAAATGTTTTCAGACTTTAATCGCCAAATGTGTCTTTAAGTAATCTTTATATTGATTCCCCCATCTATTTTTATACCCAGAAGCGGCCATGGCGTAGTTGGTGGCGCATCTGTCTCTCTTTCGAGGGGTCCCGGGTTCTATACCCGGCTGCAGCAATTACAATTTCTGACAAAAATATCTCCCATCAATGGTTTGATATCGTAAACCTATATGGGGGAGCAGCTGGGGGCTTGGATAGGGTTGTGTGGTAGTACTTGTTTGCGAAACAAAAGGAATCCATAATTAGGTGCTTCAGCCGCAGCAATTTTATCATAGCATTTGAAAACGGTGTAATAACCCAATAAACTCGCAACAAAATTGGAAATATTCAATAATTTGTGAATCGAAGAAGACTTTTGACCATAAGTAACATTTAATTTAATTACTAGTCTGAATAAGATCAAGCTGCGACAAATTCACTGGAATATTATCTTTGTTCGGATTTGTGACCGACTGCGCAATCACTATCTGTGTATAAACATTCATATGTTAAAGCTAAATAAAATCTTTAACGCTTTGAATTAGCCATAAAAATCTGCCCACATCTTACTACAGAGTTTAGATTGATCGAGTTAGGTGAGCGACAACCTCTGTGTGGAAAGTAAATGATTGTGATCTTGTCCGTCTATTTTTAGAACAAATTTATTGTTCTTAGAAAAACTATCCAATCAGGTCCTTAAACTCACATTTAAACGCAAAATATCTGTACCTTGTAGTAGCGAAAAACGTCCCTCGCTTTGGCCGAGTTCACCACCGGTATGTATGTTTTTATGCCCCCGATAGGGAGGCATCATAAATTTGACTTGTCCGTCCGTCCGTCTGTCCGTCCGTCATTCCGTCCAAAAACTTTAACATTGGCCATAACTTCCTTATTACTTAACATATTCGCTTCATACTTTACCACAACATTCCTTGGTACATTACCTTTCTGTAGGCACATACTTTGGTGACCTTGACCCCTGGATGACCTTGACCTTGAACATAGATTGGCCATAATTTAAAATCAAAGCGGTGTCGTGGGCATTGTCATCTTACAGTGACAGCTCTTGTTTTTTAAAAGAGTTTGAGCTTATTTGGGTTTTACGCCGTTTTCAACTGTTATGGTCATACCGCGGCGGCCTTTTAGAGACTTTCTGTATACCTTGTTCACAAAATAAAAAAAAATAAACACTGTTTATTAAAAAATGTTCAGATAACAAGAATAAAAGCTACAGTGATAAGAAATATCTACAGGTTATAATAAGGAATCTTAGGTTTCAAAGCGAACATGCTGTAAAAGGAAAAATGTTGAAGATGACTTCTAAAGTAAGATCATGTACAGTCGTCCGATTGAAAACCTGTTGTGGAAAAGGTTGAATCTTAAATCTGACCTCACTGACATGTTTACATCCTTATTTCTGTAACATTACAGAACGCGTTGAATAGGGCATCAGCAAATTCGTTAGACGTTTAATTAAATTCGTGATTTATATGATATAAAAGTGAGATATTGGTACTAAAGAACTTTCTTGGATTAATAAAATTCTTTTTTTGAGATAGACTTATTCCCAAAACAAGACATTGTTTTTAGCTCCACTGGCCGAAGGCCAGCGGGGCTTATGTCATGGCCCTGTGTCCGTCGTCCGTGCGTGCGTCCGTGCGTAAACTTTTTCTTAAAACATCTTCTTCTCCAAAACTACTGGACCAATTTCAACCAAACTTCACAGGAATCTTCCTTGCATTAACCTCTTCCAAATTCCTTCAAAAAATTAATTTCGTGCAGAACTTGAATTTTAATTAAATAAATTAAATCAAATTTTCGAAGAAACTTTAAAAATTCTTCTTCTCCAAAACTACTGGACCAATTTCAACCAAACTTCACAGGAATCTTTCTTGCATGAACCTCTTCCAAATTCCTTCATAAAAATTAATTTCGTGCAGAACTAGAATTTTAATTAAATAAATTAAATCAAATTTTCGAAAAAACTTTAAAAATTCTTCTTCTCTAAAACTACTGGACCATTTTCAACCAAACTTCACAGGAATCTTCCTGGCATGAACCTCTTCCAAATTCTTTCAAAAAAATTAATTCCATGCTGAACTTGAATTTTAATTAAATAAATTAAATCAAATTTTCGAAAAATCTTTAAAAATTCTTCTTCTCCAAAACTACTGGACCAATTTCAACCAAACTTCACAGGAATCTTCCTTGCATGAACCTCTTCCAAATTCCTTCAAAAAAATTAATTTCGTGCAGAACTAGAATTTAAATTAAATAAATTAAATAAAATTTTCAAAAAAACTTTAAAAATTCTTCTTCTCCAAAACTACTGGACCATTTTCAACCAAACTTCACAGGAATCTTCCTTGCATGAACCTCTTCCAAATTCCTTCAAAAAAATAAATTCTGTGCAGAACTTGAATTTTAATTAAATAAATTACATCAAATTTTTGAAAAATCTTTAAAAATTCTTCTTCTCCAAAACTACTGGACCAATTTCAACCAAGCTTTACAGGAATCTTCCTTGCATGAACCTCTTCCAAATCCCTTCAAAAAAATTAATTCCGTGCAGAACTTGAATTTTAATTAAATAAATTAAATCAAATTTTCGAAAAATCTTTAAAAATTCTTCTTCTCCTAAACTACTGGACCAATTTCAACCAGACTTCACAGGAATTTCTTGGCATGAACCTCTTCCAAATTTCTTCAAAAAAATAAATTCCATGCAGAACTTGAATTTCAGTTAAATTAATTAAATTTTCGAAAAATCTTGAAACATCTTTTTCTCCAAAACTATTGGACCAATTTCAACCAAACTTCACAGGAATCTTCCTGGCATGAATCTCCTCTGAATTCCTTCAAACTTAAGTAAATTTCGTACGGAACTTAAATTTTAATTAAATTGATTAAATTTTTAAAAAAATCTTGAAACATCTTCTTCTCCAAAACTACCTGACTAATTTCAATCAAACTTCACAGTAATCTTCTTTGCATGAATCTCTTCTGAATTCTTTCAAAGAAATAAATTCCGCTCAGAACTGAAAATTTGAATAAATCAAATAAATCAAATTTTTGAAAAATCTTTAAAAATCTTCTCCAACAATTCTGGACTAATTCAAACCAAACTTCACAGGGAATTTCCTTGCACAAATCACTTTCAAGTTCCGTAGAAAAAAATCCATGTAGAACCTTAATTTTAGTCAAATGAATTAATTTAAATTTTCGAAAAAATCTTTAAAAATCTTCTACTCCAAAATTGCGGGACCAATAGAACTTGAATTTTAATTAAATAAATTGAATCAAATTTTCGAAAAATCTTTAAAAATTCTTCTTCTCCAAAACTACTGGACCAATTTCAACCAGACTTCACAGGAATTTCTTGGCATGAACCTCTTCCAAATTTCTTCAAAAAAATAAATTCCATGCAGAACTTGAATTTCAGTTAAATTAATTAAATTTTCGAAAAATCTTGAAACATCTTTTTCTCCAAAACTATTGGACCAATTTCAACCAAACTTCACATGAATCTTCCTGGCATGAATCTCCTCTGAATTCCTTCAAACTTAAGTAAATTTCGTACGGAACTTAAATTTTAATTAAATCAATTAAATTTTTAAAAAATCTTGAAACATCTTCTTCTCCAAAACTACCTGACTAATTTCAATCAAACTTCACAGGAATCTTCTTTGCATGAATCTCTTCTGAATTCTTTCAAAGAAATAAATTCCGCTCAGAACTGAAAATTTGAATAAATCAAATAAATCAAATTTTTGAAAAATCTTTAAAAATCTTCTCCAACAATTCTGGACTAATTCAAACCAAACTTCACAGGAAATTTCCTTGCACAAATCACTTTCAAGTTCCGTAGAAAAAAAATCCATGTAGAACCTTAATTTTAGTCAAATGAATTAATTTAAATTTTCGAAAAAATCTTTAAAAATCTTCTACTCCAAAATTACGGGACCAATTTCAACTACACTTCACATGGATCTTCCTTTCATGAATCTCTTCCAATTTCCTTCAATAAAATAAATTCTGTGTAGAATTTAAATTTTTATCTTATAAAATTAAATTTTCAAAAAATCTTTAAAAATCTTCTCCAAAACTACTGGACCAATTTGAAGCAAACTTCACAGGAATCTGTCTTGTTTGTGTGATCTCTAAATTATGCGGCTGTAGAAAGTGATGCATTTTCCTTGCTTTTTATTTTTCAGTACAGATCAGATTCCCTCCAATGTTTGCGATGTCGTACGAATCTCTATTTTTCAAAGGATCAAAATTGGACATGTTAATGATAGTTGATATGCTTTTGTTTTCTTTTCAGGTTGTTTTTGGAGTCTACCACAGTTTCACAGTTTCCACATCACCTAAATATACATTATACTTATTCAGAAAATTATTTAATAAAAAAGTTACTTCTAAATTATAGTTTTGAACTGAAACTAAGAAATTTTAAAAACAAAAGATAGATCTATTATAATAACATTGGTTTAAATGAATCTGTACTGCAAATGCCAATAATTTTGATAATATCTGAGCAACCCATACTTTGTATAATATTGAATCCAAATAACTGTTCTAGAAATATAAATTATGTTGATTTCTAAATGTACCATTCAGTATTCCTAGCATTTAAAAGCTATCGCAAATGTTAACCTGTACCGGGTGAGTGCCTCTGTCAAAAAATTAATCTTTAAATGCCTGATAAAATAAGAAAATAAGTTTACATGTATGATTTAATACCATTGTTTGGGACTACATGTTATTATACTTCAATTAATTTCAAAATTTAGTGTGTTATAGCTTTTTTACGAATATTTTCTTTTGAATAAATGAATTGTTTTTTCATGTGTTGATAACAAGATATTTTTGCCAGTGTTTGTGTTGGGCCTCTTATGGGATAAACCGCCTTGCTGAATGCAAATATAACAATCAGTCTATCTCGAAATACATTTATTGAACATTTCAGTAGTTTTCCAATATGTGATTTTTTTTTTTTTTTTTTTGTTTTTTAAGGTACCGAAAAGCTAAATAAAACATCAAAAACTGAATGTATGACAGTATTTGATTTTGGTTGTTAGACAAAGTGTCAGTGATAGTGGTACAAAATATGTGATTTGAAAAGCTATTACTGACTGTGACACAGATATAGATTGTTCAAATATGAGATTTCGTGAATAATTTTAATTGGATTTAAGCAGTATGTGGTAGTGACACCTGTCTTATCCATGGATCTTAATTGTGAAAGATATGTAATAGTGAATTATGATGAATAATTTCAATTGGATATAAGCAGTATTGTGGCAGTGACACAGTCTGTTTTCTTCATATATCTTGACAGTGAAAGATGTGTAATAGTGAATGATTCTCAATAATTCTAATTGGATTTAAGGAAGATGTGGCAGTGACACTTATTTCATGTATAGAATTTGGACTGCAGAAGATGTGCTAGCTACAATAGCGTTTTGTAAGGCAGAATAGTGAATCAACTTAGAGAACTACTTTGAGTTATAGGTAAGTGATTGAACTCAAAGCCACATCTTAGATTGAACATTTTATGATGACCAGTACAAATAAATTTAGGATAAAGTAATGCAAAGTAAGATTAATTTTAGTTCTGTTTGTTTGTTTATTTTTGCACAGATATTTTTCTATGGGAATTTTTAGGCAAAGGTGATGCATTTGTGTGAAAGTTTACTCAAAATTACTATTATTTCACTCTTATTTAAACCAATAAATGTATTTTTTCCCGATTGGTATGAAGGTTAAACAAACGATATTGATAATAACTTTATTAAATCAATAAATGTAATATGAAAGGAGAAATTTGACTTTTCTATTTGTTAAAGATGGGCAGAGTTATTGATTGGATCCAATTAGATAAACCCTTTCCCAAAAAGTAAACATTTTACTTTCAATTTGAGAGCTTTTGCAGAAAGCAAAATAAATATAGTTTAAAATAGATCTATATAAATATAAAGAAATAGAATTCATTTAGGCAAAAGGAGAAAATGATGATTATTACCATTTTCTTTTGTCAAAAATGTTATTAAAAACATCAAAACCAGAGACCATTCTGGAAAATGGTTACTAGTCCTTTTAGTTATGATTTTTGTCGTTTCTTTGCAGAGAACTTGCTGTAAAATGCCTAGGAAGAGAAATTGGAAAATTGGAAAGGCAGTTAAGGCACGGAGGGCAACATTGCAGTCTAATAGTTTGGTTGTTTCAAATGAGACAGAGGGAATACAAGACATTTCTTCAATATCTACCAATCATGATAATGGGAATGCTTATGGACAAGAACAATCAGTGCCTACTGACGGTGTTAACGAAATACCACACGGAGGACCTACAATTTCACAAAAACTATATATTGAGGGTAGTACTGAACTATCAGATGGGGGACTTACCCACCCACAAAAACCATCTGTGTCTACTGAGGGTGTTACTGAACTATCAGATGGGGGACTAGCCAACCCACAAAAACCATCTGTGTCTACTGAGGGTGTTACTGAACTATCAGATGGGGGACTAGCCCACCCACACAAACCATCTGTGTCTACTGAGGGTAGTACTAAACTATCAGATGGGGGACTTACCCACCCGCAAAAACCATCTGTGTCTACTGAGGGTGTTACTAAACTATCAGATGGGGGACTAGCCCACCCGCAAAAACCATCTGTGTCTACTGAGGGTAGTACTAAACTATCAGATGGGGGACTTACCCACCCACAAAAACCATCTGTGTCTACTGAGGGTGTTACTGAACTATCAGATGGGGGACTAGCCCACCCGCAAAAACCATCTGTGTCTACTGAGGGTAGTACTAAACTATCAGATGGGGGACTTACCCACCCGCAAAAACCATCTGTGTCTACTGAGGGTGTTACTGAACTATCAGATGGGGGACTAGCCCACCCACAAAAACCATCTGTGTCTACTGAGGGTAGTACTAAAGTATCAGATGGGGGACTTACCCACCCACAAAAACCATCTGTGTCTACTGAGGGTGTTACTGAACTATCAGATGGGGGACTAGCCCACCCGCAAAAACCATCTGTGTCTACTGAGGGTAGTACTTAACTATCAGATGGGGGACTTACCCACCCACAAAAACCATCTGTGTCTACTGAGGGTGTTACTGAACTATCAGATGGGGGACTAGCCCACCCGCAAAAACCATCTGTGTCTACTGAGGGTAGTACTAAACTATCAGATGGGGGACTTACCCACGCGCAAAAACCATCTGTGTCTACTGAGGGTGTTACTGAACTATAAGATGGGGGACTAGCCCACCCACAAAAACCATCTGTGTCTACTGAGGGTAGAACTAAAATATCAGATGGGGGACTTACCCACCCACAAAAACCATCTGTGTCTACTGAGGGTGTTACTGAACTATCAGATGGGGGACTAGCCCACCCGCAAAAACCATCTGTGTCTACTGAGGGTAGTACTAAACTATCAGATGGGGGACTAGCCCACCCGCAAAAACCATCTGTGTATCTGAACTCTGAACTGGAACTTTCTGATCATGATTCTGAGATTACATATACATGTACTGAAAATTATACTCACATGGAACTTTCTGAAACTAATAGGAATTTATCTTTTGTATTTGGCTCCTTTGACCAAGCTGACAAAAAGTTTAGTCCTGACTCACGTGGAAATCAATGTACAATTAATTCCTTGTGTGCCCTTACGTATGCAAAGCTGGGCCATTTGATATCAAAAGAAAATTTAGATAATGTTTTGCTTGATGGCGATAAGATATACAAAAATGCAATAGCATCTTTGAAAGAGGAAGGAATTTTTAAAAGTTTCTATTTGAATTTCGATGAAATGCCAAATAAGGTCACAGTTATGGACCAGTGTATAACTATACATAAATGTGCTGTCATATCTGGGGTCTGTACTAGTCAGTTCAGGACTGCAGGCTTTCCATCCCTTCATGAATCTCTTCATGTAGCTTTTAGTCGCTCATCCTATCTTGTGGTTATGATTGGTTTAATTTGTTCCGCTGTTTTTGAAAAGAATGGCATGTACCACTTTTTTGATTCCCACTCTCATGGCATTGATGGAATGTCAGCTTCTGAAGGAAAATCTGTTTTGGTTTCATGTCCCTCATTAGATGATTTAGTATGCTTTATGTATGCATTTTATGAGAGCATGTTAATTGATCATTCATCGCAGTTTGAAATATTGCCTGTTACATTCAGTACTGGAAATACATCCACATCAGGGCCTCGTACAAATAGTGCTGAAATTTCAGAAATACTTGCAGGATATTTTGATGATCAATTAATGAAACTGAAAGCAAAACAAAAGAAACTCCTAGAATCTGAAAAGGTGCAAAAGGAATTCAGACTTAACAAAAGAAAAGAATACATGAGAAATTACAAAAGAAACCAGCGCCTAGATCAAAGCCAGAAACAGAAAGAGAGGGCTATGACAAAAGCTTCAATGCTTAAAGCAAGACAGAATTCTGAGAGGCAAGAGAAAGAACGGGCTATGACAAAATCATCAAAACGTAAAGCAAGGCAAGATTCTGAAAGACAAGAGATAGAGCGGTCTATGACAAAGGCATCAATGCATAAAGCAAGATAGGATTCTGAAAGACAAGAGCTAGAACGGTCTATGACAAAGGCATCCAAACGTAAAGCAAGGCAAGATTCTGAAAGACAAGAGCTAGAACGGTCTATGACAAAGAGATCAATGCATAAAGCAAGGCAAGATTCTGAAAGACAAGAGCTAGAACGGTCTATGACAAAGAGATCAATGCATAAAGCAAGGCAATATTCTGAAAGACAAGAGCTAGAACGGTCTATGACAAAGAGATCAATGCATAAAGCAAGGCAAGATTCTGAAAGACAAGAGCTAGAACGGTCTATGACAAAGATATCAATGCATAAAGTAAGACAGGATTCTGTAAGACAAGAGCTAGAACGGGCAATGACAAAGGCATCAAAACGTAGATGTCGTGCTAGTGAACTTTATCGTGATGCAGAGAGATTGAAAAAACAATATAAACGTGCATTTCCGAGTTATAAAAATCCAGAAAAAGACAAGAATACTCAAATGAGACGTACTAAAAGACAGCAGTCATTTGTCAAATCGAGAGAAAAAGCAAACAGAATATCTAACAGATTTGGAAATGATATGGAAATGTGTATTCAGAAATTTAGAAATACCATATCTGAGGGTCCAGTTTTTGTATGCACTTGTTGTCATCAGACTTGGTTCCGACATTCTGTTGTTCTGTTAGATAAGATCAAACAAAGATACTCTTTAGACATAGTTGAAAGGTTTTCCACTCATTACACATCAGTAGATAATTGTGAATGGGTATGCAATACTTGTCTTGAGCATATCAAAAAGAATAAAGTTCCTCCACTGTCTGTTATCAACAAAAATGCATTCCCTGTCAGACCAAAAGAGTTAGAATTACATCAACTGGAAGAACGTTTAGTTTCACTGAGAATTCCTTTCATGCAAATTAGAGAATTGCCAAGAGGAGGTCAATTGTCTATCAAAGGAAATGTTGTGAATGTACCAATAGACATACAGCCTGTAATTCACAGTTTGCCAAGAACATTTGACAATCAGTATACTATACCGGTTAAACTGAAAAAGAAGTTGGAATACAAGAGATGTTATTTTACAGAAAATATAAGACCATTGAAAGTTGTCAGTGCCCTTAATTGGCTGATTAATCACAGTAATATGTATAAAGAATCGGGAATCAAGGTGGATGACAACTGGTTGAGTACTATAACAAATGATTCTGAATAAACTACCAGAGCATTTATTGGAACAGACGTTACACCTGACAATATACTAGCAAATGAGACTTCTCTAGATGATCATGACGACTCTGATCGTTTTAGCGAAATTGATGAGACTGACAAAATTGTTGGTAACAGTGACACAATGTTGGATGCAGCAGACCCGTCACACGATAATGTGTATACATTTGCTCCAGGTGAAGGTCAAACCCCACTTAGTTTGTATCAAGATAAGGATGCTGAATACTTATCTTTTCCTACTATATTTTGTGGACAGACACGTGTACCAAATGAAGAGAGAGAGGTTTTGGTTCATTACAGTGATATTTGCAAGTTGGAATTGCGTCATGTTGATAGAAGAGTGGCATCAAATGTTCCAAACATTTTTTTTAAAATGAAAAAAGTTCAATTGAAACAGGTATCGGACAAAGTTCATCTTGCTTTGAGGAGATGCAAAAACGAGGGGAAAAAATAACTGCATCCGAAATGCTCGACACATCTCGTCTTAGTAATATAGTCAGACTAGATGAGGGATACTACATTTTTCGTAGTCTAAGGAATTCTCCACCTTACTTTGATGCACGTAAAAAGGATGTATTTGCAATGATAAGGCAGTTGGGATTACCTACCTGGTTTACATCATTATCTTCAGCAGACACAAGATGGCAGGATTTATTGAACATGCTATCTCAATTAAATGATGGACAAGCATTGTCAAACGAAGAAATAGATGGAATGTCATGGGTAGAAAAGACTAAGCTTGTGCAAAAAGACCCTGTAACTTGTGTTAGATATTTTGACCACCGTGTCCAAGAATTCATAAATACTGTACTAAAAAGCTCACATGAACCTCTTGGAAAAATTATTGACTATTTCTATAGAGTTGAATTTCAGAAAAGAGGATCTCCACATATACACATGTTAATGTGGATTGAAGGTGCACCCCAATACAAAAAGCATTCAGAGCAAATTGTTACAGAATTTGTTGACAAATATGTGTCTTGTAACAAAGATGAAAACGAACCACTAGTTGAGTTACAGGTCCATAAACACCCAAAGTCATGTAGGAAAGGGGACAAAGCTGTCTGTAGATTTGGATTTCCGTTACCCCCCATGGAAAAAACTACTATTTTGGAACCAATGGTTGATTTGCACAAAAATAAACATTACAAAGCCTTGTTTGAAAAAATCCAGAAAGAATTAGATGATGTGAAAAATTGTGATTTGGGTTTTGAAGACTTCTTACATCTTTTAAACATAGATGGAGAGGAATATTTGAAAGCAATACAAAGTTCATTGAATAGCCCTAAGGTCTTTTTGAAGAGAACAGTTAGGGAAGCTAGAGTAAATGCATATATGAAACCAATTTTGAATGGTTGGGGTGGAAATCATGACTTACAATTTGTGCTGGATCCATATGCATGTGCTGTTTACATTGTGTCATATATCAGTAAAGCTCAAAGGGGAATGAGTATACTAATGCATGAAGCATGTAAAGAAGCAAGACAGGGAAATATGGATCTTAGACAACAAGTACGACATATTGGAAACAAATTTCTGAACAGTGTTGAAGTAAGTGCTCAAGAAGCTTGCTATCTACTTCTACAGCTACCGCTTACCAAATGCACTAGAGACGTTGTATTCATCAATACTTCAAAGCCAGCAGACAGAACATTTCTCCTGAAATCTAAAGAAGTGTTAGAAAAACTTCCAGGTGATTCAACTGACATTGAATCAGACAATATTATAAAAAGGTATTCAAAACGACCTAAAGCTTTGGAACATTGGTGTCTTGCAGACTATGTATCGCAGTTAGACATTATATACAAAAACTGTGAGGAACAGGTTGATAAGGGCCCCATTGTAAACAGCTTACATACAGAAGATGTTCATAAAGACCTAGGTGAGAGTTTTGATACAAATGATGATGAAATGGAGGCAAACAAAATTACAGAAAATGATGACAATGAAATGACATCAGATCTCATACCTGGTGGTAAGATCCAGTTAAAAAATGGTGTTGTCATTTGCAAAAGAAAACGGAAGAAAATTTTAAGATATGTGAGATTCTCAAAAAAGGTTGATGCTGAAAATTACTACAGAGAGCGTCTACTGCTATTCATTCCGTGGAGAAATGAAGAAATTGATTTGAAAGGAGGACATGAGACATACCAGGCAAGATATATATCGGTTCAAAATTTTGTTGACAACAAGGCAAATGAGTATGAAAGGAATGCTGATGAACTAGACCAAGCATATGAGAAGGCCCAAAATGAAGACAACTTTGATGAAATTGCTCCAAGTAATCAGCAAGCAGAGGAAGATGATGTTGAAATAGGTGCAAAGGACAGTGAGGAATTCATTTACTTTGATCCTGATAGACCTTACAATCAAAGACAGTATGATATTGCTGGAGATGTTGGACTATCTGTAGCGTCAGTTGACATCAGTATTCGCCAAAAGACAATGTCAGATACAGTCTTTAGAGAACTTGTGAAATCTTTAAATGTTAAGCAAAGAGAATTTTTTGTACATGTTCTTCAGTCTGTAAAGGCAAATAAAGATCCACTCCGTGTGTTTCTAACTGGTGGTGCTGGCGTAGGAAAATCTGTAGTTGTGACTGCTCTGTTTGAAGCCTTGCAGCGCTACCTAACATCTGTTCCTGGAGATAATCCAGAAAATTGCAAAGTATTACTCTGTGCACCGACAGGTAAAGCTGCTTTTCACATCAACGGAATCACACTGCATTCAGCATTTCGAATTCCAGCTAGTCAAGGCTACAATTGTACTCCATTAAGTAGTGACACATTGAACAGTCTGAGAACAAAGTACAAAGATTTAGCAGTTGTTATGATGGATGAGGTGTCTATGGTTGGGAATAACATGTTGAGACTAATAAATGAAAGATTAAAACAAATAAAAGGCAGCATGTTACCTTTTGGAGGTATACATATGATATTCATTGGAGACATTTTCCAGTTAAAACCTGTCATGGATGGCTGGATCTTTGAAAACTTGAAAAGTAACTTTGGGCCATTGGCTACCAATTTATGGCAAGAGTTTATTGAAATGCATGAATTGCAAGAAATTATGAGTCAAAAGAACGACAAACAATTTGCAGAGCTTTTGAACAGGTTGAGGGAAGGAAATCAAACAAAAGGTGACACTGCACTGCTACAAAGTAGATTAATCAGTCAGGATGATGTAGATTATCCAAGAAATGAAGTTCATCTATTTAACACAAATGAATCTGTTAATGCTTTCAATTTTAAGAACTTTGAGACTGCAAACACAGAAAAATGCACAATTTCAGCTCTTGATCATGTCTTAAGTGACGACACACCAACAGTAAAAGACAAATTAGTATCACGACTACCGTCTGATTCAACACACACAGCCGGACTCAGTAAACCTGTGGGAATAGCTATCGGCATGATTTATGATTTGTGTGTTAATTTAGATGTAGATGATGGCTTGGTCAATGGATCTTCCTGTGTTGTCACCAAAGTTGAACGACGCCAGAAAAACACTTCAAGACCAAGTATTGTATGGGTTGAATTCAACAACGCTGATACTGGTTCTGCTTGGCGTTCTAAATATCAACATTTGTATCATAGTGCCATTAACTCCTCATGGACCCCAATATTTGACTGTAGACGAAATTTCGTTTATTTCAGAAAAACATTTGTAAGAGTCCAAATTCCATTAAGGCAAGCAACAGCAAAAACAGTTCACAAGTCACAAGGTGATACACTTAGTAAAGTTGTTATTGACATGACTGGGAAGCATGTTTTCCCTCATGCCCATTATGTCGCAATCAGCAGATCTAAAACTTTACAAGGTCTATCTGTTTTAAACCTCAATGAAAGCAAGATATCTGTGTCTGAAAGTGTCATATCAGAAATGTCGCGTCTGAGGAAAACCAGATAATTGAAATTATGCTATACACCTGTTTATACAATCAACCACAGCCATTTTGTTTGTATGATGCACAATGTTTGCTCCCTCAGAAGTCACTTACATGAACTGTTCCATGATCCTAATGCCAAGTCATCAGACATAATTGGTTTAGTAGAGACATGGCTAATGAAGACAGATTCAGACGAGTCATTGCAGCAAACTGGGTTCCAGATGTTTAGACAGGATGGTTTGCAAGCAGGAAATGTCCGTCCACACAGAGGGATCGTGGTCTATGTTAAAAATGGTGTACAGGTTTTAGATAGGTACTCAGTCATGAAAAAACCTTTTGAAATGATTGTCTTGACAGTTTTGCTTTTTGCAAAAGAAACCCTGATTGCTACTCTTTATAGATCACCTGGAAGTTCTGTAACAGACTTCAAATCATTTTTACGGCAGAATCTGCTTGAAAAAAGTATGGGAAAAATGCTCATAATTCAAGGAGACATTAATGTTGATATACTTGAGAAAAATTCAACTTTTAGACAATTCATACAGGAGTCATTTGGGTGTATACAGGTCGTGAATAAGCCAACATCTATTTCAGGATCTTTAATTGATCATATCTACACAAACATGCCTTCTGTATGCAGTGATGTCATAAACTGTGTTTGGTCAGACCATGATCTTGTTTACGCTGCATTCGAAAATGATATGTAACTTTTCAGTTTCATTGCACAAGACAAATTTAACATTTTAACAAAGTGTCTGCTGACAATGCCAATATATATAACAAACATTGGTCTTAAACTCTGGTATTTAAAACATGTTAATGAAGGTCCTTGTTAGTTTAATTCAATGACCTTCAAAAGAGTTTCAAGATTTTTTTTTTCATTCTGTGTGATTACTTATCCAAAAAATATTTATAATTATTTATGCAGTATATTGACTTTTTTAACATATCATATATTTGTATATGTAGATATTATTTCTCATGCATTTATGCTATAGTTACAATGAAGATTTACCTAAGATCTCCATCATAATTAAAATATAACCACATGTGTTAAAAACTTCTTTTTACCGTGACTGACATGCCACTTGGTCCTATACAAAACAGTTTTATAGTAGTTAAATGTACTGTATTGCAATTTCCTGCATTTGAAATATTTATGGTTTAGATTGCTTGTGAAAAATTTACTGCTACACCAGATAAATGCTGCATAATGGTTTCCCAGTTGATACATCAATTTGAACACTAAATCAGATATGGAATTATGTCTTTGTTGAAAAGAAATATTAACCCTTTCCCAAACGGCAAAAAATAACCTTTTCAATTAAAAATCCACTGCAGACGTCAAAATGGACATTGATAAAGGCACGATTTGTGTAAAATATAGCACAGAAAATATTGAGACAAAAGGAGAAACTGCTGGTTATCAGCAGTTTCTTCTTTTGTCTCAATATTTTCACAAGCCATTTCTATTACGGACGTCAAAACCAGGTCTTGTTTGGGAAAGGGTTAAAAAGAGGTAATACTAAATACCTGTACTGAAAAATGTCAGTAACCCATAAAACAGAAGACAATGGAAAGAGAAGATATGCACTTAAATGTTAAATTGTTTGTAATATACAAAGTTTTTGATCATAAATCTGTTTAAGCTTCAATGATTTAAGATCAACCTGTTTCTCAGAGGGCTAATAAAAGTACCACAATGATTGAAAGTTTAAAAAAATCAATCCATAGCCTAGGAACAGTATGTTGTATTTTATTTCAAAAAAGGCCAAAAATGTTAGATTATTCCCCTAGGTACTCATTCATTCATATTCTTTATTTCCTCCAAATTTGAAGATTACAAATATACATCAGAACTAATTGTGCAGGTGAGTACATGTTATAGGGTGAAAAACAACAACATATTAATATGGTAATGACGGAATAGAAATCAAAGTGCTGAGAGCACTGTAATTGGACGTCTCTGATTGATTGAGCGGGATTGTACATGAACGAAAGATATTATTTTATTCATTCTTCTGTGTTCAATTCTATAAGATCGGTTTCGGAAATACGAAATCGGCCTTAATACCAGAAAACCCTTTTCAGGCTTCAAATTGATTTGCTTGCCGTTTCAAGACAACTGATTTGTCTCTATGAATAATCACTATTAATTTGATTACCAAATTCAATTAAGGCCATGCGATTAGCATTTTTGTCTTCTTGTTTCGGTTTACTATGAGTATTGTCGTCAGTTATACTTTTCATTGATTTTATAAAGTACGCTACAAAGCAATTATTTCAAAATGTAAGCCAACACGCTACATAAATGAAAGCCGCGATAGCTCACTTAGCAGAGCACTCACCTTGTACTCTTTACACATGTTATATCCGAAAGGACCTGGGTTCGAATTCTACTCAGACATTGTTCTTTTTAATCATCTTTTTTATACGCCGCCGGAGGCGGACGTATATTGGCGTCATCTTCTCCGTCTGTCCGTCCGTCCATCCGTCCGTCCATCCGTCCGTCCGTCCGTACGTCCGTCCACTTTACTTGTCAACGCAACTCCTCCTAAGTTTCTGGCTGGATCTTCTTGAAACTTGGTCAATGTTATCACCTCAATTGGTAGATGTGCATGAAGGAAGGATTTTATGGTTCGTTGATTTTTGTCTGAGTTATGCCCCTTAAAAACTTAGTCTCTGGGGCTTATTGAAATTGCAGCCTTGTCAACGCAACTCCTCCTCAGTTTCTAGCTGGATCTTAATGAAACTTGGTCAATGTTATCACCTCAATTGGTAGATGTGCTAAAAGAAGGATTTTATGGTTCTTTGATTTTTGCCTGAGTTATGCCCCTTAAAAACTTAGTCTCTGGGGCTTATTGAAATTGCAGCCTTGTCAACACAACTCCTCCTAAGTTTCTGGCTAGATATTAATGAAACTTGGTCAATGTTATCACCTCAATTGGTAGATGTGCATGAAGGAAGGATTTTATGGTTCATTGATTTTTTTCTAGAGTTATGCCCCTTAAAACTTAGTCTCTTGGGCTAATTGAAATTGCAGCCTTGTCAACACAACTTCTTCTAAGATTCCGACTGGATCCTTATGAAACTTGGTGGATGTTATTACCTTAATTGGTAGATGTGCATGAAGTATGGATTTTATGGTTCATTGATTTTTGCCTGAGTTATGCCCCCTTCAATCTTAGTCTCTAGGGCTTAATGATATTTCAGTCTCGTGAACGCAATTCCTTCCAGGTTTTTGACTGGATATTTATAAAAACCTTTTTGTGAACACAACTTTTTACAGGTTTTTGTGTGAATATTTATAAATCCTTGTCAATGTCATTGTTTTTTGTCTCAAGTTTTATAAGTGGCGGCGTATATTGTGACCATGGCACTCTTGTTCGACTTCTATCTCCACCATCGTTGGCGAAAAAACGACCGCAATGATTTAGAATCGATCTTAACACAAATTCAACGAAATAAAGTAATGAAACGCCGATCATTTACATACAATTCCGCTCAATCAATGAGAGGCGTCTAAATATAGTGCTCCAAGCACTTTGATTTTTATTCCTGTTTAGAGTAAAAAAAGAAAAAAAAAACACGGTAGCAGTTTTCCTGGTTGTGGTTACAAAACAAATTCAATACATACTTTTCCTGAAACAAAATACCAGATGAATTGGAGCACCTAACCATGGATTCCTCATACAAGTACTACCGCAGCATCCTTACATCTACAGATGTGCATAAAAAGAAGAAATTGGGAACGTGCCGTCGGGAAAAGGGCAGTGGAGTACAATAAGCAATTTAAATCTTCATATCATTATCAACGAAAATTTGAGAATAGCAATGTCCCTATCTGTACACATATTCATACGATCATCCAGGTACCATCTGTTGCAGACCCATTGCTTCATCTTCTTAGCTCAATACACGTAAACGGGTCACTTAAACGAAATAAATACAGATCGCTGTCACTTAGTCTTATACTAGTAATAATCATTGTTGTCATGATCATTGATCAGTATGTAAATAGGTCATGATACTGTCAAATATCAGTGATACAGATGCTGGAGAAAAAAAACTCGTAAGAGCAACTATTTTTCTGAATAGGTGGATTTCACTAGTGTCTCATCTGAGGCTGTTCAGATGGAACCCCGTTTTGTCATCGAGTCGAACCCGAGTTGCGAAATGAACTCACTCCCCGATAATCAATTTCAAAACCCTGGTTCCAAAGTACGTCTCGTCGAAACCCCGTTCCTTTAAATATGTCAAAGACTTAAACAACAATGATCAAAGAAAAGGAACCTATCATACACAATACGTGCATTAAATTGGGTAATCATTCTAAAATGTGTGTTTTCAGTAAACACATCAAGAAAAACAAACGTTTTAACAAACGTTTTACAGAAGAAATAATCCGAACTGGTTTTGAACCAACGGCGTTCCAAATTTCAAACTGAAAAAAGGTTGCGAGGTTAATCTTTTCCCGTTTGAGCTATCGCTGCTGATGGTGATATAGGGTGTCTGTTTACATTATAACCATAGTGTATGCATGTATCGCTTTCTAAAGATCTTACCCTTTACACAATAAATATTACGAAAGTAAAAAAAACTACAAGAAAATGATTAAATCGAAAAAAGATCGTAAAGTTGGTTAAGACGTGGCATGAATTGAATCGGCCAATGAATCTTATAGTATTTGTTAGAGAACACATAGAAAGTAGGAAAAGATACGACAGTTTTCCTGTATGGTCGCAAAATCTATTTTGAATTTTGGTCAACTGGCAATTGAGTCTGAGAAAGGGTTTTTTGGTAATGAAAACCCATTTCGCCTGTCCAAAAGTGGTTATAAGAATTGTACGTCCTTTCGGACGTCCAATTAAAAATCTCTTTTAAAAAATGAAAGAGATTACACTGAATATATCATGCATCTACAATAATGCCTTTCACGAAACGAAATGGAAAATATTATAAAGGTGCAAGATAATTACGTGATCTTTTAAAGACAATATACAGTCCATTAAAATTGTCGTCAGCAAAAATAATGACTGTTCCTTTTCAAAGGCTAATGCAGACAGCAAAGCATGTTTTTGGAAAGGAGGATTTGTAAACATAATAGCACAGTGAATATTGGGGCAAAAGGAGAAAATGCTGCTAATTGGTATATTTCTCTTTTGCCTCAATATTTCTTAACATTTTCCATTAACGATGTCAAAACTAGAACTTGTTTGGAAAAGGGTAAACTGTCACACAAAGTTGAGGTAGCTACACTTGTCATTTATGTATGTAAGTCCAAAAGCCAGTGGAGCGATACAGGGCCATCATGACCCTCTTGTTATATGCCTAGTAGAAAAGGATTGGAATGTTTTAAGACTAAAGGAGGAAATGTCGCTTTAGCATTTTGTCACTTTCTCTTAACATTTTCGTGTACTTTTTTCACGAATACTTTTTTGGTCTCAGCATTCTTGCTGCAAAACGTCAAACTCGAACGCACCTGTTTGTCCCATTTTGATAAGGGTAAACCCACAATTTGTACGAATTTCCTGCATTCATTCGATTTTGGCAATTTGAAAGCAAACATTTTTGCAGATAGATCTAATTAATATAATGTATTATCTGATATCACGCGTTAACCCTTTCCTAAATTACCAGAATCAAGACTTTCCCAACAGCTGCTGGTGTCGACAAAATGGATGTTGATAAAGATAAGATACATGCACAATATGTCTTTGCAAGAAATTTCAGGGGCAAACGAACATCAACATTTAATGATGAACAAGTGCCTTCATGCAGTCAGATAAAAAAACATGGTCATAAATGTTTTGACGGAAGTATACTCATCGTCATAAAAAAGTAGCCACTTTTGAAATAGCCCTAGTTTTCACAATTCTTAATGTCTTTTTGTTTTTCAACATTCATACGCATTCCTATTTGTTTCTTTTTACACCCCAATGGTTAAAGGCTTTCAACATGCCCGGAAACATGTTTAGTTGTGCTAGGGATTCAAAATAGTGTTTAAGGATACAAAGTTCAATTTTGTTTACTTACTTTACTCATTTTCTGCATAAGTTGACGCTGTTGAAACACAAACAAAAGTCCCATTTCAATTTTACAATCAATCATTCCGGTGAAATGATAGAGGTCTATGAAAATTAAGCACTACCAGTATAGCATGTCTCAATATTTTAAAATGTTTGATAATAACCGGAAGTAATTGGTGAATAAAGTGAATGTAACATTTTCTTAATTTGGAACTTGCTAAAAGTCAAACAAAAACAAACAAATCAATGAATAGTGCATTTGAAAAGAAATTAGCGTTCGACTTACTTTTTTGACCAATGAAATTGCAGTATATTTCAAAATTCCGCCGCTTTATTTCGCATAAACGGGCTGACGCCTAGTTTATGTGACGGTTATACATAGCCACGCCCAGTCTCCAGTGAACCGGCAGCGTACACTAAGTCAGATAGAGTCTGTATAGTAGATTTTACGCGATATAAACAGTCAATGCGCTGCGCGCATTTCAATGTTTATTTCGCGTAGAATCTGCTATACAGCCTCTATCTAATACATGGGGGTTGGTTGGGCTAAAACCGGAAACCGCCATTTTGCAAGGGTTTTGAATGTAATAGAAATCACTTATTAGTCACCAATTATTTCGAATAGAAACAGTATCATAAACAATTATCCTTATTCATTTTTGGTCCGTTTCCGGTCCTATATGTGGCCGTGAATTTCAGAAGTGTGTTCCGTATCAATTACGGATTTCCTGGAACTACCACCAAGCTATCATAGCTAATTTGGTTAATTCGACTGTTTTCGATACTTTCACGGAAGCGTTTTTACTTGCCAGGCTTCAATGTGTTTTATCTATTTCTGTATGTTAATGAATAATCCTAATATTGTCGATCATTTGCATAAGACAAGTTGCTACTTTCTAACTTGATTATACTGCAGGCAAATAGATTTATATAGGTCTTTGTTCGTCTGCAATGCCAGTAGGACTTTTTTCCAGAGTCTGACCCAAACCTTTCGAGTTTACCAGGATAAATTATCAACCTCGTATAACAATCGCTAAGAGAGTTATAAAATGGCGCTAACCTTATAGCAAACGGGGATCGACGAGACAATTTATCTGACTAATTAGGTACACATATGGACAATGTGTTATTTTTGTCTCAGTCCAACACGCGACCTCGCGTATGCATTAATATCCACATTTAATCAGGGACCGCTCATCAGCTGTACTCATAGAAGTTTATAACAGTTAGAATCTATCGTTGTTGTTATGATATAGAGAGAAAATATCATTCAATATTGCATAGTTCGTCAAAGATAAATCTTTTTCAGAAAGTTTTAGCTGCCGTCATGTGTGGTATTAAACGACGACAAACATAAAGAAAAAGAAAATCGACAGAAATATATAATCACCTCGCCGATTCGGGAGCATTTCAGGATCGTTTTGATTTCACTTTTGAATAACTTAAACTGACGAATTCTGTGGTAAGAACAAATACACTTAAAGACACTTCTAACGCAACACTTACTTTTTTGGTTATAACTTGATATTTTGTAAACCATTGTTCATCAAATTTTCAACAAATTTAATTCAATCACAATTGCATAATATCTGTAATTTTCATAACAAAATTTAGTAGAAATGATTAAATTTGCAGTTCATATAATATGACCAGAAAACAAAAAGTGGCAAAAAAGCTGTGCGAGCTGATAACGTAAATTCATGTTATTTATGTAACAACAGTAAAGTTTATGACATTTTGCTAGCATTCTGTGTGTCCTCCATGGACCTAAATTACACGAAGAAACCCCCTTTTCATTGATAAAGCATAATTGATGATGAATCTGTGCGGGATCATTCTTAACTCGTCCCTTTTAAGTTCCTGCTCTAGTTGTTGAAACTTTCTTGGAGCAAAATGGCGATAAATAAATATCTGGTAACAAATTCAATGATTTTGTGCAATACTGACACGTACATAACCTTATTTCTTAAATAAAATAGGTGCAACTGAATTCTAGTATTGCTTCGCACATGAAAACGTGTTATCAAATTTTAAGAAGCAGTGGTATGAGATATGAGCATGATTTGGTGACGCTGCTTTGATGCTATTGAATTCTGCAATTGCCTGGGGTTTTGCGACTTTTCATATCTGAGTCTTAGTGATAAACCTAAATATTTTTTATGTTCGGATCCGTCGATTTTGATGAAACGTACAGAAAACATGTGAGCGTAGTTGATTTATAAAATTTCATTAAATATACTGCATTATCTTTTTAGTTATGATGAAAAATGTGAGTGTTGCGTTGGAAGTGTCATTAAGTGTACATTCAACTCACCTAATCCGGACCATGGCCGATTCCGAATCACTTTGACTTCAGTCTTGAATAACCTCCGAGGTAAAAACGAGAACTGTTGTACCAACAATTATACCAATATCTTGTTCAAATGTCAAAGGCGTAACCATTTCGTTGTTGTTGTACTTCTCCAGATCGATCAAACCCTTACCACCCGTCTGTGCGATCGTAAATTTACGTAATCGGAGTTTTACAAAAGACAAAAGATTGCATGAAAACTTGAGAGCCAGTCGGTGGCTATTTAATTGAAACTGGCTTGGATGAATCGGCCTATAGTAGAAAAATAGGTGGACGGTAGTTATTTTCAGTGATGGCATGAAACGTACACTGTATCTTAGAGCGTGCCTGTATTCTATATATTGGCGATTAAGTTTGTTTAAATATCATTGTATTTATTGCTGGTGATCTGGAATTTGTCAGCAAGGGCGTAACGCCCATTACGCACACTACGCACGTGCGTAATGTAAAAAAGCAATGTCATTGTCAAATAACTATAATTCCTTAATAATGACTTCGAATGAAGCTCAAATTCTGTCTCAAAGAAGGCTCAGAATCGTTCTGCTGCCATCCTGAATATCAAAATTTTCTCGGGGGAGGCCCCCCGAACACCCCTAATGAGAGGGGGAGACCCCCTCTCGTGCTCTCCCCCCACTCGCGCCTACGGCGCTCGAGAACGCCGTAGGCGTTCTTGCACGCCTTCGGCGTGCGTATAATTTAAAATTTCCTGGTTACGCCCCTGGTCAGTAGGCTATATCATACCAATTAGGTACAAAAATCGGTGTGTTATTTTTGTCTACAGTTGAACACGCAACTGTACGTATGCAAGAATGACAGCATTCGGCCAAGGACCGTTTTCATTACCATTTTTCAATATGTGTGTTTCTTACCCGATTTATATTTTGTGGTCATCAGTCTCTATTTCCCGAATGTATTATCAAATGACGCAAACCCTATAACAAGCGGAGATTGACGAGACAATTTATCAAGTAATTAACCCTTTCCCAAACAGCAAAATTTTAGGGGGATCCACTTCGAAAACTGCCACAAATGACAAAACGGAACTTATTAAAGATAGAATTTGTGTAATATATGGGATAGAAAATATTGAGACAAAAGGAGAAACTGCTGGTTATCAGCAGTTTCTTCTTTTGTTTCAATATTTTCCCAAGCCTTTTTTATCAGGGACGTCAAACCCATGTCTTGTTTGGGAAAGGGTTAAGTACACACACGAGAAAGATGTTATTTATGTCCAAGTTCTGCACGCAACTCTGGGTATTTACGAATAAACACGTTAAACAAATTGCTGTAAATATAATATATTATATAAATTCAGTACCCATATTTCTTTATTTATTGAAGTCATGTTCAGTATGATTCTCCTCTGTGATGACTATAAACCATCCAACGAAATACTAACAACTTCTGTGGTTTATTTAATTTTTTCACCAGGAGTTTATATCTGGGAATATTGAACGTTTACTTGTTTGTTAGCTGTCAAAATAGGTAGAGAATACTTGATTATAAGCACGAAATGATTCAAATGAAACTGTCGAGAATTTTGTCAAAGGCTCATAGGCACAGCTTGTTGTATATTCAATATTTGCATCTTAAGGTGAACAAATACATTTTTGTGTAAGTATTGTGTAGACTAACGATGCGCTATTACTGCGCTAGAAATTAGGCAATCACACAATTTGATTCCCTTTCCACGGTACGGAAACTACAGAGACAGAGCCATTGGCTCTGCCGCTTAAATCCTCTGGGGCGCTTCCGGCCACGTGTGGCTCTGTCTCTGGGGTCGCGATTTTTTGACAAAAACAGGTGAGTGTTCAACTTTGTTGTTCATTTATTTTCTTCTGGTGCTTAAAATCGAAAAAACGGGAATGTCATGCTCCCCTAAGACCATTTATCTGCCTGTTCTAAATCTGTGGGCTTCAAAGTCGGCAGGGTTTTCACAGGATCATTGTCGTCGTGGGTCGACCCTATGTGATTTTTTCTAGTTTACATCATGTATTCATGTACATTTCAACGGTAAATAGCAAATTGCTGCAGCCAAAGCATGTGATATACTAATCGAGGGATAATCTCGATCAGACATTGCAATCCCATGTAACAAAACCTTAGAAATGATTCGCAAACGTAAAGTTTGAGCAATTTCTATCGGTGGCTCTGTCTCTGGCGGCTGGCTCCGCTGTGAACTGTCGGTTAATTTTAGTTTTTAGCCCGTTGTGCAATATATGATGACTTATATAGGCCAAGGGTTTATCTTTTAAGGAGATTTCGCTTATCATTACACACGCACTCAAATAAAACCATCTGACGCATTCGCTTTATGTACTGTTAGCCTAGTGACCACGTCTTCATTTTGAGCAATATTTAGTGTTTAATTTGTACCACCCAACAAAGTAAAGGGTGAAAAATTTGCTAGTCGTTTCGGTTTATGCTTCGCAAATATTCTTTGACGTTTTCTTAAACATGGTGTACATTAGATTGATTGAGGAGTTTTAGTCAACATTAGAATAATGATTCACAAAGTGCAAACTTGTAACAAGTTTCAAGTGCAAATTTTGAAATAGAACAGGCATATTAGCCTATTGTTTAGTGCGTTGGAGTAGTTGAGAGATTCTGTGCGAACTAGCACGCCAGATGATGAACGAACGATGATGATGATGATGGTGGTGGTGGTGTGGCTGGCTGCAGATTAGAAATGTTTTAGGAAATAACCGCGTTTATATAATTGATATGCACTTTCTCATGAAAGCTTGGCATTAAGTATGCAAAAGAAGCAAGTGAAACTATATATCGGATCCGGGATTTCTATGATGGGGTTCGAACATACAAAATGTGTATTCGTTTTCCTCTATTACGCGGGTTTTTACTGAAATGCTTTATCATCCCAACCCCATGCCCTCCGTTTACATCTTATTTAGGACTGCTCCAATTCAAAATGATGTCCAGACATGCAAGGATGCAGATGGGCGCCCCGCCCCCCCCCCCCCCCATGAGAGAGAAATGTATGTATCTGCGCATAGCTCCGAAGTATCAAATATGTAATAGTTATCATTGAAATCTGTCAGAAAAAATATGAAAATACTGGTTATGAGCCATTTTCTTTTCTCGCAATGCACCAGAAAAATGTCTTGCTTGGGAAGGATTAAATGGATAGATGTCGGATATATTGGTGCAAAAAAAAAAACAAAAAAAAACAGGGGCCAGTTTCATTTTTAAGACGTATTTTTTCTCTTACCGATGATTTACGACAAGTTTAGGACAAGAAACGCGTATCGCCGTTTTATCAAGACCTGGGGCCCGTATCATCAACGCTCGTACGCTTAATTTTTGCGTAGTTACTTGTAACAACAAACCTGATTGGTCCAATCTGATTTCTCGTGCACTCAGATGTTTTGTTACACATTTTATACAAAAACTTGGTCGTAAGATCGTTGAAAATACGAGCCCCTGAATTATGCGATTGTTGTTTTAACCGATATTTAAGACATCGTTAAGTCAAAATTACTTCTTAAATGTTTTGATGAAACAGGCCCCTGACTTTTCGGAAGCGTTCACACCGAAAAATCGTCTGCTTCAAGTCTGTTTTGTGTATTTTCTCAGCTAATACTCGACGGATTTTGACGAGATTAAGTGCATCGCACGCGCTTCATTGAGAGGGACATTCCCCGGTTCTAACTCACTCCGCATCAAATCCCATGGTTTCTCCAAACATTCAAAATGAATGTTTTTGGTTGCATTTTAATGAAACTATGGAATTCTATGCATAAAGAGGTTCAGGAATGACCCTCTAAAAGGCGCGTATGGTGCAATTTCTCGTCAAAATACGTAGAGTTTAAACTGAGATATAGAACAAAATATACTTGAAATTATTCGGTGTGGATTACCCATCGTGTAATTGTTTCTTTGTCAACACCCAGTTTGTCGCCTTAAGTATAGTACTACATAGAATCATGAGCCGTGACGAAAGGTTAGTGTATATTCCAATACATGTAAATTGGAAGAGAAGCATGTTTCCCACTGAATAAAAGCGAATAATGGCACATTTTGCGCGGTGGCCTTTAGAGTTCAGTAGCTGTCTCCAGATAGTACGATGTCTTTATCACAGGATGTTCGGTTCCGAGTCACATATTTACATATATCGAAATCCCTCTTCCCTCGTCATTTAGACTCGCTGATCTTTGATCATTCAAAGGACATTGTTTAATTGTAGCTTTGAAATTGAACAACGGTGAATGTTCGAGGTTTTGCAAAGGGTTTAATCGGTGACTGAACCATTCGCCATACACAATATGATCTATTTAGTGTGTGAGTAAATTACTTCGACACGAATTTAGTGTTAGGTTACTTTTTTCACCAAGCACGCAGAGACAGAGCCAGCCGCCAGAGACAGAGCCAGCCGCCAGAGACAGAGCCACCGATAGAAATTGCTCAAACTTTACGTTTGCGAATCATTTCTAAGGTTTTGTTACATGGGAAAGCAATGTCTGATCGAGATTATCCCTCGATTAGTATATCACATGTTTTAGCTGCAGCAATTGGCTATTTACCGTTGAAATGTACATGAATACATGATGTAAACAAGAAAAAATCACATATGGTCGACCCACGACGACAATGATCCTGTGAAAACCCTGCCGACTTTGAAGCCCACAGATTTAGAACAGGCAGATAAATGGTCTTAGGGGAGCATGACATTCCCGTTTTTTCGATTTTAAGCACCAGAAGAAAATAAATGAACAACAAAGTTGAACACTCACCTGTTTTTGTCAAAAAATCGCGACCCCAGAGACAGAGCCACACGTGGCCGGAAGCGCCCCAGAGGATTTAAGCGGCAGAGCCAATGGCTCTGTCTCTGTAGTTTCCGTACCGTGCTTTCTGTCCATACGAGCTCGATTGGGTTTTTGTACCAGACACTTTTACTTTAATTGACACCTACATCTTTGCACGCAAATGTATATATTCATACTGAATACACGTCTATTTTTCTACTGACTGCAAGGAACATCAAGTATGTTTTTTAAAGCTTCTTCATCAGCCAGAATCACTTTAATATACGCAATGTGCATCAAAACTGTTTCATTTTCTTTTGAAACGACAATTGCAGGACTTTAAACTGACATTTTGTTATACATGTACATTCGTCAAAGAGATTCAATATTTCTTTCCCTTGAACCAGTGATATATTTTCACCATAGTATTATTTGATAGTGTGGAATACATTTGGAAATCTATTTATTACCAATCATATTTCTGGTTGACATTCTCTATTCCTGACTAACACGTTTTGTTATTGAAACATGTTAATCTGCCATGGGCTAGGAATAGCGGCTGTAGCCTTAACCCTATCAATCATAATGTCAGACTGCAAGTCTGGAACAGGGACAGCTGTACGTCAATACATTTTCATAGTATATCCATTTTTGTATTTTGTCAAATGGATTCACAGACCTCATCACGACAGCATACAATTGAATGGTTCAGGTTTTAACCAAATAAACGATATTTCGAGTAGTACATATATACATTTGTCACTGGCTACGACAAGATTGCTTTACTGTTTTTGCTTTTTGCTTCTTGTGTCGAACGACCTCATTCTTCTAAATGCGACTAACAAAGTGCATAATGTATAAAATGACGACATTGACGTTTTATTGTTTGAATTTGTGGTATCTTTTTTGTAAATTGCAATTTAAGATTAAGAGTGCACAAAATGGCCAATCGAATATTTTGATTATCTTAACGTAATTGAAATTGATCATACAATATTTAATTGAAAATGAATTCATGAACAAAAGCAATACTTAAAGTTCTTTTCTGGCCACCTTATATTTCAATCCGATTGAACATGTTTGTGATTATGTAGGAAAGAGTGTTTGAGCGAAATACCCTTTCTGACAAAAATGTCACCCATCAATGGATTGATATCGTGAAAATATGTGGGGGGCAGCTGGAGGATCGATTAGGGTGTTGTGTTAGTACTGGTTTGTTAGTACTGGTTTGAGATACAACAGGAATCCATGCTTAAGGTATCCGAACCCTCAAAAGCACCAAAGAGCCAGAGGCGAAATTTGAAAAGTGCCAATAATTCCTAAAAAGTGTTATAGTATTATATTTTCATTCCAAAAACAAACATAAGCATTTTGTACGGTGTAGAATTTTGAATTAATGCATACTTATGGAAATATTTGACAAAAATATTCAAAATTACATCCCTTGCATATGAATATAGAGTAAAAACATTTGTAAGTTATTTTCTTCTTAAAACATAATCTTGAAATCCGGCACAGTGAAACAACTTATGTGAAGTGTATTTACAAGTATGTGTAATTTGATGCATTTCATATGGCTAGAAAGTGCTGATTTTTTCAGGGTCTGTAAACCTTAAGTGCTCTAGCCATCGCGATATGATCATATCAGTTGAAAACGGTAATACCCCAATAAACCATTGATCGGTGACCATACATGTTGTTTATGAAAATTGTTTACCTTTAAAAAACAAAATTTCAATTCTATCTGTTAAATGTCATTTGTAACTTTTAATCTAATACCATCTCAGTTCAAACTATGAAAGGATAACTTAAGGTATCCAAACCCTCAAAAGCACCAAAGAGCCAGAAAAGTGCAAGTAATTCCTAAACTGTGTTATATTTCCATTCCAAATACAATCAGAAGCATTTTGCACGGTTTAGAATTTTGAATTGATGCATACTAATGGAAATATCTGACCAAAATGGTCAAAATTACCTCCCTTGCTTATGAATATAGAGTGAAATAATATTTGTAAATTATTTTCTTCTTGAAGCATAATCTTGAAATCTGGCACGGTGAATCAACTTATGTGAAGTGTATTTACAAGTGTGTGTAATTAGGTGCATTTCGTATGGCTAGAAAGTGGCGATTTCAGGGTCTGTAAACCTTAAACAGCCAAGGTTACAAAACTTAATTAAAGTGGCATTTTCGTCAATCTCTACAGTACATTGACCAAACTTTTCTATCTTTGATGACACTACGAGGAGATATAACCCGAAATTAAGAGAATACTTGTTCATGGAACCGAGTATATTTATATTTAAGACATTGTACATATTGTTACCCATGATGAAGACTATGTTGCGTTGCAACACCGGTTAATATTAATCATTTTATATTTCAGGTTAGTCATGTGAATAAAAAGTACGTTCATTTATATTTAATCAATTTGACTGTTCGACATAATTTGACAGATGTGTAACATAAAACTTAAATCTATTGTTTCTGTTAGGTAAAAAAGAGAAAATAAAGAAAACGCGTAACGGCCTGGAAGACCTTTGACTCATATTTTGACAGACATGACTTTTTGGGTTGGTCATGTCCTTGGATCCAAATTGATATCAAATGGCATACTGGTTAGAATTTACCGGAAGTCGAGCGGCTGGAAGATGAAAAATCATTCCGGAAGGAAGATGAGGACTGTAAACATCTGCAAAAGGAAGAGATGGAGAGAGGAAGTGAAATCTGCCCTGTGTGCAGCAAGCCAGGTATTTGGACAGCATTTATGACGATGTTTATGATATCTCGAATTCAAAATGACAAAACAAATTCAATGCATTCAAAATAAATAATTGTAAATACTGTGCGCAATAATGGAAAGTAAATATTACGAACCGTCGTACGATTATTTTCGCGTATCTACTTGTAACAGCAAATCTGATGGGCCCAATCTGATTTCCCGTGCAATCAAATGTCTTCTTACACAGTTTACACAAAAAACTGGTCGTATTATCGCTGATAATAAAAACTCCAGGATCTTGAAAAAAGAATCAATATTGCTTTTGCGACCAACACGGATCTAGCCCCATAGACGCAGTCTGGTCCAGATCCATTTCTTTCTCAAATAGTAATTTAATTATCCCCAGCAACTATGAATAACAATACGGATCCTACCCCTAAAATGTATCATAGAATGTTCTCGAATACCGTCTTTAAAGTGTTACGAGGGCCCGCCCCATTTAGTATTTGCTATATTGTTTAAAAGCATTGGGCCTTTTTTTATCTGCTCTCTGTATCAGTACGTAATTTCAGTCCGATATTTAAGGTATTCAATCCATCATTGTATACCAAACACTTCTTTCATCATCCGTGTCAAAGGAAATTGACAATGATCTAGCATTGCTAATTTCGAGGTGTGTCATCCATAGCAAAGGAAATTAACTAGGGATACCCGCGTCAATTTCCGTTGACACAAATAACGCCCGAAATTGCACAAAAGTGTTTGGTATTTAATGATAGATGAAATATCTTAAGATGTATTCTATTATCACTGGCTCAAGGCACTTCTATAGCTCTATATCAAGCGCTAAATAGGTTTCAGTAATTCAGTCTGTCAGATGAATATAACGGTTCGTGATGGGATTGTGTCACACAATCTATTTATTCTGACAAATCTTAGATATTTAGCCATACATACCTCATTGTGTACGATTTTGTCATCCTACCTGTCTTTATTCCAGGACGAGAAAACAAGAAAGAAAGTTGGCCATGTTGAAAGACGCCACGTACAGATTGCATGCAACTTGTTTTATCATCTGAATTTAATTGAAGAAACTTATTCGCGCGTCCATTTAACGTGAGATCGTCAACAAAGTAAATATTTACCTAAAGGAATGAGTCATTTCAAACGGTCTTGTGTCATTCCTTTAGCCCGTAAAGCAAACAGCCATATAACAATAAATATTGAATTCAAACTTCCTTTTAAACGACGGGTAATCACGTGGTATTTTCTATATTATGCAAAATTCCGGTTTATGTTAAAACGTCACCGATTTTGAAAATATTTGAAACAGAAATCGAGACGTTTTACACTTGACCTGATAAAAAGTTATTAGGACCAAACAAATTCTGTTGCTTAAAACACCTACCCCATCCAGAAATATCGGAACATTTTTCGCCTCTGATTCGAACCAAATTCAGATCGCCGAAAGTGTTTTCAGATCGTTTAGGCAAATGTTCTGAAATTGTCGTGTCACGTGATTACCCGCCTACCTAGCATTGCTTTGCACCCAAGAAATCCATAAGCTATGAATAGCCAGCAAGAATACTTAGCCATAAAGCTCGTATTGGTAACAATGACACCAATCTTTACGGAATCACATATGCAAATAACTTGCTAATCAATAGTAATTATGTCTAAATGTATAAAGGTTATTCTCAATAACATGGTTTTTCTCCTAATGTGGTGTTAAGTTGCTCATAATCGTGTTGTTCGTTTGACAAATAACAAACAACCCAAAAGTGTTTGTTGAATTATCTTTGGGATTATTAGCATACCACATGTATGTAATGTTTGTCTAACAGCACCATTTTTCTCTGAATAAAATATGTTCAAACACATTGTGTAAGTGTATCATGGCTCATGCAGTTTTGTGTTTATAAAGTATCGCGTTCTCTACTAGCTGTTTGTCCCGTTCTTTATTCTATTGCTGTTGACTTTTAAGACTAAGAACATTAATTGGTTTTATTGTATAAGACACTAATCAGTTATACAAATGTCAACTTCAGGATGGCACAAACGAAGGCGGAACGCAAGCGGACTTATAGTGTAAAAAGAAACGAGAACTTGGCGAAGGAGAATGACTCTGACAAAAGGTTATAAGGTGCCAAAGGAAGTTTAAGATTAGGATAAAAAGCTGGTGTTGCGGGAGCAGAACCGGAAGGACAAAAATGATTAAGCCTAGGCAGAAAAAGAAACAAAATGAACAGAACAATTGTTCTGACACTGAAAGAACATGTATGCAGACAAATGAGAATGAAGTTACAAGCACATCTGATACACTGACTTTTAAATTGTTGTCATTCTCTATCGTAGCGAAATAAAACAAGAGCCGTCAGAGACGGACAATGCTCCCCGAATAAGGCCTTATCACAATAAATGTATGCCATGGATAGCAGTTTATTGCCAAGGGCATCTGATTTGCTACTCAAATATGAAAGTTCATCAAATACTGACCATTAGACTATGATAAATTAAAGAAAAGTGTATTTGACCTTAAGTCCCCTTTTCCCATGACGAGGCCTAAAATCCAAAAACAGTGAAAAGTACATCGGCAATATGTCATAGGTAGTTGACATGGTAAGTTTCATATGATTTGGCCCAAGGGTTATGGAGAAATCGCTTCGGACGGACGCACAGACAAAGCGGCGACTATATGCTCTCCCTTCGGGGAGCATAAAAAGGGCGCCTAGAGGTAAACGTAGAATCACAGCTAAGAGTACAAAACGGAGCAAAACGGATAAACTTAATCACGAATTGATCCTCAGAAAATACTTTAAATAATAAAGAATCTTATTTGCAGAATGTTTTAGCGAGAAAGTAAGAGCTGCAAAAGAAGTCTCTGAAAACAAATGTAAACGGTGCAAGGTTTTCAGAGTAGCCACAGTAAAAAACTTGAAGAAATAATCATGATGACAACTCTGCACCGACTTACACACTTAAGGTCTACGAACTGAGAACGAAAACACCACTTTCTAGCCATACAAAATGCATCAAATTACACAAACTTGTAAATATACTTCACATAAGTTGATTCACCATGCCGGATTTCAAGATTATACTTCAAGAAGAAAATGGTTTACAAACATCATTTTACTCTATATTCATATGCAAGGGAGGTAATTTTGAACATTTTTGTCAAATATTTTCATACGTATGCATTAATTCAAAATTCTTAACCATGTAAAATGCTTATGTTTGTATTTGGAATGGAAATGTAACACAGTTTAGGAATTACTGGCAATTTTCAAATTTCGCCTCTGGCTCTGCATTTCATTCTCAGTTCGTAAACCTTAAGTAGAAAAAGGTATGACAGTTCCAAGTCTATTCGTGTTTCCAAGATAAGGCCTTGAGGAAGTGTTTAGTTCTAAAGTAAAGTAAAATAATCCCAAGAGAGGGAAGATAATTCAGGAATGATGCCAATAAAGGCATATGCGGTAGAAGAACAGCTCCTCCGCGAAAACCCAGAAAAAGAGTACTGAATGATTTTATGTACAGTCTTCGTCAAAAGTTCTTGGCAGAATAAAATTCTCAGATTTCTAGAGCCATTTTCTACGATATCGAACCAAAATTCATATTGCCTGTTCACTTTGCTTCACACAGCGTGTGTCGTTGTCCCTAGCTGCAAACTTTCAATTTCCTGTTAAGAAGCATGAAGGCCCAAAAGCCTAACAACACGTCAAACCCTGACAAGATTGTTGAGGAACTTCAAGACCGACCTATGTTGCTTAGACAAATGCAAGAGAAAACACCCGATGTACATGACAGGTTTCAACAGTGGAAACGTGTAAAAACATTGCTATTCTGTAAACATCCAGAAAATGACTACAGAGATTGGAGAACAATTTTGAGAAGGCTCAACCAATGTGCAACCCCCAAAGCAGAAGACTGGCCTGAAAACAACCAAGCATAGTAGACCAATTATAACAAGGTTTCGGCAAAAATCTATATATACTGAGCAAAAAAAGTTTAGCACGTTTTTTAACACATTATTTTTTCAGTTTATGATAAGTAATTGAACATTGCTTTGTTCTGTTCAGTTGTCCCGATCGACAACCATTACACATACAGTGCATGTGTAGAGTGAACATTCAGTGTATTGGACAAAGTCCAGATAACCAAAAGTCACGTGCGGCACGTGTGCAGTGACATCGATAATGTCTAGCTTGTCCAAAAGCACACGATTACACAGATCTGTTAGCAGAATCAATTTAACTGTTACAAATTCTTTGAAATTGATTATGGGAGGGCGAGAAATGATGACGTAAGTTCGACGTCAGAGAGCTCTTTGCATGCTCCAAGCAGATATGTCTGTTAGAGATGTCGCTTTGCATTTCAATTGTCTCCAATTGACAATTACGCGCCTACGGCACTTGGTTTATGCAACTTTAGCCACCAACGACCGACCTAAATCTTGTAGACCGTGTAAAACGACGTTCAGGGAGGATCGTTTCACAGCGACGTCTTGACGACGTTTCGAATCCCTGTCTAGTAAGAATTTAGTTCTACTCCTCCAGGACGTCACAAGGTATACCGTTAGTGACCAGACTGTCCGGAACAGGCTCCACACAACTTGCATCAGGGTCCTCCGATCTTACGCCAATGACGTTAAGCATCGACAGGTATGGCGTCAGTGGGAATTGACACATCGATATTGATTCAGGAGACATTGGACTGATGTCCGGACGAATCTCATTTTACGTGTCATTAACTGATGGCAGGATTTGTGGTTGGAGAAGATGCGCAAGGCTTGATATCAAGTTGATACCAATAACGTCATCATTGAGACTGGTACGTCGAGTGCAGCGTCATTTTTAGGCAGGAATAGATGAAAACGGTTAAACAGACCTCATTTCAGTTAATGTTAAATAAATGGTGCAAGGGCACTGCAATGAAATTATCCAACCTGTCACAGGACCGTCTTACAACTACACAACGTTGTGATATTTCAATAAGATAATCACCACCCACTTACTCCAAGGAACATAAAGAATGATCCACGCCTGAACTGCTTAATCACCAGCAAAAGAACACACAAAGAACATTGTTGGACGTCAGGCTAGAGAAAGTAATGACGCCTATAACTTCAATGGCAATGAGCGTCATCTGCAGTATGAATGGGCAAAATTCCTTTCTGTGTGGTCAGGAAGCTTCCTTGCAACATGGGTAGACATTGAATGGCGGTCCTAGCTGCTTATGCTGGGCATTCGCGTCATTGAAATTTGCTTGACTTTCGAGATCTGACCCCTGTGCACTTTAACGTAAGATACCTAACTAACGCTTAAGAATTTTGAAACAAAAATTTCAGGAAGCGACAGAAAATTGAATTTTCAAACACATTAGAGTTTTATTTTTATGGATTTTGGAATAGTTTTTGACTAGGAAAGGACATTTTCCAAGTGTGCTAAACTTTTTGTGCACAGTATATATACGAGGGTTGTCCCAATAAATCGTAGACAACGTCGATAAAACAGAAATCACTCAATAGATATTTCTATTGTTTCTATAGATTATAGCCACATATATTGACGGCAGTTTGACAAAAAATCATGTTGACTGCTTATTGTTTACAAAATATATACTAAATTTAGCAAATGCATGTACAGACCCGCGGCGCACGTCACAACGTCATATAATAATAACGTTACTTTTTCAACGGGAAATGAACGCAGACATGTCCGGGATAATTCCATCCGAACCGCGTTTCCTTGTGTTATGATTAATCTATAGACACATCTCGCAGGTACTTTTGATGCTAAAAGATGTTTTTAAATACATGGAACCTTTATTATCTCAAAGTCCGTTTTATTCGCCACCCACTTAACCATTTACTGTTTTCCTTAATCAGTTACCTCTTTTCTTTAACGTCTGGTTTTCTACATGAATTTAGCATTCTCCGAGAAGCAATATAAAAATGTCTCTTTGAGACTCTTTTTTTTAAAGAAAAAATCCATTCATGTATCTGGGACACATTGCCATGTATTTTGATTTCTTTCGTCTTCATGAAAGAGTCCTATGTCTCATTCCGCTATCTACAACAAAAACGTGTAATTTTACGGTGCGCCGCAATTTTCTCAAACGTCGTCTACTCGTATTTACGTCAGCGCAACTGTTATTTGTTTTCACTTAAACTTCCTTTGTTGGAAAACAAATTACGTCAATGTTTTGAAATTTTGCTCAACTGCAAAACAGTATTTACTTAAGACGGCTACGTAAACGGTTTTGACTGGAAATAGGAACCAGCGTGTTAAATCACGCTAGTAACTCAGGAACGATGAGCGGGAAAGACGTTATTTTTTACGTGCGCCGCATGACCGTTATACACTTAAAGTAAGTGGTTATAACAGGATATAAAGGAATGACATTTACAGCAAAGGAATGAATATAAATTCGAAAATGGACAAATACTATTCTCACAAAATATAAACATTGTGCGACGTTAAAAAGATAAGTTATTAAATGTGTCTACGATTTATTGGGACAACCCTCGTACAAAAAGGGCATTCTGTCACCTGGAATATCAAAATAAGAAACAGAATTAGAATGCTTCAGTGAAACCTTATGAATAGTTCAAAGGCTCTCGGGAAAAGGGACCGTTACAGGAGAGAAAATGAAAATTCAGAAATGTAATATAAATGACTCACTATTGAACTTGTTCAAGAGTTTCATTTCGAGAGAAACACAGATTCTCAAATATCTTACGCAAGTTTTTGTAGACTGAGACCTTTCTAGATTGTTTATTGTGATGTTGATTGGCGTGATACATGTTTGTGCAAACTCATGGAAACATCAAATACAGGACTAAGAAGCCACACAGCCTGAAGATCATTTAGGAGTCTAATCCGGACAATGTTGTCGAAAAACTAGTGTGTGACATGACGAGAAAGAAATGTACATACAGGAAGTGTAAGATTTGCCCGGTAAATAAATTAATACACAATATAACCGACGAAAACACACGACGAAAACGCGAGCGAACAGGTAACTAACTATCAATGGGTAAATATAACTGAAGAAATAAGCACTAGAGAAGGAACTAAATCTGTGACGAAAATACTAAAGGTCGAAGAAAAAGACACATTTGAAAACCTTCTTAAAGATTCTCTGAATATCGTTTAAACAAGTATCTGAAACATATCTGCAACATGATACACCAAAGTGGCGTTGAAACAACTAAAAGACAAGTTAGCTAATATGGATGCTGTGATACACGTAGATTTCTCGGAGAACTGTAAACTTTCCGAAGAAGTCAAGGAAATGCATTTTGGTGGATCAATAAAACATGTTTCACTCCATACTGATGTGCTATACACAAAACATAAAACAGATTCATTTGCAGTGTATGACACACAACATTTGGAGCCTTTACTATACATAGTAAAAGAATGTTATCCAAATATCAATACAGTTCATCTTGCTATACAGTTCATCTTGTCAGTGATGGTCCATGTACTCAGTTTAGATCGAAAATAAACTTTAATTTGTTTCACAAGCAAATCATTGATAGATATGAATTTGAGCAAGCAACCTGAAACTTTACAGAGAGTCGCCATGGCAACAGCGCAGCTAATTGGATTGGTGGCGTATTTTAACGTACAACAACCAATCCACTGATAGCAAATGGAATTAACGTTCCGAAGTCAGCATCATCCTGCACATAGCTCACAACAGCTAAGAATTGTTTAATTATTCCAAATCGAAGATGGCAAAATAGAAAGATTCGCCGAGACTGTACCAAGTGAACACCGATGGCGAAAGAAACAATTACACTTCACATAGTCACCAGAGCGGCGTTTTACATTTAAAGGACCTTAGCTGTTTCTGTGATTGACCAAACCAGTATAGCTGCTACACTCTACAAGAAACCCCCGAGTGTCGATTAAGCCCCGTTCCCACTGTCACGGTGTTGGTCCCGGACACCCACGGTACCTCCCGGTGGGGAAAGAGCCGGTATTCCGGGATGATCAGGGATCTTTTCTCTAAAACATGATTCATATTCCCGACATTTCCCCGGTTTGCCACGGTGTATTTACGGTGTAGGGGCCGGCGTGATCCCGGTACGACCCGGTGTAATCCCGGTCGTCGCCGGTATCGCCCTTTCATATCACGGTTGTGCGCCGGTGACAAGCCGATGTTTCCCGCTGGTCACTCGTGGATCAGCATCAGTTCTCTTTCGTCTGTTGAAGTCGATACACTGTTAAAATCTCAACATAAGCGCAAATTATGCCGAGGAATAAAAATACCTTCTAGGGAGGAAGATTCTGTTCGAGGACAGTCACAGCCAAATTCACCTCCATCTTCAACTGAAATGGAGCCATCACCCGTGAATCTACGCAAGAGCCGCTGAAAAAGAGGCAAAAGTCGGCGCCACTCCTGCTGACAGAGGAGCAGGAGGAAGGCCTGGCTGACTAGTTGAAGACAAATGATTTCCTCTACATGAAGGGAAAACGTGAATATAAAGATACACAAAAGAAAAGAAACCTGTGGGAAGAGAAGGCATTGGAGTTGGCGGTTGATGTCAAGTTCCTCAGCACGTGGTATGATTCCATAAGAACCAGGCTTGGAAAACTCACCATACAGCCCAGTGGTTCGTCTTCCAGGGTCATGACTGAAAGGGATGAGTTCACACTTAGGAACTTTGGATTCCTAAAGTCACAAATAGCTCGGATGCCATCCAGACTTGCTGTCAGCGTAAGTGTTGAATCGAGTTGAATTTAAAATTCATAAGTGTTTAATAGAATAGTTGAACCTCTCTGAAACCATTCAGTCCATAGCTTGCATGAATAATTCTACCATGTTTTGGACCCCCTGAAAATGTCCACGGATCATCAGGGACTATCACGGTTGAGCCAGGGTAGAGAACCGGACTTGCCCCGGAATATGCCGGTATTTACCCGAATAAAGCCGATTCTTGACATCCTCCCGGTGACTGCCGGTTGTATTAAACATTTTAAAATATACGGGGTCGGTTGCCGGATCAACAAGGTTCATCCAGGATGTTCACGGTGCCGCCACGGTTGTACTCCCGGTTTGTCACGGTTTCCCCCGACCACTCATCCGGGACTAACCGGGGGTCCAAACCGTGACAGTGGGAACGAGGCTTTACCAGTGTACAGTATCACGCTTGAAAACCACGTGATACAACAATCCCAAATTGAATTTAGTTTGTTGAGCAGAATTTAGATTTTATTGGGGTTTTACGCCGTTTTCAACTTCTATGGTCATATCGCGCGGCTGGAGCACCTAACCGTGGGTTCCTGGTATTTCTCGCACCAGTACAACCACAATATCCAAACCGAGCCTTCAGCTGCTCTCTCACATAGATGATTCACATCCATTGGTGAGAGACAAATGATTTTTTGTCAAATATCAATGGATACAGGCCGAGCCGAGGTTCGAACTCGAGACCCCTGGATCGACAGACTCAGACGTAACCGACTAAGCTATCCGGGCTCGGCTTGTTAAGCAGAAGGCAGTATTTAAAGGTATAGTCTATCGGTTATAATTCTAGACTTGTATACAAAGGCTGAATAACAAATAAGTATAAATAGTTTTAACATTTACCAAACCATTTATCATGAGCTATACGAGCGAATTAATGTCCCAACTCGTTTATTCTCAAAAGAGAAAGTGGTTGTGTTCGGTCATTTTCAACATGTTTGTGTAAAGTCTACAGTTATAAACGATGAGTAATATGCGACGAATACGTTTGAGTATTTTCTTTTTTAACTATGTTATACATTGATGTAGATTCAGTATTATTAAATTGAAATATTTATTTCATTTGAGGGTACTCTTGTGCCTTGTTATCGATTGATAGTTTGCAGAAGTGTCGGGCAATGTATTTATCTCATGCATTTTATTTACGTTGTTCGACTAAATTATGTATCTTATTGACTCACAATACTACTCAAAAGAGATATTTTCTGAGGCCAGTTATGAAATTAATGATGACACATGCTGTCATAATCTTTCTTACATGCAGATATACAAAGTTGTTAATTCTTATACATGTATACCTTTAATGTAAAAGTAATTATTATTATATTAATCGACCCTTTTCTTACCTCAAAATTCTCACTCAATCAACGGCATCAAGTTTGGAAGGAAAATTACGTCGGTGAAAAAAAGTTATTACATAATGCAACTTTATTACAAAACGCGTTGTACATAATTTTTATTACAGTTCATGTCATCGCAACGCGTTTTGTAATAAACTTTTTTTCAACTTTTTCATTATCAATTTCTTGCATTCTAATGATAAGAAATAACTTATTTGAATCAATATACAGTTAGAAATTTATAAAAGGAGCCAGTTTTTTATATCAAAATTTCATAATTTTACTTTGATCTTAGAACATGTGCATAGAAAATTATGTTGAAATCGCCCTTTCCTTGCCTTCAACATTCTCACTCAATCAACGGCATCAAGGTTGGAACGAAATTTTCGTCGGTGAAAAAAGTTATTACATATTGCAACTTTATTACAAAACGCTTTGTATATAATTTTTATTACATTTCATGTCATCGCAACGCGTTTTGTAATAAACATTTTTCAAATTTTCCGTAATCAATTTCTAGCAATATAATGATAAAACGTAACTTATTTGAATCAATATACAGTTAGAAATGTGATAAAAATGTGGCATTTGTCGATATCAAAATTTCGTTTTCTCACTATGATCTTCTAATATTTGCCTAGAAAATAATGTCGAAATCGCCATTTTCATGCCTTCTTCCTTCCCACTCAATTAACGGCATCAAGTTTTGAACGAACTTTGGGTCGGTGATAAAAGTTATTACATATTGCGACTTTATTACATAACGCGTTGTACAGAATTTTATTACATTTCATGTCATCGCAACGCGTTTTGTAATACTTATTACATTTTGCAGGTTTATTACAAAACGCGTTGTAACAATGGTAAACATGAGGAAATTACAGAAAAGAGAAAACAGGATCAGTCCTGTGCTCTTAGGAAGCGCCTGCTCCTACTGAATCGGAGACCCACTCGCAATAGTCATTTGGGCACAAGACAATGATAGCAAGATCCTGACAAATTACAATTTGACATATACTAAGCAAACCAATTGGGGATATTTGAATCCCTTCTTTTTTCCATTCAGTGTTATTGATATTTGTTTACGAGTACTATATTCAAAAGTTCAAAATATATACTATTTTAGTGTACGCCATGCTTGAGTGTTCCAAACGACAGTACCGTCTTAACCGAAAGTTTGCAAACGTTTAAAAGACTTAGACATGGGGAGTAAGTTTTATGCCCCGTATCAAAAGATCTGTGGCAAATATATTCACCGTCATAAAAAGTAGCTACTTTTGTAATAACCCTAGTTTTCACAATTCTTGATGTCTTTTTTTTTTAAAAAAATGCATACACATTCCTAATGGTTCCTTTTCACACATCAATGGTTAACGGCTTTCAATATGCCCGGAAACATGCTTAGTTGTGCTATGGGTTCGAAATAGTGTTTTAGGATACTAAGTTAAATTTTATTTACTAACAGCTGTCATACCTGCAACGATTGACGCTGTTGAAACACAAGCAAAAGTCCAATTTCAATTTTACAGTCAATATGAAAATTAAGCACTACCAGTATAGCATACATGTCTCAAAATTATTTCTTTTAATAATAACCGGAAGTGGTTGGTGAATAAAGTGAAGGACAACATTTTTTTATATTTGGAACTTAGCTAAAAGCCAAACAGAAACAAAAATTCAATGAATAGAGCATTTAAGAAGAAATTGGGGGTTGGTCGGGCTAAAACCGGATACCGATATTTTTCAAGGGTCTTGAGTGTAATGTAAATCATTTATTAGTCACTAATCATTTCGAATAAAAACAGTATAAACAATTATCCTTATTCATTTTTGGTCCGTTTCCGGCCCCATAAATTGCCGTGAATTTCACAAGTGTGTTCCGTATCCGTTACGGATTTCTGGAACTACTACCAAGCTACCATAGCTAATGGGGTAACTCGACTGTTTTCGATACTTTCACGAAAGCGTTTTTCACGGTACGGAAACTACAGAGACAGAGCCAATGGCTCTGCCGCTTAAATCCTCTGGGGGGGGGGCTTCCGGCCATGTGTGGCTCTGTCTCTGGGAGCACGATTTTTGGACAAAAATATGTGAGTGTTCAACTTTGTTGTTCAATAATTTTCTTTTGGTGCTTAAAAGCGAAAAAACGGGAATGTCATGCTCCCCTTAGACCATTTATCTGTCTGTTCTAATTCTGTGGGCTTCAAAGTCGACAGCATTTTCACAGGATCATTGTCGTCGTGAGTCGACCCTATGTGATTTTTTTTGTTTACATCGTGCATTTATGTACATTCCAACGGTAAATAGCCAATTGCCAAAGGCAAAACCCGTTATATACTAATCGAGGGATACTCTCTATTAGACACCCCTTTCCCATGTCACAAAACCTTAGAAATGATTGGCAAAAATAAAATTTGAGCAATTTCTAGCGGTGGCTCTGTCTCTAACGGCTGGCTCTGTCTCTGGCGGCTGGCTCTGTCTCTGTGTGCTAACTTTGATAAATTTAATCCATCACAGAATTCGTGTCGAATCCTTATCGACTCGCACACTGAATACATCATATTGCGTATGGCGAACGTTTCAGTCACTGATTAAACGCTTTCCAAAACATCAAAATTTCGGCGCTGTTCAATTTCAAAGCTACTACATGCGACAAATTAGGTGTTGACGAAGAAACATTTTGCACCAATGTAATTCGACATATTTCCATTTAATCTCTCCAAACACAAGACATTGGTTTGATGCATTGCGAGAAAAGAAAATATTAGTATGCAGTTGCTTGAATGCCAGTATATGGGAATTTCTAAGTGGTCTGACAGGTTTGACAATATTTTGAGGAAGAGGAACGACTACTTTATCATTGAAAATTTTATAGAATCTAAGCAGCCGTAAGTCAATACGGCGCAAATCTGATCTTCTCCAACAGAGGTTGTCTAACATAGCGGAGACACTGAATGTGGGACCATAGCATCGCATGGCCCAGCGAGCTGCTCCCCGCTTAACATATTCAATCTTCTTAATCAGTGTTCCCGAGTGTTGAGCGGACTGCAGTCCATACTGGAGCACAGTACTCGAGCTGGGGCCTGACAAGCGGTTATTCCATGATAAGTTGTTTGAGATTGTAACACCTAAATATTTTGCTGAGGAGACTGTTTCAAGTAGTGTATTATGTAGAAAGTACAGTGTCGGTAATTGTGTCTTTCTCTTGGTAAACTGTATGACTTTGCATTTTGGCAGGATTCCCATCTCTCGAGCTTGAGTAGATCCTCTTGTAAGAGGCTGGAATGGAATGTGATAGTTTGTGGCATGTAAATGATAGTGTCATCACCAAAGAGACGTACTTTAGAGCATTATACATATTCATGGAGGTCATTGATATAGATAAGGAATAGTAGGGGCCTAAGACCGAACCCTGAGGCACATCTGAAGGAACTGGTATGATGCAGGACATGGATCGATTGACCAACACTGATTGTGTCCTATTGTCTACAAAGGCTTTGACCCATGCCAGAGTGTGACCTATAATGTCATAACAATGTATTTTTGACACCAGTTTCTCATGATTTACCACATAAAACGCTCTTTAAAAATGTAATAGGATCAAGTCATCATGGCTTTATCCTCATTTATGAACTAGAGGATGTCATCTACCAAGCCCAAGAGTTGGGCCAGACAGTATCTTTTTCCCCAACAGCCGTGCTGTAAGTCGCAGAATATGTTTTGTCGAAGTGTTTAGTTATACTAGATGCACTAATATGTTCAAGTTGTTTGCATAAGATGCAAGTGAGAGAGATCCGGCGAAAATTGGCTGGGTTGGACTATTCTTGAATACAGGGGCGACGTTTGCCTTTTTTCCAAATGCTCGGTAAAGAATTGGTCTCAAGAGATTTCTTAATACAGCTGTGTTATGATAGGCGCAAGTTCCTAGGCACGAATTCTTTAGTATAATTGGTCTTAATTCATCAGGGCCAGCAGCTTTATGCAGGTTCAGATATTTTAGCAATTTGTTGATCCTGTTTTCAGATATTTCGATGGTGTGCCTGGATTTATGAGGGCTGGGTCTGTGGTGGTGAATTTCTGTACATGCATCAATTGTGTTTTAAATTGTGTGTGAACATATTATTTTATCTACACGTTTAAGTGACAAGGGTGATTTCTGGGTGGAAACAGATTGGAATTGTTCATTTAGAATTCGTGTTTTTTTTCTTCAGTAGTGTACAGTTTGTTGTGTTGTTTTAGAGTATCTATGCCAGTAGAATCTTGTTTTGGATGTTTTAGTAGAGTGTAGATTTTTGTTGGTTGGAAGTGATTGTCCTTTGTCTTTGGTTTGATCTTGCATGGAACCTACATTTAAGATGTCTTCAAGATACTTTTGATATGCAAATTTTGATTCTTTTCTTCATTGACTGATAACCAGCATATTCACCCTTTTCTCACATATTTCAATGATTAACATTTTGCGCATGCAGAACCTTGCGCAGATCCATACATTTCTCCCTCAAGAGGGGCTGACGCCCATCTGGATCGGTGCATGTGTGTTCATAATTTCGAATTTAAGCAGTCCTAAATTAGAAATTTATCACTACAGGTGATGAAATACACCACCGCTTTTTGTACACAGAACTTCTCCTAAGTGAGATCTATCTACCCATGTTTTGGAAAAGCATTTAACCAGTGACTGAAACGTTCGCCATACGCAATATGATATATTCAGTGTGCGAGTTGATAAGGCTTCGACACGAATTCTGTGGTGGATTGAATTTATCAAAGTTAGCACACAGATACAGAGCCAGCCGCCAGAGACAGAGCCAGCCGCCAGAGACAGAGCCACCGCTAGAAATTGTTCAAATTTTATTTTTGCCCATCATTTCTAAGGTTTTGTGACATGGGAAAGGGGTGTCTAATAGAGAGTATCCCTCGATTAGTATATGCCGAGCCCGGATAGCTCAGTCGGTTACGTCGGAGTCTGTCAATCCAGGGGTCTCGAGTTCGAACCCCGGCTCGGCCAGTATCCATTCTGACATTTGACAAAAGTCATTTGTCTCTCACCAATGGGTGTGAATCATCCATGTGAGAGAGCAGCTGGAGGCTCGATTTGGATATTGTGGTTGTACTGGTGCGAGAAATACCAGGATCCCACGGTTAGGTGCTCCAGCCGCCGCGATATGACCCTGGTAATTGAAAAACGGCGTAAAACCCCAATAAACTCAAACTCGATTAGTATATAACGGGTTTTGCCTTCGGCAATTGGCTATTTACCGTTGGAATGTACATAAATGCACGATGTAAACAAAAAAAATCACATAGGGTCGACTCACGACGACAATGATCCTGTGAAAATGCTGCCGACTTTGAAGCCCACAGAATTAGAACAGACAGATAAATGGTCTAAGGGGAGCATGACATTCCCGCTTTTTCGCTTTTAAGCACCAAAAGAAAAATATTGAACAACAAAGTTGAACATTTACCTATTTTTGTCCAAAAATCGTGCTCCCAGAGACAGAGCCACACATGGCCGGAAGCGCCCCAGAGGATTTAAGCGGCAGAGCCATTGGCTCTGTCTCTGTAGTTTCCGTACCGTGTTTTTACTTGCCATGCTTCAACGTGGTGTATTTATTTCGGTACGTTTATGAATAATCCTACAATTACCGACCATTTGCATTAGACAAGTGGCTACTTTCTCATGACGGGGAGTATATGTATTGTTTAACCCCTATCCGTCTGTCTGTTATTCCGAAAACTTAATGTGAGAACTTAAAATTAGCATTTTCGGGGTAACTAGTGTTGAACAAACATCTTTTTCAGCAACTGATTGGTGAACAGTCATTGCTGACTTTCAGGCAAGAGGTTTGCAAATTACTACACAACCTTTGTTATTGAGATCCTTTGACACTTGGAAAGCAATGACAAGAAGGTGTCATTCGTCCTTATATATTGGTTGGTATTACAGAATTATTATGGTGGTAATGAAAATAATAAGGTTTTTCAAACCATTCATTGGGGTTTTTTAACGGGAAAACCAATGTAAGACATTTTTTTCAAAAAAATCTATTAACAGGTAAATTTCGGCTCTTACTTTTTGGTATATAGGTTATGAGATTTGGCATGTAAATGTTTTGTAATTAGGGACCTGTAACTAACAGTTCACATTCATATATACAAGGGGTTGATTGTTGTTTCAAGTGCAAGAATGTCTTTACCTTAACCAAATTCTATAACAAAAGTCAAGACAATGTTGATGGCGGACGGTTTCGGTAAAAGACTGCCTTGTGTCCATGCTGAAAAGACCGTCCTTCGTCTCGTCTTCAACAAAGGATGTTTTGTGGTAGAGGTCGTCAAGTTTAGAACTCGAGCACTTGACGAGAGTTTCCCTCAATGTGGTTAGGGCTCCGGTTGACTACTTACACAATCTCTTTGCACATTTCGAAGGTCCATCCTCAATAGGTTCATGGAAGGCATTCTCCCTTTTCCGTCTGCTCTTCTCTTGTGTAACTTCTACAATTTCAATAGTCGGTCGGCATTCAACACCGATGTCTATCTGACATGGGACCTTCTTCGGTGCATACACAGGTAGAAGCCTGTTTGGTTGGCAGAACGACCTCCCTTCAAGCGTCTTGTCGGTGTCCTTAATACTTTCGGTCTCCACAGCGTCCGATATGTCAACGTTGGACTGTACCTCTCAGTCACTGGAGACATTAGTCTTTATACAAGTGTCTCTGGGTGATTCTGCCTTATGCTTGAAGGAGCAACATCCTAAAGCTAAAAGTCTTATTACACTTCTTTTTATTACAGCTTATAGTTTGTCCTTTCTACATGTCTGTGTGATAGCGGTACTCGTAAGGGTTTGGTAAGAAGGTGCGACACACACCTCACACAGATCAACAGTGTTGTCCTGTCTTTTCGTTCGGTCATTCTAGTTTTTGCCATAGAATTGAAAGTAGATAAAACAATATAGTTCATACACTTTTCGCACTAAAGTCTACCTCATATTGATGTTTGACAAGGACAAAGTTTCGTAAATTGCTTTTCAATTTGCTCTCTTAAAAGTTGGCTTTCTACATTGTCTAAACCGTTCACAGTGAATTGCCTACGCTTGATTAGACTTACTTCCATTTATTTTATATAGAACGTCTAAACGTTTTCATATCACCTTATATGGCCCTCTCCAGTGGGATATGAACAATGGACAAACTGGGCGGAAATTAGTGTTATTAGTTTAAGTCATCAGAGAAACGATAACAGACACAACCAAGGGAAATAATCCCAAAAAAGAAAGCGAAACCAAACTTTGTAAATTGCTTCTCAATTTGCTCTACTAAAATTGGCTTTTTAAATTGTCTAAATCGTTTACAATAAATGATCTGCGCTTGATTAGTCTTCCTTCAATCTATTTTATATATAATATCTGAATGTTCTATATCACCGTATATAGACCCTCCCCCCCCCCCCCGTAGGATGTGAAAGATGGAAAACTCTGCTGAAATAAGTGTAATTAAATAATGTCATTGGAGAAACAAATAGAGACACCAGCGCTAAGAGAAACCATCCCAAAACAAAAAAGACAATAAAATTTTTTGGGGAAATTGTTGCTGACAAGATCAAAAAGCGTTACAGATGTAAGAAGGACATTAGGAGTGATTACTTGATTTAGCCACACAAATTATTTAAAATACATCCTCAAAACCTAAGAACCAAGGGAGCAAATGACCAGTTGGGACGTAAGATTCTTGCATTTCTGAAACGAGATTATATCAGCCGTTTTATGACTGGAAAACAGCGTTCAAGTCCCCCGCTGGTGGAACAAAGCAAGTTTGAATTTCTCTACCTTGCAAATCTGCATGCAAAATTTGTAGCTGGAAATCCAAAAAGTGCGTATAGCCAAGCCTGATTTTGCAAAGTGAGTCCTAAGTACAAAAAACTGACATCACTGATCTCTAGAAACACGTGTATGTGCAAAGGCTACATAAATTGGCCCTGCCCCTGAAATGCTTGAAGGTTTCTGTCATAAATATCGTCGGTAATAATGCAGTAGTTAGCAAGTCATTTCAGAACAGAACAAAATCGTAATTTGAGATAATTGCTGATGAGCAGATCGAGCACTGGTCCTGGAAGCGTGTCGAGGTTTGAAATTGCAAACAGCACATGAAGATTGTAAAGATACAAAGAGCACTTGGTGTTTTCATAAATTTATTTAGACATGAGTGTACTTAATTCTTTAGACTTTCAGAAATAAAATCTTCTCTTCAGACGGAACACGTCATAGCACAAATATATTTCGCGGAGAATTTTGCATGTCAGTCCCAAGATGAGATACAGTACGCGTTTTGTACCATCTCATCTGTGAGTTCACACCTTGTCGTCGTTTATTTTACGACCGGCTAATGATTGCGACACAAGAATCAGATATGCTACTGGACCGATTCACAAAGAAGCCAATACAGAAACCGAAACATATTCAAAACGAGTAACAACATGTATGAATAGAATAGGTTATTCTATAACCTGAACTGTAATTTCAGTTGTTTGTGGGGTTTTGTCGTGAAACCCTCGTGAAATAGATGAAAATATGGGAATATGACGAAGTCGAGAATTTTTCATTTAAAGCAGCCTTGCCATTTCAGTTGCGGAAAGTGTCTGTGTGTAAAAGCAGGCCCCGGGAATCAGAAATGCTACTACTACACGTCTTGTTGTATTAGACGCCCATGCTAGGCTTTGCAGCATGCATATCGATTAAATATGTTCTAAAGATATCGATTGGATTGGTCAAAGTGTATGGGTATATTATGTCTGTCTAGGAAATAGTATAAACCAGAACTTAAGACTTTGTACTTTGGCAAGACATTCAACATGTGATAAAAAGTATGGTAATGGAAAGTTGCATTTTGCCGAAAGTGGTTATTGTTATATTTGAAAAAATACCGTAACATAGTCATATCGCTAACGTCCGTGTTACAAAAGAAAACTGACATAAAATGGCAGGAAGTAAAACACTTGCTACTTGTGTTAAAAAATCTTTTTTGCCTCAGGTGATATTCTTCACATAATTACACAAATTCTCATTGTTTCCAAATTGTTCTGATGTCTGAAATATCTAAATGTTCCTTTAACGACATTCAAAAGATCAGCATATCTAGAATGGTTGCTTTGCTGATTTTATTGATAATTTTAAAATGAGTATGCATAATTGTCAAGTCAACAATTGTTTTGGAAGTCTTTTTTCATTTCCCCAAATTTCTTCGTGCTTTTCTAGTCTGTCTTTTTAGAACATATTTGGCATGTCGGTCTCGTAATGCCACCATAAGGAGATCACTATCATACAGAAAAAGCATGTGAAACAGATGAAATATAGAAGTTTGAGTTTATTGGGGTTTTACGCCGTTTTCAACTGTCAGGGTCATATCGCGCGGCTGGAGCACCTACCCATGGATTCCTGTTGTTTCTCAAACCAGTACTACCACGACACCCTTACCGAGCCTCCAGCCGCTCGCCCACTTAGGTTAACGATTTCAAACCCATTGGTGGGTGACAATTTTGTCAGAAAGGGTATAAGCCGCGGCCGGGTATCGAACCCGGGACCTCCCGATTGAGGGTCAGATGCGCTACCAACTGCGCTAAGGCCGCGGCCTGAAAAACAGAAGAGTTTGTCTTTGTCGGCTATAGTGAATGGAATAATAAATCCATGTATGGAATGTTTTGTACAATATATATCTTTTCTGTACTTATCTAGGCTTAAGGTACCGGTTATTGATTCTGACAACATACCAGCCATGTCAAACGTTGCCTCTACATATTTGAACCTCTCGTGTGTTGTTCTCATTCAGCGCTGGTATGCATCATGACTTGTAGTTATGCCACTTATAGCAGCATCATTTCCTCCGGACCCACTATGATTCTTTGCATATATCATAAATGTCTCTTCCATGGTCTCATCAACATTACATCTGCATCTGAAATAACAGACCTAACCACACTTATCGCACCTATCGCCAAAGGTTAAAATTCTTCATGATTGGATTGGTTGATTCTGGCAAATAACGTGGAGAAGAAGGTAGGATAACCCGCGTAGTCGTGACCATCAAGGCTGAAGAAGCTATTCGCTTTGCGATAGAGACATTCAACATACAAGAAGAAATCGTTAGTCTTGTACACATGTTAGGGATAGCACATGCCATATGTGGTGCATATAACGAGTCCAGATTTTTGCAGTTTTCCTATGCGGAACATGTTTGAAATCAAGGAAATCTGTTGTTAACTTACAGAAATTTTCCTTTTGTAGTAATTGTTCTGAAACTTCCTTTGGTGAAGAGTCAAAATGCATTTTCGCCTTTCTCATAAACGAGTCTAATAAATAGTCACATACTGTGACATACATTTTGCTATCCATACTGGACAAGAAACTGCTCCAATAGAAGTCTACTCATATCCTCTTACAGTCTTGCGGCAATGCAATGTCCGGTCGAAATGCTTCCCATACATCACTCCTTGGACCGAGCCTGTTTTAGCAATTCCTGATTCTAACATCACATCTAACAGTGGAGAACTGTTCATTTTCTTACCGATCGTGTTTAGACTGGGGCGGAACAAGTGAAAGGTACCGATATTGACAATATAGTTCTTATACCTAACAGGGTTGATAAAATATAAGAGGTCATGCAAACACCTAAGTCAAATGTTGTCAAACCTATGTTTGACAAACTTTTTATGTGTTTCCTCTGCATACCTAAGACATTCCTTGGCTGTTTTATATCATGTTATAGATTTGATTGATTACACGATAGTAGTCTATGTTGTTCAAATTCAAAGATTTGTTTCCTATAACAGACACGAAATCATCCCACACTGACATTGCCTCGGTAACCACTGGATTCATATATCCTGAGAAATGTGCCAGCCAGGTTTTCCAAACTTCTATTAAGGAAACAAACGCCAAGCCATTAAAGTGACATTTCACATATATTTTTTTATTAATTTCATTTTTATCTGAAAATGCATATCGTCCCTTGACAGCCAGAAGTAGCTATCAGCAGTTAAAATTTAACTGCTTATAGCCACTTCTGGCTGTCAAGGGACGATATTGTCTTATGAAAATTCTGAAACTTTCAAGCCAAAAAATTGCACCGTTTACCAGAAATATATATTTTTATTATACCTCACGTGACTTTCTATTCAATAATGATAAACTATATATTTCGTACTATTAACCGCTCAGAGATCCGAGAGGGTGACATTACGTAATGTCACCCGGTTGACATTATGTAATGTCTACAGCTGCATGTTCTATAAATAGTAATACACTCTTATGACGTCATTAATGACGTCATGTGATATATCAGAGAAATTTTGCTGAATCATAGTAAATTTGGCCTGTCACGCAAAAGGGGACTTTGTGGGAAAATATGAAAAGATCCTAGAGTCAGTCAGCTTGGACTGCACTATATTAAGCTGATCATGATCAAAGCTTTCCACTCTAAGCTAGGGGTTTTTTTTTTTCGTTTTTTTTTTAATTTATTTTTTCCTATCTAAGATCTACTAGATCTAGATTTTAATTGCTTTGTTCGGTATAATAAAATGAATATCACATGCCTCTCAGGGTAATAGTACATATCGTCTACCCTCGACCAGGTTATGTTGACCTCGGCTTACGCCTCGGTCAGCATTACCGGTCTCGGGTAGACAATATGTACTATTACCCTGAGAGGCATGTGATATTTATATAATGTGATTAGATTAAACAACAGTTCGGATTTATACGGAAATTGTCATTTCTGTCTCAACTTTAATATAAGGGCGTATTTTTCGCTTATAAACAACAACTTCAAAAAACTGATAACATTAATACGCATTGGAATAACTTACTTTTGCATCAAGGTATACTTTGAAAAAATGAAATCGGACTGTTATGTCCCTTTAATGAATGAAGGGAAATTACTCATTGTGATAGACTAGGCATGTTCCTTCTTCGAATTGAGATTATTTGATAAAGAGTTCATTAGTCATTATATTTCATGTGGAATAAGTTTGTGATATTGTGTTAAATAGTTATTTAAAGAGACATTTCACATATATTTTCTCATAAATGTCAGTTGTTTCATCTTTAAAGGCAGAATAACACTTAACATCTTGCAAATTTTCCGAGAACTTCGTACAAAAAAATAAATATATATTATTAAAATATGGTCTTTAAATTGCATATATGCCAAATCTTAGCTTTCTACCTTGTGTATTGGCTTAGATGCCGACGGATTTAAAACCCCATGATTTGCTGTCCCGGGGATAATATTTACAATAATGGAACATATGGGGTTTTAAATCCGTCAACATCCTTTATTTTGTACGAAGTTCTCGGAAAATATGCATGATTTTAAGTGCCATTCCCCCTTTAAAAACATATTTTCTTATGGAAAATATGGAAATTTCAAATCAAAGAATTGCGCCGTTTATGAGAAATTTATTTTTCTTACAATTAAACTAATTGACGTATACAGCAGTTCAGATGTTAATGGAATTTGTCATTTTAGTGTTAACTTCAAGGGCGTTTTTTTTTTGCTTTTCAGCAACAATTTCAAAAAGTTGATAACATTTAAACACATACGAATAACCAATTTTGGCATCAAAACATATTTTTGAAAAAATAAAATGGTAATGTTATGTTCCTTAAGCCTTTAACTATACATGTAAATGCATAGTTAATAAAGACAGTAAAAAACCGATGGGCACATTTTACTTCAGCTGCTTTGTTGATTTACAAAGTCTTGATTCATATCGAAAATTAAATCTGTACATATAGAAAGTCTGAACGACCTTTTATAATTCTCGAGATCTGTGTTTTATTTAAGATGTTTTATTGTGATAGACTAGACAGGTTCCTTCCCTGTGTGATATTAAAGCTATTTTATGCTTCTTTGACCGGTTTTGCCTTTATTGAATAGAAAATGCATTACTGAGACTGAATTAGTCTACAAGTACAACAGTATGGTAATAAATTCGTGTCGGTCTTTTTCATTAGAAAAAACAATATTTAGTGGTGGTTTGTCGAACGAGATCAAACGCATTTAGTCGTTTTGAGGTTTGTGATAGGTAAATGGCCTTACTACTCTGACCCGACGAAATAAATTGAAGTGTACATTAGTTTGCATAAACATTTTGTTTTGGACGTCTCGCGTTATCCATACACGTTACTTATTTTGAACTTCATAGATCGATAATGGGACCAAGGAATCGATTTACCTCAAATCGATGCAAAACCATTTTCCGGGTTTCAAACTTGAGGAAAAGATGTGTACACATGCAATGTACAATTTGTCATCCTATCTTTACTTATATTTTGGGGGAAAATGAAATTCAAGACTGTAAAGAAATATTACAGACATCAATAGTATGATCGGAAACATAAAATATTTCTTCGAAAACGACAGAAAACAACGAAACAAAACGGGAAGATACTGTTTTCCGTTTCTTTCTGTATTATCTAAAGCAATCGAAATAGGTAACTATTTTGGGAATAAACTATTAACTACATATATACAGTCCTAACGAACAGCATGTATTTTGTATTTCCAAATATTATCAAAGACGTCATTGGTCATTAAACCCTCAATAAAAATGTAAAAAATAACCTTCAGCCTCTTACTGATTCGTTGTCCTTACTCTGTAATGAATAATAATGATTTCGTTTATCTGGTACTAATGTAAGGTTTTATATAATGAATGTTCCTGTCCCTTTGTAAACTCAGCAAAAGTTCTAATCGGTCACCTTATACTTTGCGCCATAAAATCAATAAACAAACGATTCCAAACATTTTTTTCTCGAACACTGTTGAAGAAATTAATTTCCAACATGACTGTTGCAATTCGATTATTTTAAGACTTTTTAGTAAGATCTAACAACAGTTCTTAAAGAGGTACCCTCGATTTCAAAATTCACAAATCAAAAAGAGCAGTGTTAATAACGTGTGTGGTCACCGTTAGCTTCAATAACAGCTACACACTAGCTTGTCGTTGAAAGGATAATGTTAAGAAAGTCAATCACAATCAAATTCGTCACTCCGAAACTCACCGTGACAGCGATAAAAGAGCACACGTCCGTCGGAAAACCGATGCAAAGTTGTGGTCAAAATTGTTAAGAAGACGTTGGCCAAGGCAGCCCTGGTAAAGAGAAGGTAACGTCGCACCAATACTAGACGGACATTTCGATGACGTCTACAGATAACAACTCTTGAGTGGCTACTTTCAACGAATTCCAACACTTTACAGCCTACTGTGCACAGTCTGTGGTGTAATGTTGCCTTCATGTCGACCCCGCAGTCAACCTTAAGTGATTGAAGCCGAGAGGAATCTGTTCCTTTCATATGACAAAGGGAAATAATGGTCCTGGCGATGTATGGTAACTCGTCGTCTCCGTTTCCGATGGCGAACTGCAGCACTTCCGGTGGCCTGAAATTCCATGTGTAAGGCCTTGATGGTTAAAATAGGCCTACGGAAACGTTCTGGCGACTTGAAATGGATGGAAACGAATGATCAAAACTGCATAAAAGAAAACAAGCCTCGATTGCCACCTACTTCCGGTTTTTTCTGCAACTAAATTTTGCCAGTCGTAAACGAATGCCCCGTTGTAGCATTTCGACGGCCCTGCCTCGCACTTCGTGTGTCATTCTGGTCATGTTATGTTTTTTTCTGACTCTGACTGTACAGTCGATAGACATCTCACGTGTATAAACTGGATCGTGGCTTTTGTTGCACGAAAACTTTTCACGTGCAAATCGGGAAAATGATGTACATGGACATCTTAACCACCCCTCAATGTTTCAGCGCTCTCAAAGACACGCATAGTCAACGATATGGGCAAAAAATAACACATGTAAAATTTTACCCATATTGGCTGATTAATAATCGAGATATTGCAATTTTAAAAGTGACCGATTAGAACTTTTGTTAAGTATTTAAAGTTCTCTAAATCAATTGCATGTGGTCAGCACTTATCCTTATCAGATACCAATTATGTACGTGTTTATTATTTAATTGGGTAGAATTATATGCTTTAAGGGTTCCCTTTCCAGGCTCATTTATCTCTCGACACCTTTAGATTCAAAACATATAAAAAAAACTCAGCGTGTTGCATGATCTCTTATTTCCAAATTGTTAACAGACACAATTCTATTCGTTATTAAATAACGAATAGAATTGTGTCTGTTAACCATTTGGAAATAAGAGAAATATAACCCATGATAATCCAATGAATACAAATTACATATAAATCCGAAAACACAAGATTTTATGCGTATGTTACATCGTCATAAATGGCCAACATTTGCACCCAATTCCCTTCAGAATATTTCTTATTTAGCATACCCTTGCAATTTCAATCAAGAGGTCTATTAGGATTATTAGTGTTGTCTATTAGCATTGTTATTGGTGCCAAGAGCCCAAATAATGTGACTTTTATGATACTTACAGGCTTGTGGAACTACTGATTCGGTACAAACCTAGCATTTCTTCGATCGCTAGCCACACAAATATTACAGGCATATAATTGTCAAAAATGAATAACAATTAAAGCAAAAGCCAAAACAAAATATCACAGTTAAGGAAATATTTCACTGAAGATGCAGACCTTTGTGTATTTCTACATTCAAATGTGTCACCTGAGGACTCTGATATCATTCGGTCTTTTGACAAAATTGACACTGCTTGGACCAAGTTTCGTTGCTCTTCTTTGCAGGAAGACTAGACTGGTACACACGATATTCATTTGGAGTTAATCCGTAGAATAAGTTGTGTTAATAACTTTGAGTTTATTTCTCCAAAAAAAGCGTACTCATCGAAATAAAATATAACACGGTACGGAAACTACAGAGACAGAGCCAATGGCTCTGCCGTTGAAATCCTCTGGGGCGCTTCCGGCCATGTGTGGCTCTGTCTCTGGGAGCAGGATTTTAGACAAAAACAGGTGAATGTTCAACTTTGGTGCTCAATTATTTTCTTTTGGTGCTTAAAAGCGAAAAAACGGGAATGTCATGCTCCCCTAAGACCATTTATCTGTCGGTGCTAGTTGTGTGGGCTCCAAAGTCGGCATGTTTTTCACAGGATCATTGTCGTCGTGAGTAGACCCTATGTGAATTTTTCTTGTTTACATCATGTATTTATGTACATTCCAACGGTAAACAGCCAATTGCCGCAGCCAAAACATGTTAAATACTAATTGAGGAATACACTCGATTAAACATCCCTTTCCCATGTCACAAAACCTTAGAAATGACTGGCAAAAAGAAGATTTGAGCAATTTCTATCAGTGGCTCTGTCTTTGACGGTTGGCTCTGTCTCTAGTGGCTGGCTCTGTCTCTGTGTGATAGATTAAAATTTTAATCCACCAGAAAATTCGTGTCGAAGTAATGAACCTAATTTACTCACACTTAATAGATCATATTGCGTATGGCAAATGGTTCTGTCACTGAGTAAACGCTTTCCAAAACTTCGAAATTTCAGTGTTGTTCAATTTCAAACCTACTACAGGCGACAAACAGGCTTGTCCAGACAAGCGTTTTATCGAAAACAAAGGCAATAACTCACAAAATAGCAAGGTAGGGTTATGCTCCTTGTACACAGAACTTCTCGTCTGTGAGATCTATCGACCCACGAACTTTCATGATCATAGCTACTATACTTTTAGAGATACCGGTATGCTCTGAACAAGTATTTTGTACATACACGGACGGACAAATGGACGGACAGACTGATGCCAGTATACCCCTTAAAAGTCGAGAAACGTCACAACCAGTGGCCCGTATTATCAACGTTCGAACGGTTATTTTTTGCGTAATTACTACTTGATTGTAATAACAACAAACCTCATTGACCCAATCTAATTTATCGTGCAATCAGATTTCTTCTCACATACTTTACACAAAATCGTGGTTGTAAGATCGTTGATAATACGGGACCCAGGGCCCCGTATTACTTAACATCTTACGATCAAATTTTTGTGTAAACTGTGAAACAGCGCGTCTGATTGCACGAGAAATCCGACTGAGCCAATCAGGGCGGTCGTTACAAGTTATTATGCAAAAGTTAAACGTACGATCGTTAGTAATACGGGCCCCTGGGTCTTGATTGGAATAGGATTAAAAGACAAACGAGTCATAAACGTGACTACAAAGTAACGGACAACTTACCGTCTTATGGTGCTGTAACATTATAGCGTATAGAGAGATCGTATGGGAACGTGTGAATGAATTGGACATATACTGAAATACGCTTGGGGTACGAATGAATACCGGGTATATTTCAGGCGCGCTTTGGTACGCTGAAGTACGCTGATGTTAGCTAACGACCAGAAGATTTTATGAACATGCACATGAACTTTTCAGCACAACCTCGAAAATGATTGTTCTATTCAGTCTACAAATAAGAACTGGTTATAGCACCAGAAATATTTAATTTGTGATAGAAACTAAGATGTCGCTTAGGAGGTTCCAGAATTGTTTGTTTGTACATGTATTAGAATCTCATGCATTTTACCTTCGAAATTATTCACATGCTTCATTCCACGTGTTTAATTGAACATAAAGTTTGATATTTCGTGCTTGACATGTATACTATGAACAATAAGATGCAACCTTTTAATCAACATTGAACAAGAAAACGAGAGATTCAACTACTTCAGAAACTAGAACACTATGGAATCAGAGGCAAAACAAATACATGTATAGAAGTTTTTCTGATCAACATTCACAAATAACAAAGATTATAAGTTATAATAGATTCACTATTAAACGAGAATAATTACAGTTGAACTGCTTTATCAAAACAACTGAAATTATTCTCGTTTAATAGTGAATCGATTATAAAGATAAGGTTTAAGATTTCTAGAAAAAGATCACTATTAGGAATGTCCATTAAAATATATGTTTACTAATAAGCTAATCCATTATGTTATTCACTTCAGGGCATACATAGTTCCGAAGTATCAAATATGTAATATTTATCATTGAAATCTGTGACAAAAATATGAAAATAATGATTATCAGCAATTTTCTATTCTTGCAATGCATCAAAACAATATCTTGTTTGGGAAAGATTAAATGGAAAGAAAGATATCTGATTACACTGTTTCAATATGAAAAAAAGACCTGATAATCAGTATTTTCTTCCTTTGCTGCAGTTTATGTGACAAATCGTACAAATCAGTTTGTCGCCTGTGGTAGCTTTGGAATTGAACAACACTGAAATTTCGATGTTTTAGAAAGCATTTACTTAGTGACTGAACCATTCGCCATACGCACTATGATCTATTCAGTCTGTGAGTCAATTAGGTACATTACTTCGACACCAATTTTGTAATGGATTAAAATGTTTAACCTAGCACGCAGAGACAGAGCCAGCCGCCAGAGACAGAGCCAATGGTAGAAACTTCTCAAATCTTATTTTTAACAATCATTTCTAAGGTTTTGTGACATGGGAAAGGGATGTATAATCGAGAGTATTCCTCGATTAGTATATTAGTCCAGTCATTCTATGGTTTGACCTTCAACAAATTGCAACAGAAATCATTCTTGGATTTTTAAGTAGCCTTTGGTGATATGAATAACATATACAAAGTCTCCAATAATCTAAGGGTGGGAAATCACTAAAATTTAGCAAAAACATTCGGATAGATGTACTGTCCGGATACTCTTCCTTTCAATTTTGTATTTTCACGTTTCAGTGATCAAAATGACAACATATGCGGTCATTCGTGCAATAATCTCCAGAAATTCATTTTTCTGCTATTTGGAAGTTATAAATTGGTTCAATTTGTCTGAAATAGAATATATTTTCATTGTCACTTTCAAATCTTTAACCCAGAAGACTCCTTTTACACCCTCCCCACTCCCCCTTTCTCCCGTCATTTTCGGAAATAATTATTCGATTGAAAAGAATGCTATTGCAACGTATATAGAACATCGAATCAGTAACACTAATTCCTATAATTCAGCAAGGGCGGATCTAGAGGGGGGATCCGGAACCCTCCCACTGGCATTGGTCGAAAATTAAATTCTTATTTTGACTGGCATTGGTCGAAAATTAAATTCTTATTTTGACTATATAACATTAGTAGGCTATAGCATTACATATCTAACATATTCAAAGCAATCATTTTGGCTTGGACCCCTCCCCCCCCCCCCTCCGGCAAAATCCTGGATCCGCCCTTGTTCAGTGCAGACATCTGAACGCTTTTTATCTTAGTAAAAATCTGACATGCAGTCTGTATGTTCTATGTTATTGTTCTTTTGAATATTGAATGGCCTACCAGTAGATCTACTTGTTTCTACGGAATAGAAGAAAGATATTGGCTATTAATAGTTTCCTTTATTCATTATTTTCTTGGTTTTCACATCCCTGATAGAGAAACCAGTACAAAACGCATATTAGAACAAATTCTGATCATCATCATTTCTTCTTTTCACTCAACGTTTTCTGTGTTAGTGAGGTTATTGACCCAAATTTGCAAGAACAAGAGTACCACAACCACTTTCTGTATACCAAAGGTTGTCACGCACTTACGTGTCATCTCTAAGTCACAGGCGTAGGAAGGTTTATAATATTGCGAGCGGGACTAATGTTTAAGTGAATGGAACCTGACCGAGCGTACCGTTGCTAGGGGGGCCTTGGGGCATGGCCCCACTCAGAAAATTTTGAGAAGCCATTTCCTGCACTCTGGGCACTTTCAGACAGTATTTTATACCTAGACCTTTCTTGAAGGAAAATATGGGTGTATTATGGGGGGCACAGGTTATGCTGTCCCTCTAAATTATTGGGGGTGGGGGTGGCCCCATTCTTCTTACGCCAGTGTCAGTCTGTCCGTCATGTCAGTCCATGTTACGTCAAGGGTCCTACCACCGCTCAGATCAACTGGATCAGGCTCGATCAAGCGACCGAGAACAAATCAAGCTTGGTCGGCATGGATGGTCGGGAGTTGTTATGAGCGGAGATCGAGTTTGATCTAGACCTAGCTTGGTCTTCTTGCTCGAACATGTTTACATGTCAAAATTACTTGTGTGTGATCGAGTACAAAATTGATATGGAAGCCAGGGATTGAGTGATGATCGTGTAGAAGATCGATCTGATTAAGAATCAATCTTGTCTGGAGATCGAGTGTGCTCGGGTTGCTATCGTTTAGAAGTCATGCACGAAATCACTTCGACTTGAACGTTCGAGTGATTCCCAACCTTTTCCCGAACCTAATGGGCCTATGCTCAATCTGTTCACCCGATCAAATGGACTGTGGAAGTCGGAAAGACTAAATCGACTAGAGATCGAGAATAAGTCATTTGATCGGTGTTGATTTGGGACGCGGGTGGAGGAGTGGATTTAAGAGATAGAGTTGATCTAGTAGGCAAAGGGAACATAGCATAATGGGCGAATTTGGATATATGCTTACGTTTTAGTTTTTCTTATCACCTGCCCATGTGAATTTTGTCGAGGTTTTGTCATATAAAGACGTCATACCATATACCACCATACCATGTACGACCACTGCTGATACACATGATAAAATTTGAACGGACATGAAATAGACGCAGTAATTAGCACTTTTCCACCTGTGATTAATACATTTAGAGACGCAGATGCAAATAACAAAGTTTTTTATGATTGCCAATGCACAACCTCTGACACCTTCGCAAGGCAATGGTTCTACCTCCACTTTGTTTCTTACGAGAAAGGTGGAGGTAGAGCCCTTGGCTTGCGAAGATGGACACCAGACGACTACTGCAAAGTGGTTTCACTGCTGTTCCACTCTTATCCGTGAAAATCTTATTTACACTGACTGGGAGTCGAAATCCGAATTGAGGCACTGGCTTTCGCAAAATTTAATTTTTAGAGAAGGCAATCGCTCAGAATACATGTTTTTTATTTTGCATGTGAACAGCGTAAAAACATTGTTGATCAGAATGGCACAATTTACTTTTTAAAACAAGGCGTAGAATAGAAGTCACAGGAATAGCATTGATAAATATCTGCTAGTACATGTACACAGAAATTTAAGATGCTCTTTTTTGGGTATACATAATAAGCAGAACATGTTCTACCCCCCCCCCCCCCCACCACCACACACGTACACAAAAAGAGCGTACGCGGTTACTATTTGCCAGAAATGTAATACATAATTATGTTTAAGTCATGATGCCTAATAATCGCGAGGTATTGGAAGGTTTTGAACAGTTTGCATAAAATGATTTCTATCAGATTTTGAAATGGGCTTATTTTAGATATGCCATACTTTGTGAATGCAAAGTCATTGCTTATTTCCGTGTGTGTTTGAATTCAATATTAGCCACTTAATTCTGATATCTCTGTAAGAAATCTTGGGGTCCATCAATCCAGGGATGTTAACTGTTTAGCTCGAGTTTGATTCCCAGATCGACCATTATCTCTCCCAATACGCAAATATGGTAGACTTGTAGAAGTATTAGGTAAGCAACAGATTAACGTATTGGATATTTTGCGCGCTGATCTTTATCCGTGGTATTTTCAAAAGCCACCTGGGACCCATTCAAGATCAAATTCCATTTCTGTTTGAAATGAGAAGACATGGTTTTGTGGATCCGGACACCCCCTCAATTTTGTAAAACATTCTTAACAAACGCTTGTTCCCTTTTAAAGGAAAATGCCCGTGTCCGCGTTTGGTCAGCATGGACCTTCACTTTCTGATTTAGATCCGTGATATTATCCAATATCTGTTTCATTACATTTAATTGAGTAGCATGGATCTTAGCTGCGATATCGTAGCCACAAACTTGATGGCGGGTATTGGTTTGTGGCTACGAGTCCGCCCTCTTCCTTCTTTGGAGCAAGACAAACAAGTTGAAAATACATTTTTTGCAAAAAATATTTGAATACCAACATATGTTATCAAAATTAAATCCCATAAACACATAGGCACAATTCCATGTCACAAATGTGGTAAAAGAGTATCAGCAAAATTTTTTTATCAAATTTTTTCTTTCAACTCAAAATTCAAGTCTAGGTAGAAAAACTGGGTGGGTAGTCCGCTTCAAAATTAACTTTAACTTAATTTGAAAGTGCTTTCAACATAAAACCATGCTGGATTGACAGGAAAATGGTTAATCTGTCGACAGGTAACATTCTTACTACATTCCATAGCTTTATTTTGAAGTTTGACTATGCTAAACTTGCTGGAATGAATCACTCGAGCACCTGCTCTATTGCAACATATACGAAGCAATTGTAAACGAATCCCTTATTAAAATTCAAAAAGGTTTCTGTTACATTATTGCAACTACATGGATCTTGATAAGGCTTCATTTCTGACCTTGTTCCACGGATGTCTCAAATGCCGTCGGCTAGGCCTATATAGGCCTAGGCCTGTTTGCCATTAGTCTGAACTTTTCCATTGTCCAGACTCAATTCAAAAGTGTTGAAACAAAAGAAAAATACTCTGTTGACATTTTCTAACGCTCAAAATTCATTATAATTGTTTTTGTCTATAAACATTGGTAACTACCGAAATCACTCATATATACACGAAACTGAAAGTACAAAAGGAAGAGTATCCGGACAGTACGTGGATATCCGACTTTCAACCTTAAAAAAAACCCTATCAAACATGAGAATATCAGGGTAGTTTTCAGTATAAAAATATGCTGATTCATATATGTTGCTAAAAGTTTCATTATGATTGTTGGATTATGATAAAAAAAATGCTGCATAGGCATGGAGAACGTTGTTTTTAAAGGAAAATCTTGTTGGTGACGAAAATTAAAGAAAATAATTTCTTTCTCGTTAAAAATCTACCTTTATAGACACTAATTTAGGCATTTGGATAAATCCAATAAAATAAATGCGTGAAATCCCTTCGAATAATATATTGTCTCACAAAAAGATACTTTTTAAAGTTTAAGTGTAATAGTATTCGGATAGAACATCTATCCGGAAATTTTTACTTAATTCCTCATTTTTTATGATTTCCCGCTCTCGGATTACTGGAGACTTTTTATATGTTGTGTACAATACTGAAGGCTACTTAAAAGCCAAGAATGATTTCTGTTGCAATTAGTTGAAGGTTAGTCCCTATTTTCGGCTAGAATGACTGGACTATATTACATATTTTGGCTGCGGCCATTAGCTGTTTACCGTTGGAATGTACATAAATACATGATGTAAACAAGAAAAAATCACATAGGGTCTACTCACGACGACTATGATCCTGTGAAAACCATGCCGACTTTGGAGCCCACACAAGTAGCACCGACAGATAAATGGTCTTAGGGGAGCATGGCATTCCCGTTTTTTTCGCTTTTAAGTACCAAAAGAAAATAATTGAGCACCAAAGTTGAACATTCACCTGTTTTTGTCCAAAAATCCTGCTCCCAGAGACAGAGCCTCACATGGCCGGAAGCGCCCCAGAGGATTTGAACGGCAGAGCCATTGGCTCTGTCTCTGTAGTTTCCTAACCGTGATATAAGGTTAACGTAGAATACCCGTGATGTGGTCATTTGGAGATTTATAAAACATAGGATTTTTTTCGAGTAGTGTCGATACGTATCCGAACCTTTCCGGGCGCGGTCGTAAACATTCGGCGGTGGAGAGTTCAACCGCCGAATTAGAGTTCCACCGCCGAATGTTTTCGATCGCGCCATAATAATTCCGACGTCGTACGAATTTCATTAGGCGTGGACTACTTTAAGTAACATTCTTGTGATTCTGACCACTTTATAGATTTGTAAATGGGCTTGCTAATATTAGAACTCAATGATGAAGTTACAGTGCAATTTACATCATTCGGATGGGTATGTAAATATATCATACTTTTTATTATGTTAGCCTTAATTATGTCTTCAAGTCTACTTATGAATTAGTTAATCTATAACAAATGTTATGAATTTACTCTTTTGCAAACAAGCAGTAGTATTAAACTACCTCAACCTGTTATAACCACCTATACACACGCACGCACGCACGCACACACACACACATACTTGTACAGCATACAATATAAGGACCTTGACTTTCCGCGTTATCCTGAGGACCCATGTTAAACGTTTGCGTATAAACGCAATTTTATGTCAGTTTCTTTTTGATTGCGTGGATAGCACAAAATTAATATTGTTTCCCCTTAACACTCAAAGTAAATCAGAGAAAACGTAGTGAGGACTTGTCACCTTTAGCCTAATTTATGAGGACCTTCAATATGAGGACCCTAATTTGCATATTTTACACAATACCTTTTATGGCCATAATTATGAGGACCTAAATTGAAAGTTGTGATGAGGACTTGCACAATTCTTTCGTTCACACTAAAAGCGGAGTGTAATTTTACGGAACATACACAAAAAAAGGAAAAAGCAGACCAATAGACATAAATGAAAATTGGGACCATAGAATAAGAGTGAATTTGATTTCGTTTTAAATGAAAGCCTTATAATAACTCATTGAATTGTTATACAGGATTGTATGATATTCTCCATAGTTGAATAGCATGCGTGAATATTAGACTGTTTCATGTGAGTAATATTTTTAGGTATACACTCACTCAAACTTCTTTAAACGGCCACTTTAATTTTCAAGTTAAAACAAAACAAAACAATACAAAAAAATATGTAGGTACTACGAAACTATCTTGTTAATTTGGAATTTCGGTCAAATGGTTTAATTTTCGACAGAGAAAACATTTTGAGGACGCGTTTGCAAGTCCTCTAATTGTACCGCAGTCCTCTAATCGTCGGTGTGCGTTCAAGCCTGGGTCCTCAGTTTGAGCCCTATACAAACACGGTTAATATCTGGGGGCAAGAGACGGATTTTTTAAAACCTTAATTTTCTTAAAAGTGAAACAAGAATATGACACACCAATATGAAACTGCTACAGCAATGGTTTCTTTTTTCACAGTGTTTACATAGGCTAATTACGGTCTTTTGCTCTTTTAGATGACATTGTGATGTTTAGGCAGTTTTTAGTTATGATTTTTTCCGCTTTCGGTTCGGTTTATTCGCGATTTTGCATCGATTCAGAGGTTGCTTATCTGAGTTTCAGTACTTATGCAGTCTCAATAGCTCGGTGGGTAGCAATGTGCATGCAAGCGGTCCCAGTTTGGAAGTGGTTCGAATCCCGGCTCGGCCAACTTTCTTTTTGACGCTTGCTGAAAGTCACTGTGACCCGGTTCATTCGTCTTAAATGGACTTTTTTAAGCGATAAAACAGTGAATATCTTTGAAAGAACGTTGTGCCGGTGAAGAAATACCATGATCGCATGGATGGGTACACCTGGAAAGAATGTTGTGTATGGTTTACGCGGATTATTTGTTGTTAATTAAAGGAAAGCATGTACCCGGTTTTATACGCTTAACCCATTCCCACACAATGACTCTTTTTGACTCCCTACAAGATTATGGCTTTGGTAAACATCATGACAAGCAATTTCTTCATTTTCCACAATGTTTTCTACCCTTTTAGACAGAGATATGTAAAATTTAATTAACTTGAAGTTGTCTTCTGCAACATCTTTCAATTTTGACAAGTCTAAAATCTTGCCGTCTGGTAATGGGTTAATACATACTTCTCATTACCGATGCATGTCGATAAAGAAGCTATAACTCGCCAGCAATGACTTTTTTCCCACGATGCTTGCTCCTTTATTTTGAATTTCGGTCGAATGGTATAATTTTCGACTTAGCATATCAAAATCAGTTTTGCAAGTGTGCAAGTCCTCCAATTGTACAACTGTCCTCTAATCGTTGGAGTGCATTCAAGTCTGGGTCCTCAGTTTCATCTGTATACATGGATTTCCCCTTAAAGTGACATTTAATATTTTTTTACATAAATTTTACTTTAATTTTTATCTGAAAGAACATATTTTCTTATGAAAATTCTGAAAATTTCAAGCCGAAATACCGAACCGTTGTCGAGAAATATATATTTTTGTGCTAGAATCAAACAAATTGTTGTTGACAACAGTTCAGATTTACATGTTTTTTTTTTTTTTTTTTTTTTTTTTCATTTCTGTCTCAACTTTAAAGGCGTATTTTTCTCTTACAAATAACAACTTCAAAAAAAAAAAAAAAAAAAAAAAAAAAAAACCTGATAGCATTTCTACGCATTAGAATAACAAATCCTTACATCAAGACATACCTTTAAAATATGAAATTGAAATGTTATGTCCTTTTAATATTTTGTACCCTATTCACGCGCAGTTCTTTCGTTTTGGACAAGTGGAATAACTTTTTCAATTTCACACAGTTAGGCCTACGAAATGTCCTTTTTACATGCGATACATAGCCATCCTTTTAGAATGGTAGGTCATAAACTTTACTTAGATAGTCGTTTAATTTTACGTCTGAACCGCAACATCCAAATATCCCTTTCACAGACGACAAAAGTTTTGACCGGTCAAAATTCGAAGGTGTTGCAAACCACACGGGGAATTATAGTTTATGGAGGCAAGTGACTTTCTGTGGAATGGGGTTGATAGGAGACTGCTAGTCGCCAGCATCATCGCTTTTCAACACAAGAGCCGTCAGAGACGGACAATGCTCCCCGAATAAGGCATTGTCACAATAAATGTATGCCATGCAGAGCTAACATAAAGCTAGCAAATGTTAAGCCCCCTTTTTGCATGACATAATTTTTATAACCAAATTTCACATAATTTATTGTCAAGTGCATCTGATTTACTACTCAAATATGAAATTTCACCAAATTCTGACCATTCGACTAGGAGAAATTAGAGAAAAACTATATTTTACCTTAAGTCCCCTTTTCCCATGACGAGGCCTCAAATCCAAAAACCAGGAAAAAGACATCGGCATTATGTCATAGGGAGTTCACATGGTAAGTTTCAATTGATTTGGCCCAAGGGTTATGGAGAAATCACTTCGGACGGACGGACGGACAGACAAAGCGGCGACTATATATGCTCTCCCTTCGGGGAGCATAAAAACCTCGTAATTGCAACTTGTTTTAAGCTGCAGTTACAAGTTTTTTTGTTGAAAAGCAGCGACATGCTTGTTCTTTCTCTCAATGCGCTGTAAGGGACAACTGTTGTGGAAACCAATAAAGGGGACCAACATTTTCAAATGACGCGTCACAAAATTTACTTGGATAGCCCTTTAATTTTTACGTTTGAACGGTAGGGTCCAATTAACCCCGCTTACTGAACCGGCTAAAATATTGTTGCTTTTCTTCGAAAACCTGGTAACTACAGCTAAAATCAAGCTGTGGATACGCGTTCTTTTTTTTAAGAAAGGCAACGTCATTTACCACATTTAAAAAGTTATCATAAAATTGTACGCTACGGAAATTGATGAATTGGCATTATGTAAATAGGTTCACATAAAATTATTGTGCAAAATTCGAAAACATTCAACATTCCTACAGCCCGATTAAAACATAAAATTTGGGCAAACATTGTACAAAAGAAGATGCTAATGATCAGCATTTTCACCTTTCTTACAATATTTTCTATAGATGATTCTTTATTCATATATCCCTTTTGTCATCTGCAGCTGTTTTAAGATTGGAACAGTCTCTCAAAGGATTTCTGGGTTATATCATAGTGGGTGCAGCATCTACCTATAGATTTTGGTTGTTTCTCTCACAAGTACTATCACAATATCCTACTCTAGCCACAGCTACTCAACCACATAGGTATAACAGTTATCCACCAATTAGTGGCAGACATAACAGGATATTAAGGTAGAATACCCATTATGTAGCCATTTAGAGATTCTTAAAACATCAGATTTTTCCTGAGCGGAGTCGTTAATTAGACCAACCTATTGAGGCGCAGTCATAATCATAAACATTTGGCAGTGTAAGTTTGACCGCCGAATGTTTTCGACTTCGCCCGAATAATTCCGAAGTCATGCGAATCTCTTAGGGTGGACTAAAATTGGAACAGTCTGAATAGTGTCGGTTGTGTAAATCAGTGTAGTGCAACTCCTCTCTTAAATGATTTCTTTGTCATATTCTTGCAGGTGGATCATCTACCTATAGATTTTGGTTGTTTCTCTCACAAGAACTATTACAATATCCTTTCTTAGCTACAGCTACTCAACCACATACGGTTTTACAGTTATCCATCAATTAGTGGCAGACAAAACAGGATATTAAAGTAGAATACCTGTAATGTAGCCATTTTTAGATTCTTAAAACATCAGATTTTTTCGAGCAGCATCGTAACGTAGACGAACCTATTCAGGCGCGGTCGTAAATATTCGGCGGAGGAAAGTTCCACTGCTGAATGTTTTCGACTTCGCTGGAATAATTCCTATGTCGCACGAATCTCATTAGGGATGGACTACCTTAACCCTGGCTGGAGAGCTGGGACGTCATAATCGACTTAAAGCACTGGACCTCATAATTGAGTTTGATGCACTCTGTCATTTGTGAAAGGGCTATATGGAAAATATTGAGGGAAAATGAGAAAAATACTGGTTATCAGCATTATCTTTTCTCTCAATATTGTTTTTATAAATCTAGCTATAATAGAACACTGATGCCATGAGTGACAATAGGCCTTGATACAGCAGATTTGCTTTGGAAATTGATTGGGGTTAAACACTTCTTTCAACAGCGAAGTACTGTCATATCGCGGTCGCTGGTGCATCTAACCATGGGTTCCCATTTTTTCTCAAACCAGTACTACCACATCCTTACCGAGCCTAAAGCTGCTCACCCAAATAGACTAACGATTATCAAACTATTGGTGCGAGACAATTTTGCCAGAATCAACGTTTGCTTCGGCCAGGGATCATACCCAGGACTCCCGGAACTTCGTAAGTGAGAGTCTGGTGTGCTGCCAACTGGGCTATGACCACTGCTTTTTGGAATGTATCATATTACTTTGCATAGAAGCAGGTCTGGATAAGAGAACTGGTCACCGAATATTCATTTCATGTAATTTTTAATTATCAATATGTCCATGTACAGTATATTCACAATTCAATTTATGCATATACAGTTGACACTCTGGATGTATGCATGCCACAAGGGGCATCATAATACCTCAAAATATCAGAAGTGTGAGACACGTGTGATTTTGCAGTGTTTTGAAAAATTGTGTATTAAGGTAGTCCACTCCTGATGAGATTCATGAAACCACACCCAGTGGTAAAGGTTGGCAAGATAACAAATGTTTATCACATCGCACAAAAATTTCGATGTCGCATGAATCTAATTAGGGGTGTACAACCTTAAGATTTTACTTTGAACCAAACCCTTTCCCAAACAACAAAATTTTAAGATGGTGCAATTCAAAAGCTGCTTGAGGTCACAAAATGAATGTAGAAAAAGATTGGATTTGTGTACACTCTTTATGTGTGCAAGCCAAAAGGAACATCACAATAATAATGACATTACCTCGAAAAATCGGAAGTGTGAGACACATCTGATTTTGCAGTATTTTGAAAATTTGTTTATTAAGGTAGTCCACCCCTGATGAGATTCATCCAACAACCCCGGAGCAGTGTAGGTTGGCTACATAAATGTTTATCACATCGCACAAAAAATTCCGATGTCGCATGAATATCATTAGGGGGTGGACTACCTTAAGATTTTCTTTGAGCTAAACCCTTTCCCAAACAACAAAAGTTTAGGATGGTGCAATTCAAAAGCTGCTTAACTCTTTCCCAAACAAGACCTGGTTTTGACGTCCCTTATTGAAAAGGCTTGGGAAAATATTGAAACAAAAGAAGAAACTGCTGGTAACCAGCAGTTTCTCCTTTTGTCTCAATATATTCTATGCCATATTTTACACAAATCATATCTTTAAAAACACTGATTTTGTCATTTGTGGCAGCTTTTGAATTGGATCACCCTAAAATTTTGTCGTTTGGGAAAGGATTAAGGTCACAAATGGATGCAGAAAAAGGTTGGATTTGTGTACACTCGTTATGTGTGCAAGCCACAAGGAACATAACATTGCCTCGATTTTTATATCGGAAGTGCGAGATACATCTGATTTTGAAGTGTTTTGATAAATTGTTTATTAAGGTAGTTTGACCCAGATAAGATTCATGCGACTTCACACGAGTTGTAACGGCCGGCTACGTAACAAATGTTAATCACATCACACAAAAAATTCCGACATAGCATGAAACTCATAAGGGGTGGACTACCTTAAGATTTTTCGTTGAACTTTTCCCAAACAACAAAATTTTAGGATGATGCAATTTAAAACCTGCTTGAGATGACATAATGGATGTAGATTTGTGTACATATAACACAGGTGATATAAAGACAAAAGGAGAAGCTGCTGATCATCAGCATTTTCTTCTTTTGCTTCAATGCTTTCCCATGTATTTCACATTGTACTCTGTTGTTATATGATTTTTGCAAAATTATATGAATTTCAATTGAGAATAACATAGATCTTCATAAGTCTGTATGTATTTGCAGCCTAATAAAGGTCCATGTCTTTCTCTTGTCTCGGCTGATGAGGTGGAATGCTCATTATAATATGGCCATTTTGAGATTTATAAAACATCAGACTTTTTCGAACAGTATTGTTAGGTATCGAACCTATTCGAGCATAGTAGTAAACATTTGGTTGTGTAAAGTTCCACTACTGAATATTTTTGATGTCACCCGAATAATTCCAATGTCGTGCAAATCTCATAAGGAGTGGAATACCTTAAACTTTTCTAAAAGGCAAAAGTTCGGCCAGTGTACAAATCTATTGATGAGAGAGGGTAATAGCTTTTCCTGTTGCAAAATATATATCATAAATCGCCATTTGAATCCTCTTCTCAAAAAGATTCAATGTGACTGTGTACCCACAACAAAGGGTTTGGATTTGAAGGAGATTTAAAATCCTATTACCCTATTTTATCTTATCATTGCTGAGTATAAATTTGAAAAGAGATGTCTAGATGTTAAAATGAACCCATGGTCGGTTGTCGGACAGGGGAACATGTTAAAAATATATTCAAATAATATAATATGAAATTGTCAACCTGCAAACCTACATTATTTCTGTCCAAGGAAATTTCAAATACAGTTCATTCAGTCCTTCTAAATCAAGTCTGTATTTCAATACCCTACCAGCACTTTATTATCATAGTAAGATTTGAGGGAAACTGGACCTTGATAGATAATGGAAAAACTTGGTTCCAGTGCTAAAATTTCTTTCCTTTTGGTCCTAGATAATGCAATCCACCACACAAGAATGCAAACTCTTACTGTCCCCATGTTGCTCTTATCCCTGAAGAACCTAGCATGTGCCCCTTTAACTAGTAAACACAACTTATAAAACTGCAAGAAAAACCATTGACAGGAAGGAAGAAAATGTTTGTCATAAGCATTTACTTCTTTTCTCTAAAAAGATTTCCAAATGTCTTTCTCAAGAGCAGATCCAGGTTAATTTTGGGGGGGGGGAGTGTTGGGATCAAAGCCTAAATGATGGCTTTAAAAGTGTTAATATGCAAAGTTAAACTAACATCGTAGTCAAAATTTTATTTTAGGCCAATGCCAGGGACGTCTGGATTCCAACCCCCACTCCCTCTAGATCCGCCCTTGTTTCTGAGGCATCTACACTTATTTGTGCACTCATTAAACACTTGTAAGGTAATGATCTGTCTGTAAAGGGAACAATGGTCTACATGTTCTAAATGAATGTATTCATCCCAGACAAAACTTGTTTGCAGAAACATGCTCAATTGCATGATGTCTCGTTTGGGGAATGCGTTTGCTTTCCCTGCTTTTCAAAGTCATTTCTCCCCATAAGAGCTTGTGAATGAAATATATTCATTGCATTATCTGCCATCCATCTTGCCAGGCCAAGTACGGTGAACTTTAAAAATGTTCTGCAACACTGGTCTTGAGTCTGAAAGCAAAATAATACAATTATTTGGCTATTTTGTAAATATGTATTTACAGCAATATCAAATCATGAATTGGGCATAATTCAATTGCTAATTTCATTTTCTGAATGTAGTATACCCGTAATGAGATTTGCGTGACGTCGGAATTATTCGGGCGCAGTCGAAAACATTCAGCGGTGGAACTTTCCACCACCCAATGTTTACGACCACGCCTGAATAAGTTCAGATATGCAACGACGCCACTCGAAAACATCTAATGTTTTAGTTATCTCAAAATGGCCACATTACGGGTATTCTACATTAAGGTATAATATCCATGCAAATTTTTGAGAGATAAAGACAGCAATTCTGAATAAAGTTACATAAGTCTGTATGAGTTAAGGGTGGTCCAATTTGAAAGCTTCTGCCATCAAGAAAAGATTGAAGGCTTAATCAGCATAAATTTTATTTTTTTTACCCTAATATTTTCTGTGTAAGCAAGTATGTAATGAAAATTATATTTACGAACCCATTACCAAAGTACAAAATTTAGATGTGTCCAAATTCAAAGATGACGCAGATGACACATATCAAATCTGTGAAATTTTATAAATTTTGGTCTTTCAGGGTGAAAACATTGTGGGAAAAGAAGAAATTGCATAACAAGTCACAAGCAATTTCTTCATTTACAATCTGTTTTCTCAGCCATTTTTCTTGAGAGGAATCTAAAAGCATCATTATGTGATAATGGGTTAACATAGTCCACCTCTAATGAAATTCATAGGATTTCAGAATTTTTTGTGCCACTTCATAAACATTTCTTATGTATCCGAACATATTTTGGCAAATTAGGTAAACATTCTTTGAAGGAATGTTCTACCGTCAAATGTTCATGACATTGCCTTAGAAATTATTCTGACATCGCATGAATCTCATTAGAGGTAAATTGCCTTAACCTGTCCCATTTTCACTAAAATTTTGGACTGAAAATTTTATTTGAATTATTTTGTAGATGACAATTTCAAATTGATGAAGTTTTAGAAAAGTTTCTATTTTGGATTAGAAAACATAGTGGAAAATGAAGAAACTGCCTGTACATGACAAGCAATTTCTTCATTTTTCACAATGTTTTTCTAAGCCTTTTCTCGTTAGGGAGTCAAAAGGCATCAGTATGTGCAGTAAACAGGGTTTTCTCCGACTCTCAAATCTGGGGGAACAAACCATACTTTTACAGCATGCTTACAAGTACCCCCTCTAGTAGAGACAAAGAAGCCTGCTTGCAAAAACTGGGGGTACAAAATTCATTTTGGGGGTAAAAAAAAACCATTTGGGGGTTTTTGGACACCCTGGTAAAGGGTTAAAATGAGATATTGCCTGACCAATACTTAAGACATGCAAGCCCACTTACACACATCTAATAAGGTCATGCATCTATCATTTCTCACGCACAGCAAAAAATTTTACAAATCAAAAGCAAGGAAATCACAAGAAACCTACCTGAATATTTCAGAACTTCACTTTTGAACTTGACATTCCACAGGAAAAATAGACACGTCTCTTGAGCTCTGTTTCAAGCATTCGTAGTCTCCAAGTTTCATTCTTTCGAATAACACCAATGCAAGTTTCTCCATGTCTGAAAATAATGTTCACCATATTTAACCCTTTCCCACACATTGACGCTTGTGGACGCCCCACAAAATAAAGGCTTTGGAAAACATTTGTTGAAAATGAAGAAATTGCTTGTGACATTCAATTTCTTCATTTCCCATAATGTTTTCGACAAAGAAAGACCAAACAATTTTAAATTTTGTTCAATGAAAATTGTCGTCTGCAACACCTATGAGTTTTAAATAGGCTAAAATTTTGTTGTTTAGTAATGGGTTAAGTTTATTCTCTGACAATGAACTTATCCCAGGAATAGCAAAGACCGTCGGACCGTCAGGCATGTCTGATGAAATTTCCCTCCGTTAACCCTTTCCCAAACGACAAAATTCTAGGGTGATCCACTTCAAAAACTGCCACAAATGACAAAATAGATGTTATTAAAGATAAGATTTGTGTAAAATATTATAGCACAGAAAATATTGAGACAAAAGGAGAAACTGCTGGTTACCAGCAGTTTCTTCTTTTGTTTCAATGTTTTCCCAAGCCTTTTCTATCAGGGACGTCAAAACCAGGTCTTGTTTGGGAAAGGGTTAAACATGTGCAATAAAAGACCGCAATAGAAAGGTGCTATAGAAACAAGAGCTGTCCGAAGACAGCGCGCTCGACTTTCTAAGTGCTGGACTTTCTAAGTTGCTAAGTATAAAGGGGGCATAACTCCAAATATAGTGGAGCCAGGGTCATTGGCCCTGGTAGTAAGGTAGAGGGTGTGATGGTGAATAAGTATTCCAAGTTTGGGTTGAATCCCTTTGATAGTATGGAAGTTATTGATGTTTGAAAAAACTTTAACCTTGGTTGCAACGCCAACGCCAACGCCGACGCCGACGCCCGGGTGACAGTATAAGCTCTCATTTTCTTCGAAAAGTCGAGCTAAAAATGGCAAATTTGATAAGTCCCGACATACACAGAAAAGATTTTTCAAAAAATGTGTGAGGCCTTATAAATAGGACTACTTTGAATATGGACACATCTAAATTTTTGCTGTTTGTTAATGGGAAACTAATTCGTGGTCGGGCACTCTAAATATTGAACAACAACAAATCAAAATAATTGAACAAACAAAAAACAATATGATATCGATTATTTATAGACAGTGCTTCTGAAATATTTTGAAAATCTACTTGTCCATGGACAAGTCTTGATCCAAAATTGACTTGTCCGTATCAAAACCCATTTACTTTTCTATAACTTCATTTGTTTATTGCATTTCTACTATGACAGTCTAACTATTGCCTACAACAAAATTTGTACATTTAACTATCAGTACTTACATTGTATGAAAAAATTGTGAGAAAAAGAAAGAAAACATTTTTATTATAACTAGATTTTTCACTTGTCCACGGACAACCTAACTTTCAAAATCTGCTTGTCCGTACAGGTAGACGCCACTAAACGGACAAGTCGGACAACTCGGGCAACTTATTTCAGAAGCACTGATAGATGTTCTTTTTCTTTTAATTTTAATATCATCACCGATTACATAAATCATTGATATTTTGGGGCCTCTTTTGGGGGCCAGTTTTACCGATGGAAAATCAGCATTGGGTCCGGTTTTACGGATATGGGACCGGTTTCACAGTACAACTTGCCGCCCCCATGAGAATAAGGGTTAAGAAATCAATATGAAAAATGAAGCAAACTGCGGCATTTTTCATTACTCACGATGTCTTCTACCAAGAATCAATGTACATAACAAGTAATTCTTCATGCAGTAGCGGATCCGGGAGGGTTCGAACGAACCAACCTCTGTAGCCTAATTATATCAATGTGCAGAAAATATCCAGGCCAAAAAAGATAATAATTATGTTGGGGGGGGGGGGGGGGGCAATGCTACCAGTGTACATAGGCATAGAAAGGTTTATGATATTGGGGGGGGGGGAGGCAAATGTTTAAGTGAATGGAACCCGACCGACGGTAGCGTTGCTAGGGGGTCTGGGGTCTTGCCCCCAGAAAATTTTGAATTCTAAAAAGCAATTTCCTGCAATCTGGGCACTTTCAGACAGCATTTTATACCTGCACCTTTCTTGAAGGAAAATATGGGTGAATTATTGGGGTCAAGGGATATGTAAGCCCCCCTTCTAAATTATTGGGGGACGCCCCCCCCCCTCTCCCTACGCCAGTGTGTATTATAGGGAAGGCTGTAGGATATGTTGGCCCATTTCTAAATTATTGCGGGTCCTGTCCCCCTTCCTACGTCAGTGTTATGTCTCAAAGCTTTTAAATTTATCATCTTCTATCAAGGATATCAAACCCGGTCTTGTTTCGGTACCCGTCTTGTTTGGGAAATGGTTGTAGAAAATAAAATTCACCTTTTTGACTTTCGAAGCAAAGGTTTGACACCTCTCTTACGAATCCAGTGGGATGTTACATCGGGCATCGTCATCTGCCATGCCAATCTGACAAATTGATTTGTCATAATTTATGCTTTTTATTGTCCTTTCGAGGCGAAAACGACTTGTCAAAGTGAAAAAACACATTTTCGACGCCATGTTTGTTTGTTTGTTTGTTTGTTTGTACTATTAGATTCCCCCGATGACTTTTCGAGGCACCACTAGCTAAGCTAGCGTATATCTTTTTGTGCATGTTCCTACTAAACTACAAATTACAGGTGCTCTATTTACAGTGCAATGAACTTTGAAACTAACTATTCTAACTCGGAACATTTTTGACGTGCGGAAGAGAAGAGGCAGTAAGTTTTACCTCACTGCTACCCACTCCATTCAGCTGGGTAGACTGAGGCGTTGACAATTAAGCGTCTTGCCCAAGGACACACCTCCCCGGGTGGGACTCGAACTCGGGTCCTCCGGGTTTCAAGCCGAGTGCGCTAACCACTGCGCTATCGTTGCTTTGTAATCGCGATATGGGTAAAATAACCGGGTTTTTCGGTTGTGGTCGTCTCGAAAAATAAATTAAAAATCAACATACGAGAAAATCTTAAAGGGCGACGGTAACAGATTGTCTAATTGCAAAAAACGAAAATTTTTGAAAAAATATGCAAAACTTTTGTGTTGACCACCTCGGGATGGTTAATAATATGCGATTCAGACAGAGAATGAGCCGAAATTACAAGACAGATAGCTGAATTTAGGGAGAACCTAAATTCAACCCCGTCTCAGATGGGGTTAGAATTATTTTTAAATTGTTGCGCATGCGCATACAGCGCGGACCATGATTCAAACGAGATTCATACTTGAATTTCAATATGACGTCATCATATATGTTGCGACGTCATTTAAGAAGTCGCATGTCCTACTGTTTTGACCTACTTTCGACATCGCTTCATGAATTTGGTATCAAATTGCGAAAAAATGAGTCGTTGCTTCAATAGTTTGTCGTAATCATTTAATCAGGTCATATAAAGCTTAAAAAGTGTACATTTCGTTTGTATTTGACAATTTTTGGGTCCAAATCTGGGAAATAGTAGCTTTAACATTCCCAAAACATTCAGGTTGTCAATTTCACGATGTTCTCAACTGTATAAGAAATATTGCTCAATATTTGTTTGGGAACAAAATCGTGATCAAAGTCTTCAAAATTATTCTTGAAGCACCCTTACCCATTTCAACTAAATGACGTCTTTGATACCCTACATGATAAAAACTTTTGAAAACATTGTGGAAAATGAAGAAATTGCTTATGACAAACAATTTCTTCATTTCCCACATTATTTTCTACCTCAAATTATCAATAAATGTAAAATGACATTCAAAAAGAGTTGTCGTCTGCAACATCTTAGAGGTTAGACCAGTCTAATACTGTCGTTTGGTAATGGGTTAAACCTTCAACTTTGATACAATCAATATATTTTACGACTGAGTAGCCTGCCACCATTTGCTATAGGTTATAAATTTATATTTGATTAATTGTGTCTAACGAAAAAAAAAGATACGCCTTATAAACTCGCACGGATTTGGGGACTTTTATCTTATTTTATTGTTTTTACCCTAAATTAAATGATTTAATATCTACGATTTCGTTTGTATTATTAATAATTCTCATGCTAAAATAACACTTTCACAAACAAGACCGATTTTGACGTCCCTGAAGAATGTTTGCTTAAAAACCCCAAAGGGAAAATGCATTGCGTTGATGTTAGGCCTATAGCAAAACCTCGTAACTCCAGCTATATATTTAAGCTGGAGTTACGAGGTTTAGCAATAACACCGACTGTTTTCCTCTTTTCTCTCAAGGATTGAAAAGAAAACTCGCCAAAAATTATATAATTACAAATGTATTAGGAATCCACCTTATTAAGAATACAGTGGCGTCACATTAGGACAATCTCAACGTGTGCAAGTCCTCTAATTGTACCACAGTCCTCTAATCGATGGTGTGCGTTCAAGCCTGGGTCCTCAGTTTGATCCCTATACAAACACGGTTAATATCTGGGGGCAAGAGACGGATTTTTTAAAACCTTACTTTTCTTAAAAGTGAAACAAGAATATGACACACCAATGAAACTGCTACAGCAATGGTTTCTTTTTTCACAGTGTTTACATAGGCTAATTACGGTCTCCTGCTCTTTTTGATGGCATTTTTATGTTTAGGCAGTTTTGAGTTATGATTTTTCCGCTTTGGCTCGGTTTATTCGCGATTTCGCATCGATTCAGAGGTTGCTTATCTGAGTTTCAGTACTTATGCAGTCTCAATAGCTCAGTGGGTAGCGGATTTGGGGACTTTTATCTTATTTTATTGTTTTCACCCTAAATTAACTGATTTGATATCCGCGATTTCGTTTGTTTTATTAATAATTCTCATGCTAAAATAACACTTTCTCAAACAAGACCGGTTTTGACGTCCCTGAAGAATGTTTGCTTAAAAACCCCAAACGGAAAAGGCATTGCATTTATGTTATAGCAAAACCTCGTTACTCCAGCTATACATGTATAATTAAGCTGGAGTAACGAGGTTTTGCAATAACACCGACTTTTTTCCTCTTTTCTCTCAAGGATTGAAAAGAAAACCCACCAAAAATTATTAGGAATCCACGTTATCAAGTATAATCTCAACGTGTGCAAGTCCTCTAATTGTACCACAGTCCTCTAATCGTATGTGTGCGTTCAAGCCTGGGTCCTCAGTTTGATCCCTATACAAACACGATTGATATCTGGGGGCAAGAGACAGAATTTTTTAAAACCTTACTTTTCTTAAAAGTGAAACAAGAATAAGACACACCAGTGAAACTGCTACAGCAATGGTTTCCTTTTTCACAGTGTTTATGAAGGCTAATTACGGTCTCCTGCTCTTTTAGATGATATTGTGATGTTTCGGCAGTTTTTTGTTATGATTTTTCCGCTTTCAGTTCGGTCTATTCGCGATTTCGCATCGATTCAGAGGTTGCTTATCTGAGTTTCAGTACTTATGCAGTCTCAATAGATCAATGGGTAGCGGATTTGGGGACTTTTATCTTATTTTATTGTTTTTACCCTAAATTAACTGATTTAATATCCGCGATTTCGTTTGTATTATTAATAATTCTCATGCTAAAATAACACTTTCACAAACAAGACCGGTTTTGACGTCCCTGAAGAATGTTTGCTTAAAAACCCCAAAGGGAAAAGGCATTGCATTTATGTTATAGCAAAACCTCGTTACTCCAGCTATATAATTAAGCTGGAGTAACGAGGTTTTGCAATAACACCGACTGTTTTCCTCTTTTCTCTCAAGGATTGAAAAGAAACCCCACCAAAAATTATTAGGAATCCACTTTATCAAGTATAATCTCAACGTGTGCAAGTCCTCTAATTGCATTTATGTTATAGCAAAACCTCGTTACTCCAGCTATATAATTAAGCTGGAGTTACGAGGTTTTGCAATAACACCGACTGTTTTGCTCTTTTCTCTCAAGTATTGAAAAGAAAACCCTACCAAAAATTATTAGGAATCCACTTTATCAAGTATGACCTCAACGCGTGCAAGTCCTCTAATTGTTCCGCAGTCCTCTAATCGTTGGTGTGCGTTCAAGTCTGGGACCTCAGTTTGATCCCTATACAAACACGGTTAATATCTGGGGGCAAAAGACAGATTTCTTTTAAACCTTACTTTCTTAAAAGTGAAACAAGAATATGACACACCAATAAATCTGCTACAGCAATGGTTTCCTTTTTCACAGTGTTTACATAGGCTTAATACGGTCATCTGCTCTTTTAGACGACATTGTGATGTTTAGGCAGTTTTTAGTTATAATTTTTCGGTTCGGTTTATTCGCGATTTTGCATCAATTCAGATGTTGCTTATCTGAGTTTCAGTACTTATACAGTCTCAATAGCTCAGTGGGTAGCAATTTCAACGCAAGCGGTCCCAGTTTGGAACTGGTTCGAATCCTGGCTCGGCCAACTTTCTTTTTGACGCCTGCTGAAAGTCACTGTGACCCGGTTCATTCGTCTTAAATGGACTTTGTAAGCGATAAAAACACTGAGTATCTTGGAAAGAACGTAGTGCCGGTGAAGATATACCATGATCGCATGGATGGGTACACTTGGAAAGAATGTTGTGTATGGTTTCCGCGGAATATTTGTTGTAATTAAACAAAAGCATGTCGATAAAGAAGCTATTACTGGCGAGCAATGGCCTTTTTTTCACACGATGCTTGCAATAGCTCCTTTATATTAAATTTCCGTCAAATGGTTTAATTTTCGATTTAGCATATCAAAATAAGTTGAATACAAAGAAAACATTTCAGGACCCGTGTGCAAGTCCTCCAATTGTACCACAGTCCTCTAATCGTTGGTGTGCATTCTAGTCTGGGTCCTTAGTTTGATCTGTATACAAAATACGGTTAATGTCTAGGGACAAGAGACGGCTTATTTAAACCTGACTTTTCTTAAAAGTGAAACAAGAATAAGACACACCAATGAATGGTTATGATATGCCACGGTATAGTTTAGAAAACTAGTCAATTACTATCAATGCTATATTCAGAGCCTAGCCTAGTGCTAGTAGACAGGAAACACGAATAAGTGATCTATCGCCGTGATATAACTGAAAAATAGTTTTGTAAAAATTGGCTTAAAACACCAAACAAACGAAAACGTGTCGATAAAGAAGCTAGAACTCTTGCGAGCATTACTTTATGCAAAATTTCAAAACTCTTAAGAGTTTTAGTTCTGGATAACTAATTTATGAGGACCCTAATTTGCATATTTTGCACAATACCTTTATGTCCGTCATTACGAGGACCTAACAAGCACACTCTCAAGTCACGTGACAAGAGCAAAGTGTGCATGTTTTGTGCGTCCAGACTACTTTTTCACGTTTAAATGAGGACTCGATTATTTTTCAATTTTCTATAATAGTATATCAAAATCAGTTGAATACAATGAAAACATTTTGAGGACCCGTGTGCAAGTCCTCCAATTGTACCACAGTCCTCTAATTGTAGGTGTGCGTTCAAGTCTGCGTCCTCTAATTGATAGCAACACACACACACAGAAGTTACCTGAGAACACACTAGACGGATTTGTAAGGTTGACATAAACTATGTTTTACTCGAGGTATTTTATTGTTATAGACTAGATATATTCCTTATTTCTGGTGCTAGTGAAGATAGTTTAATGGGCCTTTGGCCCGTTTTTCTATGTAAATTGAATAGGACAGATCTATATTACTCTGATGGAGTTGGTCTACATTATACACGAATGAAAACATATCCGTCTACGAGAACAGGCTTCTAGTACAATACTCTCTTTTTATGCGTTTGCATATGCATGTTACATTAGGAATTTATATCTTCATCTGATAAATAAATCTCAACATGGAAGGTGAAGGTGGTATAGAGAATGTAGTCAGATTACCACAATAGACTGGACTGACGAGTAGTCAATGGTATGTGGATTAACATATTTATGTAACATTAAACCATCTAATCAGTTTTTTTTCAAAACACGGCGGTTGGATGTTGCAAAATGGAAAAATATATATCATTAGAGTATCGACAAGGAATAGATAAACCATGAGGTGCAAAAAAAGATATGGCTTGTTGTCTCTATTTATGAAAAAGAGTCCCACAATTCTGCAGAAACAAGATCGAACAAGTAAGTTTGCAACGAAATCTGTATAAAACGAAATCGAAACGTATCGAACAATGCCATAATGCATGGTCTTATAAGGTTGGCCGTAATTTTATTTGTGACCCATTACGCTAAAGAGACCTTAAAGGAAGTGTGATAAAGACGACCCTAGTCTGTCTGCGCAGTCCGCGCAGACAGACTAGGGCCGACACTTTTCATTTGTATGTAATTTTCTAAATATGGAATATTTTCCCTATCTTACTATATGTTCATTTTTCGCATATGGGATCTAGTTGACCTGTAATAGTTCTGACACATTTGTCAAAATTTATAGTTCGGATAAGGTCCCTTTTAGTGTGACGGGTCACATTTTATTTCAGATGTTTTATTGTGATAGACTAGACACATCCCTTCTTTCCAGGAAAGTAAAGATAGTTTTATGGTCCTCTGACCCGTTTGTACGTATATTCTATAGAAAAGACATTACCGCGATTGAATTAGTCTACGTATATATAAACCTAATAAATACGTGTTGGTCAAGGAGAAAAGTTAACTTTACTTGGGCTTCCTTCTGTCAGAAAAAAACGAGATATATATTGAGCCAGGATATGAAAAGGGTCCCTTAAGGCTTTTGAGTCCAACATGGATCCAGATCAGCATGCGTATACACGCAGTCTGATCAGGAACCATGTTGTTCTCTATTAGCTTCTTCATGGTCTGTACCAACCATATGGGAGTAACATGGGACCATGTCAGACTGCACCTAGGCACAGCGTGATGTTAAAGCATGGCTCTCTCAAATGCTATATGGGGCGTTTTTTTCCAGATCCTGACTCATTTATGTGTCAATGGTACATTATTCAGGAATTCATGATTTACGTAAATTTATATAATACTAATGTTGTATTTCCTAGCTGTTAATTGTGGATTGATTGATTTGGGACAATGTTTAAAGGGGGACGAGCTAGGCTGTCGAAAATGCAAATGGCACAATAATTACAAACCAGAAATGACGTATGAAATTACCAACCTGAATGGGTAGATCATTTATGTCCATGGTTACCACTCGTCGAGCTTTATTAGTCCCCTACCGGCGAAGCCGAAGGGGACTTTAGGTTTGCACTCTATCCGTCAGTCAGTCTGTCTGTCTCTCTGTCCGTCCGTCCGTTTGTCCGTCAGTCCGGTGAATTAGTTTTCCAGACTTTTTTTCTAAACAGGGGTAGCTATTGAGCTGATTTTTGGTATGTAGACCCGCATTGATGAGTTACAGAACAAGTTTTAGTTTCGTTTCGGTCCAGTGATTTTTGGGGAAGATATGGATGCTGGACTTAGAAAATTACTGGGAAATTTCAGTTTTCCAGACTTTTTTTCTTAATGCTGGCAGCTATTGAGCTGATTTTTGGTATTTTGGTATGTAGACCTGCATTGATGAGTTACAGAACGAGTTTGAGTTTCGTTCCGGTCCAGTGATTTTTGAAGAAGATATGGATGCTGGACTTAGAAAATTACTGGGAAATTAGTTTTCCCGATTTTTTTTCTAAACGATTACAGGTATTGAGCTGATTTTCGGTACATGAACACATATTGATGAGATACAGAACGAGTTTGAGTTTCATTCCGCTCCAGTGATTTTTGGGGAAGATACAGATGCTGGACTTAGAAAATTTCTGGGAAATTACAGTTTTCCAGACTTTTTTTCTAAACGATTGCAGGTATTGAGCTGATTTTTGGTATGTAGCCCCGCATTGATAAGTTACAGAACAAGGTTGAGTTTCGTTCCGGTCCAGTGATTTTTGGGGAAGATACGTATGCTGGACTTTAAATTTTTTTTGGGCTTCATTTTCTAAACACATATATAAAGTCGGTAGGGGTCTTGGTATTGTTTTGCAATACTTCAGAATGCTTGTTAAGTATTAAAATCCAAGTCAATTAATAACATGCTGGTCGTCCTTGTTTTTGTTTTGTAACGGCTACATATGCCCAACCTTCAAAAATCAATTACGTCAGAGACACGTCATATGTGCTCAGCGAGATTTAACGCACCGTACAACCGGCTGCGTAGAAAGTCAGCGAAGACAGATTCGGCATCTGTCATGTGCATGGTAGGTCAAATGAATTTACTTTTATAAATAAACGAAAGGATCTTTGGTATTCTATAGTTGATAAATACGCGTATAAATGTTCAGTGCTTGTACGAAATAAACCTTTTCACGTATTCCTCGCAAATAAGGTCACAGTCATCCACACAGCCGTTTGTACGGTGTGTTAATATCGCGGAGGTGTGTCTCGTTGACCTTGACCTTGTCTTGTTTTGAAGTAAAAATAGAATGTGTAAACACGCTTGTAAAGGATTGATCTACATGTATAGCAAAGGAAAATGTTTTTTCGCCGAGATTGAGGTTTTTATCCATTGCTAATTGTTTTTCCATGCACAAATATAAGTTCCCGAACAGTTCGGAAGCATAAAAACATAGAATGAGCCCCTTTAAGCATATGATATATCAAAATGTGTGCTTACGGCAGGAGAACATTCGGTTGACTTACGTTACTCTCAATAACATTTCGTAATGTTTCATTGTAGATTACAACGTTAACCATTTCCATACAAGACCTGGTTTTGTGTCCTTTTTAAATAAGGGCTTGGAAAATATCGATCAAAAGGAGAAAATGCTGGTAACCATCATCCTTCTCTTAACCGCAATACTTTCTTTGCTCTTTTGTTAACAAATTATATCATTATTTATCAATATAAATTTAGTCGTCGACTACAGCTCTCAGACAGTTATTTCGTTTGCGAAAAAAGTTTATCTGATTCAGCCGACCATTCTGAATATCAATTAACCCTTTCCCAAACAGCAATATTTTAGGTTGATCCACTTCTAAAACTGCCACAAATGACCAAATGGATGCTTTTAAAGATAGGATTTGTGTAAAATATGGCGTAGAAAATATTGAGACAAAAGGAGAAACTGCTGGTTATCAGCAGTTTCTTCTTTTGTTTCAATGTTTTCCCAAGCCTATTCCACTAGGGACGTCAAATCCAGGTCTTGTTTGGGAAAGGGTTAATGTTGTTGTTCTAATCATCTGTGGAACTGGACATCTCTGTTATTGTTTATAAAGCACTAGAACTTGGATTCAGATTAGGTGCACTGACCAATAACAAAGAAACTGTCTGCTGTTTATTTAGCTCGCCGTTTTGTATACTATGGCTCTAAACGATTGTATACGATGTACAATCACATATTAATCACTTTAATTTGTATACCATATACAACACTCGTACTTTACTGCTACTTCTTTATGTAGAAGTAAACTAAAATTGCACTGGAAAGAAAATGGCAAATGCTTCATGAAATTAGAGAAAATAGAAATGTTATTATTTGACAAGTACAAGGAGTACATCGATGCTTTTCAACAAAAACTTCGTAGCTGCAGCTTATTTCAAGCTGCAGTTTCGAGGTTTTCGTTAAAAAGCGACGACAGCCGTATGCGATGTGATAGCCACAGAACTATATTACTCAAAAGGGACCATCTGGGCAAATGTGAGAAGTATCGATCCAAGTCAGTCTGCGTGGACTACCCAGACAGTCTTTTGTTGAAACTTATCTCGTTTGGAGACGATTTTCTGATAATAATAAAGGCATTTTTCTTGATCACAAATACTTTTTAGATGCAACATCTGGTAGACATTTGATTCGTTTGTCATACAATTATATACTGTCTTTTGGACTTTCCATACAAAGTGCAATGAGGTCATTAGGCAGAGAATAATGAGAATGATACAAAATAGTAAAATATGAGCACATTAACTAGACATAAATCACTGGTGGTGAACTCGGCCAAAACGATGGACGTTTTTCGCTACAACAAGGTACAGCTACTTTGCGTTTAAATTTGAGTTTAAAGATCTGATTGGATAGTTTTTCTAATAGCAATGAATTTGTTCTAAAAATAGACCGGGTTTACCGATATGTATTGAGAACCCGTCGGTGTTGTCATAAAATCTCGTAACTACGGCTTTATCGAAGCCGTAGTTACGATATTTTATAACTACACCGACGGAATACAATGATCGCGAAAAAAACGTCCCACGCTTTGGCCGATTTCACCACCAGTGATATATGAGAACAAACAAAAACATAAATCATCTTTCAACCTGCATAATTACGTGTTCCTCCAATTTAAAATATCTTCTTTTCTCCCAGTGTTCCCAAATTACCGTTTTATCGTAAGCCCAATAGGTTTACATTAATTATAGCTCTGCTTAAAAGGCTTTGACAACCGAAGGAAAGTTTCAATAAGAAATATTTGCAGATCTACGATTCTCTGTTTAATAATGCAAATTGTTTGCAAGCTATAATGAGGTTTCTCTATCATAGCCAATATCTAAGAAACCATCAGCATTTCGCTCTGTATTGGACTGCTTTTAAACCTATTGGATATAATTTTAGCATCGTTGCTGAAGACGACATCGAAACAGTTGTTATTTATTAGACGGGTTATCCAATATTCAAGACAAATCTCGACGGCCCTCTGAGGTTGACAGACCGCTTAATCGGTAGAAATAATTTCATTTGGACAAATTCTTAGGTGAGTGGAACACGCTTTCTTCCGTATATTCATACTTTGGTGACAATTTATTTTGACATTTTGTTGATCTTTTTGCACGTTTTCGATAACTTTAATCGTTGAAACAAAAAACAACCATTCCGGTAATTTGTAAGCACCAAATAATTAATACCATATTTCGAATGGTCCGTACTCTTAAGAATATTTAAGGATCTAATTTTATTATGTTTTAATCATGTGTTAACTTTTAAAGTATTCATTTACTAAATATTTCTAATAGTTTGGCTTTTGCATGAATTCCATGAACGACTTGATGTAATACTTTGTAAGTTAAACCAAATTTTGGATTTTTATATTTTCTGAAATTGAATTTAAGTTCATTTTGTTGTTTGTTGTTTCTAAATGATCAAGAGAAATGTACGGATATTTTCAATTCTTGTGAAAGATATAATATAGAAATGTCTACATGGCATTGCTTACATTTTGAATATATATTATAGATTATATAAAAAAATTACTTAAAAAAGGTAAAATGAATGAAAAGCGAAAGAAACTTATCAGCGGTTAAAAAGTGAACGATACCTAATAATGTATTTTATGTAAAGAAGAAATATGTTTACGAGACCAATAATGGCATTATGAGAGAAAGTCCTTGATCTAATTTTCTATGTGCCAAATGTTCAGAATCTAAGGACAGCATGTGCGATTGTGATGATTAGCAATAAGTATAAAGGGATGAACTACTTACGATACATATATGGAATGAAAAAGTTAACGATGCTAATTTTGACACAGTGGTAGATTTATTGTCGGTTTTCAACAAAAACCTCGTAACTGCAGCTTAAACAAGCTGCAGTTACTATGTTTTTGTTGAACAGTATCGATATCTTAATCTTATTTGATTTGCTAGAAGTTCAGAAAAGGACAGAAGGCGCAAATAATGCGATGATGGGTTATAGTTGTTGCTGCTTCCTATGAAGAAATCAGGAGCCGTGTATTTTAATTGGCAGTCACACAAATTACATTGCAATCAATCTGATGGGGCGAAACGTATGTTTCGGCCAATCGTGTGGTTTTAATGTAATTTAAAGGTAAAATTAGAATCAGACTAGTTGGCGAATACTAACCTTGGCTTGGTATTATATAAGTTAAACATGAAGTGCATCGTAGTTTCCATCAAACGGGTCTGCAGTAAAATTCTATATCTGTGGAGAAAGAAACTGTCACATTTCTTGGCATTTCCCAGAACTATATTTTAATAGTCTTCCCAAAAAAATCTAATAAAAGGTAACAGAAAATAAAACTGTCTGCTTCAGACCTTTTTAAGTTTAATATACGAAGATAAAAAGCATTAGAATACATTAGTTTTACTTGCCACAGCTGTCGAACTAAAACACCATTAACACTTTATCCATCGAGATATACACACTTTGACATAAAAATGCCAGATGACAAAATGGGTGTTAATAGAATTTGTGCACGATGTAGTAATAGTATTGAACATACTTAGGCACAGCGAGAATGGGATGGTTATAAGTATATCTTTTTCGTCTATATGTTTTCCCGTTGCTTTGTACTAGAGACGACAGAAGGAGGTCTTGTTTGGAAAAGTGTTAAAATTTTAAGACAAGTTGCAGAACATAACTGTAATTCGCCCAGATCATTTGTGCCGCGTACAAGCAACAACATCACTGGTAGTGAACTCGGCCAAAGCGATGGACGTTTTTCACTACAACAAGGTACAGATATTTTGCGTTTAAATGTAAGTTTAAAGGTCTAATTGGATAGTTTTTCTAATAACAATGAATTTGTTCTAAAAATAGACCGGGTTTTCCGATATGTATTAACAAACCGTCGGTGTTGTTATACGCCCGAAGGGTCGTATTATGTTATGGCCCCGGTCGTCCGTCCGTCTGTCTGTCCGTCCGTTAGCAATTTCTTGTGTGCGCAACTCCTCCTACAGTTTTGATCGTAATTTGATCAAACTTGCCAAATTGATTCTCCATGGTGTCTAGTTGTGCACACCGCTTATGGAATTCAGATAACTCTTTTTGTTCTTGAATTATCTGCCCTTGAATTAAAAAAAATGGCCAATTTTACTAACAAGCCCCTCTCGGGCGTATATGCGCCGCTCTGCGAAGCTCTTGTTATAAAATCCCGTAACTACGGCTTTATCGAAGCCGTAGTTACGATATTTTATAACAACGCCGACGGAATACAATGATCGCGAAAAAACGTCCCACGCTTTTGACCGAGTTCACCACCAGTGATCATAGCCGATCGATTTTTTTTGTAAGTATCTAAGACACTATATATTCCGACCACGATATTATGGTACATATTTACAAAATGCGCTTTTATATAGGATATCCCATTACCCGACGACGAAATTTCAAACTAGTCTAAATTCAAAGATGTTGCAGACGACAAATTCAAGTGAATAAAATTTTACATGTTTGGTCATTTTGTATAGATAACATTGTGTGAAATGAAGAAATTGCTTGTCACAAGCAATTTCTTCATTTTCCACACTGTTTTCTAAAGCCTTTATCTTGTGGGGAGTCAAAAGGTGTCACTGTGTGGTAATGGGTTAAGCAATTCCCACATAAGGATGTCTTTTTAGACCCAACTAGTTAAAAGCTTTTGAAAATATTTTGGAACCTGACAAACAATTTCTTCATTTCCCGAAATGTTTTCTACCAGAATAAATAAATCAAAGTACTGATAGTACTGAAGGTCGGGAAACAGAGGATTCGAAATACAGTAAAATGGTCAATTTTCTTAAATTTACATTGAATTCTTAAAATATTCTCAATGTTGTTATCTGATGTTATCATTAAAATTAACCCTTATACTCTCATTCCCGAGTTTACATAAGCAAAAATTTGATATAATTTCTAGAGAAGAAATCATAGTAGGCGAAAGGGCAATTGTCAACAATATAGATCTACTCCATTACACGTCCCGCCGCGATATGAGTTGAAAACTTCATAAAACCCAAAATAAACCAAATCCATTACACGATGTCGTATTTTTTTCCGGTGATGTCGTAAACATTCGGTGATGGAAAGTGTCAATTTTTTTAAGTCTTAACGTGTCCGTGTTGAACGGGTAACCGTATGTTAAAAATGTTTACGGCGTTGTCAGAAAAGATCCGACGTCATATGAATCTCATTACGGATGGACTGTTTTAATGAATTGTCTGGGTTAACAGTTTGTAAAACATTATATCATTTTGATATCCATTGTAAAAAAGATTTCAGGAAACATGGTGGCAAAACGAATACATTTTGATATCCAACGTTTTTTCTTAGTCTCAATCTATCTTTCAACAACTCTTCGGCTGAACTTTACATGAATATTTATCTAAATTATCAACACAAACTTGACATTAGCAACAATATTCCGATTTTGATGCAGTCCCGTAAGCACAGGTTGGGGCTACGGAAGGGAGGGAGGGGATAAGCCCCAAATGTTGGCCAAAAATACCGAATTGTCCTCATTTTACATAGAAAATTGAAGAAAAAGCCAATTTAGTCCCTAAATGTTCAGACACAAACCCGGACAGAGTTTTGAGCCCCCTCCCCCTTTATCGAATTGCTTCCTACGGGCATGAGAACATTTTTGCATATCACTGTTTAGGAAAGGTTAAACTTTGCTCGATGAAAAATATTAATATTATGACGGGAAAATTTCTGAGCAAAATTCAGAATGAGAAATGAAGTTAAAATTAAAGTGACATTTCACATTTATTTCATTTTTTGAAAGTATGTCTTATGCAAAGATTGTTTATTCTAATGCATGAAATGCTATCAGTTTTTGAAGTTGTTATTCATAAGCGAAAATATGCCTTTATAGTTGAGACAAAATGACAAATTCTATATAAATCTTAACTGTTGTCCACAACAATTTGTTTAATTTAAGCACAAAAATATATATTTCTCGGAAACGGTTCAATATTTTGGCTTGAAATTTTCAGAATTTTCATAAGAAAACATGCTCTTTCAGATAGAATAAATGTAAAATTTATGTACAGATAATTGTGAATTGTCACTTTAACATGGTTCACAAAAGTGACATGAAAACTGACTAGATCTAGATCATTGAATTACAATATAGTACATTGTAAATAATGGTAAAGGTTAAACCATAAACATTGATCAACAATTCTAATAACATGTGTGTTAAACTCAGAATTCGAAAAAGTAAGCTCGTATTTTCTGCACACAAATCTAGATCTTGTTTTCTTTTTATTTTTGATGTCCTTTTTGCTTTTCGCATTAGCTTTTACTTGGGAATTGTTCTTTCTGTCGTTTGTGAAAGAGACAACTCTATCACCCCTTTTTTCTGCAAAGACAGAACCCTACAATTAACTCATAAATAGCCTATATCTCAAACCCAGGTCGAAGAAAAATTACAAAATACCCGTTAAACCCAAGCCTGGATATATAAGGATGAATATATCACGAAAATTACGTTGTAGGTACTCAGGACGGCCAAAAGTTCGTACAACGCCGTTATGGTAACACTTTGGTTGGTCAAAGCATTGGCCTAATATACTAGCTTTACACCGCGAAGTGTTAACACGTTATTATAACCCGATACAATGCATGTGTTGTAAATTATGCGCATAGCGATTGAACGAGGAGGAGGACTTGACTAGACTCAGGATATAAATAGATTTTCCGTGTCTCTACGAGTGCTTTACGGAAATGTCCGATTAAACGAACTGTGTCGCAGTTATTTGTTTTGGTGATGAAATTCTCGTCTGCTCTAGTCTGCCACACCAATTATCAACCATTTCGCCAAAAAAAGAGAGGTTGATAGTTATCGCACTTATGAGCAAACTGCTGCACTGTTTTGATAAAACAATTAGGAAATGAAAGTCTATTAACGATGATTTTGTTATTTGAGCAATTTTGAATTGTTCAAGGGAAGGTCTACTTTTTCGCGGCGGACTCAGACAAACGACTATGCGGCGGCCAGATGATATCGAAAACCTCGTATCTGCAGATAAAACAAAGCCGCAGATACGAGGTAAAGATAGAAAAAGATAGAAAAAAGTTACAAGCGTTGCGTAGCTATAGTTAGGAAAATCTCGAAGAGATTTCCCGACCTAAAAATCTGAAATTTTATGCACTCGAAATTGTGATCGGCTACACCTTTGAATTTGGGTCAGTCCAAAATTCTGTCGTTTGGTAATGGGTTAAACTTAAACCGATGTCTAATTTTGAACGAAACCGTTCGAATCTTTCAGGTGTCTACATGCAAACTTTGCCCCTTGTTTACATAGATACAATAAGTAAAGGTGTGCCATAATATCGTGAAATACTATTGTGTTGTCACTAACAATAGTACCGGCCGAAAATGACAGTGACGTGGGCTAATGTTACTACTTGACAACCGATCAACTCTGTTCGTATTTGTAAAGTTGCAAATCAGACGAATTGATTGGTTTTGCAGCAGTGAACATCAGTCTACGTCACTGTTATTTTCGGCTGGGACTATTGTAGTCTGGATATTCATGCTAGTACAATCGAATTTCATGTGCACTAACAGTGGTGAAAATAATCAAATACCCATCAATATGTTCTTCTATTTCTTCCACAATCGGCAAATAGGCATTTTTGTCTGGTCAGGCATACAAAGACCGTGCGTACTAGAATTAGCCCATTCCAAAACCAAACGGATATGCATGTCCCTGGAAGAAATGTTTTGGAAATACCTTCAAATGCTGATATTCTGCGTTTCCTCTTTTTATTTTTTTGCCTGTACATTCTGAACATTCTTATCAACGTAGCTTTTTGAACTTCAACCACTTTTTAAATGTATGTACATGCATTTAAATGAAGTAAAGTATGAAATCATGATTTTGACGTTTTTGGAAAATATTAAAGTTACAGTGAGTGATCGTGATGGTTTGTCATGACAAACTCTATGTATGATTTGAACGACGAGCTTCCTTCGCAGTGCGTTGTTAATTTACGAAGGATTATTGAATTACAATCTGTTATTTGCCAATGTACTTGAAGGAAGATGAAACTAAATTTGGCACATAATGCTCAAAATTGTAGTCATTCTATATTGCTGGTGCAAAGACAGTTTAAGTTTGAGTTAATGTAGATTTTATGTACCACTTCATTGTGGAATTAACAAATAACATAAAATTTTAATCGATCTTACAAATCAATAAATGGGATATTTGTTTTTACAATTTCCAACACGAATTTGAAATATGTAGAAGAAGTAAATTAAGGTTTTGTGTAATATGGTTGGTTTCACATCGATTTGAAATACCAGTCAGTTTTGACCTTTGAGAGATTTTAAGCAAAATAAGTTTTTTTTGTAATATTGTTGGTTTCACACCGATTTGAAATACCAGTCAGTTTTGACCTTTGAGAGATTTTTGTCTTTGAGTGAAAGTACCCCCAGCTTGTCAATTGCATGTGACAGTCATTTGTGTACTCTTTTTACTTTTTCCAAGAACTCATTGGTAATGGATTTCTATGGCTAAAATCTGTCATGATGCTTAAAATGACATACTTGCGTCATTTATCTTGTCCAATCAGATTTTGTTGTCGGCAAATAAGTAGCGTGTTCTGCTTTATTAATATAATCAATTTTCTCGTGACCACTAATAATGCTAAGGTCTTTATCCTTGAGTCTATCCTCAGAATTCTGAACTCTTAACCAACTCAACAAAGCATCAAGGAACCACATACGAAAGGGTCTCGAAATACTTTGATCCTCGCATTGAAAAAATCAGATTTTTGGATCTGAACTACGTTACTTTTCAACATAGACTTCCTCAACTCCATATTTCCGTTTATTAGTCCCCCACCGGTTACCGGTTGGGGACTGTAGGTTTGCTCGATTCTGACCGTCCATCCGTCCGTCTGTCCGTCACACTTTTGTCCGGGCTATATCTTCTAAACCATATGTGCTAGCAACTTCAAACTTGGTACACTTATAGATATTATTGAGGACAAGTGTCAAGTTTAAGAACTGTTACTCTGACACGCCCACTTTTTGACTTATTGCCCTTTGTTGTTTTTACCCTTCCGTTCTTGTCCGGAACATATCTCCTAAACTATAAGTGCTAGCAACTTCAAACTTGGTGCAGTTATAAATCTCATTAAGGACAAGTGTCATGTTTAAGAACTGTTACTCTGCCACGCCCACTTTTTGAGTTATTGCCCTTTGTTGTTTTTACCTTTACATTCTTGTCCGGAACATTTTTCCTAAACTATGTGTGCTAGCAACTTCAAACTGTGTACACTTATAGATCTCATTAAGGAAAAGTGTCATGTTTAAGAATCATGACTAAATAACTGATAGCTAAAAAGAAAGAGGGGACTCAGAAATGAAAGGCAAATTCTCTAATCACATCTTAATCAGTAGTTTATCTTTTTCTCTGAAATCCTTTACATCTGATAACATATCCATTTCTATACGCCCCGCTCGTCTGTCTGTCTGTCTATCCGTCTGTCTGTCCGTCCGTCCATTAGCAATTTCTTGTGTGCGCAACTTCTCTTACAGTTTTGATCGGAATTAAATCAAACTTGCCACAACGAATCTCCATGGTGACTAGTTGCGCACCCCCTTACGGAATTCAGATAACTCTTTTCGTTCTTGAATTATCTGCCCTTGAATTTAGAAAATGCCCATTTTCTTGTGTGCGCAACTCCTCCTACAGTTTTGATCAGAATTTGATCAAACTTGCCACAATGAATTTTCATGGTGTCTAGTTGTGCACATAGCTTACGGAATTTAGCTAACTGCTTTCGTTCTTGAATTATCTGCCCTTGAATTTTCTCAAAAATGCCCATTTTCTCCTGTACGCAACTCCTACAGTTTCAACCAAAATTTAATCAAACTAGCCACAATGAATCTCTATGGTGTCTTGTTGTGAAAACAAAACTTTGATAACTTTTCATGTTTGAATATCTGCCCTTGAGTTGAAAAAATGGCCAATTGTACTGACAAGCCCCTCTCGGCACGTATGCGCCGCTCTGCGAAGCTCTTGTTTGTTCTTGTTATCAATTACTTTGCCGTATAAAACAGCTTTCAGTTTGAAGCCGTCCAACTTTGCTAAAGCTGGGAAAGGGTTAAGCAACGTACATTCCCCCAAATCGACCTCAGATAGTAAATATCAATGTTCCTGCAAAGACGAATCTGTATAGAGATAGGGAGTAATTATACCCGAAAATTTATCACCGAATATTCCTTGGTGAAATATTAAAGAAGGTAATTGTAATTACCTCTTTCGTGAGGTGTTTCTAACGAACTTCAAAATTATGAAATTTTCGCTTTCTTGGATTAACAAATAGTTAAATCATCATTAAAAACAGTGAATTATTGAATTTCTCCTAGAATTTTAATCAATGTTTTCTTTAGATTTTACACCGCAACTGCAAAAACAGAGCTTCGCATTTTAAACACTAATTCTGTAGAAGTTTTTGTCTTTAAGTCGCCAGTAAAGACAGCTTATTCTACATTAAATAATTAACACAGGAGAATTCCAATGCCGTAAATTTCAGCTTATTTCTTCAGTTACAGTTGTTTTGTTGCATCTGTAATAGCTCATCAGGTCGATTTCAAAAAGATTTGAGCTCAATGAAAATGAGAGAAAAAACAATTTATATTGAGCCGCGATCTGGGAAAGGGGCCACTACAGCTTTTCAATTGGATTTCAAGGTCAACAAGATTTTAAATACAATTTACTTTAGTGCTTGACCTACTTTTGGACCAATGAAACTGCAGTATATTTAAAAATTTCGCCGCTATATGGCGCATAAACGAGACTGCCGGCAAGTTTATGTGACGTCCTTACATAGCCACGCCCGTCTCAAATATACTGCTAGCGAACACTAAGTCAGATAGAGTCTGTATAGTAGATTCTACGCGATATAAACATTCAATACGCTGTGTGCATTTGAAAGTTTATTTCGCGGAGAATCTAGTTTACAACCTCTATCTTATACATATATCCATGGTGCTCTAATTTTTAAGTTACTATAGGTCAATGCGGGTCACATAGAATCTATTGAGAATAGCATGGATCCTTATCAGAATGTGAGTATGCGTTGATCTCAAATGCATTAAAGGACCCTTTTGCAGATCCTGACTCAGTTTAAGCTTCAGTATAACCTGATCGTCATTAAAATACATAATTAAGTAACAAAATAATATACAGACTTCGCAATAATCACAATATCACGTACATTTTGTACATGCAGAAGTTTCAAATGAAAGATTCCTGTTCTTGTAACATAAAGGAGCGATTTCCCATGTACGTCTGTATCGCAAGAATAGCAATGGTTATATTCACACTTACGCGCATGATAAGAGGGAGTGAAGACATCCTTTTTTTTAATTAAAACCCTATGTTATGGGTACTCATTTGAACGAGGCGATTTTTTTCGACCAGGAAATATTACTGATTGAATCAATATTATTATAAATGATAAAGAATCTTAAACATATAGAAATAGCTGGCTAGCTGTATTCATTTTGTTTTTATTCAATTAAGTCAACTGTACTTATTCCGTCCCCATGTTATCATTTAGGACTCTACAAGTACAAACTGAGGAATTGTGTCAATGCCGTTAACAAATATTCCATCTTAAAGACAACGACGAAACTTCATAAAAACCAAATTTGGAACAATTTCACAGTCAAGTAAATGGTACTTCATTTTAATTTACATCATGAAAACTCATTTCAACACATCGTAAATCGAGTCAAGCTTGTTAAAAATTCCCTTCCCAATTAACCCCGTTTTTTTTCGATGTATTCGTTGAATAATAGTGACCCTTTTTTTAAATGACGTCAATGTGGATTATTCAAATTTTCAAATCATAAAAAGGCATCTATGTCATTGAATTGTAAAAGGCATGCACAAGTAATTGCTTTTAAGTATTAATTTGTCTCATTATTAATGCTTCCCAAAGACTTTTTCATTAGTAATTAGTATAAACCCTTCACGATAAAAATTGTCATTAAACATATAAAAATTATAAATACAACAGGTAGACGTATAATAAGTCCGGCTTTGACGCCACGTAAAAATACAGATATCATCGCAATGAAAATACTAGTAAGTTTGCTTTAGTCAAGTCTAAAAACATTTTTCGGTTTTGACACCTCCATAAGAGTTACTTTCGAGAAGAATTGACAGGAGAGAGTAAAAGATTTGCGTAACGTGTTTTTCATCTTTTATGTGAATACTTCCAATACATAATGCTGGCGATAACAAACATTCTTGTCTCGCTTTTCTATTCATTTTGTGATTATATTTTCTTTAAATTTTGTTCGGAAAAGCTAATCAATTTGAAAGAACAAAAATATTTCATACAATACACCCGTACTGCAGCATGACGCTGGTTTTGGTGTTGCCGTGCTATGTCTACGGTAGTGAAAACTGTATGAACGCTTTGGTCTATTACTTGTGTATTAATAAGCTTGTGTTTGAAGACAGGAGGGGTTGCAACAAGGGTTCAAAAATATTTTTTTCTTTAAATTCTGTGAACAGATAGGGTTACATGATATCGTTAATTTCTATGTTTTAAAATCTGATGAGGGCTTATTTTTGGAGGTAATGGCTAGCAAAGTTGGTGGGGTAAATTGAAATGAGAAGCAAATTTTAACTTAAAAAATAACCTTTTTCTGTATAGGTCAGGTTGAATTGAAATTTTGCAGGTGCTTTCAATGCACTAGGGACAGAAGATTTTTGGAATCATTAATCATGTATATTCGTTTGTTGATTTTCTGTATTCGCCCTTCCGTCAATCTTAGATTTTGCTTATTTTTTATGTACTATCTTTACGAAATGATCTCTACAGATTTTACTTTTGTTTGAGTTGACATGAAATTTGGTGGCTGTAACTAAAACTGTAAACTTTGGGTTAAATATATATTGGATAGATATAAAGTTACTTGATATTGACATTCAAAGGTCATTTTAAAAAATCTTTTTTATATAATTTTCAGCTATATCTTGATATAAAATGGGCTTATAAAGTATATTTCAATAAAAAAAAAGTCACATGTATAATATTCTTGCTGTTCGAAGTTTGTTCAATGCTAAATTCTCAGTAGACCTTGACATTGACTTACAGAACAATAATGACTATTGAAGAGGTAATTTCCCACTTGCCCCTTCAAAAATCCTTATTATTTTGAGCGTAAAAGTCAGTATTAATCGTGAATTTTCCACTGAGCCAAGTAATTACAATCAAGATATTATGATTAATAATAATTACTTTATTTGCTTAAAATTCACTTCATATACCAATTTTCATGATACATTTTAGCTCAAAATCTTAAAATTTATTACTTTAGAATAACCTTTGGGGGTCAAGGTCGAATACCTTTGGTTCTATGCAACGAATTTGACCCAAAGTTTGCACATGTTTAGTTACGTCATATAGAATCATGTTCACAATATATCATTTCAATCCATACAAAAATAAAGGTTGTAGAGATAGTTTCGTAAAAATAGTACATCAAAAATAAGCAAAATCTGAGATTGACAGAAGGACAAAGATAAAAAATCAACAAACTGATTTGCATGATTAATGATTCCGAAAATCTTCTGTCCCTAGACATTTAAAATACCTACAAAATTTCAATTCGATCTGATCGATACAGAAAAAGTTATTTAACTTCAAAGTAAAAAAATTGCTTTCGTGTCAATTTACCCCACCCACTTTGTTAGCCATTATCTTCAATAGTATAGCCTTATCAGATTTTTACACATACAAATATAAGATGTTATGTATCCCTATCAATTCACGGAATTTAAAGAAAATCTATTCTTTGAGCAATTTTGAGCCCTTGTTGCAACCCATCTTTTGTTTTGGTAGTAGTCATTTAGAATACAATGCAAAGCATAATCAGTTTTTCTTTACAATTTACCTCACGTGCTGAATTTACGACATCTAAAGAAAATGACATTCTATTTATGCATATTGATGCAGATGTAATAAAAATATACTGCATTGCCATTAAAACCTATTTTGTCGAGGATCCTTTAAAAAATTGGCATTGCGTATCTTTTTTGACCTAGTATATAAGCGTAACAAGCAATCCCCTTAAAACAGAAAAGAAAACAGTCACAGCTCCCTGAAGTAATAAATCTAAACAAGAACGTTGTCACAAAGATTTGTGTCAACAGATAACGTCGGTGTTATTGAAAAATCTCCTAACTCATGCTTGATTTAAGCTTGATTTGTGAGGTTCTGCAATAACATCTTCTAAATTTTGAAATTGTCCAATGTTTGATCAAATAAGCGCCAGATTTGAATATTTCACACAAAACAAACCAAATAAAATAACTTGTTTTAAAAAACCAGAGCTGTATGTTCATGTATACTCACCGACATAAAAAATGGAAAATTTTTAAATAGCCATATTTCACCATTTTTATGTCCTTTTGTTTTTACAGATTCAAATGCATTCTTAACCCTTTCCCGAACAAGACCTGGTTTTGACGTCCCTAATAGAAAAGGCATGGGAAACATTGACACAAAAGAAGAAACTGCTGATAACCAACAGTTTCTCCTTGTGTCTCAACATTTTCTATGTCATATTTTACACGAATTATGTCTTTAATAAATTCAATTTTGTCATTTGTGGCAGTTTTTGAAGTGGATCACCCAGTGGTCGTTTGGTAATGGGCTAAGGCTCCTCTACACTCCTCACAAATGAAAAAAATATATATTTAGCTGCATGTTCAACTTTATTCACCGAAAGCTCTTATTTTCTGCATAGGTTGACGCTGTTGAAACACAAACAAAAATGCCATTTCAATTTTGCAGGCAATCATTGAAATGATGGATGTCTATGAAAGTTTTGCACTACCAGTAAAGCATTCTCAGTATTAGATGTTTGATAATAACCGGAAGTGGCTGGTGGGTAATGTGAAAGAGAGGATTTTCTTTATTTGAACTTGCCAAAGACCAAACAGAAGCAAAATTTCAATGGATAAGAGGAAATTTTGGGTTGGTTGGGCTAAAAGCGGAAACTGAAAATTTGAAAGGGTTTTGTGTGTAATGAAAATCACTTATTATTCACTAAGTATTTCGAATGAAAACAGTTATATCAACAGAAAGTCATATCCTTTTTCATATTGTCACTTTTCGAGCCCTATACATGGTCGTCAATTTCAGTAGTGTGTTCCGTATCAGTTACGGATATCATGGAACTACCACCAAGCTTCCATAGCTAATGGGGTAAATCGTCTATTTTCGACACTTTCAGAAAAGCATTGCTACTTGCCATGATGCAATATTTCATTCATTTTGGTACGTTTATAACCCTAAAATTGCCGACCATTTTCGTAAGACAAGTTGCTACTTTTTTATGACAAGGAGTATATTTCTATACCTTTCTGAATTTCGAGAATAAAGGTGCGTGTTTGTTTGTACAATTATCCATTACTTAGATATAAATGATATGAATTGACTATGGAAATTTAGAGTCTTGGTGCATAATTGCATGTTCTCAGAACCAGTTTTCATGACAGGGAAACACGTGACACAACAACAAAAGCAAACATTCCAATAAATCTGTTATAAACTTATAACGTGATAGGTTGTAACTGGCATGCCTTCTCTGCTTCAAACCCTTTTCAAATCAGTCACGTTATTGTTTAAAATGGTCGATATTGTAGATTCCCCGCCGTGAATACTGCTCTCCTATAGTAACTATAGCCAGAGAGCACGTACGCATAGCTATGCTTTTTAACAAAAACCTCGTAACTGCAGCTTCAAACAAGCTGCAGTTACGAGGTTTTTGTTGAAAAGCGACGATATGCTAATCAAGGTCCATGTCGGTCTAAAAACTCCTTAACTTACGCATTTTCCCAAAATCAGTATTAAGGATTACAACTCATCATTAACAAAAACCACTTCGTACATCTTAGGTCGCCATCCGTTACCACGGATTATACCCGGAAATTGACGAGGGTATCTCGTAAATATCCGTTGTCAGGGTGACGGATGACGTCCGAAGATGTACGACGTGTTTGGTATCTAACGATGAGTGTAACCCTTAAAGTGACATTTCACAATTACTTTTACATAAATTTTACTTTTATTCTATCTGAAAGAGCATGTTTACTTACGAAAGTTCTGGAAATTTCAAACCAAAATAATGAACTGTTAAAGAGATATGTATATTTTTGTGCTAAAATTAAACAAATTGCCGTGGACAACAGTTCAGATTTATATAGAATTTGTCATTTCTGTCTCAACTTTGTAGGCGTATTTTTCGCTTATGAGTAATAACTTCAAAAAACTGTTAGCATTTCTACGCATTAGAATTAACAATCTTTGCATTAAGACATACTTTTAAAAATGAAACAAATGTGAAATGTCACTCTAAGACTAAGATATAACCGAAGACAAAGAAACCATAGAACATAACTCGGCACCTTCTTGAATCAAAGTACTGTAAGCGTTAAAAATAATCTAATTGAATTCGGTGGCTGAAAGCGGAAAAAACAATCAAATTTCCCTATAGGAATTTCTCTAGACAATATCGTTGTGTTAAAGTTTCGCATAAGATGATATGTTTATATGGTATAATCAAATATGTTAATATTCAGCATTTTGATTTGTCCATTTTGTTTATTCGTCTTTCATTCCAAGCAAAGCAAAATACATGATATTCATGGTAGATTTATCTCTAGTCATACGTTTGGTTAACCATTTTCTTCGAATGAATCAACTCGACCGGACCGACCAGAAATAAAGCTGTTTCTCCTTTTGACTGAATATTTTTTGGCTATATCACACACAATTTCGATCTTTATTAACATCCAGTTTGTAGTCTGCAGTAGCTTTCGAATTGGGCCTGCCTAAAATTGTCGTTTGCTATAAGGAACCTTTTTCCCGATACCGCTCATCCACTTTCAAAGGTATGACAGACCTTCCACAAACGTCAATCTCTTGGGTATACCATGGTAGAACTCTTATAGAATCAATATTTAAGAAAAATCATAACTAAAATGACGAAACTTGAATCCCTCAGGAATCGCGAACAAAGTAAAGAAAAGTCAATGTCTTAATACACCAATGCAAAATATCACACAAATGTATAATGTCGCTTTTCAACGAAAAACTAGTAACTGCAGCCTGTTTTAGCCGTTGTTACGAGGGTTTCGTTGAAAATCAGCGGTAAAACAGTACCCCTTCCAACTTTCGGCAAAACTTGTTTTAACCCATTACCACACAGTGACTCTTCTTGACTCCCTCGCAAGAAAAGGCTTGGGAAAACATTGAAGAAATCGCTTGTGACAAGCAATTTCTTCATTTACCACAGTATTTTTTAAACAAAAATACCAAAAAAATGAAAAAGTACAAAACAATTTTGTCTTTTGGTAATGGGTTAAGTTGACTGCTGCTGTCAATGACAACATTGGTTATTTATTATCAAAGAAGCAAACATATCACTGTAAATGGCACAAGTGTCGTTCACATCGCAATTTCCTTTATTTTTTTATTTTTTGCAATACTAGGACTTGTTTGGGAACGTACTTATTTAAAGTTGTCTTGCAATAAATGCTAGAAATAAGACGAGACGAATTATTGTTTGACCTTTTCCCAAACGGCAGAAAATAGGCAGGCTCAATTTGAAGGCTGTGCAGAAGACAAAAAATATGGAACGTGGAAAGAATTTATGAATAATTAAGTACAATAAATATTGAGGCAGAAGAAAAACTGGTGATCATAAGGATTTTCTTCTTTTGTCTTTATGTTTTTCAACTGATTTTCTAGTAGGAACGCCAAAATTAGGTCTTGTAAAGGCAATGTTTTTTACTAAAAAATTGGGGGCCGAATACGGCCCCTCCCCCTCGAATTTTTCCAATAAATTGTAATTTCCCCTTATAAATCAATGTTTCTATCCCATGGGAGTATTTATGTAAACTGTCGAAGATCTTCAGTTTATCAGCTTAAAGCTTGCTTTTAAAATATATTTTCTTTGTGTTCTGTAATATATTTTGAAGCATTTTAGTATCCGCGCAAAAAAAACCTTACTTGAAAACCTTTCCCCTATAATAGCTCATTCGACGTATTAATTATTCCCCTAATTAAGGACCCCTAACCATAAAAAGAACCCCTGTAAAGGAAAAGGATAAACTCTACGCATTTGACCGTGAATCAAGAAAGGATATAAAATTATATTAGATTGTTTCAGGGAATAGACAAATTAACTTTATCTTCTTCAATAAACATCTCTCTGAAAATAGCACGTTCAAAATTTAATTGTGGTTTAATCCCTGAATCCAATTTTGAATTCACGAAAGTCTCTCCGAAATTCTTGACTTTGCTTTGAGAGGTCTAATTTTACAATAATAGATTTGAGGTTAACATTTTCTATACAAATTCTTGTTTTGAGGTCCTCTTTGGATTTTGATTGGGAAATATTGATGAAAAATATATGATAACTCCCATTTTCTCCATTTTTCCTTCATATCTTCCTTTCCATCGCTTACATTTTTCTAACCATGTTTGTATGCTTGTAGATCCCTGAATTTGATTAAACTTTAAAGTAAGTAAGTGTTCCAATAATTTAATTCCACCAATCAGATTTGTAGAATCAACATTCTTATTCGTATAGCCATCTCATCAGTCTGTAAGTAGTTGCTCCAAATATGAAACTTGTAAATCGATTATTCACGAAATTCTACATGTACATCACTAAGGGTTGGAGACGATTACTTTTTTAAAATTATTTTCATAACACTGCGAAAACACATTCCAGTAAAGGATGAGTGTCAATAAGGCCCTTTCCGTGACCCAACCGCTAACATATTGACCTTATGTAGGCAAAGCATCAACTTGAACGGAGTCTTTGTTTGGAAGATATATTAAATCAAAGTTGGTGGGGTAAGTCACCTACTATGCCATTAGATGGTAATCAATTTTTTTATACAGTTTACTAACAATTCATAACTTGAAAACTTAACGATGAAGTGAAATATATGTGTCATGAATTTTGAATTCATGTTGTTGTTTATTCCATTGTATGCCACCTACAGGAGAAAAGGGACATTAAACATGTTTATGAATTTTTAGGATTTTTGGATGGACTAACTTTTCGAAAAACCACAACAGGCCTTTATTTCTCATTTCATTTGATTTATCTTTCTGGTGGTGAATGAAGATATATTATCATTATTTGTAATACGAAACTTTTCAAAATGACTCTTGTATATTCTGATTACTTGCCCTTGAATTCTTGATAGAAATGCCAAAAATTATAAGAAGGACTATTTCGTTCAAGAACCAAACAATTTTTAAATCATCATAAAATACCAATAGGAGGACGATATAAGCCTTATGTAGTCCAAAACATCAGATTAAGAGGTTGCAATTGTTATCTTAACAGAGTGGGTGGGGTAATATATTCCAAGATTAGGCGTGAAACAGACTTGCAAATTTCAAAGTCAAAATTGCTTGTATAACTTCTTAAATGTATGGTTACGCTTCTTTTAGCTCAACTCAGAACAAAACGCTCACGTTGAACTATTTTGACTGCCTTTCGTCCGTCGTCTGTCCGTCTATTTGACCGTCTGTCTGTTCTTAATTAACATTTACACTCTAGCAACCGCAAATATAAGCCAATTTTGACCAAACTTTGTCAAAACAAGTGTTGTTATAAGTTCTCTTAGGAGTTCAATAATTGGCCGGATCAAACGAATATGTCTAGAGTTATCTGCCTTAACACGTCAAAAATAGCTTGTTTTGACATTGTTTCTACTCTAGCATCTTCATTTATTGTCCAATCAAGGTGAAAATCAGACACTATGCTGCTTACCATATGTGCTCGAATGACTTCGATTTTCAGTCTGGCCGGATTAGAAAATTAACGTTTTTAACGTTGTTTTTCTCTAATTTTGTCTAATACCAGGGCGGATAACTGGGCAAGTCTTACCCTAATCAGTAATCATGCTCAAATTCACACACAATTTCTTACAGTCATACACATTGTGTCCAAGATCCATTCTGATTTGTCAATACTTTTGGTTTTTACGGTGAAAACAAAGTGAAAATGGCAATTTTGTCAAATTCCAGTTCAGACAACTTCGCAAATTGTAGTCCGATTGTGCTTAAATTTGAACTCATTCAAGATCGTATGGTGACCAACATTGTGTCGCATGTCTGTCTTCATTGATCCGTATTTGTGTTTCTTAGAGATAAAACAAAGTTGAACACGGCAATTGTATCAAATTCACGGACACACAACTCATGATTTTATCAGTGAAAATCGAAGTCATTATAGCTAATATGGCAATTATCATAATGAATTATTTTTCATCTTGAATGGTCAATGAATGTAGATCATAGAGTCGAAACAATGTAAAACTATGGCGTGTGGAACGTTGCAAAATTCGATATATATTTTTATGTGATATAATTTTATATTTATATTCTATATTTTTTTTTATTTATATTCTAAAAATATTTTTATGTGATATAATTTTATATTTATATTCTATAATTTTTATTTATATTGTATATTTTTTATTTATGTTCTTTATTTTTTATTTATGTTCGATAACGCGAAAAAATTTTATGTGATATAATTTTTTTATTCATATTGTATATTTTTTTATTTATGTTCTATATTTTTTATTTATGTTCGATAACGCGAAAAAAAAATATGTGATATAATTTTTTATTTATATTCTATATTTTGTATTTATGTTCTATAAGTTTTATTTATGTTCGATGATAGCGCGAAAAAAATTTATGTGGTATAATTGCATCATGGGATACTCGTGACGGTTTTCAGATAGTCTGGTTCCCGTACCTGAAATCTACTTTGAATATAGGTACGGTAATAGCTAATCTCCGAGGCCGTATACATGGTCGTCAAAGAGCGGCTCTGATTGGTCGAGACGTTTCATCGGTTGTGTATACTAACCAATCAATGGACCCGGTTTGCCAGGCATTACCAGACTCTTTATAACGTAGTGTATTAGAGGCGGGAACCAGACTAGTTTTCAGAGTGATAAAGACAGTGACAGTGTGTGATCCTATCCCTATATTATGCGAACAAATTTTTAGATAGACGACAGCATGTTTTACACACCTTGTGGGGGCAGCCATAGTTTGTTTTGTTTGTACTATTAGATTCCCCCGATGACTTTTCGAGGCACCACTAGCTAAGCTAGCGTACATTTTTGTGCATGTTCCTACTAATCTACAAGTAACAAGTGCTCTATTTACAGTGCAATGAACTTTGAAACTAACTATTCTAGTACTCTAACTCGGGACATTTTTTTTTGCGTGCGGAAGAGAAGAGGCAGCAAGTTTTACCTCACTGCTACCCACTCCATTCAGCTGGGTAGACTGAGGCGTTGACAATAAGGTGTCTTGCCCAAGGACACTCCTCCCCGGGTGGGACTCGAACTCGGGTCCTCCGGGTTTCAAGCCGAGTGCGCTAACCACTGCGCTATCGAGGCTGTCAATATTCGTTGTGAATACCGTTGTCCAATCAAATCGTTTGTTACAAATGTGTCACTAGTATCCCATGATGCAATTATACCACATAATTTTTTTTTATCGAATATAAATGAAAAATATGGAACATAAATAAAAAATATAGAATATAAATAAAAAAATATATCACATAATTTTTTTTTCGCGTTATCGAATATAAATAAAAAATATAGAATATAAAAAAATTATATCACATAAAAATAATTTTAGAATATAAATAAAAAAAATTATAGAATGTAAATATAAAATTTTATCACATAAAAATATTTATCGAATTTTGCAACGTTCCACACGCCATATAAAACTAACTATTTTTGACGTTTAATGACAGATGATTTTTTATCATTTCGATCCGTACCATAATCGAACTCTTAATACGGACGGTTTATCAAAACATAACGGTAAACCCAGTCTATTTAAAGTATACAATTCATTGCCATTGGGCACAATAGCTTTAAAACGATAGCTATGTCACAAAAATGTAATCACGAACACTTTCTCATCGATATAAAATTTCCTCGAACATTTTATATTAGCATGATATTTTTGTTTAATTTTCATGATACTGCCACATCGTATCTCGTGGCAGAAAAATAATTTAGCACAAGACCATGCTATACCATCTAGTAGTCGCTATAAATTTCTCAATGTAGTCTTATTTATTGTATTTTCCATACATATTTACCGAGTAACAGTTTTATACTATTTTCAGCATCTTTTTCTAAGTCGTAAATTCGTTTTTTGCTGATCAACCATCCGTCGTCTAGCCTCTTTACCTTTTGCTCAAATTTCATCATCCAAATGCTGATACCGACAACTAAACAGACGGTGATAAAGATAGCATTTATGTTCAATATAGTATGGAAATATTAATTAACATGAGAAAAATGCTGATGATCAGCATTTTCCTTTTTGCTTCAATGTTTTCCTATCTTTTCGTAAAGGGCCAAAACCAGGCCCGGTTTCGCGATAAAAAACTTAGGTACGTTCTCAGACTCAAATCTGAACACCGTGCTCAAATCGCGCGAAATCCAGAAATCCAAGTGAACTTCAATCGAATACCAATCAACATTGGAGTGTATTCCTTTAACCCTTTCCCAAACAAGACCTGCTTTTGACGTCCATAATAGATTAGGCTTAGGAAAACATTGAGACAAAAGAAGAAACTGCTGATAACCAGCAGTTTCTCCTTTTGTCTCAATATTTTCTATGTCATATTTTACACAAATTCTATCTTTAATAACTTCCTATTTGTATTTTGTGGCAGTTTTTTAAGTGGATCCCCCTAAAATTTTGCCGTTTGGGAAAGGGTTAAAGTTGACCATGTGCTCATGAGTTTGTACTTACGTTTTTTCCAGAAACCAGGGCCAGGTCTTGTTTGAGAAAGGATTATTTTGTAGCAGAATTTTAGGAATACGCCGGCATGTAGGCATATATAGCGATGTTGTAACCCCCTCTTGATCTGTATGTAATACAATTTGAGAACGACACGACACATTTGCATATCAAACCGATTCATCGAACAACTTTCATTAGCATGGCTCCTAAATGTAGAAATGATATAAAAACGGGAAATGACTTCACGAAGAAAACTATTTACAACGGTCGATGACATACTTCGTTGATGTGTTCTCATGTTCTCTAATTTCGCTAGCGAACATCTCGATTTTGCATGGTATTTGAGACTATGAACTGTCTTAACGGGACGAATGACGGTCGGATGGACTCGGAAATGGATGTTCTCTGATCTGGGAAGAGCCCATGTCCATTCCTGCCCACGTCGGATTATTCATGATCTATTGTTATTATATCTACTGTTCGATATTTTATCTGTTTTATTTCAGTTATGTTTGACTTATTTATATGATTTGCGGATTTTCCGTTCGGGTGGACTCAGACATTGGTATTCTCAGATCTGGGAGGAGCCCATGTCCTTTCGTTGTTTCGATTACTCATGGTGTATTCTTAATTTGCGTATAATTTCATTCCCCTCGAGATGTTTATGTAACTAATACATATTTCTGTACATCTATGTAGTGATGTATAATTACAATGAGTGCGCCCAATTTGACCTTAATTGTCGACGGACCTTAAAACTCCATTCATTCATTTATAGCGTCTGTTTAATCCGTGAAGACTGTAAACCATTATACAGTGGTAAGAATCCCAATCAGACTTCTTTTCTGGCGAATCTCGATCTGTGTTTGTCTCGAATATCACGTTATGCCTAATTCATCAGTTCATAGTTCATGTTGGAATCAATTTGCTGACTCTTTCATGCAAACTATTATCACTTTGATCACTAATTCATGATGGTTTCAAAAAGACAAATATCACTTAACGAAGGTTTAATTTGATTCCGATTGTTGATTTTCAGCTCTTTACTTCGTTTATGATCGCAAATGACACGGAAAGCAATACGTACATACAGCCTTGGTGGCGCTTAAAGGGACATTACATTCCAATTTCATTTCATAAAGTATGCCTTGATGCCAAGACTGGTTATTCTAATGCGTATAAATGCCACCAGTGTTTGCTTAGAATTGAAAAAATATGCATTTAAAATTGAGACAGAAATTACAAATTCCATATCAATCTGAACTTTTGTCCACATCATTTTGATTAATTCTAACACAAAAAATATTTCTCGTATACGGCACAATCTTTTGGCGTGAGATTTTCAGTATTTTCATATAGAAATTTTGAAAAAAATATCTGCGAAATGTCACTTTAAACCTTCCAGTATGTGACCGATCACTTGAAAAGGGACCATCCCTGAAGTAATTAAAACAAATATACGAGAACTGATCGGATACAATGCAGATCAATCCGATGTCCCATTTTAAAATATGGTCTCCCAAATCTTCTCTTTTTTCCTCGGTGTTTTCTCTCCCTAGATCGACAATGTTGTATTGAACGAATGTGTTGAACAATTAGTCAATAGTTCTTCTGTAGTTTTCCTCGCTGCTTCCCAAAGGAGACCTCCTAAGATTGTTACAAAAAATTCCTGATTTGTGTTGGGAATTGTTTCTGTTGTAAGTATGACCTGATCTGGTCTCGTTACCCTCTGCACATGTCATGTTATTTATGGGATTGTTTGTGATCATTTTAGGACTTTGTCTTTTTAATGCGATAAAACCCTGCTCTTAAATCGTCTTTTTAGACACTAATCGGATAAATAGGTCGGTATTCTTGTTTTTCTTGAACATGCTGTGCACGCAACTACAATATAAATCGCTGCTTTTCTACGAATACCTCGTAACTGCAGCTTGTTTTAAGCTGCAGTTACGAGATTTTTGTTGAAAAGCGACGAAATGCCACTTATACAAGCTATTCTGTTCAAGTATGTTGTTTAGAGATTTAATAATTTCGCAGAAGGCGAAACAGATATTACTGAAGATACTGAAAATACAACGGGTGTTCTATTCATTACATAGACACCATGGAGACAAAAGTAGATATGTAGATAATTTGTAATTATCCCCCAGAAATAAACTGTAGGGCGATGCTGGAATCTTGTAATAGTTAATCTTACAATTTGTATTGACCAAGTTTTGATTATCCACATGTTTGGAAGTGTTTGCGTATTATGTAAGCTACATGTTATAACTCACAATTTTATTTATCTTTAGATGCTCTTCAAGCATATAGATTATTTCTATTCATCATCTTCAAAAACATAACCTACTCTCACGTGACATAAAAATGAGGCCTTCGCGAAACAACCGATACACATTATGGATTCACCTGACATTGGGACACGTTCAAGATCCGAACAAAACTATATACAATGTAGCATTTAAGGACAAAACTCCTCCAAAAAAAAAACGGAATGTGCGTTGCTTTATTTCTTTTAAGCAGTGAATTGGAGCTTTGACCTTTGAGAAATGACGTTTTTGACCATAGGTTCAGAAAATTGTCTTCCTACACATAATTCATCATGATTCACACAGTTTCTACGCGTGTTCTTCATTAACCGTGATGTAATACAGGATCACGGAAAGGATATGTTTGCATTAGAGTGCAAGTGTTGTGATGAGCTTTCTCTGTTTCATACCTAAGCCCTAGTATAAGGTTTCTACTGAATAAACGACGATATTTGATAAACGTAGCCAAGAGGAAGTTTTTCCAGTGTCTACGCACTATTTCCCAAACATGCAAATTCGTTGTCAACTTAACTAAATGAGGCAAGTTCAAAGGCTACAAGTACGTGTAATTACTTATCGGGAGAGATCATTTCTAGGTTGACCCTTTAAGCTATGCTTCTTTTACTCTTTGCAAAGCGACATCCTATTAGACTGCTTAAATTTAGAAGCTGTTGTACAAGTGACGGAATTTAGATTTTTCTAAATTTTTAATTGATGATTCAATGATAGAGCAATGAAGACATTAAGGGTGAAAGGGGTTGTAGTTTATTTCCTTCTTTTGTCCACTTGTTGCCAAAATATAGTCATCAGTACGTCGGTTTGTTAAGGAAAGTGTTTGGATCCGAAAGTTTGACATGTATAAATTAATCATGACTATCGATTAGAAACAAATAGACCTAGATTTCCTGAGAACTAGGCTTGAAGTATTTTCTTCTTCGATTTAGAGTTCAGTTGACTATTAAGGTAGTACAGCCCTAATGAGAATTGTATGACGTCAGAATTATTCGGGTGCGGTGGTAAACATTCGGCGGTGGGACTCTCCACCGCCGAATGTTTACGACCGCGCCCGAATAGGTTCGTATACGTAACGACGCCGCTCGAAAAAAGCCTATGTTTTATGAATCTCAAAATTGCGACATTACGGGTATTCTACCTTAAACGTTTTATCCCCGTTCTGGTAAATGGCCGTTGTACGGAGGTAGCATTTATGACCAGAAGACCAACTCGTAACAAACTGCCTCAGAATCAAGATCGATTGTTCAATCTGAAATTGTTTGGGAGACTAAGAGAAAACATAGATTTTGATCAATGTGTATACACTACTCCAAAGTTCTAATTGGTCACCTCATATTCTGGGAAGTACAGACTACAACTATGTTCAAAACATAATTATTTTAATATCATCGGCTGACATATTGATTTATCATATTTTGCTCTAATTACCAATAGCTGCTTTTAACCGTAAAATATCAAAACTATGATATCGGATAAATACCTCTACAGATGAAAAGTGACAAACAGAGGCCAAATGACGTATTTTGTTCTTGAAAGCAGCATTGACCATGGTATGTCATTGCGTTCCGATGATTTTTTCACAGATAATGGTTTATTTCCTAGGGTTTTTTTCGATCCTTTCGTGAGCGAAAGCAAGATACGAATCGTCCAAAATGTTGTGATTTGGATGGTTGTCTGGATTCTCTTCAGCCGAGCCCACTATGCTTAATGAGGCTAAAATTAAACTTTTCGATGGTAACAAAGGCTTTGAATATGGAATGAAGCCAATGTGCGGCGAGTGCCTATCGAATAATGACACAGGAATGATATCATTGACAAGAATGGTTTCCAGATTTGCTTGGAAATGGCCCGAAAATTTGTAATTTGCCCCCGGTCGTACACATTGCGATGATGACGTTTTGCATGTACACTACTGTTGAATCTAACAATTTAAATGACCGGATGTTTAGCCAATGTTATCGGCTTTGTAAGCGTCATATTAACACATCCACTTCCGGTCTTTCGAAATTCCTGGAACAGCCGAATTGGGCAGAATTGGGACGACTGAAAATTCTAACAATATGGAAATTATAGTTTAATGGCACCAGAAACCATAATAGAAGATTATTTATGAGATGTTAATCAAATATTGATCGAAAAGTTGACAACATACCCCTATAATGTGACTGCCAGATTAGATCATTCATAGCTCTCTTACGTATTCGACTATTCGTGTTTCTTGTCTTTGGTCATGTTTTCTGTTTTCCTAGGTTCTAGGCTGTGTAGGAAAATCTAACATTAACGAGTTTTGAATAGCACACGTGCCTTTCTATGCACGCCTGACCAAAACACGTTTTTCGCCAAGAATTTATTAAAAGAAAACAATCGGTATTATAATTCATTAAATCAAAATCTTTATCAAATGAATACACAACTGTCAAAATATCAGTTTTTATTTTTCAACCATTTTCTAATAAAACGAGTCCAAAAAGTGGTCAATTAAAACTTTTGAGGAGTGTATACAGGCTTGTCCGGATCATTGTAAAGCTAGGATGCTCAAAAAACCATTTTCGGAAACAAGCTTATGTTTTGTGAGTCGGAAGCACACCACAACACACCGCCTCATTAATAATTCGTATTTTCGTTGAGTAAATAGTTTAAAGGGTTGGTAGAACTTGCACCCCGACCAGAAAATGCAAAAATGCACATACGGGCTATAGTAATATAAATTTCAATTATAGATCATTTCATAAGTATATCTATAATCTTTCAAGACAACAAAAACGGGCATTGATGCGTCGGATTTAAATAGAACACGAGGAAGAATTTGAATAAAGCGTAAAACTCTTAAAGTGTCCGATGATTGGCAAAATTAAAGTCTTGTGCCGAAAGAACACCTAACTATTAATCAAATATCAAAGTTTCTACAATTTTCCAACATTAGAAGTGTTTTTATTTCGTCTTTTAAATTGGATATTTTGGTCTTTTCCGATCTTTGCCGAAGAAAATACGCTAAACTTCCGACTTGAAATTATGACGTCATACTGGCCACTGAATGACGTAATGGAGGGAAAAACGGACAGTCATGGGTCATTTCCCGGAAAGTCTGAAGTTTCTGAAAAAGTTAAATGTCCGACTTTTCTGTCATAAAGCGACTTCCCCAATCGATACTTAAAACACGGAATTCGTCCTCAGTAAATGTTAGAAAAAAATGTTAAAACAGTCAAAGAATAGGTCGTAAGTGAATTAAGGAATGTGCCAAAGAACGGTTTAAGTTTGTCTGTATTACTCTTACGATCGAGAAATGGATAAAAATTGAGACTTCGCTATATGACAGAAAAGTCGAACACATTATCTTTGTCAGACACCTCATGCTCTAGTTTGGGGGCGGAGTCAAGCCATTGATGACGTCAATCCGTGGCAATTTTACGGAAAATGCCGATCTTTATTTTCTCGAAAATCAGTTTTTCAACGATGTAAAGAAAAACAATTAAAACTTTTAAAACAATCGAGTTTGGCGGATCTTTTATAAAACACGTTGATTTGATGATTTTCTTCCAATATACGGTGCAATAAACTGCCAAGTTTGGTAGCCTTTAAATTATGTATAAGATGTCACTGCAGATAAATTAGTATGTATAGATTCAATCACACTAAATCTGGGCACACTTTTATATGCATGAATACGAGTACCTAGAATATGGATACCTTAAAGTTAATTAGAGGTTCTATATACTAACTTTTCTTCAAAAATCTTGAGCTTGAGAAAAGCTTGAACAATCCCAAGTTACGAGTTTATTTCAAGAAAAGCGGCAATATTCTCCTTTGTTACAGAGATGTGTTTTATATTCCATGCAAATATGATTTGTTGGTGAAACATGAATCCGAAAACGTACACTTACACAAGCATATCAATTTGATAGTTATAACGTAAGTACACATGCTTATGCGAATTAAAAGCCGCCACTCGAAACACGTAAGTTGACATGGTTCAGGGCCGGCGGCCTTAATTAAGAGCTAGTGCATGTAGCCCGTAGATATCTAAGGCAAATAGTTCCTAAGGTAGTCAACTCCTATTGAGAATCACTTGTCGGAATTTTTCGTGCGCATTGTGCATCCGATCTCTTAGTGCGACGTCGTAAAAATTCGGCTTTGGAGCGTCCCGTCGACGACTGTTTATGACGTCGCCCGAATAAATCCGACGACGCGTGATTCTCAACAGGGGAGAACTACCTTAAGGTTTACGAACTGAGAATGAAATGCAGAGCCAGAGGTGAAATTTGAAAGGCACAAGTAATTCCTAATCTGTGCTACATTTCCATTCCAAATACAAATATAAGCATTTTTTATGGTTTAAAATTTTGAATTAATGCATACTTATGGAAATATTTGACAAAAATGTTCAAAATTACCTCCCTTGCATATGAAAATAGAGTAAAATAATATTTGTAAATTATTTTCTTCTTGAAGCAGAATCTTGAAATCCGGCCTAGTGAATCAACTTATGTGAAGAGTATTTACAAGTGTGTGTAATTTGATACATTTTGTATGGCTAGAAATTGGTGTTTTCATTCTCAGTTCGTAAACCTTAAAGTAATGCGATCTATATTGGATTTAAGGTTGAAAGTCTGAATTATCTTAGAACTCTCCTATTTGCATATGAAGAGATAGCAACACATTATTTCCCGGCTAATCTGGTTTACGTCCGCGTGTGTTTGACATTAAGATGATGCAACACTAAATGAATTTCTTCACATAGGGACAGTGTAATAGAATGTAGCAATAAGAAGTCTCGAATATGAAATAAATCATGAGCTTATGCTGTTAACGGGGAAAACTGATAAAGAGCTACATTTCCCTCATAAATTCGCCTGTACGAGAGACGTTCAATTAAAAGTGGTACTAATGATCCACCATACCCCACGGTTTTATAGAACTAGCCGCGATTGCGGCTATTTGACGAGAAAATTGCTGTCTGTACTTGGTCAAAATTTGAGACAAATTCGTTGACTCTTTCAAAAGTTATTTAACTTTTAAGTTGGTTTAGTCATATACATTGGCTATTTCGCTGTGCGGAAAATGGAAAACGAAGTGAAGTAGGATGTACGGGTCTATATTAAAGGTCGAATAGGCTTTGACATATCCGCATCAAGTGTATATAATAAACTATATCTGATTTATTGGCATTCGAAAGTTGAACATACGTCAGTTTTTAGGAAGTTAATGAAAATTAAAATTGGTAAAACTGGCCTGAATGATGCCCCCTCTCAGGCAACCCTTTTCCAAAGCAAATGTTGCTGTAGATTCCGACATGACCGAACAATACGCATGCTTTGATGTGCAAGAAATAGCAGATAAAGTTGGTTTTTGATCGGCAACATGTTATACGATTTTGACGAAAGGGTTGAAACACACACAGGTTTATGCAATAATTGCAAGAAATGTGGGCTTTCTGAGCTTTATACATATGATTGCACAATCATCTACTATTATGAGCACCGATGGCGTGTCATTAGCAAGAATTGGTTGCGGAAAGATCAGTCAAGGTCCGTAATAGCCAAACAATTGAAAGCGCGGCAAAAGGTTTGTACGCGGTAATTTTCAAATATAACGGATGTATTGTTCAAATTACTGTTTCAAATAGTACCACTTTCGCCGGTCATTCATACAAGAAATGTATATCGGCGAAAGTAAAGAAATAATATCACAAAAAGAGCAGGTCTAGGACCGACTAAATAGGCATGTGCCAAATCCATGACAACGGAGCTGTCCACATGTGTCCTCTTGTCCAAGACTTCCTGGAAGAGACACATGCTGTACAGTGTCTTCATCCACCCTTATAGTCTGGCTTAAGCCCTTGTGGCTTTTTTGTGTTCCCCATGATGACGAAAAAAGCCTCTGGTCGTCGGTATAGGCCTTCAAATTCCCTATGCAATGCAATTTACCAGAGCCTGTGGGGTGTTCCAAAAGAGGCCCATTTATTGGCATATTAGTAATGGATCTCAAAACTTTAGTAGTGTGTGGTTGTCAAAGAGGATTACTTCGAAGGATTGAAGAAACTTAAAAGTGGATTGCGACATAATTATGGCTCATAGAACCCCAGTTTCAAAATTAATTGAACGCCCCTCGTACATGCATGGTAAGACCTGGGACTGGACGAAGTTTGGCTACATTGTATTGAATGGAAGAGTCAGTTTAGTTATATACATGTAAGGTGCTGGCGTAGTTGACACATGTTTTGATTCAACTTCATATGGGTTATATGTGTTCATCGTGTTTGCTAAATGCATATTTTTGCATATCGTGTGTTTCATTTTGTGTTTTGTTCGTTTATACTGTAAAGTTAGCTCAGTATGTAGGTACAAGTATCTATCCCATCTTAGATAACACCAAAATGAAGGCAATTCTGCTTTACCGTGTTTATTACGTGTGTTCCTGTGGTTTTAGAAAGACTTTAATCTTTAGAACCGTTCATCAATTAAAAAAAGTGATATTTGTGCATTTGCATTAAAGGGACATAACATACCAATTTCATTTTTAAAAGTATATCTTGAGGCAAAGATTGGTTATTCTCATGCATAGAAATGCTATCATTTTTTTTTATTTATTTATTTTATTTATTTATTTTTTTTGAACTTGTTATTTATTTATGCGAAAAATACGCCTTCAAAGTTGATGTAGAAATGACAAATTCCATATAAATCTGAACTGTTTTCCACAACAATGTGTTTAATTTTTGCACAAAAAATTATATTTCTTGTAAACGGTTCAATATTTTGGCTTGAAATTTTCTGAATCTTCATAAGAAAATGTCCCCTTTCAAATAAAAATAAAATGAAAAATTTTGGAAAATAATTGTGAAATGTCACTTTAAATAAATCAGAGCTAAATCAGGAAAAGTGACAAAACGTTAAATTTGGGCCAGAAAGATCCAAACATAAGTACAAAGCCGGCTTGGAGACGTTGGTCAATTTAGCTTACGACAACGAAGCTCGCAAATCCACATTTGGTATTCATTGATTTCCGGGCTGATAATCGATCATTCAGACACATTTGTCGGTAAATTGACGGAAATTCGTAATCATGTGACAAATCACTTCGTGGATGGGACTGTTTTCGTAATTTCATTACAGGCCTGATTTAGTGGTTTGTATGACGAAATTCGCTGAACAAAATGTCACATACTGTAGTATTACTCATAATAATAAGAAAGTAATAGACACGGCGGGAAATCACCTGACATAATATATTTTGCCAAACGGCGAATTTTTAGACTAGTCCAAATTCAAAGATGATGCAGACGACAATTTCAAGTGAATGAAATTTTGATTTTTTTGCTCTCTTTGGGTAGAAAACATTGTGGGAAATGAAGAAATTGCTTGTCATAAGCAATTTCTTCATTTTCCACGATGTTTTCCAAAGCCATTATCTTGTGGGGAGCCAAAAGGAGTCACTGTGTGGTAATGGGTTAATGCATGACATATTTCCTCAACAAAAAAGAAGATTATGCAGGGAAGAGGCAGATTCATATTAAGGTTTACAGACCCTAAAAAATCACCTCTTTCTAGCCACACTTCAAATAAGTTGATTATCCATGCCGGATTTCATGATTATGCTTCAAGAAGAAAATAATTTACAAATATTATTAACTTTATATTCATATGCAAGGGAGGTAATTTTGCACATTTTTGTCAAATATTTCCATAAGTATGCATTAATTCAAAATTCTAAGCCGTTCAAAATGAGTATGTTTGTATTTAGAATGGAAATGTGACACGGGGTTAAGAATTACTGGTACATTTCAAATTTCGCATCTGGGTCTTTGGTGCTAATGAGGGTTTGGATACATTAAACAAAAGCGCCACATAGACCTTTTGGCGCGATAGAATTTTATTTATACTTCATGAGCATTAACTGGTGTCAATTGTTTTATATGATAGTGGTTAGATGGCATTTTTATCTCATCATTTTCAGACAGCAAACCCATTAGCAGCTTCGTATTTCTGGACAAATATTTTTATGACGGCTGTTTGGATAGAATTTGTATGTTTTAGCTCGTATCGGTATTCAACGACAGAAGGGAATTTCAATTAAATACAAATAAACTCCTAGGTTTGGTATACTAAAGTAATAAATGCCATACTGGTATCACTTTAACCCATTACCACACAATGACTCTTTGACTCCCCAAAAATAATGACAATGGAAAACGTCGTGGAAAATGAAGAAATTGTGCTTGTGACAAGCAATTTCTTCATTTCCCATAATGTTTCCATCCAAAAAGACAAAAATATAATAAAACTAACATTCACTTGAAATTGTCGTCTGCATGATCTTTCAATTTGGACCGCCCTAAAATTTTTGTCATTTGATAGTGGGTTCAAGTAGAGAGACATATAGTGCCAACTAATCTATGGAAAGTATTCTGAGAACATGCTATAACACCATTCTCCTTTGTCTCAATGGTTTTCACGCCATGATATTCAAAGTCTATATAATAATTTAACGTCGTCATCAAGCATTGTAATTTTGGATCCGCCTAAATCTGTCGTTTTGTCGGTCATTCCACTTTTATAAATCAATTACATCATCTGCATAACAGACTGTCTGCAATATGTTTTTTATGAGAAAAGTCGGAACATCTAGAGACATACATTCGAGATATGTTCAAGACGATTTCTGGACCGCTTTCACGATTTCTGAACCACTTTCAATTCGAATAGGGGAAACATTTTAATTTCTTTTAATTACGGGAAATACTATGATTTTAAGTAAATTATAGTGGCGTATGTCGAACAAATTATGTGGGCATAGAAATTGGTCTATCTTCCCATCTTCTTCTTAAGCCTCTCTTTGAACCCGTGGCGCGTCCTTATAAATCGATTTTAAAGTGCACGGTTTATAATGACGCACGACAGGTTGTATGAGAGGCTCAAATAATTGTGCATTCAATTTTTTGCATAGTGCAGTCTGTGTTGTGGCTGCATCCACCAAAATTGAACGTTGCACGCGCGGGCATCACACGGCTATGACTACGTTTTACACACAGACCGCAAGCAGACCGCACGCAAGAGCACGTACGACCGGTTGTAAGAGATGCTTTAGGAAAATTGTTGTCCATTTCTAGGAATTATTTGCGGAGGGTTTTTATTCGAAAATGGTTCAAACGGCTTTTAGGTTTTTAACATTCAAGAAGTACCTTGCATTAATTACTTTACCCATATTTCATAGTGTCAGATGTTTTTTTCTGTTTAGTTACTAAATGGGTAGGTACACATGTAAGACCTTGGTTGAATTAATGTTACCAATCCTTTCGATATCATGTTTGGACGCGCATTTGAGATTGAATACTAGTAGTTGTTTTGTATTTTGATAAACTGCTACATTAAACTTCATTTAACCAGAGAAGCATGAATTAATATGTTCTTTTTAAAAAATATGTACACTTTGTTATGTGCATTTCATTATCATCTAAATCTACAATAGTACAGAAAACTGATGAATATGTCGCTGTGCACGTAAAATCTCTATAAATCCTTGTCCTTCTGACTAAATTTTGTTTTGCACAAACTACCGATTTAAGAGACATTGCAAGAAGATAAAGCTTACGTTTTTGCCACAATAATGGAGTAGAAAGTAGGCAGTGTAGGCTAATGTCAGACTGCACGTTTGTGCAGGCTGATCTTAGTCTATACTGCCTACCAAAGCCTTTGTCACAAACAGAAATTGTCTTGAACAGCATGAGAAGGGTATACGCTCTCCTAACCACTGTCATTGGCCCAAATTCGTGGCATCGGATGACGCCCAGAAGTTCACGAGGGTATCCGAATTATGACTTCTAGATACGAATGTCAATTTCCGTTGCTACAGATGACGCCTGAAGATGCATGGTATACCCTAATTGCTCTTTTTCTACAACCTAGCTGATGGTGTTTGGTATACGAACACATTTGTAGTTATGTTTCTTTGGATTATTTTACAGGTTAGAGAGACACGCTGAAAAAAAGTTGCCAAATCAAGAACTCATTTCCAGGAGCCAAAAGGAAAGACAGCAGTCGGTTTTACGGTTACTGAAAGGTAAGCGAACGCAGTCATAATGGAAAGGGAACTTTGCCAGAGTTTAATAAAATGGTGTGTCATTTTCGGGGAATACCAACTATACAATTGTGACCCATCATACCTTCTTCGAGGTATATAAAACCAAATTTCGAGAGACAGGTCAGACATAGCAGGCATGGACTAGATGTCGCATTTTGAAAAATGATTTTGATAGATCTAAGATCGAAAGAAATGATCTAGTTAATCCGTAAAATGAAACGTTCGATCCTTGTCAGTTTGCACAGTCCGCACAGAATGACTAGGTTCGACACTCTTCATAATTCTGAAAGGTCCCTTTTAGCGGGACCGGTCACATTTATCTAAACTATTTCTTTGTTCCGATAGCAACAACATGTCGTTCATTTTGTTTTGTGTTGTTTCAAGAACTTATTTACCATTGCTCAATCAAGGCCTGAATCTTTCAACGTCTGGAAAATATATTTTCCTGGTCTGTTTCATAGTTTTAAAGCAGGATTCGCGAATATATGTCAATGTATAGGATTTTTTCAAACGAAGATGAAAGGAAATATAAATTTTACCAAGAAGAAAATTATTATTCTCGAAAATAAGTGGGAGTATACGAAATTATGTACATCTGCATACCATACAAATCTATTCTAAAAGGTCAAACTCGTTGCATATTTAATCTTTTCCAAAACTACAAATGAGTATTTTGTTATGAATAAACGTTCATTGCAGGTATCAATATGAATGTTGCCTGAAGTAGACATGTCTTGAAAGTTACAAGGGAAAGGGAGAAATTGTTGAGTATCGGCCTTTTCTCTCAATGTCTCGCAAACTATCTTTGTTAAAGCCGTGAGAATTAAGTCGTGTTTGGGAAAGGGTTAAAAAGCTCAGTCTCCCTGATATCTTATTTAGTATTCAGCGTGCATTTCTTTTTATATGTCGTCCCTATGATAATACAAGGTCGCAAAATCTGTAAACATTTAGTGCTGATACTTTAATAGAATTACCTTTTGACGTAGGAAATCGGTCTAATTACCGCATGCAAGTCTACTAGTGCCAATTAGCATTTCAGAAGTCTTAATTCTAACCCTTAACCTAAAATTATCTGGTTTGACGTGATGAAAGGAAAGCATATCAGTTTACCTTAAAGGAAAAATAAAAAGTTCTGTTAACCCGTTGTTGTTTCGATATTCTATACAGTTCTCAAATTCTATCTTTATCAACATACATGTACATATTGACGTTTGTAGCACATTTCCTGTTGGAAGATCCTTCATTTCTTACATTTTGAATAGGTGTACACAGAGTATTAGTCTCCATTTTAAGATATAAGATTAAATGACATAAAAACTAATTACCTCAAAATGAAATGGATCAAAGATTTAATAGAATTTCAACGCAATTTTACGTACACATTTAGGCTCATTAAGTCAATCTATTTCTCTAATTTTATAAAACACAATTCATATACGTCTTTATTACAAAATTAGCGTGTAATATTAAATGATAGAAAAATGTCATATATTTAAAGGGTGAGGGTAACAGATGGTCTAATTGCAAAAAATGATTTTTTTTTTAAAAATATGCAAAACTTTTGTGTTGGCCACCTCAGAATGGTTAATAATATGCGATTCAGACAGAGATTGAGCCGAAATTATAAGAGAGATAGCCGAATTAAGGGAGAATCCAAACCCAAATTCAACCCCGTCACAGATGCGGTTGAATTGATTTTTTAAATGTCACGCATGCGCATACAGCGCGGAGCAAGTTTCACACGAGATTCATACTTGAATTTCAATATGACGTCATCATGTATGATGTGACGTCATTAGAGAAAGTCGCATGTCCTACTGTTTTTGACCTACTTTCGACATCGCTTCATGAATTTGGTATCAAATTGCGAAAAAATGAGTCGTTGCTTCAATAGTTTGTCGTAATCATTTAATCAGGTCATATAAAGCTTAACACGTGTACATTTCGTTTGTTTTTGGCAAATTTTGGGTCCAAATCTGGGAAATAGTAGCTTTAACGTACTTCAGTTTTGTAAATCACAAAGTGCTGTTTTAAGTTATTAACCATTTCCGAAACAGCAACAATTCACGGAGCGCGAATTTGAAGCAGCTGCAACATAAGACCAAATAGTGTTTTGTAAAATATGGATATTGCGTATATTTTTAGAAAAGAAAGATGTTGAAGCAGTGTGTTCCTTTATTACAAACAGATTAGTTGTTTTGGAAGGGTTAAAATAATGAAACATACACTACGATTGTAAGTTTGAGTGTCGGAAAGACAGGGTCGTATTTTGGAATTTTTGGCGGCAATTTTAAACGTTTAGCCTTTCCAACTCCACACACCACATTTGTATCGTGTTTGCCAATCACCGATAACCGATATGTAGAAGTCAAAGACTTGCTATTTGAAAAAGAAGGAGAAAACTCACATAGATTGCAAACAGTCAATCCTCAACTTGTTTGGCAGATTCAGGCTATAGAATTGGAAAGTTTATCAAAACTATATTCTCTCTATTGCCAATCATTTTTGTCATCATTTTGGGTATGAGGAACGTACATTCACCAACTTAAAGGGACATTTCATCCCGATTTCAATTTTTTAAAGTATGTCTTGATGCCAAGATTGGTTATTCTAATGAGTATAAATACTATTAGTTTTTTTCAGTTGTTGCCAATAAAGAGAAACACGCATTTAAAGTTGAGACATAATCGATAAATTGCATATAAATCTGAACTGTTGTCCACAACAATTTGTTCAATTTTAACACAAAAATGTAAATTTCTCGTAAACGGCGAAATATTTTGGCTGAAAATTTTCAGAATTTTCATAAGGAAATATGCTCTTTCAGATAAAAATAAAAGTAAAATTTATGACAAAAAATCCTGAGATGTCACTTTAACTTAATAATAACGGCTAGCAATAGGATCCTACATTTATTCTGCACTTCAAATATCTCTCTACATAAACATGTTAAGTCTTCTAGTATCTAAATGGTATAAATTCCAGAAGCCCAAAACCTTTTGATATGCCTCGTATAAATAATTAGAAAAATAAAACAAAAAAGGAGCGTAACGTCTCCATTGTATTCCTGAATATAAATTTTAGTGTTTTTTTTTTTAAATCCACAGGGTGTTACAACTGCAAAATAGTGTAATCCTTTCCTAAATAAGATTTTTAATATCGCAACCAGTTACGTTCCACCGCCGAAATTTTACGGCGTCGCCTAAATAACTCCGACGTTGCGTGAATCTCATTTGGGATGTATTACCTTAATTCATTATAATTGAAATTCAAGTAGGCTATTGACAGTCTGGCAGCAACAACACGTTGCCTTTAAACTCTCACGTGTACCCATTTTTATTCGCGCGTTTCTAAGAAGACTACCTCATTTCCGTATGATCATGGTTCAAGCTGCTCTCCGAAAGTTGCTACAAGATTGAAAAGGCTATTTGGGAATAGGATGGATCCTGATCAGCCTGTGGGTTTTCATTAGGTGATCAGTTTTTTATCCAGTTAACCGTGGGGGCAAGTTTTAAAAAATGGTACTATCACTTTTTACATGTCTCTGCTGTTACAGATAAACATATTCAACCCAATCAATGCTAAAAAGATGTCTTATTGTGTCTCTATACTGGGTACCAAGTTTAAAGAAAATCGCTTTCACTACTAAAAAAGATACATCATTGAAACATGTCAGGAGTGAAACGCTTTTTGTGTGACATTTTTCACTTATACCAGGTTTCTAAGCTATGGTAAAAAAGACAGTGACAGAATACTACAATAAACACTTGTAATACATAAAACAACATGTGTATCATTACCCAAAAATAACATTTTCATCTTATCTTCACTGGTTTAGGATGTGGAGACTGTTTTATACAATAATCCTCTGAATCTGATGTCAGGAGCGAAACAATTTTCTCTTTTAAAATGTGTTGTCATTTTTGTATATTCAGCTAGAAATCTACCACTCAAATTTTCTAGGAAGGCACCAACCTTGTGGGCATTCTGCACTCTACTTTTTAGTGATTCACTGATTACAATTTCTCATATTGTGCAATATATATGCTGTCAGGAGTGAAACGCTTTTTTGTTGTCATTATAGAAGATTGTGCACACAATTTTAGCTAAAACTTGTTGAACGTAAATTTAAAATGTGATTTGGACACTGCTTAACCATTTAGAATAGTTTTTAGCATTCTGTATTAAGAAATCTGGATGATATTCTGAAAAAATAGCTGTGTGTTTAACATTTATAATGTCATACTTTGGTCACATTTTTTTTAAACTTACCAAGTGGCGTAATTTTGGACAAACAATAGCATTTCCGTAAGTGTTGTTATAAAATCTCGTATCAAACCGTAATTACAAGATTTTATAAAAACAGCGCACAAAATTCATTGCTATTCTGAAAGTAAGAATAATCTGTATTATCATGTAATTTATCTTTGTCCGGAAATTACAGGAAAAATTCTGACACAATATGTGCGCAGACAGTGTTGTCAAATATATCTTGGCTCCCATTCATTATAGTCGAAATACATCACGGAACGTTTATTTTTCCTTGTTTATACAATGCATAAGATACATTTTAAAAAGAGTAACTTGTTTATATGGCTAGATAACACAAACGCAGACATCTTTCAAATGTTTCGTAAGTAATATTGTTATTCTCCAGTTTTCCAAGCATTTAACATGTATTTTACATTGATAAAATATAATAATTCTTCTTCTACAAGTTTATCAAAACCGAAAATTATTGGTTGCATGTTATGAGAAAAAGCATTTGAAAAGGGATTAGACTTACAAATACTTTTCCTGGAAATGTTTATATTTTAGTCACATTTCAAGGAATAGATTATAGATGCCATTTGATATCATAGCATCATGAAGATTTAAATGATTAATCGATGTCGTATGTTGCAGCTTTTCTTCGATCTTCGTAACCAAAGCTAAGTATGCTATAGTTACGATTTTTAAAGGAAAGTGGCGATATTCAGACCCCAAATATTTTATGTTGTGCAAATAGAGCATATTAAATTATTCCATAACAAAACAAAATAAAATATGAGCAAGGCTCTAGGTAAAAGGTCCTTATCTGCATGTTACATGTTGCATTTGAGACAACACCGTGTCTTAATGCAGTCATATCAACATAAACGCGGTTATTTTAACCCTTTCCCAAACGACAAAGATTTGGACTTTTCCAATTAAAAAGCTGCTGCAGACGTCAAAATGGAAGTTGATAAAGACAGGATTCGTGCACAATATCGCACAGAAAATATAGAGACAAAAGGAGAAATTGCTGATTATCAACAATTTCTTCTTTTGTCTCAATGTCTTCCCAAGCCATTCCTTCTAGGGGCGTCGAAACCAGGTCTTGTTTTGGAAAGGGTTAAAGTTTCTAAACGCCATGAAGAGGCTATTAGAAAACAACATGGGTCCTCATCAAACTGTGCGTGTGCACAGGCTGATCTGTATCCACGTAAATCTCTAATGTTATGTTCTGATTGTCTCCCTTTACCGGAACCGGCAATTATAAGCCAGTTAGAAATATAAACTTTCTTCTCTTCCTGAATTTGGGTAAAATAACAGTATACAGGACAAAGGTGCATTTGTGATGTCTTGTCCGAGTAGAAAGTAACCTTATCGGGCAGATTGATTTCGTTATATATGTTCGGCGTTTATTCCGACAGGCATATTACTAAACGGCCAATTTAAAAATATTAAAGCAGAGCAACGATCGTGGTCTCCATATTATCTTTGAAATTCTATATGACTATGTATAATTGACAAAGCTTAAGAGACAAGTTAGATAGAAAATCTTGTTGAATATGAGACAAACATGCTGAAAACACCGCATAGACAAAATACAGAAAGTAAGAAAGTATGCCTATTATTCAATAAAGTGTGTTCAAAGAATGTTACTCTGGGCGGACGTGATGCAGACCAAGTACGCGGCCTGAGTGCCTAATGCTTAAATTCGTGTTTTTTGTAGGTGAATAATTATGCTAAATAACTGTCAAATTTTCGAATCGGGTTTTTTACGTTTTGCGCCTTTAATGTGTGCTGATTTTAAATTCAGGGGGGTTAAAATGTCCCGTTTTCACGTGTCCCGGTATATTTGCGTGCTTCAAGACAGATATGAAGCGGATACTTAATAAGGCAAATTTCCCGCTCACCGAGTACGTTAATCACGGGCTGTGGTTGAAAATTGGGTGTAATTGGATCAAACAGCCTTTGATTTCCAGAAAAATATGGATAAATGTGTATTAAGGATATAGTACAAAATACATGTAGCATTGATTTTTTTATGGAAAAGAAGTAAATTATATCCCAATGCGATGACGATGTCAGAGTAACAGATAAAAGTGGGGAAAAGCATTCTGAATTTGTCATTTCAAATTCAAGCCCTTGTCACTTGAATAATCTCGAGAGTACGATTCCCATAAATACCCACGGTACATAATTTAATGTACATTGAAAACTATTTTGCATCTTAAAGAAGCAATGCCAGTCTCGATTGCTTGCATATGCGATAATATAAGATGCATGTAAATTCGGAAAGTATTTACAATAGCATAAACAAAGTACGAGGGCTATTCGATAAGTTCGTGGAATTTTGCTGTAAAACATTTATTTTTCAATATTTTCTCTTCATGTTTGGCTGAGTGTGAGGTGTGCTTATTATGAACATTTAGCTAAATTTATACGGATAACAGACGTTTTCGACAAGAAATATCTGTAACCATAGCAACCCATTTAAGCTATGTTGCCGGGCGCCTTCAGATAAAATTATAAGTCAAAGTTAAGAAACGTACCCGCGACCAAAAATGGCGCCAATGAAGAAGACGTCCACATAACGTCTTGACGTCATTTCCGTAAAATATTGTTATTGTGGCGGCTTCCGTAATTTCGCTAAGAGATTATATAGCATTACGCTGTTATTTGAATTTACGTCATGTCTGAGCTAGAATTACGCGCAATTATAAAATTTTGTGTAGGCCTAGGTAAAACGCCAAAACAATCAATATAAATGATCAAGGAGTCAACAACATCAAGTTTCTGTAGCCAATCATTCGTCTATAAATGACATGAACGATTCAGAAACGGGAGGACAACTCTGAATGACGATCCCCGTGAAGGACGACCCGCAAGTGTGACAGCATCAATATTGGACATCCAGAGATAAAAGCGGATCTGCGTGGCCGGAAGTTTGGAAGTCTCCCAGAACTACGCCGTGCGACACGAGAGGCAATCCGATCCTTTGATGATCAGTGGTATAGAGATACTTTCAACATGTGGGTCTCCCGACACAAAAAATGGGTAGCAATACACGGTGATTACGTCGAGAAAGTACGACGTTCCCTTGACCTGTAAATGACGTTGCCGTTTTGGAGCCCGGTAACGTATGTTTACTCATGTCATTTAAATAAAAGTACTTTTCCTGAAAATGACCGTAAGTTCATGAAATTTTCAGAGTATAAAGAAAATAGGTTGCAAATGTTGCTTGTGAATTATTATTTGAATCCGTTAGCTAGTTTAGACTTTATGACAAAATTCCACGAACTTATCGAACAGCCCTCGTATATTCGTGAGAAGCCACCAATCGCTTATGAGTTGAATAGTGGTATTATTTGATATAGCAAAATATTTTGTTTTGTTTATTTTGTCGTCTACAATGTCTGCGTCAGTTTGACCGTTTCAGATATGGACAAGTTTCCTTTAAGACCCCCCCCCCACACACACACACACAACAGCCACCGGAAGTCGTCCTTAGAGGCAAAATGCGAAATTTTCAAAGCGGGAACGGTTGAACGAATTCGTTCTATTTTATCGTTTTTATTCAACTTAAAACTTCGCTTTATCTCTTTATATTGAATGTACGTGCACTCTATCGCTGTATATTGAATGCACGTGCATCGTCATTGTTTTCTCCGCATTGTTTGGGAGCCTCGTTTTGATAAAGTCGATTTGTTACTATTTTTAGCAACAATACACATTTATACAATGTTAGTTTCCCGTTAACCCATTGTTTGCCTCCGGAAGTTGATTCTAGTCTTCTCTGATGAAAATTCGCTCTTTGATATTTGGATGTCGCTAATTACATCAGAGCGCTGTCCCATTCAAAAAACAAAAGAAAATTCCGACACAAGAACCGTCGCCGTGTCGGAATTTTCTTCTGTTTTTGAATGGGACAGCGTTCTGTTGTAAATAGCGACATCCAAATATCATTGAGCGAATTTTCACCCGAGAAGACTCGGATTACCGGAAGTGTTCTGCAGGTACGGACTAAAACATAAATGAAAGGAGTCAATTGTCACTTTTGTTGACTGATATAAGAGGTTATAAACTGAAGTCACGAAAGTGCATGTCATTTTACTGATTTTCAATAGGTTTTGTTATTTGGTGGAGAGCAAAATAGTTTTGAAAAAAAAAAGTTTTGAGGGAGATAATTGAATGATACATATAGTTTTTACGGTATCACATTTAGCTTAACAACAAAACATTCAACTTTGACTGTTAGCGACTTTATGCACTTCTCACAATTCCCTTTGTACATAATAGTCGATCAATCTAATTTGCATTTCCATAACGACCACAATTGACATCTAAATGAATGGTGCAGATGAAATCCATAGTTTACATATAGAAGGCCATTAGCCTAGATCTGGTTACGAAATATGGATGGATTGGTGCTATTACATCAGAATGTTCCTGTTAGCAAAATTGTCGAGATATTAACCTTTTCCCAGACAAGATTTGATTATGATTTTGACGTCCCAAAATATGACAAAGAAATATATTTAGGCACAAGAAAAAATGCTGATAAACAGCATTTTCTTATTTTGCCAAAATATTTTCTGTGCTATGTTGCTAAAAATCTTTTTTGCATCTATAATCAATTTCTCGTCTCCACCTGCTTTCAAACGCAAACAGACTAAATCTTATCAAATTGTTTTCCTTCTGATTTTTATCAACATCATCGCCGATTTCTGTTTTGTATTGCTCATCACAAGTTGTATACAGTAAGAATCATAAGCACTGTGTTTAATGATATGTGTAGGGACGTCGCGCACGGTATTGCGACCAATTTATGTAACGTCAAAATACACGGGAAGACACTGCGTGCAACGTACATTCTTTGTCATCCGTGCTTTATTTTCCCGTTTATCCAAGAGAAAAGTTCAATCGGTATCGTTTAATGAGATATTTCTAAAGCAGAAGAATACAAACAAAAAAGAAAGGAATACATATCTGGAATATAGTTCAATTAAATTCAAACTTTTTGTTGATTTTGTTTATGACTAACGTTTTGCGCTTGAGAACGTTTTGCGTTTGAGTATTTTCGCTACATTATAAACGTTGCACTGACGGTTTTCAACACTGAAATTTGAAAATATATTTTTCTATTTATTTATTTATTTTTATGCTCCCCGAAGGGAGAGCATATAGTCACCGCTTCGTCTGTCCGTCCGTCCGTCCGTCCGTCATTCCGTCCGTCCGTCATTCCGTCCGTCCGTTCGTCCGTCCGTCCGTCCGAAGCGATTGCTCCATAACCCTTGGGCCAAATCAAATGAAACTTACCATGTGAACTCCCTATGACAAAATGCCGATGTACTTTTCCCAGTTTTTGGATTTGAGGCCTCGTCATGGGAAAAGGGGACTTAAGGTTAAATACAGTTTTTCTCTAATTTCTCCTAGTCTAATGGTCAGAATTTGATGAAATTTCATATTTGAGTAGCAAATCAGATGCCCTTGACAATAAACTATTTAAAATTTGCGTTTACAAAATATGTCATGGAAAAAGGGGGCTTAACATTTGTTAGCTTTATATTAGCTCTGCATGGCATATATTTATTGTGACAATGCCTTATTCGGGGAGCATTGTCCGTCTCTGACGGCTCTTGTTTTATTTTATCTTATTTTCTTTTTTTGCATTTACATTTGCGAAACATACGTCATATCACTCAATATAAACGAAATTAAGTTGTAAGTCAGAAGAACTTCTGTCTGTATGTTATTTCATATCGTAAATATGGTGTCCTGTAGAACAGGTTTCTTGTTAAAAAAGAAGAAGAAAAAAAGACAGAAAAAGGGAGAAAATAATTACTATTCGTGCTTTAAAGTAAGCTTTATTTAGGCCTATATGAAACAACACGTACAGGTAAAACAATTTTATGGTTGGATATATTATGTAACACGGGTCTTACATTACAGCAAAACTATTATGTGGTTCGTGTAATCATGAGCGAACTTTTGACAGAGACTTTATTCAATTTCATGAATTTTACTCAACATTTTAGTCGGCGAAAGAGGACAAAACTCCATTACCATTTATTATAAACGATGCCGTTACCACTAATTGTGTTTGTTATAGATTCTCCGATATATTCAAAACCCCTTTCAATACCATAGAAATCGACCACTGTTAACGTCGACGTTAAACGTCAATTTTGACGTAAATTTAGGGGGTGGACATTTCTGTTTTACCTGGCAAAAAATTTGGCGTTTCTCGTGAAATGAGAATACGCGTCTACATGATACACCATTTTAAAGATATTGTAATGAACTAACTGATTATTAAAACATCGATGCTTAGAATTTGACGAATTTAAACATATCAATGTTGAAATGTGCGCTAAAATATTTTTCCACGAAAAAACGTAGGGGGTGGACATTTCTGTTTTACCTGGGAAAATTCAAAATAAAACATGAAAACGACGTAATAGATCGTTCAGATTTTATACATCGAAAGTTCATTTGATGAACTTGATTGTGAATTAAGTTTAAATGAAAATTATACAATTGTATTCATTTCAAGGAAAGTGAAAAATGACACTTTATTGTAAAAATCCAGAAAATAGCTCACGTCACTCGCCAAAGCGAATTTGTTTTTTCGTTATACCGACCCTATTTTTTGCGGGTTTTTCATAAAAATCATATTTTTGTATAGCAAATAGGATAACAAAACGAAAAATGCAATATTTAAAAGTGGATTTATGCTGCAAATACAAGTTTTATTTGGAGTAATCAAATTCGTCGAATTTTATGTTACACGTCACGCTTAAAAACTTGTGTCTTTTTCATAAAATAATGGCCGAAATTCATTACTTCCCGATGTATCGTGTCCGTGTAAAACTATGTACAGACAGGCTTATTTATATAGAATCAGATTCTATCAAGAAAACAATTCTCCTCTTAATATGCTTCTTGAACCAGCGCATCTTTCATTGACTATCCAGGTTTTTTCACTATTGGTCGCAATAACGTGCGCGACGTTAGGAGTTTAACATTGGGTGTTTTGTCTGATCGGAGTGTTTCGGGTTTTTTCGACGATAGTTTTGTGTAGCGCATGTATTGTTAATATTTGGTTAATATTACATTAAAAGAAGTATGAATAAATGAATATCCCCACAGTAAACAAAATTAACAAGTGTTTTGTTATTTCGTTTTATTGTTAAACCGGCAAGCAGTCACCATATCTGTTTACACAATTTGGCTTTGGTGATTCATATCTGTATTTCCTGTTCCATTTGACCCGAAGAACTAATTCGTTATCCAAGAGCGAATAACAATACCCGAAAACAAAAGTTGCCCTCAACGGGTCACCTTGTTTAGGTCTGTTTTATCAAGGGTCAGCATATTATGTTGTTTAAGGTATTTTCCGTATTACAAATCCTATAGTGGTCCCAAGGTAATCTGATGTTTATAAACAAACCTTTAAGCTGTAAAAAACGTGTTATTATAGAGACGCACGTGCAAATCGTTTCGTCAATATTGCATTAAAATACTGATTATCGTCGATATGGTTTCATTTTGACCTGTATAACCTATAATTAGTAAATGGATATGTTTTTATTGTTTGACAGGAATCAGAATATCATGGGAACACTATGTGTGTGTGTTACATCATGTTCGCTGAACTCTCGATATCTCCAGTTCCAATGTATAATTACGTGACCATAAAAAGTAATACGCAATGTATAAGACATAAATGACAGTAAAGTATTTTTAACCCGTTGATAAAAGAGTGCAAATGACATCTGTTCTAAAAGGTCGAGATCAATGTATCCCAAATATATGCTACCCACGTCTTCATACTTAGTACTCGGGATCCGTTATTATTGACCTTGTTCCTTTGGGGATATATAGACATGACCTGAAGACACGTGAGCACTAATGACTGGCGGAATTGCTTAAAAGACGTAGAAAATAATCATCATTCATACAACTAAAATTACCTTATAAACAACGATTCAAGCACAATGCAACCTCATCAAATATTAACATGAAATAATCATAAATAAGCTATTTAGCCGAGTTACGAAACTTGGCAAATGGGTTATGCAGAGATTTGCCGATTTACGTAAATCGACAAAAACGGAAATCGGTACAATATTTATACTTATTTCAGTGCTTCAGTGTTAATATTTGATAAAGTTGCATTGTGTTTGCATCGTTATTTATAAGGTTATTTTGGTTCTATATAATTTTGTCAATTCAATAGCATATGCTTCTGTTAAACACTAAATCGCGTTCATGAATACCTACAACTTTTCAATAATTCTTTGAACGACTGTAATAAAAATATCTTACTTGTATTATTGTAATTTACTGATAGTACGTACGTCTGCTGACAAAGAAGTCAAAATTGGTGCAGATTTTCTCCAGGGTATTTCTGAAGGTATTCTTTTAGATTGATTTTGTTTCCTTTGGGAGCATACCGGAACACGGCAGGTTAGGCGCGGGAAAATATATAATATTTTATGCTGCTTTATTTGACAGCTGGATCTATCAGAAACGAATAGAGTACCAATAAACCTAACTGTGTATTCTGCAAATGTGTTAAACGTACACAGTTCACATACTTCGTATATTTTGGTGATTTAGAATCTTATATGTGCGTTGTTTTTGCGGCATATGTGTTACAATTCTCATCGCAGTGTATTCGTATTTGTTAAAAATGAATATTGGTATTCTACTAATTTTCGTAAATTAGAGGGACTTGGGCTACTTGGTCGTAGTCAACCAAAAAGGGTAGATCGTTTTTGTTCAGTCAAAGTTTGTATCTAATTAATATGTGCATTTATTCTTCTTCAATTAAGTACCTCAATAGCCTTTTCACATTTTTATAATGCACGCGGTTTTTGAAGCTTGTTCTCCCTAAGCGAATACCTTGGTTATATGTGTAGTCTAGCTACGTTTCATTTCTTTTAAATACGAACTAATGTGACATCACCAATATCAAGGCCCGCGTACCCACTTGTTGTTCTGATGACTGAAATTTCTAGTCTTTTCGCTTAGGAAGGGGCTATAGACTATTCAGAATATTGTCTAAACAGGTAGTTTCTATAGCCCCATCCAAAGCACACACTCACAAATAAACAATCTAACAAGCACATAAAGTCAACAAAACAAGAATGACAGCAATCGTGCATGTTGTTATTGAATAGGGAAATTATGTATGATTGAAAATTTTTGAATGGTCAATTGTAATGCATATCATAAACCGTAAATATTTCCTCTACTTGTTTTATTTAGAAAGAGAAATATTTCTTACATTTTGGGACATTTGGTTAAACAAAATATTCGGAATAACCGTGTGATTAATCATTGTCCGGAAATTACCCAAGAAATTATGACACAATAGAAGCGCAGACAATGTTGCCAAATAGTTTATGGGAGCTCAAAATTGTTTTAACCCTTTTTCCAAACAGCACATTTCTGGTTTAAAGGTGATAAAGACAAAGTTAATGTTATTAAGCTTGCGAAACGTGTACGGCATATTGTTGAAACCATATATTTCTTTTCTGCTAATGACTCATAATGGGATAATAGAATACCTTGACACAAATATGTACGGAATAAAATGGTAAATCTAAAAACTAGTTATCTTATAATAAAGAGTACGGAGTAAAGAGTACTTAATCTGAACTGAATCCTAATTCTAATCTTATTTGAATCGACATATCATCGCTTTTCAATGAAAACCTTGAAACTTCAGCTTCAACATAACAAGCTGCAGTTACGAGGCTTTTATTGAACAGTATGAAAATCATCGGCATATCAAGGGTTGTAAGTTCAGAGTTCAATGTTCTTTCCAATCGATTTTGTTAGTTCAGAGTACGTGTTGAGTAAAAGCTCGCAAGAATAAGAGCGATACAATCTGTTCTACCAAAATTCAGCCAGATCAGAGTTTGTGTGCTTTCGATAATATAAGATACGAGACATTTTCCCTTGACCTGTCACATTTTCGCGTGTGGGAATATTGATATTGTGGATATGTTCTTTATGTTGTTTCTTTGATAGATTGTAATTATATATCATGTAGAAATCCAATGGCCATTTTTGACATTCATTTAGCTTACTAAGCCATTAGAAACGTAGCATTTCTTTCAGGCTGGGATTTTTGCCAAGTCATTAGATACAGGGCCTAGACATTGGAAATTATGTAGATGTTCATACACCTGAAGATATATACTTTAAATTTAAATCGGTCATTCTATCTTTATTCACGATCACGTTAAACATAATAATTGTACCAACAAACTCCTAAAACTCTTCCTAGACTAATTCTAAACAGAAATGCAAATTTATCATAATTTAGATAGCTCTAAATGAAAAATCATATACGTTGTGTCATAAACATTGTAAACAACAAAAAATCAGAAGTAAGCAAGATTATATAGAATTCGATAAACACATATTGCAGCATTTTGGCCTTCCGTGTACATTGTTAGTAAGTATTAAGTTAAAACTGACTGCAATCATGTACAAGTTCTTTCCTTCAAAGTTTCTATTCTTCTTTCAACAACTATATTAATTCATCTTCATGGTGTGGCATCGTACTTATTGGCCGAGGTACTAAAAGTTTCGTATTCATGCGATGCGATATACATGTATCCGTGAACTTCAAGATAGATACGATGGTGATACTTAATAACACAACTTCCCCGCTTACCAAGTAGGTTAATCATAGCAGTTGGATGAAAATTGTATATAAATAGATTTTGATTTCCATAAAAATGGGGTATTACGAAATTACAAGAAGTCATTTTTGTCACGTAAACATGTTAAAAGTTTGTTGAGGTTTTGAGATCAACTTTGTTTTGTCCCCACAAAATGTATTAATATGATGCTCTATTTTTCACGATTATGAATGTTGACATATATCATGGTTAAGTATTTCCCTTAAGTAGCCCTTTAAGTAGCTAACAATACGAAGCATTAGTGTCATCCTCAGTCTCTTAGAAAAATCAAGAAACGCCATCAGCACGTTTTTCTAATTTCTTCAAAATGTGAGGTGACTTTTATCGGACATGAAAAATGATATAAAAAATATATAATTTAAAAACAATCACACATATGAATGGTGTCATTTTTTTAAATTTTCTTCCCGAGTGCATATTTTTCGGTATTCGATAAACACGATTCAGCCAGAAACAGTCTTTGATACCAAAAGAAAAAGTTCATCTATAAATTTGAAGGAAGGGTCATATTGTTATGTGCAATATCTTATTCTTTTGAATAAATATTTCCTTGTGTTATAATAAAATCGTCCTTTTTACTCCATTTGCTTTACAACGATTCTGAACTTTAAGGTAGAATACCCGTAATGTGGCCATTTCGAGATTCATAAAACGTCGTTTTTTTCGAGCGGCGTCGTTACGTATCCGAATCTATTCGGGCGCGATCGTAAACATTCGGCGGTGGAAAGTTCCACCGCCGAATGTTTTCGACGTCGCCCGAATATTTCCGACGTCGCGTGAATCTCGTTAGAGGTAGACTACCTTAATCAGTTCATAAATCTGGGAAAAGAGTAACTATTTTGAGATGTAATACCAAAAATCAAGCGTTTTCATGTCGTTTTACTGACTTATAAATTATACATTAGGTTTTCTGATTTCCTGGTTTATTTAGGAATTTTCATTTTTGCATACAACAAAAACTATCTTTCGAATATCAATATTAGCTAAAGCTCTAGGGAGTTTGTTTTGATATTCGTCGAAAGACAAATTTAACCCTTTTCCAAAAGGTACATTCTTATGGCGTTCAAAGTTGAAGGCCGCTGAAGGAGACAAAATGCTTGTTAATACTCGTATAAATACATATACTAGACTGTGCGTACATCATTACCAAGAAAATATGGAGATAAAAGGAGAAAAGGCTGGTCACCAGCATTTTCTCATTTTGCCCCCAATGTTTCCCATGCCTTTTCTACATGTAATAGAGACGAGAAAGCTAGGTCTTGTTTGGAAAGTGTTTAGCTTTGAGAAACCAAAATGAATGATGCTCTATTATACTTTAGCCCGGTATGCATTATCGTTGCATGCTTATTTGAGCCGGGATCTGGAAAAAGGTCCCTTAACCCTTTCCCAAACAGCCAATATTTACCAACATTTGAACTGTTCCTATTTGAAAACTGTTGCAGACGACAAAATGGGTGTACGCTCGTAACTAAAGTTAAAACCTGCAAACAAGATAGCACAGAAAGCAATGAGGTAAAAAATAACCAGCATTATCTTCTTTTGTCTCCATGTTTTCTCGATACTTTTTTATCAAGGACGTCAAAACCAGACCTTGTTTGGGTAAGGGTTAAAACTTTTGACAACTCCACATTTCAAGATCAGATTGTGCCTAAATACAGACTTATGAGTATCCATGTTCCTTTATTAAGAAAGGTACATGCCATTGCTATTGGAAAAGAATGGCTGATCTGCACCCATGTTGTCCGTGAATTCTGTGAGGGCAATTTCGCAGGTCCCGACACACATGCATACGAGCTAGAATCTGGAGAAGGGTGTATACAGGATTTGAGACAGCCGTCATTCTAGACCTGTCCGTGACTACGGACAATCAGAAAAGGATTGTTGTTGTTCTCCTTCATGTGTTCAAGGCCACGAAGAAGCAGTAACAGAAAGCATTGCTTTTGATGCTTGAATTACAAGTATGTGTATAATGATTTGAAATATTATGAAAATTCGTCTTCTGCAAATCATTTGAATTAGGAGCGGTCAACTATTCTGTCGTCTTGGAAATGGCCAGAGAATGAGAATATCAAAGTATGAATATAATTATACATGTAACTGTCTAGGTAGGAATCGTTCGTTTCATGATAAATAAAATATCGATAAAAAGGCTCCTTATAAGCAACATAATATGCAATTGAAATCTTTTAAGAATATATTTTGTACATTTGAAAGATTAATAACAACACCAAAATCTGTGTAGCTGATTTTTCTCTATACTTTGTATTCCATCATAAAGCAAAGCTAAGCATCCTCATTAGGAAATCCACGTGGATTTAGAAAGTTAAATTAATTATTGGCGAATTAGTCTGAAGCAGAAACATTTGTATAATTCTGCGGAAATTTCATACATGTTGTAGAACCGATGTAGAATCTAAACTGAAGAATGAGAGAAACAATCAAATCCTGGTAAACGGATGTAGTTAAACAGATTTTGTCCTAACTTTCGTTGACGATACTTCTTCGGTGAAAAAAAACAGACTTCATTAATGCCATAATCAAATGTCGTTTTGCATTTGAACAAGTCTGACAATTTTACGTTTGGAAAACCGGATGTCGACTGAATATCATGAAACGTGATTACTATTTTTTGAAGGATCGACGGAACATGTACCACCGAAAAGCAAATAGCCTTTTTTTAGAGCATCAAAATTTCCGGTTAGCCTTTGCACTACTTCCATTTATCATGATATTCCTTGTGGAATCTAGGACAAATGACATTTTTATATGCATTTGCATGGCAGACACATCAGCCTTTTACATTAATTGTACAGATGACTAGCAGAGATTACTTATGGAAGACCATTAGCAGCCTACATTTGTTGATGGAATTATATGATGTGATTACAGTAGAACATCATTGTTTGCGTGAAGTACTGAATAACTCTTTCTGGGTTTTTTTGTTCCTCTTTCTTCGAATATCACATCACGTTAAGCACCACACCGTTTGTACTTTGCAGAAGGGCACCGGCTTTGTCGTTAACGCGTCATTCGATGGGGAGGGGGATACAATGTCCGATGACCTACAGTACTGTCGCAGCCAGTGGTGGTTTTTGTTCCAAATTGTACATCATTCATGTACCTCTAGGAATGATATCGCGATACAGTCAAGCCTTGGTATTGACACGCATCTCATTGAAGAAAGGTGTCTGCTAGCATTTCGTAAAATGCGAGGAAATTGATTTATTCATCATAGTCATACCAGGGCTGTTCAAATAATTCGTAGACTCTATGCATAGGGTCTATATAACTGGACAAAATTCAAAAGTTCAACCTATACTACAGGGTGTCCCAATAAAAACGGAACCCATTTTTGAAAGTGAATTGCTCATGTATTAAGAAGTATGTCTCCACCAACTTTCACTATGCAATAGAAACGACAATTTTCTATCAGCAGTCAAAATTTGGTTGCAAAATGTTTATTAATTTCGAAAATAATGGCATTCAAATGAATGCACCCGGAAAACCATTTTAACACGATATCGATCTTTCCGTTCGCAGCGCGCGCCTACGCTTGACTCTTCACAATTGTTTAATAAAATACAAAATTGATATTGAAACATTTTACTTACAATAGTGCATATTCGTTTCATCTTTACCGCTAACAAATAGACTGTTACAGTAGAGTTGCGGTGTAACCAAAACAAAAAATGAATACAAACAAAATATCAAAGTGTATCAAAGATTCATAATACATGTAGTCATATGCAGTTATTTTATTACTCTACAACATGCCGGTCAGTGCTCAAATGCCAAATAATTTAACCCTTTCCCAAACAAGACCTGGTTTTGACATCCATGAGAGAATTAGCTTGAGAAAGTATTCAGACAAAAGAAGAAAGTAATGGTCACCAGCATTTTCTCCTTTTGCCTCTATATTTTCGGTGCAGTCTTTATCAGCGTCAATTTTGTTATCAGTAACAGCTTTCAATCCAGTCCACCCTAACTTTTTGTGGTCTGGAAAGGGTTAAAATTATTTCAAACAACCACCTTACGGACTAAATTTGCACATGCGGCACTTTTATATTAATCAATTTTGAGAAAATTGGTACGTATTTGTACAACGGTAAAGAATTCAACAGTTGACCGTCAGTGCGCTTTTACTAACAAACAAGACGCAAAAATCGATTTCGTGTTAAAACGGGTTTTTAGTGTCTTTATTAAATTTCATATAACTTTTGAACCAATTCATATTTTGAAGTGAAATTTAGTACACATATGCAAAAATAATATATCTTTAGTACTGCAAATTCAAAAATGAGATTCTATGCTTTCGCTTTTAAATATTTGACTTTGAAATAGGGTTCCGGTTTTTTTGGACACTCTGTAGATAAATCAATTATCTAAGAAGAGGCTGTGAAAATTTCAACATTCTACCTTGAACGGTTTGTGTTTAATTGACTTTTTAAAACACCCATTGACGCTAAAGCGGGGCAGGTGTACAATGACGTCGACGTCAGGTCAAATTGATCACGATGGAGACAAGCATTGCACAACACCCATATTTCTTAAACATATGTCCTCTTATCATAGATTATGCATTTTGTTTTGAATTACAATGTATTTAGATCAAAATAATCATTTTCATGACTATTTAATCGTGAATATCGATGATAGTCTCACTAGTGCTTTAAACGTAAATGCCACTTACATGCATCTAGCTTTTCTTTGTATCTGCTACATGGATGAGCCTATTATAGCCCGTTTCTGTACCTACCAAAACCCAAAATGTAAATATGCAATTGAAAGGTTAATGTAGGAGCATATTACATATCGTCGCCTCGTTTTAAGGTTGCGCTAACTACCAAAACCACTTTTCCGAGAAAATCGACTTTAAAGATTCAGACCTTCATAACTTTTTTATGTTTGCTTGAAATTGACCCAAATTTTGCATGACAGTCAGAAATAACCTTATCTATCCACATGCGCAATTTAAAAAGAAACAATGGAGCATTTTTTGATAAAAATCATTATTTCTGTTTGGAGATAGAGCAAATTCTGTCATTTTCAAAACCACTTTTCACTTTTAAAGGAGATAGATCAAAATGACACAGAAAAACACTCTTTGCTATATAGGCCGACCTTACGAATCATAAAAAAAGACAAACTGTCGTTTTGCCGTAGAAATTGGACAACGCATGCGGTTGTATTACGAACCGGTGGCCTTTGTTGTAGATAAAGTAAAAAGAAATATTCGAGTACAAATTGATTTCAACTTTTTATGGCATCGTAAAGGATACAGACTCTAGTCTACGTAGATTTAAATTGCAACAAATTCATATCATTTTCGCCCTAAAGAAATATAATTTGCTTGTTATAAAGGCTACATAAGGTACAGTTGAAAAAATCTACCTGTTGAAGTACTTGTGTGCCAAAATTAATTTCAATTACATTTTTTCTTAAGACTATCCGGCTATTCTACCCATCGAGGACTGGTAATCAGAATGCCGACATGCATATAGTGTTATTGTGAACGGCCGTTGATTAAAATAGCATTTGAAATTGTTAACGATTGACTTGCTAACATATATGTACTTACATATTATCAAAATCGTCAATAGAAATCGATTGTTCACATTTTGTAATCGGAATTCGTGTTTGTGTGACATAACAGGTCACGTGGTTTTTATTCTTGTTTTCATTGGACGAGAGAAATTTTCAGGCACAGATTGCTCTATGTCCTGGACATAGGATAAGATTAAGATCAATTTGAAGAAAAAATCAGGAGATAGAGCAATATGCATACGCGATTTCTCAAAAACCAGCCCACCAATCGACGATATCTGGTGTTCAGGAGATAGAGCATAAAAATACGAACACAACGATACCAAATATAGGATTTTTTCAAAAATGGAGATAGCGCACGCTAAAAACGAGGCGACGATATTCTAAAAGTGAGATTACTTTCATTTTAATGTAGTATTTGTATTTTCTAGACAAAATTCAGCAAAGCTTATATTTTGGAATCCTCAAAGCGACGTCACGACGTTCACATTTGTTTAACGAGCGGCTCAAGTGTAACGTTGTTTATTTGAATACTCAAATTCAAATCATACAATGACTAGTCATTCTGTTGGTCACTCGTGGTTTTCTGATGTTTGAAATATTGAAAAGCCATCCCAGAGAGCATGATATAAAAGCGAAGACGTGAATTTTACCCCCTGCCCCGGTTTAGCAAAAGTGTGTTTCTATAGCAACCCCGTATCGGAATTCTGGTTGCACAAAACTTGCAAAATTTGATTCTTCGGAATAGGAAAGTTTTTTTCTACCACATTGTGAAGTTTAATTGATGTACGGTGTAAAACATGGAAGTTATAGCAAAAGTCTACGAATTTTTTGAACAGCCCTCGTATTAATAAAGCCTAGCCTTAACTTTAATTATCATATATTATACATTTGAACTAAAGGCTTGAGTATGCAACCCATCAACTCATATGTTATCTGAACTCTCTCATTATATGTGTAACCGTATAGAGATAGTTACGTTTAAATAAGAGTCCAGAAATAAAAAAAAGTTTAGAAATAACTATTCTTGATATAAGACATGTCTGCTTTTTCGAAAGTGTGTTACAATGTAGATTAACCCTTTCCCAAACGACAGAATTTTTGTGTGATCCTCTTCAAACACTGCAACAAATCACAAAATAGAGGTTATTTAAGATATAATCTGTGCAAAATATGACATGGAAAATATTGAGACAAAAAGAGAAACTGCTGGTTATCAGCAGTTTCTTCTTTTGTTTCAATGTTTTCCCAAGCCTTTTTCTATTAGGGACGTCAAAACCAGGTCTTGTTTGGGAAAGGGTTAAGAAACAGTCCTCGAGTATTTCTAGATGTATTGTATTATTTCAATTGAGTAATCCCGGTAAGAATTTAACGCTATGTTACGCTCATGGCTCGCTGCACTTTCAATCACAATATATCAATAGACGCGTTTCCCAATGCACTTCACCAACCATTGTAAGGCGTTAGGCGATGATTAAAATATTGCTTATACCGCGGTAATCTTTTTTGTCGTGAACACGTCACTTGGCTTGACTTTTAAATAAAGTTTTTTAAAAGTATTTAGTCGGAGCAATGTTGCTTACAAATTCTTATTCCATTCAATACATGTAGGGGTTTACAATAAGTAAAGCAAATATAACATAGATCTAGATGGAAACAATTCGAGAAGATGCCGCTCGGACAAATGAAAAGATCTGAGGCGTGTTCTTAAGAGCAAGATTTTTTAAGATTTCTTAAGATATTTTAGACAAAGCGTTTTTGAGACCGAGATCTCACCGAGTTGTTCCGAATGTTCCATACTTTATACAAATGACGTCATAATGACGTCATTTGTATAAAGTATGGAGCATTCGAACTCCATGGTTTATGAATTATCGAGCATTCGGAACAACTCGGTCAATTCTCTCCCATATATATTCTACAGAATTTACCGAGGTGTTCCGAAAGCAGTATAGAGCAATGGCGGCTCCCAGTGATTGTCTTAAAAGTCTTGCTCAGATGAACGCTTTATCCTAAAGCATATTATGAAATCTTAAGATATCTCAAGAAATCTCGCTCTAAAGAACGCACCTCAGATTAAACACTGTACAGGTACCTGACCAGGGTAGCCACTTTCAAACCGTTTGCACTTTCTATTTTTTAATTATTACATACTGATTAAGTCTCCTTAACCCTTTACCAAAAGACAAACTTTTGGACTGTTCCAAATTCAACGATGTTGCAGACGAAAATTTAAAATGTATATAATCTTAAACTTTTTTGGTCTTTTGGAGTAGAATATACCTTGTGGAAAATGCAATTTCTTTACTTTCCACTATGTTTTCCAAAGCTTCTTTTTGTTTGGAGTCAAAAAGCGTGAATGTGTGGTAATCGGTTAATAATATGCGGTAGAATCATGATAGATTTTGCAATTCAGTTGGCGCCAATTCTGCACAATCCATGCAATAAGATATATCATTTACGATAAAGCCCGAGCCGCCTTGTGAACTCAAAGTATAGATTATCGTATTTTGTCACGACGGAATCCATACTAATTATAAGGTTGGCGTATGGTAAATCAGACACAAAAATTGAGCCATGATCTGGAAAATGGCCCTTATAGTATTTTAGATTTCCATGGACCCGACCAGAATGAATAAGAGTCATAAAGGTAGCCCAACCCTAATGAGAATAACGTGACATCGGAATTATTCGGGCGCGGTTATAACCATTCGGCGGTGGAACTTTCCACTGTGGAATGCTAACGACCGCGCCCGAATAGGTTCGGATACGTAACGCCGCCGTTCGAAAAAAACTAGTAGTAGTAGTATTTCTTTATTACCTCCATACATGAAGAGTACATACATACATTACAAAAACATGGAAATATATACTATGAAATATGTGCAATATAAAAAAGGTCAAGTCAAACATGAGAAACAGTTACATTTACATTTTATACAAGGAATTAGCGTGATCGAATCGTTTGCATATCGTCGGATATGTTCAGAAACGTCGCAACTACAGCTTGAATAAGTTGCAGCAACGGCGTTCCGGAACACAGCCGATCATTTCCAACCTTGTCGAAACGAAAGTTCAAGGACGGATATAGGCGATTGATAGTAGTATAGATTGTCATTCAGTTACCTTTAAGAAAAGGGATACTGAATTTGAGCGCGTGCTTGTATTTGCGTACATGTACGTGCATGCGTGCGTGAGCGCGCATGTGTGCGCGTGTGTGCGTGCGAGTGCGTGTGTGTGTGTGTATTTGTGTGTGCGTTTGCTTGCGTGTGTGCTTTTTGTATGTATGCTTATTGATAATAGTTAATCAGACAAATAGCATGGTCACTATCTAATTACATGTAACTGAATACTTGTTTCAATTTATTCTGAAGCTAATTAAAGGACGATAGCAAAGTAAATGAATAAACTTTATGCTAGTTTTAAAATAGCTTACTCTGGTGTTGTCGTCCAAATTAAATGAACTAAAACCTGATAACATTTCAATTATTTGTTCTGCTGGGCTTCTAGCGATCAATGAATAATAATTATCTGCACCCATTTCACCAGACAATATGTTCCAAAATTCATCACGGACATGTTCGTTTGTCGGGCAATACATCATTAAATGTGTTGCTAAACAAGGAACAGTCTCTCTACAGGACACACACTGGGTGTCGAATTTTCTAGAGAGCAGCCTAGACATTACGTTTATTGCTGTACTTGGGCCGTCTTGAGAAAAAAAAAAAAAAAAAAAACAAAAAAACAAAAAAAAAAAACAATGAACGAAATATTGCATTTTGAAAACCTATGACCCCTTTCTAGCTATAGCCCAGATCTTGAAAGTAGCGTGATTGTTGATTAGATTGTGCTTATGACATAGAATAAATGCGCAACAATTCCACATAAATTATATATACGTGTGTTTTTGACTACATAGTCTACTTTTTAGGACAAGTACACTGGTGAGATGAATTGAAAAATAAATGCTTTAGTTAGAATAATTATTGCAATATATACATAAACAGCAAACACTACTATCTGTTCAAAGAAGCTCCTGCAATAACATTTATGAAGACATCGACTGTAAAAGCGGGAAACGTGTAACTTGTAACATTTAAAATGATCGAGGCGGAATGCACAATGCAAAATCCCTAGGTGTCAATATCAATGCTAAACGCGTTGGTTGTTTTCGGACTGCTTTCTTTAGAACGAGTTTTATGGCACCAAACACGTGTCAAAGTGCAACACAGAACATAGCCATTAGAGTCCACCATGCAAAAACTTGCTATATTCCACGTGTATATTTTGGACGGTCAACATGCCTCGTATATCTATCAATCATATCATAAATGGATCTTTGAAGCGTGTATTCTACTGGAAAGCATACAAAATTTGTTTAGGCCTACCAACTGGAGTTTTGTGTTCTTTACGTACGTTTTGAAATCTGTAGAACACTGCGGAGCACTGAAAAGAAGTTTATGTCGACAATGTTGCTTAAAGTCCACAAACCATTAAATACATATTTCAATTCATGCTGTCAATTCATGTGGCTGAAATGCTCGATGTAATCACCAAATATGGAGACACTCCACAACGAGAAATACTTCCGGGTCGAAGCATACAAACATAGTTCCATCCAAAATGGCGTAACACCTTTTGTTGCATTGGTTCTGTGTCTGTAGATGCATGAAATGTGGTTCTGCATAATAGCAGACCATCAGTGTACTATTAGGATGTGTTTTAATGAATTTCACAGGAACTACATGTAGTTCCTTGCGCGGTCGTGACCTGTCATGGGGGTGTGTCACATGTAGATCCCGAAAGAGATGACAAATTGCAAGGGTGGTTGTGTTCACGGGAGCGTGATTGAAGCTGATGTTGCTATTCGTACAACTTTATTGGTAGTAAATAAAAGACATAGGAATGATCTACCAGGCAGACTAGGGAAAAGGTGCCATGTAGACCTATAAGCTGCAAAATGGGCCCATTTTACTATTTATTTAAAAGGCCCGTTTGTTGAGGAGTCACATCATATTCCATTTTACAACAACTTAAAAAAAGTGAAAAGTGTGGGGAATATACTTACATGTAGCGTTCGGACGTTTGGTATGCCATCCCCAGAACTTCTTACGTAACTAGAACCCAGGGAAGGGCTCTTTTCCAAGCAGGGTAGTTTGGACAGAGAGATGAGGATATCATAATAACTCTAACAATGTTCCTTTCTGTTGTGAAAATGAAACGTTACAGTGATCCTTTTCTATTTGCAAATTAAGGTAGAATACCCATAATGTCGCCAGTTTGAGATCATTGAAACATTGCCTTTTTCGAGCGGTATCGTTACGTATCCGAGCCTACTCGGGCTTGGTCTTAAACATTCGGCGGTGGAGAGTTCCATCGCCGATTTTTTTCGATCTGGCCCGAAAATTTCCGACGTCGTGCGAATCTCATTAGGGTTGGACTACCTTAATGATTTTATTATTCATTGGACTCGATTACATTTTGACATTTTCATAATCCTCTCTATTACATTTTTACAGCTTTCTTATATCAAAATTTCAAGTTCATTGATTAGTTATCCAGTGTTATATGCCGTGACAGTTTAGTGTACTTCGGGATGCCGTTTATGCACCCATTTTTCACAATCGTATATGGTTTTCAACAATGTTGCCCAATTAATTTTTCGAAACAAGAATACATTCTCCAGGAACCTTTTTCTTCTTCCATAGAGTCTCTTTAGCATTCAGCTTGCAATAAATTCATTTAAAGTTCTGGTATCTAGGGAAATTTACGTGTGATTCTTGTAAACGCTACACTGAAGATGTATTATAGCAGCAACGCATTTATAAATTTGAGCCAGGATCTGGAAAAACGTCCCTTAGAGCATTTGAGAACAACATGGTTCTAGATCAGCCTGCGTGTACACGCAGTCTGACCAGGAACCATGATGTTCTCAAATAGCTTCCTCAATGTATGTAGCAACCATTTGAGAGTAACATGGATGTTGGCTAGACTACATCTGGGCACGGTCTGATCTTGAAACCTGGCTGTCTCAAATGCTATAAGGGACGTTTTTCCAGATCCTGGCTCATTTCTATTGTGTCGTGAGAGAAATAGAATTAAAGAAATTGAAGCTATCGTCATGCAAATGTTGAATTAAAGTAACCGTTCCAGTTGTTTTCTATTTCTAAAAACGTCTTTCAATTATATAACTTGCTTTTTTAATCATAAAAATATGACGAGTTCAACAAGCAGTCTTTGTATCTTGGGTAGATATATTGGCATGATCCGTTACATACAGTCGACACTCGTTATGTCGACATCGGATAAGTCGAAATTCCGCTTAAGTCGAAGTGAAAGTCATGTCCCGTCATCAACAATGGATTATCTGATATTATCTGAGTATATGATTAGTAACTATCACCTGATACATTAAAAGCTACTCTGAAAAGCTGAAAGCATATAGTCAACTGTAATCTAATGTATATTTTTACTTCTAAAAAACCGTTTGACTATAATATCATGTAAAACTTTGTATATGATGTAATTATCTGAAAAATAAAATAAATAAAAAAAAAAACATGGATTATCGAAATTTTTGATCAAAATAATTTCGAAACAAATACAGCCATTGAAATTTAGTAGGAAAAGGATAGAAATTGCTCGTTTCGAGCAATTTCTTTCCTTTTCCTTCTATATTTCAATCATGGACACATATTATTCCCATCAAAAATGGTTGAATATCATTTTCATCGAAAATAATCAAAATCGGATGAGTCGAACTCCGGATATGTCGAGGTATTTTGACGACCCCTCTGACTTCGACACAATGAGTGTCGACTGTATATCCATTTACTATATTGAACGTTTAATCAATCTCAGTATCATACAATGATAAACATAAAAATAGATTTTGCATATTATTGCCTAAAATGTGTATTTTCAGTCTGTTATTGGCATTGGATAACGAGCAAAAATCAGTCTGATATCGTCAAAAACGGTCGTTATTCAGTAAATTCACGTGCATTATCGGACCGGTTTTGCATTCACATATCGATCGGGGATTTGTTGTGAGTGCTTCAGAAAATTGAAAATAAAGCCGAAATTTTGTCATTTCCCTTTTCCGCGATGTAAATTCTTATAAGAGCCCATTTCCAGTTTATACCCCAATAAATAGTAAACTAGGTCTCCCAGTGTAACCATATCTGATGACGTAATATAGTGACGTAGGTTTAATTCTTGGAATCAAAAGGTAAACAAACGGGCAGCTGACAGATTTTGAACTAAAAGTGGATTTCGTGGACATGGAAGAATATAAATTAGAATTGAGTGGTTGTGGTCTAGGTCAAATGTGATGGTAAGCCTATGTGTTTCTTGTTCTTCTTTTAGTTACTGCAATTTTTCCTTTACAACTTTGTTTTTTATCGAAATGAACGAAGATCTACCTCGGAAGTTCTGACCTTTTGTTTTATTACTGTACCCGCACTGAAATGAACGTTAGAATATCCAGAGTATGTTTCCAAAAGAAAACTTAGTCGAATATTGTTACGATTTCGCCAACCCAAATGAAGATTAAGTCCGTAAAGGTAGGTTCACACTAACGAATTTTCCTTACGAATCCTTACGAATTAGACATTCGTAGGCCATCCGTGAACATTCGTAAACAATACGCTGGCATCCGTAAATAACTCGTAAGAATAAAATGCTTTATTTCTCAATGTCAGCTGCTTGATGATGATATGGAGATTATATCTTAGTATTTAAAACCAAAAATATAATAGACATAGTGAAGAAATCGTGCATATTCACAGATTTCATTTTGAGTGGCCCATTCGGAAAGTTCTATCGTATACAACCGCAAGTATTCGTAAACAACTCTTATGCATTCGTAAACAACTCGCAATGAATCGGTGATATTCTTAGTGATTCGCGCTCATACGGGCACATTTTTTGACATGTTGAAAATTTACTCACGAATGTCCACGGATTAAATGTTCCGTTATTCAATCGTAAACGACTCTTAGTTAGCTACGTGAACTTATCGGCAATGTGATTACGAATGTCCAATTCGTAAGGAATCGTAAGAAAATTCGTCAATGTGAACCCACCTTAAAAATGCGATGAAACTTGACTACATAGCTACACGATGAAAATCTAACGGCCCGTCTAGTGGATATCGTACTTACTCGATATATGTCGAGTCGAATGCCGGAAAACTCGGTGTAAATGTGGCTAAATTTTCACAAAGTTTTTCAGTTGTTCGTCTTATTTTATTACATTTCTTTGCAAATTCTTCATATTTCTTCAAATTTGTTTAGAATAAGTTGCAATTTGATTTATAATAATTCTGGCCTTGTACACAGAATTGGTATGTGATTTATCAACCTGGCTCAAAACACTTTCAGATAGTTCCAAGTTCAAAACTGTCATAGGACAGAACAATATATAACAAAATTCCAAAATTCCCCAACATTTAGGTTCCGATGCAAAACTACTGACGAAATGGCACCGTAAGTTTCTAAATCACGGAAAGTAAGTTAATGTCATCATGAATTACTTTAAGTTTTCCATCAAATGCAAATAACGGTGACTTTAAATATCACGCGTAGGTAATAAAGCATTTAAAGATGATTTAAGAATTTCTTACAAAATTATTCACAAGTAGTGTTTTTCTGGGAATAATTTTTAAAACCGATTTCGTCATTTCTCGCGTGACATTTGTCTGTTATGTAAAGAAACGGACGACTGCAGTCAATTCAGGTTTTAGTTACGACTGTGTCGACGGATTCTTGATACATGTTCCTCAGATGTAGGTAAATGGGAATAGGATCTTGAAATAGCGTTTCTTATCCATTTTCCCATTTTGGACAAAATGGTAAAGGCTACCAAGCTAGACAGTTGATTTCACCATATATTGGAAGAAAATCCTTAAATTAACTACTCTCTTAAGAACAGAGCACATTCTCTCTTCATTACATTATGATAGAATGATGCTCTGTTCTCGCGGGGTCATTTCACGTCTATTATCGGGGCCTTGGCGGGATTTCGGTATCTGTGGCTATACACAACAAAACATTTGAATAAACTGATGCAACTTTTCATTGGCTGACGCTTCAAATTACCGGATTTAGCCAATAATAGAATCGACGTAATGTATACGTAATCAGACAACATAAAATTGAATGATTTTGATTCGATAATTCAAATGTAACCGGCTTCAGCCAAAAATAGAAGCGACGTAATGTACACGTAATTATCATGCAAGATAAAACTGAATGATTTTGATTCGATAATTCAAATGATGTGCTATAATTAGATTATGACGACTAAATAGGCTGTTGGAGTATCAAAAACGACAGAGGTCATATTTGGTGAATAATCAATAGACCTCGGCTTTGGAGAGTATAAATTAACGTGTTTTGTAAAAGATCCGCCAAACTCGGCTGTTTTAAAAGTTTTGTTTGCTTTTCTTTACGTCGTTACTTGGATTAAAAAATACTGATTTTCTAGAAAATAAAGATCCACAATTTCCGTAAAATCTCCACGAAGTGGCGTCATACAATGGCTTGACTCCGCCCCAACTCTACAGCATGAGTTTTCTGACAAAGATAAAGTGTGCGACTTTTCTGTCATAAACCGAAGTCTCAGTTTTTATGCATTTCTCGATGGTCAAGGTAATACAGACAAACGTAAACCGTTCTTTGGCACATACCTTCACTCACTAACGACATATTCTTTCACTGTTTTAACATTTTCTCTAACAATTACTAGGATGAATTCCGTGTTTTAAGTATCGATTGGGGAACTCGCTTTATGACGGAAAAGTCGGACATTTAACTTTGGCAGAAATCTCAGGCTTTCCGGGAAATAACCCATGACTTCCCGTTTCAGCGGACACTTTAACTAAAGCCCGACTAATTGCTATAGATCAGGAAGAAGCTATTTGATGAAAAAATGCATCTTGATGGACTGTGCATATCATCGGTGTTATTGCAAAACCTCATGACTCCATAGGCACATTTCAAGATTGAGAAAACTTTGGCGTCTTCAAAATGCGTTTGGAAGTTTCTCTTAGAAAATATATGGTTTGAAGACATGATGCATTGCATGCAATTCAGAATGATTTACTACATTTAAACATGTTTTATGATGCTGGGTTTCGTTTCCATTAGAGACTCAATAAACAATACATTCTGACGAAGTTCTTTTGTATTATTCGTAGTTTATCACCGTATTATCAACGATTTTACGACTGAGTCGGACGGGCAATGATAATGGTGAAATTTTCGTGCGATAGTTGATAATACGCGATCCCAATTTTCACGTCCAACCTAAATAAAGCATGAGCAGATGATAATTAATAATCATTATCCCCTTCTGTTTCAATATTTCCTGTGTTATTTTTACAGTACTGACATCACTTTTCTATCATTTTTATTTGTTTTTTATCAGTTGGGAAAGAATTTGCCTGATCTGTATATATTTTTCAGTATCAGTTTTGCTTTCTCTGAACAATGAACATTGCTAATAATGTAAATGTCATTATGTGAACAAAAACTGTAGTGTGCTCTTTCATACATATACGGATTGCACTTCTGATCGATTTTAAACATTTTGGAGTAAAAATGTACATTTCAATCGTTTCATGTCTTATTTTCTATTCAATTAGATACCAAGTAAATACTTCATTTTTGTGCATTGCTGTACTATTAGTAGGTAACAATACGTTGAAATTTATTCCGAATTTCTTACAACATTAATAAAAGACAATGTTTTTCTCTTTTTCTCTTGTGACGCTTTCTTTCTAAAAGGGCACTGATTTTGATTTCTCAAAATTAATCTTTCGATTATATAAATGTCTAGAAATGCATTATAGTTGATACTCATACCACGAGAAACATTATCATCAACATGTTTTGTTTTTCACTCATTGCTTTCCTAAATCCGCTCTACTTTAGACAGCAAAATCAGGTACCAGTGTATGTACATGTATACTATGTAATATTATTGTGGAAAGGGTTTAGCCTATGATCCATTACATGCAATTCAGAGTGATTTAGTGCATTTCGACTGTTTTATGTCGTATTGAAGAGTTGATTGCGTGTTGGAAGGCAGGTTTTATTCTATAGATATAATAAATACATGTACTGCCATTCTTAGACATCCTCACCGATAACTGCATATCCGCGCTCCTTTATTATATTCCCTCTAAGCATATTCTGAATACAGGTATCTAAGACTAAGATCAACGGATAAAATAATAAAAAGGGTACATATGGCATTTGGGACACGCTGCTTGCGTGCTACGTGCATGACACCATTTTCTTTTCTTTAAAATGAAATGAGATTGGATCTGGAAAAACGTCCCTTATAGCATTTGAGACAGCTCGATTTCAAGATGAGACTGGGCATTGATGCAGTCTAGCCAGCATCAATGTTACTCTTAAATGGCTGCTACAGACCATGAGGAAGCTTTTCAAGAACAATATGGTTCCTTGTCAGACTGCGTGTATACGCAGGCTGATCTGGAACCATGTTGTTCTCAAATGCTATAAGGGACGTTTTTCCAGATCCTGGCTCAAATGTCAGTTTGAAAACCAAAGGGAAAATGAAGTTTCTATTTCATACTGGTATAAGGATAAAACAGACCGGCATGTCTGACAAGCCGTTCACAAGCCATTAGCTTGCTGTAAGGCATTTTTCCTATCCAAACAATATGGGATAATGAAATCAGCGCGAAAAAAAATAAGAAAAGGCAAAAAACCCAAACCAATAACAACAACAAAAATAACAACTACAAAAACCCGAATAATGGCGCTCCTACAAAATGAAAGATATAACAACCAGGGTATAAAAAGTAGTTAACGAGGCATTTTGGAGAATATGTAATGTAAGGCAGGTATTTTCTTCTGTATGATAACAAAGTGCGATTTTGAAAGCTGTACGGAAAACTGAATTGTACGGCTCCCGTATTATATACATGGTTTAAAATGTATTTGTCTTTGACATATTCTTGGTACATGTAACGTAGAAAATCGAACCGTTAATTAAAGGGGGTCATGCTAGGTTTTTATGCTTCCTAACTGTACGGGAACTCATATTTGTTCATGGAAAAACAATTTGCAATGCATAAAAACCCCAATCACGATGAATAACCATCTTTCCTTTGCTATAGATCAATCCTTTACAAGCGTGTTTACACATTCTATTTTTACTTCAAAACAAGACAAGGTCAAGGTCAACGAGACACACCTCCGCGGTATCAACACACCGTACAACCGGCTGTGTCGATGACTGACCTTATTTACGAGGGATACGTGGAAAGGTTTATTTTGTACAAGCACTGAACATAAAAACGCGTATTTATCAACTATAGAATGCCAAGGATCCTTTTGTTTATTTATAAAAGTGAATTAATTTGACCTACCATACACGTGACATCAGATGCCGAATCTATGGAAGCACTGAAGGGCAATTTTGACTTGCGACTAATGATTTAGGACTTCGGACTTGTGACTTGTGACTTTTGAGTTATGACTTGTACAATTTGGCTAGGTGCAACACTGTTGTAAGTTTGTACGAATTCCACATGCCAATACAACATTGTTGCAGTTTCTTCTGGATGTCGCTCAATGACAGAAAAGTCGTGCATTTTCATGTGTCAACATTCCCATGCTCGCCCATTCTAATGGCACCTTCGAACGTTTATAATACGTTTGGAACCGTATAAGTAATAGTTTAGCAATTCACCTAAAATATCCAATTTCTGTTATTTTTAATAGCAGAATTACCTTTATCAATGCTAAAAAGTACAGTTTGAAACTGGTACACAACTAGCATTTTTTGATATTTACGAGAAACTAAACCGAGATAAGAGCACATTGTTGGTTTATTTTTAGCCACTGTTGTTCTATTTTTAGAGTTACGATATTTTTTTTCTTACGTTCAAAATTTTCTTACGATCGTTTTGTAATTTACGCACTTAAGAATTTGCGTAAGATTTTTTCAGACGTAAAGTTACGCAAAAACTTACGCAAATGTTAGTAAAACGGTCCCCTAAAGTCTACATTTTTAGCTCCACTGCCCGAAGGCCAGCGAGCTATTGTCATGGTGTTGTGTCCGTCGTGCGTCCGTCCGTGCGTGCGTTAACTTTTTTCTTTAAAAATCTTCTCCTCTCAAACCAATGGGTCAATTTTGACCAAACTTTGCAATAAATGTTCCTTGGGTGACCCTTTACTAAAATTGTTGAAAATGTGGGCGTGGCAGAGCGGGGCTTATCAGACTTAGAGAAATCACAACATAATTCTTCAAAATCAACCATTTGGCCAATTTTGACCAAACTTGGCAGAAATGTACCTTGGGTGACTATTTGAATTGTACGTGAAATTTTTATTGGTCCATAATTGTGGGCGTGGCAGGGCGGGGTTTATCCGACTTTGAGAAATCACAAAATAATTCTTTAAAAATCTTCTCCTCTCAAACCTGTGTGCCAATTTTGACCAAATTTTGCAGGAATTTTCCTTGTGTGACCCTTTTCTTAATTGTTCAAAGAATTTTGATTGGTCCATATATGTGGGCGTGACAGGGCGGGGGCTTATCAGAGAAATCACAAAATAATTCTTTAAAAATCAACCATTCGGCCCATTTTCACCAAACTTGGCAGAAATTTACCTTGGGTGACTCTTTACTAAGCTTGTCCGTGAAATTTTGATTGGTCCATAAATGCGGGCGTGGCAGGGCGGGTATTATCTGACTTAGAGAAATCACAAAATAATTCTTTAAAAATCAACCATTAGGCCAATTTCAATTAAATTTGGCAGAAATGCACCTTAAGTGACCCTCAGGGCGGGGCTTATCAGAATGGGAGAAATCACGAAAAATTCTTAAAAGATCAACCATAAGGACAATTTTGACCAAATTTGATACATGTAGATATGTTCCTTGGGTGGCCAAATACTTAAATTGTAATCACGAAATAATAAATGTGGCAGGGCAGGGCTTACCACAATTAGACAAACCATGAAATAAATCAATAGGCCAATTTAGACCAAACTTGGCAGAAATGTTCCATGGTTGGTTCTTTTCAAGATTTGGCAGTGCTAGGCTTACAAGAAATCAATAGATAATTCTTTTACTTTAGCCAGTGGAGCGATTCAGGCCCTCTTGGGCCTCTTTTTTAATGCAAATTCTCCTTTACAAAATGGGTTTTAAGTGTGAAATTTACAAAGAATGGTCCTGGTCATCCGACCTTGTAAAGGTCATTGGAGCTTAGCCGCTTGATGCTTTGCCACAGAGAAAATGTACACTTAATGCAAAACAGTGGAGTATATTGACACTGTGGCAATATATGTATAATAAGAATTTAATTGGTTCTAATTTGTGCGCATAGGTCTGGTGGTAGAACTCGGGCGTTGGAACGAAAGGGTCCTAGGACCTTCAAATCCAACCGATGCCATTGGAGTTTTTCTAAGCGAAAATGCATCCCAACTTTGCTTCTCTTCCAAAATGTACATAAATCCGCGGTCATAGCGCAGTTGGTATAGCAATTGACTCTCACTCATAAGGTTCCCGGTAAACTATTGTGGGTGAGCAGTTGTAGGCTCTGTAAGGATTGTATGGGAGTACTGGTAAGAGAAACGACAGGAATCCATAATTATGTGCTCTTGCCGCCGTGATAGGACCACAGCAGTTGAAAGGCATCAATCAATCAATCAATCAATCAATCAATCTATCTATCTATCTATCTATCAGTTAGTCAATCAATCAATCAATCAATCAATTAGGTGTTTTATACAGTCAGGGTTGGTGTTATTTGTCAGAAATGTCATGAGAGCATTAGAATTCTGACACAGTTCAAATGCACGACTTTTCGGTCATTTAGCGACATCCATGTCAGAGCTATTGCAAAACCGTTGTATTGACATGTGGAATTCGTACATACTTATGGCAGTGTTGCACATGGCATAAATGCACAAGTCATAACTCATAACTCACAAGTTACAAGTCTGAAGTCCTAAATCATTAGTCGCAAGTCAAAATTGCCCTCCAGTGCTTCCATACGAATCTGTCTTCGCTGACTTTCGACGCAGCCGGTTGTACGGTGTGTTGAATCTCGCTGAGCACAAATGACGTACCTCTGACGTAATTGATTTTTGAAGGTTGGGCATATCTAACCGTTACAAAACAACAAGAGGACCATGATGGTCCTAAATCGCTCACCTGAATCAAGATGACAAAATAAAAATGGTAATTAGGACAAATTCAAAGACATATCAAACTAAGTGCTTTCTCTTTGGAAACAATTAGGGAATAATTTTGTTCAAATCGATCCTGTAAAGTTGGGTATGAATTAGCACAATGGTTGAGGTTATTTTTTGATTTTGCAATATACAGCATAGGGCTAATTTTCAAAGCATACTGATCTGTTAGAGATTGATCATTCATGATATATCATTATAACAAATTATAAGCACAATTTACAAGATTTGGTCTATTATTTGAAAAAATATAGCGAAAGATCAACATTTGATAAGCTAAGCTAATCCCTAATCTTATTTGTTTACATAAGATAAACATATGGACAGCCAGAGCAACAGATAAGAGAAATAGATAAGTGAAATAGAAACAGTACTCTAAATTTATTATTTATATCCAAACACTATGTAGAAATGAATGTATTAATCTTTTCAAGCAGATGATTGAAATGATCACCAACAACATAGGGTTTGATGAATATTGAAACAAAATGTTGATTTTTGAAAAGCTATCATCTCTTATCTGCCGCTTGTATGATTCTAAAAGAAAATGGTTCAAAATCGCCTTGTGACATGTTGAACCAACAATGTAGGGCTTAGTTTCCATGTATAGTGATGATTTCTTGTATTCTGGTAGACATTCATGAAATGAGGTCTTACACAAAATTTCAAGGTTCTATGCTAAACAGTTTAGAAGAAAACTAAGTATCTCTGTGACAACCCGCAGTAAAGTATAATTTTCAAAGCACGAAATTTCCCCAACCCTGCCACACCCATATACTTTTTATAAAATCAAAAATTCAGATACAATTTTGAAACGAGTCACTCAAGGAACTTTCCTGCCACGTTTGATTTAAATTGGCCAAACGGTTGATTTTTAAAGAATTTTCTTCTGATTTCTCCAGGTCTGAAAAGCCCCTTCCTCCCTGCCACGCCCACATTTTTTAACAAATGTAAAAATTTGTGAGCAAATATTGAAAAGGGTGACTCAAGGAACATTTCTGCAAAGTCTGGTTCAATTGGGCCCAATGGTTGATTTTTAAAGAATTTTCTTATGATTTCTCCAAGTCGGATAAGCCCCTTTCTCCCTGCCACACCCACATTTTTTTTACAAATGTAAAAATTTGTGAACAAATTTTGAAAAGAGTGACTCAATGCACATTCCAATCGAGTTTTGTTTAAATTGGCCCAATGGTTGATTTTTAAAGAATTTTCTTATGATTTCTCTAAGTCCGATAAGCCCCTTTCTCCCTGCCACACCCACATTTTTTGACAAATGTAAAAATTTGTGAACAAATTTTGAAAAGAATGACTCAACGCACATTCCAACCGAGTTTGGTTCAAATTGGCCCTTTGGTTGATTTTTTAAAGAATTTTCTTATGATTTCTCTAAGTCTGATAAGCCCCGCCCTGCCACGCCCACATTTTTGGACGAATCAAAAAAATTCGCGAACAATTTTTGAAAAGGGTCACCCAAGGAACATTCCTGCCAAATTTGGTTAAAATTGCCCCAATGGTTTGGGAGGAGAAGATGTTTAAAGAAATTGTGAACGGACGGACAGATGGACGGACGATGAGCGACCACAATAGCTCACCTTGAGCACTTTGTGCTCAGGTGAGCTAAAAACAAGGACAATAATAAACTGCCAGCATGTTATTAATTGACTTGGATTTTAATACTTAATAAAGCTCGACGAGCGCTTACAATGGATATTATTGATCTACCCCTTCAGGTTGGTAATTTCGTACATTATTTCTGGTTTGTAATTATTGTGCCATTTGCATTTTCGACATCCTAGCTCGTCCCCCTAAAAAAGGGGTCCATAAAATAAAATTTTAGCGTGACGCGATTCGAAAACTGTTGCAAAAGATAAAATTATTGTTGATGAAGATTAGAATTATGAAAAATGTTGTACAGAAAATATTAAGGCAAAAGGAGAAATTGCTGATTATCAGCAACTTCTTCTTTTGCTTCAATGTTTTCCTAAGTCTTTTCTAGTAGGAACGTCAAAACCAAGTCTTAATTGTAAAAGGGTTAATACAGACTGTAATTTTAGTAAATCCTGATTCTGGATTCGGGCGCTCCCACCTTATTTTCTTCCTTCATATTTTTTTGACACATGTACTTTATAGACCTATTTGGATCATTGCATCACGATATAAATGGGATTATTATTTAATGCTTGTTTGATTCTCTTAACCATGATGCCAATATTTTGAAGAATTGACTTTTTAATCCCATCTTACAAAATATACATATTCAACTTATGATCAATTACATGTAATCTGAAGTTTTCAATTGTTTTATATCGCGTGCAGTAAGGCATGTTTTTGCTATAAATACGTTGTGTGGTATCTGAAAACTACAGAAAATGGGATAATGGCGCACCCTCAATCATTATATTTGTAAGGCAAAATCTAGACGAAATGTACTTTAATTTCTAATCAATGAACGGGTTTTTTAAAAGGATTGTCTACATTGTCGACAAGTAAGACATGTTTTTGTTCTATAATCACATAATATAATCTTTGGAAGCAACACGGAAAATTTGATAATGGCGCTCCCATATTAATAACAATTTTTTACTGAGCTAGGTTCTTGAAAATATTGTCTCGTTGCACCTTCGACAACCATGAATATTGACCAGGGGCGTGTTCTTTAGAGCGAGATTTCTTTAGATGTTTTAGGATTAAGCGCTTTTCAGAGAAAGATTTTTAAGACGCTACATTTCCTGCGGAACCCCTCGGTTTACTCTGTCGAAAAATATAAGAGAGAATTGGCCGAGCTGTTCCGAATGTTCCATGGGACGATAGTAATGCTCCGCACTTCATACAAATGACGTCATTTGTATGAAGTATGGAACATTTGGAACACCTCGGTCTGAATCTAGGTCTCAAAAACGCTTTATCTAAAACATTTTAGGGAACCTTAAAAATTCTCGCTCTAAAGAACGTCATTGGGGACAACGTTGTAACCAGATTGGTTTGCGCCCAAGTGTGTTATATTTTTAAAAGAAATCTTATTTCTTTTATAATTTTTATTTTTTTGTAAGTTCTCTTATTACTTCATGGTGCCTATTTGCCCCATCTTTGCAATACATACGAGTAAATGTTATCTTTAAGAAAGTCCATTTTGTCGTCTGCAGCAGCTCTCAAATTCGATCAATTATATTTTTCGCCGTTTTGGTATTGGTCACCACCTATCTTTTATGAACTTAATTATTTTCAAAATGTCCTTTTTGGCATATTTTTTTCTGTTTAAAGGCAGAATAACACTTAACATCTTGCAAATTTTCCGAGAACTTCGTACAAAAAATAAATATATATTATTAAAAAATGGTCTTTAAATTGCATATATGCCAAATCTTAAGCCTCTCTTACAACCGGTCGTACGTGCTCCTGCGTGCGGTCTGCGAGCAGTCTGCGTCTAAAACGTACGTTTAGTCGTGCGATGCACGCACATGCAACGTACGATTTTGGTGGACGCAACCACAACGCACACTGCACGCAGCAAAGAATTGACTGTACAATTCTTTAGGCGCTCTTACAACCCGTCGTGCGTCGTTATAAATCGTGCGATTTTGCAGAGTTTTAAAACGTACGATTTACAAAGACGCACGACGGGTTGTAAGAGAGGCTTTAGCTTTCTACCTTGTGTATTGGCTTAAATGTCGACGGATTTAAAACCCCATGATTTGTTGTCCCGGGGATAATATTTACGATAATGGAACATATGGGGTTTTAAATCCGTCGACATCCTAGCCAATACACAAGATAGAAAGCTAAGATTTGGCATAGATGCAATTTAAAGGCCATATTTTCATAATACATATTTATTTTGTACGAAGTTCTCGGAAAATGTGCATGATTTTAAGTGCCATTCCCCCTTTAAAGCCTCTCTTACAACCGGTCGTACGTGCTCCTGTGTGCGGTCTGCGTGCAGTCTGCATCCAAAACGTACGTTTAGTCGTGCGATGCACGCACGTGCAACGTACGATTTTGGTGGACGCAACCACTACGCAGACAGCACGTAGCAAAGAATTGACCGAAAAAGTCTTTATGCGCTCTTACAACCCGTCGTGCGTCTTTAAAAATCGTGCGATTTTGCAGAGTTTTAAAACGTACGATTTAAAAAGACGCACGACGGGTTGTAAGAGAGGCTTAAGTTACATACATATCTGTTACATCATACTTAAACAGACGTTTTGATCTAAAGTGCAAGTTACATCGAGCCCATTTATAAAGCAGTGTTTTTACACCTGTGTCAAAGTTAGTGGAAGGTTCACGTTATATTTAATACTAAGAAAATGGATTCTGCTTAGACTGTACTTTTGCAGCGGCTGATCTTGAAACATGATTGTCTCAAATGATATAATGCAAGCATTTCCACCTTTGTACATGTATTGTACAAATGTCGTCGGAGTACACTTGTATAGGTTTCATTCTCATTAAATTTGTCCCTGGCTGCTCCTTTCAATTATTTCGTCTGAAAGAGTTTAACATTTTCTTTAAACTTTCTTTATCTAAATTATTTTTGACAATTTCCACACTACTTTGCGTCTATAGTATACAGTAAATAATAATATATAGTAAAATGTATTCCCAGTTCGATCACCGATGCATTATATCTTTTTGAAAGTTTAGATTTAATACGAGCTTGCTACAATTTTTTAAACGACTACTCATTGTATTTTGGGCCACATGCCTACATGTACAATACAGAATTTGAATTGAATTAATTAGATACGATACTTTGTTTTATTTAAAGCGCATGTTGTATTTCCTCACATTGTTTTAGGACTTTTCCAGCAATTTCTGCTTTTGCCTTAAAATTGTAATGTATGTACATTGTACAACATTTCACGCAAATGATAGTTTAATCAATTTTGTTATCTGATGAAGATTTAAAATAGGACAATCCTAAAATTGTTTCTTTCTAAAAGAGTTATCTATTCTAAGAGCACCGATTTCTATCTCTTCGACAAAACGATCAAAAGATTATGGTTTTCAAAGAACGCATAGAAATCTAAAAAGATAGTTCCCATAGGACTACTTTATTCGATTAATTCGTATTTCAAAATTTATCTTTTTATGGCAAAAAACTGAACGTATGTTAAAAGACGAAACTCTCATCAATTTGAAAGGTCACCATAGTTTGATATACTAGTAAGTAGAGTTGAGTTCTGGAAAAAGGTCCGTATTGCATTTCAGACCAATATTGATCCAGATCAGCCTGTAAATAAGCACAGTCTGATCAGGATCAATGCTATTCTCCATTTACATCTTCGGTAATTGTAGCAAGTACGGGGCGGATCATGAATCATGTGCTCAATACACAAACTGATCGGGATTCACAATGACCCAAAATGGAATTAGGGCCCTTTTACGAATCCATGTTAAAATATTTTGGGTACAATGCACAACAGTCTTCCTTGTAACATCAGTCGATCGATCAATATGGACTTTGCTTCGAATGCGCAATTCTTTAATAATTTTCGCAACTCATCAATCTTTTTTTTTTTGTGTGTAAAAAGTGTCACTCTTAAATTATCATAGACATTTGACATTTAATAACTTAGAAACTCAGAAAATATGTTTGTCTTTCGAATGTCTTATGACACGTTTAAAGCCCTGTCACACACAACCTCGCGCACTTTCGTCCAATTTAATTGTTGCATGGGTTTCATATTTTGGACGTGTTCTTGCATTGATAGCAATAGGAACGATATTTTGCAGATAGCCCCGACGCTATGTCCGACAAACAAAAAGTTTTTCGTTGGTGTTGTTATAAAATCTCGTAACAACGGCTTGATTTTATAACAACATTGGCGGTTTATCAAAACACAACGGTAAACCCAGTCTAATTTCAGCACAAATTCCATTGCTATTGACGCGGAGCTGTGTGTGTGTGCGACAGGCTCTTAAAAAAACTAAAAGCGTAACACCAATCCCTATGACCTAGCAAATGAAACTTTTGTGCTTAACGTTTCGGATGACATTTGTCAGACAAAAATACTTTCTAAATTCTTTGATGAAACTGTACTCGTATACTTTGTTCTGGCCATTTTTTGTGTGATGCGGTTTATATCGTTAATTAAATCTTGGAAAAAAATATCCATTGAATTTTCTCCAGAGATTTGATTGTTAGTTTGGATGAAGGTTCCGTGGGTTGAGCACTATCAGATTTCCTTCTATAATGTATCGATGTTTTTACTTAATCTTCCGATGTATCATTTAAATTGAATTACTTCATTGTCATTTATTTGATTTCACGTTTGGTCACCAAGTAACATTTTCCGTTGAAAAGAGAGCAATGGTTTATTGGGGTTTTACGCCGTTTTCAACTGCCAGGGTCATATGAAAAGAGTACAAAATGGTGCAAACGGTACTTCCCTCATTAAAGACAAAGCTCATATCAATTTTTCCAAGTAACACGTATTTATGTATATTCTAGATTAACCTCTCTTTTTTCACAGGGATTCCCATTTTACAACATCCAAATTATCACGGTAGAACAAGTGGTTTAGTGAATTAGTATTCTGTTCTCCAACATCAAGTACTTACATGTATAATACCCATTTCATATATAAGAAACTTTACTGCGACAACGGCAGATTATAAGAGAACAACTTCAAAACAACAAAAATGACAACATGGCTTTTAAATTCTGACAAAATGCTTTTAGAAGATACGCTTAAGTGTAATATGAAAAATACAGAAATTACATTGAGAAGTTCTAAGCATGACATGTCTCATAAAACGTATTGTCGCTTTTCAATAACACCATTGTAACGACAGGTTTAAACATGTTGTAGATACGGGGTTTTGTTGAAAAGCAGCAATATGGAATAGCTTTTCGAAGGGCTGTTTGAAAACGACAAACTTAAAAGCTAGTCCAAGTTGAAGATAATGCATGCTTATCAAACGGAAAATGCGTTGTGATATTTGAAGGTTGGACAATATTGAATATATAAATGGGATGTAGAAAATGCTATTACTGATCTAGGAAAAGGGGGAGAGAGTTCATTCCCTGAAGTTTTAATAATCGGGCTTTCACAGACTCGATATCGAACTAAAAAAGATACAAAACTAGGTAAGCAAAGAAAAATGTTCCTTTTCTTTACGTTTACGCACCCTCCCATACCACCGCAGCTACAGTGGAGATTATCAACTATTTCACATGACTTTTGTTGTTTTACCTTCCTTATAGCCCAGACATTGCGCCACTTGACTTATTTGGTTCTAGAAAAAGAAATGAAAAGAAAATGCTCGCTGGAAAGAAATATAAGACCAAGGCGCCTTTGGTACCTACTGTCACTCAGTACATAAAACAGTGGGTCTTGGCCATGGTTAATACATGGGATAAAATGATCCCACGAAGATGGCAAAAGTTCATAGACATAATCATCATATATATGGACAATATTTTCAAACAGTGTGGAAAGACTTTTGTTAAAAAGTTGAATGGTTTTCGAGGACTAGTCAAAAATCCGGATACTTTCCGAGTACATCGTCAACAGATAACCATGCATGTGCGGTTAATTCGTCCACTATTATGATTATAGGGAAGTCCAGGAAAACTTATAAAAGCACTCGCTTTTGTCAGTTTTGGTCAATGTAGGACGGGAATAAAGCATTTGATTTGGTCATTTCTCAGAAACAGAAAGAGGCCGACCAAAGTGTCAACTTTGATTGATTTAGATTTATCATGAATCGTATTCACCTACTGTCCTATTTCCAGCTTTAATCTAAAAATACTCCACAATCTCTTCAATTTGTCGTCCATCAAAAACCTCATCGAGTCAGTAATTGTAATTTACAATCAAGTAAATATACCGCTTTTTTTCTCGTGCAGGAATGTTCTCAACAAATCGGTGCATTTGAGCTCACTTGTGAGCACAGGGTCGTCTGTGTGTTGGCTTCTAACTAGCAACATTGTAGTTTGGCTCAGGAATATGGGTTGTTGTGTCATCTTTTTTCGCGACTGGAAAATGAAGAGGTTTCACTGATGATGTGCTAAAAGTAAGACAAAAGTTAGCATCCAAAACATTATTATTTAACCCATTCCCACATACTGAGGCTTTTCAACACCCACAAGATAATGGCTGAAATGGACATACATGTATCATTCCATTGTAATAAAAGTATGTTTTGGTGCAAAAATTGGTTATTCTAATGCGTATAAAGCTATCAATCTTTTGAAGTTGTTGTTTATAAGCGAAAAATATGCCTTTAAAGTAGAGACATGTATACAAATTCAAAATAAATTTGAACTGCTGTGGACATCACTTTGTTTTATTAAAGCAAAAATATATAATTCGCGTAACGGCGCAATATTTTGGCTTGAATCTTTCAGAATGTTAATAAAAACTATGCTCTTTCACATAAAAATAAAAGTAACATTTATGAAAAAATACATACATGTGGAATGTCACTTTAAGAAGCAATCTCTTAATTTCTAACTATTCTTTTCCCCAAAATACCAAAAAGGTGTGAAATTTATTAATTCTATTTTTTTTTGTTTGCAACGTCGTTGAATTTAGATAAGTCTAAATTTTGACTGTATAGTAATGGGTTAAAGAAAAACACCATATATATTTTCTGATAAATTGCATTTTCATTTTTACCTAAAAGGGGATATTTTCTTATAAAAGACAGAAACTTAGGGATATCTCTGGTCTTGAGTCGTTAACCTATCCGACAGAGATTAACACATGTATCTGTGTTGTAAATCTTTGTTGAAAAGGTTCTCAGCCTTCTGAACCCTCATTGAACTGATAAAGAAAAAAAAAAAAAAAAAAAAAAAAAAAAAAAAACCACACATTTTAATATGGAATGATAAAGCAGAGTTAGAAGGGAACTGTTATTCCTAAGGGGTTTATCAGAACAGATAATAACCTTAATGCCCAGGTTAACCCTTTCACAGACGATAAAATAGAAAACTGGTCATTATTAAGGTTCGGGTTTTTAACCCAATAAAGAAACTGTACTCGTTCCATGACAATCATTAAGGGACTATGAAAAAAATTTTGTGCTTAGGATCTCCTTATCGTCCCTCTCTCGATGTTTTATTCTGAATTCTCTTTATTTGGTGCACTAAACAAAAACAATAATATGGAAAGGGTTGATACATCTGTATTGAGAGAATTTAATAATTATCCTTGCTGATGTATTGTACTTAAAAGGAAGCTCCGTGGAATTAGTCTGATTATTATAAGTAATTTAGTAATTTAATCTTTGTATGGATGTTCCTTTTTCAGTATATATCATTTACCCTTCTGTTCCGACGCTGCCATAGATTATTGCGTCAATGGATACAAAGTAAAAGTTGAATATATGCCCAAGTTTAGAGAAAATGATTTTTGTTCCTTTTTTTTTTTAACAAGTCCTGTATCTTGAAATTCATTTTCACTTTAACATTTAATTATTTCGTTCATTTTCATTACCTTTCCCAAGTGCATGATTTTAAATTCTCTCGACACAAAACATGTTCGCGATTGTGAGCTTTTTGACGTCAACCTTACATATTAGCCGGAATGTTGAAAGAAATGCCCCCTCCCCATGTAGCATTCTAGTCCAAAATGGAACCAAATAAGTTTGTATTACAGTACAGTCTGATCGGAGCCATACATTACTTCAAGATTTGTTACATATAATAGAGATGCTACAAGAGAACATGCTGTCTGGAGATTCCAGTTCATGTCGTCACTTTTCAACAAAAACCGTGTAACTGCAACTTAAAGCAAGCTGCAGTTACGCGATTTTTGTCCAAAAGCATCGTTATAATCATTATCTTAGTGGGGGATTTATTTCTTAGGGCTATTTTTGTAAGTAGATGAAATGAACGGATTTGAAGGTAAACTTTCAGATTGCTGACAAAATTCTTTGCGGGGGTTTCAGAAATAATTAAGTATAAGCTGGAATATAGAAAAAATACCCTTTGGCCTTTTATACCACCTTTGTACCAAATTACCTTGTACCTTAGAGCAGTCGTATCAATATTCTTATGGCTATCATAAAGTTCCCATTTCTTACAGGAGTTCTTGAAGGATTTAGCACATTTTGTGTAGACATTTTGGTGTCTTTTGAAATGCTTTTTATGGAGTTTTCAAAAGAATGACCAAACATAATGGGAATTCAAATTTAATTGACTGGGCTACAAATCGAATCATTGCGCAACGCCAAAATATTACACTAAGCTTTGATTATTATTACATGAATTATTGATTCTGGACAATACAGGGCAAAGTACAATAAACACGGTGCATAATCACGTGACTAAGAATTTCCGATAATCTTCATTATCTTTTTTAATACTTGACCATTTTTAATTCTGCTTGAAGCAGAGAAGGTGGGTCAATGCCAGAAATAAGATGGACGTGTTGGATTTTTAAAAAATCCACTGATAAAAAAGTAATTGAAGATAAATCAAAATTTTGGTTTATCTTCAATAACTTTTTTATCAGTTGATTTTTCAAAAATCAACCACGTCCATCTAATGCGTTTCGTCTGTCCACATTCTCTGCTTCAAACCGAATTCAAATCGGTCCAGTATTTACAAAATTATTGAAGATTTTCTGAAAATATTGTGTCACGTGATTATCCACCGTAATAAAGTTCACTGTTCCAATTAATCGTTTAGTATTCTATAATATGCGATCATTGGTTGTTGTCAATCTTAGAACCAGGTCATGTGAGTTATGAAGACCGTAAATAAGATCTGAATTGATGCCTGAACCCAGGCAGATGATCATTAGAGATGGTCGTTTCTGAGCCGATGTATAATTAACGTGATAGCCCTCCGATATAGACTGAACCGTTGTTGTTTCCAGGTCGGAGAGTCGTAGAAGAACTGAAGTTTCTTCCCAACATTAACGAAATATTTGACTTGTCTAAATTACAAAGGACTTTTGACGCCAAAATAATTATCATCTTACTACTAACGAATAGTTGTAAAAATAATCATAGGAAACATTGAGAAATCGGTTCATCTGAAACTTTTTCCTAGTCTCTCGATATTTTATAGCGTTCTAGTAAAGAACGTCTACACAAGCAAGGCTAGAAAAGGGTTGCGACGGCAGAAACCTATAATTCCGAAGTCTAGTTAAGACAATTCATGATCTATCAATATCTATCACTGTTCCGAATCTCTAGTGATATACCGAGAACAACTTACAAGAATTATAATTCCTTAGTAATGGATCAAGACCTTGTAATTTCAACTTGTATAAGTTTTGGTTTCCAACCGATTATATCGCCGCTTTTCAACGAAACATCGTAACTGTAACTTAAGGGGGAATGCTCCAGTTTCCTATTTTTCCCCAATAATAGAATTTATTTATATTTTGTATGTTGAAATAACATGTTATTACCAACTGAAAAATAAAATAAAAATGGATGGTCAGCGATCTTGTTTGAATTTTATAGGCAATCGTATCACATACCCCTACATCGAAAAAATGCACAATTTCTTGCACCTGTCAAAGGTCACTAAAATGCTAATAAAATGTTGTTTATTCATCGTTTAGTCCCGAAAACGGATTTGAAGTAACGCCTTACATTTACTAAGAACGGAAAACCCAAAATATGTGCAATTATAAACGCGTAAATGTATAAAACAACATGTTCACGTGTTCGATTTGATCAATGAAGCTGGGTGTTTTATATCAAAATTTGCATATTTTGGGGCATATTTCAAGTTCTACATAATATAATTTGATAAAACTCGCTCATTGTATTAAGCAACATGTCCTGGTAATAATTCAAAAAGAAAATGTATAGGTCAGCGCACTTATTAGTGAATTACAGCAATTTTTATCAGCTACACGTGAATAAAATGGCGCAAAACAGTGGTAACTGCATACACATTTACGACTGTCTTGCTCTAAATGATCGATTTCCATCTTGAGGAAATCAGTTACGCATAATAAATACACTTTTACCGTCGAAAATGGTAAATTGTAATATGTTTTATTATTGAAAATATGGTAGCGAAACATCTTGTTACGAAACATTTAATTTACTACAGTAATGACCGAGTGTTCCGAAAAACTGGAGCATTCCCCCTTAAAACAAGCTGCAGTTACGATGTTTATGTTGAAAAGCATCGACATGCATATATACCAATATTCACTTAATTTAATAACTATCACCATTAGTGCTGTATTTTACCGGTGTATCTGTTTCAAAGGTCCATAGACTGCATCACGATCGGTCGACAGTTTCTAATCTTATAAAATGCAGTTTCAAGGGTATTAGATAACAACAGACTTGTACATGTACAAAACAATTGAACATATAAATGGCTCCACGTAATGTTAGCAACGCACAACACAGACATTTTTTATCCTTATAGGGGTCAATGTGGATTCAAAACGCAACGAATAAAGAGAGAAATATCCCATGAATGGGTAAATTTAAATGGGTAGATCCTTATTGTGTAGAAGGAGTTTGTGTCAAGTTCATTTAGTCCATGTCTATATCATTTTACGTACTCGCACATTTCCATCTTAAGTAACGTCCATGTTTCTCGATAAAAGAGGACATAGTGATAAAGGTGCCTATCCTTTTTTATCATGTGTAATTTAATGCGCCACACCACCATGCAATCTCTGATGATCCCAATTTGTTCTCGTGTCTGAAATATATAGCACGAGTTCCCCCCCCCATCCCCCCCCCCACCCCCCAAGAAAAAAATCCGACAAAAAACCACCACCACCACCACCAACAACAACAACAACTACTACAACAACAACATCTCAACAAAAGACTGAATACTAAGGTTTTCTTTGATAACAGTAACATTCGGCTTTATACGAAGATTTCATGGCCTACAATTGCCTTGAGTTTGAAACAGCATTGGAACTCCGTAATGAGATGGAAGTTTTGATGTCTGAATCAATCTTTTTGTTTTAAATAAAAACAAGTAGTTCTTGAAATTATAACGAACTTTTAGTGACCTTTACTAGCGTCATTTCTCATTTTAACATTAATGAGATTTTATTCATGCAACGAAGTGACAGTAATTACGTTTTTAACAGATTATTAAAGAAATCCACGAATTCCATATTTTTGGAGGAAATTACGCTGATGATTTACGACACAACCATTGTTTGAATTAAGCACACATTCACGAATAAACGATTATCTATTCCACGAATCAGTAAATGTCACTTTCTCTTAGTTTTTAAACAATAACGAATCATTTAGAAATAATTATATTATATATGTACAGTGATTTTTTCATCAAATATAGAAAATTAAAAAAGGGCGATGAAAAACGTGGCATGTGTCTTTATACGAGTAGTTTTAAGATTCCTTTTTACAACAAGTAGAATCTACTGTCGGAAACGATATTGTTTCATTCTTTAACGAGCATTATGTCAAATATAGAAATGAGCAATCTTAAAAATGTCTTCTAAAATACGTTTTTCCATGATATTCTCAAAAAGGTCAAACTTTCTTCTTTCCTTGTATCATCTTCTCTCAACGACCATCATAATAAAGGTCAGGACAAATTAAACAAACACGAAAAAGGAGGTCCTTCGCATGTGATTTTATTTATTCTTGGCCTTTATTGTGTCCAACATACTTTAGGCGTTCCTTTAATATTTACTCTCAGAACACTTTAGAGAATAATAAAGCATGGAAGGCAAATTACATATCGCTAAGAAATGCCGCTAAACGCTCTCTCAAGCATAATTTGTTTTTGCGTGCATATTCAATGGTGCTTGGGAAAATATTATGGCAAAGGAAGAAACTGTTTATTATCACTTGTCTCCATAGTTTCTGTGATTTACTTTTCACGAATTTGTTCATCATCAACATGAATAATGCTGTCTACAGCAAATTTCTGATTGGACTAGTCCAGATGTTTGTTGTTTGTGAATGAGTTAAATGGTTAACACACGCAACCAAAGGAGTGAGATAGTTTTTGGTATATTACTATCGAAACATAGCTACAGAGAAAGATACAGTTTGATATAGTAATTCATTACGTGGTAAGAGAAGTTTAAGGACAGAATTGAAAACTAATAGACAAGCAATATAAATTCAAACGACATTAAGGAGCAGCTAATAGAATCCTAATTATTTTTTCCATAACGCTTTTTGTCATAACAAACTACGATGGATAACATAAGCATAATGAAGCTACATATTATCACAATTATGCTCTCTCTGCTACTAACCTATGATGTATTATCCGATAACTATAAACGTTTGTCAGCCTTGGAAGTTTTACAAATAATTGACTGTTGCTGTTCCATAACCACGTACAAAGTATCAAGGCAATATTAAGTCACCTTTCTTCGGAAACATCGTACTAGCTGCAGTTATGAGATTTTCGAAAAAAAGCGAGATATTGTCGAGATATACAAATATATAAATTTGCACCAAATATCGTGAATCCAAATTTCAAAACTATAAGTGGATAGAAAAAATAATGAGGTCAAAACGATTCAACCTTAGGAAACATTAAATCATTTTTGTCTCATGGAAAATTTTAAAAAGGAAATTACGTTTTTTTCGATTTATCTAAAGCTGCAATTTTACTTCTGATTAATATCTCTCTCTTCATAAACACAGTTAAAATGCCAATTGCGTGACCCCCCCCCCCCGCCCCAAGAAAAATGTTTTTAAAAAAACAACACTTTTTTACTTGCAACAAAATATTTTCTTTCCTTGTCTTTTATTACCATATGTGCTTTAACACCATCGTTATATGTATTAGTATAATTATGTTGTTTGTAGTGGTGTACAATTTAATTTTATTTAAACTGACTGTTCCATATACACATTAACAAACTCCTATTTCATGCTTTGTAAACCATGTAAAGCCTGACAGACTAAGTTAATGTAATCTGATAAGAAACATAAAGTCATTCATTATACACCCAAAATCCTCATTTATCCAATATTTCCTGTACATTCCGGCTTCTGATAGAATGCTTTATTCGTTTATCCGAGGTGAAAATGGATGAGCTGAGATTTCATTATCATTACGTCATCGGATGACAGATTCTTTCTGTTTGAACGTTTTCCCAAATATGGAGATATCTGACTGGATGTCTAACGCCGTTTATAACAAAATATTTGTTCTGTTAGTTTTCTTTGAAACGGACGCTAGACCAAGTTCGTATTTTAGAAGCAAGTACCATGTTCAGGGAGACAAACGTGTCACATTAGTCAAAACCGGCTGGCCCCTTCAATAGCATTGCCTTTTTACACGAACAAGCCGATTAGAAGAAGCTGTATACATGGTTAAGGTCGTAAGATTGTCGATAAGTCATTTCTAATGTCTCTAATGCTCATTATCCTTTTGAGCTTCTTATTGTAAGAAGATTTTAAAATATCATTTATTTCAAATATTTATTTCAAAGCAATTCATCAAAGACTCTTTATATTACTGAAAGATCTAAAATTATTCTTGGCGACAACCTATTCGCCCCGATATATGACGATGTTTCCTTTGGTACCTATGCTGTACCCATGTCCTCATTTGATAAACAGTCTCTATACAGCGTCATTCGTAGATAATGAATGGAGCAAAATAGTCGACGAACATAACTGCTTTCTTAAATTAGCAGTTCTCCCTTTCTCTCGGTGCATTTAAGGAAATTTATGAAAAAAATATATGTGAAATGTCGCTTTAAAATTAAAGCCAGGACCATGGAAACTTGTACGTTGTTGATGACTACTCAAAGATGACGAATCAATTTCTGAACAAGATAAACACAATTTAGAATGTTTTTTTTTTGTAAATGAGATTATGATAATATTTTTTACTCGCAGGGTATACACAAATTATAAATACCAAAGTTATAAAAATATACAACGATGTATTGCAATTAATCATGAGTTCAAATAAACAACACCCGAAATAAATGAGAAACCACTCACATCTTCTCGTAACACTGAAATCTGATTAAAACAAAACAAAATCTAAATTGGATGGTAAAACATTCATCTTTAAACATTCCCTAGGCCATATGTCTCGTTAAAATTTCGTCTGAGTGCATCCTTTTGCAGTGTAATGAGTCTTTATATTCTTGTTACTAGAACTGCTAAATTGTTATTTGGTATTGCAGATTCTGACTGCACGCGATACTTCTACATATGTAGACCTAGTTGGAGGAAAGTGTACACGTATTTTGGCTAAATATGAAAACACCGATTTAATCGAAAAGATGTTTTTGAAGTATTGAGTATAAGGAAGTCACTGACTGACATCAGGCTGTGGTCACAAACTGGAACCGTGAACACATTAGACTTACATGTACAAGAGCTAAGCAAAAGTGTTTCCCTGACATGAAAATACGCATATTACTTGAGTTTCAAGAAGGGTTTTCCTTTTTATAAACAAAATGCTTCGTTTCACATGTTGCAACCCTTAATTCATTTCATGATGCCATTTTCTCAATTACGTATGAGAGTGGTATAGGCAGAAGCTTTCCATCTGCTTTAATATCATTTGTTTTGTTTGTAGAATTCGTGGGAGTCTAGAATTTTGAAGTACACAAATAAGATCGAGTAACGAGTTGTCTCCTCAATAAATGAAACCCTTAAATGTTTTGGAAATCGACGAACATAGCTAGAAAATGGTGGCAATGAATAATTGCCTCTAGTATTGGATTGCAAAAATAACAAAATGTCAAAGTAATAAAGCAAACGACATTGCTTTAAAACATCTTGAGAGTTATCCAAAAACAGCAGAACAAAAACAAAAGAAGCGATTCACTTGTTCTCGTAACGTTAGAAATCTGATTACAACAACACTAAATCTAAATTGGATGGTAAAACATTCATCTTTAAGACGTCCCTAGGCCAAATGTCTCATTAAATTTCCGCCTGAGTACCTTGCATCGTAGTATGATGCCGAATTTACTTTAGTGTGGAAATGTAACTTTGAAATGCATAAAAGTGAAATATGTTTATTATGAAAATGAAACTCTGCCTCTTAATGCTGTGATCAAATATTAGAAACATGGCTTCATTTGAAGAAAGTTGTTAGCATGAGACAAAGTCTATATATCTTTGATATCTTATGGACACATTATTATATATCAAAAATGTTGATGAATAAGGCCTTTTGCAGAATGTTTTTGGGTTGACAGAATACAAGGGCTCATTGTTGCTCTTTTGCCACATTCTTTTCAACCGACATAATGACTTCATGAAATTATTGCATAAAATGTGTGTTTTTTGGGTTGTTATCAGCATTTAATAACAAGGCGAAACAGGACTGATAACGTGAAAAACCGGTTGTTATTCGGGAGATTCACGTGCGATATCGGACCGGCTTTGCACTCAATTATCGTCGATTTGAACTTTCAAAATAAATAACTCCCCTTTTCCCGCAGAATTCTCAACATCTTATGTTGAATAAAAGACGTTCGTATTTTGCGCCAAATAATGACGTAACGGCGTTTTGCTGACGTCGCGCACAACAAAAACATTTCGGAAGATTCATTGGAACAAAGCAACAATGGCGGACATTTATGCTCTCACTTCGGTTCATTTTTTCGCACGTATCAATAGGTTTGGGTAGTAACCAATGGGATTTTAGGTTTTTTATGCATTAATAGCATCAATTCACGCATTTGTCGGTCGTTACTATTCGCAGAGGCCTTCAAAATACGAAAACGAACCTCGTGCTTCGCATTAGGGCGTTATCGTATTTCCTGGACCTCTGCGAATTTTAACGACCTCAAAAACGTGAATTAACCCTATAATATTTTTAATATATGTGTATGCTATAAGGATAATAAATTTACGTCCCTTCTGGCATCGTCAGAATCGAATTTCAGCGAAGGCGTGAGTCAGACAGTTAAAGTCAGTCTGCATTCTTTTTGATATCTGTGAACAAACTATGAATTATCACAAAAAGGATTTCAATGGTTTATATACAATCGGGAGACTAAATACCATCTAGTTTTGGTAAAACTATCTCCTTACTCTTATGGGTGGTATTCACCAACAAGTCTGATTCAAAGTTTACCTTTAAAATCCATCCGATTGGCCAAGACATTTACCTCGTCCAACCAGATGACTTGTAATGAATTTAGAAATATTGGTGAATACGAATACGTTAATACGCTATATCAGATGACTGGTTTTATATGTTAATTATTCCAGAGACGTTCTATACTTTTCATGAAATTTTGTCATCAGCTACGCTCTGCAAATGTACCTAATGTTCAAATATCAAAAGTCAAACGGACATTGCTTAAATCTATCTCGTTAAATTGATCAATGGCACTCACTTCATTACGAGAAGAAACAAAAGCTATTTCAAAAGTGTTTCATTTTCACCATTTTCAAATAAAATGGGTTCCATGAGACAACAAATGTCCACAAGAGACTTTTAATGTGTCTGGTAAGGTACGATGTGTCAAAAATTCAGAAAATAAAAGTTTAAGACTTCCATATCAAAGACGTTGAAATATAACAGATCTGACTACGTGTTCCATACGTGCACGTCGTCGCTTCTCAACAAAAACAAACTGTAGTTATGAGGTTTCTGTTGAAAAGCAATGATATCTTTTTTTTAAATACGAATACGTGTTCTTTACACTAAAGGACGGCTGAACGATCTCACGGTCTTTATGTTTGGAACATAAACGTAGTTTCATACCTGGTGTCCTGAGCTGTCCCCTCCTCTCCACTCTCTTGATTATTTCCTTACTACTTTCTTGATTTAAGTAAAAAGTAAAAGCATGATCAGTTATGCAGTTTGATCCTGCCATGTTGTCATCATTCTCAGCTTGTGAGAAGGGGGTTCGAACATACTAACATTGGGGTTCAATTCACAATTATTTGAGAGGTCCTGGGTTCGATACCCGGCCGCGGCTAATACCCTTTCTGACAAAATTGTCACCCACCAATGGGTTTGAAATCGTTAACCTAAGTGGGCGAGTAGCTGGAGGCTCGGTAAGGGTGTTGTGGTAGTACTGGTTTGAGAAATAACAGGAATCCATGGGTAGGTGCTCCAGCCGCCGCGATATGACCCTGGTAGTTGAAAACGGCGTAAAACCCCAATAAACTCAAACTCAATTCACAATAATTACGCAATTTTGACCTAATTCCTGCATGAAAGTAAAAAAATCGGGCTACAGAGAGGGGTTCATTCCCGAACCCCCTCTGGGTCCCTCACTGCTTGCTAATCAGGGAAAAAATACGTTGAAACTTGCAAACATGTTTTATATTTGTCGAAAAGTGTGGGCGTGGCAGGGCGGGGCTTATTCAACTTACAGAAATCGTTAGCTAATTCTTAAAAAAATATTCGTTTTCTTAACTATTGGGCCAATTCTTACCAAGCTAGACAGAAATGTCCATTGTAATGCTTTGTTTAAAACTTGTTTGCAAATATCACTCGCCAAATAATGTGGGTGTGGCAGGGAAGGGCATAGAGAAATTTTAAGAAAATTCTTGAAAATTCAACCATTTGGCTAATTTGAAATAAACTTGGCAGGCTTGTTCCTTGAGTATTTATTTTTAACATTTGTTCAAGAATTTTAGATTCGTTAAAAATGTAGGCGTTGCCGGACGGGGCTTGACAGACTTGGAGAAATTGTAAGAAAATTCTTTCAAAATTATCCATACATTTAATTTGAACCAAATTTGGCAGCAATGTTTCTTGGGTGACTCTTTTCAACATTTGTTTAAAACTTTCAGATTCATCAAAAATGTAGACGTGGTAAGGCAGAGTTAACCTAACTAAGAGAAATCGTTAGATAATTCTTAAAAATGTTCTTCTCCTTAACCACTGAGTCAATTTTTACCAAACTTTGTATGATTCTTGTTTTGCCCGTTTTAAAATATGTTCTCCATTGTTTGATTCGTCAAAAAATTTAGGTTTGGCAGGGCGCAGCCTATCTGACTTAGAGGTATTATAAAAAAGTTAGAAATCAACCAATGAATCAATTGGAAACTAACATCGCAGGAATGTTCCTCGAGTGACGCTTTTCAACATTTTTTCATGATTTTTTATTATTACAAAACTACGGGCGAGGCAGTATTGGGGCATTTTCGAAATCAACCATTGTTGTGATTCATACCCAACTTTACAGGATCAATTTGACCAATATTGTTACGAAATTGTTGCGGAACAGAAAGTTCTTAGTTTTATACCTTTAAATTTGACAAAATTGCTATTGCCATACTTGTCATCTTGGTTCAGATTAGCAATTTAGGATCATCACGGTCCTCTTGTTGTTTTTCAGAACGTCATTCGTTCAAAACACAAAATTAATATTATGAACATATTTTTAAAGAATCTTAACACTTCCTATGTTGTTCACGACAATTTACAATTGTGACCAAATATCGGCACACAGTACAGACTAAGATCAGCCTGCACTCATATCTTAGCCTATACTGCTTGCTTTCTTCTCAAATATGGTGTCATAAAATTGAGACAAATTCATTGAAATGTCTCTGAAGTTGGCTGGATTTTCCTCTTGAAAATAGTACATGAAAACAACAATGTCGCTAGAAAAAAAATTAACTCGGATCTAGACAAAGGACATTTAAAGCATTAAAGACAACAACGTGTCTAGATTAGCCAACAGTTAAGAAGGTATTAGAGAACATTATGGATCGTATTCAGCGTATCGACATGCTGATCTGGATCAACGTTTGTATAAAATGCCATAAACGGCCTTTAACCAGATCCCGACTCAGCTATTTTGTATTTTTAGGGCTGTAAAGCTTTTCCAGAAGAGAGTTTAATGTAATCTCATAAGGAACATAAAGTAATATATTATACACAATGCATTCACATCAATCCAATGTTCCTGGTTTATTTAGATTTCAAATAGAACGACTTATTTCGTTTATATAGCATGGAAATTAATGTAGTTTTCTTTCCCTTGCACTTTATTTATTTGACTCAACATCTGGCCGTGAATTTCTGTTGTATGTTTGCATCAGTTTTAGATTTCCTTGAACTATCAGGAAGATAATGTAGCCAATAAATGAATATAATCTCTTTCAGCACCTCACCCAATTTTATAATAAATAATGATGATGCATTGAGTTATTGCTGTTGCATTATGTTTAAGAAACAAAATGTTTGTCATAAGACATGTGATTACTTTTGTATGACGTTGAGTATACTTATACTGGAAGTAGTTGCATAGCGAATTAGCGGAAGTTTACATATGTCAAACAACTAGTCAATCCAATTAAAAAGAAACGCTTTGAAAAACGAAGACAGAAGGTGAAAATGTTTGAAAGAAGTTTGTAGTCCTAATTATGGATTGAACGGAATTACAAAATGTCAAAGCAATAAAGCAAACGACAATGCCTAAATAATCTTGAGTGTTATTCAAAAATAGCCGAAATAAAAAAGAACGACCTCACTTGTTTTCGTAGCGTTTAAAATCTGATAAAGAATCTAAATTGGTTTGCAGAACATCCATCTTGAAGACTTCTCTAAGCTAATTGTCTTATTAAATTTCCGACTGACTTCATTGTATAACAGCATAATACAGGCTGTAGTTTGTTTTAGCTCCACTGGCCGAAGGCCAGCGAGCTATTGTCATGGCGTTGTGTCCGTCGTGCATTCGTGCGTGCGTCCGTCTGTCCGTATGTGCGTCCGTTCACATTTTCTTTAAAAATCTTCTCTCAAACCAGTCGGCCAATTTTGACCAAACTTTTCAGGAATGTTCCTTGGGACCCTTCCAACCCTCAAAAGCCCCAAGAGCCAGAGGCGAAATTTTTCAAGTGCAAAAAATTCCTAAACTGTGTTACATTTCTATTTCGAAATACAGACATAAGCATTGTACACGGTTTTGAATTTTGAATTAATGCATAATTTTGGAAATATTTGATAAAAATGTTCAAAATTACCTCCCTTGTATATGAATATAGAGTAAAATAGTATTTGTAAATTGTTTACTTCTTGAAGCATAATCTTGAAATCCGGCACGGTAAATCAACTTATGTGAAGTGTATTTATAAGTGTGTGAAATTTGATTTTTCAGTGTCTGTAAACCTTAAATTGTTCAAAGAATTTTGATTTGTCCATAGTGTGGGCGTGGCAGGATAGGTCTTATCGGACTCTGAGAAATCACAAAATAATTCTTTAAAAATCAACCACTTGGTCAATTTTAATTAAACTTCGCAGAAATGTACCTTACTTGACTCTTTACCTATAGTGTCTGTGAAAGTGTGATTCGTTCATAAATGTGGGCGTGACGGGGCGGGGCTTACCAGTTCTTTAAAAAATCTTCTCTTCTCAAACCAGTGGGCCAATTTTGACCAACTTTGCAGGCATGTTTCTTAGGTGACCCTTTAGTTAAATTGTTCAAAGAATTATGATTGGTCCCTAAATGTGTGTGTGGCAGGGCAGGGCTTATCAGACTTCGAGAAATCACAAAATAATTCTTTAAAAATCAAGCATTTAGCGAATTTTGGCCAAACTTGGCAGAAATGTACCTTGTGTGACTGTTTACTAAAACTGTTGGTGAAATTTTGATTGGTCGATAAATGTGGGCGAGGCAGGGCGCGGCTTATCAGACTGGCATGGCAGGGTGGGGCTTATCAGAATTGGAGAAATCGCAAAATAATTCTTAATAAATCAACCAATGGACCAATGTAGACCAATTTTTGCAGTTGTGTTCATTCGGTGACCCTTTACTTATTATTATTAGTTTTTTTAAACATGAATATGGACATGGCATGGTGGGGCTTATCAGAAAGGGAGAAACCACGAAAAAAGTCTTTGAAAACAGCCATTGTGTCAATTTAGTTCAAACTTTGCAGAAATGTTCTTTACATACATAGTTAGTGAATTTTTAATTGGTCTATAAATGTGGGTGTGTCAGGGCAAGGCTTATCAGAATTGGACAAACCATAAAATAATGTTATGAAAATAAACCAATGGGCAAATTCAGACCAAACATGGCAGACATCTTCCTTGGATGACTCTTTTCAAGATTTGTTAGTGTTAGGCTAACAAGAACGCACAAGATCATTCTTTTACTTTAGCCAGTTGAGTGATTCAGGCCCTCTTGTGCCTCTTGTTCCTGTACAACTGGTTATCAGTTGTCGATATGAAAGGCAAAATTCGAAACGCAAGTGACAAGTAGACAATTCGTAGGTCTCGTTAAATACAGGTGCATGTATTCCATAGATCGTTCGCTTTTTATCAAATTAAATGAAGTATCATTATATGGCGTAACAAAGGGAGATTGGTAAGATCACCTTTGAACGTTTTGGAAATTAGTTTTGTTTTTAATTCTATGCTCATTTTTATACCCCCCCACCTACGAAGTAGAGGGGTGTATATTGGTTTCACCATGTCTGTCTGTCTGTCCATCCGTCCGTCCGTCCGTAGACTTTTTCGTTTCCGTGCTCTAAGTCAACAACCGGTTGACCTAGGATCATGAAACTTTACACAGTTGTTGCCCATGACCTAAGGAGGTGCCCTTTTGTTTTTGACTCACCAAAGTCAAAGGTCAATGTCACAATCGGACTTTGTTTAAAATTCGTTTCCGTGCTCTAACTTAACAACCGGTTGACCAAGGATCATGAAACTTTACACAGTTGTTGCCCATGACCCAAGGAGGTGCCCTATTGTTTTTGGGTCACCAAGGTCAAAGGTCAAGGTCACAATCGGACTTTGTTTAAAATCCGTTTCCGTGCTCTAAGTCGAGAACCGGTTGACCTAGGATCATGAAACTTTACACAGTTGTTGCCCATGACCCAAGGAGATGCCCTATTGTTTTGGGTCTCCAAGGTCAAAGGTCAAGGTCATAATCGGACTTTGTTTAAAATCCGTTTCCGTGCTCTAAGTCGAGAACCGGTTGACCTAGGATCATGAAACTTTACACAGTTGTTGCCCATGACCCAAGGAGGTGCCCTATTGTTTTTGGGTCACCAAGGTCAAAGGTCAAAATCGGACTTTGTTCAAAATCCGTTTCCGTGCTCTAAATCAAGAACCGGTTGACCTATGATCATGAAACTTTACACAGTTGTTGCCCATGACCCAAGGAGGTGCCCTATTGTTTTTGGGTCATCAATGTCAAAGGTCAAGGTCACAATCGAACTTTGTTTAAAATCCGTTTCCGTGCTCTACATCAAGAACCTGTTGACCTACAGCATTTTTTTTTTCAGTGACAAGGCGCTAGTGGGGGTATTTGTCCGCTTTGCGACAGTTCTAGTTTCACCTGCTTCTAATTATTTGCATACGAATTCGAATTTGTATGCATTTTTCATAGCTCTCTTTCATAATAAGAACACACACAAATTCTAAATTGACCGCATTGTAAATGTCCACTCAAGTATATTCTGATTTTTTTCGGGAGACAGGGCGGAGCCTAGTAAACGGTTATTACATTGAAGATTGAGGTGAAACAGCGTTTTCAAATAGCGGTAAATCGTCGGTGTTATTGCAAATTATTGTAACTGCAGCGTGAATCAATCTGTATTTACGAGGTGTTTTAATAACACGCTTTACAATCGCACAGTCTTTCAATTTCGAAATGTTTTCATGCTCGTGCCGCACATTTTTCTCTTATGTTAACCAAGGTATCGAGAAGTAAACTCGTCGAATAACCTTTTGGCTTAGCCACACCCTTTCAGGTGAATAAAAACGCAATATACATTTTTACCACTGCTAAACAAACATGTAAATTTAAATGTTTTTCTTTTGAAAATGCGTCAAAATTGAATTTCATTCAATATTATTATCCATTTTCCTAATCAACTTAGATTATTATCGGTGTTATTGCAAAGCCTCATAACTCAAGCTTGATTAACACTGACTCTATTCCGTAAATCTTCTTATGCTCTATTATATTTTTATCAACGTTCATTATTCAAAAGTAACATATTACAATCCCCATCTGGTGCTGTCAGAATTCAGCTGGATTTGAAACATATCAACTTTATTAAAGCTGTAGATACGAGGTTTTTTTAATAACATCGATGACATGTCAGACAGTTGAAGTTTGTCTGCAATATTTGATCCTAACAAGCTATGAACTATTCTTGATGCGTTCCAAATGTCTCATATATATAGTCAGACAACTAAATGCTGTTGTAGTCTGGTAAGTCTATCAACGAAGGCCAATTTAACCCATTCGCTGCCTCATGACGGCCTGAGCCGTCCATCGAAAATGTCGCCATAGTGCCCCGTGACGGCCTCCGCCGTCCAAATTTGAGACCGGGAAAATTTGTTTTATATTTAGATGGAGTCGTCACGTGACTGACAATTTGATCAATGATAATTTATCTTTGGTTTACATAATCTAAAAAAAGAAAATTCGTAATAAGGTCACCTAAAATGAGCATAATTCTTGGGATCTTGACTTTGTAAAAAGAAAATGAAACAAGGTGGCGGACGGCAAAGCACATGTGGTGCAAAAAGTGAAAAATGCGTCTTGAAAGCTCAAATTATGTACCGTGGATGAGGTTGTATTAACATTACAAGATAATATATATATATCAACTTATTATTTTAGATACTTTAAAAGGGAATGTTCGTAGGATTTAGACGTGGAAAGTGAAAAAAGTGTTCAAGCTGGTGGTAAGATTTTTGTCATTTTGTTTCAGTTGTCAAAGTTCAAGATAGCAAAATGTAAAATTATGCGACTCAAAATTGACTAAAATTAAATTCACTGAATAGCATTTTCAATTATCTTTCAGAAAATATATGGTTTTATAGTGTGTTATTGAATATTTTTAGTTATAAGTATAAGTTGATTTCTTACACTGCCGTCATTTTCCTAATTTCTTGGAAAACGGCCCGGCAAATATGAAGCAATATTCCCATTTTACTCTGGCAACAAAGGGGTTAAAGTGACATTTCACAATAATATTTACATAAATTTTATTTTTATTTTATCCTAAAGAGCATACTTTTTTATGAAAATTTTGAAAATTTCAAGCCAAAATATTGAACCGCTTACGAGAAATATATATTTCTGTGCTAAAATCAAACAAATTGTTGTGGACAATAGTTCAGATTTATATAGAATTTGTCATTTCTGTCTCAACTTTAAATGCGTATGTTTCGCTTATAAATAACAACTCTAAAAACTGATAGTATTTCTACGCATTAGAATACACAATGTTTGCATCAAAACATACTTTTAAAAAATGAAATAAATTTGAAATGTCACTTTAAAGGATCATAGCCCCCTGATACCTTCGTTAAGCCATAATTAGACCACAAACTGCTAATTTAATCAAATCACAATCTTCGATAGATAGTTATTTTTTATTATTTTGTTGATGTTTTCCTTTCAATCATATATTTTTGCACACATGTACTTTCTCTTAAATTTTAGACGGACGTTGTTTAAATATGTCTGGTAAAATATTTTATAAACCAATGAGATTTGCTTTATTTAAAAGTAGCGATGATTATTTTTAAACGTGTTTCATTTTCACCATATTTTAATAAAGTAGTGCTTCGTGAGACAACAAACGCCCACAAGAGAGTTTTAATCTGTCTGGTATGGTACAATATGTCTAAAACTTGAAAGAAATATAAAAGCTTGAGGATGCCATATCACAGACTTCAGAATAAGCTGGCATAAACGAGTACTTATCTAACTCTTCTCCAGTCGTTTTCACACACATGCTTTGTGAATTACTGACAGAATAAATACTAACATTACCTAATGTTCTGACAACGATTTTAACGCAACGATATTCTAATTAAAATCTTCCGGCCAGTCCTCATAAATGCTTGAAATAACAATCGCATTACATGGGTCTTGGCTGGTTGATGATACACAATTATTGTCCTTAAAAAATACAGCCTAAATGTTTGTTGACGAAACAGGGCCTTCCTTTTTTTGTAAATTTAAAAATGACGCCAGCAATGACCAAAAATGAATTCGGACATGTGTAGCCGGGTGTAGTATAAGGGGCACTTATACTATCTCGCCGTACAAGCTAGCTTTTATATCGACTCCTGTGGGGATTCGATCCTGGGACCTCTCTTGGCAATGCAAATTACACACAATGCCTAGGTGTATAAGCTTAAAGCTTAAAATACAGAAAGATCATGAGTAATTATACTTTTTTCTATTGACTATCTAATCTAAAGCAATGGTGAATCGTCAAAATCAGAGCATGTTTGTGAAAAGGTAGACAAAATCTAGGCTCTATAACAGTCGTTCCTTAGACCGATAAAATGGAGAGACAAAGTCTGTCTGATACTTTTTACACCCCTATAATCCGGAAAAACGAGATGCAGACAGTTTTAAGGTCGACGATGAGAATTAACCCAATACTAGACAGCAAAAGTTCGGACTGTTCCAAATCTAAGCTTTTGCAGACGACAATATCATTTTCACATTTTTTGCCTTTCTTTTGAGAAAACATTGTGGGAAATGAAGAAATGTGCTTGTCATAAGCAATTTCTTCATTTTCCACGATGTTTGCCAGAGACGTTATCTTCTCGGCGTCAGAATGCGTAAATGTGTGGGGATTGGTTAAAGAATAAGTTGATATCAAGTCAGGTTTGCTATATAATTTCGTCATTTCTTAAATTAGTATGCATGCTACATAATAATTACTATGCACGCACTATTAATGCACGATGTTAATGAGGAATTATGAACTGTACAAAATCTTACTACAGAACATACCCTTGATCGAGTTAATTAACAAGGCTTGACACAGTGGTCATCTAAATTTTGTGATTTTTCGGAGATAAATAATTTCCGTTTTCTAGCGCATTGAAGTCAATTTAGATTTTTTTAGGGATTTGAATCGTTTGAAAACCAAATTGCATGTACAAGTGTCTCACTCTTCCGTTGAATTGTACTTTTGATTTGATTTTATATGTGATAAACTTCATTCGAGAGGAGTTAAATGACTTTTGTGAGAACCGCGCACGTTTGTGCAAGAACACAAATACAAAGATGTTTTATATTAAATAAACTTGTTGGAGTTGATTTATATTATCAAAGGAATGTCTGTCTCAAAAGATTTAAATGTTTCTGTGACATATGTATCCTTGATATTTACCAGGAATAATCCGCTACCGAGGTTTAGCATGTTTTGAGATCAATCTGGCAATGTGGTCAAGATTCAGATTACTCGCTTACAATTGCTACCGAACATTAAGAGGCCACTAGATATTAACATGGGTCTAAACTAGACTATGTATTTACATTTTATTTATTTCGGCCAGAGCAACAGATAAAAGGGGCTGGAGATATTATAGTTTGGCGTTTCAACTCAAAATCCTATATTATGGGTACTCTTATGAATCGTCTCAATGGGATGATTCCAATGAGTACCCACAAAATAAGGTTTCTGAAGAATATATTAAGCATTGCATTTTGAAATGCTTTCAGTCCCTCTTATCGGTTTCAATGTCGGCCAATATAAATGTAACAATCATTTTTTTTTCATATCCATACTATTGGCAAAGATATTGATGTACCAATCTTATCTTAAATATAACTTAACACACATACTAGACCTAGTATATAATTCAAAAGAAGGGCGTTATATTTGTATAAAAAAATAAAGAGTGAGGCAATTAACGTATACAACCCATCATTAGCACCAAAGAGCCAGAGGCGAAATTTGAAAAGTGCCAGTAATTCCTAAACTATGTTATATTTTCTTTCCAAATACAAACATAAACATTTTGATCGGTTTAGAATTTTGAATTGATGCATACTAACGGAAATATTTGACAAAAATGTTCAAAATTACCTCCCTTGTATATGAATAAAGAGTAAAAAAATATTTGTACATTACTTTCTTCTTGAAGCATAATCTTGAAATCCGGCACGGCGAATCAACTTATTTGACATGTTTTTACAAGTGTTTGTAATTTGATGCATGTCGCATGGCTAGAAAGTGGTGTTTTAATGATGAGTCATATACCTTAAGTGGACTATGCTAACTTGTCGAACATACACACAGTTAAAACAAGACGAAATGGTGGTACGGCGCCAAATTGATTGACCAAAATGTATCCTACCGATCATGTCGGAAATCAAATTAGTCCAAAACACTTTACGTAGTAAGAATATTAATTTTGAGTTTTTTTTCCGTCTATATATGTTGCATTTTTTTAGAAACCGTTACCCCCTACACTTATCCGTTTGAAATATCCCATGTTTTCAACCGGCAACATGACGAACTCTTGTGGTGAAGAAATCGACACATTTAGCTCAAATGAAAACCTAGAAAACAAACAGTGTTGAGATAAACAAAGAACTTTGTTGAATAAAATAGACGGAACAGCCTTACTATATAGCCTGAACTATCGCCAATCGAAGTCGGCAAAATTGTAGTAATAAAAAGTCGCGGAACTATTCGTTACTCCATGTCCTTGTACAATTTACACCCCAATAAAATAAAGCTCCAGTAACATACTATCTTTAAAGCTTTTCGGTGGATTATCGGAATATAATGGAAGATTATCATTTTGATAAACTCACCGCCTGTCCAGTGAAATTATCAAAAACGTGTGCCCCGCTTTCTTTCATTTCACCTTATCTGACGTCATAAAAGCCGGACCAAATAAGTGATGTCATCATAAGCGTTGCATAGCAGTCACGTGCAAAATGACGTGCTTTACGAAAATCTGTCATAAAACTTTTTTTTACATTTTTCTAATTTTTGCATTAAAGAAATAGAATAACCGTTTGTTTTTCGAGTAATATCGATTTATATTTCATTTCGTGAACAACGAAAGCTACATTTTCACTCGTGGCTCCGCCACTCTTCAAAATAAAGCTTTTGATGTTCACTCAATGAAATATAAATCGAACTTCATTTGGTGAACAACTAAAGCTACATTTGCACTCGTGGCTCCGCCACTCGTGAAAATAAAGCTTTGGTTATTCACTCAATGAAATATAAATCGATCTTAAACTGAAACAAACGGTTATCCTCTATATATTTACGGCGTTTGCAGAGCGCCGTACAATAAATTTAAGTAATATTGTATGACTTTGTCGCCGCCTGAATTGGTAGATCAATTTCCTCTATTGAAAATCCACATCGAGTTCATTTAAAACTTTTAATATATGTCTGTATCTTTTTTAATTACACGCATTTTTCATTTCTACATGTATTACCGTTTAATAGAAAGAAAACACTTGATTTAGGCGCTTAAGTTCATTACCAAATGGCAAAATTTCGGACTGGTCCAAATTCAAAGATGTTGCAGACGACAATTTCAAGTGGATGGAATTTGAAATTTGTCGGTCATTTTGGGTAGAAAACATTGTGGGAAATGAAGAAATTGCTTGTCACAAGCAATTTCTTCATTTTCCGCAATGTTTTCCCATGGCATAATCTTGTGAGAAGTAAAAAAGAGTCATTGTGTGGTAATGGGTTAAATTCATTTTTGACCTGTTAAATGCGATGAACCTCAGAACGACCTATGACTGCTAGTAGGTTGTCCCTATGCATAAAGATATCTAGAACGATTCCCATCAATCCCATTTCGTTGCCAATTTCCACACATAGCAAAAATAGGTATTTACAATTTGATGAGGACTGCAACCGAAAGAAGCAACCTTACTAGAAACTGTAAATATTTCTACGATAACGAGAAAAACTAGTTATCTGTTTTTTATTCGTTTTTCTTTATACTTTTGACGTCGCGCTCAATGTTGGCGTACAATTGCGTAACCGACGTCATTTTGCAACGTCGCTACAGTAGGTACAAAGAAAGAGCGGAAAGCAACTGTTCTCGTGTTTTCACTCCGGTTTTGATTCTGTTTCGGTGCGTCACATGTATGCAATATAACTAAAGTTGAAAACGCTTACAGCATGCATTGCTAGTAGGCTATAAATATTGCTTCATTTTAATTTTTTTCACTATTTACGTCAGGATTCTACATTTTCCACCCTGTTCTTTCATGAAAAGGCCAAATAGTAGACGAAATTAAGTTGAAACGAAGAAAACCCGAAGTATTTAGAAATAGAAATGTATGGCGCATATTATAGCATGAAAACTATTGAGAGAAATTGAGCATTTTTATTGTCTTCGTTTTCTTCAATGTTTTCCATGAATAATATCTGCTACGGATTTCAAAATCATTATTGCTTTCTAATATTTTACTTTTGGTGTTCCTCATCCGCCATGACCATGTGGAGCTGATCGTATTAACATAGAACTTGATATTTCATATAAAAATTCGGAATGTTTTAATATACTTTCTATCATATTTATGTAGCAACAGATTTTTTATACGGCGTCGTTGACAAACGTCGCAGATTATTCACGCTTTTTTGCGAGTTTACCAACTGGGTTGTCCTTTTTTAAATAAATTTTCTTTTTATTTTGTATAAACAAGACATGTCATTTTTACAGACCGTGATTTTTATGTTATTAGCCTGCAATGTTTCTAAAGTTAACTTCATTTAGGTTGGTGTATGAACCGAAAATATCAAAAGCTAATTTCACCGAATAATTTCCTTCACTCCGCAAACCGCCGTTTTTACTCGTTTTTCCATGTCTGTACGTCGTACCATATCCCTAGCTTTATCCTTGTTTTACAGCATTGAGACTTGAAATTTTCTCAGGTATCTTATAGGATGACCTTCTTTAGGTAACTGAACTTTCAGAAATTTTGCTCGAGCAAGTTTTTTAAAAATAAACATTTTACGAAGATTTACTAGTATGATTTTACGGCACGCTACGAGGTTGCGTTCCTTAACCCTTTTTAGGAGAGAAAAATATCGTTTACATATATTGAGACTTATGAGATATTTTATCAGAGAGTTAATAATATGATAAAATTGCATCCGTGAAAAAATAAAAGATATCGAATGAAAGGTTATAAAGTTATGAGGAAATCCTACGGACTTTTTGTTTAGCCCTCGCGCGTAACGTTGGCGTAACGTTTTTTGGACACTGTGACATTTTCGCTAGATTTACAAAAGAACGTTTTTCTTCTCGGCAAACAATCAAATTTCTCAAAAATGCATATTTCCTTATTTACATATGTTTGTACTTTTATGTTGTTGTATTTATTTATAATTAAATGTTCTAATAAGACTTTTAATATCTCTTCAATTTTACATATTAAACTATTAAGTGTGTTTTTCGGCGTGTGTGACATTGTCGCTAGAATTAAAAAGTTAAATTTTTTACAAGTTTTAAAGTGCGAACCTCCACCAAAAATTATATCTTTCAAAACTACAAACAATGTACTTCAAACTCAGCAATCAAAATTTATACAATAAAAGACACGTTTTTCTGTTTTGTCGTAATATTTTAATGAATCCAAATCAAAAATCAGAATCTTGCCTTTTTATCTATACTAATTAATCGTGCATTATTTCAGTCCTTTGTGCCTTTTTTCTGTAAAACTTGTTTTGACTTATAGAAGAGATGACTTCACGGCAGTCCGTAAACGATTTGGCAAGAAAAGCGTTGATTTTGTCATTTTCAGAAACATTTTCACTCACGATTGTGTTAATTTGGTTACATCTTACCTTATCGTTTAGTGATGTTCGTGAACGTTTCGCATAAGATTAAAACTATTTTGAATCTTTAAACATATTTTTCGTTGGTAGCATTCACAAGGAAAACCATTGTCAAATCCAAAGATATAAATTTCTCAAAATTGCATTAATCCTATACATTCTGGTGGTAGTTTGAAAAGGAGCGGTATGGCGTTTTTTCGTTTGTACGTCAACATCGAGCGCGACGTCTTTTACGACTTTTCTTTATGTGTACGTCAAAGCCAGATCTTATTTTGGAAAATAGTTAATATGAAACAAAGATACACAAATGCAAACTATATTAAACCTCCATTATTTCTACTTCCAGAGGCTGACATAAGTATGGATCAGGATGGAAACACGACCAACCTCTACCCCTGTGATATGGAATGTGGCCCTCATAACCTTACCACAGCCACTAACGGGACCCCAGGAGTCGTGACCAACGAGATGCCTATCTACCAGATCTATCTTATCACATGCTATATCTTTATATGCTTCTGTGGACTCGTCGGAAACGCTTTAGTTATATACGTGGTCTGTAGATTCTCAAAGATGAAGACCGTCACCAATTTTTACATTCTCAACCTTGCCTTATCTGACGTGTTCTTTCTGCTTAGTTTGCCGTTTTTAGTTATGACAACTATAACAGAACACTGGATATTTGGTAGAGCCATGTGTAAAGTGTACCTTGTCATGTTTTCTATCAACTTTTTCACGAATGCGTTCACGCTCGCGGCTATGAGTGCAGACCGCTACACAGCCATTTGTCATCCAATTAAGGCGGTCAACTACAGAACAATAAAAGTGGCTATTTTTGTTTGCGTGTCCATCTGGATTATATCATTCCTAGTGATGCTGCCAGTCATCATGTACTCTACGACTGTACCAAACCAACTGGACCCCACCAGAGAAACGTGCACCATGGTCTGGCCTGAGGGACAACCAATCAGGACAGACAAAATGTTCACGTGGTACACATTCAGCCTTGGATTTATGTTGCCAGTCTTGTTTATATGTGTGTTTTACTCGGCCGTTATAATTAGACTTAAAACAATAGGACCAGTAAGTAAATCGAACAAACGTAAAAAGTCCAACAAAAAAGTAACACGCATGGTCATTGCTATGATATGTGTTTACATCATATGTTGGTTACCCTATTGGTGCTTTCAAGCTGCGTTATCATTCAAGAGCGACCAATCGCCGGTCAACACCTGGCAAATATACATGTTCAGTGCTTTTACAGTTCTTACATTTGCTAACAGCATGTTCAATCCAATCCTGTATGCCTTTATGAGCGACGTGTTCAAGAAGAGTCTGTTTTTAGCTTTTAATTGTAAAGGCTATCAGTCGACAGGAGTACAGGCACCTGACAACAGCCTCTGTGGAAGGTCAACGACTATGACGCGACGAAAGATGCTAGGACAAGAAACGTACGAATTTACGTCGGTGCCAGAAACAAAAGCTTGAATCATGTAAAATAAAAATCAACATCAACCAATGTTTTTACTTCGGAGAATAATTTGACACAAAAAACAATAGCAACAAATGTAGACAATTTCCGATGATTCCGTTTAAACGTGACCAATTTTCAAATGATTTGAAGGCGAGTATACGAAAAACCTTAGGATGTGGTAGATATTTTAGAAATGTTATCGAGATCAATCAAAGTTGCGTTTGTTCACCAACACCTTTTGTCGATCATTGTTCAAAAGATCCATGACGTTCAACAAATCCTGACATTCTCTTTAAATCTAATTCAAATCGATTAGTATTATTACATTTATAGGAGATCCTCTGTAGTTTTTTGCTGTTCTTGTGACACGTGCTTCCCGGCTGTGTTTATTGAATTGATCCTACCAACGTGCTACTTTACGATCCGTTAGTTCTTAATCAGTTATTGATTTTTATTTTGTAGGCCAGTCACTTTAGCCGAAAAATAGGCCAAACCCACCACTAATTCTAACAGAAATGAAACCAACATTTTTATAATCTACAACCATCTACTCATTCCAGAAAAAAAGTCCTCAAATGTTACTCGAGGGGAAATATGAAAAATATCGATCTAACGAAGAGACCCCTACAAGGCAAGCCAAAAGAATGTTTTCTCGTGTAGGCTTAGAAACCCATCTTTTAAAACCAAATATGTTATTGCGGATGAAACATATAATCGATAACGTAATATTAGGGGTTTATAAAGTTAAACAAACACAGACTTTGATGTTTTCTTTATTTCAATTAGACATGGAAAATGAATTTGCAGGTGAAATTACCCCACCCACTCTTTTACTAAGGTTAACTTATCAAATACATTTAAACAGACATCTGAACGTAAATATTAGACTTCCCATTCGAAAGCTGCTGCAGACGACAAAAACAATTTTCAAAAAGATCAGATTTGTGTACATTATAGCAAAGAAAATATTGATACAAAAGGATAAAAATCTGATTGTCAGCACTTTCACCCTAAGTAGTTTATTTTACGATTCGATTCTCTTCACAGACGTCAAATCAATGACTGCTTTTCATTACTGATTGATTTTTGCTATTTCGAAAGCCACCGGCCCATAATGCATATAGGGAATACTTTTATCCAGTTTACCGTGACGTAATTTCAGACAAACAATTATAGTATCTCGTAGGTGTTGTTATAAAATCTCGTAACTACGACTTGAATCAACGGTAAACCGAGTCTCTTTTTAGCACAAAATTCATTAATTTTCTATCACTTTGTAATGGATTTCGAGTCATAATGATAAATAATAATAAAATTATTTGTATGTTTTCAATTTATGTGTAATTCAAGGTTATGTAAGACAAAATAGTATATCTTTATGCATATTTGATGTTGTATATACCCCAAAGACAAAAACTGCTTTATTAGATATATTTTAGTGTTTGTGTGTTGTTGCGGATCTGGATAAGCGACCATTTTAATCTTTCAGACTACCGAATATGTAGATCGAATTGTGCCTCAGTGAATTCTGATTGACAATATAAAAGACGGTATAGGACACGAAAAAATAATATAGGTACAACGGGTATTGTGATCAGACAGTGCGTACACACAGCCTGATCTTTATCTAGATCTACAGTGTGTTTGTTTTTAATGTTATAAAGGCCTTTTTTCCAGATACATGTTCATATGGATGGCACTTATAAATTCAATCCATTTCAAAATCTTCATTAATTAAGAGCACATTAGTGCAGCTTACACCATCTATCGTGTTTCCTACCCACGTTTGGACTTGAAGATGGGCTCTAAAACTGTGGTAACTGCATAACCAGTTTTAGAATTTTGAAAGTTTTTAAGCATTTGAAATTGAATACCACCTAATGGCATAGCGGGTTACCCCGCTCATTTTGATTTGATAAATTTTCAAAACCAAAGCTTCGTTTAAGTGGATACTTTGCTTGCATATGGTCAACATGTTAGTGGTTAAGTGTATACTAGTAGAAAGGAAGAAATTCGGATTAGGTCACGGAAACGGCCTAATTGACACCATTCCTTTCAGACCGACACGAGTTAAAGAGATGCAAAAATATCAAAGTAACTGAAAGAATAAAACGCATAATGAAATAAGGAATTATCGAGAGAAAATGCGAAGATATCCATTATAATAATTTTCGTCCTTTATCTCGATATTTGACAAGAGCTTCGCAGAGCGGCGCATATGTGCGCCCGAGAGGGACTTGTCAGTAAAAGTGGCCATTCTATTCAATTCAAGGGCAGATAATTCAAACATGAGAAGTTATCCAACTTATGCTTCCACACCAGACACCATAGAGATTGATTGTGGCTAGTTTGATTGAATTCTGATTGAAACTGTAGGAGTTGCGACACGGGAAAATGGACACTTTAAAAAAGGGCATTTTTCCTTAAATTCAAGGGCAGATAATTCATAAACGAAAAAAGTAATCTTAATTCTGTAAGCAGTGTGTACAACTTGACACCATGGAGATTCACTGTGGCTAGTTTGATTGAATTCGGGTTGAATTTGTAGGAGTTGCGCACACGTGAAAATGGGCATTTTTGAGAAAATGGGCATTTATCCTTAAATTCAAGGGCAGATAATTCTAAAACGAAAACAGTTATCTAAATTCCGTAAGCAGTGTATACAACTAGAAACCATGGAAATTTATTGTGGCTAGTTTGATTAAATTCTGATCAAAACTGTGGGAGGACTCGCGCACGCAATACGCACACAATAAAATGGGCATTTTCTTTATTCAAGGGCAGGTAATTGAAGAACGAAAAGAGTTATCTGAATTCCGTAAGCGGTGTGCACAACTATACACCATGGAGATTCATTATGGCAAGTTTGATCAAATTCCGATCAAAACTGTAGGAGAAGTTGCGCACACAAGAAATCGCTAACGGACGGACGGACAGACGGACATACGGACGACCGAGCCATAACATAATACGACCCTTCGGGCGTATAATAATAAAAAAGGATGTGTGGACTTCAAACCAAGTGGTTTGGGCGAGTAAAGGATGATTTACTCGCAAATTGTGTAATTCCGATTTGAATAATCTATATCTGACAGATGTAATAATATTATAGACAAATTGAGCTTCCGTACTTTTAAAAGTCGATAGCAGAATAATTCTATTTAAAGCGAAATTATTTTTACTTATTCGTTATATTTATCATTTTACAATTTTAGTTATAATGAATACATTTTTCATTTTTCATATAAAATTCAATCAAATTAAAAATAATATGTGAAAAGTATAGTGTAAGAGAAGCACGTGGTACTCGAGAAAATGTATGGTGGTTAGGATGGACCAGTGTATTACGATCATATCAATGCATCTTTTAGCGTGATTTAACACCATTTCCCCCCAGATTTGCTCTGAGGACTTTTGATATGTTGATCATGATATAAAAGACTTTCGTTCAGTTACAAAGTTATTTCTGTTAGAATTAGTGGTACCCTAAATGCTAAAGTGACTGGCCTATTGATGAAATCGTTTTCTCAGAGTCGTAAAAATGTTTAAACTTAAAATGTAGATAGATATTTGTATAAACATAATGTAACATACTTATACCAAGATATCAGCTAAATATCATATTTTGTATATAAAATGTAAAGTGATGTCCAAAGGCTTGTAGAATAAACATAAGAAGGAACTAACATTTTTATTCTTATTACGTACGACCATGAATTATCCGTGTTGAATAAACACGGTTCTGCATGAAATAGATATAGAGAGTTGATTTTAGGTCATTAGAATCCTTGTGCAACTACAACCTATTACCCTGAGCTTTGATTTGTATTAAATGAAGTATTGATTCTAAACAATACAAATTACCATACAATAAGGTTCATCGTTACAATTATCTGTTTAGTATTCTATAAAATTCGATCATTGGTTTTTGTCAATCTGAGAACCAGGCCATGTGAGTTATGAAGACCGTAAACAAGATCTGAATTGATGCCTGAACCCAGGCAGATGATCATTAGAGATGGTCGTTTCTGAACCAATGTGTAATTAACGTGATAGCCCTCCAATATAGGCTGAACCGTTTTTTGTTTTGTTTTCACGTCATATAATTACTTAATTTCTTCCCAAAAGTAACGAAATATTAGACTTGTCAATTACACAGGACTGTTGACGTCAAAATATGATCTTACTACTAACAAATACTTGTATGAATGAACAAAGGAAACATTGTGGAAGAGGTTCATCTGAAACATAGTTCTATTCTCTCAATATTCTAAAGCATTCCCGTATAGAACTTCTACACTTGTGAGCATGGCAAGGATAAGGTTGTGTCGACAGAAACCTATTATTGTGAAGTCTACTTTAGACAATTCGTGATCTATAAATGTTCCCAATCTCAAGCGATAAACCTTACATGAATTTAATTTCGTTACTAATGAATCAAAACAAGTTTGTTTAAGTTTTGTTCCCCCACCGACTACTAGGATAATGCATGTACATGTACACAAACATTCTCTAATTTACTTAATGTCACCATTATTAGTGCATTTTATGTTTATATAAAAAGTCTCGTAGACTGCATTAAGGTTTGTCAACAGTTGCTCATCTAATAAAATGTAGTTAAAACATTATTTAGACTGGATTCCAGTCTGATCCTTTCCCCCGCTCTTACTCTCTTCGTTAAAGGGGGACGAGCTAGGCTGTCGAAAATGCAAATGACACAATGATTACAAACCAGAAATAACGTATGAAATTACCAACCTGAAGGGGTAGATCATTTATGTCCATCGTTAGCACTCCATGAGCTTTATTAAGTATTAAAATCCAAGTCAATTGATAACATGCTGGTCGTCCTTGTTTCTGTTTTGTAACGGCTACATATGCCCAACCTTCAAAGATCAATTACGTCAGAGATACGTCATCTGTGCTCAGCGATATTTAACACACCGTACAACCGGCTGCGTAGAAAGTCAGCGAAGACAGATTCGGCATCTGATGTCATGTACATGGTAGGTCAAAAGAATTTACTTTTATAAATAAACGAAAGGATCTTTGGTATTCTATAGTTGATAAATACGCGTATAAATGTTCAGTTCTTGTACAAAATAAACCTTTTCACGTATTCCTCGCAAATAAGGTCACAGTCATCGACACAGCCGGTTGTCCGGTGTGTTAATAACGCAGAGGTGTGTCTCGTTGACCTTGACCTTGTCTTGTTTTGAAGTAAAAATAGAATGTGTAAACACGCTTGTAAAGGATTGATCTATATAATAGCAAAGGAAAGGTGTTTTTCGCCGAGATGGAGGTTTTTATGCATTGCTAATTGTTTTTCCATGCACAAATATGAGTTCCCGAACAGTTTGGAAGCATATAAACATAGAATGAGCCCCTTTAATGCCAATATCAAAACGATCAGAAAAAGGGTGCCGTAACGGTAACGGGTATCGGTCTTTTAGGCCTCTATATTTTTTATTGACCAAATAGTTTTGACGATTTGACCCAGGCTTAGTTTATTAGACAACTAAAGACAATATATATAGTACTTGTACATGTACAAATTAACCCTTTCCCTAACAAGACCTGGTTTTGACGTCCCTGGTGGAATACTCTTGGGAAAACATTGCGACAAAAGAAGAAACTGCTGATGACCAGCAGTTTCTCCTTTTGCCTCAATATTTTATATGCTATAGTTTACACAAACTCTATCTTCTATCTTTATTAACATCTATTTTGTCATTTCTTGCAGTTTGTGAAGTGGATCACCCTAAAATTTTGGCGTTTGGTAAAGGGTTAATTGAAAGTGTAGATGCTTCTATGTAATGTAAACAGCACGACACACAACTCAACACATCCTTCCCGAAATTTGGTGCCCTTAAAGGGGTGTAGGCGATTTAAAAAAAGCTACGATAAAAGAGATAAATATCCCATGAATTAGTCAATCTGAATGGTACTTTTCTGTCTAGAAGACATTTAAATTACGTTTATGGGAAACTCTTTCTCGATATCAATGTAACAAGAGATGTTTGTAAAACATATATGCCCCCTCAAGGGCCTACATTTGATGTAGGTCAAAGTCCAAGGTCAAGTTAACAAGGTCCAAGGTCATGGTCAAATATGAAAGGTCTTGGTAGGAGGTGTCTATGTGTGAAATATTAAAGCTGTATATGTAAAAGTAAAATGAAACATAGGCCAGGTTAAAGTTTTTAAAAGTAGGCCAAATGCCAAGGTCAAGGTCAAATGTGAAAGGTCTTGGTTGGAGGTATCCATGTGTGAAATATCAAGGCTGTAGGTGTAAAAGGACATGATATATATGTCTGGTTTCAGTCTTTTTAAAAGTAGGTCAAACTCCAAGGTCAAGGTTGCAATATTCAAGGTCATGGTCAAATGTGAAAGGTCTTGGTAGGAGGTGTCTATGTGTGAAATATCAAGGCTGTAGGTGTAATAGGACATAAGATAAAGGCTAGGTTAGATATTTCTAAAAGTAGGTCAAACTCCAAGGTCAAGGTCCAAGGTCATGGTCAAAGTGAAATATCTTGGTTGGAAATGACCATGTGTGAAATATCAAGGCTGTATATGTAAAATGACATGAAATATAGGCCAGGTTAATGTATTATAAAGGTAGGTCAAACACCAAGGCCAAGGTCACAAGGTCCAAGGTCATGGTCAAATTTGAAAGGTCTTGGTCGTAGGTGTCCATGTGTCAAATATCAAGGCTGTATGTGTAAAAGGACATGATATATCGGCTAGGTTAAAGTTCTTTTTAAAGTAGGTCAAAGTCCAAGGTCAAGGTCACAAGGTCCAAGGTCATGTTCAAATGTGAAAGGTCTTGGTAAGATGTGTCCATGTGTGAAATACCAAGGTTGTATGTGTAATAGCACATAAGATATAGGCCCAGTTTATTTTTTTAAAAAGTAGGTCAAACTCCAAGGTCAAGGCCACATGGTCCAAGGTCATAGTCGTATGTGATAGGTCTAAGTCGGAGGTTTCCATGTGTCAAATATCAAGGCTGAATGTGTAAATGGACATGATATATCGGCCAGGTTAAAGTTTTTTTAAAAGTAGGTCAAACTCCAAGGTCAAGGTCACAAAGTCCAAGGTCATGGTCAATTGTGAAAGGTCTTGGTAAGATGTGTCCATGTGTGAAATATCAAGGCTGTATTTGTAAAAGGTCATGAGATATATGCCGGGTTTAATTTTTTTAAAGTAGGTCAAACTCCAAGGTCAAGGTCACAAGGTCCAAAGTCATGGTTAAATGTGAACGATGTTGATAGGAGGTATCTATGTGTGAGATATCAAGGATGTATGTGTAAAAGGACACGAGATATAGGCAAGGTTAAGAATTAAGTGTAAAAATCAACAAAGGGCAATAACTCCAAGCATTTGATTGGCAGAGTTACGGTTCTTGTGCACTGCACCTCTCCATAATGAAATCTATTCACCTGTAAAGTTTCATGATTCTACCTTACATATTTTTTGAGTTGTGCTCCGGACAAGAATCAAGTTATAAAATCAACAAAGGGCAATAACTCACAAAAGTTGATCGGCAGAGTTACGGTTCTTGTGCACTGCACCTCTCCATAATAAGATCTATCCACCTGTAAAGTTTCATGATTCTACCTTACATACTTTTTGGCCTTGAAGAGGCCAAATTTAGCATGTCATTTTTCTCAGGGCGTGCTGAATTTTTATCTTGTGAAAACGTTGAACGCAGATATATAGTGTTCTTGCGCGATGAAAAGTAAATCGGAACTGGACTAGATTTATACTACTTTATGCAGATTTTGTAAATTTCGACCCATGTACATTACAAAAGAAGTAAATACATACGTTGATAGCAGTAAAGGCATTTAAAATCGTAAAATATTTACAATCAAGAAATCGATTGCAACATAATATTATGCGCGGATCCATTCGCCTTCATATATAACCTACTCTATGTCACACGTTGTTCAACAAGTTCAGTGGTCGAGCGGTAATGGCGAAGTCTCAGAACTCTGGGGACCGACGTTCAACTCCAGCCATCAGCGTATAATTTTTATTTTTTTTTTACGAAATACTCGATGTGCAATAAATATCTTAGATCGTTCATTTGTATTTTACCTTACCTAAAACCTTTCCAAACAAAATTTTAGATTGTTCCAAATTAATTACGTAAAAGTGCAAACATAATTATTTGAAATAAATCTAGCTCGATTATCGGCCTGTCCGATCAGACCCGATGTGTCCGAAATAACCTGTCGTTGATGACTAATTTTGTTTTCCTCCTACCCGGTTTTATACGCTTAATACTTCTCATTAGGCCTACCGATGCCGGGGAAAAGGCTTAGAATTTTCTGATTGTGACATAAGATACAGTTTTTGTCTTCACCTATCTAAATAATGGCTGACGATCACTTAACTGTCCGAAAGTACCATACGTTCCTCTAATATTTAAAGAAACTCGTTCATTGCAAAATTTTCCGTAAATGTTCGTTTTCCCCCGCGAAAGAACTATTGGGTCCATAGAAATACCGGAACACCATGGAACGCATAGTAATTACCGGAACACACGGAACGCGTCAGTGATTACCGATACACACTTGAAATATTTGGTTTTCCAATACCGTAGGTAATAGTAACGATTTGTTATTCTTTAATCTGTTTTAAAAATTTGTTATTTATATATCTATGTATTTGTATGTGTTAGATAGTTATGTTTTAATAGGCAGATTTATGATTTAATAAGGTTCTAAATGATATATTGTGAAGATATATAGAAATAACATCACGATTTGTCGGCAATGCTTTAACTTCATTTAATAAATCGTTATTCAATCCATTACTTCATCTTGATTGTTTGAACAAGATATAAAATATGGAATTTACCATTATCTCACCCATTCCAAAATGTAAAAACTTTTGACTTGTCAAATTCCAAAGCTAATGCAGACGACATAATGGGCATTAATAAATTTGGAAATTGTGCTCAATATAGCACACACAAAAAAAAATACTGAGCAGAACGTACATTTTCTAATTATGCCGCATTGTTATCCAAAAAACATATTTTACCAGAGGTGTAAAGAAATATTACAAGATATACAGTTGATCTATTGTCAAGGTCATCTCCAATCTTTCTCTAGAAACAGGTATTGTCCCCAAAGATTAGAGAAGTAAAACAGTAGCACCCGTCTATAAAAAGCTGTCCAAAGTATAAATCCAGCAAGTATAGGCCAATCTCTTTAATCTGCAAAGCATCAACAATTATGGCGCGCATCCTGATAACAAACATCATGGGTCACTTTGATAAGAATAATCTACTTAGCCAGTACCAGCATGGCTTCAGAGCAAAACATACCTGTGAATCTCAATCGATTAGCCTTACCCAAGAAGCATACGACAATCTTGAAAATGGTCAACAAGCGGATATATACTTGAAATGGATTTTAGTAAGGCATTTGATTTGGAACCACCTCCCTATAGCCGTCTCAGATGCTACTACGCTCAGGGGCTCAGGGTCGCCCTACCACAGCATTCTGCGGCCCTACCCAGTAGCAAGTAACCGGTTGATGGGTGTACATAGTTTTAACTGTACCGTATAGACTTTTAGCTATACATAACCAATGGAAGAGGTGATTGTCTCATCCCATCGTAGGTCAAATATACATTCTATGAAGAACCCTGACCTAAACCGGAAGAAGAAGAAGGTTGATCACAGCAATTAAATATCCAAATTGAATAAGCTGGGTGTCCTTCCACTGATCTCAAGATGGATATAATCCTTCTAAAAGGATCGTTCTCAAAGAGTAGGTATTGATGATCACTCATCAACTACTCTACCAGTTCTCTTAGGCGTCCCTCAGGGTTCAGTGCTCTGTCCATGTCTTTTCTTAGTCTATATAAATGACCTACCAAACTGTATCCAATCCAAGACCAGACTATACTTGTCTGTAGAATCGGAAACTCAGGTGAGCGATATAGGGCCATCATGGCCCTCTTGTATATAATTAGTTTTGCTCGCATATTTTTATATAATGTCAAGATAATTTGCTATTGTGTTTCCATGATATTTCATGTTCTCTTATATGTTTTGACCTGCATGTTATAATTGAAATTTAACCAAAACATGTCTTTTTCAACATAAGAAAATGCCCACAAAGGGAAATTTAAAAAAAAAACTTCTAGCTTCAGCAGCAAAATAATAACAGATTTATTAACCCATTCCCACATAATGACTGTTTTTGACTCCCCTAGAGATAATGGGTTTGAAAAAAACATTGTGAAAAAATGTGAAATTATATTTAGTAATTACTTGAAATTGTCGTCTGCAACATCTTTGAATTTGGTCAAGTCTAAAATTTTGCCGTTTGGTAATGGAATGATAAAGGGTTTAAAGAACGACATGCACTTATTTTTTATATAATGTTCTGATAATATGCTATTGTGTTTCGATGATTTATTAATTGGTTTAAACATATTTTATTCAGAATAATATACATAAGTATACATTTACAATAACATAGATGAAAAGGATTGGAACGAAAGCTAGAAGCTTATAAAGTTCCTCTCCCGAATAGGGATTCCGTAATCAATTGTATACTGTTTAAAATACATATTCAATTTAAATTAGTGGATACATTATTCAAATTGAAGAATAAATGAAAGATGATGTAAAATCTTGGGATTATCCTAAGTAGGCAAAGGCTTGGAATGCAGAGAGCAGGGCAAAGACTGGCAGTGTTATCCTGTCATAAGTACATATTGTATTGTTTTTGTTGCAGACAATACTAGAAATTATAGTGAAAAGGAATCTACGCAAATCTGCCACTATCACGAATATATTCATGCACAGCATCAAAAAGACGTTCATTTTCATTCTGAGGTATATTTTGGTCTCCGTATAAAATGGTGTTGATGTTAACAACAGTCAACTCGTTAAGTACCCTGATCAAGTTACGCCTTATCTCATTGTAACGCGTGCATTCAAGAAAAAAGTGGTAATTTGACTCCACTTGTCCACACTCACATAAAGGAGAGTCGACAACATTTTTCAGAAAAAGATGTTGGCACAATGAGCTACAGTTATTCCTCAGGCGTGTATGTATAATTTGAAGTTTTCGTTGTCCATGAAAGAAGAGTTTATTAGGTATTGGTTTGTTTTTGCTAAGCAGATATTTAAACGAAGAAACGGATTCCGCATCTTTGAAATTTTGGGGTAACGAATTCCAAGAATTTATGACTGACGGTAAAAAAGAGTTCTGATAATGAGTAGTTCTACAAGCTATGCCAGTTAGATTTCCAGAGTTCCTAAAATTGTACCTAGTGCGATTTTCGACTGCGAGAGGGACGAGGGAGCATAGATAATTCGGTGTTAGGCCTTTAACCATTTTAAAAAATAATATGAGTTTATGTTTTCTCCTTCGATCCCTTAAAGATTCCCACCCAGTTTCTTTGTTAAGGTTTTCAATAGACACCAGTTTTGTACACCCAGTAACAATTCTAGCTGCTTCATTTTGCACCTTATCTAATTGAATTTTTTGTTGCTCATTTATGTTATCCCATATAACATCACCATACTCAATGATCGGCCTAATAAATGAAAAATAAATAGTCTGCAGCGATAGACGATCTAGTTTGAATTTCAGACCCCGCATAACGTTTATTCTGTTCCAGGCTTTTGTAATGAGAGTTTGAAAATGACATTCCCATGTACCATCAGAAGAAAAAGTAATGCCTAGGTGTTTATGTTGTTCAACTGATGGGATTGGGACGTTTTCCATCCGTAGAATAGGATGATCAGGCTTATTACGCTTTCGGGAAATGACTAAAGATTCAGATTTGGAAGGATTAAATTTTACTAGCCATTTATTAGCCCAGTCATTTACTTTGTTGATATCGGACTGTAGAGACTCACTCGCTTCATTAGGGTTTTGTACTATAATTGAGAGACTGGTGTCATCAGCAAAAAGGTTAATATTAGTTCCTATGTCGTTTACAATATCATTAATATAAACTAAAAATAAAAGAGGTCCCAAAATAGAGCCTTGAGGGACGCCAGCCTTGATTTCACACAAATGAGATGATCCTCCGGGTAATACTACTCTTTGGAATCTATCATTTAAATAGTTTTGCAAAAGAGATAACATGTTTCCTTGAATTCCAGCTGACTCAAGTTTAAAAATAAGACCTTTGTGCCACACCTTGTCAAAAGCTTTACTAATATCGAAGAAGACAGTGCGAATCTCAAGTCCATCATCAAGAGCTTTGCAAATATTATTATACAGGTAAGTTAACTGATTCACCGTGGAATCACCTGGTATAAACCCAGATTGCACTGGAGTTAAAAAGTTAGTATGGTGTAAATAATTATAAAGGTGTTTATACACTAATTTCTCAAATACCTTTTCGAGAGAATTTAAGAGGGAGACCGGTCTGTAATTAGACGGAAGTGAATTGTCGCCACTTTTGAATATTGGACAAACATAAGACATTTTCCATGATGATGGAAATACACATTTCTTGAGACAAAGATTAAAGAGATAAGAAAGAGGTGTAGCTATTTGGTCAGCTGTTTCACGAAGAACCCTATTATTTATTCCATCTGGTCCACATGCTTTACCTATCTTAAGGGTATTTAAAATATCTAAGACTTCATTTCGGGTTACCTCGATAGAATGTAAAGAGTCTCCAGTAAATTTAGGATAATCATCCGGCAAAGCATGAGCTGAATCATCAATAAACGATTGTTCGGCAAAGAAAGTATTTAAAACATCGGCCTTTTCGTCATCCTCAATGACAGTTATTCCTGTAACAGGGTCGAAAATTGGAGGAATGGATGTAGTTGAAGGGGTTGACATGAAACCTTTTAAGATTTTCCACCAGTCTCTTGAATTAAAATTACCAGATCTAAGTTTAGATGCTAGGCGGTCAATAAAATCTTGTTTTGCAGTTTTGATAAGAGATATGACTTCGTTCCTTAGTCTTTTAAATTTTACCCAGTGAAGCAAATTATTAGATTTTTTAGCTTTTCGATATGCCCTCTTTCTTTGTCGAATTTTATTCTTTATTAAGCTTGTAATCCATGGTGAATCATTAGGATTTATAATAACTGTTTTGCTCGGTATATATAGATTTGATTTTTCGATTAGTTGATTTGAAATATTGCGTGTGCAGATATCAGGATTATCATCATAAATATTGTTCCAATCAACTTCCATAAGACTTCTTCTGAAATTATCATAGTCACCACTGTCATAATTCCAAATTTTTCTTTTAATAGATTTACATTTTGGTTTGATAAAGTTGAAAACTCCGAAAATAGGACAATGGTAACGAACATTCGCATTGAGACAAGGTTCCCCTACCCCCGAAGTTAAAATTGAGTTAGTATTTTTTACGAAAAGGAAGTCAATGGTGGAGGATGAATTTTCAGTAAAATGAGTAGGTTCGTCAATACATTGTTTTAGACCAAACTGATTACAGATCCAATCAATCTTCCTGCGACTTGGACGACTTAATGTATCAAAATTAAAATCGCCCATGATAATGACATCATCTAATTGCAAATCCAAAGCGAGGCCGATAGAATCTTCCATTAGGGTATAATAAAATGCATCAGCATTTGGCGGTCTGTAAAACACACCATACAAAATAGTTTTACCATTAGGTAACTTGACTTGTAACCAGATACATTCTAGGCCAGCAAGTTCCAAATCATACCTGCGCTCGTAGTTAAGGCAATTTTTAACATACACAATAACCCCTCCGTATCGATTATTTGTCCGATCCTTTCGCTCCGGCTTATGAAAGCTAGGAAAGAGTAAATCTTCAGAAAGATTGTTTTGGTTTAGCCAGGTTTCAGAAAAAGATAATATATCAAAGCACGAGAATTCGGAAATGAGAATGTCTACTTTGTCATTGCACGCAAGACTTTGAACGTTATAATGGACAATTGATAAATGATTTGGTAAGTTTAGAAAACTATATAAATCGTTCGTGGAAGCGGATGACTGTGAACGAGGACCTGGATTCGGATGGATATCGCCGGATAGCATTAATTTGAGTAAAATAAAGAATAGTGTGGCAAAATTTCCAAAAGCAACATAAAATACAAAAACTATGCTAAAGCGTATGTTCCGCATGTGCGTATCGCTTATAACGGCAGACTTCTTCATGTGTGGGTAAAAACGTGGTGGTTTATTGAACTTAAGATTCCAGTAAATAGAGAAAGCATTTAGTATTAATGTATTTGCTGCAACAAAAAATAAAAGGCACAGAGTAAGCCTGGGTGGAAACGCGGGACGACGTGTCGCTGCAATACTTCTGAATCGTTTATTCATTAACCTATTCCACCAGATGGAAACAAATCAACAGCAGCAGGATCAACACGCGCTCCGAGTATCCCAACCCAAAGCCACCCCTCAATATTGGACGCACTATGACAACAAAACACAACCAGCCAAAACTCTGCACAAAAGATAACGGATAACCTTTGACATACATAATGATAATAACAAAATGAGTTTAGAACAAACGAAATTAACAACATGATTATATAAAAAGAAAACAAATGGTGTAATATCATATATAAAGGCGTTCTTAGATATAATTAGAAAAAGTATTTCATGAGCATTTGATCGGGGAAGAAGAAGAAGAAGAAGAAGAAGAAGAAGAAGAAGAAGAAGAAGAAGAAGAAGAAGAAGAAGAAGAAGAAGAAGAAGAAGAAGAAGAAGAAGAAGGAGGAGGAGGAGGAGGAGGAGGAGGAGGAGAAGAAGAAGAAGAAGAAGAGATGTGGTACGAAAGTATAATTATTGTAGTAGACAAGGGAAATAAATCGCTATGTATAGCTGCCATTTATCTCCCTTTTAAACTACACTAATATTTTGTTCAAATAAAATTTTGTCACTGTTTTTATTCGTATTGGTAAGGGTATACCATGGCTGTTTTGTCAATAAAGTTGACAAGAGACTCAAAACAAGTTCCGATATTTCGACAACATACTCAAAATTCAACATCATAAGAGAAACCGTCATTTTGGTGATTGCGCAGGAAAACGACATAGCACTAGATTTACTCTTTCCCAAACGGCAAGATAGAATACATTATAATAGAGTGTAGAAAACATTAAGGCAAAAGAAAAAAATGCTGGTTATCAGCATTTTCTTTTTCTGCTCCAATGCTCCTTGCAAAAAAACATAATAATAAGTTAAAAGGTTACATTAAAGTAATCAATCAATCAGTGTTGTTCCTACAATATCTTTTATCAAATTTCGTATATTCTCACAATGTTTCATTACGAGACGATAGTTATATATTGACTCGTTTTACTCAGAATAAGTGTTGCATGTCATGGAAGAGACACAAACTTCTAGTAGAGAATTGAACAGAGTGCACAAACATTACAAGAAAAGAAGAATCGCAGGTTTCTGAATTTTCTTCCCATTCACAATCATGTTTGTATAAGAATTTCATATTCAAAACGTTGCAATAAAGGAAGAAATTAAGTTATCTACATTTTCCTATCGTCTATTTTTCTAGTAAAGATATTTCTAAGAATCATACACATTTTTGAACAAGGACTAGTGAAAGAGTGTATTATATTAAAATAGTTTTGACATGGTTGAAACAAATAACATCGAGCTTGCAACTGTACACATCATTTACGTTAATCAGTTCAATAATCTGGGTTAACGCCCTTGTACCATGTATATTTAAAACATCACACAGACGGACAGTACATTTATCAACATTCTGCCCTCCCATGCGCTGTCCCAAACATTAAGTTTCCTTTAATCTGAAAGTTTTAATTAATGATCAGTCCATAAAAACTGGTACTTAGACGCATGTATATTCAAACAATAGCAATGAATTTTGTGCTAAAAGCAGACGAAATTTAGTTATTTCTCATAGACCCTGGTGTTGTTATAAAATCCCGGAACCACCGCTTCAATCAAGCTGTAGTTGCGGGGCCTTAGAACCACAATGACGAAATACGTTTGTTTGTCTGAATACTGTATATAAACATGTTCGATGAACAGGGACAAATAGCAATATTTCATGGGCTTTAAAATGCATACAAACACTGTGAACTCGCCATTTGGAAATTGAAACAATTACATATATGGAAAAGAATTTGTGTCAATCAATCGAAAAAAATCAAAACATAGCAGTTTGAGGAAAACAAAGAGTTACCAAAAATATACATATTAAATGAATTCGGAAGCATTGGGGAAAAGAGAAAAAACTTATTGCAAGATCTTTCTCCATTTCCCTCATTGTTTCCCGATAGATAAATTCACTTTGGTATTTGATATTACAATATTTACATAGACAGAATTGAATATTTCACGGTCTTTCGGCGAAAACCACGCAACAACAGCTTGTTTTAAGCTGCAGTTGCGAGGTTTTCGCAGAAAAGCAGCGATACACAAATCCGATAACATGTATTCATAATTGATCTAATAGTTTTTCACATGCCTGGATGTAATGAATAAATAGCTTCCAGTTGTCTCATGGTCTCAATTCTGTGGAATTTGTCACTTTTGTCTTTCACAATAATCACACCGTCCGAGGTCCATACACCATTAATTAGATCATCTTTTTGAAGTTTTCTTGCTATTATTTATTAATTAGGGGGCAGGGCCCAAATTATTCATGGTCTTAAGACCGCTTTTGGTCGCAGATTTATTGTTAACACAATTTGGACAGGAATTGATCATGCAATAAATAAAAAGGATAGATCTGCAATCGAAATCCTTCTTACCTGATCCTTGATAATTTGGCCCCCATGATTCTAGTGGTCATCCAGTACAGATGATTTCTGTTCATTTTACTTTTGTTTCATACCATACAGATGATTTCTGTTCATTTTACTTTTGTTTTATACCAAAAATCTGCATGTGTTCAAATTTGTTCGAAACTTCTTCAAAAGAAAATAAAAGATTAAAATGTTACTCTTGTTATTTTTCGTACACTTTCCAGGCCTTCAGCACTTTCAGCGCTTTGATTATTGCTGAAGTTGAAGAATATTTAAACTTTCTCATACCAATAATCTGCATGTGTTCAAATTCTTCAAGGCCTTCAGCGCTTTCAGCGCTTTGATTGAGTTATGCACCGGACAATAATCAAGTTTGAAAATCAACAAAGGGCAATAACCCAAAAAATATGATCAGCAGAGTTACGGTTCTTGTGCACTGCACCTCTCCATAATGAGATCTATCCACCTGTAAAGTTTCATGATTCTACCAAACATAGTTTTTGAGTTATGCTCCGGACAAGAATCAAGTTATAAAATCAACAAAGGGCAATAACTCAAAAAATTTGATCAGCAGAGTTACGGTTCTTGTGCACTGCACCTCTCCATAATGAGATCTATCCACCTGTAAAGTTTCATGATTGTACCTTACATACTTTTTGAGTTATGCTCCGGACAAGAATCAAAATATAAAATCAACAAAGGGCAATAACTCAAAAAATTTGATCGGCAGAGTTACGGTTCTTGTGCACTGCACCTCTCCATAATGAGATCTATCCACCTATGAAGTTTCATGACTCTACCTTTAATACTTTTCGAGTTATGCTCCGGACAAGGTCTGGTCTACGGACAGACCGACCGACATACGGACCGACCGACCGACCGACCGACCGACCTTCCGACCGACCGACACTTGCAAAACAATATACCCCCATTTTCTTCGAAAGGGGGCATAAAAATGATTAAAGTGCCTTTCCTTTTCTTCCCTACATAATTCGATGCGCCACATCGGGGTTTAATTCCACCGTGCAAACTCTGACGGCCTCGGATTGTTCTGATGTCTGAAAAACATAGCATGAGTCTCCACTGCAACTAAAAACGAAACTGCTGAAAGTCAAGGTTTTCTTTGACCCAGCTCTCCCAGCTTCAATACAATTGCCTTGAAATTGGAAAAGCTTAAAACTCCGTCGCGAGAATGCCTTAATTAATCAGTCGGTTTTCTTTCAATTAAAACAAGCAGTTCTTGAAATTATAACGAATTTTTAGTGACATTTACTAGCGTCATTTATAATTTTAACATTAATGAGGTTTTATTCATTCAATGAAGTGACAGTAATTACGTTTTTAACAGATTATTAACGAAATCCATGAATTCCATATTTTGGGGGAAATTACGCTGATGATTTACGACACAATCATTGTTTGAATTAAGCGAATCAGTAAATCCACAACGTCACTTTCTCGTGGTTCTAAAACAACGAAGAACCATTTAGAATAAAAAAGAGCTGTACAAAAAGTGACATGTGTCTTTATAGTTTAAAGATTCCATTTTGAAACGAGTACTGTCGGAAACGATATTGATACGTTCTTTAGCGAACATTATTTGAAATATAGAAATGATCAATATTATAATATGTTTTAATGATATGTCTTCTAAAGAACATTTTGCTATGGTTTTCTAAAACAAGAGCTTCGCAAAGCGGCGCATATACGCCCGAGAGGGGCTTGTCAGTAAAGTTGGCCATTTTTTCGATTCAAGGGCAGATAATTCAAACATGAAAAGTTATCAAAATTTTGTTTGCACAACAAGACACCATAAAGATTCATGGTGTCTAGTTTGATTAAATTCTGGTTGAAACTATAGGAGTTGCACACAGGAGAAAATGGACATTTTTGAGAAAATGGGCATTTTTTCTTAAATTCAAGGGCAGATAATTCAAGAACGAAAACGGTTATCTAAATTCCGTAAGCGGTGTGCACAACTAGACACCATGGAGATTCACTGTGGCAAGTTTGATCAAATTCTGATCAAAACTGTAGGAGGAGTTGCGCACACAAGAAATAGGGCATTTTTTTTAATTCAAGGACAGATAATTCAAGAACGAAAAGAGTTAATTAAATTCCGTAAGCGGGGTGCACAGCTAGACACCACGGAGATTCATTGTGGCAAGTTTTATCGAATTCCGATCAAAACTGTAGGAGGAGTTGCACACACAAGAAATTGCTAACGGACGGACAGACGGACGGACGGACGGACAGACGAGCGGGATCATAACATAATACGACCCTTCGGGCGTATAAATAAAGGCCAAACTAGCCTTTTTCTTGTTTTCTTATTTTCTTGTATCATCTTCTCTCAATGACCATCATAATAACGGCCGAGAAAAATAAAACAAACACGAAAAAGGAGGTTCTTCGCGTGTTATTGTATTTATTCCTGACATTTATTGTGTCCAACATACTTAAGGCGTTCCTCTTATATATTTGCTCTCAGAACACTTTAGCGAATAATTAAGCATGGAAGGAAAAGTACATACATGTATAGCTAAGAAATGCCACTAAACGCTTTTTCAAACAACACATGTTTTGGCATGTATCTTCAAGGATGCTTGGGACATTATTCAGGCTAAAGAAGAAATATTTTTTCATCATTTTTCTCTATAGTTTCTGTGATTTACTTTACACGAATTTGTTAATCATCAACATGAATTGAGCTGTCTGCAGCAAATTCCTGATTGGTAAAGTCCAGATGTTAACACACGTAACCACAGAAGAGAGATAGTTTTGGTATAATACTGATCGAAACATTGCTCCAGAGAACGATAGACTTTAATATTTCATTACGTGGTAAGAGAAGAGTTTAAGGACATAATTGAAAACTAATAGACAAGCAATATAAATTCACCAAGACATTAACCCTTTCCTAAACGACAATTTTCAATTTTGTTTCAGTTTAAAAGATGTTGCATACATCAAATTGGACAGAATTAAAGTGACATTTCAGAATTTTTTGTCATAAATATTACTTTTATTTTTATCTGAAAGAGCATATTTCCTTATGAAAACTCTGAAAATTTCAAGCCAAAATATTGCACCGTTTACGAGAAATTTATATTTTTGTGTTAAAATTGAACAAATTGTTGTGGACAACAGTTCGGATTTATATGCAATTTATCGATTATGTGTCAACTTTAAATGCGTGTATCTCGCTTACTGGCAACAATTTAAAAAATCAAAGTGCTGAGAGCACTGTAATTGGACGTCTCTGATTGATTGAGCGGGATTGTACATGAACGAAAGATATTATTTTATTCATTCTTCTGTGTTTAATTCTATAAGATCGGTTTCGGAAAAACGAAATCGGCCTTAATACCAGAAAACCCTTTTCAGGCTTCAAATTGATTTGCTTGCCGTTTCAAGACAACTGATTTGTCTCTATGAATAATCACTATTAATTTGATTACCAAATTCAATTAAGGCCATGCGATTAGCATTTTTGTCTTCTTGTTTCGGTTTACTATGAGTATTGTCGTCAGTTATACTTTTCATTGATTTTATAAAGTACGCTACAAAGCAATTTATTCAAAATGTAAGCCAACACGCTACATAAATGAAAGCCGCGATAGCTCACTTAGCAGAGCACTCACCTTGTACTCTTTACACATGTTATATCCGAAAGGCCCTGGGTTCGAATTCTACTCAGACATTGTTCTTTTTAATCATCTTTTTTATACGCCGCCGGAGGTGGACGTATATTGGCGTCATCTTCTCCGTCCATCCGTCCGTCCGTCCGTACGTCCGTCCACTTTTCTTGTCAACGCAACTCCTCCTAAGTTTCTGGCTGGATCTTCTTGAAACTTGGTCAATGTTATCACCTCAATTAGTAGATGTGCATGAAGGAAGGATTTTATGGTTCATTGATTTTTTTCTAGAGTTATGCCCCCTTAAAACTTAGTCTCTTGGGCTGATTGAAATTGCAGCCTTGTCAACACAACTTCTTCTAAGATTCTGACTGGATCCTTATGAAACTTGGTGGATGTTATTACCTTAATTGGTAGATGTGCATGAAGTATGGATTTTATGGTTCATTGATTTTTGCCTGAGTTATGCCCCCTTCAATCTTAGTCTCTAGGGCTTAATGATATTTCAGTCTCGTGAACGCAATTCCTTCCAGGTTTTTGACTGGATATTTATAAAAACCTTTTTGTGAACACAACTTTTTACAGGTTTTTGTGTGAATATCTATAAATCCTTGTCAATGTCATTGTTTTTTGTCTCAAGTTTTATAAGTGGCGGCGTATATTGTGACCATGGCACTCTTGTTCGACTTCTATCTCCACCATCGTTGGCGAAAAAACGACCGCTATGATTTAGAATCGATCTTAACACAAATTCAACGAAATAAAGTAATGAAACGCCGATCATTTACATACAATTCCGCTCAATCAATGAGAGGCGTCTAAATATAGTGCTCCAAGCACTTTGATTTTTATTCCTGTTTAGAGTAAAAAAAGAAAAAAAAACACGGTAGCAGTTTTCCTGGTTGTGGTTACAAAACAAATTCAATACATACTTTTCCTGAAACAAAATACCAGATGAATTGGAGCACCTAACCATGGATTCCTCATACAAGTACTACCGCAGCATCCTTACATCTACAGATGTGCATAAAAAGAAGAAATTGGGAACGTGCCGTCGGGAAAATAGCAGTGGAGTACAATAAGCAATTTAAATCTTCATATCATTATCAACGAAAATTTGAGAATAGCAATGTCCCTATCTGTACACATATTCATACGATCATCCAGGTACCATCTGTTGCAGACCCATTGCTTCATCTTCTTAGCTCAATACACGTAAACGGGTCACTTAAACGAAATAAATACAGATCGCTGTCACTTAGTCTTATACTAGTAATAATCATTGTTGTCATGATCATCGAACAGTATGTGAATAGGTCATGATACTGTCAAATATCAGTGATACAGATGCTGGAGAAAAAAAACTCGTAAGAGCAACTATTTTTTTGAATAGGTGGATTTCACTAGTGTCTCATCTGAGGCTGTTCAGATGGAACCCCGTTTTGTCATCGAGTCGAACCCGAGTTGCGAAATGAACTCACTCCCCGATAATCAATTTCAAAACCCTTGTTCCAAAGTACGTCTCGTCGAAACCCCGTTCCTTTAAATATGTCAAAGACTTAAACAACAATGATCAAAGAAAAGGAACCTATCATACACAATACGTGCATTAAATTGGGTAATCATTCTAAAATGTGTGTTTTCAGTAAACACATCAAGAAAAACAAACGTTTTAACAAACGTTTTACAGAAGAAATAATCCGAACTGGTTTTGAACCAACGGCGTTCCAAATTTCAAACTGAAAAAAGGTTGCGAGGTTAATCTTTTCCCGTTTGAGCTATCGCTGCTGCTGATAATATAGGGTGTCTGTTTACATTATAACCATAGTGTATGCATGTATCGCTTTCTAAAGATCTTACCCTTTACACAATAAATATTACGAAAGTCAAAAAACTACAAGAAAATGATTAAATCGAAAAAAGATCGTAAAGTTGGTTAAGACGTGGCATGAATTGAATCGGCCAATGAATCTTATAGTATTTGTTAGAGAACACACAGAAAGTAGGAAAAGATACGACAGTTTTCCTGTATGGTCGCAAAATCTATTTTGAATTTTGGTCAACTGGCAATTGAGTCTGAGAAAGGGTTTTTTGGTAATGAAAACCCATTTCGCCTGTCCAAAAGTGGTTATAAGAATTGTACGTCCTTTCGGACGTCCAATTAAAAACTAATAGTATTTATACTCATTAGAATACCCAATCTTGGCATCAAGGCATACTTTAAAAAATTGAAATCGGAATGAAATGTCCCTTTAAAGAAATGATTTTTGTACAATATAACACAGAAAATATTTAGGCAAAAGGAGACACTGCTTGTTATCAGCAGTTTCTTCTTTTGCCTCAATGTTTTCTGTTTCAACTAGCCATTTCTATTGGGGGAAGTCAAAACCAGGTTATGTTTGGGAAAGGGTTAAGGAACAGCTAATAGAATCCAATTTATTTTTTCCATAACGCTTTTTGTCATATCAAACTAGGATGGATAACATACGTATAATGAAGCTATATATTCCCACACTTATGCTCTCTGCTAATATACTATGAACTATATCTGTATCAGTAGAATTATGTTGTTTGCAGTGGTGTACAATATAATGGTATTTAAACTGTCCCATATACACATTAACAAACTCCTAACAGGGACATTTATCTCGTGCTTTGTAAACCCTGCAAGCACTGATGAAGTTTGATAACAAACATAAAGCCATTCATTAAACACAAAATATTCTCATTTATTCAATATTGCCTGTACATTCCGGCTTCTGATAGAACGCTTTATTCGTTATCCGGAGTGAAAATGGATGAGCTGAGATTTCATCATTATTACGTCATCGGATGACAGATTCTTTCTGTCCTAATATGGAGATATCTGGCTGGATAATGCCAACCTAATGCCGTATATAACAACCTAAATGTTTATCAAAGTTTCCTTTGAAACAGACGCAAGACCAAATACGTATTTTTGAAGGAGGTACTGTGTACTGCAAGATAAATGTCACTGGCGTAGCTAGCCGAAATTAAAGTGTACGCAAACGCATGCCTAATGTATCAGGGGAGGATTGATGACGGGCTCCATACTGCTGGGGTGGTCTTGCGGGCATCTCACAGAATTTTTTTGAAAATTTGATGTAGATGCTTACGAAATACAAACCAAAAGCCCACCTGGAGCTACGAATGACCATGATCATTCGTGACTCCTGGTGGGTATTTGGTATGTCTTTTAATGACGATTCAGGTGTTTATTTCAAAGGAAGCAAAAACAAATCCACATTTTTGTGATGTGTACGCAATTACGTTTTTTTTTACCTACGAGTTGCTACGCCTATGAATGTCTCCCATTAGTCAAAACAGGTTGGCCAATTCAATAACATGGACTTTCTACGTAGAAAAGCCGATTAGAAGAAGCAGTATAAATGGTTAAGGTCATAAGATTGTCGATAAGTCATTTCTAATGTCTCTAATGTTCATTATCCTTTTGGGCTTCTTCTTGTTAGAAGATTTTAGAATATCATTTATTTCAAATATTTATTTCAAAGCAATTTATCAAAGACTATTTACATTACTAAAGGATCTAGAATTCTTGTCGACAACCTATTTGTCCCGATAAATGACGTACCTTGGGTACCTATGCTGTACGCATACCCTTAAATAATAAACAGTCTGTATACACTGGAGGTAAACTCGGCCAAAGCGAGGGTTGTTTTTCGCTACAACAAGGTATAGATTTTTTGCGTTTAAATGTGAGTTGAAAGATCAGGTTTTCTTATGAAAATGAATTTGTTCTAAAAATAGGCTTGGTTTACCGTTTTATATTGACAAAACGTCGGTGTTGTTATCAAATCTCGTATTGTTGAACCGAAGTTATTATACGTTCAAAGTTAAGAGAGAATTGATACAAATATTTTGGTTTATTTTAGGGTTGAACAGGAATCAGTGTGTATAAATTGTTACTATAAATAGTCAAATATACATCCTGCATCCCCTCTTTTCCGTTATCGGCCTAGTCGCTCATTAGTAAAAGATTTTGAATCGATTATACCGTGCACTGTGAATATTTATAAACGAACGTAATCGGCCAATTCCGTAAGCCAATATGAGATTTTCCGTGTACTTATATAGTTAAGTATCCTATTGTTCTAACGTTCCAATAGCTCAGATGGTAAAAGAGTAGTTCGCATTGTGCGCAATAACCTCTGTCGTATAGGTTCGAACCCTAACATATCCTTATACTTTTTATAATATTTTTTTTAAAATCATATTTAAATGTTTGATATTCCCGAGATAATCCTGATGGAGTAAGTAAGCTAATCTTGTACTGCGCGATACTTTTTACATATACGAATTTACCCGTGTTCAGTTTTTACATAGCATTTTTACATAATTATACTAATGATATTATAATAAGAATATCAAGATAAAAAATAAATAGACTACTATAAAACAAAAAAAATATACAAAAACAGGGTTTCCATCCCAATGAAAAAATAAGATTGCAAACCAAATAAATTGCTAAATATGATTATAATATAACATATGATTAAATGTCTAAAAAATAGGTAGTTGTCGGCATTCGAACCCACGACTGCATTTTCAAGTAGTACGAGAGTCAGGTGCCTTAACCTCTCGGCCAATACACTGTTATTGAAACACGGTATTAGCATTTATAAAAATCTCTAAGCCAAGATATATAAACATGTTATGGAAACAAAATAAGTTCGGATCATCGACATTCTGCAACCCGATTGGTCAATATCCTTCCGAATACTAATGAGCGCAAGGTAACTTTGGGTCAACAATAACTGCAATAGTCCCAGCCGAAAAAGACAGTGACGTAGGCTGATGTTTACTGATGCAAAACCAATCAATTCGTCTGATTTGCACCGTTACAAATACGAACTTAGTTGATTGGTTGTCAAGTAGTAAACATTAGCCCACGTCACTGTCAATTTCGGCCGGTACTATTGCACGGCTTTATCGAAGCCGTGGTTCCGAGATTTTATAACAACACCGACGGAATACATTGTTCGCGAAAAAACGTCCTCCGCTTTGACCGAGTTCACCACCTGTGGTATACAGCGTCATTTGTAGATAATTACGTGTTTTCATACACAAATTGAAATAGAACAAAATGTCTTAGCTTTCTAGAAGTAAATTTATTACTTGTAGATCTAACGTCTTACTATGCTTACATGTAATTCATTTTGAACTGTTTAAAGGGACATAACAATTAATGTTCTTAAAGTATGTCTTGATGCCAAGATTGGTTATTCTTATGCGTATAAATTATTTAAGTTTTTTTTAACTTGTTGGTTATAAGCGAAAAATACGCATTTAAAGTTGAGACAGAAATGACAAATACCATATAAATCTGATCTGTTGTCCACATCAATTTATTTAATTCTAACACATACATATACATTTCCTGTATATGGTGTAATATTTTGCTTGAGATTTTCAGAATTTCCGTAGAAAAAGATAGTCATTCAGATAAAAATAAAAGTAAAAAATATGAAAAAAATATATGTGAAATGTCGCCATGGACAGTTGTACGTTGTTGATGACTACTCAAAGAATATGAATCAATTTCTGAACAAGATAAACACAATTTAGAATGTTTTTTTGTAAATGAGATAATGATAATAATATTTTTTACTCGCATGGTATACACAAATTGTAAATTGCAAAGTTATGAAAACATACAATGATGTATTGCAATTCATCATGAGTTCATATAACCAACACCCGAAATAAATGAGAAACATCTCACATCTTCTCGTAACACTAAAATCTGATTAAAACCAAACAAAATCTAAATTAATGATAAAACATTCATCTTTAAGCCTTCCCTATGCCAATTGTCTCGTTAAAGTTTCGTCTGGGTGCATTGTTTTGCAGTGTAATAAGTCTTTATTTTCTTGTAAATTGTTATTTTGAATTGCAGATTGTGACTGCACGCGATACTGCTACATACGACCGGTATGTAGACCTAACACGTACTCGTATATTGGCTAAATATGAAAACATCGATTAATCAGACGAAAAAATGTTTTCAAGTATTGAAAATAAGGACGTCACTGACATCAATCTGTGGTCACGAACTGGAACCGTGAACACATTAGACTTACATGTACAAGAACTAAGCAAAAGTGTTTCCCTGACATGAAAATACGTATTTTATGTGAGTTTCAAAAAGGATTTCCCCTTTTCTATATACAAAATGCTTCGTTTCACATGTTGCAACCATTAATTAATTTCGTGATACCATTTTCTTAATTGCGTATGAGAGTGGTATAGGCAGGAGTTTTCCATCTGTTTCATACCATTTGCTTTGTTGTCGCCTTTGTTTGTTTTGTAGAATTTGTGGGAGTTAAACATTTTTGTACTACACATATAAGATTGAGTAACGAATTGACTCCTCAATAAATGGAACCCTTAATGTTTTGGAAATCGACGAACAAAGCTAGAACATGTATTGTGTTGCAAAAATAACAAAATGTCAACTGTGGTAGAATGTATATGGCTTGACAGAATATAAAGGCTCATTGTTGATCTTTTGCTAGATTTTTTTTTTAGCCGACTTAAGGGGGGAATCTCCAGTTCACTATTTCTTTTCCTACTAATTTTCCTAATAATAGAATTTATCCATATTTTGTTTCTTGAAAGCATATCTTATTACCAATTAAAAAACGAAATAAAAATGGATGGTCATCGATCTTGTTGAATTTTATGGTCAATCGTATAACATACCCCGACAATGAAAAAAATTATGGCTCCTGGCAAAGGTCCTTTAAATGCTGAGTAATCATCTTTTAGTCCCGAAAATGGGTTTTAAGTAAAGACTTGCATTTAATAAGAACAGAAAATCCAAAATATGTGCTGTTATGAACGCGTAAATGTATAAATCAGCAAGATCACCTGTTCAGTTACGAGGGTTAATTGATAAGTAGTGAGCCTCACATAGAAAGGTTTGAATTGTAACTGTCAAACGATTTTTTTTTTCAACATAATCCCCTTCTTTGTCTATACACTTTTGCCGGTGATGTTTTAAGGCCTCGATGCCTTTTTTGTAGAACTCCTTATCCTGATCGTTCAGAAAGGCCTCCGCTGCATGTATGTCCTCATCATTGGACTGAAAGTGGACTGAAAGTGGGTACCAGCAATGGCTCTTTTTAACTGTGGAAACAGGTGAAAGTCTGGTCATTGATGCCAGCCATGGCAGATTTGTGAACAGGGGCATCGTTCTGGTGGACAAGTACACCTTTGTTTTCCACAGCGTTTGAGCTTGATGGTTTCTCTCAGTTGCCTTAAAAGTGATGAATAATACTGTCCATTAATTATTTGGCCCTTTTGTAGATAATCTACCATCAAGATGCTATCAGCATCCCAGAAAACCGAAGCCATAACCTTTCCTGCTGATGGGACAGCCTTTGCCTTTTATGTGCGGTTGAGCCCGGGTGCTTCCATTGTTTGGAATTTTGTTTAGACTTTGGGGTGAAGTGCTGAACCCAAGTTTATTCCATAGTCAAAAAGTTCTGCAGAAGGTTATCTGGGTCTGCCTCTAAAAGACTCAGATTAGCACGTGACAAAGTGCGCCTAGCGTGCTTCTGATCAACGTCCAGAAGCCTTGGTACCCAGCAGACAGAGAGTTTTTCATCTCAAGATTTTCCGTGAGAATGGAATGAACTCTTTCCTATAAAATACCAGTTTTACTGGCTATATATCTTTCTGTATCCCGCCTATTAGTCATAACAATATCATGGACTGTATTGACCATTGGAAGTTAGACCCCTTTTATACATATCACTGCTCTTTCAGCAACCTTGTCCATTTTGCAAAAGCCACTTGCCAGGTTTACTTTGGAGTGCTACCTCTTCAACATACATGTAACTGACCAAATGACACCAGTTTTCGGCTGCACACCTTTAAATAGCCAGAGAATACAGGGGCTGAAAATGGACATGCTTGCTTGACCCCTTCTATGAGAGGCTCACTACTTACCAATCAACCCTTGTAGGTCCCATTTAAAAGAAATTAATACTTGTGTCCTCATCACATATCAAATTTTGTACCAAAGAATATATTTGTTAACTGGCTGCAAGTACCATGCTTATGTACCAGAACAAGTATTGGCTTTGCGTATCATTTATGGAACATTTTATGTAAGTTTTTTGAGGAAATCGATTATTTATTTGTACGAAAACATCACTAAAACGGTCATAACATTCGTATATTTACATTAAATAGCCATATCATACATCACATTTTACCCTAACATTCATGTAACATTATTTAGTACCATAAGTGATGAAATTTCAACAATTGATAGAATTAAAGCAGCAATATAAAGCGTAGTTATTTGTTTAAAATTGTTTCAAATAACACCATAGAAATTTCGATGTCCGTTTATTAAAAAAATTGTCATATTGAGATGTGCTTCTGATCAACCATATTTCCATATCGTCAATTTCATTTCGGACCCCTATGTCACGTAGGGGGTCCAATGTTAAATGCATTATTTTTTCAATCACTCAGCTACGCTCTGCAAATGGTTCAAACGTTCAAATATCAAAAGTCAGACGGACATTGTTTAAATCTATCTCGTTAAATTAACCAATGACACCTACACCTACATTACAAGAAGAAACAATAACTATTTCAAAAGTGTTTCATCTTCACCATTTTCAAACTAAATGGGCTTCATGAGACAACAAGTGTCCACGAGAGACTTTTAATGTGTCTGGTACTTTACGATATGTCAAAAATTCAGAAAATAAGAGTTTTAAAAGGCTTCTATATCAAAGACGTTGAAATAAAACGGATCTGACTATGTGTTCCATACGTACATACCGTCGCTTTTCAACCAAAACTTCGTAATTGCAGCTTAAAACAAGTTGCAGTTACGAGGTTTCTGTAGAAAAGCATCAATATATTGTTTTTAATTCGAATACGTGTTCTTTATACTAATGGACGATTGAACGATATCACGGTCATTATGTTTGGGACTTTAAAGTAGTTTCATACCTGGTTTTCTGAGTTGTCCTTTCCTCTTCAATCTATTGAATATTTCCTTACTACTCTCTGGATATAAGTACCGAGTATAGCATGATCAGTCATGTACTTTCATCCTTTCGTGTTTTCACAATTCCCAGCTTCTGTGTAGGGGGTTCGAACATACGAACATTGGGGTTCGTTCCACAATAATTACACAATTTTGACATAAATTCTGCATGGATGTGAAATAATGGGGCTACAGAGAAGGGTTCATTCCAGAACCCCCTCTGTGTCCCTCATTGCTTGCTTACCAGGAAAAAACTTAAGTTGAAACTCCCAGACATGTTTTAGATTTGTAAAAAAATACGGGCGTGGTAGGGCGGGGGTTATCCAACTTACAGAAATCGTTCGATAATAATTTTGTAACTTTCTTTGCACTGAGACTTAAATGTATGAGAAGTAAAAATAGTTTCCTCTTAAAACTTGAAGATAGTACATGAAAACAACAATGTCGCTAGAAAATAAATGAGCTTGGATCTAGACAAAGGACATTTAAAGCATTTAAGACAATAGTGTGTCTAGATTAGCCAACAGGTAAGGTAATAAAGTAACTATAAGAGAACGATATGGATCGTTTTCCGCGAATGTACAGGATAATCTGGATCAAATGTTTGTATTAAATGCCATATACGGCCTTTAACCAGACCCCTGCTCAGCTATTTAGTATTTTGATGGCTGTAAAGCTTTTCCAGAGGAGAGTTTAATGTAATCTGATAAGGAACATAAAGTAATTTATTATACACAATACATTCCCATCAATCCAATTTTCCTGGTTTATTTGGAGTTCTAATAGAACGACTTATTTCGTTTATCTAGCATGGAAATTAATGTAGTTTTCTTTCCCTTGCACTCTATTTATTTGACTCAATATCTGACCGTGCATTTCTGTTGTATGTTTGCATTAGTTATGAATTTTCTTGAACTATGAGGAAGCTAATATAGCTAATAAACCAATATAATCTTTTTCAGTACTGCCTAAATTTTATAATAAATTAAGATGCTGCATTGAGTTATTTCTGTTTCGTTAAGTTTTACAATCACCGTCCGCTTGTCATAAGACATGAGGTTACTGTTTTGTGACGTTGGATTTATGCTTTGTTCTCATAAAGTCGTGCCCCTAAAACAATACAGACATGCTTTGTAAATTCAAACTTCTAGAAAGCATTATTTTTTCTCATAAGATGAACAAGCAATGAGTTGCCTTTTACCTGGCATTTTGTTTCATTCATTGAACCTGAAAAACGATCTATCCAGTCACATTTTCTGGGTCAGGGGTCAGCGATATTGTAAATTGACATGACCTCTTAAGGTCGTGCCCTCTGATTGGTTAATTGAATGTAGGTCAAAAAGAAGTTTCTACTTTATTAAAATCGAGCTAGAATTTAATGAAAATATATTTTAGATCATATAGGTAACTGTGGAATGATCTCGTCACATTTACAGCAAAGAAAAAGAAGAAAGAAAATTAACATGTGCTTTTCACTCCCGGGACGCCATTTTGTTTCTGTGGAGGCACACCACACAAGTTTTGGAATGTGTTGTACATGGTTATTACCCTACAATCTTTCTTGAACACATGCGAGGATTTAATTTATATGATATTGGATGTTTTGACAAAAAATTAATTTTCAATTCTGAAAAACAAAAATTAATTTAGCAGACACGGCTTTATGAGAAAGCACGGCCTTATGAGAACTAGCTATTGGAAGTAGTTTTACCTAGAGAATTAGCATGATCAGATTGCAAAAAAATGAAAAAAAAAAACCCCAAAAAACGAAAAAAAAAAAGAAAAATGGAATGAAATATAGAACTTTTATAATAGCCACTGTTGGATAAGTAACAGAACAACGAACCTAAAATAGGATAGCAATTGCCAAAATCAAGGGAAATCTGTGGAAAAAATCAAAACCGTTTTTCACGTTTTTCAAAACTATTTTCCTCGCTGTTTACATTTTGCTCAGATGTAATCACATAATTTTTTGTATAAAATACGATAAAAATCTAATACAGTAGTGATGTAGGTATGGTGAAAACTTAGGTAGAGTGATAGAGCAGTATGTGTGCTGTACCGGAGATCCGAGTTCGATCCTTGGTCTCGGCGATTCTTTTTCTTTTGTTTTTTTTCCTTTATTGTAATCATTTGTATTTTTACACAAAATGCACGCTGCCATCAGCCTAAAAAAGGAAATTTCGAATCTAATAGCCATTGATGGCGAAGTAAAAAGTATAGAAAAATATGCAGAAAGCTGGGTTCGAACTCGGGGCTCCAAAATTGATAACTGGCCGCTCTACCTATCTACCGAAATTTTCTTAGTGTTTACGTCACTAAGAATAAAAGAATAAAGAATATCATGTGTTTAATCCATATGCCATATGATCTTGCGCGAAGTGTAGAAGAAAGGAATATCCAAACGGCAGGAGATTTAGATCCAAGCCTATCTTTATCGCGGATCGAACAGAGCGATGGAAAGGTGAATGGATAGGCCTAATCGAAGCTGACACGAACCATGTTTCCAAAACACTGATCGATACATTAATAGTGTTCAGGTGAGAAGGCGCTTGGAGGTGTGTCTGAGAATGACATCATCAAAGTCCTGCGAAATACTTTTTCTATAAATAGAGGTAATTTGTGGAAAATCCCCTCTGGCGTTTCGTTTTAAAGGTGAATTTTATTGAATTGGACTACAATTGAGCTTGAAGGGCGTATTGTTTTAAAAATATTATTAATGAACCTGCGAATGACCACCAAATGGTTTTAAAGTTGATTATTCGAAGAAAATTCGAGATCTTTAAACGCTTTGAAAAACGAGAACAGAAAGGTGAAAATGTTGGAAATTTGCAGTTCGGAGTCCTGATTATGGATTAAACGAATAATAAAATGTCAAAGCAATAAAGCAAACGACAATGCATATAGTGGGGGAGCTTAAGTCCAAATAGTGGCAGAATACTTCACTTTGTCATACAAGCACCAAAGGATGAGTGTCAATAAGGCCCTCTCCGTGACCCAACCCGATTTTCTTCATTTTCGCCACACATGACCACTAACATATTGACCTTATGTAGGCAAAGTATCAATTTGAACGGAGCCTTGGTTTGGAAGATATATTAAATCAAAGTGGGTGGGGTAAGTCATCCACTATGCCATTAGATGGTAATCAATTTCTTATACAGTTTTACTTACAATTTATAACTTGAAAATTGCTGATGCAGTGAAATATATGTGTATTGTACTTTAAATACATGTAGTTGTTTATTCCATTGGATGCCATGTACAGGAGAAAAGGGGCATTAAACATGTTTATGAATTTTTAGGATTTTTGGATGGGCTAACTTTACGAAAAACCACAACAGACTTTTATTTCTTATTTCATTTGATTTATCTTTCTGGTGGTGAATGAAGATATATTACCGTAATTTGTAATATGAAAAATTTCAAAATAGCTTTTGTATTTTCTGGATTACTTGCCCTTGATTTCTTGATAAAAATACCAAAAATTATAAGAAGTACTATTTCATTTCTAAACCAAACATTTCTGTATAAATCACCATAAAATACCAATATGAGGATGAAATGAGCCTTGTGTACACAAAAACATCAGATAAAGAGGTTGTAATTGTTATCTTAACAGAGTGGGTGGGGTAATATACTCCAAAATTACGCATGAAACAGACAGGAATTTTTCATAGTCAGAATTGCTTGTATAGCATCATAAATGTGTGGTTACGTTGTTATTAGCTCATTGGAGCACAAAATGTTCAAGTTGAGCTATTTTAATCGCTTTTTGTTTGTTGTCTGTCTGTCTATCTGCCCATCTGTCTGTTCTTAATTTGGTCTTTACACTCTAGCATCCACAAATATAAGCCAATCTTGACCAAACTTTATCAAAACAAGTATAGTCATAAGTTCTTTAAGGAGTTCGATTATGGGCCGGATCAAACAAAAAGGTGCAGAGTTGTCTGCCTTTGCAGGTCAAAAATAGCTAGTTTTTACATTGTTTCTACTGTAGACTCTACATTTATTGTCCAATCAAGATGAAAATTAGTCACAATATTGAGTTCCATATGTGCTCGAATGACATTGATTTTCAGTCTGATACCATTTTCGACTTTGTTTTCACTCTAATTTTGTCTAATACAAGGGCGGATAACTTAGCAAGTCTTACCTTAATTGTGTTGAAATTCACACTTCTCCAAGTTCTTATAGTCACAAAGACTGTGTCAAAATTTCATTTTGATTTGTCTATATTTGTGGTTTTTAAGGATAAAACAAAGTCGAAAACGGCAATTTTGTCAATTTCAAGGACAGGCAACTCAAGCAAATTGTTGTCCGATTGTGCTGAAATTTGAACTCATTCAAGGTCCAATAGTGACCAACATTGTGTCAATGGTTTGTCTTGATTGGTCCGTATTTGTGTTTGTTAGAGCAAAAAAAGTTGAAAACAGCAATTTTTTTCAAATTCAAGGGCACATAACTTGCGATTTTCAGATTCGATCAGACTGAAATTCAAATACATTATAGCTCACATCGTAACCAACCTTGTTTCCAATTTTCATCTTGATTGGTTGATAAATGTAGTTGCTATGGTGGAAACAATGTCAAAATAAGCTATTTTTGACGTGCAAGGGCAGACAACTCTGGAGTTTTTATTTCAATCTGGCCCATATTCGAACTCCTAAGAGAACTAAGAGGACTATACTTGTTTTGATAAAGTTTGGTCAAGATTGGCTTATATTTGTGGATGCTAGAGTGTAAAGACCAAATTAAGAACAGACAGATGGGCAGATAGACAGACAGACAACAAACAAAAAGCGATTAAAATAGCTCAACTTGAACATTTTGTGCTCCAATGAGCTAATAACAACGTAACCACACATTTATGATGCTATACAAGCAATTCTGACTATGAAAAATTCCTGTCTGCTTCACGCCTAAATTTGGAGTTCATTACCCCACCCACCCTGCTAAGATAACAATTGCAACCTCTTTATCTGATGTTCTTGTGCCCATAAGGCTCATAATCGTCTTCCTGGTGGTATTTCATGGTGATTTATACAGAAATGTTTGGTTTAGAAACGAAATAGTAATTCTTATAATTTTTGGCATTTTTATCAAGAAATCAAGGGCAAGTAATCCAGAAAATACAAAAGCTATTTTGAAAATTTTCATATTACAAATTACAGTAATATATCTTCATTCACCACCAAAATGATAAATCAAATAAAATAAGAAATAAAAGCCTGTTGTGGTTTTTCGTAAAGTTAGCCCATCCAAAAATCCTAAAAATTCATAAACATGTTTAATGCCCCTTTTCTCCTGTACATGGCATCCAATGGAATAAACAACAACATGTATTTAAAGTTCAGTACACATATATTTCACTGCATTAGCAATTTTCAAGTTATAAATTGTAAGTAAAACTGTATAAGAAATTGATTACCATCTAATGGCATAGTGGTTGACTTACCCCACCCACTTTGATTTAATATATCTTCCAAACCAAGGCTCCGTTCAAGTTGATACTTTGCCTACATAAGGTCAATATGTTAGTGGTCATGTGTGGCGAAAATGAAGAAAATCGTGTTGGGTCACGGAAAGGGCCTTATTGACACTCATCCTTTGGCACAAATGTTCCTCAGAGTGTACTATTTTCAAAAAAATGGTATCCACGATGAAAAACTAATATGGCGGCCATTTTTCTAAGATGGCCGCCATCTCTAGAGGTAAAAAATCAGAAAAAATACTTCATTTCGAGATACAAGCACCAAATTTGGCACACATGTTCCCCAGAATATACTCTTTTCAAAACATATGGTATCCACCATGACAAACCAACATGGCTGCCAAATTTTGAGATGGCCGCCATCCCTATATTTAAAGAAAATCAAGAAAACCCTTCTTTTTGAAGATACAAGCACCAAGTTAAGCTCACATGTTCATAAAAGTATACTATTTTCAAAACTTATGGTATCCACCTTAAAAATTCAACATGGCTGCCATTTTCCAGAATGGCCGCCATCTTCATAGAAGAAAACAATCCGAAAAATCCTTATCTTTGAGATACAATCACCAAATTTGACACAGATGTTTCTTAGAGCGAACTGTTTTCAAAAAGGAAGATATCCATAGTGAAATCAGCTTTGTGGCCATTTCCAAAGATGGCCGCCATTTCTTTAACTCATCATATTGGAAAATGCTTCTTTTAGTGAAATAAGCACTAAATTTGGCACACATGTTCCTAAGAGTGTACCATTTTCAAAAATAATGGTATCCAATGTGAAAATCCAACAACATGGCTGTCATTTTCAAAGGTGGCTGCCATCTATATATGGATCTCAATATGGGTAAAAAACATGTTCGATGTAAAAAACAGATTTATTACACAAACGTTTTTTGTGGAGTAGATGTTCTTTGTAAAATATCTTATCATTAGTGAGGTATCGAAATTTGCTTCCATTTTTTCAAAATGGCTTCAGTATGTATATACATGTAGATAATTTAGTTTTCAATTCGCCTTACTTCAACATTCATTTTGACATTCATTACAACATATTTCTTCAAAAAATCATGTATAACCTGACTTTGATAACATTTGCAAAGCAGTTGTAACGTTTAGTTTGGGTTATGTCAGTTATGTTTTTTTTTTGCTGTTGGTTATGTTTGTGTTTTTAGAGGATTGTAACTAAATGTGTTACCATTTTGTTTTTGTGCAATGCGCATAAAAGTTTTTGCATGTTAATAGCACAGTCCTATTCATGGAATACTATCCTTGTAGGTGAAGATAAAACCGCTGACATTTCAATAGGCCTTCATGGTGGCCATTTCGATTATCATCTATACAATTATTAAACTATAATTCAATATAACCAAATTTATAGTGTTCAATCCTACATAAATTGTCATTGAAACATCAAGAAGTAATCTCTTAACAAGCTTTGCCATCGTAAAAAGTTTACTTCCCACCAAAATAGTTGTCTTAGTATGAAATTAGAGACATGGGTTCTTCATGGCCAATGACAAATCATAAACTACAAACTATGAAATACAAAATATAGATTGTTTCTGCAATATAAAGGAAGTAACTCATTCGTTCTACGTATTCTACGTATATCTCTATTCTGTACAAAGTATATAATGTTCTGAGAGGCCTTAAATACAGTTCTGAAAGAATAAACATCAAATGATGATAGAATAATATAGTTTTCCATATTTTTGAAATAGAAAATAAACAACAAACCCTGTTGTCAGTTCAATAGGGAATTAATAACTCTTAGCATTCTATGTAAAACAGTTTTGGGCCTTTTTAGATGTATTTGACAAATCTTTCGCTTTATAAAATGTGCACGCACAAAATATTCCTTACTGTATACTTTGATATATAGTCACATATAATTCGTAGAACATACATTCTTCAAAATGCATGGTATCGACCTGGAAAGTCAAAACACCTTGTTGATTTCAAATAAGTCCACCTTTACAAAAGTCAAAATAGTGGTCTTTGATTTTGTCATGCAAGCCCCCATTTCGCACAAATGTTTCTTAGATTATATTTTCTTCAAAATACCGTACATAGTATCTGCCATGAAACACTAACAAAGCTGCTGGCTTTATTTATATTAAATCGTCAATTACAAATTAAAGGTATGTTTTTTTTAAGGTTGTAGCAAAGTATTTCTTTAAAACACCATGGTGAAAATTTTGACCAAGACAATTTCACAAGAACAGCAATACTGCCAAAAATGTTTGGTTAACAGTGAATTCTAGTTAGTCCGTCAAATTTGGAAATTATTTTGTTATTGAGCACAAGAACAATTTTGCTATAAATTGACATACTTAGTCTTTATCACGTTATGACAAAAATATGGCTATGTAAGATATCATATTTCACAAGGAATAACTGATCCACAAAAACCTGAAAAAATGGTGCTTGTAACATAGGAAATTATTTTGACCCATATGTGATCTACAGAGATGGCAGTCATCTTGGAAAATGGCAGCCATAAGGTTGTTTTATCTTGGTGGAAACCATTATGTCTGAAAATGGTATACTCTGAGAAACATGAGTGCCAAATTTGGTGCTTATATCACAAAAAGAAATATTTTCCAATATTTTGAGTATAGAAATGGCGGCCATCTTAGGAAATGGCCACAAGGTTTATTTCACCTATGGATATCTTGCTTTTTGAAACAGTTCACTCTGAGAAACATCTGTGTCAAATTTGGTGATTGTATCTCAAAGATAAGGATTTTTCAGATTGTTTTCTTCTATGAAGATGGCGGCCATTCTGGAAAATGGCAGCCATGTTGGATTTTTAAGGTGGATACCATATGTTTTGAAAATAGTGTACTTTTATGAACATATGTGCTCAAATTTGTGCTTGTATCTTAAAAAAGAAGGATTATCTTGATTTTCTTTACATATAGGGATGGCGGCCATCTTAGAAATTACAGCCATGTTGATTTTCATGGTAGATACCATATGTTTTGAAAAGAATATATTCTGGGGAACATTTGTGCCAAATTTGGTGCTTGTATCTTGAAATGAAGTATTTTTTCTGATTTTTTACCTCTAGAGATGGCGGCCATCTCGGAAAAATGGCCGCCATATTGGTTTTTCATCGTGGATACCATTTGTTTTGAAAATAGTACACTCTGAGGAACATTTGTGCCAAATTTGGTGCTTGTATCACAAAGTGAAGTATTTTGGGATAAGCTCCCCCACTAATAAATCATCTTGAGTGTTATCCAAAAATAGCCCAAATAAAAAAATACCTCACTTGTTCTCGTAACGTTAAAAATCTGATAAAAACAAAACACAATCTTAATTGGTTCGTAAAACTTCCATCTTTAAGACTCCTCTAACAAGCTAAATGTCTCATTAAATTTCCGAATGACTGCATTGTATAGCTGTATAATACAGACTGTAGTTTGTTTTTACTGTACAATTTGCTGTCAGTTGTCCATTTGAAAGACAAAATTTGAAACGCATGTGCCAAATAGACGATTCGTAGGTCTCATTGAATACAAATGAGCCCGTATCTGGAAAAATTTCCTTTAATGCATTTAAGAATAGCAAAAATCCCGATCAGCCTATGCATACGCACAGTCTTATGTGGATCCATGTTTTTCTCTAATAGCTTCTTCCTGACCTACAGTAATTTTTTTTAGCATCGTGAATCCCTATTAGACTGCATTTAACCATAGGCTGATCTCGAAACTCAATCTCACTTTCTAAAATGCTATAACGGCCATTTTTTCCAGATCCTGGCTCAAATATTCCATAGATCGCTGATGAAGTATCATTAGATGAAGTAACAAAAGCAGATTGGTAAGAATACCCTATCCAGGGTGCAGTCATCAATATACAATTTGGTCAATAAGATAACGCATAAAAATCAATACCCGTTACATATTGCTGCACCCGTTTTTGATCGTGTTGATATTGACCGGAGAAAGTAAAGAAGGGAAAATGATCAGTCTGGAACCCAGTCTAAGAATAGCCTTGAACGTTGTTGAAATGTAATATTTTGTTTTTAATTCTATGCTCAAATTTCTTTACCTGGTTTTATAATTGACAAACGAATTCTACTTTATTTGTATCTTTCATAGCCTTCTTAATGATTAGAACAAAGACTAATTCCAAATTGACCGCATTGTAAATATCCACACATGTACATTATTACCAGCGGTAAACATGCATGTAAATTAAATGTTTTTCTTTTGAAATGGAGTCAAAATTGAATTTCATTTATAATTATCCATTTTCCTAATCAAGTTACATATCGTCGGTGTTATTGCAAACCTAATAACTCCAGCTTGATAAAGGTATGTTTGGAGAGCGGCCATGTGACTTGCAAATTTTGTGTTTATTCTGCGGCACCAAATACCCATGCTACAATTTTCATCAATTTTTTAAAGAAAAACATTCCTTTTTTGTGATGGTGAATTTCAAATGAAGTATTTTATTGTTCTAAATGTAAACATATGCCAGAAAATTTTAATATTTGTTTTGAAAATATAGATATTTTTGTCATAATTAGGCTAAAACAGAGTGGGTGGGTACGATAAAGTCAAATATCTTTTTTATTTGATTGGAAAGGTGTGCCGACTTTTTGTGTAAAAATAGCTCTTGGTATAATCTTCAAAATATCCAAAAACAAAAAATATTCATTGGGTAATTCTTTGGTGAATTGAAAAAAAGTTGCATTTTCACCTTTTTTTTCATTTTTTTAATGAAAGTGTGATTAGTGATACAACAAACGCCCACTCTGTCTGTTATGGTACAATCTGTCAAAAACATTTGAAAAAGAATATAAAAGCTTCACGATGCTTTATCACAGACTTCTGAATAAGCTGGAATAAACGAGTACAAGTGTTTACATGTATTTAACTCTTCTCCACTCGTTTTCACACACATGCTTTGCGAATTACCGACAGAAAAATACCAGCATTACCTAATTTTCTGACAATGATTTTAACGCCACGATATTCTAATTAAAGTCCTTAGGCCAGTTTAATAAAAAACATATTTTTGTCTTAAAAAGTGCGACTAAATGCTTGAAATAACAATCGCAATGTTTGGGTCTTGGCTGGTTGATGATGCACGATTCTTGTCCTTAAACAGAAAGCTTCAATGTTTTGGCGAACAGGGCCCTTCTTTTTGTAAAATTCATAATGACGCATGCAATTACCAACAATGAATAGGGAATGATTTTATTATAATCTTACCGTAATTTCGGACAAACAACAGTATTTCGTTGGTGTTGTTATAAAATCTCGCAACTACGGCTTGTTTTTAGATCATTTTAAACCCCTGATTCAGGGTTGTGGTAAATCAAACAATGCACTTATAATATTAGGACATTTTTTTCATTTCTAAGTCAGTTTAAGACTGCCATATATAGCGAATTGTCATTTTGTTGCCTCTTTGTTGTTTTTCCATTCGATATTTTGAATATATAGCCATATACAGAAATAAGGTCTAAATCATTTTACATGTACACGCTTTATTATATCCATATCTTTGTTCATTTCTGTATTAATTTCATAATCAAGTAAGCATATTTATATAGGAAATACCAGTCTTGCGTTCAGTTAATTTTAACGTTAGCCGCTACCGGATTTTTAGTAAACAGTCTTACTGAACGCTCTGCAGAATAAAATGGTACCCGTAGTAGATTTCGGGGGCGGTAACCAGCCCCGGGTCTTTCCGTAACCCTCCAGGATTTACCGAACGCAATCACCTAAAGCAGATTTTACATATAACATATTTATATTTCCATTTACAAAAATTCATTTATTGTAGTTACTGTAAGGCAGTACATAATCTATTTACAAATGAAACAAAAATTACATTCGTAAATCGGACCAGGTCGCCATTTAAGTCTGGGTTCTCTCCTTCATTCCGCAGTATAGACGGTAGGGAACCAGACTAGCCGCCATTTTTGTTCGCTTTCGCACACCACCTTCAAATTTGTGAGCCAAAAGTTGCCAACGTTAAAAGCTAACAGGTCGTTCAGTAGGAACATGTTACGAAACGTTAGCTCTTTGAGCGAACGTTTTGTCTTACTAAACGCAGGGCAGGTTATACGTGTAATAACTTTATCAAAAAGTCGTTAGAATTAAGAGCAAATGCAAACTTCACAGAATGCCAAAAGAGAAAAGCTGAAAATGCAGAAAGATCACCAGCAATTATTCTCTTTCCTATTGACTATCTAATCTTACACAATGAGAGGTCGTCAAAATCAGAACTTATTTGTGAAAGGGTCGAGAATTCTAGCCTCTATAACAGTGGTTCCTAAGACCAATGAAATGGAGAGACAAATTCTGTCTGATACTTTTTACACCCCTATAATCCAGGAAAACGAGATGGAGACAGTTTTAGGGTCGACGAAGAGAATTAACCTATTAGCAGACGGCAACAAAATTGGACCGTTCCAATTTCTAAGATTTTGCAGACGATGATATCAAGTAAGTGAAATTTCCTATTTTTGGCCTTTCTTGGGAGAAAACATTGTGGGGAAAGGAAGAAATTGCTTGTCAGAAGCAATTTCTTCATTTTTCACGATGTTTTCCAAAGCCTTAATATCTTCTGGGCGTCAAAAGTCGTCAATGTTTCGGGATGGGTTAAAGAATTAGATCTAGTTGAAATCAAGCCAGGTTTTCCGTCGTTTCTTAGATTAATATACATACTATATAATAGATATTACTATTCGTGCACTATTTATGCACGATGCTAACGAGGAATTATGAATTATACAAAACCTTACTATGGCACCTACCATACCCTGATCGAATTCCTTAACCAGGCTCGAGATAGTGGTCATCTAAATTTTGTGATTTTTTCGGAAATAAATAACAAGAACACGAATACAAAGATGTTTTATAATAAACAAACTTGTGGGAGTTCATTTATATCACCAAAGGAATGTCTGTCTCAAAAGATTCAAATATTTCTGTGACACATGGAAAATGCCAGTCATTCCCAAACTGTGTTACATTTCCATTCCAAATATAATCATAAGCATTGTTTTCGGTATAGAATTTTGAATTTTTTTTCTTCTTAAAACTTAATCTTGAAATCCAGCACGATGAATCATCTTATGTGAAGTGTTTTTACAAGTGTGTGTAATTTGATGCATTTCGTATGGCTAGAAAGTGGTGTTTTTCATTATCGGTCTTCTACCTTAATTACGTACATGTGTATCCATACGATTTACTCCAATAATTGTAATAATTGTCAAATGTTTCTGATATTTTACTGTTATCTTGAAAACAATAAAACACACATACTAGATCTAGTATGAAATTAAAAGAAGGACGTTATGCGGGGGTTTATTGATAAGTAGTGAGCCTCACATAGAAGGCGTGATTCTTTACTGTCAAACGATTTTATTTTCAACATAATCCCCCTCTTTGGCTATACACTTTTGCCAGCGATGTTTTAAGGACTCAATGCCACTTTTGTAGATCTCATTCTCCTGGTCGTTCGAAAAGGCCTCCAATGCATGTATGACGTCATCATTTGACTGAAAGTGGGTACTAGCAATAGCTCTTTTCAACTGTGGAAACAGGTGAAATTCTGATGGAGCAAGATCATGTAAATAAGGTGGGTGTTCTACTAGTTCAACCCCAAGGTCATTGATGGCAGCCATGGCAATGACAGATTTGTAAACAAGAGCATTGTCCTGTTGGAACAGTACACCTTTGCTGAGTTTTCCACGGCGTTTGAGCTTGATGGTTTTTCTCAGTTGCCTTAAAAGTGATGCATAATACTGTCCATTAATTGTTTGGCCCCTTTGTACACAATCTTCCATCAAGATGCCATCAGCATCCCAGAAAACCGAAACAATAACCTTTCCTGCTGATGAGACAGCCTTTGCCTTTTTGGGTGGGGTTGAGCCAGGGTGCTTCCATTGTTTGGACGGTTGTTTTCGTTTTAGACCCAAGTTTCATCCGTAGTCACAAACCTCTGCAGAAAGTTATCTGGGTCTGCCTCAAAAAGACTAAGATTAGCACGTGACAAAGTGCGCTTCTGGTCAACTGTCAGAAGCCTTGGTACCCAGCGGGCAGAGAGCTTTTTCATCTCAAGATTTTCCGTGAGAATGGAATGAACTCTCCTGTAAAATACCAGTTTAATTGGCTATATATCTCACTGTAACACACATGTCAGTTAGAACGATATCATGGGCTTTATTGACCATTTCTGGTGTTGCAACAGTGACAGACCATCCAGGGCAGACGTCGTCCTCAGGACTCTGCCTACCACGCTTGAACTCCCCTACCCATCTCTTTACTGTAGCATACGAAGGGGCAACATCCCCTAGTGTTGAAACCATATCTGCATAGATGGCCTTCGAAGTTAGACCCTTTTTATACAGATATTGGATCACTGCTCTTTCAGCAACTTTGTCTATTTTGCAAAAGACACTTGTCCGGTTTACTTTAGAGTGCTACCTTTTCAACATGATTGACCAAATGACACCAGTTTTTGGCTGCACACCCTTATATAGCCAGAGAATACAGTGGATGAAAATGACCATGTTTGCTTGACCTCTTCTATAAGAGGATCATTGCTTACCAATCAACCCTCGCATTTGTATAAAAACTGTGATTTTAAAAAGTGAGGCAATTAATTTAGACTATTTTAATTTGTCGAACATACTTACAGTTAAAATAAACTTAAGATATATTGTATGACTTAGTCGCTGCCTGAATTGGTAGATCATTCCTCTCTATCGTTCACATCGAGTTCATAATTATAGACCTTCTAATTAAGGTCAACTAAACGCATATTTCATTAATGAAAATTGGTCCTCATTAGAAAGTAAAACACTTTATTTTTGCGCTTAATTCATTTTTGACCTGTTTAATGCAAAGAACCTCACAACGACCTTCAATAAAAGAAATAACAATAACAATATGTCTATTTTTGTTTGCGTGTCCATCTGGATTATATCATTCCTAGTGACGTTGCCTGTCATCATGTATTCTACGACTGTACCAAACCAACTTGACCCAACCAGGGAAACATGTACCATGGTCTGGCCAGAGGGACAACCAATCAGGACAGACAAAATGTTCACGTGGTACACATTCAGCCTTGGATTTATGTTGCCAGTCTTGTATATATGTGTGTTTTACTCGACCGTTATAATTAGACTTAAAACAATAGGATCAGTTAGTAAATCAAACAGACGTAAAAAGTCGAACAAAAAATTAACACGCATGGTCATTGCTATAATATGTGTTTACATCATATTTTGGTTACCCTATTGGTGCTTTCAAGCTGCATTGTCATTCAAGAGCGACCAATCGCCGGTCAACACCTGGCAAATATACATGTTCAGTGCTTTTACAGTTCTTACATTTGCTAACAGCATGTTCAATCTAATTCTGTATGCCTTTATGAGCGACGTGTTCAAGAAGAGTCTGTTTTTAGAGGTAACGTCAAATACTCGTACCCCCTTGCGTAACACGTAACGTCAACGTTTTTGACAAACGCGATTTTATCATTGTTTGGGTGTATCAATAAGATTTCTTTGACATATATTGCAACAATATTGTTTTTCTACTTATTTCATATACTATGTAAATAAGAACTATACACACGTTTTACAGATGTTCCAATGTTAATTTTAATTTTGGATGTCATAACTAGTCAATAATTATTATTGTCTTCGGTTAAATCTTTTTAGAAAAATTCAGGAGAAAATAGAAATTCAATCATTTTAAGTAAGTTATAAAATGTCACATTTTTCATTTCTAGCCTCTCGTTATTTTTTAAAAGACAATCATGTTTTCTCTTTCTTTGAAAATGTTTTGTCTGCAACTTTTGTCCGATGTACGGAGCCGAGAGGTAGCGCGTCGGATTCACGATCAAGCGGTTCCGAGTTCAATCCCCGGTAGCTGAGGTTGTCCTTAGCTTCTCATTGGCCGACACATTTGGTGCGAGTACTGCTTGTGTGTTTCCTAGGAAGCATAATCGAGAGGAATTAAATAAGCGTCTAGCTTTCGTCCTTTTAGATCTATATATTAAGGATTTCATTTGATCTGACACTGACCTTGACTAAAAAATGTGTTCATATTTCGTATATAGCGTAAATCATAATACACACATAATTATAACAGGTACCCAAGAAAATATTACTGATTTGTTATTCTAAAAAAAGACATGCGTGTAATTTATGATAATAAAAGCTACAACTGTGCAATTTAAAATGAAATCTGTAATAAAAAATAAATATGTTAATATTATACTAACTATTGTCCGTTGTTTCCGTTTCTTATCACTTCATACTATTTCTTGTACATGTATTAATTTAGATTGGGCGTTTTTGTGATTCCGAACGGTTAAATTCAATAGAATTTCTCTTTCTTGTCTGTGTTTCCCATTTTTGCACAAGCATTAATTCTCTCACCAAGACAGTCCGTTTTACCCATTTTTAAAATCTTGCCGAATAAAAAGGAAACGATCGGTTTAGACTGACGTTAAGATGGTACCCGGCGTAATTTGTCTACGGGGACATTTTTGGTGACAAATTTTGAGAAAATATAGTGTTTTGATTTTTAGAGTTATCATCGCGTGTTATATATCAAATTAATCTACAGGAAAAACGTATTTTTAATTACAATGTGAATATCCACTAAATTTTTTAGAACAAAATTAAGAGCGTTGCAAATTATCAATTGCGTTGAAAAAGACGTCATTTTACACCACGGGGACATTTTAAGTGACAATTTTGATAACATTGTTCGGAACTTTACAATCAAAATACGGAAACAAAATTTGACAATATAAAACTTCGATAAAAACGTATTTTTAAAGTTATAAAATTTTGCATGTGCATGAAATTATGAATCGCCAAAAATTTCATATACATTTTTTCATGATCATGGGACATTTTTTGTGTTTTTCTTTTTTCATATTTCTAATTCATTTTTCCCGACATCTATAAAAAAAATTAAATCAAAACCACGGGTAATGACGTGACATAAGTTGAAAAGACGAATCAGGCTATTTTTCCCGCGATTTACGGAGAACGAATGTTACGCGGGACATCGAAATTTTAAACGTTTCATTTCTTTCATGTCGCTGTATTCACTGTGCCATTTACACAAAAACAAAAATTAATAACAAAAATATGTACCGTTTTCCATTAACTTTCGTTTGATATCTAACAATGACACCAAAATAGAACGGTAATTTTCTGTCAACAGTTTTAAAACGCAACTACATCACATTTTTGAAAGTGGCACGAGTATTTGACGTTACGTCTTAGCATTTAACTGTAAAGGCTATCAGTCGACTGGCGTGCAGGCACCTGATAACAGCCTCTGTGGACGGTCAACGACTATGACGCGACGAAAGATGCTAGGACAAGAAACGTACGAATTTACGTCGGTGCCAGAAACAAAAGCTTGCATTGTATTTTCTCACCTCGGGGAATCATGTGACACAAAAACAATAGCAATTATTGCAGAAAAGATTATGTTAATAGACGGCCGATTTTACAATGGTTTGAAGGGGAGGGGGCGGGGGAGACGCAAAAACGTTAAGGATTTTTTTCTTTGGTGTGATTGATTTGTTCGCCTTCATCTGTTGTTCAAAAGGTAAGGTCCGTCACATTCAACAAACTGTGACATTCTAACACACGCTCTACATCAAGTCAAATTCAAACAATTTCTTAAAATTTATTGAAGATCTTCTACGGTTTTGCTGTTGTTGTGTCGCGTGCTTCCCCGCCATATTTACTGAATTAATTCCACGAACGTCATTCCAATTTGCTACCTGGCGATCTTTTAGTTCTAAACGACTTTTGAAACATATTTACTCAAAACATTTTCTAAGAATTGCCAAAAGTTTGTTTGAACTTCAAATGTACATAGATATTTGTAAAAAAAATATAATACGTCATACATATATCAAGATATCTGCTTATATCATATTTTGTATATAAAATGTAATGTGATGTACCAATGCTTGTAGAATAAAAATATGATGGAACCATCAACCTTATTTTCATTAAGTACCAATGGAATTATCTGTGTTCAATGAACACGTGTCTGTACGAGAATATATCGTCGCTTTTCTTCGAAAACCTCGTAACTGCAGCTTGATTTAAGCTGTTGTTACGGAATTTTCTAGGAGAAACAATCATGTAGAGAGTTGTTCTTTGGCCTTCCGTTTTAACTAGTTGAAATAAATGAACGAATCCGTTTCCAAACAAATTATTATATTAGATAAAAAAATAAGAAATGCTAATAATCATTTTCATTCTTTTTTGTCGCAATACGCTCTGTGTTATTTTATACATACATATATAATATATGCACATTGTACATGCTTATGAACATCTATTTTGTCGCGTGGAACAGCTTCAATATAGGAATAGTCAAATTCAATGTCGTTTGGGAAAGGATTATTATCCCTTCCGCAAACAAGACCTAGTTTTGACGTCCCTTTAAGAAATGGCTTGGGGAAACGTTGAGACAAAAGAAGAAAATGCGGATGATCAGCATGTTCTTCTTTTTCCTCATTTCGTCGTTGCTGTATTGTCTATAATTATCAATAATGTACCGGTATTTGAAAGGATTAAAGAGTCAGGGGTCAAGCAATTGACACAAGAGTAGAATTGCCTCGCAGCGGTTCTCAACACAAGTACTTGTAATTCTATTTCACAAGATTTCCCTAGAAAAGAGGGTTACGACAATCTCCCGCTGCGGGCTTGTTTTTTTCTGTCTTGCTTAATTAAACTCGATTGAATGGAAGCGTATTTTCATCTCGATTTGTTTTCGGATCTAACGAATCATTATTTTCATTTCAATTGTTTTTCAACAGTACATCCGATTGCTATATACTTTTTTTTCAAATAAATCCCATTTGACTTGCCAAAACGGTTACTGTAACCAGACTCACGTTTGATTGCGACACTGCTTGAAAGCAATGGTTGTAAATGCGTTAAAGATGTCTAAATATACTAAGCACAACAATGTAGGGATAATGAGACTCAACCATAGAGAAAAATCTTAAGTTCATGGGTGAAAGTTGAAAATTTTCAAAATACTGATCTTTTCAGCTGGGGGCCGCAGGGCATCGCCCTGGCCAGGGGTCCTGGGGCCGGAGTCCCCCGGAAGCTCATGGAATATAGCTTTTTCAAACACATTTGGAAAGCATTTCTGGCACTTTACCTACATCTTTGATACAGGATTTTCATGTTGTTTAGCACTCCATTTCACACCATTTCAAATCACAATAAAACACTTTGTTACTTTTGTTCTTCATCCTTCAACAAATACATCTATAAATATATACTTTGTATCTACAATCATTTTCATTCCATGGTAAACTAATAAGTTACACTATAATAAAACTTCTTTTCTCCTAAAAGTAAATTCCAATTTGAATATTAAAGAAAACACTGTAACTTTCACTTCACAGTAACTTTTAACTTTTATCACTACTTTTACATAACTATTTCAATTTGATACGTTTCCATCTTCCTTGGTCCGGGGACGCATTTTTCCTTTTGTTTGCTTCTGCACTTTTCTTTGATAAAATTCTATTTTTCAGTTTTACTAATTTTGCCACCCTCTTTGTCTTTTCAATTCTTAAAAGATTTATTGAAGAGCTAAGTTTTTCTTCCTGCTTTTTCAAGGTTTCTTCCTTCTGTTTTATGAGAAATTCTTTGTAAGTTCCATAGACTTTGATACAATTTCTCTTCATATTGTTGGATACCTTCAATTTAGTGCTTGTTACTCCAGTTTTCCTAAGGTATGTTTTGATTATAGCTATGGCTTCATAATTCACAACTGTCATTTTTGTTCTGTCTTTCTCAACAATATCATCCATGATATTGAAGGAGCTTTCTACAAGAGGGCCACTAAATAATGTCAAAAGCGCTGCAACAAGTTTTTTCAAAAAAGGGTAACGGGGTTCGTTGAAGTTTTTCAACTGGAAAACCTTATTCCAGTATCCAGTGTCAATACTTTCCTCAACATTAAAGCTGTTGCTCAACTCTCTCACTTGTTTGTCGACATTGTATCGTGTAACTTCCGTGGCAAACTGTTCTTTATCTTCTGTAGAAAAAAGTGATGGGATCTTTTCCCCAAGTTTTTTCAGTGAATTCTCTGCTTGGGTATGGCCTGCCAAATCCGGGTCTAAAACTGATGTCAACCTGATCACTTCATTGTTGAGAGGCATCTGAAGTATTTTCTTAGCTGCCATTATGTAAGATGTTCTTAAGCTGCTATACAGGCTGCTAACCCAGGCACTGCATGCTTTGTCAACCCTTGCTCTGTTGAGGTCTGTGTACGCAAACCTCCCCACCGATAAATCCTTGTCTGGTTTTTGAATGGTCCTGTCTTCAACATCCAACTTCATCAACTGGCTAACTCGATCAGGGATGCACTCTGGCTTTATGAACATACCTAAAAGCTGCTTAGTTACATCTACCATTTTTCCATGGAGGGTGTGGATCACTGGTTTTTCTGTCTGGTAAACATTCCTAAGAGACCTTGGTAAATGTTCATTTTGAGGACTGTTTCTTGTCTGTGAAGGAATAAACTGTCCACAATGCGCAGTTTCCTTCCAGAGCTTGTAGTTGATTTTTGTTGTTTTTCTTGGGACAGTTGTAGTAGAACAATAGCTGCTTGGGCTTCATCAGAGACATTCATTTCTTTGAAGATCTTGCTAACAATGGGTCTGTAGTAGTAAAAAGAAAATATCATTAAACATTTATAATGCCAAATTTGTGTGTGCTTGCCTTTCATTCAAACCAAACATGATTTCATAATAATTGCATTCTGATGAACAGTCTGTCTGCATTATTAACAAGAGGGCCGTTGGCCCTAGGTCGCTCAACTGAGATGGGGTTTTATAACAGATCAGATTTCTTACAGGTAATGCAATAAAGGGTCAAAGATCATATGAACGCCGCTATGCGATTTCAAACCATAGAAAACCCACAAAACTACCTTAGTGCAATATCATATGTAACTCAAATATGAAGTTTCATCCAATTCGGCTATGTGGTTATGGAGAAATTGCTTTGGACAGATGGATTTAAAATAAAACATACAGACTGACAAACAAACAGAAATTTACAAATCGACCTAGATCTATGACCTTGAACCTACCTTAATATATATTTCAAATAGAACATCTACTTATGATAAAGAACACATTTACCCATACATTTTTTTAAATCCATGCATAAATGTAGATGCTATGCCCCTGATAAGCAGATTTTTACAAAGTCCCCTTTATCTGTGACAAGGTTTCATATTGAAAAGCAAAGAAAAGTACCTCTAAGCAATATCATAAGCAATGCAAATATTAAGTTTTGTCAAATTTGGCTCTGCGGTTATTGAGAAATTGCATCGGACAGATTTCGTGTAATTTCTCTTTTTCTGTTGCCATGGCAACCAGTGTTGGTTTTTTTTCTTATAAATTGCAATTCTGTTAGCAATTTTTTTAATGTGACCTCCTAAGGAATATTTCTGCTTAGTTTGGTGGAAATTAGCCTGTTAGTTAAGGAGGAGATATCGTTCAATTATGTTATTGAGATTTGGTGGAAAATCTCCTTTTCTGTTGCCATGGCTACCAGAGCTTATAAAGGATTTCAATTCTTTTAGCAATTTTTAAAAGGAACCTCCTCAGAAATATTTCTGCCAAGTTTGGTTGAAATTGGCCAAGTAGTTTAGGAGGAGATGTTGTTCAAAGAAATTATTGAGAATTAGTCAAATTTCTCCTTTTCTGGTGCCATGGAACCCCAGAGTTTTTAGTCAATTTCAATTTTTTTAGCAATTCTTAAAGAGGACCTCCTAAGGAATATTTTTGCTAAGTTTAGTTGAAATTGGCTTGTTAGTTTAGGAGGAGATGTCGTTCAAAGATAGTATTGAGATTCATTCAAATTTCTCCTTTTCAGTTGCCATGGCAACCAGAGTTTTTTATGGATTTCATTTTTTTATGCAATTCTGAAAGGGGGTCACCTAATGAACATTCCTGCCAAGTTTGGTTGAAATTGGCCCAGTAGTTTAGGAGGAGATGTCATTCAAAAATAGTATTTAGATTCAGTCAAATTTCTCCTTTTCTGTTGCCATGGCAACAAGAGTTTTTTATGGATTTCAATTTTTTAGCATTTCTGAAAGGGGTCACCTAAGAAACATTCCTGTCAAGTTTGGTTGAAATTGGCCCAGTAGTTAAGGAGGAGATGTCGTTCAAAGATAGTATTGAGATTCAGTCAAATTTCTCCTTTTCTGTTGCCATGGCAACCAGAGTTTTTTATGGATATCAATTCTTTAGCAATTCTAAAAGGGGGTCACCTAAGGAACATTCCTGTCAAGTTTGGTTGAAATTGGCCCAGTAGTTTAGGAGGAGATGTCATTCAAAGATAGTATTGAGATTTAGTCAAATTTCTCCTTTTCTGTTGCCATAGCAACCAGAGTTTTTCATGGATTTCAATTCTTTTAGCAATTCTAAAAGGGTGTCACCTAAGGAACATTCCTGTCAAGTTTGGTTGAAATTGGCTAAGTAGTTTAGGAGGAGATGTCATTTAAAGAAATTGTTGACGGACGACGCACGACGCACGGACGCCGGACAAAAGGTGATCACAATAGCTCACTTGAGCACCTTGTGCTCAGGTGAGCTAAAAATCATTTGATGTAAAATAACTCATTTAGACCCCTAAGTTCTGAATTGAAAACAAATAAAACTTTGTTGCTAAAACATTTACCAAATTCCAAGAAATCAAGTTGATAAAATATTGATAACACATCAATCTAACAATAACACTTAAATTGTAATTAACAAACAAAAGCTATGAATAATCTAAATTGTTTAAGAATACATAGAGAGTTTGGATTAGATGTATACAGAAGAGACCAGTAAGAGAGTTACAACATTTATGCAAATAAATAACCATTTCCCAAAGCATAAAATTCTTTACAGGGTCAATTTGAAAAGAATTGCAGACAACAAAATAATAAATGTCAAAAGTAAAAAATAATCATATCATTTAGCACAGAAAATACCAAGGAAAGAGAGAAATTGATAATTATCAGACTCAGCAATTCTTTCTTTTCCCTCCTTGCTCCAAAAATATCAATTTTCTACTAGAGAAACCAAAACCAGATTTGTTTGAGATATGGTTAATATTTATTAAATTGCCTACAATGCCAGCACCAAGCACTTGCTTTCTTACCTTTACCATCTCAAATCTGTCTTAAAGAATACAAATACTACCTATGATTAGTATTTAGGCAAATTATAATATTTCAATAATTTCTTAAAATGTTTATTATTTAAAAATGGAAAGTATAACCCATTACCAGACAGTAAAATTTTAGAATGATCCAAATTCAAAGATGATGCAGATGACAAGTGAATGCAATTTTATCTTTTTATTCCTTTTGGTAGAAAACATTTACAAATCCTGTATCTTGTGGAGCATCAAAAGGAGTCAATGTGCGGGAATGGGATCATAGAATGATAAATTAATTGATTGAGAATTTACTTTAAAGCAGCAGATTTGTTTGAAAATGAAGAAGATTGAAACATATCTTTTAAACTTGTAAATAAATTTCACCAACCTGTATTTCCTTTTTTTCTTCTTCTGATAGGAAGCTGTAATAATATACAGTCAGTGGATTTAACAGCTCAACCACCCTGGCAGTGACATCCAGCATTTGGAGGAACCTACTTGAAATAGGCCGAATCAGGTGTTTCACAGAGGATAAACCGACTAGGTTTTGTAGCTCCATGAAAATGTGTCTCACTTTTGGGGACTCCTCAATATCGTAGAATAGATCAGAGCACAGTGGTTGAATAGAATTGTCAAAATTATTGAGCAGCACTTTCGCAACATTGTTCAGCATATGGACACTGTCTCCACTAACATCGAGTAAATTCTTGTTTTCCTCTCGGACTAAAGCCTCCACTCCACCACGTACACCCCTCATAGTGCTGCAATCGTCCATCAATATGCTGACAACCTGTTCCCATTTTACACCATACTCTTCCAGTATACTTTCAATGGACTGCAGAATGTCTTTTGCAGTGGACAAGTTTTGTTTCCTAGTACCAAGATGACGAAGTTGAACTTTACCCTCCTCATCATCAAAATATTGTGTAAGCACATTCAATATCTTGTCATTGTTATTGTTCGTTGCCTCATCTAAGTTGAGAGAGATCATTTTTCCAACCAATTTCTGTTTTAATTCATCTTTGATAGCCCTGTTTGGAAGCTGATATATTTTTGGGGGAGAACTATTATTACTTTTGCTTGATGTGAAAATATTGTGTAGTCACAGGTCGTTAATTTCATAACATAGGCATATAAACTAGAGAGGGGTCAGCATTGAAAAATCACAAATGGGTCAAAGTTGTAGATCTACATACACATGCAATTTCCGCATTTCTGAATGAAATCTGAACAGTAAATATTCGCAAACAAGTCCTTCACTGTGAAATGATGGTTCAGCGTTGTCGTCTAATTGACCGCCAACACTGGTAGATCGCAGGAAAGCTCGATCTTGCCGTTGCCGAAACTAATGTTGCGTTGAAGTTTGTTGTGTCACAAAGCTTATACATAAGGGTTACAATGACAAGGCAACCGATCGACGCGTTATTCCGTTCTTGCTATCATAGAGGTTTTAGGTTCACTGAAAAATACACGACATCAACAAACCGGGATCTTTCAGGACAACTTTAAGCACGCAGACATCCAAATACATGTACAGTAAAATTGAATCTCACGAAACAAGGATTTGGACCCTACAAGTCATAACAATATAGACACCAAATGTATGCATTAATGCGATTTTTGAAACAGACGGTACTGCTACATACGCTCGAGTAAAAACCAGTCTGTAGTAGTGCGACCGATAAACTTTTGAATTTTTGTTCTTTAAGATGTTGAGGAAGAAATTCATGGAAGAAATTCAAGTAAATTGTGAAAAGTTCGTGGTAAAATATAAACCCAATTCCGATATCCCTATATTGTTGTGCCTAGTATAATAACAGAATATGCTGGTACATAATAGTTCGTCCATTAAACAGACACTTTAACATAATTGTACAATTTGCGTTATACGTATTGTCCAGCAAGGTTAACCCGGGACAACTTAATTTTCGTGTGCAAAGTCCGTTAGTTGAGCGTCTTAACAAAACAAAGCCGAAGTGGGGTCATTACATATGCAGATGTCCCGGGTTAATCTTGCTGGACAATACATGTATGATTATTTTGTCGTCCGCTATATATCAACACAAACTTCGTTACTGCAGGTTGTTTTAAGCTACAGGTTTTTGTTGAAAAGTAGCGATATTTTTATAAGCCTCGTTATTTTGTTGTATTCGATCACGCGTTCTCTGAAATATCTCATAAGAAATATGATACACGTTCTCAATGGTTACGTTTAGTCCAATAAGATAGTTTTCGAAAATTGTTCGGCGAATCTATCAAGTTTTTAGAAAAAAAAACTAAATAAAAGTCAGCACAGCCTAACAGTCAAAGCATTTCTCGGTGATTCCCCGCCCATTCTTTTACTTACATCCCTTAACTATGAGCATGGCGTGCAAGAACCGCCCCTCTTGGGCGTTAAAGGCGGAAATCGTTTGTAAAATAATTGTATACAACTTATTGACTCTGTGTATCATTTGTCATATTTTTTGAATACTCGAAATATGCATGATCTGCCAAAACATTTTAAATCCAAGAGCAAAATTGATAGACAGTAAAGAATAAAGTAAGACTAAGCGCAAACTGGTTGTATTATTTGCTTCCTGTCAAAGCAATAGCCATTTGACAAACGCATGACATGTTCCAATACTAAACAAGATCGCGTGCTCCTAAATCTTACATTACGTACAACATTATCGAATTACTACAAGACCTTTTGAACATAACTAACTTGATTTCATGCCCTGATTTCTGTTGACATCAATAAAATGCGAGACATTATTTCGTACCAATATACATTTCCCCCAACATAAAACACCGTAACCACGAAACAGATATGTATTATCATCAGACTATGCGTATGGATAGGCTGATCTGAATCTATATCGGTCTCAAATGCCATATGGGAACAATTTCTATCCGGCTGTGATAGCTCTATATTTAAAGACCGATACAGTAGACAATACAGATCGAAGCTGTAATTTTGATCACTGACCACATTTCGATGTCCGTTCCTTTCCAATAGGCATTTTGAGGGATTTACAGACGACATACTAGTAATAAATGTTGTAGAAACAATGAAATGCTATATTACTTAGAGAAATATTCACAAAAAGAAGAAAATGCAGATAACCAACTTTCTTTGTCTTGTCTATTTGGGAAATGAATAAAGAAAAAGGAATAAACTGCCAAAATAAAAGACGTATTTTCTTTTAGAAGTAACACGCAGCATAGCCAAGGACTCGTTGACCTTCTTCATTGGTCATTCGATATGCATGTATCTTTTTATTTTGTTCAGGACTTTCTAGAACGATGGAACCATAAATGTATTCTAAGGCCGTATCATATGTTTGAAAAAGAAACCTTTCTGAAATTCTGTCTTTTCTTATTAACATGAAGCCATAGCACAATGATTACATTATATTATATGTTATGTGTCCTCCTCAAAACATCGTTGCTATAGCTTGTGTTTATTTGTACTTACGAGGTTTTGGAAGAAAATCAAATATATGTCTTCTCTTACCAATGTCAACTTACACTCATTTACGACTTATGTAAAAGACCGATCGGTATTTAGTCCAATCGAGGTATTATGGCACAGGTAAACAGAAATAACCCATCTGCGTATAGTCCGGTCATATTAAAGGGTTATGGTAACAGATGGTCTAATTGCAAAAAATGATTTTTTTTAAAAAAAAATATGCAAAACTTTTGTGTCGGCCACCTCAGAATGGTCAATAATATGCGATTCAGACAGAGATTGAGCCGAAATTATAAGAGAGATAGCCGAATTTAGGGAGAATCCAAACCAAAATTCAACCCCGTCTCAGATGCGGTTGAATTTATTTTTTAACTGTCACGCATGCGTATACAGCGCGGACCAAGATTCAAACGAGACGGAGAGTCATGCTTGAATTTCAATATGACGTCATCATGTATGTTGCGACGTCATTTAAGAAAGTCGCAGGTCCTACTGTCTTTGACCTACTTTCGACATCGCTTCATGAATTCGGTATCAAATTGCGAAAAAATGAGTCGTTGCTTCAATAGTTTGTCGTAATCATTTAATCAGGTCATATAAAGCTTAAAAAGTGTACATTTCGTTTGTTTTTGACAAATTTTGGTCCAAGATCTGGGAAGTAGTAGCTTTAAGTCACAAATTCACATGTATGTAAGCAAAAAGTATCGAAACCCAAACTACTGTTATCTCGCATAATATGATTCGAATCTTGCATGCGCCATGATATCGCGAGTGATCAATAGATATATCGGACATGATCACAAAAAGAGCCTTGATTTTGTACCATACGTAAGAATAAAGGCAGACGACTTTCGCGAACTGAAGTGGTCTATTAATTCATTTAAACCCCCTTTACTACATGTAAAAGCATTTAGAGTAGGGCGCTATGTAATTCCGTGTGCTTTTGATGATACAGCTTGTCAACATTGTCCATTACGAAGTCCATACACCGAAGGTGAAGAAACAACATCTTGACATCCGTGTACACTAGGGAGATTTTTGTGACGTTACGTTAAGAATGACGTCCGGTAAAAGGAATTTTAAAAATAAAAGACGTAAATGATAAAATATTTGATGAATATGCTTTTATTTGTTCATAGTACATTTATCTTAACATAGAAAACCCTATTTTGTGTACTGTGTTTAACCCTAAACGCCATTTCTGACGTCACGACCCAATTTAAACGTTGTTAATAAACAAGCAGACGTATGTATTTTTTGGTATATTAACAGTTCATGTTTACAATCACTTATTGAACAATTGTAAAAAATATGAAAGTCGATTTTTATACCACCGTGAGTACGCAAAATAAACGTAATTGAAACCCGGTGACGTCACTTTAGTATATCTTTAAAGAATACGCATAGCAATTAATCTAATTCAATACTGTCCGATCTAAATCAAATATGTTCACCATAAAAAACATTTAATGAACACAAGCAGATAGGAATAGGTATAAAACCATTAAAATTGTAGTTAACGTTGATATATTCCACCCTTTCTTGTTTGCCCACCCATTGAAATTGATATACCGGTATTCATGGTATAGTATGTAGTATCAACACGTATATACATATACATTTCTGAGAAATATAGTAAAGATTACAATACGTTTATATAAACACTTGCTACAAAGGTTCCCAGTTTTGACGTTATCGCAAGTATGCCCAATTACATCTATTACACCTGTCGTAAAACATATAATACGACGTAAACGAATGTAAAAACGGGATGAAATTAGGTAAAATTCAATATAATGTTATATCACCTAATCCTAAAAATGAGCGAAATCATTTGGCGGCATCTGCTCCGTTTTGACAAGTAGACTCATCTGCTCCACACGCGCACAATTCAGTGCAATCCGGATTGCTTGATTTGCACTTGTACTTACTGGATCCACATTTAGATTTTGTGCAACCACACTTTACCAGTTCAAAAAGTGCATGTGGTCCTGGCAACAAGGTCGTTATAACCGGCTGGTATACATCCTGATCCTTTATCCGACCAAAGATTTCAGGATCTGGAATGGGAGGACAAGGGACCATGTCAAAGTTCCAAATTATGCATTGGAACTGCGCGCTTAACTGTTTCCTCAAATGCCGCGTTTGTAGGTGGCAATTTTTCATTCGTATTGCTTCCTATGAAATAGCCACCACCGAAGAGCTTCCAGTTCTGTGATCTCTGTTCCAGGCTGATACAACTGACAGACAAACTTTTCAAGAGACGTTAATGTTATTCCGGTTATGGCATGCCCCGCAGAGATGGCTTTAAAAGTCCAAATGCCTTCCAAAACAGATTTTCACCTTTCCAGTGAAGGACCCTGTGTTGTCAGCGCCTGAAAAGGCATGTACGACTGGTAAAACTTCGGCTACTTCATTTCCTATGGCATCAACTATTGCTTTCAAACGTACAATGCATTTTGTATCGCCATTTCCAGAAATAAACACGATGTCTTGAGGTAAAAAATTTGGAATTCGCCTCAAGCATAGCCAAAATACACCTGTTTCCGGCGAGTAAATTTCAATGGGTGCGTTCAGAGTTCTCCCATCGTTAGCCATCGGTACCGTTGGTTATCATCGGTAGCCATCGGTAACCATCGGTATACCGATGGATATTTTGTTGGTCACCAATTGTCCCGCGACTAGACAAGTCGAGTAGCGTTGGTAGTCTTGTTTTGATTACAAAAGATGGCGGATAACAACCCATCTACGGCGATCCCAATCATCTATTTTTTCATTAACAAGAGCATCGTCCTCTAACCGTTCTTGAAAGAATTTATTGTAATAGTTGAAGCAACCGTTATTCTATTCAGCCATCTATTTCTGAAAATATTGGTGGTTGGTTATCCGCGATGTTTTTTTAACGATCGGCACAATATTCGTTCATAGTTTGTTGGTTGCCGACGGTGCCATCGGCTACCGATGGTACCATCGGTAGCCGATGGTAAAAACACTCGGTTACCGATGGTAGAACCCTGAACGCACCCAATGAAAATGATGCCACGTTTGAAGCAGTCAGTTGCATGGAGCTGAATTTTCTGTATCGGCCTCTTCCTGTGAACTGGAAAGATATGACATATCACCTTTCGTTGTTGAACGTACGGTGTTACGGTATGCTAAAGCGAAACAACATTGTCTTTCTTTGAGTTTTGTGATGACCTTCTCTGCGAGATAAACAGTGAGCTCGTCTTTAGTAGAAGATGGGGAGAGAAGAATTGCCATCGACACATTTTCGAGCGATGTACTGTCTGTGATGTGATACGTTACCGCTTGTTTCTTGCCTAATCGTTTCAGGCGTGTTGCGGTTTTCAGAGGAGATGGTCGATCATAGGGATCGTGGTCGATCATAGGGATCGAAGATAAGATGCACTTCATAATAGAAAAATACAGACCACGCCCCTATTGTAATTATAGATTCAACAGATTAAAACGTGGTTGTTATTGCGATGGCATCAATGAAGGTGCTGTAATTTTGCCTCTCAAGCCTAATAGGTTATATAGGTTTAGATGTATATTCTGAGAAACAAAAGAAAGTATGCACATTTTATTTCTCAATATCTCTCATAATTTTCATGATAGCGACTCGAAATTTTGAACAAAATCCTTTCACTCATAAAGCATTTATACATGGTTGAAAGATGTCACCTGGAATCAATCGATTATCCATACTCGTGCTACATGTCGGTTTTGCAACTTTTGCATGTGTGACTTAGTGTAGAATGGGATATTACTGTTGATTATGCTTTGTTTTCTCTGTTCTTTGCCACACATATCACAATGTTGTTTTTCTATTACATTAAAACACAGTATTGGTGGCGGGGAGAAATTGATCAATATGCCAGCTTTTTTTTTAAATTAAGTCAATTTTTTCTATGATGCAGCATTACATGAAAAAAATACGTGACAATATACACATAGTCATGTGGATAGGAAGACTTTTCGTGTTCATTTTCAAAATCCGCCAATAAATTTTTAAGGAATTATGTCAAAAACATTTTTGCATCAAGTCCTCTTTTCCCATGACGCAGCATAAAATGGTACAAACATCAACAGAATGTACATGGTCGGGTAATTAGAAACATTCTGTGAAATTTTGATCTAAATCCGTTTATAAATGTAGGAGTTATATCAACTAGAATGTTTGCATTGAATTTGTGACGTATTTAAGCAACCTGGAAATGGCCGAATTCTGGGAAAATACCGCCTCTCCCGAAATGGCAAGAAACGGATATCGATAACAGGAACATATGTGATTATAAAAATGCATGTTGGCACCCTGTATCATCAAAAGCACACGGGAGCCAATTTCGTTACATAGCGCCCTACTCTAATTTCAGTTTATAGAAAAACAAGTAAAAGCTTACGATTAAAATTCATTCTTTATTTTCATTGTTCTGGTTGAGAATCGTCCATGTTTTCTTTCAAAATGAAGATATGTCGACCCGCTTGGTAAGGATTAAAACCACAGTAGATCACTTAGAGAACCGACGTTTACGATTTTCCTGTGATTGCCCTTAAGATGTGGTCATGTAAACTGAGACGATTTAAAAACGCAAAACACGTTTTCATTAACCATTCCTTTCCTATTGCCTCGATCGGCACCATATTTGGGGACATGTATGAGAAAATGTATACGCTTCACGCCCCAGCGATTTTGTTGTGTTTTCTGTAAACTATCCGGACATCTGAACCGCCCATCACTAAATGCTCGTTTGTCTCGTGCATTCAGACCACGTGTTAAATCACTAAGATTTTTTGTGTACAAATTGCCACTTTGATTTACTTATTGAAAACATACGAGAACAACGAAAGAAAATTGTGTATAAAATGCTGAGGCTTACTTTGCGAAAAAGGAACCGAGTTTTTTGGCTTTTGATTTGCCGTGTTTCGCAAATGAAGGTAGCTAGACGCTTTAATGTAGCCGAATCGACCGTTCCAAGGTTTATGAGACGTGTAAACGACACAGAAAGATTTGCAGACCACCCACGTCCCGGTCAACTGCATGTAACAACTGTACGTCAACATAATTGTATACGTCAACGTCACTAACGCAACGGATTTGTGACGGCCCAGTCTAAAGCAAATTCTATGGTTGGTAATCGCGGGTGGCCTATACATCGCGACATGGTGATTAATCGCCTGTGAAAATACTGGGTTCGCTGTCGTCGATGTTCAATACCAGGCTCTTGACCCAATGTGCAGTTTGGCATAATCTGACGTCCATTCAGGCAGTATTCGTGGCTTTAAAGGTCATTTTCTGCCCTGTAGTGTTAATAATTGTAACATTTACAATTTTACATGGCTATACATCGGTTTTGTAAGATGCAGGAGATACCATTTGTAAAAGTACTATTTTGCGTTTTTAAATCGTGTCAGTTTATTATATACAAGGCCAATATTCCTTACAAAAATGGATTTTTGTGTTAAGATTCTTCTCTGCTCGATGAACATTTGGAATCGATCAATCGAGGCCTAATTGATACAAATCATTGTCACTTGGAAAATGGTCGATTCTGTCACTACGAAGCCGTGTTGTGTTTTATAGTTCCTTGACTGCTAGATGGAGCTTTGACAAATTGTTTCCGGTACTCGAGTGTGCGTTACATGACCTTTCCTGTTGTCCAGATTTACCAGGACATCGTTTGCAAACTTAATGCTTCATGTTTCCTGTTTTGAAAGACAATAAATCCTGATTGGGTTACAAATATTTACCGAAATATGATCTAACAGCTGCGCATCTCTTTAATTTTGATACAGTTTTCAAAACTACGCCCACCATTTAAAGATGACAACAATTTATGCTGACTCAAAATAAACTATGTTGCAGACGACACAAATAAAAATCCAATCTCTCCTCATCGTAATATAACAGTGGCTATTCTACTAACTTTACTCAAATAATTCATATTTTCATGAAGTCATAGTCGCCTTGTTTGCTAAGAAGGACACAAATCAAGATTTGCGAGTTTGTTCAATGTATTTTAATAGTCAAGGAGGTTTCAAAGGTAAGAACATGTCGCTGCCTTTCAACAAAACCTTTTAACTGCAGCTTGGTTTTAGCTGCAGTTACGAGATTTTCGTTGAAAATCGACGCTATTTTGTCTAGAAAACCGTATTAATTTTCATATCTTACTGAGCGTTTTTGTATAAACTCAGTAGATATTTCAATGAACATACTATTTTATTAGAAAATCTGCCGAATGACACCTAATGCTACATGTATTTAACAATATAAATAATTGGAGAAAGAAACCAGCTGATGACAAGAACGCAGTATAATAACAAATGTAACATACATCTGTCAATTCTTGCGAGCAAAATGTTTGTTTTAGAATATAATTTTCACTGCAAATGACTTTTATTTCCATTTTTGTCATTTTTAATCAATTTCCCCAGCTCGCTATCGTGGTGTCATTTTCAGTTCTGAATACTAAAACGTAGATAAATGTCATGTATGACGTCATATTTTATGGAAATCAAGAAAATAATCATTTATTATAACTATGCATATCTTAAAATCAAAGTGAAATGTTGGTATGCGGTTATTGTCTTCTCAATTTACAGATTTAACGTCTACCGAAAAGAAATGTCCCGATTTTAAGTGCCTACGATAGAAGGTTTCTAGAAAGGACTGTTTAAAGGGACATAACTTTCCAATTAAAATTTTCATCTTTCAAAGTATGTCTTGATGCCAAGATTGGTTATTTTAGTGCGTATAAATGCTAACAGTTGTTTTGAAGTTGTTGCTTATAAGCGAAAAATACGCCTTTAAAGTTCAGACAGAAATGACACATGTCATAAAAATCTCAACTGCTGTCCCCATCAATTTTTCAAATTTCAATACAAAAGTATATATTTCTCGTAAACGGTGAAATATTTTGGCTTGAAATTTTCATCATATTCATAAGAAAGTATGCACGTTGATATACAAATAAAAGTAAAAATTATGAAAAGATATCTGTGAAATGTCACTTCATTGGAAATAAGTGAATTTCAAAGAACACTGGAAAGCAGCATTTCCTACTTTCTAACGCCACCCACAGACATTGTAACCAAAAAGTGTGTCGGTTTCGATTTAACAGAACAGATGTAACTCACCATAAAACACTAACTATCCGTTTGCTCTATTTCGCAAGCAATACATGTTTTACGTCCATCTTAGAGAATGTTATAGAAAACACCTAAAGGAATCAAAATGTCGTTGTTAAGCATTTTCGCCTTTTACCTCAATATTGCGTATGGTTTATAACAAGAGTATCAAAATAACTTTCTGAAATTGATTTTGTCGTCTGCAATATCAGTCGTCGAATTCGACCATCAATATTTTTGGTCCCAAAGGCTAATCAAACTCTTTCTAACCTGGACAAAATCATTTACTTTTGGTCCGCCTTAAAAGTGCTCGTCATTTTAATACAGGGTTAAATGCTGTAACTGATGCTATACTACAAAATACAAGGACAAAGACTATATGGCGCAGGTGTAAGACCATGTTATATTACTTATTTCTAACCTTAATTAATGATTTATGACTTTGTACACAGGAAACGTGAAAACGGTGTTTCTTATTTCACAGTTTGTTTGGTTTAACCCTTTCCCAAACAAGACCTGGATTTGCCGTCCCTAATAGAAAAGGCTTGGGAAAACATTGAAACAAAAGAAGAAACTGCTGATAACCAGCAGTTTCTCCTTTTGTCTCAATATTTTCTGTGTCATCCTTTACACAAATCCTATCTTTAATAACACCCATTTTGTGATGTTTTACAGTTTTTGAAGTGTATCACGCTAAAATTGTTGCGTTTTGGGAAAGGGTTAAGAAATTAAGATACCAAATCTAATGATTCAGCTGTGCTATTCGCAACGATTGTGTACTTTTCATCGCTTTAAAAAAAGCCTCTTACATGTATCTAATAGCTTTAAACAAGCTGTAGTTAAATGTGTTTTGAAACTTATAGTTTATTTAAACATGATTTTAAATATGAAATATATCTTGATTTTATCAAGGAAACAAAATATAGAACATCCCTAACTAGATTTAGACTTTCTTCTCACGAACTGGCTATCGAAAGTGGTCGATTACTTAACATACCCCATAATGAGAGAATATGTAAAAATTGTAACGCCAACCAACTAGAAAATGAATACCACTTCTTATTAACATGTTCAAAATTTACTCATCTTCGATCTAAATACATAAAGATGTACTATTATACCTGGCCAAACCTTCAAAAGTTCATAAATCTAATAACTTCTTCCTCTAAAATTAATATGATTAATTTATCAAAATATGTGTACTATGCAAACTAAATTCGAATCTGATTGTAACATCATGTGCTCTTCTGTTAATCCATGTTCTGTTTCTCTGTTAATATGTATGTTTGTATTTGCTATAAAACATGTACTGTTTTAATGCAATGAAATATATGTATGTATGTATGTTTTGTTGAAAAACAGTGTTGTATTAGATTCAGTTTAAATTGTTGTCATCTGTGTACTCGTTTTACTGGTGTAATACAATAACAATTTAGGAGGCACAGGTGTAAGATCATATTGTGGTCAACATTTCTTAACAAATTACCAATTAATGTTACGTATCTGACAAACATTTAGAAAAACAGGAAACATTAATGAGAGATTGGAATTAAATCAGGGAAATAAGTCCTTGTAAATCCGGACAACCGAAATCACCTCGATAGTCACATTCTTCGAGCACTGTACCAGAAACAGCTTGCTAATGCCCCATCTAGCGTTCAAGGAGCTACCAAACATGTTTTGGCTCCATAATCAACTACCTTTTCAGATATGATTGCATTATTCCATTACCACACAATGACTCCTTTTGACTCCCTACAAGAGAATGGCTTTGGAAAACATTGTGGAAAATGAAGAAATTGCTTGTGACAAGCAATTTCTTCATTTCCCACAATGTTTTCTACCCAAAAAGCTATAAAATCTCGAAATTCCATGACAATGAAATGTCGTCTGCAACTTCTTTCAAATTGGAATACTCCAAAATTTTGTCGTTTGGTAATGGGATAATGGTTGTTGGTACCTGGTGCGATGCGGGCATGGAGATACAGATATACGTCCTTTCCAATCAGATGACTTGTTACGTATTTTTCGAAGACACCATTTAGATATGTTTGTGAATAGAGGGACATTTTTCCAGATCCCGGCTCATTAAGTTGACAATTTCAAACAATACATATCAGAGGATACGTGAAAGTGTCGTCAGTAAGTTATCTACATTGGTCTAATACATGGCCATGATGGTCACTTTGTATTCCCTCCAATTATTTCAAATGCATTTAAGAGGGAATGCTCCAGTTTCCTCAATTTTCCCCCAATAAAAGAATTTATTTATATTTTGTATGTTGAAATATTATGTTATTACCAATTGAACAATAAAATAGCAAGAGCTTCGCAGAGCGGCGCATATACGCCCGAGAGGGGCTTGTCAGTAAAATTGGCCATTTTGTCAATTCAAGGGCAGATAATTCAAACATGAAAAGTTATCAAAAGTTTGTTATCACAACCAGACACCATAGAGATTCATTGTGGCTAGTTTGATTAAATTCTGGTTGGAACTGTAGGAGTTGCACACACGAGAAAATGGGCATTTTTGAGAAAATGAGCATTTTTCCTTAAAGTGACATTTCAGAATTTTTTGTCATAAATTGTACTTTTATTTTTATCTGAAAGAGCATATTTCCTTATGAAAATTCTGAAGATTTTAAGCCAAAATATTGCGCCGTATAAGAAAAAATTATACTTTTGTGTTGAAATTGAACAAATTGTTGTGGACAACAGTTCGGATTTATATGCAATTTATCGATTATGTCTCAACTTTAAATGCGTGTTTCTCGCTTATTGGCAACAACTTCAAAAAACTAATAGTATTTATACTCATTAGAATAACCAGTCTTGGCATCAAGACATGTATCACCCATTCTCATTTTTTGGGCCGAAAACGTGTCACAAGCATTCTAACCATTGGAAAGGGACATTGCTAGTGTAAAATATACTTGTTCTGCATGCCTTATTTTTGCTTAACCATATATCTTATAAATTCATATCAAACAAGGGCGATCTAAACTTCCGTTTGATCTTAACCAGCGATTATATAACACGACCCCCCGTAAAAATCAGTGTCACAACCCAATTTTCCGAATTTCAAAAGGTTGGTAAATCTCTGTCCAGAAGGCGATATACGCAGAATATGTTTCATTCGACACGTGGTGTATAAGAATATGATTAAATTACCTGGAATCATAAAATAAATTTGCTGTTTTGAAAAAAATGTCTTTTCTTGCTCTGTCACAACTCAGGCGAATTCTACGTGACTATGTTTTTTGTATGCGCACTAAATTAACAACAGAAGCAAATTCATACCCCTTACCGCTTTTTTAAATCAATTATCCATATAGCTATTGCCCCAGAACATGTGTATCCAAGTAATGGAAGTATATACTTCATGGTCGCAATTTGAAATACCTCCACCAAGTGTCGGACTTTTTTGCTTGAATATGTACGTGACAGCGATTTTTCATTTATGGTAAAGACCATGTCTAAATCGTTTTAAGTATATCAAAGCCTTTAGTATATACACACTATTGACACACAGTACGACAATATATATTGAAACCACGTTAAGTCATCCTGATTTAAAAGTAAGTTTTAATTTTACGTGACTGAATACAACGTGACACTGAAAAACAAAAGTGACCATAACTTCGTTTGACAACAACCTAATTATTATTCATGACCTGTACTTGTACTATGGCGTCAAGTTTAAGGTTTTTTCCATTCATTTTGAAATTCCACGACAGTAATCCGAATACGAAGGAAGGTTTTGCTGGATTTACAGCCATGTACATTACTGGTTCAATATCATAATCTCCTGACAGGTGTGATATTCAAACTTTGCATTAAGACTCAAAAATAGTATTTCTCTGATACACTTGCGTGTTCTGAATGTTTATCCCTTTAAACAGGCTTTTAGCTGCAATCAGGATCGTCACGTAATATTCACTGTTTCGTCAAGTTAAATTACACATTCGCTTCTCAACCTTTCAGACATTGAAACAATTTTCACTATTCTTTCCATGAATTCCTTGACATATCTATAGAAAATAAGAATTTGGACAGCTGTAAAGAAAGAAATGAGACACAAGAAGCACCAGAGACGGGCAGTATACCCCCTCCCATACCGTATGTGCTTGTCACAAAACCACATTTCTATTAGCAGTGACCTTTGATAGATCCAGCGGTCCACGCTACATGCAAAATTTAAATACATTAACCCAAATGCAGATAGAAGATTCCCGAAGGATCTATACCTTAAGAATTCGAATAGTGATAGACAGTGAATATTGCGATAGTAACGAGGGTAGCAGACAAAATGTCTTTATCTTTATATCTTGGTATCTATGCCTTTGTTTCTATTTAAAAACCGAGAACCCGTACCATTATGTAAGTTTTCATTGCATAGTGATAATTTGAAATATCATTGTAGGAAAAGGCGATATCGCACACTGAAATCCAAATGGCTTAATGCTTTAGGAGAAGATTGAATTGGATTTCTTTCTTAACTTCTCTGTAAATATCAATAACCCACAATGTAGGGGTAATTTTCATTTCATGTAAATAGTATGTATTTCAAATAAAAAAGATGTTTGTCTTTTATTTTTTAACTAATTTTACTTTCAAATAATACTACTCAATTGAAAAAAAGGACTTGATTCTAAAGTAGTTACGTTCACTGAATATTACGTGACAAAGGATCAAATTTCGTTAGGTCGACATATTTTTTTTATTTTTACCAAATAAATACTAATTTGTTTTGAGTTTGGTAGAACATATATTGCTTAAAGAAATCATTAGTCTTGTAAACTAATTTGTTGCCATCATAAGTTACGAGAGGAATTAGAAGCAAGTGTTTTAAATATTGACTGTTTTTGCACATTAGTTCTAATAAATCCCATACTCGCGGTGCTTCTTGTTCTTACATGTCTCGAGGTTATGCAAGTCACTTGAATTTCTAATATACAGCTATATATCGCCTGTTGAATTATCAAAACATTACGTCCGTAGTAACTTACTTGAATGTTTTTTTTACCAGATTTGGTATAATACAGTCGTGTCACGTAAAATTAAATGGTAGTTTTGGGGGTTCTTCAAATTATTGATGCAGGTAAAGACAGACACCTTTAAAGGAGTGGCCATTATTTATTTATTACCGTATAGATGTTATACTATCATATTGTAATTAAAATATTGCAATTCTGTAAAGTCGGAATTTTGGAATTTTGCTGGTGGTTTTCGGCCGAAAAAATGAGAATGGGTGGTATACTTTAAAAAATTTAATTTGGAATGAAATGTCCCTTTTAAGAATTTGTCAAACAGTAGCCTATTGATCTTTTGATTCTGTCAAATTAAAATCGAACGTCTATAATGTGTATTGCCGAATTATTTAAGCGGTATTTGTTTCCACTGTTGTTTGATAATTATTGGCATAGATTGATTGTGTCATATTAAAGTCGAACATATGTAATGTGAATTGTCTAATTGTTAACAGGTGCTCTAATTGATCGTTTTTATAGCATTATCAATAATTATTGCAGATTATTAAGTGTCATTATTTGTAGAAGTTCTTGTGAATAGCATACTTTGTAACCACACCCCTTACCAGTAAACTGAGTGACCTAGTTTAATGATCACTCGGTCACTTGATATGCTTTACTTGGACTTGCACCATAGGGCAGAATAAAAGCACATTCTTTTACTATCAGGAACTGTCATGATTACATCAAAGTTCATTTAAACCTTAACCAAAAATTCACCCCTGTATCTTTAAATGTATGGGAAACACCGAGAGCAACGAGTGTTCGTTTAAATGCATTCTTTATTTGCAATGGTATGTTTATATTTTTGTCAATACGGTTTTCCAAATTGGTGATATTTTGACCCGCATGATAAGGATTAAAACCAGTGTAGATCACTTAGAGAACCGACGTTTACGATTTTCCTGGGATTGCCCTTAAGATGTGGTCATCCATTAAATACCAGCCCAACCTTCATCTAATTGATTTACGAAAATCTGTATCTGTAGTTTTATAAGACCCATCTATGCTCGATTAACATTTGGCATCGACCCACTCACGTCTAATTGATACAAATTCTTGTAACTTGGATGATGGTCGGTTCTGTCACTACGATGCCATGTTGTTTTGTAAAGTTCCTTGACCGCTAGATGGAGCGTTGACAAACCGTTTCCGGTACTCGAGTGTGCGTGACATGACGTTTCCGGTTGTCCAGTTATACCGGGACATCTTTCGCCGACTTGATTCTGACATCTCATTCATGTTTCCTGTTTTTAAAGACATTAATTCGTAATTGTATAAGATATATTTACCGTATTACGATCTTGCACCTGTGTCATTCTTTAATTTAGCATTGAACCAGTAAACCCGGTTAATAAGGACGCATACCCATGCCTTTTAAATAACCTCTCATTGTAACAGAAAGATCCTATAAAACAGACTTTAGTCAAATAACCAAAAACTTGAGAAACGTTAATTTGTACTTTTAAGACTTTGTAGATCTACATTTACCAGGAGTTACAAAGTAAATTCAAATCAAGTGTAATTATTGTCGGTGGGTTTATGGTGTGTAAGGTATCTCGTCCCTCATTAGACACAGAACACCTCGTGCAACTTCGTGCGTCACCCATGGCAACGGAAATTGACGAGGGTACCCCTCGTCAATTTCCGTTGCCACGGATGACGCCCGGAAATTGACGAGGGTATACCGTCGTCATATTTTGACATTGATGACACCCAAAGTTGCACGAAATGTTTGATATCTTATATAAACCTAATGGTGGAGGGAATACCAATGGAATAGTTAATTTTATTGGGGGTTTACGCCGTTTTCAACTTCTATGGTCACATCGCGGCGGCTGGAGCTCCTAATCATGGGTTCCTGGTATTTCTCGCACCAGTACAACCACAATATCCAACCCGAGCATCCAGCTGCTCTCTCACATAGGTGATTCACACCCATTGGTGAGACACAAATGACTTTTGTCAAATGTCAGAACCGATGGAATAGTCCATACTGTACAGAAATTCGAATAAACCTTTACCATTTCCTGTGCAAATTTTGTATGGACCCTGGAGATTATTGGGTGACTTTACTTTGTCAGTTTTATTATAAAGAAATGTGTCAAGTTAAATGTTTTCTTTTACAAATATAAACGGATAAAAAATATTTCATGAAACCTGTTGAACGGCAACTTTCAACAAATTAAAATACTTCCAAATGCTATATCAATTTAGAGACTAAACACATGCACAAAAGTGAAGAATTGATTGAAAGAATTTTTTGAGAAAAAAAATCCGAAAAAAGATATGTGAAAAGTTGAAAAATCCCATTTTTTGGAGAAAATTTTGCATTTTTTCTTATTTATATGCCAAAAAATTACCCTAGATCTATAAACATTTTTTTTGATATTTCAAAGATAATGCCAAGAGCTATTTTTACACTAAAATTCAGCACACCTTTCCACGCAAATAGAAAATATATTTGACCTATCTTACCCAATCCACCCTGTGTACGCCTAATTATGACAAAAATATCTATATTTTCAATAACATCTAAAATTTTCTGGCAGATGTTTACATTTAGAGCAACAAAATACTTCATTTGATATTCACCATCACGAAAAAGGGAAATTTATCGCTTTAAAAATTTGATGGAAAATGTAGCATGGGTATTTTGTGCCGTAGAATAAACACAAAATCTGTAAGTCACATGGCCGCTCTCCAAACTTACCTGTAGAAAAAATGGACCAGACGTTGCCTAGGCACATGCTGATCTGGATCCACGTTAGTCTTGAGTGCCATAAGGGATCTTTTCGAGATCTCGACTCAAATGTAACATACCTTACTCTTGGTATGTAATTTTCAAAATATATCTTCACTGGAAATAACTTGTTTTCATATTCTGTCATTTTTAATATTATTTTTCCTTCATATAACTTACGATGCCAGTTTAAGTTCTAAAATACTAAAAAGTAGATAAATGTCATGGATGTTGTCATATTTTATGGAAATTAAGACAAATTTTCTTTTATTATGACTTTCTATAATGGGTGACAAAATCCTTCCGAGACAACTTATCTCTCAAAAGCAAAATGACAACAGATCAATATCACAATGGCAATGAATTGTGCGCTAAAAATAGACTGGAAATAACCGTTATGTTTTGATAAACCGTAAGTGTTGTTATGAAATCTCTTAACTACGGCTTGAGTCAAGCCGTAGTTACTAGATTTTATAACAACACATACGAAATAATATTGTTTGTCCGAAATTACGTCACGATTAACTGGATAAAATCCTTCCTATTGCTTTCCCTCTGTACCAAATTACGCTTTGCCAAAATGTCTCAATTTTGACGTGCCTATTCTACAACGTTTTGAAATAGAATTACTCAAGGAAAAAATATCATACTGTTAAGTAGCATATCGTTGTTGTAAATGCAAAACCTCGTATCTCGTATTTGGAAAATTTTGAAGGGGACGGAAAAAAGTGTAATAAATTTTCCCAAACTGAAAGGATTTACTTGAAATTTGGACATATTGTTCACGAATAATATGCCATTAATAATGATCTGTAAAAATACCTCAAAACCTGCAAGAATTGTCTCAACTGTGCACACAAGATTTGACTTTGAAAAACGCAAGAATCGACATACGAGGTTTTGCATTTACACCGACGATATCCTCCTTTTCCCTTTATAATTTCTTTGTTGTAATATAACGATGATCAGTTTCAGGTACCATTTCATGCTGTGTACAAAAGTAATCAATTTGTGGCAGACTGAAGCCTTGATGTTTGACAAATAGTTAGAATGGAGGCGGGACGAACACAACGTACGGAATTTAGATTGAAATATTCCAAATTAACAACAGTTTATGTTGGTAAACACACAGAAGTGTTGCGCAGATCATTCCATCCATCATTAGATCTGTACAAACACGCTTCTAGTCCAGTCAAAATATCATGAAAGGTCAAACTAATTCCAACAGAAACTTTTTTGCGATATTTACATAGTGAGGAACCTCCTGATGAACACATAAAAAGTCCCGAAGGAAATACCTTGCCAAATGGCCATAAATGGAATTTCGTAATTTAAATAAATTTAAGATGGTCCTTCTGTTCACCGTACTTAGATAGTTTGCTATGACAGAGAATGATGGCTTCACAAATGTCAAAAAGTAGCATGATATTCGGATAGTTTCAACTACGGATGGCGAAATCAACATATTAAAACGATGGAAATTTTAGCCTCAACTTACATGTAAGCATTTGTTAAACTTTTTGGCTATTCGGAACATGACAGGTATCAATCATATTTCCCGATAACCTAAGGTTTATCAAGAAATTATTCGAAATAATAACACTAATCCGAGTCTTCTCTGATGTAAATACGCTCTTTGATATTTTGATTTTTCGCTATTTACATCAGAGAGCGTTGCTCTTTGAAAAAATCAAGAAGTTCGCAACAAATTGTTGCGCATCGTTCACCGTCCGATCTTAAACGCTATCGTTAAAACCCCTGATGATATCGATAAATGAACCATTTATTGTTATGGCTGCTGAAAAATTACGACCAAAAAGTATTTCTAAAAGGTTAATAGGCAATGTTTTGCAACAACCCTCACCTGAGCAGCCTTTGTTTACCTTGACCTTACATTCAAAACCAAAGGTTATACTCATCCAGCAGGCCGATTTGAAATGAAATTTTTGGTCAGGTATGACAAACTAGAAAGACCTGAAGGTCTTGAGTCGCTCCACAGGCCTGAATTTCTTGTGGTTTACTATAAAAAAAATTTGACAAATTTATCTAAATGCTTAAACTGATATAATTTTAAATTTTTGTGATTCTTAGAGCAGAAACAAAGTAAAGAGAAGCAATTATGTGGTCAAAGCGAAAAGAAGGTAAATGATCGACTAATATTTTGGGGATTTTTAGAGTGATGATAAAGTTGAAAACTGTCATTATGCCAAATTCAAGGGCACATAATTCAATATGTGAGTTAATAATTGTGGTAGACTAAGGGAAGTAACTTTTGATATGAGCAATTTAAAGTTCTGTAAGAGTTGTTTTTCTTTGTGATAATTAGTTCAAGAAGTTGCGTTTGTGCAAGTAACATAGTGGTCATGAAAATAAAGAGACATTCTGATCTAAAAATATGATTTTGACTTGATAATTTATGTCTTGAACACCACAATAATCAAGCTGAATATTAAACTCGAGCAAGATCTTATGGTCTGTCCAAATTTTGTCAGTATTAATCTATATATGTGGCCACAAAAGTGAAAAAAGTGTCGAAAACTGAAATATTGTCAATTTCTAGGGCACATAACTCAGATTGTAGCAATGCAATCATCCTGAAAATTGCACAAAAGCAAGATCTTGCTGTCAACAAGATTCTGTCCAAATATCATCTGGATTGGTTAACAATAATGGTTGTTAGAGTGAAAACAAAGTCAAAAATTGAAATTTTGTCAAATTCAAGGGCACATAACTCATGATGTAAAATTTCCATTAAGCTGAAAATTAAACCCAGGCAAGATATCATGCTTATAAACTGACACGATTTAAAAACGCAAAACACGTTTTCTTTAACCATTCCTTCCCTATTGCCTCGATCGTCACCATATTTGGGGACATGCATGAGGCAATATATGCGCTTCACGCCCCATCAATTTTGTCGTGTTTTCTGTAAACTATCCGGACATCTGAACCGCCCATCACTAAATGCTCGAGTGTCTCGTGCATTCAGACCACGTGTTAAATCACTAAGATTTTTTGTATACAAATTGCCACTTTGATTTACTTATTGAATACATACGAGAACAACGAAAGTAAATTGTGTACAAAATGCTGAGGCTTACTTTGCGAACAAGGAACCGAGTTTTTTGGCTTTTGGTTTGTGGTGTTTCGCAAATGAAGGTAACTAGACGCTTTAATGTAGCCGAATCGACGGTTCCAAGGTATATGAGACGTGTTAACGACACGGAAAGATTAACAGACCACCCACGTCCCGGTCAGCCGCGTGAAACAAATGTACGTCAACATAATTGTATACGTCAACGTCATTAACGAAACAGATTTGTGACGGCTCAGTCTACTGCAAAGTCTATGGTTGGTAATCGCGTGCGGCCTATACATCGTGACATGGTGATAAATTGCCTGTGAAAACACGGGGTTCGCTGTCGTCGATGTTCGATGCCAAGCTCTTGACTGAACGTGCATTTTGGCATAATCTGACGTCCATTCAGGCATTATTCGTGTCTTTAAATGTCATTTTCTGTCCTGTTATGTTAACAATTGTAACATTTACAATTTTACATGACTATACATCGGTTTTGTAAGATGTAGAAGATACCATTTGTAAAAGTATTTATTTGCGTTTTTAAATCGTGTCAGTTTATATATTCTGTCCAAGTTTTGTCTTGATTGGTTGATATTTGTAGATTTTAGAGTAAAATAAAGTCAAAACCAGCTTTTTTTGACGTTCAAGGGCAGATAACTCAAGTTATTCTGGTTCAATCCAAACTCTTTGTAGGAATCTGAGAGAGGGTCACCCAAGGATCATTCCTGTGAAGTTTGGTTGAAATCCATCCAGTAGTTTCTGAGGAGAAGATTTTTAAAGAAAAAGTTTACGGACGCACGGACGGACGGACGGACGCACGGACGGACGCACGACGGACACACCGCCATGACAATAGCCCGCTGGCCTGAAAGGCCAGTGGAGCTAAAAATGATTTATTGATCTATACCCTACAGTGTTTTACCGAGTGATTCGATATGATACACAAAAACAAAGCTTCAAGTTACTTGTAACGTTACCGAACTTTCCGCTGTTTTCAAAGAGCAACGCTCTCTGATGTAAATAGCGAAAAATCAAAATATCAAAGAGCGTATTTACATCAGAGAAGACTCGGATTATAATAACACATGACATCCGTTTTTGTGCCTCTGTACGCGCACGTTCATTTTTTTTTAAAAAAATTCTATCAAATCGTCTCTAAAAGACTTCTTTTATTTCATAATGCAATTCAATACATTTAACTTATCAAAAACAGTATTACATAAACTTGAAGAATCGTCGGTCTGTTCAATTTCTGTGAATTTTTAAACTAAGGAAGCCTATTAGTGACGTAAAATATAAATCTGGTTAATCACACAGATTAATCTCATTGTGTTGTAGTTTTGGCCACATATTCAACGCTGTCGTGACAGATTGGGATTGAAAATATCTTCCATGCGTTAAATAATGATTAGAAGCATTAAAGGGACATTAGTATCCACAGGCCTTAATCCCTAATGATCCACAGAAGTTAGCTTTTAGCATGTAGTCGCACCGTTTATAGATTTTATAAGACAGAATACAAGATTCATACAGTAAATGACATAAATCGATAATCATGCAGCGGTGTAAAAGTATGTAAAATATTCAAAGTGGGTTGTTTGTGTTTACGAAATGATGAGGTATTGGGTTTAAATCCGTCGTAATCTAAGCCAATACAGATCAGACAGAGCTGAAATTTTGCACAGAGAAAAATTAAATACACAGTTATTTTTACAGCAAGTTACACCGAAAATAAGTAGGTAACAGTAAATATGTATCTTTAAGACTAAGCAATGTGCGCTCTTTGTATTGTAAATTAATAAATAAATGTATCCAACCCCTCAAAAGCACCAAGAGCAAGATGCGAAATTTGAAAAGTGAAAATAAGTCCTAAACTTTGTTACATTTCCATTCCAAATACAAACAAAAGCATTTTCTACGGTTTAGAATTTTGAATTAAAGCATACTTATGGAAATATTTGACAAAAATGTTCAAAATTACCTCCCTTGCATATAAATATAGAATAAAATAATATTTGTAAATTATTCTCTTCTTGAAGAATAATCTTGAAATCTGGCACAATGAATCAACTAATGCGAAATGTATTTACAAGTGTGTAAAAGGATGGGTTGCAATAAGGGTTCAAAAAATAGATTTTCTTTAAATTCTGTGAATTGATAGGGTTACATAATATCTTTAATTTGTATGTGACCCAAAGTTTACACATATCTAGCTACATCATAAAGAATCATGTTCACAAAATATCATGTCAATTCATACAAAAATAAAGTTTGTAGAGATAGTTTCGTAAAGTTAGTGCATCAAAAATAAGCAAAATCTGAGATCGACAGAAGGACGAATACAGAAAATCAACAAACTGATATACATGATTAATTATTCCGAAAATAGTCTGTCCTCAGTACATTGAAAGTACGTGCAAAATTTCACTTCGATCTGATCCATACAGAAAAAGTTATTTAACTCCAAAGTAAAAAAATGCTTCTCGTGTCAATTTACCCCACCCACTTTGTTAGCCATTATCTCCAAAAATAAGCCCTCATCAGAATTTTTACACATACAAATTAAAGATATTATGTAACCCTATCAATTCACAGAATTTAAAGAAAATCTATTTTTTGAACCCTTATTGCAACCCATCCTTTGATGCATTTCGTTTGGCTAGAAAGTGGTGATTTTTCAGGGTCTGTAAACCTTAAGTCATTATCTCAATAGTCAAAATCCGCAAATGCATATGCAATGATAACCATAATAGTTATATAATCATGCACGTTTTTTTTATACAGCACACACACGCAGAGAAATTATTTCATTTCCCTTTTTTTCATTTGATGAGGACAAGGTGACACTTTCTGTCCTGAAAAATGTATGCTAGTAGAAAACTGAGAAAATGGTATCAATGGGGCCATGTCTGGCTGAACTAAGAAGGTCAAAAGCAGGTATTGTGTTGGGTAGGGTCGACGTCTCATGTCGCATGAGAAATAAATTTAGTTTTTTCGGGCAATCGTCGCAATACAGCCCTTCAGAATCTCTTGCAAAAATCAGTACTTAGAGTATCACAGAGGTAAAAGGTTTATGCGCGAATCTTGCTAGAAAAAGTACGCGTCCTATAATCTATTTACACTGTTCAACTCTGAAGGATAAATATATTGGAACATTCGAACTACTCATGGTTTGTAATATACGCATCATTTCTGTAGCCCAGGGCGAAAACATTTTTATTATCTGACTTTTCCGAGATATGGGAAATAGGGAAAACCGAATATGTCTAAACCCGTTGTAAATCGAGTTTTGTCTGGAATATGTACTAAAATTTATAAGTCTGAATATTTTACACATAGCCATTTAATTTCTTAACATTAATCTTTTAACGATACAGCCTCTTTAGTCAGAAACCTTTATTATGCCCGTCTAACGGTTATAAACTTGCAAATTGACGTCTAAGTGCTAAAAGGCCATAAACTCTAACCCCTTTTGAATATTAAGAGTTGACAGTTGACAGCACATTAACCAACTGCTGCAATGATAAATGCAAAGTAATATTATCGAAAACACGAATGGTGATGAAACTGCTAAATGCAATGGCAGTTGGTGAATGACTGTGCATTCCTATTTTCAAGGCATATTGAAACATACGATATATATACAAGTATATGTAACATGTAGCTTAGGAATCTCGTTTTTTAACAGACATAATTAGAATCTAGCCGAGATCTGGGAAAATAACCGTTACTTCATTTAAGATGGATCCAAATCAGCATATTTACATGAATATATTGTATCTAATGGATTCCTAAAAAGTATGTATTGGCAGCAACTTCAAGATTGAAAAATAGATGTTGAATAGGACTCCTGTATGTATTCGCTGTATCTAGAAACATGGAAGTCTCCACTGCTAAGCGGACACTTTTCAAGATTCTGGCTAATTAGGAATTTCTATGATATAACCTATGTTTTGTTATTATATTTCTCGTATGTGAAGACCAGAAATCTGTTCTGACATGTCGCTTTTCAACAAAGATCTCGTAAATGCAGCTTTTTAAGCCGCAGTTAAGAGATTTTTGTTAAAAAACAGCAATGTCCAACAATGAACGAGATCGCATGCTACTTAATCTTACGGTACGTCACACATTATCGAATTACTACAAGATCTCTTGGACATAACTAACTTGATTTCATGTCATTACATCTGTTGACATCAATAAAATACGGCCATAAGTTTGTACCATCAACTAGAGCGGAACAAAATGAGTATCCTGGAAACCGATTTAGCTTTGCCATTCAATAAAAGAGTGTTGTCGTATGCTATATAAAACTTGTATCGATAGTAATTGGCATTTTGAATATCAATCAAGAAAAAATGCCGCTCTGGCCTTAATTTTTTTGTGTGTGTGTCATTAGGCTACATTACGACGTGTCTATGACATTTATTTTCTTTTTATTACATTTAGTACCCAAAGTGGCACCGAGCAAAAAGGTTAAGAAGTGTGAATGAAATGATTGGAACAACGTTTGCCACCATAAAACTACGAAAAAAAAATAAAAATGTTTCTTTTTCTTGATTCCGATCTTGCCTTTACTTTGAGTCTTTTTTTAAAAAAAATTCGGGTCATTTTTGTGTACAGCGTTACATGATTTACTGGTGATGAACTATAAAACTCAAAGACAGGTGGCGCAGGTGTAAGATCTTTTTACGGTAATTATTTCTTATCTCATTTAGAATGAATATCTTTGAAAACAGGAAATCCCAATTGTTTAAGATACAAAAGCAAATAATTCAACCACGGTTATACGTCATTTGCGGCATACGTACGTAATTTAATTTGAGTCAGTATCAATAGCTGTCTTCTTATTACCGGTTTAACTGGAATGATAAATAACAAAATCAGGAGGAGCACAGTTCTAAGATATATTTCTTACCAAATTTAAGAAATACATTCTTTAAAAACAGGAAGCACGTATGAGATGTTATAACTAGGGTTCTAGGGTTTACAGACCCTGAAAATCTAGCCATACGAAATGCATCAAATTACACACACTTGTAAATACACTTCACATAAGTTGATTCACCGTGCCGGATTTCAAGATTATGCTTAAAGAAGAAAACAATTTACAAATACTATTTAACTCTACACGCAAGGGAGGTAATTTTGAACATTTTTGTCAAATATTTCCATAGGTATGCATTAATTCAAAATTCTAGAACATACAAAATACTTATGTTTGTATTTGGAATGGAAATGTAACACAGTTTAGAATTACTTGCACTTTTCAAATTTTGTCCCTGGCTCTTCATTGCTAATGAGGGGTTGCATACCTAAAGTCCTCGAAAGATGCCCTGGTAAATCTGGACAACCGGAAACGTCACGTCACACACTCGAGTACCGGAAACAGTTTGTCAACGCTTCATCTAGCGGTCAAGAATTATTAAACTGACATGGCGTCGTAGTGACAGAATCAACTATCTTTGAGATTTTTGGAATAATGATTGGTGCCTTGTGCGATTCGAACATTGATGGGAAAATATACACCATTCAGTCAGATGGTTTGTAAAGTTACTTTGAATAGGGCAGTTAAATTTAGGACCGTTGCTGAATACAGTCTAAATACTAGTAATCTACACTCACCCGAACTTCTAAACGGCCACCTCATTATTTCACCTATAAATCAAAATCTCTGATGAACACTCATGTTGTTTTGGTTCTTTGTAAAATACATTCATTTTTGAAAAAATATGACAAAGTTTCACGAAGCTGAAATCGAAATTAATGAAATGGTGGCGTTTAGAAGTGCACTACCCCATAAATCAAAATTCGCATATCGCAACTTAATATCCCATGTGATCTTTGTGTGCATCTATCATGGCTAAGAATCCTATTCTAGTGGATAATATGCATTCTTGGAGATACTGTAGGGTATGGTACAGTGCGGAAATACCAGGTTTGCCGAGTCAGGTCTTCTAAATCATTTACTTTGGCAGTGCTCGAATCTGTCTGTTTAACACGTCGAAGACGTGAATCTTGATTAATCACGAAACGTATTTTCACTATTTTGTGTCCAATCTATTTTCCGATAACATATGGGATGTTTAGTACAGTTTAGGCTTCAAAATACGTTTCACAGTGCTATGGCTTTGACATTTCGTTGACGATGTGGCCTAGGATCGCTTTTTTTAAAGTGCCTCATAGCCGTTTGTAGTGGATTTGGTGGCTAGGATTACCCAAATTTCGTCTATCGTTATTTGTACATGCATGAAATTATTTCTAATATTGCTTAATAAAGCTGTCCATCTTGTTGACGAATAGTAGTCCTTTAGTGTGGTCGTCGTCGTGTTTTATGAACACTTCCGGTACGCATGCACTCATCCTTAATTTGCTTATTTGTGAAAAAGCCGCAAATATCAGATTCGATCCATCGACAAACAATTAAAACGATATGTTTGCCCCTGAAACAAAAGAAATCGAATGATTGCATTAAGATTTTGTTAGAAAAGGAAATTATCAAATTGGCCTTTCTGACTGGAGCCCCAACATCAAACATTCCGAAGGTCATTTCTCGCGTTTTAATAATAATTCTTGTCATGTTAAATGTTTTTCTGACTGGGCTAGCCATATGGATAAATTATCAAAACAGCATCGATATTTATCACGTAATTCAAAATACGCACGTGCAACTTTGACGTTTTGATCAAAATGACGTCACGTGCTTCTTTTTTGACGTGACACTACTGTTCATTGTTCGAAAAGATAGAATGTGACTTCGTTCAGTACAAAAAGCAAACACACAATCCAAGTGAATTGATATGATTTATTTATTCAAAAAATAAAAGTGGCCGTTTAGAAGTTCGGGTGAGTGTAGTAATCTTCGTCAAATAAACGAAAAAATAAAATCGAAAATAATGTCAGTGATTTCTTCATGTTCGTTATGTAAATGATCTTCATTTGTTTAAACCCTGCCCTGCGTTCAGTAAGACAAAACGTTAGCTAACAGTTAGCCGTTTCATTCGGAATACTCGGTCAATTCTGTGAAATTTGGGTCAAAGAAGTTGCGAATGTTGGCAACGTTAGCTAACGGGTTGTCTACTGAACGCAGGGCTGGTCATGCTAGATTCTAATCACGGATTATTTCTTTCAATATTGCCAAATGCTTTCTGTAAACTTGTACGCCCTAATTATTACAACGGTTTTGGGAGATTGGATTATTGAAAAAAACTTAACGGTCTGTCAAATATCCCTTCTGGTGAAAATGTTACTTGTCTCGGCACTTGAAAAATCATCTACGATATATAAAAAAAACCTAGCAACCGCAGCTTGTTTTTGTTAAAAAAAAGACTTTTTACATGCCAGGTGCTGGTATGAACAGTTGGTAGTTATGATCGTATGATAGGTCTGTACTGGTGTGATAAATATGAGGAGAACATAAAAAGATGCACCGGCTGCAAAATTTGCCAGTATAAATTCTAAACTCCGTTTAATAATTCCCTTTCTTATGACAAAAACATCAGTGTCTGTATAACTGAGAATAATGTAATTTGGTTATCGTCACTAGACAGAAAAAAGAACACAATTAGCTAGTGAAAGCTAACTTTTGTTTTTTGCTTAAAAACAGGCAACTGATAAAGGATTTTATGAGAAAAAATTCAATTTCGAGAAAAATGATCGTTTTCAATGGACTTCGTTGGTGATGAATTGGATCCAGTTCTTGCCACTGACAAGCTCTCTTACTTTTAAGTTGACACTCTTTATTCCGATGGCTCTTTGGCAGAGCAACAGACAGGATGGGGGTAAAGGCTTTCATTCATTTGAATTTCAAATCCAAGTTCTATGTTGTCAGTACTCATTTGAATACCCTCGAAGACACGATTCTAATGAGTACTCACAATATAGGGTTTGGTGAACATTTAATTAAAAAATTCAATTTGAAAAGACATCGCCATCTCTTATTTGTATCTCTGCTTTGGATCAAATTTCGGTTCACATTCGACGTTTGACACGTCCGAATTTCTATGATTGAGATGAATTGAGCATTATCTTTCACAGATGCTATTTCATTTCGCCTCTGTTATGGAAGCGTAAGAATGTGAAAAATAGTCCCATTTCAATAAGGAAGAATATGAAAATAGTCCCATTTTAATTAGATCAATACTTAAAGGATGCGTGTCAATAAGGCCCTTTCCGTGACCCAGCCCGATTTTCTTCATTTTCACCACACAAGACCATTAACATATTGAGCTTATGTAGGCAAAGTATCAACTTGAACAGAGCTTTGGTTTGGAAGATATATTAAATCAAAGTGGGTGGGGTAAGTCACTCACTATGCCCATAGATGGTAATCAATTTCTTATACAGTTTTACTAACAATTTATATCTTAAAAACTGGTGATGCAGTGAAATGTATGTGTCATGCACTTTGAATACACGTTGTTGTTTATTCCATTGGATGCCATGTACAGGAGAAAGGGGGCATTAAACACGTTTATGAATTTTTAGGATTTTTGGATGGACTAACTTTACGAAAAAACACAACAGGCTTTTATTTCTCATTTCATTTGATTTATCTTTCTGGTGGTGAATGAAGATATATAACCATAAATTGTAATATGAAAATTTTCAAAATAGTTTTTGTATATTCTGGATTACATGCCCTTGATTTCATGATAAAAATGCCAAAAATTAAAAGAAGTACTATTTCGTTTCTGAACCAAACATTTCTTTATAAATCACCTTGAAATACCAATAGGAGGACGATAAGAGCCTAATGTACACGAAAACATCAGATAATGAGGTTGCAATTGCTAGCTTAACAGAGTGGGTGGGGTAATATACTCCAAAATTAAGCGTGAAACGGATATGAATTTTTCATAGTCAGAATTGCTTGTTTAGCATTTTAAATGTATGGTAACGCTTTTATTAGCTCATTTGAGCACAAAATGCTCAAGTTGGGCTATTTTGATCGCTTTTCGTTCGTCTTCTGTCTCTGTATCTGCCCATCTGTCTGTTCTTAATTTGGTGTTTACATTCTAGCATCCGCAAATATAAGCCAATCTTGACCGAACTTTGTCAAAAGAAGTATGGTCATAAGTTCTCTTAAATAGAAAGGTCTAGAATTATCTGCCCTTAAACGTCAAAAATAGTAAGTTTTGACATTATTTTCACTCTAGCATGTACATTTATCGACCAATCAAGATGAAAAATATTCACTAGCTTGGATACTCTATTTTCTCGAATTGCTCAGATTTCCAGTCTGATCGAAATAGAAAATCATGAGTTATGTGCCCTTGAATTTGACAAAATTGCCATGTTCAACTTTGTTTTACTCTAAGAAACACAAATACCACCCAATGAAGACAAATCTTCGACACAATGTTGGTCACTATAAGATCTTGAATGAGTGCAAATTTCATCACAATCGGACGATAATTTGCGAAGTTGTCTGCCCTTGAATTTGATAAAATTGCGGTTTTCAACTTTGTTTTTACCTCAAAAACCACAAATATTGACCAATCAAAATGAAACTTGGACACAATGTTTGTGACTATAAGAATTTGGAGCAGTGTGAATTTCAACATAATTATGGTAAGACTTGCTCAGTTATCCGCCCTTGTATTATACAAAATTAGAGTGAAAACAAAGTAGAAAACGGTTATTTTCTGATCAAATCAGACTGAAAATCTGAGTAATTCGAGCAAATATGGTAACCAACATTGTGTCCAATTGTCATCTTGGTTGGACGATAAATGAAGATGCTAGAATACAAATAATGTCAAAACTTACTATTTTGGCGTGTAAGGGCATATAACTCTGGGCCTTTTTGTTTGATCCGACCCATAATCAAATTTCTTAGAGAACTTATGACCATACTTGTTTTGACAAAGTTCGGTCAAGATTGGCTTATATTTGCGGATACTAGAATGTAAACACCAAATTAAGAACAGACAGATGTACAGATAGAGAGACAGACGACGGACGAAAAACGATAAAAATACCTTAACCTGATCATTTTGTGCTCAGATGAGCTTATAAAGGCGAAACCATACATTTAAAATGCTTAACAAGCATTTCTGACTATGAAAAATTCATGTCTGTTTCACGCTTAATATTAGAGTATATTACCCCACCCACTCTGTTAAGCTAGCAATTGCAACCTCATTATCTGATGTTTTTGTGTACATTAGGCTCTTATCGTCCTCCTATTGGTATTTTATGGTGATTTATAAAGAAATGTTTGGTTCAGAAACGAAATAGTACTTTTTCTAATTTTTGACATTTTTATCATGAAATCAAGGGCATGTAATCCAGAATATACAAAAGCAATTTTGAAAATTTTCATATTACAAATTATGGTTATATATCTTCATTCACCACCAGAAAGATAAATCAAATGAAATGAGAAATAAAAGCCTGTTGTGGTTTTTCGTAAAGTTAGTCCATCCAAAAATCCTAAAAGTTCATAAACATGTTTAATGCCCCTTTTCTCCTGTACATGACATCCAATGGAATAAACAACAACGTGTATTCAAAGTGTATGACACATACAATTCACTGCATCACCACTTTTTAAGATATGAATTGTTAGTAAAACTGTATAAGAAATTGATTACCATCTATTGGCATAGTGAGTGACTTACCCCACCCACTTTGATTTAATATATCTTCCAAACCAAGGCTCTGTTCAAGTTGATACTTCGCCTACATAAGGTCAATATGTTAATGGTCATGTGTGGCGAAAACGAAGAAAATCGGGCTGGGTCACGGAAAGGGCCTTATTGACACTCATCCTTTGAGAGGTTTTTTATGCAACCAGAATAATATTTTCTTTCTCCAATGTATAATACAGGAAATGAAACAGTTACATAATAACTAAAGACGTTATCCTACTGTAGACTCTGGCTGTGATAGTCCCTTGCAGAGATGATATGTGAAGAGCAACGACCGATCACTCTGCGGGGAGAATGATTTAACATATTACACTTAACAAAACTTATAAGTACTCCGTTTTCTCCTATGCGCAAAATTTTCCTCGGTAAAGGCATACCAAAAGTCGATATAGTTTATTATTTCCTAACCTAATTACTTGACCATTATCATTTTCATTTTTCAAAATTATCGTGCAAAATGGTAACTTCCGACCAACTAAAGAAAATTGGAATATGCCTCCTGCGTTTCATATACGAATCCCCCGTGCTTAATTTACAATTTATTCTTTTATGGATTGACGTGCCAAACATAAAACATAAAATTTGTCGGAAATCTCTACAACAATAACCCATAACTGTTGGTGTTTTACAAGGCGGTGCAATTCAAGCGTAGGTAATATTCTAATATCCACATTTCTATACGTTATATACAAATTTGATACCAAATATCGTTCATTACTGTCAAACATCAACATTTTGTTACATTCGTGCCATTTTTCAAAAGAAAAGCAACCCGTTTGATGAGTTCACATGCAACTGCTACCACCCAACTTGTTACCGAGTACAGACAAACCGGAAGTGCTGCTAACCTACCAAGACAACCAAGTGATAGGAAATCAAACCTGAATTAGGACCGTAACATTGTTTTGTCTCGCCTATGTGAGTTGAAGCGTCCAGAAGCTGTCATAGAAAGGTATACATAATGCATTCAAGGGAGACCATTCAGTGGCCAAACTATCCGATAATGGCTAAGTTCATCATGTGTATGAACAAGTCGCATCAACCATGATCTCACAATTAACATGTTCATGTTTAGTTACCAATGATGCATTAAATTTACTGATTGTGAAAAAGTGTTTTACAGAATAACGATTTACTGTCCAGTATGATGATGATCTGGCACATGCTTAGCCAGCGCAGAGAACCTTATATAGACTTCTAAAATATTAAGAAGATATCCCTACAGTATATTTCAGGAATTACAAACTGTTCGTGCGTTCCTGATACCATGCTATCATGGGAGAGAACATGCAACGCACAAGATATTGACTTTGTGACTTTTGCTACCAACCGTGGTCTCCGTTAGCTGCTTCTTGTTCAATTCAAGTTTTGGTGAAGTTTATGAAAATTGAACATATGATGGTAACATGGTTGAAGTGAAGTTGTGTCAAATTTGGTTAAGATATGTTATGCCTGTCCTGAGATACGCTTTATGATGTTGTCGGAGTACTTATAAGTTTTGAGTAGTATATTTGTCAAATGTATCATTTGTGGGAAAAATATTAGAAAATGGAGAAAAAATGCTAAGATGAGCAATTTCACTCCATTTTCTTCTATACTGAGGGAAAAAAGTTTAGCAATATCGTAAGATGTAGCTTTCTCCGTTATCTGGGATCGGATCGTAATCAAATTTTCAGACAATAATATTTGATATCTTTAACAATATTTAAAATTTCGGTTTGCATTTGAGACCTGAGACGTCTTATGTGTGACGTCAAACAAGACAGGGGCAGCACTGAAAATCACACATGGAATTAGTGCCTTTTATGTCCATTGTTGTCTTATATAACAGTATCACACTGTTTGTTATGCTTGAAATGAGTCATCAATCAAAAGCCATTGGAATGTGCCCAAATTGCAGAAGGAGAACGCGTAAAAAATTTGTTACGTTATTATTCATAATTGACGTCATCCGTGCAACCCCAGTTCTTAAATGGTCTCAGAGATGTTCGATTGGTGTATGTTTCTTCAATCTGGCTGGCAAGTCTACCACATCCACATTCTGTAACTGTAGAAAATTCAACGTGTGTCTAGCAACGTTTAGAGGGGCGTAAGTCTGCTTGAGAATAGTGTCATGCTCTAAAGTTTGAATGACAATACCACAGACTGGAAAATTTCAGTAGAATATCATACACCATTTTAGTTTCATTGAATGTAATCCGAGTCTTCTCTGATGTAAATACGCTCTTTGATATTTTGATTTTCCGCTATTTACATCAGAGAGCGTTGCTCTTTGAAAACAGCGGAAAGTTCGGTAATGTTACAAGTAACTTGAAGCTTTGTTTTTGTGTATCATATCGAATCACTCGGTAAAACACTGAAGGGTATAGATCAATAAATCATTTTTTGTCATACCTGACCAAAAATTTCATTTCAAATCGGCCTGCTGGATGAGTATAACCTTTGGTTTTGAATGGAAGGTCAAGGTAAACAAAGGCTGCTCAGGTGAGGGTTGTTGCAAAACATTGCCTATTAACCTTTTAGAAATACTTTTTGGTCGTAATTTTTTCAGCAGCCATAACAATAAATGGTTCATTTATCGATATCATCAGGGGTTTTAACGATAGCGTTTAAGATCGGACGGTGAACGATGCGCAACAATTTGTCGCGAACTTCTTGATTTTTTCAAAGAGCAACGCTCTCTGATGTAAATAGCGAAAAATCAAAATATCAAAGAGCGTATTTACATCAGAGAAGACTCGGATTACATTGAATGATGACCAGTTAGTTTTTATCTGATATGAAATCCAGCCCAATATCATGACGCTGTCACCTTCAAAACGGTCATTTTGAATGACGTTGACTAGTGAGATCCGTCCTGCCACGATTACGCCTCCTCAGATGTAAAATTTAAACGGGTTTAATCTGCAAAAGCGACTTGATTCGAGAGCCATATTGTCAATGAACACTGTACTCGCCCTGGTTCAGCCTGGCATGTCTGTGGGCACACCGTGCACGTTAACGCAAAGAAGGAAGTTTGTTCCTCACAGTACGTGCACAAGTCCATGTTCCCGTCGCATTTCTGATCAAACCGCCTGCCCTTGTGCTTCCGGGAAACGATTACGTCGTGAACACGTTACTACGTAATTGTCCTTACGTCGGCTCGTTATACGCGTCCTGCTGGAGTGTGGCATGTCTTGGACGGTGCATAATTTACAGTACATTACTCTCAGTGATGCAATGACACTCTGACTCACACAAATATGTTAAGTGACATTTTTACCGTCATGCCACCAGTCAGCATGTCGGCAGCCTTATTCCCTTGTTCTTAAGTTAGTCTTGGACGACATCCCTTTGGAATCGTCTAGCAGATTTCTTGCAGTTTATCACTTTCTTGACAGTTACAATAATACTGGGATAGATATTACCCATATACACTGCGTGTGTATATGTGTATTTGTGCAAGACGTCATTTAATCGTTTTTACGTCAAATAGCATTTAGCGAGGAGAATCACGTGAACGAGCTGCATCATAATTGAGTTAGCTTTTCAAATTGGAAAATGAGGCTAATTTAAGGAATTTCATAGCCCTACCTTTGTGTTGCAAAATATTTTGGTCGAAAAAATTGCTTAACTTTTTTTCCCTTAGTATATATTTCGTTTGTGATCTTTTTGGGTCGAGTTTGTTAACCCCTTTTCGTTTCTATTGAGCAGTGCAGGATCATATTTGAATATTGACATAAGTAATTTTTCGACATAATGTTTAGAGCCAGGACTGGGCAACATATTAGTGATAGTAAGAACATCACAATAACGTAGTCTATCCCCAATGAGTTTCACGCGAACTCGAAATGTTCGTGCGACGTCGATAATGTATCCGCACCTATTTGGGCGACGTCGTAAACATCGGATGGTGGAACACTCTGCCGCCAAATATTTACGACTTCGCCCGAATATTTCCGACATCGCGTTAATCTCATTTGAGCTTGACTACATGTAGCTTAAAAAGTTTACTTTGTCGTGACTTGACATCAATATAATAATTATATGTAAATAGAGCTACAAAAATATCAGCTAACCAACAATATACCATTTCCCAAAAACGACAAAAATTAAGGTGAAAATTGATGACAACACATATTAATTTGTAAATAATAAATCGGAGAAAACATGAAGGCAAAATAAGGGCTAAGGGTGTATTAGGTTCCATGTTCTTGTAATATTCGGGTACATTAATGATACATAATTTTAAAAATGTAGGCTTTTTATATGTCTATAATGGTAAATATGGGATTTGCCAGATATATAATTAAGAAGAGGATTGTGGATATAAAATATAACATTTCAAAGCATATATATCTAAAATGTGCTATTTTCTATATTGACAAATAATTCCCACCAGCTTTAATGATGGTTTTAGGGCTAAGGCAACGCAACTCGGTTTAGATATATGTGATCTATTCACGGTGGGGATTGTGCATGATGGGATGGATAACGACTACCGACAATAGGGAACGATTTTATCAAGTAAACCGTGACGTTATTTCGGACAACTAAATAGTATTTCGTTGGTGTTGTTATAAAATCTCGTAACTACGGCTTGAATCAAACCGTAGTTACGAAATGTTATAACAACACCGACGGTTTATCAAAACATAACGTAAACTCAGTCTATTTTTTTGCACAAAATTTGATGCCAACTCGCCTCGCTTCAGGTAAGACATTTTGCAATAACTCTGTTATTATTGTATCAATTTTCAAGCGGTTTGCTGCATGTACCCCGCCTTATCGAGCTCTTTCATCGGATGTATGACATATTAGATAACTCATGATACTTTTTCCGAAATATTGTCCCAACCGACCAGAAAGCGAAATGGTAACGACTACGGCCAAATTAACCACGCTTCAGGTAAGAATTTGTGCAATAACTTTCTTATTTCTGCGTCAATTTTCATGCGGTTTGTTGCATGTACTCCGTCTTACTGAGCCCTTTTCTCAGATGTATTATTTATCTGAAACTTTCCTGTACTTTTCTCAAAAACCGATCCCAACCGACTAGAAAAAGGGCCTGAATTTGTTGTCGTTTTTCTGGTCGGTTGGGATCAATTTTTGGACAAAGTACAAAGATTCTACAAACACGTCATATATCCGAGGAAAGAGCTCACTAGTGCGGGTACATGCAACAAACCGTATGAAAATTGGAGCAGAAATAAGAAAATTATTGCACAATTTCTTACCTGAAGCGAGGCAAAATTTGTCCGTATACTTAGTATTCGTTATCCATCCCATCATGCACAATCCCCACCGTGCTATTGGCCACTATCAAGCCAGAAATATGCATAACGCTCATTTCTCTGTTTCATGTTTTATCAAGAATTTTTAGAATGCAAGTACAATTGCCGCTTTAACATCAAATTGCACCAATTTCGATTCCAAACTACGATATGAATATGACTGCTGTCATAAAGAGTTATTGACGACTAATTGAAATTTCACTTTGTCTTCAACTACTTTTTGCCAGCTGGTTTCTAAAAGAAATACGACATTTATCAAATTCCTGACACCTTCTCTGCTTCAAACATTTTTCAAGCTTGAAATACTTACATACAGAGATTTTCATCAATTGTTATGTTACGTGATTCCCCGTCGTGAATCATATACGGTATTTTTTGTGCACAGTTACTGACCCGTTTGCATTTTCGACCAATTAGATTGGACGCTCTCTAAGAAAAGACATTGCTTTAGCGTCCATGGTGGAAACTACTTGGGAAAGTTTTGAAATACAAATAACCTGTATTTCCCCTTTCATCTTAATAATTTTGTACACCATGAACACATCTCTAAGAACATTTATTTTGTCGTATGAATCAGTATGAACAGTATTATTTTGTGTCGTTTTGAAAGGGAAATAAGATCGATCTCGTGAATGCACGCGCTTTGTAATCTAAATCTATAGTCCAGTAACGATGTTATTGCACATGTTTACAGACTTAACCTTTGTTAACTAGGAAAAAGCCTACTTCATTTTCAATATGTACAATTTTGCATGTGTTGGTTCGAATCTTGCAGGTGAGAGACACCTGCAAGATTCGAGCCATCATAATTTATGCAAAATTTCAGTAGCAGTTGCTGTGTTTAAACAGGTGACTTTGTAAACATAAGTCATGTAATATCATGACTGGACTGTAGCGTCCCAGCTTTTTAGATGTAGGTCATCCTTTATATTGTCCAGCAAGATTAACCCGGGACATCTGCATATGTAATGACCCTACATCGGCAATGTTTTGTTAAGACGCTCAACTAACGGACTTCGTGCACGAAAATTAAGTTGTCCCGGGTTAATTTGGGTGGACAATAACCCCATGATAGCAAGACTTTATAAATAACACGTGTTTGCCTGTTTACCATTGCAGTTCATACTTCGAAGCATTACATGTAACCGGATACTATCGAATTACATTCAAAATAAAGGTAAGAAAACTTCTTAACATTTTTTCAAACAAGATCTTGATTTGACGTTCGAAATCGAAAATGTTATGGAAAGTATTTAATCAAACGAAATAAATGCGTATGTTTAGAATATTCTTCTTTTGCCTCCAAATTTTCTGTTATAGGCCTATATCGTACACGAAACTTGTCTTCATCAACCTACGGTTTGTCGATTGAAGCAGTTTACAAATTGGGAAATCTTTGATTTTTGCTTTAAAGTGACATTTCACATTCATTTCATTTTTTAAAAGTATGTCTTGATGCAAAGATTGTTTATTCTAATGCGTAGAAACGCTATCAGTTTTTTGAAGTTGTTATCTATAAGCCAAAAATACGCCTTCATAGTTTAGACAGAAATGACAAGTTCTATATAAATCTGAACTGTTGTCCACAACAATTTGTTTAATTTTAGCACAAAAATATTTATTTCTCGTAAACGGTTCAATATTTTGGCTTGAAATGTTCAGAATTTTCATAAGAATACATGCTCTTTCAGATAGAATAAAAGGAAAATTTATGTAAAAATAATCGTGAAATTTCACTTTAAGGAAAGGGTCAATGTTTTTTTTTTTTATTATTCATTTTCTCTGCATTAGTTCATCTTTATCAACAACTATTTTGTAGTTTGTAGACAAATTTTCAAATTTGGAACAGTAAAAATGCGTTGCTTTGAAAAGGGGTAATTCTTATTACTTTTGTGGTCCTTTATTATGTCAAGTTATGGTGATATATGATTAAAGGGTTCCAGAAAGTCGAGTAGTCGCCCATTTCCAAACGATACATTTTGACAAAGCACTGCTGTAGTACTACCAAAACACTGCCATTCCACTTCCTAATCGCAGTTTTACATCGTCCGAAGCGCATATAATGCCATTTTCCCACTGCAGATAAGATCAACTTGATCAAGCCAGACCAAGCGGTCATGTACAGATCGAATTCGGTCGTCATGAGTGATCGGAAGATCCCCGAGTTGTCAGGGTGATAGAACTTTATCTGCATACACCCGATCAAATCGGCTGTAGATGTTGTGTTCTGATTGCCTAGAGAGCAAGAAGACGTATTTGTCTGGTTTTGTCGAGGGAACTTAATGATAGGTTCCCTCTGTCGATCCGATCAACTTGATCTACTTGATTGCCTAAATTTCTCGATCAAACCCGATCAAATGACTTCTTCTCGATCTCTAAGCGATCAAATCGACATGTGCAGTCGATTTAAACGACTGAACAGACGGAGCAGAGGTCGAGTTAATCGGGATGCGTTCGGAAATAAGAGAACTTCAAGTAAAAGTCGAGGTGATCGAGAGCACGATTACTGCATTTTCATGTCGGATTTTTCTACACTAGCTTTCAGATTTGAACAGCCTAAATATTTGTTGTTTTTGAAAGAGTTGAGATATTGTCAAATCAAAACATTAACATTATACTTACAGGATGTTTTCCAAGACAGGGTCAGTGCTCTTACCGCTAGCCGTCATTTTGATGTCAGTTACGAACGTCTTGTGTGTACGTCATATCGTTTTCATCGTGGCAGATGACCTCGGATGGAACGACGTCGGATTTCACAATCCAGACATGATAACTCCGAACATCGACAAGCTCGCAGCTGATGGCGTCATACTGAATAGTTCGTACGTACAACCCGTGTGTACACCATCACGTCACGCCTTCATGACCGGTACATACCCATTCAAACAAGGATTTCAACGTGGTGTCATCTTTCCTGGGCAACCGTTAGGTTCGCCTCTTGGATTAAAATTCCTTCCTGAAAGCCTAAAAAGTCTCGGTTACAAAACGCACATGTTAGGAAAGTGGCATCTTGGTAGCTGCAACGATAAATATAAACCGACGTATCGCGGATTTGATTCCTTTCTTGGGTATTTCAACGGCGCAGAAGATTATTACAACAAGACAATCTGGGGTGGAATCGACTTTAATGATGGAGCAAAACCGATCGATCCAATAATGGATTATTCGTCAAATATGTACGCTAAGAGAGCTTCAGATATCATCCGAAGTCACGATAAGAATTCACCATTATTTCTTTACATGGCCTTTCAGTCCGTACATAATCCAATCCAAGTTCCCAAAGTTTATGAAGATATGTACTCGACCATCAAGAATGACCAGCGTCGACAGTATTGTGGTATGGTGACAGCAATGGATGACGCGATTGGTAACATCACCGAAGCTCTTAAAGAGTCTGGCCTGATGAAAGATACACTGATAGTCTTCACACCCGATAATGGTGGCTGGCCGTCCTATGGAGGCAACAATTATCCGCTACGTGGAGGGAAGATCACTATATTTGAAGGCGGTACTAGAGCTGCCGCGTTCGTCCATGGTGCTGGTCTACAGAAGTCAGGCTACACATATAACGGACTGATCCACGCGGTCGACTGGAATCCAACAATCATCGCGGCTGCAGGAGGCAAGACTGGAGATTCTGAAGATATTGACGGTCTGAACCAGTGGGATGCTATCAGTACTGGTGGGCCCTCCAAGAGGACAGAACTGATCTATAACCTGGACAACATGGAGAAGGCTCCTACTGGTCATGCAGCGATTCGTGTCGGTAATTATAAACTGATAGACGGATACCCTGGACCGTACGACGGGTGGTATAAGCCTGACGAGGTCCACGAAGATAAACTTTACGATTATCTATTAGAAAATGGACAAGAACATTTGTATTATCGGATGAAGGCGGAGGACAGAGCTGCCAATTATACAGGAGACGGCCTATACGATTTGATAAACGACCCTAATGAACGCGTTGATATCAGTAAAGATAATCCCGATATTGTCAAACAACTCAAAGCCAGACTGGACTATTACAGGAAACAAATGGTGCCGGCTAATGTTCCACCCATCGATCCTGCTTCTTTACCTTTCTTACATGGTGGACATTGGACAACAGGTTGGTGCTGAGGACAATATCAATTTATAACAGCAATACTTCACGTAAACAATTAAAGTGCCAAATTTTGAACTATAAACGAGATCTACTAGTATAGATCGTCCAAAAACATTTTGTTTTCTTAAATTATACCATTATAATCGATTCACTATTAAACGAGTAAAATTACAGTTGAATTGCTTTATCAAAACAACTGAAAATCTTCTCGTTTAATTGTGAATCTATTATATTAACCCGATTAATTATGTTTGTTTGTTTGTTTGTTTATTGGGGTTTTACGCCGTTTTCAACTACCAGGGTCATATCGCGGCGGCTGGAGCACCTACCCATGGATTCCTGTTGTTTCTCAAACCAGTACTACCACAACACCCTTACCGAGCCTCCAGCTGCTCGCCCACTTAGGTTAACGATTTCAAACCCATTGGTGGGTGACAATTTTGTCAGAAAGGGTATTAGCCGCGGCCGGGTATCGAACCCGGGACCTCTCGAATGAGGGTCAGATGCGCTACCAACTGCGCTAAGGCCGCGGCCCGATTAATTATGTATCAATGATATATACATTGTCTTAAACAGGTTTTGTATCTCATAACTCAATTTAAATCTGAAATAAATAGCCTGACATCCTTTTGTAAATGAAATAGCCTATTGTTTATCTGCCACTCTTTGTGGGCGATCTATACTCGTAGATCTACTATGTAGTTTATTTATGGAATAAAATATAGGCCTACAATAAACTAACCCTTTCCAAAACATAACTTACTATCGTACAAAGAATACTTTTCAACATTAAATGAGCATTTGAACATGCTTGTTTCTGTCATTGTGTAATCGAAATCGTTGGAATATCTGTATATAGTCCAGTTTCAATGAAATCCTATTTGTGACCCGTCGCGCAAAAAAGGACCTCATGGAAAGTGTGAAACGTATCGATCCTAGTCAGTCTGTGCAGTCCGCGCAACCTGACTAGATCGAAACTTTTCAATCTTATATAACTTTTTGAATTAAGAATTTTTCTCCTATCTTGCTTTATGTTCTTTTTCAAAATCCGACATCAGCTTGACCGCTGTTGAGTCTGATAATTTTCTCGCAATTTAGTTTTTATGAACTTCCCGTAAGGCCCCTATTAGCGAAGCGGGTCACATTTATTATGATTCTTTGTCAAGTGTTTGTCCGCCGATGGTCAAGCAGTCAACTTAGATGGACCGCGTTCATGAGTTGTAACGTTGCGACAAACGAAACGAAACTGTAAAAGAATAACCTGAATCGAGCGGAGTTTCCATAAATTTCCTCCATCCCACACCGTTTCGTCCCAAGTCTCGTGCGTCATACAGCGTGGTTTATAATGGCATCGCCTTTCTTCGACAGCCCCGTAACATAATTGTGACATGGGACCATATCGGATGTGTGAAAAATATCGACCATATCGGATGTGTGAAAAATATCGACCTTAGTCAGTCTGCGCAGTCCGCGCAGCCAGACCAGGGCCGACACTTTTCACTTGTATGTAATTTTCTAAATCCCAAATGGTTTCCCTATCTTACCATATGTTTATTTATCGCATACGGGATCTTGTTGACCTGTGCTAGGTCTGACAAGTTTGTGAAAATTTTGACTTTGGGGGTTCGGATAAGGTCCCTTTTAGCCTGACGGGTCACATATCTCTGAGAAAAATGAGAGAATGATTGTTTTCAGCTTGTTCAGCATGCATTTTGCCAAACAAGACATTGGGAAAATGTATTCTCTTTTTACGATAATATCTTCTGTATTTTATCATCCTTAAATACTGTTTTTAACACCCAATTCGTTGCATGAGCAGCAACCTTTCAAATTCTTTCCAAAATTTTGCCTTTTATGAAGGGTTATCGAATGAGTGTCTGTTCCTTTAGCGAATGTTTTAATCTGCGGGTGCCCGTAAAATACGCATGTTTGTTTTGCAACATAAAATGCAGACAATACCGTCTAAAATTGCATTTAGTCATGTAATATTGCATGGATTTGTAAAGGGTTGAAGCAACTTCAAACATTTCTTAGTACTGTTTTGTTGACTTGTGTACCAAATTATGGCATAAGTAGTACCATTAATATGGATGAAAAGCACGAAAGGCTTAAATTGTCGTGTCAATTTTCAAAATGTTGATAGGTTGAATCTTTATGGTTAGATGTATACCTAAGACACATGAAAACCGATGTTAAAAGGAATCTGGAGGTACAGATAACTCTTGGTTTCGGTACCCATCCCAATTTTTGCTCTGGCCAGGTTGTCATTTTTAGGTATTCCTAACGCCCTTAAGAAAATACGCATGGGAAAACATTGACACAAAAGAAGAAAATGCTGATAAATCAATTCCGTTTTCTATTTTATAAACACAGTTTTTCGGATGAGACTTTAACCCATTACGAGACAGCAAAATTTTGGGTTGGTCCAAATATAATGATGTTGCAGACGACAATTGTAAGTGAATGGGTTTTAACATTTTATGATATTCTTTTGGTAGAAAACATTGTGGTAAATGAAGAAATTGCTTGTCACAAGCAATTTCTTCATTTTTCACGATGTTTTCCCAAGCCATTTTCTTGATAGGCGTCAAAAAGCGTCTCTGTATGAGAATGGGTTAAACCGAGATCCCATCTCCATATATGACCTTAGCTGTTGAGAGGGACATAAAACTCCATACAATTCAATCTATTTTATAAACAAAATATCTATTTATTAACATGCACTTTGTCCTCTGCATCAGCTTTCGAATATTAGAACATCCTTAGCATTTGTCGTTCGGGAAAGGGTTAACCCTGGGTAGTCCTACATACATACAATCCAACTGCAATGATAAATAGGGCTTCTAAAATTAAATTAAAGAAGGAATGAAAAATAAAGTTGTCATAAAATCTTCTAGCATGCAGATTTTTATCGAATTATATCAAATTATAGATCTTTATAAACATGTTTTGTTCAAATTCCTTGCCAACTCTGTCCCTTGTGAAATAGGAATTGTCTGTTACTGCAGTAACTTATTCAAAATGCATGTGTTTCGCTGCCCGTATACTATGTTACATAACAAATCTGTATGTTTTTCTCTCTGCATATTCACATTTTCAGCCTAAGATAAGGTATATGTATTATGGTATCGCTTTTCAATGAAAACCTCGTAACTGCAGCTTAAAACAAGCTGCAGTTACGAGGTTTTCGATGAAAAGTGACGATACTCAAAATCGCACATGTATCTTTTCGATCTGGTCAAAATTAAGGCATATACTGCTTGTACCAAAGCAGAAAATCTTGATACAAACCACGGTGGGGATTGTGCATGATGGGATGGATAACGAATACGGAAAAATAATCTCGATTCTGGTAAGATTTTTTGCAATGACTTCCTTATTTGTGCGTCAATTTTCAAAATGTTTGTTGCATGTACCCCGCCTTACCAAGCTCTTTCATCGGATGTACGACATATTAAATAACTCGTGGTAACGACTACGGCCAAATTTACCACGCTTCAGGTAAGCATTTGTGCAATAACTTTCTTATTTTAGCGTCAATTTTCATGCAGTTTGTTGCATGTACTCCGTCTTGCTGAGTCCTTTTCTCAGGTGTATTTCTTATCAGGTCTTATCGGGAAACTCCTTGTACTTTTCTCAAAAATCGATCCCAACCGACTAGAAAATTGACCTGGATTTTTTTGTCGTTTTTCTGATCGGTTGGGATCAATTTTTGGACAAAGTACAGAGATTCTACAAACAAGTCATATATCTGAGGAAAGAGCTCAGTAATCAAACCGCTTGAAAATTGACGCAGAAACAAGAAAATTATTGCACAATTTCTTACCTGAAGCGAGGCAAATTTGTCCGTATTCGTTAGCCATCCCATCATGCACAATCCCCGCCGTGAAACTGTAGGTGTAAGGCAGTTTGGGGTAGAAATTAAGTGACACAACACTGTCAGAAAATCGCAAATAATTCTATTAATACTTGAACAATCGTAATTTAGTTTGAAGCAGAGAAGATGGGAAAATAAAAGGAATTAGTTGGTTTGGTGTCAATAATTTACTAGTAAGTAGGGGTCAGTCTGGGTAAATTCGGACGTTATTTACACTTCGGTGATTCTTTAGGCCGTGCGCATTACCTTTTGGTCCCATAAGGCTTAAAATTTTCATAAGAAAACATGCTCTTTCAGATAGAATAAAATTTATGTAAAAATAATCGTGAAATGTCACTTTAACCGTTGTCAGTTGTAAGGTAAGGGAGGCAAATCATGCAAATAAAACAAGCCTTTGTGGATCTGAGTTATCTCTCTTAATTTCACCCGTCATGACAGACGACCTTGAAATTTGATACCGCATTTTTGCCAAATATGCATATTTTATAATTATATAACATTGCCGACCGGTTTAAAATAGAAATTAAAAGATATTCATTTTCTGTACCGATGGGTTTTCATTCCTTTTCACGAATAGTCTAGGAATCTTGCATGTTTTGATCATCTCAATGATACTGCATCTTAGGAAATACACTTGTAGATCTAGAATCTATCATTTTATGATGAAAAGGAAAATGAATTAGATCCAACCCTTTCCAACACGACAATACAACCCACCATTAGCACCAAGGAACCAAAGACGAAATTTGAAAAATGCCAGTATATCCTAAACTGTGTTATAGGCCCTATTTACATTCGAAATACAAACATAAGCATTTTGAACGGTTTAGAATTTTGAATTGATGGATAATCTTGGAAATATTTGACAAAAATCATGAATGTTATAAAATAACCTCCCTCGCATATGAGTATAGAGTAAAAAAGATATTTGTAAATTATTTTCTTCTTGAAGGATAATCTTGAAATCCGGAACGGTGAATCAACTTATTTGAAGTGTATTTACATGTCTGTATGTGTAATTTGAGGCATGTCCCATGGCTAGAAAGTGGTGTTTTTAATGATGGGTCATATACCTTAAAATTGCTACTGTTTAACAGCTGCAAAAGATAACAAAATGGACGCTGACCAATACAGATTTGTTACTAGCATTTTCTTCCTTAGCTTCAATGCTTTTCCATAACTTTTCAAGTATGGGCAAAAAGATTAAGGTTCTGGAACCATAAATGCTGTAATCAAATAATAATTTAGCTACAGGTACAAATATAACCGATATTGTAAATAATATCGCACACCAATTATATGTAGGCCTATGACTTTGTCAAAACTCAAAACGACATGTTACATGATGTGAATGTTAAATAATCAGTAAATGTTTCTGACTTGAAAATGATGCAGATGTATTATCTCCCTTAGTTAAGTAAATTTTAGTGGATTTTGATAAAAGGATTATCTGCATTTGAATCACAAAAAATCGTTTTCACAAAATGTTGAGGGTAAACATAGGGCCTACTGTATTTTTGTATGTTGTGGAGCGAAATAATAATTTTCTACCGTTTTATTTTTTTGGAATTATCCCCAGTTTTAAAACATACACGAAATACATGTAGGTGTTTTCCCATAGACATCAATGCAAACTTAAATGCCAGTTATCTGCCCTTGGATTCACACAATTTAAAATGTAAAACGATGAAACTTTTTATTAATCGATGTCTACAACATTATCCAACTTTCATGCAAATCTATCTATACTGACGTCTAAAAGAAACGCCTCAGTCCTGTTAAATGTCAGATTTTTTCAGTATATCTGATTTGAAATTACAAAAACTTATTTCCATCTGTAAATTCAATTATCTGCTGTTAAAATGATGGTAAAGAAATTATCAAATTGTTACAGTTTATGAATCAAAGTGCTGAGAGCACTGTAATTGGACGTCTCTGATTGATTGAGCGGGATTGTACATGAACGAAAGATATTTTATTCATTCTTCTGTGTTTAATTCTATAAGATCGGTTTCGGACATACGAAATCGGCTTTAATACCAGAAAACCCTTCTCAGGCTTCAAATTGATTTGATTGCCGTTTCAAGACAACTGATTTGTCGCTATGAATAATCACTTTTAATTTGATTACCAAATTCAATAAAGGCCATGCGATTAGCACTTTTGTCTTCTTGTTTCGGTTTACTATGAGTATTGTCGTCAGTTATACTTTTCATTGATTTTAAAAAGTACGCTACAAAGCAATTTATTCAAAATGTAAGCCAACGCGCTACATAAATGAAAGCCGCGATAGCTCACTTAGCAGAGCGCTCACCTTGTACTCTTTACACATGTTATATCCGGAAGGCCCTGGGTTCGAATTCTACTCAGACATTGTTCTTTTTAATCATCTTTTTTTATACGCCGCCGGAGGCGGACGTATATTGGCGTCATCTTCTCCGTCTGTCCGTCCGTCCATCCGTCCGTCCATCCGTCCGTCCGTCCGTCCATCCGTCCGTCCGTACGTCCGTCCTTTTTTCTTGTCAACGCAACTCCTCCTAAGTTTCTGGCTGGATCTTCTTGAAACTTGGTCAATGTTATCACCTCAATTGGTAGATGTGCATGAATGAAGGATTTTATGGTTCGTTGATTTTTGCCAGAGTTATGCCCCTTAAAAACTTAGTCTCTGGGGCTTATTGAAATTGCAGCCTTGTCAACGCAACTCCTCCTAAGTTTCTAGCTGGATCTTAATGAAACTTGGTCAATGTTATCACCTCAATTGGTAGATGTGCATTAAGGAAGGATTTTATGGTTCGTTGATTTTTGCCTGAGTCATGCCCCTTAAAAACTTAGTCACTGGGAGTTATTGAAATTGCAGCCTTGTCAACACAACTCCTCCTAAGTTTCTGGCTAGATCTTAATGAAACTTGGTCAATGTTATCACCTCAATTGGTAGATGTGCATGAAGGAAGGATTTTATGGTTAATTGATTTTTGCCAGAGTTATGCCCCCTTAAAACTTAGTCTGTGGGGCTTATTGAAATTGCAGCCTTGTCAACGCAAGTCCTCCTACGTTTATGGCTGGATATTAACTTCAATCACATCAATTGGTAGATTTGCATGAAGGAAGGATTTTATGGTTCATTGATTTTTTCTAGAGTTATGCCCCCTTAAAACTTAGTCTGTGGGGCTTATTGAAATTGCAGCCTTGTCAACGCAAGTCCTCCTACGTTTATGGCTGGATATTAATGACACTTGGTCAATCACCTCAATTGGTAGATTTGCATGAAGGGGCTGATTGAAATTGCAGCCTTGGGGCTGATTGAAATTGCAGCCTTGTCAACACAACCTCTTCTAAGATTCTGACTCGATCCTTATGAAACTTGGTGGATGTTATTACCTTAATTGGTAGATGTGCATGAAGTAAGAATTTTATGGTTCATTGATTTTTGCCTGAGTTATGCCCCCTTCAATCTTAGTCTCTAGGGCTTAATGATATTTCAGTCTCGTGAACGCAATTCCTTCCAGGTTTTTGACTGGATATTTATAAAAACCTTTTTGTGAACACAACTTTTTACAGGTGTTTGTGTGAATATTTATAAATCCTTGTCAATGTCATTTTTTTGTCTCAAGTTATATAAGTGGCGGCGTATATTGTGACCATGGCACTCTTGTTCGACTTCTATCTCCACCATCGTTGGCGAAAAAACGACCGCAGTGATTTAGAATCGATCTAAACACAAATTCAACGAAATAAAGTAATGAAACGCCGATCATTTACATACAATTCCGCTCAATCAATGAGATGCGTCTAAATATAGTGCTCCAAGCACTTTGATTTTTATTCCTGTTTAGAGTAAAAAAAAAAAAAAAAAAAAACACGGTAGCAGTTTTCCCTGGTTGTGGTTACAAAACAAATTCAATACATACTTTTCCTGAAACAAAATACCAGATGAATTGGAGCACCTAACCATGGATTCCTCATACAAGTACTACCGCAGCATCCTTACATCTACAGATGTGCATAAAAAGAAGAAATTGGGAACGTGCCGTCGGGAAAATGGCAGTGGAGTACAATAAGCAATTTAAATGTTCATATCATTATCAACGAAAATTTGAGAATAGCAATGTCCCTATCTGTAAACATATTCATACGATCATCCAGGTACCATCTGTTGCAGACCCATTGCTTCATCTTCTTAGCTCAATACACGTAAACGGGTCGCTTAAACGAAATAAATACAGATCGCTGTCACTTAGTCTTATACTAGTAATAATCATTGTTGTCATGACCATCGATCAGTATGTAAATAGGTCATGATACTGTCGAATATCAGTGATACAGATGCTGGAGAAAAAAACTCGTAAGAACAACTATTTTTCTGAATAGGTGGATTTCACTAGTGTCTCATCTGATGCTGTTCAGATGGAACCCCGATTTGTCATCGAGTCGAACCCGAGTTGCGAAATGAACTCACTCCCCGATAATCAATTTCAAAACCCTGGTTCCAAAGTACGTCTCGTGGAAACCCCGTTCCTTTAAATATGGCAAAGACTTAAACAACAATGATCAAAGAAAAGGAACCTATCATACACAATACGTGCATTAACTTGGGTAATCATTCTAAAATGTGTGTTTTCAGTAAACACATCAAGAAAAACAAACGTTTTACAGAAGAAATAATCCGAACTGGTTTTGAACCAACGGCGTTCCAAATTTCAAAAGTTCTGAAAAAAGGTTGCGAGGTTAATCCTTTCCCGTTTGAGCTATCGCTGCTGCTGATGATATAGGGTGTCTGTTTACATTATAACCATAGTGTATGCATGTATCGCTTTCTAAAGATCTTACCCTTTACACAATAAATATTACGAAAGTCAAAAAACTACAAGAAAATTATTAAATCGAAAAAAGATCGTAAAGTTGGTTAAGACGTGGCATGAATTGAATCGGCCAATGAATCTTATAGTATTTGTTAGAGAACACATAGAAAGTAGGAAAAGATACGACAGTTTTCCTGTATGGTCGCAAAATCTATTTTGAATTTTGGTCAACTGGCAATTGAGACTGAGAAAGGGTTTTTTGGTAATGAAAACCCATTTCGCCTGTCCAAAAGTGGTTATAAGAATTGTACGTCCTTTCGGACGTCCAATTAAAAATGACTCATCTAAACAAAGCGGTATCAGAATTTTCATTTAAAAATCAGTAGCGCGTGGTTCAAACTTTGCTTGCGACAACATCAGGTACCGTAAAACGTATTTTTTACCACAATTAGTGAATACTAAATGCGACGTCGTTTCAACGTCTCAAACCTGAAACGCATATATACGACGTTAACGTAAGAAAGCTTTTTGCATAACAGGCGTTACACGAGGTCTATCTGACTTTGGACGATTGATAGATGTATCTTTAACTAACTCGTCGACCCAGATGCCTAATCGATCAATGCAAGTCGTCAAAACGCTCAGCGGCCTGTTTTTTGAGATTCCCGTATTCGAAAATGGCTAATTTACAAGCTGTATTTTCCGAACAGTGTGTCTGTTTCAAACGTTACTTGCAACAACAACAGATACCATGAAAACAGTTATTAGCCATCACAGTGACCGACTCTTCGACACAGCGTCGATTCAGACTTCACAAACCTGAAACGTACATGACGTTAACGTGACGATTTATCTTGTTTTACAGGCGATACACGGGGTCTAGTTATGCGTGGCCGGTCGATTAACGTTTGTGGAACACTAACGCGTCGACCAAGAAACCGAATCGAGAAACTATACGTTAAACGGTCTTTCGACTTGTTTGTGCATTCCGCACAATCAAAAATGGGAATATTACGAGGTCCCTTTTCAGAATTTAGCCTTGGTATCTTCCAATACGGATGCTTCATAAACAAATCTTTAAAATCGTGATTGCCTATCCACTAGCACATGTTACTGCGAAAAATGTGACCAATTTCACCACGTGGTAGGCATACACGAAGCGCGTTTCTAAAGAAAAAGTGACTAGTCACCGAAAATGGACATATTGATGAATATAAACGTATACTAAGCAAAACAATTGAAGGATATTAAAATTCTACAGCTATTTTAGAAACTTTGGTTAAATATGATATAAAAACATAATGCTTTTTATTATCACATACATTCGCTCTCATATTTTTATGCTGCCATATTGAGTTATGCCTCACTGGTCATGCCAAAATGGGACAATTTACAACACAGGGGTCAACTACCAAACTAACCGTGTTATTTACGTGCCGTTTTTCATATAAATAGGTACTCTGGGTTGCTTCATTGAGTAAATTAAATCGTACTTGCCTATAATCAATTGATTAAAAAGGATTTAACGTTTATGGTTGACAGATCTGCAACGCTGGCAGGCCGTTGGTCAATTGAACGTATGGGAACGTCAGGTTGACGTCGCTCGTAGATTTTGAATTTTGCAATGTGTATTCAGTCAATTACACAAACGGTATCACTGGGCAGTCGTTATTATGGGGACCTAAATAAACGACGTCTTTGGCTGATGACAGTTATATTCTCAAGAACTCGTTACATTCTAGGACTCCAAAGCTTTCCCAAGTCACTCCAGAGTCTAACAGATGTGCGAGGGATAAACCTTAGAATTCAGTTTGTGATAAACGGATTAAGCATCAACGCCAGTAGGCCGTTGACAGCTTACGCTTTTACATGACGACACTGACGCTTGGACCAGAACCCATTTGAGATGAAACCAGCAGCACCAGAGTACAATGCTCATCACTTACCAAAGTTGGTTTCGGCGTCGCTTGTTGACAGCAGAATTCGCGTTTTTCTCGATATAAGAACGAGGGATAACAGGAATGCAATATGCCCACATGTGACGCATATGGTGACGTGAGCGTTATCGAGTTGACGGGAATCTTACGTTATCTAGAGACAAACCTTTTAGTGCTAAATGACACTGACCCACCAACATTACATTAACCACGCGATTGACTCACATCCTGTAACTTTTAAACAGGAAAATGGAGATGAACACGCGTTCATTGACGCCAACGTAAACTTATTCGGTGCATTTATTGTAAAACAGATTCGGTTTCAATCCAAGGATTTGCCATCCTGCTCACAGAACCTTTATCCAATCAAGCATGATTGAAACACGTTGGGTGGACAACAACCGACCAACCCGGCTTATTCCAACATGGACATATTCGGAAATGGAATACTGTACCGCAACATGTGCAAATGGCGATGAATTTTGTGCTAAAACAGACTGGGTTTTCAGTAATGTTTTGATAAACCGTCAGTGTTGTTATACAATCTCGTAACTACGGCTTGATTCAAGCCGTAGTTACGAGATTTATAACAACACCAACGAAATACTATTTGTTTGTCCGAAATTACGTCACAGTTGACTGGATAAAATCGTTCCCTATTTAATCTGCGATGAATTTGTGATGTACTTGTAAGGCTTGAGTCGACTTCCAGGATGAAAATATCCGTTATTCATGACGTGTGACGTTTCGGTTGTAGGATACTAGCTTTTAACCGGATATTGTGGGGAAACCGGAAACGATTGTCCTGCTTTATGTTTTTGATTTTCAAAATTAGAAATATCAAATTGATATGAAGTTATTTCTAGATTTTTGTTAGATAATATCACTGTTAATTTTTACAAATAGTGCAATTTGAATATCCTTCAATTGTTTTGCTTAGTATATATCTTTTATTTACCGTAATTGTCGATCAAAAATTTTATATACAATATACATTCCACTAATATTGTAATAGGCATAAGGAAAATAAAGACAAATTTCATTGGAGTGTTTCTTTTGGACGTCAGTATACTAGAAGTGCTTACCAATTACACCTCACGAAAAATGACCTGGCAGATCAGCCCATGCTAATCGAATGGAATGCTCTGTCAGGTCAATTCTCGTCCGCTATACAACCATTATGGGTCCGGAACGTTAAAATATTTACATCATTCTCCATTCTAGTCCTCGCGATAGCAATGCACTGTGTGATAGATATAGACCGGTTTTACCGTTATGTATTGACGAAGTCGGCATTGTTATAAAATCTCGTAACTACGGCTTGATTCAAGACGTAGTTACGAGATTGTATAACAGCACCTACGAAATCCTTTAGCTTGTCCACAACCACGTCACGGTTAAGGCCCTTTATAGGGGGGCAATTTCATATACTGAACAAAAGTGAAAACGCTACACTGCAAGATTTCTTATTTCTGGAAAAGTATCGAACTAATAGCATGAAATATATATACTAGTCAAAACTTCTAACCGGCCACTTAAAAAACAAAGATATTTTTTTCTGTAGTGATTGGATTTTCATGAAAGGACCTCTACTGATAAGGCAAGAAATCTCCCTAAAAGGCTCAAATGGAAAAGTCATTTTTCAAAACATGCAAATTGGTTATTATTTCGAACTGTATTGTTAGATATGTATCTAAATCATATGAAAACTGATTTTGTACGATCAAAACGATTCGACAGGTACAGATAACTCTTGGTTTCTGTACCTACCCCCAAAATTACATTTTCTTACCCCACCGTTATTCATTAAACCAGATTTAAGTTTTCTTTAGTTTTATAAGCAAAATATTTTCTGTAAATGTAAGGACAATTGGTGTTGAAATCATAAACCATTTTTCGATTTGTCCTTAATGCGCATGCGCATCATTGAAACGAGTTTAAAGGCGAAACCTTCCCGCCAAAATTATGGCATATGGTATATGAGTACTATTTTTAGTATAAAAGTACGTCCCCCACCCCGTGACCCAGCAAATCCTTTTTACCAAGGAAGCCTATGATCCAGTTACACAACATATGTCAATGGGAAGCTGGGTCAAGGGGGGAACGATGTTAACCAGCCTTGGGAAGGTAGGTATGCCTCGGTTTTTGGCGGGAAAGTGTGCGTTTAAAGTTGTTTCAATGGTGCGCATGCGCAATACGGACAAAATCAAAGCTGCCATATGATGTCAACACCATTTATCCCTGTATCTGTAGAAAATAAATTGCAAATAAAAATAAAAGAATCTTCATTTTACCTCTTTGAATACCGGTAGTGTACGAAAACGAAACCATTTATGTGGGTACTAAAGTCAAGAGTTATCTGCACCTATAGAACTTTTAAAATGACATAAAAATCGGTGTTTATTTCCTTTATTTGTCTACCTAACCATAAAGCTTAATTTTGTTTCTTAATTTGTTAGTTTTGAGAATTGACCCATCGAGCTGAGCCTTTTAGGGAGAATTCTCGCCTTATCCGTAGAGGTCCTTTGCTATGTGAATTTTTAAGCAACTTTCCAGTTGATTTTGGCGAAAAGTTACCGTTGTTTTATTGAAATAAAAATGCAATGTGAGAAAAGCTCAAAAAGCTCTAAATTCACACAGAGCTCAGAATATTGTCAATGTAGTATTTTTGGTCTCATGGATCTTTATCTAAAACATAGACCAAGAAAAAAATTGAAAATGTTTGACAATTGTGCTCGGCATATGGCCGTAAAAGAAAATGAAAGAGGTCATGTATGCAGAAAAACGGGTCTTAAAGACAACATCTAAAACACGTTTTTCTCCGAAAATGCTTTAAATATGGAATGATGATTCACGGCGGGCTACAAAATGTAGGACATGTGTAAAAATCAGTTTGTTGCATCGTCTTTCCATACCAGACAATATTTGAGCATATTCGCTTGATAAAATGTTTTGCCGGTTGAATTTAAACACCATTTTACCACGCCTCTCATTCTTTCTGCTTCTTCTGTAGTCAAAAGTCACACAAAATTGACAATGCTTTCCAATTTTTTTCTTGGTCTGGGTTGCAGCTAACGATTTGTGTACTTTGAATTGTTGAAAGTGTATTATCTCGAGCTCTATTTTGATTTAGAGCTTTTTGAGCTTTTCCTTTATTACACATCAAAATTTGACAATTATTGGTAAATCATCATGGAAATCCGCGGGCACTATGCTTAAAAATCAACATATCAAATTTCATTAAAATGTAATAACTTTTAAAAAAAGTTATAGTCATTTTTAAAGTGGCCGGTTAGGACTTTTGGCCAGTATACTTAGTACATTTAAAAACGCAGAGTTTTCAAAGCCTTATATCAAGATGTTGTAAGATGTTATAAGAAATGGGAATATGTGTTATGAATCTCCCACAAGTTTCTAAACATGAATTGAAAAGAATAAAGTTAGTAAACCTGGAACATTTTACGACGCCTTAGCCAAAGCGTTAAACACGTTGTCGCTGCGTAAAAGTGGTGCACGTGAAACTCGAGTTAAATTGCAACATGTTTGTTAAGTTTGTCTATAGGGACACTATAAAAACAAGTCTTATCGAAAGAATCTCATTTCTATCAGTATGAATCGTCTTCTTGAAAATGTGAGGAACCAAGTTTTTGGAAGGCATTTGCTAGGTTTTTCAAAATCGGACATTTCACTGCACGTAGGATGCTATAACTTTAAAGTCTTATTAATATCACTACTAAAGACACGATGGCTCCGCCACATACTGTGGTTACACACTACTAGTCTGTTATGTACCATATAGAACATGCTTGGAATGACCCGAAGAGATGCGTGTATTTACGCACCCCACCTCCCAAAACGTTGCAAAAACTTCGTATTCTTGTTATTCAAGAGCTGAACAAAATATCACAAGAGGTTTCATTGCGAGAAAAGTCCTTTCTATGCCACGACGATGTAAGACTTTAATTCAAGCTTTAGGTGGGCACGCTTGTTATTAATTGATTTGACCTATCTCAATTAAAGATAATCAATTTTTATTCCGATGTGTATCTAAAGCATCTTCTACCTTTAGAATTTATGGAATTAAATAAATCAACGAAAATAAACCCGCATTACGTAGCCTTTGCTTGTCATTTCCATCCTATAAGAGAACGAAGTATCACTGCGGAATTAAATGTACTCAGTATATTTTGATGTTATTTCCCAGACTTTCAGCAAACGTTTTGTCGAAATTTCATTGCCTTGTGTCCTTTAATGTAGGAGTTACAGCCCTAAATGTGTTTGGAGCTAATTTCATGGAATATCGCATATGCGCGTGCGCAGAAAACGCTTTATAATTCTTTCGGAAAGGGTCATATCTGGGTTGCCGAAAAAACACCTAAAATCTCACTTATCTGTTGTCAATCTGAATGAATCCAGATAACATAATTTCATAATGTTACATCTGAAGATCGCGCATTAGGGGTCATCTTCTGTGACCTGGGAATTTCCATTTTTTCTATTTTTACACAAACCAATCAAAACGCTCGTTGCAAACGCAGGTCTGTTGTCCCTGACAACAACACCAAAATGGCTGCGGTCGATAGAAACGCGCTTGACACCGAGCAAAGAGCAAAGTCTGTTAGTTTTGAGAGCAAAGATATGGCATTTATTAATGAAGTGGGTGGGTTTCGGTATATTTTGGCACTGTACTAAGTGGTAGTTTTTCTATATATTGACAATTGGTATACAATTACAGTAGTAGTCTGATTAGCTCAGTTGGTAGAGCTGCCGACTTGAAATCAGTAGGTTAGAGGATCGAACCTCGCGCCGACTTCATCTTTTGGTCCCCCTATTTTTTTAATCATCTTTATTACATTTTCCATACCAAATTATTCTAGAAATTGCAAATACGAAATAAAAATACAATTACCAATTATGTTTTTATACCCGTGATTTCTAGAAACTTTGAGTTTGAAAAATATAAAATAAATAGTAGGGGAAAAATATGAAGCCTGGGTAGGAGTCGATCTCTGATCATCAGGTTCACGGGTCGGACGCTCTACCGACTGAGCTATTTAGAAATCTTTTCTAGATGATTCACATTGCCATTATATAGTTTATCGTGGATGGGGAGTCAAAACCTCGTAACTGCAGCTTGAAAAAGCTGGAGTTACGAGTTTTGACTCCCCACCGACGTTATACGTTTATAAGTTAACATCGCTTTGTTTCGGGTTGGCTTGATGATCGTGTTGAACTGTTGCTGCCATGCAGAAGACTATCTGCTTCATAAATACCATGTCTTTGCTCTCAAAATTTACTGACTTTGGTCTTGTCTTTGTAGCGAAATCACCACACTGGAGGCGTCCATGGTTACTAGTTATCGTTAGAAACGGAAGTGTAGTGTGCACGGTAGTGCGCATGCCCGTGCGCATGCGAAAAATCTTTCAACTTTTCCAAAGTAAAATCTGATTGGTCCAAAGAAAGGTCACAGAAGATGACCCTCAACGGGTCGTCGTTAGATCCTACTGAAAGATAGGATCTATATATTTCAATTAGATTGATCTGTTGTATAATCCAATTTTTTTCACCTGAAAGGGTGTGTCTAAGCAAAGAGGTTATTCGACGAGTTTACTGCTCGATATTTTGGTTAAGATAAGAGAAAAACGTGCGGCACGAGCATGAACACATTTCGAAATTGAAAGATTGTTCAATTGTAAAATGTGTTGTTATAAAACCTCGTAATTACAGCCTGATACGCACTGTAGTTATAATGTTTTGCAATACCGACAATTTACCGCTAAGCGGCAAGGCTGTTTCTCCTCAAGCTAAATGTAATGAACCGTTTATTTGGCTCCGCCCTGTCTCCCGAATAAAAACAGAATATATTGATTTTTTAAATTGACCCCGGAATGACCTGCTTCATTTGCATACTAACTTGGACGAGTTTATCCGATAAAAGGTATGTCGGGATTTTTCAGATAACTTGCACGAGATTCTCTTCTCTCAAAGTGTACGATGATTGTTGACTGCTCGATAGTTCAACTGGTAGAGTCATTGGTTTAGCAATTAAGATGTCCGAGGTTCGAATCCCCTCTGAACCGATGCGCTAATATTTTACTTTTCATCTTTTTTCTTCAATTTACTATTCAGTTTATCTCCTATTCCCTCGTTGGTGACATGAAGACGTTCTCGGCGACCGAGCTCCTTATTTATTTTATGATAGGTCATGGTTTTATTGATCCCAAAGCCATCTTGACAACGTTTGGTCTTCAAAGGCCGGATATAACTTTCTATAGTTGTTCTGCTGCTACTTTACAGATTAACTTGGTACACTCGAAACTTTTTCTTTTGCTCTTGGTCCGAAGGCCTATGGCTTTTTTGTGACATTGGTCGTCCATGGAGGTTTTTTACACGTCTATCTACCACTGCCTATATTTAAGTCAATATTTATGAATTATGCTCACTTTATAGGGCAAAAACATATCAAATTGTGAACCTTATGGTTCCAATAGGGTAATATGCACAGGAATGTAAAATAGAAGTCCTTCGAAAAGGTAAAAGAAAGAATCTTGCTTAGGATTCGAACCTGGGTCAATTATATTTAAGCGCCAACGCGCAACCCATTGAGCTAACCAGATTGGTGAATTATGGGTTACATTTTAAACTGTCAACATAACGTTATTCGATAATTACATGTTCAACCTGATTTACCTGTTTTGAAATGGGCAACTATTTAAATGAGGTAGGTCATTCCGGGGTCAATATAAATTTATAATAGCAAGCTCTAAAATCAAGGTCTAATTTGGCAATTTTGCGAATTACCTCCCTTTGACATAAACAAATAGGGAATTTGAGTTTGAGTTTATTGGGGTTTTACGCCGTTTTCAACTACCAGGGTCATATCGCGGCGGCTGGAGCACCTAACCGTGGTTTCCTGGTATTTCTTGCACCAGTACAACCACAATATCCAAACCGAGCCTCCAGCTGCTCTCTCACATAGATGATTTACACCCATTGGTGAGAGACAAATGACTTTTGTCAAATGTCAGAATGGATACTGGCCGAGCCGGGGAATAGGGAATTTGAAATGTTTGGTATTCACAAATTTTTCACGGTTTTCGATTAGGTTTTTTAGCAACATCATGCAGGCCTTACAGGGAATTTTTTAACCCTTTCTTCAACTAGGATTGTTCCCAGATGTCCATGCAATAGTGATTTCAATTTCCTATGGATATTACATAGTAAAATTTTCAAGCTTTGGAACATAATGACAAATTCTGCTTTTCAAACACCATTTTCTAAACTCTGAAACAATGTTATGCAAGCTTCTTTGCATTTTCTGACTTGTTACTTGTCAGACTACCATTTAGTATACACTGAACAGATCTTCTAAACCGCCATGGCATGTAACTTAGGGTAAGGAGGGGCAAAACGCCCCCCTTAAGGAAAGAGCGCTGTAGCACAAAACAAACAAAGTATAATGTAAATGTTTCAACGTGAAATTAAACTTTGACCTTTGTCCCAAATGTCTATACACAAAACAGCTTTGTCATTTGATATAAAAAATGACTGTCGTTATAACAATTTTTCTCGAAATTTGGCCTTTTTGCCCCACCCTCGGGGCAAAACGCCTTTTGGGGTGGGGCATGAAGCCCACCAATGGGCTTTATGCCCCATATAAAAATGAAAAAAAATATTTTGAAAATATCTGGGGGAAAATAGGAATATAATTAGTTTGTAATCAATATACTAGGAAAAATATATTTTGGATGGGTTTTATCATATTTTCAACATTTTTTATTAAGCGTAAAGGCTAGATTTGGGCATAATTTACTTGTCTATAAAAGTGGTTACGTGTTACTGTCCTTTGTCTGCAGCATCTTCATATCAGTCAAATTAAAACATACTGATGTTATGTTCTTTATAAGGCCCCTTTAAAGTAGATTAAATGGTCTTATTGTCTCATTTTAACACAAAATCGACGTGTCATGGGCGTTTTGCCCCACATGGATCCATCAGGTGACATAAAAGTTTGATATATTCGCGAAAAGTCGGTCTTTTTTGCCAGTTTTTCTTTTGTAGACAACGAAATGTAAATGGATTTCGTCATATGTACCAACCTTAGTCATTCTTTGAGTTTAAAGGAAAATTTTAATACTTCTGAATACCTACTTATCCATACAAGGGGCAAAACGCCCACTATTTAGCCCTTGGAAGGGGCAAAACGCCGAGTCTGGGCGTTTTGCCCCAAAGCAGCATAGGCGTTTTGCCCCAAAGGGGGTGGGTGATTTAATTTGGCCAGAGAAAAAAATGTGTTGATATTTTTTTTCTTTTTATCTTTTTGTGTAGGCGAGCAATTGGACATATAAATATAAAATGCATTTTGGTTGATTGAATACTCGGACTGAAATAAGATACACAAGAAAACCCATTACCCAAATATTAGATCAAACATATTCAAAATAAACAATTATTCGCATACTGATAATTGAATGACGTTTAGATGTAAAAATTTCATGGGCATCTTTCTAAAAGAATACTTCAAGTGTAAAATCAAGACAAATATCAATTGACATAATGGCTGACGAAATAATAGGGGTGGGCGTTTGACCCCACCTGGGCGTTTTGCCCCTCCTTACCCTAATATATCTCCATTAATATTTTAGATAGGGGCTTGAAATTTTCAAATAATAAAGATTAACCATTTTCACAGAAGATGTCAAAATTTCATTGATGCCTTTTGACAATAACATGACTAAATCGTAAATTAAAAAGGGTCACCGTCACGTGTACATTTTCACATCAGAAAGGTAAACTGTAAGTACGGGATGTGACATCACTCTGCGTCAATAACTCTGATTGACAACGAGCCCTCATTCAGTTGCAGCTACCTGGGAAGTACTAAGGTGTCATTCCAGACGTTTCAGTAGCGTAGGTATGCCTGCCACACTTCCGGTTGCCTGGCATTTGTGCCAAAACTTATTGTAACGTCTTTTGACTACATTGGAGCATTTCTCCGATTTGAATTAATCTGCGCATCATATTTGAGTGATGTTTGTTGACTGTTAACAAAACTGTCGGTCAGCCCTCACGTATGAATTCTTTGATGGCGTTCTACGGAATGCAATACGTGCTATAAAAAGAACAAAAAATCGAGTTTGTAAACATAACTTCGTATCCTCTCCAGAAGCAGACAGGCGTCAAGGCTCTATTAATGATACGCATAACCGATTCATAAGTCATGTCTTTCGTCAAGAAAGGTACATTTGGAATAACAATAATTTGTATGGTAGACTGTACGGGTCATGATCTATTGTGCACTTTGACACGGTTTTTGGGGCCATATTACTCGTTAGAAAGAAGCAACATGAAAATAACCAATGCATTTAACAACAATGTCGGCATGTCATCACTTTTGAATGATTATTGTGTTCTAAGGAACATAATACGCGCCAAAAGAACAATAAAATGCAATTTGTAAACAAAAATTTAAATCCTCTCTACTAGCATACGCACGTCAAACATCCACTACTGACATGCTAAATTCGTGATAGAAACATGTCATCTGTCAGAAAATGTACATGTGAACTAATAATGTTTTGTATGGTGGACTCTGAAGGCCATGCTCTGTGGTGCACTTTAACACGGTTTGGTGTCCGTAAAAATCGCAATACAGAAGGCAATCGGAAAACAGTTAATGCATTTAGCAGTATCATGAGCTACCTTTTGAAACATGCATACGTCACTGAAAAGGGTACTTGCCTTATTCATAATGACGTCACTTCTGATAAGCCCCACAGTACGACCCATATCACTGAAGGACATCCGGCCCATTGAGTTGCCTTTTCTTTGCAAAATCGGCAGGTCGGATCAATATGAAGTAATGCTAAAGTAAATGTTGTGCAATTTAACTCACCACATCGTGCGCCACGTGCAAAAACGGTTTTATATCAAAGCCTCTTCAAACAAAAAGTTTTTGTTTTGATTTTGACTTTACCGCGTTAAATCGATAGCTAGTGATCACAAAATCTAATGTGCATAATATTGTTTCAAACGAACTTTTCGTTTTTCATTTACACCAAAAAATCTGTTCTGAAAAGTGGCGGTTTAGAACATCTGTTCAGTGTAGTTCGGCATGGTTTGCATTCTTCTGCTTTGATTTCTGAGGGTTTAAATTGTGTAAAATTTCCGTTCAAATTGTACACCTGAACAAGAGCTGTCCGAAGACAGCGCGCTCGACTTTCTAAGTGCTGGACTTTCTAAGTTGCTAAGTACAAAGGGGGCATAACTCCAAATATAGTGAAGCCAGGGTCATGGGCCCTGATAGTAAGGTAGAGGGTGTGATGGTGAAGAAGTATTCCAAGTTTGGGTTGAATCCCTTTGATAGTATGGAAGTTATTGATGTTTGAAAAAACTTTAACCTTTGTTGCAACGCCAACGCCCGGGTGACAGTATAAGCTCTCATTTTCTTCGAAAAGTCGAGCTAAAAAAACGGACCCCTGTCACATTAAAATGGTCCGTTTTTCATCCACGTAATTAAGATCCACTAAACGTTTAGTGCTTGGCATAACCAAGTTAATGAACAATGCGAAACACTTTCATTTGATTTTTTTACTTGTTGTATTTAGAAGAAATATGGCAAGCAAAGTAGGTGTAGCGTTTTCACTTTTGTTCAGTATATATTGGTTGGGCTCAAGCACCTGCGTTTGAATATGGGGGTAGGGGTGGAGCATGTTCCTACAGGCTGCGGTTTACTCGATAAATCGTTCCTCACTCGACATCTTTTTTCGATTCTGTTCGAAAAAGCGTCACAACTGTTTCGTTGAGACAAATAAAAATACAGTCGTCACTCGTTATCTCGACATCGGAGGAGTCGAATTTCCGCTAAAGTCGAAGTGAAAGTCTGGTCCCGTCATCGAAACAATAAAATTGCGAAATAGACAGTCATTGAAATTTAGTGGGAAAAGAATAGACATTGCTCATTTCGAGCAATTTCTTTCCTTTTCCTACTATAATTTAATTTGGAGCGCACTTGATGAACAACAAAAATGACCAAATGTCATTCGAGTCGAAAACTTAATGAAATCGGAAAAGTCGAACTCCGGATATGTCGATGTATTTTGGCTGTACCTCTCACTTCGACACAACGAGTGTCGACTGTATAGAATAATCCATGATCACAAGACAGCAAGTTTTAGACTTGTCATAATTCAAATATGGTGCAGACAAAGTCATCAAAGTGAATGGAACTACTTTTAGGTCTCCCAGATATTAAACATTGTGGGAAATGAAAATATTGCTTGTCATAAGCTATTTTCTCGATTTGAACAATGTTTTCATTTTTTACGCTTTCCCAAATTGCAAAATTTCAAGTGGTCTGTATTGAAAACTGCTGCAGATGACGAATGGCAATGGATTTTGTGCTAAAAATAGACTGGGTTAACTGTTATTTTTTTTATATATCGTCAATGGTGTGTTGTTAGACTCGTTACTACATGTACGGCTTGAATCAAGCTGTAGTTGTGAAATTTTTTAACAACACCCACGGAATACTATTGTCCGAATTGCGTCACAGTTAACTGGATAAAATCGTTCCCTATTGGGTATCGACAAAGATGGAATCTGTATACATTTTTAGCAAAGGTACATTGGGACAAAAGGAGGGAATACTGGTTATCTCCATTTCCTTCCTTCGCTTTGTGGGAAATTGGATTCATCAGTGAACCGATTTTACGTCACACTCAACGGCTATGGTCATGTGGGGACAGGACCTCAATAAAGTCTCTTCCGATTGATCATTGGTTTATTGGGGGTTTACGCCGTTTTCAACTGCTATGGCCACATCGCTGCGGCTGGAGCACCTAGCTATGGATTCCTGTTGTTTCTTAGACCAGTAATACCACACCCTAAACGAGCCTCCAACTGATCGCCTACATAGGTTCACGAGATCAAACCACTGATTAGTGACATTTTGTCAGAGAGGTTATTTGCCGCGGCCGGGTATCGAACCCAGGACCTCTCGAGTACTGTGTAACCAGCATTTTCTTTTGTCTCAATGTTTTCCAAAATTTTGTCTGATCAATACATCATATTAACCAGGAAATGTTTCGTTAAGCTACATGATACGCAGCTATTAAAACAAGATGTGTTTGTGAAACACGAATGTACCCGAATTGGTCATTTTTTCTAAAATGCTAGATTTCGTGTAAAGGGTTGATGAGGGTCAAAGGATGACCTTGAGGAAAATCATATAGCATGCAACAGATAGATCTATCATTGAAAGAAAGTTACATACCAAATAATAAAATTTGAGCTTTGAATGATCAATCCAAATACTTTTGGAGGAAAAAGGGCAAATGTTTTAGGACAGACGGGTGGACACGAGTAAAACAATATGCCCCCCCCCCCCATCTCTCGATAAGGGAGCACAAAAAATTGAAACAGTTCTAGTTTATAAATTTAATCACATTTGTTTTCTTTTGTAAAAACTGGGAGTGCACTATATCTTACCAATCTTACTGACAATCATTTCTAAAATTTGCAACAAATTAAGGAAATTCTAGACATTTAATGTCAGTTGTGTGTTAGAAACAAGAAAATTCTTTCAGACAAAAACATTAAATCACCCTAAAGTCAGACTTGTAAAAATATACTTAATAACTATAGAGTTCCCTAATTTCCAAGACGCCATGCTACATAGAATTCCTTGAATTTGTCGAACCCAGACAATACTCCGGCTCCAGCGACTCCTCTGAGAATGTTGGCACCAGCTCCCTTCATGAGTGACATAAAGCCCTCGCCCTTGATAATCTGGACTGCACAATCAATTGATCCCTTGTATTTGACAGCCTCGCCGGATGTCATCATCATTCTTCTTCTGATTGTGTCTACTGGGTAGGACACCAGACCAGCGCTGATGGTTACGATGTAACCCAGAGCGAAAGAAGCCAAGAAGCTACCTCCATCTCCAATGATGATTGGTTTAAGTGTGTCGTAGAAACCAAAGTAGCAACCTCTGTAGACAATGATACCCACACAGGAGATGACAAAGCCTCTGTAGAGACCACCAATACCATCAGAGGCAAAGGTCTTCTTGTATACATCGATCATACCATTGTATTGACGCTCTCCACCCTTCTTACTGGACTTGGCGTCGTTGGCTAGACGGGTTCGGCAGTAATCCAGGGAGTACACAAAGCAGAGGGACAGGGCTCCTGCAGCTCCACCCGACATCACATTCTTACCAAACTTGGTACCATAAGAGTCATTCTTGCTAGATTTGAATAAAGCCTTAATTTGATCTTTGAAGGCAAAGTTGAGGGCCTGTGTGGGGAAATATCGGATACAGTTGGCCAAGTTACCTCTCCAGAAGGGCAATAGTCCTTCAGAACGGAAGGTTCTGGTAGTACAGTCAATAACACCCTTGTATGGTTTGTCTAGACGGCCGGTTTTTAACATTTCATCCTGGTTCTGTACTAGTAGTTTGACTCTCTCGATGGGGGCAGCAGCTGTCTTGGAGATGACGGCAGCAGCACCGCTCAGGGCAAAGTTCTCCACAAACCCAAGATCTTTCTTACCACCCGACATCTGTAATACACAATTTGACAAAGTTGAAACAGCCATTTTAACATTTCATCAGAGACAAACATTTAGACTGATCCAAATTCAAAGATGTTGCAGATAGCAATTTCATGCCAATAAAATTTTACATATTTTGTTCTTTTGTAGGAGAAAACATTGTGGGAAATGAAGAAATTGCTTGATACAAACAATTTCTTCATTGTCCATGCAGTGATTTTTTTTAAAGTTCTAAGACTGTGAGTCCTGGGGACTCCCTGGATTCCATATCAATGAGTCCAGCTATTCGCTTAGCGAGACCAATACACTGTTTTTAATAGGAAATCTGTAAAATTTGTTGCATCCTGGGACTCACTAGAATTAAAACTTTGCATCCCAGAGACCAAATTATGAGTAAAAGAAGCAGGATGCCCAGGCAAAAAAAAAAATCACTGTCCATGATGTTTTCTATCAAAGCTATTCTCTTGTGGGGAGTCAAAAAGAGCCATTGTGTGGTAATGGGTTAATCCTCTCCAAGAGGCAAACAAGATCTTTCTTACCAGTGGACATCTTAAATAGACAAGGTTGAAACAGCCCTTAACCCTTTCCAAGAGACATACATTTGGAATAGTCCATATTGAAAAGCATTAAGCTGCTGCCGTAGATCAAGCCTGGTCCATCTATGTCTGCTGATAGGACAAGGGTGGCTCAGAGTCCATTGAAACGAGTTTGAGATTATTGAGGTTTTACGCCGTTTTCAACTACCAGGGTCATATCGCGGCAGCTGGAGCACCTACCCATGGATTCCTGTTGTTTCTCAAACCAGTACTACCACAACACCCTTACCGAGCCTCCAGCTGCTCGCCCACTTAGGTTAAGATTTCAAACCCATTGGTGGGTGACAATTTTGTCAGAAAGGGTATTAGTAGCGGCCGGGTATCGAACCCGGGACCTCTTATACGGGGGTCAGATGCGCTACCAACTGCGCTACGGCCGCGGCCTCCCATTGAAACGAGAGATGTTTGTAAAACATATATGCCCCTTCAAGGGCCTACATTTGATGTAGGTCAAAGTCCAAGGTCAAGGTCACAAGGTCCATGGTCATGGTCAAATATGAATGGTCTTGGTAGGAGGTGTCTATGTGAGAAATATCAAGGCTGTATTATGTACAATAGCTGTCCAAAGACAGCGCGCTCGACTTTCTAAGTTGCTTAGTATAAAGGGGGCATAACTCCAAATATAGTGGAGCCAGGGTTATGCGCCCTGGTAGTAAGGTAGAGGGTGTGATGGTGAATAAGTATTCCAAGTTTGGGTTGAATCCCTAAGATAGTATGGAAGTTATTGATGTTTGAAAAAACTTTAACCTTTGTTGCAACGCCGACACCCGGATGACAGTTTAAGCTCTCATTTTCTTCGAAAAGTCAAGCTAACAAGAGCTGTCACTGTAAGATGACAATGCCCCCGACACCGCTTTGATTTTAAATTATGGCCAATCTATGTTCAAGGTCAAGGTCATCCAGGGGTCAAGGTCACCAAAGTATGTGCCTACAGAAAGGTGATGTACCAAGGAATGTTGTGGTAAAGTATGAAGCGAATATGTTAAGTAATAAGGAAGTTATGGCCAATGTTAAAGTTTTTGGACGGAATGACGGACAGACAGACGGACAGACAGACGGACGGACAAGTCAAATTTATGATGCCTCCCTATCGGGGGCATAAAAAGGACATGAAATAAAGGCTAGGTTAAAGTTTTTAAAAGAAAGCCAAATGCCAAGGTCCAAGGTCATGATCAAATGTGAAAGGGCTTGGTCGTAGGTGTCCATATGTCAAATATCAAGGCTGTATGTGTTAAAAGGACATGATATATCGGCCAGGTTAAAGTTTTTCAAAAGTAGGACAAACTCCAAGGTTAAGGTACAAGGTCATGGTCAAATGTGAAAGGTCTTGGTTGGAGGTGTCCATGTGTGAAATATCAAGGCTGTAAGTGTAATATGATCGGCACGGGACGTGTGAAATTATAGTCCTGACTGTGGTGTAGGACCGAACATCTTTTCCGCCTGAGTTTCGCTAATTCTAGGGTTAAAGAATTTGCTGGACGTGCAATACATCTTGCAATATGAACACAATGAAATTCAGACATGGCGAAAACCGTCAGACAATCAGACATATCTGATAAAATTTCCCTTGGTCTGATGATTTTTTGCTACCGTCAGTCTGAATGTCTGACTCTCTTTTTGGTCTGTCAAGATAGTGAATGAGAGTTCTGGCAGACAAAAATTTATTCAGTCTGACAGATTATTTGGTACTGTCAGATCGAATGTCTGACAAAGATTTCTGGGTTTTCGCCAAGTCTGGACATTCCAAATGATACAATGAGACGTTATATTCGATCAATGAGACCTAAAATGTTTGTCGTCATTCATTGAAGATGTGTCATAAAACAAGAGCTGTCACTGTAAGATGACAATGCCCCCGACACCGCTTTGATTTTAAATTATGGCCAATCTATGTTTAAGGTCAAGGTCATCCAGGGGTCAAGGTCACCAAAGTATGTGCCTACAGAAAGGTAATGTACCAAGGAATGTTGTGGTAAAGTATGAAGCGAATATGTTAAGTAATAAGGAAGTTATGGCCAATGTTCAAGTTTTTGGACGGAATGACGGACAGACAGACGGACGGACGGACAAGTCAAATTTATGATGCCTCCCTATCGGGGGCATAAAAATTGAAACAGAAGCCGCAAGGAAATTGCATTTTTAACTACATCTTGTTCGTCAGCATGTTCTGTGAATTTTAAAATTGACCCCTATCTCAAATATCTTGAGAAAACGCAAGCAATATTCCATTTCACACAATTGAAAATGCACCCTCTTATAGGCAATTAAATTATCCATAATTTGATACCAATATTATTATAATATAAATATTCAAACTTGAAAATCCAGTAATCCCCTGTGCACATGTTCTTTTTTGACAGAGCATAAATGAAATTTGATACCCACAACACCAGGGTTTTTTTTCCTTCTTTGGAGGATGGGGGGGGGGGGGGGGGGGGATCCGTAAAAAGGACCCTTTTCCCAATGCCAAATAGGGTAATTTTAGGGTAATTTTTTCCCAAAATCTGGAAAGAAAATTCCCAATGCAAAAGTTATTCCTTCTTTTTGAATGAAAATTCAATCATTCCCTTTCACATGTTGAGAAATAAGTATCCAGAGACAAACAAAGTCCCTTCAGTTGATTTCATATATTAACTACACAGAGGACTCAAATTTTATTGCATTCTGTGATGAAAATATTTTCCCAATTCTTGACAAAACGATTCATTTTTCCCAATTTGCCTGGTTTCGGACCTGTTCCCAAAAATACCAGAAAAAACGCCGATACCACGATATGTATCGTCGGCGAAGGATATCGGAACACAGCGATAATTCCGCACAACACACTTTTAATAAGCGTGCATTGCAAATTACACATATTTCATTGTTTTATTGGTTTTTACCCCTATTTTCTGTCCCATACCCCCATTTTTGAATGACAGTGCGTGCAAAACCCCTAAATAAAAATCCTAGTGGAAACACTGAACTGGGAATTATTGGGGATTACGTCACCAGCCGAGCAAATGCAGATGACAATCGGCTATTCCGTAGATCTACCGAATGCTGCCGAGTGGTGTATTTTGTTCGATTTTCAGTCGATCGTTGATTTCCGTTAGTTTTTTTATACGGAACAAATCGTTTACTCGATTTTAATTGGATGATAAATATCAGACTATTGCATCACCTCGAAAATCGGAAATTGCAACTGGAAGAAGTTTGTTTTCTTTTTAAATCGGGAAGCGAGTAAATCCACTTCTGAGCACATCGTAAAGGCGATTTTGGCCGATATTATTTCTGAAGAGGCCCTACAGACTACAGTACAGACAAAAGATAGCCCATGATGGTAATCTTGTTCAGAAAAAGAAAACACACAAAAAAGTCTTGATGGTCGGAAACATAGCACGCTTAGATGTCCGTGAAAATGAAAGTAGGTCGCTCCTGTGGGGTACTCCTTTTATCTTAATCCTTTCCCGAACAAGAGGGTAAATACTCACTGCCTCCAAAAAATATCTGGAAACAGGGATTAGGCTGGAAATTTGGGTGGATGGGCCGAAGGCCCATCTACCCAAATTTCCATGGGCCCTAATTCGGCCGGGAGTATGGGGGCCGCCTAGGTCCCCATTGGGGTCCGGGGCAACGCCCCGGTGGGGGGAATTTTAGCATTTCTGAGACCTAAAAATCACATCTCCTGGAAGCTGTTTGTGCTATTTAAAATTGCATGTTTCAAAAGTATTTTTCAATAAATTATCAAACTTATTATTTTATATCTCTGCATTCACTGAACTATATCAGTATAGTCGGTATCAGCATTCACTGTCTGCAATCCACTACCAGGAAACTCACCAACAACTGTCATCGGCCTGTGTAATCGGCCTGCTTTGACTCATTGCACTCTGCCGTTGATAAATTTGGTTGATGATTTGCAGAACTCCAGATCATTTTTTGATGCAATGAGTATTTACCTCTCATTTTTTTTCAATGTGTATCTTTGGGAAAAGACTGGAATTGATTAACCCTTTCTAAAATAATAAATCTTTGGGTGGTCCAATTTTACTGACATTCGCGACAAAGATAAAAAGTCTGATTTGAAAGCTGCTGGAGATGGCAAGGTTGAAGTTAACAAAAGGGACTTCGTGCACAATAAGCAAAGAAAATATTGAAGCAAAAGCAGAAAGTTTTGGCTATCGATTTTCTCTTCTATTGTCTCAAAATTATAATCCAAAAACTTTTCTTCTAGAAACGTCAGAACCAGGTCATGTTTGGGAAATGATTAAAAGCTACTTGAGCACCAAAACGGAACGACACACTTTCATTTTCTGGGTCGATGGCGTCTAACCGCGGTAGGCATATGTTTCTTTTTCCGACCATCGAGTGTTTTTTTTTATGAACGAGATTACGATCTGCCATGAGCGGATTTATTCGTACCCGATTAATCCATTACCACACAATGACTCTTTTTGACTCCCCAAAACATATATAAGCTTTGGAAAAAATTGTGGAAACTGAAGAAATTGCTTGTGACAAGCAATTTCTTCATTTCCCACAATGTTTTCTACCACAAAAGATAGCAAAAAATTAAATTTTATTCACTTGAAAGTGTCGTCTGCAGCATCTTTTGATTTGGATCAACTCAAAATTTTGTCGTTTGGTAATGGGTTAAACAAGAGGACCATGATGGTCCTGTATCGCTCACCTGAACCAAAATGATATGAGCAACACTTTTGTTCAATTCAATAAATATTTTTGACTTTAAGACTGAAAACGAACTTATGGTCAATAACGTCGTGAAAATCGAACTCATCCACGATCTTATGGTGCCCAACATTGTCCAAGATTTGTCTTGTTTGATAAATAATTGTAGATTCTGGAGTATAAACAAAGTTTTGTCAAATTCAAGGGCACATAACTCTCGACTTTTTGATCGGATCAGACTGAAAAACAAACTCATCCCAGATCTTGTGATCCCCAACATTGTGTCAAAGTTTTGTCTTGATTGATCAATAATTGTAGATTCTAGAGTATAAACAAGGTCGAAAACAGCCGAAAACGGCAATTTTGATCACATTCAAGGGCACATAACTCTCGACTTCTAGTCAATTCAGGCTGAAAATCATACTCATCCGAGATCTTATGATACCCGACATTGTGTCCAAGATTTGTCTTGATTAGTAAATAATTGTAGATTCTAGAGTGTAAACAAGGTCAAAAACAGTCGAAAACAGCAATTTTATCAAATTCAAGGGCACATAACTCTAGGCTTTTTGATCAGATCGGACTGAAAATCGAACTCATCCAAGATCTAATGGTCTCAAACATTGTTTTCAAGTTTTGTCTTAATTGATAAATAATTGTAGATTCTAGAGTGTAAACAATGTCAAAAACAGCCGAAAACGGCAATTTTATCAAATTCAAGGGCATATAACTCTCATCTTTCTGGTCAGATCACACTGAAAATCAAATTCATGTGAGATCTTATGGTCTCCAATCTTGTGTCCAAGATTTGTCTTGATTGGTCAATAATTGTAGATTCTAGAGTGTAAATAAGGTCGAAAACAGTCAAAAACGGCAATTTTGTCAAATTCAAGGGCTCATAACTCTAGACTTTCTGATCAGATAATACTGAAAATCAAACTCATCCCAGATCTTATGATTCCCAATATTGTCTTTAAGTTTTAGCTTGATTGATTAACAATTGTAGATTCTAGGGTGTAAACAAGGTCGAAAACAGCCGAAAATGACAATTTGGTCAAAATCAAGGGCAAGTAACTCTTGACTTTCTGATCAGATCTGACTGAAAATCAAACTCATCCGAGATCTCATGGTCCCCAACATTGTGTCCAAGTTTTGTCCTGATTGATGAATAATTGTAGATTCTAGAGTGTAAACAAGGTCGAAAACAGCCGAAAAAGGCAATTTTGTCAAATTCAAGGGCACATAACTCTCGTCTTTCGGGTCAGATCAGACTGAAAATCGAACTCATCCGAGATATTATGATCTGCAACGTTATGTGCAAGATTTGTCTTCATTGATCAATAATTGTAGATGCTAGAGTGTAAACAATGTCAAAATTATGTATTTTTCACATTCAAGGGCAGATAACTCCTGACTTTCTAGTTCGATCTGACCCATAATTGAACTCATCTGAGATCTTATGGCCATACATGTTTTGACCAAGTTTGGTCAAGATTGGCCTATATTTGTAGATGCTAGAGTGTAAACACGAAATTGTGGACGGACGGACGGACGGACAGACAGACAGCCAGACGGACGACGGACAAAATGTGACCACAATAGCTCACCTTGAGCACTTTGTGCTCAGGTGAGCTAAAAAGAAAATAACTTCTTCGAGTTGCAATATTTCCGATTTACGGAGTGACGCAATGGTCCGTTGTTTATCATCCAATTAAAATCGAGTAAACGATTTGCTCCGTATACAAAATTTAACGGAGATAACCGATTGATTCAAATTAGAAGAAAATATTCCACTTGGTGACATTCGGCAGATCTACGGAATTTAGCCGACTGTCGTCCCGCTATCGCTCGGCTGGTGACGTAATCGGTATTCCCCAATTGTTCCCGGTTTTGATTGGCTGATTAAAGTCGTATGAAACACGTCGGTGCTATTTTCACAGAAAGTACCTCCTTTAACCCTCATCCTACCAACATATTTTACATACACATCCTACCAACTGGGGTCCATTTGGACCCCACACATAATTTTGAATTTCATGACAAAAATAAGTTTCACAAAAGACATATTCTTTGATTAAATGTAATATTGGTTACTAACAAATGATAATAGCACAAAAACATACGGAAATGAAAAACTAAAAGGTCTTAAAGGGCTTGAATCGCTCCACAGGCCTGTATTTATTTTACTATTTTATGCATTTTTTGCATAAAATTCAAGGGCACATAACTCATGATCTAAGATTTGGATCCAGCTGAAACTTGCACTCAGGCAAGCTATCATAGTCACCAACATTCTGTTGACGTTTTGTTTTGACTAGTCAAAATTTGTTGATGTGAGAGTAAAAATAGTAAAAAAACAGTCTAAACTGCAATTTTGGGCAATCAAGGGCAGATAACTCGGGTATTTTTTATCAAATCAAAATTCCTTGGGGGAATCTCAGAGAGGGTTGCCCAAGGATTACTCCTGTGAAGTTTGGTTGAAATACAATTAGTGGTTTTTTAGATGAAGATTTTTTAACAAAAAAGTTTAAATAAGTTTAAATAGTTATAATAAAGAGTAATTATAGTGGGGTCCAAATGGACCCCAGCAAAAAAATCAATAGTACAAACTCAAATTATGCAAAAATTTGAAAATGTTGCTCGACATGAAGAAGGTTGTGGTAGACCAACAAACTCCTAAAATTTTGACACCAGAGTGCATGCGGTAAAAATATGACACGCAAAAAATGATGCGTGGGGTCAGATTGACCCCAGTTGGTAGGATGAGGGTTAATGGCGCGCCCAGGTAAAATTACCGCGTCATACGGAAAAGTTATGCGTCAATTTGGCGCGGATGCTCATTTTTGAAGCGCCGTACGTAAATTACTTGCGTTTATGGCGCAAAGACGCGGCCCAAAATAATCCCTGTGGAAATACGCATTGGAAAAAATTCTGAGGGGTAAATACTCCTTGCCTTAAAAACTTATCTAGAGCTTTGAGGCACGGACGCACGGACGGACACACGACAGACACAGGGCCATGACATAAGCCCCGCCCTTCGGCCAGTGGAGCTAAAAATTAGAATTTTCCTGTTAACGAAAACGCTTTTTAAAATTTTCTTTGTAAGTAGATCTAATTCACTTCGAAAAAAACTATATCTTTTTTTTTAAAAGTGGATATTTTCTATTGATATTATTTTTTCTCGCACAATGAGCATATAAATGAATGTAATCAAAAGTTCGTTTAAATAAGATTTGTAAATCATCCAGGGTTCAACACTAAGGCAGGTCCGACAGACATTCACTGCCTGTTGCTTCGTCCGGGCTAGTAAAACCTGCAAGATGCTAGCCCGACTGGTCGTCCTTACTTCAAATCTTAAATTCACTTTCACCGTAATTGAAACGGAGGATACATTCATTTGAGATTTTTTAACTTGACTTTTTGTCGCTTATATAGAGGTTTCCTTTCTGGTTTGTTTACTTTTTTGCAATATCCGCTAACGATGCGCATGGGTAAGGAAGAGATCATGAGAAATATGCATAAATGGGCGGACCTTACTATCACCTGACATCTTGAGTAGGTGATCGGGCAAATTAATCAGACAAGAAAATTCTGAAACTTACGATTGTGCTGAAAACCATCAAATACGCTTCAAATTCAGTTATTTTCTGAAAGTTAAACCAGTTTCCTACAAAAACCAAACACGTTTTATATTTATTCCTGCGCGCAAAATGTCTTCATTAACCCTTTCCAAAACAAGACCTGGTTTTGATGTCCCTATTAGAAAAGGCTTGGGAAAACATTGAGACAAACGAAGAAAATGCTGATAATCAGCATTTTCTTCTTTTGCCTCAATGTTTTCTGTGCTATAGTATTCACACATTTTACATCAAGTAACATCCATTTTGTGGTCTGTAGCAGCTTTCAAATTAGACCACCCTACAATTTTGTCGTTTGGGAAAGGGTTAATCATTTTTCTGACCCGCTTTGACTTGTTTCGAAATAGACTCTTCCACACACCTGTCAGCTCTGAAAATTACTGCCCGAGTAATTGATCAATTAATTTCATTTAGAGTATCCCTCTAGGACAAATGTAATTTACTCATGATCTTTGAAACGCCTTTTTAAGTGCATGTTTACTGAGAATCAAGCGTTTACTTGCAGTGTTTTTTCTCGTAGTTTTGGGAACGGGTCCGAGACCAAGCAAATTGGGAAAAATGCATTGTTTTGTCAAGAATTGGGAAAAAAATTCCATCACAGACTCCCACAAAAATTGATTCATGTGCATAGTTAACTATATGAAATCAACTAAAGGGACTTCTTGTTTGTCTCCGGATACTTTTTTCTCAACATACGAAAGGGAATGATTGAATTTTCAATCAAAAAGAAGGAACAACTTTTGCTTTGGAAATTTTCTTTTTAGATTTTGGGAAAAAATTACCCCATTTGGCATTGGGAACGGTTCCTTTTTACGGACCCGTCCAAAGAAGGAGAAACAACCCTGACTTGACTGTTGTTGGTTATTTTGGTTCTACTTTCGTTTTGAAGGAAACTTTGAGTTTCGTAAACAACTGATAGTCGAAAGAACTATCGTGATATTTATTTACCGACTTTTAAAAGTTCTATCGACCTATCACTATAGTAAGGTAAAATATCGTGATACAGCCATAAGTCTACATATTGTTTCACCAATATTTCTCCCGAAATGGAAACTTTTGGTCAGGGCTAGTGCACATCTGGTCCGGGCTCATAGCATCTGACAGCAGAAAGCCTGGCGGTCTTGTAGCCAAAAAAGTTAATGTTGAACCCTGTCATCGGTCAATTTCGACTGCTACTAGAGTGGGATATAGATAGTATGAATAACTATAGTTACAAACACGCTGTCTTTCTTGCGATCGAACTCAACCGTAGTAAACAATAAGGGAAGTCCCTCTTATGATACCACTCGAAGAAAAATGTAAATAGATAGACGTGACTTGCTGTCAAAGGCTAGATTTATTGATATTCCTTTTTGATTTTTTTTGTACCACCATCCCGCTCTTGATTGAAAATCCTACGTGATCTTTCAGAAATGTCGGGGATTCTCGCAATCGCGCGTCCTAGATCAGACACTAGGTGATTGACTTTTTTGTCAGAAAGGGTATTTGCCGCGGCCGGGTATCGAGCCTGGGACATCTCTAGTGAAAGGCAGATGCGCTACCAACTGCGCTAAGGCCGAGACGGACGGTGAGCGATCACAATAGCTCATCCCAAGCTCAATATTCCCTGATTATTCCAGGTTGTGATTGGCTGATTGACGTCTTAATAGATATCGGACAGCTGACTTCCGTAACCTTTTTTCTACAGACCAAAAAGTTTGTGTTAATCGTTGGAAATTTCTTAGTGTATGGTTCCCCCCCCCCCACCGACGTTCTCCGATCTTGATACCCTAACTGACAATTATCAAATGCGTCTTAACCCTTTCCCAAACAAGACCTGGTTTTGACGTCCCTGGTGGAAAAGGCTTGGGAAAACATTGAAACAAAAGAAGAAACTGCTGATAACCAGCAGTTTCTCCTTTTGTCTCAATATTTTCTGTGCCATATTTTACACAAATACTATCTTCAATAACATCCATCTTGTCATTTGTGGCAGTTTTCAAAGTGGATCACTCTAAAATTTTGTTGTTTGGGAAAGGGTTAAAGGGGCTCGTTCTATGTTTTTATGCTTCCGAACTGTTCGGGAACTCATATTTGTGCATGGAAAAACAATTAGCAATGGATAAAAACCTCAATCTCGGCGAAAAAACATTTTTCCTTTGCTATAGATCAATCCTTTACAAGCGTGTTTACACATTCTATTTTTACTTCAAAACAAGACAAGGTCAAGGTCAACGAGACACACCTCCGCAATATTAACACACCGTACAACCGGCTGTGTGGATGACTGCGACCTTATTTGCGAGGAATACATGAAAAGGTTTATTTTGTACAAGCACTGAACATTTATACGCGTATTTATCAACTATAGAATACCAAAGATCCTTTCGTTTATATATAAAAATGGAAAATTTGATTATCAAATTAAAGTTTTATGAATAAATAATACTTACCTGGAATAACATTTAGAATACTCTTTTTCGATCCGCAGAATAAACTTCCTTACCGGAAGTAAGTTTCGCGCATGCGCAGCACTTACTTCCAGTCACCCCGTTCTCTAACCATGAGCTTCAGTTCTCCTATTCTAGCGAAAGTGTTCGCCAGAGGAGACTGTCTGAAACACAGGGGAGGAAGGGTGGGTACCTGTTATTCCAGGTAAGTATTATTTATTCATAAAACTTTAATTTGATAATCAAATTTTCCATTTTTATTTCATAAATAAACTTACCTGGAATAACATTTAGAATACCACTGATTCCACAGCAGTATTGATATGGAGGTGGGTCTTTCAACAGTCTTCTCTGCTTGACCACCAATAAAACGTAGTATACATTATATACACCATCCACTGGACTGTCTGTTCAGTAGAATTTGATCTTCACATTCTATACAAAGAATCCTTCCTGGATACACAGTTCAATTGTTCCCATTGTATTATATACATGAACAAAACTATAACCTTTAAAACTAAGGTTTCCAAGCGATCCGCAAGAAATAAGAGATCAGTTAGATTTTCCAGTTCACCCCGTTCTCTAACCATGCTCTTTTAACCACTGAAATAAAGTGTTGCCTACACATTCATGAATTCTGTATTTACAGTCTTGAGGTAGTGCCGAGTAAAAGTAGTCTCCCTTGACCAGTCGGCACTCTCCATGATCTGCTGAAGTGATGCACCTTTAAACAGTGCCCATGACGGACCTACACTTCTAGTTGAATGTCCTTTTACTTTGCCTAACGATTTATCTTGAAGTTTGTAACAGCATTTAATTGTACTAACTAACCACCTCGAAATTGTCTGAGCTGAAATGGGTTGGTGAGGTTTCTTAGTAGCCAAAAACAACTTTACAATGTCCTGACCTGCTTTTGATCTAAAAGTTTCTGTCCTTTTAAGATACATGTATAAACATCTCTTGGGGTCTAAATATTTGTTGTTGGGTATAGCCGGAACAAAAATAGTCCTGTCAGAATGATTAGGCCTATCTTGTTTTGATAAACCAGTCCGAATAAAAGTTACCCCTTTTTTCTGTACATTCACCAACTGTTCACCCAGTTGAAGAGACTGCAAATCACTGCATCTTCGAAATGTAGTTATAGCCAGTAGAAAACAGGTCTTCCAAGTAAGATGTCGTAAAGATGCATCCTTCAGCGGTTCAAATGGAGCTTTCTTCAGGCACTCTAAAATGAGAAGAAGATTCCATTCAGGGACCAGCCTTTTTTGAGGTGGTCTCTCGTTAAACACCGCTCTCAATAACCTTATAATGAAAGGATGTTGACCAATAGGTACTTTCCCTATAGGAGGTAAAACAGATGACAGCATGGACCGATATCCATTAATTGTCCTGTATTTTAACCCTTTCTCATAAAACAGAAATGTGAGAAAATCTGCACAGTTTGCTAGAGACGCGAAATGCGTATCAATCGCCCTTTCACGACACCAGCTATCAAACTGTTTGAATTTGCTTTGGTAATCTTTTTTAGTACCTCGTCTCCATGACTTACAGAGCAAAATTCTTGTTTTTCTAGAAAGGCCTTCTGACGAGAGGCGTTTGTTGATAACAGCCATGCAGTCAGACGTAGACTTTTTGGATTCGGATGACAAACAAGACCCTGACATTGCGTTAACAACGTCTGATTGCATGGTAGTTGAATTGGATTGTCTATCAACAGATTCAGAATTTGTGGGTAAAAATACTGTCTTGGCCACTGGGGGGCAATCAGTATTATTGTGCAATGAAACTTTTGCATGTGATTCAACACTCTGGGAAGTAGCTGTGTTGGTGGAAAGGCATATGCTACTAGATTGTGCCAAGGAAATGACAGAGCATCCACTGCAACTGCTTGTGGATGGGGAATCCAGGAACAAAACAGAGGTGCTTGCTTGTTCTGAGCTGTTGCAAACAGATCCATCGTTGGCTGACCCCATAGACTGAATAGCTGGGCTACCACTGTTTTGTTCAAGGACCACTCCGTTGTATGAATTTGTTTCCGACTCAGAGAATCCGCCAACACATTCTTCTTTCCCATAATATATACAGCTCTCAACTTGATATTGTTCTGCAGAGCCAATTTCCACAAATCTATTGTTAGAGCACACAATTGACTCGATTTCGTGCCCCCCTGGCGATTTATGTATTGGCATACAGTCGTATTGTCGGACCTGATCATCACATTTTTGTCTTTTAGTTTCGGGAGAAAATGTTGTAAACTGAATTTCACTGCAAGCATTTCTAGACAATTTATGTGCAGAAGTTTCTGGAACTTGGTCCATTTGCCCTGGCATACCAGATTGTTCATGTGACCGCCCCAGCCCACCGTGCCGCTCGCATCTGTGGTTAGTGTAATTGGATATGAGTCCTTCAAAAACGATCTGCCCAATCCAATGTTCTGATCCAATGAGAACCAGTTCAGAGCTAATTTCAGCTGAGGATTTAATGGAATGACCTCTGAAAGCTTCATTCGAGCTGGACTCCAGTGTTGAAGTAGATGGAGCTGGATAGGTCTCATGAACAACCGTGCATTTGGAATTAGATCCAGACAAGATGCAATCATCCCTAAAAGAATCATGAAATCCCTTGCTGTGCATTGACCCTTGAGAATGTTTTGAACAGATATTTTGAGATTTTCCCGTCTCTCTAATGTTGGAGTGACTATGCCGTTCTTCAAATCGAACAGACTTCCTAGATAAATGATCAACTGCGTTGGAATCAATTGAGATTTGCTTTTGTTTACCATGAAACCCAGATTGAAAAGAAGTTTGAGAATTGTCATTCTGTCTTGTAATAGATTTAGACGTGTTTGATTCAACGATAGCCAGTCGTCTAGGTAGCTTGCTAAACGGATGTTTAACTGTCTCAGATACGCAACTACCACTGAAATTACCTTCGTGAAGACCCTGGGCGCACTTGTCGGACCGAAACATAGAGCTCGGAACTGATAAGCCTTGCCCTCGAAGTAAAAACGAAGGTACTTTCGATGGCCCTTGTAAATCTTTAAATGGAAGTATGCATCTTTTAAATCTATTGTCAGGGCCCAATCTCCTTTTGTGACCATATTTAGAACTTTGCTCAAAGTGTCCATCTTGAAATGCTTTTTTGCAAGATAGTGATTGAGTGGCTTTAGATTGATAACGGGTCTCATTTCCCCATTCTTTTTTGGAACTAGGAATAATGTGCTGTAAAAACCTGAGTGCATTTCCTGTGCACTCACTTCTTCTATAGCACACTTTTCCAACATTGCTTTTATTTCCTGTCGTATAAGACCCTGACTTTTGATAGGTACATTTGTAGGTTTTAAGCCCAAAAACTGAGGTTTTTCCAAAAATTCCAGTTTGTAACCGTTTTCTATAACATCTAGTACCCATTTGTCGGACGTTATTTTCTTCCATTCTGATAGAAAAAGGGACAACCTCCCCCCTACTGGAATTTTTGGATTTTTTGCAATTATACTCACAGAGTCATTTTGGATCTGGTTTTGCAGATCCCTCTCCTCTGCCTGCAGCAGGCCGTCTTTGTCCAAAACCCCCACGACCTCGTGTTGATGTTTTGTTATCAGATCTCGTGACTTTTGGGATCCGAAAATTACCCCACCCTGAATTAGAGGAGGTATTGGTATTGTCAGATTTTGTGGCACTTTTATCAGTCACTTGCCTTTTCGGAGGCTCGTTAGGTTTGCGTTTTTTCCTGACATCCGGAATAAGATCGTCAACTTGTTTTCGTTTTTCTTTTTTGGCTTTTAACAAAGACTCTAAGCCCTGTCCAAAAACACCATCACCAGTAAGCGGCAAGTTAGTGAATTCTAGTTTATCTGATTGTTCATATAGTCCTGTGTCTGTCATACACACTGCTCTTCTTGTAATGTGATGAAAAGCTCCTGCTCTGCCGAGCTGATCCAGGCTTTTAGTGCTCATGGCGAAAATATCTTTGATCATCTTGGAGGCTTTTTCTTTATCCAAATCTTCATTGTCAAGTAATTGTAGCAAATTTCCAAGACTTTGCTGTAAATACATCTGGATTACCAGCCCCAATCTAGCTGCTTGTTGACCTTTGTAGGCGATTTTCTCAATCATTTTAGCAGGTTGTGTATACAAAAACTTTCCTTTAGCAAAAGAAGCTTTCGGACCATAGCGTTTAGTGAGGCACATTTCCACCAATGAATCAAGAGAAGGTACCTGTAGCAGTTTTTCAGCATCTTCGTCTACAGGGAAAAGGTCAAAGTTTTCTTCCGAAAAGGCTGTGAGAAAATTTGGCTCGGCGCATCTGTAACTAGACTCGAGCACTTCAATTTGTGATTTGTCCAAAATTATGCCAGATTTTTTCACTGTCTTTTTCACAATGGCGTCCTCACCAAAAATGTCAAACAGGCTGGATGATGCCTCATTACAGTCATTGGTACCATTTTCTGGGTCCAAATCTGGTGATATATGCTCTTCATCTTTATGAGAAGGTGATATTTGCCCACAAGCAAAAAGTGAAACATTATCGTCGGTATTGTCATCCGAAGATTCAAAGTCTGCGACTCTGGATTTACGGCGAGTACCACGTGTGTTTTCTTGTTTGTCAAGAAAATTCTGCATGTTATTCAGAACTGCTTCCATTTTTGACATCCTGGAATTTAGTTCGTCGTATCGTTTTGACTTTTTGTCTTTTTTGGCTCTCGAAGTCCTAGATACATTTTCTTCAGAGGACTTTGTGTCCGCTGTCGGCAATTTTTTCGTCCCACGTGTCGGCGACGCCATTACCGTTTCGGATTCACTGCCCGAGTACTGTTCGGATAATTGAATTTCACCATCTTCTAATGTCATGTTATGTGCCATAATGTAGCGCACTAACAAGTTTAACCAATAAAGAATAAGTCCACAACGACGTAAAGTCGAAAAATCGCGGAAGATGCGAACACTTTCGCAAGAAAAAGAGAACTGAAGCTCATGGTTAGAGAACGGGGTGACTGGAAGTAAGTGCTGCGCATGCGCGAAACTTACTTCCGGTAAGGAAGTTTATTCTGCGGATCGAAAAAGAGTATTCTAAATGTTATTCCAGGTAAGTTTATTTATGAAATAAAAGTAAATTCATTTGACCTACCATGCACATGACATCTGATGCCGAATCTGTCTTCGCTGACTTTCTACGCAGCCGGTTTTACGGTGTGTTAAATCTCGCTGAGCACATATGACGTATCTCTGACGTAATTGATTTTTGAAGGTTGGGTATATGTAGCCGTTACAAAACAAAAACAAGGACGACCAGCATGTTATTGATTGACTTGGATTTTATAATACTTAATAAAGCTCGACGAGTGGTAACAATGGACATAAATGATCTACCCAGGGGTCTCGTTTGCAAAAATCTGGGGCCGTTATTCGGCCCCATTCCCAATGGCAAAAAGTATCTTTTTTTCCAAATTCTCTGGTGAAAATTCCCAATGAGGACCCAGAATGCCCAATGATAAGACCTCATCTTCATTTGCAAACATTTTGAAGACAGTTTTAGAGTAGATTCTTCAACAAGAGTATGTACAAATGCATTTTACATTACTACAGTCTAATTTGCAGCTGGAACTGAGTGACAGAATGAATACAAACTTGTTTTAGTTTTTCCCAATTTTGGTGAAAACATCGCTATTTTTCCCAATTTCACTGGACCCTGGCGCCCAAACAAAATTTGGTAGCAAGACCCCTGTACCCCTTCAGGTTGGTACTTTCATACGTTATTTCTGGTTTGTAATTATTGTGCCATTTGCATTTTCGACAGCCTAGCTCGTCCCCCTTTAAATATTTTACATGCATATCTGTACGCATTTTCATAAAAGTTTATGCCTATTCTCACCAAATCAATGCGTATTTTTCGCAACTACGCATCTTATCTGGAGCTCTGCCTATAATACACAGAGACACGGTTTGAGAATGGTTTAGTCCGCCATCTTGGACCTGGCAGTGCATGGAGTCTTGTCGATTTTCAGGAGTAAACAAACCGGTCATATGAACATTTCCCTCTTTGTGTAACCTGTTTAGCAGAGAATTTTCTGAACGAATATATTTCTTCTAGCCATCGGAATACATCGATCATCATAACAATCATAATTTGGTCATTATTCCTTCCCCCCCCCCTAGCTGCGATTTCGTAGCCACAAACTTGATGATGGGTATTGGTTTGTGGCTACGAGTCCACCCTATTCCTTCTTGTGGAGCAAGACAAAAGAGTGGAAAACACATTTTCTTGCATAAATTTTTGAATAATAACATATCTAATCAGATGTGTATCCCATAAAAAGATATTCCATGGCACAAATTCAGTTAAAAAGTATCAACAAGAACTGTTATCAATTATTTTTCCGAACTGAAAATTCAAGTCTCAGTAGAATAAAATGGGTGGGTACTCTGCTTCAAAATTGAATTGAACTTTATTTTAAAGTGATTTCAACATAAAACTATGCTTGATTGACAGAAAAATGGCTAACCTGTTGTCAGGTAACATTCTTACTACATTCCATAGCTTTATTTTGAAGTTTGACTATGCTCAACTTGCTGGAATGAATCATTCCAGCACCTGCTCCATTGCAATGAATAGGAAGGAATTGTAACCGAAACCCAGATCAAAATTCAAAAAGGTTTCGGTTACATTATTGCAACTACCCCCCCCCCCCCCCCTCTTCCTACATCAGTGCCAGAGGTTTGCTAGAGCTCAAATTTGAATCAAGGTTGTTAAATGCAAACCCCAATCTATGACAATAATACCATCTGTCACCCATGACCACAATTAAAAGAAATTCAAAGAAGATTTGATAACACCCAAGATTCTTCGGCAGCACGAAACTCCCAAATCTACCCAAATCTACCCAAATCTTACCCAAATCTACCCAAATCTACCCAAATCTTACCCAAATCTACCCAAATCTTACCCAAATCTACCCAAATCTTACCCAAATCTACCCAAATCTAATGAGTTTATTTTGGACGTATTTCCGAAATTTATATGATTCTATGTTCTGTGTTTGTGGAAATAAAAAAATTCTACATTTGATTAAATAATTGTTGAATTAGATCTAGATCTATTAGGCCTACTGTTCTAGAATTGTCCTGATCAAAGTAGGAATTCTTACTCTCTCCGCCGATTCCGGAATTGTACCGATTTTTTTTATTTTTTTTTATTTTTTGAAAAATATGCAATAAATAATAATGTACGCTGTGTAATGACAAATCGCATTTTTTGTTGTATTAGGCACATACACGTAAAACTGGGTCCTTTTGGGAAAAGGTTAAAGTATTATGACAATTCTCGGATTAACTGTTATAACGATGATATCACACACTTCTCAACCTGTGTTACAGTAATTTGTCACAGCTTTTATTATTTACACCAATATGCGTGGATCAAGGAGTGGTTCCTCGAATTTGTAAAGAAAAGGGCTTTTACATAAATTTTATCTGTAAATATCAACATCTATTTCACTTAAAAATGTTATTTCAGAAGAAGCTCAACATCCGCCTCCCGTTTTATTAAATGCTAAATAATATTGCTAGGAGTTTCGTCACTCATTCGATACTATAATTTATATCGTCGTTGTTATTGAAAAACCTCGTAACTACACCTTTAATAAAGCTGGAGTTACGAAGTTTTGCTGTAACACCGACGATATTATTGTTAAGAAACACTTCTCAGTTATTTCTGTAATTAAAAATTTAAATTTATGTCGAACGGTTTGCTTGATTTGGGTAAGATTTGGGTAGATTTGGGTAGATTTGGGTAAGATTTGGGTAGATTTGGGTAGATTTGGGTAAGATTTGGGTAGATTTGGGTAGATTTGGGAATTTCGTGCCGCCCAGATCAGTCTTCGCGAAAGCGCCGGACCGCCGGTCAATGACCGGCAAATTCAAGGAGGACCGGCAAAATTTAGAGTTCACCTGTCCAAATGTCCGACGTATTTATTCTGAAGAATCATGATAAAAGTCTAAATAGTAAATACCTTTTTCTAGTCCAATTAATTTCATATCACTAATTAAAGATCGAAGTAAACTGTAACTGATTGAAGCCAAGAATATGGCCAAAGTCGTGTAGACTCTACCAGAAAAATCAATAATTTACATGCATGAGTAACTTTACTTAGCATAAGTATAACACTTTACTTGAAACGTAGCCCATTTTCATCCCTTTCCATACAGAATTTTCAGAGACAAAAAAAGTTTTTGTTGATGATAAAAGACAATTTAATTTTTTGTTATTATTCTCCTTTCCGCCAAATATTTGAATTAGAAACTTTCCCTTTTAATTAAACACACTTCTGTATACCATTTAACCCTTTTCCATGTGCTTTGTTTCCGATCAAAATCAAATTTCCAAATTCAAAGCAGAAGCATAATAGAAGATCAATGCTCCAAAATATAACTAGAAGACCTGAGGGTCTTGAATCGCTCCACAGGCCTGAGATTCTTTTAATATTTAATCCAAGTGTTGATTAGATAGTGAAAACAAAGTCACAATTAGCTTTCTTTTCAAATTGAAAGGAATATAATTGAGGATTTATCTTCCTATCATGCTAAGAATCACACTAATGCAAGATCTTAACATTGTCTACATCATGTTTCAGTTTTGAAGTGCTTGTTCAATATTTTTTGATATACAGAGAGTAAAAACAAAGTCGAAAATAGCAATTTTGTCAAATTCTAGGGCACATAACAGGATTTAAGATTCAGATGATGCTGAAAATTATATCCATGCAAGATCTTTTGGCCGGTAAGATTATGTGAAAGTTTCATATTGATTGGGAGATATTTATGGCTGTTTGAGTAAAAATAAGGTCAAAAATGGTAATTTTGTCAATTTCAAGGGGACATAACTCATGATGTAAAATTCAGATTAAGCTGAAAATTACACTCTGGCAAGAACTTATGTTCACAAGTATTGTTTCAATGTCCTGTCTTGATAGGTCAATATTTGTAGTTGCTAGAGTGAAAACAAAGTCAAAATAAAGCCGAAAATGACAATTTTGTCAATTTCAAGGGCACATAACTCATGATATAAAATTCAGATCAAGCTGAAAATTATACCAAGGCATGATCTTATTGTCATCAACATTCTATTAAATTTTTGTCTTGATTGGTAAATATTTGTAATTGCTAGAGTGAAACAAAGTAAAAATTGAGCCGAAAATGACAATTTTGTCAATTTCAAGGGCACATAACTCATGATACAAAATTCAGATCGAGCTGAAAATTGCACTCAGTCTAGATCTTATTGTCACCAACATTTTGACTAAGTTTTGTCCTGATTGGTCGATATTTGTAAGTGCTAGAGTGAAAACGAAGTCAAAACAGCCATTTTTTAATTCAAGGGCAGATAACTCCAGACTTTCTGGTTCAATCAGCATTAATTGAAGGAATCTGATAGAGGACCACCCAAGGATCATTCCTGTGAAGTTTGATTGAAATCCATCCAGTAGTTTCTGAGGAGAAGATTTTTAAAGAAAAAGTTGACGACCGGACGCACGGACGGACGCACGCACGCACGACAGACACAGCACCATGACAATAGCCCGCTGGCCTGAAGGCCAGTGGAGCTAAAAATGTAATATATAGCATAACAACAAATGTGATCAAAGGAGAAATTTAGGTTTTAAGCATTTCCTATTTCTCTCCTATGCTTTATCTATTTATTTATTTATTAGACTGTTATTTCAGGTTTGTTTTCCATTTTACTCCATATGTCCGGTCCGGCCAAAATTGATTCGGTCCGGCCAAATTTTCAAATTGCCTGTCCGGTTGTCAGGCACTTTTTTCTCAATTTCGCGAAGACTGCCAGATTCTTTAATAAAAGTTGATGTCCACAAAAGTTGTTCTTTACCCCACCCATTTATGATGACCTTGGACAGAATGACAACAGTTTAAAAACCTTATCTATATTCAGTAAACCATTTCAGTCCTTCTGTTAACAATTAAAGAATTGGAATATACTTTTCGTTTTTGCTGTACCAGTAAGCTTTATCTCAGCAATTGATCACCCTGACCTTCCGTGAACCATGAATGGAAACCGGCATGCTTTTCAGCGAACTTCTGGTGTTTTTTCCGTTGACATCCTTTTGTAACGATATATCTGCAACTAGAACATATAAACTTTTCATGACAAAAGTATTCCACACACACTCACCTTTATTTGTTAATTAATGCCTTCCTTAAAGTGGAGAGATAGCGGTCAAGTTCTTCACGACCGGTTGGAAGTCAAAAAGGAGAGTCGACACCGTCTACTTCTGTGACGTCATGCGTTGCCCGGATAACTTCGACTTTGCGCATGCGCACTCTTGAAAAATTCACTACAAGTAAACGGCTACTGAAAAAGAGTGAAAAGGTAGACCACCGGTAACATTTTTACAAAAAAAATGACACGATCAGCTACGCTCTAAACATAATAAAACTTACGATAAAAATCATATGTATTGTATCATCCCCTTTCCAATGATTTGATTTCGTTTCTTTGTATCCAGACGATATTTGAACAACTTGGATTCCGAACGTCATTTTCCTAAGTATTGTCACTGTGGTGGTCTGACACCTCCTTAACATCAAAGCAAGGTCCAGGGTGTTTTGGTGGTAAATTTTCTTTTAAATTCCGGATTTTCGTAATTCCGTCGTGACAGAGTTGTCGTTCATGCGGGACGGTATACCGTCTTCCGGTGTCAATGTAAACAAGCGCTATCATCGGGAAAGAATCGCTACTGCGTTTATGAATGGCATAATTTTGCGGATAGAATTGGATTTTTTGAACTGCACAAACTTTATCGAAAGATGCAAATAAAAGACGAGCTTGGATTCGTGTAATACGTCGCAAGAATTAGAAACAAACAACATCGTATCTGGCCTAAGCCTACCCGAGTCTGAGAGACAGTGTTAGCCGAAACGCGTAGATCGTTGGGAGATTCCAACAGAGGAATCTCGGCAGAGAGAACCCATCACAACATAGTCACAACACACTAAACGCTTACATATCAAAGTAGATCTAGTCTATTGAGACAGAAGGAGAAAATGCTGGTTATCAGGATGCTCTTAAATTTTGCCAAAATGTTTCCCAAAGTATTTTCTCATAAGTAATATTCATCAAAACCAGGCCTCGTTTGGGAACGCTTTAACAAACAAACAATGAATTACATAGATCTTCTTGAGCGAAATAGCAAAGTTTTGAGAGAAAAGAAAAACATGCTGACTTTGCTTTTCCCTCAATATTTCTTATTCTACAATCTACACCAAACTGTTCTCCTTAGTAGATCTACGTATAATAGTCAACAGCCTGCTTCAAATTTGGATTAAATTTGAAATGATGGTTTATTATGTTAACCCTTTCCTTACCAATTCTTTGTCTTGATACCCACAAATAGCAAAATCAGGATCATTCTGACAACTACTAGCATGACTTAATTTGGAAAGGACCATTTTTTCGGCATATTTAAAAACGAATTCTTCAATTTGTTTGAACCTTTTTCTTAATATCAAAGTCCCGTATTTGACCTCAGTAGATTGTTTAGAAAAACATTGAGTAAAAGGAAGCAATTTGATGATAGTCAGAAATATCGCCTCTTACCTCAATATTTTCTGTGCTTTAACATTCACTTATTCTATTTTTGATATTAATCTTTTTCCGACAGTGAAAAACCGTGTGGAGCGGAATGTTCAAGAGATTACAAACAATTACAAAATATTCGTTTGGAAAAACTCGCTCACAGCGTACATGTATAGATCTCTATATACATGTATCTTTTCCCCCAAAGTTGCCCCTCTTTTTATTTCTATGACGTCATATTACTAGAGTAAGTAACGCAAAGTCATGACGTCACAAATCGACACTGGCCTGATTTGAGGCACTCCACGGGGACAAATTTGTTCAATGATAACCTATCATCGGATTATGGGAGATTTCTTTTGTTATAGATTTCCGAATGGTTTAAAAATTATGGAAGGTGCAGAGGTATTATTAGATTCCATTATCAAATTACAATAAAAATCATTTTCATTTAATTACTCATTGATTTAATGAAAATATTAAAGTTGCCGCTTGTCCTACAGGCAAATGGAAGTAAATATACCGTCCCGCAGGAACGACAACTCTGTATCACCGGAATTACGAAAAGACCCAATACTACACGGTACGGAAACTACAGAGACAGAGCCATTGGCTCTGCCGCTTAAATCCTCTGGGGGGGGCTTCCGGCCATGTGTGGCTCTGTCTCTGGGGTCGTGATTTTTTGACAAAAACAGGTGAGTGTTCAACTTTGTTGTTCATTTATTTTCTTCTGGTGCTTTAAATCGAAAAACCGGGAATGTCATGCTCCCCTAAGACCATTTATCTGCCTGTTCTAATTCTGTGGGCTTCAAAGACGGCAGGGTTTTCACAGGATCATTGTCGTCGTGGGTCGACCCTATGTGATTTTTAGCTCACCTGAGCTCAACGAGCTCAAGGGGAGCTCTTAGGGTCAGTCACTATCCGGCGTCCGTCGTCCGTCGTTCGTCGTCCGTCGTCAACAATTTCTTTAAACATCTTCTCCTCCTCAACCACTGGGCCAATTCTTTCCAAACTTGGCAGAAATGTTCCTTGGGTGACCCTTTTCAAAACTTGTTCGTGAATTTTTGATTCGTCAAAAATTGTGGGCGTGGCAGGGCGGGGCTTATCAGACTTAAAGAAATCATTAGGAAATTCTTCAAAAATCTTCTCCTCCTCAACCACTGGACCAATTCTTTCCAAACTTGGCAGAAATGTTCCTTGGGTGACCCTTTTCAAAACTTGTTCATGAATTTTTGATTCGTCAAAAATTGTGGGCGTGGCAGGGCGGGGCTTATCAGACTTAAAGAAATCATTAGGGAATTCTTCAAAAATCTTCTCCTCCTCAACCACAAGGCCAATTCTTTCCAAACTTGGCAGAAATGTTCCTTGGGTGACCCTTTTCAAAACTTGTTCGTGAATTTTTGATTCGTCAAAAATTGTGGGCGTGGCAGGGCGGGGCTTATCGGACTTAGAGAAATCATGTGAAAAATCTTTAAAAATCAATTATCTGGCCAATTTGAATCAAGCTTGGCAGAAATGTCCCTTGAGTGACTGTTTTCAACACATGCTCATGAATTTTTGATTGGGTGAAAATTGTGGGAGTGGCAGGGCGGGGCTTATCAGACTTCGAGAAATTGTAAGATAATTATTCAAAAATCTTCTTCTCCTCAACCATTGGGCTAATTCTTACCAAACTTAAAAGGAATGTTCCTTGGGTGACCCTTTTCAAAACTTGTTCGTGAATTTTTGATTTGTCAAAAATTGTGGGTGTGGCAGGGCGGGGCTTATCAGACTAAAAGATATCTTTAGGTAATTCTTCAAAAATCGTCTCCTCCTCAACCACAAGGCCAATTCTTACCAAACTTGGCAGAAATGTTTATCTGGTGACCCTTTTCAAAACTTGTTCGTGAATTCTTGATTCGTCAAAAATTGTTGGCTTGGCAGGGCGGGGCTTATCGGACTTAGAGAAATCATGTGAAAAATCTTTAAAAATCAATTATCAGGCCAATTTGAACCAAGCTTGGCAACAATGTCCCTTGAGTGACTGTTTTCAACACATGCTCATGAATTTTTGATTGGGTGAAAATTGTGGGCGTGGCAGGGCGGGGCTAATCAGACTTCGAGAAATTGAAAGATAATTATTCAAAAATCTTCTCCTCCTTAACCATTGGGCTAATTATTACCAAACTTGAAAGGAATGTTCCTTGGGTGACCCTTTTCAAAACTTGTTCGTGAATTTTTGATTTGTCAAAAATTGTGGGCGTGGTAGGGCGGGGCTTATCGGACTAGGGGAAATCATGTGAAAAATCTTTAAAAATCAATTATTCGGCCAATTTGAACCAAACGTAGCAGGAATGTCCCTTGAGAGACTGTATTTAACACATGTTCATGAATTTTTAATTGGGTGAAAAACATCGGCTTACAGGATGGAGCTTACCAGACTTCAAGAAATCGTTAGATGATTCTTCTAAAATCTTCTTCTCCTTAACCATCAGGCAATTCGTTACCAAACTTGGCAGAAATGATCATTGGGTGACTCGTTACAATATCTGTTCGAGAATATTTTATTCGTCAAAAAAAGTGGTCTTGGCGGGGCAGGGCTTATTGGACTTAACAAATTCATGAGAATATTCTTTAAAAAAGTAATTATAGGGCTAAGTTGAACCAAACCTTACAGGAATGTGCCTTGAGTGACTGTCTTCAATACATGGTTGGGAATTTTTGATTAATTGAAAAAATGTGGGCATGGCAGGGTGGGGCTTGTTGATTTTTAAATGAGTTATGTCCTTTTGTTTAAAATTGGTATTTTTCGCAACATTTACATGTGTTGTTTGGTCTGTTGATTTGTTTGTTTGCTCTTTTTCCCAATTGATCAGATCACAGTTCAAATGAAATGTACTTCTCAAAATGAACAAAAACAGTGCTGTTTGGGGGTATGATCACTTTCAGTGATATTCTAGTTTACAATAATTTAATATGACAATACTGACATGTATATTTGTTTACAACAAAACCTATATTGTGCACAATCAAATACACGAAGAACTCAGGTGAGCGATATCAGTGCCTTTCAGGCACTCTTGTTTCTTGTTTACATCATGTATTCATGTACATTTTAACGGTAAATAGCCAATTGCTGCAGCCAAAACATGTGATATACTAATCGAGGGATAATCTCGATCAGACATTGCTTTCCCATGTAACAAAACCTTAGAAATGATTGGCAAACGTAAAGTTTGAGCAATTTCTATCGGTGGCTCTGTCTCTGGCGGCTGGCTCTGTCTCTGGCGGCTGGCTCTGTCTCTGCGTGCTTGGTGAAAAAAATTCATCTTTCGCAAAATTCGTGTCGAAGTAATTTACTCACACACTTAATAGATCATATTGTGTATGGCGAATGGTTCAGTCACCGATTAAACCCTTTGCAAAACATCGAACATTCAGCGTTGTTCAATTTCAAAGCTACAATTAAACAATGTCCTTTGAATGATCAAAGATTAGCGTGTCTAAATTGACGGGGGAAGAGGGATTTCGATTTAAGTAAATATGTGACTCGGAACCGAACATCCTGTGATAAAGACATCGTACTATCTGGAGACAGCTACTGAACTCTCACAGTGATTTTTTTTATTTAAAAAACGGTCGTTATTGGGCCCCTTTCCCCTCTCTGAGGAATATACTTTTTCCCCCATTTCAGAGAAATTTTCCCCTCCTGGAACTAGATTTTTTGTTGCAAAGAAAAATCCAAATCATATTTACATTCTAGGCATCTCTAACAGTTCTAATGGTTGTTTGAATGTCCCATTATGATTTACAAGCAAGTTAAATGCATTTATAACACTGTTTATGAGAGTATAAGCATGTATTGAAATTTCTCCCTTTTGGGCGTTCACGCGCAAATTTCCCCTAACTATGGGCCCTGACCGCCTTCCCCCCAAATTAAAAATAAACACTGTCTCACGGCCACCGCGCAAAATGTGCCATTATTCGCTTTTATTCAGCACTTGGAAAACATGCTTCTCTTCCAATTTACATGTATCGGAATATACACTAACCTTTCGTCACGGCTCATGATTCTATGTAGTACTGTACTTAAGGCGACAAACTGGGTGTTGACAAAGAAACAATTACACGATGGGTAAACCACGTGATTTGGGGAAAGGTCCACACCGAAAAATTGTCTGTTTCAAGTATATTTTGTTCCATATCTCGGTTTAAACTCTACGTATTTTGACGAGCAATTGCACCATACGCGCCTTTGAGAGGGTCATTCCTGAACCTCTTTATGCAAAGTATTCCATAGTTTTATTAAAATGCAACCAAAACATTCATTTTGAATGTTTCGAGAAACCATGGGATTTGATGCGGAGTGAGTTAGAACCGGGGAATGTCCCTCTCAATGACGCGCGTGCGGTTCACTTTATCTCGTCAAAATCCGTCGAGTATTAGCTGAGAAAATACACAAAACAGACTTGAAGCAGACGATTTTTCGGTGTGAACGCTTCCGAAAAGTCAGGGACCTGTTTCATCAAAACATTTAAGAAGTAATTTTGACTTAACGATGTCTTAAATATCGGTTAAAACAACAATCGCATAATCCAGGGGTTCGTATTTTCAACGATCTTACGACAAAGTTTTTGTATAAAATGTGTAACAAAACATCTGAGTGCACGAGAAATCAGATTGGACCAATCAGGTTTGTTGTTACAAGTAACTACGCAAAAATTAATCGTACGAGCGTTGATAATACGGGCCCTAGGTCTTGATAAATTGGTGATACGTGTTTCTTGTCCAAAACTTGTCGTAAGTCATCGGTAAGACAAAGACAAAAAATACGTCTTAAAAATGAAACTGGCCCTTGTTTTTTTTTTTGTTTTTGTTTTTTTTTTATTTGCACCAATATATCCGACAGCTTTCCATTTAATCCTTCCCAAGCAAGACATTTTTCTGGTGCATTGCGAGAAAAGAAAATTGCTCATAACCAGCATTTTCATATTTTTTCTCACAGATTTCAATGATAACTATTACATATTTGATACTTCGGAGCTATGCGCAGATACATACATGTCTCTCTCATGAGATGGGGGGGGGGGGGGCGCCCATCTGCATCCTTGCATGTCTGGACATCATTTTGAATTGGAGCAGTCCTAAATAAGAATTCTATGTATCACCTAATGTGATGTAATACCCCGCCATTACATTTGTCCGGATAAGTGTTTTTGTCGAAAACAAAGGACAGTGACTCACAAAATAAGTAAGGAATATTTATGCTCCTTTGAAACAGAACTTGTCTTTATTGAGATAAATCCACCCATGAAATTTCATGATCATAGCTTCGATACTTCCAGAGATATGCTTTGGACAAGTATTTTGTAAACAGACTAAAATTAACCGACAGTTCAAAGCGGAGCCAGCCGCCAGAGACAGAGCCAGCCGCCAGAGACAGAGCCACCGATAGAAATTGCTCAAACTTTACGTTTGCCAATCATTTCTAAGGTTTTGTTACATGGGAAAGCAATGTCTGATCGAGATTATCCCTCGATTAGTATATCACATGTTTTGGCTGCAGCAATTGGCTATTTACCGTTGAAATGTACATGCATACATGATGTAAACAAGAAAAAATCACATAGGGTCGACCCATGACGACAATGATCCTGTGAAAATCCTGCCGACTTTGAAGCCCACAGAATTAGAACAGGCAGATAAATGGTCTTAGGGGAGCATGACATTCCCGGGTTTTCGATTTTAAGCACCAGAAGAAAATAAATGAACAACAAAGTTGAACACTCACCTGTTTTTGTCAAAAAATCACGACCCCAGAGACAGAGCCACACATAGCCGGAAGACCCCCAGAGGATTTAAGCGGCAGAGCCAATGGCTCTGTCTCTGTAGTTTCCGTACCGTGTACTAGTTCAAACTGTATGTTTCAACAATCATTATGAACCCCTTTAAATAACATTTTATTAACAGTAAACAATTTTAAATGGACGATTTTCAAACACAAAAGGACCGAGAGACTTTAAAAAAAATGCCCTTTACCAATTCCCAGATCTTGACGGATTTTGACGTCCACAGTTTAGATGCTTTGGGAAACAATGGGGAAAGGGAAAACATTCATTTTCCACAATGTTTTATATCCACTACATAGAAAGATAAAAAATATTTAAAAAAAACTTCATTCACTTTAAGGTCTAAGGGAAGTAGATATAGTTTTACATAGGCGACCATTATAACATATTGGTTTATAGCTCAGTCCATGAGTTTGAAGCAATGATCCGACCTACCTTAAATTAAAGAACATTCATTCATACACCCAAAAAGAGAATTTTAGTATGGCACAAATCCTTTTCTTTATGACTTCTAATCCCAATTTTGAGATCGGAGCTAGGGTGATCTCAAAAATGGGATCAAAGGTTACAGAGAAAAGGATTACGCGTCCACATCACGTCCAGCATTATACAGTCGACACTCGTTGTGTCGAAGTCGAAGTCAAAATACCTCGACATATCCGGAGTTCGACTCATCCGATTTTATCGGCTTCGATAGAATTGATATTTGACCGTTTTTTGAAACTAATTAAGTAGGCCTATGATATTTTTAAGAATCACAGAGAAAATTTGGTTCAAGTTCCTCTGGTCTTACCATTTTACGGAGTCTGAAATATTTCACTGGTGGTGAACTAAAACAATTTTAGCTACAACAAGGTATAGATATTTTGCGTTTAAATGTGAGTTTATAGATTTTTTCTAATGACTATGAACTTGTTCTAAAAACAGACCGGGTTTTCCGTTTTGTATTGACAAACAGTCGGTGTTGTTATAAAATCTCGTAACTACGGCTTCGATAAAGTCGTGGTTACGATATTTTGTAACAACGCCGACGGAATAGGCCTACTATAATCGCGAAAACGTCCCACGCTTTGACCGAGTTCACCACCAGTGGTAGTGAGGCATATAACTCTTATGTCACAAGAAAATGTCACAAAAAATACTAGAGCTGGTAAAATCATATGAGACACTCAAGCCATCGATCCAAAATACATTTGAGCCAGGATCTGGAAAAACGTCCCTTAAGGCTTTTGAGCCCAACATAGATCCAGATCAGCCTGTGCATACGCACAGTCTGATCAGGATCCACGTTGTTCTCTTATAGGTTCTTCGTGACCTGTAGTAACTTAAAGAGAGCAACATGGATGCACATTGGACTGCATTTGAAAACAGGAGGATCTTTAGAATAAATTTGTAAAAAATGCTTTAAGGGACGTTTTTCCAGATCTAGACTCATTTGCAGGACGGAGCTAGACGGAGGCCTGGAAGCCCAGGCTTATTTTTTTCATGTGTGGTCTTTCCAAGAGAAATATTTATAAAGAGACCCATAAATGCCCCTGAACCCCCCAAACACAAATGACAAAAATTGAGACTCTTCCAAATTCAAAGATGTTGCAGACGACAATTTCAAGGGAATGTAATTTTACATTTTTCGTCTCTCGATCTGTGTGGAAAGCATTATATAAATTGAAGAAACTGCATGTCACAAGCAATTTCTTCGTTTTACACAAGACTTTCCAAAACTTTCATGTTTGGGGGCGTCAGAATGCGTCAAAGGGACATGGCAAAACGCACTGGACTTCAACATTACAAAATTCCTGGCTACGCCCTAAATGGAGAGATAAATATAAGGGAAGTAAGCTACGTTAAATACATAATAGTGTGTACAATGGATAATCTCCCTTTCAACTACCTCGTAATGAATGGCAATCTATTTTGTGCTATGTTCACTGTTAGGTTTGATAAACCGTTTGTGTTGTTATAAAACCTCGTAACTACGCCTTGAATCAAGTCGTAGTTACAAGATTTTATAACAACACCTTCAAAACACTATTTTTGTCCGAAATTAGATCACGGTTTACTGGATATAAAAGTTTCACATTGAAATCATTTTTCACATTCAAGGTCGAAAGGTAAGGTGTAAGTAACATGTACATTAGACCCAGAAAAGACTCTGTAGAGTACTTGAGAAAAGAAAAAAAGAAAGAAGGGTTGATAACAAGTAGTGGCAATGAATTGTATGCTAAAAAACTGTTTACAGTTACATGTTTTATAAATCGTCAATGGTGTTATAAAATCTCGTAACTATAGGTCGTCTATCGGGAGTGGCAGATGTTTACATTTTGTTTTTATAAATTGTACCGTAATCAACCCGATTATAATCCATTTTTATTCACCTTACAGGGTGTGGCTAAGCGAAGAGGTTATTCGACGAGTTTACTTCTCGATATCTTGGTTGATATAAGAGAAAAACGTGCGGCACGAGCATGAACACATTTCGAAATTGAAAGAACGTTCGATTCTAAAATGAGTTGTTATAAAACCTCGTATCTACAGCCTGATTCACGCTGTAGTTATAATGTTTTGCAATAATACCGACAATGTACCGCTAAGCGAGAAGGCTGTTTCTCCTCAAGCTTAAATGTAATGAACCGTTTACTAGGCTCCGCCCTGTCTCCCGAAAAAAAATCAGAATATAATTATGTATCATTGATATATACATCGTCTTTAACAGGTAATTTATCTCATAACTCGATTGAAATCTCAAGTAAATAGTCTGACATACTTTTGTAAATAGCTTATTGTTTATCTGCCACTCATTTTAGATCATCCATACAGCTTCAATCAAGCTGTAGTTGCGACATTTTAGTTACACACCTACGAAATACTTTTGTTTGTCCGAATTACGTCACAGTTTACTTGATCAAATTGATTCCTATTCCTCAATTTCATCCAATATTTCCTATATTCAATATACAAAAAAGGGAACGATTTTAACAAGTAAACAGTGATGTAATTTCGGACAAACAATAGTATTTCGTAGGTTTTGTTAGACTATCTCGTAAATACGGCTTGAGTCAAGCCGTAGTTACGAGATTTTATAACAACTACGACTGTTTTTTTTTCACAAAATGAACGATAAACCCAGTCTATTTTAGCACAAAATTCGATTCTATTTGAATTAATTTGTCGTCTGATTATCAATTCAAGTTGAACCCGGTTGTATCGAGATATTTTTCGATGGACTTTTTGACTTCGACACATCAGATGTCGACTGCACATGTACACATACACATAGTATTTGTATCAACACCGACGAAAGTTCAATCATTTTGGGCGATATGAATCTGATGACTGTAGCAAGGTCAAAAACAACAGTATCGAGCTATGGACCGACTTTCTCTACGCCCAAAAAGGAAATTGGCGGACATTTTGGGCCATTCTGATCGAGTGACTGTAGTATAGTCAAACGTCAATACCAAAAAGACATTCACCAACGTTCTCTACACTCAAAATAGGGGGAGATAACACAATTTAGATTGAGATTGAGAAGATCAAAGAGAAATCTGAGTCATTTTTTCAAAATAAATGTCAAGGTAATAATGTAGTGGAAGGAGATAAATTGCTCGATTTCGAGCAATTTCTTTCCTTTGTGTACAATATTTATTATACCTACTGTCTTCAACAAATCGGACCCATTTGTCAAATGTTAATTTCCATTCCATTGTTGTAATATTTCCTCGTGAATGTATTCATTTCGATGGCAATAGATATGATTGTTTAAATCAAACAACACATTAGGTGAATGTGCAAACAATTATAATATGTATTAACCGGCTACGAAAGTTCGAGCATTTTAGGAAGATTACCATCTTGCGACTGTAAATTGTCCTATATAGTCAAACGTCAATATCGACCATCTTTCTCTACACTCAAAAATAGGGGGAGATAATACAATTAATTGAGATTGAGCCGATAAAAGCCTCAATATCTTCTCGTTATTCGATTAGTATTGTATCTATCGGTGACTCTTCGCGCAAAAATGGAACGTTCTCGAGATTTGCAAATCTTTGTCAAACAGCAACGTTTGTTTGAAATATTCAAATTCATGGGACAGATCGAAATCCTGCTCACGTGAAATATGTTTTTGCTGTTTGTATATTGTTATTATATTCTAGTATCAACAAAAAGTTGATTAGAATGAATAAAAGTTAAAACTTGAAACTTGATATTTTGAACCGTCTAACGAAGCAATTAGATCTATTTCAGTAAATTCTTTTCTTAAAAATATTTCTTCTGCTATACTATTCCAAATAATCTTTTTCATGTCATTTCCATCATAGGGACTCCTGCTACGCTGTCGAACATACAAACAGGTGAAAATAGTTTCAAGAAAGATATGGATTGGCTAACCTGCAAGGGCGGATCTAGGGGTGGGGTCAGGGGGTCATGCCCCCCCCCCCCCTGGAATTGGCTGAAAATTGAATTTTAACTATATAACTTCTTATTAAATGCCATCATTTGGGCTTTGACCCCCCTGGAAAAAAACCCTGGGTCCGCCCTTGACCTGTATAGATAGATCATATATTTCCAAGGAAAATTTTGTTCAGGTTCATTTAGTACTTGTAAACCCATTACCAGACGACAAAATTTTGGACTGGTCCAAATTGTAAGATGTTGCAGACGACAATTTTAAGCAAATAAAAGTAATCTTTTTTGTCTTTTGGGATAGAAAATATTTTGGGAAATGAAGAACTTGCTTGTTACAAGCAATTTCTTCATTTTCAACAATGTTTTCAAAAGCATTTTTCTTTAGGGGAGTCAAAAGGAGTTAATGTGTCGGAATGGTTTAATCAAGTCTGCATAATTATATAACTTTACCTACAAGCAAGGTTTTCTTATAAAATTTACAGGATCCTAGAAAGAAAGTGAAGACCGTAATCACGGTGTATAATCACGTGACTCAGAATTTCCGATGATCTTCAATATTTTGTTTAATTCTTGGCCAATTTGAATTAGGGTTGAAGCAAAGAAGGTGGGAAATTGCCATGAATAAGCTGGACGTGTTGGTTTCTTAAAAATCAACTGATAAAAAAGTTATTTAAGATAAACCAAAATTTTGGTTTATCTGCAATAACTTTTTTATCAGTTGATTTTTCAAAAAATCATTTACGTCCATTTAATTAGTGACGTCTGTCCGCATTCTATGCTTCAAACCGAATTCAAATCGGTCCAGTATAAAATTTACAAAATTATTGAAGATTTTCTGAAAATATTGTATCACGTGATTATCCACCGTGGTAATACCAGCACAAAGGACCTCTATGGATAAGGCGAGAGATCTCCCTAAAAGGCCCAGCGCGATGGGTCAATTTTCAAAACTAACAAATTGAGAAACAAAACAATTAAGCTTTATGGTCAGGAAGATAAATTAATGAAATGAATACAGTTTTTTTGCCATTTACAAAGTTCTATAGGTGCAGATAACTCATGATTTTTGTGCCCACCTAAATAGTTTCATTTTCTTATACTATCGGTATTCATAGACATAAAATGAAGTTTCTTTTGTTTTATTTCCAATTTATTTTCTACAGATACAAGGATAAATGGTGTTGACATCATATGGCAGCTTTGGTTTTGTCCATATTGCGCATGCGCATCGTTGAAACAACTTTAAAAGCGCACTTTTCCGCCAAAACTGAGGAATACCTACCTTCCATGGGCTGTTGAACATCGTTCCACCCCTTGACCCAGCTTCCCATTGACATATGTTGTGTCACTTGACCATATGCTTCCTTGGTAAAAAGGATTTCCTGGGTCACGGGGTGGAACATAATTTTATACTAAAAATAGTGCTCATATACCAATTGCCATATTTTTGGCGGGAAGATTTCGCCTTTAAACTCGTTTCAATGATGCGCATGCGCATTAAGGACAAAACGAAAACTGGTATATGATTTCAACACCAATTGTCCTTACATTTACAGAAAAAATCTTGCTAATAAAATCAAAGAAAACTTAATTCTGGTTAAATGAATACCGGTGGGGTAAGAAAATGTAATTTTGGAGGTAGGTACAGAAACCAAGAGTTATCTGTACATGTCGAATCGTTTTGATTGAACAAAATCATTTTTATAGGATTTAGGTTCTAGTATCCATCTAACAATATAGTTCAAAATAATCATCATTTTGCATGTTTTGAAAATTGACTTTTCCATTAGAGCCTTTTAGGGAGATTTCTCGCCTTATCCATAGAGGTCCTTTCCTTCCTTTTCGGTCCTAGATAATGCGATAACCACATATCTACATAAACCCTGACAGTCTCTATGCTGAATATGATGCATGAAATCAATCTCCTTCGCAGTTATCTCCCCTGAATTACAATGTATCTAACATGGGCCCCTTTAACATCCATTTTGACGTCTGTAAAAGATATGTGCCATCTTCCAATATTCCGTCTTTGACTTTTTGGAAATGGTTAACAGTGTTGTAATCTAATAGCTAGTTCTAAGATACAAACAATTCCGAAAATGACATGGCGATAATTTCAACTGTAGCCCTAGCCTTTTAACCGCTTTTAAACAAAATAGTACAGAAGATATTGAAAAAAAGGAGAATGCTGGTTATCAGGATTTCTTCTTTTGTCTCAATGTTTTCTAATCCTTTTCAGCTTGGGACATCAGAAACACGTGCTGTTTGGGAGAGGGCTGAATGAAATGTCTCGTAAAATGGCACCATCTGTGGATTGGGAAATGTGTCGACCATAGAAACATGCTACATGCTTAGTGGTAAACGCCTTCATGTACTGAGCAAGAGCTGTCTTACCATGGTGGAGATAGTGCATCATGGGATGGATAACAACTACGGTAAGATAAGCCCCGCTTCAGGTAAGGAATTGTGCACTAACTTTCTTATTTCTGTCACAAGCGGGTTGTTGCGTGTACCCCGCAATACCGAGCTCTTTCCTCGGGTATAATTATGACGTGTTTGTAAAACCTTTCTACTTTTTCAAAAAAAAAAAAAAAAAAAAAATTGTGCACTAACTTTCTTATTTCTGTCACAAGCGGGTTGTTGCGTGTACCCCGCAATACCGAGCTCTTTCCTCGGGTATAATTATGACGTGTTTGTAAAACCTTTCTACTTTTTCAAAAAAAAAAAAAAAAAAAAAAGAAAAAGAAAAAAGAGAAAAAAAAAGCGACAAAAAATTCTGATCTTTTTCGGTTCGGATCACTGTTACAAGGAGTTTTCAATTAAGTCATACATCTGAAGATAGAGCCCAGTAAAGAGGGTAACATACAGCAAACAGCTAAAAAATTGACACAGAAATAAATAAAATATTGCACAATTTCTTACCTGAGGCGTGGCTAATTTGCCCGTAGTTGTTATCATTTCGTTTTCTAGTCGGTTGGGATCAATTCTTTTTATGAAAAAAAAAAGAACCCACAAATAATCCATTTATCTGAGAAAAAAGCCTATTAAGGCGGGGTACATGCAACTATAAGTTCGAAAAATGACGTAGAAATAAACAAACTTGCAAAACCTGTTACCAAACTGCAAAATTGCTAAATCTTTTACTAAACTCGTGACTATTTCGTCCGTAGTTGTTATCCATCCCATGATGCACAATATGTACCGTGTACCTGTACTTAAAATGTGGATATACATAAACAATTGTAAGTGAAGTTGTGCAGACAGATAAACAGACAGACAGCAAAACTGACAGAAAGACGGAGATGGATTAAATTATATACACGATCTCTCGAGAAAGGAGCGAAAAAAGTTTTATACTGACGTCATATAGAAACGCTCCAATGAAATCTGTCGTTATTTACTTTATGCCTATTACAACGTTATTAAAATGTATACTGTATATCATCATTTTGTCTGACAATTACGGTAAATGAAAAAATAACAATTCCCGGTGACTGGTCACGTTTTCTACGTTCGCTTCGTTTATGTACACCACGTGATGATATTTGTCACATTTACACAGTAACATGTGCTAGTGGATAGGCAACCAGGAATTAAAAGAGTTTCTTACGAAACATCCGAATTGAAGGATTCCAAGACTAAATTCTAAAAAAAGAGCTCGTAATTTAGCCATTTTTGAATCCGATGAATGCACAAACAAGTCGCGAGACAGTTTAGTATATTGTGTTTCTCGATTTGCTGTCTTGATCGACGCGTTAGAATTTTGCGAACGTTTATTGATCGGCCACGCTCAACTAGACCTCACGTAACGCCTGTAAAGAAAGATAATTCTCCACGTTAACGTCATGTACGTGGGTTGTCCCAGAAAAAGTGGGACAATGTTTGTAATTAATACAATAGTCAACATACATTGATATAAATTTATCATCGTTTTATACAAGATGTTAGTGACTTGTGTGTGAATTTTCGAGTCAATATCTCGAAAATCAACAAAAATATGCGGAAAATTATTTTGTTAGTGAAGGTGCGGCGGCGCACGGTAACGTAACGTCATGTTTATAACGTCACTCTTTTTAAAGAACCGTCCTTTGCGTTCAGTATACTTTCTGCGACCCTCAATCTACTTTTCATATAAGTTCTTGAACTAACGCTGTTTTATTTTTCTAATCTTATTTCAAAATTTCTAAACGAAACTTTAATTCCATCCACAGATTTAAATATAGTCCAATGTAAATTCGAATTCATAGCCAGAAAATGCAAAATATCAGGACTTTAAACCAAATCTGGCGTTTTAAATAATATCATTTTCATTCAAAAGTCAAGTCACAGCTTACACACACTTATTCAAGGGCGATATTATCCATTTTCCAAAAGGGGCAAGGTGCTCCGAAATGGCAGTTTCCCAGGGGAAGGGGTGTCCGACTAAGGTATGCGCATTAACTAATGAAACAAAACCATTTTGTAACTATCTTTTAGGCTAAATTTCACGGGAGATGACGCCCACGGGTCCCCAACCTGGATAAGCACATGTTATTTTTCTGTAGATTTTCGACAATTGAATACTAAGCAGCCTTATATACTGTTTCCCGATTATTCAGAAAGCTCACATACTGTTTGACGTCGGCCGACGTCGAGAACGTTTTAATTTAAACTTGTATCTGTAGATTTACTCTTCCTATGTCATGCTCTTATTCCCATCGTTGTAAGTAGCAGCCCACCAAAATAATACTTGTGTCGCTTAAACATAAGTGTAGGAGTTAATCTATACCCCTACTCTGCATATGTCACTTCTTATTTTCGTTTATGAAGGTGCCATTTCTTGCTGGACGCAATATTTCTGCTCCGCGGATTTCGACGACGTCGCAATTTCAAACGAAGTGCAGTCACACATTTTTACAAAGCATCAACATTAATGATGTCATCTACATGAAAGTGTCAGCAAATTATCACAGCATCATGTACTACACGATGTGTAACTTTGATGTCTTTATAATTGCGAAAATCACATCATCTATAGAAGTTGCGAACGTTTGTCATATTAAAATGTGACGTGCTCCGGGTACCCTTACCACGCATTCCTTTTCATTCAATATTTTGTAGAAATATCATTGTTTTGGTATTGATTGTATATCAAACAGTGTTAAAATGTTTAAATTACATACTGTGTAAATTTGAACTCAATCGGACGTCACATTTAAGAAATATTTCAAAAGTCTCACTTTTTCTGGGACAACCCTCGTACGTTTCAGGTTTGTGACGTTTTCATCGATGTTCTGTCGAATAGTCGGTAAATGTGGTGGCCAAATAAGTCTTTTTTCTGGCAACTGTTGTTGTTGTAAGTAATGTTTGAAATAGACACACTGCTTGGAAAATAGAGCTCGTAGATTAACCATTTTCGAATACTGGAAAATCAAGAACAAGCCGCCTGACGTTTTGACGTCTTGCACTGCACGATTAGGCATCTTGGTCGACGATTAAGAGTTACAGAAACATTTGCCATTCGGCCAAAGTCTGATAGACCTCATGTAACGTCTGTTATACAAGAAGCTGTATTGCGTTAACGTCATATGCGTTTCAGGCTTGAGACGTTGTAATCGAGGTCGGGTTTAGTATTTACAAACTGTGGTCACCAAATAAGACGTTTTACGGTATATTTTGTCGTGGCAAGTAAAGTTTGTACCACGCGCTACTGCTTTTCAAATGGAAATTCTAATACCGCCCTGTTTAAATGTGCCGTTTTTGTAAACTGTAACAATTTGATAATTTCTTTATCCTCATTTTTCAACAACAGATAATCAAATTTACAGATGGAAATCAGTATTTGTAATTTTAAATCAGATTTACTGAATAATCGAACATTTATTAGGACTGAGGCGTTTCTATTTGACGTCAGTATAGAATAAGGTACTAATGTAATGCTAAAAGACTGTTGTTATATTTGAGTTACCCAACCAACGCTAGCAAAATGAGACAAAACGTAGTTTTGCTCTGAGAGAAACATTCCAAGAACTACAAAGACAACAACAAATCCCAGAGAAAAGATAGAAAAAAAAAGAAAAAGTCCCTTGTAAGAGCCACATTTCCCCCTTTTTTCATATGGCATAATTACACATGAAATTGTGTGACGACATTTATGCTGATCAAGGAATATCCCAATTACTTTGGCAGATACTCCACAGCAAGATCAAATTGCTTACATGTATATGTGGTGTTCGGTCGTACTCTGAACCAAAACCTTTTTTATTTCATAAAAGTAAGGGTAAAAGTCTAGAATCAGTTTCTCAAACTCTTCCTTTATTCGTTTTATTATAAATGATTAAGACGATTTTATTTTGAATAAACATCGGGAAATGCAAAATAAAGCTTCTACGTCTCAGGGCTACATCTTGTTAACGTTTTGATGAACTTTTTTGATTAATATCGTTTATGATCGTATCAGCAATGCTAGGACTTCAAAGAGACACAGAAAGTACCTTTCAGTACGACGAGTATTAATATTTGGTTACGTTCGAAAAAGGCGTAACTACAGCATGAAGGACCTGTAGTTACGACATTTTAGAAAGTAGCCGACGATTTGAAAGATCGAGAGTTTAGCGTAATAGCTACAACATTAGAAATGCGCATGACAACATAATTTTAGAATAGACTAGTTATCGACTTTTTTTCTCTGATGCTAGTTTCGTTCCATCGGAACCCGACCAATAATGGCTACACAGTAGAAACAGCAAGTCGATAAATCGGAGGCACCCCTGCATTTGTGTTTAAGGTTCTATCGGGCGGGCGGTTTAATGTATTCTATTTATTCCTCTTGAGGAGAAAAGAATGGGAAGACACCATTCAGTATTGTTTGTCGGGTGTTCGAGTGAATGAAGTGAAGTGGATATTTTCAATGGTTTGTCTTGTGTTTGGGATGCAAGCATGCATTGCCGTGAAAATCGCATTGAAGTGAAAGTTTTGGATCGATTGCATTGTGACGCTATTAAGAAGAAGTCTGGTTAACGCGCTAGATTTTCTGTGGTTTCCTTGCGAAAATCTGAGACATTACTTACAAAATTCCGTTTGTCTGGATAGATATTAATACTGTGATCTTAAAAGAAGCGTTTGATGTCGTATAGATAAACGTACCGTATAAAACGTCTGTCGGAAAGGCAAGTATATTATGTGGGTGGCAAAGAATGGTGACATTTAAAAAATACAAAAATATGACTTATTATTGATTAATCCTTTCCCAAACAACACATTCTAAGATTAATCCATTTTAAAGCAACTGCAACCGACAAAATGAAAGGTGATTAAGATAGAATATTTATATAAATATACCCTATAACAGAGAACTGAAAACATTGAGGCTAAACTAGAAATGTTTGGTATCACTATTTTCTTGCTTTGCTTAAATATTTATCCGATATTTTTCTACAAGGGGCGTCAAAACAGTGGATTGTTTGCGAACGTATTAAACAATTTGCCAAAGGTACAAATCTTAAAGTTATCCTCAACATAGGACTGATTCAGAAATAATTGAGACGGATCTGGGAAAGCGTCCACAGATAAAGATCCATATTTATCTTATTTGAGCCAGGATCTGAAAAGGGTCATTACCAAACGACAAAATATTAAGGTGGTCCAAATTGAAAGAAGTTGCAGACGACGTATTCAATGTGATGAAATTTTGAAACTTTATGACCTTTGGGATAGAAAACATTGTGGGTATTGAAGAAATTGCTTGTCACAAGCAATTTCTTCATTTTCCATAATGTTTTTCAAAGCCATTATCTTGTGGGGAGTAGGTCTCCAACAGCTTCTTCGTGACCTGCAGCAACTGTAATTCAGCTTCACGAATGCTGGTCAGACTTTACTTAGGCACAGGCTGATGGTGAATCATGGCTGTATCAAAATTAATGCTATAAGGAACGTTTTTTCCAGATCGTGGCTCATTACCTGTATCAGTACCAATTTTTGGTGTGCAGAGATAGCCACAAGACTGCACCTAGACTTTTCTGCAATGGCAGTGAATTTTGCGCTAAAAATCGAATGGGTTTACCGTTATGAAATCTCGTAACTACGGCTTGATTCAAGCCGCTGTAACGAAATTTTATAACAACTCATACGAAATACCAATGTTTGTCCGAAATCACGGCTCAATTGATTTAACCAGCCTTCAAACACCCCCTCTTATTTATAGCTGTGACCGCAGGCATTGAGTCAATTACAGTGGAGATAGTTGGATGTGTACATTATCTTTAACCCATTACCAAACGACAAAATTTTAGGGCAGTCCAAATTGAAAGATCATGCAGACGACAATTTCAAGTGAAAGGAAATTTTATTTTTTTGGTCTTTTTGGATGGAAAACATTGTAGGAAATGAAGAAATTGCTTGTCACAAGCAATTTCTTCATTTTCCATAATGTTTTCCAAAGCCACTATCTAGTGGGGAGTCAAACGGAGTTTCTGTGTGGTAATGGGTTACATGTAACCCATTACCACATAGTGACTTTACAAGAAAATGGCTTTGGAAAACAATGTAGAAAATGAAGAAATTGCTTGTGACAAGCAATTTCTTCATTTCCTACAATGTTTTCTATACAAAAGATACCCCCAAAAATGCGAAATTTCATTCACTTGAAATTGTCATCTTTGAATTAGGACAGGTGTAATATTTTGCGGTTGGTAATGAGTTAATCAAGGCCACAGCAGTGAAAACAAGAACTATAGAAAAGAGAGGGTAATGGCTTTTCAGATACCATATTTCATTAATTGACACCAAACCCCATGTTGTTTGTATTCATTGGGGCTGTCTCATCGAGATTAATCAAATGAGTACCATAGCGTTTGGTAAAGATTTGAAAAAAAATGATTTAGACCCCCCCCCCCCCCCCCCCCAATCTTTTCTAATAAGCAGCATGGAAAGCGATGTGGGATAAGCAATGCCTTTAGAAAAGAGAAATAATTTAAAAATGTAGAATTTCACATTCCAAACCATACTTTTATCGTACTCTTCTGTTGTCTTAACAATTTTATGTTTTCCTTTAAGCTTTGTCAATTAGGGACGTGGAAATTATGCCTACTGCCAGAAATAGGAAAGGATTGAACGCAATCAAATTGAATAGATTGGCCATGTTCGACAATTATCCCGTTTGGGAAAGGGTAAAATCATAATGTCTGTTGAGAAAAAGTATTACATCAAATCCAATATTATAGTACCACATCGCACAGAAATATTGAGACAAAAGAAGAAAAAGCTGGTTTTGGAAAAGGGACAATTCGTGCATGATTAACTTATTGTAGAAATAACCGTATCTATCAATTCTGGATAAAGCCAGACTTGAATGTCCCGGTCATTGTCTAACAAATGTTCCGGGATCTGGAAAAACACGGTGTATAATCACGTGACTCAGAATTTTCGATAATCTTCAATATATTTTTTAATACTTGACCAATTTAGATTCGGTTTGAAGCAGAGAAGGTGGGAAAATGCCAGGAATAAGCTGGACGTGTTTGATTTTTGAAAAATCAACTGATAAAAAAGTTATTGAAGATAAACCAAAATTTTGGTTTATCTTTAATAACTTTTTTATCAGTTGACATTTCAAAAATCAACCACGTCTATCTAATGCGTGACGTCTGTCCACGTTCTCTGCTTCAAACCGAATTCAAATCGGTCCAGAATTTAGAAAATTATTTAAGATTTTCTGAAAATATTGTATCGCGTGATTATCCACCGTGAAAAAGTACCCTTGCTGCATTTGAGACCGACATGAATCTAGATCAGCCTGCTTATACACTCAGTCTGATCAAGATCGATGCTGTTTCTTAACCCTTCCACAAACAAGACCTGATTTTGACGTCCCTAATAGAAAAAGTTTGGGAAAATATTGAGACAACATCTATTTTGTCGGCAGCAGCAGCCTTCAAGTTGGACCACCCGAAAATTGTGTCATTTGGGAAAGGGTTTAAAGCATAATCATGACTAGATGCAATGGTAAGACTACAACGTATATCCCGATAAGGTTTCACTTAGTCACAGACTGATTTGGAAACACGGTTTTGTGAAAAGTCATTAAGGGTCCTTTTTCAAGACTTCGGCTCAAACATATCGTCGCTTTCCAACAAACACCTCGTAACTGCAGCTTTGTAAAGCTGCAGTTACGAGGTTTTTGTTGAAAAGCGACGATATTAATATTGATTTTCTGACACTTAAAGGAACCGTGCTTGAAAGAGAAAAAGGCACATAATCCTCGGAGAGTGAAAAAAAAGGAGAGGAAAGAAAATCAGATGTCAAAATTTACAAGAGGTTAGAAGGTTCTATCGATTCCTCAGCCGTCTACAGTCTTAGCACTGAGGCCTGAATAAGTAATGTTTATGAAGAGAGGATATAGTTTCTTCTTGGATAAATACATTATTGGGAGAAGTGCACGGGCCGTTCCTGAGGGACCAGTGATTGGAATGCTAATCCCGAGCGGCACGGAATTCTCGGGAAGACAAGGCAAGGGTCACGTGAGAACATTTTCTGCTTTACGTATACAATGCTGGTGTAGACGGATTCTAGATCGAGGAACTTTGAGAAGAATAATCAATTTATAAGAAACCATAAATAGTTTGCCAAATATACCTTATGTACAGTACAGCACATAACACCGGCCTATATCTAAATTATTAGATATATCCTATTAGATATAACATATATCCTAATAGATATATCCACACATATATACACACATATAAGTATTACATATAATCTCTATATGCCTTTGATATACTAAATTGCCATAAAATCTTTCAATACAATAATATCATGGATTGTTGCGACCGTAAGCGTCTGCTGATGATAATGACAAGTGCGTGCGCCTGTGCGGCCTTCGGATTATTGTGCATAGCCGTGGCCACGGACTACTGGTTATATACCAAGGAGAAGCTGGAGGAGGACATTAATGGGAATGTTACCTACAACAGATACTGGTCAGGCTTGTTTAGGAAATGTAAAGTCGATGGTAAGTAGATCTACATCTTTTTATCGTTGCTTTTCAACAAAAACCAAGCGGCAGTTACAAGGGTTTTGTTGAAAAGAGACGTTATACTCAGTCAGTACATGTTAACAACACAAATGACCAAGGCGGTCAGTGCCACATTCCTTATTTGTTGTGCCAAGTTGTCTACATAATACCATTGTCGTTAAAAACTAAGACAAACAGGAAAGAGTAAATAGTGTCCGTCTGCATGGTTATGAAAAGACTGAATCTGTGCAATGTGGCATGGATATTAGTAAGTCTGGATGGCAATGTTTCTTGCCCTATGATGTGAGTAAGTATTACTGTTGTCTCGCTGAGAGCATTCAGATACATAGCCTACTTTCATCACAGGGATTGGTGCAAGGTACATCTGCCACATTTCGAAATTTCTCGATGTTTTATAATTATGTAGTTGATTGTTCAAGGTTATTGGTGTTTTGGAAATTCTCGAATATACCATAAAAACCCATTGAAAGACAATTACAAAAACAAATTCAGAAAAAATGACGTCTTCCAAGAACATGAAATACAAAGTTGTCTAGAAGCAAGACCACAAAGGTCAAAGTTATTTGTGTGTCTATCCCTCATTTATTCCATAACACTCTTCCAGGAGATGACACTATCGACAAATAAATCCTAATTCAGAAATTAGAAAATCCATTTGCCAATCATAATGTTGATGGCCACGATTTTCTATCCACAAATAAGTGTAAATGATTCTACGTCTATATTGACTAACAATTCTAGATCTATTTTCCATTGCTAAATTGCATTGCAATTTATCTGAACATTATATATGTGAGCTGGTATCTTGAAATCCTAAAGGCATTCAAGACCAACATGTCGTCGCTTTTCTACGGAAACCTCGTATCTGCAGCTTGTTTTAAGCTGCAGATACGAGGTTTTCGAAGAAAAGCAGCGATGTACTATGACATACCAAATTGGTCGAAAGTCTATATTTAGCGTGCACCTATAAAAATACAAGTACATGCGCAAAGTTTGATGTTATCTTATACATTTTACGCGAGAAGTACAGGCGTAATATTTAGTGTTTTATTAATAAAAATAAAAGTGCACGTGTATTTTTTAAATCATTATCCAATCAGAATTTACGTTTGACTTCATCCATCATTATAATGATTATATTTAAACGCATCTCCTATTTGACAATCGCGTTTTGACAAAAAGGACTTTTATATCGCATAATTGTATAAAAATTACAAGTGCAATTAAAAATCTACGCATATACCGGTAAGAGCGTTATGTGTGCGTATTTCATTAAAATACAAATGCACTTGTTTCTATACAAGTGCACGCTTAATGTAGACTTTTGACTCATTCGGTACGTCATAAATATGAATACCCACAATCCTTTGTAAACGCAGCCTGATCAGGATACATACAGTTGCCGAATGGTTTCTTCGTTACTTAACCATTTTCCAAACAAGACAGGGTTTTGATTTCCCTAATAGAAATGGTTTGGAAAAACACCGAGACAAAAGAAGAAATAGCTAATACTCAGCAGTGTCTCCTTTTGACTCAATGTTTTCAGTTCTACATTATTCAAAATTGTACCATTTTTAACATCCATTTTGTCGTCTGCAGTAGCTTTCAAATTGGATAACCCCAAATTTTGTCTTTGGGAAAGGGTTAAATCTACTTTAAGAAGACGACATTAGTCCTGATAAGCCTAATAATCCTGCACGTAAGCAAATGTTTATCTGGGAATGTTGTAATCTTAAATACCATAAGGGGTATATAACACGACATCGGCTTGCATAAGTCTTTGTAAACTTATAACAAGAAAAAAAGGTTGAATGGGTTGAAAATTGAATATCTTCCCTATCAATTTTTAGCTCGACTTTTCGAAGAAAATGAGAGCTTATACTGTCACCCGGGCGTCGGCGTTGGCGTCGGCGTCGGCGTTGGCGTTGGCGTCGGCGTCGGCGTTGGCGTTGCAACCAAGGTTAAAGTTTTTTCAAACATCAATAACTTCCATACTATCAAAGGGATTCAACACAAACTTGGAATACTTATTCACCATCACACCCTCTACCTTACTATCAGGGCCCATGACCCTGGCTCCACTATATTTGGAGTTATGCCCCCCTTATACTAAGCAACTTAGAAATTCGAGCGCGCTGTCTTCGGACAGCTCTTGTTTTTCACGCTGTCACAGTGTGTAAATATTCGTTTGTAGCTTTCCATGTGTACCAATTCCTTTTATTTTTTTAGACCAAAATCTACATAACATAACCTTATACCATCTACGAATTCGTTTCAATTTCAAAATAGAGGCATAAACCCAAATTTTCAAGCCAAATACTTTCACCTTACAACCACAAGATTTGGCACAAAAGATTCATTTTGACAAATAACTGCCATGTTTGTTTCCAATGCTGGATATCATAATTCAATAAGAAATTATCGTCGCTTTTCTGCAAAAAAAACCCGTATCTGCAGCTTGTTAAAAGCTGCAGATACGAGGTTTTTGCAGAAAAGCAGCGCTATACTCTTAGAAATGCTGTGTAAAAGTTGGTGCTTGTATCGTAAATGGGAGTATATTCCTCATATTTGGACCAAAGAGAATGTGGTGATTTTTAGAAAAAATAGTAGTTATATTGATTTATGAAAATCGTACTTTATGAAGAAATTATGCTTTATGGATATTATTGTCGGTGTTTGAATCAAACAAAGTGAAAGTTTTTCTAATATTTTGACGCAAAGGACTAGCGGATATATTGGAAATGGCAATTTTGTTTTCATATTAGATATCATACTTTCCGAAGAGACTATTCTCTGAGTTACATTAGGCCAACTATGGTGTTTGTATCTCAAATTGTAGTATTCTTTGATAAGCAGTCCCATTTAGAAAAATACTGTTGTAAGCCAATATAAGTTTTAAAGAATGTGCCTAGCCCTGTATGTGCGCGAGCGTGCACATTTATAAGAATGCGAAAACATACATACTAGAGTCTTACTTTAATTCATTATGATGAATGGCCATATCATACTTTTAACGTTACCTATAGAAAACATTAAACAGGCAAATAACAAGCATTATTTTCTGAGTTGTTCTACCCTTTTCATCAATATTCTCTGTTTTACTTTAGTTGCAAGATGACGTTCAATATGTTTGTTTGTACTCTCTTTCCATGATCGATGACCGTTCTTAATATGTTTTACTACAAAACGTTCGAATTCGATGGTTAACCCTTTCCCAAACGGCAAAGTTTTAGGGTGATCCACTTCAAAAACTGCAAAACATGACAAAATGGAAGTTATAAATGACAGAATATGTGTCAAATATGGCATGGAAAATATTGAGACTAAAGGAGAAAATGTCTTGTTATCAGCAGTTTCTTCTTTTGTCTCAATGTTTTCCCAAGCTTTTTCTATAACGTCAAAACCAGGGCCCCGTTTTACTAACGAACGTACGATTATTTTTTGCGTTATTACTTGTAACAACAAACCTGATTGGCCTAATCCTATTTTTCGTGCAATCAGATGCCTTGTTACACAGTTTACACAAAAATATGATCGTAAGTTCGTTTGTAAAACGGGGCCCAGGTCTTGTTTGGGAAAGAGTTAATCTATGACCTCTGCTTGGAGGGTAGTTTGTTAGATGCAGAGATTTTTAAAAATAGCAAGAATACTTCAACGATATATTTCTTGCACATGGATAGGCCTATGGAAAAATCAACGTAAAGCACTCCTCCATTTAAGTCAGTTGGCTCAATTTGAGTAAAGCCATAAGGTACATAGCTGTCGTTATTTTGAAGGCAAGTGCATTCATATTATCTGTTTATAATAAGAATATTCGCAAGACTATATTTAGTGTTCGACCTACTTTTAGGACCAATGAAATTGCAGTATATTTTAAATTGTCCCCGCTATATTTCGCCTAAACGAGTTGTCGGCTAGTTTATGTAACGTCTATACATAGCCACGCCCCGTCTCCAATGAACCGGTACTACGCTCATTCTCAATAATAAGGAACATTTCATCAAAAGTCATGTCTCAGTGATATTTTTTCTAAGCAGACAGCACTGGTCCGGCTTTGATTGGCTTAATTGATAGTTTGTTAGTTGTTTTCAAGATTAAAACACAAAATACCACCAGAAAAATTCCTACATGTCAGATATATTGTGTCAAAGTCGTAATTTCACGCCTATTTCACCTGTCTCAAGCCATATGTACATGATTGCACGCCCTAATTTTCAGTGGGGGATACCAGTATAACTTGACCTTACCCTCGGAAATACAAACTAAAATATTTGTTTGCATGTAGAAATACTTGAAACTCTTATGTAGTGTCTTTTATTGTTAAAATGATACGATTAACGTTTGTCTCAAAATTTAGAGTGCCTACGTTACGTCGTCCTTTTTCATGCATCACTTTTCCCAATTTTATATAAAATTGTAAAATATTTTGACTAAAATTTAGCCAAACCACATTTTTATAAGATAAACCAGTTTTTGCCGTTCGTGCACAAAAAAAAATAATTTTCATGTTATTATTTATTTCAGTGGGAAATAGGTTTGATTTTAAAGCTATACCTACGTGACATGGGTTTTTGATTCATTTTTTTGAAAGATCGAGGTATGTGATACTGAATATGAAAGATACGCATGTCAACTACAGTCAGATATTTGTTACTTTCAATAAAAATGTTACAGATGAAAAATATTCTCAGACAATGTCACGAAAATGCTTACGTTACCGGTGCTTACGTTACCGAAAAAACATTGTGTTGCAAAAAATCCTTGTTTTAGATGATTTAATATACATTTGACGTCATATTTAAATGTCTCCATACTAATTTGATACAAAAATACTTGATCTTACATGATATAGATGTAGAATCTTTACATTTTACTCAAAGACTTAAGTAGACCCCAGTGTACAGATTGAGGTTAAAGTGTAGATATATGTTATTCAACGAAAGATTCCGAGCAGTAGATCTATAGTTGGGTATTGTTTCTCTACGAAAAAGGAAAACACTCACCAGAATCAGTATCGTTCGATAATTTTGATGGCCGTTTAATTGTCATGCCTACGTTACATGCAGGTAACGTAGGTACCATAATGCTTTTCAAAAGATTTGAAAATGAAAGAATGACTTTTTTCGAAATTTTACTATTACACCGCAAAATAAGAGTTGTATGCTTAGAAAAAAAGACAGCATGTTTGAATAAATCATAATCTAAGATATTTTTATGACGCCGTATTTAATTTCAATGGATGTGAACACGAATTCGTTGTCTCTAAAGGATACATACGACTGTTATATCCAAGAAAATCACAATTTCTTGTCTAAAAAAACATTAGATATTTTCGGTTATATGTATGAAAGACAATAAATAAAAAGTATTCTAATAAATAAACAATAAACACACTATTTGAAGGTCAAATATCTAGGAATATGTAAATGCAATATAAATCTTTGAGCTGGGCGTCGAACAGGGATCGTGTTCATGCACCATTTTGCTTAAAGTTTGGGTAACATGTCCCAATTCAAAGACAAACACAAACATAAAGTAAAAGTGTATCTCGAAGACACAACCTAGGAATGAGATAACAGTTCTAAGAAATATGAGCGAACAAACAACGTGGAATTCAGAAAGGCCGTTATTCCATTACTTTGATTGGAGGGAAGTTATAGTTGAGATTAATATTTGTATAGAACGGGAAAGGGCCGGCTACGAATATCATTCAAAGAAATTATTAAGTCCTTCAAAATAACTATATACAAACATTTGTAAATATAAAATGAATATCACACAAATATTATCCACGTATGAATTACACCTTCTTTACCCCTGGTACCTACGTTACCATATAATTGGTATTTGATCTTTAAAATCGATAGTGTTTATGTGCAGCGAATAAAAGATCACATAACAAATGAATAATTCAAACTACAGTCACGGTAATTCACCTATTATGACGTCGTTTAGCCGTACGATACGTATGAACAATCCAAAATACGTGTATATCATTACACAAGCATATGACCAGAATATGTGAACACTTTCTGATTAAAAAAGATTATTAGTCTCCTTCAGTAACGGGCGTGTCATTTTCGAAACGAATTTACATTATTTAACTTGTGTGAAAGACTAAGTTTTTCAATGTGTTGGTTATATTTGGTTCAGTGTGATGCCTACGTTACGTTACCCCTTGAGAGCATAATTTACTCACATCTTCCTAAAAAAGAATATGAAACGTCTCAAAGGGGTATTTCTTTTAAACAGAGAAGTTGAACTTTGTGAACATACTAAATACATACATGTATACTTAAGTAGCAGAAAATGACCAAAGTTGAAAAAACTATGTACAAGTTTTGGAAGAAAAAATCACATTTTTAGAATCTGATTCTACTTTTTAATGGTCCAAAAAACAGACAATTTCTTTTCTCAATCGGAAAAAGTTAGTATTTCGCAAATCTTCGGGCATTCTGTGACACTTTAACATTAATTGGCTTGAAAATGAACTTAGTGCATTAAGTGTGCAAGATTATTAAAGACAACATGTTAATGGTAACGTAGACATTTAGATCTATGTTGTTTTAGTATACAGTTTCAAAAGCTCGTAACTTTCAAATTACTTCAATTATGTACACAAAACTTTACCAGAAGTTGCAAGAAGTATAGTGTAATCCAGAAAAAGAATAAAAATTACAGTTTTTAAACTTTAATTTTTTGCATATTACGATTTTTTTTTTGTTCTTTATTATTGAGAATGAGCGGGTAGCGAACACTAAGTCAGATAGAGTCTGTATAGTAGATTCTACGCGTTACAAACATTCAATGCGCTGCGCGCATTTAAATGTTAATTTCGCGTAGAATCTACTATACAGATTCTATCTATTACATACTAAAGCGGGATCCGGATTTACGACCAGTTTTGTTACGACGCGGTCGTCATCTCAAACATTAAGGAGTGCATTGTTTTTTGGTCTAGCACTATCGATGTTTTTATGGGCTCCGCTAAACCCTAATTGATTCGCCTAAAATTCACTTTATCGACTCATTTTTCTGTGTGTGTCGTTAGGGATGGTGTCATTTGTGAACTGTTCTACTTGTTGACAATTTAGCAGACGACAAATAGTAGACCTATCCAAAATCTAAGTAGTTTATGTTACCGACGACAACTTCAAAACTTGCTTGAGATACAGGCAAATACATCATAAACGGTGACTATCACCATTTTCTTATTTCTTTCATATGTCTTACTTGCCCATTTTATTGCTTTATTCAATTGTCGAGACTTTTATCCATACGTGTGTTAATCGATAGCTATTCTTTTTACCATTTCCAGAAAGGCAAATTTCACGATTGTACACTTTCAAAGCTTTTGGACTTTGAAAGCTTTTGGAGACAGTATTATTGACGTTAATAAAAAATATGTATACAGCTTGGTGCAGCACAGAAAATTTCCAAACACAACGAAAAAATGCTGGGCACCAGCAACCTTTTTTACATTTAGGATTTCAAAGACTTACTCTGATTTGGAAACAAAACAGTTTTAACCACCCCATCTCGTTTTCTTTTAACCCTTTCCCAAACAACACAATTTCAGGGTGAATCAACTTGAAAAGAGTCGAAAGTGACAAAATAATTGATGTCATAAGTAAAAATTGTGTATGTTATTTCATAGAAAATAATGAGGCAAAAGGAGAAACTGCTGGTTTTCCCAAGCCTTTTCTTATAGGGACGTCAAACCCAGGTCTTGTTTGGGAAAGGGTTAAATGACTGACCGATTTGGAAATTATGAGTTGCATTACTTCGAACAACTTTCAATATGTCAGTGCCTTAGAAATACGTAGTACTTTTATCATAATCTGGATAATGTAGCGCGACTGCGTGATTTTAGGCAGACGTTCTAGGATATGCCACGCGCAGACAACGCTGCGCATCTTGGTTGTTTGGTAAAGGGTTAACAGTTCACATTTCCAAACAGTGACGTCTTTTGACGACCTACAATGTAAAGGTTTTGGAAAACAGCGTGACGCGCAATTTCTTTATTTCCTACGATGCTTTACTACACAAAACCTCCAAAAAGTAGAATTGCACGCTCTTGATAGTTTTATTCTCAACGCCTTTGAATTTGGCCAAGTCTAAAACTATGTCGTCTGGTGATGGCTTAAACGCTGGACGCTGTATTTAATCTCCCACCGTAAATTGCGAGCCGGTAAAATGTGATTAACACGCGTCATTTCATTGAGAATTGATTTCGAAATTTTAGATAATCACTTAACCCTTTCCCAAACGACATTAATTTAGACTCTTCTTATCTGAAAGCTGCTGCGAACGACGAATATATGGCGTTACATATGAGAAATGTATTGAGGCAAAATGGATAAAAATACTGGCTAACATAAATTCCTAAGCCCCATTTTTTCTCAAGGAATTCCAACAGAGGTCGTCAAAATTGGGCCAAATCAGGTCATGTTTGGGAAAGAGTTAAACAGCGTGAACGCACCGACTTCAGATCCCTAGGAGATAAATTCTCATTTAGATTTTTAAACTCCATTCTATTGTCGCCGTACTCTAATTTGAGCTCATTGGGAATGGCGGCATGACAATATTGTTAATAATGCTTTAAAAATCTTCTTTTTAAAACAGCAATAATTCAGACAGGTCTAATCTGTATGCTGCTGGAGACAAAATGTATGACGGTAACGATATAGTTTGTGTACATTGTTCATAAATGAAAGTATTTGCAAATAAAAAAGAAAAGATACTGGTTATCAACATTTCCTTATTTTGCCTGAATGTTTCTCCAGACATTTTCTGTCACGAAGGGATGTCAAAAGATGTCTTCCGTGTTACTTAGAGCCACACGATATAGTTAAGTATCAAACAAAAGACGGGCTTTAAAGTCCCGTCTTCAGCGACTAAAGAGTTAATCTCTGCTTTTCATCGGAACAGTTTACTCCGCAGTCATGTCTGCGAGCAACGTATTTAGACACGTTCACGTCGGTTGCAGCTAAACGCATTATGAATAGACTTCTAAGAGTCAAGCTTTAAAACCCAATCTTCAACTGGCTATTAGAGTCAACTGTTTATAAACTTTGTCAATCCTCCGCTAGCATTAACTAATGTTCCAATCTAAACAATTTATTCCCCACTCCACTCGCAAAGACACCGAATATACAAGTTTCGGATTTCGTAATCAACTTCGTGCACTAGCTGTTCTTAATTTTTGCTTTGTTGAATTGAAACACACAGTTAGGACAGAAGGAGATCAGGCTGCACTTATGTGCAGGCTGATGTTATTTTGTTCTATCTGCAAAAAGCAGAAAAGTTTAGTCGTAAGTCATAAGTTTAGGACTGAGTATAGAATTCCGTTCCATACGCAAAGTGAAAGTTTCTACATTTTACCCTGTAGACTACTCTCCATTGCCGAGCTCTATTGATTAAACCATCAAATATGACCTCTGCAGTTTTCGGTACGCCAACAGCCTATTTTGGTCGTCATAATCTAATTATAGCACACTTTGAATTATCGAATCAAAATCATTCACTTTTATTTTGCATGATCATTACGTATACATTACGTCGCTTCTATTTTTGGCTGAAGCCGGTAACATTTGAATTATCGAATCAAAATCATTCAGTTTGATCTTGTTTGATTACGTATACATTACGTCGCTTCTATTTTTGGTTGAAGCCGGTAATTTGAAGCGTCAGCCAATGAAAGTTTGTATCAGCTTTTTGAATTGTTTTGTTGTGTATCGCCAACGATTGGATACTGAAATCCCGACAAGGCCCCGAGATTAGACGTGAAATGACCCCGCGAGAACAGAGCTCATTCTATCGAAATGGAATGTAGAGATAATGTGCTCTGTTCATAAGAGAGTACCCGTAGACAGGACTGCGGAGTAAACTGTTCAGATTAGGACATAAATGCTGGCGGAGAATCAATATGTTCTATTTTGTAGACGATTAACTATTTCGTTAGTTGAATACGGGACTTTCACAACTATGTCCTAAGATTAATACTATACTCGTTCACTACGTAACGTGAAAGTGTCTAAATACTTTGCCCGTAGACACGACTGTGGAGTAAACTGTTCAGATTAGGACATAAATGCTAGCAGAGAATCGATAGTTTCTAGTTGGTAGACGATTAACTCTTTAGTTACTTGAATACGGGACAGTAATACTCCTTCCCACACTGGCACTTTTTGACGCACATAAGTGTATTTTTTTTATTTGATTTAACCCTTTCCCAAATGCCAAATTTTAGGGCCGTCCCAATTAAAAGCTGCCGCAGACGACATACTTGGTTTTTAAAAGGAAGGGTTTAGTATACAATATAGCTAAGAAAATATTGAGACAAAACGAGAAACTGCTGGTTATCAGCAGTTTCTTCTTTTGTCTCAATGCTTTCCAAAGCCTATTCAATTAGTAACGTCAAAACCAGGTCTTGTTTTTAGAAAGGGTTAAGAAAAAGAGGGCATTTCTGAATTGCTGATTTTTTTTTAGTCTAAGGCGTCACTCTAAATTGGTATTAGCCTATTAGGCCTTTGCGATGCACATGATATGTTTTGATATAGTATAAAAATATCGAGAAAAAATTGTTGGTTATCATCTATGTTCATTTTCTTTTATACAATTTCTACCAATTCCGACAAGGGACATTAAAACAATGTCTTGTTTGTGAAAGCGTAAATAGAATTCGGGAATTGCAAAATTAGGTGTCAGACTGTAGTAAGTTTTCTGCACTATCCAAGCGTGGATTTGGATATTGTTTGTTCACAACGGCATTTGTGCAAAGAAATTGCCTATTGCATCCAATTAATCGCTGCCATGCTGAATTATATCATGTACACGATGTAAAAAGTCGGTATATCGCTTCTTTGTAACGAGCAACTCGTAACTGCAGCTTGTTTTAATAGCAACAAAAACAAATAAAGGATAAAAAAGTGGGTGTAGAAACGACTGTCCATAAACTATTCTAAATTGTTAAGCAGTGTCAAAATCATATTTTAAATTCATGTCCACGAATCCTTAGCTAAAATTGTGTGCACAATCTTGTATAATGACAACAAAAAAGCGTTCACTCCTGACAGCATATATATTGCACAGTATGAGAAAATGTAATTCACGAATCACTAAATAGTATGCAGAATGCCTACAAGGTTGATAGCTTCGCAAAAAATGAGTGGTAGATTTCTGGATGAATAGACAAAAATGAGAACACATTTTAAAAAAGAAAAGTGTTTCACTCCTGACATCAGATTCAAAGGGTTATTGTATAAAACAGCCTCCACATCCTAAACCAGTGAAGATAAGGTGAAAAGGTAATTTTAAGATGATGACGCACATGTTGTTTTATGTATTACAAGTGCTTATTGTAGTATCCTGCCACTGTCTTTTATTTACCATAGCTTAGAAACCTGGTACAAATGAAAAAATGTCACACAAAAAGCGTTTCACTCCTGACATTTTTGACACGTTTTAATGACGTATCTTTTTAGTAGTGAAGCGTTTTCTTTAAACTTGGTACCCAGTATATAGACACAATAACACATCTTTTAGCATTGATTGGGTTGAATATGTTTCTCTGTAAAAGCAGAGGTATGTAAAAAGTGAATGGTCACATTTTTTAAACTTGCCCAGTGAAGAAATTTGGTATAACGTAATCTTCGTCTTTCTACAATGCCACTTTTTACCAGTGTCGAAGGAGAAAGGAAAATGTACCGATAATTGTCACCACGGAATTATATTTTCTACATGGTATGTCAAAGCTTCACAATTTATGATCGGTATAATTTACAAGATTATGAATAAATGGTGCATACATTCTCTTTGATGCACGTCACAAGAAGTAGTAAACCAATTAATGCCAGCCTGGTGTTCACAACGATATTAAGCTGATGAAGCTTAAAGAAATACAATTTAGTGTTCGACCTACTTTTTGGACCAATGAAATTGCAGTAATATATTTTAAAATTTAGTCGGTATATTTCGTATAAACGAGACTGTCAGTTAGTTTATGTGACGTCTACACGTAGCCACGCCCCCGTCGACATTTGAATGTGTATTTCGCGTAGAATCTACTATACAGCCTCTATCTAATACATAATGCGATTCCGTCATGTGGTGGTCAAATCATGTTTCACAGTGATTCAGCCTTTCCTATTGTATTAGAGAACGTTAGTCAAATATATTTGATCAAACAAATTTCAAATGCAAATGTCAGTCAAAGTGCATTCTTACATTCTATGTAAACCTACGTGATAATATTTCCTAGTGTCTCGATCAGTTCGTTTACTAGTTTTGTAGAAAACAGTACTGTTTGCATGAAAACGACATATCCGTAACACAGAGCCAATAAATATAAGTGCATTCAACATCCGACAATTCAAGACAAGACAAAATACTTTTATAACCGGAACGATGAAGATATTCAGAGCAACTGGGGCAGACAAGACAGGAACACTGAAATTGACAATTAAGGAGCAGAGGCAGTCAGTTTAGTAACACGTACCATTTGTATTGTTGCACAAAAATGCTTACTTAAGAGAAACACTTTACTTACTTAAAGAATTTTAGATTTCATATGCGAAACCCATTTGTATGAAAACGATATGCCTTTAGTGTTCGACCTCCTGGACCAATGAAATTGCAGTACATTTTAAAATTTATCCGCTATGTTTCATATTAAATGAGACTGTCAGCTAGTTTATGTAACGTCTATACATAGCCCTTCCCCCTTCTCCAATGAACCGGAAGCGAACACCAAGTCAGATAAAGTCTGTACAGTAGATTCTACGCAATATAAACATTCAATACGCTGCGCGCATTTGAATGTTTATTTCGCGTATAATTTACTTTACAACCCCTATCTAATACGTAGAACTACTGTGAGTTATGGTGAGATTAAAATTCCAAAATACTGGTATGTGATAAAACGCCATTCGTATTTTTACGAATGCATTCTCTGATGCCGCGGTCAATTTATTTACTCGTACCATTTGTATAGCTCTTACGCGAAAACTGTTTGTATGGAAACGATGTGTCTGTAACAAAGAACCAATAAATATAAGAGCATTCAACATTCCCAATCCAGGACAATACAAAACGATTCTATAACCGGGACGAGAGTGTTACACGGAAATTGGGTTACTTGGAAATGGACCTAGAAATTGGTTTGTTTGGGTTTTACGTCGTTTTCAACTGCTATTCCCATATCGCAGCGGCTGGAGCACATAACCATGGAATCCTGTTGTTTCTCATACCAGTACTACCACTACACACTAACCGAGCCTCCAGACGCTTGCCCACATAGGTTAAGGATATCAAACCACTGGTACCTAGGAATAAGAGCACTTTTTCCTGTTATGTGATTTTTCACTTTTGCCAATGTCCCAGTCAATTTAGTTAATCATAAGATTCGTATTTTTGTTAAACGTGTCCATAACAAAAAACCAAGAAATTGTAGCGTTTTCAACATTCGGTAATCCAGGACAATACAAACACAAAATTCAAAGATATTGCAAACGACAATTTCAGGTGAATGAAATTTAAAAGTTTTCAGTATTGCTTGGTAGAAGAAAAAAATGAGGGAAATAAAGAAATTGCTTGTCATGGGAAAGGTCTATGTAGAAACAGTATAACTAACGACAACAAGACAAATATTGCAGACAGTCATTTGCTTTATAATATCATGCCCTTCTTCCACAATACATTTTGTAGACATAATATCTTAAAATCAAATCCCATTCATTTTAAAAATTACAAAAAACAAATGGTGAAGTAAAATTGTATGGGCTTACAAAAACTCCGCATGACACCATTTTCAGTGCTATGCAGAATATAGTTCCTGTGCCCGTATTGCATATTGAATCAAAGGGAGACGGTAACTTATAATAAATAATGACTAGAGACAAGAAATCGAAGCCGAGCCGTCCCCGAGCGAGAGAAATAGATAGAAGATATATATCTTGACGTCCCTGATTAGTTCATGCCACACTTTGATGATTACATCGGCGCGCGTAATTTGTTCCGTCTTTTTCACTCCTTGCCTCATTCGATGATGATCTTAAATTAATAGAAACAAATAGTCCGTTATTTTTCATGAACCGTATATCCTGGATTTGCTGGAACGATTATTTCAGTAAATCCCGCCCGATGAAAAAGTTCTTCAAATTTCACTGAATTTGGATTTTTAGCTCAATACCCACCAGCTCATTTCTGGAAATCTGTGTTTTTCTATTCAAATCTTTTGAGGGTTCTTTAAAATCAGTTTGCGTTCAGAAATACTTAAATACTCTCTACATGACCATACATCACTATGTTACATGCATACTTATTTGAATTCATCAGTACTGAATATTGTCGTCTTTAGAAATATAAATAAGCGATTTGACAAAAGGGCCCTTACAGCATTTGACACCAACATGCACAGATAAGCCTGTTTAACCCTTTCCCAAACAATACCTGGTTTTGACGTCCTTAACAGATATAGCTTGTGTAAACATTGAGACAAAAGAAGAAACTGCTGATAACCAGCAGTTTCTCCTTTTGTCTCAATATTTTCTGTGCTATATTTTACACAAATCATATCTTTAATAACACCCATTTTGTCATTTGTGGCAGTATTTGAAGTGGATCACCCAAACATTTTGTCGTTTGGAAGTGTGTAGTCAATGTCCGCAATGTTGTCTGATAGCTGCTTTATTGCATCGAGCAACAGAACGTTAACATCATGGATCTTTTAACCCTCTCACAAACGACGAAATTTAGGGGTGGTCCAATTTAAAAGCATCTGAAGACGACAAATTATATGTGAATAAAGAAAAGATTTGTGTACACTATAGCTGAGAAAATATTGAGGCAAAAGGAGAAACTGTTGGTTATCAGCATTTTCTTCTTTTGTCTCAATGTTTTCACAAGTCATTTCTTTTAAGGACGTCAAAACCAGGTCTTGTTTGGGAAAGGGTTAAGACTGCATTTGACCACAGAAGGATCCGCAAACATAGTGGCCAAAATGCTATATTTTGTGACTTATTTCCAGATATCGACTGAAATGCATAGAGACTCTCAAGTAGACATATGATTGTCAAACTGACTTCAGTTTCTTTTTTACAGAATCAATTCTGCTCTAATCTCGACAAAATGTTCTGTGTTCACAGAATCAATTTAATAACACAGTTAGTTTTCATATTCCTCATAATTATGACAAATTAATGCAACATTTAGCACGTCGACTCGCTAACATTGCCTTAATCACTTAATGAGAATTTATCTACACCACGTGATATACTCATTCTCCCATTTCTAGGAATTATTGGGTCTTTATCGACGACAATTTTACCGCTTGGCTTTTTAATCCATTACCAAACGGCAAATGTAAGACTGGTTTCTCCTATTTGTAGGAAACTGTTTTCCCCAGAAACGGAATGTTTTAGACCGGACCAAATTCCATCCAATGACCACAAGCATTTTTATCGATGCTTTTCAATGTTCATGATTACTGTTTACTGAAGAATGTCCTCCGCGATTAACCCTTTCCCAAACAAGACCTGATTTTGACGTCCCTAATAGAAAAGGCTTGAGAAAATATTGAGACAAAAGAAGAAAATGCTGATAATCAGCATTTTCTCCTTTTGCCTCAAGATTTTCTAGGCTATTTTGTATATCTTTTTCTTCTTTAGAAACAACCATTTTGTCGTCTGCATCAGCTTTCAAATTAGAATACCCCAAAATTTTGTTGTTTGGGAAAGGGTTAACCCATTACTAAACAGGGAATTTTTAGACCATTTCACTTTGAAAGCTACTGTAGACAACAAATAAGTTTGTTGAAAGAGATTTAAAATTGTTTAAAATTTAGTTGAGAAAAATTTGAGGCAAAAGGAGAAATTGCTCGTTATCAGCATTTTCTTCTTTTGCCTCGATGTTTTCCCAAACATTTTCTACTAAGGACGTCAAAACCATGTCTTGTTTAGGAAAGGGTTAAATGGCAAATTGGGTGGGTATTGACACTCAGCATGTTCTCTTTTTCCTCCTAAATGTTTTCAAAGTCTTTTAACCCTTTCCCAAACAAGACCTGGTTTTGACGTCCCTAATAGAAAGTCTTTGGAAAACATTGAAACAAAAGAAGAAACTGCTGATAACCAGCAGTTTCTCCTTTTGTATCAATATTTTCTATGCCATATTTTATACAAGTTCTATCTTTTATAACATCCATTTTGTCATTTGTTGAACTTTTTGAAGTAAATCACCCTAAAATTTTGTCGTTTGGGAAAGGGTTAATTAGGGTCACCAAAGCCAAAGACCAGACCTTGTGTTGGATATATTTACCATGTGTACTGGCTGGCGACCAGTTCTCGCCGTGTACCAGTTCTCGCCAACTATACCATATCACAATAAAGACGCGATATTATTTAATAAGATTTATTTTCGGAATAAAAGAAGTTGTAGTCATCACGACTTACGTATATGTTGAAAAGGAATCTGTTTCAGTCTTCAGTTTTAGGTTAGTTGGCGAGAGCTGCTATGTGGCAAGAATTGGTCGCCAGCCAGTGTAGGTTAAATCGCCTCTATTTAATGGCGGTATGGAAGGATATTGATGATTAATCTCGGCTGGACTATAGTTATGGATTTCCGCTGAGGTTTAGCCCAGGATAAATATTTTGTCACGAAACTAGGAAATTGATATGCAACCCTTTCTAGTATTGTGAAATCATTCAATATTTGCTCTGCTTAATTCCACAGATATAATTTCTTTATTCATATCCAATTGTTTGATTACAGAAGCTTTAAATACGGAACATTACAGAATTTTGTTATTAAGACTGCGCTCCTCTATTTCATGGCGGTATGGAAGGATATGGATGATTAATCTCGGCTGGACTATTGTTATGGATTTCTACTGAGGTTTTGCCCAGGATAAATATTTTGTCACGAAACTAGGAAATTGATATGTAACCCTTTCTAGTATTGTGAAATCATTCAATATTTGCTCTGCTTATTTGTACAGAAATCATTTTTATCAAATTTTGTTTTGTCGACTGCAACAGCTTTCAACTTACAATATTACAGAAATTTTTGTTTATGAATTCCCTCCTCTATTTTAAGGCGGGATGGAAGGATATTGATGATAAATCTCGGCTGGACTATAGTTATGGATTTTTGCTGAGGTTTAGTCCGGGATAAATATTTGTCACGAACTAAGAAATTGATATGCAACCCTTTCTTATAATATAAAATCATTCAATATTTGCTCTGCTTAATTGTACAGATATAATTCTTTTATCAAAATCCGTTTCTTCGACTGCAACAGATTTCAACTTTTAATATTACAGAATTTTTGCTTAGGGATACCATCCTATGTTTAATGGCGGTATGGAAGGATATTGATGATTAATCTCGGCTGGACTATAGTTATGGATTTCCGCTGAGGTTTAGCCCAGGATAAATATTTTGTCACAAAACTAGGACATTGATATGCAACCCTTTCTAGTATTGTGAAATCAATCAATATTTGATCTGCTTAATTGTACAGAAATCATTTTTATCAACATCGGTTTTGTCGACTGTAACAGCTTTCGACTTATTATATTACAGAATATTTTGCCGAGGAATGCCCTCCTCTATTTGCTGGGTGTATGGAAGGATATTGATGATTAATCTCGGCTGGGCTATAGTTGTGGATTTCTAGTGAAGTTTAGCACAGTCAGGATAAATACTTTGTCACGAAATAATGAATTTGATATGCAGCTTTCTTGACACCCTGAAACATTTAGGTTGCTACCCTAATTTCACACTTTTGCAGTAAATGTTTCGAGGCAAAAGAAACAAATGCTGGTCACAAATATTTTCTCCTTTTGTCTTAATATGTTGTCTGTTGTGCTGTACACAACTAGTTTCTTTGTCAATAGCCATTTGATCGACTGGATCAGCTTTCCAAATGGAACCTCTTTTAATTAGGAATGCCCTCTGCTGTATTATGGTAGCTTTCAAAGACAGTAATCAAGGTGTATAATCACATGACACAGAATTTCCTATAATCTTCTATACCTTTTTTAATATAGTGGGGCGCATAACTCATATAATCGTTCAGTTTGTGATACAAGCATGAAATTTGGCATATATACTGAACAAAAATGAAAACTTTACACTTCAAGATTTCTTGTGTTTGGAAAACTATCGAACAAAAAGCCTGAAATATATTTTGACGTTATTTCCCAGGCTTTCAGCAATTGTTTTGTCGAAATCTCATTGCCTTGTGTCCTTTAATGTCAGAGTTACGGCCCTTAATGCGTTTAGACCTAATTACATCTAATGTCACATATGCGCATGCGCAGGAAACGATTCATTATTTTTTCGGAATTTGCCGTATCTGGGTTGCCAAAAAAACACAAAAAATCTTTCTTATCACTAGTATCAAGCTCTAAAATAAAGGTCTAATCTGTCAATTTTGTGAATTACCTCCCTTTTACATAAACAAATAGGGAATTTAAAATGTTTGATATTCAAAAATTTATCACGGTTTTCGATTGATTTTTTTAAAAAATCATGCAGGCTTTACAGGGGATTTTTGAACCCTTTTTTGGACTAGGATTTTTCCCAGATGTTCATGCAATAGCGATTTCAATTTCCTATGGAGATTGCATTGTAAAATTTTCAAGCTTTGCAACATAATGAAAATTCTGCTTTTCAAACATCATTTTTTAAAAGCTCAAACAATGTTATGCAAGCTTCTTTACATTTTCTGACTGATAACTTGTCAGACTACCATTCCGTAAAGTCTGACATAGTTTGAGTTCTTCTGCTCGGATTTTTGAGGGTTTAAATTTTGTAAAATTCTGTTAAAATTGTACACCTGAAAAAACGGACCCCTGTCACACTTAACGGATCCGTTTTTCATCCCTGTGATTAATATCAACAAAACGTTTAGTGTTTGGCACAACCAAGTCAATGAACAATGCGAAGCACATTCAGTTGATTTATTTACTTGTTGTATTTAGAAGAAATATGACAAGCAATGTAGGTGTAAAGTTTTCATTTTTGCTCAGTATATATAGTTTCAAGTGTATATTTTCAGAAAAATGTGCTAGCCACTTGAAATTCAATATAGGCTTTTCTGAGATGGCCGCCATCTGAGCATTATAGAGCTTCCCTGTGCAATGATATGACGCACTAAAACTAATAGAAACTTGCATTTTTCATTTCAAACACTCCGACATAAATGACAAATGTAAAAAAGACAATATTTGTGCGTGAGATGGCAACCAAAATCTCATATGGCAGCCATACAATATAAAGTCCTTCATTTCTATATGAAAATTGCGAATTTACCGCTGGAAAAAATCTTTGATTTGCTTTTTCGACTTATAAGCTCTACTGGCTAATTTCATTAATATTTTTTAAAAAAAATCAACTAACTTGATAACAGATGGCAGCCAACCAAGCCCGTGTAATCATTATTTTCTTACTCTTTTAATCGATTGCCATAGATATCTGCAAATGTAATATGTAGTGTATATCAGTTTGGTGAGACAATTAATTTAGAGCCACAGAACCTACTATAATAAGTATGTATATATATAGTTTCAAGTGTACATTTTCAGAAAAAAAGTGTTAGCCACTTGAAATTCAATACGGCGGCCATTTTCTGAGATGGCCGCCATCTGGGTATTATAGAGCTTCCCTGTGTAATGATATGATGCACTAAAACTAATATAAACTTGCATTTTTCTTTTCAAACACTCAGACATAAATGCCAGATGTAAAAAAGACAATATTTGTGCTTAAGATGGCAACCAAAATCTCATACGGCTGCCATACATTTTTTATATGAAAATTGCGATTTTACCACTGGAAAAAATCTTTGATTTGCTTTTTCGACTTATAAGCCCCACTGGCTTATTTCATTGACGAATTATATAAAATTTGTCTGACTTGATAATAGATGGCAGCCAACCAAGTCCGTGTAATCATTATTTTCTTACTCTTTTAATCGATTGCCATAGATATCTGCAAATGTAATATGTAGTGTATATCAGTTTGGTGAGACAATTAATTTAGAGCCACAGAACCTACCGTAACAAGTAGACTACAAGATTTGGTCCCTCAAGAAAGAGAAATGGTATGTACATGTAGAATACAAGTGAGATATAGTGTTTGTAGACCCGAGATGGCAATCATCTGGAACAAGTCCCAAGTGATATAGTTTTCAAATTTGATAAGATCCCCATGAGAGATGGCAGCCAACCGGCTTTTTTCAAAGAAGGTCTCTAAAAAATGTAGCAGACGATTTTCAATTTTGACAATATGCATACAAGAGATGGCAGCCAAACCCACTGAGGCTAATAATTGTTTTAACGCCGTCTCAGTTGATTCCTATTTTCAGCATCCATGTGTCCGGTGTATTCGTTATTTGACCAGAATAGTTCTGTAAATAAACAGCCTTTACAAGGAAACTAGCCCTCGCCCCATATGGGGTCCCTCGACAACAAGAGATGGTATGTCGAATACAAGCAAGGTTTAGTGCTTGTGAGCATAGTCATATCAACACTGAAGAAGCTGTACAACATAGATGGCCGCCACTGCTTATTTATGATTTTAACTTTCATGTGATATTTCACAGACGCAGATATAGAGTGAAGTGCAGAAAAGCCCGGCTTTCTTGAACTTACACCGTCCACTTCAAATTTTTGCACCCATTCGTAGCCATCTCTCTGCAGCATTACGAAACTGGGTCCAAACAACTCTCCAACATTCATTTTCTTTTGGCAATCCCCATTTCGACCGGCATTGATAATTCGGTTGCTGAAAATTACACAGTCTCTAAATATGGCCAGCTTTGTATGCAGCCTGTTTTGCGCATTGATATGGTGCTTATACAATAGGACTAAGTCATGAAGTTTGAAAACTGGACTTTCTCAGAAGCCACGAATTCCATGATATACCGGTATATATAACAAGTTAAAAAAGCCACATGATACTTGTAAATCTTTTACAAAACTATTGTTGTATTATATTTTGTTAAGACCTCGTCGAGTAATACAACTCTACTAAGCTGTTTGGGTGATACTTTAACTCTTGAACGACAACACGTACAACTGCGCTGAGTTTTACAAGCAACTTCCCATTGTCCATAGTTTAAACGCATTGATTAAGCTTGTCTCAAATTTTGCGAATCGTGCTACGAATGCATAAGAAACGTGGCATCTTTTGCAAATCAGATTCTATAGACCTTTTACAGCTGTCTCCATCTGTAATGGAACATTGTTTCTGTGTCCGTTTGAGCTTTATATTGTAGATAAAAGACTGTATCTATTATGATACTTGGCTAATGCAGTGTCAAGGTTTTCCCTTTGCCCTCATTATCATCTAATAGAGCTGGATTGAACGAAGTTGGTATATCATTGAAGGCAAGGTATAAAGAAATATCTGTTGCAGTATTATTGTACATTTGTATCCACTAAGATCTTACTCTTTCTGTAAATTACTCAGAAGAGAAATAATCAAATCATTAGATTTGTCCTCTTGGCAGGGTTAACATTTACTTTACATGTGTTGTTGATTTGTTTTACAATCATCCGTTTTTAATGTGAGAAAGACTTCCTTTTACACTATCTGGTTTAGAACGCATGAGTTTTCTGGTATTTGGTGTGGACGATTCCAAGGATGATTTGAACACGAGGTTTTGACTTACTTAGCGCAAAGCGACTAATCACACGAAAGTGCTTTCAACCATGTTAATTAAGCTGCTGTTTTTTTTAAGGGGGAATGCTCCAGTTTTTCGGAACACTCGGTCATTACTCTAGTAAATTAAATGTTTCGTACCGATATGTTTCGCTACCATATTTTCAATAATATAACACATCATTACAATTTACCATTTTCGACAGTAAAAGTGTATTTATTATGCGAAACTGATTTCCTCAAGATGAAAATCGATTATTTAGAGCAAGACAGTCGTAAGTGTGTATGCAGTTACCACTGTTTTGCGTCATTTCATTCATGTGTAGCTGATAAAAAAATGCTGTCATTCACTAATAAGTGCGCTGACCTATACATTTTCTTTTTGAATTATTACCAGGACATGTTGCTTAATACAATGGGGGAGTTTTATCAAATTCTATTATGTAGAACTTGAAATATTTTTCAAAAATATGCAAATTTTGACACAAATTACTCCAGCTTCGTTGATCTAACCGAACACGTGAGCATGCTATTTTATATATCTACGCGTTTATAATAGCACATATTTTGGGTTTTCTGTTCTTATTAAATGTAAGACGTTACTTTAAAACCGTTTTCGGGATTAAACGATGTATATACAACATTTTTTAGCATTTTAGTGACCTTGGACAGGTGCAAGAAATTGTGCATTTTTTCGATGTAGGGGTATGTGATACGAATGCCTATAAATTTCAAACAAGTTCGCTGACCATCCATTTTTATTTTATTTTTCAATTGGTAATAACATGTAATTTCAACATACAAAATATAATTAAATTCTATTATTGGGAAAAAATTTAGGAAACTGGAGCATTCCCCCTTAAAGTAATCGACGATAATCGGTATTTAATTATGGAGGCCAATAAGACAGTTAAGATAATACAAAAATGGTCGCCATTTCAATAGCAAAATAAATATTCTCTTAGAACAATTTTGTTTGTATCTCATTCATTTTATTAGCTGATACTTAAAGAGAGGGGTTGATATCTTTTTTGTTAAAAGTAAGATTTCCTTGAAGAAACTATGAACATTGAATATTTTGGCGGCCATCTTGGAAAAAGGCAGCCATGTTATAAAGACATCAAGTGGGTTTATATTGGTTACAAAAAAGACTTTGCAGGAAAGGTATATAAAAATCCAGACGAAATTCATCACTTGGGATTCATTTCTATTTGATACTTTCATATATAGGCCTAATTAATACATGAGAATGGCGGCTATTTTGAAAGATGGCCACCGGATGCGATTTTCATGTGGCTTAGAATCGGTTTGTGTTTCATTCCATTATGCTGGTTGAAATTTTATGACAAGAATTGATAATATCTTATTAAAAATAATATCTAATTGAAGAAACGGCCATTTTTGGAGTATCTTGGCGGCCATCTCGGATAAACGACCGCTATGTTGTAAAAAGCCATGCTAGTTTATTAATTAATTACAAAATTGACTATATTGGGACGATTTATCAGAAAAATCTCGGCGGATTTCAGCATTTGGAATGTCTTTCTATCTGATATATAGACTACATTTATCCGAATGGCGGCCATCTTGGAAAATGGCCACCGGATGCGAATTTCAAGTGGCTAGCACTTTTTTCTGATTCAGGGACCCTCAATGACTTACCATACCAAAATTCATGCTTGTATCACAAAGTGAACGATTAGGCCAAATTTTCGGAGTTGTGCGCCCCACTAATACTTTGAATTCGGTTTGAAGCAGAGAATGCGGAAAAATGCCAGGAGTAAGCTGGGCGTGTTGGATTTTTGAAAAAGCAACTGACAAAAAAAAAGATAATAACGATAAACCAAAATTTCGGTTTATCTTCAATAACTTTTTTATAATTTGATTTTTCAAAAATCAACCAAGTCCATCTAGTGCATGACATCTGTCCACATTCTCTGCCTCAAACCGAATTCAAATCGGTCCAGTATTTACAAAATTATTGAAAATTTTCTGAAACTTTTGTATCACGTGATTATTCACCGTGGTAATGTTTTTCAGAGCACTTTAGCAGAGCTGCAGATAGGAGGAGGCACTGGCATTTAAAATGCAATATCTTATTCATTGTTTATCAACCCTATGTTGTCGAGACTATAAATGTGTACACATAACATAGGATTTGGATTTAAGTCAACTGATTTAAGATATCTTTAACCCTTCTAATCTGTTGCTATGCTTTGAGAAAGACCAAGAGACTTTAATTTCGGTAATACATGTATTAGTACCTGCATAACAACCCTCTACGGCATGTCTCCCTCATTTATCTGTACATGTCACATTTAAAATTCTTTTATAAAGACGGTGACATTTAGTCCCTTTACTTAGTTTCATTTTGTTTTCAAAATCAATTGAGCCAGGATCGGGAAAAACGTCCCTTAGGGCTTTTGAGCCCAACATAGATCCAGATCAGCCTGTGCATACGCATAGTCTGATCAGGATCCATGTTGTTCTCTAATAGCTTCTTTGTGACCTGTAGTAACTTAAAGAGAGCAGCATCCATGGATGCACATTGGACTGCATTTGACGACAGGCTGATTTTGAGACTCAATTTTTAAAAAAGCTTTAAGGGACATTTTTCCAGACCCTGGTTCAATTGTATTCTAAGATCTATAAGCATGGATGAAAATGTATATTTAAGTTTGACTGTTGTTTCTATTGAAGTTATTGTTTTTGCGTGGGAGTCTCTATGAAATAAGTCTTGCCAAAACATTCAGGTTTCGCGTTTATGGCTTACTTTTAAATGCCTATTTTTTTAGAATGTGTCATGGCAACTGTGACAATGTCATCCTTTAAACAACGTACATTTTATCAAACACAACATTTGAATAAATATATACCTCACGAGAAATGACCTGGCAGAGCATCCCAGCCTATTGGCTATGGCTGCTCTGCCAGGTCGATTATCGTGAGGTATACAACAGAAGAAATGCTTTCTTGTATCAAAGTGAACGAATCACATCTGACTTTTGACCAATACATACGGACATAACCCCTCTTTACACATTATATCACAAAGTGAATAAAATCTCAACGACAAGAATCGGAAGAGTTACTTCTTATCACTTTTGGACAAAGAATGGTGGTCTTCGTTCAATTCAATTCAAAATCCTTTATTGGCTGAAACCCCTTCTTGGGGTACATCAGCAAAAACATTACACAATAACATTCATACGTGACAAAGTACGGGGAAGAACAAAGAAACAGACTATACATTCCAATGAAGAGTTGCCCGGATTTATGACATTGGTTTTATTTATCCATATCTCAATCGCTGACGTCATGACTGATTTCATTTATCCATAACACAGGGCCCCAAATATGACCTAAATTATTACGTTAGTGGTGGGTCAAAACCTCGCATCTACAAATTTTCCAAGCTGTAGTTACGAGGCTTTGATACACCATCAGCGATTTAAACATGTGGAACGTTTTGTGTTTTTGTAGACATTTTTAAATTGATTGTTATGTTGATTGATTGACTGTCATCACAATTCAGTGTATTCTCATTGTGGATTTAACTTTATTTGAAAGTTATAAATATGCTAGGTGTGTGAACAATTGTGTGATATTGTGCGATCAGCATTATAATGTGTTTTCGTGTCAAGCAGTCAATTGTGCCAAAACTGTGAGTACGCAATTCTTTTGTTGTTGATTTATTGTATGATTTAAGAATATTTAATTCATTCCATGCTGTTTTTTTTCTTTGTGTTGACGTTATTTTAACAGTGTTCTGTATGATAAAATAGAGGTTATGACATCGACATTAGTGATAATCATTATTTCAGAGCAGGTGCCGATTTGTTGCATCATGCTGTTGTGGAATCGACGTGTGCATACAATTGGTCATACTTACCTACAGCCTAGGTGAGGCAGACTCAGTTGCAGCACAGCATTCAAGATCCATCAACCGCCTGTCGAACAGGTTATGTCATGAACATCATGGAACACTCATCAATACTAACTGGGGACTTCTTGTGTAGCTGAGCTGTTTATATAGCAGTCTACCCATGATCAGTCATGCATGAACTGAGTACTATGCTATAGTACAGTACTGATAAACTTAGTATAGGCATGACTTCACAGTTAGACTAACCTAACTCCACAACATTCCTCCCTGTTTTGTGAAGTTCACACCCAGTTGTTTAAACCTGTATAAATCTAAGATCTAAAATATTCATTAACAGAATGTGCAACCAGTACACAATGTACAAAAACTATCACAGAACAGTGTGCAGCCAGTGCACAAACTACAATAAATGACTATCACAGAAAAATGACTAAAATACTTTAACAAGGCTTAAAATACTAAAATGATGCCAAATCCCTTATTCCTTCATCATTTCTTATCCTCACTACATCACTCCCCCTTTTTATATTTTTTAAGTTAAAGTACCACAATTGGTACAAGGGGTAGCCTATTAATGCATGGAGTAATAAGATCCGAAAACCACTATGTTATCAGTGTGTTTTCTCCTTCCTTGCAGGGGTCCATAAAACGGACCCGTTTAAGATGGACCCGTTTCCAATGCCAAACCGGCTGGCTGGTTTCGGACCCATTCCCATAAACACAAGAAAAAACACTGGTCAGTGAAGGGACTTAACATTTACAAAGATCAGCTCTAACAAAGAAAAGTTAACCCAATCAATAAACTTTCTGCTCAAAATTCCGACAAATAATAGAAATTGGAGTTAACTGCTTAAATCAGTAACCAAAAAATATAAATGTAATACAATGGAAAATTTTGAGTTACTGATACTTAAAACATGAAGTAAACATGCATTATCAAGACAATGTTTGAGCAGCTAAAATTACTGAATTTTTTACCCTACCTACATGTGTATATTAAATAACATATGATAACTAGACAGACTTGATTCAAATTGATCATTAACAAAAGATATGTTGCAGGAATTTATGTTAAATATGCTAATGTTTTAAACAATATAGACCTCATATTCAGCCAACAGTTCAAACTAAAAAACAAATCAGCAAATTCTTCTTATAATATAGATACACCAAAGACATGTACATTGAAATTAATTGACAGTAATTATATAGCTTCAATTCTTCCATCAGTTGCTGTACTTAAATCAGATTGATAACTAATACTTGTAAACTCAGATGATCACTCGACTAAATGACAATATTTAACAATTTCATTGAGTAAAATAACAAACAATTAAAACAAATATCACAGATGTTGAATAAATATCACAGAACATTGATCAATTGCTATCACAGACATAACTAGAGATAATCACAGATATTCAACTATTATCACAGACATGTCAATCCATTGCTTCGTGGACCCCTCTAAAACAGAGGAACCCAATACTTTATGAATTCTTATTTATACTGCTTGCAAAATAGTTACTAACAACATGTATTCACATCCTCCTATTAATTACCAAATCACCAACGAAGAATGGCCTAATTCCGTGCAAACCCTGCACAGGAAGAAACACTTTACCGGTAACCTCCTTTTCATTGCCACCAACGAAGGCTGGTATATCTCCGTGCCAACATTACACAGGAAGACATGTATTAGAATAGTCAAACTAACAATTAGAATCAAGATCTACAAGTATGAGTGACTCCATGGTAAAGCTTGGTTTACCATTATACCACAGACTACTCATTCCCTTCTCAAAATTTTGAATGCAGTATAAAATGTACTTGATTATAAATATCAACACTATTTTGCAAGCTGAACAACATTTCAGAAGTCTGGAAACCAATGGAAAGACCACATTAACAATATAGTCTTAATACTTTTAAAACAACATCACCAATTCTATAATTACAAGTGTCATTGTCGACCCTTGCCGCAAGTTTTAAAGAAAAAAGATATGAAAATTTGATTGACTGATCAAAAGATTGCAATATGAAAATAGGCAAAACGCTTTTTGGTGAACATTCAGAATTAGTGAAATAAGCTATGAATCATTTATAATAGTAGTCTGTACTTCTGCACAAAACTTTTGCCTTCTCGACTAAAACTGGAAATATTAAAAACTTGCGACAAAAACATGTGTGAAATACTAATCCTCCATCTCCACCAGCTATAATGGTGCAATTGATTGAAGTAGAATCTTTTGAAGTAAAAGGACAAGATACTTTAATGTGACCATCTGATTTGCTGTCCAGAGTTGAATAGAAAACAAAACAGTTCCTACCCAAACATCCAGCCACATTCCCAGATGCCTCCTAACAGCCACATATCTCACCCTTAAAATGCCAAAGGTAAGGACCAAAAAGGAATTGGTCCTTAAAATCTCTTCTAATCAATTTCACATCATCTGGAAAAGGACAAATTAATTGGGAGTTGATTGAACACAATTAATTCATGATAAATCATGCAGGCCAATCAGTGACTGTGCTATCAAAACACTCACCAGGTAGACATAATTGAACTAAATTTTGACCATGGATAGTGAGTGTTTTTACAAGACTCAAATATTTCTGCATGTACATGTAATGTGTTTAACCAATTTAGAATTTACCCTTTACTTTTACGGATAGGAAACAAATTTAACACTTGCATGGACCAGTATTTCAGAGATACACTATGCCCAGCTATTTGCCATGATAAACTTTGGGCATAGAAAATGACTTTACTGGAAACTTAGATCTAACAAAGCTGGATACATGTTCACCTTCTCAAGTAAGACCTCTTACAATAAGATTAATGACAAATGCAAATGTTCACAACATATTACAAGTCCCAAAGCCCCACTGTTAAAGATAAACATTTTCATTCCTTTTCATCCAAAGCTTTAGAAAGCCAAGCCATATCCAAGAATTATCCAATTCTTTTGGGAAGGAGGCAAAGCAGTCTCAGCTTGATTAATAATAATATACTTCGAGCAAATAATTATTCTGTTTCATTTTTACATGCGTATCCAGTCTGCTAGTAAGGTGCTGTTTTAATGTGCTTCTTTTGTCCTAATAATATTCAGTCCATGTATGCACTCCTGAACCCTATATAGCATGTGAAAAGGATGCTCTTTCCACAATATTTGCGATAGATAGGACCCACAATAAAAATAAAAAACAAAAGGGATTAAAAAGAAAAAAGTTCAAACCTACTCCTACTTCAAGTTAATTTGATAAAGTGTTGAGACTCCTTTAAACAGTCCAAGGGCCCAGAACTAATTATTTTGTGCTGTTAACCCCGTTTCCGACAGCAAAGAAGCCCAATCCACTTTAAATTCACTTTCAGTTCCTATGCACAAGCAACACCTAATTCCAAGAATCCACATTCTAAAACCCATTCCGTGTTGTAAGATGAAGGCCAAACAAGACCATAAGGTAATTCTACCTATCTACAACACCAACCACTGGGAATTAAACCCAATAAAAAATTGAAGGGGAAGGACGCAAAACGGACACCCATTTACATCATCCGCGGTGATTTTCGGGCAAATGCACATGCACCCTGGGCAGAAATCCCCTTCTACCATGCCGCGACTAAAGTGAGCACCTTTTGGCGGGAAGTTAGTTAAAGCAAAGCATGCATTTTTTACCCTTATAAACCTGAGTCAAATATTCTACACTTAACTCCATTCTGCATAAACATACAAAATACCAGTCAAAATGTATAACATTGTAGAGACAAGAATATTGAGAGAAAAAGAAAACAAAACTAAAAAATAAACTAATTCCCCACAAGGATATTCACTATCTGCACAGCCTGCCACGGAATTTTAAAACTATCTCTGTTAGAGACAGCCACACAAGGCAACCCAAAATCTACCAAGAATGGCAAGATTCTGCATCACCTGTGCCGGAGCCGGAGCAGAACACCAATGACATGTGGTTCGATTCCCGGAAGGACAGCACAATACACAGGTTCTCGTTATGCTCGCGGTGCCAATTGTTGTGAAGCCGAAGTGTGCATACAATTGGTCATACTTACCTACAGCCTAGGTGAGGCAGACTCAGTTGCAGCACAGCATTCATTATCATCAACCGCCTGTCGAACAGGTTATGTCATGAACATCATGGAACACTCATCAATACTAACTGGGGACTTCTTGTGTAGCTGAGCTGTTTATATAGCAGTCTACCCATGATCAGTCATGCATGAACTGAGTACTATGCTATAGTACAGTACTGATAAACTTAGTATAGGCATGACTTCACAGTTAGACTAACCTAACTCCACAACAATGCCTGTGCGTGGTTGTTCTTTTGTGCTGGCCGATCTGTGTCAACATTTATTTAAAGAGAGTAGAATAAGAAACCAATTTACTGTTAAAGGGCGACGGTAACAGATGGTCTAATTGCAAAAAATGAAATTTTTTGAAAAAATATGCAAAACTTTTGTGTTGACAACCTCGGGATGGTTAATAATATGCGATTCAGACAGAGAATGAGCCGAAATTACAAGACAGATAGCTGAATTTAGGGAGAATCCAAACCTAAATTCAACCCCATCACTGATGGGGTTAGAATTATTTTGAAATTGTTGCACATGCGCATACAGCGCGGACCATGATTCAAACGAGATTCATACTTGAATTTCAATATGACGTCATCATGTATGTTGTGACGTCATTTAAGAAAGTCGCATGTCCTACTGTTTTGACCTACTTTCGATATCGCTTCATGAATTTGATATCAAATTGCGAAAAAATGAGTCGTTGCTTCAATAGTTTGTCGTAATTATTTAATCAGGTCATATAAAGCTTAAAAAGTGTACATTTCGTTTGTATTTGACAATTTTTGGGTCCAAATCTGGGAAATAGTAGCTTTTAAGTGTTATGGTTTGAAGTGGGACATGATTACATTTATCATTTTGCACAGATTTTTTAATTGTTTTAATGATTTACAATTCATAATTTGTTTGAATTTTAATGAATTTGGCCTTTCATAATAATACTTTTTTATATAAACTTTTCGCTCGTTACTGAAAAACTGGCATTTAAGAATGTAATGGAGCTCATCTCCTGTATCATTTTGGTCACATAATATACACTTTCTTTCGGATATGTCTATATTACTCCATCTACCTGTCTCAATTGGGAGATGGTGGTTGGCTGTCCTGAATTTAACAAAGTTAAGATAATCTTTTTTGGAGAGCTTGAGAAAGTAGTCTTCAAGATTAATATTTTCTTTGAATATGTTATAAAGAATACCCTTGTTTGAGAGTTGTAGATTTGCATTCCATTCTTGTTTGTATTGATCAATTAATGTATTTTTCACCAGCGTTTTGAAGTGTTTTTGACTTATTGTACAGTTAGATTGATTGATCCAGATGTCTGGTCTTCCAATTTCATTTAATATTTTTCTGATATAATCAACCCATTTTGATTGGAAACCTGTGGTATTAATTAATAGCCGATATAATTTTGATGCTAACTTATTTTGTTTGCCTATTATTAATTTATACCAATAAGTTATCATTCTTGTTTTGATAGTAATTGTTAATGGGTATCTACCGGTCTCAGCATACAACATATAATTTGGAGTACTCTGCTTTAAATGTAATATTCTCTTCATGAATGACAAATGTACTTTTTCTATGAGTTTGTGGTCTTCATATCCCCAAACTTCCGAAGAGAAGAGTAATATTGGTGTAATAGTGTTATCAAATAATTTGAGAATCAGGTCTATAGGTATGTTTAAATTATTTACCTTTCTGTATAGGAAGAAAAGGGCTTTTGTTGCTTGTTGTGATGAGTGCTTTCTGTTATTAAGGAAATTACCACTAGAAGAAAAAATTGTCCCTAGATATTTATAGGACTTGACTATTTCTATGGGAGAATTATTTATTTTGAAAACTGTTTTGCATTTAACATTGTTTCCAAAAATCATGATTTTTGTTTTGTCAGTATTAATGTCCAGTTTCCAGGTTTTACAATATTCATCAAAATTATTGAGACATTTTTGTAACCTTTGTGAGTCATCTGAGAGTATTGCTGTGTCGTCTGCATACAATAACGCAAGCAGTTTTACAAATAAGCTTAGATCTGAACTGGATAGTTTTATACCATTGTTACCTTTTTCAGTAAGAAATTGTTCCAAATCATTTAGGAACAGCGAAAAAAGTATAGGTGACAGATTTTCGCCTTGACGAACACCGATATTACTTATGAAGAAATCTGTATATTCGTTGTTAATTGATACGCATGATCTGATATTTTCATACATATTTTTTATCAATGTCAGAAATTTGCCTGTGATGTTAGATTTGAGAAGTTTTGTCCAAAGGCCTACTCGCCACACGGAGTCGAACGCTTTAGAGAAGTCTATAAAACAACAGAATAGTTTTTTATTGTGTGATTTGAAAAGTTCAATAATTGAATTCAAAGTGAATACGTGATCTACAGTTGAGTAGCCAGCTCTAAATCCAGCTTGATTTTCTAGTAATATTTCATTATTTTCTAGATATTTTGTTAATCTTTGATTAAGTACTGAAGTAAAGAGTTTGCTTATACAGCTTAAAAGAGTAATAGGACGATAATTCTGTGGGTCTTTTGAGTCTCCCTTATTTTTATAAATTGGTATTATGATGCCTGAGGACCATTGTGAGGGAAATATTCCTGTTTCAAATATTTTGTTGAAAAGGTGCACATAAACTGGTAAAAGTTTCTGTTGTGAAAATTTGATAAATTCGTTAGTTATTTGATCAAGGCCTGGTGACTTGTTATTATTCAAATCATTTATACATTTTTTGATTTCTTCTGCTGTTATTGGGGAATTAAGGGAGTCATCATTCCCTTGTGTATCATACTGTTCATTATTGTCATATTCGCTATGCATATTATGTGCTTCATTAGAATTTATATCTTTGAAGTATTCATAAAATTGTTCTAGGTCAGGGCTTTCTTTTGATGATTGTGTATGGTTCAGTGATTTTAGATACTTCCAGTATTCTCTGGGATTTTTGCTACTAAGTGATCTTAATCTCTGTTCACTTTGCCTATTGTATTTTGTTATGTATTTATTCATTATATTTTTGTATTCTTTACAACGAAGTTTTAGTAGTGTTTTGTTATTTATTGATTGTTCTTTATTATATTTTCTTCTTGCTTTGTTGTATAGCTTTTTTGCTCTCAGACAGTCGTGTCCATACCATGGCTTATTGTCTTCTTTTATGGATTTGAAATTTTGCCTTGGTGGAAAGGTTTTTTCTGCACTGGTGATATAGATATTGGTTAACTTATCAACAGTACTGTCCATTTTATGTTGATTTAGGCTATTTTCATGTGTCCCATTTAGATCTCTTATTAATATGGCTATTTCATCTTCTGAGATAAAGTTTGAGAAACTTGCTTTTGATTGGTCGTTCCACTTGAATTTAGCTTTTTTGTTTTGATTAATGTTTTTTAACTCTTTTGTATCAATTTTAAGTTTGAAATGCAAGAGTGAATGACCATCAGAGTATAATGAATCTAATTCTTGTATTTCAAACTTTTCAATACTTTCAAATGCTTTTACAGATGATACTAAATAATCAATGACTGATAAATTTCTGAAAGTCATTTTGCCAGGCAAGTCTCCATTAATTCTACCGTTTGTTATGATCAAATTATTATTCTTGCATAAATCTATCAGTTTTTGACCATGGCTGTTGCGTTTAGAATCAACTGATTTTCTAGTGAGTGGTATACCCTTTTTTAACAATGTTTCCTTTTGGTTCATATAGGCGAGTATTTCACTATCTAAGCTCTGAGCTTCTAAGCTAGAGCTATCGATATTGAGATAATCTACCATATTGGCTGTTTGAGCGTTAAAATCGCCACATAGATAAGTATTTTCAAATATAGAACACATACTATTGACATCTTGAACAAAATCATCATATTGATCAGAGCTGAAAAAATTAGACTGGGATGGTGGAATGTAAACTATGCCTAGAGCAAATACATGTGGATTAGGGACTTTATTTGAAAATTTGAGCCAAAATAGATAGTCACTTCTAGACTCTTCAATTTCAAAGCAATAATTAAGGCTATCCTTGATAAATGCCCCAAGACCACCAGACTTTCGTATGAATTTCTGTTTTCTTGGGATGTTTATGAAGGTATATCCTGGGATGTTGACAACATCATGTTCATCTAGCTTGGTTTCACAGCACAGGAAAATGTCATATTTTTTAATCAAATCAACAAAATCAGGATAATTTGAGCGACGTTTTAGACCGCACACATTGAGTGATGCAATAGATAGGCTTTTCATAGCATTTTCATCTATAAGTTTCTGAGAATTTTTGTCTGTTTTCTGGTTATTTATTTCATTTCTTCCCCCGTTTTCCTACAGTTTATCATGGCTAGCATTTTCTTCAGCATTAGTTGAGCTGGCCTCTGCATTTGTCGTTTGGTCTGTGTGTGCTGGGGGCACTGAAGTAGAAGTACCCGGGACAATTATTTCCTGGGCACTTCTTCTCCACTGCCCTGCAAGACTTTTATACACTCTTGGTTTTGTCAAGGTCACTGAGGCAGAAGTGCTAGGTGCATTTTGCTCCTGAGCACTTCTGTCCCACTGTCCTTGAGGGCCACTAGCAGACTGGTCATTTTGCACAGATGAGATAAGTGTCTCATGTTCATGGTTAATGTGGGGAACATTTGCTCCCATTGTACATGTGCTGCTGGAATCATCATCAGCAGACTCCTGGTCCTGGTCTGTATATGAACTGGCTAGTTCCATATACAGATCACCACCAGAGTCCGAAGAACTTTGATATTTTAGTCTAGATTGGCTCAAAATTTGATTCCAGTTAGGAAATTCGTCCTGTATTACTTTTCCCCTAACAATTAATTTCGCTGGGAATCCAATAAATACAGATTTGGCCGGATTTCTAGAGCGTTCCAGTTTATATCTGTCCCAAAGCTTAGATCTAGCTTTCATTATCTCGGGTGGAAAGTCCTTGCTGATACTTAGTCCGAGTTTCCCCTTCAGCCGGTAAGCGTTGTTTAGGATTTCCCTGACGTCATCCTCAAAACAGAAACAGACTATAATCGGCCTACTTTTATGCGGGCCGGTGTGGGAGGAGGGTCTAAACGGGGCACCTAGACGGTGCGCTCTTTGTATTTTGATGTCGCGAGCGTTTTCTATCTGTAATTCGTCGCCGATAAAGTTTCTAATTAGTGCGAAACAGTCTTCTGTGGCAGGAGATATCTCTGGGATGCCTCTAAATACTAAATTTAGCCTTCTATTTCGAGTCTCTAAGCTAATACTATGGTACTCTAAAAGCCTCATTCTATCCCTCATTTCACTGTTTTCATTTTCCACTTGCTTAACCCTTGTCTCTAGTTCACTTGTATTAGACATGTGCAAGGTAGAACGAAACCCGAAAAACGAAAACGGAAAACGGAATAAAAGGGGTCGTGTCAAAACACACGAAACCAGAAATAACGATTAGGTTGAATAAAGAGAGAAAACGACACTTTTATGTCACTGTAAAGGTAAATATAGCTGTTGATTATCTGAAAATGTATGTCTGTTTCTTTTCCATGTTCTCGTCAGCCAGAATGTCCGTCATTTGATCCAAACTTTATCTTATTACCAAAGCAAGTATTTTGTCACACAATTCACTAACGTGGTTTATATGTACAAATCATCTGTACCCAGCATTTCCTATTAAGTTAAAGGTAATCCGTTAATGATAATGTAGAGTAGGCCTACATTTATTCTCGTCAACAGAAACGCAGTGATAGCATATTTCAAAGAACATTGAAAAGGCATCATCCCACCCCCTTACAATAAAATGAAATAAGAGACAAAATGCGCCGTAGTAACGTTGCGAAAAAGGTATATTGCATCGAAATCAGATAAAAATGCTGTGATAAAAAGGATTCTTACCGAATTTGTACTTCTCCAGTTTGTACTGTGCATATTTTGGCGTGACATGGTCAGGACTATATGTGTCACCGATTCATTTCAAGACCAATCATATTTTAATATAAGGTTCAGGGAAGACAGGGATATCTTTTATCACAATTAGGTGCATTAAAATACCCACTATGCTTTTCGAAAGTAATAGCGATTTAACAGTGATAATATCGATATGTCAAAATTAATTTTTGTCGAAGTAAACCATGTAGATTTATCACGTTGGGGAATCACGGAACACAACAATTTCGATGCCTTTTTATAATTCTTTTCTTCTTTTCATATATGACCGATTTGGGTTTTTTAAGATCTACCACATGTAGCCATGCTTGACGTTTATCCACATTTTCTGCTTCAAACCGAACTCAAATTGGTCAAGAACTAAACAAGAACATATTATAAAGGTGACCAAATCTAAACATGCTGACACGGAGACAAATTTATGGTGTCGTCATGAAACATGTACACGGATAGGACATATTGGTGAAAACTTCGTTGAATTTTAGTTGGTAACACATGATTTACTAGGTTATAGCTGTCCTTGGAAAAGGAGGGGAAAAGGATGGACGCGTGGTTCTCGTACATCCTGCACCTTTACAAACACAATATTCAATCCGACCCATCAGCTGTATAATTCATTAATGTGGTTTGTAAACAATCATATATTAGAAAGTATATTGGCCATATCAGTAGCGGAACCCATCAATGAATATATACAGGCTCTGATGATAACGACTGAATTGATATCGTGCAGAAATCAAATTCATTCAACTGAAACAGTTTGTTGACTTAATCCGAAAAAACAGCGATATCTAATCTATCAATTTTTTTCGTTTTTTATTAATTTCAATATGTTTTAGTGAATAGTCAGTACCGTAAAAATGTCAAGCACACATATAATAGATATTGAAAAGATTGACAGTTTGCTTTGACCGTGTACCACGTGCGCCGTACTTACACTTTACTACCGATGCTCTAAATTTAGAATCCTACATATCATATAGGCACTAGATAAATGCTATATAGATAGATGAGAACGGTGTACATATATTTACATATAAAGGGGGTCGATAAAGGAATTCCATGTTTTTTTTTCAAACATTCATGCAAAATGATTAATTTTGAATGTTTGAAGAAACCATGTGATACGGTGCAGAGTGAGTTGGAATTTGGAATGAATTTCCAAACACGGCACATTTTATCTCGTCAAAATCCGTAGAGAATACGCTGAGTAATTAAACAAAACATCCTTGAAGTGGACAGTTTTTGGTGTGAACGCTTCCCAAAAGTCACGTGGGGTACCCATCGTGTTACTGATGTTAAAACATCGTAACACGATTATCGATTTCTTGTCATTTTCAGTTTGAATCATAGTTTATGTGATCTGATGTCTATAAACATTCCAAGATAATGCTAAAAGTCTAAAAAAAAAAAAAAAAAAAAAAAACCTTTGTAATTGATTTTTTAAACAGGAATTTGGGCCTGGGAAGGACATTGGATCTTTAAAAATTTCAAACACAATGTCTTGTCTAGATGTCACCGATAGAGAATGTTTCAGAAAAAAATCGAGAGAAAAAACATAACTAATATTTTGTCGCTTCCGTGAACATTTTCTACGTCGTTAGTACAATAATATTTTCTGTTTTCAATAACAATTATTATTTAGTCTGCCACTAGATGATATTGGACGGGTCTTAACTTTTTCGTTTGAAAAAAGGGCGAGTCCAGATAGCTCAGTTGTTTTGTTGCGCCAGATCCTATCGATCCGGGGTCGTTGTTGCGAACCTCGGTTCGGCCAATCCAATACCCATTCTGACATTTTGTTTCACCATGTGAGAGAGTAGTTGTACATATGCACCGATTGGTAATTGTGGTAATACTGTTTAGAGAAAATCCAGAAATCCATGCTTATGTGCTCCAGTCGCCGCGATATGACCAGAGTAGTTGAACATTACCTTGAACCACATTCAATCGTTTTAATCAATTGCAGGAAAGGGGTACCACCATTCCTCAAAATATACAAAATACATTTAAACCTAAACAAGAATAACCTTCAATTGGCCTTATAGGCAGTATTCCGCTGACCACGTTGAAAATGTCGTAACTCAAGTTGAATTAAAATTTTAGTTACGGCATTGCAAACGATTTCACCTTTCGCGTGTTTTGATATGTCCCCCAAAGTTTAACCGGTTTCGTACTTCGTCTCGGTTTTCGTTCTTACCTTGCATATGTCTATTTAAAGCAAGGAAATTAACTACTGTCAGCATGTCATAAATTGTGTTTAATTTTTCATCGACAGACTGTTTAAGAAAATCGCCTTTGCTCAATGGTGGGTCCATTGTTTCGTCAGTCCAATTTGCCGAGTTTTTATTTTGAGCCGACTTATTAGAGTAGAATGTTTGCTTGCTTGATGTTGAAGGCCCACCTGTAGCACGTGAGGTTCCACCTGTTGAACGTCGTTGTCTCTTTCTGGCATTACCACTCTCCCCCACCCACTCTTGTTCACTGCGGCCATTGGTGACGTGGCGATTTGACGATTGGGGTGGTTTACCTTTCTCTTTCATTCTTTGTGAGCGTCCCATTTTTTGTAGCTTTTACCATATAGTTGACCTCCAGGAATGTTTAGAATCTCTCAACAGCAGCAGTTGTGTTGCAGAAATGTAGTTTCGACGAGAAAATTCAATTTTCATCGGAGCCGATAAATTTTGCCAACCATACTCGTGTCACGTGACATTACATAATCGTAGTAAAGAAGTATGGCTGTGGAGTTGTGATTTTGAGGATTTAGCCTCTACATGGTGCTGATCAGAAAGGACATTGCATTCATTTCAAACCCTTACAACACGAATACGCTTTTGACGCACTGCAAAATGAAGTCTTTAAAAAAATGAGAAAAATGAAGAATTTGCTTTTGACAAGCAATTTCTTCATTTTTCAAAATGCTTTCCACCATTAGTTGTAAAATTTTAGATTATATTTGATGGAAAATGCTTTCTGCAACTTCATTCTATTTGGACCACTCCACCTGACCGACATATTCACTCACTTTATTACCGCGTATCTTAAAGTACAGAAAATCTCATTTGCTGAAATTAAAGTTGTCAAATATAGTCTGGCGAGTAATCGACGCTTAACATATTATACTATTAGTGAAGAAATCAAGCTAAGTAGATTACAAGATGACGGTTGCAGACTGGCCAATACTTTTAGCAACTCTTAAGCAACACAGAAACGTCCGACTAAATGACAAACAAATAAGCACTCCTCCTGCAGCGTAATTGGCTGTATACAATTACATTCACATTTCACAAAATGCATCTTATATCTTGAGTAATGAAATTCACTCGTATAAACACCATCTCGCCAAGCCAAGAAAATATAAATGTGTAATAAATAATTTGGATATTGCACACAATTTTCTTTCCAGAACACATCTACCAATAAATAAAGAAACATGGTGCAAACATTCAAACTTCATGAGCAGCACATATATATGACGATGTGCTTACATCGCAGCCTATAATCATGTCTCATTTTTCAACAGCATCTCACAAAGAAAAGAAAATCTTGCTACATGGAATTCAGGTACTAGTAAGTTTGGACTCGGGGGTAACTTTCTACCCGCTCAATGATTTTTTTTATTTGTACATATGTTGTAAAGTACAATTTCCTGAACAAAATATAAAAAAAACATCAGGATAAGTTTCATTACTCGTTTTCGTGTCAGAGTTATGTCACTCATTCTCCAAAAAACTGCACAATTAGAAATACAAAAATCTGAAGAATCGACCATTCTGAAAAACGCAATTTTTGACTTATTCTTGCAAAATACTATTTGAAATTATAGAATTCAATTTCAGTGTACCCAAACAAGGCCGGAATATTTCAATTTTAGGACCGAAACATTGTGACATCTATGCTTGATAAGATACGTTATTGTATTTAGTTTTCCCGTTTACACATTGGTTTTGTCTATTGACGCTGAGAGACAAATCAAACTAGGTTTCCGCCAGATCAAGAATTCGTTGTATTGCGAAATAATGATAATTTATTGACTTGTTGAAAAAATTAAGGCCTTTAAGTTCGAACTAAAAGGACAGATCGTTTCTTGTATTATTTTTTGTTTGTTTTTAATGAAATGAATAGACTTTGTATTAAATAGAATAAATTCTAGATGAAAATATAAAGATTAACTACCACTTACTTGAATCATAATACAACATTTATCTTATTCTTACTTATCTAGCATAAGTGATATTCATAAGGTAAGGAAGTATGCCGTAACGTATCTTATTTTAAAACGAAATCTCTATCTTTGGACATGTATACATTGTCATATTTTATATCTATTTGGTGAAAAGAGAAAGGAAAATCTGTAGGTTTAGGCGATGATTAGAAATGCACTTGTTTCAAGATTAAATTATAGAAGGCAGTCCGAGAAATAAGGTTTTAACAAGACACCAATATATTTGAAAGGCTTCATTGGGTCATTGTTATAGGATAATTGCACCAAATACCCTTTCTAACCTTTTCGTAACAATTACCATTTAGGCATATACAGAAACTAATGAAATACTATGGTAAAACTAGCAAATGCAGCACTTATTTTGGAAACAATGCTATCAAAATGGTTCGTAACGTATCTTATGGTTTCATTTGTTTTATTGTTTCAAATAATTCAAGGTCTTTATGAAGTATTATCAAAAGACACATGCGTTTTCGTGTGCCATCTGGATCGACGATTCCACAAAGAATGTTATTGGAAGTTTTCCATAGCTTTTCTGTCTTTGTAGGCTATTGGAATAAAAATTATTGTTTTGTATTGGTTTCTTTCATTAATTGAGTAAAGAGGGTGATATCATTAAGATCGACGTCTATTGTTTGTCCGAAGTTTACTATGTTCGAAAAGAAGTCCAAGTACACAGTCCAATATGATTATATTAGTTTTTTATTACCATAGTTTAATCGAACGTCACGTATCTTATCATAACGTATCTTATTCATAAATTAGTTTTTAAAGAAATTCACCAGGAATAAAGTTCACTGGATTGTTACGCTGCGAAGTATTTTTTCTAAAGAAGGTTTAGAATCATTTAGTATATCAAGTGTATGAAAAATGGTGATAGATTTGAAATAAAAGTAGGTTAAAGCCGTAACGTATCTTATGAAAAAAATGGGGGGATTCTTCTTTTTGAACTTTGATGTTGTTTTATTCTAAATTGTGAATTAGCTTGATCTTTTTGTATGTGTTTCTGTTTACGTTGACATCTAGCCTATCACCAAACACCATTTTGACTCTATGAACATAGACTGTTGTGATTTACTATCCGTTAAAGGAGAGTTATGTATCTTACGCTGGAAATCGGGACACCGGAAAAACTTTTTTCTCCAAAAAGTATAGTCCTGCATTCTCACGAAACAGTAAACAGACCACTGGAAAATATATTTGCCAAAGAATAAAAAGATAACTGAAGCAAATATAGATTAAAATATTTTAAAATCAAACTGATTCCGAATTGCTCCAATGCGGGGACAACGAAAATTCATTGAAAATAAGCTAAAGAATGGTGAAATTTCAGAAGAAAAAAATAATTCCTGGTCTTAAATCATTATTGAAAAAGACACAGGGTGTCTATTGTATAATCTTAAGCAAAGAAACGAAAACAAAAACCTTCAAATGAATTAATTACTAGCGAGGGACATCGAATTTCAGTAATTGTGCATTTTTTTTTGAAGAATGAATGATCTGACCTTGACTAGTAATGACCATTTTCGCAAAATTACCCTTATATTTAAAGTCATATAGCAAGTTATTCTAAATGGATTATTTCAAATGTTATATAAATTTAGAGACTTAACATATACATAAAAGTGATGTTATGATTGAAAGAAATATTTTTAAACCATTTTCTGAAAAAATCAGCACACCTGTCCATGCAAATAAAAATATATTTGACTTTATCTTTCCCCACCCTCCCTGTTTCAGCCTTTTTATGACAAAAATATCTATATTTTAAAAAGATATAAAATTTTCTGAAAGATGTTTACATTTAGAACAACAAAATACTTCATTTTACATTCACCATCATTAAAAGGGGAAATGTTTCGCTTTGAAAATTAGTTGAAAATTGTAGCATGGGCATTTGGTCACACGGCCGCTCTCAAACCTTACCTTAAAGTTCTCTGAAATAAAATGACGATTTTTTTTTCAAAATGTATCCGCTAAAATGGAGGAATTTACCCAAGTACAGACTTTGTAATTGACATTATTTTATTTATGGTTAATTCGTGTATGCAAACTGCACTTACATCACAGCCTATATGTCTAATTTTGATACAAAGTCTCATGAGGAAAAGAAAATCCTGCTCGATGGAATTAAAGTTGTAAACAAATATGAATGTGATACTCGTATTTTATATTTTCCAAAAATGCATCCGGCAGAGTAAAGAAATTTGCTTGATACACCCGAAATTAACAAACAGAACTCAAACGTGTTTACATGTATTTAGCAGGGTCTATACACTGTATATCTCTTTTTATAGCGCGTCTCGAAAAGTATAGAAAATCCTGCTCGCTGGAATTAAAGTTGTCAAATGGAGTCTGCGGACTGATCAATTACTTCAACTGCACGAAACTGTGCGAAAGGAATAATTTATCGACTCTCTTAAAACGAGGGGATCTCGATGAGAATACAACGAGTCACGTCAAAGCTCCATTATTAATGGGGAACATTTTAACCCTTGTTCTGCCAAAATTTGTGTCGCCATTTCTCCAAAATATATTCCAAGGTCGTTTACAAGGTCCTATTAAGCTTTTAACTTAAATGATCCTATTGCAAGCAGATAATATAAATTAAGACCAGACTGCACGTGCGTGCAGTCTGGTCTTAATGTACACTGTCTGCAAATTTTACATTAGCCAGAACCGACATGACAAGGGATAACTAATATTCTTGTAACCCATTCTTAAGCAAGTCTGTATAGGCTAATATTTGGGATTTTTCCAAATAAGGAGACGGGGTGTATTTTTGTCTGATAGAATATTGACCCACATATAATAATGCTACCGGACTTTTGGATGCCTATTACTAGAACTAATTACATCTTTGTTTAAGCACGAAACTTGCTTATTTCATTTAACTTGCTTATTTCATTTAAACACGAAATTGCGTGGGTGAAATGATAAGCTTTTCAATGGTTGGTCGTGTGTTAAACATTCAGTTGTCTGCCCTTACCTTCAACACGAGCACATGCACAGAAGCAGAGGACAGAGCAAGTAAAAATGTAGTTAATTAACCAATTACCAAACGAAAAAAAACTTTAGCCTATTCAAAATTCAAAGATGTTGCAGACGACAATTTTATGTAAATGAAATCTTCAATATTTGGTCTTTTCACTTAGAAATCATTGTTTGAAATGAAGAAATTGCTTGTAACAAGTAAATGTTTCCACATTTTTAAGGCTTCTATCTTGAAACGCTTCAAAGGGCGGCAATATGTCCGAATGAGTCAAAGGACAAAGTTGCAAATCGATGTAAAATTAATATGTTGGAAACAAAATTTCCATCTTTCTTAATCAAAGGGGCCATGCTAGTTTTTTCACGGATGGGAACAACATGGGCAAACCTAAATGTTTCTATAAATATAAAGTGTGGGTAAGTTTATTATATAGAAGGAATGAATGAAGTTCATTTGAAATTTCCTTGGACTGAAATATTCTTACTATGCATGTTGACCATTCCATACGATATTTCTTGAATATTTATATGTTTGTATGTCCGACAACATAGCATGAATCCCTTCAGGACGAATGTTACCGTCTACATCATCTTTCGGGTTGGACAAATCTTAACCCTTTCCCAAACGAAAAAATTTTAGTTTGATCCTCTGCAAAAACTGCTCCAGATGACAAAAATAGTGTTTATAAACAATGGAATTGTGTACAATAAAGCATGGAAATTATTGAGATAAAAGGAGAAACTGCTGGTTATCAGTAGTTTCTATTTTTGTCCCAATGTTTTCCAACGCCATTTTTAATAAGGATGTCAAATCCAGGTCTTGTTTGGGAAAGGGTTAAACTGTTTAGGTTGGGAAAAGTCTTAACTGAGCAATGTCCTGAAATTTGTTCTGTGTGTAAAATTAACTGAATAACACATCTGCTCGAACTTTCAAACGAAACGGTTTTTCATAACTTATTTCTAAAACGTCAAAATGTTAGAATCTTTCAATTTGAAAGGTACAGATGACAACAAAAAGAGATGTTGTAAAAAAATAATATCGTATAATATGACATAGAAAATATTGAAACTGCTGTTTTCTGTACATAATTGCATGGATTTTGGGTTATCGAAAAAGTAAATGAGGTATTTCATAAACTTGTGTAAAAACTAGCAAATTCTCAAAATATGTTTTCATACATTATTACTTTCATTGCTATTTTCGTAAACACTTAATATATTTGATGTTTATTACATGTACATAATTGTTTAATGACTGTACTGGCCTTGTACAGTTTTACATTATTCTGTGGAGAACCCTGTTGCGGACACCACTTATCTGTTGAGCCGCGTATGCAGGCTATTATTTATTCTATCAAGTATTCAAGCTGTGACGCGACAACATGACAATTATGAGGTGAAGGGTTAATGCAATAATGGCGAGGATTTCTGTGAAATGTCAGATTCTAATTGATCAGAGAAACACATCTAAAATTGTCGTTAAATCTTTTTAATGGAACCATCCCTCACTATACCCTTTGCACCTTTTTACATTCTCCACCTATTTCTTTCAGATTCACTCAACAGTTGTGTTTCCCGTTGGTTTCTTCCCGTCTTTCTATTTCTGTTCAACCATCAGTCACATTTTACACTTGGTTCATTTATTACATACACGTACATCTCGGTTTAATTAATATCTGTCTTCTCCTGATTGCTCCTATTTTCCCCTGTTGTTTCTTTCTTCTGTTTACATACATGTACATGTTTTTCTTTTTCTTGTTGTCTAATTTCATCACGTTCGTGTTTGTCTTTCTGTGCATACTTTTTCTCTGTTTCAATTTTCTGTCTTTCCCTATTTTCACCATTTATCTGCTAAGGCTTCATTTACATTGCACACCCCGGCAACCTATTCTCCAGTAGTTCAAAATAGTTAAAGCAAGATAAATACTATTCATTGATCTAGTTCATCTTCGCAAGTCAATTATGCCCAATACCACAATCACGGTGTATAATCACGTGACTCAGAATTTCCGATAATCTTCAATATCTTTTTTAATACTTAACTAATTTGAATTCGGTTTGAAGCAGAGAAGACGGGAAAATGCCAGGAATAAGCTGGATGTGTTGGATTTTTGAAAAACGTTTTAATCAGTTGATTTTTCAAAAATCAACCACGTCCATCTAATGCGTGACGTCTGTCCACATTATCTGCTTCAAACCGATTTCAAATCGGTCGCATATTAACAAAATTATTGAAGATTTCCTAAAAATATTGCATCACGTGATTATCCACCGTGACAAAGTGGAGCTTGAACCCTTAGCTTGTGAAGACTTCAGTTGTGCTGTAACTTACGTTTCTCTGAGGCGCGTTCTTTGGAGCGAGATTTTTAAGATTTCTTAAGGTGTTTTGAATAAAGCGTTTTTAGGACCGAGACTTTGACCAAGCTGTTCCGAATGCTCCATATTTATACAAATGACGTCATCTTGACGTCATTTGTATAAAGTATGGAGCATTCGGAACACCGCGGTTTATGAATTATGGAGTGTTCGGAACAACTCGGTCAAATCTCTTTTATATTGTTTGTACAAAGTTGACTGAGGGGTTCCGGACGAAATATAGGGAAATGGCGCCTCCCACTGAGTGTCTTAAAAATCTTGCTCTAAAGAACGCTTTATCCTAAGACATCTTAAGAAATCTCAAGATATCTCAAGAAATCTCGCTCTAAAGAACGCACCTCTGATCTTTGAAAATCATGTTCACTATGGCAGGAAGTGATGAGTAAAATTTATATCAACATTTTTATGCATACCGTATCACCATATTTTACACTACCTGTTTATCTTACTACAGAAAGACAGACATTAATACGCAGGATGGATCCATGGCTGTCAAAATATAATGGATGACAATGAATGGTGTTTTGAACTTTAAATGTCGTGATTTCCCAACGATACTCACTCTATTACGTCGTTGTCTGTCCCAGATCGATAAAAATGATTCATGTGTCACTAATGACCCTTTGGAAATGTGCACAGATTAATTGAAATTTAACCCATAAACCGATTACGTCGATGCAATCTGAATTACATCATGCAATCATTTTTATGACAGAACACTATCGAAGGTGACACAGACCAGCAAGAAGCTGTTTCTGATACATCGTCGGTGGGCGATCAAAACCTCGTAACTCCAGCATATTCAAGCTGTAGTTACGAGGTTTTGACCCCCCCCCCCCCCCCCCCCATTGACGATATGTATCGATAGAAGGTGATTCTTCACAAAGAGGGATGGAGAGTGCTTAAACATTGATTATTCAAAAAATACAAGTAACCATATCAATTGTGTTTTCAACTAACGATCGCCAGCATTTTCCACATTTGCCTCAATGTTTTCCCAGGCCCACGGGAAGCAATTTCATATTGGGGTGGGGGGGGGGGCTAAAGCCATTGTCGTGAATATGGGGGGGGGGGGGGGCTAATTTGAAATTTCCAAAAAATTTCAGTGTAAAATTAAGGAAATTTGGCATTTTTTGGCCAACATTGCCCCCTAGCCTCCCTGTTCCTACGGGCCTGTTTCCAATGCTGTTTCTGTGAAGAACGACAAAACCAAACCATTTTTGTGAAAGGTTTAAACGTTTCACCAAATCCTGCAAAAACTTGTCTCGTGTATTTTATTATCCACCAGAACTTGCAGGGGAGTGAAGAAAAGTTATGGCAATTACAGCTTTCATCAAGAAATTCAGATTTCAATAGGACTCCGTTTAACGACTAGCCCCTGTAAATTTATTGCCTTTTCTAGATTTTAGTGCTCTCGTTCAAATGCGCCGGGATACAATGTACTTTTCTGTCAATGAGTCTGTTTCCAAAGCTTTATACAACGAAATTTCGCAAAAATTAAAAATCCTTACACCGGGTTCGACACCATTTGGTTCCAATTCTCTGCTTTGGCTTTCTTGTCAGATATATTGTCAACAACTAAACTTGACGTTGTTTATTCATGATTTTTCAGTGTGAATAGACAAAACCGTGTTCCAATCTAAATCACTATCAGATCATTCAAAGGTATTACAACGTATCCAATGATTGTCATCGATATCCAGCAGAGCTTTTTCAATTAGAAGGAGAAAGTATTGCAATATTTAACCCATTACCAAACGACAAAATTTTAAGGCGGTCCAAATTGAAAGATCCTACAGACGACAATTTCAATTTAATGGAATGTTTAATTTTTAGGTCTGTTTGGATGGAAAAAATTGTGGGAAATGAAGAAATTGCTTGTCACAAGCAATTTCTTCATTTTCCACGATGTTTTCCATGGTCATTATTTATGGGGAGTCAAAAAGAGTCATTGTGTGGTAATGGGTTAAAAGCTAAAGTGCCTCTCCTGACTGTATCTTATGAATTGGGTTTTATTGACAATGATTCAGGACAATCTCGTTATTTGTTATGTCATAACATAAATAATATTTTCTATTTAGACTTAATTTATTTTGTCGTCTTCGTTTTTCTTCAAATTGGAGATATCCTAAATGTCATTTGCAAATGCTTAAGCTCCTGTTTATGTTGTTTTAATGTGCTTGTTATTTTGGTTTAGATGTGTGGAAGTCGTTATATTCGTTTCTAGATAGAAACGTATTAGTAATCACCGGTCAAATGGGTATGTCGTTGGATAAGCTCATTACAAGAGAAACAATAATCACATGCATACAACCACATCCATTTTGTTACTGAAGACGTTTCGTTCCGCAAAAACCGGCATTTTAAATAATTTACTTCGCAAGAAAATTTGAGCCATCTACCTGTTTGAAATGATCTTCCAAAAATGATATGGTCCAACTCTTCTCGTGCCAGGTGTCACGTGACTGCTGCTTTTGTGACGTGTCTTCAGAAATCTTTCGTGATAAATCGTGTACTATCATATAATGCAATTCATCGGGAACATAACGTTGGTGGGGAGTCAAAACCTCGTAACTACAGCTTGAATAAGCTGGAGTTATGAGGTTTTGACTCCCCACCGACGATAATTTTTTCTGTGTGTAAACCGTATAAACATCTACGAATATTTTAAAGTTGCGCGAATCTTTTCTAATATTTCCAGATATACTTTGACTTCCAGGGGAATTTAGTAATGACTTGATTAAGGCGAACATATTGTAGTTTAAGATTCAGGCCTTGGAAAAAATCACCCTCAATAAGCGTGGTATCAAGTGAAAGCCAATTTCTTCAGACATGTGTATTTTTCAATCTTTTCAGATAAATCATGTGTTCTCTAGTGTGTTATGTAATATATCTAACAGATCGTGTATATAAAGTCTCACTCAGTCACCGAGATAAAGTATTGATTTGTTAACGTCTGACTTCACTACTCTCTCCCACATCATATCATTCTATAAATACCATATTTATATATCACTTAAGAGGGTGTGATGAAAATAGTTTTGACAATATTCCGTTTATTGTCAATCAAACCCTATGTTGCGGGTACTCATTAGAATCGTTTCGCAGATAATCTAATGAGTACCCACAACATAAGGTTTAGATTGAAATAATAAATTTGACTTTTCTTATACCCTCTTATCCGTTGCTCTATTAAGACACGTATATTTTCCAAATTTACCAGAAAAACTGTGTGTTCTGGAGTGTTATGGAACATGTCTAACTGATCGTGTATAGAAGTCTCTTTCGGCTAGCTAGGTATGAAATTAAGAATGCAGACACGTGTAGGGGAGGCCGGGGCTAGTCCGCCCTCGGGGCATGTTCGGCCAGTGGCTCTGGAAAGCCTCAGGACAGCGATAGAGAGCCCGGAACCAGATTGCAATGTTACTTAATGATATGACGAAAGCTGTTCGTAGAAAGTTTTTGATTGCATTGAATAAAAAAAACATAGAAATTAGAACACAATTCTTATTTTTTGACACTGCCAGTATATTTTCCACATTTGTGTTAATTTTCGTTTATAGTAAGATGTGACATAATTCAGATTTCCTTTTTGTATACTGATGAAGACAATCAAGTCCTCTTTCAGATTAAAATTAAGATGACGATTTCAAGCTAAAAGAAGATGTAACGTGATGTTTCCACGAGGTCTGTCTGGGGCTAGTCCGACCACTGGAGTCGGGGCAAGTACGGCCACGACCAAACTTGCCCATGAATAAAACGAATGATCGCGGTTAGAAATGTCATTTCTTGTCGCATCTAAATATATCAATCGCACATACGTAGCTCTAACAGAAGCATAACAAGACTGCCATGGTCACAATATACACCGCCCCAGAGACAAAGTTTTAAGGGGGCAAAACTCAGGCAAAAATCAATGACCATACAATCCTTCCTTCATGCACATCTACCAATTGAGGTAATAACATTGACCAAGTTTCAAAAAGATCCAACCAGAAACTAAGGAGGAGTTGCGTTGACAAGAAAAGTAGACGGTCGTACGGACGGACTCGCAAACATTTCAAGATTAAGTGTTTTTTTCTTTGATCTTTATGAAGAAAAGTGCCACATAAAATGGCATGGTTTAAGTCACACCGTTCATCCAGATACAAAATACACGGATTGGTCTTCCAAACGCGGATTTGAAAATCAACAGCGTGGGAATACCCAAGGTAAGAAAACATCAACATATAGCCTTTTTATTGCCGCAATATAAAAAGTGTTTGTGCAGAGCTGATGCAAAATGGTTTATCTTGAGGGTGCTGCTGTTTCATAACAAAAGATTTGAGTAAACTATAGATACAAGCGATTTTAAATCGTAAATTACTATTTTCTCGCCTATTTCCCGTTTTGTTTTATATTTGCAGAAATTATTTAACTGGTTTCGAGCAAATATCTCTTCGAAATAAGTTTTCGACATCTATGGAACAAATCTATACCATTCATCAAACTGGAAAAATAAATTTTGGGTGTCTAAAGCCATGTTTAAAAATTAGCCTAGTTTGCTTCAAGGTACAACTTACCACGGATGTTGATACCACACACCACGGATGATCCACATAATTTGGGTAAAACAAACTCGGATGCGAAAATCGGGTTTAATAGTGCAAAACACTTAAAATGACGTTTCTAATTAAAATACAATGACAAATGCTTGATTTTTATAAAGTAAACGTGCTATAACCGCATCCCGTTGACTTTTATAGTCGGTTATTTACTTTGCATCACACGCTTAAGAATTTTATCTTATGTACCAAACTGTGTTTTGGAATGATCTTTGTTCTATTTATTCCAGAGACAAAAGCCTTCCTAAAGAAGTAGTTCAGAGCGCTGATATTTCATTACCGCCCTCAATCACTTGATCATGTTACCGCTGTGTCTTGTGTGTGTTTGAGACATATACGAGGCACATATGAGAGGAGCCAAGTTCTGCTTGCGGGTGTACCATGTGATTTTTCTTGGGGTTCTCCTGCTTTCGCACCACCTACTGACTGTCCCGTCTCATTCGGGTTGAAATAATCTTAAAAGGGACGTAAATAATTTCTACAAATATAAAACAAAACGGGAAGTAGGCGAGAAAATAGTAATTTACGATTTAAAATCGCTTGTATCTATAGTTTACTCAAATCTTTTGTTATGAAACTGCAGCACCCTCAAGATAAACCATTTTGCATCGGCTCTGCACAAACACTTTTTATATAGCAGCAATTAAAAGGCTATATGTTGATGTTTTCTTACCTTGTGTATTCCCGCGGTGTTGTTTTTCACATTCGCGTTTGGAAGACCAATCCATGTTTTTGTATCTGGATGAACGGTGTGAGTAAGAAATATTGGAGTCCATCAATCTAAGTGTGTTAAGTAATAGTTTAGCTCGAGTTTGATTCCCAGATCGACCGTTATCCATCCAGATACGCAAATATGGTAGAAATATTTGATAAGCAACAGATTGACGTATTGGATATTTTGCGCGCTGATCTTTATCCATGGTGTTTTCAAAAGCCACCAGGGATCCGTTTCAAGATCAAACTCCTTTTCTGTTTGAAATGAGACGACATGTCCTTGTGGATCCGGACACCCTCTCAATTTTGTAAAACATTCTTATAAAACGCTTGTTCCCTTTAGGAAAATGCCTGGATCCGCGCTTGTCCAGCATGAACCTACGCTGTCTGATTTGGATCCGTGTTATTATTAAAATCTGTTTCATTACATTTGATTGAGCAGCATGCTCTTGATAAGGCTTCATTTCTGATCTTGACTCACGGATGTCTCAAAAGCCGTCGGCTAGGCCTGTAGGCCATTAGTCTGGACTTTTTCCATTGGACACCCAGACTCTTTTAACCCTTTCCCAAACAAGACCTGGTTTTGACGTCCATGAAAAAAGGGTTTGGGAAAACATTGAGACAAAAGAGGAAAATGCTGATACCAGTATTTTCCCCTATGCCTCAATATTTTCTCTGCTATAATATATACAAATCGTAAATCAATTACCATTTGGACGCATGTAGCAGCTTTTGAAGTCGACCTACCTAAAATTTTGCCTTTTTGGAAAGGGTTTAAAAGTGTTGAAACAATAGAAAAAGATTCTATTGACAATTTCTAATACTCAATATCCACTATAAATTGTTTTTTACGTATTTACAAATTGGTAACTATCGAAATCATTCCTATATACACGAAACTGAAAGTACAAAAGGATGAGTATCCGGACAGTACATGAGTATCCGAATTTCAACCTTCAAAAAATCTATCAAGCAAAGGAATATTAGAAAAGTATTGAGTATAAAAAATATGCCAATTTATATGTGTTTCTCAACGTTTCATGATGATTGTTGCATTATCATTAAAAATGCCTGAAAGGCAGGTAGAACGTTTTTATAAAAGGAAAATATTGTTGGTGACAAAAATTACAGAAAATAATTTCTTTTTCGTAAATAATCTACCTTTCTAGAAACATATGTAGACTATTGGATAAAACCAATAAAATAAATGCAAGAAATCCCTTCAAATGATATGTTTTCCAATAAAAAGATTCAATAGTTTGTTTTACATGCTGTCGTAGAGGGCCTTTCATAAAGACTTTCACTTCAACCCACACTAAAGAGTAAGAGAGACACTCATGATAAATATTCTTGGCAATGTCTTCATGAAAGAAATGCACCCATATAACGTATGTTTACATGTAATAATTGACAGACATGCGTAATAGAGTTGGTGTTTGAATATCGAAGATGAAAACCTTTTGGAGCTCACTATCAAATTGCAATGAAACAGGATGATAATGAGGGTTTAAATCCTAGAATTTAAAGATTGAAAACAAAAACACGGACAACTTATCTGTTAATATGCGGCTGATATTCGCCTATCTCTTTATAAAACATGTAAACATTGTTTACTAGTGTCTTTACCGTCGAAAGTGCTCATCCACAAGCCTTTTAGTTTTAGTAAGCCAAAATAAGCCATAATTGGTCTTAAACCAAACATCTATTGACTCTAAACGATATAAAATTGGTTTTAACAAGGATGCAGCCAATTTTCATTAAAAAAGACCGGAATTTGTATTTTAATATCCGTGTCGGTTGTATCGATGGGTCCGAGTTTGTTTTACCTGCTGGAGAATTTGCACCGTGGTATGTTGCACCATAGCAACTGGCAGTACCCAATTTCAAATAGTTCTTGTTCTTTTTCTGTACTTTTTTAATGGGTTCTTGTAAAGAAAACACTTGAAGCGATCCCCTATCCTCCGTGAAACATCAATTTGACAATAATTATGTGCTTTAATAATGATTTACAGACATTCTTACCAAGATTTTTCTCTTTTCGTGCATCAAAGTCAGATTCAGTAGCATATATTTCTCTTACTAACAGATTCTATGAGACAGGATTTTAGGTAAACATTGGCAAAGTTATGTACGTTTTCGTCGTATGTAACACAAAAATCAACTCGGCCGATATTCGTTGTAATTAAAGATAATAAATACTCACTCTCTTTTCCCGCCGTTCAAAATAAAATTGTTTACATCCGCGTTTGGAAGACCAATCCGTGTATTTTGTATCTGGATGAACGGTGTGTAAGTGGAATTGTTCTTATTTCATATAAATTATGGACGGATTGAACCACATAAACCCCAGACGTTGGCCCGGACGGATGGACGGACGGACGGACAGACGGAGAAGATGATGCCAATATACGTCCACCTCCGGCGGCGTATATAAATGGACAAATTCAAAACCTCTGGTCGAACTTGCCCGGGCCCTCTGCTTGTCATCCCAAATGCCCCTTTCTCACGATGTTTGGCTGTTAAAACAATGCTTCTTTCAATTTATATCTTCATTTGGTAGTCACATGCAGATTCCCAGAAATCCAAATTGTCTAAAAATCATATACAATGAATTATAGCTCTGAGCATACCTACATGTAGCCCCAATATTCGGCCGAACTTGCCCCGGGCATGGGGCAAGTCCGCCCACTATATACCGTCAAAACTCTAAGACTTGAAATACTCTTTATTGAAAAGAAGCATATAAAAATGATAGACGCAGTTAGAAAGGCTATCACTTGTAGAACTTATATATATATATATATGAATTACACCCAAATAGCTCTCATAGAATTCAAAAGATGAGCAATCGAAATAAATGGAGGCAAACTAGCCCCGGTCTCCCCTATTTTACAAATCTTTCCAGATAAATCGTGTCTTCTGGAGTGTTATGTAATATGTCTAACAGATCGTGTATATGAAGTCTCTCTCCTCAGTTTGGTATGAAAATGAAAAATAATTTCTTCAGACACGTGCATTTTCTAGTCTTTCCAGATAAATCATGTGTTCTCTAGAGTGTTATGTAATATGTCTAACAGATCGTGTATATAAAGTCTCACTCAGTCAGATAGATACGAAAAGAAACTAATTTCTTCAGACACGTGCATTTTCCAATCTTTCCAGATAAATAATGTGTTCTCTAGTGTGTTATGTAATATATCTAACAGATCGTGTATATAAAGTCTCACTCAGTCAGCGAGATATAAGTATTGATTTGTTAACGTCTGACTTCACTACTCTCTCCCACACCATATTTATCGATAACATTCTTATATCGCTTATAGTTCTAGACTAAGAATATTATCTTTACATATTTCTTACGTTCTGGTTGCAAACTATCTTTACATAATTCTTACGTTCTGGTTGCAAACTGATCCAAATGGGAAACATTTAACCCATTACCACACAATGACTCTTTTTGATTCCCTACAAGACAATGGCTTTGGAAAACATTGTGGAAAATGAAGAAATTGCTTGTCGCAAGCAATTTCTTCATTACCCACAATATTTTCTACATAAAACAAACATTTCATTTTTAAAATTTTATTCACTTGGAATTTTCGGTTGAACGTCTTTGAATAGTTTGAAAAACCCAAAATTTTGCCGTCTGGTAATGGGTTAACGTGATTGAAATTATAGCTTTGTCAGAGACACGGGCGTAATTTTCACATCATTGCAAGTGTTTTCAAATATAGGACAGTGCAGATACAAGCATTTTTATTTATCTATTAATTCGGTGTATAATCACGTGACTCAGAATTTCCGATAATCTTCAATCTCTTTTATAATACTTGACCAATTTGAATTCAGTTTGAAGCAGAGAACGTGGGTAAATGCCAGGAATAAGCTGGACGTGTTGGATTTTTGAAAAATTAACTGATAAAAAGTTATTGGAGATAAACCAAAATTTTGGTTTATCTTCAATAACTTTTTATCAGTTAGTTTTTCAAAAATCAACCACGTCCATCTAATGCGTGACGTCTGTCCACATTCTCTGCTTCAAACCGAATTCGAATCGGTCCAGTATTTACAAAATTATTGAATATTTTCTGAAAATATTGTATCACGTGATTATCCCCCGTGATAAAGCAGGAGACAATTGTTTGGGCATCAGATTTATATCCAAAGATGCTCCGTCAAAGAGTAATTATCAATCCTGATGTAATTCCTACAAGTCGGCTTCAAATTACATTTCTACATTACGCTCTCCAAAGGCATGCCAGAGTGATGACAGATTATACTGTTCCAACAATGAATAATTTCAGATTATTTTTTATTCGTAACATGGGAATTTGTTCCCTCTACACTAAATCAATAAACGGTTTTAATGTCACGCTCTTTATACATGTACTGTTTGTGATTGAAGAAAATGTAAGATGCAAAACAATACCACAACCATTAACGAATGGAGAAAAAACTAAGTCTTGTAATTGTGTTTGCTTTGGTGCCAATTTCTAGTTTACTAAATTGACATCATCTAGGAAGCTCAGGATTCAAATGAACCTTGTGAATTCCCGTGGATTCTTTTGTATTCGTGTTTAGTCACAGGCTCTTAGTTTTTGTTGAAATTGACCTAATTCGAAACACATTAAAACTCTGTCTCTTGTCAATACTTCATTCTTGTTTTCTTCTATTGTTACAACCGAATTAAGGTTTTACAAGTGTTCCGTTGATTCTAGGTTCCAACTGCCGATTAGATCGACTTGATCAACTATAGGCCGCTTTTTGCTCGACCAATCCCGACCAAATGACTCTTGTCGATATGAAATCCGACTTCTTCGGTTGATTTTATTTGATAAACAGATGGAGCGAAGGTTGGGTTGGTCGGGATGGGATCGGAAATCACTTGGGTACAAGTCGAGGTAATCCAGGGCAGATTATGTGCATGTTTCTTAATATATGTAACAGCCGATCTCCAGACACGATTCATCCTCGATCTGATCTCCCATCCTACCAATACACGATAGCGTCCAATAAAAATACAAATTATAGATGAAAGCTACTTCAGAAATTATGATAAGCTTGACTCGAAAATACAAAGCTGTAGATTATAGCGTTTCGAATATTGAGGGAAAGTGGATGCTGGTAATCAATGTTTTCTTGGTTTATATTGATGATTTCCCTAACAGATTCTTCTATTACAGAGAAGCATCAAGGAATCACTAGGAAAGGGGTGTACTGATAATTCAGGCAGAAAAGTATAATAATTGTTTTTCCTAAAATCTGGGCCATGAAATCGGGTCGCCAGACTGTTATATAAGCCCTCTGTTAAAAACAGTCGTTCTGATTGATTTATTTAATAGGTTAGACGACGGTTATATGAATTATATCTAGAATGGTAAAGATAAGTGCTTTTAATGTGTTAATTGTGTTATTTGGGATAGTGTTACATGTACAGATGGTCGGACTTGTTGCATTGCATTTTCCAAGACTAACAGACCATTAATGAGAACTCCCCGATCGATCGAAAAATCGAGATAGCATTATGCTAAATGCTGCAACATAGTCAAGATGTTTATAACAATGACATTGCATTGCAGAAACGTACATGTTCCCAGAAAGACGTTGTAGCGTGCTCGCTGTATTGTTGGTAGGGTTGACTCTCTAAATCATAAACTAATGCGATCTCCCGGGAAAGGTGTGTTTTGAAACTAAATGAAACTCGTAGACAAAGTAAAAAATCCAAATCTTTAATTATGACTCCAATTCTCCAAATACGTTCAAATAGATAATTCTAAGTGGTTTACTTTAACAAACAATGCCTAACAATTCCTCAAAATACCTTGCGTGGAGTCAGCTTTAAATTTCCGAAGTTCGGGAGATAAAGAATAGCAGATTTCAATGGTATTTATACTAAATCCACTTTTCATGCGCCGTGCGCATCAAAATCATGAGCGATTTATATACATGTATAGTAAAACGTGCAGGACTTCTTGCGCGGTGAAACCGTGCATGGAAACATTGCGCGGTGCGCAACGTTTCTATGTGCGTTTTCTCGGCGCCACCCGACGGACAAAAATACAACTCAAACTTATGTAACATGAATGAAAGTTCACTTGAAAACTGCATTTTTAACCAGGAAAATTCCCTGAAATGTTCATATGCATTTTTAAATACAAAATAAAAGGTTATTCATGCCTAAAATCGGCAAAAAAATATATGCTCTAGGCTTTGTTAATAACAAGAACGCTGACTGACAACTTTGACAGCTCCCACAATGCACTATGACTAACATTCAAAATGGCCGCCGCTAGTGAAAATGTAAATTATGATCGAGGGAAAATCAATGCTTTCTTTGACTAATCATTATGTCAGAAGGTAAATCCTACATCTTTCAACAGTTCGTGTGTTAAGGAATAGATCTAGAATACTCGTAACTCGCATCCTTAATGCACTACTGTGTAAAACTCGATCATAAGTGAAGTGGACCAGTTCTCATAAGAAGGTCAATGTCAGCAACTATCATTACACTGGAAAACCAATAAATAAACAGCTTTTGCGTTAAAAAGGATACTAGACAACTCGTGGTATGATAGTCTAAGGCACAAACTACGATTTTAAAACGCTCTGAGAAAAGGAAAAATGCTTAAATCGCTAAAATCACGAGAAAAGATGGTCTGGTCATTACCTTGGCCCCTACAACGTCATGGCTAAGCTGTGTTATCAAATCTTAAGCTTTTCTCGTATTGCTCTTTCAACATCGGAAGCAACTGTCAGAGAACAGCATTTGTCCTGTTCAAACTGCATTAAAGCACTAGCTGAGTGTATTCAATACGGGTTGAAACTCCACTAACACCCCCTTTCCAAGTTCCAGATGTTTTGATATATTTAATGAAGTTTCGATATAATTGAAATCACCGAGTCAATTGCGTCTGTGTAAACCAATAATCTAGACTAGGGGTTCATCTTTATAGAAAAGCAAAACGCAGACACATATACTCGGAGTAATCATGTCTTTGTAAAAATGATCCACCATTTTATGTCTGGGTAATCCCTCATCTTTTGATTATTTGTTTTGTAAGGAAAAATACTTTCAATATTGTGAGAGAAGATAACAGATATAAGGGGCAATACGTTTTAGCTGATACATGTATATATTACTTAGATCTATATCATCTATGTGGATTTTCGGCCCATATACAGCATGTTCCCATATTTAGTGTTCGTCCTAGTTTTTGGACCAATGAATTTGCAGTATATTTGAAAATTTCGGCGCTATATTTCACATCAACGCACTGCATGTCACGGATATACATAGCCACGCCCCCGTTTCCTGTGCAGTTATGAAAAACGATGTAATTTTTGAGAAAATGGTGTAATTTTTGGGAAATGATGTAATTCCAGTAAGATCCTCTCGATAGTAGCTCCGGTCGGAGGCGCGGTTTGAAAAATGACAGCAGAAGCGTATGTTTTCATTGGTTGACGAACACTAAGTCAGATAGAGTATGTATAGTAGATTCTACGCGACATAAACGTTCAAAGGCTGCGCCTTTTGAACGTTTGTATCGCGTAGAATCTACTATACAGCTTCTATCTAATACATGTAAGTACATTTTGTATCAACATTTCGATAAAGGTTGATATAGTGGGCAATCACTAAAGTCGGTGTATTATTTATATTAGTTGAATTTCTGAGAATTATTGGTAAATGTACACTTTGTCTCTGAATGAACCGGTATGTGTTTCCTTTACGTGGAATTAATGTCTTTTTATCAATATTTCGCATACAAATGTATTACTTTCTACATGTTTATGTTATAAACAAAATGAATCTGGATATAGCTGCGCGTAGGCACAGGCTAATTTGGAGCCGAAGGTAATTTGTGTATGTGGTCCAATAGCCTAGATTCAGGATTCACATTAGGGTATGCAACCTATCATTAGCATAACAGAGCCCGAGGCGAAATTTGAAAAGTGCCAGTAATTCCCGAACTGTGTTATATATCTCCATTCCAAATACAAACATAAGCATTTTGTACGGTTTACAATTTTGGAATGATGCATACTTCTGAACATATTTGACAAAAATGTTCAATATCCCTTGCATATGAATAATCATAGAGTAAAGTAACATATATAAATTATTTTCTTCTTGAAGTCCGGCACGTTGAATCATCAAGTTATGTGAACAGTATTTACAGGTGTGTGTAATTTGATCCATTTCGTATGGCTAGAAAGTGGTGTTTTCGATGATGGTCTGTATACCTTAATGGCAAAACTAAAAATAGGCGTGATTACTCGAATTAATCATGTTTTTGTAGAATTCATGATTCACTTTTTGTTAACTTGTTTTGTTTTGTAGCCGAGAGGTCTTTCAATATTGTGAAATGGGTTATGGTCGTATCTAAGTTGTTAGAAATGGCCAGACCCATTTGCCAAATGTTAATTTCCATTGTTGTAATATCTACTCTTGTATGTATTTATTTTGATCGCAATAAAATATGTTTAAATCAAAATCAAATCAACGGGTCATCAGCTATCGCCGGTGTATTATTTATATCAGTTGAATTTCTGAGAATTGTTGGTAGACTAAATGCACACTTTGTCTCTGAATGTACCGGCATGTGTTTCTCTTTCGTGGAATTAATGGGGGTTTTCATTATGTTTCACACACATTTTATTATTATTCTACATAATTATATACGTTATACACATCATGGATCTTGATAAGACTGCGCGTTCACGTAGGCTGATTTGGATCCGTGTTGATAACAGACAAATTGTGTATGCGCAGTCCAATAGCCTAGAACCAGGATTTACATCAATGGCAAAGCTTAACACAGACGATTACTCGAAGCAATCGTGTTTTCGTAAAAAATGATCCATCATTTTATGTCTTGATGATCGCTCATTTTTTTTATTATTTGTTTTGTAACGGGAAAAGTCTTTCAATATGTAGATAATATATCAGGTCATCAGTTATCGTTGATGTATTACTTATATCATTTTCTAGGGAGTATTGGCACATATACACTTTGTATTTCTATTATGTATCTTTTGCTTCGGTTCATAAACCAGTCATGAAAGAGAGTGAGTAGACCTATATAGTTATTCTATTTCAAACTCATTATTTTTAGCTCATCTAAACACGAAGTGATTAAGGTGAGGTATTCTGTCGCTTTTTTGTCCGTCGTCCGTCTGTTCACAATTTGTTGTATCCACATTATATTGAGGAATCATTACGAAACTTGATTAAAGCATGTATGACCATAAGTTTTCTGATGAGTTCTATTTTGGATCGGACTAGGATGTCCGGAATTATGTGCCCTTGAACGTCAAAATAGCTACTTTTGAATTTGTTAACACTCTAGCATCTACATATATTGGCCAATAAAAAACAAACAAACAAACAAACAAACTAGGCCACCATGTTGGTATCTGTAGGATCTCAAATGCGTTTGATTTTCAGACTGATCGGACCAGGATATCACGAGTTATGTGCTCTTGAATTTGATAGAATTGCTGTTTCCGAGTATTTTTGAGTTTGTTTATTCTTTAGCATTATACAATATTTACATCGACCAACCAACCAAGACTCTTGTTTTCATTATTGTCAATAATTTATTATGGTTATGTTGTTCCACATTTAATAAGTTTTATACACAACTATTCGCATGTTTTGGTTCAGAGTAATTTTAGCTTGCAGCGTTGACTGTTTATCAACACGGCATGGAATTAAGTGACATCATCATCATCATCAGTAACAACAACAAATAAATTTGTGAATTCGTGACCGATTTGAATATGGTTTGAAGCTAAGAAGACGAAACCTACAAGAATTCATTTGTGTGTTATGGATCTTTTAAACATCACATATTGAAATATACATGTACGTGCTTCAGAAATATTTCTGTTTTAATTTCAACCCCACACAAACCTTAAAATGCAAATGCAGCCTTTGTTATCTAGACAGTCAACGAAACTTCATCCAGCATTTCAATAAATTATAATTTACAGGGGTGGTATTACCAATCAGTTTAAATCCACGAATAGTTTTGAAATCATATAACAATCATATAACAATCAAACCGATTGGTCGAAATGAACGTCGTGTCCAATCAGAAGTTTGTAATGTAATTTCGCTTTAAATAATGTATTTAGAAATGTTCGTGAATAGGGCCGCTGGAAACGGAGTTCTTGTAGAATTTCGACCCAACAAAGAAGACGCTCTCTGGCAGCTGATTCTGATATCGATTACGAGAAAATGCATCGTTTGATAAGAATGAGTAATTAACATACAGCTATGTTGAATTCAGACTTTGCCAAGACGTCGTTCCTGGTACAATGTACAATGAAAGTTCCTTGATGTAACGATCTTGACTTTGTTGATCAGTTATAACAGCATTTAGCAAATGATATCTCGATTCTTCGTTTGATAGCAGATATCTCGCTATTAATGATTTGTTAATCTTCGGAAATGCAATGCAACTAGTTAGAGCACATGTACAGGTAACATTATCCCACATGACACAATAAACGCATTAGAAAGCATTTATTTTATGAAAAATTACCAGCCTAGATATAATTCATATAGCCGTCGTCTAAGCTATGAAATAAATCAATCAGAACGACTGCTGTTAATAGAGGGCTTATATAACAGTCTGGCGACCTCATTTCATGACACAGATTTAGGAAAAACGATTATTTTAGTCTTCTGCTAGAATTCGCAGAACAATCCTTTCCTGATGATTCATAAATTTTTGTAATGAATAGAGGCAGTTGGGGGAAGTAGAGGGGTGTATATTGGTTTCACAATGTCTGTCTGTCCGTCCGTCCATCCATACGTCCATCCAACCATCCGTCCGCCCGTAGACTTTTTCGTTTCCGTGCTCTAAGTCAAGAACCTGTTGACCTAGGATCATGAAACTTTACACAATTGTTGCCCATGACCCAAGGAGGTGCCTTATTGTTTTGGGGTCACCAAATTCAAAGGTCAATGTCATAATTGAACTTTGTTTAAAATGTATTTCCGTTTTCCAACTAAAGAACATTTTGACCCATAACACGTTCATTCATCACTTGTCTTTAATGATTATTTTTTATGGGGATTGAAATGAGCCGGGATCTGGAAAGACGTCCATTAACACCGGTCTGTGCCTAGGTGCAGTCTGACACGAGTCCCTGCAACTCTCATAATTATGGTTGATACAGACCATAAAAAGCTAATGGAGAACAACGTGGTTCCTGATTAGACTGTGTGTCTTCGCAGGCTGATCTGGAACTACATATGTATGTTTGACTGAAAAGCCTTAAAGGACCCTTTTCCAGATCCCGGCTCAAATAAAGCTTGCCCTAGATTATCACCAGCTTTTCTAAAAAATAAGTCGTAGAGGCCTAAATATTTTCTTAAAAGTGAAGTTACCTAGTTAAGGGGGAATGCTCCAGTTTCCTAATTTTTTTCCCAATAATAGAATTTATTTATATTTTGTATGTTGAAATTACATGTTATTACCAATTGAAAAATAAAATAAAGATGGATGGTCAGCGATCTTGTTTGAATTCTATAGGCATTCGTATCACATACCCCTACATCGAAAAAAATGCACAATTTCTTGCACCTGTCCAAGGTCACTAAAATGCTAATAAAATGCTATATATTCATTAGTTAGTCCCGAAAACGGATTTAAAGTAACGTCTTACATTTAATAAGAACAGAAAAGTGAGAAAACCCAAAATATGTGCTAATATAAACGCGTACATGTATAAAACAGCATGTTCACGTGTTCGGTTAGATCAACGAAGCTGGAGTTTTTTTATGTCAAAATTTGCATATTTTTGGAAATATTTCAAGTTCTACATAATAGAATTTGATAAAACTCCCTCATTGTATTAAGCAACATGTCCTGGTAATAATTCAAAAAGAAAGTGTATAGGTCAGCGCACTTATTAGTGAATTACAGCCATTTTTATCAGCTACACATGAATAAAACGACGCAAAACAGTGGTAACTACATGCACACTTACGACTGTCTTGCTCTAAATAATCGATTTCCATCTTGGGGAAATCAGTTCTGTATAATATATACACTTTTACCGTCGAAAATGGTAAATTGGAATAATGTGTTATATCATTGAAAATATGGTAGCGAAACATATTGGCACGAAACATTTAATTTACTACAGTAAACACCGAGTGTTCCGAAAAACTGGAGCATTCCCCCTTAAGAGAGAATTTCAGCTAGATCTACTTAAACTCTGCACTATGCTTTGCATTAAGTGTACCCAGGGCGGATCCAGTATTTCCTCGGGGTGGAGATCAATTTTCTTGTGTTTAAATTGGGTCAATGTTAACAAAATCTACAAGGTTATGACTAAACATGAATTAAAAAGATTCCAAGGGAATTCGCGGGGTTCAAATGGGGTTCATTTGAACCCCAAACTACCTAGATGGATCCGCCAGCTATGTCAATTTGGTAAACTAGAAATGGGCACCAACAAAAACAATTACAAGACTTAATTTTTTCTCCATTCGTTAATAGTTGTGGTATTGTTTTGCATCTTACATTTTCTTCAATCACAAGCAGTATAAAGAGCGTGACATTAAAACCGTTTATTGATTTAGTGTAGAGGGAACAAATTCCCATGTTACAGATAAAAAATAATCTGAAATTATTCATTGTTGGAATAGTATAATCTGTCATCACTCTGGCATGCCTTTGGAAAGCCTAATGTAGAAATGTAATTTGAGACCGACTCATAGGAATTACATCAGGATTGATAATTACTATTCGAGGGAGCATCTTATGATATAAACCTATTGTCAAAAACTTTACTGCTTTATTTGAACCTTTTCCCGAACGTCACTTTACTAGATCAGTCTTATCTGAATGTTTATGTGGAAAACACACTGGATATTGATGAAGGTAGATTCGGTGTACAATATAGCACAAGAAATATTGGGACAAAATCAGAAAATGCTGGTTTTCAGCATTTTTCTTCGTTGGTACTGATGGGTCTTGTGTCTTTTCTACCAGGGACGACCAAAGCAGGTATATTTCAGGACTTCTGGTTGGACGAGACGTATATCTCGACCAATCGGGTTGATTGTTATATGATTTTAAACCTATCCGTAGATTTAAGCAGATTGGTGAATACCACCCCTGCAAATTATAATTTATTGAAATGTTGAATGAAGTTTCGTTATAATTGAAATGACAGAGTCAGTTACGTCTTTGTGGATCAATAACCTAATATTAGGGTTCATCTTTATAGAAAAGATAAAGAAAAAGACGTATTTGTTAAGTAATCGTGTATTTGTAAAGATGATCCATCATTTCATGTCTGGGTAATTTCTCAATTTTCGATTGTTTGTTTTGTTTTTTAATTTCGATTGTTTGTTTTGTTTTTTAATTGAGAAATCTTTAATATTGAATTTTAAGATAGTATAGCGATCCATTAGTTGTGGCCGGCACTGGCCAAAGTATTATTTTAAATATCATTTGAATTTCTGATAATTATCAGTAAATGAACACTTTGTCTCTGAATGTACCGTATGTTCTTCTTTTTCGTTGAAATAATGTCTTTATTCTATACGTTCTGCATATATTTCAGCACTTTCTAAATGCATGATACGTAATACATATCATGGATCTTGAGAAGACTGCGCATGCGCATTTAAGTTGATCTAGAGCCGTGTTGAACTTCAAGCCAAAGATAAATTATGTGTGTGGTTCAATAGAATCAGGATCAGGATTCACATTAACGGCAAAGCTAAATGCAGACGTTTACTCGGAGTAATCTTTGTAAAAATGATCTATCATTTTATGTCTGGGTGATCGCTCACTTTTTGATTATTTGTTTTGTAGAAAGTCTTTCAATATGAAGATAATATATCGGGTCATCAGTTATCGTTGATATATTACTTATATCTTTTCTATGGAGTATTTGCAAATATCTACACATTGTATATTTATTATGTATCTTATCACTGAATCTTCGCATGACAAATCGGCCTATTTTCATATATGCCCCCCCCCCCCCCCCCCCCCCCCACCCTCGAGAATACTTGGGGTACGGGTGCATTTTATAATTGTTTTTCTATATAAATGTCTATATTATTATGAACTTAATTTTAATATCCACGTTTTTTTTTGTGAAAGACGTTGCGTGGTACTTGTATCAATGTTAAAGTCGTCAAAACAGTCAAGGTCACAAGACAAAGGCGTGTAAATATTTTTTGACAAATCTCTCTTTATCTTTTTTAAATCCTTGATATTCTTAAAGATTACCAGGAAGATAACATGCGTGTTATACAAACATATCGTCGCTTTTCAACAAAAAGCTCGTAACTACAGCTTAATTAAAGCTGTAGTTACGAGTTTTCGAAGAAAAGCAATGATATCTTGTTTTATTCTGAAAATCCACAGGAATCGTTATTTATTCTAACAATGAAAAGCTTCGCCTTTTCACCAATTTTAGGACAGACAATGTGGCGGCCTATAATACATAAAATATCCCTTCTTTGCACAAAGTGGATGGGACTTCGCCGTAAATATAGTGGTTAAGAAAGACCGTAATAAAAATATTGCATTAGTCTACCATCACATCGTATTTGCGGTCTAGAAAAATCGAACCAAACATGTACATGACTGTATTATTGTTGGGGAACTCTAGTTATAGGACAGAAAAAAGTGGGGGAATCTTAGAAACATGTTGCTAATACGGGGATCTCATCCTCGAAAACCTAGCGGGCTTAGCTAAGCTACATGTAGCGTAGCTATGACTGATGGGTTTCCGAGGAAGGGGGTCTAACACTTGTCACGAATTTCTAAAGGGTACCAGGAATATTGGCATTATTTATGGGGCCCTTGGTAGAATTTTAAGATGTCAGAACAACATGGAGACAGTCATAGTTAGCATTAATCTGTGGTGCATTACATTATGTATTGCCAAAAGAAAGACAGTTTAATGTTGGTACCAAGTCTTTTACTTTCTATCGAGGACTAGTTTTCTATAGATGTTTTAGAAATTATAGGGGTAGGTACAATTAGATACATACATGACTTAGCAAGACTATGTGAACTTGATTCGAACTTTTTCTATGTTTGTATACTTTTTTTTCAAAGAATATACGAATATCAAACTTCACGTAACTCAAATTTCCAGTTGTACGGAAGTACCAGGTCAAAAGAGGAATTTGGAATTTCCCTGAAATTTTTGATTGATGGGAGTTAAGATAACATTGACAGTTTTTTCATTAGTTGAATAACGTTAATTAAATAACAGTATAATGAATTTTCCTTTAAACTAGCCGTCTCTGAAACTACAGTATTCGTCGATAAATTATAAATCGGTCATTAACCCTTTCCTAAACGACAAAGTTTTCGGAGGTACAATTTGAAAGTTGCGGTAGAAGACAAAATGGATGTTGATAAAAATAAGACTTCAATACAATTTTGCATAGAAAATATTGAGACAAAAGGGGAAATGATGGTTATAATCATTTTTGTCTTATGTCTCAATGTTTTCCCAAGCATATCCTTTTACAGACGTCAAATCCCATTCTTGTTTGGGAAAGGGTCTTTCCCGGAAAAATCCTCGATATGGACTCCCCTAAAAGAAATTATTAATTACGGAAACCATTCGTGGAAAAGTAGAACATATAATAATTATGATAGCATTTTTATTTCAAAATTGCCTCGATATGTCATGTTGTCTAAGTACTTTGCGTTTCAATTTTATGTAATAAATCCTTTCTAAACAATTTTAGTTTTCCTAAGATAAAACGTTTAGTAAATTATTTATACAAAAGAAGAAAATGCTGATGAGCATTGTCTCGTTTTGCCTCAATATTACTACGTTATAAGGCACACAAATCGGATCTTTATCAGCATTCATTTGCCATCTGCAGTAGCGTTTAAATAGGAAAAGTGTATAGATTTGACGTCTGGGAAAAGGTTAACAGACAATTTAAATCCCTAAACATCTTTTTGAAGTAAACACCATACATATTATGCGATTGATGTTCATCGATTGTATCCCCACCAAGAACTAGGTCTATAATAAAGCACCAGGATAAGTCATCATCAGCTGGGACACTTTGACCTCTTTGTTGTGGCACTTAATTAAATTGCAAATGCCTTATGAGTACCCACAAAATATGCTTTAGATACTGGCGTGGAAATTGTGATATAAAGAACGCTGATTACCACCCTGAATTGATACACCATAGTGATCCAATTTCAAAGTTAAGCCAGCCTACTGCAGATGACCAAAATATTGATAATGTTAGCATTTGCTTTTAAAATGACTATCAGATAAGAGAAGAACATTCTTGTTATCGGCAATTTCTTCTTTCGTTTCAATATTTCCCCGGACCTATTAAATTATGGGCGTCAATCCCAGGTCTTGTTTGCGAGGTTAAATAAAGATGATCTAGTATTCTAGCTGTTAAAAATTCGTCTATGTTTTGTATAGTCGTTTTGCTGTGAACTCGAATGGTCGTGGAGTGAGGCACTGGCCATCAACTAAATGATTTTAGGTAATGTTGGTCCTAGAAAACCTTTACTCATTCCAAAACAATGCCTGGTTTTGACGTCCCTAATAGGAAAGGCATTGGAAAAAATTGTTGCAAAAGAACCAAAATGCCCATTTTCTTCCTTTTGTCCCAATATTTTCTATGAAGTCACACACATAATCAACGTCTACTTTTTGATATCAATTAGTTTGTCACCTGCAACGCCTTGAACCCCGTCTCCCAGTATGAAATCGCACCGTTTGGGAAAGGATTAACCCTTTCCCAAACGGCAATATCTATAGGGTGGTCTAAAAGCTGCTGCAACCTACCAAATAGATGTTTGTAAAGATTGTGTTGCAATATAACATGGAAAATATTTAGGCAAAAAGGAGACAATGCTAAGCATCAGCATTTTCCAGGCCTTTTTCATAGGGAAGCTAAGACCAAGTACTGTTTGGGAAAGAATTAAAACAACTCAGATATTCCTCCCACAACAAATAACCATTTACATGTATCAGTCTTTCTGTTGTCTATCTGTTTTCCTTGTCCCTCGGGCTTTCTTCTGGTAAATATTGTAGTAAACACTGTAGTATAAAGACCTTAGTCTACCAACAGCAACAAATGACCATTAAGCATCAACAAGAAACGGTTTGAAAGGAATTGGGAAGTACATATTTTCTGCAACAAACTTTTGGGTCACCAGAGCATTTTGAACACTTTAGCGTAGGCCTACTAGTCCTGCATTCAGGTCAGTGATACCGAGCACATTAATTTTGTTATCATTTGTGTAAGATGGTGGCTCGGAAAAGATTTTGTGAAAGGGCTGGTAAGAGAAAAGTCAAAAAATGATTATCAGCATTTTATCCTTTTGTCTCAATGTTTTATTTGCTATATTATTCACAAATTGGACTACTCAAAAAATTTCCATTTGCCACTAAAATATCCTCATACAACAGCCATCCATTTATCAGTTTCTGTTTCGTCTTCATTTGAACTAGTCTACATGGGAAAACATTGAGACAAAGAAAAAATGCTGATTATCAGCATATTTTCCTGTTGTCTCAATGTTTTCTTTGCTGTTTTGTTCACAAATTGAACTACCCTAAAATTCGCCAATACCACTAAGAGATCCTTGGGAAACATTGAACAAAAGAAGAAAATGCTGATTAAAAGCATTTTCTCCTTTTGTCTGAATATTTTCTTTGATGTAATATTCACAAATTAAACTACCTTAGAATTGATCAATACCACTGAGGGAACAATGGGAAACATTGAGACAAAAAAAAAAAAAAAAAAAAAGAAAATGCTGATTAACATCATTTTCTCTTTTGTCTGAATGTTTTCTTTGCTGTAATATTCAAATATTAAAATACCATAAAATTTGCCGATACCACTGAGGGATCCTTGGGAAACATTGAGACAAAAGAAGAAAATGCTGATTATCATTTTCTTCTTTTGTCTCAATGTTTTCTTTGCTATATCATTCACAAATTTTACCTTTAGTAACATTCATTTTGTCATCTGCATCAGCTTTCACATTGGACTACCCTAAATTTTGACGTTTTGGGAAAGGGCTGAACAATAACTAGAGATCCTCCTACAACAGCCATCCATTTATCACAGTCCATTTCGTCTTCATTTGAATTAATCCCCCGGGCTTGGGAAAACATAGAGACAAAAGATGAAAATGCTGATCATCAGCATTTTCTTCTTTTGTCTCAATGTTTTCTTTGCTATATCATTCACAAATTTTACCTTTAGTAACATTCATCTTCAGCAGCTTTCACTTTGGACTACCCTAAATTTTGACCTTTTGGTAAAGAGCTGAACAATAACTGGGAGATACTCCTACAACTACGTACCATTCATCAGTCTCTATTTCGTCTTCATTTGAACTAGTCCCCTGAGCTTTATTGGTACATTTGTTATCTAGCTCTGGGTTCAACGTTTGACCTTGCTCATAAGAAACGTACTCAATTGTTCTGTAATTGGTGCTAATGACCTCATCTCATTCATAAAACTATTTAGGTTACATAGAGTACAGCGTATGCAAGAAATGTTGGCTATAATTTTGCATACTTTGTGGAAAATGCAGGCATAATGGAGTCGCGATTATGATTTGTACTGCACTCGAATGTGCGCAGAGTCATACATCCATCACCCATTTTATAGGTAGTTTTCTTCAAATACGTTGTACATGTACATAACTACAGCTGTATAAGCCCATATACTAGGTTTTGAAAATAAAGCAACAGTACACGCTGTATAATGTATGCTACAGAATGGTGGTTCAAATAAAGTATAAATGTTCCAAGTAACAAAATAAGGAAACAAAATGAGATAATCAGTATTTTCTGCTTTTGTCCCTATGATTTCTCAGACATGAACAACCAGAAGAGATGAAAATCAAATCAGCTTAAAATGTTTTACGAAGTGTAAAAAAGTACTAGCAATCGATAAAAATGAAGTGTGAGAAACCCATTTGTTCCACCAGCAATACACCAGCGTGATCAGTATGCAAGTTGATCAACCAAAATCGTATGTGTAATAATGTGCTCGCCATACTTTGGTGTATTTTACTGGGAAATATAAAGACGACAACGATTCTTACGATACCATACCAACGTTTTGTAAACGATTAATGCTTTAGTCACTGTGTTGTAAGTTGTACGTTAGGTTTGTGTAGTCACTCAAAGATGGCGACAACAATACAGTATGAGAGGTAGGTGTCTTAGTTTTTCATTGATAAATTTCTTAAACGGTCGTATCTTGCCTTGATACTGATATCATTATACAGGGGAAATGTATACCTATCAACGGTTCTATATATCAAAGTACCAGTGTTGTCCTATCGTACTCAGTCGTTGTGCAAAGACAGCCCAACACGGAAAACTTTTTTCGAAGCGAGAAAGTTGCCCTTTTAAGGATGATTACATAGTAAACAGCGAACTAGGGAACAAACTATTGCTCTTACTTGGATGTTTTTAACATGCTCTTTTCTATGGTTACTGTTATTTTACACAAAAATGTCTAGAATGACCACAAACACCGTGTTTATGAAATGGCCAAACAACGGTGTAGTCAGAGTGAAAATATGCAGACACAACGGTGCAGTTTCTGTGTTTTATGTACGGTGTGGTTATATTTTCATAACAAATTGTGAACGGTGTAGACATAATGCAATTGTGAACGGTGTAGACTTGAAGTAATACAGAACTTATCATTTCTGGAATGATAATATTTTTATGTTTAATGATAACGTTTTCACGGCTGAGAATCATGTTTTACAATTACTACCGAAATTCTTCAACAATTATGTTAATAATTTTTTATGTGACTGACTTGTAAATGCTTTGCAGCAAAAAATGTGACAATATGTCTACAAAATATACTTTAATCAAAATATATCAGAATCTAGTTTCCTTGCTATTTGTCAAAGCAATTCCGTAAGGGTCAAATAGTAGAAATTACCAAGAATCTGCTGGCGTCTGTTTTATTTTTTTCTTTATTTTCAGTTCCATGCTGTTCACCTATTACTACTGTCATTTCGAAGGGAGTTTCGAAAAGGTTGTGAAGCATTCGGAACAGGACCATTCCAGTCAGATATTAAAAGTGCGCAGGGGAGGGGGGGGAGTGGGGGGAGATCAATGATCAGACGGGTAAAAAAGATTTGAAAACTCTGAACTTTAGCATTATTCCTGATATTATCAAGAAGTCAGACTAGGACATCATCCCCATTTGCGAGCATAGAATACACAAGATAGACCTCATCAACGTAGAAAAAAGGATTTTGGAGTTAACAAGATTCTTTCTATCGATGATATCCCCGGTTTTGAATGCATGAGTCCTGAACAAAAAAATGACGAAGTTCAACACCCCATAAAGTCGTTCAAAAAACCCCGGCCTTAATTCCTGATATTTCCATTGGACGTGCTAAAACAGATGAAACGGATAGGGTCTCTTCTCTTTCCCCACGAGAACATGAAAACAATGGCTGAAATGAACAGTTTGTTCCCAGGTGTGATTAAGTCATTGAGAAGCGTTGATCAACTTGGTATTTGTTTATTTTGGTCAATGAAGGTCGGCTCTCGATGGAAAACATTGCATTTCATTTATTTATGGATGTGTGTAAGTTACACTGTCTTGGGAGTACTTCAATGCGTTTTACTCCAATAGTCAAACGATTTTGGCGAATAGAATATTGTCTTTTTCATTGCAAATGGTTACATTTTATGAGTGAGCCCAAAAAATCTTGGTCAGAAAATTGTCAGTCCTGAAGAAGAAGTTCATTACGTATGAAAATTCCAAAATGAATTTTGCAGTTCCAGAATTCTATTTTCAAGACTTATTTACTTAAGTCGAACAAGACGAAAAAAAGGCCCAAATGTTTATGAAACAAATTTATAATTTATGTTTTGTTATTTATAATTTATGTTTTGTTGATTGAATCCTTTATTTTGGGTAGAATCAGACTTTTCAATGAGGGGTCAATTTGAAAACAAGATACATTTCGATCAATAATTATCATACTCCATGAGTTGAAATCATTTCATTAATTACAATAATTGATTGTAATAACCAATTAAAACAGTTACAAAGAAAAATTCAAAGCCAGAGCCGAAATTTCGAATCTACAAATCAAATGAACGGATGAACAAGAAATTTGCCGTTGCACTTAACATGGCTTCAAAATGACGGTTATCGTATGTCTTATTTGATATTTTGTGATGGTATTCCTTTTGATTATCATTTCCGTCAGATGTTTATTCAATCACAAATAACAAAAATGTCTCCCGAAAATTAAATCAAACATACATTGAAGTGTTTAAGGCTTAGGAGAATGAAGAAAAGAGAAAACATATTTTCTTAACTTTTCTTTTCATTTACTTTGAGGATGGCAGCATTTTCATCTGAGTTTTCTAAGACCAAAGTATTTGAGGGAGATAAAACAGATGATCTGCTATCTGTTAGAGCTAGTTCGCCCTATACAACATACCAAGTCTACACCGTTCACAATTTGTTGTGAAAATAATAACTACACCGTACATATAACACAGAAACTGCACCGTTGTGTCTGCATATTTTCACTGTGACTACACCGTTGTTTGGCCATTTAGTAAACACAGCGTTTGTGGTCATTCTAGACATTTGTGTGTAAAATAACGGTAACCATAGAAAAGAGCATGTTAAAAACATCCAAGTTAGAGCAATAGTTTGTTCCCTAGTTCGCTGTTTACTATGTAATCATCCTTAAAAGGGCAACTTTCTCGCTTCGAAAAAAGTTTTCCGTGTTGGGCTGTCTTTGCACAACGACTGAGTACGATAGGACAACACTGGTACTTGGCTATATAGCACCGTGAATAGGTATACATTTCTCCTGTACAATGATATCAGTATCAAGACAAGATACGGCCATTTAAGGAAATTATCGACGAAAAACTAAGACACCTACCTCTAACGATTTTCCACCGACGCCATCTTTGATTGACCACTCAAAACTTCCGTACAAACTACACAAATCTAACGTACAACTTACAACACAGTGTTAGTAGACGCTCATTGAATAAATAAACGTCATTAATTATCTGGTTTTACATGATGAATTTATATATTTTACCTTTCTACCTGTAATATATTATGCTGAAATTTGACTGCACGTCTAGTCTATCCAACAACGTTTGATAAGCATCTATAGACATTTACACAAATCTGAGACATTTTTATATACATGGAACTGTTCATCACCACGTATGCACTTGGAACTATTCAGTAACCCTTTTGCATGTACAAACTGAGTCACCAGTAGCTAACTTGAATTTGTATACCAAAATATGTTCGACGAGTCAGGCACCGAGCAATACAAGGTGTCAGTGTTTGGGAAAGAGAAAAAATCCTTTAGCATTCTTCAATTCCACGAATCACATGTTTAAGATCATATAGACTATTCCCCCAAGGTTTGCTGTCATTTTGCATTACTGGACTTTCTTCTTCTCACATATGGTATATGTAGGTAAATATACATTGTCAATCCATCATATGTTAACCCTTTCCCAAACAGCAAAAATATGGGGCGTCGCAATTACAAGGCCGTTGTAAGCTGATGAAGACGGCAAAATGGATGATGATAAAATTTGGATTTGCGTAAAAAAACATAGAAAATATCAAGATAAAAGGAGAAAATGCTTATCATGGGGGTAGTTTTCGGTTTTAATTATTTTCAGAATCATGTAAACGTTTATAAAAATTAGTTAGAGGGAAAGGTCATTAAAGATGACTCCTAACAGGTGTCCTTCAGATGTTACTTCAAAGTTGATATCGGATTGTAATAAGATTCCCATAAGATGAAGTTTTCTGAATTCTCTATATCTCTAAGAAGTTAGTATAATTTAATTGGGTACTTAAGTGGAAATTCTTTGTATAAAGGACGACTATGATTGTATTTGAAAACTACAGTTTTCAGATTTTTATCATAAACCAGTACTTTCCAACACCAGCATAACTATTTTTTTTAAATATAAAGCAATTTTCGCTTCAGATGGTACCGAAGGTCAGATGTTCAGGGTCTTCAGATTACAAAAAAAAAAAAAAAATACAAAATGTTTGTGACTAGGATTTTGCATCAGATATTTTTTTTGCTTAATTGCAATTTCGTGTCTAGAGTTATGTGTCCTTCAATTTGACAAAATTGCAATATTTGACTTTATACTGATGAGTGGAAGGACATGCATCCTAGCTTTATCATTTCAATTCCAAATTATATGTTGTGGGTACTCATTGGAATCCTCTTATCGAGTCTCAACATTGGGATTGTTGAATAATAAATGAAATATCGCATTTTGAAAAGTTTTCACTGCCCTTATCTGTAGTTCTGAGGGTTTTGATCGCGGACAATGGCTCTCCATACCTCTTTGTACTCAAATGGCTCAGATTTAGACCAATATACATTCTCAATCCATCACTATGTTCAGATAGAATAGAACCCCGGTCCCAGAACATCACAGAAAGATATATAGCAAAAATAAGAGGGAGTAAAGACATTCTAATTTTGTTATTTCAAATCCAAACCCTATTTTGTGGGTACTCATTTGAATCGTCTCGATGAGACGATTCTAATGAGTACCAACAATATAGGGTTGATTTAAAATTTACAAATTATTACATTTTGAAAGCTCATTGATCCCTCTTATCTGTAGCTCTGAGATAGCTTGGATATCCTCCCGCAGCCGTCAACCATTTATCAGTCTCGACTGTCTATCCCGTATCAGTCCTTAGGGCTTTATTGTCTTGGGTCAACTATTGAGAAGAAATATCGTCGCTTTTCAACAAAAACCTCGTAACTACAGCTTGTTTAAAACTGTTGTTACAAGGTCTTAAGTTTGTTAAAAAAAAAAAAGCTGCGATATTCTAGTTGTATATCTATATGAAAGACGCTCTCCCTAAATATTTGTGTTTTGGACCTGTAAATGCATTATGCAAAATGTTTTTGCTATTATCAAAAAGTACATATTTTCACCTATCTGTCATCTACCAGAAAATGTTTGGACAACAGAAGAAAATGCTGATTATTTATCATCATTTTCTTCTTTTGCCTCAATATTTTCCTAAGTATTTTCTACTAGGCATGTCAAAACATCTGCACATTCAGGCCATGTGTTTTACTTAAAAAGACAAAAAATCATGCACTTCACACGCTCGTCTGCAACACCTTTAAATTTGGACAAGCCTAAAGTTTTGTCGTCTGGGAAAGGGTTAGAGAACAACAATATCATTCTCCACCCACAACTATTTATCAGTCTCTCTCTTTTGTATGTCAATTATAGCGGTCTCCTTGAGGCTTCCTACCAAGTTATTTCTCACAAGGTTATTTCTTACAAAGTTAACCATTCCATCAACAGACAACATAACATCGCTTTTCGACAAAACCTAGTAATTGCAGCTTAAAGCAAACTACAGTTACGAGGTTTCTGTTGAAAAGCATAAATAAACTGCCGAGTCGTTTTAGGTTAAATTTAATGACCATCTTGTATTTTTATTCTCAATATTTTCGTATCTGTACATGTATTTTGGTCTGCCATTAAAAGTCAGCATTTTATCAGTTTCTTTTACTTCTGTATTATTGATAAGTCTGTATGTGCGTCCGTCGGATTTTCTTGTCGATATTTCTCCTTTTATTACACGTTTGCCAAAATATCGTTGCTATAAAAAACAACATCGTAACAGCGGCTTGTTTTAAGCGTTCATAAGCGTCTCAGACTTTTGTATTACAATACATTGATTTGTCTGTCGTTGCGTCCGTCGGTTTGTCTATGCTCTATTGGAAATATCGTCGCCTTTCAACAAAAACCTCGCAACTGCAGCTTAAGAAAGCTGCAGTTACGAGGAGTTTGATGAAAAGCATCGATATGTCCCTTTTCTTAAAAAAAACCCGAGGCATCACCTATCATTTAGACAACCGTTTATAAGCGTCACAGACTTTTGTATTGTTGATTCACGTGCCTGTGTGTCCGTCTTTACGTAATTCCTCTTGTGGGAATATCGTCGTTCTTCAACTAAAACCTCGTAACTGCAGCATAAAACAAGCTGCAGTTACGAGGTTTTTGTTGAAAAGCATTGATATGTCTATTTTCGTCTCATATTCACACTAAGTGTTAAATCGTCGGTGTAAATGCAAAACCTCGTATGTCGATTGGTCCGATTTTCAAAGTACAAACTTGTGTGTCCTGTGTAGACGATTCTCACAGGTTTTCGGATATTTTTACTGATCAGTATTATTGACACTTTATTTGTGAACAATATGTTCAAATTTCAAGTAAGACATTTCAGTTTGAGAAAAGTTAATACACTTTTTTCCACCCCCTTTAAAATTTTCAGAAAACGAGATACGAGGTTTTGCATTTACAACGACGAAAAATTGGTTACAAGAAAAAAAGAAGGAGCATCATCTATCATTTAGACAACCATTCATAAGTGTCCCAGACTTTTGTATTACATTGATTTGTCTGTCTTTGCGTCCGTCGGTTTTCTATGCTCTATTGGGAATCGTCGCTATTCAACAAAAACCACGTAACTGCAGCTGAAACAAGATGCAGAATATGTTGAAAAGCATCGATGTGTCTCGTTTCTTCTCATTTTCACACTAAGTGTTAAATATTGGTTACAAGAAAAAAAGACGAGGAATCATCTATCATTTAGACTACCATTCATAAGCGTCCTAGATTTTTGTATTATTGATTCATGTGCCTCTGTGTCCGTCTGTACTCATAATTATCTACTATTGGAAATATAGTCGTTTTTCATCCAAACCTCGTAACTATAGCTTAAAACAAGATACAGTTACGATGTTTATTTTGAAAAGCATTCATATGTCTGGTTTCTTCTCATATTCACACTAAGTGTTGCATATTGGTTACAAGAAACAAGACGAAGAATCATCTATCATTTAGACAACCATTCATACGCGGCCCAGACTTTTGTATAACATTGATTTGTCTGTCTTTACGTCCGTCGGTTTGTCCATGCTCTGTTGGGAATATCGCTTCAACAAAAGCATCGTAACTGCAGCTTAAAAAAGCTGCAGTTACGAGGGTTATGTTGAAAAGCATCGATATGTCTCGTTTCTTCTCATATTCACACTAAGTGTTAAATATTGGTTACAAGAAAAAATACTAGGAATCATCTATCATTTAGACAACCATTCATAAGCGTCACAGACTTTTGTATTACATCGATTTGTCTGTCGTTGCGTCCGTCGGTTTGTCTATGCTCTATCGGGAATATCGCCTCTTTTCAACAAAAACCTCGTAACTGCAGTTACGATGTTTATTTTGAAAAGCATTGATATGTCTCGTTTCTTCCCATATTCACACTAAGTGTTAAATATTGGTTACAAGAAAAAAAGACTAGAAATCATCCATCATTTAGACAACCATTCATAAGCGTCCCAGACTGTTGGATTATTGATTCGTCTGTCTGTGCGTTTGTCATTTTCACACTATATGACTGTGTTAAATATTGGTTACAGTACAAAAAAAAAGACGAAGAAGCAAGCTCAAAACAAGCTGCAGTTACAATGTTTTTGTTGAAAAGCATCGATAAGTCTGTTTTCTTCTCATATTCACACTAAGTGTTAGATATTGGTTACAAGAAAAAAGCCGAGGAATCATCTATCATTTAGACAATCATTCATAAGCGTCCCAGACTTGTGTATTACATTAGTTTGTCTGTCTTGGCGTCCGTCGGTTTGTCTATGCTCCATTGGGAATATCGTCGCTTTTCAACAAAAACCTCGTAACTGCAGCTTGAAGCAAGCTGCAATTGCGTGGTCTATGTTGAAAAGCATCGATATGTCTCGTTTCTTCTTACATTCACACTAAGTGTTAAATATTGGTTACAAGAAAAAAAGACTAGGAATCATCTTTCATTTAGACATCCATTCATAAGCGTCCCAGACTTTTGTATTACATTGATTTGTCTGTCTTGGCGTCCGTCGGTTTGTCTATGCTCTATTGTGAATGTCGTCGCTTTTCAACAAAAACCTTGTAACTGCAGCTTAAAACAAGCTGCAGTTACGAGGTTTATGTTGAAAAGCATCGATATTCTTATTTTCTTCTCACATGCACACTAAGTGTTAAATATTGGTTACAAGAAAAAAAGACGAAGAATCATCTATCATTTAGACAATCATTCATACGCGGCCCAGACTTTTGTATCATAATATTGATTTGTATGTCAGTACGTCCGTTTGTAATTCTATCCTTTATTGGAATAATCTTTGCTTTTCAACAAAACTAAAATCGTAACTGCAGCTTAAAACAAATCTTTTTTCTTCTCAAATTCATATTAAGTGATAAAAATTGGTTACAAGAAAAAAAGACTAGGAAACATCTATCATTTAGACAGCCATTCATAAATTGTATTATATTTTTTGTCTTTTCGTCTGTCGATTTGTCTCTAGATGTTCTATTCGAAAAACAGCACACGTATAGATGGGTGCAGAAATTGATACCGTAGTTAAGCTTAAGGGATATGTTTCAATATTTCGTCTGTGTAATTTTACTTTGGTTGTAATTACACTTTTAAAAAAAAGCATGATATACTTGATTTAGTTATTATATAATTATGTGTATATTTTCATTTGTGGGATAGTCCGATATAATCCATTTTTATTCACCCCACAGGGTGTGGCTAAGCGAAGAGGTTATTCGACGAGTTTACTTCTTGATATCTTGGTTGATATAAGAGAAAAACGTGCGGCACGAGCATGAACACATTTCGAAATTGAAAGACAGTTCTATTGTAAAATGATTCGTTATAAAACCTCGTAACTACAGCCTGATTCACGCTGTAGTTATAATGTTTTGCAATAATACCGACGATGTACCGCTAAGCGAGAAGGCTGTTTCTCCTCAAGCTTAAATGTAATGAACCGTTTACTAGGCTCCACCCTGTCTCCCGAAAAAAAATCAGAATATACCAGTTATAAAAAGATGATGTGAATATTCACTTTGGGTGTGCCACAGAACGAAAACTATAATGGAAAAAAATATACAGAAAGACTGAAGTAAGATTATCGATTTCATACGTTTTCTGAAGCACACTAAAAAGACATAACATTGCTAGTTCATTTTGAAAGGTATGTTTTGATGCCAAGGTCGATTATTCTAATGCGTTTTTAAAAAATGCTATCAGTTGTTTGAAAATGTTGCTGATAAGTTGAGATGAAAAGGACAAAGGATGAGTGTCAATAAGGCCCTTTCCGTGACCCAACCCGATTTTCTTCATTTTCGCCACACATAACCACTAACATATTGACCTAATGTAGGCAAAGTATCAACTTGAACGGAGACCTGGTTTGGAAGGTATATTAAATCAAAGTGGGTGGGGTAAGTCACCCACTATGCCATTAGATGGTAATCAATTTCTTGTACACTTTTACTAACAATTTGTAACTTGAAACTTGCTGATGCAGTGAAATATATATGTATTGCCCTTTGGATACATGTTGTTGTTTATTCCATTGGGTGCCATGGACAGGAGAAAAGGGGCATTAAACATGTTTCTGAATTTTTAGGATTTTTGGATGGGCCATCTTTACGAAAAACCACAACAGGCTTTTATTTCTTTTTGTATTTGATTTCTCTTTTTGGTGGTGAATGAAGATATATTACCATAATTTGTAATATGAAAATTTTCAAAATAGCTTTTTTTAATTTCTGGATTACTTGCCCTTGATTCCTTGATAAAAATGCCAAAAAATATAATAAGTACTATTTCGTTTCTGAACCAAAGATTTCTGTATAAATCACCATAAAATACCACCAGGAGGACGATTTGAGCCTTATGTACACAAAAACATTAGATAAAGAGGTTGCAATTGTTTTCTTAGCAGAGTGGGTGGGGTAATATACTCCAAAATTAGGCGTGAAACAGAAAGGAATTTTTCATAGCCATAATTGCTTGTATAGCATCTTAAATGGATTGTAGCGTTGTTATTAGCTCATCTGAGCACAAAGTGCCTAAGTTGAGCTATTTCAATTGCTTTTTATTCGTCGTCTGTCTGTCTATCTGCCCATCTGTCTATTCTTGATTTGGTTTTTACACTCTAGCATCCGCAAATATGAGCAAATCTTGACCAAACTTTATCAAAACAAGTATGGCCATAAGTTCTCTTAGGAGTTCGAATATGGGCCGGATCGAAATAAAAATTCCAGAGTTACCTGCCCTTGCACGTCAAAAATAGTTAGTTTTGACATTGTTTCCCATCTATCATCTACATTTATCGACCAGTCAAGATGAAAATTAGAAACAAAGTTGAATACTATATGAGCTATAATGAATTGTAATTTCTGTCTGATCCAATCTGAAAATTGCGAGTTATGTGCCCTTGAATATGAAAAAATTGCTGTTCTCATTTTTTCTTACTCTAACAAACACAAATACGAACCAATCAAGACAAATCTTCGACACAATGTTTGTCACTATTAGATCTTGAATGAGTTCAAAATTCAGCACATTCGGACAACAATTTGCAAAGTTACCTGCCCTTGAATTTGACAAAATTGCCGTTTTCGACTTTGTTCCATCCTTAAAAACCACAAATATAGACCAATCAAAATGAAATTTTGACACAGTGTTTGTGACTATAAGAACTTGTAGAAGTGTGAATTTCAACATAATTAGGATAAGACTTGCTCAGTTATCTGCCCTTGTATTCGACAAAATAATATTGAAAACAAAGTCGAAAATGGTAACTTTCTCATCCGATCAGATTGAAAATCGATGTCATTCGAGCACATATGGTACCCAATATTGTGACTAATTTTCATCTTGATTGGACAATTAATGTAGAGGCTATAATAGAATCAATGTCAAAACTAGATATTTTTAACCTACAAAGGCAGACAACTCTGGACCTTTTTGTTTGATCCGGCCCATAGTCGAACTCCTAAGCGAACTTATGACTATACTTGTTTTGATAAAGTTTGGTCAAGTTTGGCTTATATTTGCGGATTCTAGAGTGTAGAAACCAAATAAAGAATAGACAGATGGGCAGATAGACAGACAGACGACAAACAAAAAGCGATTAAAATAGACCAACTTGAGCATTTTGTACTCATATGAGCTACTAACAACGTTACCGCACATTTAGGATACTATACAAGCAATTCTAACTTTGAAAAATTCCTGTCTGTTTCATGTGTAATTTTAGAGCATATTACCCCACCCACTCTGCCAAGATAACAATTGCAACCTCTTTATCTGATGTTTTTGTGTACATAAGGCTCATATCGTCCTCATATTGGTATTTTATGGTGATTCATACAGAAATTTTTGGTTCAGACACGAGATAGTTCTTCTTATAATTTTTGGCATTTTTATCAAGAAATCAAGGGCAAGTAATCCAGAAATTAAAAAAGCTATATTGAAAATTTTCATATTACAAATTATGGTAATATATCTTCATTCACCACCAAAAAGATAAATCAAATAAAATGAGAAATAAAAGCCTGTTGTGGTTTTTCGTAAAGATGGCCCATCCAAAAATCCTAAAAATTCAGAAACATGTTTAGTGCCCCTTTTCTCCTGTACATGGCATCCAATGGAATAAACAACAACATGTATCCAAAGGGCAATACATATATATTTCACTGCATCAGCAAGTTTCAAGTTATTAATTGTTAGTAAAAATGTATAAGAAATTGATTATCATCTAATGGAATAGTGGGTGATTTACCCCACCCACTTTGATTTAATATATCTTTCAAACCAAGTCTCCGTTCAAGTTGATACTTTGCCTACATAAAGTCAATGTGTTAGTGGTTATGTGTGGCGAAAATGAAGAAAATCGGGTTGGGTCACGGAAAGGGCCTTATTGACACTCATCCTTTCATTTACATTTTAACTGCGGCATCCATCAATGAGTTTAATTTCAAGATTAAATATATGTCTCTTAAACGGCGCAAAACTTTGGTTTGAACTTTTCCGAATTTTCATAAAAAAATTTAGTTCATTCAGATAAAAGAAAAGGTGAAATTTATGAGAAATTGTATGTGAAATGTCTCTTTAATGAAAATCGTTAGGATAGTTTGGAATATACATGTATATATCGATAGTTCAACACAAAAGAGTTTCGGAATCATGTATCTGATTTTATTCAGAAAAACCAAAACATACAGTGTTTTCGGGTTAGATATTGCACCCACACATACAGAAAAACAGTTTCACCCAGCTGTACACCGGGTTAGTTTCGGTTTGCACACAGCTGTACAGCATGCGAATTTTCAAAGTGTAATTACAACAAATTTAGACTACACAGACGATCTGTCGAAAAATTTCAGGTAAGAATATCAATTTCTCCACCCATCTAGCCCTGTGTTGTTGACAGGAACATTAGGAATTCGGAAATACAGACCGATTTTTCAAAATATATCGCTTCGGATTTCAAGGTCAACACGACACTGTGTTCATTCAAACATTACAGTCAAACGAGACAAATTCGTAAAAAGGGGGCTATATTTATTGGTTCTCCAACCAATTGCCTTCACGCTGATATCCGTCAAGTTCCATGAAAGAACATATTCAATAGTATGTGACCAAAAATACATGACACCTACCTTGTACAGAAATCCCGTCCGCCATTTTTATTTTGACTTCGGAAACCCCAGCTAACTATACATACAGTAGTTTCCATACAGTGATAAATACTGGTTACAAGAAAAAAAACTAGGAATCATCTATAATTTAGACAACCATTCATAAGCGTCACAGTCTTTTGTATTATTTATTCGTGTGCTTTATGTGTCCGTCTGTGCGTTTATCCTCTAAATATTGTATTTTTTCAACAGAAACCTCGTAACTGTAGCTTGAGACAAGCTGCAGTTACGTGGTCTATGTTGAAAAGCATCGACATGTCTCGTTTCTTCTCACATTCACACTAAGTGTTAAATATTAGTAACAAGAAAAAAGACTAGGAATCATCCATCATTTAGACAACCATTCATAAACGTCCCAGACTTTTGTATTATTGATTCGTCTCCATCGATTCTAACTATGCATTACTATAAGATGTAAAATATAGATCCCTTCGGTCTAATTTAAATCTTTCTTTTTAACTTCCTAAACTACAAAAATTTAGATTGTTCAAATTCAGTTCGAGAACTATTGCAGACGACAAAATAGATATTGAATAAGATAATGTAAGATGTCAATAAAAAGATATTTAGGCTAAAGGAGATAAAAAGGCAAAATAATAAAATCTGATTACCAGGATTTTCTCTCAATATTTTTGTGTCACATTATCTACAAATCGAACCTTTGTCAATGCCTGTTTTATTGTTTGGAGCAGTTTCCAAGTTGGACCAGTCTTTAAATTTCTTGTTTTGGAAACGGTTAAGTCTGTTGCATACTTGGTGGGTGAAATTCTTATATATAAATGCAATCAAAGAAAGGGAAGTCTCTTGGATTAAACCGGAAATGCTTCTTCTAATTTATGACATTTTTGAGTACAATTATTAATCTTGTCAGAAACTTTAAAAATCATGATATTTCGACAGCAGAAATATTTCGACTCTGTGGCGCTATCGCTAAATATATTACAATTGAGCTGTGATCTCGGAAAATGTCCTTATGGCATTTGAAACAAACATGGATCAGACTGTACATAGGCATAGTCTGATCCAAATCCATCCTGGTCACTTATAGCATCCGAAACTAATTGTAGCAACTTCAAAATGGCAGCTTATATCCAGATCCAGATCAGTCCTTACTTAGGTACAGGCTGATCTGAACACACGTTAGTCAAATATGCCATAGAGGCCCTTTTCCTATGTCCCGTCTCAATTATGTGAAATGATATCGTCGCTTTTCAACAAAAACCTCGTAACTGCAGCTTGTTTCAAGCTACAGTTACGATGATTTTGCTGAAAAGCAGCGATATTTGTGTTCATTGTAAAATTCCTTCCAGAAATACAACATTGAAGAACATAAAAACTGCGAAAATCAAATATTTTATTCAAGGAATCTAGGTTACCATTGCCATTTTTCGTCCGCGCTGTGCAATATACAATTTATGCCTAATGAAAATGAAACATTTCCCTGAAACAAGACTTGGTTTTTGACGGCCTCAGAAATGTAGCATAACAATGAATGAAAATAAGAAATATATGATGATCTGCAATATTTCAGTTCCCTCGCTGTAGGACATCTTGAATTCAAAAGTGTTGCAAACGACGAAATATTGAGAGAAAGAGGAAAGTCCTGATTATCAGCAGTGCTTTCTTTTCTCTCTCAATGTTTTCGAGAACAATTTCTACTAGCGATCTCAAATCCAGGCCCCAGTTTCTCGAAAAAAAAGTACGTTCTCAGACTCAAATCTGAGCACCGTACTCAAATCACAAGAAATCCACGTGAACTTCACTTCAATCGAATACCCTTCAACGTTGGAGAGTATTCCTTTGAAGTTGAGCATGTACTCATGAGTATTTTTCGAGAAACCAAGGCCAGGTCTAATCTGGAAGGAAGTATTTTCATTCATACTGTAAAATTTGGAGAAATCCCTGACTTAAAGAATCTCATCAAACACGACGTAGCATAATTTGAAACTAATGAAATGAAAATCAAGGACACGAAACATACGACCGTGGATTTGTACCAAAAACAAGAATTAATCTTCCCATGTTAGATTTAATTTAAAGCAAACTTCATTAGGTTAACTCTTTACCAAATGACTAAAATATTCCCTGTTTAAAGCTGCTATAAACGACAAAATGTATATGGAAAGGGGTTGTAGGATTTTAGCGCAATACAACAAAGAAAATTTTGAGGCAAAAGAAGAAAATGCTGATTATCAGCATTTTCTTCTTTTGTCTCAATTGTTTCCCACGCTCTCTCCACGGGGCGTGGCAACCATGCCTTGTTCGAGAAAAGGTTAAGATTTTTCCTATTTCTTAGATTCCAGACGATGAAAAAATGCTTTAGGTCTGAAGTACTCGATAGCAAGTGTGTTAAAGTTAAGAATTAGTTCTTAAAGTGTATGTGTCCCTTGACGAACAATTCTTCAAAAAATAAGATTTTGCTTTCAGAGCGTATAATGCTTTCCCAAAGATAGAATATGAAATATCATTTTGTGTCATTAGTTTTCTCTTGCTTTTTGTGATAGGGTTAAAAGGCGTAGCCCCTATCTCTTATTCTATAGAATAAAATAGAAAATGGTATCATTTTATTCTTATATTCTTATTTTATGTTTTGTCACCCGTGATGACTTAAAACTCTGGGCAATAACTTGTTCGGTTCTGAAGTAAGAGCATAGAGTTCATTGTGGAAAAATAGATATGCCATTGACAGAACTTGGTGTTTGTCAACTATCTTTTATGTCTATCTTTCTGAATAGTTCAGCAATAACGTTTCGTTTGAAAGATAATGCGAGAAGACTCTACTTTTCTCAAAATTCGAAATCAATCAACTGACCGGAAAAACGGGTTACTGTGCAGGCCCGTAGGAACAGGGGGGTGGGGCTAGGGGGGGGGGGCTAAGCCCCCCAAATTTTAGCCCCCAAAAGTTGGCCAAAAATGCAAAATGTTCCTTTTTTCACACTGAAAATTTGCGAAAATCCAAATTAGCCCCCCCCCCCCCCAATATTCAGACACTGAGGCTTTAGCCCCCAATATGAAATTGCTTCCTACGGGCCTGCTGTGCGGACTCGCATTAAATTCATTTGATTTCAACTTTTTACAAAAAAAGAAAACACACATGCAGCCTATGAGACATATAGAAATAATACAAAACTATATACTAGTATAATAGTACATGGCAAATTTTCCCAGTGGATATTATTCACCCCATAACGTAAAATTCACACGATGATTGAATTGTCTAATGATCTCGACACTTTCAAAGAAAACAATGCATTATCATCCAAGACAATCATTTGAAGGTGGATGACCGATAAATCGGTAACTAGTCTGGTCGGAGACATTAAAATCACGATATTTCCTGGTAGTCCCATGGCAACGTTTTGTTTTGAAAATTGCATTCTCTTGTTTTGTTGTTATTTACGACATTTCCAAATTACATTTCATGAGCCGTGGTGTGCGTTTACGTATTTTGTGAAATAGTGCTTTTAAACATAAACACCATTCCGAAAATGACTTTCTTCTTAACCTGTCCGAAAAAGGGCTGAATTTTAGCCATTCTATGATAAATTCTAATATGAAATTCAGGAAAATGTCAATATCCGAAGTTTAGGCTACTCTTTTGCGCTCCTTTCTTTTTGCATTGGCCTGGCCATTTCTTTTACTGTCTGTCATTGCTTTCAATTCACACAAATAGATCTGGAAGAGCGCCTTTATGATATTTAATTCCAACATGGATTCAGATCAGCATGCGTATACACACAGCTTGATCTAAATTCTTATTTTCTCTCCTGGCTTCTCTATGTGTAACATTTGTAGAAGAGAAACAGGCGTCCTGATTATACAGTACCAGGGAACAGATTGACTTGGTACCATGTCTGCCTAAATTACTTTTCAAAGGCAATCTATACCCTAGTGAGATTTACGGCGTCGGAATCTTTCGTACGACGTCGTATACATTCGTAACGTATCCGATCTCTAAGGACACGTTACGAGTTAAAGTAAGGCCGGCACTTTCAACTTCCAAATGTTTACGACATCGCCCGAACAAATTCCAACGTGGTGAATCTTATTAGGGGTGGACTACCCATAGGGCTCTTTATTAGAGCCAAGCTCAACTGTATGTTTCCAACATTCATTTTGTAACATTCGTTTCCTTTTCCTCCATTTCAGCTCGCTACTATACCAACTACAGTTGTACATATATCAAATATTTCACCGTAAACGATGACCGTGAAGGCATGAAACCTACAGAAGCTATTTTATGTAAGTTGGTTTTTATATCACATTGTTTTCTAATGCTCCGAAACGCGTATAATATAAGAAATTAGAAAGCAAATTGATTAAATCCACTTAAGGTATTCCATCCATCACTTCGTGTATCTTCGGGTGTCATCCATAACAACGGAAATTAGCGATCATATATCTCGTCAATATCCGTTGCCATGGATGACACCCAGTAATTGACGAGGGATACTAATCTTTAATTTCTGTTTCCACGAATGACACCCTATGTTGCTCGAAGTGTTGGATATCTCATGATGGATAGCTAATTCTTTTCCTGAGGCGCGAGATTTCTTGAGATTTTTAAAGATATTTAAGGATAAAGCGTTCTTTAGAGCAAGATTTTTAAGACGATCACTGGGGGCCGCCATTGCTCTATACTTCTTTCGGAACCCATTGGTAAATTCTGTAGAATCTATACGGGATAGAATTGACCCAGTTGTTCCGAATGCTCCATGATTCATAAACCGCGGAGTTCCGAATGCTCCATACGTCATGATGACGTCATTTGTGTGAAGTATGGAACATTCGGAACACCTCGCTTAAGACCTCGGTCTCAAAAACGCTGTAGATCTATCAAAAACATCTTAAGAAATCTTTAAAAATATCGCTCTAAAGAACACGGCTGTGAACTGCTGGGTGATCCGCCAGTATGAAAAGAAAAGTCAGACCGAGCCGGGGTCTATTTGAAATAACATTTCAAAAATGAACATACAGAAAAGTAGAAAACATTTTAGATTCAGATCGTCTTATTAGCTGGAAAGTGTCAACCCTAGGCAGCTTGCACAGGCTGGCTATCTGAAGTAGATACTTTCGCACCTCCCAGGTGGTTTCTTTTTGCGTGATCCACATTTTTTACTTGCAATACTTGCAACAGGAAGTGTGGGCGATTATTAGTCTGCTATACCGAGCAAATTCCGGGAATGAATTTCAAAGAACTCAAATTTATAGGAAGGACTTGCTATTTTACGAGACTACAAAATTACTACATCATTGTTCAAGATTACAGTCGTTGCTTGTCAGAAATATAATAATTTAGAATCTACACGTTATGGGCTGCATCTAATTGAAAATAGAAATCTAGACTTGTCGAAATTGAGATGAGTTTGCATACGACCGTAAAAATGTATTGTTTGGCATAACTGAGAGAAAGGGGAAATGTCTGTTGTCATCTTTTCATTTTTTTCTTCCAATACTTGTGACATTCCTCTGATCGAAAATCTGAAAACCAAAATTGTACAGGAAACGTTTAACAATGAATTTCTAATTCAACTCTTCAATATTGTTCTGTAGTGTGGGAGCTAAAAGAACAATTACGGACAATCGAGTGATTTGAAGAAACTCCATAGTAACGTAATTATGAATGTGTCACTAACACATTTGTGTCACTTACACACTCGTGACATGTCATCACAAAATGGTTGCCTTGTGATTTTACATAGTTTTTTTTTATTTGACTCTTATCCACTATCACGACGAATGCAACTTTGCAATATAACTGCCATGGATATAAAAGCATTTATATAATTAACATAAGACTGATGCTCTAGAATTATTTGTCTAATGATATTGGCCAGTCCAAACGACGATCCCACACATCAACCACCAAGTCACAGGAATATGACACTTTCAGGTATTCCATCCATCATCAGATACCAAACATTTCCTGCAAATTCGTGCATCATCCGTGGCAACGAAATTGACGATAACACATATGGCGTACCAAATGGATCAAAAGTCTGTTAAGAGCGTACACGCATAAATATACGCGTCGACGCGAAAATTCTATACGTCGACGCGTATATTTACGCGTCGACATATAAAATTTACGCGAGCAGTTGAAAATTTATGCGTCGACGCGTAAATTTTCAACTGTTCGCGTAAATATACGTGTCGACGCGTATATTGTCTATTAACCAATCAGATCCTTCGTTTCATCCATCAATTGTATGGTACAAGGGAAAGGTTTCTAACCGCCTCTTCCATTGGTCAGCCTCGGTTTCACATTTCTTACTCCTGCTCGCGTAAACTTTACGCATCGACGCATATTTTATCAACTGCTCGCGTAAATTTTATGCGTCGACGCGCATATTTACGCGTCGATGCATAAAATTTACGCGAGCAGTTGAAACTATATGCGTCGACGCGTATATTTTATGCATGCTCTATATAGAATTTTTACCCATTTAGAACGTCATAAATACCTTTGACAATTTCCATGCATCATCCGTGGCAACGGAAATAGACGAGAGTATATACAATCGTCAATTTCCATTGCCATGGATGACGACCGAAGTTGTTCGAAGTGTTTGGTATATCGATTGGTGGATGGAATACATCAAAATATTAAACACGAATATTTTGTTGTTATTTCTATTTTGTTGTGCAATATTAGTCATGTCTTCAAATGTATTACCTTAACCCATTACCAGGCAGTAAGTTTACACTGTACGAACTTGAGCATTATTGCATTATAAGATGATGAGAAAAAATCTTTCCATTTCGGACCAGAAAACAATTGTACGTATAAATAGCTTTTCATAAGTATTTCTTTACTTGCCACAAAGTTTTCCGATGCATCTTCCTTGTGGGCTTCAAAAAGCGTCACTGTGAGGGAATGGAAAGAAATGTCCCGTGATACGTCGTTGCAAATTGACGATGTTTGAGCTTAGATAAGGAAAATATGACAGTGTGATATCTAAAACTGAATTGAAAAGATCAGCCTGTATATAGCCACAGTCTGATCAAAAACCAAGTTGTTCTCTTTTGGCGTCTCCATTAAGAGTTGCAACTGTTTTACTGCGTTTTATGCCACTTTCAATTAATTTGACTTGTTCAGTTTTTACTTCTTTTATCAAAATGTTTCTGTCTTTATCATTAGTAACAAGAATTGTTGTATATAAATATACACTTTGGATTTGTTTATGCAGAGATAACCAAATTTTTGAGAGTAAAGTATGCATGAAGATCGCACGTCGTCAGCGTAGAGATTTCTCTAATAGTAGTTGAGACAAAAAAAGATAGATTACACGGACGTCATTTTACTATTCTAGCAATTTGCCGTTACGATTTGTTGAAAGACAAAGTTCTTGTGTACTTTACACAACTGTCAAAGAGCAGAACGCTGGCGGAAAATACTCTATCAAACTCGCAAAGTACACAACGATTATATTTTATATAATTATATTTCAACTTTTAATGTTCCCTTGCTTGTTTTACTCTTGTTAATAAGGAGAACTGCGTGTCCATGATATATGGTTGTTTAGTACACATATAGATCTACACTTTAAAAACAATCTTGACAGATGGTCCAAATGTAAATGAAAAGCATTTGCTCTGGAGAGTTTTTAGTGTGCACATGTGAAAATCCCTTTGAAAATATCGGAGAGAATGAACAAAATGTGGATAACCAGCAATTTCTCCAATATTTACCAATAGATGTCGATAACGTCGATTATCGGGCATTCTGGGCTAACTACTTTAAAGATGTCAGCGCCCTTAAGGAGGAATGCTCCAGTTTCCGTATTTTTTCCCAATTATAGAATTTATTTATATTTTGTATGTTGAAATTACATGTTATTACCAATTGAAAAATAGAATAAAAATGGATGGTCAGCGATCTTGATTGAATTTTATAGACATTCGTATCACATACCCCTACAGCAAAAAATGCACAATTTCTTGTCCCTGTCCAATGTCACTAAAATGCTAATAAAATGGTGTATATTCATCGTTTAGTCCCGAAACGGATTTAAAGTAACGTCTTACATTTAATAAGAACAGAAAACCCAAAAATATGTGCTATTATAAATGTGTAAATGTATAAAACAGCATAATCACGTGTTCGGTTAGATCAATGAAGCTGGAGTGTTTTATGTCAAAATTTGCATATTTTTGGAAATATTTCAAGTTCTACATAAAAGAATGTGATAAAATCCCATCATATATTATTAAACAACATGTCCTGGTAATAATTCAAAAAGAAAATGTATAGGTCAGCGCTTTTATTAGTGAATTACAGCATTTCCTATCAGCTACATATGAATAAAATGACACAAAACAGTGGTAACTGCATACACACTTACGACTGTCTTGCTTCAAATAATCGATTTTCATCTTGGGGAAATCAGTTTCGCATAATAAATACACTTTACCGTCGAAAATGGTAAATTCTAATGATGTGTTATATTATTGAAAATATGGTAGCGAAACATATTGGTACGAAACATTTAATTTACTACAGTAACGACCGAGTGTTCCGAAAAACTGGAGCATTCCCCCTTAAAATGCATACACGTGGTGCATACTGTCTCACGGCACATTTGCTTCACACACTTGCATCAAGTAAAATAAATAATCTGATTTAAATTATTTTTTTATTCAATTTAATTGAGACGAAAAGTGAACTTTATTTTGTAGTAAATGTATCTTTATTGCAATTTTCTGCTTGCTACTTTTAGGCGACAGGATTTCGGAGTTATGCGCACTGCGTGGTGATTAAGCCAAAATAGGATAAAGTGATGCGTCAAATCAGTCAGTCCATTTTGGAATGTTAGACTGGATACCATAACAATAGACTGGACTGGCGAAAAGTCAATGACAATTTCTCGCTTTCTTCAATATCTTCTACTTCATCGAAAAGATTTGAGTCTAGATCTGGCTCAACATAGGTCCTGCGTATACACAGGCTTACCTAGAACCATGTTGTTCTCAAATGCTGTTAGGGCCGTTTTCCAGAGTCTGGCTCATTTCTTTTATTCTGAGAGTAGGATAGTTTTCCATCCATCTGCAGCACGTATATATTTGAACATGTCCAGATTTTGTCGAATGTGAAATAGTTAAAGGTCGATACTACATGTATTTTATTTTTCAGTAACTATGCGGCGGTCTACTTGGTTTCCTTTATCCAGTTTAGTTATTTTATTAATCGGTGGTACGGTGTGTTTTGTGGGCCATTGCGAATCCGGGCGTAAAAACCTCACCTTCGTCAGTGGAATCCTTTTTGTATTAGCGGGTAATGTAGTTTATATTTTATTGAAAAGTAGTACACCCCTAATGAGATCCGTGCGACCTCGGAATTATTTGGCGGACGTCTTAAACATTCGGCGCTGGAACGTTCCTCCGCCGAATGTTTACGGTGTCGCTCGAAAAGGATCGGATACGTAACGAATGTTAACGATATCGCCCAAAAGTTTTCGATGTAACGGGAATCTCATTAGGTGTGGAGTACCTTAAGCGAATCTGGTTTTAATGTCCGGGGAGCCAATGTCACAGCCATTCTGTCGTCGTTGTACCATATGACCTTGACCTGGCAGTTGGACCTACTAAACAAAAACCTTAACCTTGCATGTTTATCATTATGCACAACTTAATACAGAGCTATTAAATTTCACACATTGGTGCCTCCTTTCTATTTTTCATGTTTAGACATGTATCATGCATTTGATGTTTTATTTCTGCGCTACATGTGCCATACACATTGGCTGATAATTTGTACTAGCCTACTTCTAACCAAGACTCTTTTCTTTAGGACCATGATGTGTGAGCCTTGGAGCTAAACCCTTTCCCAAACAAGACCTGGTTTTGACGTTCCTAATAGAAACGGCTTCAGAAAACATTGAAACAAAAGAAGAAACTGCTGATAACCAGCAGTTTCTCCGTTTGTCTCAATATGTCATATTTTACACAAATCCTATCTTTTATAACATCCATATTGTCATTTGTGGCAGTTTTGGAAGAGGATCACCCACAATTTTGCCATTTGGGAAAGGGTTAACTGTTCTTGTGACAAGCTTTTACCTAGGCGAGCTATTTTTCCCGGAAAACTTTTGTTAATATAAACCCCTAACCAAAAAGGGGGGGGGGGTGATAAAGAAATTATAGAAATCCGAACATGGAGAGCCAAACGGGTATAGCTTTATTAACGTATGCAGTTTGGCAGAGCCAGATACAGATCTACTTGGTTCATCTAGTAGTGAGTTTGGTAGGTTCCAGATTTATGAACCGGCACATGTACAGTCGACACTCGTTGTGTCGAAGTCAGAGGGGCCGTCAAAATACCTCGACATATCCGGAGTTCTACTAATCCGATTCTGATTATGTTCGATAAAAAACGATACTTAACAATTTGTGATGGGCATCATATGTGTCCATGATTGAAATATATTCGGAAAAGGAAAGAAATTGCTCGAAACGAACAATTTCTATCCTTTTCCTACTAAATTTCAATGACTGTATTTGTTTCGGAATTCATTTTGATATCCATATGTTGAGGATGGGACATGACTTTCACTCCGACTTAAGCGGAATTTCGACTTATCCGGTGTCGAGATAACGAGTTTCGACTGTATTCAACATCATACAATGGTTCTTTTATTGCATATAAATTTAATTCATTGTTTATAATTAAGACAAAATTTTAGACACTTTCGATGATTTATTGTTTATTTGATGTTTACTGTTTAATTTATTGTCCTCCTTGGAATGTTGTAATTTGAAGTAACGGAAAATCAAAATTAAACCATACTTCAAAGTTCTTTCATTTTGCAAATACATGTATGTAATTATGTTTGATATAATAATAATTCGCTATCACACAGGAATGTCCAAATCACATAGTTTCGTCAAACCTTAGGTATCTTGGTTTCATTGGTTTATCATCAAAAATTTGAGGATAAAACTTTTCGGTAGACGTTTTTCATGTTTCGATGGTAGTCTGACAAAGTGCAGCTTTAATACAATTGTCGACTAGCCAAGTTAATCAAACCGCTGTTAAAAATTTATACTTGTAACACCAACTATGTACAGTCTAGTTTCGCATCAGACATGCATATGGTTGAAACAGACTCAACCCACTTTTCATCCTTTTGCTGTTGACAAAAATAAAGTAACACGTAGACAAAAAACTTGAATTACATATGTAATTATTTTTGTCTATCAAAAATAAAGATCTATACGAATTAAGATGGTGAAAATACATTTTCGTATTTTTGTTCTTCTGTGTTTCCTAATGCATTTTTCTCAGTAAGAGATATAAAATTCACGGTTTGTCTTGGAAAGTCTGAAATCTCAAAAATGAGATATTGCACGAAATTTGCCTGAATATATCATTGTTTCTTATCAAATGATTGGTTATTTCTGTTTTTGTATCATATCTCAGTTACGGGGCTGGATAAATAATTGGTTTTTGGTTGCTTTTCACATTTTGATCGATATTGCCAACTCCTAGGGAGCAAATAAATGTTCAATAGATGTATATCTTGAAATTTGTGTGATACGTCTCCTTTTCGAAATCACCGATTTGTGAATATATCTCTTGAAAATGCAGCCTACTGAAACCATGCGTTTTCCAAGAATGACTTAAACATTTTAAAAGGAGATTGTCGCATACTTGCCTTTGTACGCAGCAGTCGTTTACAAACTTTATTTCTTATCCTGCATTCTGATTAAAATCATATGTTAACTTTTACAAAAAAACTACACCTGAAAGGCACCATAAAGAGGCCATTTTCAATAACATTGGAAAATCCGATATCGTTATTTTTTAAAATTCTAACCAACCAATTTTTTGTTATATATATGGCTTTCCATTGAAAACATGTGCTTCTGAACTAAAGCGCGATGTCTTCGTAACACCATATAAGCGTATATTTGATTAGTCAGAAGAACATGTCACTGAAGATGACACCCCTAATAGGTGCCTGTCAGAGTTTACTGTAAAGTTGACAACGAATTTTAATCCGATTGTTGCACTTGATACCGACAATTAGTTGTTTTGTGTATACTGTGCACTTTAGTCCATTACCACACAGTGAGTCTTTTTGACTCCCTACCAGATAATGACTTTGGAATACTTTGTGGAAAATGGAGAAATTGCTTGTCACAAACTTTGTGGAAAATGAAGATATTGCTTGTCACAAGCAATTTCTTCATTTCCCACAAAGTTTTCTACCCTAAAAGACACAAAATTTCAAAGTTTTGTCACATTGAAAATGTCGTCTGCCACTTCTTTCAATTTGGACAAGCTCAAATTTTGTCGTTTGGTAATAGGTTAACGCGTCTTTTGACGATGCCCGCAATAGGTCTGAGCTAGATGAAGGAAGAAGAAACATATTTTGCGTTTATGTATAATCATCCTTCTCAATTTTCTCACCGAATTTAAGTGCTGCCAACTCCAAGAAAAGTGCGTACACATTTTAATGTTAAAATTCGTCTGACTCTCGTCTGCATTATGTAAAGCTATTGCATATGTATTGCGAGAAAATCACGAATAAATGTCCAGAATATGCTAAATATGAACACGGTCTTGTCTTTCTGGTTACATAGATTTCTCTCTCGAACATTAGATCTGAAATCAAAATTGCGGATTAATATGCTGATGTTCGACAATTCCTTTGTTAATTCTGAACTGGCCAGACGCTTGTAGGTTGTACCGACAAATGTTAGCTTGCGCACTTGTACATTGTATCCTTAGCCTTGTCATGCCTATCCCGGATTATTCCGGTCGCATTTTCTGATAGAATAGAACAAGATCAGCCTGCATACGTGCAGTCTGGCCCTACTCTACAAGCTTGTATAAATTCAGCACGAAAGGGGGTAATTATCTGTTTATCCTACTTGCTTTTACGGATAGTCGTGTATATAGCCTTGAGTCAGGAAACTGAGCTATAATGGCATTCGTGATCAACATGGATTCGGATCATTTAGTTCATATATCTGAGTGCACTTTGTTTAGGATCCATGCTGCTCTTTTCGAAGTGCTACAGCTATCGAAGAATCTGTTAGAGAAGAGCGTGGATTTTGATCTGACTGTGTGTATGCATAGACTGATCAGCATCCGTGTTGATCCCTAATGCCATAAATTGAGTCCTCGTTCTTTACCCCCGGTATAGTGCAACAGTCGTATAAAATGCTGAAATACAGTGAGGAAAAGCTTTAATTTAATGTAGACAAAATCATGAGGAGTGTATTTTAATGATGCCAATTTAGTCATGAACATCTTTCTTGGAAATTCGTCTTTTTTATAGGGAAATAATAAAAAGAAAAAGTACTGCTAAACACTTGTAATCATTACAAGATTTTATACAGTCTAAACACGTTTTCGTCTTTTATGACGCTGAAAATTCAATTTAGTTATTTTTCATCCATTTTGATCCGCCCCTGGCGACTGTTTTAGGAGAGAGGAAATCTGCTAAATGACAAGCCTTTTTTGTTGTTTTGATTGGTTTGAAGAGTACATATTAAAATCGGTCAGGTTTCAGTAAGTGCAGTTTCTCCTAGACAGCCAAATTATAGACTGTTCCAAATTAAAAGCTGCTGCAGACAATAAATTAAATGTTTCGGAGATAAAAAGTATGTGAAATCATAACAAAAAACAATGTTTACAGAATTAGACAAAATTCTGGCTTTAAACCATTACCAAACGACAAAATTTAGGGTGGTCCAAATTCAAAGATGTTTCAGACGACAATTCAAAATGAGTGATTTTTTACATTTTCCACAATGTTTTCAAAAGGCATTATCTCTTAGGTAGTCAAAAAGAGTCATTGTGTGGTAACGGGTTAATCGTTTATTTTATTTTCTGCCAAAGATGTTGTTTTGTTGTTGTTGTTTGTGTTGCTTTTTTTCAACGCCTTTTCTGTTATCCAAATCTTGGATAAGGCGTCAGTAAATGCTCACGAAATAACACAAAACTAAAATTATCACGTGTCGATCAAAATGAACGTTTAAGACAAAATACTAAATGTGGGATCTTGTTCTTTTTCTATCATTTCTTGGAGGTCAATATTGTGATTTAAAGATTCACAAAAGTCATTGATTTGAAATATACATGTACATATCATACGTGAATTTATTTTAGTCTATTTTTTAAGAAGACATCTAATTCTTGCGCTCTGCATACTTTCACTTTTGTTTGCGCTCTGTTTTTTCATAAGGCCAGTCGACGCAATCTTTAGCGCCACTTCGCAAGCCAAGGGTTCTATCCTTACTTTGTTCCTCACGAAAGAACAAAATGGAGGCAGACTCCTTAGCTTTGGAAGATGTCTTTAGCAGCAAGTTTATATTTGAGCCAAGATCTGGAAAAACGTCCCTTAAGGCTTTTGAGCCCAACATAGATCCAGATCAGCCTGTGCATACGCACAGTCTGATCAGGATCCATGTTGCTCTCTAATAGCTTCTTTGTGACCTGTAGTGACTTAAAAAGAGCAGCATGGATGCACATTTGACTGCATTTGACAACAGACTGATCTTGAAACTCAATTTGTAAAAATGCTATAAGGGACGTTTTTCCAGATCTCGGCTCATTTTCTTTTTTTATAAAACACTTCGTATTTTTCAGGTCTGTGCACGTTGGTTGGAATTATATTGTACATCGGAAGCATTACAGAAGAAGTGGGGAATAAGCCGAAAGTGTCACTAGAGGATGTTCAGTTTATATATTATTACGGCTCATCGTTCATGATGGCCGTCGGATCATTCGCATTGACGGAAATGTCTGGTGTTTTTTCTGTGTATTTATATATAACTCGATATAAACACGCGCAACGCAAGAAACGACAGCAGGCTCTGAAAGCGGAGGCCAACGATAGGAATCAACAATGGCGGCACAAGAGGTCAAGGCCGCAGTCACGTGACAGATCTCAGTCTCGCGAGAGGTCCCGAGATACTTCGTTAAGTCGGTCTGAGAGTTATTATACATATACTCCTATATCAGAGACAACTTGCACGTCACACGAACTGTCAAATTATTCGTTTCCTAACGATACGTCGAGACAGACTATATCAACAACCACCGTAGTTGAAACATATTCGCCAAAGGAAAATACGTTTCCACATACGAATATAGACTATCTTCGGAAAACAACTCCAGTATAATACAGGGGCAGTATTCACCAACATTAATTATATGTGTTTGTGATGCAAGTTTGAATTGATCAATCGATTGATGATGATATAACTGTTAAGGAAGTCCACCCAGTGAGATTCCACAAACGCCGGAATTAATCGGGTGACGTTGTAAACGTTCGGTGGTGGAACGTTCTACCTGCGAATGTTAATAACTTCGACCGAATAAGTTCGGACCTGTTACGGATTTTAACGGCGTCGCACGGACATTTTTATATATAAATATAATGAAATTAATATTAATCGATCGACCAATTCTAAATTACATTACAAACAATCTGATTGGACTAGACAAATGTCTCGTTCAATCAGATCGATTGTTTTGTACTTTTAGAATGGTTGGTGAATACCACCCCTGGTTGGATCTTAGAAGTACAGTCGACTCTCGTTATGTCGACATAGGATATGTCGAATTTTCGCTTAAGTCGAAGTTCACATCTGGTCCCGTCCTCATCAATGGACATTATTTTTTCGAACAAAATAATTTTGAATTGAATATAGTCATTGAAATTTAGTAGGAAAAGGATAGAAATTGCTCGAAACGAGCAATTTCTTTCCTTTTTTTACTAAATTACAATTATGATCGTAATTGATTAGTTTCAAAAACAGTCAAATATAGAACCGAACAAAATCAGATGAGTCGAACTCCGGATATGTCGAGGTATTTTGTCAGCCCTCTGACTTCGACACAACGAGTGTCGACTGTATATAGGTTATTTTTAACTCCTTTTGTTTTCTTTCATTTTGTAAAGGGGACCATTTAAGAATATTAATAAAGGGAGACAATCGATATACCACTCTTTACTTTTAGACTAGATAGCAAGAGTTGTATATCATTTTTGTATAAATGACTGCAAATAAGCTTTAAACACATTTTGTAACATTATAGCCATAGCTCATCGGCGAGAATGCGTCATTAATTAAAAAGCATGTTTTGGGTCCAAATAGAATCTATATGTACCAGTGAAAAGCATTTTCGTCGTCAAACATTTTTTTCATTAACCATTGACGGCATTAAGCCATTTATTTTAGGTATGTACAAACATCAAATTATATTATCGTGTAGATGATTTTTTACTGTTAGGGTAATACCTTTAATAAATGCACACTACCTTTAAGAATTTATAAGTTTCATGATATAGAGATTTGAAGCACAAGATGTGCAGTTTGCCAAAATTTTAAGTAAATGTAGCCTAACTGTTACTGCCTTTGATATATGCACAGTGTCCTTCAGAATTAAAGTTCCATATAGAGATTTGAACACACAACATGTTCAGTTTGCCAAATAAGACATTTGTTAAGTACAAGCTAGCGTTCATGTATTTTCTATTTATTTTCTGTGATTGTATTCACCAACAAATTTTGAATCTAGAAATGTCTTGTATTTTCATTATATAATTATGTATAACGAAGATCTGGCCCCGGTTTCTCGAAAAAAGTATACTAGTATACTCACGAGTTCATGCGCAACTTCAATTAAATACCTATCAACGTTGATTGGTATTCAATTGAAGTTCACATGGATTTCGTTTGATTTGAGCACGGTGCTCAGATTTGAGCCTGAGAACGAACTTAAGTTTTTTCGAGAAAGCGGGGCCAGATTTGATCTAAAGTCCTTTCGGAAGATTGTAGATAAAAAAGTAAATTTAATACAACATTTTCCTTGACTCTTTCCAAGATAATATGTTAAATATAATAATAATAAATATTGTTCTAATTTCAAAGCCACTGCAGGCGATAAAATGGATGTTAAAACGATAAAATACGTGTGCAATATAGAATACAATATAGCTAGGCTGCTAGGTTTTCTCTCTTTATCCAAATGATTTCGCTGACTTTTCCATCCTGAACGCCAAAACCATTGATGTTTTGGAATAAGTTCCATGGGCGGATCTAGAGGGGTCTGGCATTGACCGAAAATTAAGTTTTGACCTTATGCATTTGTTGTAACGTTACAAATTATTACATTTTAAGCCATGATTTGGGCTTGGATTCCCCCCCCCCCCCCCCCGGAAAAAAATCTTGGAAATGGACCCCGCCCACCGGACAAAAATCCTGGATCCACCCTTGGGTTAGTTAGAGATTACGATAACAGTTTTATATAAGGCAATTATTAATTTATGTCCTGGTTCTCGGGACAATTCATGCTAGACACTGGGTCGGAGGCGGAAATAAAAATAAAAAAGTCTCAAATCCAATATTCACGGTGGGGATTGTGCATGATGGGATGGATAACGAATACGGACAAATGTGCCTCGCTTCAGGTAAGAAATTGTGCAATAATTTTCTTATTTCTGCGTCAATTTTCAAGCGGTTTGTTGCATGTACCCCGCATTACTGAGCTCTTTCCTCAGATATATGACTTGTTTGTAGAATCCTTGTACTTTGTCCAAAAATTGATCCCAACCGACCAGAAAAACGACAAAAATTCCAGGTCATTTTTCTAGTCAGTTGGGATCGATTTTTGAGAAATATACAAGGAGTTTCCAGATAAGTAATACATCTGAGTAAAGGGCTCAGTAAGGCGGAGTACATGCAACAAACTGCATGAAAATTGACACAGAAATAAGAAAATTATTGCACAAATTCTTACCTGAAGCGTGGTTAATTTGGCCGTAGTCGTTACCATTTCGCTTTCTGGTCGGTTGGGACAATATTTTGGAAAAAAGTACCACGAGTTATCTAATATGTCATTCATCCGATGAAAGAGCTCGGTAAGGCGGGGCACATGCAACAAACCTTTTGAAAATTGACGCACAAATAAGGAAGTTCTTATTATTATTATTATTATTATTATTATTATTATTATTATTATTATTATTATTATTATTATTATTATCATTATTAAGTACCGAATTTATATAGCGCTTTTATCATACGAAATTACGTTCAAAAGCGCTTTACAAACATAAAACATAAAATCTACCAAAGAAAAATAAATCATACTTATAAGAAATGTCATACATACGTTATAAGAATTATATGAGTATAAAAATGAATGAACCGTGAAAGACGATACACATAAAAAAATCAGTGTTTAATTTCCATAAATCTGCTTAAACAAATAAATCTTTAAGTATTTCTTAAAACATGAAACTGTAGAAGCAGCTCTTATTTCGGATGGGAGAGAATTCCATTATTGCAAAAAATCTTTCCAGAATCGAGATTATTTTGTCCGTATTCGTTATCCATCCCATGATCATGCACAATCCCCACCGTGATATTAGGAATGAAAATAAAAATGACATCTTTATCAGCGCCACTTTGACGCAAGCATCAGCCTTAGAAATGGACATGAGAAAATTCAATTTATGTGATGTCATAACAATCATAGTTTTTGGATTTATTATAAGGATTAATAATAATTGATGATACCAAAGCCCTCGTACCTGTTGCTCAGAATACTTCAATAAGCCTACCAATAGATCAAAATTTGACTTATAAAATATATCGTTAGTGGGGAGTCAAAACCTCGTAACTGCAGCTTGACAAAGCTGGAGTTACGAGGTTTTGATCCCCCACTGGCGATGTGGTCTAATATAAGTGAAGTCTTTCACATCGTTATATGAATACTGCAACATACCCGCATTAGATATTTCATTAATAAACCACATTTATCATAGGCGAGTAACTATTATCAACGCCCAGTATAACCTTTGTAAATTTTCACCGATTGTATCACTGTATGAAAACGAACTTTGGTATATAGGAGAAGGCGCTTACCACACAGTAACTCTTTTTGAAATAACTCTTGTGACAAGCAATTTCTCCATTTCCCACAATATTTTCTAAACAAAAAGACGTGGAAATGTAAAATTTAAATCAGTTTTAATTGTCGTCTGCAACATCTTTGAATTTGGAAGAGTCTAAAAGTGTGCCGTTTGGTAATGGGGTAATTACCAAACGACAAAATTTTAGGGAAGTCCAAATTGAAAGATCTAGCAGACGACAATTTCAAGTGAATGGAATTTTTAATTTTCAGGTCTTTTGGGGTGGAAAACATTGTGGGAAATGAAGAAATTGCTTGTCACAAGCAATTTCCTCATTTTCCACAGTGTGTTCCAAAGCCATTTAACTTTGGGGAGTCAAAAAGAGTCACTGTGTGGTAATGGGTTAATAGCACATCTTTTTGCGTTGCTTAAATATCATTGCTGCTCTGTATTGTACAAAGATAATAACCAATATTAATTTGTCATTGAGATGAATTTCGATTACTCAGAGCAACAAACTTTGACGTACGGATATTTCGACCGTATCGCACAGTCTTCATTACTTAGCGCAGTAGTCAGTGGTGACCAAAGAGATCAACATAGGCTACATTGCAGTGGCGTAGGAAGGTTTATAATGTTGGGGGCGGGCAAACGTTAAAGTAAATGGAAATATAGGTGTATTATGGGGGCCATCTGAATTATTGGGGGCCTGCCACCCCCCCCCCCCCCCTCTTCCTACGCCTAAGCAACATTGATTGTTGTAAAATTAATTTGGTCTTCTATTTATAACTCTTTCAAACAACATAGATTTATGCAGTTTGGGGAAGGATTTAAACTTCCTCTATAGAGACTTAAACATACAAAACCTTTCTTCTTTTGTTAATTTTTTAAGAATATGTAATCATTAGTCGATATTCATTTTCCTACAGTGATCAATCGGTATATCGTGTTCATGTTAACTTATTTATTATTGACTCTGTTCACCTTGTTAGATATTACATAATTTTGGCGATTTTTGCTGCCACGCTTCGTTTTTAGTAGGGATTCCGATCTTTTATACAGAGTTGTGGTACATTTATAAGTAAACTCTTTCTATTACAAAATAAATTTTTTTCTTCTAAAATCCCTTTCGCAAATGACAAAATTTTAGTCTAATTAGAGAAATTTAGAGAAATTAGAGATTTAGAGAAATACATGTACTATAGACAAAAAACGGGTGTTGTTAGGAAGGGATTTGTATATCTCAGATAATATTGAGAAAAAATGAATATTTCCAATGCCTTTCCTGTTAGCGATGTCAAATCCAAGTTTTGCTTGGGAAAGGGTTATAGGAGTTGCAGACTTCTTAATAGGGAACAATTTTATCAAGTAAACAGTGACGTTATTTCGGACAAACGATAGTATTACATAGGTGTTGTTATAAAATCTCGTAACTACGGCTTGGATCAAGCCGTAGTTACGAGATTTTATAACACCAACTACGGAAACACTATTGTTTGTCCGAAATTACGTCACGGTTAACTGGATAAAATTATTCCCTTTTATTGAAAATTATTTCAACTCACAGCGCGAAGGGTGATGCTGTTATGTAAAGTTTATTGTATTATTTTGAATTCCCGTTTTGTCTGTCAGATATTCCCTGATTTACCACTCTGATATTCTGTAGACGAAGAAGATGTATCTCTTCGCTATTTACAATGACACCTTCTGTAGACGAATACATAAACTAACACTCTATTTGGCCTTCAGGTCTATATTCATGAATGATAATAAGGTCTAGATGTAGTTTGACAATGAGTTTATTTGTCCTTACATATACGGATAATCATTGGCTAATACAGAGAAAATTCTATTCCAAATTTCAAACAAATATCTCCGGTGGTAATTGAAATAATGATTTTACGGTAGAATAGCCTTAATGTGGCCATTTTTAGATTCATAAAACATCGATTTTTTTCGAGCGGCGTCATTACGTATCCGAACCTATTCGGACGCGATCGAAAACATTCGGCGGTGGAACTTACCACCGACGAATGTTTTCGACTTCGCCCTCGACAATCTCGACGTCGCTTGAATCTCATTTGGTGTGGACTACCTTAACGGAAACGTTTGTTTTTGTTTTCTCAGTCAATAGTGACGTTGTTTCCGAAATTGCGTACAATTTTGAATTCCCGTTTGTCTGTCAGATATTTCCTGATTTAATATTACCCTGCGTTTTGTAGACGAAGAAGATATATCTCTTCTCCATTTACAATGACACCTTATATAGACGAATATATAAACTAACACTCTTTATAGACTATTGGGGCTATATTCATGAATGATAATAAGGTCTAGAAGTAGTTTGACAACGAGTTCATTTGTCCTTACATATACAGATAATCATTGGCTTATATAGAAAAAAATCCATTCCAAATTTCAAGTAAATATCTCCGGTGGTAATTGAAATAAAGATTTTAAGGTAGAATAGCCTTAATATGGCAATTTTGAGATTCATAAAACATCGATTTTTTTTCGAGCGGCGTCATTACGTATCCGAACCAATTCGGGCGCGATCAAAACATTCGGCGGTGGAACTTACCACCGCCGAATGTTTTCGACTTCGCCCTCGACAATTTCGACGTCGCCCGAATGTCATTGGGGTGGACTACCTTAACGGAAACGGGTTTTTCTGATTTAATTGTGACGTTGTTTTCAAAATTGCGTACAATTTTGAATTCCCGTTTGTCTGTCAGATATTTCCTGATTTAATATTACCCTGGCGTTCTATAGACGAAGAAGATATATCTCTTCTCTATTTACAATGACACCTGCTATAGACAAATACATAAACTAACACTCTATATAGACTATCGGGGCTATATTCATGAATGATAATAAGGTCTAGAAGTAGTTTGACAATGAGTTTATTTGTCCTTACATATACGGAAAATCATTGGCTAATATAGAAAAAATTCTGTCCCAAATTTCAAACAAATATCTCCGGTGGTAATTGAAAGAATGCTCTTAAGGTAGAATAGCCATTTTGAGATTCATAAAACATCGATTTTTTTCGAGCAGCGTCGTTACGTATCCAAATTTACCATTGCGGGCGCTGTCGAAAACATTCGGCGGTGGAACTTACCACCGCCGAATGTTTTCGAATTCGCCCGAACAGTCTCGACGTCGCGTGAATCTCAGTTAGTGTGGACTACCTTAACGGAAACGTTTGTTTTATTTTCTGAGTCAATGGTGACGTTTGTTTCCGAAATTGCGTACAATTTTGAATTCCCGTTTGTCTGTCAGATATTTCCTGATTTAATATTACCCTGGCGTTTTGTAGACGGAGAAGATATATCTCTTCTCTATTTACAATGACACCTTCTTTAGACGAATACATAAACTAACACTAGCTATTGACTACTGGGGCTTCATTCATGAATGATAATAAGGCTTATATTTGAGCCGAGATCTGGAAAAAAACGTCCCTTACATCATTTGAGAAATTCATGTTTCAAGATAAGCATGTGTCTAAATGCAGTCTTATCAGGATCCATGCTGCTGTCTTAAAGTTTCTTCATGTCAGGAAGATGTTATTATAGAACAACATGGGTCCTGATCAGACTGTGCGTATGTACAGGCTGATCTGGATACATGTCGGGCTCAAAAGCCTTATATTAAGGGACCTTTTTCCAAATACTGGCTCATTTGTTTTCGTTTCTCTCAACGATGAGTATACCATTGTTTTTACAGACACCATTATCACCCATATGCCATAGAGTTCAACAGGACAACGGATAAGCAGGGATAAAGACATTCGAAAATTGTTATTTCAAATGCAAATCTTATGTTGTGACAATTTGTTTGAATCGACAAGATGATTCCAATGAGTACCCAAAACATAGGATTTGATAAATAATTAATCATAATAGGGAACGATTTTATCAAGTAAACAATGACGTAATTTTGTTTCGTAGGTGTTGTTATAAAATCTCGTGAGTTTATGAGGCTGGATTCAAGCCGTAGTTACGAGATTGTGTAACGACACCGACGGTAACGTAAACCCAGTCTATTTTAGCACAAAATTAATTGCTATTTGCTTTACACACTCCTTCTAATCTGTAGGTCTGGTTCAAAGGTATACTCCGTAAATATTGACCTGAACCTGTTGAATATGTAATGAGTAACTGTGATGCGAAATGATCAATACTCTTCAGCACTCCTCACCATTGTGGGTAACCCACGTGACATTTGGGAAGCGTTCACACCGAAAAAATCGTCCGCTTCAATGTATGTTTTGTTTAATTTCTCAGCTAATACTCTATTGATTTTGATGAGATAAAGTGCACGGAACGCGCCGTTGAGGGGGCTATTCCCGGCTCTAAATCACACCGCTCCAAATCCAGTGGTTTCTTCAAACATTCGAGCCAAAGTGTTTTTAAGTGCAAAACGACAGTGGGAAGCGTTCACATGCACCGAAAAAAACTTTGGCTCGAAAGGGACGTCAAAACCAGGTCTTGCTTGGGAAAGGGTTAAAGAATTTCAAAACAATAAGAATTGTTAAATTACCGGTCATGAAATATTTTTAGAATAGATTTTTTTCGATTAAAACTGGATATATTTCTTTTTAAATTTGACTGGAATTGTCTTTATATCAGACAAAAATGAACCATGAATTACGTAAGGACAAATGTACCTATTGTCTAAGCACTTCTCGAACTTATTCTCAAGAATGAAGCCCCGGTCTTCTATTTTTTATGTATCTGTCTACAGAAGGTGTCATTGCAGTTAGAGAAGATATATATTATTATCTTCTTCATCAACAAAACATTACAGGTATAATTCCGCGTATGGCATGCTACATTCGTAAAATATATTTCATATCTCTATGTTGTTGTTACTCATTGGAATCCTCTCTGGGAGACAATTCGAATAGGTACCAGCAACAAAGTATTTTATGGCGATTTTTTCAATGTGGTTTTCTTAAACGTTAGTCATCGTTTAATCTTATATACTCATCCTAGAACCTTATTATCATTCATGAATAAAGCCCCAGTTGAAGGCCTACGAGTATGTATAGACTGTTAGTTTATGCATGTGTCTATAGAAGGCGTCATCGTCTACAGAATATCAGAGTGATAAATCATAGAATCTTTCCATAACAGCATCACCCTTCGCGCTGTGAGTGAAAATAGTTGTTTTGATCATTCATGGTGTTGACATGTTGGTGTCGGTATGCCATGCAGTAAGGACTTTATTGAATTGAATTAATCGTCTCTTTCAACTGCTATGGTCATATCGTGGAGGCTGGAACACCTAACCATTGGGTCCTGCCATCACTCTCACTACTACCACCACGACATCAACAATATATACCAACGCAAGAAAGTAATAGAGACTATACCTTGAACATACACTTAGTGACTTTAAAGAACTGGGCTATTGATACTCATGGTTTCTAGTTCACACGCAGAGTAAAGCACATTATCTTTTAGTGACAAACCACATGTTTCTTTTTTTAAGAACAATCAGCTAGAATAATCATCATGCAAGGTTTCGTGGCACTTGAGATTAACAAAGAACTAGACCCTGTCTCTATTAAGATGCAGCCTGGTAAAGATCCATGTCGCTATCTTAATCAAAGCTGATACTGGTAAAAAGGTTTTTTTTTTAAGAGATCTATGTTGATTCTAGATGGACTATATTTATGTATAGAGTGTAGGCTGATCTTGATATAGCAATGTTTCAACTGTTGTATTGACATTTCTATCATGTCCTACATGTCCTTTTGCCAAACAAGACCTGGATTTGACGTATCTTATTAAAAGAAAAGGCTTGGGAAAACATTGATGCATAAGGGGAAATGATGGTTGGCGATCATTTCTTTGCTATTTTACACAAACTATACCTTTATCAACATCCATTTGTCATCTGCAGCAGCAACATGTTTTACCTTTTGGAGAAGGGATAAAATCCATCAACAATCGTGGAAGCGCGGAGGTGGTGGCATGTGTTCAATCGAAAACCTTTTTTTTTCACAGAATTCTTTGGAACCTGTGCACCAGTTTTCTTCTTGGTCCCAAGCTTGAACGGAATGCAGGGAATTCTAGCTCTTGATAACCACCAGAATTATGTAATTAAACGCCATAAAAAAATAATGTCAATTTCAAAGTGGCATTATCTTGCCCATACTGATTGAGTATAGCGAGATACAGGTAATTCGTGAAAATCTAGCCTAATCAGTCATCACTAAAGGACATGGAATTCCCTTATTTGACTCGCTTAACAATACCTTTGTCTAAATCTCAGAAAAGCAGAATTCTCATTTACCCAATAACATACGGCAAAATTTAGAACGGTCCAAATTAAAAGATGTTGCAGAAGACACTATCATGTGAATGATTTTGTAGTGTTTTTTTTTCTTTTTTTGGCGGGGGGGGGGGGGCATTCTGGAGCAATGTTTTCCAACGCTTTTATCTTTTTGGGAATCAAAATCAACCAATGAGTTGGAATCAATGAATGGACTAACTTTATATTAAAACATAACGGACTGCAACTCTGTATAAAAATCGAGTAGTTAATTTGTAGTGAAATATTATTAGTGTGCCATATTTTGCAATTAAACACCATACATGTACAACAGTTTCATGTTCATATAAATGGGCTTGGATTCAGGAAAATGGTCGTAATTCAGCATTTGAAATCCTCGTGGATCTAAATCTGCCTTTACATAAGCACAGTCTGATCAAGATCCATGTTGTTTTCTAGTACATTCTTCATGACTTTGACATCTATAAGATAAAGGCGTTGAAAAACGCTGTGGAAAATGTCGAAATCGCTTATGGCAAGCAGTTTCTTCATTTTCCATAATGTTTTCTACTCAAAAAGACGAAAAAATGCAAAATGATTTTCACATGAAAATGTCGTCTTCAACATCTTTAATTTTTTGAAAAGTCCAAAATTTTGCCGTCTAGTAATGGGGTAATAAACAACCGTAGGAAAGCAGCATGGATCATGTCTGATCAGAGCGCGCCCATGTTGGTATCGAATGCCATTAGGCATTTTTCTAGATCCGGCTCAACTGTACAGCTATAACGTGGATAGGATTTTCAAATTTATTCTGTGTTCGTCGAGTGACGTAGGTGATCGTTCATCTGTATGTATTTTTATACCTTATTGTTTTGATATATTTTCTCCGACATTTAACAAATATGTGACCTGTCACACAAAAAGGGATTTATTCTCTGGCTCGTACTCGATTTTGTATTTCTTTCTGTGATATTTCAGTCATACTCGTATAATAGCAAAATTCACTTATTTTGTACCTTTCGCAAAGAAGACGTAGTTTTGACGTCCCTTGGAGAAGAGGCTTGGGAAAACATTGATGAAAATGAAGAAAATGCTGATAATCAGCATTTTTTCCTTTTGCCTCAATATTTTGTGTACCATAGTTACACAAAACCCATTATTATCAACATCTACGTGTATTTTGTCATCTGTAGACGCTTTCAAACGGGGTTATCCTAAAGGTTTGCCATTGTGGAAAGGGCTATTCCCTACTTAAAGCATCACAAGTATATAATACTAAAGCTTGGACATTTTCTACCAGGATTTACTTAATGCTTTCTAGTAATAAACAACGAAACATATCAACTGTAGCCGGACATTGTCATTCGCGAAGAGTGACCACTGTTCAAACATTTTGGGAAAATGAAAAACGCTGATGACCAGTTTTCTCTTTTTTTCACTAAGTATTTTGTGCTACTCTTTACACAAATTCCAAATTCATTGACACCCATTTTGTCGTTTGAAACAGCTTTGAATTTAGACAGATCTAACTCTGTCCGTTGAGGACAGGTTTTCATAAGGCTATGCCCTTATGGACCTACACTGTTTTATAAGTTTTTGCTAACTTCATGTAGCGGTTACATGTAATTGGTGAGGTTTCAAGAATGTCCCTTTTTGTGTGACAGAACACTTATTCATACTACATCTGTTTTCAATAGAGTAGTATATCATAGTGTATTTTGTGTTAATGGTATAAAGAGATACATGAAAAGTTATAAAATTGTTGTTTTGTCTTTACATCGGTACATAAAATCCTCATGCTTTGGGTAATTCTATCCCATGACTGCATATAGGATGTTGTCAATTTTGCTGTAAATTATTTACCTTAAATGTTTGAAGATATGAACATCTCATGGTGTCAAAAATGCATGTTGACTAGCAAAAGGTGAAAAGATGAAAAAGAAGAGGATAAGGATGCATTGATTGATTGATTGAGGTTAATTCCCTTTTTCAACTGCTATGGTGACAGTCATATCGCTGTAGCTGGAGCACCTAACCATAGATTTTTGTCACTTTTCATACCAGTACTAACTCAACATCCCAACTGAACCTACAGGTACTAGCCCATATAAGTTAATAATAACAAACCATTAGATTTTGTCTGAAAGGATATTTGCTGCGACCAGGGATCAAATTTGTGACCTTACAAGTCAGAATCTGATGCCCTACGGACTTCACCATAACCACAGCCTTAGAGGATACGGAGGAAGAACAAGAAAAAGATGATGGTGACAGATTAAGAATGTACCAAGAAAATGATATTGTTGACCCTTTCCCAAACAGCAAAGTTTTAGTGTGGTCCAATTTGAAAGATGTTAGGGGTGACAAAATTATTGTTGATATACAAAGGATTTATGTAGAAAATAGTCCAGAAAATATTGAGGTAAATGGAGAAAATGCTGGTCACCAGCATTTTCTTCTTTTGCCTCAATATTTTCCCAAACCTTTTTATGTGGGGGTTTCAAAACCAGGTCATGTTTAGGAAAGGGCTAAGAATACGCTTAGACAATAAAGAGTCACATAGCTTTATTTGTTAAAACATTTTAATCATTAACAGTGAATATATACATCCATCTAATATATAATATAAACATAACTTTACAAGTTAACAAAAATTTCTTGAAACATTTCATTGGCATGCAAAAATTAAAACTCCTAAATAGTCAGATAGCGATTGGGTGAAATGAAATGAGTTCGGATCTGAAAGATTGGCCCTTACGGCATTTGTGACTAACAAATACATAGACTCCAATCAGCTTCTGCATTATTGCAATCTAATCAGCATCCAGGCTGCCGACTTCAAAGTTGCAACAGCTTATGAAAAAGCTATAAGAGGACAAAATGGACCTAGGTTAGTCTGCGAATAAGTATGCTTTGAACTGAGTACTGAAATTGGTCTCAAATGCAATACAGGTCTTTTTTCACTGACCCAAATAAAATGATTGAGTATAGTTGTTTATGTCTTGCTTAACCCATTACCACAAAATCACTCTTTTTGACTCCCCACAAGATAATGGCTTTGGAAAACATTGTGGAAAATGAAGAAATTGCTTGTGACAAGCAATTTCTTCATTTCCAACAACGTTTTCTACCCAAAAAGACCAAAACATGTACAATGTCATCAACTTGCAATTGTCGTCTGCATGATCTTTGATTTTGGATCAGTCTAAAATATTGCCTTCTGGTAATGGGTTACTGATAAGTAAGTAGGAACATGCAACATCTTTCTGCAAAACTATTGTAAGTATATGTGACCCGTCGCGCTAAAAGGGACCTTATCGGGTGTGTGAAAAATATCGACCCTAGCCTGTCTGCGCAGTCCACGCAGCCAGACTAGTGCCGACACTTTTCACTTATATGTAATTTTTCTAATTCCAGACTCTTTTCCCTATGTTACCATATGTTCATTTTTCGCATATTGGATCTGGTTCACCTGTGCTGAGTCAGACAACTTTGGCAAAATTTGGATTTGTGTAGTTCGGATAAGGTCCCTTTTAGCATGACGGGTCACATATATAATTTTATATATACACACAATAAAAGTTTTGAACTAAGCTGATACCTAAACTCTTTCAAAACAACAAAATTGTAGATTGTCAAAATGAAATGAAGATTGAAAAATTCTTTTTTGCAAGTCTAGTTTCAATTTATTATCAAAAAGCACTTCTCATTAAGTATAGCTAAAATGAATGACAGCACTGTAATGAAATGAAAATAATAAAATAAAACCTTCAATACAATCTTTCAAAGTAAACTGTTTTTATCTGGACATGCATAACATATTTGCAAATTGTGACTCCTTTTGGCAATCCCACTAGATATGGGTTTAGAAAACCTTCCAGGAAAAGAAGAATATGCTTATCATCAGTAATTTCTCACTTTTCATCAAGGTTTTCTTTCATATAAAATGCGGATTTCAACATGAGCTATCATTAACCCTTTACCACACAGTGACTCTTTTTTACTCCCCACGAGAAAATGGCTATGGAAAACATTTTGGCAAATGAAGAAATTGCTTGTGACAAGCAATTTCTTCATTTCAAACAATATTTTCCATACATTAAGACCAAAAAATTTACTATTTCATTCACTTGAAATTGTCGTCTGCGTCATCTTTGACTTTGGAGCAGTCTCTAATTTTGCCATTTGGTACTGGGTTAATTGTATTTTCTACAGTACCTCTCAAATTTAGTCAGTACAAATTCTTGCTATTTTAGGATTGGTTTGAATCACAATTTACAATTTATTAAAAAAAATTGCAAAATGAAGTTCAAGATATCAACATGAGTTATATATTGCGGTGACATGAAATCATGACATTAAAGACTACACTATGCTACATTGCTTCTGGGTAAATAGAGAAGCTTCACTTTGTTAATTATATATATCCATTTAACCCTTTCCCAAACGACAAAATTTTAGCGTGTTTCAATTTGAAAGACAAATTGAAACACGCAAAAGACAACAAAATGGATGTTGATAAAGATACAAGACCTGTCCGCAGACAGCGCGCTCGACTTTAGATCGCTTTGATAGTATGGAAGTCATTGATGTTTGAAAAAACTTTAACCTTTGTTGCAACGCAGACGCCAACGCCGGGGTGACAGTATAAGCTCTCATTTTCTTCGAAAAGCAAAGCTAAAAATCAATATACAATATATCAAGGAAAATATAGAGACAAAAGGAGAAACTGCTGGTTATCAGCAGTTTCTTCTTTTGTCTCAATGTTTTCCCAAGCAGTTTTTATTAAGGACGTCAAAATCAGGTCTTGTTTGGGAAAGGGTTAAGAGTATTCTAGAACTTGTACTTAACCCTTTCCCAAACAAGGCCTGGTTTTGACGTCCCTAACAGAAAAGGCTTGGGAAAACATTGAGACAAAAGAAGAAACTGCTGCTAATATTTTCTGTGTCATATTTAACACAAATCCTATCATTTGATAACATCCATTTTGTCTTTTTTCAGGTTTTTTGAAGTGGATCACCCTAAAATTTTGTCGTTTGGGAAAGGGTTAATAAGCCACATCATAACATAAGATAATATCATTATGTAACAATGTATATCTCTTCTTGCTGTTTTACATTCACATTTGGAGTACGTTTATCAAATATTGTGCTGAGAAACCATTTCTTATTATAATCTGAAGCAAATGACCATTCTAAGCTTATTCAAAACAAGAGATGTTTGTAAAACATATATGCCCCCTCAAGGGCCTACATTTGATGTAGGTCAAAGTCCAAGGTCAAGTTAACAAGGTCAAAGGTCATGGTCACATATGAAAGGTCTTGGTAGGAGGTGTCTATGTGTGAAAAATCAAAGCTGTATATTTAAAAGTAAAATGAAACATAGGCCAGGTTAAAGTTTTTACAAGTAGGCCAAATGTCAAGGTCATGGTCAAATGTGAAAGGTCTTGGTTGGAGGTGTCCATGTGTGAAATATCAAGGCTGTAGGTGTAAAAGGACATGATATATATGCCTGGTTTCAGTCTTTTTAAAAGTAGGTCAAACTCCAAGGTCAAGGATGCAATATTCAAAGTCATGGTCAAATGTGAAAGGTCTTGGTAGGAGGTGTCTATGTGTGAAATATCAAGGCTGTAGGTGTAATAGGACATAAGATAAAGGCTATGTTAAAGATTTCTAAAAGTATGTAAAAATCAAAGGTCAATGACATACAGGCCAAGGTCATGGTCAAATGTGAAAGGTCTTGGTAGGGGGTGTCCATGTGTAAAATATTGAGACTGTATAGGTAACAGGACATGAGATATAGGCCTAGTTTAAGTTTTTTTTTAAAGTAGGTCAAACTCCAAGGTCAAGGTCCAAGGTCATGGTCAAATGTGAAATATCTTGGTTGGAAGTGACCATGTGTGAAATATCAAGGCTGTAAATGTAAAATGACATGAAATATAGGCCAGATTAATGTATTATTAAAGTAGGTTAAACACCAAGGTCAAGGTCACAAGGTCCAAGGTCATGGTCAAATGTGAAAGGTCTTGGTCGTAGGTGTCCATGTGTGAAATACCAAGGCTGTATGTGTAAAAGGACATGATATATCGGCTAGATTAAAGTTTTTTTAAAGTAGGTCAAAGTCCAAGGTCAAGGTCACAAGGTCCAAGGTCATGGTCAAATGTGAAAGGTCTTGGTAAGATGTGTCCATGTGTGAAATACCAAGGCTGTATGTGTAATAGCACATAAGGCCCAGTTTAATTTATTTAAAAGTAGGTCAAACTCCAAGGTCAAGGCCACATGGTCCAAGGTCATAGTCGTATGTGATAGGTCTTGGTCGGAGGTTTCCATGTGTCAAATATCAAGGCTGTATGTGTAAAAGGACATGATATATCGGTCAGGTTAAAGTTTTTCAAAAGTAGGTCAAACTCCAAGGTCAAAGTCACAGAGTCCAAGGTCATGGTCAATTATGAAAGGTCTTGGTAAGATGTGTCCATGTGTGAAATATCAAGGCTGTATTTGTAAAAGGTCATGAGATATTTGCCGGGTTTAATTTTTTCAAAATTGGTCAAACTCCAAGGTCAAGGTCACAAGGTCCAAGGTCATGGTTAAATCTGAACGATGTTGATAGGAGGTATCTATGTGCGAGATATCAAGGCTGTATGTGTAAAAGGACATGAGATATAGGCAAGGTTAAGAATTAAGTGTAAAAATCAACAAAGGGCAATAACTCCAAGAATTTGATTGGCAGAGTTACGGTTCTTGTACACTGCACCTCTCCATAATAAAATCTATCCACCTATTAAGTTTCATGGTTCTACCTTACATACTTAGTGAGTTATGCTCCGGACAATAATCAAGTTTGAAAATCAACAAAGGGCAATAACTCAAAAAATTTGATCAGCAGAGTTATGGTTCTTGTGCACTGCACCTCTCCATAATGAGATCTATCTACCTATTAATTTTCATGATTCTGCCTTACATACTTTTTGAGTTATGCTCCGGACAATAATCAGTTTGAAAATCAACAAAGGGCAATAACTCAAAAAATTTGATCAGCAGAGTTACGGTTCTTGTGCACTACACCTCTCCATAATGAGATCTATTCACCTGTAAAGTTTCATGATTCTACCTAACATAGTTTTTGAGTTATGCTCCGGACAAAAATCAAGTTTGAAAATCAACAAAGGGCAATAACTCAAAAAATTTGATCAGCAGAGTTACGGTTCTTGTGCACTGCACCTCTCCATAATGAGATCTATCCACCTGTAAAGTTTCATGATTGTACCTTACATACTTTTTGAGTTATGCTCCGGACAAGAATCAAGTTATAAAATCAACAAAGGGCAATAACTCAAAGAATTTGATCGGCAGAGTTACGGTTCTTGTGCACTGCACCTCTCCATAATGAGATCTATCCACATATGAAGTTTCATGATTCTACCATTAATACTTTTCGAGTTATGCTCCGGACAAGGTTTGGTCTACGGACAGACCGACCGACATACGGACCGACCGACCGACCTTCCGACCAACACTTGCAAATCAATATACCCCCATTTTCTTCGAAAGGGGGCATAAATATCTAACTTGCACATACATGTAATTGTGTTGTTACAAATGAAAGCTCAAGCTTGTAAGGCGAATGGTTCCTAAATGATATTAACCCTTTCACAAATGGCAAACTTTTAGGGCTGCAAGCTGCTGCAGATGCTAAAATTTGAAGTTGACAAAGAAACTTTGTAAGCAAAATGTTGAACAGAATATTTAAAATAAAAGGAGAAACAGCTGTCTACTAGCATTTTTTCCTTTTGTCTCAATATATCTCTTTTCTTTTTCAACTAGGGATATCAAAACCAAGTCTTTTTTTTTAAAGGGTTAATATTGTACATTATCAAATAAAAATGATAATGGTTTACCAAACAGAAAACGACAAGGCCACATTGAAGCAAAAAAAGAAATTACTAAGCAGCTTTTTCTTCTTTATCCTCAATATTTTGTGCTTAAGGTAGTCCACCCCTAATAAGATTCAGACTTTCTTGTGTGACATTGTTAACATTCATTACGTATCTGAACCTACTTGGGCTACATCATTACTATTCAGCCATGGAAGGTTCCACACCAAACATTGATGACATCACCGAATAATTGCAACTTTGTTTGAATCTTATCAGGGGTCAACTACCAGTACCTTTATTTAAACTACCTTTTTTAATAACACCAGTTTTGTAACATACAACAAGTTTCAAATGGGAAAGGGTCAATGAATTTTATATATCGTCGGTGTAAATGCAAAACCATGTATGTCAATTCTTGTGATTTTCAAAGTACAAACTTGTGTGCCCAGTTTAGACAATTCCCGCAGGTTTTGATATATTTTTACAGATCAGTATTAATGATACATTATTTGTGAACAAAATGTCCAAATTTCAAGTAAAACATTTCAGTTTGGGAAAAGTTATTACACCTTTTCCCCTGCCCTTTAAAATTTTCCGAAAAACGAGATAAGAGGTTTTGCATTTACAACAATGATATACTGTAAAAGTCTATTTATTCGCTAGGACTTAATTTTCGCTAATTTTCGCGAGTAGGCTATCTCGCGAATTCATCAATTTTGTGAATATATCAGTCTAAGAATGCCGGAGATTGCCGATGGTTCTTCGGAATCCGGAACATTCCGAAATTTTATATGTTCATTAAAACACTTCAAATCGGAAATTTTGATTGTTACCCACCTTTCAATGTACGAACAATGCAATTAACATCATAATGTTATATTATTTTGATGATATACATTGTACATTAATACAAAGTACAAGAGGGCCATTGGCCCTGAAGCGCTCACCTGATATAATAACTTTTTTTTGTAAACCAATTTTCAGGTTGATTGGACAAAGAATGTGACCTCTAGGGTGCACACAAGGTTTATCTAAGATTTGACCTCGTGACCTAGAATTGATCAAGACAATCATTCTGATCAATTTTCAGGTTGATTGGGCAAAAAATGTGGCCTCTAGAGTGCACACAAGGTTTTACAAAGATTTTACCTCATGACCTAGTTTATGACCCCAGATGACCCAATTTCAATCTTGTCTGAAAATTGATCAAGACAATCATTCTGATCAATTTTCAGGGTGATTGGGTAAAAAATGTGGCCTCTAGAGTGCACACAAGGTTTTTCTAAGATTTGACCCCGTGACCTAGTTTTTGACTCCAGATGACCCAATTTCAAACTTGTCCGAGATTTCACCAGAGACAATCATTCTGATCAATTTTCAGGTTGATTGGGCAACAAATGTGGCCTCTAGAGTGCACACAAGGTTTTTCTAAGATTTGACCCCATGACCTAGTTTTTGACCCCGTATGACCCAATTTCAAAATTGTGCGAGATTTTATCAAGCCAATCATTCTGAGCAATTTTCAGGTTGATTGGGCAAAAAATGTGGCCTCTAGAGTGCACACAAGGTTTTTCTAAGATTTGACCCTCTGACCTAGTTTTTGACCCCAGATAACCCTATATCAAACTTGTGCGAGATTTTATCAAGTCAATCATTCTGAGCAATTTTCAGGTTGATTGGGCAAAAAATGTGGCCTCTAGAGCGCACACAAGGTTTTTCTAAGATTTGACCCCTTGACCTAGTCTTTGACCCCAGATGACCCAATTTCAAACTTGTCCGAGCTTACATCAAGACAATCATTCTGAGCAAATTTCAGGTTGATTGGGCAAAAGATGGGGCCTCTAGAGTGCACACAAGGTTTTTCTAAGATTTGACCCCGTGACCTAGTTTTTGACCCCAGATGACCCAATTTCAAACTTGTCCAAGATTTTATCCAGACAATAATTCTGATCAATTTTCAGATTGATTGGGCAAAAAATGTGGCCTCTATAGTGCACACAAGGTTTTTCTAAGATTTGACCCCGTGACCTAGTTTTTGACCCCAGGTAACCCAATTTCAAACTTGTCCAAGATTTCACCAAAACAATCATTCTGAGCAAATTTCAGGTTGATTGGGCAAAAAATGTGGCCTCTAGAGTGCACACAAGGTTTTTCTAAGATTTGATCCAGTGACCTAGTTTTTGACCCCAGATGACCCAATTTCAAACTTGTCCGAGATTTTATCAAGACAATCATTCTGAGCAAATTTCAGGTTGATTGGGCAAAAAATGTGGCCTCTAGAGTGCACACAAGGTTTTTCTAAGATTTGACCCCGTGACCTAGTTTTTGACCCCAGATGACCCAATTTCGAACTTGTCCGAGATTTCATCAAGACAATCATTCTGAGCAAATTTCAGGTTGATTGGGCAAAAAATGTGGCCTCTAGAGTGCACACAAGGCAAAGTTTGACGGACGCCGGACGCCGGACGCCGGACACCGGACGCCGGACGACGGACGCCGGACACAGCGGTATCACAATAGCTCACCATGAGCACATTCGTGCTCAGGTGAGCTAATAAATGTTACATGTGTTTTCCTAGAATATGGTCGTAAAAGGGTGACCTCTTTATCGTTTACAATTCAAAAGTACAGTAGATTTAATGGAAAAATGAAGCAGTTACGTTCTTATGTTATTCACTTTTTGTCATACATGTAGGGACAATACATGTATTGTCCTTTTAACAGTTACATATGAAAAGGTGTGAAAACAATTATAAAGAGAAGACAGGTGTGATAAACATTTTGTCTAACCATCGCTTGTGTATTTATCGCGGTTAAACGGACATGTACGGAATATAACGAAGCGAATATTTCCGGAAAACAACGGAAATACCCGAGCTTTACATCAAACACACGCAAATTTATAAACTCGCGAATAAATCCCAGACAACGAAATCGCGAAATGTTGAGCTCGCGAAAAAAAAGACTTTTACAGTAGGTACATAGCTGCAGATAAGTGGAGGTAAAGACTTTCTAACTATTTTGTTCTGGACAATTCCAATGTTTTGGGTACTCATGTGAATTGTCTCGTAGGGATGATTCCAATAAGTACCCACAATGTAGAGTTTAAAGAACAATAAGTGTAATATATAGCATTTTGAAAAGCCAATACCCCTTCTTATCCATGGTGGATAATCATGTGACTCCAAATTTCAGTAAATCATCAGTATTTTTGTCAATACTTGACCATTGTGGATTCGGTTCAAAGCAGAGTAGGTGGAGAAATGCCAAGAATAAGCTGGGCTTCATGTGTGTTTGAAAAATTGACTGATAAAAAAGTTATTGAAGATCAACCAAAATTTTGGTTGATCTTCGATAACTTTTTCATCAACTGATTTTTCAAAAATCCACCACACCCATCTAATGTTTGGCGCCTGTCCACCTTCTCTGCTTCAAATCGGATTCAAATTGGTCTCATATTAACAAAATTATTGAAGATTTTCTGAAATTGTTGTATCACATGATTATCCACCCTGTTATTTGTAGCTCTATAGGTAGTATTGTGCATAACATTAACAAGTGAAGTCTGATTATACTAAATAATAATTCATCAAAGCGTTTGTAGACAAAATAGTTATGCTAAATAATGATAAAAATCTTCTTATAAAAACTTATTTTCCAAAGTAATGACAACTGAAACATCACATTGACAAATATCATGGAAAAAAACAAATAGGAAAATAATAGTTAAAGTCAGTTTAAAGAGCTCATGTGAATTAAGGAACAGAGATCAAAATTATATTGCAGCTGATAAAAATAGTGAAATGGAAACACAAACACCTCTTAAACTTTTGACTACCATGAGAAATGGTCCCTTATATACTGGAGGCAAATTTTCAGGGGTAATAGTATACCCTTACACCGTTTTAGCAGACATCAAATGTGATGTCTCATGCACTGAAAAGTAGGCAAACATTGTAATCATTGCACATGTAAAGTATATGCCAATCAAATAACCTTGCAATATACAAGCGTTCTCATGAGTAGTATAGCTGTGGTGATGGAAAAATATGCCTTGTATGGTATACAGAGACCACATAATGCAACAGAAATTTCCATTGCTATTATTGGTAGTCAAAGGTTAATGTCAATATTTAACCCATTACCACACAGTGACTCCTTTTCACTCCCCTAAGGTAATGGATTTGGAAAACATCGTGGAAAATGAAGAAATTTGCTTGAGACAAGCGATTTCTTCTTTTCCCACAATGTTTGCTACGTAAAAAGACCAAAAAATGTAAAATTCAATCACCTGAAATTGTCGTCTGCATCATCTTTGAGTTTGGACTAGTGACTAAAATTTTGCCGTTTGGTAATGGGTTAAGCTTTGATCTGGAAAATGGGCCTACACTGAGTATGGTATTTGAGACCAACATGGATCTAGATTGGTCTGTACAAATGCAACATCTTATCAAGATCCATGTTTTTCTCTAATAGCTTCTTCAACAATTGTAGGAGCTCTCAGACATTGGCATGGAACTTAATTAAACTGATCAATATTGGTTTAAAGAGGTAATAACAGTCCGTTTTCAAGATCCTGGCACAAAGTCATAAGTCTTTTAAACCATTACCAGATGACAAAATTTTAGGCTTATCCAAATTTAAAGATGTTGAGACGACAATTTCAAGTGAATGAAATGTTTATTTTTTTTGGTTTCTCTATGTAGAAAATATTGTGGGAAATGAATAAATTGCTTGTCACAAGCAATTTCTTCATTTTCCTCAATGTTTTCCAAAGCCTTTATTGTTTAGGGTGTCAAAAGGCATCACTGTTTGGGAATGGGATAACAAAGAGACAGATAGACAGATGTACGGTCTGCACAATCATGACCACAACAGTAACACAGAATACAGACACAATAATCAAAACGCTGTCGTAAGCTTATTAAAAATTTTGTTGTTGGTGTCAATATGCAAATAAACTTTGTACTTTGCTATACAAACAATGATACTTCATGTTCTTCAAAAAAAATTGCTCTTGGCATTGATTAACCCATTTCCAAACAACAGACATTCATACCGTTCCGATTTGAAAGCTGTAGTAGGACAACAAAAAGAATATTTACCCTTTCCCAAACAAGACCTAGTTTTGACATCCTTAAAAAACAGGCTAAGGAAAACATTGAGGCAAAAGAAGAAAATGCTGATAATCAGTCTTTTCTCCTTTTGTCTCAATATTTTCTATGCCATGTCACACAAAATCCTTTCTCTATCAGCATCAATTTTGTTGTCTGCAACAGCTTTCAAATTTGGACCACCTTAAATTGTGCCATTTGGGAAAGGATTAAGAAAGATTATATCAAAAGCTTCCTAGAAAAGTGACATCAATATCAGTGCTTGTTTGGGAGAGGGACATAGAGACAAGTGTATGTATGATAAGTCATGCAAACTATTAAAATTTATATCTGTATATTAAAAATTTACAAAATATAAATCTATTTTCAACTGACCGTAAGGGTTCCAGTAAAAAGTAAGGCAAGAGAGGACTATTTTGATAATATTTCTTACAACAACTTAGATTTAAATGTAGTACCAGTAAAAGTAAAAAAAAAGATGTGTTTGTAAAACATAAATTCCCCAGAATGACAAGTGTTTTTAGACAGACAGATTGACAGACAGACAGATGGACAGACAGGCAGACATAGGTAAAAGAACATGCCCACCATCTTTCGATGCAGGGACATAAAACTATTTCAGGATTCCTAATCTGGAGCATTTGAAACTGAGAGTCTTACTGGCATACTTTAATTGATCTATATAAGACATAATATCAAAATTAGCAACAAAATAGGATTTTTTTTCAGTTTTGATCACAGATCTGATCTTACATGCATGCCAGAAAACCTACAGTATAAGCAAATATAAGGAGATAACTATTTAGTGCAAAACTTTGTGTATTCTAAGCAAACAATTTGTGTAAAATTACAATGGAATATAATGCTCTTTAGTCGGCATATCTTAAAAAGGAATGTTAATGAAATCACAGATAAAACAAAGACTGGATGGAATGTAATGCATATCAGAACACACAACAAATGAAAAGAAGAATCTGAAACCCCACTGTTAACCACAAGTGGGGCCAATTGTGAAAAAGAATTTCTCTTTTCAAAGTTTGCTCTCATAATGGCCCATAACTTATCTCAAATGGTCCCTGAAAAGTTAAATTGGTCATTTCCATCATGAAATATTTAACACATTTACAGAAAACAAAAATTTGGGCTGTTCCAAATCAAAAGGTCTTGCAGACAACAATTTAAAGTTGACATAATTTTAAAATTCTTTCCATTTTGGGTTAGAAAACATAGCGGAAAATGAAGAAATTGCTTATCCAAGCAATTTCTTCATTTTCCTCAATGTTTTCAAAAGCAATTATTGTGTACAGCGTCAAAAAGCGCCAATATGTGGGAATGGGTTAACATCATTCCTTCATGAACATGACCTGACTGTACTGCTTTTGAATTGATTTATGTTTAGTCGAAGTCTGCCAAATCTTTACCCATTACCAGAAGACAAAATTTTAGACTTGTACAAGTGAATGGAGTTTATATTTTTTCTTTTCTCTTAAAAGTCTGTCTGGGTATAAAACACTATAGGAAATGAAGAAATTGCTTGTCACAACCAATTACTTCATTTTCCACTATGTTTTCAAAACCCTTTATCTTGTGGGGCGTCAAAGGCCTCGTTGTATGGTAATGGGTTTTAAAATACAGAAAGTATTGAACTAACAAAAGTTTGACGTCACAGCTGTATTGTTATTTGACACCGTTTTTAAATTGTAGATCACTGCTATACTGTTATTGGACTGACAGAGTTTGAGTTTCCGGATTTTCGACTAGGTGACACTGATTCACTCTTCATGGTGCTCACATGGCCTTGGATGGACTCCCATACATTGCTTAACTGGAAGAAAAGAAAGAAATTGTCAATGACATAGAATCATTTTACAAAGATATATGTTGTAACTTGGTGTATAATGTGAAGGAAGGAACACTAGGGCAGTTACATTAACTTCATGAACATAGAATGGCTTTACCCTTTTCCAAGGAAGACTGGATTTGATGTGTCTCTTCTAGAAAAGGACTTATGAAAATATTGATACAATACAAGAAATCGGTAATACCCAGCGTTTTCTCGTTTTTCCTGCTCTATTATACAAGAGTCTAATCTTTATCAACATCCATTTGTGGCCTACAGCAGCTTTTAAGTTGGTATAGAGTCTAGTCATTTTTTGTCATTTGGATCAAACATGCATGTATGAGAAGAACATACTACAAAATGTATAATGTATTGAAAAAGACATGGAAATTAAAAGACAAACAATAATAGAACAACCCTACCCTATATTCTGAAAGATTCACTTTTTACCATTCACATCCATGAGATCAAGTGCAAATAACATAACAAGGCCTGGTTTAGCAAAGTAGTTTGCAAATCTTATTTCCAAGTATTGGTACTTACAGCTGAGTGTGATTTTGATTGCACTGTTGCCATGGAATCCAGTATATCATATAGAATGTCTAGATTTGCATGTACAAGCTGAGTTTCCATTTGTAGACAATATAAACTGTAGTAATTTCTATTTTCCATATTAGCTATTTCACCTTCCTGCTCTAAAATCTTTTGTTCTAACTGTTCTACCGCACCAACCTAAAATGACAAATTTGATAATAATATCATCATAACTACAGGGCCTTCTCTGGCCCAAATTTTCTTTTCGCCAAATTTCGCTTTCGCCAAATTGAAAAAAATGGAGCCAAATTTGGCTTTCATGAGCTTTCATGAGCCAAATTTGAGCCGTTTTGACTCAAGCTCATCTTTATTTGACAGGACTAATGCATAAAGAGAGATAAGCTTTAATAACACATGTTACTACTTTTATTAAAACAATAAACAGTCATAATAATATTGATAGCATATTTAGTTTGCATATTCAATTTGCTGTAGCTATGGCCTTTTCACTCTTGCTTTGGGCTGTCTATCTGGCATTCTGCATGTCTGTGCCCTGATTCTGCAGGAAAGTGGTGAGAAGATGGTCTGAAAAATAAAAGCAATTAAGTTATGTTTCTATTCTAAAGCAGATCTGTGTACAATAAGATGTGAAAATGATACACATTTTCTGTATAAGATTTTTTATTTGAATTACACACCTTTAATTTTCGAATGTTTGGTTTACATCTTCTTACTTTAGTACTGAAAAACCAGTTGTGGTTACATTATTTCTCTTTTAAAAGAATATTTTACAAATCATTGATTTTGGGTCATATGATAGCAAATCTTTGACAAATTCCAAGATTCTTTTAATATCTAGATTTGGTTGAAGTTTTTTGACATTAGGCTAGGAGACCAAGAAAAGTCTGTTTCTAGTTCACATTTGGATTAAAGACGACAGACTAGCCAGCATCGCAACTTGAATAAATTGGCCTCGCCATGCTAATTATTCTTCATTGCGAATGTCCGTTTGAAAATACAAACTCGTTCTTTAATTTGGCCTAATAGCAGTCGACGTTTAGTTGGCGAGTAATCATGACCAATTAAAGTTGTTTTAGAATTTTATCGATCTCAATTAGTTGCTGCTGTATATTAACAAACACGATAATAGCCTTACCTAACCGCCGATTCCTGGCTAAGTGTCACAAAATAGCTGTAATTTGCGATGAAAGTACACTAATCCCTTTGTTTATTACAAACTGTCAAAATTCACGCGACCTTCACCTCAATTGATTGGTTACCCGCTTCTCAATAAAGTACATGTATTACCGTTATCAGAAATCTTGGGGCGTCCGTGGCCGAGTGGTTAGAGTCGCTGACTCAGGATCACCTGCCCCTCACCTCTGTTGGTTCGAATCCCGCCAGGGACGTATGAACTTTCATGTGAGGAAGCTATCCAGCTGGCTTGCGGAACGTCGGTGGTTCTACCCAGGTGCTCACTTGGGGTCTTCCTCCACCATTCAAAGCTGGAAACAGGTCAAAAGAAGGGAGTTCCTTCCTGGGCACGCCCAGTCTACTACTCGGTCATATGGGCAACCGGCAACCGAGGATAAATAACCTAAAAACAATTTATCAGAAATCGGGACCAGTCTACTCGCTTAGCACAGGTAAAAATCGATAATCGCCATATAGAGAAATTTCCGACTTTCTTATCGCCAGATTCTGGAGTTTTCGCCAAATTGTATTTTTTATCGCCATTTTCATTTTATTTTCGCATTTGGCGACAATGGCGATCGCCAGCGAAGGCCCTGATAACTAGAACTGTCGCAAAGCGGACAAATACCCCCCACTAGCGCGTTGTCACTGAAAAAGTGCTAAAGTTCAAAGTGGCATAACTCTGAAACTACTGCCTGGATCAAGATGAAAATTGCAGGTGCACAACTTCATATGATAGGAAACAACCTGCTAAAATTTCAACAAAATCGGTCCAAAACTGTGGGAGGAGAAGAGGACACAAAATTATGTCCACGGACGGACGGACGGACAGACGGACGGACAACCTGAATCCAGTATACCCCCCCATAACTTTGTTGTGGGGGGTATAAATATTCAAGATTTAAATGAAATGGGAATTGAAAAAAATCTATATGACATTTGAGAACAACATGGATCCTGATCAGCCTGTGCATATGCACAGTCTGATCATGATTCAAGTTGTACTCTATCAGCTACTTCACCTTCCTGTTCTAAAATCTTTTGTTATAACTGTTCTACTGCACCAACCTAAAAAGAACACTTGATAGTGAAATTTACGACTTCAAAATATTCAACAAACAAAGCATGGACAGGGAAAATAAACTCTCCATACAGAGTTTATCAATCTTATTGACTGATTTAATCTCTGCTTTTAAACTATTAGAATAAATATGATGTCATCAATGCATTTTATTCAACATTGCAAAGTCTACACGAACATCGATCCTACACTAAGTCTTGTTCACACATTACCATTACCATTAAACATTAAATGTTACATAACTTTGAAAGCCAACAGAATCTTTCATCTTATTTGTCATTTGTTATGGCATTTACCACCAACTATTGGTTGGTAAAGTCAAGCAGAAGTGAAGAGAATAGATGGGAATTCAACCTATCATAACAATGGTAACAGCAGAATTTTTATTATGCCCATATATTTCGTATTATGAGTAACCTATCGCACTAGTGGCAATTCTAAAGAATTTTGCCCGTAAGGAAATGAAGCAAGCATCACCTACCTCTGATGTTTGTACTGTTGCTGACATTTTTTTCTTTTTATATTGGCCCATTTTATGAACAGCTCTTTGATGGTCTTGTAGCACGCCTTTCTCATGCCGTTCACATAAATCCTGTAAAATTTCAAATGTTAATCTAAATGCAACCAAATTGAAATATTTTTTAGAAAGTCAGCTTTTTGTGAGAGTTATCAACAAGTGCTGGTTAAAGAATCTGAAACAAAAACAAGGTATATGAAAGCATATTTTTTAACATAGTGTGTTTTTAAAACATTTACTTTTGTCTTCAGACCAAAGATGATGATCACAGTTGGATTTTCACATCCTCCGCCTGTAACTAGAGATTGAGTCCTGGCATAGTGGCTGAGGCAGTAGATTGTTTAAAATTGTGGACAACAATAATATTGGGTTGAATCCTTTAAGATAGAACTGTTAGTTATGTACTTTTATCCTGCTTCTGCATTACATTTCAGAGTTTCATTCCAGTAAGCTGATGAATATGTGAAATACATTTAAACGATTGAGAATTTTGAATAGCAATATAATAGTTGATATGACCAAAATACAATATAGTTCTCTATGTAAACAGCCGACTTGAAGCTCGATGATCGTGGAGTAAAGTGTGAAAGTCGCGCGAATATGAACCCAGTTCGTAAATTTGAGACTATAAACCACCTTTACCTTTATGAAACCATGACATTATACATCTTCTATACATGTAAGCTTTTCAAAACAATTATGAAAACAAAATCCACCTACCTTATAAGCCGTTATAAGATCTAACAAAAAGGACACTTGTTCTACCACAGATTCTTCTTCTTCACTTGCCTAAAAAATCAATTGATATGCTCATCGACTTTCTGTCAATCCTCACATTTCCTTTATTTGTATCAAATTACTCGTACACAGTAAATTTTCTTTGTTTGAGATAAAATGTTAAGCTTTCTAGATTGCAATATATAGGGCTTCTTCCAGACCAAATAGGACAAGATAATAGATTTTGCATTCAGTATCACTATGATATTCTACGGAATTCATATACCAAGTTCAATCAAATTTGGAAAAAAAGTTTTGGAGAAAATGCATGTGACGGACAAAGTAGCAGCTATATAATTGCTCTTTGGGGAGAATGATTACAAATACATAATTATATGACCATTGGAATTGAATAATTTTCTTAACACAGTACATGTATAAGAGCAGAACTTACCTCTAATGAGGCTTTATCACCTAAAGCTGTATATTCTACTGATAAATGTTTAAACCCTCGTTTGAGGTTGAATGTTTACATGCACCAAAAACAACAAATTTGGAAAACATTGTAGAAAATGAAGAAATTGCTTGTAAAAAGCAATTTCTTCACTTTTCCACAATGTTTTCCATCTAGAAAGACAAAAAATGTCAATTTCATTCAATGGTATTTGCTGTCTGCATTATTTCTAAAATATTTGCTGTTTTGTACTTGGATAAGAGCAGAACTTACCTCTAATGAGGCTTTATCACCTAAAGCTGCATACTCTACAGATAAATGTTTAAACCCTCTTTTGAGGCTGAATCAGGCTTTAACATGCACCAAAAACAATTAATTTGGAAAACATTGTAGAAAATGAAGAAATAGCTTGTGAAAAGCAATTTCTTCATTTTCCACAATGTTTTCCACCAAGAAAGACAAAAAAATGTCAATTTCATTCAATGGTAAATGCTGTCTGCATTATTTCTAAAATATTTGCTGTTTGGTATGCCTCACGAGAAATGACCTAGCAGAGCAGCCCATGCTAATCGAATGGAAAGCTCTGCCAGGTCAATTCTCATCTGCTATACTTGGAGAAGAGTAAAACTTACCTCTAATGAGGCTTTATCACCTAAAGCTGCATATTCGACAGATAAATGTTTAAACCCTCGTTTGAGGTTGGACCAGGTTTCATTGCTACCTGTAGCCCATGATGAGACAGTGGCACTATCATTCCCCATTAAACTGTAAAATACACAATCTTATCTCAGTCTTCATTATTATACAAAGATTTAACCCTTTCCCAAACAAGACCCGGTTTTGACGTCCCTATTAGAAAAGGCTTGGGAAAACATTGAGACAGAAGAAGAAACTGCTGATGACCAGCAGTTTCTCCTTTTGTCTCAATATTTTCTGTGCTATATTGTACACCAATCCTTTCTTTATTGACTTCTAAATTGTTGTCTGCATCACCTTTCAAATTGGAACTGTCCAAAATTATGTCGTTTGGGAAAGGGTTAATCTACATGTGTGTAAAAAATATTTCCTCAAGTGTATCTCATATATAACAAAGAAACTACAAACTATAGCATACGCAAATATTTGTAAATGTAAAATGCAGATTGAAATCACAAATGGATTTAGTGTCAAATAGCAGCTTAAACAAAAACAAGATCAAATTTGAAGACTAATATAATTTGGAATCTTTCTCAATCACAAAAAATTCACTCTGTCTGATTAAAGTACATCAATTTTCTAGTCCATAACATCTGAAGTTTGACCAGTCAATAATTTTGACATCTTATAGAAAGATTGATGTATAATAAATTTACCTAAGTTCCCTGCCAAAGTTCAGCATATCACTGGCATAACTAGTTGAGCGAAGCACCATTCTTTCTGTTATTTCTTTAATTTTACACATACTTTTATACAACATATTAATATGGTCTTTACTATTAGCTATCTGTGTTTGTGTATCCATAGGCACCAAGTCCTGAAAAAAACCCCGAAGATCTACTTGTTAATTATTTCCAAAATAAGACCTGGGTTTGATATCCCTAATAATGAAGGTATGGGAAAACAATGAGGCAAAAGAGGAAAATGCTTGTAACAAGCATTTTCTCCTTTTGCCTCAATATTTTCTGAGCTATATTGTACACAAATCATATCTTTATAAACATCCATTTTGACATCTGTAGCAACTTTCAACTTAGAAAAGTCTAAGATTTTATCTTTTTGAAAAGGGTTAAACAAAAATGCCCTTATTACATCTTTTTCTGTTTATTTCTTTTCCATCAGTGCCTTTGTAGAGACATTTCCTGATTACCATAATGTATATGAATCAAGTCAAGGAAAACTTTGCTACTAGTAACATACATTTTTAAAGATCAAATCCATATCATTTGACACTTTGAGAATGAAATGTATTTATCATACCTTGGCTTTATTTGCTAGATTACTAGTCATAAATTCATCAGGAATACCTCGGAATGTTTCTTTAATTTTATGCTGCACATCCTGCGAAATAAAAACATTAATGAATTTCATGTTAACCATGCAACTTATGGTAAGTATATTGGTTTCTAACATGGTACAGACATTTCACAAATTTCCTTGTCATTTCAAATAGAAGAAATATTATAAACTTTGAAAATTAGGGTAAAAATAGCAAATCAAGCTCTATCTTTGGCAACATTATAAGGCATCACAACAAGGAATTTCAAAAAAATTAAACAATGTGTGGAACAATCGTCCTGTTGAGTAAAAGAACTAAATATTTAATCCCTCAATCTACGGTTATAGATAATAAATCAAATTATAACATGTTTCCATGAAATCCACATATAGCAAAAGAGGAACTGCATCGGGTATTATTGAACAACAAAGACTATGTAATTATCCTTTGTGTATGTACAAGTGTAACACAGCTTAACTCCGCCCCTTAGTGATGCATGAGAAGGCAAAGAAGCAACACCACCAGTGCGATAGACTGGGTTCCAGACTGATCATTTTTCCCTCCTTTACTTTCTCCGGTCCAAAGATCCGTCTGGGGCCAAACGAATTTACTTCGCACTGCCATCTATGATTTTCGCCAATTTTTGGGGATGAAATCACGAACGATAACTCGTTCAGAAATTTATTTAGTGCTATATTTAGTAACAGAAATCCCCAAGGACTAGACTGGTCCCCGTATTTCTTCATGGAAATCAGGTACCCGTCTTTTTGAAGATTAGGCTAACAAATATTGCACAATTCAACAATTATTGGATTTCATATCTTTTGGTAAAGTGTTATTGCTAAGGGTTAAACGGTTGGCCACAAATCCTATATGGTGTCCGTCGCTTAACCCTTTTAAAAACGGCAAAAATTTTGACCGTTTTATTTTAAATACTGCTGACAGGAATGTTGAACAGAAAAGCATTTGTGAACCAAGCAGGTTAGAAAAAACTGAGGCAAAAGGAGAAAATGATGTTTATCAACAATTTCTTCTTTCGCTTCAACGTTTCCACAAGCCCTTTCAATTAAACACGTTGAAACCAGGTCTTGTTTGAGAAAAGGTTTGCCCTTCCCCGAAAAAGACCGTAATTGGAAACGCTTGATCTAAAAGATGGAGAAAAAAGAAGAAAATTCTTATTACAATCAGTTTTCTCCTTTCGTCTCAATATTTTTTTACTGTGAACAAATGCCATCTTTATCAACAACAATTTTGTGGTTTACAGCGTTTTCAAATTTGATCAGTCGAGCTTTGTTCCTGTTAGAAAGGGTTGACTAATAACCAGAAAATAAAATTTCAATCTTGTCTCAATTCAAAGATATTGCTGACGACAATTTCAAGTAAATGATACGTACCAATTTTTTTCTTTATGTAGAAAATATTGCGAGAAATGAAGAAACTATTTGCCACAAGCAATTTCTTCATTGTTCACAATGTTTTTAAAAAGCTTTATCATGTGGGGTATCAAAAGCGTCAATGTGTGGGAATGGGTTAATGTGTGACACACTTACAGTAGACAATAACACATAACACCTCTTCTTATCAGTCTGTTCATCTTATACACCAATTAACCCTTTAACAAACGGCTGAAATTTAGACTTTCCCATTTTAGAAGATGCTTGCAGGCGACAAAATTTGAGATGATAAAGGTAGTATTTGTTTAAAATAATGCAAGAAAATACTCAGACAAAAGGAGAAAATGGTGAGTATCAAAATATCTTCCTAGCCTTTTCTATTGGGAAGGTCATGTTCGGAAAACGATTAAATAGTTTAAATGACGCATGGATGCGTTAGTTTTTACAAAAAAAAAAAAAACCCCCAAAAAAAAAACAAAAAACAAACAAAAAAAAAACCAAATTAAACAAAACAAAAAAAAAACATTTTTTTTTTTTTCGAAAGTAAGAAATAGAACATAGCATTATTAACAACATTAATTTCTCCTTCAGTCGTAAATTTGAAGGAATTTGATAGTTAAACGAACTAGTGTTCGAACTAAAAACTGTTTTGTAATTGTTACAGAATAAATATATGCAGTTTGGGAATGGCTAATCTATCAGCATTGGATTTGCCATGGCTCACATAAAGACCTCTGTCTGCACGTTTTGAACATTTTAATTAAACATTTTTTTTCAACATTTTCCCCAGAATGCATTATCAAAAATCTATTCATCCGTGCAAAACCAAATTTAACCTGACACTGAATATGTGATTTTTACAAGCAAAATGAAAGAGCACCTTAGAAAAAATATGGGAAAATAATGAGAAAATGCTAGAATTTGCAGAAAGTTAATTAACTATCAACATTTCAATTATAATTCAATCCATTATAGCAGATGCTGCCTCTATCCCGTTAACGAGCCTCGTTTTAAAACGATAGGCTTTACATAGATTATACGGCTAAAAATAGATCATTCGGTTTATCGGCTTATCATTGGAAAATACCATGCTTGTTCCCAGGCGTCAATATCAACACGATCAAAAACGGATGCCGCAATATGTAACGGGTATTGATTTTTTTATGCGCTATCTTACAGACCAAATTGTATATTGACGACTGGACCCAGGCTACCAGTGCGAAAGAATGACCATGGAATTTTCTTGGATAAACAAAATATCCAATCGCATGAAAAATTATTTTGATGTAATCATTGTTCGTCTAAACTTGTTTATCCAGAAAGTAACAATGAATATAACTTAAAGGCAATAAATTCTCAAAGACAACCGACAAACGGACGAGCAAGATGCAACTTTGTGGTTCAGTTGTCGATCACGGTAGCAACAAAACTCCACAAAAATGCCAAACATCACGCGACATCAAGGTAACATCAGATGATGTCATCGGTGACGTCACTTAACCCTCAATGCGATTTCCTATGCCAAAAACTGGATTATGACAGAATATCCACAAGATGACATACATGTATTTACAAAATGTAAAATGTGTGTTTTTTTATTGAAAGTGTTATAATGGAGATAATAACAAGTTTAGAGGTCTTTATTGCACAAACAAGAGCTGTCCGAAGACAGCGCGCTCGACTTTCTAAGTTGCTTAGTATAAAGGGGGCATAACTCCAAATAGAGTGGTTCCAGGGTCATGGGCCCTGATAGTAAGGTAGAGGGTGTGATGGTGACTAAGTATACCAAGTTTGGGTTGAATCCCTTTGATAGTAAGGAAGTTATTGATGTTTGAAAAAACTTTAACCTTGGTTGCAACGCCGACGCCAACGCCAACACCAACGCCAATGCCAACGCCGACGCCCGGGTGACAGTATAAGCTCTCAGTGATTGGGAAAGACATTTCTTCAATGGGACAATGTCGCTTCGACTTACAAAATCAATGTGACATTATGAAAATTGATGTGGCAATTATAGGGTAAAATTGCTCCATTCTCATATACAGCAAAATTCAATGGGACAAGGGCCCACTCATTAGCTAAAACAATGTGACATTTGGAATTTCAATGTGACTATGGCGCATGGCGCAGGCCTTTCCCAGTCACTGAGCTCTCATTTTCTTCGAAAAGTCGAGCTAATAAAAACCCATGGGCTCTGAACTACATGTTAAGGCAAATACCTCGGCGCTGTTGGCCTTGGTTTTTACCTACACATGTAGTCTGTCGCACATCGGTTTGTATTTGAGCAATAAATACCTCTTAATTTGTTATTATTTCATAATTGTTAACACATCAAATGACAAAAATTTCAAATGAGGAAACATTTTAAATGTTTTGATCTTTCTAGGTAGAAAAAACATTGTTGAAAATGAAGAAATTGCTTGTCACAAGCAATTTCTTCTACTTCAACAATGTTTTCTAAAGCCTTCATCTTGTGGGGCATCAAAAAGCATCAATATATGGCAATGGATTAATGAAGTAAGATTGACACTACCCTTTTAGATCTCAGGTATAAATGATACTTACTGAACCTGAGAATGAAAGAAAGAATTGCACAAGTTTGTCATCATGCATTAATGGATGTCTGGCTATCAAATTGAGGTATCTCCTCAAACCCTTCCGACGCTGCTCGATGAATTCTCTGTTGGCTGTAAAAATAATAAATAAAATTTCAGAAAAACAAGCATTCTGAAGTATTGCAAAACAATACCAAGTCCCCTACCGGCTTTATATATGTGTTAAGAAAAAGAAGTCCAAAAAATTTCAAAGTCCAGCATCCGTATCTTCCTCAAAAATCACTGGACCAGAACGAAACTCAACCTTGTTCTGTAACTTATCAATGCGGGTCTACATACCAAAAATCTGCTCAATAGCTGCAAGCGTTAAAAAAAAAGTCTGGAAAACTAATTTCTCAGAAATTTTCTAAGTCCAGCATCCATATTTTCCCAAAAAATCACTGGACCGGAACGAAACTAATACTCGTTCTGTAACTCATCAATATGTGTTCATATACCAAAAATCAGCTCAATACCTGCAAGCCTTAAGAAAAAAAGTCTGGAAAACTAATTTCCCAGTAATTTTCTAAGTCCAGCATCCATATCTTCCTCAAAAATCACTGGAGCGGATCGAAACTCAAACTTGTTCTGTAACTTATCAATGCGGGTCTACATACCAAAAATCAGCTCACTAGCTGCAAGCATTAAGAAAAAAAGTCTGGAAAACTGTGATTTCCCAGAAATTTTCTAAGTCCAGCATCCATATCTTCCCCAAAAATCACTGGACCGGAACGAAACTCAAACTTGTTCTGTAACTCATCAATGCGGGTCTACATACCAAAAATCAGCTCAATAGCTGCCAGCATTAAGAAAAAAAGTCTGGAAAACTGTGATTTCCCAGAAATTTTCTAAGTCCAGTATCCATATCTTTCCCAAAAATCACTGGACCGGAACGAAACTCAAACTTGTTCTGTAACTCATCAATGCAGGTCTACATACCAAAAATCAGCTCAATAGCTGCCAGTATTAAGAAAAAAAGTCCGGAAAACTGTAATTTCCCAGTAATTTTCTAAGTCCAGCATCCATATCTTCCTCAAAAATCACTGGACCGGAACGAAACTCAAACTTGTTCTGTAACTCATCAATGCGGGTCTACATACCAAAAATCAGCTCAATAGCTACCCCCGTTTAGAAAAAAAGTCCGGAAAACTAATTCACCGGACTGACGGACGGACAGACAGACAGACAGACAGACAGACAGACAGACAGACAGACTGACTGACGGACAGAGTGCAAACCTAAAGTCCCCTTCGGCTTCGCCGGTAGGGGACTAATTACCATATCATACTTAACCCTTTCCCAAACAGCACAAGTTTATGGTGGTCTAATTCAAAGGCTGCTGCAAGCCACAAAATAGATGTTCAAAAAGATACAAGTTGTATATAATATAGCATAGAAAATATTGAGACAAAAGGAGAAAATGCTGGTCACCAGCATTTTCTTCTTTTGTCTCAATGTTTTCCCAAGCCTATTGTATTAGGGACATCAAAACACCATCTTGTTTGGGAAAGGGTTAAACATTACTTACTGAACCTGAGAATGAAAGAAAAAATTGCACAAGTTTGTCATCATGCATTAACGGATGTCTCGCTATTAAGTTGAGGTATCTCCTCAAACCCTTCCGATGCTGTTCTATAAACTCTCTGTTGGCTGTAAAAATAATGACTAAAGTTTCAGAAAAATGACCAAAATAATGTCTCAAAAGATTTCAAGACTAGAAATACAGAGTTTTGAAATTTTTTGAAAGAAATTACACTTATTGATCACTTTAATCTATTTTTTAGTCAAACATTAATGAATCAATTAGCTTCAAATAATAGTAGGTGGTGAATGCATGTACAACAAATCCATACTTAATGGTTATTATCAAGAGATAAGTTGACAAAAATTGACCTCCTTAACTTATATCTTATCAGATTGTTATTTACTATTAAAGTGCAGTTGAAGATGCACATCCTAACCGGATTACAAGATATTGGACAAGACAAACTTCACAACTGCTCCGAACAACATTCTGAAGGTTACTCAAATATAAAGGTTTGTATGTTATTGAATAACATGGAAAGTTCTTAGGGAAAGGAGGAAAGGAATGCTGCACGAGGGTTTGTATCAGAAAGGACAGACTGAAGGGGCAATATGTCTGGTGCACTACATGTCAATTTGATCTAAGCATGGTACGGAAACTACAGAGAAAGAGCCTCATCCAGCCCAAGTGGCACAAGTTTTGAACCAAAACAGGATTTGTTGTTCACATATTTTCTTTTGGTGCTTAAAGTCGAAAAAAGAAAATGTCATGCTCCTGTATCACCATTTATCTGTCTTAACCCTTTCCCGAACGACAAATTTTAAGGGTGGTTCAATTCAAAAGCTGCTGATGACAGCAAAATGAATGTTGATTATGATTACATTTATGTATGATATAGCATAGAAAACATTGAGACAAAAGGAGAAACTGCTGGTTATCAGTAGTTTCTTCTTTTGTATCAATGTTTTTCCAAGCCTTTTCTATTAGGGACGTCAAAACCAGGTCTTGTCTGGGAAAGGATTAATATTGTTGGTTTCAAACTCAGCTGGGTTTCCACAGGATTGTTGTTGGCTTGAGTTAAACTGATATGATCAGCAGTATCTTCTTTTCCTTCAATATTTACCTAAGCCTTTTCTTTCAAAGGCATCAAAAACCTTAGCTTGCTTGGGAAAGGGTTCAATGTAACACTTACCTCCCATCATTTTCTTTGGCGGAAGTCTGGGAATACATCTATATGGGAATCTTAAAACTAACAACTCATGGAATGCAAGAAAGTCATTGTAGCGCCGTAATGTTGTAGACTTGTATCTCTGTAATAGATAAGTATAATTGGTTTGGTTTATTGGGGTTTTACGCCGTATTCAACTGCCAGGGTCATATCGCGACGGCTGGAGCACCTATCCATGGATTCCGGTTGTTTCTCATACCAGTACTACCACAACACCCTAACTGAGCCTCCAGCTGCTCGCCCACTTAGGTTAACAATATCAAACTATTGGTGGGTGACAAAAGTATAATTGGGCATGAAAACAAAACTTATATAGATCTACTATCAATCTAATCCAACTTTGAATTTATTACACAGAAATACTGGAATGCATAAAGACCATCATTGCTAAATGTGTGCATGTTCTCATCGTTAACTAAATAATCACTTCAAATAGTCATTCTACCTTACTCAGCAAAAATCTTAGGTAAATACATTTACAACTGATTGAGACTTTTTTGTTCATACAACACATGAAAACTTTAAGCAAATGTATGGAGTATTTTTGTTCAAAATAAATACTTTTTGTCCATAACATATGTTCAGAAAAGTGAAATCGTGCAAGATGTATAAAATTTCTAAAGACAAATGAATGAAACAGAAATAAAATCAAGATAGGCCTACCTCACTTGACACTTCATATTCTACATGTTTAAGTATCAAGCCTTTCTTTTCTGGGAGTAACTCCACTTTTACAGTATCTAAATCTCCTAATTCTTGGAATGAAAAAGACAACACATTCGGCGATCTTTCTCGTCTCATTTTGATGCTCTCTGATCGCAGATCTGATAAATCTCCAAGGGACGGCTTTGGTAATTCTGAAATATAGAAATGAGCTGGGATCTGGAAAAACGTCCCTTATAGCATTTTTAAAAATTGAGTTTGAAGATCAGCCTGTTGTCAAATGCAGTCCACTATGCATCGATGCTGCTCTCCCTAAGTTACTAAAGGTCATAAAGAAGCTATTAGAGAACAACTTGGAAGCTGATCAGACTGTGCGTATGCACAGGCTGATCTGGATCTATGTTGGGCTCAAAAGCCTTAAGGGACGTTTTTCCAGATCCTGGCTCAAATGCTTTATTTGTTTATCTTATCAGCATTCCCATACACTGACCTCTTTTGACACCCCTCATCAGATTGGCTTGGGAAAACATTGAGAAGAAAGAGGAAAATGCTCTAATCAGCATTTACTCCTTTTTCCTCAATATATATTTTGTATTTTGTACTTAAATCCTATCTTTATTCACATTTTTTTCCGTATGCTGCAGCTTTCAAATTGGAACAGTCCACACCATGGCCATTTAGGTAAAGGTTGTTCAAATAACAATTTAACATCATTGAACAAAAACAGCAAAAGGAAAACTTTGAAATTTTCAACCAATAGTCATGAAAATGTTGAGAAAACCGAAAAAGTGCTCATTACAAATATTCTTCTTTTTAAATGTTTTCCTTTAACCCATTACCACACAATGACTCTTTTTGACTTCCCACAAAATAATGGCCATGGAAAACATTGAGGAAAATGAAGAAATTGCTTGTGACAAGCAATTTCTTCATTTACCACAATGTTTTCCATCCAAAAAGACCTTAATATTAAAAACTTCATTCACTTGAAATTGTCGTCTGCAGGATCATTCAATTTGGACAGCTTTAAAATTTTGCCGTTTGGGAAAGGGTTAAAGTTTTGACTCTTTATAATAGTTTAATGTTGTCAAAGTGAGACCCTTGATAATAATGTAGTACCTTGTCCTGAGAATGTTTCTAACAATTTGTCGTTGATTGTCTTTCCTTGTTGTGCTAAGGCAGTCAGAGCCAGTGCTTTATATAAACCATTCCTACTTAAATATCCTTGCTTTGTGTCTACCTCTTCCCAGATCTGCAAGTAAAAGTTTAGGTTGAGCTACAGGGTTCTCCCCAGAATAATTTGGAGCTGTAGTGGCAGTATCATTGAAGCTTACAATATAGTTTTTATGCAAATAATTGTAAATAAAAAAATAATGGGAAAAGAAGAAATTGCTCATCATGAGCAATTTCTTCTTTTCCCATAATGTTTTTATTACATTTTGAATTATGATAATGCATTATTTATAAGTTTTTGACATGAAATACATCTAAATGTCTCTCTTTTGTGACCATTTTGAAGAAATTAAGCTGTGGGGTAGTTTTGAAGCTGTAGTGGTATTGCACTGATTTACATGAAGCTGTAGTGGGGCCGATACAGCTTATTGGGCTGGGGAGAACACTGAGCTATCTAAAATTTCTTCCTAAAACACCATGATTAATTTGACAGATATGTCAAGACAAGGGGATCTTAAAAATTATCCCCTTTTCAAACTACCAAATAAGATCTGGTTTTGATATCCGTAGTACAAAAATACTTTTGGGAAAAAAGGGGGGAAAAAAGAAGAAATTGCTGATAATCAGCATTGTCTCCCTTTCCCTAAACATTTTCTGTACCAGAACATACACATTTTCTTTTTTGACACAATTCATTTTTCCATCAGTAACTCTTTCCCCTGAATTAATCCAAAAACAAAGTACAGGATTCAATGTTACAGATTATAATTATTACAAATGAAAGGCACATATTTTCCATACTTACAATCTAAAGAAAAACATTGAGAGAGGCAGTCCACAAATCACCCTATGATTAGCTATCTTACAATACCTTATGCATAATTGTACAGATTAACCCTTTCCCAAACAACAACATTTTACAGTGATCCAATTTATGTATATCAAAACAAGGTCTTGTTTGGGAAAGGATACATTGCTTTTCCTAAGTATTGCCAGGTTTTGATATCCACATAACAAAGATTTTAGGGAAGCATCGGGGCAATAAAGAAAACATATTTTCTCCTTTACCCTTTATGTTTGAGCTTTCTATGCTATGTTTTTTTGTAACATCTATTGGTCATTTGCAACTCACTTAAGTTCATTTGTTAAGAAAAGGGAGACATGCACTTCATTACCAGTATTAGATAACAACCATATCTTTATGGATATTAACCCTTTAGTTGACAAGGCAGGATTTCTTTTGTTGTCAACTTTAAGGCGCTGTCACATATGATTATCCCATCCTCATCACGTCCATAATTATACTGCACAGATCCCCTATTTTAGACATAATCTGGCCGTGATGTGGATGTGAAATGGTGTATGTGACCAGGCCATTAGTGACAAATTGAATGAGAAAGCATATAGTAAGAGAAGAAAAAATTCAATTGATCAACTTTGATTGTAGGCTTTCCCTGAATATCGGAATTATTCAATCTTTATCTCTTGGCTACATGCAATATAGACCTATCAATGTTAACCCATTACTGCACAGTGAGGCCTTTTGACTGCTTCACAAGAAAAGGCTTGGGAAACCATTGTGGAAAATGAAGAAATTGCTTGTGACAAGCAATTTCTTCATTACCTACAAAATTTTCTATTTACAAAAGCAACAAAAAATGTAAAATTCAGTGCACTTGAAGTTGTCGTCTGCAATATCTTTGAATTTGGAATGGTCCAAAATATCCCCTGCGAAAAAGTTCATGAAATTATGATGAACGTTCATGAAATGCAAAATTTGTCTTTCATGAATTTCAAGAAGTTCTTGAACTTTTGTTCTTGAACTTCGGAAGTCAGCCAAGTTCATGAAACAGCAAGTTCATGAACCACTGAAGTTCACCAACAAAAGTTCAAGAACTTCTGAAGTTCATGAACTTCTGAAGTTCAAGAACTTCTTGCAAGTTCATTAAAGGCAAATTTTGCGTTTCATGAACTTTCATCATAATTTCATGAACTAAGTTATTTACTACACATGTGGGTGGGGAATTGTAAAACTGAACATTCTAATTTGTTAAATTTAGTCAAAAGAACACTCACCAATGTTACTTTACTTGGTTTAACTGTTCAGTGAGCTTCTTTATCTCCTGATTATTCTTAAATATGAATGTAAATTATGACAATAAACATTTTTTTTGAAAAAAAAGTCAGACAAGCAAATTCCCTCCAATTCTCTGATAAACAGGAAGTGATGTCATGTAATAGACTGGAAACTTGAATAAAATTAGACTGGGAGGTCTGATTTCACCCAGTTAATTCTGTATCTTGTGAACTATATGAAAAACAGATGTACCATTTCACACATGGATATATTATGCTAAGACTTTTCATTTAAGACCATGACCTTTGACCTTGTGACCTTGACTTTGAAGTTTAACCTAATTGTACTTTATGGATAAGTTCATGAACTAGTTCATGAACTAGTTCATGAACATTCGCAGTAGTTCTAGAACTTTTTAAGCTTTTCATGAATTCAATAGAAGAAATTCATTACAAAGCCAATTTATAATTCTGTTTAGGTTCAGAGATTCCTTGTGACAAACACTGGTTAATAGACACTGGATGATCACAAAAGTAGCTAGCAGAAGGTTAGCTAGAAATAGACCTTAGTCAGTCGTTTAGTTTATTTAGATAATTTAGTCAGCAGCTAAACTGTTCTTTGAATTATTCTACAGCTTATTGATTTCTCCATCCATTTTCAAAATCATTGAAATTTAAATATAGATGTATATCTTTTATTCAAACCAGAAGGTCATAGACCCATGAGGCATATAAATTTACAACAGAATATACAATATGGCGAACAGTAAATATAGCCAGTAAACAAGTTAAAATGATTTGAAGCAAAGAATACTCACACCAGTCCATTGCTATCTATCTTGTTCGAAACGAAATAACAAGACAGATAAATGGGTTGATGTGAGTTTACGTATGTGAAAATAGAGAATGTGTTTTATAATGTGTATTATATACTGTATTCGATTGCTACAATAAGTAATATAGAACGATTTCAAAGCTTAAGCAGATGACAGAATTAATCCATCTTAAGAATATAAATTTTCCTTGATATCGTAAAGCTGTTGTAGGAAAGGCAGAAAATGCCAGTAGTCAGCGTTTTCTTCATTTCTTCAACCTCTTCAAAATCCTAACATCAATGAAACATTCCATTTTAAACTGTCAACATGAATTTGGGACATCGTTAGAACCAGGTACATCAAATATATATCGTAAGTTGTATCTTTTCCAAAACGACATCTTTACATTGGGTCGTCCTATTTCAATTCTGAACAGACTACAAAGTTAATCCGTCTCTAAGGATATAAATTTTCTTTGTTTTAGTGAAATATGTTGTTGAAAAGGAAGAAGGCGCCAGTAATAATTTAAGCGTTTTTCTTCAGTTTACTCAACATTTTCAAAATTTTAACAACAATTATACAACCTACTTTAAATTATTAAAACAAAATTTTGGAACAACGTTAGAACAAACTATTACACAAAATTTACTATATACTTTAACCCTTTCCAAATGACCAAATTAAGATTGTTTAATCTCAAATTTTATGCAAACTTGATGCAGACGAAATAATCAATCTGACTCTAAAAATGTAAATTCTTAGATAGAATGAAAAATGCTCTTGAAAAGGGAGAGACGCCATTGATTGGCGTACTCCTTATTTTCCACAGCCTTTTCCAAAATATTAATCAGAAGAAATGAACCAATTGTATACTTTTTATAAGAACATCATTTTGGTGTAACACTAGAACAATTTCATCAAATTTACAATACATTTAAAATCAGCCCTTTCCAAAACGACAATATTTAGGATTGTTTGATTTCAAATTTTATGCAGCTGTTTTGCAGACGACTTAATTAATCAGACTCAAAGACAATAAATGGTACGTGCATGTGTATAGGTAAGAATGAAAGGTCTTTTTGAAAAAGGGAGAACATGTTATAATCATTATTACTATCATTATCAATTTACATACAGCACATCTATAACTTATATTCTTCTATAAACAATCTCATTTCTTAAGATAAACGCTTTATTTACATACTTTCCCAGCATTTTCAATAAATTTTTGTTATCTGTAGTGAGCAGAGCTATAAATTTCTGCATGTTTGGTGCTTTCCAGTAATATTTTGGAATAAATTGCTTTCTTATATCGCAGTAGAGTTGACATTGTAAGACAAAATGATATTCATCTTCTAGAATATTACAAACAGAACATTTGCGTTCATCAAAAGGCGTACTGACAGGTCTATTCCATCTCCCAGTCTCAACAGATAATCTATGTGATGAGACACGGAGCTGGGATAAACTCGTTCTTACTTTAACATTATTTATTACATCAAGATATGTTTGAAACTTAAAACTAGCAATGTTTTTATAAAAAATAGCTCTAGTCGAATTATTTAAGCGACTCGTCCAATTCTGATAAAACTGGTCTTGAATTCTCTGTTTTGCTAAATGGAGGAATATTTTAGCGTTACCAAATGTTTGAAAATGCCAAACATCCGAAAATCCTAAAGAATTAAACAAATCACTACACAATGAACACCAATTTTTACTATTTGGCTTTTCAGTGATGTCTTGTAATAATGTGTTATATGTTACTTTTATTAATTTCTTGTCGTCAGATAAGATAATTTTGGTCCAGAATTTGATAATGTTGTAAAGTCTATATTTTTGAAGTGGTACTCGACCTAACTCTCCATATATGAAATCATTTTGACAACTCTTTTTTACCCCTAAAATTCGTTTGCAGAATTGTAAGTGTACCTTTTCCACTGCCGGTGCGTTATGAAAACCCCAAACTTCGCTTCCATAGTTAAGTATTGGTAAAACTAGCTTATCAAACAGTGATAATTTGTGTCTTATTGTTACATTTGTAAATCTCTGTAAATATTTATTTAGTTTGAAAATAGCCTTTAATGACTGACCTGCCAACGTGCTTTGGGCATTTGAAAAGGAACCCCCAGATGAAAAAGCAATACCTAGATATACAAATTTATCTACAATTTCAACATTCTGTCCGTTATAGCTAAAAGAAATATTGTTAGGAAGTCTACCACCCTTTCTGAATATAACAACTTTGGTTTTTAGAGTATTGACTGACAATTTCCATCTCTCACAATAGTTTTGTAAAAGATTTAAATTAAGCTGTAGTTCATTTGCACTATTTGCAAAAATGACAATGTCATCAGCATATAATATCAAAAACAGTTTGAACATGTACATGTCAATGCCTTTTTGTTTATTTTTGATAAATATCTCTTCAATATCATTGATAAACATGGAAAATAAAAATGGAGACAAACATTCCCCTTGTCTGACACCCAGGGTGCTTTCGAAGCTATCACTTAATTGGTTCAAAAATTTAACACGTGACTTGACATTACTATATATAGATTTGATTATATTAAAAATGTTTCCCCTTAAACCCAATTTAATTAATTTCATCCATAAGTTTTCTCTAGATATAAAATCGAACGCTTTGCTAAAGTCTATAAACGCACAAAACAATTGTTTGCCATTATTTATCATATGATTAATTATACCATGCAATACAAAAATGTTATCTGTTGTGCCCATATTTTTCCTAAACCCACCTTGCGCTTCTATATAAACGCTGTATAACTCAGCCCAGTCGCAAAGCCTGTTGTTAAGAATACGGGTAAACAGTTTGCCTAATGTGCTTAGAAGAGTTATTCCGCGATAATTGTTTACGTCATTTAGGCTCCCTTTTTTATGAAGCGGAATTACAAAACCTTCTGACCAGGATTCGGGAAAATATCCTAATTCAAAAATTTTATTAAAAAGGGCTAAGAGAGATGGGGAAAGGCTATCTTTCCCATGAATGAAAAATTCATTAATGAACAGATCTGGGCCAGCAGACTTATTATTACTTAACTGTTTTATTGCTGTAAATAGTTCATTTTGTGTGAAAGGTACATTCAATTCATTAAACATTACGTTAAATTCATTACTTTCGTATCGCTCGATAAAATCTAATACATCATCATCCGGTGTGAAAAAATCGCTATTTGGATTGTTGACTGCTTTAAAATAATTTTCAAACATATCCATCGAGATATTACCAGTTTTTATTCCACATGATTGTTTTAGCATTTTCCAATATAATTTTGCATTCTTTTCCCTTGCCAAAAGTAGTTTATTTGTTTCGTTTTTGTCATATTCATACTTCGCATTTCTTAAACAACTTTTATATTCCGATCTTGATTTAACCATATTTTGTCTGTTTTGATCTGAATCATTTTTTCTATACATGTTCAATTCTTTGTAAAAATGTTTGCGTTTATCACGACATTCTTGTGTGTACCACTTTTGCGACAATTGTTCAGTATTGTCTGATTTTGTATGACTGCATTTACGTTTAAAAAGAGGAGAGGTTACTTTACTCAGTAAATTTCCAAAATTATTGACATGTAAATCAATATCTTTATCACTATTACAATGTGATAAATCTTCTACGAAAGATTCGAATTGATGCTGCATTTCTGCTGATCGCTCATTCTCAATAATAAGGAACAAAAAAATTTCATTATATGCAAAAAATAAAAGTTTAAAATCTTTAATTTTTATTCTTTTTCTGGATTACACTATACCTCTTGCAACTTCTGGTAAAGTTTTGTGTACATAATTTAAGTAATTTGAAAGTTATGAGCTTTTTAAACTGTATACTAAAACAACATAAATGTCTACGTTACCATTAACATGTTGCCTTTTATAATCCTGCACATTTGATGCACCAAGTTCATTTTTAAGCCAATTAATGTTAAACGTGTCACAGAATGCCCGAAGATTTGCAAAATACTAACTTTTTCCGATTTAGAAAAGAAATTGTCTGTTTTTTGGGCCATTAAAAAGTAGAATCAGATTCTAAAAATGTGATTTTTTCTTCCAAAACTTGTACATAACTTTTTCAACTTTGGTCATTTTCCTCTACTTAAGTATACATGTATGTATTTAGTATGTTCACAAAGTGCAACTTCTCTGTTTAAAAAGAAATATCCATTTGAGACGTTTGATATTCGTTTTAGGAAGATGTGAGTAAATTATGCTCTCACGGGGTAACGTAACGTAGGCATCACACTGAACCAAATATAACCAACACATTGAAAAACTTAGTCTTTAGCGTTTCAAACAAGTTAAATAATGTAATTTCGTTTCGAAAATGACACGCCCGTTACTGAAGGAGACTAATAATCTTTTCTAACCAGGAAGTGTTCACATATTCTGGTCATATGCTTGTGTAATGATATACACGTATTTTGGATTGTTCGTATGTATCGTACGGCTAAACGACGTCATGATAGATGATATACTGTAATTGCAGTTTGAATTATTCATTTGTTATGTGATCTTTTATTCGCTGCACATAAACACTGTCGATTTTAAAGATCAAATATCAATTATATGGTAACGTAGGTACCAGGGGTAAAGAAGGTAAGATGTAGTTCATACGTGGATAATATTTGTGTGATATTCATTTTATATTTACAAATGTTTGTATATAGTTATTTTGAAGGACTTAAAAATTTCTTTGAATGACATTCGTAGCCCGGCCCCTTCCCTTTTTATACAGATATTAATCTCAACTATAACTTCCCTTCAATCAAAGTAATGGAATAACGGCCTTTCTGAATTCCACGTTGCTTGTTCACTCATATTCCTTAAAACTGTTATCTCATTCCTAGGTTGTGTCTTCGAGATACACTTTTACTTCATGTTTGTTTTGTCTTTGAATTGGGACATATTACCCAAACTTTAAGCTAAATGGTGCATGAACATGATCCCTGTTCGATGCCCAGCTCAAAGATTTGTTGCATTTACATATTCCTAGATATTTGACCTTCAAATAGTGTGTTTATTGTTTATCTATTATCATACTTTTTATTTATTATCTTTCAAACATATAAACAAAAATATCTAATGTTTGTTTAGACCAGAAATGGTGATTTTCTTGGATATAACAGTCGTATGTATCCTTTAGAGCCAACGAATTCGTGTTCACATCCATTGAAATAAAATACGGCATCATAAAAATATCTTAGATTATGATTTACTCAAACATGCTGTCTTTTTTTTCTAAGCATACAACTCTTATTTTGCGGTGTAATTAGTAAAATTTCGAAAAAAGTCATTTTTTCATTTTCAAATCTTTTGAAAAGCATTACGGTACGTACGTTACCTCCATGTAACGTAGGCATGACAATTAAACGACCAGCAAAATTATCGAACGACACTGATTCTGGTGAGTAGTTTCCTTTTTTCGTAGGGAAACATTATCCAACTATAGAACTACTGCTCGGAATCTTTAGTTGAATAGCCTATATCTACACTTTAACCTCTATCTGTACACTGGGGTCTACTTAAGTCTTTGAGTAAAATGTAAAGATTCTACATCTATATCATGTAAGATCAAGTATTTTTGTATCATATTAGTATGGATTCAGTTAAATATGACGTCAAATGTATAGTTAATGATCCAAAACAAGGACTTTTTGCAACACAATGTTTTTTCGGTAACGTAAGCACCGGTAACGTAAGCATTTTCGTGACATTGTCTGAGAATATTTTTCATCTATTACATTTTTACTGAAAGTAACAAATATCTGACTGTAGTTGACATGCTTATCTTTCATGTTCAGTATCACATACCTCGATCTTTCAAATAGATAAATCAAAAACCCATGTCACATAGGTATCGCTTTAAAATCAAACCTATTTCCCACTGAAGTAAATAATTACATGAAAATTATATTTTTGGTGCACGAACGTCAAAAACTGATGTATCTTATAAAAAAGTGGTTTGGCTAAATTTTAGTCAAAATATTTTACAATTTTATGTAAAATTCGGAAAAATGATGCACGAAAAAGGACGACGTAACGTAGGCACTCTAAATTTTGAGACAAACGTTAATCGTAAAATTTTGACAATAAAAGACACTGCATAAGAGTTTAAAGTATTTCTACAGGCAAACAAATATTTTAGTTTTTATTTCCGAGGGTAAGGTCAAGTTACACTGGTATCCCCACTGAAAATTAGGGCGTGCAATCATGTACCTATGGCTTGAGACAGGTGAAATAGGCATGAAATTACGACTTTGACACAATATATCTGACATATAGGATTTTTTTAAATGGCATTTTGTGTTTCAATCTTGAAAACGACCACCAAACTATCATTTAAGCCAATCAAAGCCGGGCCAGTGCTGTCTGCTTAGAAAAAATATCACTGAGACATGACTTTTGATGAAATGTTCCTTATTATTGAGAATGAGCGTGATGATAATCGTTCCTGGTATATTTTACTTTTATCTTGATCCCAGACATATCTGTGTTTTATTGTATTGTACTGCTTATTTTGTGTTTCTATATTATTACTGTTATTTAGTAAGTTAAAGGAAAAATCAACCAAACCATGGTCTGATAAAATGTTAGGTTCATGTATTTTAAATGTTTTAACAGACGAAATTAAGTTTTGAGTGGTTATGACGTAATCAACAACACTGGAGCCTCTACTACCAACAAATGTGTATCGACCAACATTTTTATCCTCTCCCACACGACCATTCAAAATTCGTAAGCCTGTTTGTTTGCATAGATCTAATAGTAAAGTCCCGTTATTATCTAATCTACCTTTGTCCATTGAACATCGGTTAAGGTTTATATCTGTACTATAATCTTCTGGTAAAAATTCGATGTTGGTAAAATTGTCATTTTCTACAAAATCGGGAGAATCAGATGTATGTGAATTAAGATCTCCGCATACAATCAAATTTAAGTTTTCACATTTTGAGTCTAAGTCTACTATATATTCTAACAATCGATCATAGGTGTGAGTATCATATAGAGCCTGTCTACTGCTATTTTCAGGTATAACATAACACAAACATAAATACAAATCATCATCTAAACATAGTAAATTCTTGCTAATTTTTACACATGCAATATCATCCGAGCTTTTGAATACAAGAGTGTCTTTATCTACCAAATGAGTTCGTATATATACAATAATACCGCCAGATGCTCTCTTACTTGACAGTTTATTTTCCGATCTATGCAGTTCAAAATATTCAAACCCATCCACGTGTAGATCGGAGAATTCATCTGTCCATGTTTCTGTTAAAAGAATTATATCATTATCACAGAAAATTTGTCTTAATTCTTTAGAATGTAATTTATTTGTTCTCTTTGTACAAAGACCTTGTATGTTCAGTAATGAGCATCTTAGCGAGACCTTCTCTTCGCGGCACTAATGTTCAGATGGGTCAGTATTTGTTTGGGACGGGTTTTCCTGTGTTTGTCTATTTATAGAATTAGGGAAAACCTGTTTTGTGTTACTGTCAAAATTCGGCACGTTACTATTTTTAGAATTGGGGAAGTCCGTATTTTCACGTGTCTGTTTATTTTTAGCGCTGGATGCTTTGGGTAAGCTCGTGTTTCTCCTGTATGGTCGTGCAGACTCGGACCGTTGGATCGAACGTGCTGTTGCACGAACAGAACACGAGCGCCCTCTTGTAGGTGATGACTGTTGTTTTGTTATGTTATCGCTTGCTTGTGTCAATAGTGACTGGGAATTATCGTCTGCTAGTGGTTGTGTTTGTGAACTAGCAGGACTGATCTGGGTATTGTTCGTGGTTATTTGAGACTGTTCACTATGCGGAATGTCAGTGCTAAGTAAACTATACCGATTATCTATTGGCAACGTGAAATTAACAGGGGCTGTGATTGTAAAACTGCCCTGTTGGGCATTTGCATTCGAGCTCTCTGGTTGTTGGTACTCGACAGTCTCCATGTTTTGTGACCCTGTGGTAGATTCACGGGATTGAAGACCCTGGTCATTCTGTAATGTTACCGAACCTGGTGGTGGCATACATGTTTGTGTTATAAAGTGTCCTGTTGCTCCACTAGTTGTTGGATTTAAATGTGCATACTGATCTGGATTATATACATGTGATACGGCACCACTGGGATTTATTGCAGAGATAACAGCCGCAGTCGATGGCTGGCTGTTTGAGGTCCAGGCTGTGTTCACGTAGGGATTAGCAGGTATGTTTGCGTAACTAGTGTTAATGTTACCATTGTATCTACCTGGTGGATGCTGATCTGAAACGGACCTGTCAACGGTCGCTCCAAACTTTTGCCGTTGATTTATTCCCATAATTTGATCGATCCTGTTTAACTGTGTGAATTTGGTCCATTCAGGTATTTCATCTCGTACTAGACGACCATTTCTTAATAGTTTTGCTGGGTATACAATTTTTATCTTGTCATCTGGAAAATCTTGTCTGAGTTGTTTGTATAGGGGCCACAATCTATGCCTAGCATCTTGGATTTCCTTCGGGAAGTCGTAATCAATGGATATCTTTGTGCCTCTCAATAAAGACACTTTCCGCATAATATCTTCTGTGTCACAATAGTCTCTAAAGTTGGCTATGATCGGACGCCTTTGTGAATAGTCCTTATTGTTATATGGGCCTAACCTGTGTGCACGGGAGATATATATGTGATCTGGGTCTATATCAAGGTGATTATCTAGGACATCCCGGACTAGTTGAAAACAGTTTTCACCCCGATTTTCTGCAATACCTCTAAAGATAAGGTTGTTCCGTCTAGAACGGGCTTCGACGTCAATTGATCGGTATGCAAGTGATTTCATAAAGTCCGTTTGAGCATTCTGTACGTCGATCACTTTTTGTAATTTTTGGTCCATATGCGATAACGACCTCTCAAATGCTGACAATCCTTCGATGCATTTTATTTGATCATTTCTCATTAATCTAAGTTCATCAAACATGCAGATCATTTTTCCGTCTGGTGAAGAGTTTATGAAATTTTGCCGATCCATTGTTACCAGATTCTGACTAATTACAGCTTCAAATTGAATATCGATGTAATATGGTTCTTGTAATCAGTATCCTATATTGTCTGTATTATATAGTGTAGTGTGTATTGTATGTTGTAGGTACTTATCTTCTATATAGAGTCCTCTATCACCTGTGTATTCGTGAGCACTTCTCAGGTAAACCACAAACCGAGCGATAAAAAGTCCAACAAAGTCACAAATTCTGCATCAAATTCATCCAAAACTAGCTCCAATAATCTCATAAGCCATCTTATCATCCTTGGTAATTTTCATAGACGCGATTCTTACTGATTATTAGGAAAACTATTTTCTTTAATGCAGACAAAAATTTTCATGACCTGTCCGCCATATTTAATTACTAATATATATGCAAAACTGCTTTGTCAGGGTTGAAACAGCCTGGCTATTAGTTTGTGAATTGGTACTTTTTATAATTGTTGATTTTAGTAGCCAACATGTTATCTATCGATGAAATGGTTGACTCCTTCAGGAACTTTGGAATTAAAATGCAGACCTATTTTGTTTCTTTAAATGGAGGTTCATGAACTAAACATAATAAGTTCAACAACTTTCAAAATGTTTGTAAAAAGTTCATGAACTATGAATTTAGGAAATTCAAAGTTCATGAACCTGATTATTTGTTCATGAAGTTCATAAAATGTTCAACAAAGTTCATCAACTTCGTAAAAAGTTCACCAACTTTGAATTAATGAAACTGGATGTTCATGAATTTTTAATGCTAGTTCATGCAATTTCATGAATTTCATTAAAAGTTCATCAAAGTTCATGAACTTTGTGAACTTTTTTCGCAGGGGTTTGCTGTCTGGTAATGGGTTAAAAGAAGGGAAAAGAAATCTAGGAATAATCTGAACATCTCAAGTGATATCAAGTTTCAGCTGCATGTTACGGCAATTGAACACAGCGTTTGAGCATTTATTCAGTTCAAATACTCTCAGATAACAACAAGCTCAACTATGCCAAGGGTTTAATTGTGACCAAAGTCCTGACTGAATGAGGTAAATAAATGTGATCCATCATGCTAAACAGGACCTTCTGGGAAGTCACCAATATATGGGAAACTTGTCAGACTCTGAGGAGGTCAAGCAGATGATATATTTATAAGCTAATCTTAAATAGGGAAAACATTTTAGATCCAGAAAATTACGCTTGACTGAAGGCTTTGATCCTATTCAGCCTGTGCGAACTGTGCAAACGGACTAGGATCAATGTGTTTCGTACTTCGCTCACAATTACATGTAGAAGTTGAATGCTTGTTTTAACAAGAGTTGTCCGTGGACAACGTAGCTCGCCTATACGGGAGCTTGTCACAAAAACAGCTAATTTTTTAAAAGTAGGTCAAACTCCAAGGTCAAGGTCACAAGGTCAAAGGTCATGGTCACAAATGAAAGGTCTTGTCGAGAACTATCTATGTGTGAAATATCAAGGCTCTATCTATAATAGTGCATGAGATATAGGCCAGGTTAAAGTTTTTTAAAAGTAGGTCAAACTCCAAGGTCAAGGTCACTAGGTCAAAGGTCATGGTCCCAAATGAAAGGTCTTGTCGAGAACTATCTATGTGTGAAATATCAAGGCTCTTTCTCTAATAGTGCCTGAGATATTGACCAGGTTAAAGTTTTTCAAGTGAAGACGGGACGGGACGGGACGCCGACGCCGACACTAGGGCTGTGACATTAGCTCCCCGGACATAAAGTCCCGGCTCGCTAAAAAGTGTTTGATCCAGTGAAATGTGATAGTGGATTTAACCTTTTCCCAAATGACAAAAAGTTTGACAACTCCAATTTGAAAGATGTTGCAGACAACATTTTAAGATGATGAAATGTTAAAAATCATTCCATTTTGTATTCAAAAACATTGTAGAAAATGAAGAAACTGCTTGTTACTTGTAATTTCTTCATTTTCCACAATGTTTTCCAAAGCTGTTTGGCAGTGGAAAGTGCCAATTTTTTCTAACTCATACATGTGTAACTCATAATGTGTCCATATCGATCAGATATTTTTCAACGGAAAATTCAAGTCTCAGTAGGTTGCTCCAAAATGGGTGGGTGCTACGCTTCAAAATTAAATTGAACTTTATTTGAAAGTAATTTCAACATAAAACTATGTTGGATTGACAGAAAAATGGTTAACCTGTTATCAGGTAACATTCTTACTACATTTCATAGCTTTATTTTGAAGTTTGACTATGCTTAAAACTTGCTGGAATGAATCATTCCAGCACAAGCTCCATTGCAATAAATAGGAAGGAATTGTAACCGAAACCCAGATCAAATTTCAAAAAGGTTTTGGTTACATTATTGCAACTAGCCAATGTATAAGAGTAGCCAGAGCTCAAGATAAGATGCGTATTTGCATAAAATATGCATTGATTTGGTCTGAATATGCATAAACTTTTATAAAGATGCGTAAGGATACGCATTAAAAAAAAGGAAAACGCATTTTATAATTGTCAGTTAGAGTATAAAGATCGAAGAATGTCAGAAAAAAACATACACTAGGAAATTCCAATGATTAACACAAACTTTTTGGTCTGTAAAAATAGGTTACGAAAGTCAGCTTTCCAATATCTATTAAGACTTTAATCAGCCAACCAAAACCTGGAAATATTGAAGAATACCAATTACGTCACCAGCTGAGCAACAATCGGCTATTCCTTAGATCTACCGAATGATGTTGAGTGTTTAGTGTGTTGTATTTGTTTGAATTTCAATCAAGCGGTTATATCCATGAAAGCAAATTGTTTAACCCATTTTAATTGGATGATAAAAACAGACCATTGCATCAATCCGTAAATCGGAAACGGCAACTCGAAGGTGATTGTTTTGTTTTTAATCGGCAAACGAGTAAATCCACTCCTGAGCAGTTTGTAACGGCAATTTTGGGTCGATATTATTTCTGAAGTGGCCCTACAGGCAAAGATAGCCTACGATGGCAATCTTGTTCAGAAAAATACAACTTGATGACAATGGTCCAACTCGAAAATGAAAGTTGGTCGTTCCGGTCACATGCTGCAGCGGCCATGGCGCAGTTGGAAGCGCATCTGCCTCTCATTCGAGAGGTCCCTGGTTTGATACCCAGCCATGGCAAATACCCTTACTGACAAAAATGTCACCCATCAATGGTTTGATATCGTGAACCTATGTGGGGGAGAAGCTGAAGACTTGGTAAGGGTGTTGTGGTAGTACTAGTATGAGAAACGCCAGGAATGCAGAGTTGGGTGAATTCAAAATAAATGGCACCAAGCATATTTTTTCATCTAGACTAAAAGGAAAAGAATATTTGATCAAATTGCAAGGACCATGTGATGTTGATTAGTGTATTGTATGTTCATGCAAAATTTTATTGAAATATCTTTATCGGTTTTAAAGTTATGCCCAAAAAACATGCAAAAAATGTCTGGAGTGAAACGCTTTTTTGTAAACAGAAAAAAACGGTCTTTTTTTCTAAATACATAACAATAAAAGAATAACAATATGTGTGTAAAAGTAAGACTTTTTACATTAACTTAAACATCTTGAGTTTCAAATTTTGTATGTGGTTAGTGTTTGTGTGCAAAGGGTTCGCTGGGGTTCACACAAGAACAAAAGTCGTGCACTGTCTGGAGTGCAACGGCAAATATAGAGAAATTCGAAATAATTGAATACTGTGGGAATTCTATGGCTGAAAAGTCAAGTTATTATGATAATCCATGTACAGAAATGTGTGTAGCCTTGAACAAATATGATTTTGAATACCTTAATATGAACAAAAACTCCTTACTGTTCCTTAAATACACCCACCCATGTTTGTCTGGAGTGCAACATTTGAAGTTTAACAACCCCTCTTTCACTGTATATTACTTTTTAATGAACTATTGTTCTCATTTTCAGATAACATAGACTCAAAGATTATTCACACCAGAAATCCAGTTTAGACACAGACTTGTGTTTGATTTAGACCAGTATCTATGCTGTCTGGAGTGCAACAAGTTTTTGGCTTAATTAAAAAAGACCTGATCTAAAGAAAGTTTTATCATCAAATAATGTTTTTTTGAAAGAGGGCATATATTTAAACAATTTAGGCTCAAATTTGTGTCATCTTTGCGATTGGTTTTCATTTTAGGGGTTAGAAATTCAAATCTTAGAAAATTGAACTATCTTGATATGATTACAATTTCTCATTGTTTGAAATACATGGAAAAGAGTAACATTGCTTGTAATAGTTATTACATGAATTATTTGTACCATTTTACTTGATAAAGAAGTGCGAATTGTATCATAAATTAGCCAACTTTGTCAACATGTAAATATGTCTGGAGTGCAACAAATTATTTAAAAAAAGGAGCTTTCATTTTTCACCATTTATAGCACACCTATCTAAGATGATTAATTGTTCTTGTTTAGTTAGCACTTATTACATGTCAAGGTATAATATAAGTAATTTTTTATACCAATTCAGTGCATGTTTAGAAAGAAATATTCACGAAATTATAGATTTTCTTAGAAAATTGAACTATCTTCGTATGATTACAAGTACTCATTGTTTGAAATACATGAAAGAGTATAAAACTGTTTGTTATAGTACTCATGTGAATTATTTTTACCATTTTACTTGAAAAAGAAGTACAAGGAGGATCATAAATTATCCCAATAGGTTAATAATGTCTGGAGTGCAACACATTTGTGACAAAAGATGCAAGTTTTGGATTGTCTAGTTTTTAGTTCAAACATGACAATTGTACAAGGTTTTTTGCAGACATGTTCTGAATTCATTATATTGTTAAGAAAATTGGGTCTGAAGTCTATATGAGGCCAAACTTTATCATAATAAAAACTTTTTGACCCATGTATGAAAAAATCACTAGTAATTTTGTGTAAAAAGTCATATTTTCACTAGATTTATGACAGAAAAACTAGGTTTTTTGCTTAGAATTCCTTATTGATTCACAAATTACAATGTGGATTGAAAAAATATTGTTTTTCGTATCATTATGTGAGGGTACACTACTTTGTAAATATATGTATTTTCATGTTTTTCTGATGATTTTCTTCAATTAAAAAATCTGAAACTTTTTTATGTCTAAATATTTTTCAATGCCGTTTTAGATTATTAAAATTTGATCTATGCACAATATTAGAACATATAGACCAAAATGATCAATTGAAATTTAAAAATTGGAAAAAAATAATTTTTTGGTGCCATTTTATTTGAATTCACCCAGTTAGGTGTTCCAGGCGCAGCAATATGACCTTAGTAGTTGAAAACAGCATAAAAACCTAATAAATCAAATCAATCTGGTCGCATGCTACTGTATATTTTAGTCCTTGCCCGAATAAGAAGGTAAATACGCCTAGAAATAAGCATTGGTGAACCGTGTTCTCCCCAGCCCAATAAGCTGTATCGGCCCCACTACAGCTTCATCTAAATAAGTGTAAGGCCTCTACAGCTTCAAAAGCACCCCACTGCTTAAGGACAGATCCTCCAGTTGTTACTGCGCAGCTTACTGCGCATACCCTAAATATCGAAATAAAGCTGTTTCAATAATTGGCCTTTTTCAGCAAAGGTATTTTTTACATTTAGTTAATGTTTGGTTGATAATGACAAGACCCTTTTCAGTTATTTCAATTTTCTCTGTTTGGTCAATTAAAGTGTAATAGTACTCGGATGGTACATTTTGCTTTTTGTTACGCGTTCAACATGTGGCATTAGCGATAGGAAACGGAGCAACAAAAGCAAAATGGTGTCTTTATGAGCTAGTCCGCTTCAGGTGGACACAAAAGATGACACTTTTTTATTATCTAAAGCTGGTAATAAGGAAGAAAATAGATAAAAGTATTGAAACAATTTCGGACAGAGCTGCAACAAGAGTTGTCCGCGGACAACATAGCTCGCCTATACAAGAGCTTGTCACAAAAAGAAAAGTCAAAGGTCAAAGGTCAAGGTCACTGGGTCAAAGGTCATAGTCTCAAGGTCAAGGTCATTGTATGAGGTATCCATGTGTGAAATATCAAAGCTCTATCATCAATAGTGCATGATATGTTGGCCAGGTTAAAGTTTTTCAAAAGTAGGTCAAACTCCAAGGTCAAGGTCACTAGGTCAAAGGTCATGGTCTCAAATGAAAGGTCTTGTCGAGATGTATCTATGTATGAAATATCAAGGTTGTATCTCTAATAGTACCTGAGATATAGGCCAGGTTAAAGTTTTTCAAAAGTAGGTCAAACTCCAAGGTCAAGGTCACTAGGTCAAAGGTCATGGTCTCAAATAAAAGGTCTTGTCGAGATGTATCCATGTATGAAATATCAAGGCTGTATCTCTAATAGTACCTGAGATACAGGCCAGGTTAAAGTTTTTCAAAAGTAGGTCAAACTCCAAGGTCAAGGTCACTAGGTCAAAGGTCATGGTCTCAAATGAAAGGTCTTGTTGAGATGTATCTATGTATGAAATATCAAGGCTGTATCACTAATAGTGGCTGAGATATAGGCCAGGTTAAAGTTTTTCAAAAGTAGGTCAAACTCCAAGGTCAAGGTCACTAGGTCAAAGGTCATGGTCTCAAATGAAAGGTCTTGTCGAGATGTATCTATGTATGAAATATCAAGGCTGTATCTCTAATAGTGCCTGAGATATAGGCCAGGTTAAAGTTTTTCAAGTGAAGACGGGACGGGACGGGACGCGACGCCGACACTAGGGCTGTGACATTAGCTCCCCGGACATAAAGTCCCGGCTCGCTAAAAAGTAAACCAAATTTTACTTATAACTAAGAAAAACGCTTGGTTTGATATATTTTTCTTTTTTTGTTTTTGTAGGTATGACCAAGCACTATGTCTATACCAAAAAAGAAAAAATTCTTACCGCTGGAATATTCTTTATTATCAGAAACGTTGCGAAATAAGAGCAATTTCAGCTACTTTTGAAAGAATGTATTCCTAAAAATTTCAAAATCATCACTAAATTTTCCCAAATTGATACTCATTTAGACAGAATAAAACATATCGAACACAATAAAGACTTATAAATTTATGTAATCCTAGTCATTCCAAACACCTTTTTTGTGGGTATTTAAGTGACACCCCATTTTTGCGATTTTAGACAAGAGTAGTCTCCCTTGAAATCCAATAACTTTTTAATTCGCCTGGTGACCTATAGTTTTTAAGTCATTTTTTTACTTCTCATATATTTTAATATCAGTACAGAAAAAATAAAAAAAAATCTTACCGTAGGAAATAAATGGAGGATCTGTCCTTAATTTCTTCAAAATGGTCACCAAAATAGAGGAATTTAAGGTATTATGTGTCAAAAACTGATAAATTAAGGCATTTTGTACAATAAATCTGCATAAAAACATAATGAGAAAAGAAGAAATTGTTCAAAATGAGCATTTTCTTCTTTTCCCATTATGTTTTATTCACGATTCAGGGCAGGGCTAGAATTTCCCTGAAAAAATGACTCGCAATATTTTGCTAGTAGCTTTTGAAACCGCTAGCAAAAAGACAAAATAACTCGCAATTTGGTTTTCAAGTAAAAGCTTGATACGGTGTATGCAGTTGTTCTTCTAAAGGACATGTCCAAAACAAGTACAGTTAATCAATATTTGAAAGTTGTTTTATAAGCCTTTTCAGGCTGCATGAATAAAACTTGTGGGTGGGGAATATTTTTCCACTAGCTAAAAAAATCTTGTGTGAGATAAAATCATTAGCAATTTTTAATTTTAACTAGCAAAATGCCAGTATGCAAGTGGAAATTCGAGCCCTGCGATTATTTGCATTAACACTGCATTGTAAAGTTCAACAATATTTATGTAATTTACCACTACAGCTTCAAAATATTTTGGGGAGAACCCTGGTAAATATTCTGAGGGGTAAATACTCCTTGCCTCAAAAAATTATCTAGAGCTCTGAGTTGCCAATAATCCGAGTCTTCTCTGATGTAAATACGCTCTTTGATATTTTGATTTTTCGCTTTTTACATCAGAGAGCATTGCTCTTTGAAAACAGCGGAAAGTTCGGTAACGTTACAAGTAGTGAAGCTTTGTTTTTGTGTATCATATCGAATCACTCGGTAAAACACTGTAGGGTATAGATCAATAAATAATTTTTTGTCATACCTGACCAAAAATTTCATTTCAAATCGGCCTGCTGGAAGAGTATAACCTTTGGTTTTGAATGGAAGGTCAAGGTAAACAAAGGCTGCTCAGGTGAGGGTTGTTGAAAAACATTGCCTATAAACCTTGTAGAAATACTTTTTGGCCGTAAATTTTTCAACATGTATGACAATAAATGGTTCATTGATCGAAATCATCAGGGGTTTTAACGATAGCGTTTAAGATCGGACGATGAACGATGCGCAACAATTTGTTGAGAACTTCTTGATTTTTTCAAAGAGCAACACTCTCTGATGTACATAGCGAAAAATCAAAATATCTATCTATCTTCCTTTGAATCAAACCCCTGATTGGGGACTTAGACTTGCGCGTCACTGTCAAAGACGAAAAAAGTAAAAAGTATAAAAGAAGAGGGAAAGTTAAAAAGTTAAAAATAGGTTAAAAAACAAAGCTGGTTGGGATTAAGGGGAGATGTGTCCTATCCGGCTTACAGCCTGACTGAACTCATCATGGGACAGGGTCACTACTTCGGATGGTAACGCATTCCAGTGGACAATAGTTCTGGGGTAAAAAGAAAATTTGTGGTAATCAGTCTTAGTTTGGAGCTGCTGGAATGCTAGAGAGTGAGAGTTTCTGAGAGGTCTTGTGGGTGGGACAATGTAATTTGGGAGTGGGATTGCTACTCTTTCATTTAAGATGTTGTGAAACATAGTCAGTCGCTGATCGATCCGTCGCAAGTCTAAACGTCTCCAATCAAGGGTATGCAACATATCCGTGACACTGGAAGTGCGGCCATAGTCCCGCATGGCCCAGCGAGCTGCCCTGCGCTGCACAGCTTCTAACTGATCAATCAGTACTCCCGAATGTGGAGCTCATACTGCAGAGCAGTACTCAAGCTGGGGCCTTACAAGTGTCCTGTAAGCAGTAGATTTCAGGGCCTGCTAGTGTACTTTGATATTTCGTCTGAGGAAGGCCAGGGTTTGGTTTGCTTTGCGGGTGATGTTTTCTATGTGTTTATTCCATGTTAAGTCATTTGATAGTGTGACACCAAGGTATTTAGCTGATTGGACTGTTTCCAGAATTGTGCCATGCAGTATATATTGAGTTGGTATGGGTATCTTTCTTTTTGTGATCTGCATGACTTGGCATTTGCTTGGGTTGAATGACATGTCCCAGTCTGATTCCCATTTTTCCAGTTTATTTAGATCTTGTTGGAGGAGACTAGAATGAGATGCAATTGTCAGTGATAGGTAGATAGCAGTGTCATCAGCGAAAAGGCGTACTTTGGAGGATTTGACATATTCAGGGAGGTCATTTATATAGATAAGAAATAACAGGGGACCTAAGACCAAGCCCTGGGGGACACCTGATGGGACTGGTATAGTGCTGGACATGGAACCATTGACCAAAACCGACTGTGACATATTGTCTAAGAAATCTTTAATCCATGCCAGCGTGTGACCTCTAATACCATAGTAATGCAATTTAGATAGGAGTTTTTCGTGGTTGACCATATCAAAAGCTTTTGAAAAATCTAGGAGAATTAGGTCGACTTAACTTTTAAGATTTATAAACTGGAGAATGTCATCCACTAAACATAAGAGCTGGGTCATACAGGATCTTTTTTCTCGGAATCCGTGTTGTAATTCGTAGAAGAGATTATGCCTTGTAAAGTGTTTTGTTATGCTGGAAGCTATGATGTGCTCAAGTTGTTTACACAGTATGCAGGTAAGCCAGGGTTTTCCCTGAGCATGAGAATTTGGGGGTCATTGTGACCCCCTTGCTTTCAAAGTTAGGGGTCAATTCTACTATTTTGTGGGTCAAATGCAAGTATCATAGGAAAGTCTGGATTTAAAACGTGCGTCATTAATGTCCCTCAAGTAAATTTCTAAGGGGTCATTTGTTTTGAAATTGCGACAATGACGCATGATTTGTGCGTCATGGAAAACCCTGTAAGCGAAATAGGACGGTAGTTTGCTGGGTCTGACCTAGAGCCTTTTTTGTATACAGGGGCAACATTTGCTGTTTTCCATGTGCTAGGAAGGGAATGGGTATCGAGATATCAAAGAGCGTATTTACATCAGAGAAGACTCGGATTAAGTTGCCAATTATCACTTTGGTATCTTTGTAAGACACATGGTTTGAAGTTTTTTTCACACAAACTTGTTAATTACCTGCATAACAGTTGCCTTAGGTAGGCTTGATTTGACAAGAATCCTAACAAACATATCTTGGTCAACATGCTCCTGATTGGGACACACAATGTCGTATACTTCTCGATAGAAGGGAGGTATCGACCCTGAAACAAACAAGAAGACATAATTTAATTAAAACTATGCATCAATACATTGCATTGTCGTTGTCTTTGTCTCATCAAATAAGAAATTGCATTTCAGATTTGGGCAACTCCCACCTACCGAAAGTTAGGTCGGCCGCCATTTTGAACTGGTCATGTGACCTGTCAAAATAGGCAAAATAGAAATAGTAAAATAACGTGTAATATTCATAATTTGAATATTTTATCAACTTTTAATTCTCAAAATTAATTTTATAACGCAAAATTGAATTCTTTTGTAAAACAATTTTTTTAAAAAGAAAATAAATGAATAAATTTTTGCTTCAGGACTACCCCAAGTATCATGGTTGCTTTGTTTACATCGGAAATACACAAGCTGCAAAAAATTAGGCTGCACGAAATATCTCTCAGTTTTGTTAATCGTGCATGACACAAATGCGTCTTTATATTTTAGCACAATAGATAATTGAACTTAAAGCTTCAAAAACTACTATATAAATTGTACTTTCCTGTGTTTTTCACCGGTAAAATTTCTTCAAGTCCAGACTTGAGATCACTGTGCAAACTTTGCAGCCTCAATAAATTGAACCCCCCTCGGAGAGTGTTTTGTCGGTGGATTGTGATGGAGAGTTAGTCAAAATAATTTGACATTAAAGGAATGCCAGGAAAAACTAAGGTAAACAAGATGTCATTGTGTAGTTCTTTAAACCAACCCTCAAAAGTGATCCCCCACCAACCCCTAATCCGAGTCTTCTCTGATGTAAATAAGCTCTTTGATATTTTGATTTTTCGCTATTTACATCAGAGCGAGTTGCACTTCGAAAAAATCAAGAAGTTTTCCACAAGTTGTGTCACATCGTTCACCGTCCAATCTTAAATGCTATCGTTAAAACCCCTGCTGATATCGATCAATGAACCATTTATTGTCATACCTGTTGAAAAATTTACGACCAAAAAGTATTTCTAAAAGGTTTATAGGCAATGTTTTGCAACAACCCTCACCTGAGCAGCCCTTGTTTACCATGACCTTCCATTTAAAACCACATGATCAACGCGAAATCTCGCACATGGTATGCGGGTTTTCCCAGATTATGACGTAACGGTCTAAATATAAGAATGTGAAAGAAAAAAAAATAAGATTATTTTTATTTTTCACATTGACGGCCCTTCTGAAATAATATAACAATAACGAGTCTAAAAAACACTGATAATATGAATAAATAAATAAATGAAATATATCAGAAACGTCCGCCTTTGTCTAGAAGTTATGGAGTGCGGAGATCAATTTATGTCGATCTGTTCAGCTTGCAACTTGAATGGTATTGCTTCTCCTGTGAAATTCCGTTTATTTCCTTCTCCATGCTCGTAAGTTATGAAATTGACCCAAAAGACATTAGTCTTTTTTATCTGTAGCTCTGCACAGCACTTCCAGTAAATATGTAACATAGTTTTTACATGTATAGTATACACCAGGGTCCAACATTAACTTTTTTGGTTACCAGACAGTGGGGCTTGTTGCTGCCAGATGCTGCTAGCCCTGACCAAATATTTTCTGGTCCTGATCAAATATTTGTACCAGAAGAATAATGTGGAAAAGGTGTAAACATTGCAACAATCATCCTTTCATAAGCTTAAAGCTAGCCAGTTTTGAATCACAAATGAATGAACATGCTAAACGGCCTTGGTCTTTTTTGTCACATATCCTTTGCTTTCTTTATGATTATTGTCACTGAGATTTGAAAAGAGGCTGACCAGTTGGTCATGCATCTTGGGGATCTAACTATCCCTGACCAAGCAGCAGACAGGTAATGTCTGTCGGGCACAGGTTAATGTTGAACCTTGTACACCTGGGTACATAGGCGTGGGGTCTGGACTGCCCCTGGCATTGGCCAAAAATTAAATTTTGACTATATGATTTAAGTGTAATGTTACATATTTATTACATTTTAAGCCATAATTTGAGCTTGGACCCCCCCCCCCTCCTGGAAAAAAATCTTTGGCTTGGACCCCCCTGGAAAAAGTTCCTGGATCCGCCTTTGTGGGTATGTGTAAAAATCTTCAGCAATCAACTCCTGTTCGTCCTACTATACTTCTCAAACTCTTTTATTGTTCATTTCAGAAATATTATGGGGATGAATATGAGTCTGATGATTTTGAAAAGGCAGACACTTTAGTAAGTATATCATTATTTTGAATCTGTCAGAAACATGCTCAAGTTTTACACTTAATAACTCATTACCACATTACAAAATTTGAATTTGGTTCAAATTTTAAAGGTGTTGCTCACAACTATTTCAAGTTGATGATATTTTAAAAGTCTTTCCATATTTGGTTTGAAATCATTGCGGAAAATTAAGAAATTGCTTGTCGCAAGCAGTTTCTTCATTTGCCACAATGATTTCCCAAAGCCATTGTCTTTTAGGGACTGAGTTAAAAGGGTCATTGTGTGGTAATGGGTTAAAGTGAAAATTTGCTGGCATAGTATTTTCAGAAAGGGCCCTTAACCCTTTCCCAGAGGACAAAACTGTAGATTGGTCCAATTTGAAGCTGTTTCGGAGGAGAAAAACATGTTGCAAAAGTAGAAAATGTGTATTTTAGCATAGAATGTATTGAGGCAAAAGGAGGATGCAGCATTTTGGTCTTTTTCCTCTATGTTTTCGAAAGTTTTCCCTTATAGACACATCAAAACTATGTCTTGTTTTGGAAAGGGTTAAGGCATTTTAGACCAACATGGATCCAGATCAGCCTGCACCTAAGTACAGTCTGATGATGATCATGATGAATGCAGCTGCTGATGGTGCAGAGCTGATTGAGGTGATGAAGATGATATGATTCTTACAAATAGAATGAGAGAGAGCCTTGCAAATTGTTATTTTGTGGTAGAAATTAGCCCATATTTAGCATCACTGATACATAATTGATTACGATCTCATTGATTATTCTGTTATTAACAGCCCATTATCACAACTGTTTTCTCCTATTGATTACAATGAATCTTCACTTGCTTTATGGCCTTTCTGATGTTTTTGTTTGAAAACAGTTTCCTAAAATGCCTCAGGTTTGATCTCACTAATCAGTAAGGTTTTGAAAACTTATACTGAAAAACAGCATTGTATTCTTTTCCCTCAAAGTTTTCCAGTCAGTTTAAGCCATAGTTTCATTACACCTCAGCTAATGTTGTGCATATTCTTGAACTTTCTTTCAGATTGGGAGAAACAGAGCACCTATTCCTAGAAAGAAAGCAAGACCAGGTAACTTTGAGTATTTTTTAGCGAGCCGGGACTTTATGTCCGGGCAGCTAATGTCACAGCCCTAGTGTCGGCGTCGGCGTCAGCGTCGGCGTCACATCTTCAAAAACCTTAACCTGGTTTATATCTCAGGCACTATCTGAGATACAGCCTTGATACTTCACAAATGGATACCTCCTGCCAAGACCTTTCATTTGGGACCATGACCTTTGACCTAGTGACCTTGACCTTGGAGTTTGACCTACTTTTAAAAAACTTTAACCTGGCCTATATCTCGGCCATTTTTACAGATACAGTCTTGATACTTCACACATGGATACTTCTCAGCAAGACCTTTCATTTGGGACCATGACCTTTGACCTAGTGACCTTGACTTTGGAGTTTGACCTACTTTTCAAAAACTTTAACTTGGCTTATATCTCATGCACTATTATAGATAGAGCCTTGATATTTCACATATGGATACTACGTACCATGATCTTGACCTTGAGACCATGACCTTTGATCCAATGACCTTGACCTTTGACCTTGGACTCTTTTTTGTGACAAGCTCTTGTATAGGCGAGCTATGTTGTCCGCGGACAACTCTTGTTCCATTGGGTGCCTTTGTTAACATCCATTCTGATCTATTTACATAAAAACTATATGTCAAAGGATCAGGAAAATTAAAGTCATGGCACAGTTATTTGGTCAGACTATTCTTAAAGTTGTCATTTGATACACCATTCTATCATCAATGTCATTGTGACTAAATTTGATACAAGGGCTAGAGAAGATCAAACTTTTTAAGTGCATATGAACTTATAATATAATAATATTATGTACTTACATAACCTGTGCACTAAGCACAGAAAACACTTGTGGAAAAATGTATTTTTGTTACAAGTTAGAGTTAGCTTTTCACATTTATTAACTCCACTGTTTGCACAAATTCTATGTTATTACTTTCAGTAACTCCCAATAAATCGCCCACCAAAACAAAGAAAGTGACCAAGAAGAAGCGAGCACAGAGTGCTCCCACAGCGAGATCTGGCCATGAGCTGTGGATGAATGCAGTGAAAAGTGGTCTTACAGGTACAATATTTACCAAACATGGTCTACTTTTGAAGTCTGTAATAGAAAAGGAAAACATTTTCTCCTTTTATCTTAATATTTTCTGTGCTATAATATGCATAAAGCTATCTGTTTTTACTCCTGTATGATTGTCTTTAGCAGCTTTCAACTTGAAGCATGTACCACAATTTTTTCTGATTTGGAAAGAATTAAAAATGAAATTAGCATGGACATTATGCTATTTAATGTATTTTTTTATTATGCTCCCCGAAGGGAGAGCATATAGTCGCCGCTTTGTCTGTCCGTCCGTCCGTCCTGTCCGTCCGTCATTCCGTCCGTCCGTCCGTCCGTCCGAAGTGATTTCTCCATAACCCATGGGCCAAATCAAATGAAACTTACCATGTGAACTCCCTATGACATAATGCCGATGTACTTTTCCCGGTTTCTTGATTTAAGACCTCGTCATGGGAAAAGGGGACTTAAGGTCAAATACAGTTTTTCTCTTATTTCTCCTAGTCAAATGGTCAGAATTTGATGAAATTTCATATTTGAGTAGTAAATCAGATGCCCTTGACAATAAACTCTGTGAAATTTGGGTATAAATATTATGTCATGCAAAAAGGGGGCTTAACATTTGTTAGCTTTATGTTAGCTCTGCATGGCATACATTTATTGTGACAATGCCTTATTCGGGGAGCATTGTCCGTCTCTGACGGCTCTTGTTTTCTAAAAATATGATTGTGAACTTTTTTTTGACAGCAATGTGATTAAGATAATTTCTTTTAAGGAAAAGGAACAAAATGATGGAAAATTGAGTCCTTTAAAAAGGAATGAAGGGTTGAATCTGAATCTGATTCTCTCTAAATTTGTGGTGATGTTAGAGGTACATACTTTTGAATTTGTAATTTCAGTTGGCTTAGCATCAAACAGAAGACCTCAGAGTCCTAGACATAAAACTGCAGGAGAATATTGGATTGATACACTCAGGAAAACTGGTCAAGGTAAATATTGATGAATACTAGTGATCCATCATGTCTAAAAGATAGTTTATGTTTTTGTTTATTTTTAATGTAACTGACTAAGATTTCATTAATACAATTGAATAAATTGTTTGTAATTTTAACTTGATCAATATAGCAAAATCAGATTGAGAACAAGCTTTTGATTTTATTCATATTATCTAAAGTATAGGTTTTGATACCATACATTATCACCTCTTGTAATGCCATATAGATGAATAATATTCAAAGGGTAAAACCTACATCACACTAACTCTGGTTTTAATGTCCCCAGTAGAAAAGGCTTGTGAACATAGAGATAAAGTAAGAAAATGCTGATGATCAGTATTTTTATACCCCCCAAATTCAATTTGGGGGGTATATAGGAGTCAGCTTGTCCGTCTGTCTGTTGGTCTGTCTGTTGGTCTGTCTGTCTGTTGGTCTGTCTGTTGGTTTTTCTTCAAAAATCTTCTCCTCCTCAACCATTGGTCCAATTCTTACCAAATTTGGCAGGAATGTTCCTTGGGTGACCCTTTTCAAAACTTGTTCATGAATTTTTGATTCGTAAAAAATTGTGGGCGTGGCAGGGCGGGGCTTATCAGACTTAGAGAAATCATGTGAAAAATCTTTAAAAATCAATTATTAGTCCAATTTGAACCAAACTTGGCAGGACTGACCCTTGAGTGATTATATTCAATGTATGCTCATGATTTTTTCATTCGCCAAAAAATGTGGGCGTGGTAGGGCGGGGCTTATCCGACTTCGAGAAATCGTTAGATAATTCTTCAAAAATCTTCTCCTCCTCAACCACTGGGCCAATTCTTACCAAACTTGGCAGGAATGTTCCTTGGGTGACCCTTTTCAAAACTTGTCCGTGAATTTTTGATTTGTCAAAAATTGTGGGCGTGGCAGGGCGGGGCTTGTCGGACTTAGAGAAATCATGTGAAAAATCTTTAAAAATCAATTATTAGTCCAATTTGAACCAAACTTGGCAGGAATGACCCTTGAGTGATTATATTCAATGTATGGTCATGATTTTTTCATTCGCCAAAAAATGTGGGCGTGGCAGGGCGGGGCTTATCCGACTTCGAGAAATCGTTAGATAATTCTTCAAAAATTTTCTCTTCCTCAACCACTGGGCCAATTCTTACCAAACTTGGCAGGAATGTTCCTTGGGTGAACCTTTTCAAAACTTGTTCGTGAATTTTTGATTTGTCAAAAATTGTGGGCGTGGCAGGGCGGGGCTTATCGGACTTAGAGAAATCATGTGAAAATTTTTTAAAAATCAATTATACGGCCAATTTGACCCAAACTTGGCAGGAATGACCCTTGAGTGATTATATTCAATATATGCTCATGATTTTTTCATTCGCCAAAAAATGTGGGCGTGGCAGGGCGGGGCTTATCCGACTTCCAGAAATCGTTAGATAATTCTTCAAAAATTTTCTCCTCCTCAACCACTGGGCCAATTCTTACCAAACTTGGCAGTAATGTTCCTTGGGTGACCCTTTTCAAAACTTGTTCGTGAATTTTTGATTCGTCAAAAATTGTGGGAGTGGCAGGGCGGGGCTTATCGGACTTAGAGAAATCATGTGAATTTTTTTTAAAAATCAATTATACGGCCAATTTGAACCAAACTTGGCAGGAATGACCCTTGAGTGATTATATTCAATGTATGGTCATGATTTTTTCATTCGCCAAAAAATGTGGGCGTGGCAGGGCGGGGCTTATCCGACTTCGAGAAATCGTTAGATAATTCTTCAAAAATCTTCTCCTCCTTAACCACTGTGCCAATTCTTACTAAACTTGGCAGGAATGTTCCTTGGATGACCCTTTTCAAATTTTTTCTCGAATTTTTGATTTGTCAAAAATTGTGGGTGTGGCAGGGCGGGGCTTATTGGACTTAGAGAAATCATGTGAAAATTCTTTAAAAATCAATTATTGGACCATTTTGAATTAAAGTTGGCACTAATGTCCCTTGATCGATTGTATGCAACGTATGTTCATGAATTTTTGATTCGTCAAAAAATGTGGGTGTGGCAGGGCGGGGCTAATCCGACTTTGAGAAATTGTCAGATAATTCTTCAAAAATCTTCTCCTCCTTAACCACTGAGCCAATTCTTACCAAACTTGGCAGGAATGTTCCTTGGGTGACTCTTTTCAAAACTTGATCGGGAATTTTTGATTTGGTGTTTTGTTACCATAATTGGCAGGAATGTTCATTTGATGACTTATTTCAAAATTTGTTCGTGAATTTTTGATTTGCAAAAAATGTGGTAATGGCAGGGCAGGGCTTATCAGACTTAACAAAATTATGAGAGAAAATTCTTTAAAAAGCAATTATACGGTAAATTTGAACCAAATCTTACAGGAATGTACCTTTATTGACTGTCTTCAATACATGGTTGTGAATTTTTGGTTTATTGAAAAATATCAGCATGGTAGGGCTGGGCTTGGGGATTGTTTAATGAGCTATGTCCTTTTGTTGAAAATTGGTATTTTTTGCAACATTTACATGTGTTGTTTGGTCTGTTGATTTTTTGTTAGCTCTATTTTTCCAATTGAACAGCTCCCAGTTCAAATGAAATCAACTTCTCAAAATGCACAAAAACTGCTTTTTTGGGGGGTATGATCACTTTCAGTGACATTCTAGTCTCATTTTGGCCTTCATATTTTCTTTGCTATATTCTACAGGAATCTTTTTTTTCTTTATCAATGAAAGTTTTAGTTGCCTGCATTGATCAGCTTTCAAATTAGATTTGCATTTTGGGTAAGGTTAACCTGAGATAATGATTAAAACCACAACAATCAGAATTATGTTAGACTGGATGTATGACAAATTTATACAAACATGTGCACATAATTATCATTTTCAAGTCATGAAATGACATCTTATGGTTTGTTTATGCAGGTTTCAGTACCGAGAGTACTGGCATGAACACATTTAGTGGTAGACGACCGAGAGATAAAGACATGCCTTATTTAAGTACACCAAGTTATCTCAGACAGCTGGTCGGAACAGAAAAATCTGGAAAAGGAGCTGATCCTACTGGTAATGTATTTAACGCTGTCCAAAACAACAAAATTTGGGATGATCTAATTTGAAAACTGCTGCTGGCGACACAAGAGATGTTGCTAAAGATAGAGTTTGTGTATAATACAGCACACAAAATATTGAGACAAAAGGAGAAACTGCTGATTATCAGCAGTTTCTTCTTTTGTCTCAATGTTTTCCCAAGCCATATCAATTAGGGATTTCAAAAGCAGGTCTTGTTTGGGAAAGGGTTAATCTATTATCAGATGGCAAGATATTAGACTATTCCAACTTGAAGGTGTTGCAGATGAAAATTTCAAGTTGATGAAATGTTTGATGGATTTGAATGAAATTTTCACAGATAATAACTGACCATGCCTTACCATGCACATACATGTATTTTCAGGGTTTTGGTGGAAGATAGGACTTAATCTAAAAAGTGGCATTTAATCATGGTTTTGACACTCTTGTTTCCACCAAAATGGTTTTACCTAGCTTTTGATGGAGAGTCTTAAAAATTCTGTCCTTTCATCCTGTAAATAAATTGCAGAGCAAAAGACATTTCAAAAGACAGCTTCAAATAATTACTGGAGCAAAATCGCATGAATGGAATTAATATTTTGGAGGAACTATTTTTGTCCTTTATTCTTATTTAATGAACAAAATAGCTTTTCATATGAAAATTACCTTTATTGATTGTTGAATATTGTCATTTCGAGGGTAAGTTTGCTAGTTTGATAATTGTGCCTGTGACTAATCACAAATGGTTATTTCACTCTATTTCAGCTAAAGCTGCACCAGGTACACCTGCTTACAAATCACAAGAGGAATATTATGACCAGATCTTGGAGTATAAAAAGGTGAGTTCATTTATTTTATGACTCCCCTATCATGAGGTTGAGGCAAACTGATTTACCATTGTTCATCCATCCATCTGTCTGTTTTTCCAAAACATAATTAAATTTGAAAACTTAAAACTTTTGGCTCATTTGCTATTTACGAACACATTTTGTTCTTAGAAATTTATGTGAGTGTGTACTTTTGTTTAACACAAGAAACTCAAACCCATTTCTCTTTTTACTTTACAGCAAGTGGCTAATTTAAATCAAGATGTTTCAACAATGAGAGCAAAAATAAGGCGGTTAGAGGAAGACAATTTGAAGAAAGAAAAGGAAATAGATGGTCTATTACATCCAGAAAAGGTAAAAAAGAAATACTATATACCTGAGGTGCGTTCTTTAGAGCGAGATTTTTTAAGATTTCTTAAGATGTTTTTGATACAGCGTGTTTAAGACCAAGATTATAAGTGAGGTGTTTCGAATGTTCCATACTTCATACAAATGACGTCATGATGACGTCATTTGTATGAAGTATGGAGAATCGGATCTCCCCGGTTTATGAATCATTAAGCATTCGGAACAACTCGGTTAATTTTCTCCCATATAGATTCTACAGAATTTACCGAAGTGTTCCGAAAAAAGTATAGAGCAATGGCGGCTCCCAGTGATTGTCTTAAAAATTTTGCTGAGAAGGACGCTTTATCCTAAAACATCTTAAGAAATCTCAAGATATCTCAAGAAATCTTGCTCTAAAGAATGCACCTCTGGTATATCGAAATAAGCAGTGCTCAGCTATATACATTTTTGGTCATTTGAGTTTGACTTTTGTCAATTATGACCCATTGAACATGTATATGGACAGTTGTAATAAAGAATTATTTGTAATTTAGGCGGAGAGTATAAAAGATTGCTCTACATATTTTTATCCAGTGCTCATATATATCCATTAGTAAGTTGTACCCATAAGAAAATTTATCAAGCTTCACAATGATATAGCTGTTATAAAATCCAAATAGGGCGGACCGAGGCAGTAACTAGCAAATTGACTGTCATGCAAATTATAAACTCTCAATTACTACAAACTTAGACATGAATCTTGAAAAAAAGAAAAAGTATGTTGAATTCCATATGCTAGTTCTTTCCTATATCCATGTAGAGTGAGGAGCTACGGAGAACATTAGCTGACAGACGGCCTGACTCTGGTTCAGTTATACACAGTCTCAAACAGAAAATACTCAAACTGGAAACACAACTCAGAGATAAAGAAACGTCATTTATGTAAGTGAATAGCCTAAAAACTACCTTTTCTCATATGGTCAATACAGAGCAATAAAAGAAGTAGATTGCATTATAAATACTTTCAAAATAAGCAAAAGTTTAAATATGAAATGTTACATATGCTAAATGACATTATTTTCACAATGAGTTCTGTTTGAAATCATGCCTTTTGACTTTGTTTGCTTTATGTTTATTCGTCCTAGCTCAAGGGTATATTTATTTTTTTTTTTTTTCAGAAAACTTCAGAGTGACTTGAAAACCACAAAAGTAGAAGAAATAAAGCAACAAATGGAAGTGTTTTATCAAGAAATTGTCAGATTACAGAACTCTAAAGAAACAGGGATGGACAGATCTCACAGGTATATACTTACATTGTATGTTTCATTCAGATTTGTTAGGATCAAGTGTCTGTTGATACATCCTGAGAACATTGTTATGACGCATTGGGCCAAAAGTTTTTATCCAGATTTAGTGTTCTCCCCAGCTCAATAAGCTGTATTGGCCCCATTACAGCTTCATCTAAATAAGTATAATGCCCCTACAGCTTTAAAAGTACCCCACAGCTTAATTTCTTCAAAATAGTCATCAAAAAAGAATGATTTTAAGGTATTTCTTGTTAAAAACTGATAAATAATGCACTTTTATTGCTGTAAATGTAATAATTTTGTATAAAACATTATGGGAAAAGAAGATATTGCTCAATATGAGCAATTTCTTCTTTTCCCATTATGTTTTTATTCACAATTGTTTTTTAAACACCATTCATTTCAATGTTTACTTATTTGCCACTACAGCTTCAAATTATTCTGCGGAGAACCCTGAATTACTTACGCTAGGTGCGTTCAGGGTTCTCCCATCGGTAGCCATCGGTGCCGTTGGTAACCATCGGTAGCCATCGGTAACCGTCGGCATACCGATGGATATTTTGTTGGTAACCAATTGTCCCGAGAGTAGACAAGTCGGGTAGCATCGGTAGCCTCGTTTTCATTACAATAAGATGGCGGATAACAATCCAACTACTGCGATCCTAATCATATATTTTCTTCAATAGCAAGCGAATAGCATTCTAACCGTTCTTGATAGATTCCATTGTAATAGTTGAAGCTACAGTTATTTTATTTAGCCATTTATTTCTGAAAATATCTTTTCATTCATAGTTTTTGAAAACGAACGATCACTCTGCGGGGAGAATACGCTCTTGGTAATTGATTATCCGCCTTTTTTACCGATCGGTACAATTTTCGTTCAGAGTTCGTTTGTTGCCGACGGTGCCAAATACACTCGGTTACCGATGGGAGAATCCTGAACGCACCCACTGTATGTTTCATACAGCTTCCTTAGGATCAAGCTTCTGTTGATACTTTATGCTTCGGATAAAAAATCCTGAGAACCTTGTTATGACGCTTTGGCCCAAAAGTATTTATCTAGATTGGACAGAAAGTTTTTGAAAATAATTGGTAGGGGTCATTTAGAAATGATTGTCAATATGGAATTGAAACTGTGCTTTGCTGTTATTTTCTTGCTTTCATGTATGTGATTTTAATGAAACAAAAATTGTTTTAATCACTTTCAGTTCAGCAAGTAAAGACAGTTCAGGAAGAGTAAAGGCTCTCAATGAGACCGTGATCAGACTAAACAAAGCAAATGAACAGTTACAGTCCGAGAATAAAAGTCTCAAGGAAGATCTGAAAAATGCTCTGGATGAGGGAGGAACCAGAACATCTTCAAGTATGTCCTTTACCCATTACTAGATTGCAAAAGTTTAGACTGTTCCAATTCAATAGCTGCTGTGCAAGACAAAATTGATGCTTATGAAGTTAGTATTAGTGTGCAATAAAGGAAATAAAATATTGAAGCAAATAGGGCAATTGCTTATGGAATAATATAGACATCAAGTATTTTATTGTCGCTTTTCTATGAAAACCTCGAATCTGCAGCTTGTTTTAAGCTGCAGATATGAGGTTTTCGAAGAAAAGCGGCATTATGTTATTATACCTTTCAAATTACAAAATCTTATACAACTCTATTAACTATTTTTCAAACAGCACAAGTTCAGGGCAATGCAATTTAAAATGTATAAATAGAAGATAAGACAAGTGTACAAAAATGGACAGTTTTTGCTCACAAAGGTTGAAGGTCAAGGTCACTATTGGACTTTGTTTAAAATCTGTTTCTGTGCTCCAGCTGAAGAACTGTTTGACCTATAGCACTTTTTCAGAGAAAAGGTGCTATAGGGGGTATTTGCCCGATTTGCGACAGTTCTAGTTGGATCTTTCTATGCAGCAAACATTGTTGGAAAAGAAGAAACTGCTTGTCACAAGCAATTTCTTCATTTCTCATAATGTTCTCCAAAACATTTATCTTGTAAGGCGTCAAAAGCGTTGCCTTTGTGGTAATGGGTTGATTTCTCTGTTTACAGAAGACTATGAAGACATGAATAGGAAAGAACTCTTGAGAGTAGTTGCTCAACTTGAAAGGGTAATTTTTACATTATACATTGAATTATAAGCAGTGTGTACAGTTTTAGAATTGGGAAGTATCAATACTTTGCAGACCAGATATAATCATAGAACTAGATATCATACTAGTAAGAAATGTGGATATACTGTTGGAGAAGAGTCAAAAGCATTCATACATACCTTTTCATTAACATTTGTACAAAAAAGTTTCTTGATATCAGCGTCAGGGCTCCGGAAAACCGATAAATTACCGGTCTGGACTGGATTTTGATCTCTGAGACCGATTGAAATCATCAAACTAACTGAAAAAATCGGTCCAAAGTATTTCCACAATTCATAAAAATCAACATGAAAAATAACAAAATCAAGGGTTTTACACTTTACCCCGAGATAAGGAGGTGACAGAAACCGATAATTGACCCGCAGGCATGATTACAGTTACCTGCAGTTTCACGGATGAATGATCTCGGATTTAGCTCTTGCCAAACACTAGACTGGTTCCCGTCTCTGATGCCACTATGTTGTATACATAATCATACGACGGGTACCAATTAAGCCAAACACATGTGAATCCGTCCTTTGAAATTTCTATTCTCCCAACCACAGATTTTGGTTTCGAATTGATCACGTGAGCTTACCCTGTTTTCCAAATAAGGCAACAATTACGATGGTTTGTTTACAAACTGCGCGCGAGACACCAAGCAGGTGCGTGATTACGAGAGATGACGTATCAAGGCATCAGTTGAAGTCTGCAAATATTTAAACCTTTCCGCAAATTGTTGTGGAAGTTAAAAAAATCATCCACAGAACATGATTACGCGAATAGTCCACCATGCGTTTAGTCGGTACTGTCCACTAGATTTTATTCATCCAGAGTCGATTCCCAAATACATAAAGAAAGAGAAAGATATGAAACACATCCGTAGATCTATCTAGGCCTACTTGAGCGTGTCACTAGCGAGGTTTCTGGCGATCGTAGCAGACGTAAATTACCAACTTGGTTTATTCCTTTGTTTCTTGCCCAATTAATATTTTTTCTTCATTAGATCATAAAAATCCACATTCGAACTACAAAATAGCATGACATAAATTTATACGATCTATGACGTAAATACGATTTACACGAGGGAGGTAGTTGGATCCGTTTGACCTATATCGGATCACGTGATGTTTTATATCTGGGGAACATCTCAAACACTCCGCGTGTTTAAAAAGCGGAATAGGAAAAAACTTCAGATGTCGCCTAACAGAGATTTCATTATTTCATGTAAGAGTGATTAAATCATTTGTCATTCCCAACATAACATAGATGAAACTGCCCAAAGTGCCTAATGCAGTCAGGGTGTTTTAACAAAGTGAAAGTAGAAATTTGTCACTAGTTTTCGTGTATCTTTCACTCGAGCTACAGATCACAATTTAGTTTGATCATCGGGATTTGAAACATGGAAGAGCTGGTAGCCCGAACTGTTGTATAAACTGGAAAGATATGAAAAATGACGCGTGTGTTTGGGGTGTCCAATTTTGGTACTAGTGCATGGGGGGGGGGGTGGAGTGGGTTTAAACGTGGACCGATTCAGATTTCGAAATTTCCGGAGCCCTGATCAGCGTGGTGTAGTATGTTCACTCAAATGGATAGTCATAGTTTTAAACTCATGATGTGATCCAAATTTGACAAAAGTTTCTTGCATATCAATATATTAAAGCTCTTTTCTGTCCAATTTGAAAACTGCCACAGAGATAAAGTGGATGTTGATAAATATGAATTTTTTGTAAAATATAGCTAGTGAATTCAATGAGATAACGTAATTCCACCATTTTAACAATAAAATCCTAGTCCTGACAGGTTTTTAAGGTCAATGTCCATTAACCTTCTATGTTGACAAAATGACGGTCATAGCATAGAAGTTTTGAATTTCACCTGAAATTACACAGAGTCAACTTTTTTATGAAATCTTTGAAGTGATAAATGTCAAAACTATTTCGTTATAGCAGCCATTTAATTGGAAAGTGGGTTCACAATCATTTCAACGCTAATTTGATAAAATTACTTGAAACATTTCAGAGAGCAGAGAAGGCAGAGAGACAATTAGATACATCATCTATGATATCATATGACAGCAAAGCTGCCAGAGTTCCAGGTAAATAGTGAACAATTAACTCTTTCCCGAATAACAAATTTTGGGTGTTCCAATTCAAAAGCTGCTGAAGACAGCAAAATGGATGTTGAAAATGATCAAATTTATGTATGATATAGCATAGGAAACATTGAGACAAAAGAAGAAACTGCTGGTTATCCATTTGTGCAAGAAATTTTGAATCCACCTATGCCAGATTTTCGGTGTGGGAAAGGGTCAACACATAACCAATTTATTTCAGAAATTCCCAAATTGTGTACCAATATTTCACTAAAAACTGTATTTTTCTCAAGTTCCTATTTTGGCTTAAATTACCTTTTCACACAATATTTGGCAAGACTGAGTTTTGACAAGCTTCTTTCAATTCAATATTTGGGGCTTTGCTGACAATGATGTTGATTTCAGGTAAACTTGCACTAGAAGGTTCACTGGCAGACAGACTCGATCAGTTAGATAAGAGAGAGTCTGAATTGTTAGAAGCATTGGAGAAGAAAAATACGCAAATCAAACAGTTATCAGAGGAGAAACATCGATGGAAGAGAAGATGTGATGAAATGGAGTAAGTTTTGACAAAACAAATGAAATAAACTTTATTATTATAATCAAATATAATTATGTACCTTTATGAGTTAAGAATAGAGCAACTTATAAGGTTTTGAAGGTAGAATGAATGTAACATAACAGTTAAATTTCATAGGTTTAGCAAATTTTTTGAAGAAAACTATTGGGGCTATTGCCCGCTTTAAGTTACTTTCTCTATGCTGGCTCTAGAGCAATTTACCCAACCATTTTATTAATAAGAACTTGTTTTGACACCCTAAATAGATAAAGCTTTTGTCAATATAAAAGCAAAAGTAGAAAGTGCTTATAACCAGCATTTTCTCCTTTTGCCTCAATATTTTATTTGCTGTATTAAGCACAAATCATAATTTTATCATCATCTTTTTTGTAGTCTTCATCAGCTTTCAAATTGGATTTGTCTGGAATTTTTAGCTCACCTGAGCACGAAGTGCTCGGTGAGCTATTGTGGTCACTCACCGTCCGTCGTCCGTCTGTCCGTCTGTCCGTTCACAATTTCAAACATCTTCTTCTCCAAAACCAATAGGTCAATTTTGACCAAACTTGACAGGAATGTTCCTTGAGTGACCCTTCTCAAAACTTGTTCGCGAATTTTTTGATTCATCAAAAAATGTGGGCGTGGCAGGGCGGGGCTTATCGGACTTAGAGAAATCCTAAGAAAATTCTTTAAAAATCAACCATTGGGCCAATTTGAACCAAACTTAGCAGAATTGTTCCTTGAGTGACCCTTCTCAAAACTTTTTCACAGATTTATGATTCGTCAAAAAATGTGGCCGTGGCAGGGAGAAATCAGACTTAGAGAAATCATAAGAAAATTCTTTAAAAATCAATCATTGGGCCAATTTGAACCAGACTTTGACGGGATGTGCCTTTAGCCATTCTTTTTAAAATTTGTTCACAAATATTTTCATTTGTAAAAAATTGTGGCCGTGGCAGGGAGAAAGGGGCTTATCAGACTTGGAGAAATCATAAGAAAATTCTTTAAAAATTAACCATTGGGCCAATTTGAAGCAGACTTTGCAGGAATGTTCTTTGAGTCTCTCTTTTTAAAATTGATTCACAAATTTTTACATTTGTCAAAAAATGAGGGCGTGGCAGGGAGGAAGGGGCTTTTCTGCCTTAGAGAAATCCTTATAGTTAGGCAGATATATCCAAAATTTGGGGTCAATCGTTCACTTTTTCAGGAAAGCACCAAATTTGGCACACATGTAGTATAGACCTGTACAAATGATTTCCTAGGTAGATCCCAAAATCTGACCTCCCTGATGGCCGCCACATTGAATTCCAATATGGCCGCCAATTTTGTCTTGTTAACAGCAATATCTCCCTTATTATTGCAGATATTGACTTACTTTTTGCGTCTACACCTATATTTGAAGTACCAGTGGATCAAATGAATTCATTTATATATGCATGTGGAATGGCCATCTAGGATTTCAAAGATGGCCGCCATTAATTAGTGTTTTTGTTAATATCTAATGAAAATCTTTATTATTACAAACAAACTTTTAAGGTTAACACCAACACTTTGAACAGCTGTTGTCTCAATGAGATCCTTCTCAAATTGGTTCGAGTTGGCCATTTTGAATTTCAAGATGGGCGCCATTTTGTCTATGAGTTCTTCTCGTTCTTTCACAATACACGTGACTTATTAATGGAGCATAAAGTCATTGAATCGTCCGAGTTATGATTTTAAGTGCAAAAAGTAAAGGGAATGTTTCCAAATTTGTAACCTTGAAGTAAAAACAAGTTTTATCTAAAATAAACAAGTTTTGTCTGGCTGCCATGTTCCAAGATATATGGTATAGATAGATAAATACACATAAATAGCAATCTTTTGAATATACAAAAAGTTATGTTATGTTTAAGACTGTAAACAGAGCTTGTTAATATTCATTATACCCCCGTATCAAAAGATCGGGGCATATTATTTCAATCGTGTCTATCTGTCTGCCGTCTGTATGTCCGTCTGTCTGTCTGAAAACTTAACGTTTGCCTTTTCTCGGAAAGTATTGGACATACAGAGCTCAAATTTGGAATGTAACCTTATTTCAATGATATCTATCTGTTGCAAGCAATATGACCTTCATCAGGGTCATTTGTTAACCCTCATCAACCCTTTACTCTAAAAATTAACATTTTATAAGAATAGCCATTTCGGGGCATTTGTGTTTCATAAGCACACCTATTTTTGATATTGAAATTGTCATATCAAAGAATATCTTGTTTTTTTTCTTAACCAGAGTACATGGTTGCCATGGTGAGATAACTGTGTGACGATGTTAAGCGTACATTTTAAAAAAAATCGTGGCACATAAACAATATTGCTGCTTTTCAAAGATGGTTACCACAACAGAAAGTAACACGAATTATTATATGAACAATGGGTTCATATAGGGCTAAGCATCATAATAGATCCTTTTACTTTTGGAATTTGAAACAGAAGATGGAAACCATTTTAAAAGAAATGACAAATCGGAATTGTCGATGATTAATATCATGTTTCGTGATTATGATATTGTTCCGTGACCAAATAAGAGATGACTGGCAAACAAAACTTAAATATTCCTTCAAATTTAGTTATTCCTTCTTTTTGTCCCCTTTTCATTTTATAAAAGCTATTGCGCTGAAACTTTGAACATGCTTCTTCGATTATAATATCATACTCTAAGCACGAATTCGTTTATCTGAAAATTGATTTCCTGAAAATTTACCCTCTTCGGACATAATTATACATTCTTGGTAAAGTTTTTGCGTGAAATCGCCAATACTCGTATCTGTAATGACTTTATGTCTGCTTGAGCTATTGCTTTCAAACTTTGCATGTGCTTCAGACACTGCTTCTGTGATTGCTAGCAATGGAAGGAGTTGTTATTGGTAGTGTTGTTGAAGACTGGGCCAGTACAAGATTGCATGTTGGTTGTGGAATTTCTGTCTGTATGATTACATGTTCCGTAGAAACAACAACACACTATTCAGTACACGATAGTTCTTCGACTGCTCTTGGTTAAAGTAAAACCATAAATTGCAGTAAATAAATAATTGTGCAAGATATATTATTTGTGCAATTCCTGGTCCTACTCATTGATATTCTATGACACGATTCCAATGCATATATTTATGAAAGAAGCATTTATTTAAAAAAAAAAGATGTAATTTAAAAAAAACAGCATTTATACAACCGGCAGTTAAAACCACCAGAAAGTTCAATTTAATAGAATTGTGAAAGAATTTGAAATAATATACCGTTATATTCAGCCTGCTTCCATGTACATGTACATAATTGTTGCTTTTCCGTATTCTTCCATCTATTTTATCACTGAATATGGTGCTAGATCAGATATCTGCTGCGCGCAAACTTGAAGGATACAGGCGTTATTTTTTTGCAAGCCTATATCGTGTGTAAGTTATCACTATGCACACAAATGTTGTCCTGAATTCATTTCATAAATGAGTAGAAGTAGCAATACTTGTCGACAGATTTCATTCTGGTTCTTGTCTTCTAGATTTAATCTCACACATAAGGTCAGAGTTTCAATTCAGTTATAAATCTTTTATTCGTTCATTCAATCTTCCCACATGACAGCCACTAAAGATTTGGGTGGAGGCAACTATTTGCCCCCAATTTTGTCTGCCTAGACAATACATGTATTATATCAATCAGCAAATCATTCGCTTAATTAGGCAGACATTGACAGATTATATGTATCAGTTGTAATTTTAGAAATAAAGATAAATTGTAAATGATAGGCATTTTGAATAAGAAGGTGGCGATCCAACATATGTGTACAAGTGATGTACAGGTGACTTCAATAGACACAATGTCCTCTTACACATTGAGGGTTGACGTACAGGTCATTTACTACATCTCTTGCTGAAGTCATGTCTGTGTAGAACAGAAATCTGCCATTTGTTAATCAACATTCTTGCTTGGATATTTCTTTTTAAAGATTGCATAACCATATCAAATTCACAGTACGGCAATAATATGCAACAGAGAAGTCCTTTGTTAAACAATTGTACCCTTTTCATCGGCGGTCATCTATAATGACTTACAAACATGCATTCAGTAATGATAAAAATGGGACATTTACCATTACTAGTCGATCTCAATTATGAATTTAAATAAATTTCAACTCTCGGTAACACGTTTGAAGTAAACATTTACCTATTTGAAGGATCATTATTCATTAAATGGCATCCATTTTAGAACATGGCAGCCAGGAGGAACTTCTGGTGGTTATTACCTTATATCTCACAATGTTCATATTAATAAGCAATGTGTCTCTAATATGATGCTTAAAACACAATCTGTACCATGTCATGTCTTATCTGCTCCACTTAAAACTATGTCAACTATATTTTGCGGTAAAAAGATGAAAATAAAAGAAATACTGGTCGACTTACGGGCGGCCATCTTGAAATTTAAATGGCCAACTCGAAATCTTTTGAAAATGATTTTATTGAAACAAAACTCGTAAAAGTGATTGAAAGTCATCGAAAAATCATTTGTATCAGTTATAATTCGAAAGATATAAACAGAATAGAAATTAGTGGCGGCCATCTTTGAAATCCAAGAAGGCCATTCCAAACGCAAACATGTGTGAATTCATTTGATTCGCTGGTACATCAAATATAGGTGTAGACGCAAAAAGTAAGTCAATATCTTCCACAATAAGAGAGATATTACTGTTAACAAGTCAAAATTGGCGGCCATATTGGAATTCAATATGGCGGCCGTCAGGAGGGTCAGATTTTGGGATCTACCTAGGAATTCATTTGTATGGGTCTATACTACATGTGTGCCAAATTTGGTGCTTTCCTGAAAAAGTGAACGATCATATGCCATATCTGCCTAACTATTAGAAAATTCTTTAAAAATTAACCATTGGGCCAATTTAAACCAAACTTGGCAGTGTTGTTCCTTAACCCTTTCCCAAACAAGGCCTGGTTTTGACGTCCCTAATAGAAAAAGCTTGGGAAAATATTGAAACAAAAGAAGAAACTGCTGATAACCAGCAATTTCTCCTTTTGCCTCAATATTTTCTCAGCTATTTTGTACACAAATCTTATCTTTATTCACATATAATTTGTCGTCTGCAGCTGCTTTTAAAGTGACATTTCACATTCATTTCATTTTTAAAAAGTATGTCTTGATGCAAATATTGTTTATTCTAATGAGTAGAAATACTTTAAGTTTTTTGAAGTTGCTATTTATAAGCGAAAAATACGCCTTTAAAGTTGAGACAGAAATGACAAATTCTATATAAATCTGAACTGTTGTCCACAACAATTTGTCTAATTTTAGCACAAAAATATATGTTTCTCCTAGACGGTTCAATATTTTGACTTGAAATTTTCAGAATTTCCATAAAAAAGTTGCTCTTTCAGAAAGAATAAAAGAAAAATTTATGTAAAAAAATATTGAAATGTCACTTTAAATTGGACAACCCTAAAATTTTGCCATTTGGGAAAGGGTTAAGTGACCCTTTTCAACATTTGTTCATAAATTTATAGTTTCGTCAAAAATTTGGGCGTGGCAGGGCGGGGCTTATCTAACCAAGAGAAATTGTTAAAAAATTCTTCAAAAATCTTTTTCTCCTTAACCATTGGGCCAATTAGAACCAAATTTGGCAGGAATATTCCTTGGGTGACCCTCCTTAAGATTTGTTCAAGGATTTTTTATTCGTCCAAAATTGTGGGCGTGGCAGGTCAGCACTTATCGGACTTGGAGAAATCATAAGGAAATTCTTTAAAAATCAATCATTGGCCCAATTTGAGCCAAACTTGGCAGAAATGTTCCTTTGGTGACTCTTTAAAAAAGAAATGCAAATTTTTGTTTCGTCTGGAAAAGTTGGTGTGGCAGGGCATGACTTATCAGACTTCGAAAAATTCTAAGAAAATTCTTTAAAAATCAACCATTGGCCCAATTTGAACCACACTTGGCAGAAATGTTCCTTGGGTGACTCTTTTCAAAATTTGTTCTCAAATTTTTATTTGTTAGAAAAAGTGGGCGTGGCTTATCGGACTTACAGAAACCCTAAGAAAATTCTTTAAAAATCAACCATTGGCCCAATTTGAAGCAAACTTTACAGAAATGTTCCTTTAGTGACCCTTTTCAAAATATGTTGGCAAATTTTGTATTGGATAAAAAAAGTGGTTGGGCAGGGACTGGCTTATCAGACTTAGAGAAATGATAAGAAAATTCTTTAAAAATCAAGCATTGGGTCAATTTGAAACAAATCTGGCAACAATGTTCCTTGAGTGACCCTTTTCAAAATTTTTTTAGTTTGCAAATATTTGATTCGTCAAAAAAGTGGGCATGTCTTAAACTTCTTTCAGGTGAGCGATATAGGGCCAGTCTGGCCCTCTTGTTTTATTAAGGAATTGGTTTACCCTTTCGATGCCAGAGAAATATTGGAAAATTGACTCGTATTTGCCAGGCCTTTTTCCAAGAAATTAGGAAAATGACGGTAGTGTAATGAATCAACTAATTACGAAATTTTTTTTCAATAAAACTATATAAAACCTTATATTTTCTGAAAGATAATTTAAAATGCTATTCGGTGAATATTTTAGTCGATTTTGAGTCACACAATGTTACATTTTGCAATCTTAAACTTTGACAACTAAAAAAAAATGACGAAATGCCTAAAATCTTACCACCAGCTCGAACATTGTTTTCACTTTCCTCGTATAACTCCAATGAACATTCCCTTTCAAAGTAAGTAGAACAATCAGCTAGTACATTGTCTTGTTATATTAATACAACCTCATCCATTGTAAATAATTTGAGTTTTCAAGACGCATTTTTTCACTTTTTTGCACCACATGTGTTTTGCCGTCCGCCATCTTGTTTGACATTCAATTTCCAAAGTCAAAATCCCAAGATTTATGCTATTTTTATGTTATCCTATGACGATTTTTCTATTTTAGGTAAAATAAATCAAAGATAAATTATCATTGGTCAAAATTTCAGTCACGTTACGACTCAGTCTAAAGATAGAACAAAATATCGAGGGGTTTTCTCAGTCACGCGAGCTGACGGCATATGCCGTACCCTGGCACTATAGCGACATTTTCGCTGAACGGCATATACCGTACCCTGGCAGCGAAGGGGTTAACAGATTATTTGAAATAGACTTAATGTGGATTAAATCCTTATTTCAGAGGTATGCTCAAAGATGGTGGCAGATCATATATAGAAGAAAGTCCCAGACGGACATCTACAACCGCAAATAGGTAGGAGATTTCATTATTATAAACATGTTAACATATAACATCATATTAAAGTTGTCTAAATGGAACTTTAAATAAAACTTTCCTTAGAATGGTGCAAATGTACAAAGTTATTTGAAAAATGGAAAACATTGTGTATTACTGGCATTTTCTTCCTATCCATTGAATATACAACTTTCCAAGCCTCATGTGTTATTCCTTGCTACTGTGAAACTATCTAAGTTGATGTGATTAAAAATAGACGTCACAAATATTATAACCTGCAAACAATGTGTTAAGAGAATGTACTGGAATCAGCATGTTGGTCGGTTGGTTTGTGGGTCTGTTGGTTGGTCAGCAAAATCTTTTGTGGACAACTCCTCCTACAGGTTCTGTCTGACTTGTTTCAAAATGGGCAGAAGTGTTCATTAGGACATGTAGATGAGCAAGATGCAAGTTTTGCAAAAATTCCAATCAATTCTTTATTCGTTATGGCCCCTGATTTGACAAAACAATGCTTGTCAGGACAAATGCACCGGCAAGTTTATTATATCACCTTTATTGATAGATTTCTAGTTATTGCAGAACATACAATGGTTGTTCCTAAATCTTCTTTGATTTTTCAGGCCACCAAGTTCAAGGCCACTGAGTGCTAGAAGTCGAGACACACGACCTTTAAGTGCAAGGTCAGATACAGACAGACCCAGTGCCAGAGACCGCAGATCCAGTGAGAGACCTACAAGTGCAGGCAGGGACCGTCGACCTTCCAGCTCAGATAGACGACCTGGGACTGCAGACAGAAGACCAGGAACAGCAGAGAGAAGACCAGGGAGTTCAGACAGACGACCAACAAGTGCTAGACGGAGGGATTCCATGGAGAGTAGTATGTCTGCAGCTAGAAAACAGAGAATTGAACAGTTTAGGGAAAATAAATCTGCAAAAACAATACAAAGACAATGGCGGTCACATCAACAAACAAAGGTAAGAAACAGGCATCAGTAATTTTCACTGTGGGTAATCCACATGACTTTCGGAAAGTGTCCACCCTAAAAAAATCACCTGCTTCAAGGTATATTTCTCGGTTTATAATCTACAGATCTTTAGCTCGACTTTTCGAAGAAAATGAGAGCTTATACTGTCACCCAGGTGTCGGCGTTGGCGTCTGCGTTGCAACAAAGGTTAAAGTTTTTTCAAACAACAATAACTTCCATACTATCAGAGGGATTCAACCCAAACTTGGAATACTTATTTACCATCACACCCTCTACCTTACTACCAGGGCCCATGACCCTGGCTCCACTATATTTGGAGTTATGCCCCCTTTATACTAAGCAACTTAGAAAGTCGAGCGCGCTGTCTTCGGACAGCTCTTGTTACAAGATAAAGTGCATGGTACACACATTTGAGAGGGCTATTCCCAATAGTAATGCACTCTGCTCCAAATCCAGTGGTTTCTGCAAACATTTTACCGAGTTATTTTTGGTGCACCTGAATGTTTTTCTTTTTCGTCTTGCGCCAAAAAAAGCCCAAGATAAATTGCTAATTTTATGAAATTTCTTTCAGCTATGAGCATACATGCTAAGCAACAAAATACTAAATATTATATAAAATGAAACTAAACAAAAATCAGATGAATCAAACTGCATATATCTCAAGGTAGAATGACTTATTGCTACCATTTCGACAACAGTTTCAACTGTACTATTAAAGTCCAACTTCTCACAAGGTAATACTCTATGATCAAGGCGAAATTTCAAGTTGACTATTTCTTTTTCTTTTCATTTAGGCTAGCAAGCAGAATGAGAAAGTAGAAAGGTTCCAACAAGAGAGGGCAGCCAAGAAGATTCAGAAAGGCTGGACCGGGTATAAATATAGGAAGGATCAGGAGGAAACAGAAGAGGTAGCTGTTTATATTGTAAAGACTTTCCCATACAAAATTTAAGTAGGTCAATTCAAAGATTCCAACCCATCATTCTATACCAAAAACACTGTGCATCTTCAGGCGTCATCCCTGACAACAGAAATTGTCGAAAGAAACCCTCGTAAATTTCTATCAGTCCTTCAGGGCAATGGAAATTGACGAGTGAAGCCAAAGCAATATATTAAACCAAGTGAAATTATTTATAACCCAGGAAATATTTGTGCTTGAAATAAATTAAAGGCTCCATTAAATGTTGATCAGGATATGATGTCTATGCTATTGCTAATGTTTTACTGTTGTTGGTCCAAAACTATTGGGAAAACTTAACTCTTTCCCAAACAAGACTTGGTTTTGACGTCCCTAATAGAAAATGCTTGGGAAAACATTGAAACAAAAGAGGAAACTGCTGATAACCAGCAGTTTCTCCTTTTGTCTCAATATTTTCTATGCCATATTTTACACAAAGTCTATCTTTAAGAACTTCAATTTTGTCATTTGTGGCAGTTTTTGAAGTGGATTGCCCTAAAAGTTTGCCGTTTGGGAAATGGTTAATGCAGAAACTTGATGTTTTTTTGTGTGTTTCACAAACACATCTTGTCTTTTTCAGGCATCAGATTTGATCCGATCAGCGTTGATGGGTCACAATTTACGGCAGCAACAAATACGTAAATATCAGAACATATCAGACGATGACGAAACGGAAGATGAAGATTACAATGAATGTGCTGATCTTATACGATCTGCCATGTTGGGTCATCAAAATAGGAAATCCAGGGTACAAAACTTTAGGTAAGCTTGTTTAATTCTATACCAGACAAAAATTTTCAAAACAGGCTTAAAGTGAAAGCCTTTAAAGATAACAAGATAGCTCTGTAGAATAATTGAAAAAAAATATCAGTGTATAGTGTAGCATAATCACTTAAGGGTATCTATCTGTTCCATACAATATGACCTTCCTCGAGATCATTCCTTAATCCTTATCAACCCTTTACACGAAAACTTAACATTTTAGAGAAATAGCCATTTCAGTGGCATTCGTGTTTCAGAAACACATCTTGTTTAATGCATAATCCAAATACTTTTTCACAATTTTGCATGTCTAATCTCAGTATCTACCAAAAGATATTGCCAACGTCGATTATCATATATCTGATTTGGGCAATCTAGGTTAACTACTTTCAAGATGTCAGGGCCCTTAAAATGCATACACATGATACTTTCTGTCACATGGCACATTTGCTTCACATGCTTGCATAAAGTAAAATGAATAATCTGATTTTATTTTATTTTTTTATTCGATAAAATTCAGACGAAAAGTAAACTTTATTTTGTAGTACATGTTAATTTAGTTTTTAATGCAATTTTCTGCGTGCTACATTTTAGCGACAGGATTTCAGAGTTATGTGCACTGCATAGTGATTAAGCCAAAATAGGATAAAGTGATGCGTCAAATCAGTCTGTCCATTTTGGAATGTTAGACTGGATACCATAAAATAGATTGGACTGAAGAGTAGTCAATGTGTGTAATCTTTATGAGCCTTACATAAAACCAGTCTAAATAAACAATGAAGTTATTTCATTGCTTCAATATAATGTCAGTGTTTATTTTAAATTATCTTTTATACAACTATTCCTATGTGTATTACCGGTACTGTTACTTGTTTGTCCATCCAAGACCAGCAGCCTAACAAAATTGACTTTTGACATTCTTAACAAAGGCTTGAGAATACTTAAAGGTAAAAGAAGAAAATATTGGTAACCATTTTCTCCTCTTGTCCTAATATTTTTCTTCTGTTGCCTAAATATTTTGGGGCTATTTTATAGCCAAATCCTAAGTCTATTGACTTTCATTATGTCTCTTGTAGCAGCATTTGAATTGAAAGTCGAAATTCTTGCCACTTTGGAAAGGGTTATATGACATGTAAGAATTTATTTCTACAGATATTCAGATGATGATGAAGATGATGATGATATTGTCCAGGCACCAAAACGTCGCTCCATCTCGTCTAACCGTCCACAGTCACCCAGTGTATATAGATCATCTAATTCAGGTAATATCTCTTACATTACATCTTACATTGATCACCAAAACGTCGCTTCATCTCGTCTAACCATCCACTGTCACCAAGTGTATATAGATCATCTAATTCAGGTATGCTACCTTGCATTACCTTTAGATAACTTTAAATTGCATTGAAGCAATTCCTATATGTAATTAGGCAGAAATATTGACTTTACAAATTCAAATACTTGTTAAATACAAGAAATTGAGGAAAGAGCTTTTATTGAACTAATGTTTCCAATAAGCATTTTCTTCAAACATACTGTACAGCTCGCATGTTTTTTGCCTAAGACACTCGCCCATGGTCGACAAAAAAAATTGGATGGGAATTCGCTGCGAGTTTAAATGTTTATAAAGAAATTGGTCAAGCAATTCTATCAAGATAACTATGATGATTTTTTTTCAGGAAGACAACAACGACCTTCATCCTCTAGGGTGAGTTAAGAATTTTGTTTTTGTTTGTGTTTCATAGCAGGGTTTTTTCTTCTTCTTTGGACAGGTCCGTGAAAAGGACCTGTTCCCAATCCCAAATAGGGTATTTTTTTCCCAAAATCTGGAAAGAAAATTCCCAAAGCAAAATTTATTCCTTCCTTTTGAATGAAAATTCAATCATTTCCCTTTCATATGTTGAGAAAAAAGTATCCAGAGACAATCTGAAAGTCCCTTCCATTGATTTGATATTGTTAACTGTGCACAGGACTCAATTTTTGTTGAAGTCTGTGATGAAAATTTTTTCCCAATTTTTGACAAAACAACACATTTTTCCCAATTTGCCTGGTTTCGGACCCGTTCCCAAAACTATGAGAAAAAACACTGCATAGGTTATTTAAATTATTCTCTGAATACAACATGAAACCCATTGAAATAATCTGTTACTTTAACCCATTACCACACGGTGATGCCTTTTGCTGCCCTACAAGATAAAGGCTCTGGAAAACATTGTGGAAAATGAAGAAATTGCTTGTGACTATCAATTTGTTTCTTTCCCACAATGTTTTGTACCAGGAATGACCACAAAAATGTAAAAATGACTCTTTGCATCCGCTTTTAATTTGGATCAGTCTAAAAATTCACCATTTGGTAATGGGTTAATACTTATTGCCACATATCACTTCCTAGCGAAGAACATAATTTAATTTCTATATGCTGCTACCACCACCTTTTCCATTTTGCCTCATACAACCACTTAATATAGTTTTAAACTTGTCCTGATTATTCTCAAATGTTCCAGGAAAGGAAAATGGGAGGTGACAATGTGAATATTTTCAACTTTTTACTTAGTGAATTTTAATATGGCCAGATTCATCCAAACTTGACTATTTATAGAAAAGGGCAACATTTCATGACAAATTATTGCTTTTCAACAAAAACTTTGTAACTGCAGCTTCTTTAAAGCTTAAATTATGATGTATTAGAAGAAAAGCAGCAATATAAATCTTTATTTCAGATTTCATCAGGTTCAATAAGAAGTACCACTACATACAACAGATCAACAACAAACAGCATTTATGATGATCATGACGACTTCTAAACACAGTTGAAACGCGTCATAGCTTATTTATGTTTATCTCAAATCATTGTTTATCTCAAATTACTATATTTCTCAAGGAAATGATCAGATTCCGTCCAAAACATTATATATCATCACAATTCATTGCTTTAATAATAACTTAAATAGGCAAACCATTTATTCAACATTAATCTAATTTTCAAAAATATAACCTGAAACTTTTTCATTTAACATTTCAATTTATGATATTTTCTTTTGAAAATTTATACAAAAGAACACTGCAGACAGAGAGGAGAGAAATTGGATTGCTAATCAGGAGCAATTTGCCTCCTTTGTCTGCAATATTTTGATGGTGCACTTGTATCTCTTAGTTTCGAGACAACTTATATTAATTGATACATCATTTTCTCAGTTTTACATTGCTGATCAGTTTGAATATGAAAATCTTGAGTAATTGTAAGATATTTACTTTGAGATATTAAGATTTTCTGCACATTTAATCAGAGCAACAGATAAGAGGAGTACAGACATTTTTTATTTATTAACTCTTTCCAAACAACAAAATTTTAGAGTGATCCACTTCAAAAACTGCTGCAAATGACAAAATGGATGTTATGAAAGATATGATTGGTGTAAAATATGGCACAGAAAATATTGAGACAAAAGGAGAAACTGCTGGTTATCAGCAGTTTCTTCTTTTGTCTCAATATTTTCCTAAGCATTTTCTACTGGGGACGTCAAAACCAGGTCTTGTTTGGGAAAGGGTTAATTGAAAGCCAAACCCAATGTTGTGGATAATCATTTGAATTTGTCTAGGTGACAATTTCAGTCAATGCCCACAACATCAGTTTTGGTGAACCATGGATGATAGTTTTCATATTGAAAAGCCAATACCCCCACTTATCTAGAGCTCTGTTCAATACTAAGATATTGAATGATTATGTTACTTATGTTATAGAAAGGTGCCAATTTATCATTGCTAGAAATGTATCACTGTACATACCACTGTCATTATACTGAAATGCATAGTTTCTGTCTCTTTAAAATTTTCCTAAACACTTCAAATTTTTTTAAATTTCAAATAGTAAGCATTTCAAAAAGCAGTAAACCCAGCTGATGATTTTCATTCTCTTCTTTCCCAAACAAGACCTGGTTTTCATGTCCCTGAGAGAAGTACTTTGGAAAAATATTGAGGCAAAAGAAGAAAATGCTGATAATCAGCATTGTCTCCTTTTGCCTCAATACTTTCTTTGTTGTAATACACAAATTTCATACACAAAATTAGGCTACCTGTACCTTAATATTTTTTCATTCACAGTCAACACTGATATTCTTTAGATTATAGATAACGAGAAAATTAATGTAGGTGTTGTGTGCATTATTGTATTTCAACTTGTAACAGTGGTTATGCAATGATGAAGTCATGCCTGAACACTTGTTAAACTCAATCCCAATTAGCAATGCTTTGTGACGTCCCACAAGCTTCATAAAACATTGTGGAAAATGAAGAAATTGCTTATGACAAGCAATTTCTTCATTTCCCACAATTATATTAACCCAGAAAGACCAACAAATGTAAAATTTCATTCATTTGAAATTGTTGTCTAAGACTTCTGAAATGAATTTGGACCAGTCTAAGAATTTGCCATTAGGGAAAAGGTTAAGTTTGAATTACAGTAAAGCATGTAGACCTGATGTTGTCCCTTCTTTTCCAATCAAATCAATAGTAGAATACTTATAAATCAATGTACATTATTAAATTTGGTGTCTTGGGTTTCTTTCTGTAGTAAGATTTAGGTACAACTTAATGTAAACAAGAAGTAGACCCCTTATTCACAAGAATTTTTTTCGATAAAACAAACATAATGTACTTGGCCAGGCTGTGAGTCTGTTCATCTTTTTTTGTGTTGCATATTTTACTTTTTCCTGTAATTTATTTTTGTATTTCATGTTTGAAAGTGAATCAAAGCATCTCCGATATGAGAGAAGGTAGATATACTTCGAATTATACAATGGTGTTTCTCAAATGATTTACTTGTTAACATGTATCTGCTATATTTTTCTGAAAACTTCTATTGCTCAAAACATTATCTACATTACAATATTTTCTTATTATCAAATATTTTAAATCGGTCAAATTGGAAGAAGTAGAAGATAACATATTGTAGTGTTGCTTTTGCATCAAAACTACAGAATTTTTAAGCTAGTTATCACGGTGTATAATCATGTGACTTAGAATTTCCGATAATCTTCAATAACTTTGTCAATACTCGACCAATTTGAATTCAGTTTGGAGCAGAGAATGTGGGCAGACGTCACACATTAGATGGACGTGGTTGATTTTTGAAAAATCAACTGATAAAAAAGTTAGTGAAGATAAACCAAAATTTTGGTTTATCTTCAATAACTTTTTTATTTGTTGATTTTTTAAAAATCCAATACATCCAGCTTATTCCTGGCATTTTCCCACCTTCTCTGCTTCAAACCGAATTAAAATTGGTCAAGTATTAAAAAAGATATTAAAGATTATGGGAAATTTTAAGTCACATGATTATACACCGTGGTGATGAGGTTTTGAAAGAAAAGCAACAATGTGCATCTCAACTAGAGAAGTAATGAAGTTTTAGTCTATGAAGGAATCAAATCATTGTATAAAATAGAGAAAATGTTTGTAGTCTTTTCTTTTTTCCAACAGGGGTTTCCTAAGGATTTATACAAACTGTGTATAACAATTTTATGCCCTGACTAAAAACAACCATTTACCAGTTAACCCTCTCCCAAACAGCAAAGTTTTAGTGTGATCCACTTTAGAAACTACCACAAATGACAAAATGAATGTTATTGAAGATAGGATTTGTGTACAATATTGCTAAGAAAATATTGAGACAAAAGGAGAAACTGCTGGTTATTAGCAGTTTCTCCTTTTGTTTCAATATTTTCTCAAGCCTTTTCTATTTGGGATGTCAAAACCAGGTCTTGTTTTGGAAAGGGTTAAATGTCATGCACCTGTATGCAGTGCTGTTGCTAATGATATGTATGTATAGTTTGTAGTAGTAGTAGATCTATATGTGCTCAAAATCATGCTGTGATGTTTTTATATAATGTGCAATTAGACATAAATCTTTACCCTAGCTAAATACATGTTTTTCTAGGGTTTACTGGAATCTGCTATTTCTGTATGTGTTGAAAATTGTGGAAGAAAGCCCAGCATAGTTATGTTTTATTTTCACAACAAAATCGGGCTTATTGAGGGTATGAGAAAGTGTTGAAGTCAAAACCAGGACTTGGCATTTACTTGAAATACAATTATCATGTAATCAATTACATTTCTGCATATTGAGGGTCGAGATTAAATTAATTGTACATTAGGGTGTATAGGTCATCTTGTATCCATTAGCACGATGGATAATCATGTGATTCAATATTTTCAGAAAATCTTCAATAATTTTGTAAATACTGGACCAATTTGAATTCGGTTTGAAGCATAGAATGTGGACAGGCGTCACGCACTAGATGGACTTGGTTGATTTTTGAAAAATTGACTGATAAAAAAATTATTGAAGATAAACCAAAATTTTGGTTTATCTTCAATAACTTTTTTATCGGTTGATGTTTCAAAATTCAAACACGTCCAGCTTATTCCTTGCATTTTTCCACATTCTCTGCTTCAAACCGAATAAAAATTGGTCAAGTATTAAAAAAGATATTGAAGATTAACGGAAATTCTGAGTCACGTGATTATACACCATGATTAGGGCCATTATCATTTAACAGATTTTCCATGGTTACATTATGTAGAAATAATATTTTGGTACACTTTCTAAAGCCAATGGGTCCTGAACTCACTTTTAGCATTGCATAGGGTTTCTTCCATTGATGGGAGCTACGGCCATGGCACAGTTGATTTGGTATCAGACTTTCAATCATAGGAGCTGGATTTGAACCCAAGCTGTGGTGAAAATCCTAACTTATATTTGTCTCCCACCAATCGGTGGATAATCGTAAGCCTAAGTGGTAATAACAGCTTGAGGCTTAGTGAGGATGTTGTGGTAGTAAAAGTGAGAGAGAGGGCAGGAATCCTTGGTGTTGTGCTCCAGCAAATGCAGAATATTACTAAAATACTGTTTAAAATGACCTCATTCACATAATAAATTCATTGATAGTTCATGTATTTATACTATATAATAGTACAGACCCCAATGAAGCAAATCCCTATATAGTATTCTCTATGTGAGTGTGTTTAGTACTCTTGACTTCACAACTATATTGACAAATAATAGATTATAATTATATTTCATCCTTGGATACCCGGGGTCTCACTATAAGGAGACCCTGGGGTATCCGAGAATGTATGTGTTTATGAAAGACTTAATTCAAGTAGCATTTATATTTTTTAATAAGATGTGTCATTTGAAAGATATTACTATATCTCAGAAACCATTAATTAGAAAGATCACACTTTACTTATGAATCTTTTTCAATTATAATCATCTATGGATTGCATAAGAAATATGGCATGAAAAACATATGGGACTAATATGATTTCTTGCACCAAAATACTTTGTTGACTGATAATGCTTTCATTTTGAACAAATTTACCTGGCAAACAAGACCTGGTTTTGAAGTTCTTTATAGAAATTACTGTTGAAAATATTGAAACAAAAGAAGAAAATGCTGCATTTCTCCTTTTGTCTCAATATTTTCTGTGCTAAATGGTAATCAAAATATATTTTGTTGTTTGGGAAAGGGTTAAGTCTACGTCTTGGGGTAAAACTATTCTTACTTCTCAAATGATATATTCCTTGGTAACTATTTTGCGATGAGCAGTCAACAAATTATACAATGCGAATGTATTCTCCATTTCATATTAGACAATTATGTACAGGGCATCTACTAAACTTATTTAAATCTTGTTAATTTATTTATGTAGATAACAGAATTCTGTCCACTTTTCACTTGTTACATGTTTTTATTTTGTCATAGAGAAATAAATTTCTAATACAAAATGTGTGTGTCTTATTGTTTATGTGTTGCATTTACGTTTTCCAAGAGGACACAATTGTAGATTTGTTTGAGACAGAGTAACCAATTGGAGGGGCTAAATGTATTATTCTATTGTTATGTCCCTGTATCAAGAGATGGGGGGCATATTGTTTTACTTGTGTCTGTCCGTCCATCTGTCAGTCTGTCATTCAAAAAAAATTAACATCAGCATTTTCGGGGGCATTCCACAATCATATTGTATTATTTCTAACTCAAATCCTAGGTTGTGGGTACTCATTTTAATCATCTTGGTTGTTACATTTCAATCAGTACCACAACATAGGGTTTGATGAAGATTTAATGAAATATGTCATTTTAAAAGCTATTACAACCTCTTATAAGTAGCTCTGGTCATACAAATGATAAAACCAATTAGCCAGGAACTGGAAAAAAGCATTTGAGACTTGTATGGTTTCAGGTCAGTCTGTTATAAAATGTACCTGAGTGCAGTTTAACCCTTTCCCAGATAGCAAAAAATAGGACTTTCCAATTTGAAGGATTTTTCAGTATTTTTATGCCCCTGGATCGAGAGATCGGGGGCATTTTGTTTTACTCATGTCCATCCATCTGTCTGTCTGTATGAGAACTTAACAAATGTATTCGACATACATGTACAAAGCTGAAATTTGGTATGTAACTTCCTTTCAATGATATCTATCTGTTCCATGCAATACAATACAATGTCAAACCAATTTCCAAACCGCAAAAAATCGGAATGTTCCCAATTGAAAGCTTTTGCAGAATAAAATTGAATGTTAAAAAAAGGATGCCTAGAAAACATTGAGGCAAAAGGAGAAAATGCTATTTTTCAGCATTTTCTCCTTTTGTTTCTGTGTTTTCTCAAACTCTTTATTTGGGATCTCAAAACCAGGTCTTGTTTCGTGAAAGGGTTAATAATGTTTCACTTTATTCAGATGCAGACAGTTGGGATGAAATATGGTAACAGACTTGTCAGAGTAAATGATGATCTTTATTTATCGAAAAGGAGAAACGCTAGTTATCCATTTTTTCTTCCCCTTTAATGTCTTAAACTTTTCGCAGTTCAGATTGTTTTAAATGCATGTAGATAGCTTAAACAGCATTTTCTAGCATTTTTCCAGAGCTTTTGGCAACAAGAATTGTCCGCGGACAATAAAGATTGCCCTAACGAGAGCTTGTCACAAAGAAAAGTCATTTCCTAGGTCAAGGTAAAAAGGTCATGGCCCAAAATGATTTTTTTTAAAAGTAGGTCAAGGTCAAGGTCACAAGGTCCAAGGTCATGGTCAAACATGAACTGTGTTGGAAGGAGGTGTTCAAGTGTGAAATATCAAGGCTGTAGGTGTAAAAGGACATGAGTTATAGGCCAGGTTAAAGTTTTTCAAAAGTAGGTTAAACTCCAAGGTCAAGGTACAAGGTCATGGTCAAATGTGAACTGTGTTGGTAGAAGGTGTCTATGTGTCAAATATCAAGGCTGTAGGTGTAAAAAAGGACATGAGATATAGGCCAGGTTAATTTTTTTTAAAGTAGGTCACACTCCAAGGTCAAGGTCATGAGGTCCAAGGTCATGGTCAAATGTGAACCGTGTTGGTAGGAGGTGTCCATATGTGAAATATCAAGGCTGTAGGTGTAAAAAGACATGAGATATAGGCCAGGTTAATTTTTTTTTAAAAGTAGGTCAAACTCCAAGGTCAAGGTCAGGAGGTCCAAGGTCATGGTCAAATGTGAATGGTGTTGGTAGGAGGTGTCCATATGTGAAATATCAAGACTGTATGTGCAATAGGGCATAAGATATAGGCCAGGTTAAAGTTTTTTAAGGCCAGGTTAAAGTTTTTTAAAAGTAGGTCAAACTCCAAGGTCAAGGTCACAAAGTCAAAGGTCATGGTCTCACATGAAAGGTCTTTGTGAGAGGTATCCACGTGTGAAATATGAAGGCTGTAGGTGTTATAGGGCATGAGATATAGGCCAGGTTAAAGTTTTTTAAAACGGTCAAAAAGTGGGTCAAACTCCAATGTCAAGGTCACAAGGTCAAAGGTCATGGTCTCAAATTAAAGGTCTTGGTTAGACGTACCCACAGGTGAAATATAGAGGCTGTATCTCTAACAGGGCATGAGATATGGGCAAGGTTATAGTTTTTGCGGACGCCGACGCTGACACCGACATCCAGGGGTATGACAATAGCTCTTCTGAGACTATCGTCCCGGGCGAGCTAAAAAGGGTGTAAAATAATTTGTTAGTTAGAACAAACAAGTTCAATTTTCTTAGCATTTATTTTGCACATCAGATGTGAAAAAATAGAAATGGAATAAGAATCAGCATACAAAGGAAAAAAAATTAAATCCACATTTATGAATGAACAGAGCTGTCAGGAGATTTCCCCCCTTCTATAGCTAGCAAGTTATCATCCCCCTCCCCTTCACCAAGTAGTCCGAATGATTTAAAAACTTTATGTTGCCGAGTTGTTCGCAGCTTTTTCAGGTCACCAGAGTATTGCTGTTCCCGCAATAATTGTCTTCTCTGGTCTTCTAGCTCCTGCTTGTGCTCCTGAAGTGCTCGGGTTTTATGGATCAGGTCTAAAAGTTCTTTTCTCAGTTGTCGATTTTCCAGCTTTATCTTGTTGGTATGGTCTGTAAGGCACATTATTGCTTCCTGCAAGAGACAACAAGTTCTGTTGTTACCACATAAGACTTTCCTTCACCATATGTTAAGCATTTTGCTGCTTTTCTTCAAAAACCTTTTAACTGCAGTTCAAACAAGCTGAAGTTAAAAGGTTTTTGAAGAAAAGTGATGACATGAGATACAATATCAAAGTTAAAACACGATTGAAAGTCCATTTCAGTTGCAAAATAAAATGTCTTCATTCACTTGTAGAAGACAAGAAGATAAGTGTAAATATCCGCAGTTAGACTATGTTAGAGGCCCAAGAGGGCCTGAATCGCTCCAATGGCTATATTTAAAGAATTATCTCATGATTTCTTGTAAGCCTTGCACTGCCAAATCTTGGACAGGGTTTGCTCAAGGAATATTTCTGTCAAGTTTGGTCAAAATTGGCCACATGGTTGATTTTCAAAGAATTATTTTGTGATTTCTCTAAGTCTGATATGCCCTGCCCTGCCATGCCCACATTTATAGGCCAATCAAAATTCTTTGAACAATTTACGTAAAGGGTCACCAAAGGAACATTCCTGCCAAGTTTGGTCAAAATTGGCCCACTGGTTTGAGAGGAGAAGATTTTTAAAGAAAAGGTTAACGGATGCACGGACGGATGCACGTCCGGGGTTTTATCATTTTTTTCCCGTTTATGTGGTTCAATGCGTCCATAATTTATATGAAATAAGAACAATTCCACTTAAACCATGCCATTTTATGTGGCACTTTTCTTCATAAAGATCAAAGAAAAAACCGCTTAATCCTGAAATGTTGGCAAAAAGTGCCACATAGAATGGCATGGTTTAAGTGGAATAGTTCTTATTTCATATAAATTATGGACCGATTGAACCACATAAACCCCCGGACGCACACACGCACGTACGACGGACACAAGGCTATGACAATAGCTCGCTGCCCTTCGGCCAGTGGAGCTTAAAATGGCTAAGATAGTTTACGAAATTACTGAGTAGTGTGATTAAAATGATTGAAAATTTTCAACCTCTTGAAAAAGGAAAATTTTGCCGAAATATCTAATAGAGTAATTTATTATAGTGTAAGTGTAAATGCGTTAGCAATCTTCATTTGGCAACAAGAGTGCCATGGTCACAATATACACCGCCACTTATAAAACTTGAGACAAAAAAATGACATTGACAAGGATTTATAAATATTCACTGAAAAACCTGTAAAAAATGGTGTTCACAAAAAGGTTTTTATAAATATCCAGTGAAAAACCTGGAAGGAATTGCGTTCACGAGGCTGAAATATCATTAAGCCCCAGAGACTAAGATTGAAGGGGGCATAATTCAGGCAAAAATCAATGAACCATAAAATCCTTACTTCATGCACATCTACCAATTAAGGTAATAACATCCACCAAGTTTCATTAGGATCCAGTCAGAATCTTAGGAGGAGTTGCATTGACAAGGCTGCAATTTCAATCAGCCCCAGAGACTAAATTTTAAGGGGGCATAACTCTAGAACAAGAGTGCAGGGCGCCCAGTAACCTATAAATACCTATAAATACCTATATTATCCTATATTTTTGGGCCTTACCTATAAAAACCTATAATATCACCCATTTTGACCCAAATACCTATAAATACCTATATTTTTTGTTTCTTGGGTAAGCGATGATTACAAATTTAATTCAAATACACTCAAAATAGCAGTTTTCTATGCATTAAAAGTAATCATTATCTATCAATATACAGTAGAAATTAGTATATTCCTTTCAGGCCTCTATCAAACTTTAATGCCAGGTAAAGACTGATCAAACATAATATTTATCATTGTTGAAGAAGCTTGTATGTATGTTTTGACATCTTTTACTGGTATTGACCATTTTTTAATGGATATGTGCCTTTTATGAACAGTCAAGTTCAGTTCAAATAACTTTGTGCAAGTATTACTTACAGACAAATGAATTATAATATCTTGACATGAATGCAGGGGGAAAACCTTAATAACTTGAAGCAGGTCAGTTTTGCTTCTGATTAACAAAGCTAAGGTTGAGTTTCTGTCCTGAAGTTATCACACAGAAAGCTCTGAGGAAGATTAAAGAAAAGAGAACATTCTTTTGTACTCACTGTTAGAGATAGCCAGAATGTTTAAGATTAAACATAATAAAATTAAACATTTGTTTTCAGATAACCTTAGCAATCAGGGCTAAGTGTGATGCATTGTGATTGCTAAACATGGTCATCCATCTATCTGCCAGTCCATGTTCTCCTCTCAAACAATACTGCAAAGAATCTTGAAATTGTGTTTGTAGCATCAGCCAAAGGCGTGCTACCGAAATACTTAAAGTCATTGTGGTATTATGAAAATTGGCTCTATGTTCTGGGGGTTATCTTATTTCATATATGGACAAGGAAGGACAATCTACTTCTACGGAATTGTTTGGCCTATGGCATTGAAAATGGTATGTGAAACTGTCTTTTGACCATCTACCGAAATACTTATTATCACAGACTTATTGTATGATAAAAACTGGCCCTATGTTGTGGGGTATCAAATTTCATAAAGGGTTAAAGAGGGAAATTTTGTGAAATCTCCCTCATCTAAATTGTTTTGCCTAGGGTTTTAAACTTATAAAGAATTGTCTCATGGCCCTCTGCCAACACTTCAAATTATATTGGTACCATGAAAAGTGGCCCTGTGTGTTTGAGTATATGTCAGGCAAAGCAGGAAATCTAACACATTCTTCTCCTGAATCATTTGACCTAGGGCTTTCAATTTGGTGTGTAGAACCACATCATGGTCCTCTACCAATACCCTTCAAAATATTATGGTACCATGACAATTGGTCATATTTTATTTCGTGAGAGTCAAAGTAGGAAATCATACACATTCTTTTTCTCCTTTTGGCCGCGGCCTTAGCGCAGTTGGTAGCGCATCTGACACTCATTCGAGAGGTCCTGGGTTCGATACCCGGCCGCGGCTAATACCCTTTCTGACAAAATTGTCACCCACCAATGGGTTTGAAATCGTTAACCTAAGTGGGCGAGCAGCTGGAGGCTCGGTAAGGGTGTTGTGGTAGTACTGGTTTGAGAAACAACAGGAATCCATGGGTAGGTGCTCCAGCCGCTATGACCCTGGTAGTTGAAAACGGCGTAAAACCCCAATAAAATCAAACTTTTTCTCCTTTAGAAACAGTTTGGCCTATGTCTTTGAAATTTGGTTTGTAGGATTGTCTAAATTCAGGCCCACTACCAAAGCACAAAAATATTTTTTTGGTACTGGGAAATTTACCCTATGTTGTAGAATATAAAATTTCTTTCATTCATCTTCTCATTCTGCTATTACTCAAAACTATTTAACCAATGACTTTCAAATGTAGTGTGTAGAATTGTCTAATGACCCTCCATCAAAACACTTCAAAGTTTTGTAGTATTATGAAATTTGGCTCTATGTTGTGGAGAGATTCCAAATTCCAGATTCCTTATAGAGACAAAGAACTTAGAAGAAAATCTAGATCAAACTTCTTGAAAAATCTTTTTTTTTTCAGAGACCCTATAATGAGGTTTTTGCATGTATCATGGCAGCATGACTCTTTGCCAAAATTCTTCAAATTGCTTTCTTGCAATGAAAATTGGCTGGAAGTTTTGGGTCTAGATTGAGACAGAAGATATCAAATACAATCATTTCCTCAAAGCGTCAATGTTTTCTATGGTGAGAGATAAATGTCCTTCTTGGCTCTCATGCCCTGATACGTTTATGGTTTGCTCTGGAACACCTTAATTTTCAGAAGAGAAAGCAATAGCTATATAAATGGCTGTCTTGTCTGTTTCTCCTGTTGTCCTATTAATAACAGAGAGCTGGAAGGTAGTGGTGGTGGTAGAGGAATGTTTAAAGTAGTGTTTTCTTCATCATAAACACAACCTATATTATCCTATATTTCTGGCTAACTGATACCTATATTATTGGGACATACCTATATTTTTGACACCATAAGTCACTGGGCACCCTGAGAGTGCCATCGTCACAATATACGCCGCCACTTATAAAACTTGAGACAAAAAAATGACATTGACAAGGATTTATGAATATTCACTGAAAAACCTGTGAAAAAATTGTGTTCACAAAAAGGTTTTTATAAATATCCAGTGAAAAACCTGGAAGGAATTGCGTTCATGAGGCTAAAATATCATTAAGCCCCAGAGACTAAGATTCAAGGGGGCATAATTCAGGCAAAAATCAATGAACCATAAAATCCTTACTTCATGCACATCTACCAATTAAGGTAATAACATCCACCAAGTTTCAGTCCCAGAGACAAAGTTTTAAGGGGGCATAACTCTGGAAAAAATCAATGAACCATAAAATCCTTCCTACATGCACATCTACTAATTGAGGTGATAACATTGACCAAGTGACATTAAGATCCAGCCAGAAACTTAGGAGGAGTTGCGTTGACAAGGCTGCAATTTCAATAAGCCCCAGAGACTAAGATTGAAGGGGGCATAACTCTGGCAAAAATCAATGAACCATAAAATCCTTCCTTCATGCACATCTACCAATTGAGGTGATAACATTGACCAAGTTTCATTAAGATCCAGCCAGAAACTTAGGAGGAGTTGTGTTGACAAGCCTGCAATTTCAATAAGCCCCTGAGACTAAGTTTTTAAGGGGCATTACTCCGGCAAAAATCGACGAACCATAAAATCCTTCCTTCATGCACATCTACCAATTGGGGTGATAACATTAACCAAGTTTCATTAAGATCCAGCCAGAAACTTAGGAGGAGTTGCGTTGACAAGGCTGCAATTTCAATAAGCCCCAGAGACTAAGTTTTTAAGGGGCATAACTCCGGCAAAAATCGACGAACCATAAAATCCTTCCTTCATGCACATCTACCAATTAAGGTGATAACATTGACCAAGTTTCATTAAGATCCAGCCAGAAACTTAGGAGGAGTTGCGTTGACAAGGCTGCAATTTCAATAAGCCCCAGAGACTAAGTTTTTAAGGGGCATAACTCAGGCAAAAATCGACGAACCATAAAATCCTTCCTTCATGCACATCTACCAATTGAGTTGATAACATTGACAAAGTTTCATTAAGATCCAGCCAGAAACTTAGGAGGAGTTGCGTTGACAAGGCTGCAATTTCAATAAGCCCCAGAGACTAAGTTTTTAAGGGGCATAACTCAGGAAAAAATCAACGAACCATAAAATCCTTCCTTCATGCACATCTACCAATTAAGGTGATAACATTGACCAAGTTTCATTAAGATCCAGCCAGAAACTTAGGAGGAGTTGCGTTGACAAGGCTGCAATTTCAATAAGCCCCAGAGACTAAGTTTTTAAGGGGCATAACTCAGGCAAAAATCGACGAACCATAAAATCCTTCCTTTATGCACATCTACCAATTGAGGTGATAACATTGACCAAGTTTCAATAAGATCCAGCCAGAAACTTAGGAGGAGTTGCGTTGACAAGGCTGCAATTTCAATAAGCCCCAGAGACTAAGTTTTTAAGGGGCATAACTCAGGCAAAGATCGACGAACCATAAAATCCTTCCTTCATGCACATCTACCAATTGAGGTGATAACATTGACCAAGTTTCAAGAAGATCCAGCCAGAAACTTAGGAGGAGTTGCGTTGACAAGAAAAGTGGACGGACGTACAGACGGACGGACGGACGGATGGACGGACGGATGGACGGACGGACAGACGGAGAAGATAACGCCAATATACGTCCGCCTCCGGCGGCGTATAAAAAATCAATGAACCATAAAATCCTTCTTACATGCACATCTACTAATTGAGGTGATAACATTGACTAAGTGATATTTAGATCCAGCCAGAAACTTAGGAGGAGTTGCGTTGACAAGGCTGCAATTTCAATAGGCCCCAGAGACTAAGATTGAAGGGGGCATAACTATGGCAAAAATCAACGAACCATAAAATCCTTCCTCCATGCACATCTACCAATTGAGGTTATAACATTGACCAAGTTTCATTAAGATCCAGCCATAAACTTAGGAGGAGTTGTGTTGACAAGCCTGCAATTTCAATAAGCCCCAGAGACTAAGTTTTTAAGGGGCATAACTCAGGCAAAAATCAACGAACCATAAAATCCTTCCTTCATGCACATCTACCAATTAAGGTGATAACATTGACCAAGTTTCATTAAGATCCAGCCAGAAACTTAGGAAGAGTTGCATTGACAAGGCTGCAATTTCAATAAGCCCCAGAGACGAAGTTTTGAAGGGGCATAACTCAGGCAAAAATGGACGAACCATAAAATCCTTCCTTCATGCACATCTACCAATTGAGGTGATAACATTGACCAAGTTTCATTCAGATCCAGCCAGAAACTTAGGAGGAGTTGCGTTGACAAGGCTGCAATTTCAATAAGCCCCAGAGACTAAGTTTTTAAGGGGCATAACTCAGGCAAAAATCGACGAACCATAAAATCCTTCCTTCATGCACATCTACCAATTGAGGTGATAACATTGACCAAGTTTCAAGAAGATCCAGCCAGAAACTTAGGAGGAGTTGCGTTGACAAGAAAAGTGGACGTACGTACGTACGGACGGATGGACGGACGGATGGACGGACGGATGGACGGACGGACAGACGGAGAAGATGACGCCAATATACGTCCGCCTCCGGCGGCGTATAAAAACTAGGTACCTTGTGCTTTTGTATGCATTTTGTATGCAAGAAAAATTACATTTAAGGTAGTCTACCCCTAATGAGATTTGCGTGACTTGAGAATTATTCGGGTGAAGTCAAAAACATTCGGATGTGGAACTTTCCACCGCAGAATGTTTACGACCATGCCTGAATAGGTTCAGATACATAACGACGAGGGTAAAAAAAAGCCGGTGTTTCATGAATCTCAAAATGGCCACATTATGGGTATTTTACCTTAAGAACAGAACTGTCAAGTCATACTGCAAAGGATGTGTTTTCTTTTTTTATGTTCGATGGCTGTTTGTTATACCATTTTCTAAACATACTCTCATACAGCAGCATTCCAAATGAAAGTTCCATGATAAATACAACAAACCTTGTTTGCTTTTCTCTCTAAAGTTGCTATTTTATTTTCTGAATCTTGTTGATATTCCCTCTTGTCTCTCAGAAACTGAGACTTCAGCTGCTGTATGGTCTCAGAATGTTTTGATCGGAGCTTCATTATCTCTTTCTCTAGATTCTTGATGGAGGACAACTGCTCTGTTTGTAATTGCTGGAAAAATTACAATAATGCAGTAGTCTAGATAAAACAATACAAGTAGAGAGTTTTGTTTGTCGAAAGTAAGAGTTCATCATAGTTATACATGCAATTTTCTCAATAGAAATATTTGTTTTATGTTTGACCAAGGTTCTGAGTTAGATGTCTCAATAAATACTAAGTCCACTCCTGCTATGGCACTTCTGGATTATTTACTGTGCCGCATAACCCAGAACCTTCGTTACGTAAACCAAGTTGAACATCCATAATTTCTTAAATATATCATAAGTAATAAAATATTCTTTGATAAATTATTTTGATAAATTATTTTTTATGCATATAAAATAAGTTACATACAAATATATTTTTTTAAAGAAGGAAAAAAGTTTTTGACCCTTTCCAAAACAAGAATGTTTTGCCGTCTCTAATAAATTTTGAGACAAAAGAAGAAAATGATGATATTCAGCATTTCCTCCTTTATCCTCAATATTTTCTGTGTTATTTTGTACACAAATTGCATCTTTACCAATATTTGGTTTGTTGTCTGCAGAAGCTTTCAATTTGAAACAGTCTTATTTTTCTTCATTTGGGAAAGAGTTGAAGTTTTTTAACATATTTTCAAGATATGAAAACATCATTAGAGTAAAGTCGGGTAATTTCGACAGTTGTCTAAATTCGACACTCTTCTATAATATTTAAAATATTTGACACACAAAGCATAATTATAGCATTCTAATATTGAACAACTTATGATTTGAATTTTCTATAATCAACAATATATATACAAACATTACCTTATAATTAATTTACAAATTATGTGAAAAGCAATCACTTTATTGTGAGAAAGTAAATGTTACAATACATATTTTACCAAATCTATAACCAAAAGATATGGCTTTGGCTGGAACAAAAGAGAAATAATCTGATATGTAAATAGTAACTAAATAGAGTTAGGATACAATTTGATGATGGCTTAGCCACACCTCACATTGCAAAACTCAAAATATATGATAATAAGGCATACATCACTAAACAATCAGTTTGATAGGAAATCAAATTTCTATAATATCGTCATTCTCATAAAACAATGACCAAGTAATTTAATGATCACTTTCAAATCTGATTTTCAGCAATAGATACAATGTGTTAAAACAGAGCAACAAAAAATATAGAGAGAAAATTTCTAGAAACAGCTATGGACAAGAGTTGCTATTGTTAAAATTGTCTTGTAGAGCCAATTGAAATGAGTAAGTACTAACAAATAAGGCATGCTAACGAAATGTTCCAGTTTAGCCGATTTAGCGTACCTAGTCCAAGTATCTGTATTCCTTTAAGCATAGCTAACGAATAGTTGTCTTACCTTAAAGGAACCAAGTTCACTCAGCTCTTGAGATGTTTTGGTTAATAAATTCTGTTTTTCAAGCAGCAAGTCTTTTAAGGCTGAAAGTAAGAGAGGATAGTATAACTACTTGCTTAGCATGACTTTTGTGTCAAGAAACCGATATATTGATCAAGTTTTTTAGTCCAGTCCTGAATATTTATTTGCAAATAGTTCATTTTAGTATAAGATAATATTATTTCAAAGATGTACGCATTGAAAATGATATTTAGATAAAAAGAATCATAAAAAAGAAAGATTTATTATCCTTGCAATATTTTACCAGTTTTCTTCTTCTTTAGAATATTCTTCAATTAAATCCATAACCAAATGACAATATTTTGGGTTGGTCAAAATTGAAACATGTTACAGACAACAATTTCATATAAACGAAATTTAAAATTTTCTGGTCTTTTGTGGTAGAAAACATTGTGGGAAATGAAGAAGTTGCTTGTCACAAGCAATTTCTTCATTTTCCATAAGGTTTTACAAAGCTATTTTCTTGTAGGGAGTCAAAAAGAGTCAATGTGTTGTAATGCAATAAACCATGTCATTCTGTAAATAAAAACTATACTCAATAAAAAAAGAAAGGGATTTAAAGCATAAAGTAAGTAATGTAGACTAAAATCAGACAGCTTTTATATTTCAGCTGATCTTTGTCTATACTATCTACCAAAGCTGGAATATTATATACATGGCACTATCCTTACTTTTTTCCTGGTCATTAAACTCTTCTTCCATAATTTCTTTTTGTAGTTCAATGTTTCTGATCTCCTGTTTATTATGGTCACTGAGGGTGATAATGGTGGTCTGTCGTTTTGTCGTCTTTTTCTCCATGTAACTCATGTACTCATGCTGTAATGTAGATGCATGCGCCTTTATCACTACAAAATCCACCTTAACCCTTTCTTAAACAAGACATGGTTTTAATGTCCATTATAGATTATGCTTGGGAAAACACTGAGGCAAAAGAAGAAAATGCTGATTTATAATCAACATTTTCTCCTTTTGTCTCAATATTTTCTATGATATGTTGTGCACAGATGTTCGGAACCCCCCTATGTAGCCTGATTATTTCATTTTCATGCAGAAATTCAGTCAAAATTAGGTGATACTTATAAAACAAACCCCCCTCTTTGTAAAAAAGAACACCCCTCACAGAAATCCTGGATCCGTCGCTGGGTTAATAAAGCAAATATGATGTCCGAATTCATGCAAAATTAAGTAAACTGACTGGACCTCATACAAGATAGATAGATAGATTTATTTCGGCATAGTAAGCATACATGTACACAGATTAACAAAATACAAGATAAAAATGTAAAATTCAATATCATGTATAAGAAAAACTATGACATGCCAACCAATACCAAGGATTTCACAGTAAAGAGCCAGCTCTTATTTCCATTGTGGTCCTTAGTATAGGTGGCATGACACAGAGAGGCACAACTTAACAACATATTATCACAGTTTTTAGATATAAAAGAGGAAAAATGAAATTAAATCCTACGCCGAATTGAGTTATAACTTAACATTAAAACTATTATCACAGCTTTTAGATATTAAAGGGCGACGGTAACAGAATGGTCTAATTGCAAAAAATGAAATTTTTTGAAAAAATATGCAAAACTTTTGTGTTGACCACATCGGGATGGTTAATAATATGCGATTCAGACAGAGAATGAGCCGAAATTACAAGACAGATAGCTGAATTTAGGGAGAATCCAAGCCTAAATTCAACCCCATCACTGATGGGGTTAGAATTATTTTTAAATTGTTGCGCATGCGCCTACAGCGCGGACCATGATTCAAACGAGATTCATACTTAAATTTCAATATGACGTCATCATGTATGTTGTGACGTCATTTAAGAAAGTCGCATGTCCTACTGTTTTGACCTACTTTCGACATCGCTTCATGAATTTGGTATCAAATTGCGAAAAAATAAGTCGTTGCTTCAATAGTTTCTCGTAATCATTTAATCAGGTCATATAAAGCTTAAAAAGTGTACATTTTGTTTGTATTTGACAATTTTTGGGTCCAAATCTGGGAAATAGTAGCTTTAAAGAGAAAAAGATAAGATTAAATCCTACGCCAAATTAATAAAACATAATATTAAATATTGTTCATAAAATGACTTTTGATGGCATTTTTAAAACTTTGCAGCTTATTCAATTCAGTAAGCTCAACAGGTAACCCATTCCATAATTTGATGCTGGAAAAAGAGAATGATTTGGCACCATTGCCTTTAACCTTAGGTAAACAATATCCACCTATTTGACCAAACCTAGTGCTATAACCATGGACAGAATCTTGGGAAACAAAATGCTCACTCAAGTAGTCTGGGGCCATACCATTTTTTATTTTAAAAACCTGACATAACATTATCTGATCAACTCTCTTCTCAATAATCAACTCAATCTCAATAATGATTGTTTTGCTAATGAGTGGGCCCTTGTTACAATAAATTTTGCATTTGCACTGCAGAGTGCTTGTCTATTGCTCTTCACATATCATCTCTGCAAGGGGCTACCTCGGATAGAGTGCATAAATCATGGTCTACCGAAGAATAATGTCTTTAGTTACTTTGTAACCGTTTCATTTCTTGTATTATACATTAGAGAAAGAAAATATTATTCTGTTTGCATCAGAAGTGCTCTCAAATTTAAGTATTGATCTGATTAAAATGGGACTGTTTTCTTCCTACTAAAAATTGGGCTATTTTCATATTCTTACGATCCCATAACAGAGGCGATATGAAAGAGCCTCTCTGAAAGAGAGTGTAAATTTTACTGTAGTTAAGAATGGATCAATTTCACCCTATATTTGTCACATCAATTTTCAAAATGCCACATTGACTTTTTAGGAGGAAGCGACATTGACCCAATGATGAAAATAAATCTTTCCTAATCACTGTGCTGCATAATTATATGTAAATCTAAATAAAAGAATATCAACTTACACTTTCAACTCTGACTTTCTGAGCTTCTTGTTGTAACCATTCATTTTCTTTTCGACTACATAAAAGTCAAGGATAAAAATAGTAGCAAATGATACAAAACAATATATATTCAGGGATTATTTTGGGCCGCGCCTTTGCGCCATAAGCGCAAGTAATTTACGTACGGCGCTTCAAAAATGAGCATCCGCACCAAATTGACACATAGCTTTTCCGTATGACGCGGTATTTTTACCTGGGCGCGCCATTAAAGGAGGTACTTTCTGTAAAAATAGCACCAAAGTGTTTCATACGACTTTAATCAGCCAATCAAAACCGGGAACAATTGGGGAATACCGATTACGTCACCAGCCGAGCGATAGCGGGACGACAGTCGGCTATTCCGTAGATCTGCCGAATGTCACCGAGTGGAATATTTTGTTCTAATTTGAATCAATCGGTTATCTCCGTTAAATTTTGTATACGGAGCAAATCGTTTACTCAATTTTAATTGGATGATAAACAACAGACCATTGCGTCACTCCGTAAATCGGAAATATTGCAACTCGAAGAAGTTTATTTTCTTTTTTATCGGGTACGAATAAATCCGCTCATGGCAGATCGTAAAGGTAATTTTGGCCGATATTATTTCCGAAGTGACCCTACAGGCAAAGAAAGTCCACGATGGTAATCTCGTTCATAAAAAAAACACTCGATGGTCGGAAAAAGAAACATAGGCCTACCGCGGTTAGATGCCATCGGCCCCGAAAATGGAAGTGGGTCGTTCCGTTTTGGTGCTCCTGTAGTTTTTAATCATTTCCCAAACATGACCTGGTTCTGACATTTCTAGAAGAAAAGTTTTTGGATTATAACTTTGAGACAATAGAAGAGAAAATTGATAGCCAAAACTTTCTGCTTTTGCTTCTATATTTTCTTTGCGTACACGAAGTCCCTTTTGTTAACTTCAACCTTGTCAACTCCAGCATCTTTCAAATCGGACTTTTTATCTTTGTCGCGAATGTCAGTAAAACCACCCCAAAGATCTATTATTTTAGAAAGGGTTAATCAATTCCAGTCTTTTTCCAAAGATACACAATGAAAAAAAAAGGAGGGGTAAATACTCAAAAAATGATCTGGAGCTCTGCAAATCATCAACCAAATTTATCAACGGCAGGGTGCAATGAGTCTGAGCAGGCCGATTACACCGATGACAGTTATTGGTGAGTTTCCTGGTAGTGGATTGCAGACAGTGAATACTGATACCGACTATACTGATATAGTTCAGTGAATGCAGAGATATACAAGAGCTGTCCTAAGACAGCGCACTCGACTTTCTAAGTGCTTAGTATAAAGGGGGCATAACTCCAAATATAGTGGAGCCAGGGTCATGGGCCCTAGTAGTAAGGTGGATGGTATGATGGTGAATAAGTATTCCAAGTTTGGGTTGAATCCCTTCGATAGTATGGAAGTTATTGATGTTTGAAAAAACTTTAACCTTTGTTGCAACGCCAACGCCAACGCCGACGCCCGGGTGACAGTTTAAGCTCTCATTTTCTTCGAAAAGTCGAGCTAAAAATGATATAACAAAGTTTGATAATTTATTGAAAAATACTTTTGAAACATGCAATTTCAAATAGCACAAACAGCTTCCAGGAGATGTGATTTTTAGGTCTCAGAAAAGCTAAAATTCGTTTTCGGCCGGGGGCTTTGCCTCCCCTGGTCCCCCTACCAGGGGCCCCATACCCCCGGCCGAATTAGGGCCTATGGAAATTTCGGTAGATGGGCCTTTGGCCCATCCACCTAAATTTCCAGCCTAATCCCTGTATATTGTAGCTATTTGTATGATAATGTGATCATATCCTGATTATCCTCTTATTATAGAACTTTTAGAGTCTTTTAAATGTACAACAAAAGATGTGAAGTCTGTATCATCCCATCGCAGGTCAAGTTTACATTCTTTCCAAGAATCCTGACCTAAACCGGAAGAAGAAGAAGAAAAAGAAGAAGAAGGACATGTCAAAAGCAGGTCTTCTTTGAGAAAGTGTTAAGCACTTCAAAAAGGTTCCATATCAAGGATACAGATCTTCAACATTCTTCTTTGCATTCTCTAGTTCTTCTGTTACTTTAGTGAGCCTGGAAATGTGAAAGTAAATAGAATAAGTGCAAGAGATAGAAATGGCAAGAACTTCAGTACAGAACTCTGCATATTAATGTAAAGTGACATTGAAGCACTCTGACAATCAGCAAAATTCGGAAAACTAGTTTTCGGTACGAATAGTTTCGAGTACGAACGATTTATTGAATGACAGAAAGGTAGAGAAAACAAAGCATATTTGATTAAAGATAATTAAACGATAAAGAGTAAATTATCGCTAAATGAACACCCTAAACATAAAGAGTAGCGAGTTATTGTGGGGAATTTTAGAAGTCAAAAAATGAAACATCCGAACACAAACAACTGCCAAGTGTCACAACTCACTCTAGATTCAGCATGTTTTCCTTCTCGCTGGGTTCACCTGCACCAGCATCCCCTCCTTCACCCCCAGCATCGTCTCCCTTTCCGCCTTTCTTCCCCTTTTTGCCTTTCTTTCCTTTCTTTCCCTTCCCTTTTTTCTTTGGAGGCATCGCGCACCTGCTGTTGCTAAGATACAAATATAACCGAATATTGTCGAATTCTAATACACCCACTTTGCCTTTTCAAAATGTAGATCTACTTTGGTTTTGATTTTTTTATATTATCGATAATATTTCGAGTATTGATTACACCATAAGCTTAAAATTAATTGCATATATCACTTAAAACAAAATACGAACTTGAAGTGACAATATAAGAATGAATGTTTATAATGCGGACTATGTAGAAGTATGACACTATTTCACTGAGCTGTTTCAAAAACTCTGATGTAAAGTAACAAGTAATATTGGTTTCACCATGTCTGTCTGTCCGTCCGGCGTAGACTTTTTTCGTTTCCGTACTCTTACTCGAGAACTGTTTTCTTTTTTTTTATATTTTTTGTAGCATTTAACACGATGGAGATTGTGATGGGTAAATCTACGTAGGCCTACAAACTTGGTTCGCTTCAGATGAGACATTTTGCAACAACTTTCTTATTTCTGCGTCTATCTACAAACGGACTGTTGTAGGGTCATGTACCCCGCCTTACTGAGCTCTTTCAGAAACTCTGATGCATGACTTACTGTAAACATCCTGGTAGGCCCAACGTTACTTTTTACAAAGATTGATCACAACCGACCAGAAAAACGACAACAATTAAGATAGTTCATCTGATCGGTTGGGATTCTTTTTTTTTTTTTTTTTTTTTTTTTTTGGGGGGGGGGGGGGGGTAGGCCCCTATGAGTTTTCAAATTAGTCATAGGCCATACATCTGAGGAAATATCTCAGTATGGCGGGCTAGTCTACATGCAACAAACGGCATGAAAATTGGCTCGTAACTAAGAAAGTTATTGCAAGATTTCTTATCTGAAGCATCTCATTGAGTAAACGGCTAAAACGGACAACTATTCATATAGGCCTATAATGGCGGCTTTTGAGTTGCTTTTTAAAAATGATTGAAAGAAACGGGCTTGTCAAGTAATCCCTTGTCAAACTGGACAAGAAGCATTTGAAAATATTGGAGAAAAAGCATACCAATAGATCCTTATGCAGCCAGGAATTTCTCATATTGTTTTCCAAACTGAAAATGATAATGGGGCCCAACAGTTAAAACTGCATTTGTCAATGCACTAACATAATCATACTGTAGGTCTACATCTATGTCGTATTAAAATCTCAGCGAAATGGACGTTTATAAAGATAGGATGTGTGTAGACCTACGATGCAGCATAGAAAATACTGAGGCAGACAAAAACTATTCTAGGCTATCCAGTACATTTAACCCTTTCCCAAACGACAAAATTTTAGGGTGACCCACTTCAAAAGCTGTGACAAATGACAAAATGGATGTTATTAAAGATAGTATTTGTGTAAAATATGGCGCAGAAAATATTGAGACAAAAGGAGAAACTGCTGGTTATCAGCAGTTTCTTCTTTTGTTTCAATCTTTTCCCGAAGCCATTTCTATAAGGGACGTCAAAACCAGGTCTTGTTTGGGAAAGAGTTAATTCTGCAGAGATAGCCTAGACCTACTCCGCTCGCTTACAGGATGGGAATAAAAAAGCAAAGGCTACATAAATCGAATTCATTTTCGTTGATTAATCTAATTCCTTCAAATCAAAAAGGTATATAAACTGTTTTAAATACACGTCGGAATAAAATTGCATTATCTTGAATTGACAGGGTTCATATAGAAAATAACGAGCGTGCCCACCTAAAGCTTGAATTAGCCTAAAGCCTGACACCTTCGGCACAGTAGTGTGTACCCACTGTATGTGACCTGGCCATCGTGTAAAATGGTCGTGATATTGTTGAATTATGGCATCCTACGCGCCGTGAATGCTAGAGTTCGAAAAAAATGCGTTCAAATACCTTGGTTCTTCACATTTTCAGGAAGACGAGGCATTATGAGTATTATCAGATAGAATTCGGAGCCTTTTAATGAAACTTGTTTTAAAGTGTCCCTATAGAATACTCTATAAACATGTTGAAATCTAACTCGTTCAAGATTTACTAAAATCTAATCTTTGGTAACATTTCAGATATTGTGGGAGAATCATAACAAATATTCTCATTTCTATTTCAAGCTTGTTATATCTTGATTTCAGGCGTTTGATAGGCATAGGCGGCTAGGCCTACTCTATATTGTTAAATGTACCTATTATATTATTAAATTCTGATCTATCATACGCTGATGTGCCATGAAATGTAGCCTATGGGATATTTAATCCTTTCCATACATGCAAATAATTAGACAGTTCCAAAACGAAAGTTGTCAAATACGACAAAATGGGGTTTGATAAAGGTTGGATGCGTGTAAAATACCGGTAGGCCTAAGCCTATAGCAATGCAAAATGTTAAGACATAGAAATACATTTTATCAAAAAAAAAAAAAAACATTCATTGTTTGGGAAAGGACCACGCATACTTCAGGACTAGTTGTGGGATAAGCCGCCGTGACATAGATACAATACAGACCTACAATATTAGTTACTTCTGTCCGTTACTGAATGAATAAGTGTAAATAAGAGAACTGACACCGATTCCCCGTAATCAGCATATCTCACAAAATAGGGAACGATTTTGTCAAGTAAACCGTGGCGTAATTTCGGACAAAAAAGTATTTCGTATGTGTTGTTATACAATCTCGTAACTACGGCTTGATTAAAGCCGTTGTTACGAGATTTTGTAACGACAACGATGGGTTATCATTTATATTACAATAAAACCAGTCTATTTTTAGCACAAAATTCATTGCTATTGCATAGACCTTCACATGCGAACATGTATGAATGACCTAATATACCACATTTTCCAGGAATACTAACAATAGTTGAATAAAGATCCTGACATAATACGGCCATTCTCAATTAGAACTTACACCCCTTAAATTTGCTTGTCGCCACCCATTATCTTCTATCTACAATGATTGTATGGCGTTAAGTTGTTTTGTTTTAAGAAAGTAGATGTTCTCAACCAGGAACAACCAGTAATAGTTTGCCCAAGAGCAAACATTTTCTTCAAAATATCATTCAAAGTTGTGAAAATGACAGGTTCGTTACTGTCGCTGTCCATTTTGTTAAAAGTAGATGTAGTTTTCGATGACTTTTTATGATTGAATTTCAAAATGTTTGGTACCGTGTTGTGGAGAAATGACTCACGTTTATGGAAATATAAATCAGACAGGTATCACAACATTTTTTATGTCAAATGATTGTAGATAATTGCGTGTCGCCGAATCGTATAAAAGGTTCGTAATAAACCAAAAACAGTAGCTCAGGAAAAATCGTTTCATCATTTAACAACTTTCGATTCATTATTTCGTATAAAAATGACCACAAAATGATATAATAGTGTGGTTGTGCAGACATTCTTCGCCATTTTTTAATTATGAAAGAAAAATGTAGCATTTTTTCGTGGTTCGAGTTAAGAATGAAAGGTTCGTGAAGGCTATGTAGCGTTTTCTAATAGATCTTTATAATACAAACGTTGTTTATTTACTCGATCCCATCATATACTTCTTCTCGGATTGAAAATAACACATTGTGTGACACTATATATAAAATTATTGCATTTGAAGCATGCTGAAAAAAGGTTCGTGATGAAAGGTTCGTGCAATGATTTCCACAAACAGCTTTAATGACTGCCACACTACCTGAATATCGCGACTGTGAACAAGGACATGGGTACATTGTATCATAAATTGATATGTGGCGTAATTTAAGTCCAAAATAACAGCTTCAATAAGACAACATTCGGTGTTTAAACAGTTCTGGGAATAATTAGACAAGTTGGCCTTATTTTGTTTTTATATAACATGCACGGTTTTTCAGTTACATACTGTTTTGTTACTTGTGTCTCTTGCACGGAAAATGGTAAACTTACACATTCTGCCAAAACTCATTATGGAACACCTGCTTGAAATAAAGGAAATGTTCGTGAACATTGTCACGAACCTTTCTGATTCCGTTATGTTGGAAAAAAACTATATAAACCTGAATGTAACAGCATAAAAATGTTATTTAAGATCAACATTTTGATACAGTTTTGTGCGAAAAGACAAAACAACGAATACATTTATTTAATACACCGAAAAGAGGGGATGTTTTGATTAATTGTTAATGATTTTAACCATTACTGATTTTCCCCATTGACATTGATGGCTGTAAAATGGAGATAAACGATTAAATGCATTACTTTAAGTTTCCAGTGGACGAATGATGGAAACATATTATGGCTGGGATTTAAGGTCATAAAGACAATAGGAAAGAAAAAGTCCAGAGCAGCAGGAAGATCGCAGACAGCTTTCAAACTGGGCGAAGATATCACTTTGATCCATACCATGTTTGCTGCGAGAAGTTCTGGTCGCAAATGTTTAAACTTTCATTTGCCCACGTCACAAAAATTTTGATAAACTGCATGCAGCATTTACAGTACACTAAGCAAAAGTATTCACTTATGATTTGTTTTGAAGTTTATTGACTATCTTTGGGTTTAATCATGTTTAATGTTTCTATTTGTTTAAATGTCTAGTTTACTCATCAGGATTTATTTCTTTAGATGTATTGGTGCTATTTTTCCCCTGGAAATAAGTTTGTTCAATCCGTTAATATAACTATCCCATATAGGCTTAATTGTAACGTATCTGTTTCATGTGAGAAGATAGGCTGAATTTTGTATGTATTAAAGTTTTACGCAAATAGTGAAAGGTTCGTGATGTCACACAGATGCTTTATTGTCTAATAATACGAATGCCTAACTGCTTATTTAGCATTTACATCACATTTCATAAACGAGTCAGATGATTACGGTTAGAATGAAATATTGCACCGGTAGTCTAACATATCGATATAAATGTTATGACAATCGGTAATATATATTCAATCACGATTTGTTAGATATTTGATCGTTCACTTTTGAGACAACATTTTAAATGGCCGTTTCGGCGTAATAAAACTCGAAATTCATATCCCCATTGTTGAAATCGGTGTCCTGCACATCATACTATGCGTTTTGATTAATATCCAAATCAATCCCATTGATCTTTAGTTAGTAAACGTCTGTCGTAAAGTTTCAAGTACGAAGTCACGAACATTTCTGGTGTTAAAAGTTGACAAATGGGTACTAGTATTCAAACTAACATTGTGAACAAACGAAATAATTGATGTTCAAAAGAATTTCTGAATGTCTTCATGGATATTGTAGAATTATGAAAAGACCAAATGTTTTACATTTTGTAACACTTCACTTTTCTCGAAAAATTTCTGGAGGGTGTAAGTTCTAATTGAGAACGGCTGAATAACCTACATATCCTTTTAATTTTGAGTAGGCTATAAATAGGCCTACTTGGTATCAAGTATCTAATCTATTTTCAGTTAATGGCTACTGGAACAATCAGAGAATTTTTTTTTTTAAATTTGTTATGAATGTAACTGAAGTTTCAAGCTTCAATCATAATTATAAGGTTACATAAAACTTTTCTTTAATGTTGTGTTAAGACATTTCATCGCAGCTCTGTTCTACTTTCTGGTCACGATAGCATACTAGTAGCTCATGCTTACAGAATTTACCTAATATTTAATCAACACAATATCTAACTTTAAACTATGAAACTACCATAACTTGCAAGATTCGAACTAACGCACATGGAAAATTGTATTGAAAATTAAGAACGCTTTTCGTTTGTTTACATACAATAAAATTTGTGACATAGCATACGCACAAACTACCTAGTCACTGTGACAAAGACGCCCTTTCAAATAAAACTATTTTCCAGCATCAACAATTGGGACTGCCTCAATTTTAAAGCTGTTGCAGACAAAATAGACTAAAAGTATAATGTTCATTAAGAAAGGACTTGTGCTAATTTCATTTTGACCAAAAGTTTTCCAAAGCATTTTAAAATAGGGACACCAAAAGGTTTTGTGCATACGGGCCCAGGTTGTGTTTAGGAAAGGTTTCAACCGTGAATATCTTCCTTGTTTCCCAAAAATATCTATACGAAGTAATTACGAATAGATTGTTTTTCTTTCAGAAAGTGTTCATTTCTCAAAACCGGACTTCCTTGGTATAGCCTACCTAAGGCCATGCTGGTCATTGTTTCACAGAAATAGCCACAGGACGTGATTTCCAATACCTTTGTTTAATGTCGAGTCCTTTCCGGAACAGCAATTTTACAGGAATGTCCAAATTGAAAACCGCCAACTTAGGCAACATAATAAACTGACACGATTTAAAAACGCAAAACACGTTTTCATTAAACATTCCTTTCCTATTGCCTAGATCGGCACCATATTTGGGGACATGTATGAGGCAATGTATACGCTTCATGCCCCAGCAATTTTGCCGTGTTTACTGTAAACTGTTCGGACATCTGAACCGCCCATCACTAAATGCTCGTGTGTCTCGTGCATTCAGACCACGTGTTAAATCACTAAATCTTTTTGTGTACAAATTGCCACTTTGATTTACTTATTGAAAACATACCATAACTACGAAACAAAAGTGTGTACAAAATGCTGAGGCTTACTTTGGGCCCAGTTGCCACTATACAACTGAAATACATGTATCTTAAAATGGTGACAAATAACATTCAATATAACCAGGGAGTCACACACCTAACTGATATTACATACTTATTAGGGATACAGATACATTTTTTTTCAAAGTGATAAAGATTCCATATCAGCACTGTTGATCAGCACTGTTGATCGCATTTTGGAATTAGACGTGTAAAACACCATGATATGCGTTTATCTACTGATACCTGAACCCTTTTTCAAACAAGACCTGGTTTTGAGGTCCCTGGGGGAAAAAGGAACCGAGTTTTGGGGCTTTATGTTGGCGGTGTTTCGCAAATGAAGGTTGTTAGACGCTTTAATGTAGCCGAATCTAAGCTTCCAAGGTTTATTGAACGTGTAAACGACACGGAAACATTTACAAAACACCCACGTCCCGGTCAACTGCTTGTAACAACCGTGCGTCAACACAATTGTATACGTTAACGTCAGCTACGCAACAGATGTGTGACGGCTCAGTCTACAGTAAATGCTATGGTTGGTAATCGCGGGCGATCTATACATCGCGACACGGTTTGAAAACACGGGCTCTTGACTCAACGTGCATTTTGGCATAATCTGACGTCCATTCAAGCATTATTCATAGCTTTATAGGTTATTTCTGTTCTGTCATGTTAACACTTGTAACATTTACAATTTTACATGGCTATACATCGGTTTTGTAAGATGTAGTAGATACTATCTGTAAAAGTACTTTTTTGCGTTTTTAAATCGTGTCAGTTTAGATGCTGATAAAAAAGAATTTTTGTACAATAAAGCAAAGACTCGAAACGAGAAAATGCTGACCAACAGTATGTTCGTCTTTGCGCCTTTAACTTCCCAAATATTTTCTATTTTGTACCAGGCCCTGATTTCTCGAAAACACTTTTAAAAGTACATAGTCATGATCACATGCTCATCTTCAAAGGAATACTCTCCAACGTTGAAGGGTATTCGATTGAAGTTCACGTGGTGCTCAAATTTGAGCATGGGAACGTACTTAAGTTTTTTCGAGAAACCGGGGCCTGGTCTTCTTTGTGAAAGGGATAATGGGTTGTTGTTTACTTGAATATAACTAGATCTATCATTATCACAAAACGTATGCCTATATAGGAAAGGGGGGGGGGGGGGGGGGAGAGAAAACACAAAAACACATAAAAACAACGCCGATTTGTTCATGCCATTCGCTATGTTATAATTATGGTCTTCGAATGTACGTATTTGTTTATGCTCATCTAAAACCTTTCCATTGTTGTCACAACGCATTCTGACGCAAAATAGCCTGCCTATAAAAAGGCTAGTTCTTAGAAGACATTTTAATAGTGGGTCATACATACTCGTACGAGGGCTGTTAATAAAGTATCCGGAAAGTTTTCATGACATTTTAATTTGTGCATTTACGTACATGAAATTTTCAACACAAATACTTTAAAGAATTATGAATTTGATTCTGCAACAGTTAGGTTGTTGGCATAGAGGCACATCCGGCAGTCGCTATGGAAACGTAAGGTCACGTTGAACGGGACAACTTTGGGTAATTGGTTAAGATGTGACATATCAATCGCTTTTAAAGCGACCGTATTTTGTATTTTTCACCTTAAAAAACTGTCAAAAAAATTTGCGACGTTTTAGTGTACTTTATTCTCTGAAAACATAAAGTAATCGGCAGTCATATGACGCCAGTTCCCTTAACAATTGCAGGTGAATACATAACTTTGCTGATGAAGCAAATATCGTTCTCTAAAAATTTGATTACGATCGGAACGCAGATAAAGGAGGAATTATCATAAAGTTACGAAAATCAGTATATTTGTCACTGCACGAGACACATTTCTCTCACCTATGAATCCACATATCAAAGCAGGATCTGAATTCGATTTGGGGAATTGTATGGATCGTTTTTCTGACAACAATTGGCTAGTCATGACTGTTTTCGCTGACGTCGTGCCGGGACGTCCAGATCTTTTGGGGTATTCAACATCATGCATTATCATAGAGATTGTCTCTGACTTTGATTTACACATTTTAGAATGTGTAAATCAAAGTCAGAGACAATCTCTATGATAATGAACACACACAGTAATAATTCTATTAAAATGACAGAGTTTGAGTTTATTGGGGTTTTACGCCGTTTTCAACTACCAGGGTCATATCGCGGCGGCTGGAGCACCTAACCTTGGGTTCCTGGTATTTCTCGTACCAGTACAACCACAATATCCAAACCGAGCCTCCAGCTGCTCTCTCACATAGATGATTCACATCCATTGGTGAGAGACAAACGACTTTTGTCAAATGTCAGAATGGATACTGGCCGAGCCGGGGTTCGAACTCGAGACCCCTGGATTGACAGTCTCCGACGTAACCGACTTAGCTATCCGGGCTCGGCATTAAAATGATAGAGCATTTGTGATTGGTATAACGCATTACAAACACTTTTATGCATGATTTTGAATACCCCAAAAGATCTGGACGCCAAAAGGGTCTAAAGTCATGACATCGCTATACCTATAAATAAAATAGAGGTAGACCGCTAAAAATATAGATACACCGTCATATTTTTAGCGGTAGACCGATAAAAATATAGGTTTACCTACAAAATAAGGGTAGACCGCTATTACAATTAACGGTGCGCCGCTAAATTAACGGTGTACATACATTTCTATCAGTAGACCTCCATTTTTTTAGATAACCAATCACAGAGCTTCTACTATAGCCCTGTCTGCGATCACAATATCTTACTGATGTAACGAGTTATTTGATTGGCTATTGAAATTTCGAGCAGAATGGTAAAAATAATTAGCGGTCTACCCATAATTTAGCGGTGCACCGGTATAATTTAGCGGTACACCGTTAATTGAAATAGCGGTCTACCCTTATTTTTAGGTAGACCTATATTTCTATCGGTGTACCGGTAAAAATATGACGCTATACCGCTTTTTTAGCGGTCTACCTCTAATTTAAATGTAGGTATAGTGCTATCATGCCATAGATTACGTCGTTCGTGAACACTTTACAACGTAATTGTCCCAACGTCGGCTTATCTTACGCGGCATGCTAGAGCGTGACCTGTCTCGGGCGTTGCATTATGGACAGTACCTTACTCTCAATAGGAAAATGACACTTTGACTCGCACCACAATGTTAAGCCGACTCTTTGACCGTCACGTCACCAGTCAGCATACCGAAAGCCTTTTTTCCTTGATCTAAGGTTCGCCCATGGCGACGTCCCATTTTAGTCATCCAGTAGTTTTTGTCGATTCTTTTCTTCCTTGACAATTACCATTATACTGTTATAGGTATTGTCGATATTAACTGAATGCGCACATTATGCTCGTGCAAGACATCATTTTAGCACTATTACGCCATATACCCTTTGGTAGGGAGAAAAACGTAAACGAAGTGCATCATTAGTGAGTTTTCTAATTTACAAAAGAGATTGAATTAAGGAAATCGGTAACATTCTGTTGCAAATTTTAGATTGTAAGACAGATTTTTCCGATGTTGTATCCGTCCAAGTAGTAAGTTGCCCCGCTCGACGTGACCCTACGTTGTCATAGCGACTATACAACGGGCCTTATGCAAACAACCTTTTTTGTCGCAGGATCAAAACCATAATTCTCCAAAGTATTAGTGTTGAAAATATCAATACAATTGATGCATTAATTAAAAAGTTATGAAGCCATTCCGGATACTTTATTTACAGCCCTCATGCATCTACCAACTTTCTGATATTTTACAACATACGATTTTCTGTGATTATTGTTTTGCCACGTGATTCCTGGTTGCATATAAAGAGTATAAGACGATCTATAGCCTATAATACATTACCATGTTTGATCGAACAAAAAAACGGCTGTATAATACCGTCTGTGGTTGTCGTTAGATAGGCTGTTACAAAAGGAAATAAATGTTTTATTAAAAAGGATGTAAAATTCAGTAATACTACCCATTTTTTCAATAACCATGGTTTGGGCGACCTATCTGAGACCCGTTACACTATTGTTCCTTGTTGTTAAACTACACGCAAAAGGTATGTAAATTATTTTCATTTTAATTTCTAGGACTAGTATAGGCCTTATGTTTATTGGTCGCAGTAGCTCCTGAAACAATTTTCATTTGGAAGTTGAATTTAAGGGCGTATATATATTTATTAATCCTCCAGATGATCTGATTGCGAAATATTAAATTTTACTCAAAACGATAGAGCTTGTCACATTTGGATGATTCATTAAATAAAATTCAGAATATTCAACGAAAAATTACTACTGTTACAAATTTTAAAACAATCTAAGCAAGCTTCTTAAAGGGAGGTGGACCGAGTTGTAATTTTGGTACTTGCATTTAAGGGACAATGCTCCAGTTTACTATTTCTTTTTCTAATAATAGAATTTGTCTATTTCTTTTCTTTTTTTTTTGTTTCTTAAAAGTACATCTTATTACCAATCAAAAAATGAAATAAAAAAAATGGTCATCGGTCTTGTTAAAATTTTGTAGTCAGTCGTATCACATACTCCTACAGCGAAAAAAAAAATGCATTTAATAAGAACAGAAAACCCAAAATGTGTGCTGTTATGAAGGTGTAAACGTATAAAACAACATGCTAATGCATGTGTTCAGTTAGATCAATGAAATTGAAGCGTTTTATGTCAAAGTTTGCATTTGTACATAATAAAATTTGATAAAACTCCCTCATTGTATTAAGCAATATGTCCTAGTAATAATTAAAAAAGAAAATGTATAGGTCATCGCACTTGTTAGTGAATTACAGCATTTTTTATCAGGTAGGCTATACATCAATAAAATGACGCAAAACAGTGGTATGTGCTACACACTTACAACATTGTCTTGCTCTAAATCATCGATTTCCATCTTGACGAAACTAGTTTCGCATAACAAATACACTCTTACAGTCGGAAATGGTAAATTGTAATGACGTTTCATATAATTGACAATATGGTAGCAAATAATATACATGGTACGCAACTTTAAATTTTCTACAGTAATGACCGAGTGTTCCGAAAAACCGGAACATTGTCCATTAAAAGGTATTAAAACACATGAAACTTGTTTCCGAGTCATTTTATGTATTCAATCATTACGTTTTTAATGCATTATGGTAAAACCTGGATAATAGGCTACGTGACCAGTTATGGAACGACATCTGTACGGTTCGAATAGACGAATTCAAGGGAGGTAATTTTAATTGCTCTCAAATTTTGAATGTTTGACTTTTGCAGGGGGGTTTGCCTACTCTTCATACGACTTAGAAACATTTTAACAAAAAAATATTTAGCATATTCCCCGGAAATCTGAGCACGCTTATATTTTCCCGTTATTACGGAAACAAGCGATATTGCATCTAACGGTAAATGTGCTTTAAAAATCCTCGGACTTACGTAGGCCTACGTCATGGGGTAAGTCGAAATATTTATAACGATAATTACCAAGGTCTTGCCTTAATGGCGTCAATTTTCATTCGTTAACATTCGCAGAGGCCGGCAAAATACATTAACGACCATCTCGATCTAGGGTCTCTGCAAATGTTGACGATTTCATCAACGTGAAAAATAACCTACATTAATAGCGCCAATTCATGCATTTTTCAGTCGTTAACGTTAACAGAGGCCCGTAAAATACGAGGGCGACCGTCGTGCTACGCACTAAATAAACGACCTAAAAAAAGTGTGGTAACCTTATAATAGTGATAAAAACATACACAGCGAGTAACTGAATGTATACGGGTCTTCTTTTTCGTCTTATTGGTTCGTTAAAGCCTCGACTTGGAGTTTGAATGCGTTATATATAACATCTTTTGGAGAGCTTTGTCTGGGCACGTAGTTAAGGCCACAAAGACCTAATATACTCCTATTGGCGAATTTGCTTTGAGGACTGGCACAGGAATTAGGTTTTTCACCTGGTGCCATTTCGATACTCTTGTCATCTACCACACACACACACACACACGTACACCCTCGACATTTCCCCCGTCAAATATTTCCAGTATGCATTAATTCAAAATTCTAAACAGTTCAAAATGTTTATGTTAGTATTTGGAATGTAAATGTAAAACAGTTTAGGAATAACTGGCACTTTTCAAATTTCGCCTTTGACTCTTTAGTGCTAAAGATAGGTTGCATACAAGTGCGGATCCAGGATTTTTTTCCAGGGGCGGGGGTCCAAGCCCAAGATTTTTTTCCAGGGGGGGGGGGGGGGGTTCCACACTCAAATTATGGCTTAAAATGTATTAAATATGTAACGTTACACTAAATTTATAAAGTCAAAATTTATTTTTCGGTCAATGCCAGGGGGGGTCCGGACACCCCCCGACCCCCTCTGGATCCACCCATGGCATACTTTAAGTATGTACATATAAATGAACGATGGGCAATAACTCCACAAATAAGTATGATTGACAGAGTAATGTACACCGCACTTCTTCTTAATGAAATCTATCCACTTCTGAATAGTCCGTGGGCTGGCTACACCCTAGGTCCCCCCCTACCGGGATTTTATGACACCTATATCATTGTAAAGCTTGATGAATTCCCTTTCAAATGCAACTTGTTGTTTGATATATAAGTGCTGGATAAGCATATGCGGAACGATTGATTATCTCCTCTTGAATTACAAAAAAATACTTGTTTATAACTCACCTTATACACATTCATGGGATCCAAAATAACCCAAATTTAAGCGCAAATGACCAAAATGCTTATAGATTTTATCAATTCATATTGTTAAATAGTAAAAGATAATTTCACACCAAATTTAGCACGAATTATGCCCCTTGAATATGTAAAACAAGAGAAAAATAGTATAGATATTGCCTTTGTTTATATTTATTTTGCATTTGGAAATCATTTCCACAGCGAATAATTGCTAGAATTTGTATTAAAGTGTTTATTAGATGCCTTGTAATAAAAGTCAAAGTGTTGACTATCGACATTTTAGGATATATTCGACATTTCAAATGATTTTCAAGATGGCCGCCGCAAAATGACCACTTGACTTAATATCGAAATATCACTTCCCTATAATTTGTAATCATGTTCTCTATGTAAACGAGATCATTTTTTAGGAAAATTGAGTATATCAGATCTAAAAGTGTTGCCATGCTTATAATAGGCTTTTTGTCATTTCTTTTTTTTTTTTTTTTTTTTTTTTAATTTTCAAAATGGCCGCCAAAATCTCAAATATGCAAAATGATGTAAATGTTTTTCATTTCTGCAAATCTTCTGCACTTAATTTTCAAATGTATTTTAACTTCTTATTAAAACTACATGATTCAACAAGTAAATAAATGACATAACCTTGAAAATATATATTTCCAAAACGGTCCTAATTACCGTATAAATGGTAATAAATCCCCAATCCCATAAATTAAGTACTGAAGAAAATCCAAATTGATTATTTTCTAGGAGATAAGCATTTTCCCTCTATGACAGAAACCATGTACCCGATTCTTTGATAATGAGTCCACATTGGAGTATATCATTGGTATCTTTTTGCATGAAGGTTTTAAGTCTTACATGGACAAGGGACGCTTTGGATAATAGGTGTTATAGAGGGTATAAAGACATTAAGGCTTATTTTGGTCATAAAGCGTTTAAGCTCTTTTTGTGGGGTGGATATGTTTAATACAAAACACCAATATCAACACTTTTGCCACGCTAAAAATGGCTTCTTCACTGTTAATTTACATGACATATAATACAATACAATAATATGTATTTTATGTAATCTGCCTAAATGCTCAAATACGAGCATGGATCAATGAATAACTGACCTATTTTTTATGTTTCGATCGACATCTTTTCTCTTGAAATACTTTCTATCCAGGCCTATGCGCTTTGACCCAACGATATGACCATAGCAGTTGAAAAAGAAGTTAAACTCAAATTAATCAACGTTAAAGGTGGTCAGGTGACATCAGTCCAGAAGTAAAGAAGTCCGAGAACTTTCCAAAGAACCACACCTAAACTGCATCAATAACTTCTTTCATGAGACTTAAAATTGCAACCATTCGTGTCCCTTTTAGGAAAGAAGTCGATAGCAGCAAGGTCATGTGGATAGGAAGGGTGTGATCTAAATTGATACCCATTTTTCTCGACAGCATCCATTGTACTTTGGCAATTGTGTACTAATGTAATATCCAGTTGCAAGCAGCGGTCACATTTTGAGCGTTTGCCGCTACCTTTCGTATGGTCTGCTTCAGATTGTCTAGCAACTTGGCATAGTATGCTTCGTTAATTGTACCTTTCTTGGGTAAAATGTCCAACAAAATATTTTATTGCAACCCCCAATTGTCCCAAAATATTGAATACTGAACATTGTCTGTAAAATATTGAATAATTTTCTTGGCCCTTGGGATTCCATACCAACGTACCTAGGAATCTGGACCCTTTTTTCGTTCATGAGAATGCAACATGTACTCTTTGTCAATCTTTTTGTCATTTTCTTATCGTTGAGGAATTTTAGACCCAACAGTCTGTAAGTTTGTGCATCCTTTTGCGATCAAGCAATATCTTGAAAAAGAGAATGCATGGACAATTTCTTACTTTAATTCGCTCAGCAAGTATATCAGATCTGTGAATTTATGACACATACCGTCGACAGTGGTTGCAACTTTGCCTTCAGACCGAGCATCATGTTCTTAAGTTTCTCTGTCGCGTTATAACCCCTGCTCCCCCCCACCACGATATTTTACTTGAGAATAAGATGGTACAGAAGACCAATAAACTCATCATGCATGTTTTACCCTCAGTCCCTTTTCAATACAAGTGTCGAACCATAGCAGGCTCTCCCTTTTTTGTGAAAAGGCTTTCTAATAATCGTATATTTATATATTTATATATATTTAAGTTTGTGCACATATAATGACATAATTATATAAATCGCGGATTCCTTGGTTGATTAGAAATTGCTTATATGTGTTATTCATAGCTAGCTCTTGTGTTTTATGGATTTTACCTCATCCTGAGGTTAGCTTGTTGTCTTCCACAAAAGTCAGAATTCCAAAAACTAATTTGTGGTGGAGATGTTTGAAATGAATTAAGAAATGCACGAGCGTATCTAAAACTGATAACAAAACGAAGGATTTCAAATCTTCGGCCAGCGACATATTACAACACTAGAAGTTGGAATATGATGTGTTTCCCTCTCATCATAATCAACAGAAATTGTGTTTGATATTTAAACTTAATCTTTCAAAACAATATTTTGTTACACGAATACGAGGATTCCTCACAAATCAAGTGTCTTCGAAGTACTGGTATCCAACCAATAAGGTACATATGTACAATTTATAACTGTTTATATTATCACATATAAGTATTCTAAATTACAAAGGTGTAAAACGATGTCACTCGAATGAAATTTGATAAAGAAATGAATAATTCAGTTGCTATTATAGGCAATTTTAAATCGCCAATTAACGCACATGACAGTGCAAATATGAAATTGTCCAGTTTCAACTATCGCTTATTAGAATATATTTGGTAAACTGTGTTCCTGTAACATAGCATTCCAATCAATAGAAGTGGTTGGGAAGATTTCTCTACTGCACAGCATGTCTCCAATAGTATTGTTAAGTTTAAACTTGGAGCAAAATGTAAAAAAGCATGCATTACAAGGCAAAAATGGTATAAATCAAAGGTGACCATACATGTACTCCAATGGGAATTCATTATTAAAACGCTTTTTTTAATACTTAACTTTTACAAAATAAAGTTTCTTGTATAAAAGAAAACTGTATTTCACATAGAAAAAAATCGAAGAAAGCAGGTCAAAGTTTTCAGCATGTCATTTGCGCTAAATGGAATTTTATTGCCATTTATACGGTAATTTTTCAGAGCATATATTGTTAAGATTCTCCCTTTTAATGGGTAAATCATGAAATTTTAGTTTTCAAACACAACAAGTTAACAATTAAGGGGAAAAGATGCAAAAATGAAAGTCATTAACATTATTAGAGAATATTTGAGATTTTATTTGTCATTTAGAGAAAAGTATGCAAATAATTTTGAATGCGAATAAGCCCGTATTTGCTTGTTCTGTGTAGCTGATGAATGGTTTATGAACTTATTATTGATCTATTAGTGTTCTTATTCATTTGAAACATGAAGCAGTATAAAAACGTATCGCCTCAGCATATTTATTCCATAGAAAAGCTTTGTTTTAGCTAATTAAACACATATTTCTACTTTCTCATTAATATTCATGAATATGCAAATTAGCTAAATGAAAATGATTTCAAGAAAAAATTATATTTAAAATTTTAAAAATAGTCTTATGTTTTATTACCAAAATAAGTATATATCTTAAATAAGTATTTTAAAATATTGTATTGCAATTAATTGATCCAAGTACTGAAACGTAGGAAAATGAGCAGTTGCCATGGTAACATGCCTACCATTTTCTTATCCAGCACATTTAAATCAAACAAGAACCTGAATTCATTAATATGTTTCCTGCGCTTCAAGAAAATACAGGTCTTAAAAATCCCACATGGTCGGGAGGGTTTCTATTCACTAGTAAACTAGTAAACTCGTCTTTTTGCAAATTAAACACATATTTTCCACAATCTCATTAATATTCATGAATATGCAAATTAGCAAATTTTCCGAGAAAATATTTTGGTTGTGAGAGAAATGTAATGACAACATTTTAAAACTAGCCTCAATGTTTTCTGACCAAAATAAGTAATTTTATTGCAATTAATTGATCCAAGCGCCGGAACGAATGAAAATGGGTGGTTACCATGGTAACAAGCCAACTACTTGCTTATCCAGCATTTTTAAATCAAATAACAAAGTGAATGTATTAAAATACATCATAAGATTCAAGAAAATATAGATCTTCAAAAATCCTACCTGTTAGGGAGGTTTAAATTCACTAGTAAAGTCTTGTTTTTAGCAAATTAAACACATTTTCTTGCTTTCTCATTAATATTCATGAATATGCAAATTAGCAAATTTTCTAAAAATTATCTATATTGTGAGAGAAATATCTTGGTAATAATTTAAAACTATTTTGAAAGATTTATGACAAAAATAAGTAATTTTATTGCAATTAATTGATCCGAGCTCTGGATTGTAGAAAAATGGACGGTTGCCATGGTAACGAGCCCGCCATTTGCTTATCCAGCACTTTTAAATTGAACAACAACCTGAATTCATTACTGTACATCATAAGCTTCAAGAAAATATAGGTCTTCAAAAGTCCCACTAGGGGGGGAGGGTTTCGGTTATGGGCCCATGGACTATGAAGTTTCACTATTCTTCTTTACATAGGCCTACTTTTCGAGTTGTGATCTACGGACCAAGCGATCTTCAGACCGACTGACCGACCTACCGATCGACATTTGCAAGGCAAATTTCTTCCATTTCTTTGAAAATTATAATTACAATTTGCGTGTGTCATCTGATTACCCAACATTTTACATTTGCCTCGGATTCTTGTGTGTTATAAGCATGCATTATTTCAAAGTTTCAGAATTGGTATGGTCTATTTTTTTTGGGGGGGGGGGGGTGAGAATTGGTAGATTGCAAGACCATGGTAGATGGAATTATCCCCGAGACCGCCCCCCACACACACACATACACCTTCTGGTGTTATATTATAAATAATATTTACCGGTATACCATAAAAAGTGGGAACGGTCCTTGTAGCATTGAATTGTGGTCTCAGACGCCGGCGGGGACCCTTTTCCCAGATTTTGACTCATTTTTGTGGCCACCCACCATTGAGATATTCTATTGGGGTCACATTTTATTTAGAAAGTCCCTTTGCCATCGTTGACCTTTTCTTGGAAGGGTTTTGATTTGTGACAGTGTTTAAAGTGTTACGGTCCTAGTATTCCCCCTCGCCCCTCGGTCACCCATTACTCGGGCGAGTGTACCAGCGACAGTAGGCTACGGATAGAGAACGGCAATAAACCGGCTAAATAGGAAATATGTTTGGCCAGATTAGTACAATTTCAGTTTCGTAAGTAAGTGATTCACACTAACAAGAAATAAGGAAACCACATCAGATTGTTGGTGGACAGGATATGATTAATTCATGGAAACTGAATGTAAAACGTGATATGATTTATCAATTGATTGCCGGGTGTGTCTAGCAATTTATTTGATTTGATTTCCGTAGTTTTGGGTTTACGTATAGCCTATCGTACATGTTTTAAATAAGGTTTGGTCTGTGCAGATCATGGCATCGCATGGCGACAGGAAGACCTTGGCAAATAATCAGTATGTATACATAATGTCTGGATGCAAATGATATCAGCGTCGTCTGAATTATATTTTTACCAGGCTCCTCAAGTTTTTTTTTCTATTTTGACAAACGTATGATCGATGTTGCATTTGACATACTGGATAGGCTTTGTGTCCTACTCTAAAACAGTTTAGGTCATATAGGTGGGGACTTGATAGTCTACACAATTTCAACGAACAAAAAGATACGTATTTAGAAAAGATGTCGGAGATTGAACCAGCAATTCACGTGGTAAAGTCAAGTCTAATATGACTGTACATGTAGGCTACTTATTCATTTCAAGAAGGAAACATATCGTCGGTAGGAAGTCAAAACCCCGTAACTCCAGCTTATTCAAGCTGTAGTTACGAGGTTTTGACTCCCCACCGACGGTATATTCGAGATATCACGAGTAGAAGGGACGAATCACGCCCTTTTCTTCCTTATTTTTGTGCGCTACTATTATGTTAAAGTGCAGGCGTTTAGGAAAAATCTGTACGCATGACCTTATAAGCTAACCCTTTCAGTAACGACATAGATTCATGGTATCTGAAATTTTCAGGAATTGAAAATGACAAAAAATGATAAATTATACATGGAAAAAAGTGAAACAAAGGAAAACATGCTGCTTATTAGCAATTCTGGAGGACAGATGGTATGCATATCGTCGGTGTAAATGCAAAACCTCGTATGTCGATTCTTGCGATTTTCAAAGTTCAAACTTTTGTGTCCAGTTTATTCAAGTCTCGCAGATTTTGAGATATTTTTACCGATCAGTATCAATGATACATTATTTATGAACAATATGTCCAAGTTTCAAGCAAAACATTTGAGTTTGGGAAAAGTTATTACACTTTTTCCCTCTCCTTTAAAATTTTCCAAAAACGAGATACGAGGTTTTGCATTTACAACGACGATATGGTAAAAGACAAACACAACACCTCCTGGGACGTAAACTATTTGAAAAGAAACAAAATCTGAAAACACCTTCATGCATTCAAATGATTTTGGTACGTGTACATGTTTACAATACACAAATAGCAGGTCAATATTTAAGTGGGGGTAATGGAGCTTTTTGAAATGCAAAATTTCTTCCAATATCCATCAAACCCTATGCGATTTTAATGAATACCCACAACCTAGGGTTTGGATTTAAAATAACAAATGTAGAATGTATTTGCCCCTTATAACTTGTTGTTCTGTATATAGCCTAATTTATGTTAAAGTAGGCTAACACATTTTAGCGTACCTGGCGCAGACTGATCTGGTTCCATGCCGCGCTGTAGTACCGCGATGACACCTTTTCAATATGTCAGCTTTATCAATTGCAAAGCATAGTCATTTTTTTGATTTGTAAATCTCATAGCGAAGTTGAAACAATGCAAAGACAGATCACAATTGAATTTGGTAGAGAACATAAATTAACAATGTATGTAATACTATAGAATTAAATGTTCTGTGAAATTTAATATAAAATAAATGTTATCTTTAAATTAGATATGAGATATTAATGTGAGGGAGCGATATACCTAGGCTACAACAATTACCAATCACAACCCACAAGGAAGTATTGGAGCTTACATATGAAAACGGGTCCCTTTTGAAAGTTAAGACCCAAGTTTGTGTCCATATGAGTCTAGGCCGTTGTAAAGACTTATCAGGTTTTACACTTACGCTCATGTATAACTATTTGATACAACTGGGTGAAAAAAAAGCAACGAGGAGTAACTTGTTTGCTCAGAAAACTGCCATGATTTCTGATTTGAACCCATAACCCTTCGGTCCAACACAAAAACAAAATTTGTTAATCGAAAAAAGGTAATGTAATTAAAAGCTTCATTCGTCTTCTCGTCACCGTTTTAAAAGTGTTTGTAAAATAATTGAAAGCTGGACATTTGAACTGGCCCTTTGAACACTTTTATATTGCTGATAAATATAGCTCAAAAGTCATGCGATAAACGCAAAGTTCTACATATTTACGATTTCTAAAAATGATATTTAAAATTGTTAGTACTTCTTTTTTCGAACAAAGTCTAGTTTCAGATTTTACATCATGGCAATTTATGTTTAAATATTTCAGAGATCATCATTAAATACATCAAACAAGAAACTGAAACCATCAGATTGTCTTGTCCACAGAACCACGTGATCTTCAACCCGGAAATCCTCAGTGGGCACATAAACACCAAAAACTGCACAAACTGTACTGGAATATCCCCGATGTTCAAGGACCGGGCGGACAAGTGTCATTTTAGGAAAACTTGCAAGATTGAGATTAAAAACAGCGATCGTGTTTTATGCAATGGAACACTACTGGAAATAGATTTTCTGGAGATTAGTCAGCCGTATTGCATACCAAAAGGTAGGAATATATTTTAGGGTCTTAACAAAAACAGTGTCAATATACAACAGTATATTACTTATTTATGTAAGTATTTGAAAATATTATCAGCATCCGTTGAGTAAAAATACGGATTGAAATATCAATCAAAACAAGTGCATGTCGTATTGCGATGCAGTACTGGAGTCCTCCAACAAAAAGTCTTTTTTATGATATCTTTGTACAAAGTTTCAAGTTACCAGCACTTTAGGTATAGCAGATTTATTCCGAATTAAGTGGATTATTTTTATTTATGAAATAATAACAAGTTTAGCGGTCTTTATTGCCAATAAAACCCGATGTGCGACGGACTACATGTGTAGGTAAAAACCGAGGCGCACAGCGCCGAGGTATTTGCCTTAACATGTAGTCCAGAGCACAGAGGTTTTTATTGCGCAATAAAGACCGCTAAACTTGTTAATATCTCCATTATAATACTCTAAATAACAAAAACGTACATTAGAAATGTGTTATTTTGTGTAAATTCTGCCATGAACTAGTTTTCGGCGTAGGAAACGCATTGTCGGTTAAGTGACGTCATTTGACGTTACCTTGACGACACGTGACGTTTTGGCGCATACACAAAGCATAATTACATAGGGTCTTTATTGTAAATAAAACCCGATGCTGTTTTTCTTTCGCTATATATGTATTTTACGGAAAAGTGTTATAATTTTCAGATATTATTATAGATGTAGGCAGAAATCGTACGTTACGGTATACGGGTCGTCACGGAATCATACGAAGTCATCGTTACTTTCCGTTACTGGCTCGGAATGTTCCGAGAAGATGCACCATCCGAATACCCATACCTAAATCATACACACTATTTATAACCTACCACTCGGGAAAAGGAAGCAAACTTCGCGATGTGGCGTTATTCAAACGTGAAGGTTCAAATTTGGCGAAAATACGACTACGTTCTGATAAAGTCAGTCAGATAACGTACGGCGGAGAAGGCGTTAAAGAGCTCGTGGTGAAAACGACGTTACGTAAAGGGCGGAAATCACGTGGTTTTGTAATACCATTTGCACGTGAGTACACGTTCACATGTGGTAATTGTGTTTCTTTACTTTGATATATCTCCCTAATAATTGGAGGCCGCGGCCTTAGCGCAGTTGGTAGCGCATCTGACCCTCATTCGAGAGGTCCCGGGTTCGATACCCGGCCGCGGCTAATACCCTTCCTGACAAAATTGTCACCCACCAATGGGTTTGAAATCGTTAACCTAAGTGGGCGAGCAGCTGGAGGCTCGGTAAGGGTGTTGTGGAAGTACTGGTTTGAGAAACAACAGGAATCCATGGGTAGGTGCTCCAGCCGCCGCGATATGACCCTGGTAGTTGAAAACGGCGTAAAATCCCAATAAACCCTAATAATTGATTCAAGCCTTAGTTACGAGATTTTATAACAACACCTACGAAAGCCTGGGTTTTCCCCTGAAAATAAGTCAGTAGTATTCTCCTGTACACCTTTTATGCGATATTTACTATGATACAAGTCTTTTTGAAGTATGTTTTGCTGTTTGCAACATATGAACATCTTTTGCATACAGGTCAGTGCCAAGTCAAATGGAATCAGATATATATGTATACATAGCCTATAACACATTGAAGGTCTACATTATTTGTTTTCACAAAGGAGAGCGGGTATTATCTAGATGTACTTCCTACTTAACAAACCGTAAAATAAATGGTTTTATGAATATTTAGATCTATTTCAATTAACAAACCAATCAGATATCCAAATAAATGTTAAAAATAATTCCCCTTATTGGTAAGAAGTGAATTAGATCTAGTAAGTGCTTAGAGGTATTTGTTCATGTTATTTAGTTGAATATTTCCGGGTTCCGATAGTCCCATCTTCCTGATTGAATGTTACCCCCTGCGACTGGATTATCTGAACATCGTCACTTTTCAACGAAAAACTCGTAACTGCAGTTTGTTTTAAGCTGCATTTACGAAGTTTTCGTTTAAAAGCAGCGATTTATACAAACATTAAACATTCCACAGGATACCTAAAATAGTTCAATATACTTAAAAGAATCCAGGAAGTTGCAAAATTAATATTACCCAGTTAGGCCTATTACCCATTGATTATGTATAGATTTAAATTAATAGATCTATAGGCAAACTTTAACTCATTTCAAGCAACAAATTTTAGGGTGGTTCAATATGAAAGATGCTACAGATTAGAAAATAAATGCTGATAATGATATGTGAATAACATAGAACGTCTCTCATGCCATTGTTTCGTGCACAATGAGCGATTACGGCACAACCAAACGATGTAATAATACTCTACAATATACCACGATTTCACTGTTTTCTTTTTGTTACGAATTGACTAGGCCTACAATATTCTTTATTTCAGTATTCAGTTATAAAGCGCTGAAACATCTACAGTCATGGCCAATAGAAGCACGTCCCGTCATGAGAGATATTGGCTGGATTTTTGAAGGTATGTAATTATCTTTCTGCAGAAGCCGTATTTTATAAACAAGCACTTCTAAATTGGATTGCAAATGATCTGATTGGTTTAGACGTATGACTCGGCCACTCGGATTAATTTCAAATACATGTAAACAGGGAAGTAGACAAGTTGGTGAATCAACACCGACAATTTATTTTTACTTCACTTAGCTTGTTTAACTAAGGGAAATAACCCTTTCTATTATGCTGCAACACTCACTTGGTTCACTCCATTACATCTATCACGTTGGAGAGGGTGCATGATGGGATGGGTACGGACGAATTTGCCTTGCTTCAGGTAAGAAATTTTGCAAAAACTTTCTTATTTCTGTGTCAATTTTCAAACGGTTTATTGCACCCCGCCTTAATGAACTCTTTCCTCTGATGTAGGCCTATGGAGTAGTCTATTTGAAACCTGTTTACAAGAGTTTTTAGTAGAAATTAATCCCAACCGACGACGAAAACGACAAAGAATTAAGATCGTTTTTCTGGTCGATTAGGATATTTCTTTGTGGAAAGAATGAAGAGTTTTCAAGTAAGTCATTCATTGGAGACAAGAGCTCAGCAAGATGGGGGTACATACAACAACCCGCTAGAAAAGTGGCTCACAAATAAGTGAGTTTTTGCACACTTTTTTCCTGAAGCGTGGCTAATTTGGCTGGTGTTGTTATCTTTGTCTTCTGGTCGGTTGGGATCAATTGTTGGAAAAGGTGAAAGGAATCCACAAATAATTCATATATCTGAGAAAAAAGCTCAGTAAGGCGGGGTACATGTTTGAAAATTGCCAGAGAAAAAAGTTATCGCAAAATATTTGACCAGAATCGAGATTAATTTTGTCCGTAGTTGTTATCCACCCCATGATGCACAATCTCCACCGTGTCTATAGAAACCCACGCACACCTGGCGCCTTCTTATTTCTCATGGACAGCGTATTTTATGATAACGAATTTGCTATTAGCATATATGGTAATAATGATAATTGTAGGATTATCTAGAAATAAAAGTGAAATGAATCTTTTATGTTTTTATTACATATTTCGGTTAAGGTATTACATCCATCATTTATTTTAGATACAAAACACTTCGTTCAACTTCTTGCGCCATCCGTGGTACGCAAATTGAAGAGCTTATCCCTCGTCAATTTCCGTTGTCTTGAATGACGCCTGAAAATTTCCCATGCAAACTCGGGTACCATCGTCAATATCCGTTGCCACGGATGACCCCCCGAAGTTGAACGAAGTGTTTAGTATCTAATGGTGGATGGAATACCTTAACCAATCACCCCCAGTGATACTTTTTACTTCTTTCAATATGATGGTTTTGGAAAACATTGTTGAAAATGAAAGAGAAATGCTTATCGTCTGTAAAATCTTTGAATTTGGATTTTGTTAAAGTCCTCGTGGGAAATTGTCTTTTCAGTGAAGGCAGTAATCGAACAATGCACGGTAGACTCCCCTGGTCACATGACACTGACATGCCCTGGTAACAAGGTGATATACTCACCCGCGCTTGGTGAGTCAGGCTACACAAGATTCGAACCTAAGTGTTCCTGGGGCAGGTACCCATGCGGTGGCTTCTCGCCGGGCATGCTCGTGCAGAAGAACATGTGTTACTGGCAGAACACGTGCAACATCACGTGGGAAGGTCCCCGGCCTATACTGGCGTCTACGAGAAGAAAGTGTATCGGATATCAGGCGTCCACCATCGGCTTCTCTGGACACAGATGTATTGATCAAAGTATGCAATGTCATTTTACTTTTTCGCCTGTAATTGCAAAACCTCGTAACTACAGCTTGGTTAAAGCTGTAGTTACGAAGTTTTGCAATATCGCCGACGATTTCTTATTTTTCTTAACCGCTTCTAAAACGTCAAAACAGATTGGTCAAAAGTCAAAGCTGCCGTAGACGTCAACACGAATATCACCGAAAACGGGGATAAAAAACACGGAGAAAAGGGAAATGGGGAAAACTGGTTATCATCATTTACTTTTTTCTTCAATAATTTCTAAACTTACTTTGTTGTCAAAAGCACGACTAATTTGGACAGGGCTAAACCACAGTGTGTAGAAAACACCATGGAAATTTTAGGTGGGACAAAAATTTGAAAAATAATGCGCGAACACGACAAACTAGGTATAATGATTAGTATCTATAACCTCCGCGTGTGCTTGTGAGCAATACAAACGGATACTTACACATAAAGGATGGAATATTAATTTTCTGACTGCTTTACAACATCAAAAATAAAGTTGCACTTATGTTAAGGAAAGGACTTAATGTCCATTGCGATTAGGGCTTTTTATGCCACTGAGGTATAGTTCAGTCAAGTCTAACATCATAATATTGCCCTTGTCAATAGCTCTCCTTTTCGTGCCCTTACTTTTCTTTCAATAAATTTCAGATTCCATTTACGATTTGTGCCACAACAAGACGGAAGTTATCGAGTCTAAATGGGGAATTCTGCGTAGCCATCCTACCTATCCATGGTTCTTTGATTCAAATATTGTTGCGTGCAAGCGAATCATCAAGGTATATCATTTCTATATGTTGAAATTGATGTAAAACAAACTTATCAAATATGTACGAGATGTATATGTTAGCGGCAATAAGTAAAATCTGACAATAAGCTTAATGTCTAGGCAATAAGCTATTATCTAGTCAGTAGTAGGCCTAAGTTATTGCCTAAATATTCAGGCATTAAGCTTATTAATACTTTAATTCGAAGGGTTTCCAGAGAATGGATTTATGGGTAATTGACTCAATGCAGGAGATAAAAGCAATCAGTGTTTTTTTCAAGCTCTAAACAATGATAAATATTAATTTTGTGAAATATGATCAATTTCAAATAAGATTTCAAACAAGTACTCGTAGTCATATTTTATCGTTAGGCAATAAAAATAATGCCTGACTATTTTTCTAGTCATTAGGCTTAAAATATAGCCATAAGGCTTAATGCCTAGAGTGAATCAGACAATAAGATTACTACCTAGGCAATACCTTGTTTTCCTAGGAATTAAGCTTATTGCCTAATTTTACTTATTGCCACTAACATATATACATGTTGACTCCATTGTGCTTGTAGATGGAATGAGTTACTGCACTCCAAGTAGTGGTAATTATGCGAACTCAATCTTTCTTCAGATTGGAAAAAGACGCGTCCTGCATCTACTTGTTCAAGATATCAACCTTGACCCTGACGGACAGGACAAAGTCTCGATCATTCACGCAGAGGGCGAGAATCGGCGAGTTGTCATGGATACCAAATCGACGCTAGAGGGCGCAGAACTCGAAGTAAAAGGAGGGAATCTCATTATCAAATTCAATCCGTATAAAAAGTCGAAAGGCGGACGAGGGTTCATAATGTTGTTCAGATGTAAATATTGTTATAATATAACATAAACATGTTTGGATTGATAACAATGAGCATACCCATGATAATAAATTGGTGACATTACTTCGTACAGCACGCAATAGTCCGTTACACAGTTAGATTTGAGATTTAAATATATATATAGTTTTCATGAATTACCAATGCTGTATGGGTTAATTTTTAAGATTTCGTCAATCGATCACCATGATAACTTTTGTTTGACATCCGTGACCATTTTAGATAATGTCCGATTTCAAGGTATTGCTTAAAAGCTTTCGAATGATAAAGTTTTCGGTGAAATCAATACCTTCATTTACAACTGAGTCACAAAGACTTTACGAAATATACGCTGTTTTACATGGTATCAACTTAAAGTTTTTACACATTTTAACACAATTTTAAACATTCACCTTAAATTTCCGTTTTCAGTATACGGCGCAAAGACATATCAGAATCAAAGGACTGTCGGTACTGATAAATACCAATCTGACGTCGTCCAGGACCAGGGACATAGAGGACGAATAAGACTATCTAATAAAAGGCTGTGTTCAGGTAACAAGAAATATAGGAAGAAAGGAAGGGCTTGTGCCTCGCGAGTGTGGACAGACTACTTCACAAGACTAGAATAGCATTTGGCAATACGAGTACATGAATACAAGTGCTTTTCATCTTACTACATGTAATTTATCTATACATGTATATCTACATGTACTATGACTTCGTTTTCATATTTAGACATATTTTGTGTAATGATATATTTTACTTTACGTATGACCATGCATGTAAGGTACGTGATTAAATGTATACATCATCGGTGTTACTGAAAAACCTCATAACTACAGCCTGATAAAAGCTGTAGTTACGATGTTTTGCAATAACATTGACGATATTCGTTACATTTGGGTTACATGTCGGGTTAATAGGTTATTATTTTTTAAGCTTACTCTATTGTTAAGTTTAATATTTTACATGTCTTTTACTCTAATAAAAGATTATTGTTTAAAGATTATGAATAGTATTTAAAGATATTACTCTTTTAAAGGGATAATAGCTGCCAAAAAACCTGCCAATTTGCCAAAAAAATGGTTTACAGTATTAAAGTATGAGCAAAAAGATGCAGAAATACTGTATTTCAAGCGAGTAACCATGAGCTGTTTACCCACAATAAGCGCATGTATATTGACATTCTAACTTTCGCCGGCGCTCAAAAGTTTGCGAGGTATTTACAATTGACCAAACGCCAATCGACAGATCGCTCCGCCCAACATAGAATTTAAGACAAACAATGGGGATGTGATCGTTAATAGGGAACGATTTTATCCAGTTAATCGAGACGTAAATTCGGACAAACAAAATAGTATTTCGTAGGTGTTGTTATAAAATCTCGTAACTACGGCTTGATTTAAGCCGTAGTTACGATATTTTATAACAACACCGACGGTTTATCAAATCATAACTGTAAACCTAGTCTATTGTTAGCACAAAACTCTTTGCCATTGGCATGTCGACTGTTTTGATAGTCAGTCGATAAATCGATACAAAGACACGTGCAACGAAGAACAATTGGGGCATGACATTTTTCTGATCGTCCATTGGCTAGTCGATGTTTTTGATTGACAGTCGGCGTTTGGTCAATTGTGTCTATATATAGATTTATATATTACATATTTCGGGTACCTGCAAAAGCCGTAAATATTCGTTAATAGTCGGGCGATCATGTGATAGGTATCTAATAAAAGTGACACGTCACGCTAACAGGAATTTACGGGAAGTTCATAAAACACAATTTCAAGAAACGACTCATACTAAGCAGACGTAAACTAGATGTTGCATTTAGAAAATGAACACATAGTAAAATAGAAAAATTATTCGAGGGCCAGAAAATTACCTACGAGTTATGAGTCTCGAATCTTGTCAGTCTGCACAGTCCGCACAGGCTGGATATTGTCTATACTTTTATACCTTGCAGAAGGTTCCTCTTTAGTGCGACGGGTAAAAGATTTGAAACATTCCGATTTTCACGGGATTTCTGCACGTGCCTGGTTACGAATAAATGTTCAACTCTTTCCCTAAATGACAAAAAATAAAACTCTTCTCAATTAAAATTGTTTGAAGACTGCATAACCAATGACATTGGAAATGTGAATTATTTATGATATGCCATAGAAAATATTTAGGTAATAGGAGAGACTGCTAACAATTAACATTCCTTTCTTTTGTCTCAATGTTTCCTGTGTTTTTGCAAAAAGGAAGTCCAAAGCAGGTCTTGTATGGGAAAGGGTTAACCAATTGAAGTTATTTTAATAGTCATGCCTCACTCTTTCCCAAACGGCAATAAGTTTGATATTCTGTTTTGAAAGTTTTAAACACGGCAAACTATGCACGTTTAGATAGGATTTGTTGAATTAAATTAAACTGATAAAATATCTAAGCAACTGGGGGAATTGCTCGTTATCAAGATTTTCTCCTATTACCTCAATGTGTTCTCAATCCCTTCTAATGATGACATCAAAACAAGGTTTTAATTGGGAAAGGGTCAGATTCTGCTTGACACGTCATGCTAAAAGCATGTTTCTATGAAGTCAACAGAATACCATATTTCGAGAGACAGGCCACATTTAGCAAGCGCCAACGATATCCGTATTTAGATAATAATATATAGTGTGACAGGAAAAACATGTAAATCCAGAGTATCAACTTAGCGTCAACAGTTCTGATCCTGATCAGTCTGTGCAGACTGTTTAGGGTTGCTACACACTTCCCAAAAGGTACCTTTTAAAGAGACATCTCACATTATTAATTTTTTACTGTTTATTCTCTGACGTCATTCCACTCGATTTAAAAATAGATTCCGTAGACGCTCGCTTATAACCGCTCAGGACTCGGATAATCTCGACTCGCCCTTGACATTGTAAACATGACATACTGACATACATTGCAAGAAAGGGAAAATGTTCCAATGTACCATTCTTTCGCTGGTTTTATTGGTTTTATGCAGTTGGAATAGGTTTTGTTCGTACCCTCAGATAATAAGAACTCGGTAACAGAAAAACTTCAATCGTGACAGCTATTACCGCTTTAATGTAGCCACTATTGAGTATTGTGATCATACAGTTGTTTGTTCCATTTAGTCTAAGTCTTATGTTTTTGAAATTCAACATTTGATGAAAACCAGTGTGTTGACAAATTGATAAAAATGGTAATGGTAATCCTTATAGCTATAATAAAATATAGCAATAAGAGGAGATATAAAGTCAGCGGAAACTCCGATCTTAGCAGACCACGGAAAATAAGCCAGCATTAGAAAAACGGTAATTGAATCATTTCAAAAAAGTTTGCAAATCAACCAGTGCATAAGAGTAGTAAAATAAAAACCCACGTTGTTCTCTTGTGTTCAGGTCACGAAAACGTCACAGGAGAACAACCAAATTTTTTTTATCAGACTATGTGTATGCACGAATGTGCGTATGCACAGGCTGAGCGGGATAAATACCAGACTCATACGTAATGTTAGAAGTTTCCCAAAAACATGACTCAACATTGAACCATGCATTTCCTATGAAAGACAATTATGCCTTTAACTATTATTTTCATTACTAAATAGTATGTACTTTATTTTTGAAACGTCTGCTTACTGGATTAATCACTCGATGACAATACAATTCTTTAAGGTGTTTATTATATTGTCTTCGCAACTATCACAGATAAACAATGACAAAGCAAATATCAGCTCACGTCGACCATTCGAACAATGAGAAGTCTTGTACCACTCTATTGGAAGCGTCCTGGCTATTAATTTAATGTATCTTGTCACGCGATTAAGTCACGCAATGCAATTAAGATTTTAGACGAGATTTGGAGAAATGATCCTTGTAACATTTGACGCTAACATGGATCCCGACCAGCCTGTGCATACGTACAGTCTGGTCTAATCCAAGTTTTCTCTGATGAAATTCGCTCTTTGATATGTTGATGTCGCTCCTTTAAATGAGCGACATCAACATATCAAAGAGTGAATCTCATCAGAGAAAACTCGGATTAAAAGTCTGGTCGAGATCCATGATGCTCTAAAATTGCTTTCTCATCGCATGTAGTAACTCCCGGAGAACAGAATTGATCCTGATTAGGCTGCAGTAATAATGTAAATCGTAAAATGATCTGATTTAGTAGTAGACTAGCAGTCTAAAGTGCAACAACCGCCGCGATATGACCCTGGTAGTTGAAAACGGCGTAAAACCCCAATAAACTCAAACTCAAACTAAAGTGCAATAAGGAACCTTTTCTCAAGTCAAGTCATTTTATCATCGCTCGATCTATTCCAATATGTTAACTGATTGGTCAACAAGTTTTACAAATAATTGTTTGTCATGTCAGAACATGGTTTTCAACTACAATATTCGTATTTGTGTGATGACTTAAAATTCAAACGGCCAGGTTTTTTTTTAAACTTAAAGGTTAATAATCAAACCTACATGGCAAATTAAAAGAGTCGTCTAAATTACAAATTGTCGCAGAGATCAAGAATGGTGTTTACAAGATTTTGTACAATAAAGTATAATATCTGTTTCAACAAATTGTGTGAAAATCCATGAGAAAATCGTGTATATTAGTGCAAGAAAAATATTGAGGCAAACAGAGAAAGTACAGTTTATCAGCATTTTCTTCTTTTGTCTCAATGCTTTCCCAAGATTATTCCAATAGGGACGTCAAATCAGGCACTGGTGTCTCCAAAACAATTTAGTACAAACTCATGAGTACATGCTCAACTTCAATGGAATACTCTCCAACGTTGAAGGGTATTCGATTGAAGTTCACGTGGATTTCGTGTGATTTGAGTACGGTGCTCATATTTGAGTCCAAGAACGTACTAAAGTTTTTTTTCCAGAAACAGGACCCAGGTATTGTTTGGGAAAGGGTTAAAGCAGCCGTAATTCAAATCAATAGTTACTGGATGAGCATTGGAAATTTGTTTCGTGTTGTTGACGCAAATGACGGGAGCCCCCGTATATTTGAAAGCAAAGAAAACGTCGCTTTAATTGAAATTTATTTTGAGCAAAAATACAATTGATATAAAGGAATTATAATGCAAAGCTACCATCTTTGAATAACAAGAACCGTTTCAGATGCAGGGGTATTTCTAACTTCTCTACAACTTTACGAGGACTAGAAGCTGTTTGTATGGAGTTAATGATAGTCGCTCTAGAAATACTTTGCAGACTAGGCGGTTCTGACGTTGACTTCAACAACGTTAGGTATTTGTCGTACGTTTTATCACGTCCTTTTGACTTTTTGTGTCCGCCATTGTGTGACGTCGACACTGTGAAACCTATTGACATCAACTTCCGGGCAGTATTAATGCGCGTCCTTGAGTGGAAGTCGTGAAAATCTGTCGCAAATCTTAACAACTTTGATAAAGGCGTTTCACCATGATTGTTTAACAAATTAAATTTGGCACCATTTTGAATAAGTCTTGTAATCGTTTCCTGGCAGCATAATCCACAGGCAATATGGAGGGGTGTGTCTTTGTTTACGTAATCAGTGACGTCAACATTTTGACCCTCTGTAACGAGTACATCGATTATGTCCCCTGAGTGAGCAGCAGCGACATGTAGCGGATATTTCCCTGATGATGATGTTTTATGAATACTGGCTCCCCGCTGCATCAGATGACGGACCATGTCCACCTGAAATAATGACAAAATATAATAAAACTACATCCTTTCCGAAGTTACAAAGACCGGTTTTGTGTATGATACGCCTAGGCTATAGTAAAAATATTGAGGCAAAAGGAGAAAATGCTGATTACCAGCATTTTCTTCTTTTGTCTCAATGTTTTCCCATGCCTTTTCTGTTCGGCACGTCAAAACCGGGTCTTCTTTGGGAAAGGGGCAAGGCAAAGACAATGTAGCACTTCGTTGGTGACGTTCGACAATACCATAACTCGTAACTACAGCTTATTCAATCTATGTAGTAATGGCATGCGTTAACGTCATCTACGGTTTGTGAAAAACTTGGCACATATTTATTATTTTATCCTCTCCAATATATCGCATTTTTAAAATGGTCTTAATTTACTTTAGCCCCTATGCCCAATTGAAAAACGATTTTAATGTAAAAAAAAAAGAAAAAAAAACATTTTTGCTCAACTCGTTGGCCTACATATATAACGAAAAAAGAAAAAGTCGACAGACAATATCAAGTCATCGCATCAAATACAAATCTATGGCTTTAATAAATATGCCGTTGAAAGGGTTAGCAATCATTAGTGGCGTAAACTTCAATATTAATCTATCTCATATAATAATTGATGAATAACTTGATCGAATACCTTCACGTAAATGGCCAATATTCTTTTCCTTAAATGCGCTTAATGGCACTTACAATATTAAGCCATTCAATATTACTTTAATTAGGCGCCTTTTTAAGGTTTTTAATCAACTTTGGATGAATAGAGTATAATTGTGAAAATAGGTTAACTCAAAACCAGAACACGGATTATTTTGATTAATTGGTTGCTGATGAATGTATATCATTCCCGAGAATAGTACAACGAGACCACCACCCCATGTTCCCAAGCCAAAAGAGGGTTAACCCTTTCCCAAACAAGACCTGGTTTTGACGTCTCTAATAGATATGGCTGGGGAAAACATTGAGACAAAAGAAGAAACTGCTGATAACCAGCAGTTTCTCCTTTTGCCTCAATATTTTCTATGCTGTTATTTTACACTAATCCAATGGCTTTCAGTCTTAATTTTGTCGTCTGCAGCAGTTTTCAAATTGGAACACCCTGAATTTTTGTAAACGATAAAATTTATAAAATTTATAAACGATATAGATCTCTAAAATAGAATAGATAGAAATCTAAAAACAAGCATTTGATTATCTCTCGTTCTGCCGTCTAAACCATAATCAGCGCATCCAGTTTTGATAGCCTTATCGTCTGCAGTTCGCTTCAATGTTTTAATCCATTACCAAACGTCAAAATTTTAGACTGCTCCAAAGTCAAAGATGTTGCAGACGACAATTTCAAGTGAATGAAATTAAAAAAAGATTGGTCATTTCGGGTAGAAAATATTGTGGTAAATGAAGAAATTGCTTGTGACAAGCAATTTCTTCATTTTCCACAGTGTTTTCCAAAACCAAATTATCTTGTGGGGAGTCAAAAGGAGTCACTGTTTGGTAATAGGTTAATGCGATTTCTCTGTTTATTTTCTGACACAGGTTAATCCTCTGCTAAACAAGACCTGGCCACGATTTCTCGAAAAAACTTAAGTACGTTCTCAGACTCAATTCTGAGCACCGTGCTCAAATCACACGAAATCCACGTGAACTTCAATCGAATGCCCTTCAACGTTGGTGAGTATTCCATTGAAGTTGAGCATGTACTCATGAGTATATACCTAAGTTTTTTCGAGAAACCAGGGCCAGGTTTTGACGTACCTGATATAAAGGCTTTGGAAAACATTGGGGCAAAATGTTAAAATGATAACAGAATTTTCTCCTTTTTGGCTCAGTATTATCTGTGCCTTATTACACACAAACCCTTTCTTTTTTAACATTTATAATGTCGTCTACAACAGCTTTAAAATAAGACCACTCCTAAATTCTGTTGTTTGGGAAAGGGTTAAATCAATCTAGTTAATCGTGTCATAGATTGTCAAATGCATTGCAAATGATTTCTTTATTGAATTGGACAATTCAAGTGCACACAGGAATAATGAAACGGGCAAATGGGAACAACATCGTCTAGTATTGACAAATAAATTCGGATCATAAATGCTTAAACTATTATACGGTATCAAAAGTTTAAATCTCGCTTAACCCTTTCCTAGAAAGAAAATAAAACGTAGAATTTTCTATTTGGAGGCTGCCAGAGAAGATAGAATTAATTCTGATGTAAAGATATGATTTTGTGTAAAATATTGCACTGAAAATATTGAGACAAACGGAGAAAATGCTGATTATCAGCATGTTCTTCTTTTGACTCCATGTTTCCCAAACTTGTTTCATCAGGGACATCAAAACCAGGGGTTTGCTTGAGAAAGGGTTAGGAGGGGTTTAATTTAATTCAGACGGAGTCGTCTAGTTAGAGTTTTCTTAATGCTTAAGGTATGCACAATACAATTGTCTTTAAAGATTAGTCTATTTCCAAATAATCTATGGTTTTTCACGCCCAGTTCTAAGCAGGACGAGTGAAACATTGTGCAAATAACGTAAATAAGCTTCTTTTTAAAGTGACACGTTTTCAACGGAAACAACTCTTTGAAAAGATATACAGCGCCTAATCGATTAACCCTTTCCCAAACGGCGAGATTTTAGGGTGCTGCAGACGACAAATCAATGTTCATAATGATAGGTTTTTGTGTTTGAAATTGCTCAGAAAATATTGAGACAAAAGGAGAAACTGCTGATTATCAGCAGTTTCTTCTGTTGTCTCAATGTTTTCCCAAGTCTTTTCAATAGGAATGTCAAAACCAGGTCTTGTTTAGGAAAGGGTTAAGCTGTAACTTAAAACATCAAAATACAAAAATGATTAAAAATTCATAGAAAGTTGCTTGAATTTTCTACATTCTATTCAAGAACGTTAAACAATGACGACGTTTATTTTTTAACACATGGGCGTTAAATGTTACAATGATTTCAAAGTGAAAGTTTAGATTGCAAGAGAGGATTAGTATGGTTTATGGCGAAACATAAAAACGTTGTGCAAATTGAAAATAACACATAGGCTACAATCAACCCTAAACGAGCTGCGACCTATAACCAACTATCTTAATTTTTGGGGGATTGCAATCTATGGCATAAAGACCTTGACATTGAAATAGTTTCTAAAGTCGTCGTAAAAAAAGAGAAAATTGCTGAAAATTGCCATATCTAAATTTGCCTATATATTTAGATCTATACAATATTATGCAAAATGTCTATTATAACGTTATTTAGTTAAGACTAACATTTCGCATTTTGGAAATTCATAACTTTGAGTTTGAACCAGTCTTAAGTTTTGACACTTATTCTAGGTTCAGGCTATTGGTGTAAGTATTAACCCATTACCATAAAGTGACTCCTATATATATTGATTCCCCACAAGGTAATGGCTTTGGAAAACATCGTCGAAAATGAAGAAATTGCTTGTGACAAGCAATTTCTTCATTTCCCAAAATGTTTTCTCCGTAAAAAGACAAAAAAATGCAAAATTTCGTTCACTTGAAATTGTCGTCTGCAAAATCTTTGAATTTGGAGCCGTCTAAAATTTTGTTGCTTGGTAATGGGTTAAAGAACTAATTTCAAAATAACACAATACCTTTGTATCAAGTTGACTAGGTATAACTGAGAACAACACGCCGTCACCACGTTTATCCACAGCGTTAACGTCACCACCGTGTTTAACGAGAACGTCGACCATTTTGACGTCACCTCTACACGCTGCCAGGTGTAGTAACGGTTTGCCCTGCAATGACGAGTTCGAGTCTGCACCACGCTGTAACAAATTCTCAACAACGTTGACATCCCCATTCATCACAGATTGACACAACATTTTGTTGATCACAGTTCTCCCGCCTTTGAATAATTCCTGACTCAATACGACGTCATCCACGTAAGGTAGAAAAGTGACTAGACTTGACGCTAAGTTTTTGGAGATGGACTCCAGCATGAGTGTGACGTATTCCTCGGTGAAGGTCGAGAGTTTAGTTACGTGTAGTTTGAGATGTTCCCTCAGTGCAGCTGTTTCCCCGTTCTCCATGCACCATTTGATACATTGTAGCGCGTACTCTGGTGGTGCTTCGGGATCCAGCAGGTCCATCTCGGACGTACCTTGAATACATTAAGTTGCAAATAATAATATGAAGCTGCTTAACCCTTTTCAAATGATAACATTTTACGGGTGCTTAATTTGAAAGTTGTTTCAAACGACATTTGAATTTGATACTGGTCAACTTAGAAGAAAAGATTTGGGTACAATACTGCACAGAAAATTATTGAGGCGAAAGGAGTAAATGTTGAGTATTTTTTTTTTCTTCTTTAGTATAAATACTTCCCAAACCTTTTCTATTGAGGAGATCAAAGTTAACGCTTTCTAAGAGCTACGGTAACTGGGATTATGTACATAATTATGATGTAAAAGAGCGACAAAATGACACAGTCATGCTGAATTTGCATTTATCATTATTCTTTGAATGTAACATTTTCCCCACACAAGTAGAATTAGCGTTTATTTACAAGCTCATTCGATACAATATAATAACAATTCATAAATTCATAATTCGTAGTCATTCGAACCAAATTATTGCACCATACACAGTCATAGCAATACTTTAGTTTCTGATAATACATTAAAAACGTGTATTTATAGATTTTATCAAACAGCACAAATATAAATAAAAAGATTAATGAATGAATAAATGAATGAATGAATAAATGAAAATAAATAAATAAATAAATAAATAACAAATAAATAAATAACAGAAAGGAAAAAAAGAAGAAAGAAAGATCAAAGTACCTTGAGTTCCTAATGATATCACAAAGAATAAAATTGTACGAGTTATGCCAGACGTAAAGACAGCTGTTGACAGCACGGGTGACTTGTCAAGTCTGAACGCCCCGCAGTACTTCACGCCATTTAAATCTCTAACCACAGAACTATTATTGATATTTGGTCTTTCATAGTGCCACCGTGTGAAAATACACTTATCCCCATTATTTCTTTCTTCAAATAGTTCGATGTAAGCCTTCAAAGGAAACCAACCATTGATTTGTCTTTGTGTTTAAAACCTTAATCTGGATTTTCTTGTGGGAGCAAAACAATACTTGATTAAATGACATTGCATATAGTATTAAGAATGTAGATTTTCCAAACGAATTATATACTTGGACTACTTGTATTACAAATGAAAAGAACGTAGGGGTCATACATAAGGACTGAATTCAACTCGGTTCTATTTTACGATCCATTTGGTTTGTCAGAGTCTGACAGAATGTTATTTTGGCGGTTAATAGCCAAATATTAAATAAAGTCTGGTGAGAATTTATGCTGCTCCACTGTTGCTCCTGGTCATGCGGAATTTACATATAAAATTGACCAGACTACATCTATGTAGAATTATGATCCGGATCGTTTTTGGTAAAACAAACAATAAAGCCACGTTTTCTAAATGGTAGCTTTTGAACAGTTCCAGATCAAAGATGATACAGAAGACAATTTCAAGTAAATATGATTTTATATATACTGAGAGGCAAAAATAAGTATACACCTTAGTTATTCCACTTTTCTGAGAAAACGATTCATTTAGTATGTACGATTTTTAATCGCCACCGAAGGTGGCCGATTATTGATGTAAGCTTTTCCGCCTATCCGTGTATCTGTTCGTCCTTCCGTTACGAAGTTCTTTTCATAGTATACAGCGTCACCGAAAAAGAGGATATAATCGATTAATTAATGCAAGCATCCACAGTGACACAAAATCTACATTTATCAACGGATTCGGATAAAATGTCCACAGAAAGTTTTGAGTCACATAAGACCATGCGTACATTGTTAGTGGTTTTCGCTATTTCGATGTGTCATGGCAAAAGGGGGCTTGATGAAAACAAGCTATCTGACATAACTCCTTCTAAATTTATGGACGAATTTTGATTAAGGTTCACGTGGAAAGTTTCCAGACACCTGACTAAGAGTACATAGTGTCAAATTTCTTTCATATCATGCTGCGTCATAAGAAAATGGGTCTTAATGCAAAAAGGTGGCTTATTGTCGATTTCTACCAGCCACCGAGAATTGAGAAATAATGTTAGAGAAAATTTAACGTTGTGATTTGTTGTGGTAAACAATACAGGAATCAAATACGGTTTAACAGCAAAATTTGATGCTCCACTAAGTCGTACGTGCAAAGTTTGCAAAATCGGTATGTAGCATAAGTATGGGTAGTCATGCAATTTCGGGTAAAATTTATCAACACTGTATTGTTGTTTAGTGCATAGAAATAATAAGTACAAACTTTTGAGTCTATATGATGGAAATTATGAGAGATATTGACAAACAAAAAGTGTATACTTTCTTTTGCCTCTCAGTATATTTTGGTCTTTCTGGTTAGAAAACATTGTGGTAAAAGAAGAAATTGCTTGCGACAAGCATTTTTTTCATTTTCCACAATGCTTTCCAAAGCCTATACATTGAAGGGCGCCAAAAAGAGTCAATGTTTGGGAATGGATTAAAACCCACTTGATCTATGCTATACATTTTCACGTCCCACGTTATTAACAAATCTATGATCTGTATATTATTCATATTAGTGAGTCAACATTTATAATAACCACAGTATCAAATAACCTATAATCTTCATTACAAAGAAATCCTTAATCCTTTACCAAACTACAATATTGTATGAACAACTACATAGAAATGAACTTCAGACGACAATTTAACCATTCATATATTTTTGATTCTCCTAAGAATGGTATCAAGATTTAATGTTGGCGAAAGTGACATTTCACATTTATGCGATTTTTTAAAATTATGTCTTGATGCAAAGATTGTTTATTCTAATGCGTAGAAATGCTATTAGTTTTTTGAAGTTGTTATTCATAAGCGAAAAATACGTCTTCAAAGTTGAGACAGAAATGACCAATTCTATATAAATCTGAACTGTTGTCCACAACACAACTATTTGTTTAATTTTAGCAAAAAAATGTATATTTCTCGTAAACGGTTCAATATTTTGGCTTAAGATTTTCAGAAATTTCAAAAGAAAACATGCTCTTTCAGATAGAATAAGTGACTTAGTGGAAAATTTATGTAAAAATAATATACTGAGAGGCAAAAATAAGTATACACCCTAGTTCTTCAACGTTTTCTGAGAAAACGATTTATAGATTATTACGTTTTTCAATCGCCACCGAAACGTTGTTGTTTGTTTGGTGTAAACTTCATTATCTACCGTCTATATGTCCTTCCTTCCGTTGCGAAGTTTTTTTCATAGGGCATAGCGTCATCGAAAAGGGGGATTTAATCAATTAATTAATGCAAGAATTCAAATTGACACAATCCCTACATTTATGAAGGGATTTTGATATTTTTTCACAGAAAGGGCCTAGTTACCTAGGACCATGCGTGCATTGTTAGTGATTTTCCATATTAAGATGCGTCATGGCAAAAGGGGACTTGATGCAAGCAAGTTATCTGACATAACTCCTTCTAAATTCATAGACTGGTTTTGATAAAATTTGCACAGAATGTTCCTATGCTACACGACTAAGTGTACACTTTATTTATAGTGTCACTTTTCTTTCGCATTATGCTGCGTCATAGAAAAATGGGCATTAACCCTTTCCCAAACAGCAAGATTTTAGGGTAATTTATTTAAAATTCTGCCACAAATGACAAAATAGATGTTATTAAAGATTGAAATTGAGCAAATTGTACCACAGAAAATATTGAGGCAAAAGGAGAAACTGCTGGTTATCAGCAGTTTCTTCTTTTGTCTTGATGTTTTCTCAAGCCTTTATCTATTAGAGCCATGAGCTTGTTTCGGAAAGGGTTAATGGCAAAAAGGGGTATATTGATCGAATTCTACCAGCCACTGAATATTGTGTTGTAGTGTTGGAGAACTTTTAACGTTGTGATTTGTTGTGACAAATAATAAAGAAATTGAATACGAATCAACATCAATATTTGATGCTCCACTAAGTCGCACGTGCAAAATTTGCAAAATCGGCATATGGCAAGAGTTTGTGTAATCAAGCAATTTCGTATGAAATCTAACAACATTGTATTATTGGTTAATGAGTAGGAATAAATTGTGCAAAATTTTGAGTCAGTATAATGGAAGATAAGAAAGATATCGAAAAACAAAAAGTGTATACTTTCTTTTGCCTCTCAGTATAGTTAAATGTCAGTTTAATGTACTTGTATAACACATGTACATGTACATGTAACATGTAGGGTGCTATACCGATAGTTTCGATGAAACATAATTGAGACTATACCAATATTTTAGTGCAACATGTTAGGGCATATAAATCACAAACACTTGCATTAGTGTTGCAATTAAACATCGACAAGCTTAAAGGCGCAATGGCACTCAACACCGCGCCCATATTAGTATCATACAGTTTGTATTCGGGAAAGACTTTTTCGGCATATTTTTATCCTGCTCTCATGGCAATCACTCCAAGTTTATGAATATGACCTGTTATAAAGTCAACAGTTTAGATTTATGATTATCATAAAGCCACCTGTTTTAAGAAGGTCAAAAATGTTACAAGTCGGGTTTCTGAGTAAATAAGGTGAAGTGATCTCGAACCCCATTTAATACGGAATTTACGCTTGTTGAATATTTTAAGAGGCAAGCTACTAATTCTGTCAATGCGGGCTGCAAAATAAAGAAAATATACCGATGCGACCAGTATGCAAATGATTTGCGCATTATAACGCACTAATTTGGTAGTAGGCATACTAGCTCTCGTTGAATAAATACTTAAAGTGACATTTCAGAATTATTTTTACATAAATTTTACTTTTATTCTATCTGAAAGAGCGTGTTTTCTTATGAACATTCTGAAAATTTCAAGCCAAAATATTGAACCGTTTACGAGAAATATATATTTTTGTGCTAAAATTAAACAAATTGTTGTGGACAACAGTTCAGATTTATATAGAATTTGTTATTTCTGTTTCAACTTTGAAGGCGTATTTTTCGCTTATGAATAACAACTTCAAAAAAAACTGATAGCATTTCTACGCATTAGAATAAACAATCTTTGCATCAAGACATACTTTTAAAAAATGAAATAAATGTGAAATGTCACTTTAACAATGTCCTCTTCTTTATACTGTTTCACTGTTTCATGTGTACCATTATAGAGTTGTCAAGGAGAATCTGACTCTAGATACGTAAGAAGTGGATTTTTACTGATATATTTGCCTGCATTTAATGTGCATTTTTTTCAAAACCAGGTCTTGTTTGGGAGAGGGTTAAAAGATGTGTGCGCCCAAGTATTACGTCAAATTGAAATCCATCTGTACAGTCTATAAGAAATATCAGATAAACATGCAGCGTGAAGTAGTACGTTGCGTTATATCCATTCGTTTAATTTTTGCTTGATGTAAGTGAAAGAGGTTTCCATCATACGTTTTCACGATCTTAAGACATAGCTCTAATCATTTTTGATGGACACCTGTAAAATTAAAAATAATAGGAAAAATGGTGACTAAGTCTTAAATTTCGAAAATTTCTTATTCGTAATTTTACAAATTGGCATGACTTTTTTAATAATCATTATAACTTTATAAAAGTTGACATGTATATACATTTGCAGGAATAATAGTTATAATACACATCGATTGTAAAGCTCAAAAAGCTTTAATTCGACTTAAAGCTCGAGATACTGCAGAATATTAGCCAAAAGCCAGACAATAAAGAAAAACAAAAAAACATGACATTGTGTATTGTAGTAAGACTACAATAGAGAAAAAAAGATTGGTGGGTGGGGAAATCGTGGTGTTTTATTCTATCAGACGAAACTAGAGTAACAGTACGTTGCGTTGTGTCCATATGGCAGGTTCTGATGTAAGTGAAAGAGCTGTCCATCATTTTACTAATCATTTAACTTAAAATGACAGCTGTAAAATCATAAATACTAGCAAAACTGGCTTTAAAAGTCATTATATACAAGTCAAAAGTTCTTACCCTCAACTTTACAAATGACCATAACTTTTATAACAGTTATCATATCTTAAAGAGATTTTATATTTAAAGTTACAGGAAAACTTTACATTGGTTTTGGGGATTACTTTAGGGATTAATCAGTCGATACTTGTGGCCGTTAGAATCAAAATTTGTTGATAGCGGCAATTTTGAAAAATTCAAGGGCACAATATTCAAGACGTGACATTGCTATTCAGATGAAAATTTCACTGATGCAAGCTCTTATAGTCATCAACAGTTTTCTTTTCATTAGTCTATATTCGTGCTGTAAAAAATTTGTAAAATTCAAGGGTACATAACTGTAAATAAATGATTCTGATAAAGCTAACAATCGCCCTTATGTAAGAATCTACAGTCACCAACATTTCGTCTAATTTTCGTCTAAATTGGTAAATATTTGTGGCTGTTATAGTAACAACAAGTATCTGGTGTTGTATGCAACACATTAAGTCCCCTACCGGCTTCACATTGACTCAATATGGTAATCAATAATAGATTAAGATGAACAAGTCATCAAAATAATTGTCAAACATATGAAATGTTATGCCCAACTGGAGGTGATTAATACTGCTGCATCACCACCCTGACTAACATGGCTTATAATTTTTTTTACATTTTAAAACATGTTTCATCAAGTTAGCTTGCTTAGTTATTAAGTTATTGCAGGATCCATTTTTTGCCATATTTTCACTATTTCCGTTACCATAGCAACCGCACTTTTCGTCAAAGAACAAAGATAAAATGATGTGCATAATCTACACATTGCCATCTAGTCATATACCAAGTCTCATCAAATTAGCTTGCTTACTTATTAACTTATCGCAGGATCCAATATTTTTTGCCATATTTTCACTATTTCCGTAACCATAGCAACAACAATTTCAGTCTAAAAACAAAAATAAAATGATGTGCATAATCTACACATTGCCATATAGTCATATACCAAGTCTAATCAAACTAGCTTGCTTAGTTATTATCTTATCGCAGGATCCCATTTTTGGCCATATTTTCACTATTTCTGTAACCATAGCAACCTCAATTTAAGTCGAAAAACAAAAATAAAATGATGTGCATAATCTACACATTGCCATCTAGTCATATACCAACTTTCATCAAAAACGCTTGCTTAGTTATTAAGTTATCGCGGGATCCAGATTTGAGCGGACAGACGGACGGACGGACGGACGGACGGACAGACGGACGGACGGACAGACGGAGGGCAAACCTATAGTCCCCTCCGGTGTGAACACCGGTAGGGGACTAATAAGGCAGATAAGGTCATTTTGTCTAATTCAAGGGCACATAACTCTAGCTGTGATGTTCCAATTAAGCTAACAAAATCAGATATTTAAGATTTTAAAGTTACCAACATTTTGTTACATTTTGTCACAAGTTACCAAGTTTTTATATGATTGACCGATACTTGTGGCTAAAAATGTACAAAAATAGAGCCGAACATGTAATTTTGTCTTAATCAAGGGTACAATACTCTGAATGCTTGATTTAAACAAAAAGAATGCTCTTATGCAAGATCCTATAGTCACCAATATTTCTTCCAAGTTTCGTCTTGATTAATTGGTCAATAGTTTTGGCTGTTATAGTAACAACAAGGCCGAAAAGGACATTTTGTCAAATTCAAGGGCACATAATGTTACGTTTCGATCAAGCTAAAAATCACACTAATGCAAGATCTTTAAGTACCCAATTTTTTGTCAAAAATTTCGCTCTATTCGTCTTTAAATATGGACATAAGAGGCAGCAGAAAGTTGAAAACTATAATTTTGATAAATTCAAGGGCACACAACTCCGAAAATTTGAGTCTGATCAGTCTGAAAAAATCACATATATACAATCTTATAGTCACCATCATTTCTTCGACGTTTCGTCTTAATCGGTCAATATTTCTAATGGTTATAGTAAAATCAAGGTCGGAAAATTAGTTTTGCAAAATTCAAGGGCACTTAACTCTGGATATTAGTTTTCTGTTAAGCTAAAAATACACTGAAGCAAGATCTTATAGTAAGCTAAATGTTGTCTAAGCATTGTCTCAATTTATCCATAATTGTGGATTTAAGAGACAAAAGAAAGTCAAAAACGGCTACTTTGTCAAATTCAAGGGTACGTAACTAAAACTGTTGCATCCAATCATATATACTGAGAGGCAAAAGAAAGTATACACTTTTTGTCTTTAAATATCTCTCTTAATTTTCATCATATCGACTCAAAATTTTGTAATTTTCATTTCTACTCAAAAACCATTAATACACTTTTGATAAATCTCACCTGAAATAGCTTTGACTACCCATACTCCTGCTACATGCTGATTTAGTAAATTTTGCACGTGCAACTTAGCGAAGCATCAAATATTGCCGTTAATCCGTATTTGGTGTCTTTAATCTTTATCACAACAAATCACAACGTTAAATTTTCTCTAACATTCTAATCCAATTCTCGGTGGCTGGTAGAAATCGACGAATATGCCACTTTTTGCATTAAGACCCATTTTTCTATGACGCAGCATAATAATGAAAGAAACACGACTCTATATTCACTTAGTCAGGTGACTAGGAACATTATACACAAATTTTATCAAAATCCGTCGATGAATTTAGAATGAGTTATGTCAGAAAGCCCGTTTGCACCAAGTCCCATTTTGCCATGACGCGCCGTAATATTGAATAGCACTAAATTGTACACATAGTCCTAGGTGACTAGTCTTTTTCTGTGAAAATTCTATCAAAATATGTTCATAAATGTAGGGGATGTGTCAACGTACACGGTTGCATTAATTTAGCGATTAATACCCCTTTTTCGATGACGCTGTATGCTATCAAAAAACGTCGCACCGAAAGAAAAGATTAGATGGACGAATAGGCTGAGAAGGTTACATCAATAGACGAATACCTTCGGCGGCGTTTAAAAATCGTACATAATCTATTAATCGGTTTCCCCGAAAACGTGAAAGAACTAGGGTGTATACTTAATTTTGCCTCTCAGTATATAAAGTCTTATAGTCAACAACATTTTGTTTAAGTTTTGTCGAAATTTGTCAATTTTTGTGTAAATTATAGAGAAAACATGGTCGAAATGCAATTTTGTCTAACTCTAGGGGCCTTAACTATGGATGTAAGACTCAGATCAAGCTAAATATTGCACGCATGCAAGGTCTTATACTCACAAACGTTTTGTCCAAGTTTTGTTTCAATTGGTCCATATTTGTTGCCGAAAAGGGGAAATAAAGTCATACATAGAAAGTTTGTCAAATTCAAGCGCACATAACTCTAGACATGAAATTGCAATTCATATAAAGTTTATTTTAAGGCTCACGGCTGTCCATCAAACTTTTTTGGTGATGTCTACTTATCCTTTTTACGAATCCATTTGATTGAAACCTCTTTCACTTACATCAAACAGAATTACACAACGCACCCCACTAAGGCTGGTGCATTATCTTGGATCGCGGAAAGGAGCATTAGTAACGTAAAGAAACAACGGACTTCCTCCTACTGGAGACACACTCCATAACGGGAAATGCTTCCGGTTTGTCGTACACAAAATGAGTTCCGATCAAAATTTACTTCCTCAGTTCTTTGCAATGGTTATGTGTCTGTAAAATAGACTGATGCCTGAAATACGTTCATGCAGACTGACTAACAATCAGTGAACTACTAGGGTGTTTTTTTTAAATGAATCTTTTTAGGAACTATTTTTGTCCGGTCGTGACCTTTCATTGAGGGTATGTCAAATAGACACCGACATTGATTGAGATGGAAAATACCAATGGTAGGTGGTTCAATTCAAGGGAGCGGCTGGACATTTTGGTGCTCTTGATACCACTTTCTTGGTAGTAAACTTAAGGCCTAAGAATGATTAATTTGACAGCCCAAGACAAAAGTCACAACAAAACATTTAAGAAAAGTTATACATGTATGCTGCGAAATGGGCCCATGCGTCCTATATCGTTGGTGTTATTGAAAAACCTCATGACTCCAGCCTGATTAAAGCTGGTGTCACGAGGTTTGCAATAACACCGACGATATATTTGATAGGCCCATATCGTTGAGATGTTTTAAAGGGGTTCATGCTAGATATTTTGTGCTTCCGAACAATGCGGGAACTGGTATTTCGACACGGAAAATAATTTGCAATACAGAAAAACCTCAATCACGGCGAATAACCATCTTTCCTTCGCTATATATCAATCCTTCACAAGCGTTTTTACAGAATCTATTCTTACTTCAAAACTAGAGAAGGTCAAGGTCAACAAGACCCCCCCCCCCCCACACACACACACACAAATCCGGTATTTCCATTGAATCTCGCTGGGCACAGATGACGTACCTCTGACGTAATTGCTGTTTGAAGGTTGGGCACATGCAACCGTTAAAAAAACGAAATAAAAGACAAAAAATGGGACGTACTTTATTCATTGACTCGGATTTGAATGTACATACTAGTGCTCGGTGCCTGCTATCAATGATCTACCCCTTCAGGTTGGTAAATTCATACGTTATTTCTGGTTTGTAATTTTTGTGCCATTTGCATTTTCGACAGCCTAGGACGTTCTCCTTTAAGCCAAGTGCAGAGATGAATAGGAGGGACCTAGCTGCGACATTGTAGCCACAAACTTGGCGATTGGCAACCTAGAAAAACAGACCAAGAATAAAAAGAAGACATGTTTAAGACACATTATTTAACTATAGGATGGACCTTGTATGAGAAAGTATGCAATGGTTCTGATAATGGTCTTTTATCCTAACAAAACACAATGCAAAAATTCATCATACATATCGTATTGTTGAAAACGCATGCGGGCATACATGTATATATGGTATACTGAACTTATAAATAGGCCTACTCGTACTTTGATACATGTTGTACATACCAAAGCGACAGCAACAGGCTTGTATTTACATGTGTATTTGCATGCTAAATTCGGATTCCTACATGTACAATCGTTAAAAAGTCTTGTCTGTGAGATGTTAAGGGTAAAATATTTAAATATTCCTAAAAGTAGAACAAATACACTCACCTGATTTGCCATTTCTGTTCCCATTTTAACCACCGTTTTAAGTTACAAATTATCAAGGTTATTGATAATAATCAAAAGTCACGAACATAAATTTCAATAACTTTCGTAACTTTATTGAATTTATGTGTATTAAATTACTTTCACTTGTCAGTTTATTACCAAATAAGGAACGTAATCAATGATTAATGTAAATAGTCCCACAGAAGCTTGAATACCGATAATAATGCGGTTAGAAGATAAGGAATATTTAATTCTACGCATGCGTTTAGATTGAAAACTTGGGATCTAAAATTTGCCTACGAAAGCAGGATGTTTGGAGCGTTCAACAACACTAAAACGTTTATATTTAATCGACTGGTGTACCAACCAATGTATTTGTATTTGTGTAGTCACCAATTCAAACAGTAGGCCTTCTTCCGGTTGGAGTCACCAAATGCAGATGTAGATGGTTTGTGAGAAGGCATATAAAAACTGAAACTCGCATTTGAACCCCCGTGTAATTACATCCAGGAATTCCAAGTGTCTCGTAACTAAAGTAAGGCATAGATTTGTCATATCGTCGGTGTAAATGCAAAACCTCGTATGTCGATTCTTGCGATTTTCAAGGTACAAATTGTGTGTCTAGTTTAGACAATTCTCACTGGTTTTCGTGCATCGAATGCATGACATCTCTTCACCTTCACTGCTTCAAACCGAATTCAAATCGGTCCCGTATTCACAAAATTATTGAAGACTTTCTTAAAATTTTCTATCATGTGATTGTCCACCGTGATTATGTTCCCGGAGACTACGTCAGTCACGTTTGTCTAAACCTTAGCACACCGTTTGCTCAGTTTTATCAAACACTGTAAGGTTGCGTTACGTTTTTAGCACGGATTATCAACGCACCCGTGACATACCGTAGGCCTAAGTAAACTCTTGCCATCCGTCCCGCTACGGACACTGTCAAAGTTTTGTTACGGTCTGTAACGTACTGTCACCTTTCGTTACGTTAACCCGTTGTACTACGTTCTGTGAAATAGGTCATCTGAGACGTGGCTACAAGGCAAATGTATAGACAGTTTTATCAAATGCCCCTGTATAATCAAGAATAGAACTTGACGTTTGTCGATCCCGATCTCTTGCGTTGTATCACGGTCACCCCGTTTCGTCCACCGGTGGCTTGAAACGTGGCTGCCCGGCCTGGCCGCCGGGAACACAGCCCATTACCACACAATGACTCCTTTTGACTCCCCACAATATGATGGCTTTGTAAAACATTGTGGAACATGAAGAAATTGCTTGTGACAAGCAATTTCTTCATTTTCCACAATTTTTTCTACCTAGAAAGATCAAAGAATGCGAAATTTCATTCAATTCATATTGTCGTCTGCAGCATCTCTGAATTTGGACAAGTCCAAAATTGTGTCGTTTGGTAATGAGTTAAACGGTGAGTAACTCACATATTGCCTTTACTCATCACAGAATGAATCGGGCTGTATTTAGAACCGTATTGATCCGAATCCGTGATAGTTTAAAAACAATTCTTTTCAACAAAAACCTCGTATCTTCAGCTTCAAAACAAACTGCAGTTACGAGGTTTTTGTTGAAAAGCGACGATATGATAATTTAAGTCCCCCTTTTCATGTCCCAACTAAAACATCTAAATACAGTAATTAAGAATTGCCTTATCATTCCCATGAAAATCCTCCCACGAAAGGAATTGCATATCGTAGGATTAAAAAATGACCCATCTAAGGGTCAGACTATTTACATAATCCAATCATAAAGTAAATAAGTCAATCTGAAAGTGCACGCCAAATCAAGTGTAAAATCAGTGTGGGCGGTGAACATCAAAACTTTCTTTTCTATTCAATTTTGATCAGAACTACGGATAAAAGGGTCCAAAGTCTTTGCAAAGTTCGAAATATATTTCAATGTTCACCAAACCCAAATGTTATGGGTACCCATTGGTATTGTCACACCAAGACGTTTCAAATGCGTACCATTAAGATGGGTTCGAATAAATATTTTTTCTTAAGGGTCGGCTTTTTCACTTTTCCAGTAGGACTCTTTTCGCGTGACTGACCACTCAAGACAAAATCTGGGATAAGAACTGTCAAAATTCTGGTGACGTGTATCAATTATAAGTGCTCTGATAAGAGCTTTTGAAAGATATGAAAGGTATATCATCCCTTTCCAAAAAATGTCAACATTTCGTCGCTTATCAACGAAAACCTTGTGACTGCAGCTTATAAAAAGCTGCAGTTACGAGGTTTTCGTTGAAAAGCAGCGATTTCAGACAGGTTTGCAATGAATACCTTTACAAAAGCCATCAAATAGCCTAATGTCATCAAAAGCCAAAAGCATGTGAGCATAACGTGGAAAACGACTAACATTGTAGTAAAAAGAGAAAACAATGATACTTATCATTCTTATAAATTTTCCATTAATTTTCACCAAAAATGTTCTGAATTTTGGATAGCCCACACCATAAATTACCATCAGGGAAAGGGAAATATTAATGCACAGGTGAACGTTTAAACGAATTAGGAGTGCTATTTACTTAAAAATCTTTTAGAACTCTTGACATTAAGTTTTTGTCAAAATAGACGTTTTGATAAAGAAATGAAAGAGACGTAAAAAGTAGGAAGTGACTAATCAATAAGCATTCAATCATAATCAATCGATTAATTGATCTTTTCATTTTGCAATAATATTGGTAGAACGTGGGCTTAAGAATCACATGTCAACTCGATCTTATCCTTATCTACTTCCCAAACGACAAACGTTTGAATTCTTCCATTTTAAAAGCTGCCACAAACGCAAATGAATGTTTATGAAACATAGATTTTTGCATGTTTCCTCTCAGACGACCTTGATTTTTAGTATTTTCTTTTTTGCCTTGATATTTTCCGAAACCCTTTTCAATAGAGACATCGAACCAAACTTAGTTTGAGAAAGGCTTAAAGACTTTGACTCTAAGTTGTATACCAATAATACGATGTAATTTTATCCTGAGAAATAGGATAATAGAACAGTCGAAATTGACAGGTGTTGCAGACGATAAATTAGAGTATTTTGAAGATTTCCGTAGATATAACCGTTTCCTTACGATGATATTATTCCTGTAGACCAGTCCAAATTAAGAGTTGTAACGGGATACAGAATCAAATGTCGCTTTTCTGCGAAAACCTCGTATCTGCAGCTTAAAACAAGCTGCAGATACGATGTTTTCGAAGAAAAGCAGCGTTATGTAGACTGACATTGGACCTGTCTATTTGATAGGGAAGCAACAATATGAAAAAAGAAGAAAGTTCTGGTGATTTGCATTTTCTCTAAATATACTTTCTCCAAATTGGACGACAAAAACGAGACAGTTTCATTTTGGAGCATTTAAGATGTATTTGTCGTACAAATTTAATATAGCCTACTACGAAACGTTAAAGTGACATTTCACAATTATTTTTACATAAATGTTACTTTTATTCTATCTGAAAGAGCATCTGAAATTTTCAAGCCAAAATTTTGAACCGTTTACGAAAAATATAAATTTCTGTGCTAAAATTAAACAAATTGTTGCGGACAACAGTTCAGATTTATATAGAATTTGTCATTTCTGTCTCAACTTTAAAGGCGTATTTTTCGATACGAACCTGCAGTCATGCTTTGATGAAACGTAGGCCTATGTGAATGTTCGGAAAAGGTAAATCGTAATTGTCAGACATCGTTCGAGGAAAGAACACAACGCAGTCTGGTATGCTTGAAAGTATTTTATTCAATTGAATACAAAATATGAAAAGAACTATGACAATGGAACAAAGCGAGAAAGAATAAATGATAAATGATCCATTATCTAGAAAAATGACCCTTCAGGCAATTAAGACCAACACGGTCCCAGATCAGTCTGCGTTTTTTCAAGAACCAGGCTGTATTGCTCTCCAATAGGCAATCGCTTCTTCTTTGCCTAAATTAACCGTATTAGCGAAGCATGATTATTGTCCACCCAAATTAACCGGGAACAACTTAATTTTCGTGCGTTAAGTCCGTTGGTTGAGCGTCTTAACAAAACATTGCCGAAGTAGGGTCATTACATCATTATGCAGATGTCCCGGGTTAATCTTGCTGGACAATATTGTCCAGCAAGATTAACCCGGGACATCTGCATATGTATTGAACCCACTTCGGCAATGTTTTGTTAAGACGCTCAACTAACGGACTTTGCACACGAAAATTAAGTTGTCCCCGGTTAATCTTGTTGGACAATACTAATCAGATTTTACTTAGGATCTGTAAACACAGACCTAATCCATTCTCACACAATGATGGCGTTTGACACATCATAAGACAACGGATTTGGAAAACATCATGTTCAATGAAGAAATTGCTTGTAAAGCAATTTCTTCATTTTCCACAATGTTTTCTAACCAAAAGGGCACGATAATTCAAATTTCATCAACTTGAAATTGTAGTGTGATTTTTTTTAATTTGGAACAGCCTAATTATCTACCATGCTATATGCTACATAGTCCTGTCAGGTTACTGTTATTCTGTGTAGCAAATCTTAAATTCTTCTAAGTCCCTATTCATGGTAAAGTGAGGCATAAACAATGAAAAATAACTACATTATGTTTATAACCACCTTAAAATTACTAAAATACTGATGTGTCAATCAACTTATGACTGTGAAACGTGTTTTACTACAATTGGCAAGCCTGTCGGCCATCTTGCTTTTGTATACGGTTGTTGGAAATTTGGTTGGATTTTTCATAAAACAAGGTAATTTTTTATTTCAAAATTATACTGAAGTGAAAAACAATTGATTTATCTTTCAATTCATACCATTTTTAGATCGAAATTTTGATTTCAAATGTAGTAGTTTGAGGGCTAAACCTCCGATGTTTTCCGCACGGCGGAAGTGCTATAGACAAAATGGCGGAAATGATAAGACCTGGCATGACTTCAAAGATAAAATATGCCAGGGCTTATAGATAGGACTATATGCTACAAGGAACCTTTCTCCCAGACACCGGCTCATATACAAAACAAGAGTGCCTGAAAGGCACTGATATCGCTCACCTGGGTTCTTCGTGTATTTGATTGTGTACAATATTATATAGGTTTTGTTGTAAACAAATATATATATCAGTATTATGTCATACTATATTATTGTAAACTAGAAAGTGATCATACCCCCAAACAGCACTGTTTTTGGGCATTTTGAGAAGTACATTTCATTTCAACTGTGATCTGATCAATTGGGAAAAAGAGCAAACAAAAAAATCAACAGACCAAACAACACACGTAAATGTTGCGAAAAATACCAATTTTCAACAAAAGGACATAACTCATTTAAAAATCAACAAGCCCCAACCTGCCATGCCCATATTTTTTCAATTAATCAAAAATTCTCAACCATGTCTTGAAGACAGTCACTCAAGGTACATTCCTGTAAGGTATGGTTCAACTTAGCCCTATAATTACTTTTTTAAAAAAAAATCTCATGAATTTGTTAAGTCCAATAAGCCCTGCCCCGCCAAGACCACATTTTTGACGACTAAAAAATTCTCAAACAGATATTGTAACGAGTCACCCAATGATAATTTCTGCCAAGTTTGGTAACGAATTGTCTGATGGTTAAGGAGAAGAAGATTTTGGAAGAATTATCTAACGATTTCTTGAAGTCTGGTAAGCCCCACCCTGTAAGCCGATGTTTTTCACCCAATCAAAAATTCATGAACATGTGTTGAATACAGTCTCTCAAGGGACATTCCTGCTACGTTTGGTTCAAATTGGCCGAATAATTTATTTTTAAAGATTTTTCACATGATTTCTCCTGGTCCGATAAGCCCCGCCCTGCCATGCCCACAATTTTTGACAAATCAAAAATTCACGAACACGTTTTGAAAAGGGTCACCCAAGGAACATTCTTTTCAAGTTTGGTAATAATTAGCCAAGTGGTTAAGGAGGAGAAGATTTTTGAATAATTATCTTTCGATTTCTCGAAGTCTGATAAGCCCCGCCCTGCCACGCCCACAATTTTTGACGAATCAAAAATTCATGAGCATGTCTTTTAAAACAGTCACTCAAGGGACATTTCTGCCAAGCTTGGTTCAAATTGGCCTGATAATTGATTTTTAAAGATTTTTCACATGATTTCTCTAAGTCCGATAAGCCCCGCCCTGCCACGCCCACAATGTTTGACGAATCAAAAATTCACGACCAAGTTTTGAAAAGGGTTACCCAATAAACATTTCTGCCAAGTTTGGAAAGAATTGGCCAAGTGGTTGAGGAGAAGAAGATTTTTGAAGAATTGCCTAAAGATTTCTTTAAGTCTGATAAGCCCCCCCACCTGCCACGCCCACAATTTTGGACAAATCAAAAATTCACGAACAAGTTTTGAAAAGGGTCACCCAAGGAACATTCCTTTCAAGTTTGGTAAGAATTAGCCTAATGGTTGAGGAGAAGAAGATTTTTGAAAAATTATCTTACGATTTCTCGAAGTCTGATAAGCCCCGCCCTGCCACGCCCACAATTTTCACCCAATCAAAAATTCATGAGCATGTGTTGAAAACAGTCACTCAAGGGACATTTCTACCAAGCTTGATTCAAATTGGCCTGATAATTGATTTTTAAAGATTGTTCACATGATTTCTCTAAGTCCGATAAGCCCCGCCCTGCCACGCCCACAATGTTTGACGAATCAAAAATTCACGAACACGTTTTGAAAAGGGCTACTCAAGGAACATTTCTGCCAAGTTTGGAAAGAATTGGCCTAGTAATTAAGGAGGAGAAGATTTTTGAAGAATTCCCTAATGAGTTCTTTAAGTCTGATAAGCCCAGCCCTGCCACGCCCACAATTTTTGACGAATCAAAAATTCATGAACAAGCTTTGAAAAGGGTCACGTAAGGAACATTTCTGCCAAGTTTGGAAAGAATTGGCCCAGTGGTTGAGCAGGAGAAGATTTTTGAAGAATTTCCTGATGATTTCTTTAAGTCTGATAAGCCCGCCCTGCCACGCCCACAATTTTTGACGAGTAGGAGCAGATGTTTAAAGCAATTGTTGACGACGAACGACGCACGACGCACGCCGGACACAGGGTGATCACAAAAGCTCACCTTGAGCATGTTGCTCAGGTGAGCTAAAAAGTATATAGTTCAGACAACACGGTGGATAACCCATGTGACTTTTGGGAAGCGTTAACACCGAAAAAATCGTCCGATTCACGGTATGTTTTGTTTAATTTCTAAGCTTCTACTTTATTGATTTTGGCGAGATAAAGTGCACGGAACGCGCATTTGAGAGGGCTATCCCCGTTTGTAACTCACTCTGCTCCGAATCCCGTGGTTTCTTCAAACATTCAAGCGAAAGTCTTTTTCGGTGCATGTGAACGCTTCCCACTTTCGTTTTGCGCTTACAAACACTTTGGCTCGAATGTTTGAAGAAACTACTGGATTTTTTAGCAGAGTGAGTTAGAGCCGGGAATAGCCCTCTCAAAGGCGCGTTCCGTGCACTTTATCTCATCAAAATAAATAGAGTATAAGCTGAGAAATTGAACAAAAACATACCTTGAAGCGGACGATTTTTCCTAGTGGACGCTTTCCAAAAGTCACGTGGGTTACCCAACGTGGACAACAACAGGGGGTGAACTAGATTTAGTTGTAAGCGATTTGTATAGGCTACAAGAATCACTCGTATAAGTAAGGAATAACAATTCTAAGGAGAGATAGGATAGAACACACATAGGGCCTACTATTATAGGCCTAGATCTTTTATTATAATACATTGATGATTTGATAGGCAGAGTCTATTTTTTTAAACTTAAGTTCCATACAGAATAACATAAAAATCGCAATCAATGCCTGTTTTGGTGTTCTAATCAGTCAAAAGTTGTAATTAAAAGTGCTCATTCTCTCTCAAAACTTTACACTGCATTCGTAATACTCAGCATCTCAGGGTTTCGATGATACGTATGCCTTTAACACGGTTTTATTTGAAAATCACTTATTTTTGTAATCTAGGAAAGAGTAATTCCATTCCTAAACAAAACCGTGTATGACGTCCATGAAGAAGACGGATTAGAAAACACATTGAAGAAAAATAAGAAAATGCTGACAATCAGCATGTTCTCAATTTTCTGCGTTGTAATGTAGGCCTATACAAAATTAACATTGATGTGCATCCATTTTGTCGTCGGCAGCAGCTTTCAAATTGGTAAGGTCTAAAAATTGTGTCGTTGCTAAATGATTAAGGAGATATAATGTGCGTTTGTAAATCCATGTTATCCAAGGCAATACAAATTTTTATTTTCCTGCGTCATGATCCCACCTGCTTCATCCGGTATACCTGAAAAGGACGTGAATGAAAACACGTGAAGTGAAAACACGTGAAGTGAAAATGATATGTGTCATCTAGGAAGTGTGATAAGTATCAATGCCAGTCAGTCTGCGAGGACTGCGCAGTCTAACTAGGATCGAAACTTGTCATTTCAAGATAAATTTATGAATATACATGCACAATGTGTTATTTATCTTACTATATAGTATATACTGACACGCAAAAGAAAGTGTTATCAGAATTATTGAAGATTTTCTGCAATTGTGTTTATCCTTTCCCAAACGACAAAATTTTAGGGTGATCCACTTTAAAAACTGCCACTTAAAATGACAAAATGGATGTAATCAAAGATAGGATTTGTGTAAAATATGGCACAGAAACTATTGAGACAAAAATTGCTCAGAAAATATTGAGGTAAATGAGAAACTGTTGATTTATCAGCAGTATCTTCTTTTGTTTCAATGTTTTCCCAAGCCTATTCTTTTAAGGACGTCAAAACCAGGTCTTGTTTGGGAAAAGGTTAATCGCCCTGACTAATTGGTGTGCAATGGTAAACCTTTTGCTGAATGGAAAGCTGGAAGATGTTGTTGAAGTGCTGGTGAGAGAACTACCAGGAAAACATGGTTATGTGTTCCAGCCGTCGTGATATGAATTAAATACCCCTTAGAATCTATTTGAATCTCAATCGTTTCACCTGTGATCGAGGTAAGCATAGCAGTGTTATTTCCCTTATAATAAAACCAAGCTGTGTATTATATAACAAATACAAAAAAAATGTAGCGACATTTATAAATACGACTTGCACAAACCATCCTCACACAATGACTCTTTTTGACTCCCTACAAGATTATTAGAAGCCATTGGTAAGTCAAAAGCACGTCTTAAATGTTTTGATGAAACAGGCCCCTGGGCCCCGTTTTACAAGTTACGAACTTACGCAAGAATTTTTCGTAGAATTGAACGTAAGTTCAAATTATTTGCGTAAGTGCGTTTTACTAAAAATGTTCGCAGCTAAGATTTACGTAAGTTTTTGCGTAACTTTACGATAAAAAAAAAGTTTGCGTAAGTATTTTCGTAACTAATGCCAGTGCCTCAATTTACCTTATAAAGCCTTGGGCCCCGTTTTACTAAGATTTGCGTAAGTTTTTGCGTAACTTTACGTCTAAAAAAATCTTACGCAAATTCTTAAGTGCGTTTTACTAAACGATCGTAAGAAAATTTTGAACGTAAGAAAAAAAATTGTCGTAACTCTAAAAATAGAACAACAGAGGCTAAAAATAAATCAACAATGTGCTCTCACCTCGGTCTAGTTTCCAGTAAATATTAATATATGATAATTGTGTTTTCTGTTCATACTGTGTTTTTATGCAATAATAAACGTAAATCTCCTTATAAAGATGACAGAAATTCGGAATTTTAGGCGGTTTGCTGAAATATAATTGTGTTGAACACTCAACGTATTTTATACGTTCGAAGTTGTCCACTAGAATCGGGAAAACGTGAGAAATACTAGCTGTCATGTTGTTGTTTTCATATTCTATAAATAGTAACACAAAACAAAGTGAGAAAAAACAACGAAATAAACATACATTTTCCGTGGATTTTTGAATTTCAACATTTCTTTTGATATATATTTTGATTTTTTTCGGTAATTCTTTAGTTAACAAGGCTTAATAAGGTAAATTGAGGCACTGGAATTAGTTACGAAAATACTTACGTCAACTATTTTTTGATCGTAGAGTTACGCAAAAACTTACGCAAATCTTAGCTGCGAACATTTTTAGTAAAACGCACTTACGCAAATAATTTGAACTTACGTTCAAATCTACGAAAAATTCTTGCGTAAGTTCGTTAGTAAAACGGGCCCTTGTAAACTAAAGAATTATCGAAAAAATCAAAATACATATCAAAGGAAAGACTGAAAAAATCGATGGAAAATGTATGTTTATTTCGTTGTTTCTTCTCACTTTGTTTTGTGTTACTATTTATAGAATAAAACAACAACAACATGACAGCTAGTATTTTTCACGTTTTTCCCGATTCTAATGGACTACTTCGAACGTATATAATACGTTTGGAACCGTATTAGTAATAGTTCAGCAATTCACCTGAAATATCCAATTTCTGTAATTTTTAATAGCAGAATTACCTTCATCAATGCTAAAAAGCACAGTTTAAAACTAGAACACAACTAGTATTTTTTTATATTTACGAGAAACTAAACCGGGATAAGAGCACATTGTTGGTTTATTTTAAGCCACTGCGGTTCTATTTTTAGAGTTACGATAATTTTTTCTTACGTTCAAATTTTTCTTACGATCGTTTTGTAAAACGCACTTAAGAATTTGCGTAAGATTTTTTTAGACGTAAAGTTACGCAAAAACTTACGCAAATGTTAGTAAAACGCTACCCTGGGCCCCGTTTTACTAAGATTTGCGTAAGTTTTTGCGTAACTTTACGTTAAAAAAATCTTACGCAAATTCTTAAGTGCGTTTTACTAAACGATCGTAAGAAAATTTTGAACGTAAGAAAAAAAATTGTCGTAACTCTAAAAATAGAACAACAGAGGCTAAAAATAAATCAACAATGTGCTCTCACCTCGGTCTAGTTTATAGTAAATATTAATATATAATAATTGTGTTTTCTGTTCATACTGTGTTTTTATGCAATAATAAACGCAAATCTCCTTATAAAGATGGCAGAAATTCGGAATTTTAGGCGGTTTGCTGAAATATAATTGTGCTGAACACTCAACGTATTTCATACGTTCGAAGTTGTCCATTAGAATCGGGAAAACGTGAGAAATACTAGCTGTCATGTTGTTGTTTTCCTATTCTATAAATAGTAACCCAAAATAAAGTGAGAAAAAAACAACGAAATAAACATACAGTTTCCGTGGATTTTTGAATTTCAACCTTTCTTTTGATATATATTTTGATTTTTTTCGGCAATTCTTTAGTTTACAATGCTTTATAAGGTAAATCGAGGCACTGGAATTAGTTACGAAAATACTTACGTCAACTATTTTTTGATCGTAGAGTTACGCAAAAACTTACGCAAATCTTAGCTGCGAACATTTTTAGTAAAACGCACTTACGCAAATAATTTGAACTTACGTTCAAATCTACGAAAAATTCTTGCGTAAGTTCGTTAGTAAAACGGGCCACTGGTCTTTAATTTTGCTGCGTAGTAATGGCTAAACCTTTATCCATACTGATTCAACTTTTTTTCAGAAAAAACCAAATATGTTCAAGGAGAATGAATGGTATATCATGAACCGTGTTGGAAAAAAAGAGAAAATGATGGTTATCTTTATTTTTCTTTTGCCTGTGTGCATTTAAAATACTAAGATTTAAATATCTTTGGTGTATGTTAAGCTGTTTGCCACATATAAATTAGTTTTGCACAAAGGTCAGTGCCATGTCAAATAAAACAAGGAATACTGAATATATTTTTGTATTTAGGCTGATCTCTTTTTTTATCTTCAGATTATAACATGAATATCGTCTCTTTTCAACAAAAACCTCTTAACTGCAGCTGGTTCTCAGCCGCAGTTACGATGTTTTTCTAGTTATTTATCCTCGGTTGCCGGTTGCCCATATGACCGAGTAGTAGACTGGGCGTGCCCAGGAAGGAACTCCCTTCTTTTGACCTGTTTCCAGCTTTGAATGGTGGAGGAAGATCCCAAGTGAGCACCTGGGTAGAACCACCGACGTTCCTCAAGACAGCTGGATAGCTTCCTCACATGAAAGTTCATACGTCCCTGGCGGGATTCGAACCAACAGAGGTGAGGGGCAGGTGATCCTGAGTCAGCGACTCTAACCACTCGGCCACGGACGATGTTTTTTGTTGAAAAGCAGCGATATATACTTCACCTGGGTGTGAGAGCTGCGACTTGTCCGTAATTTTTGGGGTATCACCCTTGTTCCATCTGCAGTCCGGATCCCCGAGCTCTACACCATTAGTCCGCCCGTCCCCATCTGAATCATCTTGACACAATCCAAGGATAGTCTCAGTGCCATTCCATATATCCGACATTTGTGGGAGTGTATTTTTCAGCGACAGAAATTTCTGAAAAAAGTAAACAAGGCTGTTAAACGTAAAACTATATTTTAGCAAGAATCTGACGGAAATTCCTTGTAATGAGCGTTCGAGACAAATAAAACATCTAAATGTTTATATACAGTGACTTGGGTAGACAGGCGTACTCGGGTACTCGTGGTACTCATTTGAGTACAATTCCTAGGCAAAAATCGAATAAAATAAATTAGATCTAGTTGAAAAAGGTTAATAAAAAATAATAAAAAATAATGATTATAAAGGTTGCCTTTGGTTTTCATGTTCTATATCTTTAACCCATTACCGAACGACGAATTTTAGACCGGTCCGATTTCAAAGACGCTGAAGACGACAATTTCAGGTCAATCAAATGGTATATTTTTGGTATCTCTAGTTAAAAACATTGCTGGAAACGAAAGAAAAAATGCTTGTCAAAAGCAATTCCTCATTTTCACAATGTTTCCCCATGAATTTTCTTGTGGGGGAATTCAAAAGCCCTAGCCCCAATGTTCTTTGAGTACAATGCAATTTACCTCTGGCTACGCCCCTGCATGCAGTCTGATCAAGAACCGTTGAGTTCTATTTGAAAGCTTCCTAATTAAATGGCCTGTACTATTATAAAAGATCGGCATGGATCTTGATAATACGGTCTAAAATGCTATAAGGACCATTTATTGTGGGAATTACCTCCTCTTTACTTAAAGGTAACCCCCTAGTATGATTCACGTGACATCGGCATTTTTCATGCGGCGTCGTAAAAATCGTTAAAAGTTACCTTTAGGGCGATGTCGAAAACATTCGGCGGTGGAACGTTCCACCACCGAATGTTTACGACGTCGTCCGAATAATTTCCATATAATTCCAAAGCCGCTTGAATCTCATTAGTGCTGGACAAACTTAATACAATGCTGATCAACCAGGTATGTACCATTGTTTCGTCTGTCCATGTCCATCTGAGGAAGGAGGAAAATTTTCTTGCAATGAGTTAATGAACAAAACTTACTTGTCCAAATCCATTCTTCGGTTTATCCGGAGTTTGTTGTCTATAATCCAAGTATTTGTGTCCGACCCGAAGCCACACATCGTTTGGGTTGCTCATACACGGATTCGGCACGTTATTGCCATTTGGAATGTAGTCTAAGAACGTCTTGCGAAAATCACAAATCGTAAACAAAGACAACGCGAAAACGGTACGTAAATACCAACGTAACGTCACCATTTTAGATTTAATTTGTTTTGTCTTTTTATGACGTGAAAGTGAAAAGTCGAATTAGGATGATGTATTATTTTACCCTTCTCGTGCTTTCCGCGTCATATTATTGTCGTGATCAAAGCTTTTACAGGTAGTATAGGCTAAGATCATCCTGCACAGATGTGCAGTCTGATCTTCGCCTACGCTACCTGCTTTCTACTCAATTGTTGTGGTAAAAGATTTGAATTAAACTTATTGAAATATCTCTCAATTTGGCAATTTGTTTGATTTGAAATTAAAAGTCAGCAGGACAAGCGTTAACCTTCACCTTTAAACCGAGTGCTACAAATCATTAAGCCCCTGTCACACTATATAGGTACAGGTAATTATTGGGGGGGGGGGGGGGGGGCTTAAAGTACATAGGAAATGCCATTTTATTTAGTATTATCTGAAAGGCCAGAGGTTTAAATAATTCAAAACTGCAAGTTTCGCCAATAAAAACCTAAAATTGAGTTAGTTATTCACGAAAAACCGTATATCTCACCTGTGCTACTTTAACAAACACGAGCTTTTATCGGGATTAGCGGTGTGACGTCATAAATTGGAGTGGCCATTTAAAGTCTATGCGTTTATTCTGTATTTCATTCATTTCCTATCGCACATTGTTGTATCCAAAATATCCGCGAACAGGATCACAGAAATTTAAGTTCATTTTTTGCATTCCTTAGATAAAGGGATAAATCACAGCCAATCTAGTCGTGTTTTTATAAGAATCGGTGATTCAAAGGGATAGCACACGCACGACACTTCGTGGATTATGTCAAATTATTGGACCCTTCGCAGCAAATAACAATTATTTACAGAAATGGAGTTGGATAATTAGTTTATCAAGTTTGTAGCTTTAGCAACTGATCCAATTTTTTATTACGTACATTTGGTTTCTTGTATAGTTCTAAATGTGAATGGTTATGCACTTTTACATGGTTGTATTATTGTTTGATTTTTAGAATATAGAATGCATTTACTTTTTTAGGAATGATTAAAGAAGTGTAAGAAAAGAACCTTAGTTTGATCTTTTCTTCTAAAATTCTACCACCATCCATTTAGGGAACAATTAAATATCAAAACTTGGTTTAAAAGCATATATTTTATTGCCATCAGAGTGTAAGAACATGAGTAAATTTTACAACAAATTCAAAAGCAATGGTTGGCAAAAGGGGCCTCTTCGGAAACAATTAAATCTTAAAACGAGATCTAGTCCAAATTGTAAGTAGTTGAGATCTATGACAAAAAAGGAAAATCGGAACTTGGGCTTGTTTGGAAAAGGGCAAAGTGATCAAGTGGGCATAGGAAAAAGTTTAGGAAAATTAAGAAATTAAATTTCTTCAATCCCCCACTATCTTTTTATCCCTAAATACTTCAAAATGTAAATTTTCGTTGCTTGAAATTGTCGCCCGTGAAATTTTTGAATTTGGACAAAACCAATTTTTTATCATCTTGCAGTGGCTTGGCTAAATGAGGTGATGATCATTTTCAAAAAAATAATTTTTAGATTTTATGGTTAAACCATTTCACCAAGCATTTCCCCTAACAATGGAGTGTAAGATTTCTAAAATTTGAAATCTGCAGAATATAATCAAGTTTCGGTAAACAAAAATAAAATATGCGTAGATCCTTGTTACAGGAGAGAAACATTCCGGGAAAAGAAGAAATGGCAAATATTTAGACTGTTCTACTTTGAAAGCTGTCGCAGACAACAAAATAGATTTTCTTGTGCAATGTGCAATATAGCTCAGAAAATATTTCTTTTCTAGCCGTATTTTCCTTGGGATGTTAAATAGAGCCCAATGAATGTAGAGTTTCCGAATCTTTTTCATTTATTTTTTCGGGATTCGAATGCATAAACGAAAACAGCGACTGGTCTTATATTTTAATCCCACAAAAAATGGAATTTACATCAATCATCGACAGAAAACATTTCATATTACCGTAATAGCTTATCTCTGCCAATCAAATATCAAAGAAAACAAAATGAAATTATGCTTTTTAGACAAATCGATCGCTTTTCATACGTGCCAAATCTAGTTAATTCAAATTGCCACGCCTACTTTCACATATTATACCAAATATCCAATCGGAATCTTTCTGAACCATCTGACACGCCCAATCGTCAATTAAACTGGATTATTACAACTTGCCAATATGCGTAATTGCCATTATCATGTGACACGCGTCGATGTGTTAATCTCATTGTAAATGTGATTATTGACGTGTGGCAGTCACAAGATCGGCTGAATGTTTATTTTCTTTTCTTTCAAAAAGCTTGCCTCTTGACGATTTTTATCGCTATAAATTTGCGAGTGGTAATACTAATACAAGTTGTGTATTTTCCAAAACTACCTCTGTTATTTCGTTCTTATTCGTCTCACAAATCTTTACAAAAAATTCTTGAGCTGAATGGTGTGTCAAATTCTATGTTTTCTTCAAAATAATTAGACGCGGTGTCATAACATGTAAAACCGTGACCATCGGTAGCCATTAGCCATTTTAACTCCATTTGGTGACGTCACGCATACCTATCGTAGTTAAGCGACTGTTAGAGGAATTCTGAATATCGGAAAATTTTACAGGTAAATTATCACCACTTTGGGACTTAATTTCTCCAAAACTAGGCATCGGAAAACAACCGGAATTGTTTTATTGTTATCTTAAATGTGTAAACTATGTAGTTTACACACACACAATTCTCATTTCCTTACTACTTTAAGTTAGATTCAGGCGACGTTCTCATAATGTGTGCGTTTGAAAATGTTAGAAAATTTAATAGTCTGACCATAATCCATATTCTGATTATTTTTTGGTGATAATATTAAATTATCGTCGGTGTAAATGCAAAACCTCGTATGTCGGTTGTAGCGATTTTCATAGTACAAACTTGTGTGCCCGGTTTAGACAATTCTCGCAGGTTTTGAGAAATATTTACTAGTCAGTATTAATGACACATTATTTGTCAAAAATGTGTCCAAATTTCAAGTAAACAATTCAGTTTGGGAAAAGTTATCATACTCCCCCCCCTTTAAAAATTTCCAAAATCGAGATACGAAGTTTTGCATTTACAACGACGTTACATGTTGTCCTTGAAATTGAAACAATATCCTACAAAATTAATGTAGCAATATCCTACATTTTCCCACCTTCCGTGCTTCAAACATTAACGTCGGTGTATACTATCGTGTAACTTTAGGGGTTTTTATAGACAATGAATGTATTTTTTCATGCGTTGTAAACATGGTAAACAGGATACAAAATAGTTGAGATGACGTTCCATATTGTGATAAATGTTATCTTTTTTCTTCTTGTCACAAGCGGATTGTTGATGAGATAGAAAGAATTTGTACACACATACAATGTATAATGGTACATTTAATAATTTCGACACTGTAAACAAAATGCTTAGGCTATCTTGTTATATTATGTACAATATTACACCTTAGATCTGCTTCAATTTGATTTCAAAAACGTTCTGTATTGGCTTAATCATTATGATTTACGTCATTTCGTGTCAAGCTATTCGACACAACATCATTAATTTGTAATCGCATTAGCTTTGTTTATAATTTTTGAAAGTTGACAGAAACATGTTGTACAGAATGACACTCTTAAATACACACACATGCCTGTCTACGTCGTCACAATTACACTACACAAATTAAATACATGTAATTGATTAAAAATCCTTTCTAATAGCCTGGCAGACTCTGATCTTTTAACCGATCCGATTATTGCCATTAAGGACAGATCCTCCATTTATTTCCCACGGTAAGAATTTTTTTTATTTTTTCTGCACTGATACTTCAATATATGAGAAGTAAAAAAATGACTAAAAAACTATAGGTCACCAAGCGAATTAAAAAGTTATTGAATTTCAAGGGAGACTACTCTTGTCTAAAATTGCAAAAATGAGGTGTCACTTAAATACCCACAAAAAAGGTGTTAGAAATAACTATGATTACGTAAATATGTCTTTATTGTGTTCAATATGTTTTATTCTGTCTAAATGAGTATCAATTTGGGACAATTTAGTGATATTTTTGAAATTTTTAGTAAAATATTCTTTCCAAAATAGCTGAAATTGCTCTTTTTTCGCAACGTTTCTGATAATAAAAAAAGTTCCAGCGGTAAGAATTTTTTCTTTTTTGGTATAGACATAGTGCTTGGTCATACCTACAAAAACAAAAAAAGAAAAATATATCAAACCAAGCGTATTTCTTGGTTATAAGTAAAATTTGGTTTACTTTTTACAGCTCTGTCCGAAATTGTTTCACTACTTTTATCCATTTTCTTCCTTATTACCAGCTTTAGATAAAAAAACGTGTCATCTTTTGTGTCCATCTGAAGCGGACTATCTCATAAAGACACCACTTTGCTTTTGTTGCTCCGTTTCCTATCGCTAACGCCACATTTTGAACGCGTAACAGAAAGCGAAATGTACCATCCGAGTACTATTACACTTTAATTGACCAAACAGAGAAAATTGAAATAACCGAAAAGGGTCTTGTCATTTATCAACCAAACATTAACTAAATGTAATAAATCAATTTGCTGAAAAAGGCCAATTACTGAAACAGCTTTATTTCGTTATTTAGGATATGCGCAGTAAGTTGCGCAGTAACAACTGGAGGATCTGTCCTTAAAACAAAGTAAAAAAATCATAATGTATTTGTTCAGATACTTTGATCTTTCCAATCAAAGAAACAGAACTTTTTAACAAAATTATAATGCGTGTTTCGTGTCTGTTTTAAACAATTTTACGAGAAGAATTTTTGTTTGTTTAGGGGAGGTAGGCCTATAGCAGCCTAATGATTTAAGCATACTATACCATCATTTTAAATCACACTGGTTATTTCAGAAGTCATCACATGGCATAACGTCATATCTGCACATAGTCGAACTGAATTTCTTGCATATATCTCTTGAATTATTAATATGATCCTAAAATAACTAAATCTTGAAATGCACTAGTAATCATAATCAACCAATATGATTTTGGTTGCAATTTTACAGGTTTGGCCTAAAATCGAGCCAAATTTAGCGGAGCCAGGGCTACATTCAAATAGTGAGTCCATGAGATCACATACATGTATAGGCCTATATACCAATTATGTATTTTACGGAATTTACAATTTCCAGTGATCAAATACCAATTTTTAAATTATTTTAACTTAAATAACATTTCTTTACAATCTGTGTTCCAAGATTTGTTCGAAACAGTAACATAATTATATATATTTAAGGTATTCACACACTAATGGGCATAAAATTCTACGGGACGGATCGCTTTAATTTTTCAATCTACATACAAAGAGACACATTTTCTGTAAAGATAAGGAAATGTGACCGCAATTTTACAATTTTATGACAAAGGAGTAGGTTCACTAACCCATGAAATTGGCCTAAAATTTTAAGAAAAAATGAACTAGATAATTTTATTGTTTTGATGCTATATATGATAGTAGTGGACCTTTAACTGTCAGAAACTGGCATTTACTGATTCTTTCCTCTGTCTAGTAGTACTGCAAAATGACGACAAAAACGTAGTATTTGGCCGTTTTGCTCAATTTTAGCCATTTTTTCCACATTATTGTTCAAAATTGAATGTGAGCGCATTGGAGAACAACAAAAATACTTTTTTTGGACAAAGTTTGACTTATTTCTGATACACTGTCAAAATATCATGCTGGTTCTCATGTGCGCCCACATTGAAAATTGAACTTTTATGAACAGAAATTGGTGATTTCAAAATAATGCATCTTTTCTTAAATTTGATCTACAGTACATATATCAAAAGGTTTCTAAATGATTGGTTTACGTCAGGAAATGTGTTCTGTTATTGTTACAATGTGTACAAAATTTAAGGGGAATATCACCTTTCGTTTTAATTCTTTAGCATTTTTAGAGTCCAAAATTGTCCCAAGTGTAACACTTTTAGCGTGACTTTTGTATCAAACTCCAAACTCAAACTTTAAGTGTTAATCTTAAGTAGAAAATAATCCTTTTTAAAGACTCCATAACATACAATTATACAAGCTGTTGTAACAATAAAATAGTTTTCTTATAGTAATTTGTTGAACAAAATAAAGATTGTCCCTGAACCATTTCCAGAAAATGATACACCCTCAAAAATATAAAGCCATAAAATTACAAAGCTTCGGAAAATCATACGATTTTGCTATCAGACATCTTTCAAAATGGGAATGCCTTGTAAGATAAATATCATCTGTGCAATATTAGTATGATTTCATGCAATTATTTTAATATAATCTAGTCCTCCTGATGTCATGTCTGTGCATTCCCAAAATGTCCCAAGTGTAACATTTTGTATTACATTTAGAAAGCCTGTATTTTTGTCATATAATATTGAACTTTGTTCTGATTTCTTTTTTACAAGCATCTGCCACATGAAAGATCTGCAGTGGTTAGATCTGAAAAGACCCGCTATTATGAAATTAAATCAACTCAAATTCAATGTCCCAAGTGTAACACTAATTTTGTAATTGAGAGTTATCGATTATAAATGCTAAAATACCGTTATTTACCTTACAAACACTAATTTTAAGATTGAGAGTTATTGATTATAAATGCCAAAAATTACGTTTAACACACTGAATTGGTGATTGGGAGTTATCAATAATAAATGCTAGAATATATACCCCCCCCCCCCCCCACAAAATTCAAACAAAATATTGAGAAAAAAAAACATGTAGGATTCTGTCTGAATTTTGTTCAGAAAGCAATTATATTCAGAAAGGATTGAATTATGTGTCAATCTAAATTCATATTCAGAATCATATCAGTGATCTAGCAGAGATACGTAATGATATGATTGACTGTTCTGGATCTATATGTGTTATTTGAATATCCTAAGTCAATATTTTTGTCCCAAGTGTAAAGGTCAGCGAAATCTTATCACATGATAGTTTAGAAAGTTTTCTTATGCTTGTGTTTCATTCATCAATGTATATAATGCGTTCATATAGCTGCAAGTTGAGAAACAACAACATGAAAAGTCCGGATATTTCCGACTGTCCCTCGTATTTACCCTTTCATCCATTAAATACTGTTCATTTCTAACCAATTTAGTTAAAACTTGTATTTTTGTACTTCATTCTAAGAAACAATTTATGATTACCATAGCAACATAGCTGAAATTCTGTTTATAAATTTTTTTTATATTTGAAGAAATTACTTCTTATTATTACACACATTTAAAATAAGAAAGTAAGATTTTTTACACTCAGTTGGCAAATATTAGCATATTTAAAGGAATATTAAAAATTTTGACGTTGAAAAAAGACCTTGACGTTGGTTAATGATTCTACAATGGCCTTAAAAAGATTGCTCGCATACTCCTTATCAATTTCTTGAAATACAATGTATATAATTCATATGTTTTAAAATTGAAAAAAAAGTTTTTTGTCCTTGTTAAAGAAAATGCAGTATTTATTGATTAATTTCAATGAAAATATTAGAAGATATGTACAAATTACTGCAAAAACATTAAATGTGTCCATTGTTTATGAGGAATGGGATATTAACATCACCATATTGTTGCCTAGCAACCGTACCTATAGTAAATTAAATATAGATTTGTGGAAAGACAAGATATTTTTTATCACTGGCAAGGATTGAAGACATTTTGAGTCTTGATCTGTGAACATATCTAGTCTTTTTAGGGCTTAACATGTAGTAACGTTTGTTCTGTATGAGCAATGAAATCAAGGATTTTGCGTAAACCCATCCCATATATAACTGAAATTTCTGAAAAATCTGTAATATGCTACAGTGGATTATTTTTTATATATTTAAGCCTAGTAACGGTAGAAAGTATTGTAAGTGACTACTATGCTGTATGTCCCTATGCTAATTAGAAAATTGTCCTGTAAAATGCTGTATTTTCAGTATTTTCAGAATTGTCAATTTGATTGAAATTGGTTGCTATGGTAACCAAAGTGCAATAACATCAACTTTTTTATTCTGTGATTTATGAATTCTTATGATACCATATTACTTGAAAATATACAGTTTCTAAAGTAATAGACAAAGATATGCTTGAAGATTGAGATCAAAATATGATGCCTGTCGATCAAAATTAGAATGCAATTTTCTTGTTGCTAAGGGCACCTAACAACAATGTCATAGGTAAGACTTGTGGCAAGTTATTTTTTGTGTTTTATGACTAAAGTTACATTAAGTAAGACACATTGAATGAAAATCTGTGACAATGGATAAATCACCTTTTGCGTGATACTTAGGTGGACTGCTACTTAAACAATTTGGTATTTTCTGAAAAACGGTCACCATGGAAATATCATAAATTTCCTGACATCGCTCATTATAACCTTGACAGCATGGTATCTTAAATTTTGTTCTTTGTCTCTATCATTTTCATAGAGCATAATTTTAAACAAGCAATAAGCCTTTAAAAGATTTGTTGATAGATATATCTAGAATTTTAGATTTTTTGGAGAAATTGTCGATTTGGTTTCCATGGCAACCATGAGTGTAGAATGCCTTTTAAAACTGTGTTTCTTCAAATATAGTGATGAAAGTGTTCAAATAATAGAATTTCAGCAAAATTTGAGTTTGGACCATTTTTTATGGTTAGTGAACCTACCCCTTTAAGATTTATCACACCGATATGAAAAATGGGGCTTTTCGTGCACTGAGTAACAGATGCTCAAAAGTGAAATTTTCCAGAAACATCTATAATTTATGCACCAAACAAGAGCTTATTAAATATACTACTATAAAAAGTACTCTTGGCATATTGTGGCAACAATGATATTGGAAAAAATGCAAGTCGGAATGCATAGCAACAAAATTCTCTTGAAAATCTGTTTGAACATTTTTGGGTTGTCATATTTTAAAAGTCATTCTACATTAAGTATTAGTGGGGCCTTTCTAATGAGAACTTGAAAAATACCTACACAGGTGTAGGAAGTAAATACATTAGAATAGGGAAGTTTCGTCGTCCAAAATTAAAGAAATCGCCATGGTACGTAACATGCCTTGTGCGTTTTTGACACACACAAAGAACATGCTAAATTTTATTTTGCTTTAATTAAGTACCTATCCTTTCGGACATGGTTTTGTGAAGAGGTTAAACTGAAAATTTAATTATAATTCACTTACAAATCGCCCATTTACAAATCTATTAACAGATTTCCCTACAATTTGGCTTTAAATAGTTGTATGACAACAAGCTATACACGCGTTGACGTCATGACGTCATGACGTCATCAAAACAAATCCTTAATTGTAACTTTTGTTTCAAGATAAATGCAGTAGGAGGTTACTTTTTTCAGCATTTTATCTTTAAAACTCTAAAATATTGGAACAAATGGATTTAAAATTATACCAATTCACTGAATATAGAGCACTAGTTACATGTAGATTAGTTACCATAGGCCTACACTAGTTCAGCTAGTGGTGCCTCGATAAGCGGGGGAAAATACGCACAAACAAACAAACAAACAACAAACAAACAAACAAATAATTTCCTTTGGAACAAATATTGGAAAGAAAATACGGAAAATGTCGACATTTACCGATGATTTTAGAAGTTCATTAGTGTGCGAATACTTTAAGATTATCTGCGCGATATATAGCCTAATCGATAAACCCAGTCTAATTTAAATTCCAGTCTATCTGCACCGGAAGTAAACAGACGACGTTGAAAACTGAATAATTTTACCAATTTGTCTTATTAAATTCAAATGCATGTCGTTTTATCCTTGAATATTGGTATATACCCTATTTAAACAATGCTCCATTACTGGTATGGGACTAAATCACCCTATGATTTTTAACATACTAAGAAAAGATGAATGTCATTGGTATTCGCGTGTGTTTCTACTGAGATGTTATTTGTTTGTGCTCTCATTCTGACCAGGGATAATTTTTGGCCATGTCATTGAGCCTTTAGCCACAGATGTCACGTTGATTTTCAACCTATGTGCCAAATTTCAACTTGGTACAACATCAATAAACATGAAATCAATATCTGATTCGGATTGCTGTGGGCTGCCGCAGCCTGGAGCATTTGTTAGATCTAGAAAGTGAAAGAGTGATGGTTTTGTGTTTCTAAAATGTGAAAGATAAAAGTTCTAGGTCTTTTGAAAACAAGTTATCAGCTGATAAACTGAATATCATTGATTGTTAACGTCATAAATACTCCTTGTGGAGAACATTGTAAAGGTTGAAACATTGATTTATGAGGGGAAATTACTATTTAGGGAAAGAATTTTCAGAGGGAAAGGGGCTGATATTCGGCCCTAATTTCTTATTAAAAAACCCATGGGATCAATGCCAGACTGCAAGCAAACACTGGCAATGTAGGGCTCAACTGGACTGATTATGAAAGGTTGTTCTACAATCTCACTGTCCAGGGGAAGAAGGAATCAAATAACAAAGTTTTCCAAAAGTTCTAAAGTTGGGAGTCCACCAGACTCCTTGATTGGGAAAATTATTATCTGACCCTGTCTTATAGAACATTATGAGAGATGATATGTTTCTTCGTTGTTCTGGTGTTTGTTGTCCAATGTGGTAGTTTAGTTGACCATTTTTTTGAGACGCTGCTAGTATGATAATAGTCATTCAATATATAACACACAGCTTTTTTTTTTTCTGATTCAGCTATTGTGATTGTGACAAGCTCCAAAAATTTGTCCAGTTGTGCTTTACATTATGGAATGTAATTCACTAAAGTCAATAGGTGGCACTTCAGCCTTTTTCAGACAGTTACACCTTTTTATCATGCCCCCAACTGGTTATAAATATGCGTTAAGAAACCCTTGTTAGAAAAAGAGGAAAATGATGATTAACATATTTTGCCCTTTTCCTGCAATGTTTTGTAGAGTTCTATAACCTTGAGAATTTTACCTATATATATTTTAAGATAGCATTTATTTTTGGCATTTGCAACTCCTGTAAATTTGGATAGGTTCAAAATGACTATTCTGGTTTGGAAAAGAATTCACCTTGAAAAGTTAACGTGTTGTCACTGTTCAGACTACTTCAGTACTAATAAAGGTAATTGAAAATGCAATTTTATTTTATTCAGATATATGGTAGCTCCAGAATGAGGTCCTACTACTGAGATTCAGAGAGTAAAGTCTGTTACTATAGTTTTCAACAAAAGCAGCAGTTGCAAATGCAACAACAACAACAAGTGCTAGTGATGCTTATCTAGAGAACTATTTTGTGAGACAAAATACAGAGACATGACAAAATTACGGCTCTTTGGTAGAAAATGTCATTTTGGAGGGGATGACTTTGTAGTATCTGGTACTATTGAAGTAATACTGCGATTTATAGGGTGAGTCTAAAGGATATTTATTAATAGAACTTGTCGTTGCTTCTGCATGTAATTTTGGCTAATATTCATACATAGAGATGCTTACTCTTCTTCAAAATGAAATAAGTTAGCTTGAGTCAAATTTTAACAATTTATTAACATATTTACAAAAGGAATTATAAACTTTTCTTTTAACCCTTTCCCAAACAAGACCTGGTTTTGACGTCCCTAATAGAAAAGGCTTGGGAAAACATTGAGACAAAAGAAGAAACTGCTGATATACAGCAGTTTCTCCTTTTGCCTCAATATTTTCTGAGCAATTTCAAACACAAAACCTATCATTGTCAACATTGACTTTGTCGTCTGCAGCAGCTTTCAAATTGGACCACCCTAAAATTTTGCCGTTTGGGAAAGGGTTAAAACCTCGTTTAAACAGATTAAGATTATTAGTTTTAGACAAGTTGAAGTTATAAAAATGAGGTATTTGAAGATACTGGTAAGTACCAAGACTGGCAACAATTTGTCTAAATTAACAATTTCAGATTCCTGGTTTTGATTATAGAGTTTGGACGCTTCCATGAGCAGTTGAACTGCGACAGTGAACATCTGATATTTACCTTCCTACTGGGTCTCAAGGTGTTCTTTGTAGTGGTTATAGCACTTGATGTTGTGATAATTAACATCAGTGCAAGAGGGACAATCATATATGACACGCCCAGACAGCCTCTATATAAATATCTCTATGTTAGGTTTGGTGTTCTGGTGCTTGAGACCTTGTGGACCGTAATGGGTGAGTTTTAATTAATGGTCTTGTTTTCAATTTGCATGGAGGTGATTATGTGCATCAATCCTTGAAAGATAGTTTATTTTATGACATTATATAACAAAGCACTGTGTTCTTGACAAAGATAGAGATATCAGTATCTGAGAATACATACATGTTTCGGATTGTCAGAGATTCATGACGCAAAATCTAAATCATTTGATAAGTAAATAAGAACGACAATTTTTATGATGGTCAAACTTCAAAGCTGTTGCAGAAGACAAAATGGATGTTGTTAAAGATTGAATTTCTGTATCACATAGCATAGAAAATATTACGACAAAAGAAGAAACTGCTGGTTATCAGCAGTTTCTTCTTTTGTCCCAATGTTTTCCTAAGCCATTTCTACTAGGGACGTCAAAACTAGGTCTTGTTTGGGAAAGGGTTAACATTTCCCTTAGAACTGAAGATGCAACATTGGGTTGATAAATCAACATTTTCGGAACAAGATTTTAGGGTTGGCCAATTTCAAATATGTTGCAGAAATTAGAATTGATCTTTTATAATGAATTTTTGTTGGGGTAGAAAATAATGAGAAGGAAGAAAATGTTGGTTTTTAGCATTTTCTTCCTGTGCTTCAATATTTTCCAAAGCTTTGGCACTTTGCTTATTCAGAAGTTAAAATCACTGTTTGGGAATGGGTAAAATGCATACATTTTATTGTTTTACAGCTTAACACAGTCCTACGAATTGACACTTTTTGATGCATTTCAAGAAAATGGCTTGGGGAAAAATCGAGACAAAAGAAGAAAATGCTGATAATCTGCATTTTCTTGTTTCGCGTAAATATTTTCTATGGGCAGCTATATTATTCAAAATGCTAATCTTTATCAAATCTGTTTTGTCTCTTGCAGTAGCCCATAAATTTGACCACCCTAAAATTTTGTTCATCTGTTTATTTTAGGATCAGTATCTGTGATATCCAGAATGAATCAATGTGAAGGTCGTATATATAACCTAGCATGTGCTGCTACTATAGGAGGATGGATGACCAGTATTTTACAGTTTCTATTTATCTATTTGTATTTTGAATTCAAAACTAAAGAACATCAGCCTGTCCTTACAACACATGACTGGGAGAAAAGGTAAGGTTTGTTATTATACCCCCCAAATTCAATTTGGGGGGTATATAGGAGTCGGCTTGTCTGTCTGTTGGTCTGTTGGTCCGTTGGTCTGTCTGTTGGTTTTTTCTTCAAACATCTTCTCCTCCTCAACCACTGGGCCAATTCTTACCAAACTTGGCAAAAATGTTCCTTGGGTGACCCTTTTCAAAACTTGTTCGTGAATTTTTGATTCGTCAAAAATTGTGGGCGTGGCAGGGCGGGGCTTATCGGACTTAGAGAAATCATGTGAAAAATCTTTAAAAATCAATTAGCAGGCCAATTTGAACCATACTTGGCAGGATTGACCCTTGAGTGATTGTATTCAATGTATGTTCATGATTTTTTCATTAGTCAAAAAATGAGGGCGTGGCAGGGCGGGGCTTATCCGACTTCAAGAAATCGTTAAATAATTCTTCAAAAATCTTCTCCTCCTGAACCAATGAGCCAATTCTTACCAAACTTGGCAGAAATGTTCCTTGGGTAACTCTTGTTAAAACTTGTTCGTGAATTTTTGATTCGACGAAAATTGTGGGCGTGGCAGGGCGGGGCTTATCGGACTTAGAGAAATCATGTGAAAAATCTTTAAAAATCAATTAGCAGGCCAATTTGAACCATACTTGGCAGGATTGACCCTTGAGTGATTGTATTCAATGTATGTTCATGATTTTTTCATTAGTCAAAAAATGAGGGCGTGGCAGGGCCGGGCTTATCCGACTTCAAGAAATCGTTAAATAATTCTTCAAAAATCTTCTCCTCCTGAACCACTGAGCCAATTCTTACTAAACTTGGCAGGAATGTTCCTTGGGTGACTCTTGTCATAACTTGTTCGTGAATTTTTGATTCGTCAAAAATTGTGGGCGTGGCAGGGCGGGGCTTATTGGACTTAGAGAAATCATGTGAAAAATCTTTAAAAATCAATTATCAGGCCAATTTGAACCATACTTGACAGGATTGACCCTTGAGTGATTATATTCAATGTATGTTCGTGATTTTTTCATTCGTCAAAAAATGAGGGCGTGGCAGGGCGGGGCTTATCCGACTTCAAGAAATCGTTAAATAATTCTTCAAAAATCTTCTTCTCCTGAACCACTGAGCCAATTCTTACTAAACTTGGCAGGAATGTTCCTTGGGTGACTCTTGTCAAAACTTGTTCGTGAATTTTTGATTCGTCAAAAATTGTGGGCATGGCAGGGCGGGGCTTATTAGACTTATAGAAATCATGTGGAAATTTTTTAAAAATCAATTATTCGTCCTTTGTGAACTTAAGTTGGCACAAATGTCCCTTTAGTGATTGTATTCAATGCATTTTCATGAATTTTTGATTCGTCAAAAAATGAGGGCGTGGCAGGGCGGGGCTTATCCGATTTCGGGAAATCGTCAGATAATTCTTCAAAAATCTTCTTCTCCTTAACCACTGAGCCAATTCTTACCAAACTTGGCAGTAATGTTCCTTGGGTGACTCTTTTCAAACATGTTCGTGAATTTTTGATTCGTAAAAAATTGTGGGCGTGGCAGGGCTGGGCTTATCGGACTTAGAGAAATCATGTGAAAAATCTTAAAAAATCAATTAGCAGGCCAATTTGAACCATACTTGGCAGGATTGACCCTTGAGTGATTGTATTCAATGCATGTTCATGAATATTTGATTCGTCAAAAATTGTGGGCGTGGCAGGGCGGGGCTTATCCGATTTTGAGAAATTGTCAGATAATTCTTCAAAAATTTTCTCCTCCTTAACCAGTGAGCCAATTCTTACCAAACTTGGCAGGAATGTTTCTTAGGTGACCCTTTCGAAACTTGTTCGTGAATTTTTTATTCGTTTTTTTTTTATCAAAATTGGCAGGAATGTTCATTGGGGGACTTATTTCAAAATTTGTTCATGAATTTTTGATTTGCAAAAAATGTGGTAATGGCAAGGCAGGGCTTATCAGACTTAATGAAATCATGGGAAAAAGGCAATTAAACAGTAAATTTGAACCAAATCGTACAGGAATGTTCCTTGATTGACTGTCTTCAATGCATGGTTGTGAGTTTTTGGTTTATTGAAAAATATGGGCATGGCAGGGTGGGGCTTGGGGATTGTTAAATGTGTTGTTTGGTCTTTGATTTTTTGTTCGCTCTATTTCCCAATTGATCAGCTCACAGTTCAAATGAAATCAATTTCTCAAAATGCACAAAAACTGCGCTTTTGGGGGGTATGATCACTTTCAGTGATATTCTAGTTTAACCTTGTAAAACCTTGGTTTGTATTCATCAACAAGTCTAGTTACTAATTTAGTCTTTTGTTTTTCCCAAATAAGGCACAGTTTTGATGTCACTAACCTAAAAGGCTTAGGAAAACTTTGATGCAAAAGAAGTAAATGCTTTTAGATAATCAGCTTTTTCTCCATTTACCCCAATATTTTCGTGACCATACACAAATCCAATCTATATTAACAATAACATTCATTTTGTCATCTGCAGCAGCTTTTGAATTTGACCACCCTGAACGTTTGTTGCTTTGGAAAGCTTAAAATTACACAAGATAATAATGTTTATCAGGGTTTAGTACAAGGATATAGGAATAGCTGATCGAGTACTTTGCATACTTTCATATCATAAAAATTCTATTCATACCTTAATAGTTTATTGATAATCCATTTTCAGATGGAAAGACCTGTTTTGTTGTCTCAGCAGTGAAAGTAGCACCAGGGTATTTTCCTTTCTCTCCAGTCTTTGTGTACAACTGTTTAAGGTAAGATAATCTTACAAGTTCAACCCTTTCATAAATTTGAAGCCCCTATGAAAAGTAACTTGAAAAACACACTGATGTAAAAGAAGAAAATGCTAATAATCAGTAATCTTTCCTTTAGACGCAATTTCTATGCTTTGCTATTCACTAGTTTGAGCTTTATTAACATTTATTTTATCGTCTTTAGCAGGTTGGACCAATCCAAATTTTTGCTGTCTAGGGAAGGATTAATGTATCTGTTGCTATTCTCAGTTATAAAATACATCATATTTCATTAGTCTAGAAACATACTGTTAAGTCCCTTTGAAAAATTGTATTTTAAGGTTTATATTCGAATGTAAGGTAACTTGGCATGGTTTTCATGCTGATTTTATTTTTACACCCCTATATGGAAAGATCAGGGGTATATTGTTTTATTCGTGTCTGTCTGTCCACCTGTCTGAAAACTTGATATTGGCCTTTTTTCCAAAAATATGCCAGTTGGGAGGCATTAGTGTCACATCTTGTTTTCACATATAATCTTGTAACTTTCCCCGGTTTTCATGAGAAATCAAAATTTTCCTCTTTTACACTCCAGGAGAAGCATATAGTCACCAAGCTGTCCATCTGTCCACAGCCAGATCTTAGCAACTCTTGAACCATATTCAATGAAACTTCACATGTTTTAAAACTCCCTGGAATATTTCCTACATATTTTTTTCTCGGTTTCTCACGTTTTATGCTGCATCACGGAAAAAGGGGCCTTATGGTAGAAATTAGTACAAACACTCACTTGAGGAGCGTAACCTGTCTGTCATAGCTTTTTGTTATTTTGATAATTAAAATTGTATGTTATTTTATCTGTCAAAATTTATCCTTTTCTGTTCTATTGATCAGAAAGAAGAGCTAGTAGCGAGTGATATACTAGCAGGACTGATATTAGTCTACCATAAACAGAGGGAGACTAGAGATAGGCTGGATGTCACGGATGCTCCACTTATTCAAGGAAAAATAAGGTTAGTCTGAAACTTTTTGCAGATGCGCCACTTATTAAAGGGAAAATCAGGTAAGTGTTGTACATTGATTGTTAGCCACACAACACCTGGTTTTGATAACCCTTTTAGAAAAGGCTTAGGAAAACATTGAGGCAAAAGAAGAAAATGCTGATGATCAGCATTTTCTCCTTTTGTCTCAATATTTTATGTGCTAAACTTTACTCAAATGTTTACTTTATGATTATCCATTTGTCGTCTGGAGCAGCTTTAAAATTGCACCACTGAATGAGGTTGCTGTTTTGGATAGGGTTAGAAAAACTCTTCTGACAATATTTTTTTTTCTACCCAAAACATTACATAACTGATTAAACAAAATACAGAGAAAAGTTAATTCTGTCATTTCATCGGTGTAAATGCAAAACCTCGTATGTCGATTGGTGCAATTTTCAAAGTACAAACTTGTGTGCCCAGTGTAGACGATTCTAGCAGGTTTTGAGATATTTTTACTAATCAGCATTATTGACACATTATTTGTGAACAATATGTCCAAATTTCAAGTGAGACATATCAGTTTGGGAAAAGTTATTACTTTTTTAGCGAGCCGGGACTTTAAGTCCGGGGAGCTAATGTCACAGCCCTAGTGTCGGCGTCGGCGTCAGCGTCGGCGTCAGCGTCGGCGTCGCGTCTTCATTTGAAAAAACTTTAACCTGGTCTATATCTCGGGCACTATTTGAGATACAGCCTTGATATTTCACACATGGATACCTCCTGACAAGACCTTTCATTTGGGACCATGACCTTTGACCTAGTGACCTTGACCTTGGAGTTTGACCTACTTTTAAAAAACTTTAACCTGGCCAATATCTCATGCACTATTGATGATACAGCCTTGATATTTCACACATGGATACCTCCTGCCAAGACCTTTCATTTGGGACCATGACCTTTGACCTTGTGACCTTGACCTTGGAATTTGACCTACTTTTTAAAAATTAAGCTGTTTTTGTGACAAGCACCCGTATAGGCGAGCTATGTTGTCCGCGGACAACTCTTGTTTCCATCCCCTTTAAAATTTTCCAAAACCGAGATACGAGGTTTTGCAGTTACAGCGACGATTTGTAACTCCTTTTGAATTTGTCTGGTCTACAATTTAACAATCTGGAATTCAATTTTCTCTTAATATCATCAGGACTGGGGCTAACAAGACAGTATTATCACCCTGTATTGCCAGAAAGTCATGGATGAACTTTAAAGAAGCTGCCCACTTTATGAGGTTTGCTCTAGGAAGCTATGGTTGGTTCTATTACATTGGATTGAATAACCCTATAGCTGCATCATGGAGACTGTTTCCTAAGATGAGGTTAGTCGGAACATTTTTAGTGTGACTATTCGTATAAGGTTGGGGAATTATTTCAGGTCATTGTGACCGGGGCCTTGGTGTCCTGCTTCGGTTCAGGTATTAACCCTTTCCCAAACAAGACCTGGTTTTGACGTCCTTAACAGAAAAGGCTTGGAAAAACATTGAGGCAAAAGAAGAAAATGCTGATCATCAGCATTTTCTCCTTTTGCCTAAATATTTTTTGAGCCATAATATAACACAATTTCGATATGAATTTATACCAATTTTGCCCTTTTCAGCAGCATTTGAATTGAAAAAGTCAAAATTTTCGCCGTTTGGGAAAGGGTTAAGTGCAATTGTCATCTCTTTGTTACGTGTGACACCAACATAATAATTTTACATCATGATTTGGCACCATAAGCTAACTCAAATTGTTATGCCCTGCATCAAAAGATTGGGTGCATAATGTTTCACTTGTTTCTAATTGTCTGTCTGAAATCTTAAGATATCCATTTGGTGATTCACAAACACATTTTGTTTCACTATGCTAGGTAGAAACTTTAAAAAGTTTGCGGGAAGGAGTTTGTTTACTTTGATAGTCCCAAATGCGGATATTTGAGTACAATGTCGTGCTAAGGGTACATGTATTACTGAATATTACACATTTTCTTCCGTTAATGCTTGTTTTTTGCCATTAATGCATGCCAATAACATATATCAAAAATACACAATTAATGCATTTATGTTTATTTCACCACAATGAATTATAATTCTGAATTTTTCATTCAATTCCACTTTACAGTTGGATCAAAGGACTAGATCTGGATCATATAGAAGGAGATGGCAAATACCAGCCAAACACTGCTGCTTTCCTGTTGTGGACTAAGATAGATGAAAAACAGATTGTCAAGGCATACTTCAATAACAGGGTAGGTTTAATGTTCAACTCAATGGATTGCAATATTAGAAGTAGCATAGAAATCGTATCCTAAGCAAGACCTGAGGCGCATTCTTTAGAGCAAGACTTTATAATTATACCCCCCAAATTCAATTTGGAGGGTATATAGGAGTCAGCTTGTCCGTTGGTCTGTTGGTCTGTTGGTCTGTCTGTCTGTCTGTCTGTCGGTCGGTCTGTAGCATATTTGTCCGCTCTATTCCTCCTAAACTACAGGTCCAATTTTATTCAAACTTCACACGTGAACTCATTACCAAGTGGAGATGTGCATCTCATATTTTGGTTATGGTCCATTGATTTTATACAGAGTTATGGCCCTTGAGTGAATTTTCTTGTCCGCTCAATTTCTCAGTAACTAATGGATGGATTTCAAAAAAAACTTTACAGTTATGCTTAGTAGCTCTCAAATATGTGCATACTAAATTTTGGTAATGTTTCATTGATTTTTGACTGAGTTATGACCCTTTGTTGAAAATTAGCATTTAACGCTACATCAACGTGTGTTGATCAGGTTTTTCATTTTTTGTCCACTCTATAAGACATAAACTACTGGAGCAATTTTATTCATACTACACATGTGAACTCATTACTAAGTGGAGATGTGCATATGATATTTTGGTCACGATCCATTGATTTTTTACAGAGTTAAGGCCCTTGAGTGAATTTTCTTGTTCACTCAATTTCTCGATAATTAATGGACGGAATTCAAAAAATTTTTACAGTTATGCGTAGTAGCGCTCAAATATGTGCATATCAAATATTGGTTGTGGTTCATGAATTTTTGACTGAGTTATGACCCTTTGTTGAAAATTGCCATTTTACGGGACATCAACATGTGTTGATCAGTTTTTTGATTTTTTGTCCACTTTATTACTCATAAACTAGAGGACCAGTTTTATTCATACTTGACTTGTGAACTTATTACAAAGTGGAGATGTGCATATGATATTTTGGTCACAGTCCATTGATTTGTCACAGAGTTAAGGCCCTTCAGTGAATTTTCTTGTCGGCTCAATTTCTCAGTCATCAATGGACGTGATGAAAAAAAACTTCACAGTTATGCACTTAAATATGAGCATATGGTTCATTGATTTTTGACTGAGTTATGGCCCTTTGTTTAAAAATGGCATGGTGGAGATATGCATGAAATATTTTGGTCACGGTCCAATTATTTTCATGGAGTTATGGCCCTTGAGTGAATTTTCTTGTCCGCTTAATTTCTCGGTAACTAATGGATGGATTTCATAAAAACTTTACAGGTATGCTTACTGGCTCTCTCATTATGTGCATATCAAATTTTGGTTATGGTTCATTGATTTTTGACTGAATTATGGTCCTTCGTTGAAAAAAAGCAATTTTTGAAACATTACCATGTGTCGGTCAGTTTGTTTTCTCTTTTTCTCTCTTGATTGTTTCATAGTTCATTGGAAATGTACATCTCAAAATGCACAAACACAGCGCTTTTGGGGGATATGATCACTTTCAGTGATATTCTAGTTGTTTTAGATGAAGCATTTTTAAGACCGAGATTCTGACTGACGATTTCCGAATACTCCATACTTTTTACAAATGACAAAATCTCGACGTCATTTGTATAAAGTATGGAGTATTCGGAACACGAGGGTTTATATATTGTGGAACATTTGGAATGACTCAGTCAATTTTCACTTATATTGTTTCTACAGAATTGGCCTAGTGGTTCTGTAAGAAAAATAGCAATGGTGTTGCCCATTAAATGGCTTTCAAATTTCGTTCTAAAGAAGTCTTTATCCTCAAATATCTCAAGAAATCTCAAGATATCTTAAGAAATCTTGCTCTAAAGAACACACCCCTGTTTTAATGCTCCCCGAAAAAATTTCGGGGGAACATATAGTCGCCATGCTGTCCGTCCATCTGTCCTTCCATCCGTCTGTCAGTCCACAGCCAGATCTCAGCAACCCTTTGACCAAATTCAATGAAACTTCACATGTGAACTCCCTGGGATAATCCCTAGATATCTTTTTCTCCGTTTCTTAATTTGAGGCTGCGTCATGGAAAAAGGGGCCTTAGTATAAAAATTAGTTTTTCTCCAATTTCTCTTAATCTAATGGGCGAAATTGAATGAAATTTTGTTCTCTTTTTAAAAATAGGATGTTCTAGACCATATTCTATAAATAATGTGTGTGCAAAAAATCTGTCATGGGAAAAGGGGGCTTAATGTATGATAGTTTTTTTGTTTTGTATTTTGTGACAAACACTTATACAGGAAGCATAATCCGTCTATGACAGCTCTTCTTTATGACAGAGAAAGCTTTAGTAAACTTTGAAAGAAAAGATGTAATTGGTAATTACCAGTTATTTAATCAATTTCTTTCAATTTCTGTCTGTGCCATCAACTTAAGAATTCTTTTACAGTGTTTAGGCCAGGCCGCGCCATTGCGGGATTGACGCAGCATTTTCTCATATGGCGCATCCAAATCTGCAGTAATGGGTCATTTTGGCGCATCGAAATTTGAGAAAAGATCGACTTTTTTGTTTAACCATAATGAATGAACTGTCAATCTTCTTTATTTACATTTGTGATTTCCCAAACGCTTGCTAAACCAAAAGCGTTTCGGCGATTTTAGACTGGAAAAGACTTTTTCCGTAGACTGGTTATATCGATTTTTATGATCAAACGCTTTATTTTTTACACAAAGATCTTTATGAAAGCGCCCAGACGATATTCTACCTCGATCTTACAAATACGTAATCATGGCGTCGTCTGAGCAAAAATGAAAGTAAATTCTGATATTGTTTGGTGGTTTATTCAGCGAATCAGAGTTGAAAAGGAAAAAGACGGATTACCTAACAGCCTTCACTTCTACGAGAGGAAAGTTGAAAAATGTTGATAACAATATAGATAGATCTAATACGCCTTAGTTTTCTACTGTTTTGCACCCGCTGTCTGTATCCGAAAAATAAATGATTCCTTTACTCTCTTTACGGACAATTTTCGGGCTTGTACGATCCCACGGCACATATGAAACACATACATTTCATGATAAAGCAGGGATATGAATTGTTGGGTTATGGAAATTTATTTGAATCTACGGTGTTTTTGAACTTTACCGTTCATAAAATAGTGAATTTTTCATTGACCCCACTTCAACAGAAATTGGCCCCTACTTTTGGTTGGTAATGGGCCAAATTGACCCATCAAATCTGAATCCTGGCCTAAACACTGCTTTTATGCTAATATTCATTTTGTTATCTGATGAATTTCAAACTTGTTGCAAAACTATGTCCCTTCAATGTGCAGACATAAATAAAAGATATTCAACCCTTTCACTAACTTCAAAATTTCAGATTAGTCCAATTTTGAAGGCATTTTTTAAGTTAAAAACAAATGTAAACGAAAAACAGAAAAGCAAATTTTTTATAATATTTGCCATTTACAGTAATGAAATCCTTGAGAGAAAAGGAGAAAAAGGTTGGGGCATTTTCTTCTTTCCCTCTAAGGGTTTCTTTACTAACATTATGTAGGGTAATCAAAGTCAGGTCTTGTTATGTAACAGGTTAAGCATATCAATATGTCACAATCACACATTTTTCTATGACAAGCGCTTTCATGTTCCACTGAAATGCTCATTTACTACAATATTAGCTAGGGTATGAAAAAAGGCCCATTTTTGTTTTTGTACCAACATGGATCAAGATCAGCCTGTGCATGTACATAGCCTGATGAAAGCTGATGTTGTTCTCAAAAGAGTTTTTCTGTGTGTTTTATATAAACTTTCAGAAAGTGACACAAATTTCAATCAGGCTGTTTTTAGATGCAAGTTAACCATTTTCAAAACAACAGAATTTTGGGGTGGTCCTATTCTGCTGCTGCAGATGACAACATTGATGTTGTTATAAATAGAATTTGTGTAGTATATAGCTCAGACAATATTGAGACAAAAGGAGAAACTGCTGGTTATCAGCAGTTTCTCCTTTTATCTCAGTGTTTTCAGAAGCCAATTCTATTAGGGCCATCACAGCCAGGTCTTGTTTGGTAATGGGTTAATAAGGACCATGGATATAAGAGCCTGTTTTTATGGTCCTACCTCATACGAGTTTCTCTTACAGGATGTAGGTGAAATACCATTTATAGTGACTGTAGATCCCGTATATAAGGCTGTGATAGTATCCATCAGGGGAACTCTTTCTTTAGAGGTGAGTACAGTTGAGAACATCAGGAAATTGACATTCTGAGCGGAATTGTAATGTTTTATGAGCGAATGAATGGACTAATGGAATGAGCGTTTGGAATTATTTTGTGTATTTAAAAAATCGATAACATGCCCATGATAACTTTTCAACCAATCAAACATGATCTTAAAATAGTAACAGCCCAATACGGGAAATTTACCAATAATATAGGTATGAGGGTTTATCGATAATATGCCCACGATAATATTTCAGCCAATGAAATGCCTTCTTTTTATAACAACCAATTAAACCAGTGAACGTTTATTGAGCGTTGTGAATGTCTTTTGAGTGTTTCCAATGTTTTCGTAATCCGGAATGAATGAGTATTTGAGTGGAATGATTTTGATCGGAATGGAATGGAATAAAGATAAATTTCATGATGTTTTCAACTGTATATAGAATTCTATTCATGGTTGTCCTGGTTAACTCTTTCTCAAACAAGACTTGGTTTTGACGTCTCTAATAGAATTGGCTTGGGAAAATATTGAGATAAAAGAAGAAAATGCTGATAATCAGCATTTTCTCCTTTTGTCTCAATATTTTCTGTGCTATATTATACACAAATATTATCTTTATTTACATCCATTTTGTCGTCTGAATCAAGTTTCAAATTGGAACAATCTCAAATTATGTTGTTTGGGAAAGGATTAATCAATATCATTGTAAGCATTTCTTTACCCATTCAGAAACAAAAAATCTCATACTCAGAGCTACAGATAAGAGGGAGTGATGACTTTTCAAAATTCAATATTTCATTTATTGTTCATCAAACCCTTTGTTAAGGGTACTTATTTGCATCGTCTTATGGAGACGATTCAAATGAGTACCCTCAACATAGGGTTTGGAAATATCAAGTTTACATTGCCTTTACCCCTTCTTATCTGTTGCTCTGCATACTGGTTCAAATCAAAAGCTGTTGTGATGATGGCCATATCTCTGGTGGTAGCACACGGGGCTGTCAATCATGGGGTCTAGGGTTTGAATTCAATAATTAGCTGCAGCTAATTTCCTTGTAGACATTTGTCTTTCAACAATATTTAAGATAATCATTAACTCAGGTGGAATGAGCAGCAGGAGGGCTTGGAAAGATGTAAAGAAGAGAAAGTAAATACTAATAGTCGACATTATCTTCTTTTATCTGTTAGTGTACTAGTATGAATTGTTCAAGATGAATCCTATCTTTATCAACATCCATTTTGTTGTCTGCAGCAGCTTTAATGGGAAAGGGTTTATTGTCATTGAAAAAGTAAGTTCCTTCAACTTGATATGAGTTTCCAATACCCATTTCCTTTTTCAGGATATTTTAGTTGATGTAGATTTTGGGAGAGAAGATATCAGTGTTGTAGGACAAAATGGCAAGATTATACATGGAAAAGTACACAAGGGCATGAATATATCAACAGACTATATTTACAAGAAATTGGTAGATAAAAGTCTGCTTGAACAGGCTTTTAAGGATCATGAGGTACTTGCCTTTAATGTTTTATCTTTTTATCTTGCAAGTTTTAGTTTTGAAAAATTAAATCATTTGGATTGCTTTGATTTGCTAGCACTTTTCTTTCCATGAAATGTCAATATTATAACTTCTTAAACATGGATACATCTTGTGTGCTATTATTATTGTGTTCATTTTAAAGATCTATATTTGCTTATTGTTTGTCAATTTTCATGTTTCCTTCATTGTAATGAACTATGATTGATAAAAGAATTACCATAAAATAAATAAATCAGCAAAGGCATCTCCTATTAGCAGAGTTTAAGTTAGTTTTTAGATTGTTCTTAAAAACGCCAAGCTGGTCAGTCTGCACTACAGCATATAGTGATTTTGAAACTTGGCTGCTTCAAATGCCAGAAGGTGATTCATCAGGACCACACATCTTTTGTACATTTCAGGATTATACTCTAGTAATTACAGGACATAGTCTGGGTGCTGGTGTTGCTTCATTATTGGCCATCAAACTATTACCTCTATATAAAGATCTGAAATGTTTTGCTTTTGCTCCACCCGGGGAACTCATTAGGTATGTTGGCTTTTTCAGTATTAAATGACTTGTACATGTATTTTATATCAACCAAAATACGAATTATTTAAAATCAACATGCTTTCATCATTAACCTTTCTTACACATGTAGTTGTCACTTTATTCAAATTTGTGTAATGAATTGTACTAATTTATGTAATTGTAATAAATTTGACAATGTGGACACATTTTTGACTGCTTCATTTTGAGAGCTGATGAGGATGACAAAAAAAATAATATCAAAGTAAAAAAAGGTGTAACTTATAATATAACAGTTATTAAGGGAAAAAGAAGAAATTGCTGATATACAGCACTATCGTCTTTCTTTCAATATTTTCCAAAACAATTTCTACAAGGTTTATCACTGCATGTGGCCATATTGCAGTTGGTAGCGCATCTGCCTCTCACACGAGAGGTCTTGGGTTCGATCCCCAGCCGTGGCATATATCATTTTCTGAAAAAAATGTCACCCACTAATGGTTTGATGTGGGCAAGCAGCTGGAGGCTCAGTTATAGTGTTGTGGTAGTACTGATAAGAGAAAGAACAAGAATTGATGGTTAAGTGCTCCTACCGCCACAATGTGACCATAGCAGTTGAAAACAGCGTAAACCCCAATAACCTAAATCTAAACCTCTTGTATGGGAATGGGCTGAGTGAGCTTTATGACTAAACAGCACAACTCATATTTTGTATATTTATTATTTCAGTGAGAGTTTAGTGCCTTATACAGAAGAGTTTATCTGTTCAGTAGTGTTGGGTTATGATATTGTACCCAGGTTGGGTCTACAAGACATGCTCAACTAGAGGGGGGCATATAATTATGTTTTACAAACATCTCTTATTAACCCATTACCAGAAGACAAAAAATTAGGGTGTTCCAAATTGAAAGATCCTGAAGACGACAATTTCAAGTGAATGATATTTAAAATGTTTTGGTCTTTTAGAATAGAAAACATTGTAGGAAATGAAGAAATTGCTTGTCACAAGCAATTTCTTTATTTTCTACAATGTTTTTCCAAGTCCTTTGCTCTAGGGGAGTCAAAAAGAGTCTTTGTGTGGTAATGGGTTGAATTATTGTTTCAGTGAGAGTTTAGTGCCTTATACAGAAGAGTTTATCTGTTCAGTAGTGTTAGGTTATGATATTGTACCTAGACTAGGTCTACATGAGATGCTGAACTTGAGAATAAACATTCTAGAAGAGATTCTACATTGTCATCTACCTAAGGTAAATACTATAACACTTTCCTTGAATATTGCTTGTTTTTGACAACCATCAGCAAAAAGTTTTGAAAACATATTATTTTCATTGTCTCATTAATGTTTTCCTACCAAATGAGCACTTAGTGTTAAATATAATTCATGTTTAACCACCTTCACTTTATGTCCTGGTAGCTTATGCCACTGCCTTAGTATAGATGATGTCAGATACATGTACATATCTCATGTACAGATAAACCCTTTTCAAAAATGGCAAAAAATGGACTGTTCCTCTTTCAAAGTTGATTATGTTAAAGATAGGATTTAGGTACAGAAAATAGTGCAGAAAATATTGAGACAAAAGGAGTAAATGCTGATTATCAGCATAAGCATTTTCTTCTGTAGTCTCAATATTTTCCAAAGTCTATTTCAATAGGGATTGCAATATCTGGTCTGGTTTTGGAAAATGTTAACAGAATTTAATTTTCATTTCTAAACACATTTTTGTCTGTTTCAGGCTAAAATCATTTCCAACAGTATTTTATCAAGAGTTGTGTCCACTCCACCCACAGAGATGATACAGGAGATAGAGTTGTGTGAACAAGCAAAAACATTCCAGGTTTGTTACAATTCTAACCTTCCTTAACCCTTTCGTTTGCAGAATTATTTCCCGGAAATGACTTTTTCCCTATTTCCAAGCACTTCATGTATACACATGCTTAATAAATAGATTTTACTAGCAGAATACCCATAAACCTATATATCATTGGAAAGGTTATTCAATTTCGTTTAACAATATGATAAGTAACTGATAGAAAATTTGCATCTCATCAAAATCTCGACCTCTAGCACCATGACTCCTGTCCGGCCCCCTGCCACGACCCCCGACCACTCCCACCCCTACGATTTTGGACTGGATTCGGTTTAGGGTTATTGGAATCACTATCGGAGTCACTATTCGAAGTCTCTGAAACATTTCTAATGTTCAAATCACCTTTTTACCCCCCAAAAATCAAGGAAATCGCCATCATCATCGTCTGGTACTGACATGGTGATTCGCCAGACCTCTTCTGCAGAATTTTGAACCCTCCTGACCATCGTTACAGCTCATACAAACCCAAAAACTGCATTTTTCTTCACATTTTACGAGAACATAACAATATTGCGCAATATTTCCGGTGTCATAATAACTTCAATAGTGTAAAAATTGCTTTTAAAAGCCTATGCCCCCCTAAACAGTATAGGCGTTCCTGAACCGCGCTTTAAAGCGCGCTTGCAAACGAAAGGGTTAACAAGGCCTGTTTTGGATATCCTCGGTAGGAAAAGCTTGGGGCCTATATTGTTAACAAATCATTACTTCATCTGCATCCATTTTGACATCTATTAAAGATTTGAATTTGAATGGCTTTGCTGCATTTTTATGCCCCCGATAGGGAGGCATCATAAATTTGACTTGTCCGTCCGTCCGTCTGTCCGTCTGTCTGTCCGTCATTCCATCCAAAAACTTTAACATTGGCCATAACTTCCTTATTACTTAACATATTCGCTTCATACTTTACCACAACATTCCTTGGTACATTACCTTTCTGTAGGCACATACTTTGGTGACCTTGACCCCTGGATGACCTTGACCTTATGACGATCAAAGCGGTGTCGGGGGCATTGTCATCTTACAGTGACAGCTCTTGTTTAAAATACATCAATTCATCAAAGCATTCAAATATATTTTTATGCCCCCATATCTAACCATCAGGGGGCATATTTTGTTTTACTGTTGTCCGTCAGTTCGTCCATCTGTCTGTCTGTTGGTTGGTGTGTCTGTTAGACTAGTAGTGTTAGTCTAAAACTTAATGTGAAATCTGAACATTAGGGGCATCAGTGTTTCACAAACACATTTTGTTTATATTATTTTCATCAGGCCTACATTGATGAAGAGAAAAAAGAATGGGAGAGACTTGTAACAAATTATGGTCCACTGGTGCCTCCTGGTCAAATATTACATGTGCTAGAGGAACAGACTCCTAATAGGTAAGAACTAAAATTAATAAACATCTTTCTGTTTCAACCAGTTTCACCCCTTCTAAAATCATCACTTGTTTTGTCAAGTCTCTTATAATGACAAAAAAAAAAGACTCTGAAGAACACTTACGGAAGAAATCAAGGAACTTAGTAATCAATAAAAAATGTATACATGTTCATGTTCTGTTAGTGATTTTACTACATGACTCCCATTCTTTCACTATCCTTTTTAGATTTTCCTGACCAGTGATTAATCCTGTTTAGAGGGTAGGGGGGCCTGGCTACCTTGTTGAGATTTTAAAAGTCTCCCTCTCCATGTAAATGAGATGGTGTTAGTCTGCAGCCAGCAGCCCTACCATCCCAATATGCATATCATCCCTTTTCAACGAAAACCTCACAACTGCAGCTTAGCCCATTACCTGGCAGAAAAACGGTTCAAATTGAAAGATGGTGCAGAAGACAATTTCATGTAAAAGATATTTTACATTTTTTTTGGCCTTTTTGTATAGAAAACATTGTGGGAAATGAAGAAATTGCTTGTGACAAGCAATTTCTTCATTTTTCCACAATGTTTTCCATAGCCATCATCTTGTCCAGAGTCAAAAGAGTCACTGTGTGGTAATGGATAAAAACAAGCTGCAGTTACGAGGTTTTTGTTGAAAAGCGATGATAAATAATGGTTAATGTCTGTTTGCATGTTATGTCTGTCAATTTTGCAAATATGAGCCATTGTCTGTAGACAGGAAATTGTTACTGTTTTAAATACCCCTTTGGTTTTTTTTTAATGAATTAATCTTAGTACAGAAATGATAAAAATTTAAAGTGTTGCTACTTGTTACAGAGCCTGGAATGCAGTACCTAACTACTATGCAGAATGGACAGATGCTCAGCCATTTAGAGAGATAGTTGTCAGTAAGCGTATGATCGCTCACCACTTTCCTGATACACTACTGTACGCCCTGGAGCAGCTGGCAGCTCATGAAGATGTACATGTGTTTCCTACTTCAAGCACAGCTGCAAATGAACTCAATGTGCCAACTACAGATAGTCACAGTGGTTATAATCTAAGGCCTAGGAAAACAAGTTAAGCTTCCCAAAAGCTGTCCCCAATTGAGATAATCTCAGATGACAAGTGTTCAGAATTATTTGAGAAGAAAAGAAGAAAATTCTTCTGAGAAACACTGTCTACTTTTCTCCCATTGATTATTCCCTATGTAATCACAATGATCTGCATGTGATAACAAAGTTTGCAACATGATAACATACTTCTTTGTTGGACACTAAAAGCTGAGATAAGACTGCAATGATAACAGTTTCATTTTTAGCTCGACTTTTTGAAATGAGAGCTTATACTGTCACCCGGGCGTCCGCGTCGGCGTTGGCGTTGGTGTTGCAACCAAGGTTAAAGTTTTTTCAAACATCAATAACTTCCATACTATCAAAGGGATTCAACCCAAACTTGGAATACTTATTCATCATCACACCCTCTACCTTACTACCAGGGCCCATGACCCTGGCTCCACTATATTTGGAGTTATGCCCCCTTTATACTAAGCAACTTAGAAAGTCGAGCGCGCTGTCTTCGGACAGCTCTTGTTAACTACATGGCCTGAACCTTTTTATGTCAACAGGGATTGTATTCACCAACCAGTCTAATTGCCATTATATTTTAAGAATAACATACCAATCAATCCAATTGGCCGAGACATATGTCTCGTACAAAAGGATAGCTTGATATTTAAGTAAAAATTTAGACAATCAAACAAGAAATGTTGGTGAATCCATTCCAAGTTCTGACAGTTACCTTTTTGGAGAAAAAAAATGACATTGTATCTTTGTACTTCCCATGTATCACTACCACTGATTTATACACATGTGTCTCATTTTGTTTTATGTTGATGGTTGTTATATATTTAATGTATTTAACATTTGCTTAGAATGTATTGTAATAATTTTTGCATGATTATTTTTACATAGTTTTACATTTTACTTTACTTCGTGCTTTAGATTTTTATGCTTAATTTTGTTGTTAGTTGTTATTGCTGAGTTTTATTCCATACATTTTGGTATTTGGCATGAAAAAGATCTAGATCTATAAATGAAAAAAATGTTCACCCATAAACCTTTTACGTTGTTATTGTAATTTGTTAACCTTCCTCAGACTGATCCGCTGGAAATATTTGGGGGAAAGAAGAATTTGTAGATTATCAGCAAGTCCTTTTTTCCCTCGAAAAGTTCTCCGAAACTATTTCTTCTAGGGACGTCATAACCAGGACTTGATATGGAAAAAGTTAAAGACTACATTTCCAGATTGTCTAAGTACCTAAGTGCAGTCTGATCCAAGTTGTTGTCCCTTTCCCAAACAAGACCGGCTTTTGACGTCCCTAATAGAAAATGCTTGGGAAAATAATGAGGCAAAAGAAGAAAGTGCTGGTGACCAGCACTTTCTCCTTTTGCCTCAATATTTTCTGGGCTATAACATGCATATTTAGTCTGCAACCCCTTTGAATTTGAACCACCCTAAAATTTTGTCCTTTGGGAAAGTGATAGGTAATGAAGAAACTGTATGCACTTAGATCTAGAGTCAAATCCATGTTGGTCTCAAGTACCGTAAGCAAGGGCCTTTTTCCAGATCATGGCGCTATCCGCTCATGAACTGTGCTTGAGAACTGAGCACTTTTCCAAGTGCTCACAGTATGACCTATATCAATAATTTTGCAAATTAAGGTAGTCCGCCTCTAATGACATTTGTGCGTCGTTGGAATTATTCGGACGACGTCGAAAACATTCGGCGGTGGAAAGTTCCACCACCGAATGTTTCCGACCGCGCCCGAATATGTTCGGATACGTAACGCTTCAGCTCAAAATAAGCCGATGTTTTGTGAATCGCAAAATGGCCACATTACGGGTATTCTACATTAATTCGTCGAGGATAACGAATTTACAAAAAATAGACGCATAACTTTAAAATGTTTAATACTGAACATGTTTAGTAGCGATATGTTGGTGAAAATGTTGAAAAAGGAAATATGAAATAAAACATATTATATTCTAGCCGTCCGTCAACACAAAACAATATATGTTGGTGTAAAGCCTTTCTAAAAAAGACAATAAGACTTGGTTTCAGCATCCTTAATAGAACGAATCGGGGGGAAAAGTTAGACAAAAAATAAATGCAGATAATCAGCGTTTTCTTCTTTTGCCTTATTTTTTCTGTGCTCTATTAACATTTACCATATCTTGACGAACATCTGCATTTGCGTTTGAAATTAGTACACGCGTAAGTGTTAATGTTTGGTTGTATGATGCTGATACATTGATGATGATGATAACGATTTTAAAACCATTTGCCAAACAATTTATTTTGTTTTGACGACCCAGCGAGAAAAAAGCCAACTTCCATCAGAGATATCAGAGATAACAAGAGCCGTCAGTGACGGATTATGCTCCCCGAATAAGTGTTTGTCACAAAATAAAAACTATCGTACATTAAGCCCCCTTTTCCCATGACAGATTTTTTGTACACACATTATTTATAGAATATGGTCTAGGACATCCCATTTATCATGTAAGTGCAAAGTTTCATTAAATTCTGTCCTTTAGATGAAGAGAAATTAGAGAAAAACTAATTTTTACATAAAGGCCCCCTTTTCCATTACTCAGCCTCAAATCAAGAAACGGAAAATGGTCCCTAGGGATTATCCCAGGGAGTTCACATGTGAAGTTTCATTGAATTTGGCCCAAGGGTTGCTGAGATCTGGCTGTAGACGGACGGACAGCATGGCGACTATGTATGTGCTCCCCCGAAATTTTTTGGGGGAGCATAAAAATATTAAATGGTAATTGCAGCTGGTGTGTAATGGAAATATCTACATGTATCAACAAATTATTAGAAAATCAACGAAATATGGATACAAAAAATAGGCACGTCTTTGTGAATCGCACTGCAATATGTACAAATGAAATGCACTGCGTTGTTGCATTGAAAATATGCATTGAACAATTTCTAATAGCTTTTTTGTGGGCATCTCACTCTTTCTTTCTCTCTATCTGTCATTTCATGCATAGAAATTTAAAATTCACAAGTATCACAACCACAGTTCGTAACCGAGAACATCAACTGAACAAAGTACGAATTTTCACAAGCAACAAATGTACATATGGCACAAATACATTCCTTGAATCTTTTAACTCTTTCCCAAATAAGGTCCCGTTTTAACCCTTTCTCAAACATGATATGGTTTGATGTCCCTTATAGAAAAATGTTTGGGAAAACATTGAGACAAAAGGAGAAAAATGCTGAAAATCAGCATTTCTCCTTTTGCCTTAGTAATTTATATGACTCTCTTTTACACAAATTCTATCTTTATCATCATGAATTTTGTCGTCTGCAACTCTTTTCAAATTGGACTAGTGTAAGATTTTGCGGTCTGAGAAAGGGTTAAATCCACATTTGAGGAAGCGTTTGAATACTTTTCGATACACGATGGAAATCATGGAATTATCAAAATCTTTTCTTGTATTTTTTTAGAATCCATATCCATCTTCTTGATCGAGGACACAACCCCTTTCAATACGCTTTAGTTACATAGTTAGTAAAATTTTATCGCCTGGGATCTGGATTAGGGTCACGCCGTATGACCAGTCGAGTTAGAACAAACGTTTCCTCAGAAACAGGATTAAGGTCCCGCCAATTGACCAGTCGAGCTAAAATGTCTCATCAATCTGTCGACGTCTAGGTGGTAGAGTTGGTCCAGACATATTCTTGTCTTCAAGCACATTTTTCATACGAATAGATTGTCTTCTCTGTAAAACAAATCGAGAAATATTACAATATGTATATTGCTGATTTTCTTCCGAGACCTCCTAACTACAGCTTTCACTGGTGGTGAACTCGGTTAAAGCGAGGGACGTTTTTCTCTACAACAAGGTATATATTTTGCGTTTAAATGTGAGTTTAAAAGAACTTTTTCTAATGACTGAATTTGTTCTAAAAATAGACCGGGTTTAATGTTATGTATTGACAAACCGTCGGTGTTGTTATAAAATCTCGTAACTACGGCTTTATCGAAGCCGTAGTTACGAGATTTTATAACAACACCGACGGAATACAATGTTCGGGAAAAAACGTCCCTCGCTTTAGCCGAGTTCACCACCAGTGGCTTTATACAATCTGTAGAACTCTACTTGTGCTATGTTTTCTTTCGAAGTAAAGCGACGATGTATTTACAACAAATGAAAGAAAATAACAACTTTGCAATCGTCTTATCAATTAACGTTTTCTTTTTCTGTTAGTACTATTTAAGCTATACTAGGGTCAAAATTTCTGATCAATTTAATATGAATTCAAAGAAGTGATTTGTACAAACAAAATCGGTGTGATCCATGTTTTATTCAATATTAAGAGAAATTTTCCTTTTTTCACGGACATTAGTCAATTTTGGTCTTAAAGTTATATTGAATAGCTTTCTCTCAAAACATCGTAAGTACAGCTTTAAATGAGGAAATCGACGATTGGTTGTCATGTCTTACCTGAGCTTTTGCGTTCTTCATAAAGAGGTTAAACTTCTTTTTACTTTTCTTTTCATCGGAATCTCGATATTGCACCTGCAATTACAATGGTACTAATTGTTGTCGCTTTCTTCAAAAACCTTGCATCAGCATTTCATCGCTTTTCATCGAAAACCTCGTAACTGCAGCTTGTTGTAAGCCGCAGTTACTAGGTTTTCTATGAAGAGCAGCTATTTTCTTTTTGTCTGAATACTTTTCCCAGCCTCCTGTATTAAAGACGACGAATCCATGCCTTGTTATGATATAATACATTATGTAGCAAAACAGTAGAACTACATTTTATTTACCCATACGTATATCGCAGTGCTCTGAACAACGACAATTCTATTCTCTATTAATATACTTTTTGTTTCTGTCGTTTTGTTTGTTATTCTACCTCAACTATATGTACGCTATCAAGAAATACTATTTCAACGCTTGTTTAAAATTTTATTTTGTCGTATGCAAAATCTGCTATTATAATCTAGGACGAATATATATAATGGCTCAACAAAAACAGTTTTGCAGCTTAAAATCAATTTCAGCATCCTCGGAAACCCCGCGGTCATAGCTACGCTACATGTCATGTAGCGTAGCTATGACCGCGGGGTTTCCGAGGATGCAATTTCAGGGTTTTAGTTGAAAATCAGCGATATACAGCGAAAAAAACTTACAGATGGGTCGTCTTGACCTTTTAATTCATGTAATGTTGTACTGGACCCGGAACCTACAAACAAAATAGAGAAACGGTGTTATTAGATTAATAAGACAAGTCGGATAAGTTTTTTTCTGCGAAAAGTTATGGAAGATCGGGCCTAGTCCGGCCATGGGGGCATATTTGGTCTATTATGGCGTAATGGAGCTGATCGACTCTATTTCAGAACCGGAATTTTAATAGCTTACTCCTGACGAAACACTTTCGTAGAATTTACCAAAGCCCCTCTCATATGTACCTAATCGTAAACGCTAATCTCTTCTTTGTAGCTCTATAGTTTCAGTGTGGAAGCTTGCGTAAATCATATTTTATCGACATAGTGTAATATTAATTATGATATAATAATTTGATGTATCATAATTGTTTTACGACTGCATTACCTTTTAACTTGGAACTATCTTAGATATTTTCGTTTAAGAAAACGTAGTGGAAAATGAAGAAAATTGCTTGTGATAAGCTATTTCTTCACTTCATACTTTATTTTCTATACAGAATATACTGTCAAGTTTCTTTCATATGAAATTATCATTTGCAACATCTTAAAAATTATACAACTTTAAATTTTTGTTGGTTGGTAATGGGCTAAGAAAGGATTAACCCTTTCCCAAAACGAAAATTTTTAGGATGATCCACTTCCAAAACTGCCACAAATGACAAAATGGATGTAATGAAAGATAGCATTGTGTAAAAAAATAATAGCACAGAAAATATTGAGACAAAAGGAGAAACTGCTGGTTATCAGCAGTTTCTTCTTTTGTCGCAATGTTTTCTCAAATATTTTCTACCATTGACGTCAAAACAAGGGCACCGTATTACTAAACATCTTAAGGTCAAGTTTTTGTGTAAACTGTGTAACAAGACATCTGATTGCACGAGAAATCCGACTAAGCCAATCAGGGCTGTTGTTACAAGTAATTATGCAAAACTCTCAAACGTACGATCGTTAGAAATACGGGCCCCTGGGCCGCGTTTTACTGACATGTATTTTTTGCAAAAACCTTGTAACAACACATCTGATTGAACGAGAAATGATAACAGTAAATATTCGGTCAATCAGATTTGTTGTTGTTTTAAAAATGTTCGTAAGTTTGTTAGTAAAACGGGTCCCAGATCTTGTTTGAGAACGGGTTAAAACACTTACTTGTGCTGGTGCTGCTGGATCTGTCAGATTGACGTTTGTATCTGCGGGACTTCTCACCGAGACTAGTCGCTGAAGACTCGGATGCGCTTCTCTTCTTGAAAAATCTTAGGAAACCTTTCTCTCTCTTTTTATCTGACGACGACCCCTGCGATTAAAAAAGAGCCGGGATCTGGAAAAGGGGCCCTTTTAGCATTTTTAAAAAGTGGGGTTGAAGATAAGACTGTTGTCAAATACTTTCCAATATGCATCCATGCCGCTCTCTTTAAGTTACTACAGGTCACAAAGAAGCTAAATAGAGAATATGGTGGATTCTGATCAGACTGCATATGCACAGGCTGGTCTGGATCTATGTTGGGCTCAAAAGCCTTAAGGGACGTTTTTCCAGATCCTGGCTCAAATATTTTTGACAGAAAAAGTGTAACGAAAATATTTGCTCAGTGGCAGATTTGAATTTCTTTAAACCTTGGAACTGGAATTTTAAACCAACATTGACCCCGAAAAGCCTACGTACAGACGCAGTCAGGTCAAGATCATGATCGACATGTAGCGATTGTAAGATAGCACCGCGGGTCTTATGTCATTAGGGCCATTTGGCCGTACCCCGACTCATTTGTTTTATTCAGTTTGAAATTAGTCTAATTTGAACGATTCTGTATGTTGCTATAATTGGTATTCTTATAATACCTGGAATTCTGTATTTTCTTTGTTTTTAAACAGTTTAAAAGCAGGGGAAGAACACAGTTTCGTCATTTATCAACTCAAAAAACACAGCATCAGCTATCAGTTTTTTTCTCCTCTTGTTTCAATGTTTCAAGTCTTTCTCCATTAGGGACCGCAAAACCAGGTCTTTGTTTGCAAATGATAGCCCCCCTAGATCACTTACCTCGGTCTGTCCCAGGAATTCCTTCAGATTTTTCCTGTTGTCACGATGGTCCTGTTCCTCTATGTCTTCTTCATCCAAGAAAAATGACGATTTACTTTCACTGGACGTAACACTGTTATTTGAGGTCCGTCTAGGAGCTAATAAAACGAGATAATAATTGATTTTTTCTTTACATATACAATGGCAAAACCTAAATTTGAATCAGAAATAGTGTTGTAATGTTACAACTGCATACACGTATATCACAAGCTCTTTCTTTTTCCTATATGTTAAAGAATATTTTGAAATTCAAAACAGCGCGTTTCCTTTACAGAAAAAAACCTACAATTTACAGACTTACGCCATAATAACGTGACCATGCTTTTAAAAAATAGGTAAATCACTGGAGGTGAACTCGGCCAAAGCGTAGGACGTTTTTTCGCGATCATTAATTGTATTCCGTCGATGTTGTTATAAATATCGTAACTACGGCTTCGATAAAGCCGTAGTTACGAGATTTTATAACAACAACGACGGTTTGTCAATACATATCGGCAAAACCCGGTCTATTTTTATAACATATTGATTGTTATTAGAAAAACTATCCAATCAGATCTTTAAACTCACATTAAATCGCAAAATATCTGTACCTTGTCGTAGCGAAAAACGTCCCTCGCTTTGGCCGAGTTCACCCCCAGTGCAAATGAAAATAAATAAAAATTACCTTTCGTCGCTCCCACAGGATCGGGACTATATTCTAACAAATCTCCAAAGATGTTGTTACTTTCCTCTACCGAGCAATTAGATGGCGAACCTGCAAAGGTGGGATGTAATCAGAGCTCTACAGATAAGAGCTAGGATGTATTGACTTTCCAAAATGCAACATTTCATTAACCCTTTTCCAAACAAGACCTGGTTTTGACTTTCCTGATGTAGATGGCTTGGGAAAACATTGAGACAAAAGAAGAAACTGTTGATGACAGGAGTTTCTCCTTTTGCCTTAATGTTTTTTATGCTATATTTTAGAAAAATCCAGTCTTTTCGACATCTATTTGATAGCTACATTAGCTTTTAAAATGGATCACCCTAATATTCTGTCGTTTGGGAAAGGGTTAATTGCCTATTAAACCCTGCATTGTGGGAACCTATTGGTATAGTCTCATCGAGATGTTTTCAATGAGTACTCCCAAAATTATGGTAACAAAGTGAGAATGTCTTCACCCTCTTTTATCTTTTGTTTTGATGTAATAACCTGGTCACACAAAACTCCGCGCCCACATCAGGACTAAAATAGGTTGCACGGGTGTCATTTGTACATGTTTCTGTTGTGATTAAGTAGTGAATGTTTGCAAAGAAATTGTACTGTATGCTCGTTTGAAAACTGTAGACGAGTTCAGTAGAAAAGAAGAAAAATAGCCTATATGAAGTGTTGTGCTTTGTCTTTAGCCTATTGGTTGACGCAAACCTTTAAACCTCTTAAAGCATTTGCTTCATTTCCAACAATGGTTTAACCTAAGTAAACATATTTACTCACTAGAGGCTCTGTTTTCATCGTCGATTGTGTCGAAATCCTGGTCGTCCTCCTCCTCAACTGTTAAAATAAATGTTGAATGAGCCGCGGTCTGGGAAAGAGCATTTATGGAGTTAGAGATTAACTTGAATTCAGATCACCTCATGCATACGCACAGTCTGATCAAGATCCACGATGTTCTCAAATAGAATTTAATATATGTACCATGTAGCAACCAGACGGTAGATTCATTTAAGTACAAATCTAGATGCAGGCTTGTCTCAAACGCTTAACGCATTGCCAAACAACACAATTTTGGACTGTTCAAATTTGAAAGGTGTTGCAGACGACAAAGTCAAGTTAGTGAAATTTTAAAAAGAATCTTTCCATTTTGGGTTAGAAAACTTAGTGGAAAATGAGGAAATTTCTAGGAATTTCTTCATTTTCCACGATGTTTTCACAAGCCTTTTTCTTAAGGGGCCCTTCCCATGTCCCGGCTCCAATGTATGTGTACACGTAGCCTTCAGTACTGCAATATTAACCGGGGGACATCTGCATTCCATGATTAAGTTATCCTGAGTCAATTATGGTAAAGCAATGGGTCTTGTAAAAAAGGCTTTTCGTGCATGAATCTATAGTATTGTTCTAAAACCACTACAAAAAAATGATCGTTTATGGATCATAGACAGCCTGTTTTGCATGATATGTGTCATTTCCTCATATGCATGGGAAAACGTCAAAAGAGCAATATAATTAATATAGTATTTCATATATATTTCATGAAATGATCAATATGGGAAGTAAAAGTTTTCTTCTAGTCAAACAAAATCACCTGTCATTTCTCATAGTTTCGAATAGTTGCGGTTTTACATGAAAACAGGAACTTTTTTTCTGAATGAAGACTTTCTTATAACAACAAAATCACTTTCGATTTCTATGAAATAAAATGCACTTTGTCGATGTGGTATCGCATTTTGTATGTGGTCAACTACGGATCTATGAACTTAAGAATCTTTAAACCCTTTCCCAAACAACAAAATTTTAGAGTGGTCCACTTCAAAAACTGCCACAAATGACAAAATAGATGTTATTACAGATATATGATTTATGTAAAACATGGCACAGAAAATATTGAGACAAAAGGAGAAACTGCTGGTAATCAGCAGTTTCTTCTTTTGTTTCAATGTTTTCCCAAGCCTTTTCTTTTAGGGACGTCAAAACCAGGTCTTGTTTGGGAAAGGGTTAAACAAATTCCGTAAACACGTCAAACAAGTCAGATATTAAAAAAGGGCGTTGAAAGTAATAATGTGAAGCTTCGTCAGACAACGGTACATTTTGGTCTGTCGAAAAAAACGATGTCTTGTAAAAAATTAAAGAAAAACAACCTGAAAAGATGACCACGTCCACTTTTATACCTTTCCTAAACAAGCATTTTCTCCTGTTATCTCAATACTTTCATTTCATCCATCTGATCGTCTTCAATAGCTTATAAATTTGATCGTATAGTTGAGAAGGTTGTTAAGAGAGGAAATCACACGAGTTACAAAGTTGCAGTGAGAAGCAACAAAAAGTACTGCAGAAAAGGCAGTCTTAAAATCATTCAAGACCCATTGCATGTATCTTTCTACGATCAACAGATTCGTCGTACAATCTTCGTGTATCACTTGAGATGATCTTGATATACAAGATACAGGGATATACATTGTATATACGACTTAAATGTGGTATTCATTGGTCAGAAGATGTGTTGATTGACAGCGGCGATCTCTCGATTGCCACATGTATGCAATCTTATTTCAAATTATATGGGCCTATAGTTGAATGTTACTTATAGTCCAGTCATTCTAGCCGAAAATAGGGACTAACCTTCAACTAATTGCAACAGAAATCATTCTTGGCTTTTTAAGTAGCCTTCGGTATTGTACACAACATATAAAAAGTCTCCAGTGATCCGAGAGTGGGAAATCACAAAAAATGGGGAATTAAGTAAAAATTTTCGGATAGATGTACTATCCGAATACTATTACACTTTTACTTTAAAATGTATCTTTTTATGAGAAAATATATCATTTGAAGGGATTTCACGCATTTATTTTATTGGATTTATCCAATTGCCTTCATTACTGTCTATAAAGGTAGATTTTTTACGAAACAGAAATTATTTTCTGTAATTTTCGTCACCAACAAAAAATTCCCTTTAAAATAACGTTCTCCATGCCTACTCGGCATTTTTAATCATAATCCAACAATTATTATGAAAATTTTAGCAACATATATGAACCAGCACATTTTTTATACTGAATACTACCCTAATATTCTTATTCTTGATAGGTTTTTTGAAGGTTGAAAGTCGGATATCCATGTACTGTCCGGATACTCTTCCTTTTGTACTTTCAGTTTCGTGTATATAGGAGTGATTTCGGTAGTTACCAATATGTATAGACATAAAAACTTATTTATAATGAATTTTGAGTGTCAGAAATTGTCAACAGAGTCTTTTTCTTTTGTTTCAACACTTTTAAATTGAGTCTGGACAGTTGAAAAGTTCAGACTAATGGCCTACAGGCCTATATAGGCCTAGCCGACGGCATTTGAGACATCCGTGGAACAAGATCAGAAATGAAGCCTTATCAAGATTCATTTAGTTGCAATAATGTAACAGAAACCTTTTTGAATTTTGATCTGGGTTTTGGTTAAAATTGATTCGTATATGTTGCAATGGGGCAGGTGCTCGAGTGATTCATTCCAGCAAGTTTAGCATAGTCAAACTTCAAAATAAAGCTATGGAATGTAGTTAGAATGTTACCTGTCGACAGGTTAACCATTTTCCTGTCAATCCAGCATGTTTTTATTTAAGGTTAGTTCTCTGTTGATTGTTCATGTTTATCTATTTTTTTACAGATAGATCTAGGTATGTTCCAGCAGCGAAAGCAACTGTTCAAGTGTATCCAATGAATGTGCATGATTCATTCATGTTTTGTTGGTTCATTGGTTTTTGTTGTTGGTTTTTAATTGGACGTCCGAAAGGACGTACAATTCTTACAACCACTTTTGGACAGGCGAAATGGGTTTTCATTACCAAAAAAACCCTTTCTCAGACTCAATTGCCAGTTGACCAAAATTCAAAATAGATTTTGCGACCATACAGGAAAATTCTATTTGCTATCGTTATTCATGTCTTTGGAGATACCAGTACAACGCATCAAAGTGTGCAATTGTTACTTTCAATGAATCAAATCACGCATTCAAACGCAACAATTGGTCCTGGTTTATAGGAAATGATGTCATAGTAGAGCGTGAAGATTATGTTCACTTGGGAATTTTGAAAATAAAAAATCGAAATTGTAATAAGGAAATAAAGTGTATTGACAGGAAAATAAGGGGTGTATTTTTTGGACTTATAAAAGAAGGATTGCATGTTAATGGGCTTAATCCGCTGACCAGTCTGAAGATTTACAATAGTTTAGTTTTACCAAAAGCATTATTTGGTTGTGAGTTGTTGCATTCGCCCTCTAATCGAGGAATGTTGACCATCGAGAGATCACATCGACTTTGTTTAAAACAGATGCAAGGTTTGACGCGGAGATGTAGTACGGACGTTACATTGGGATTGATTGGATCTTTTCCGATTGAGGCTGAGTTTGAGAAAAGGAAGTTATCTTTCGTTGGTCAACTTTGTCGGTTGGAGGGCGAATGTGCAACAAAACGCATGTTTTTATTACGACTTTGTTCGTCTTTATCAAATGATCTTGGAAATGGTTTTATTAGCGATATTATGCATCTGTTTCGAAAGTATCAGTTAGACTCTTACATTCGTGAGTTTGTAAATTATGGGTTCTTTCCTAGTAAATATGCATGGAAGTCATTGGTAAACAGGTCCATATCACAATATTATATAGATGCATGGGAGGAAAGAACCTCGGCACCAAAATTTGTTGTCTACAGATGTATACAAAGTAGCTACTTTTCGAGACCAGTATGGAATTTTGCATATGACAACCCTAAATTACTCTATGGTTGCTTTTCTGTGGCTCAACTGATAGCGTTTTTGTGCCACAACGAAGCTGTGTGCTCACGTTGTGGAGCTGAACATATTCACGTTAGTGTCACGGAACATTTGTTGTTTTACTGTAAGTTACTGGATGTGATAAGATTAACTTTTAAAGAAAAGATTAAACTATCATGTGGTATTGACGTTTTTATTGAACTTAACTCGATGCCCAGTCACAAATTTGTCTCCACTATTTTTGGTATTAATGCAGAAATAAACATACTATTGGGTCATAAATATAACAGCTTTTATACTGCAGTGGTTCACTTTTTACATGCCGCATGGCAGTCTTACAGTCGAAAACGTCTAGTATTAGTCCGTGAGCCAGACCCCGAAATTTTGACTTTCGGTACCATTTGAGGTGAAAAATGCTATCATGCATTTTTGAGTACCTGAACTATCCTAGTGTTAGAAAATATGTGATAGCATTCTGAAAGCGGTAGCTTTCTATGAAAATTTACCCTTTCTTCAAACCTACCCTTTATTCACCGAATTCAAAGCATGGTAAAATAGTCATGACTTTCAAAATATTACAGAAAATTAAATATGGTAAGATATCTTTATCATATGGCTACATAATCAAAGTGTAGGATGTTTTCTATTGAATAAATCAATTTTGAGGCCGTTTTTATGGGAAATGTGTTTTTCGTTGCATTAAAAAGAATGCTTATAAATTGATCAAAGAAAATCAGAGCAAATTTGCTTTTTAATGTAATATTTTTTATCAAAAACTTCCTGCGCTTACATTGTTCTACCAATTTTAGTGTCTGGATGACACATGTGATATAGAGGATTATTGTGATGATTTAATTTTGCGCTTTATCCTTCTTTGAAATGTAATTAAGCGAAAATTTGTAAATTACCCCACCCACCACTGAATGCATGGTTTTGGTCAATTTCTCAAACTTTCAAAAAATTCTTCTTTTAAAGACCCTTACAATCTTAGAATTGTATTCTGCTGGTGATAAGCAACATTCATTTCAAGATAAGAACTATCCTGAAGATATATGAGATACTTTAACCCTTATCATTACCCTTAACCCTTACTGCAGTCCGTAATCCAGACATGAAGATTTTGACTGTCAGTACCTAAATTCAGAGTAGGTGAAAAACGATATCACGCATTTGGAGTACCTTATCTATCCTTGTGTTGGAAAATGTGTGAAAGCATTCTGAAAGCGGTAAATTTCTATGAAACTTTACCTTTTTGTCTAACCTACCCTCTATTCACAGAATTCAAAACTTGGCTACCAATAAAACCATCTCGGCTTTTTAAAAAAAGAAGAAAAATAAATATGTCGAGGCATCCTTATCAGATGGAAACAAGTCATACTGTAGAATAGTTGTCTTTGAATTAAATCATTTTGGAACTGTTCCTACTGACAAATCGTGCTGTTTTCTTAAGAAGAAGCGCTCAGCAAATGCTATAAAATCCAACCAGCTTTGCTTTATTATGACGTATTTTCTGCTTCTAACTTCTTTAGATGGCCTTAATCTAAAAATATAGTAATAGAGTGACACATACGACAAAAAAAATTATCTTAATAGAAATATTCTGTCTTTCATCTTTATTGGTTAAGGTATTACGCAAAAACACAACTTACCCCACCCACCACTGAAAGCATGGGCATGATCTCAGAATTTGATTTTTTATGATATTCTTTATTTCAAAGACCCGAACAATTTCCAATTCTACCCTGGTAATGATTAGCAACATCTTTTTCACAATGAGAATTTACATGGAGACAGATTGGACATTTAACCCTTAGTGTTACCCTTAACTCTTTTGTTAAAAACGTAAGGTCATTCAACATGCATAGGTCCCCATTTGATTCAGTTGGAGTAAAATTAAGCATTGACTTGCAAAAGTCATTTGCACTTATTTGAAACTAATAAGTATAAATGAATAAATTTAACATGTAACATAATTAGCTGAGTACAATATTCAAAACTATGTAACATAACTTTAATATTGTTGTTACTAATCATTCTTCCCATAGGGTGAGCATAAATCCGGAGGTTCTTCTGTCCGACACAACGATTCTTCCATAATAACTTCGCAAAATTTGGACAACGTTTCCTATATGAATTACTTACAATAAATGCTATTGTGCCGATCTTTCCCGGTCATACGATGTATTTTTTTTTTTTTTTTGCATAGTGCATTTGTTCGTTTTGGAAGACATCTTCACAAAAAAATGATAGGCCCCACAATCAAATTTAGTTTAAGCGAATTTTAAATTCAGCGAATCAGCAGTTTTGGCAAAAACTGATCAGATGCCAGCTAACATCCCAAGTTACCAAAATAGAAATCAAACCTGGTTCCTACTACATAACCATTTCACCCCTCATAATATTATATAAAATTTGGAAAACCTAATCTGATTAAAGTCTAAATCATTATGGTATAATAACAACATCAGACAGCTCGAGCATACATACAAACTTTGCGCAGTACACTGCATTCGCTCAGGCCAAAAGAAAATGAATCACTCAAAGGATGCCAATAATTATCATTTTGAAAAGTGTGTAGTACAAACGGGCATTGGCTTAGATAAGAATGCATGAATCGACCGAGCAAAACATTTCGCGGGACACAAACGATCAAAACTTACTGGTTTACCACATATTATGAAATTTATTTTATATAATTTATATAATATTATTTTTTTGCATGTTCGACATACAAGCCTGTAATACAAATTGGATTAAAATGATTCGTCCTTAAACTTTTAAAAGAGGATCCTGATTAAATTAATCATGGAAGGAAAGCTCATGGATAGATTCAGTTCTTTAGCCAAGTTACCATGTATGCAGTGATCGACCGAGCAAAAAATTTCGCGGGACACAAACGGTCAATTCTTGCTGGTTTACCGCATAATATGAGATTTCTTTTATATATTTGTTTGCATGTTCGACATATAAGCCTGTAATACAAATTGGATTAAAATGATTCGTCCTTAAACTTTTAAAAGAGGGTCCTGATTAAATTAATCATGGAAGTAAAGCTCATGGATAGATCCAGTTCTTTGGTCAAGTTATCATGTATGCAGTGCCTGGTGAACAGAGTAGATCAACAAAACAATAGAGTTTATTCTGTTTCTATTCAATTTCTCAATAAGATATGCACGGACGTCGGACAATCTATTTGACATCTTTGAATAAATTGTTCAATTTTATGTGTTCAAAGGTTAGTAGCAAATAATACAAACGGTCTGGTTTGTCATATATCAATCCCTGCGTATCATTTAAAAATCTAGCATCTATCGGATAATCATGTGTGGATCCAGACTTTTTTTTCCAGAGGAGGGGTCTGACTGAATTGGCGCATGGAAAATTTATAAAAAATTGGCTTTGGTGTGAAAGGGGTCCTCCTGCATAGACAGGATAACGTTTCAGGCAAGTATTTTCAAGACCCTTCTTCCAGAAGCAGTTCCAAACGGAACTGCGGAACTTTGAAAAGCTGAAGGAAAAGTCTGTAAAAGCATATAGATAATGGAGAATTAGAGGTATCTATTGCCGAATATACCAACAATGAAACATCAGCAGCTGAACGTTGTACCGTTGTACCGTATGTCAAGTTCTGAACCAAATAAAAACTATCTGGAAAAGCAGTTTTAGAAAGAAGTTTGATTTTTATCATCCTTGATATGCAAAGGTAACAAAGATAGCGAGGGAACAAAAGACTGTTTCTCCAGTATTCTCCAGTACTCTCTTTAAACTAGGTGTAATCCTACTATCTGCAATGTTTCGCCATTCTTGGTAAAAGATGCCACGATGCAGAATTGTGGATCATTTGTGTAGTCAGCAATAGGTGCAGAAGGTTCTTATAATGTGGTGTTAGGTGGAAAACTTGACAACCGATTTCACAAGTATACATGTATAGGTCTTTTTATGTTTGCCAGGTCATATTTGATAATATGATTGAAACAACTTATAATAATGTAATTTACTAGAGGATCTTTCTTTTCTTGTCCGATAAATGTAAAAACACCCATATACAGTCAAGCTTAACACAGTAGTTATTCCTGCCATTCCCAAAGAAAGTTATAGAATCGTCACAAATATATTAATTTGTATGTACAGCACAAACAGGTGGGATCCCAAAGGCGCTTACGACAGGCGTCAGAAGATAAGTAAATACCGGTTACTACAGTTACCGGTTCCGATGACACAGATGTCTTTGTAATGTCTCAAACATTTCAAAATGAAATAGCAACCTTATCTTTACCAAATGTATTAACAAAGATCAAAAGTATATCAATTGAAATAAATAGAAATGTGTGACTACAATAGTATTAACACAGACATAGAGCACTAGTTGGGATACATGTACATAATTTCACACCGTAAATGAATGTGCTAATACTGTGCTAGTAATAGTAAGGAGGCTTGCTATTCCACATGACCTTTTGGAACCGTACACAGATAAACGCGCTCGTTTTAAAGAAGTTTGTTCTGCGTTTTAGGCGAACACTGAACGAATTTATGATGAGATAAAATTCACCATACGCGCCTTTGACTATAACTAAAACCATGCGTCTTCTTCAAGCCTTCAAACGCAAACATTTTCCGTACCCATAAAGGTAGGAAACGTGCACATCTCTTAAAGCCAAAGCATTAAAACTTTGATGAGGTACGACAACACCTTTCATGTGCTGTACAGAGAGTAAGACCTTTTGCAGAATCTCGTGAAAAGATTGAAGACGTTAGCATGTCAGATTTATTCATCATAAATTGATACCAATAAAGTAGATTACCTTATGTAAAGTGAACCGCATGTACATGTATATGTCGTATATGTAGAAAACCTTAAATTTACATTCTGCTCAGACTGTTCGAGGAAACACTGTCGAAGAGATAACTACCAAGCTGATATTAAGAGAAAAGGGTTCTTAGCAGGTGCCCAGTGTAGCCGGCAGAGGCTGGAAAAACATTTTACCTTTTCACATATACAATAAAGATTGTTGACTTTATCTTACCCCTCCCACTTTGTTCTATAATATTCATGAACATATATTTTACAAACAAATTAGAAAACATGTCTACAATAAGAATAAAAATACTCTTTGAAGCATAACTAATGACGAAGGACAGTGTCTCGCTTTGAAAATGAAAGAAAATGGTAGCCTGTCTATTTGATGCAAATGAGTTGGCATTTGGTGCCGCAGAATAAACACCGGATCTAAAAATCATGTGCCAGTGCCACCTTAATGTTGCAATTTAGAGCATTTTGGTATTAGAGAAATAAAACTTCGAATTTCCTCACCAAGAAGTAAAAGCTTATACTCATTTTCACTTTACGTAATAAGCGAAGATAACATTGAAATATGGTGGGTGGGGTAAGACAATAATGTTAATTCTGTCAATTTGTACGATAAAAGCGTGGAAATTGCTGTTCCAAGAAGATATTTGAAACAACTGAGCAAATAGGGAAAGTTTTTCTTCAATATGGGTTCAGTGCTGTTATAAAAGTTAAAAATATACATACATTTAAGTGTAATTTTCTTATAAAACAAGTGTATGTATAGCTATCTACTCAGATTGTCATAAAATATTATTTTGAAAGATAAATCTATTTTTTGTTTTGTAAATGTTGCTACTATGACTCTCAGTTGTGAGAATCGTTACAAAAAGAAACATTATAGCATGTATAAGGTAAAATATGTGTTCCAATGTCAACCAAATTTTGAGGTTGAACTGTTCATATTTTTATTGTGTAAATGGTACATATACTAAAGGGGTGAAAAATGATAGAAAGCTACCGATTTCAGAATGCTATCACATATTTTCTTTAAGTGGACATGTCAGGCTACTCAAAAACACCCATGGACCTTTTTCACCTCGGATGGTACCAACCGACCCTCTGGCTCACGGACTATATAAGACGTGAACGCCTGTGAAATTGTCACTTGTCGGATTAAGAAAAGAATATACTTTACCTGGGTTGATACTTTTCTTTCGTTTCGGTTAAGTTCAATAAAACGGGTGCATTATGTAAGTATGGCGTTTTGCAGCATTTCTATAGTTTTGAATAAGCTGTATTGAATACGAATATTAGTAGTTTGAAATGTTTAATTTTTCCATTATTAATGCTTGTGCATTATCATGGAGTTTATTTATGATGTTGTATACATATATGTTGTAATGATAATCATGATGATAACTGCCGAAATTATCGTTGTTGTTATCATTGTCATTATCATAATTATTGTAACATCATTTATTTACATATGTCTATTTATTCACTAATTCTCAACATTTCTTCATAATTCACATAGTTCTGTTTGATTTGTTATAATTGTCTTTGTAAATCTTCATTAATTTGGAGGAAATAAAGATTATATATACTTTCTATGTGTTCTTTAACAAATACTATAAGATTCATTGGCCGATTCAATTCATGCCACGTCTTAACCAACTTTACGATCTTTTTTCGATTTAATCATTTTCTTGTAGTTTTTTGACTTTCGTAATATTTATTGTGTAAAGGGTAAGATCTTTAGAAAGCGATACATGCATACACTATGGTTATAATGTAAACAGACACCCTATATCATCAGCAGCAGCGATAGCTCAAACGGGAAAGGATTAACCTCGCAACATTTTTTCAGTTTGAAATTTGGAACGCCGTTGGTTCAAAACCAGTTCGGATTATTTCTTCTGTAAAACGTTTGTTTTTCTTGATGTGTTTACTGAAAACACACATTTTAGAATGATTACCCAATTTAATGCACGTATTGTGTATGATAGGTTCCTTTTCTTTGATCATTGTTGTTTAAGTCTTTGACATATTTAAAGGAACGGGGTTTCCACGAGACGTACTTTGGAACCAGGGTTTTGAAATTGATTATCGGGGAGTGAGTTCATTTCGCAACTCGGGTTCGACTCGATGACAAATCGGGGTTCCATCTGAACAGCCTCAGATGAGACACTAGTGAAATCCACCTATTCAGAAAAATAGTTGCTCTTACGAGTTTTTTTTTCTCCGTCATCTGTATCACTGATATTCGACAGTATCATGACCTATTTACATACTGATCGATGATCATGACAACAATGATTATTACTAGTATAAGATTAAGTGACAGCGATCTGTATTTATTTCGTTTAAGAGACCCGTTTACGTGTATTGAGCTAAGAAGATGAAGCAATGGGTCTGCAACAGATGGTACCTGGATGATCGTATGAATATGTTTACAGATAGGGACATTGCTATTCTCAAATTTTCGTTGATAATGATATGAAGATTTAAATTGCTTATTGTACTCCACTGCCATTTTCCCGACGGCACGTTCCCAATTTCTTCTTTTTATGCACATCTGTAGATGTAAGGATGCTGCAGTAGTACTTGTATGAGGAATCCATGGTTAGGTGCTCCAATTCATCTGGTATTATGTTTCAGGAAAAGTATGTATTGAATTTGTTTTGTAACCACAACCAGGGAAAACTGCTACCGTGTTTTTTTCTTTTTTTACTCTAAACAGGAATAAAAATCAATTTGCTTGGAGCACTATATTTAGACGCCTCTCATTGATTGAGCGGAATTGTATGTAAATGATCGCCGTTTCATTACTTTATTTCGTTGAATTTGTGTTAAGATCGATTCTAAATCACTGCGGTCGTTTTTTCGCCAACGATGGTGGAGATAGAAGTCGAACAAGAGTGCCATGGTCACAATATACGCCGCCACTTATAAAACTTGAGACAAAAAAAATGACATTGACAAGGATTTATAAATATTCACACAAAACCTGTAAAAAGTTGTGCTCACAAAAAGGTTTTTATAAATATCCAGTCAAAAACCTGGAAGGAATTGCGTTCACGAGACTGAAATATCATTAAGCCCTAGAGACTAAGATTGAAGGGGGTATAACTCAGGCAAATATCAATGAACCATAAAATCCTTACTTCATGCACATCTACCAATTAAGGTAATAACATCCACCAAGTTTTATAAGGATCCAGTCAGAATCTTAGAAGAAGTTGTGTTGACAAGGCTGCAATTTCAATCAGCCCCAGAGACTAAGTTTTAAGGGGGCATAACTCTAGAAAAAATCAATGAACCATAAAATCCTTCCTTCATGCAAATCTACCAATTGAGGTGATTGACCAAGTGTCATTAATATCCAGCCATAAACGTAGGAGGACTTGCGTTGACAAGGCTGCAATTTCAATAAGCCCCACAGACTAAGTTTTAAGGGGGCATAACTCTGGCAAAAATCAATGAACCATAAAATTCTTCCTTCATGCACATCTACCAATTGAGGTGATAACATTGACCAAGTTTCATTAAGATCTAGCCAGAAACTTAGGAGGAGTTGCGTTGACAAGGCTGCAATTTCAATAATCCCCAGAGACTAAGTTTTTATGGGGCATAACTCAGGCAAAAATCAACGAACCATAAAATCCTTCCTTCATGCACATCTACCAATTGAGGTAATAACATTGACCAAGTTTCATTAAGATCCAGCTAGAAACTTGGGAGGAGTTGCGTTGACAAGGCTGCAATTTCAATAATCCCCAGAGACTAAGTTTTTAAGGGGCATAACTCTGGCAAAAATCAACGAACCATAAAATCATTCCTTCATGCACATCTACCAATTGAGGTGATAACATTGACCAAGTTTCAAGAAGATCCAGCCAGAAACTTAGGAGGAGTTGCGTTGACAAGAAAAGTGGACGGACGTACGGACGTACGGACGGATGGACGGACGGACGGATGGACGGACGGACAGACGGAGAAGATGACGCCAATATACGTCCGCCTCCGGCGGCGTATAAAAAAGATGATTAAAAAAAACAATGTCTGAGTAGAATTCGAACCCAGGGCCTTCCGGATATAACATGTGTAAAGAGTACAAGGTGAGTGCTCTGCTAAGTGAGCTATCGCGGCTTTCATTTATGTAGCGCGTTGGCTTACATTTTGAATAAATTGCTTTGTAGCGTACTTTATAAAATCAATGAAAAGTATAACTGACGACAATACTCATAGTAAACCGAAACAAGAAGACAAAAGTGCTAATCGCATGTCCTTAATTGAATTTGGTAATCAAATTAATAGTGATTATTCATAGCGACAAATCAGTTGTCTTGAAACGGCAATCAAATCAATTTGAAGCCTGAGAAGGGTTTTCTGGTATTAAAGCCGATTTCGTATGTCCGAAACCGATCTTATAGAATTAAACACAGAAGAATGAATAAAATATCTTTCGTTCATGTACAATCCCGCTCAATCAATCACAGACGTCCAATTACAGTGCTCTCAGCACTTTGATTTTTTGTTTGTTGACTTTCAAATTCTCATATTTGTGTATTTCTCTATAGCTGTTACATTAAGTAAAATCTGATTCAGATGCAGGGTTTCACTTCTAGACTTTTAGGAAAGGTAGGTGGTGTGTTTTACACAAAAATAGTCCCGTCAAAATTTTTTTCATGGAGTTATGAAAAAAAAAATTCAACCAATCAGAACGCTCGGATTTCAATGAAATCAACTAATATTAAATTATGTTGAAATCACTTTCAAATAAAATTCAATTTAATTTTGAAACGGACTACCCACCTATTTTTTCTACCTAGAATTTAATTTTGAGTTGAAAGGAAAATTTGATAAAAAAAAATTTTTGTTGATACTTGTGACATGCAATAGGCCTACGTGTTTATGGGATTTACTTTTGATAATAGGCCTTTATGTTGGTATTCAAATATTTTTGGAAAAAATGCATTTTCCACTTGTTTGTCTTGTTCCAAAGAAGGAAGAAGGCGGACTCGTAGCCACAAACCAATACACACCATCAAGTTTGTGGCTCCGATATCGCAGCTGAAATGTAATAAAACAGATATTGGATAATAGCACGGATCTAAATCAGACAGTGTACGTCCGTGCTGACCAAGCGCGGACACAGGCATTTTCCTAAAGGGAACAAGCGTTTGCTAAGAATGTTATACAAAATTGAGGGGGTGTCCGGATCCACAAAACCATGTCTTCTCATTTCAAACAGAAAAGGAATTCGATCTTGAATGTGTCCCCGGTGGCTTTTGAAAACACCACAGATAAAGATCAGCGCGCAAAATATTCAATATGTTAATCTGTTGCTTATCTTATTCTTCTAAAAGTCTACCATATAATTTGCGTATTGGAAGGGATAATGGTCGATCTGGGAATCAAACTTGAGCTAAACAGTTTACATCCTTGGATTGATAGACCTCAAGATTTCTAACCGAGATATCGGAATTAAGTGGCTAATATTGGATTCAAACACACGCGGAAACAAGCCATGACTTTGCATTCACAAAGTATAGCATATCTAAATTAAGCTCATTGCAAAACTTGACAGAAATTATTTTATGCAAACTGTTCAAAACCCTCCAATACCTTGCGATTATTAGGCAACATAATTATACTCTGGCGAATAGTAACCGCGTACGCTCTTTTTTGTGTACGCGCGCGCGCGCGCGTGTGTGTGTGTGTGTGTGTGGGGGGGGGGGGGGGGGGGCTAGGACATGTTCTGCTTATTATGTATACCCAAAAAGAGCATCTTAAATTTCTTTGTACATGCACTAGCAGATATTTATCAATGCTATTCTTGGGACTTCTATTCTACGACTTGTTTTAAATAGTGAATTGTGCCATTCTAATCAACAATGTTTTTTACGCCTTTTTTACGCTTTTTTTTACGTTTTTTTTGCTCACATGCCAAATAAAAAAACATGTATTCTGAGCCTCAATTCTGATTTCGGCTCCCAGTCAGTGTAAATAAGATATTCATGGATAATAGTGGAACAGCAGTGAAATCACTTTGCAATAACAGTCTGGTGTCCATCTTCGCAAGCCAATTGCTCCACTTCCACCTTGCTCGTAAGAAATAAATTAGAGGTAGAACCATTGGCTTGCGAAGGTGTCAGAAGGTGTACATTGGCGATGATAAAAACCTTTGTCATTTGCATCTGTGTCTCTAAATGTTTTAATCACAGGTGGAAAACTGCTAAATACTGCGTCTATTTCATGTCCGTTTAAATTTTATGATGTATATATCAGCAGTGGTCGTACATGGTATGGTCGTAGGCCCCTATATGGTATGACGTCTTTATATGACAAAACCTTGACAAAATTCACATGGTGATAAGAAAAACCTAAACTCTAAGCATCTCATCCAAATTAGCCCATTATGCAAGGTTCCCTCTGCCTACATGATCAACTCTATCTCTCAAATCCATCCCTCCATCCCCGTCACAAATCAACACCGATCAAATGGCTTCATCTCGATCTCTAGTCGATTTAGTCTTTCCGACTTCCACATTCCATTTGATCGGGTGAACAGATTTGGCCCAGTACAGGTCCATTAGGTTCGGGATGAGGTTGGGAATCACTAAACTACAAGTCGAAGTGATCACGTGTAGGTCTTCTAAACGATAGCAACCCGAACACACTCGATCTCCAGACAAGATTGATCCTAATCAGGTTGATCTTCTACACGATCAATACTCAATACCTGGCTTCCAAATCAATTTTCTACTCGATCAAACACAAGTAATTTTGACATGTAAACATGTTCGAGCAAGAAGACCAAGCTTGGTCTAGATCAAACTCGATCTCCGCTCATAACAACTCCCGATCATCCATGCTGACTAGCTTGATTTGTTCTCAATCGCATGATCGAGCTTGATCCAGTAGATCTGAGCGGTGGTTGGACCCTTGATGTAACATGGACAGACATGACGGACAGACTTACACTGGCGTAGGAATAATGGGACCAGCCCCCAAATAATCTAGAGGGGGCAGCATATCCTTTGTCCCCCCCAATAATACACCCATATTTTTCTTCAAGAAAGGTCTAGGTATAAAATGCTGTCTGAAAGTGCCCAAATTGCAGGACATTCAAAATTTTCTGAGTAGGGGCATGCCTCCAGACCCCCCTAGCAACGGTACTCGGTCGGGTTCCATTCACTTAAACATTACCCCCAACCCCCCCAATATTATAAACCTTCATAAGCATATGCCTTAGAGATGATACCTAAGTGCGTGACAACCTTTGGTATACAGAACGTGGTTGTGGTACTCTTGCTCTTGCAGTTAAGGGTCAATAACCTCACTAGGACAGAAAACGTTGAGTGAAAAGAAGAAATGGTGATGATCAGAATTTGTTCTTATATTCGTTTCCTATCAGTTTCTATCAGGGATGTGAAAACCAAGAAAATGATAGATAAAGGATTTTTATAGCCAATATCTTTCTCCTATGGCGTAGAAACATGTAGATCTACTGATAGACCATTCAATATTCAAAAGAACAATTAAAATGGCGTTCAAATGTCTGCACTGAACAAGGGCGAATCCAGGATATTTCCGGGGGGGGGGGGGTCCAAGCCAAAACGATTACTTTCAATATTTCAATATTATGTTATGCTATAGCCTGCTAATGTTATAAAGTCAAAATAAGAATTTAATTTTCGACCAATGCGATTTCGAGGGGGTCCGGACCCCCCCCCCCTCTAGATTCGCCCTTGCTGAATTATAGGAATTAGTGTTACTAATATGATGCTCTATATAAGTTGCAATAACATTCTTTTCAATCGAATAGTCTAATTATTTCCGAAAATGACGCGGGAAAGGGGTTGGGAGGGGGTAAAAGGAGTCTTCTGGGTTAAAGATTTGAAAGTGATTATGAAAATATATTCTATTTGAGACAAAGTCAACCCCTTTTTTACTTCCAAATACCAAATAGATGAATTTCTCGAGATTGTTGCACGAATTGCCGCATATGTTGTCATTTTGATCACTGAAACGTAAAAATACAAAATTGAAAGGAAGAGTATCCGGACAGTACATCTATCCGAATGTTTTTGCTAAATTATAGTGATTTCCCACCGTCAGATTGTTGGAGACTTTTTATATGTTATTCATATCACCAAAGGCTACTTAAAAATCCAAAAATGAATTCTGTTGCAATTAGTTGAAGGTCAAACCCTAGAATGACTGGACTATTAGGGTCAAATGGTTGAATGTTACTTACACCCAACGTCGTCAGATATTGTTCGTTCGTTCGGCGTTAACTTTGGGCGTGGAAGAGGTCTAGGCTTTGTTCTGTCACCACCTGTGTATAAAAACGTACATTTTGATATTCTCCCTTCAATGAAATACTCTAAGGTAGACGTATCCAGCCTAATATGACAAATAGTTCGTGCAACTTCGGCATCATCTATGACAACGGAGATTCGCGAACCACAAAATGAATCCATTCCTCGGATAACATTATTTTTTCTTTAGTTTGAAAACATGATTGCACCTAATAGTTTATAACGATTTTGTTTGAATTTTCTCTCCCAATGTTTTAATATATACACACAACAATCTGAACACTAAATCAAATTTTAAGAAAAGTATATTGTTGACATCATGTTAACCAATATACAGACCTTTCACTCGTAGTTCCGAAATTTCTTCACTCAGTATATCAGAGCTCATGCGTGTGTACCCCGTGGATCCGTCTCTGGAGTGGTGGGGTGAGGGTACCGAGTCCCGGGACTCACGATGTAGGGTGATCGTAGACAACCTGGGGGTACCGCCTGAAAACCCGCTGTCGTATAGACCGTCACGACCCACTGTGGAAGGAACGAATGAAGAAATGAGAATTTGCTGTAAAACATGTACAAAAACCACCAGTCGTACAATATGATGTCTTTTTTAATCTGATTTCAGATCGATGTTAACTTTTCAGTAACCATAATTTATGATATTAGTTATTAAGATCTTGTTTTGATCTTGTTTTCATAATTAAGGAAGAATCAATGTTTATTATGTCTCTTTTCTTCCAAACTCTCCTAACTGCAGGGTATGTAAGACTGTAGTTACGAGGGTTTAAAAGGAATACAGCGATGACCTCCTTGCAAATAAAATTATCAATTCATCTTCCAACATAGAATTTCGAGTCAAAAGAATGTCAAATAAAAAACCTACCCCCGGACACATAAGTTGAGAAGTGTTTGAGCAGGACCGACAACTCTGTATGTCCGTTTTGTAATGCGACATCATGAGGGTAGTTGCCGTTCTTGTTTCGCGTTAAACACGCGCCATGCATTAATGGGTTGCTAAGTAACGCATCGCAGAAATTCATCAGGTTGTACTGTGCGCCAAAATGTAGCAGTGTTGGCCATATGGAAGACGATCGGCCTGAAAAAGTAAAACCAGCATCGAGATTTAAGAATCCATGAAAGAACAATAGTCTTTATCAAATTGCACGTATATTATATTACATTAAAGAACCTCTATGGATAAGGCGAGAGATCTCCCTAAAAGGCTCAGCGCGATGGGTCAATTTTTAAAACTAACAAATTGAGAAACAAAATTAAGCTTTATGGTTAGGAAGATAAATAAATGAAATGAATACCGATTTTTTGCCATTTATAAAGTTCTATAGGTGCAGATAACTCTTGATTTTTGTGCCCACCTATATAGATTCATTTTCTTATACTACCGGTATTCATAGACGTAAAATGAAGTTTCTTTTTGTTTTATTTCCAATTTATTTTCTGCAGATACAAGGATAAATGGTGTTGACATCATATGGCAGTTTTGGTTTTGTCCGTATTGCGCATGCGTATCATTGAAACAACTTTAAAAGCGCACTTTCCCGCCAAAAACCGAGGAATACCTACCTTTCCCGAGCTGGTGAACATCGTTCCCCCTTTGACCCAGCTTCCCATTGACATATGTTATGTCGCTTGACCATATGCTTCTTCGGTAAAAAGGATTTCCTGGGTCACGGGGTGAACATACTTTTATACTAAAAATAGTGCTCATATACCAATTGCATTATTTTGGGCTGGAAGATTTCGCCTTTAAACTCGTTTCAATGATGCGCATGCGCATTTAGGACAAAATAAAAACTGGCATATGATTTCAACACCAATTGTCCTTACATCTACAGAAAAAATCTTGCTAATAAAATCATAGAAAACTTAATTCTGGTTAAATGAATACCGGTGGGGTAAGAAAATGTAATTTTGGGGGTAGGTACAGAAACCAAGAGTTATCTGTACATGTCGAATCGTTTTGATTGAACAAAATCAGTTTTTATATGATTTAGGTATACACCTAACAGTATAGCTCAACATAATCATCATTTTGCATGTTTTGAAAATTGACTTTTCCATTAGAGCCTTTTAGGAAGATTTCTCGCCTTATCCATAGAGATCCTTATATGACTGCGTAAGTATCTGGGTGAATTACTCTTATAGCATTTGAGAACAACACAGATCTAGATCATCCTATGCATACGCACAATCTGATCCAAATCCATGTTCTTCTCAAAAAGCTTCTGTTTTAGTTGTAGCAAATATTAGATAGCAGATTGGATCAATGTAATTAGACTTCTTTTTAGACAATACTAGAACACAGGATTATCAACAATATCGGTTTTCTGAAATGTTATAAGGAACCTTTTTCTAAACGTACCGGACATTATGAAAGGCTAGAAATTATTAATATAAGCAAAAATTATGTTCTTTCAATGAAGGCTAGATTTCAACGAGTGCTTGTATTCATAATAAATTGAGCGCCCAAGAAAATCTAAATATTTCAGAGGACCTTCCAAAAGGTATCAAGATAAATATCCCCAAAGACCTGGAAGTTAATGTACCATAAAGTATGTATTAAAAAGCATAGCTTGATGGATAGAATCGTTCTCAATAACATGACTATTGTTCTTTTAATTTACTTTTCTTCCTTTATCATTTGACCTTTTGTTAACCCATTCCCAAACAAGACCTGCTTTTGACGTCCCTGATAGATAAGGCTTGGGAAAACATTGAAACAAAAGAAGAAACTGCTGATAACCAGCAGTTTCTCCTTTTGTCTCAATATTTTCCATGCAAAATTGTACACAAATTCTATCTTAAATAACTTCCAATTTGCCATTTGTGGCCATTTTTGAAGAGGATCACCCTAAAATTTTGTCGTTTGGGAAAGGGTTAATTTATATTTCTTCCTTTATCATTTGACCTTTTGTAAATTGTGGTCATCAACTGCAAAATAGTAAACAACATGTCAGACAAGGAAGTTTTAAGTGTTTCCTGTTTGTGCTACAATATCGCACAGTCAAAAGTGAAATTTTGTATTACATAACTTTTCTAAGTAAAATACTAAAACTACGAAGTTAAACAAACTTTTTCGCGTTAAAGAGTAACTTTAAACTATAAAATGGGGTTTCGTTAAACGGAATACCAAATTCCCAAACTTTAAAGTACAATTACAACAATGAAAATCAACACCAAGTGTATCTTTTACCCATTCGTTTAGGTTTGGACAACTTTGTGAAAAATGAAAAAAAAAATGCTTGCAACATGCAATTTGAAATATGAAAATTCTGATAACTAGCATGTTCTTCTTTTCCTAATTTTATCCTTTAATTTAGTTACATAAATGTCAATAATTCCTCATTCATCTACTCCCATTTTATAGTCTGTGACAGCCGTAACATCAGAAAGTCTACAATGTTGTCGGTAATGAAATGGGTAACAGTTGCAGATTAGGCTACCCGACTCATTCATACACAATGACGCCTTTTGAGGCCCCACAAGTCATACGCTCGAGAAAAAATGTGGAAAATGATGAAATCGTCTGTGATAGGCAATTTCATCATTTCCAACAAAAGTTGTATTCCCTAAAAGATCAGCATATTATGTAAATTCTGAATAACATTTGAATTTTGACCAGTAACAAATTGTGCCGTTTGTAAAATGGGTTAGCATATTTTCGCTATATAATGCGTTACCATGCTGAGTGGTATCCCAGTTAAGCCATGTCTTATCTCGTATACACGTTATTTTTCCTTCCTGGTTTGTTTTTCAATTACCAAAATGCTTGTTTACTATCATCAATACAGGAGGGGGATTTATCGCTAAAATTCCCTAAATTTATCTGGCTTATATAATCTTATTTTCCCTGACGACCCCTTGACCTTTCTAATTAGATGAATGATAAGAAATGGATTTTTTTCAGAATTAGCTTATAAACTTCCTTATTCGATGTTAACCCTTTTCCGAAACAAGACAATACTCTTGACCTTCTACAGAGAAAGGAAACTTTGGTATAGCTCATGATGCTCTGCCAGGTCACTAATCATGAGCTATGAATATTGGAGGAAAAGGAAACTACTGATAATCAGCATTTCCTCCATTTGCCCCAAAATTTGATTTGCTATGTTGTAGAAAACTTAAGCTTAACCAATATCCATTCTACCACCCAAAGTCTCGTTTAATTGCTCAATTTTATCGTTGGTGAGTTTGATGCAGTTTTAGGGAGTACTTTGTCTGTTTATACCGGGGTCAATGGAATTGACCACGGCTTACGGTATTGTGGGCGTATAGATTTCAGTGCTTGTTATATTGTGTTTTTGGGTTGAGTTGCACGAGTCTCGTTCTGAATTTTTTCCGGTTTTCGGAAACCCTCGGTTGTCCTTTTGCCAGGCTTTATCCAAGATACTGAGATTGTGAATTGGTTTAGTGCTAATTACCTCCGTTGTCTGGGGTCTCGTGACATTGAAATATCCGAGTTTAGTGAACCAGTCAGTTTTTGACTTTGTGACGTCATATAACTAGCCGATATGACGTCAACGTGGATTTTTCTGCGTTCTCGCGACGTTCCATTTCCCGCGCGTTATCAGACGTCAAGTAGCGTTGTTTGGAAACGCGCGTCTTTTATCAAATGTCTACGACGTTAGAAGTTTTTTAGTCCACGTCAATTCTGTCTGCGGGGTGTAGGATTTGTGAATTATTATTCAAACCCGTTTATCTTATATCGGAGCTAGAATCGCCAGCTAATTTGAAAGGAAAATAGATTTTCCATTTTTTAACCAAAAATTATTTTAGATCTAGACTAGAAGGAAATATTGGGGGAAAATGAAGGAAAAGATTTATAGATCTAATCATTTTGAGAATTCTTCATTAGGCCTAAAGGCTGTTTCACAGCAAAATATACATAGATCTCAGCATCTCGTGTCAACCCTTTCCCAAGCAAGACCTTCTTGACGATTATCATGGAGATGGAGAAGGCTTCGGAAACATTTGTACAAAAGGAGAAAATGTTAGTTATCAGAAATTTCTTCTCTTGTCTCAACGTTTTAGTAACTATAGACATTTTCCGTTAAGCTTTCATACAATATCGCTGAATTGAGTAAGGATTACGTTTTGGCCAAATAATGGAACACTCGTTCTCAGAATAGGACGTCGATTTCTGAAAAAGGCTGTCTTCGCTATTAAAAAATATCTAAAAAATAGAAAATCATCAATAGTTCAAAATAAGTTTGCATACCTTGAATATCATTTATTGTACGAATAAAAAATGGGTAAAACTCATCATAGTATACAACTTTATGGATTTGGGTAATCCATGTTTATACCAAGGGGTCGATTTTTCGCCTGTCCCCGAGCTGTTCGTTGTTGTTTTGAAGTTTTTATGGGCAAGTTGGCAAAATGTAATACAAAAAAGATATTTTCGAAACTGATAAATGGATATGTGCCAACGTAAAAATAAGCAATATTTCACTAATTGAGGTAAAAAGAAAAAAATATCCGCAATAATATTTTGTCCCCGAATTTAGGTAATCTACGTTAAGCATCATTTAGAAAAATAATAAATAATTTAAGAACTCCTTTAAATCAATGATTATCAACGAAATCAACATCTTAAATAAGCATTTGAATAATCAGACTGCGATATAGACACACATGTGTTCCATGTTTTGTTTAAAAACCCAATAATGCAACCAAGGTAAGACCGTTGTTTTAAGCTTGTAATTTACGTTAGTGGCATTTTCCCCATACTAGAAGAAATAGAAAAATGACAAATATAGTAGGAAGTAGGATTGATCTTGAGAAGAAAATAGCTGTGAAAAATTACTCTTTCATATCTTTTCCGAATTGTCAATCGAGAAAAGTTTCCTATGCAGTAATTTACGTTATGTAAGCTACGTTAGTGAAAAACACGAAATCCACTGTTTTGAGCCCGATAGAGAGATTTATTGGTTGTTAAACTGTAGGATATACATACAGAGTCTGAAAAAATCATGTTCCGTGTTTCATTGTCTAACATGTCAGTCTCATGGAGTGTCATGAGAAGTCTGTGACGGGTGGCAGAATACGAGGTAAGTTACATGTTTTTAAAGAATTTCCACAATTTCTTTACGGTTTTATAAATTTTCATACTATGAAGGATATATCGATACAAAACTGTATAAGATGTTTTCCAAATTGTGACAACAGACCTGATTAAAGCACACTTATTAACACAAACTTTGAATTCGTGTTTAGAATTCATGAATTACCCTCTAATATTTATAGTCCATTATTACAGAAACCTAAATTTAATCCTTAAAGAAATGTGGTTTTTTTTCAAATTTAAAAGCACAATTATTGTCTGACATGTTTTGATTGTAATTTCACTCAAAAGATTGAATTCATCTGTTGTGCAAAAAGGTGATAATGTAGCTTTCAAAGATGGATATATATCTGCTCTAAAGCTCTACCAGTATATCTTTAAGATATCATAGCATGTAAACCGATATTACTATGAGCTTAAGATGCCGAATTTCCAAATCTACTCGCTTAGATATTTATTTTCCGCGTAGAATCAAAGTAATTTAACTCGATATCTTAACGTAGATTACCAAAGTAAATAACGTAGATTAAAAATCAAATTTTACGTTTTAAAAGTGGCACATTGCACAGGTAACATTAACTCTTGCTGATTTTTCACTGTTTTGATGCCCTTGAACGAAACGGTTTGAGAAAATACTAAAACAAAAGACAAAAAATGCTGCTGTTCAGTTTTTTTTCTCTCTTTGAATAATTATTTTCTAAGCTATATTTCACATTAATTCATTCAATATCAACACCCATTTTGTCCACAACAGAATCGTTTGAATTGCAAGGTTGAGTGTTTGCTGTTTGAGAAATTGTCCCTGTTGACCAGCTGTTGGTTAAGCTTGATTGCATTGTACGCAGAATCATTCCACCATGTGCCATGGGTCGAGGCTGTCGCAGATACACTATTCTTGGGGAGTGCATTGAAAAATAAATTTAGACACTTAAATGTTCTGCCTCATTGTGTCCATTGATATGGATGCGTTCGTTTCTTTCTTTCATTTTTATGATATTTTGAAAACAATTCATTACAAAAATAAAATTCTGCACAACTTGGACTTTTGCTTCACAGAGCCTTTATTATTATTACATTCATGAAAAAAATAAATAAATAATATAACATACGCATTCTGAATATGGAAAATAAAGGGAAATTTTAGACTGGTCTAAATTTAACCCAAATTTGAAGGTGAAACAAATGTTACTCAAAACAGACAGTGTATTATTCATAACATAGAAACTTTTCAGGAAAATGCGAAAATGCTGACTATTGGCATTTTCTTTTCCGTATCTATTTCTTGCTTTCAATTCTAGAGGGTAATCAGAACCAGGACTTTGGAGGAAAGGGGTATTATTCTTTGTGTATGATACTCTTTCTTTTCACTTGTGCACATAGATAAGATTGTTTCGAAAATTTACAAGGAACTTTTTCAAAAATCATTACACCTATTCAATAGGAGGTTTTGATATTCAAAAAGGAATCGTGGAAGTAAAAACCATAGCGTGGAGAATTCCAGTCTATAATTTCAAAGTTGTTACTGTTCTTGTTACTGTCTACGGTAAAGATAGTTTCTCAGACAATTTTACATTCATAAATGTCTGAAAACTTCTTCACAGATATTTTTAGCATATTTATAGTCTTTTCCTTGGCACCCTACGGTTTGTTAAGCTCAAATTAGACATTTACAATTTGGTGTAATCTACTCTATGTCGTGATTTAATCTACGTTATGACGAGATCAGGCAATTTTGAAAGTAAAGTTTCGCAAACAAGCACAATGAATAGTAGATTTCATATCTGTTTAAATGGTAAATTACATTTATTACAGGATTACAGTTGTAGATCGACAACTTGATAATTATTTATCTACTTTTATTTTTAGTTTTGAAAGAATTAGTATTTTCACCGTCGACAGATCTATCAAAATGACTATCTAAAAACTGAGAATGGGAATTCAGAATAAAAAATAACAAACTTTTTCAGTTAGAATACCAAGAAATATTATAAAATCATTTCTTACAGTAAAATTTAAAATAATCCGTAAAATATTGTCAATTATTTACTCATAACGCAGATTACACTTAATTTATACCAGAGTAAAGAAAAGTATTGCAAAAAATAAAAATCGTTGTATTTGAGTTCTGATATTTCGCATTATTGTTCACAAGTGTTTGTTCTACGGAATTAAAAAGAAAAACAACGGTTTTGAAGAAGTTCATTTTTGCTCAATTTGCAAATCGGAATCGACGTCCTATTCTGAGAACGAGTGGGAAGTATATAGTTTGAGTTTATTGGGGTTTTACGCCGTTTTCAACTACCAGGGTCATATCGCGGCGGCTGGAGCACCTACCCATGGATTCCTGTTGTTTCTCAAACCAGTACTACCACAACACCCTTACCGAGCCTCCAGCTGCTCGCCCACTTAGGTTAACGATTTCAAACCCATTGGTGGGTGACAATTTTGTCAGAAAGGGTATTAGCCGCGGCCGGGTATCGAAGCCGGGACCTCTCGAATGAGGGTCAGATGCGCTACCAACTGCGCTAAGGCCGCGGCCCTGGAAGTATATAGATCTACTGGTCCAATTTCACGCTTTCTCAAACGACAATATTTGAGGGTCGTTCAATTTGAAAGTTGCTGCAAACGACGAATTCGCCGTTGATAAAGATAGCACACGATCAATGTACAATATAGCACAGATAATATACAGACAAAATGAGAAATGTTTGATTTTCAACAAGTATATCTTTTGTCTGATTTTTTTCGTTTTGTCGTCTCTAAGGGACACCAAAATCATGTCTTGTTTTGAAAGGGTCAAAGAAGTCACCTTGGACGACAAAAATAGTGATTCTACATTATAAATAATGAGTCATGAGTGACCGGATTGAACTTTGCAAAGCTAGATTTTTTTCTTCTTTTTTTTTTTTTTTTTTTTTAATTATTATTTTTATTTGAAAGAAAAGAAAATTGAGACCAAACTGAACGTATTCTAATTCTAACTGATATGTCAGGAGTTTGCACGTCAATCATGAACAAACCCTTTCCAATACATCATAGATCTGTCTTTGTCTTCTTCAATTCTGAAGGCTAATAAAAAAGACTAGACAAACGTAGAATGTTGCCTGAGAACTCAAATTGAAACAAGGTTTTGGGGTTTCTTTTTTCCCTTGCATTTGGCCAAATACAATAATAATTAGGCTATGGCTTGGGACCTACACCACTAAACGACTTCTCTTACTAATTCAAAAGCTAATTTTTTCACGTCACTGAATCTGTCTTTTACTACCAGATTATCATTAAAGAATCACAAATGCATGGGCGGATCAAGAGGTAGGGTCGGGGGGGTCTGAAAATAACAACTACTAGACCTATATCTTGACCCCGGTTAGAGGCTCTGCCTTATTTTCATATTAATTTTATTTGTTAATTTAACCCATTACCAGACTGCATGATTCGGATTGGTAACTAGGCCAAATTCAAAGATGTCGCAGACGACAATTTACTAGTATGTTGAATGAACCGTTCAATATTTGGCATTTTTGTGAATAAAGAAATTGTTTCTTCATTTTCAATAATCTTCTTAGACTGATGTCAGTCTGTTAAGAATAACATCATGTTGTATTGAGAAATTTATATAAACATAAGATACAAAGAGAATTGTTGCTCTGAACGAACAACTGTTCGTTACGTACCCACACCTATTCGGGCGTCGTTGTAAACATTCGGTGGTGGAACGGTGGTGCTTATGTTTACGACGTCGCCCGAATAATAACAGTATAGGACATATGTTTCTTTAATGCTTTTCGGTGGATTATCGGGAAATAACGATAGATTATCATTTTGATAAACTCACCGCCTATCCAGTGAATTTATCAAAAACTTGTGCCCCGCTTTCGTTCATTTTACCCTATCTGACGTTATATAAGCCGGGCAAAATAAGTGACGTCATCATAAGCGTTGCATAGCAGTCACGTGCAAAATGACGCGCCTTGAGAAAATCTGTCATCAGATTTTTGCATTTCATGTACTTTTTGCATTAAAGAAATAGAATAATCGTTTGTTTTTCGTGTAAGATCGATTGATATTTCATTTCGTGAACAACGAAAGCTACATTTTCACTCGTGGCTTCGCCACTCGTGAAAATAAAGCTTTTGTTGTTCACTCAATGAAATATAAATCGATCTTACACTGAAACAAACGATTATCCTCTATGTATTTGTTGAATATACAGAATTGAGATCAACCTCAGTTGAATATATTTCTTACCTTCCACGGGTTCGCACTGCAGCGGGTAAGATATGTGTTTGAATGCCTCGGTACAATCTATCATGGACTTCATTTTCTCATCTAGAGCGTTTATATCATTCTGTATACCCAAACATTGACACAACATCCCTTCAGGATCAAGTTCTTCTTTTAACAACTCATAAATCTGATCAAGTTTAGAAGTGTTTGAGCCGGGAATGTCTTGATTTATATCACTTATTTTGTTTGTGTCAGTATGTTGATCAATTTCGTTAATACTTGTATCTGTTTGAACACACGCGTCCACTAATTCAGGTTTTTCACGTTGATGTGTCTCTCCAGTTTCCTCAGTTATTGCACTCGTTGTTTCACTCGTTGATTCAATACGTTCACTTGTTGTATAATTGTCTACATAGTGTGGTTCTACAACGCTGGATGCTTTATGAGTGTCTGTAATGGTATTACTGTGACCGATGGTTCTGCCATCTAAGGTGATGTTGAATGCTTTGGTATGTTCTGTAAAAATAGAAAGAATGACCAATATGAAAAAGAACGATCATTTCCTATAAATCCCAAATACAGACGAACTGAAGGTTGGTACTGAAGCTAACTGGAATGATTCTAAATACAGGAATATTTTAATTTACGAGATTGAAATTGAAATACACTGATCGTATATCATCTGAAAGTCTTGAGAGAAAAGTAGAAAATCATTAGGATATTCTGCTTTTGTCTCGAGTGTTTCTAATAAAGTACATGTAGTAGAGCATCATGCAAGGCAATTAAAACAACATGTTGAATAAATGTATACAGAATGGGTTCTACAACGCTGGATAAGCTACTGATTTCAGAGTATCTTATGGGTTTACTATAACCAATAGTTCTTCCATATTATGTCATGATGAATGCTTTGAAATGATCTGACAAAGGATGGGAATAATATTTTATCTTCAAAAACTACCAAATATCGTCCAAAATGAAAACATTTCAGAACGAAGCCCAATTTAAAGGCACCATATAGGATATTAATGTGAAAAGATGAATATTTGAACGCCCATTAAACCATTGGCGGTACAGAATTTGTGGGATATGACTTATTTCTTCACTGGCGAAATCGTCCACATGTTTCTTTTATCCTTTCCCAAACATGACCTGGATTTGAAATCAGAATATGCTTGGGAAAACATTGTGACAAAAGAAGAAACTGCAGATAACCAGCAGTTTCTCCTTTTGCCTCAATATTTTTTGAGTTATATTTTTAAACAATCCGATTTTTATCAACATCCATTTTGTCGTCTGCAGTAACTTTTAAATAGGACCGCCTTAAAAAATTGCTGTTTGGGACTACGTCATAACAAAGTTTTTATGATAGGACGATAGCAACACTAGTATCACTGCTTTTCTTCAAAAACCCTAGTAACTACAGCTTTATAGAAACTGTAGTTACGATGATCTTTCGGAAAAGCGACTATTAATTCCATTGCTTTGTCCTTATTCAGTTGTAGCCGTTAGACTGGGTGCACTACTTCTCTCAATTTATTGTTTTGAACTAGGACATCGCTGATAATTATCAAGGAAGCGCGTGAAAATTTAACGCTGATTAGAGAAAATAATCAACTGCAAAAAACGTTGCTATGGTATTCGTATGTTGAGCATGCAAAACTCCCGGCCTTTGAAATACAAGGAGGCCTCCAATTGGCTTATTTTTTTTAGAATTAAGGAAGTACTATAGTCCTTACATAATTATTACTTTGGTAACGTAAACAATATATAGATGCTTTGACAATTACCCAAATGGAAATTTGATAGTTTACTAAAATTTGAGATCTTTTGCAGACAGCAAAACGCAGATCAATATGGGATACATGTAAGAGGTCTAATATAACATAAACAATATTGAGGTAGAAAGTAGGTATTGTGGTGCTATAAATTATCACATTGAGATGTTGTAACGATTAAAGTTTTAACCAATTACAAAAATGGCGTAACCCCCCCCCCCCCCACACACACACACACACACACCTCTGTTCAAATCTAGTGAATATGGTAACCAATTCCCATACAAAATTTTGCTTTGACCTCCATATTAACACAGAAAAAACTGGGAAAACATTGATACCACTGATAACCGATATTTTCTTATTTTGTCTCAATATTTCTGTGCAATTTTGTACACCAGTCTTGTCTTTTACAATACGGACACATGGTGTATCCTTTTTGTCATCAGCAGCAAGTTTCAAATGGGAACAAAATGAATCATTGTTGTTTTGGAAAGGTTTTATTCAGTCAAGCTGAATTTAAATAATCCAACCGCTTTTGAAATTCGGCAACATGTGGAAAATGATCAGCTTGTCCACATGTGCAGCCTAAAATTAATCTGAACTGTTCTTTTTTTGTAAAAATGAATAAATAAAAATACAGGTATCTCGTGAAGCGGACTAGATAAAGGGAACGTCCTATATCGCTGCTTTTTAACGAAAACCTCGTATCTACAGCTTGTTTAAAGCTGTAGATACGAGATTTTCGTTGAAAAGCACGATAATCCTCATCGTAGTATGTCTTTGCAAGATTCTCGTTCATTTTTTGTTTGTTTTGTTATGTAATCAACAAGGAAGCAGCGCGTATCTTTGTCTTTATCTCTTCTTTATCTCCCTTCATTACTATTGTCTTTACTTGCGCAAATAAAATTACATTGCTGTTTTGAATGAGGAAGACGTTTGTCACGAAATGTCTTGTCTCAAAAGCAAAAACATTCAAAATACACAAGGTTACATAGACAAAGAGGATGATGTTGTCAAGAAGGACGCAAATTGTCCGAATTGGTCCGAATAAAGATATCTTTGGGGGAAAAACACACACACACACACAAGACGAAAATGCTGATAACACACTTTCGGGCGACGTCCTAAACATTCGGCGGGGTGGAACATGTCATCCGAATAGGTTCGAACACGTAACGGTAGTAACGACGTCTTACGAAGAACTCCGACTTCGCACAAATTTTATTAAAGGTGGACTGCCAACCCATTACTGCACAGCACTTGACGCCTTTTGTCTCCCTCACAAATAAGACTTTGGAAAACTTTGTAGAAAATGAAGAAATTGCATTCTCTTCATTTTCCTCAATGCTTCTAACCCAAAATGGAAAATTTTATTAAAAAAAAAAAAAAAAAAAAAAAAAAAAAAAAAAAAAAAAATACATCAACTTGAAATTGTCGTCTGCAACACCTTTCAATTTAGACCAGCCTAAAAGTTTGCCGTCTGGCAACGGGCTAACATGTATGTACCTTGTCATCTGACAAATCGAAAATAGTGTATCTTTTAGCGTAGGTCCAGACTGAAATGACGTCTTCGTCGATAATAGGGAACGACTTTATCCAGTTAATCATGACGCAATTTCGGACAAACAATGGTATTTCGTATGTGTTGTTATAACATCTCGTTACTACAGCTTGCTTCAAGCCGTAGTTACGAGAGTTTATAACAACACCGATGGTTTATCAATACGTAACGGCAAATCTAGTCTTTTTTAGCACAAAATTAATTGCTATTGATATATTATATCATATTATATAGTATATATTATATTATCGTATTATAGACTTACCGTGTTGTGGATGAGGAAATACTACGACGTAAGCTTGGTCGTTGACGTCAGATGACGTTACGTTACCGTCCGAAAACTCTATATGTAATTTACCCTCGGCTGCCCGATGTAATATCACATAGAGTCGGTCGTCCTGAAATGAACACCATTGTAATTTTATAGAATAATGATGTAAAGCAAATTTTGATTCAATGACATAGTTTTTATTTCCGATTTCGATTCTGAAAGAAATTATTGTTATGCATTATTTGTTATAAGCGAAGTAACGTTCCATGTTATATTTATTTACTATCGCGATATATAGTAAATTTTATGTTTCTTGTAGCCAAACTAAAGAATCGATTCTATTCTATTGAAAGTATCCTTTCACTTTTTCAAACATCAGACCTTTCAAACGACAAAAATACGAAAAGGAAAATATGTTTACTTCAAAAGCACGACATAAACAGTATAGGAATATCAAACTGACACAGAGCAACATGCACGATGGGGTGAATGTATCACTGATCATGTCATATAAAACTCCTATCTTGTTGATACTTACCGGAATCGTCTGGGGAAGGCGGTTCTAATGCAAACCATTAACCAATCACATATGGTTTGGATTGTTTATATCACCATGAAAGCTGGAAACGCCTTCTTATCTGTCGTTCTATAGTACATAAGGTCGGAGCTATTCTAAAACCTCTAAAAAATTCTAACAAAAAGTACTCCGACGTTAAATTACCTTAATGACGTATGTATGGAGTCCGTTGACTTGACGTTTCGGCGGTAGAGTGTCGTAATCTGGCGATGATGGACTTATACATCGTTCATAATCAGGACTTTCAGGTCGGTGAATTACCGGACTTAAAGGTTTGTGATCTGTTTGAAGTGTTCTAGTTCCATGATCTATATTACTAAAGGCACGCCGCATGGGGTGGGGTGGTCCAACCCTTTCCTCTTGCAATGCACCTTCGTATGCAGCTACAATCATTAACATCATTTCTCGCACTGATTCATTTCTTTGTTTCTCATCACCAGAATCAGTGAGTTCATACAACAACCAATCTAGGATCTCTTTACAGTCTTTTCTCCTTGATTCCTTTTTCAAATCATTGAAATCAATGCCGGTAAGAATTGCTAGTGAAGACTTCGGATTGAATTCCTTCATGATATTCCAGTCTTTGAGATCAAGAAAATCTGGACTGATCAGGAAAATGTTCACAACCGTTGATCGTGTATGATTGTTAGGGTCATCACATATGTTGTTTAGTTCTGAATGTATGGCGTATTCTCTGGATCCCAGTTTAGATCGGAGATACTTGGCCCAGTTTCGCCCGTCCTCGGCGTGAAAAATGGATACCCCGGCGTACGTAGTCATGATGGAATTTGGTTCATGCAGTGGTTCGACAAAATTTGCATGCAGCCATTGTTACTTCAGCGTAGTATCTGAAAATGATCAAAATAAAAGTAGAATGGTTGGAAGAAAATCGTCGGTAATTATCGATAATGAAATTTTCGAACGTAATCAACTCATTGCACATTACAATTTGCCAATCTGTAAACATACGCATTTTAACCCTGGAAACATTGTTGCGCATATGTATGAAAATATAATTACAAAAGAGGGGGTTTTGAAAATATTTTAATCAAAATAACAGATATCACCTACCAGACAGTTGAGCTCGTTTTTAAAAGAACGCCATGTTTTATTTAAAGATCACTAGTTGCCTACATGTAAGTGCAATTTGATCTAGAGCATAAATGTTGCTAATTTGCAGTTGCAAAATGTATAAAGAGCCCAATCCTACATTATTTTATGTGGTAGTCTGGATTGTTAAAGCTCAAATTGTACAAATGCAAGTGTTGGAATGGCCATTATCGTATGACAATAGAAGCTAATACCACCTGGCAGATGATATTTTTTTGTTAAAGTCGCATGAATAACATGGATACCTCCGATTATGTTGCAAAGGTCAATGTAACATAAGCAACGCAGTTTTAATGTATATCATCATGTTTATCCCGTTCCCAAGTAATTAGCCCTGGATTTGTGACGACTCCATTTAACCCTTTCCCAAACGACAAAATCTGAAGGTAATCCACTTCAAAAACTGCCACAAATGACAAAATAGAAGTTATTTAAGACACAATTTGTGTTAAATATGGCATAGAAAATATTGAGATAAAAGGAGAAACTGCTGGTTATCAGCAGTTTCTTCTTTTGTTTCAATGTTTTCCCTAGCCTTTTCTATAAGGGATGTTAAAACCAGGTCTTGTCTGGGAAAGGGTTAAGGAATCTTGGAAAATTATTGAGAGAAAACAATAAAATGTAAAGCATTTTTGCCTCGTGTCCAATTATTTTACGTGAGTTATTATAGGCGACATGTTTCACTGCTGACTGTATTGGTGTATTAAGCTGCTTTCAATCTGATACGGGCGACTGGTTTTCATTTTAATCTGTGGAAAGGTTTAAATAGCAAAGAACGTATCAAATGATGAAGATTCTGCACTGACGAGCTCTGTAACTTAATGTTGATATCGGTATATAAGCCATATAACATGAATGTAAACAACACATATAAAATTTATATTATGTGACCCGACACGCTAAAGGGACCTTATCAGAACTCCAAAGATCCAAGTTTTGTCAAACTGGTCATGATCAGCAGAAGTCAATTAGAAGATGTATTTGGGAAAGGAACACACGCTAAGACAGGCTAGACATTCTAGTTTTAGAAAATCATATTAGAGTGGAAAGTATCGGCCCTAGTCTGGCTGCGCGGACTGCGCAGACAGGCTAGGGTCGATAGTTTTCACACAACTGATAAGGTCCATTTTAGCGTGACGGGTCACATATAACAAATCATAACAAAAATGCTCCATTTGATGGTTATCCTAGATTAAAAAAGGATATAGAATGGAGCAATCAATATGTTTCGATGAAAAAGAAATAGACAGGTTGAAGAATCTAATGTGCTTCTCCTATATGTGTCAGCAGTGTTGATGGCGCAGTTATACAAAACTGTAGTGCATTTATGATCGTTCATCGACGAAATCTTACAAATTACCAATGGAGTAAACTAATGATACGTCATAAGTGTCAGTTGACTCACACTAGTTAGCATACTGAAAAGGAAATGAATTAAAAAAGGGACAACTGAATCCTCCCTGACTCACTCCCGTGATTATTCGAGTCATTGATTCGGCACGACTGACCGGCTCTATGATATTTTACGGTGGACAGTCCATTTACGAAAGTTGTCCCTTTGCTTTCATATTCCCGGTCAAAAATAATGAGTGAAAATATTATGTTTTCGAATCAATGCAGCAGATTAATAGGTCTCAATTGATTTGTATTTTACATGCGTATCAAATAGCCCACAGTATATTGTGCCCCTCAAAATTAATCAAAGTTCGAAAATGACTGATGACTTTTGTATAATTAACTTTCCTTTTACACGGAAGTTTGTTGTTATTCAGGCCTCTCCATGTGAACGCGTGAGAAAATTGTTTATTTCGTTCCGAGTTTCGGTATCAGATTACATGCAAATTGTAAATATATTTTAATTGGGAGGCGATACGGCATCTTTTTTTTGCACAGCATCACTATTGATTATCACGAATGTATCCCCATCAATGCTAATCCGAGTTTTCTCTGAAATTCGCTCAAATGAGCGACACCAACATGTCAAAGGGCGAATTTCATCAGAGAAAACTCGGATTACATAAATGCCTTTATAAATACTTATTTCTTCAACTATTTGTGACTTGTTGTCCTTTTGAGGGTTTTTTCTGATAATATTTCTCTCAAACTATGATAGCCGTGATTATTAAACTTCATGGGTATATATATAGATGTTATTGATGGGAAGTGCAGTGAGTCTTCCTCTACTTCCTTCACGTTGTATAATCACGTGACTCAGAATTTCCGATAATCCTCAATATCTTTTTTAATACTTGACCAGTGTGAAGCAGAGAAGGTGGGAAAATGCCAGGAATAAGCTGGACGTGTTGGATTTTTGTCAAACCAAAATTTTGGTTTATCTTCAATAACTTTTTTATCAGTTAATTTTTAAAAAATCAGCCCCGTCCATCTAATGCGTGACGTCTGTCCACATTCTCTGCTTCAAACCGATTTCAAATCGGTCCAGTAATTACAACATTATTGAAGATTTTCTGAAAATATTGTATCACGTGATTATCCACCGTGTCCTTATGGTAATCTTGTCCACTGTTCGCGTATTGCAGTAGGCATATGACAGATGCGTAACTTGCGACAATATGACCTAGTCAGGAAAATGATGGAAGCAATTATGTAATTTATAGGTTAGATTAAAAAAAAACTACATATGAGTGGGGAATCGGGAGGTACTGCGTATTGAGAAAGAGAGTGTCTCGTAAGCTAAAACTGGCTGGCCCTTTATATAGGGGTGACACTATAATAAACAGACCTTTACCTCATAAAACGAAAAAGTTATGAAAATTAGTCATACAGACTAAAAAAATAAACGATTTTAATCGGAGAAGGAATAAAACTACATTTTGTGTTTTCCCGAATCAGGAAACCGTAAATATAGCTTGCATGCAGCTGTATTTTCGAGAGTTTTGGAGAAAAGCCTTGATATATTTGTGCTAACAAAAAGTTCGTATTTAAATGAAGCGTCTTACTTACAATGTCAACTACATATAAGTTTTGTCGTTTCATTCATGAACTATTTTTTGTACTGAAGACCGATTTCATATTCAAGCCATGGAGTTACTGAATGCAATGGAATGTGCCAAAAAGCGAATCGACACCTCACTGTTTTACCCTTATACGCTTTACATACCCGTCGAGTTTAAAGTGACGTTACATAAACATTTTTTCGTAAATTTGACTTGTTATCTGAAAGAGTATAATATTATTTTCTTACAAAAGTTCTGAAAATTCCAAGCCAAAATAGTCCACCGTTTCCGAGTAATATATTTCTTTTCATTAAAATTCACCTTATTGCCGTTTACCAAAGTTCAGATAAAAGTGGAAGTCATTTCCGTCTCAACTTTAAAAGAGCGTTTTTAGGTGGGGTGGGGTACACATGTATCGGCAACATTTTGAAACAAAATGATGGCGTTTAAATGCATTAGAATAACTAATCTTGGCATCTAGATACACTTTAAAAAATGAAATGGGAATGTGATGTCTCTGTAGGTAATGTTTGCCTATCTAAGATAATTCTTCTCAACAATTCAATTGCATTAACCTAATTGCTAAATGTAAATTGTTAATTAACCAAATTAACCTATTATATCACAGTGCCTTTGTCTATGGAAAGATTTAAGAGAACGTCAAGTCGGTGGTGTTTTTGCAAAACCTCTTAACTCCAGCTTGATTAAAGCTGGGGTTACGAGGTTTTGCTAAAACACCAACGATGTATGCTTATCATATTGCACGCACGTATATGATGATCAGATCAGGCTGATCTGGATACACGCCCCAATGATAATTTCCCAAGAAGCGCACTATTCAGATGGTTCAAACAATGATCGAAATATATACGTTTATAATAAGATTGCATAAAAATGAACATTGTACGTGTTAGATCGTTTCAAGAGTCACACATACTTGCTAAATTGTTTTGTATCAATAATAGGATATCAAATCCTTTAAAGTGACATTTCACATTTATTTCATTTTTTGAAAGTATGTCTTGATTGAAAGATTGTTTATTCTAATGCGTAGAAATGCTATCAGTTTTTTGAAGTTGTTATGTATAAGCGAAAAATACGCCTTCAAAGTTGAGGCAGAAATGACAAATTCTATATAAATCTGAACTGTTGTCCACAACAATTTGTTTAATTTTAGCACAAAAATATATATTTCTCGTAAACGGTTCAATATATTGGCCTGAATTTTTCAGAATTTTCATAAGAAAACATGCTAGTTCAGATAGAATTTAAGTAAAATTTATGTAAAAATAATTGTGAAATGTCACTTTAAAGGGGTTAAAACCACGCCTTGTCACGAAAATTAAGCTTTGTCCAAATAATACCCGCTTTTTTGCTAACCAGCATTTTCTCCTTTTGATTCAATGTTTCTGTGGTATATTGCACAGAAATCCTTTGATCATTAACATAGATTTTGCGACCTACAATAGCTTTCAAATTGCACCAGTCTAATATTTTGCTGTTTGGTAAAGGTTTAAAACATCAAAAGTCATTTATTAGGAATGTCCAAGTTTTCAAAGTGCATTCCTTCGAGCAGTGGTCTACAAAAGAAAGTTGAATCGTTATAAATCACGTTTCATGACGGATTGTTAAAAATCATGCCACATAACAATAGATTAAACGAATTGTAACTGATGTAAACAGCAACAATAATGCTTGTTGCGTGTCAATTTCAATTTTAACACTTCACCAAGACTTTAATAATACTAACGGAAATCTACATGTATTATCGAAATACACTACATATCTACAAGAAATATATCTCGCATGTGTCTTTAAGATTTGCTTGTTAACAAAATATCGAATGTCACCAACTGCACTTGGACGTTGGACGCGCTATTTGTTTGAATGTTTTGTTGCGCTGCGTTATTCCTAAGTGAGGTTGAAAATTATTTTTGTGGGGAAACTTTTGTTAACTATCTTGTTGTAAAGTAAAACATGTAAATTTGTGTAACTGAACAGAATACAACTTGCAACGTTCATCGGAAGATGCACGTTCATACATTCTTCTGACATAATGCCCCCTAATGCCTATGAAAGAGGTCGCCTAGCGATTTGGTGTGCACAGAAACATTGTATCGGTTCGTTTTGGACGATTTCATCAACTTGGAAACACCATCGACTTGTCATATTCGAGCCATCAACATGTGACGCCATTCCGACAATTCAACCATAATCGAAACCACCACAAAGAGAGAAATCGATTATAAACGGCAAAAGTTACAGCAATGTAGATTCCAGAATGAATTCTATCAGCAGAAAGGCAGTTAGATATCGGTTAATGGAGCGCAATAACCGCCTCGCACGTCCTGCGATACGCCAAGTCTTGCCAAGTCGTCGACAACATCATCTTCAGTGGCATAGACGGCGTTTACGGTTTCGCAATGAGATCAGTTGGAACAATTTGAACAGGTTGCGTATAGATTTGGGCAGTCCGATGGTCGAGCTCGCGTCTATAACCCTGTTTGGGGGAACGTTATGTGGATGCATGCGTTAAATTCAAAGTCAGCGCATGGCTAGTTGGCTCCGGTATTGGTCAACACACCAAGATGAACACTTGACGAGCAATTTATTACAGATCCAGGCGTATACTAAAACTTACAACGTATATATTTGTAAATATCGCCTTTGCTATTAAGGAAGTCCACCCTAATGAGATTCAAGGGACGTCAGATTTTTTTCGTGCGACGTCATTGAAATTCTTTACGTAAATTCGAAACTATTTGGGCAACGTCTTAAAGATTCGGCGATGGAACGTTCAATCATCAAATGTTAACTTTGTCGCAAAAATAAATTCGACGTCGCGTGAATCTCGATATTGGTGGACTACCTTAACAAACAAATTCAACATTTTTGAAAACCTTTGATGGGATTCTCGTGATAGGTCACACGATCACGTTTTGTACCCTGGTACATTAACCTTGCGGTTTCGACCAATTACATGTAAACAGTAAAATATCTATATCAAATGCTGACACATTCATTGTTATTTAAATAAAGGGGAAGTTTTTAACATGATGGAAAACCGTTTTAAATTACCCGCGTCATTTCCTATTTTACCTCATAAAATAAAAGACGCTTTTCAACAAAAACCTCGTAACTGCAGCTTATTTTAAGCTGCAGGTACGAGGTTTTTGTTGAAAAAGCTTCGAAATGCTGTTTTAATAATGTTCAAAATTATTACTTTTTGACCTATATAGTTTGACCCCACTATGATGTTGATGACCTTAACCCTTCCGAAACGGCACATAGTTACTTGGCGTTGTCCAGTTGGAAAGCTGGAGCAGAGCAGATGACGAAATCATATTGATAAAGACAAGATTTGTGTGTATTATGACGCAGAAGAATTGAGGAAAAGGAGAAATTCTGGTTATTGATATCTCCTTCATCATCCTCAATATTTTTTTGCCCATTATTTTTCTATCTTGAACGTCAAAAAGAATGCCTTGTTTGTAAAATATCTTACTTTTAATTACCCTCGTCATTTCCTACTTCATCTCATAAAAATATCCTGTCATAATGATGTTTTAGAATTACAGATCTTGACCTATATAGCTTGACCCTCCGCACCATGTTGATGACCTAAAGAACATGCACCTTTTGAAAACATTGTAGGCCTAATACATGTATACGTTAAGATCGGACAGCAAGAAGAGGCACACTGACCTTGGTAAGCATTACCTGATGTCCATTAACATTATGTGCTTAACCAACGTATACTTGGTTAATATCTGTTAAGACACATACACTATTTAAGGAAGAATATCCGTAATGTGGCCATTTTGAGATATATAAAATATCGGATTTTTTTCGAGCGTCGTCGTTGCAAATTCGAACTTACGTGGGTTGTTCGGAAAGTTTTGAGACAAACATCATTTCATCATTATTTTTTGCGAATTTCTTATTAATTTTAATTCTACGCAAAGTTTAACACATAACAAGTTACGATTAATGCAAGTATATCTTTAAGATTTGGATTATTGGGTTCCTGCTAGTAGAAACCATATCAATACATTTGGGCAAGTTTAAAAAAATGCGACCATTCACTTTTTACATGCCACAGCTTTTACAGAGAAACATATTCAACCCAATCAAAGCTAAAAAGATGTGTTATTGTGTCTATATACTGGGTACCAAGTTTAAAGAAAATCGCTTCACAAATAAAAAAGATATGTCATTAAAACATGTCAAAAATGTCAGGAGTGAAACGTTTTTGTGTGACACTTAACACTTTTACCAAGTTTCTAAGCTATGGTAAATAAAAGACAGTCACAGGATACTACAATAAGCACTTGTAATTCATAAAACAACATGTGCATCATCATCTAAAAATTACTTTTTCATCTTATCTTCATTGGTTTAGGATGTGGAGCCCGTTTTATACAATACCCCTCTGAATTTTATGTCAGGAGTGAAACACTTTTATTTTTTCAAAATGTGTTCTCATTTTTGTCTATTTAGCCAGAAATCTACCACTCAATTTTTTTTTAGGAAGCCATCGACCTTGTGGGCATTCTGCACTCTACTTTTTTAGTGATTCGTGGGTTAAAATTTCTCATATTAAGCAATATTTATGCTGTCAGGAGTGAAACGCTTTTTTGTTGTCATTTTGCAAAATTGTGCACACAATTTTAGCTAAAAAGTAGTGAACATGAATTTGAAATATAATTTGGGCACTGTTTTACTATTTAGAATAGTTTTTAGCCACCCTAATTAAGAAATGTGGATGATATTCTGTAAAATTAGCTGTTATTCTTAACATTTAAATGTCACACTTTGGTCACATTTTTTTAAACCTGCCCATTTTCTTCTTTTGTATTGATGTAGGCTATTCTCGTGCCTTTCTAAGATGGATGTAAAAACTATGTCTTGTTTGGGAGAGGGTAAAAGACTGGGGAAGTTTTCTTTTATCAAGAGATAATGGTCTAATTTGTATAATTGTATAATACAGTCCCTGTATACATTATTTGACAAAATGTCGTAACTGTCTCATAACAGCATATAGTTACGGAGTTTGGGCGCTCAAAAGCGTTTACTCTTTCCAAAATAATACCTGCTTTTGACGTCCCAAAGAGAGTTTCCATCAGAAAACATTGAAAAAAAAAAAGAAGAAAATGCCGATGCTTTACCTTTTTCTCAAAATTACCCTTGCTACATTTTGCACAAGCCTTATTTTGTGTTTTACTTACACTCACAAAATCAACACCTCTGTTATCTGCAGCAGTTTCCAAAGTACAGCCTAAGGTTTTACCACCCGGGTTAGGGCTAAGTTGACTTTCGCTTTATGTAATCTCGATCTAAGTAAACATACACATCCTTGATTTTAATAATGATTTAATTGTTCAATATAATCTTAGGAAAGAACATTTAAACATTTAAATTTCAATCAAAAGTTTGTTTTTTTGCCACGTTCTCTTATCAGATATAATATATCGTCGGTTACGTACGAAAACTTCGTAACTTCAGCTTAATATTCAAAAGAGATATCTACTAGTTTTCAATACCTGAAAAAAATTCAGAGTCTTGTAGTCCCTGATAGAAGCCATTGAAAAAGGGAATTTGCATTTTAAATAAAACACTAACTATATTAACATCTTACAAAGGACCATTTAAGGTAGAATACCCGTAAGGTGGTCATTTTGAGATTAATAAAACATCGGATTTTTTTAGCGTCGTCGTTACATATCCGAACTTATTCGTGCGTTTTCGTAAACATTCGGCGGTGGATCTTTCCACCACCGAATGTTTTCGACGTCGCTCGAATAAATCCGACGTCGCGCGAATCTCATTAGGGGTAGACTACCTTAAACGTTTTAGACCACCAAATTCACACCATCCTACATCTTAATGCGTTCTGATCTTTAAGATGTACGGAAATGTTAGTTTTGTTTTTCCGTAATAGAAAAGGCTTGGGAAAATATTGAAAGAAAAGAAGAAACTGCTGATAACCAGCAGTTTCTCCTTTTGTCTCAATATTTTCTATGCCACATTTTACACAAATCCTACCTTTTATAACACCCACTTTGTCATTTGTGTCATTTTGTGGATCACACGAAAATTTTGCCGTTTGGGAAAGGGTTTAAGTGATACAATTTGGATCCTTACAAACAGTATGTATCTGCAGGCTGATCTGAATTCATGTTGGTCTCAAATGCTTTAGTATTACGGGTAGTACACCCATAAAGAGATCTACTCGACGTCGGAACTATTTGGGCGACGTCGTAAACATTCGTCGGTGCAGATTCTGACATAACAATGAAAGTATGTTGTATCAATTTATTACTATTCGACACATGGTAATGAACAGAAAAGTGTTTGATATCAAAATGAAAAGTGATATAGATGTATTACTTTTCTGCATGTCGCTTTAGACATTCAAAACGTAGAAAATCTTTAATCCTTTTCTCAACAGAGTTTAAATAAGGTGATAGATTGTGTGTACATACCGGTATACACATTTCACCATTATTGTCCACCCAAATTAAACCGGGACAGCTTAATTTTCGTGTGCAAAGTCCGTTAGTTGAGCGTCTTAACAAACCATTGCCGAAGTGGGGTCATTACATATGCAGATGTCCCGGGTTAATCTTGTTGGACAATACATTACATGATATGTGCCAGGGACAGGGTATTATGTGACAACAAGTATCAGGAAAAGCATAGAAATACAATTCAAACTGAACTGGGTTCCGAAAAGGTCATGTAAATACAAGCAGTCTTATGAAATTACCAATGCTGTTCTCTTATATCTTCTTTCTTAGGTCTAGCAACTCTTGGGGAGAGGAAATTATCATGTCAAAGATTGGTTTAACCCATTAATGACCCATGTCCTTTATATAGTACGGTTATGGAATCTGGTTTATGTCAACAATTATCAGTGTTGAATTGCTATTATCTCTTCATTGTGACTGAAATAATAGTCTGTTGGATCAAGTAACACCAATTTAGAGATGAAACAGAAACATTTCATAGCCATAAACATGATTAGACTGTTGAAGACAGGACAAATTTTTGGTAGAGTGAAAATGACAAAGAAAAAGTAGGCATTTTTTATGTCCTTCAAAAGTTGTTGATGAAAATAGTCCAAATTAGCAATTATAATGTAGATTGATGTCTCTTCTATACAAGTCAATACAAAAGTAATCTATATTTGATATGTTTCCATGCTTTTTTCAATTGTGATATAACGTCCCAAATATAGGACGATGGTCACTAGAGTATACAAAATGTGAGTTTGTATGAACATATGTGTTTCAAATTCTAACGTTTTTACTGACATTAAATCATCATTTATATAGAGAGATTCAGTTAAAATGAAGATGACAAAGCCCTTCAAGAAGCCCAGACCCGTATGAATAGGGGGTAAAGGGTGGGGTGGGGGGGGAGGGGCTTACTAAAGGTGGCCAAAAAATGCTGAATTTTCCTTATTTCACACTGTAAATATAGGGAAAATCCAATTTAGTCCTCCAAATATTCAAACACAGGTCCTAAGGTGGCTTTAGCCCACCCAATATGAAAATGCTTCCTACGGCCCTAAATCCAATTGATTTTTGACTGCACCAGAGGATGTCTCAAAAAGTGATGAAGACATTGTTGATGAAGATTTTAGTGGAACTATAAACAATCTGACATGGAATCAATTACGCACAGATGCAACAGTGTCTGTGCGACATGTCACCAGACTAGACTTCAATACTACAGGCGAAGAAGATTCTGGTATTTCAACGGATGTAGAAAGCGACATCAGAATCTGTTTCGCATTCATCTTACATCACCATTGACAATAATGTTCAGATACCTGCCCAACCGAATGTGCATCCGAGAGCTGCTGCCAATCAAACAGTAAGATGAGCAAATGCACCCCACCTCACTGTATTAAACAAGATATTCCCAATGATCAGACAGAAATCTACTCTAACAATGTTCTACTGCACGACAGATGTTCCGTGGATTTTCATCGCAAGTATAGTAGGAATGTACTAAAAACTTATCAACAATATTGCTGAATGTGTTTTTGGATTAAAAATCTCATGAAAAGGACATGTAAGCCTCAGATGTTGTGAAAATCATTTTGACGGAAAGTTGGAATATTTTTCAAAAGTGATATCTCTAGTGACCCATGTCCTAAATATGGGACACAACAAAAAATGCATTTTTCAACAATATTTCAGTCAGAAATCTAATTATTTTGTTATTTTTCATCATAGGTTTCATAAATGTATCATTGTTTGATAAAACTTCAAAATAAAAAAATGTGGTCATTAATGGGTTAACGTCTATTTCATAAAGGACTTCATCGCAAAGATTGTTTCACCCTTTTACAAACAACACCTGACTTTGAGGTTCTGTGTGAAAAAGATATCGTCGAGAGAAAAGAAAAACGTTGCTGATAAATAGCAATTTCTTCTTTTACCGGAATAGTTTTGTGCTGAAATAAACACACGTTTCATATCGATTTGCAGATATTTTGTTGACTGCAGCAGCTTCAAAATGGACCAGTCTATTTTCACGCAAAGGAAAGTACTATGGCGTTCTCTTCACATAATTATAAAATGTGAATATGTACTGTTACTTTTTGGATATTTTTTACGACCGAACCTATCATTGACTTACGATTACTTCAATCATTTTCCTAACAAAAACGGCTTTTGATGTCCATAAAGGAGAGAGGGTGAGAAAACGTTAAGGGAAAAAGAGAAAATGCTGAAAGTTAGATTTTCTTCCTCTGTCTTACTTATTTTCTGTGCTTTTTTTTCTTTTGAATCAATGTTTTCCCAAACAAAATCTCACAGGGACGTTTAACCCTTTCCCAAACAAGACCTGCTTTTGACGTCCCTAATAGAAAAGGCCTGGGAAAACATTGAGGCAAAGGAAGAAACTGCTGATTATCAACAGTTTCTCCTTTTGCCTCAATATTTTCTATGCTATTTTGTACATAAATTGTATCTTTATCAATAACAATTTCGTTGTCTGCAGCAGCTTTCAAATTGGATGACCCTAATTTTTTGTTGTTTGGGAAAGGTTTAACACATGATTTGCTGGAAAAAAGGCTTAACATTTATGGCAGTACATTAAATGACTTAGTATTTCGCAACATACGTATAAAATCATAACATAGATGACATTAAAGTGCGATCAGAATTTTATATGGTAATAAAAAGTTACGAAAACATAAAAAGAATCGAAACCCGTACGATTTAAGCCAGAAGAGGTCTTCTGGAAGAAATACATGTTGTTAATTCTGTCCTCTGAAAACACAAGTGACATGTGATTCCCTCTTCCGGTAAAAACAAATGGGTCTCTTCTGTTTCTGGAAGATCTTCGGTCTTTTCCGAATTTTGAGAAGAAGAGGGAGGACAGAAGAGATAATGCATCATGTGATAACTTCTAGAGTGAAAAATGGGCGTTTTCACAATTCCTTTTATAGCTTTTTGCCTGTTTTTTTGTGTATTACATCTATTTATAGGACAGAATCGAGTACAAAATTTGTGCCTAAGTGGGTCGAGTATTGGAAGCCACCATAATTATTATCTCCTTTTTTGAAGAGATAGGCCTACGTATTTAATAAAAAATTAAACCTCATTAGTTTTCAAGAAAAAAAGTGTTCAATATGTTTTGATGTTTTTTTTTTTTTTTTTTTTTTTTTTTAGGTTATTTATCCTCGGTTGCCCATATGACCGAGTAGTAGACTGGGCGTGCCCAGGAAGGAACTCCCTTCTTTTGACCCGTTTCCAGCTTTGAATGTTTTGATGTTTGTCTTCTACACGTCTTTTATAACGAGATTTGACGTCACAGAACTGTCACGTGACATTCTGCTTCTAGAATATCTAAGTCGCACCTGCCTCAACTACATAGTCTACTCATCGACGCTTTTCAATAAAAAAAACTCGTAACTGCAGCTTCTATTAAGCTGCAGTTACGAGGTTTTTGTTGAAAAGCAGGGTTATGATATTGTGACATATGTTTAGGCCTACAATTTGCCATTTTATGATTTAATGGCCTATGTTTACAAATTCTTACTGTTAGATCTACGACTTTGAAAGTCATGACAATGATTCCCCAGGCCTTTCCTTTTTGGGACGCAAAAACAGGATCTTGCTTAGGAAAGCTTTAAATAACAATTATATGAAATATAGCCTACATGTGAAATCAAATAAAATATTATGAAAGTTCAGTACACGTATTCAAGTGTATTCCAATTGCGACCATTATTCAATTCAATACTTACATGTATAACCTTTACAAATATATAATTTATAAACCCTTTCCAAAACAAAACCTGCTTTTGACGCATCGTTACAGAAAAGACTTGAGAAAACATCGAGAACAAAGAATGAAATAGTAATATCCAGAATTCTCAAACTTTCTGCCGTTTGTTAAAGGACAAAATCCATATTAATGTTTCATGTACTGCAGTATGTATCGATAGACACATAAATTACAAGTCTCCGTGAGAAAGCATAATTTGCTGCTTTTCAACATAATCCCCGTAACTACAGATTGTTTAAAGCTGTAGTTACGAGATTTTTGTTGAACAGCGGCGAATTATTTCGATTCATTTTTATACTGATCACAATCTAAACATGTAGCGGACGATAAAGAGTTATTGATAGAATCGACACCTCATGTGTCGAAGTCATGGGTCAATCCATAATACCTCCATACATCCGATATACGATATATCTGAATTTTTATCACGTTCATGTATCATTTCTCTCCTGTGTATACAATTTTTTGTGAAATTATTTCCAACAGTATCGTGTTATCAATTTTTCGATTCACAATCATACAAGTGATAAGCTATTTTTCATTTCGACAGAAATAGTAATTCGACTAAACCGATACTGACATAACGGTCGTCCACTGAACATTCAGCATTCGGTTTATAACTCAGAAAATATTGAAACAAAGGGAGAAAATGCTGGTAATCAGTATTTTCTTCTTTTGCCTCAATGGTTTCACATGAAATGGCTGATTTCACAGATTGGCTGTAACATATAGGCCTATAAGCTAATTCAAAATCAGATCTTGTTTGGAAAAGGGGTTTAAACAATTAATGAATGAATGAATTTACTTTTTTGTCTTTAAATGGTTTAATTCTCACATCTCGTATCTTACATTGTGCAATAAAACGCACTTACCTTTTTTCAACACCCATTAATACATTCCCATCACAAGCAAGATCAACTTCTGTATGAAAACAAAGTCGATGTATTCATTGACTTAAATAGGAGTAATAAAAACTTCCTGATTTGAAGTGGAAAAACCCGGTCAATTTTACCATTCAATACCTTCAATACACCCCTCTACATCTTTATACCCATATACAATGGACCAGGGCTCTGGATAACCGGTGACAAATAGCATTTTACAAATCGTCGCATTTCAGCGAAAACCTCGTAACTACAGCTTGTTTTAAGCTGCAGTTACTAAGTTTTCGTTGAAAAGCAGCGAAATGTAACCATACCAAAATAAATCCCAATTTTAACTATGTCTGTGAAAATTATTGTGACAAAAGAAGAAAATGCGCTCATAAATCAGATTCTCTCATTTTGTCTCAATATTTACTGTGGCATAGGCATATTATAGTCACACACATACCCACAATTATTAGCATTGACTCCGCCTTATAAATCATATTTCGAATTGCAATTTTCAATACGATTGTGCGTTAACAAAGGTAAATTTATCAACGATCAATCAAAATTGTATCGTTCATTCGATTTTACTAGAACCCAAAACGTAGGGCTTGGAAGAAATATAAAATTCTCGGATTAGCGTTACCTCCTCTTAACTAGAGCGTTGCTAACCCATATTGGATATCCTATCGGATAACGTGCATTTTATAGCTCGCGATAATTGATCTGGCAGAGCAAACCATGCTAATCGAATGGGATGCTCTGCCATGTCATTTATCATGAGCTATAATAACCCCACTTTACATGTAAACAAGCAACAGGCTATCGTGTGTTATCAATAAGCTATAATAATATTTAAAAAATAATTATTTGGTGTTGATGCAAAACCTCGTTACTCCAGCTTTAATCAAGCTGGAATTACGAGGTTTTGCAATAACACCTACGAAATGCATCTTTGTCACATTTATTGTCAGGTTGTATACAGAATGTTGGCATACATGTGCATGTAAGTCCCAGTGCCAAATTAGCTTCTGTGATTTCTTAGAACTCTAAATACGAAAAACTATAATGTTATGTATATTCTTTTAATTTCTTAGCTAACTGCTTGTTTCAAATATGGTCAGAAGAGTATATAATAGGAATTCAATTTATTTCATTTAATTTCAAACCACAAAAGGTCACATTTTCTTTCTAATGTATTTTGTAATTAAGTAGCATTTATGCATTGACATGCAGTAAAAAGATTAATTCACGTTTGTATTACCTGTTGCTGAAATATCCCTAAAATATCCTGAAACCACACATTCTTCCTTTCTCTCAAACCTTTTCAAGTGTTTCTCCGTTTAAGGACATAATAATAATTCAGTTGGAGACTGGAAAACTGTGTTAACCCTTTCCGAAACATGACCATTACGTAGGTTTTGACGTCTCGAACAGAAAAGTATTGGGAAAACATTAAAGCCAAAGAAGAAAATGCTGATGATCAGCATTTTCTTCTTTTGCTTCAATATTTTCTTCGTTAAACTGCAACCAGCTCAAATTTCATCAGCATAATTATTATGTTGCCCTCCGAATTAGCTTTCAGATACATGTAGGAACAGTACCGTTCATTTTTGTAATTTGGGAAAGAGTTAAGTGGGTGTAACTGAGGTTGAGTTGAGTTTACGCGGAATTGTATCAAGGTTGGTTGGGTGAAGATCAAGGTTTGATAGGTCAAGATCGGCTAGAGTAGATTGAATAACGAACTCGGCTATCAGTTTTAGTCGATCAAAGACGATTGCCATTGAAAATGTGAGAATCGTGTTGAGGTGAATTGAAGTGAATAAGGGGATTCGCTTTTCTTCTAAGAAATCCTCATTTAACCCATTACCAAACGACAAATTTTAGGGTAATTCAAGTTGAAAGCTGCTGCAGACGACAAAATAGACATTAATTACAATATGATTTATGTGCAAAATAGCACAGAAAATATTGAGGCAAAAGGAGAAACTGCTGATTATCAGCAGTTTCTCCTTTTGCCTCAATTTTTTCCGAAGCCTTTTCTATTAGGGACGTCAAAACCAGGTCTTGTTTGGGAAAGGGTTAACGTTTTTTATAGAACGGAACACATTGAGAGAAGCGGAGAAAATGCTGATAGACAGAAAGAGAGACCTACGCTTGTAAGAACGTTGAAGCCATTCTCCGATTAAGCAGTAAGTTCTATAATTAATCTATTGAGATCTATTCATATTGCAAATAAAAGAAGTATGATTTTCTTTATACATCGACAGCAATATTGGTTTAAATCACAATTGCAAATATGATTTTACCAAACTTAAAGGGACATTTCATTCCAATTTCAAATTTTTAAAGTATGTCTTGATGCCAAGATTGGTTATTCTAATGAGTATAAATACTATTAGTTTTTTGCAGTTGTTGCTAATAAGCGAGGAACACGCATTTAAAGTTGAGACGTAATCGATAAATTGCATATAAATCCGAACTGTTGTCCACAACAATTTGTTCAATTTTAACACAAAAATATAGATTTCTCGTAAACGGCGCCATATTTTGGCTTGAAATTTGCAGAATTTTCATAAGAAAATATGCTCTTTCAGATAGAAATAAAAGTAAAAATTATGACAAAAAATTCTGAAATGTCACTTTAAATAGATCTTACTTCTTTCGGTTACAAAATAAATGTTCTTGTCAATAACACGCAGGCCCTTCGTAACAGAGGGGCAAGGCGGGGTGAGGGGGTGGCTAAGTTGGCAAAAATACTCTTAGCTCCTCCAATCTTAAAACACAGGGGCTTGAGGCACCTCAATATAACATCTCCTTCTACGGACCTAAGTCCTGCATACTCGAATACATCATGAGTGTGTGAATCTTGAATAGAACAAACATGTCATGCGATCTTTATACAGATCATTTTTGTTCCGTCAAGGCCGTGAAGGCTTGGCTATTCAAAATGCAATATTTATTTACTGTTCACCAAACCATATGTTGTGGGTACTCATTGGAATCGTCTCGTTGAGACGATTCCAATGAGAACCCACAACACAGGGTTTGGATCTAAAATAACAAAATTAGAATGTCTTCACTCCCTATTATCTGTTGCTCTACACCATACCAAACGAGACTTGATTTTGACATTCCTAATCGGAAAGGCCTGAGAATACATGGAGGTAAAAGAAGAAAAATTAATTAATGTTGACACATGTAATCAGCATTTTTTCTTTTTGTCTCAATATTTAGGCCCCTACGGAGCCTTTTGTGGACAAATTTTACAATTATTAACATCCATTTTGTCATCTGCAGCAGCTTTAGAATTAAAATGGTACAAAATCTCAACGCTACGGAAGGGGTTACTGGAATTGTTACGTTGGGTCCATTGGTCCCACAATGTGACTGATAAGAGTACCCTTCGTCTTATCCCATTGTCAAAAATCTCTTCTACCACTTGACATTGGATTATTGCAATTATCATCCTGAAGTTACGGTTCATACCTTGATTTGGTCTACTTAGATAAAAAATGGACGTGTTACCACAGTTTACATTTATCTATTTTTTCGACTGTCTTTCGGTTAAGAAATTCAAAATTTAAAATCGTTTTTATTCATTTTCATATGACCTAATGTCTTGGTAGAAAAATATCAATTCGTAATCAGGCAAATCAGAAATCAATAAAGATGGGTCCAATAAAATTTATTCAAGATTGCAAAGAAAAAAAGCTAGAAATGAAATATTCAGTCACATTTTTCAATTATAAGAGTCTATCGGATTTGATTGAAAATTGACTATGAATAAATGTTTGTTCGTATTTGTTTATTGTATGTTTGTGACAAGAAACTCTAAAGTTTATGTCAATAAAATCTTATCTATTAGCTATCTTTTCACACTCAAATGCTGTTATTTTTTGATGACGCCTCTCTTTATTTGAAAAAGTGATGCGCATTTTTATAATCTTTACCTTTTGGTTACAGAAAAAACTTCCGTATCCATGCATAGAAGAGGAAGTGGTGGCATTTGAAAATGTACCGTTTTGAGTATGCTTCATTTACTCCTACGCTGTGGATACTCATACAGGTTCGTAGATAGGATACCACGTGAGTATACACAAGTGCAACATAGAATTTTAGAAAAGAAATCAACAACGAATAATGTTGCCATTGAATTGGGTTGAATGGAGTTTCACGTCCCACTCAACAGTTAAGGTCATATGGAGAAAACATCCGGTAAAAGTCTCATCCGAAAGATTCAAATGAAAGGGAATTGAACCTCCGACCCCAGTGTTGAGCCAATTTCAGTGCGTGTATCATCACACCAAACCCTTCCCAATTATGCCACCAAATCTCTGTTCCAAGAGCCTGGTCAAATACTAACAAGCTTTTTCGCCCACTAATAACTTTCAGGCGTAAGTATCTGTCCACTTAGCACGACTTCGAGACCAAAGAGGTCCACTTTAACGTTTATTAACGTCAATGCATAATACTATGACGAGTACATTGTACTTCTTGAAAATAGTCTCCATGACGCCAATACGCTACTGGGATAGATGATGGCTCCATCATATCAAATCGTCGGTGTTATTGAAAAACCTCGTAACTACAGCTTGATTAAAGCTGAAGTTACGAGGTCTTGCAATAACACTGACGAAATATTATATCGTTGGTTAACGCAAAGGTACATGTCTGAACAGCTTCTTTCCTTTGTCTACTTTATTTCTTTGACGACATGTCATTCCATTTTTTTCATTTTAAAATTCTTATTTAAAGACGGGACCAAATTTTTACCCCCTATATTGTCAGTACTTGAAGAGCATAGCGGACGAGAATCGACCTGGCAGAGCATCATGTTCCATTCGATTAACATGGGCTGCTCTGCCAGGTCATTTATCATGAGGTAATACAGCTGTTAAGGTAGAATGCGCCTAATGGCAACTTTAGAAATTGGGGTGACAAACACTTCTGTCTGATAGTACATTATATTAGACATCTATATGTGCAATATGACAGAAATTCGTCCAGAGATTAACTAGAAATTTGATTTTCTCTTATCCCACCCCTAACTTACAAAATTCCAATATGGCGGCCACCACTCAAAGCAAAAAAGTATCTGAATTTTGGACATAAACACATCAAATGTGTCTAGATTTTGGTTTTTATTATCAAAAACATGTTTACCCATCGCCTGATGTGAAATGATATGACACTTGTGTGCATATGAGAGATATTTTGTTAAATTACTGCGTGCTTATTTAAAAATAAAGCCTCTTTATTTCCTAGTTTGAAATTTATGCCTCTGAAACAAATCTTGACAGTGCCAGAAATAAGTTCACGCACTTTCTAAAACCGATATCAAAATTATTCTTATATGTGTAGGAACACGATAAAATCCACATATGCACATTTTATCCGTCAAAATTTAAAAATATATAAAGTTGATTCTTAGTGCCCTCATACTTTCGAACGCACTATTTCTTTCCCAAAAGAAGTCAATGCCCCAAATGAAGGGAACCGTAGCCCATATCTAATTATATGCTTATAACTAAAACCTAAAAGTTGTATAAGACTTTCAGAAGTTGGCAAATGATAACATATCAGTTGTGATTTCTTATGACTTTCACCATTTTAACCCTTTACCTAGTAACCAATTGAACATCGGTATTTGTAAAAAGTAATGCAAATTCTAAAGACAAAATTGTACTTAGTCATTTTTATAGTCTATTACAGCTTTCATATACCACTTCTTCTGGATTGCATATTGAATCTAAGGACTTAAATGGAAAAAGAATCTAAAAAAGGATCAAATCACGGATCAAACCACGTTACAATTAACTGACAACGAGTTTGCACATTTAAATATGGAACGCCGGCAAAGAAGTGATAAAAATCGAGTGCGAATGTCTGAACAATCATGATCTCATCCACGAGTCGTTCTCAAACGATAGGCGTTTGATCACTACATCATAGATTTCATTAGAATACATGTATGTGTCTTCCACTACAGGGTTTTTTGGTATATTGAGCCAACCAGTAGCAATGGAAGAAACGAGTATTATATAATCGACAATATGTTTCCTAAATAGGAAGTTTCATTAAGTATCAGTTTCTAATCACATACAGACTGGTGATATCAATTAAAATCATATAAAATTACACGAAAAATGTCTCTGAAAAATTGATTTTAAACGAAGAATCATACCAGAAAAAGATATTCGGGGTGTATTCGGGAATTTATTTTACAAAGGGAAGTAATATTTAGCAATATCGTTGCTAAAAATAGATACGGAAACTGTCGACATGTGTCGAAAATGTACGACAATAGTAAATATGCATTAGAATTATTCTACCTTAAGAAAAACACGAATTGCTATATTTATCAGGATAGTGGTATTGAGACACATGCTATAGATAACATAGACACCGGAACATTGTTGGGTCAGACTACGAGGGACGTTCAATTAATTTTGGAACTGGGGTTCTATAAGCCATTGTTATGTCGCAATTCAATTTTAAGTTTCTTCAATCCTTCGAAGTAATCCCCTTTGACACCCACACACTTCTTAAGTTTTGAGATCCATTACTTATATGCTAATAAATGGGCCTCTTTTGGAACACCCCGCAGACACTGGAAAACTGCACTGCATATGGAACATGAAGGCCTATATCGACGACCGGAAGCTTTTTTCGTCATCATGGGGAACACAAAAAAGCCACGTAGGCTTAAGGCCGGCTATAAGGGTGATTGAAGACGCTGTACAGCATGTGTCTCTTTCAGGAAGTCTTAGACAAGATGACACCTTTGGACAGCTCCGTTGTCATGGATTTAGTGACGTCGCGCACGTTATTGCGACCAGTTGTGAAAAATCCTGTTCGCGAATGAAACTTGTACTGGTTAAAAACACATATTTAATTGAGAATCGTTTTCTTGGTAGATACTGTTTCTGTATACATGAACCTGTCTGTATGTAGTTTTACATGGACCTGAAATACCGGAAAGTCCTGAATTTCGGTTATAATTTAACAGAAAAGACACCCGTTTTAAAGCGTGACGTGTAACATAAAAAATCGCAGAATTAGATTACTCCGAGCAAAACTTGTATTTTCGGCGTAAAACTTTGTTTAAAGATAGTACTTAACGTTTGTTTATCCTATTTTCTATCATTTGATACGATTGTTATAAAATACAAGCAAAGATTAAAGTCAGTATAACGAAAAAACAAGCTCGCATTGGCGCGTGACGTGAGCCATTTTCTGGAATTTTTCATTGAAACGCAATTTTTCACTGTCTTTGAAATGAATACAGTAGTATTATTTTCCTTCAAACTTCTTGCACAATCAAGTTCAACATACCGACAATAAATGTTTGAAATATGAACGATCTATTACGTCGTTTTCATGTCTTAAAATTTGAATTTCCCCAGGTAAAACAGAAATGTCCACCCCCTGCGTTTTTTCACGCAAAAATATTTTTGTGCGCCTTTTGACATGAATATTTTGTAATCCGCCAAATTCTGAACATTGATATTGTAAATACAAGTTAGTTCATTACACTATCTTTAAAATGATGTAATTTGTAGATGCGTATCATCATTATAGGAGAAACGCCAGAATTTTTACCAGGTAAAACAGAAATGTCCACCCCCTTAAATTTACGTCAAAATGGACGTTTAACGTCGACTTTAATTAAAGCGATTGATTATTCGGGTATTGAACAAATTATCTGAATATTTGAGAGAATCTATATAACAAACGCAAATTGTGTTAATGACATCGGTTATGATCAAATGTAAAGTTCTTTGCTTTCTTTCGCACACTAAGATGTTAAAAAAGGAACAAAATTATGTTAAAGTTTCTTCGTGTGCCTCCCTCATGATTACATGAATCCCACTATTCTCTATACGAGAAGGCCCGTGTTTCATTTACCCACTTGTAAACAGGTTTTACAAGTAGGCCTACGTATTGTTTCATAACTAAACAAGTTTGATTAATTTCAAACTATAACAGTTATTGTTCTTTTTTTCATTTTTAAACCAAAATAAACGACTCGCAATATTTACAGCGTGTTAAGCAAAAAAAAAAAAAAAAAAAAAAAAACACAGACAACAGAAATCACACATATCTAAGACATTTTTTCCTTCGTGTTGAACATTTAATTTTGTATGTTTGTTGCGAAAAAGTAATTGCAAAAATTAATCATGTTTTTAAAGAGGTTTGGGGTTTTTTGGCCTATGGTTAAATACCGCCAGCGTTTTTAATGTCGCGGAAATACAACTATGCCAAACGATTATTCAAAAACAATGACAACTTAAGGTATGGATTGTAAAACACAAACCATAATCCAGAAATTAATTCATTTATCTATTCTCCTGTTCTGTGAATGACTTATTAAACAACTTTTTTCCTACGATTTAAGGAAAAGAAAACACGGATAATAAAGAAATATTCGTTACGCGCAACGTTTACGTGCAACGTTTTTCTATATTTTGACGTTACATAAATTGGTCGCAATACCGTGCGCGACGTCAGTACAAAGGGGCCTACCTCTTTAGTCAGTCCTAGACCTGCTCTTTCGTGATATTTCTTTACTTTCGCCGACATGCATTTCTTGTATGAATGACCGGCAAAAGTGATACTATTTGAAACAATTATTTGAACATTACACCCGTTACATTTGAAAATTACCGCGTACAAAACTTTTCCGCGCTTTTAATTTGTTAGCTATTACGGACCTTGTCTGATCTTTTCACAACTATTGCTTGCTAATGACACGCCATTGGTGCTTATAATAGTAGATGATTGTTCAATCGTATGTATAAAGTTAAGAAAGCCCACATTTGTTGCATTTATTGCATTATTTCAAAGCATATTTTGCACGGGTGGCTCTCTGTCCTTTAGGCAGCAGATGGGGACCCAATGAGCATAAACCTTTCTGTGTTTCAACCCTTTCCTCAAAAACATGTCCCCGATGAAAAACCAACTTTATCTGCTATTTCTTGCACATTGAACCATGCGTCTTGTTCAGTCATGTCGGAATCTACAGCAACAATTGCTTTGGTACTAGCTCTACCCGGGTTGCCTGAGAGGGGGGCATCATTCAGGCCAGTGTTACCAATTTTAATTTTCATTATCTTCCTAAAAACTGGCTTATATTCAACATTCGAATGTCCACGAATCTGATATAGTTCATTTTATACATATGATGCAGATATTTCAAAGCCTATGCGACCTTTATATTAATGTAATGTAGAACGTACATCCTACTACAGTTCGTTTTCCATTTTGCGCACAGCGAAATAGCCAGTGTATATGACTGAACCAACTTAAAATTTCAATAACTTTTGAACGAGTCAACCAATTTGTCTCAAATTTTGACCAAGTATAGACAGTATTTTTCCCGTCAAATAGCCGCAAGCACCACTAGTTCTATAGAACCGTGAGGTATGGTGGACCATTAGTACCACTTTTAATTGAACGCCCCTCGTATATATATATCGTCGTTTTTCAACGAAAGTCACGTAACTGCAGCTTGTTTTAAGCTGCAGTTACAGGATTTTCGTTGAAAAGCAGCGATATTCGTAGCTGATTGGTTTTCCACATTATCTCAGGCCAAAATTATTCACTTTTTTTTTTAAACTGTATACGGATGTTTTGAACGTACCTCCCTGCGTTACAGGTCAAATGCGTTAGTTTTTTAACTGCAGGAGAAAATTACCAAGCTGTAGTTACAATATTTCCGAACGTAACCAACGATATGTGTATCTCTTCGCTCTTAAACGAAAACCTCGTAACTGCAGTTTGGTTTAATCTGCAGTTACGATGTTTTCGTTCAAAGCAGTGATCTGTATATCCATTTATCAATGACAAAATCACTGATAATCCTCGGTCTTCAAAAAGGAAGTTAATATAACTTTTATAGAAGTGGGTCGAAATGATAGGCGCCTGTCACTTTTGATGGCCCGAAATAAATTTCCTTCGTTAACCTTTTCGCAAACAAACCTTGCCTATAAGAGCTAGCTTGAGAAAACATTCGAGAAAACGTCGAAACTGCTGAAAACAAACAAGTATCTTTGCTTCATTACATTTCTGCTGAAAACAAACTGCTGAAAACAAACAAGTATCTTTGCTTCATTACATTTGTCTAAACAAACAAGTACCTTTGCTTCATTACATTTCTGTAATGTATTGTATATGTACAAAGCTCCTTTTCCAGCATTTATTTTCCAATTCCGAACACCATATACGGTATATGTTTTCTTTTGTGAAAGGGTTAAGCATTTTAAATTGTGCAGACATTCTAATCTTAAAATTTAATGCTTTCGCTTATTTTGACGGTCTTTTTCTATAAATTGTTATATATCGCTTCTCCTCCACAAATATCAGTTAACTGCAGCTTAAATGTAATTTTGACCAATCAGAGGTCAGTTGTCTAACATCCCCGGTCTGCGTGTCAGTTGCTCGCATGTGATAGGCTGATATTGCATGCTCCTTTGGATCCCTCGTGCTCAAACGGTGGAAGGTCACCCAGATTGGCTCCTATATAGATTTATGTAAAATGCCCCTTTTCAGCCCATTTTTACACCTTTTCCAAAATCAAAATGAGCAAAACTATGCCTGAAATTGCACAGATCCATCCTAGCCCTGCAGAATTTTCAGCAAATGGATCCACCTCATGGGGTTCATTTTTTCACAATTTTCACTCAAACATACATACCGTGTATTTTGCCGTGACACCGGAATTGGGGGTCACCTGTATCCCTGCACCCAAACACACTAAATAGTCCTGAAAAGAAAGATGGATTCTGGTTCAGAAATGAGATAACATGTCACTCAAAAGCATCCTATGAAACCCGTAGCTCAAAATCATTCATGCAGAGAGCAATGTATCACCAGAAAAGGGGCCATTTTTTTAAAAGAACTATTTTAGCATCCCATGGCCCGGAAGGACTTCTCTGAATGACTTTACTCCAAACCGTCTTTGAATCCTTTCTCTTGGTATGAAGCCCGTCTCTCGCGAAGCTTGCTTGATCTGATGATAGGAGTATCCCTAATTAAGGACAGGGTAAAAATTCCTCCTAAAGTTTTACGACCTATCTTAACGAGGCAAATTTTTAACAACGAGATTATTTCAATATTGTTATACAGCACACTAGCATACCGACACCTTGAAGTAAAGTGATAAGAATCATAGGCCTAATTTATAAACTAAACAGAACAAAAAACTTAAACAAACCCACGCATTCTTCGATAAAGTGTTGGGTTATAAAAATCTTAAAGTGACATTTCACATTTATTTTCTATATTTTACTTTTATTTTTATCTGAAAGAGCAAATTTACTTATGAAAATTCTATAAATTTAAAGCCAGACTATTGTACCGTTTACGAGAAATATACATTTTTGTGCTAAAATTAAACAAATTGTTGTGGACAACAGTTCAGATTTATATGGAATTTGTCATTTCTGTCCCAAATATACGAGGGTTGTTTGATAAATTCGCAGAATTACTCTGTAATTCAAAATTGAGATTAAATACCAATATCATTTTTGTTTCATGTCAGTCAAAAATTCAAAATGATATGTTAACAAATAACGTTTACAGATTACATTGAATAAGGCCATGTCTGGCTAGTTGCCTTTGGGTAGAGCGTCACGTAACGTCACGTCAAGATAGATGACGTCAGGTCATTCAGCGGGAATCAAACTCGAGCGACCTGTTCTCCGTTAATATATGGTAAACAGCATAACTAGAAAGCGACAACTTCTCTGCAAAGTCTCGCACAGTTATTCGCCGATCTGACCTGACACGCTGCTCTACATGTGCCGTAGTACCCTGCGTAACAGAAGATTTCGGTCTACCTGGCCTGTCATCATCACGAATCGACGTCCTGCCTGTCTTAAATCGTCCATGCCATTTAAATACAAATGAGCCGGGATCTGGAAAAACGCCCCTTATAGCATTTTTAAAAAGTGGGTTTGAAGATCAGACTGTTGTCAAATGCAGTCAAATATGCATCCATACTGCTCTCTTTAAGTTACTACAGGTCACGAAGAAACTATTAGAGAACAACGTGGATTCTGATCAGACTGTGCGTATACACAGGCTGGTCTGGATCTATGTTGGGCTCAAAAGCCTTAAGGGACGTTTTTCCACATACCGGCAAAGTAGCTGACTCTTCTAGCTTTCTAAATGTTTCTGTGGGTGATAACTTTAGTCCTACACAGAACTTCACGACGGAACGCAACTCGAGCTCATCAGATGACGTCAGTTTTCTTTGACGATTTTTCTGCGACATGATTTTGAAAACGTTGTGCACAAGGTAACTTTCAAAACAAAAACGGCAAATTTTCAGGAAATGACGTCACAACGTTAACCAAACGTTGTGTGAATTCCTGCCGTTTTGCCGTACATAGTTATAGCGCTTTTGTACAATTATCATTCGTCCAAATGATTAAAAACTGAACAAAGGCAACCTCGCGTATCTTTGTTGCTATGGAGACAGAAAAAAGGCTTTCTGTTGGGCGCATTTCAATATAATGAAAGACCAACATTTATAATATGTTGTTTTATATCTGTATGAAATTTCGTGATCTTTTGCCGAAAAATAAAAAAATAAGAAAGAAATTCCGCGAATTTATCAAACAACCCTCGTAAAGGCGTGTTTTTCGCTTATAAATTATAACTTCAAAAAACTGATAGCATTTCTAGGCATTAGAATAACCAATCTTTGACAATCATACTTTAAAAAATGATATTAGAATGCTATGTCCCTGTAAGTCATTAGAAAGCAACACCATCACAAATATAAGCATAGGCATACGGATTCCTTTCTCCAACTGCCTTTGTATTGTTTGTGATTTATTGTAAGCAAGTCATGCCTTTATCTTCACCATTTTGTCGTCTCTCAAAATGGAACAAACGACTTTAAACGCATTACCACACAATGACTCATTTTGACTCCTCAAAAATAATGGCAATGGAAAACATCGTTGAAAATAAAGAAATTGCTTGTGACAAGCAATTTCTTCATTTCCCACAATGTTTTCCTCCCATAAAGACCTAAAAATTAACATTTCCATTCGCTTGAAATAGTCATCTGCAGGATCTTTCAATTTGGACCACCCCACAATTTTGTTGTTTGGTAATGGGTTAAAGAAAATGTTATATTTGTCCTTAATACAACAGTTCATGTTTCAAGGATATATAATTTGTAACCCCGCTAATCTGCTTATGAAAATTCCTGTCGATAAGTCTACTTAAGCCTGACAAATTGTAAACATACCTTTGTTTCTTTAATTATACAACATGCAAAAAAGCAACCAAGTAAAATAAACTTTGCAATGGTGTTTTTGGCTTATTGCATTTTCAAGCGACCTATGATAACAGTTTGTACACATGTATGACCTCACCAGATAAGGTGAAGATATAGACTAATATAGCAAACACGTTTCCGTTTGGGCTCATACTAGGCTCATATTAGAATCTGCGACCACCTTTCCTGCACACAATACGTTCTCGCCTCTATCATTGTTTTGAGTACACAAGAATTGGAGTCTTTTCTGCTAAGTACAGTCTAATATCAGTATATCTTTTCGTTGGAGTACATGATATAATCATGTTCTCATTTCAAACTACAAGTGGCAGTTGATCAGTATGTAAAACAATTGACAAAGGATTTGCTTTCGTTTAACCCTTTCCCAAACAAGACCTGGTTTTGACGTCCCTAACAGAAAAGGATTGGGAAAACATTGAAACAAAAGAAGAAACTGCTGATAATCAGCAGTTTCTCCTTTTGTCTCAATATTTTCTGTGCCATATTTTACATAAATCCTATCCTTAATAACTTCCATTTTGTCTTTTGTGACAATTTTTGAAGTGGATCACCCTAAAATTTTGCCGTTTGGGAAAGGGTTAAAATGCCTCTAATCCAATTAATCTGGAATTATCCAATCTAAATTTTGACGAGCTGGAGAGGATTAGTGGCTATTTTCTCACAGATCAAGTGCCAATATTTCACAGGAATAATACCATACTGCTCTATAAAAACGAAGCTTGATGCACTTGCACTAGGATCGACAAAGCAGTCTTTAGCTTACGATGCTGATAAAACGAAACTTGCACGTCCATGGTACTATTTGGTCAGACGTGTATCTATAAAAATTGATGGCAAATGAATAGGCTACGTAGAAGATTGAACGCATCAGTAAACATGTAAAGTCAAACTTGTTGAATTTTTCTTATTTTCCACACAGTTTTCTTATCACAAAACCTTAAGATTTTGAAATTTTCACAACTTGAATTTGCCGACTGCAACAGAACTTTCAAATCGTTACAGTACATGTATTAGCCGTCAGGTTATGGCATAAATTACCATCCAGTTCGAAACTATGAAGAACGCCAAATCAACTTTCTTTGAAATTGATTACGCTAATTGATTGCGCCCTCCAACTTAAAAAGGGTTCCTTTTTCGTGTCGTATACAGAAAATAATTTTACCTTTGAAATGTCATTTTCCCAGAGATTAATAAATAAATGTCCAAAACAAAACCAATTACACCAACCGCGTCAACTTTTAAACTTTATTTCGGTGTTCATTTGCTAGTAATTGTTTGCACTTCATTAGTTCACACAAAATTCCATAAGTGGTTGTTACATAGAATGCATGCATTCTTGGGATCTATTATACACGTTTTTTTGAAACCCGAAATGAGGTGTATGTGCAGTTGAAAGTTTTCTGTGATATTTTGTTTGTCGATATGTTCGGATTACGTGTGTTTTATAATAATCTTTATAATGTCTTAATTTGAGTAAATGCAATGTATGTAACAAATAACTATTAATGACATGCATTTGATTCATAGACTTTAGTTTGATTGAGTTGAGCGCCATTGCAATTCTTTCATGAATCCTTCGTGATTGAAAACCCCAACACAACAATTGATATTCTTTCAATGAATAAACACCCTATTTAAATCTAGAAATCTGTTGTTGATAAAGATAATTTTCCAAGATGGAGCACATTAAACAGAGAAGGAAGATCATAGACAGCTCTGTAATTCCACACGCTAGGAGATGTGATAGACGATATTCTTACTGTGGATCTAGAGAGGATACATTTGATCACTGTCATATTCCGTATGGTAAACATACTCAAACAGGATTTACTAATCGGTTCGGATTCGAGTTCGAAAGTGGAAGCATGCGAGCGAGGAGGGCAAGCCTCCAGTCATTCTATGGTGAAAGGAAATTCGGAAAAGGGATATTTTGTGCTAATATGGTTCAAAGTAAACGACTCGAAAACCTCGCTGATGATAAGAATTACGAGGACGATTGTAATGATACGGGATTTGAAACACCATTTGTAAAACCAGCAACAAGACCTATCCTACATCACCCGATGCGTTTGAATATTGATGACACAATGCATCTAATAAAAACAAATAACTGCCTTTCCTCCGAAATTCCACAACAAAGGAAACAGATCGGCCCTTACAAAAGTTCCGTTATAATAGGCAGTGATACATCGAGTATATTTACAACAAATAGTGCTAATGGCGATATCAAGAGGAACAAAGTTGAAAGTAAACATATTAACAAGAAGGTCGAGTACGCTGACGACGACAGTAACGAGACCATTAACCCGATAGAGGATGGTGCTGGCGATGGCATGATTGACAGGCCTATATTTGACAATCGGCTCACTGCCTTTGGTGTGAAGCTTTTCGACTTTATTGATGATGAAGATGATGACGACGAAGACGATAATGAGGGCGACCGCAACGAGTCAAAAAGACATAACGTAAGTTCCATCCCAGTTCACTTTGACTTATACATACATCGTTACTTTTCAACAAATACATCGTAACTGCAGTTGTTTTCAACTGCAGTTACAATGTTATTGTTGAAAAGCGATGCCATGTTACCAGCATTTCCCATTTGTCTTTGATTTAATGCTATCCATGCATTGGCAGAAATATTTTCAACGTTAAGTATCATTAATGTAATTGTCTGCATCTCAATGAAATCAGTACCACCCTAGAATGTTTCTTTTCAGAAAATGATTAATGTGGAAAAAATGCGCAATCAAGCCGAAATGCTTTCGTGCATTAAAAAAAATTCCATTGTCTCGATTGACGAATTGTGATCCGGCTGGTTGTGAGCAGCATGTGAGTAAGATTACATACACATGCATGTATGTAGGGGTTTTGAGAAACGTCAGAAACAAAGCCTCGGCAACAATCCTTTAAATCCCTTTCAAAACGACACCTTTCATACTGGTCAATCGTTTGTTAGCGTGACAATTATAACTAACGGTGAAAACACAGTATCATATTGGATAATAAATGGGAAATATAAGAAAAAAATCATTAGTATTTCCTTATTTTCCTCAACATTTCTGAAGGTGTCAACTCGGGACGCCAAAGGCAGGTTCGTACATATCGGAATAAAGTGTTGGCTTGAATTTATTAGACCAGATTAAGTCTGTCAATAAAATACAAAGGGAGTGAAGTAAAAGTGTACGATCTGTATGTATTTCCACACAAGTTGTATCCCTTGTATACTGATATCGCTGGTTTTTTCAACAAAAACCCCGTAGCCGCAACTTAAAACAATCTGCAGCAATGAGCTTTCTTTTTGAAAAGCGACGATATATATTTGTGTCTTAGCAGACTAGTCGCTGTTTCACCTAATAGCTCGGTAAAAGGATGTGATTTTTTTGTCCGTTTATCACATTTCAGCCTCAACACCCTCCGTAACACAAACGATAGACATTCCCAATTTGACAGCTGCTGTACACAACAAATTATTTCTTGATAAAGACAGAATTTCATTAAAATAAATCTATAACTCAGAAAATATTGAGACAACATAAGAAAACGCTGTTTATCGGCGTCTTGTTGCTATTATTTGGGTAATCATGGTAAACGTTGTGTCCCGTGTCTGCAAATTGCTGCCAGGTTGTATTCCTATAATGGTAATGTAAACTATTCGGCTTTCTATTCAAAATGTCAACACATGTTTAAGTTGAATATTTAAATATGTTTTTATACCTATGCATCGCACAGGGTTGTGAAAGATGTCATTTTCATTTTAATTGTAGTTATTATTGAAAATGAGCATTTATTCTTGCCTCTCTGTGGCCCAATCCCATAACGAAACCTGAATATGTAAAGTGGTTTGTGTCAATGAAGGAACAATTTTGATTCCCATTTGCATTTAGTACATTTTGGTAGCAATGACCTAGCAGGGGGTCACATTAAACGCCAGAGTTCAACCAGCGTAAATCATAATTTGTACTATGAGTAATTGATATCGTTCAAGTAATAGTATCACACATTCTTTATTTACTCAAATATAGTGTTTCCGTCACGGTTGATTCTATAACTCGTTTTCGTCAATGAAATGTGCCGGGTCGTTCAAATATGATATTCTGAAAAGGACGGATATAGTCTAAGTACGAGTCAACATTGTGTAAATAATAATTTCTGTATATTCAGTATACATGTATATAACCAGCGCTTCGAAAACAAATTAACAATCGAAAGCGCAGTACACCTGCATGTACAATGCTATCGTTACGGAGAATAGGTAATTTGTTGGACCGTCTAAGCTCAAGCCTATGTGCAATATATTATCCCATATTCGGAACACTTTCGCAGACGGTGAAGAAATGTTAACAATCTAACACGATTGCAATTGCTTGTTTATTTAACAGCGATTGTCCATTAACCCAGAGACAAAGTACGACCCGATCAATGATGATGCTGTTTTACGCAATTTTACAATGTATTTTGTTAATCACTACTCTCTCATTTCTCTTGGTCATGTCAGACCTTTACAGTCATCATGTACATGTTATGGTGAGATAATGTTCTATACATTGGTATTAGTAAATGATGATTAGTGAACATAATGGCATTTTGTAAGTGCACTATGGTACATCAAAAACCAAATTAACCCTTTCCCAAACAAGACCTTGTTTTGACGTCCCTAATAGGAAAGTCCTGGGAAAATATTGAAACAAAAGAAGAAACTGCTGATAAACAGCAGTTCCTCCTTTTGTCTCAATATTTTCTATGCTATATTTTAACACAAATCCTACCTTTAATAACATCCATTTTGTCATTTGTGGCAGTTTTTGAAGTGGGTCACACTAAAATTTTGACGTTTGGGAAAGGGTTAATCCGAGCGACTTTTGGTACATTACAACATGACTCTTCCTGGCCTTGATTCGCCCAAATAAACTAATAATACGTTTTAACAATTCACGACACAGTTAATTAAAATTAGCTGTGAAACTAATTAAATAAACATAAACGATGATCACATGGATATGATTTCGTTCATTTGATACTGTCCGGGATTTAAATCAAGTTCGAACATATCGTTTATGCGTTTGATTACAATAACTATATGCTTAATTCAAAGAGCGTTTGTGTGTTTGCAGCAGCAATAGTATTTGTTTTTTTTTTACCAAATAAGTGGTTTGGTTTTTGCAGAGCATTAAACAAAGATGTAGGCCCAAGTCGAAAAACGTGAAAATGATTACCGGTTCTTTGATGAATACACACATAATCATGAACACCAGAGGTGCGTTCTTTAGAGCGAGATTTCTTAAGATATCTCGAGATTTTTAAAGATATTTTAACATAAAGCATTCTTTAGATCAAGATTTTTAAGTGGTTCAATGGGAGGCGCCATTACTCTTTACTTCATGCGGAACCCTCGGTCAACTCTGTAGAAACGATATAAAGAAAAATGACCGAGTGATTCCGAACGCTCCATAATTTATAAACCGCGCTGTTCCGAATGCTCCATACTTTATACAAATGACGTCATTATGACGTCATTTGTATAAAGTATGGAACATTCGGAACAACTCGGTGAAATCTCGGTCTTAAAGACGCTTTATCTAAAATATCTTAAGAAATCTTAAAATATCTCGGTCTAAAGAACGCGCCTTTGATGAGGGCTAGTATCCATTTCTATGAGTCTTCTCTAAAATAATTATTGCTAAGACTTTTATTGATCCTTTACAAACAAAATTGACTTACAGTTTAGAGAAAGTATGGCCATAATATGGAGGAAATGGGGAAGATGCTCATCAGCAGCGATTCATTTTGAGAACATGGATTGCTTCAGTATGGCTGCAAAATTGCATTACAATCAATCCACTTGGCTGCTCTTTGAATCTCATCTAATCAGATGGCTTGAAACTCAACGAAATTAGACAATTGAATCATTTTAGAATAGTTGATGAATGCATCCTCATATTACCCAAGACGATTTCTATTTCATAAATATTCCAAACGCTCATATCAGTTTTGCTATCTCACGTATAAAGTTAATGAGTACATTACACCGATTTGTTATGTTAGATAGTTCAGACTATAACGGTCATTAAGGTGTTTAAAGTTTCACCTTCACTGTCTCGAGTTACATGCCTATTGTAATTTATATCTGTCGATCTGTCAATATCTTTTTTATCTCTGTCCTGTAAACACTTCTCTCTATTTATCTTTCTCGGCTTTTCATATGCGTCTTACAAGACTCGCGATTTTTGATCATTGGGTCAAATAATAATTCACGAAACTGGATATTGGCTCTGTTATTTATAAGAATCACAATTCAATTGACAAAATGCTAAGTACTGTAAATTACAAAATCGATTTATTATTCATAGGATTACATATGATTATATCATCGATAACCGACATCGTCGAAATTGCAATTTGTCCCCAAAATAGGGTTGCAATTTGTCCCCAAAATAGGGTTACCCGCAATAATTATTCATGGTGATAATATTATTCAATAACCAATCTGATTCCCAGAATACCTTTTAAACTTCACAACAATTAATCCGATTGTTCGAGTCTAAGACATAATGTCTTGTTCGATCAAATAAAGTGTCATTTGATTTAGGTAATAGATTAAGAAATCTTGGCGAATCCAACCCCTCGATGGAAATCCAGTCTGTAATTGGTACATGGTAATTAAAGGTCTGTCCGTTAAAGATTTCCAAACGGAGGGATCGCACCAAATGTACCGAACAATTTCAACTATGTAGACATTGGTGAAGTGAATCTGTGATACAATGTCTCTACTAAGCCCAATGTTGGGTATTTAAGTACACATTATGACAGACCAGGCGGAGATTTTCGCCATCCTAATCCCTTTGTCATTCACTAACTGCCGTTCTGAATTTTTGACTCTCAACTGAAGGTCAAATGCCAAACAGAGGAAGGATTTCGTGAAAAAATATTAAAATTGTAAATAGCAAAAACGATGTTGTAATGTTTTAAAAGATGTCAGTCTAGCTTATGATCAATGATAAGAATTTTCTTTCCGATAAAAAGTTCTTTCCGCTAAACGCCTCGAAGAATTTTTATGATTTTCAATATTTCGCGTTTTTACGTCTTGAACTTTTATTCTTTATGGTAAGGGATGAAGTCATGCTTTGACCATAATGAAATTTATCATGGCGACATACAAAGCATATCAGTTTAGATGTTTCATACTTGTATCCGTATTTAATAAAATTATACAAACAAGAACATCAACATAATTATCATTTTGTTTAAACTTTCATACCATCGTTCCTTTGTAGTCAATGTTAATCCTGTTTGATAAGCAGTCATTTCTCTCGCTCTTATCAAAATGGGTTCATTATATCCATTATGATATCATTTTAAGTACGGTCTAATTTCACACAACATTCTCTAATATTTTCATAATTCCTAATTACGTTAACAGAATCACACTTAACCGTTTCTGGAACAACAAGATGCCAGACAGATAGGGATGTCATTTCTTTTATCCGATGATCTATATCTATATAATGTTTTGTTTCGAAAATGGCCAACGGACATTGTACAAGTACTTGCAAGTCATTTCTTTTTTTAAATGCTTAACGAAAATTATACAATCTACCTTCACCCATCTGTTCTGATTCTTGAGAAGCAGTTTCGTAATTGTTTATTCCTAGTCAACTAGAAGGAAGAACATTCCAAATTCGATATTGATGTAGAACAAAATAACAGTAGGTAAGTAAACATTTTAAAGATTAAAATCCTTGAGGAAAAAGGAGAATATGATAGTTATCTCCATTTTTTGTCTTTTCCCATTTGTTTCTAGATAATCTAAAATTTTGTAAGGTCGCCAAAACCAGGGGCCAGTTTCATCAAAACATTTAAGACGTATTTTTGACTTACCAATGTCTTAAAAATCGCTTAAAATAACAATCGCATATCCCATGTTTCAATAGATTGGTGATACGCGTTTTTGTCCTAAACTTGTCGTACGTCATCGGTAAGACAAAAATTCGTCTTAAATGTTTTGATGAAACTGGCCCCTGACCTTACTTGGGTTTGAGTCGGAATTTGCTATCCTGTGTGTGGATGCTCTAAATAACGATAGACCGAAGAAATAGAAAAGAGTGTAGAAAATATACAATGTAGATCTACAACATATTTTCTTGTTTATATTTTTTTAATATTTGACAAATAGTGGCTTAACTCGTTATTTGGTAATACTCTTTGGCTCGGTCGGTGGTTTCGACTTTGAACTTGTGGACAGATATCGTGAGAGCGTTGGTTCACGATTCGATAACTGCAACTGGTAATATGGATACGTCCTTGTATATGGCATGATATACTCTCCAAAGCCGAGGTCTATTGATTAAACCATCAAATATGCTCCAAAGCTGAGATTTATTGATTAAACCATCAAATATGACCTCTGCCGTTTTTTACACACCAACGGTCTATTTGGTCGTCATAATCTAATTATAGCACATCATTTGAGTTATCGAATCAAAACCATTCAGTTTTATCTTGTATAAGCATTACCTATACATTTCGCCGCTTCTATTTTTGGCTGAAGCCGGTAATTTTTGAATTATCGAATCAAAATCACTCAGTTTTATCTTGTATGATTACGTATACATTACGTCGTTTCTAATTTTGGCTGAAGCCGGTAATTTGAAGCGTCGGCCAATGAAAATTTGTATCAGTTTATTCAAATGTTTTGTTGTTTGCAGACAACGATTGGATACCGAAATCCCACAAAGGCCCCGAGATTAGACGTGAAATGACCTCGTGAGAACAGAGTATCATTCTATCGAAATGGAATGAAGAGATAATGTGCTCTGTTTTAAGAGAGTAGGCATGGTAGAAGTCCGTGCAATTTAGTACGGACGATAATCAGGAAAACTCACGGACAAGAGAAATACGTCGTTTATTCCAGAAAAAAAATGTTTAAAGCGACGTACAACGAGGTACCACCAAATACTCGTTGTTTACTAAAACGGGCGGATTTCGTTATTCTAGATCTATACCTTTTACTTATTAGGCCGATTTGTACTAAGGTTTTTGTTGACCTCCCAACCTTGGAAGGGTTTTTATTCATTCTTGACTAACCATACAATAGAAGCCACCATTGAGTGACAGTGACTGGTGATCTTCAAGAGATAACACGCCGATCTTTTGTTACACTTTTGAGCCGGGTTATGGGAAATGAGGCATTAGCCCTTACCTTGTTGGCTATTAATTTTGTCTTTACCAAATTGCCTGTAAAAGAGACATTTATGTCAATTTGTTTCAGATTTTTGTCACAATAACTTAGAAGAAAGCATGCAGTGTACGTTAAGATCTGACTGCAGTTTCGTCCAGGCTTATCTAAGTCTTTATTGCCTGTCAAAGCATTAGAATAATATGTCGTGAACATCAAAAGAAGGGACAAGATACATGAGAACAGTATGGATACAGATCAGACTGCATGTACGACTATGCTGTGATCCATTCTCTTTTCTTAAAAAAAACCTCTTTCTTCGAAGACACAACGATTTACTGACGGATCCGTTTAGACTTCTTTTAGTAATATGGATTAACGATGTTCTCAAATACGTCAATGCCAAATATGTATAATTACTTATCGTCGGTGTAGCTTGAGAGCCTCGTAACTGCGATTTGATTGGAAATGTTGTTAGGAGGTTTTACAAAAGCACCGATGTTATGTAAATGTAGTGTAGAGACAGGAGAACGGTGTCCGTACAGATGCTTTTCTCTTCTTTCATCACTGATGAATTATTACTGAGATTGAATTCCAACAATAATTGGAGCTTCTCATGCTCATATTTTTGTTTTCAAATGACCTGCCATCATCTGCTATTTTGGATTTTGCTTTAATTATTATACCCAAAAGTGACTTATAGGCCCATGGGGCCGGGTGTTGATAGTATCATTTTTGTTATTGTACATGATTGTATAACACATGTCACTCTAATAAAAATTTACTTACTTACAAATACCATAAGGCCCTATAGGCCCTATCCACATCTCCGAATATTTCTTTTGCGTAATTAGCCATATGGATCTTCTCATATTTTCGGGGTTTCGGTTTGTTTGACAAACTTTTATTTAACCTACAATTTTGGGACAAAATTCACTGTTGTTGATTTTTACTATTTACAGAAATATATTTGCGACATCGTTGCATTATACCATCATTATCACATTGATTTACGTAATTATTTTTGAGCCAGGATCTTGGAAAAGGTCCTTTACAGTATTTAAAAAAATCGAGTTTCAAAAGAATCCTGGCCCCGGTTTCTTGAAAAAAAAAACTAAAGTACGTTCTCAGACTCAAATCTGAGCACCGTGCTCAAAGTACACGAAATCCATGTGAACTTCAATTGAATACCAATCAACGTTGATTGGTATTCAATTGAAACTGAGCATGATCTCATGAGTATATACTTAAGTTTTTTTCCGAGAAACCAGGGCCTGTTGTCAAATGTAGTCGAAGAAATATCCAACATGTCAACTCACAGTTGCTACAACCCATGAAGAAGCTATTTAACCCTTTCCCAAACAAGATCAGGTTTTGAAGTCCCTATTAGAAATGGCTCGAGAAAACATTGAAGCAAAAGAAGAAAATGCTGATCTTTTGCATCAATGTTTCCTGTGCGATATTAGTCATAAAATTGGCCTTTATTTATACTCATTTTGTCGTCTGCAGCACCTTTCAATTTGGCGGTTCTGCATGTCTAATTAGACCTGTAGAATTCACCACCGATTACAAAGTAATAGATCTATCATGCTGAACTTGCAACGATGAAAAAATCTCTATGTGACAAAGTTAGAGAATTTAGGGAAAAGAAGACAATGCTGGTGACCGACACTTTCTTATTTTCTCAAATGTGTTCCATGAGTCAATACGCGTCTTTATATGGTAAAGAATTAAGACGTTCATTCAGTAATACAATGACTGTCACTTCCAATTAGTGCGTCGTAATAAGTACATACTAATTTGACCATGGAACATTCGTGAGTGGGTTTATTTATCTACGTAAAAGTATACAACAGTATAGAGAAGTATGCCTAGTTTAGGGCCGGAGTGTTTAGCCCGTCTAATAAACGTCAGTGGACCCCTTGTTGTGGATACTGGATTATGTGGATAGGCAGTTAATGTACCGGTCAACTGTACTTCATAAGCTATTAGTAGAATTTTATTTCTAGTGGTTTTAAAAGAAAAGTTTTATCTTCAAACCTTCTTTTTTCTGAAATCATATGTTAAAATTCTTCAGAACAAGACTTAGTTTTGACGTCTCTAACAAAAAAGATTAAGAAAATAGTGAGTCAAGAGGGAAAATTTCTTTTATCCCTCAATATTTATTTCTCTGCTATTGCGTACACTAATTGTATTTTCATTAACATCCATTTCTGTCGTCTGCAACAGCTTCCAATTTGGGACAACCTAAATCTTGTGTTTTGGGAAGGCATTAATGTTTTTTTCTTTCAATTATCTGATAGAAATGTAGTTCAGTGTAGCTTACTAATGTTTTGAACATTTGCATGTTTTTATATCTATTTATTCATTTTTTTATTCAAAATTGTTTATTGGCTGAAGTATACAAGAAGAAATTAGTTTAAAATTAACATGATTTGCGTCACAATTGCTTCTATTGTCGTCCTTTTCAACTCCTAAACCAAAAAGAAAATGACATAATAATTATCTTAATAATAATGGAGATAATGACATTTCGACTTTGAAATTGTTCTTTCCAGTCGGTGCATGTGTTCTCGAGCTCTAACAAACATTCGTTTTGTCCCTTAACCCTTTCCCGAACGACGAATTTTCAGGGTGGTTAAATTCAAAAGCTGCTGCAGACGACAAAATTGATATCAATAAAGGATGAAATTGTATCTGGAATAGTCAAGAAAATATTTAGACAAAAGGACAAACTGTTAGGTTTTCAGCAGTTTCTTCTTTTGTCTCAATGTTTTCCCAAGCCATCTCTTTTAGGGACGTGAAACCCAGGCCTTGTTTGGGAAAGGGTTAAAAGGAAAGAGTATGCTTCTGAAAACAAATCTTTCCTATATTTGTGGAATAACTACATTCTATCGTTCATTGTCTTGCCACAATTTGGTATCATGAAAAAAATGATTAATTCATAGATCTATATGAACGTACCACAACTCGATCTGTTGCATAATATTAGATCAACTAAACATTTTATCCTGATTTAACATATGTTTGATGCATGTTGGGAGGTACACGTGCATGTGATATATAAGATCGGAATGAAGCGTTTGGAATATGGGTGTATTTCATTTAATATCCTGATCAAGATCTACGTGGATCTCCAATAGTTCATTTTTTCTATTACTTTAATTAAGCGACTGTCAGAGAGCAGTATAGATCAGAATCAAATTGTTTATATGTACACCCTGGTACGATACCATAGTGCTCTTAACTACCACAAGAATACTTTCCATATTCAGATCCATATATCGCCGCTTATCAACAGAAACCTCGTAACTGCAGCTTGTTTTAAGCTGCAGTTACGAGGCTTTTGTTGAAAAGCGACGATATATGTATACAATGTACTGTTTAACCGTTCTAAATTTGGAGGGCATGGTCTAAAGGTGGTGACATTAAATGTTGTAAAACACAGGATGTTTGTGAATGAAACTGGACTTGTTGACTACATATCTAACACCTTCATACATACAGATACGAACTTTTGACTTGTCCGCTATCTTTATCAACAAAAACAAGGAAAGAAGTTGTCTTTGAAAATAGTTAAAAGCTCCTTGCCTTATTTTCCATTTCTTTGCCTCCGCAAATTCGCACCTGTATGTCTATTATATCTATTTCTGTACAAAGTTTGTGCTCTTTTGTGCGGACAATGTCCCATATACTGTTACTTTGACTTTGGTACATGTACAGGTATTTCAAAGAGTAACTTGGTTCGTCCTCCATGACAAGTTATTTAGTCCTTTAAACATTTACTTCATAAAGAATCTGTTGTAACATACGACAACATACATTTTGAACATGTAGCTTGTGAACAAATCAACTATACATTGCAACTGTGCGCGCTTTGTGAATTTTCATTCTGGATTTTACATATTTTAATATGGAAGATGGCTTCTACATCAATGTCATTCGTTATACACGAAGATGCAGAGATATTACAAATGGTAAGAACATTTGAAGTACTATCTAGCTTTTAAAATGACAAATTGTGTCATCAAATGAAATTTTAGAAATATGAATACTTTTTTATCTATTCGTTTCTTTTCCAGAAAAATATGTTTATGCTAATATGTATTATCAATTTTTCTTTAAGCAAATGAAAATGTTAATATTTTTCAAAACAGAGAAAGGTTTAGACTATTCCAATTTGAGAGAAATTTCAAACCTCACAGTTAATCATATTTAACGTTGTAAATGCCTTTGTCATTGGATAGAAAATGTTAGAGAAAGGGAGCATTTGTTGATAATCAGCATTTTTTTTCTGTTCTCTTGGTGTATACCCAACTTATCTCTGATTGACAGGTCTAAATCATGTCTTGTTTGTGAAAAGGCTTAGGGAATTCCAGAGAAAAAACTATCCTAGTTCAGAAATCAGTCAACAAGTGACAAATAGGAGAATCATGTTTCTATCAATAATAATGGGACCAATGCTTTCCCAAACAACAGAAATGTAGACAGTATCGAACACAAAGGCAGGGAAGGCTACGATATAAATGCACTAAAAAGTGACCAATTTGCGATAATAGCCAAGAAAAAAATTAAGGACAGGAAATACTCTGGTCATCCACATGTTCGTCTTTCTTTCAAATGTTTTCAAAATGTCTCTTTCCCGGGCTGATCAAATTCGGGATCGTACGGGAAAGGGTTAAATAATAATCAATTAACAACAAATAACAACCAATAACCATTTACGTTCTGTTATCTAAGTCGACGATCAATTTCTGCAACACAGTGTAAATATTTATAGAGCAATTATAGACGTATCATCCATTGTCACGTTTGAAAAATATTTTGGCTTTTGTCATGAAAACAACTGATTTGTGCCCATAGAAGCAATTTAAGATTGGGTGAGCAGTTTTTGACAAGCATTGACTTACCTAAACCTGAAAGATTCTAGTTATCATATTAATTTCGTAGAATTTCAGAAGTTATGCATGTTTTTTTTAATTAAAGCATGTCAGTGGCGGATCCAGATGGGACTCGTGGGTAAAAACGATTCCCGTCTGTAGCATATCAATTTCTTTTTTATATACACGGTGGGGATTGTGCATGATGGGATTGATTACGACTACCGACAATAGGGAACGATTTTATCAAGTAAACCGTGACGTAATTTCGGACAAATAAATAGTATTTCGTTGGTGTTGTTATAAAATCTCGTAACTACGGCTTGAATCAAACCGTAGTTACGAGATGTTATAACAACACAGACGGTTTATCAAAATATAACGGTAAACTCAGTCTATTTTTTGCACAAAATTTGATGCCAACTCGCCTCGCTTCAGGTAAGACATTTTGCAATAACTCTGTTATTTCTGTATCAATTTTCAAGCGGTTTGCTGCATGTACCCCGCCTTATCGAGCTCTTTCATCGGATGTATGACATATTAGATAACTCATGACACTTTTTCCGAAATATTGTCCCAACCGACCAGAAAGCGAAATGGTAACGACTACGGCCAAATTAACCACGCTTCAGGTAAGAATTTGTGCAATAACTTTCTTATTTCTGCGTCAATTTTCATGCGGTTTGTTGCATGTACTCCGTCTTACTGAGCCCTTTTCTCAGATGTATTATTTATCTTAAACTTCCCTGTACTTGTCTCAAAAACCGATCCCAACCGACTAGAAAAAGGGCCTGAATTTTTTGTCGTTTTTGCGGTCGGTTGGGATCAATTTTTGGACAAAGTACAAAGATTCTACAAACAAGTCATATATCCGAGGAAAGAGCTCACTAACGGGGTACATGCAACAAACCGCTTGAAAATTGGCGCAGAAATAAGAAAATTATTGTACAATTTCTTACCTGAAGCGAGGCAAAATTTGTCCGTATACTCCGTATTCGTTATCCATCCCATCATGCACAATCCCCACCGTGCTTTAGAAAGCCAGTCAACATTTTTATTATTAGGACCCCCTCCCCCTATTTGTATCCCTATTTGTATGTTTGAACCCTGGATCCAACGCAGAATGTAGACCGACTTTTCCATATACCATATTCATATGTAGCATTATCGAAGCATTTTTAACGAATCAATCAATCAGATAATCTAGCACTGCCTATTTAATTTCGAGCACTTGTGTATCGTAATTTTAAGTCCTCACAAGGTCATAGCTGCCTTGCTAATTCCCCTTTTCTATCGTATCAAAGAGCATCACCTATTTAATTTACAGCGACTATATACTGAGCCGCGACGCGAGAAAATCGGTCTTCGGGAGTTTTGACCAGATCCGACACAAATGAGGGTGTACAGCCGCAGAAAGTGATTAGAGTCACGAAATTCCGTACATGGAAGAAGAAGAACTAATCTTTATCACCAGCGAAAACACAGACGCTGATCAGATTCGCGGTTACCGCGAAGCTGATCTGCGTCTTTGTTTTTGCTTATGCTAAATTCCGCTTTTCTCGCGTCGCGGCTCTATTATGGTAATTTAGAGACCTCACAAGGTCATCGTATTGCCTTGCTAATTCCCAATTCTATTGTATCAAATAACCTTATATTGACAATCTCAGATGACACTCAATAGGAGTGAGAGCTGCGAAAACTAGGTATCTATTCAATGGACTTAAGAGCTCTAGATGAAAGAAAATTATATCTTTAATTTATTTTATCTGTTCCAAACCCTTTAATGTGGGTACTCATTTGAATCGTCTCGTCTCGTCGAGACGATTCAAATTAGTACCCACAATAATGGGTTTGATAAATCATTTGCAATTAATAGACTTTTTCTATTTTGATTGCCACGATTATAGCCTCCGTATCTGAAGCTTTAAATTGGACTTTCACTATTGATTAATTGGGACGATTTTAGCTGATAAAACGATTTCTATTTCTCGGGTTGGCTTACATCTGATTACTTATTCTGTTTCTATAGGAGAAATCGGTCTTTTGGATAACGAGTACCTATATGTGACATTATTGAAGACTTTGATTTAGGTTACAGTAACAAGACAGTGAGTGCATTAATTTTGTAAATTTTGCATAAATGTATTGGCTTTAATATATGTTTACTAGTCGATTGTACGGTACTGACTTGAAGTAGCAGAGAGAAATTTTTAAAGAAAGCAGCTTGTACAAAACATTACAAAATGTATTCTACTGCTAGAAAATGATTGTATTGCACAACTTTTAAGTTTATGTAACTGACATCAAGATGAAAAAGTTAAACCTTTTTCTGGTATAAGAGAATGCAAAACAGATTTACGATGTTATATATTTTAGAGTACGCTTTTCTCTAAATATTTTAAAACTTTATTAAAACAACAGAGACATCATATAGGGCATAAAAAGGTTGTTACATGTTTTCATCAAACCCGTTTTTGAAAACCTCTAATCCATGTTTTGTGTGTTTTCTTTTCGTTGGTTCCTCCACAAAGTGAGGAAACTCATTTAGATATTAATCCGTTTATTTGAAATGTCATTGTAAAGCTACATGGCAAAATGCTCAAACTAAAAGCATTGTTCTAGATCTGATAAAGGCACATACAAATAAGTTAAGATGTTGATGATATTTAGCACAAGAATAAATCTAAATTAATGTTTTAATTTAAGTTGTAAGAAAATTATGATTTTGAAGCTAAGATGGAATGATGATCAATGACGTAAATTAAGCATAACGGAAATTCATAACTGATTCTTCATTGCAAGAAAATGTCGAAATCAAACCAGGCTACCACTTTTTTTTTAAATTATTCGATTGATCCATCAATTGTTTATTTACAACGTCTAATTGTCACGGATATGCCTAACTCTGGCTATAGTTTTGTCTTAGAAATAACAGTCCCAATTCAAAGGCGTCATAGAGAAACCCCAGCGGATTCCAGGTAATTAATACTGTTGTAACAGAATCAGTTCTATTTCAAATTAACACCTCCCGTCGACAAGTTTTATTAATCTCCTTTCATGTACCTGAACTATATTACTTTACGGTCGGGCAGTTCATTGATTCCATTCTGCTAGGAACATGACCAATAAGTGGGGCTATTCTAAAGATTTCGCAGAACTGATAGACCGCTACTTACATGTATAGCTAATTCAAATACAGATTTCAAACAACGAACTTCTTCAGATTCTACTATATTTATCAAAATTAGAAAAACGCCAACCACTCTGCAATCTACAACTCACCATTAATATATATGTGACCCGTCACGCTAAAAGGGACCTTATCGGATGTGTGAAAAATATCGACCATAGTCAGTCTGCGCAGTCCGCGCAGCCAGACTAGGGCCGACACTTTTCACTTTTATGTAATTTTCTAAATCCGGGATGGATTGCCTATCTTACTGTGTGTTCATTTTTTGCATACGGGATCTGGTTGACCAGTGCTGAGTCTGACAAGTTTGTCAAATTTTGAATTTTTTGGAGTTCGGATAAGGTCCCTTTTAGCGTGACGGGTCACATATCGTCCGTTTAAAACCAGACCCTCGTATCTCATTATTTTCATTTTTTTTTAAGTAGAAGGAAAAAACGTTCGCAAATTGTTAATGAATGGTATTTTAAGGTAATATTTCACTATGGTTAGCTCTGATATGATTCTTAATCAGTGACATACCATTTTTATCATTGTACATTACCTCAAGGGAGATTTAGTCAATTTTGCTTTTAGAATGAAATACGGCTCTAAAATTTGCATTTTCCCAATAGCGAAAACATCTCTTCTCGAGATAAGAGATTCTGGTTTTGGTGCAAACATACAATTTGTTACATTTCAAGACAGTAAGACGATTGCATATTGAGATACACGGTTATGGCTTTTGGATGTTATTGATATTTTTAAACAAATATTGTACCAGAACATTGTATCTTGCTGTACTAGGGTATGGTTTTCATGAAATGGATCGAAGTTGTAAAATATAAAATAGGAAAAGCATTGCATATAGCTGTAAGATACTCTGGTTTTAAGTAAAACAAAACGCAAGACTTACTTTTGTATTGCCACACACTCTTATATATCTATGCATTCATATGGTATTTCTAAACTATGTAAAAGGTAAAGAGAAAATGAGTCACAATAGAGTATCTACATTTGGTAAAACGCAAGACTTACTTTTGTATTGCCACACACTCTTATATATCTATGCATTCATATGGTATTTCTAAACTATGTAAAAGGTAAAGAGAAAATGAGTCACAATAGAGTATCTACATTTAGCATCATCTGGTACACAAAATAGTCCTCTATAATCACCCAAGACAGAAATAAAGTATAGTATCTGTATTTGATATAAAACCATCTAACATATTTCTTAGTCAATGTCAGTGTTATTTTCACTTTCTTCCACGTCTGGCTCTGGGAGCCTTTCTTTAACGTTCTGGCTGGATGGCAGTCACTTGTAAAACTCATGGAATTCCGTGGGAATAACACTTCGTTTGCACAAATGAACTAAGTCCTTCTTCTTTGCACATGAAATTTGCGTTTTGTTCTGTAAAGGGACGAATGTGTATCAATACTCTTCTTGCTTGATAAAATTCTCTCTCTGTGAAAATCTGTATCGTAGTCAAGTTCATATTTGTAAAGGCACATTTTTGGTTCTATTTTACCAACCTCATTGGTCCATCTAACCTTTTCCAACTCTCAGCTTTGCTAATTTTCGGGCTTTTAAATCTCATCGAATTTAAGTCTTTAAGTCTTTGACGTCATAATATTTAAGGGAAATGACGTTGTAGTGAATTTTCCTTCTCGACATTGTAATCACAGTTTCCCATGGACTAGGCACGAAGATCTTTGTTTTTGTGTTTGCGAATTCAATAGCAGAGCGAATTTCATCTGGGCGTGTCCATCTTCAAGGAATTGTGATCGATTATCTTTAGATGTGAAATTGCTGACAAGGAGTATAAAAGGGTTGTAGCCACGATCTGGTTTCGATTTTGTACTTGCCTCTGAATACAGTATAACATTTTCATCTCTGTATCAAGGCTAGCAAGATATAGATTCAATCAATTTGAAGTTTCATTTGATTCACTTTTACCGTCTGTTTCTGACCATAGATAACATGAAGCACGTTTGTCACCTGCATTGTACACCGACAAGTTGTGACAGCAAAGTTTTCTCATACATCACACTTACCAATGAACATGGAGTGTAAAGAACAGACTGTAGATCGAATGTTCATGTGTGTACTTTTGGATTTTCCCTTGCCAGTGTGTTATCGTTATGTTTTTGTTCTAGGGTGACAATCTTCATTTTTGGTGAATGCTATACTCTTCTTTTGTTGCTTCGTCAAGAGTTTCGTCTTATTTTGCGTTTGTTTTATCTGTCGCAAACATTACACTGATCCTTTTTTGGTACATGAAAGGACAGATTGAAGTCTTCATTAAAGACTCGTCAGTAAATAGGTTCCTTAACTTGTTCCGTCTGTTTTTATTGACATTGGGATACATATTCCTCATACATCCTCTTGATATTCAGGTTTGCAGCAAGATAATGCCTGCTTATGGACTTTCTTGTGCAGTGAGACTCAGCAGACGGAAAAGAATTGATGTGATTCCTTACTTTAGTAAGTTTAAGATCACTGGTTTTGTTAGGTTAGGATAATCATTCTTTATTCAAGATGTTATGTAGTCGGCATTTTTTTTCCGTTATAAGATTGTTTCTGATAATTTCCTATTGGTAACTTATCTGTTTTTGCTTACCAATTTCTTGCTCATCTCTGGTGGTCTCATGATCGGTCAAGTTGACTTAGTGGTATGCTGGTCACATGAAATATCTGGTGGTTTTAATTTCACTTTAATAGACACGGAATCAGTCAACATCTTTCTCAGTGCATCAACGCTTTCCTTCTGAGAAAGATGAATTAAGGTGTTTATAATTTGGGTTATATGTTTCATCCTTGGAATTAGATGCGTATCTTTGTTCAGTAAATCGATTAACAAGAGCGCAAAGAGGTAATCATCATCATCAACATCAGAACTTGAATCCTACCCTCCACTGAGTGTTTCTGTGTTTTCCTTGTTGCACGTTTTGTACTGTGGGGAACATTTTTGGTAGTCTGTAAGTCGTCTGAAATTACAGTCACATAATTCTTTTTTCACTACGGACTCTGGTATCGTCTTCTTTCATAGAAGTTTCCTTAGAACCAGTTTTATTTCCATTTTATTCAGGGATATCAACATCAACTACATCGTTTATATTTTCAGTCTCTAAAACATCATCACAAAGCAGAGTATCCATTCCCTCATTGTCAATTGTTTTTGAATATATATCAATTTCTTCATTTTTCTCTAAAATATTATGAAAGCCATACACATTTTCCATATCTTTTGATTAATTTCTTTAATGTATTTTAAATCATCTTCCTTTCCAAGCATTGCTATAACCAAGTCATGCTCAAGTCGCACATGCCTTTTTCCATAGAGATATTTTGTCGTTGTTTATAAATACTCTCAGCATCATTGGTAGACAGTGAAACGGTTGGTTCTACCTCAAGGGTGTTCTGTTTAATTTGCGTTGCTATTTTAACAAGATCACCGTCTTCTTCCTCAGACCACATCTACAGATTAAACAGCTTAAAGTTACCTGTTTCTAAAACAAATAACAAACATGTATTAGATTAAGGAAATAGCTTCTTATTATGCAAGTTTTGTTGACACTACTATAGCTTCTGATTGGCGATTTCCAACAGATATTAAACAAACTGCTTTAGTACATGTAATTATTTAATCTTGTAATTTATCAAATAAGAATATTACGGATATTGTTGTAAGATTTATATGGCTCCTTATAAGACCCCCCCTCCCCCCCCCCCCACCTCAATAAAAAAAAAAAAAAAAAAAAAAAAAAAAAAGAGAGAGAAGGAAAAATGCTTTGCTATATGTTATTATTATATAAATTATAAGGAAATACCAAATTAAAAGTATTATGTACATTAGATTTACCGTAACATTATGGACCCTCTTTTGGAAAATGTATACCAAATTTCTTTTTTCTGCAAAGTTCTGTTTTAACTATGGCATATTTGTTCACTAAATGACTGTAAAATGTAAATTTACTCGTTATTGAAAATATTTCATAAATTGTTTACATACAATGACCCTATGTCGGTAATATTAGTTGAAAATTCAGCTGTCATTTCATGGGGAAGGTCATGAAAATAAATTGATGTCATGCTACATCACTGCTCTGATACATTGTTATCAACACCAATTAGCTGTCTGCGGTGAAATACCCCGAATGAAAAACATATTATTTACAGATAAAATTGACTGGTTTGGAGAAAATCTAGTTTCAATCACAGTATATGAAAAAGCTAAAGTCACCTATAGCTAAATGATATAGTATGGTCTGGACCATTTAAGATTATAACTCAAACAAACATATATTATCGCTAGATGCAATGTTCTGGCATGACATAGACGGGGAATAAATATTTGACATGTGAAAACCATAACAGTGTATCACTATATGTTACAATCTGGCTGGACATTTCCTTGAAAAAATCATGAATTCGTAAAAGCCATAATGCTGTATACACAGTTGCCATCATTTGGCAGAGCAATTTGTTGCTAAAACTGAAAAAAATAAACGTGTCTGAAAATACATTCTTCTTTTCTTAGAACTTGTGCTCAATCTTAGATACGCGGTTTGATCTTTGTTCAATATCTTAAAAAGTATTTAAGATAGAGGGCTGAAATTTCGAGTGGATACGGATCTAAGCATTATTCACCAAATAAAGCAAAAAAAAAAAAAAGATTTTTTGAAAAAATACGAGATACTATGGTCTGGTTTTCAATAGACGATATGTTATTATCAGAACTACGAATTCAATATGTTTGTCGAAAAAATGTTAATTGTTGTGTTGGGTGTACACCATTATCTGAAGGCCTGTCTCCACTAGGATGCCGATCACTTGCCGAAGGGTTGCAGATGAAAAAATAGCTAACTTCGGGAAGCCTTCAGGGTGAAAATGGGCGTAGCTTAGCCTTCGGGATCCCTTCGGCATTGATACGCGGAACTGTATGCGAATGGTTGCCGAAGACATGTCGAAACCTTACCGAAGTATGCAGATCCAATGCGGAAGTTTGCCGATCGGTTCAGGATTATTAGCCGAATGTTTCCCGATCACGCAGAATGGCTGCCGATCACACGCAGAACATGCGGAAGAGTCTAAGAATCAATGCCGATATGTTGCCGATGTTAATTCCTAGAGCTCTACATATAGAACAGTCAAGTGATATATTTTCAGTTCGCGCAAATTATGGCTGTGAGAGACATAGAATTTGCTTTGGCTCTACAGGATGCTATGGTTGGTTTGGCCCTACATTTACGTAGGCGGCGAAGACGGCGATGTCGTAGGTGGGTTCGACGAAAGAAGGTTACAATATGGCCAGTAAAATACATAAATGTAAGAATTACGGGACGAAGATGTGTCATCATTAAAGTGACATTTCAGAATTTTTTGTCATAAATTTTACTTTTATTTTTATCTGAAAGAGCATGTTTCCTTATGAAAATTCTGAAAATTTCAAGCCAAAATATTGCGCAGTTTACGAGTAATTTATATTTTTGTGTTAAAATTGAACAAATTGTTGTGGACAACAGTTCGGATTTATATGCAATTTATCGATTATGACTCAACTTTAAATGCGTGTTTCTCGCTTATTGGCAACAACTTAAAAAAACTAATAGTATTTATACTCATTAGAATAACCAATCTTGGCATCAAGACATACTTTGAAAAATTGAAATTGGAATGAAATGTCCCTTTAAAGGGGTACATAATGTATTTGAGAATCATCCCTAGTTCAAATGTTTGACGACATACTTAGGCGTCTTGCGCCTCGCGTTCAGAACAGGAACACGAGTTTCCACAACGCCATTCCAGCTGGCCTTGAGCTCGCTGTGACATTGAGATACATGGCATCCGGAGACTGTTATGCTCAGCTCAGTTCGAGCGAAAGTGGAATATGCCCCATACTTTCGGTGCCCTCGATGGTTAATATGTGGCAATCAAGAAGCCTTTTTGGTTCGGGTAGGTTGTACCATAATTACAAGGGTTTGTTCAGTATAGTCCTTTTAGCGTTGATTGATGCCAAAATAAATTCATCTGGTGTGATCTAGGTGGTTTGGGATACATGTCGGATTGCCAAATATTCAAAGACTCTGAATTGAGAGAGTGCATGAATGATAATTCGATCGGTTTGCCACCACCTTCGCCAATCACCAATGGCGACAGGGAGAAGCCTTACTACCTAGTTGCAGATGATGCATTTCCTATGACGACCAACCTGAAGAAGCCATATATGCGAAACCACCTCAGCCATAGTCAAAAGGTTCTCAACTATCGGCTCTCTAGATCTAGAAGAATAGTTGAAAAATGCTTTTGGCCTTTTGTCAGCTAGATGGCAGTGCTTGTATTGTTCCCGAGTCTCCAGCTGCTCGCTCACATATGTTTACGATTATCCACCCATTTGGTGAGAGACAAATATCTGAAAGAATATTAGCCGCAGTCGGGGATCGAGCTTGGGAGTCCATGATCGAAGTCTGACGCACTACCAACTGCGCTATGGCCGCGGTCTGCATCACACAGAACGGTTCAGATAAATCATGTCTGTAGCAATCTTAATTGAGGTCCAAGATGACAATATACGTAGATATTTTGAATTTGTGAAATTGTTAGCTTTCAAAACCCCTGCAAATAATCACAAGGTGAGACTATATACTTCTTATGCAAATCCAAATTTATCTATACGAGGGCTGATCAAAAATTTCGTATAATTTCATCATAACTTTTTTACCTTTCATCCGATTGCATTTATTTTTTCACATTATGTAATTTCAATACATCAATGACTTTCTGACGAAATATTATAAGTGTCAATTTATTATAACTATAATTATTCGCATCTTAAAAAGGTCAAGGAACGCTACCCCGGAGCACTCCGTAAAATCATAATTGTAAAGTTACGCAAAACGATTATTTTTCAAAACGTGCGCGAGCAAAACTTCCGATATTTTATATACTAGAAGAAAGACATCATATCGGATACTTATTAAAATTTCAAGACTCAATGTTGTAAAACAATGATGTAACGAGGGATATGGTGTGACGTGCCGACGTGAAAGAATAGTAAAAACGGCAGCCCGCGAAGTACGGAAAATTGGTTGTTCAAATCAGTTTTGTTATTTTCGGTTCATACACAAACCCAAATGCAGTTAATTTAAGAAATATTGCAAGGCTAAAATCATAAACAAATCATAGTCTGTAAAAATAACATGTTTTGTTTATACAATTGAGATAGAGAATCGAAAAGACAACCAAATGAGTGAACGCGCAAGAATTACGTAAATAAATTTTGACGTTCGTCAACGACGTCGTTTTGAAAATCCATCGCTATAAGTATATGAGAGAATTCATTATAAATTAATTCGGCTTTTTATATGAAAGATCAAGTTCTATGTTAATATGAGGAGCTTCATATGTGATTTTAATGTATTTGTTCTTTACCTAGCTTAGGGCGGATGAGGAAAACCAATGGTCAAATATTAGAAACCGATTTTTTATTCGGATTCTCACGAATGCAATAATTAGTATTCGTTATTCATTTATATTCTTATTAATAATGCATATCATATTCATATAAATTTCATTTTGCGCATATTATTTCTGTTGTAAGTTAGTGTAATTATGAATGGAAAATGGTATGGCTTATTAAGGTTTTTACACAATAATACGCCTTTCGGATAATTTTGCGATTTAGAGAGAAAGGCATCTAAACGTCCCTTTTTCACTGAATAGATCTGGTACAAGGACAACAATATCTACAGATTGATCCGTTAAAAATCGAATTTTTTGTAACAGTCTAAATGTTTTCGAAAAATAAACAAAACAATTGCATAAACCAAATGAACAGTAACGATGTGCTATAAAGAGTTCTATCATGTAGCGTCAAACGACGTCGTTGAAATGACGTTAACGTCATGGAGTGCTCCGAGTACCCGATTCCTCCTATTTTGAAAGAGTCATAGCAACATCATTTTTCAATCAATCTCATTGAAACTTTCAACATATATTTGAAATAAATAAATCTGAAACATATCAAAAAATGAAAAGCTTCGCTATATTAACTAAAATTTAATGAAGAAATTATACGAACTTTTTTATCAGCCCTCGTACATGTTGTGGAAGTTGTGTTTATATGATGTGGACACACGTACGTAGAGACAGACAGACAGATAGACAAAGAGCGTAAATACCAATATGTAATACGTCGACCTTCGGCGACCTTTCCTGGACCGTTCGGGATAATCCAATGAATTTAATGCAGTTAGATAGGGCCCGATGAGTTGCAGATGGTCCCGAAAGGTTCCCGAAGGTTTCAGGAAGGGATGCCGACGATCCCGAAGCTTTCCCGAAGCGTTCCCGTACTAAAAGATCGGCGTCCAAATTTTAAAACTTTTAAAATTTGGATGCCGAACCTATTTTGATCCCGAAGGGTTCCCGAAGCATTCCCGAAGCATTAAGATGGCTTCCAGAAGGGTTGAAGAAGGGTTCCCGATCACCCCGAAGGTCTGCCGAAGCACCCCGATTCTGACATTTTTTCGATCGGGAACCCTTCGGCAACCCTTCCGCGTCCTAGTGGAGACGAGGTCTAAGTATAAATATTTATTTACAATCTTCCAAATATTAGATTCTTGATTCGGATGGATGCAATTTGAATGTGAATCTTCGTTTTCGTCTTGTTCTAGTCTTTCATCGCATTACATTTAGAAAGGAACTGTGCTAGTTTGTCGAACTTAACCCTTTCCCAAACGGCAAAAATTTGGGATTATCCACTTCAAAAACTGCCACAAATTTCAAAATGGAAGTTATGAAAGATAGAATTTGTGTAAAATATGGCATAGAAAATATTGAGACAACTGCTGGTTATCAGCAGTTTCTTCTTTTGTTTCAATGTTTTCCCAAGCCTTTTCTATTAGGGACGTCAAAACCAGGTCTTGTTTGGGAAAGGGTTGAAAACGGTAAAAATGTATGAACTCTATTTTCTGAACAGTGTGTCTGTTTCAAACGTTACTTGCAACAACAACAGTTACCATGAAAACACTTATTTGGACACCATAGTAATCGACTTCTCGACACATCGTCGATCCCAACGTCACAAACCCGAAATGTACATGACGTTAACGTGAGGAATCATCTTGTTTTACAGACGGTACACGAGGTCTAGTTGAGCGTGGCCGATTGATAAACGTTTTCAGAACCCTAACGCGTTGATCAAGACACCGAATCGAGAATACACAATACGTTAAACTGTCTGGAGACTTATTTGTACATTCCTCGCATTAAAAATGGTCGTATTACGAGTTCCCTTTTCAGAATTTAGCCTTGGTATCCTTCAATACGGTTGCTTGATAAATAAATATTTACATTCTTGATTGTATATCCACGTTACTGTGTAAAATGTGACCAGTTCCATCAAGTGGTATACATACACGAAGCGCACGTAGAAAACGTGACCAGTCACCGGAAATGGACATTTAGATGAATAGGAGCGCATATTTTTTATTTGAGGTAATTGTCGATCAAAATGATCATACACAGTATACATTTTCTTAATATTGTAATAGGCATAAGTTAAACAATGACAAATTTCATTGGAGCGTTTCTTTTGGACGTCAGTTTAGTTTATATAAAGCTGACCTCGATAGAAAGTAAAAAACTTGGAATCAGTGCTAAGATTCCTTTCTTTTTTGCCCTACATAATCTGGTGCAAACTCTAACTGTTGTTTTTATATCCGAAAATCTGGCAATTCCTTTTAGATTTATATAATTATATATTAAATTTACATGTAGATTAAAAATTACCCGAAAAAAATGTTGGACGTTCACAAAATATTCCTCTGCGGGAAAGTGTATTTTTGCGAGATAAAAGATACTGCGACGAGCATTTCACGCATGTATTGAGCCATTACCTGACGGCAAAATTTTAGAATCTTCCAATTTGAAAGGTGATGCAGACGACAATTTAAAGTATAATATTATGAAATTTGAAAAACATTTCCATTTTGCATTAGAAAGCATTGTGGAAAATGAAGAAATTGCTTGTGACAAGCAATTTCTTCATTTTCTACAATGTTTTCCAAAGCCTTTTCTTGTGAAGGAGTCAAAAGGCGTCACTGTACAGTAATGTATTAAATAAGTGTTTCGTAATCTTACAACAATGGATGGTTTTAATCACATAAAATTGCGCTTTGGATTTTTCACAAAATGTTTTCACCCGATTCAGCTTAGATCATTACGTTTTCTTCCTGTGGTTCGAAAACATAATTATCTGCAATTGAACATTGCTGTCAAATATTAATCTTATTTGACAGAACACATTGACGATAAAGAGGGAATTGCTGTTTCTTTTTTCCATTTTTCCTTTTCGCTTTTGGCTTTTCCAGGTTTTTGCTAATATATAGGCTACGTCACAAAAATGAATTGCCAGGGGAAAATGTAAAGAGTTAACTTCATCATTAATGTAAAATTGAGAAACATCCTCACAATAGTCATTTTATTTAATGGTTAGTTTACAATAGATATTTAAACGTTTGAAAAACTGTCATTTAACTACAATAACTTGTGTGGACATGACAGAACAAGTACTTGAGGCTCGTTCCTTATCAATGCGCTTTAACATATAAAAAGTACAAAGCATTTTGCCAATGATCTTTCTATCAAAGAATGGCTTTACTCAAATTTTTATAAATCCAGTTGCTACAATAGAAATGAAAGGGTTTTTCATTACTTTTGTAGCATACGTTCACCAAAATGAAAGAATTGTGAACTGAAATTTGTTTGGAGCCCGAATGTCGAATACTTAAGGTACTTTACGGATGTACCATTGACTCAAACTTATTACTACAGCTTTAACACATTATTCATAACTCATTTCCTTTTAATTTCTTTCCGTCGAATATTAAGTAATATATATCTATTATCGTTTGAAATCTATGTTCAAACATAAACATGTACATGAAATGAGTTAAGAGTTTATTTGATCGGAAATTGATCGATTTAACGCATCGATAAATCGCGTAAGAAAATATAACAAAGTGGTTTGAATAGTTTATTGACTTTTTAATATTATACCAGAGTCTGACTGCTGAATTAGAAAAGAAAAAAAACGTAAATTGTGCACAATATGGGTACGAGCTTATTTGTCATAAAGTTGTCAGATACATTACAAGCGTTTAGCTAGGACCTTCATTGCACACATACAATGTATGTGTGCAATGAAGATCCTAACTAAAACGTCATCTAGCATAAACATAGGACTGTTCCTATCGAATGTCCGTTGCGTAGCTGTTGTAGCTATTTGTTATCAACGTAAATACTATTTCATACTACGTTTCATGCCGTACCTAAATATTTTCGGAAAGTATTTTGGCGTATGCTACACAGAAATGTAATATTTTTCTGTGTTGATAGCAAATACTTCAACTCGTGAAACTTGACCTTTAACTGTGACAATGGAAAGGTCAAGGTTATTCGGATTTCAAAAACTTCATACAGGAACCCGGGCAACCTCGTCAATTTCTGTGTTTGGCATCCGAGGTTTAAAAAACATTTAATAAAAAACAACATTTAAACTCAATTCCGATATCTAGATATTTCGATGGTAAAGCACAACCAATTGTAATTGTACGTATAAAGTATTATATGATATCACACTTTTTGCGTGAACTTCGATTTGTATAAAAGTCTATAACAGTAGGTCTATTGGAATGAAGGTTCCAATCTGTCTATGAAGGAAGGCGCAAATAACAAACAACGACTCGAGTCTAAATATTAGTTAACAGTTTATACAAATATTGACCTTACATGAGGACCATTGTTATACCCTACAATCTACGGTAAATAATTTTGAGAAATCTTTGTTGCAAATTATCAATTCGTTACGTATCTAATTCTTGCTCTTCAAACAATCAGTAAATGGTATGTGTTTATGTGCAAAAATTTGTAACATACCATGCTATTGTTATTTTCAAATGAAGGACAACCGGGGGAGGGGGGGGCTAGGTTTTTTAAACAAACAATTATACTTTTTTGATTGCCTCGGATATTCACTGCTCCCAGACCAAAGTCCGGGCTGACTAATGAACTGCGGATTCGAACTTAAATTTTCGGCAAATAGAAGAACCCACCACTTTAAGATACATAAATCTTTGTCTAAGGATAAGACTTTTAGAGCAGAATCTGCATTTGGTATAGATGATAGTGAGTAGTAGCAAACCCACCATTTACATAAATTATTCGTATAAAAAATCCAACGAAAAAACCACAAGAGAAATACAGTCGACACTCGTTGTGTCGAAGTCAGAGGGGTCGTCAAAATACCTCGACATATCCGGAGCTCGACTCATCCGATTTTGATAATTTTCGATGAAAACGCTATTCGAACATTTTTGATGGGCATCATATGTGTCCATGATTGAAATATAGTAGGAAAAGGAAAGAAATTGCTCGATAGGAGTAATTTCTATCCTTTTCCTACTAAATTTCAATGACTGTATTTGTTTCGAAATTATTTTGATTAAACATTTTGATAACCAAACGTTGAGGACGGGACATGACTTTCACTTCGACTTAAGCGGTATTTCGACTTATCCGATGTCGACATAACAAGTGTCGACTGTATCACCAAATTTTGAATAAGTGATAACGTTGACCCATTCCCAAACAGTTTGACATTTTGACTCCCTACAAGAAAAAAGATTCTAGAATACACTGCAAAATGGGGAAACTGGTTGTTATATAAGCAAAATTACTGTATTTACCACAATGTGTTCGTGCATTTGAAATTGTATCTGCAACATTTCTTTAATTTGGGCAAGTCTGGAATTATGCCGTTTGGGAATCTGTTAAGGGTTATTGCTATTGACATTGAACTAGGATAGTTTTCCACACTCCATTATTTTTATTTGGCAATATTGTCCAAATTATAACAATAAAACTTGATCTTTTTCCCAATCGATTTAAATTCATATCTAAACGATTGAAAATTTATCGTATAAACTGTAACAGGAATACGTCACGTGATTCGATGGCATTATTGACTGGTGACATCAACACGTGTCTATTTACCAAATCTGCACGATCATAATTTATGACGAGCCAGAGATATGTAATAAAGTTCGTAAAAACATTGAATCTTGTTTTTACTCTGAATCGCTTCAAGACTAAATTGCATTGTACCTTGAAGTATAATCTAAACATCTGACTCGTCTGTTTCATGGATTTCGTCTTCTGTTAGGCATTTAAATTCTGACCAGATTAGAATTGGGTAGTATGGAAAAGGCTAAATTAAGGGATAGAGCATCAGTTTCGCACATTTCCTTGTGGCGCACTGTAGATATATCTAAGATAAGAGGACTAAATAGTCAGTGAGATCTTCAATTCAACGATAGCCAGCATTAAAGATACAAGTTCAATTATTATACATGTGTTAAGTGATGTAAACGTGTTTAAAAGCGCTGCGGGGAACAGCTTAATAGTCATTGTTTGAAGTTGTGAATTGGATTTTAATGATTTTACAGCGTTGCATTCAGTTGCGGTTGGAATTTAGATAAAAAATGTTTTGGCAAAGTGAAATAATTTGGAATGAAGCGGAAGAGGTATCTATTTTGCAAAATATTGTTGTTTCATTGATGGCAACTATTTGAAAAAAAAAAAAAGAAAAAAAAAACATTTCGTCGCTTTTTTGCAAAAACCTCGTATCTGCAGCTTGTTTTAAGCTGCAGATACGAGGGTTTTGCAGAAAAGCAGCGATTTACTGATAAAGAATGGAAATTGTTCGTGATCATTCTCAACTTCATTTCAAGTTTGAGTTTTTTTTGAGTGTTTGAGTTTAAAGATTACACATTCTTGAAAAATATCATTATCGGGGAGAATGATAAAATTAGCCACTGTAATAAAATTTAAAAAGACATAGGCATGATGAAGCCTTCAAAAAGATTTGATACGTAATAAGTTGAAGTATGATCAAGTAAAGAAATAGAGACAAAATATTATACAATCAGAGAAAGTAAATGATTGTATTAAAGACGCATTTCCCAAATATTTTTTCGTATATACTTCACTTTTAGTTTTATCTGATTATCAAAATTGATGTGTACATCAGTTCCGATATATATGGAATTTGTCCTTTCTGTCTCAACTTTAAAGGAGTGTTCTCCGCTTATCAGCAATAACTTAAAACAAGGATAACAATGTATATACGCATTAGAATAACCAATTTTGGCATCAAGACGTACATTAAATCAAAGCGCTGAAAGCGCTAAAGGCCTTGAAGAATTTGAACACATGCAGATCATTTATATAGACTAAGAAAAGACATGGATAGAGCACTGAACCTAGCCTGGGTTCAGTCGTCAATATACAATTTGGTCAATAAGATAGCGCATAGAAAATCAATACCCGTTAGATATCGCGGCATCCGTTTTTGATCGTGTTGATCTTTGGACCGGAGAAAGTAAAGGAGGGAAAAATGATCAGTCTGGAACCCAGTCTACACTGAACCCTGAGGGACGCCTAAGAGAACGGGTAGAGTAGTTGATGAGTGATCATCAATACCTACTCTTTGAGAACGATCCTTTTAGAAGGAGTATATCCATCTTGAGATCAGTGGAAGGACGCCCAGCTTATTCAATTTGGATATTTAATTGCTGTGACCAACCTTCTTCTTCTTCCGGTTTAGGTCAGGGTTCTTCATAGAATGTATATTTGACCTACGATGGGATGAGACAATCACCACTTCCATTGGTTATGTACAGCTAAAAGTCTATACGGTACAGTTAAAACTATGTACACCTATCAACCGGTTACTTGCTACTGGGTAGGGCCGCAGCATGCTGTGGTATGGCGACCCTGAGCCCCTGAGCGTAGTAGCATCTGAGACGGCTATAGGAAGGTGGTTCCAAATCAAATGCCTTACTAAAATCCATTTCAAGTATATATCCGCTTGTTGACCATTTTCAAGATTGTCGTATGCTTCTTGGGTAAGGCTAATCGATTGAGATTCACAGGTATGTTTTGCTCTGAAGCCATGCTGGTACTGGCTAAGTAGATTATTCTTATCAAAGTGGCCCATGATGTTTGTTATCAGGATGCGCGCCATAATTGTTGATGCTATGCAGATTAAAGAGATTGGCCTATAGTTGCTGGCTTTATACTTTGGACAGCTTTTTATAGACGGGTGCTACTGTTTTACTTCTCTAATCTTTGGGGACAATACCTGTTTCTAGAGAAAGGTTGGAGTTGACCTTGACAATAGATCAACTGTTATCTTGTAATATTTCTTTGCTCTGTATTTTTTTTTTGCTATATTGAGCACAATTTCCAAATTTATTAATGCCCATTATGTCGTCTGCATTAGCTTTGGAATTTGACAAGTCAAACGTTTTTACATTTTGGAATGGGTGAGATAATGGTAAATTCCATATATCATATCTTGTTCAAACAATCAAGATGAAGTAATGGATTAGATAACGATTTATTAAATGAAGTTAAATCATTGCCGACAAATCGTGATGTTATTTCTGGGCAAGTTTAAAAAAATGTGACCATTCACTTTTTGCATGCCACGGCTTTTAAAGAGAATTATATTCAACCCAATCAAAGCTAAAAAGATGTGTTATTGTGTCTATATACTGGGTACCAAGTTTAAAGAAAATCGCTTCACAAATAAAGAAGATATGTCATTAAAACATGTCAAAAATTTCAGGAGTGAAACGTTTTTGTGTGACACTTAACGGCCAAGTTTCTAAGCTATGGTAAATAAAAGACAGTGACAGGATACTAGTACTACAATTAGCACTTGTAATTCATAAAACAACATGTGCATCATCATCTTAAAATTACCTTGTTATCTTATCTTCATTGGTTTAGGATGTGGAGCCTGTTTTAAACAATACCCCTCTGAATTTTATGTCAGGAGTGAAACACTTTCATTTTTCAAAATGTGTTCTCATTTTTGTCTATTCAGCCAGAAATCTACCATTCAATTTTTTTAGGAAGCCATCAACCTTGTGGGCATTCTGCACTCTACTTTTTAGTGATTCGTGGGTTACAATTTCTCATATTGTGCAATATATATGCTGTCAGGAGTGAAACGCTTTTTTGTTGTCATTTTGCAAGATTGCGCACACAATTTTAGCTAAAAAGTAGTGCACATGAATTTAAAATATAATTTGGGCTTTGCGTAACCATTTAGAATACTAGTAGTTTTTAGCCACCCTAATTAAGAAATCTGGGCGATATTCTGTAAAATTAGCTGTTATTCTTAACATTTAAATGTCACACTTTGGTCACATTTTTTTTAAACCTGCCCTTCTATATATCTTCAAAATATATCATTTAGAACCTTATTAAATCATGAATCTGCCTATCAAAACATAACTATCTAACACATACAAATACATAGATATATAAATATAATCCATTTTATTCACCTTCCAGGGTGTGGCTAAGCGAAGAGGTTATTCGACGAGTTTACTTCCCGATATCTTGGTTGATATAAGAGACAAACGTGCGGCATGAGCATGAACACATTTCGAAATTGAAAGAATGTTCGATTGTAAAATGAGTTGTTATAAAACCTCATAACTACAGCCTGATTCACACTGTAGTTGTAATGTTTTGCAATGATACCGACGATGTACCGCTAAGCGAGATGGCTGTTTCTCCCCAAGCTTAAATGTAATGAACCGTTTGCTAGGCTCCGCCCTGTCTCCCGAAAAAAATCAGAATACAAGTTTTAAGACAGATTAAAGAATAACAAATCGTTACTATTACCTACGGTATTGGAAAACCAAATATTTCAAGTGTGTATCGGTAATCACTGACGCGTTCCGTGTGTTCCGGTAATTACTATGCGTTCCATGGTGTTCCGGTATTTCTATAAACCCAATAGTTCTTTCGCGGGGGAAAAACGAACATTTACGAAAAATTTTGCTATGAACGAGTTTCTTTAAATATTAACAAGGTGTCAAACTGTCACAAGATACGCCCGTAACACTGTTTTATGTCGACAGGGGGAGCAGGTTGGTAAAAGGTTCATGGTCCTAGCTATTATACTTTTCGAAATATGCCCTGGACAAAAATGAAGTATGAAAAATAACAAAGGGCAATAACTCAAGAATTAGGCCAGGTAGAATTATGGTTCTTTTGAAATGCACTCCCCTTTGATAAGATCTATGCATCCATGAAGTTTCATGATCCTAGCTATTATACTTTTAGAGACATACACCCATGAAATTTCATGATCATAGCTATTATAATTTTAGAGATATACTCCGGACAAGATTCAAGTATGAAAAACAACAAAGGGCAATAACTGAAAAAATAAGCCAGGTAGAGTTATGGTTCTTGTGCACTGCACACCCCCATGATGCGATCTATACATCCATGAAGTTTCATGATCCTAGCTATTATACTTTTAGAGATATACTCCGGACAAGATTCAAGTATGAAAAACAACAAAGGGAAATAACTCAAAAAATAAGCCAGGTAGAGTTATGGTTCTTGTGCACTGCACTCCGTAATGATGAGAAGAATATAACTACTAAGTTTAAAGTCAATCGGACTTAAGGTGACAGAGTTATGCTCCGGACAAAGAAGTGGACGCCGCCGGACGCGAGGTCGCTGGACGTAACGGGTGATCCCATAATACGTCCCGTCCCGTCCCGGGCGTATAATTAGCATAGTAATAGATTACAATATGCCGCAATACGTTGAGTGTTTTAAAAATGCATTTGGTTGAATGACAAATTGCCATACCCATATAAGCATTACAAAGCAAAACCCCAGTGCTTAGAGCTATACATTTCCGTAATTGATCTTACGGGAAGATTCATCGTCTTCAGTCGATCTACGCGTATTAATATTGTAATCAACCAGCCGTTCTTCTCTATCTGTCAGGATGTGATGGCTGAGTTGATTTGGCTGGTCGACTACAAATAACAATGTTCTGCTTCTTTTTACCTACTGGTTAAAACAGGAAGGGCCAAATAAAAACATAAGATTGAATCAAAGTATTAAGATCATTGTTAAATTACTCTTTTCTATAGTTTCTCCATGTAAAATAAACAAACAGTACTTTTTAAAAGCTTAAAAAGGGGCATGGCCAATTGCTACAGACGATGGACGATCCATTCTAGTTCTCATCTATGAATGTTGATCTCTTATTAAACAATTGAAGAAAAGAAGCTCATTGTTGTCTCTTAGCCTCTAAAGGCTTTGTTGATTGAAGATCTTTTCTATTCTCCCATGTTGACTTGTTGATGCCGTCCGAGCAATTGATGTGGAACGCTCTCGGCTCAGCGCTTTTATAGGCGATTGGATGCTGGCGATGCTGGCGAAGTCCTTAGCCAATCAGAATCCTCCATTCCGTTTCGGCTGGACCGGCCGGAATGAGTGATTCGGTCAAGGCCAACAACATAGGGTTTTGACGAAAATCCCTCAAAGTAATGAGAAAGGGATGTACAGAGAAATATTCTCTGTGTTTTAACGTCCTAAATCATATCGAATGCATGACCCGATTATCCGAGTAGAACGACCGAAATGTATCGCCAGCATTCGGCCCTATCGGCAGCGTTACGCGACAAAATAGTTCTTCGGCAGCATTACAATTACGTATCAAAAACAACTAAAACACGGCATAAAATATACACACAATCAATTATAAACCCAAATTTTATCCGTTTCGACACTAACAAATGCTAAAATATTGCATGCTGCGAAGATGACAAATTCCTTACGCCAGCGTTCTTAGCAACGAATAGGCCGGAAAATGGCCGGAGCCAATTCGAAGAAAAACAATGCTGGCGATCACGATTACGGCTAAGATTTGGGTTGTCAACACATAAATCTATGCTGCCTCGTAAGTGAAAACATTAATCTAACTTTCCATACCCGGATGAGATCGCGAAATGCTGGTTTCGACGTAAACAGCGATCTTGTTTATGCAAGTGCACCTATATCCGGATATTACAGTCTTCGACTACAACCTGGCTATTACAATATACAAGCGCGGAATCAGGGACTTTTCCCAGGGGGGGGGGTCAACCCATGCGCTGATCGAGACGGGGATAAAAAAAATCATGAAAATCATTTCATCGCCGCTTGTTTGTATTTACTTCTTTTGTAATGTACATGGGTCGAAATTTACAAAATCTGCATAAAGTAGTATAGATCTAATCCAGTTCCGATCTACTTTTCATCGCGCAAGAACACTATCTATCTGCGTTCAACGTTTTCACAAGATAAGGCCGACTAGTAATTCTGCACGCCCTGAGAAAAATGGCATGCTAAATTTGGCCTTCTTCAAGGCCAAAAACGAAATGGGAATGTCATGCCCTTTAAACCGTTCACAAACAATGACGAAGTTTGATGACCATAAAAGGGATACTTTTGGAAAACATTTGAGAGAAAAGAGGTAAGTACTATTATCAGCATTTTCCTCTTTTCTCTAGATTCTTGCCGTATTGTAAGACACAAATTTCTTCATGTAGTTACATTATCATTATCGACTTCAATGGCTTTAAAATGGAGCCGCCATAAAATTTTGTTCTTTGGGAAAAGATTTTCGGTTATTAAATAGTAGAAAGTCACATTCATACAAGTTTATATCCGGAAATATTTCTAGACGTATCAGAAAATTGCAATTCATCTATTCTCTCAAAATTAATAGTTTAAGTAAGTTTCCTACTGATAATTAATGCAGAAACATGAGCAATTGTCGAACTATTGTATTTATGAATCAACATTTGACTGCCTTTATTACATCTATACACGTTTATACTGCAAATTTCGATCGCAAAACACTTCAAGACACAATGGTAGCCATCCCAGGTGCCGTAATTGTAAATGCAAATCTTAGCTCATCGGTTAATTTTAAGTGCTCAATCATTTCAATTCCCAAAGAACATCACGCATTTGGTCATTTTTGTGCCATGAGAAACCAGTTTATTAGTATTCAAATATACATGTATATCTAAACGTTCGTTCTTATTGCGAATAACATGAACTGTCTGTTGAAAATATTGTTTCGTTATTATTTACAGACATTTTTTCTTCCAAAGCTGCCTTACATGTTTTTCATATTCGTGTGTACTTCATATATATATGGCTCCAAAATATGGACTGATCTGATGATTTGTTTCACCATGGAACTAGGGAAAGAGTCATTGGGACATTATCAACTTATACGAGGGCTGTTAATAAAGAATCCGTGATAATATCATAACTTTTTAACCTTTACTCCAATTAAAATGATATTTTCAACACAAATACTTCGAAGAGTCATGCATTTGATTCTGCAACAGGCTGTTTGCATTAAGGCGCATTCTACAGTCGCTTTGGAAAAGTAGGGTCACGCTGAGCGGGGCAACTTTTGATAATTGGTAAAAATGTGACTTGTCAATCAGATTTAATGTAATCATATTTTGTTTTTCTAACATCAAAAGTTGTCTTGTTGTCTTTGAGCTTACCTTTGTCTTGGCAAATGTAGCATCATCGACTGACATAATAAAAAATAATTATGGCGTCAATTCCTTAAAAACGTAGGTAAATACGTGACATAGCAAATATGGTGCTTGATCAGTGGTATTCAAAAATGTTTTGCGTGTTGATGGGTAAATCAAAATGATAGATGATTTTTTTTTTATAACGAACACATACAACAATAGTTATATGAAAAGGATAAATCATTTTTAAGTGGTATAACGCATTTTAAAACGATTCTATACACGTAATTACCGACTTCAAATGATCTGGATGTCCAAACACGACGGCGTCGAAAACGTTCTTGACCTGCCATTTGTGTCAGAAATAATATTAATAAAATTCCCCAAGTACAGTTAATATCCTTCTTTGACAAATGGTGTCATAGGTGGGAGAAGTGGGTATAATGCAGCGGCAAATATATCAAAAAGATATAAATATTACATGTGTAAGACAGACTTTCCTGACGTCGTATCCGTCCAAGAACTAAGTTGCCCTGCTCAACGTGACCCTGCGTTGCCATAGTGATTGTCGAACGCGCCTTAATGCAAATATCCTAGTTTTTGTTTGAGGATCAAAAGCATAATTCTCAAAAGTATTAGTGTTGAAAAATTCGCTACACTTAGTACATACGTGTAAGTTAAAAAATTATAAAACCACTCCGGATACTTCATGAACAGCCCTCGTATCCAGATCAGTTTGTGCAAACGCACAGTCTAAGCAGACTCCATGTCGTTCTATGATATAGCTTCTAAATGACGTTTATGAACTGTAGATGTACAGCGTGGGCCACAGACAGATGTGGTTAAGTACAAACCGATCTGCAAACACTGAATTTCTGACAAAAGTTGTTTCTAATGCTGTAAAGGCCTTTTCCAGATGCTGAATAGGAAACGATTTTATCCAGTTAGTCGAGACGTAATTACGGACAAACAATTAGTATTTCGTGGGTGTTGTTATAGGATCTCGTAATTTCGGCTTGATTCAAGCCGTAGTTATGAGGTTTTGTATTGTCAAGCAAGATTAACCCGGGACATCTGCATATGTAATGACCCCACTTCGGCAATGTTTAGTTAAGACGCTCAATTAACGGACTTTGCGCACGAAAATTAAGTTGTCCCTGCTTAATTTGGGTGGACAATAACAACACCGACTGTTTATCAAGGTATAACCATAAACCAGGTTATTTCTAGGACAACATTCATCGCTATTGTCGTAAATTATAGTAGTAATCAACCCGGCTCACTACAAAGCGATTATACAGGCCCATAGGAAGCAATTTCATATTAGGGGGGGCTAAAGCCCTTGTCCTGAATATTGGGGGGGGGGGGCTATTGTGGATTTTCCCAAAATTTTCAGTGTAAAATTATGAAAATTCGGCATTTTTGGTCAGCTTTGGGGGGGAGGGGGGGCTTAGCCCCCCTAGCCCCCTTGTTCCTACGGGCCTGTTATACATGTACTTTACATGTACAAGTATTTGACTTTCTGCCTGTTTATGCAATTTCGAGATCACAGATTGCGACAGCAAAGTATCTGTCATCTGTATTGTATAGCTGGTCTTCATTCCGTCAATACACTCGCAAGTACACCATTCTATACATGTATATTTTTGCAAATAACTATAAAAGAAGACTGTAACGACATTAAGCATGATAGGGCCTATATAGAATTACGCCCAGTAACTCAAGACAGTATAACTGGTGGTGAACTCGGCCAAAGCGAGGGACGTTTTTCGCGATCAGTGTATTCCGTCGGTGTTGTTTTAAAATATCGTAACTATGGCTTTATCGAAGCCGTAGTACGAGATTTTATAACAACACCGACAGTTATCAATACAAAACGTTAACCCGGTCTGTTTTTAGAACAAGTTCATAGTCATTACAAAAACATCTATGAACTCACATTTAAACGCAAAATATCTATACCTTGTTGTAGCGAAAATTGTTTTAGTTCACCCCCAGTGAGTATTGCATGTTTGTCTCAGTTGATTTAATTTCTCCTTCAGGAGGCTTATACCCACATGAATGAGAAGATGGACGGATCACCACGTCTACTGTCGGTGGAGGAAAAATGGCAGATTATATTCAACGAGGTAAAGTATATTTATATAAAATCTACCACCAAATACAAGGTGTAGGCTACTTTTAGAACTGATCCACCACCATGCGTAAGGCTTTATTAACAGTCCAGAATAATCATGTTCATGCTTAGCCTGCGAGACTCATCTTTTTGGTTTTTTCGATACTTTTCACGAAAACCTCGTAACTGCAGCTTAAAACAAGCTACAGTTACGAGGTTTTCGTTGAAAAGCGACGATTTGATAAACAATTGCATCCGGATCAAGGAGTAGATCTGCAATGACCCTTTTTGTTATGCTTTTGAAACACATGCACAAGGTCCAAAGAGTACCAACTACATTGTTTATGGACGTATGTCATTTTGTGAGTAGGCATGGATTTTCAACTGATCAGCATAATTCAGCAAAATTTCAAAACAATTGCCATATATGGGCAATTGTGAAGAATCCATATTCTGTAGCAAATGAATAAAGAGGATAATCTTTACATTGTCATTTTGAAAATTAGACAAACAGGTGACTGTAAAGAAAAAATCAAAACAAAAAGTATGTCGTATTTAGTCATACTATGCTTATCAGTAGTATTGACGTACAAAAATTGTCACGAATACATTCCACAATGACATTTAATTAGTTTCGGTTAACTAAGTTTAAGGTTCAGGTAAATTCGGTATCTACACAAAATTCAAAGTTTTTTTTGGCATTTATTCTTAACATGTATATGCCATATTATATATCAAATTAAAGCTCTACATGAGTAGAAGATGTTAATCAACTTAATTCTGGTTTACCTTGTATAGCACAATCAAAACATTCCGAAAAAGGACGACTTCTAGGAAAACCGAGAACATAGTTATCCTTGAATGAAGTTGGCTAGTTTTTCACACAAACATACACCGTGGTCTAAACTTGGTAGTACTACTACTTACATGAAGTTACTTTCTTCGAAAAACATGCATTTACAAAATAAACTTTGGACATTTCTTCATTTTTCATATGAAATTCAAGGTGGAACTATTTTTTTTAAACACTATGTATGGTTAAAAAATTTGGCCATATTCTCTAGCAGTCAAAGTAAGTTTTCTAATAAAATTGTTATTTTTCTTTATTTGATGACTTGAAATAAATCAATGATGGCTCCTACAGTGAAGACATATGTCACATGATAATAATAACCTTTTCCCATTTTTCTATTGACACACCACTTACATTTTTCATATTGATTCCAAAAGTGTAAACATATTTTAAAAGTATCTTGTTATCAGAATTGTGTTATAAGTTAGCATAACATTCCCTTTGTTGTAATGTTGTATTGCTCGGTAATTGCAAAGAAAATTAACAAGAAAAACATGGTACATTATCCGGACGCTACTAAATTGTAATGGTCGTTGCTGTACACCATACATTTCTTAAATTATGCTACGATATAATTTTATTTTTTATGTCGTTTAAAAAATTGATTTGTGTAGAGACTGAATGCATATTGTATTTAGTATGCATGCACGTTTTGTCTTTGCTAAATAAAATATTTTTCGAAAAAATTTCAGATATGAACAGAGTCTATTTCCGGTCCAAATTATTTCATATTTATGAATGGCATAGTCCAAATTCTTTGAAAATCGAAGGATTGTAATACGCACACCACCTTTCAAATATCAATTTTAATGTTTCTGACAACTCACCATTCATTAAATATGTTTTTTTTACGCCGATCTGTTCGATGTATGCCTCATGTTTACAAATTCGAGCATGCTGGTTCCCGGCACAACCAAATAACGCTGAAAATAGTTCCGAATTTTGCGAAACTTTTTTGTTGATTTACCGATCGAAATTTTATAGATATTTGTAAATATAATAAATAGGATAATTACAACTGAAAATCTTGATAATAGTCACGAAAAATAACTTTTATCAAATATACGAATATGCGCGTATGAAGCCACTGTTTACAAGATGTCTACCGAAGATGCCGGAAACTAAAGACTGACATTTGAATCGACGATTATATGAAGGTGAGGACGCGATCGATGTAATGTATCATACTCGAAGATCAACAATGAATCAGGTTTAAAGGTGCACTTCATTTCTTTACGCTGCCTATTGTTTTATGCCCCCAAAACACTACTGAATAGGAGTCGATGGATTTTGCAAATGGCGTCCGATGAAAAAGCATGGGCGGGAATGATCTTTGGGGAATTTTATGAAAACCGCTGTGATATATTGACATTTGAAGGTAGTACTACCTTGATTAGAATGTGCACATTAATTTGGCATATCTCAAAGAAGAAAATTTGTTGTCTAGAGAAAGTTGCTGGTTTTGGGAGAAACGTCAAATTTTCGACTTGTCTTGTTGATTTTGGTGCTCAACTTTGTTCTTTCTGTCAAATGAACTATGCCTATGGCATGCTATAATCATGATGTAACAGAACATAAAACAAATTTTCATTGAGAAACTTGTTTAACTTGGAGCCAGCAATGGCACAAATTCGCTGTCAAACTGTTTAGTTGACCCTTAATTGTAATAAAATTACACACTCCATTTGGCAAGTGTTTTATGACCGCATTAATATCATATCGATAAAATACTAATGATCACACCCTAAATATAGGAAATATTTGTATGTATACTTCGTATCGTCATTGTGCCAATCTTACATGCACCCTACATGTTTAAAGATGTCCGAAATACCACCTTTGATTTATCCTCGATTCACAGAAAACTTAAAAACATTGATTTGATTAACATAACGAATGCACTTAGTATCCATGTTTCGATGACTTCATATTGTTTCAAGCACATAGCTGTGTTTCTGGTTATCATTTTCCTTCATAGACTGTAAAAATAACGTGCGTCCTCAAACGTTGACCACACTTACACCAGTCCATTTTATGACATCAAGCACTCATAGACAATTTTGGATCCTTATATATGTGACCCGTCACGCTAAAAGGGACCTTATCCGAACTCCAAAATCCAAATTTTGACAAACTTGTCAGACCCAGCACAGGTTAACCAGATCACATATGCAAAAAATGAACATATAGTAAGATAGAGAAAACTTTCCGGATTTAGAAAATTACATAAAAGTGGAAAGTGTCGGCCCTAGTCTGGCTGCGCGGACTGCGCAGACAGACAAGGGTCGATATTTTTCACACACCCGATAAGGTCCCTTTTAGCGCGACGGGTCACATATGTATCTTTCAGGCCCGTAGGAAGCGATGTCATATTGGGTAGGCTCCAGTCCCTGTGTCTGAATATTTGGGGGGGGAGGGGGAGGGGGGCTAAGCTGGATTGTGCCCAAATTTTCTGTGTTCCGACATTTCGGTCGACTTTGGGGGAGGGGGCTAAGCCCCCTAGCCCCAAGTTCCTAAGGGCCTGTCTTTACTTTCATTCCGCATGCCATTGCTTCCTTCGTTTGTCTTAATTATATGTACGTGTATATGTTTCAGAAAACCCGAGCTCCCATATATGCTGTGAATCAGTATATCGAATATCTAAACCAGTTTGTGGATGGAAAAACAGTTACGCCAGCACAGTCACACAAGAATGACGTCACAAAGAAAGATGGAATCAGTCACTTGACGTATCTACTCCGCAAACTAAAACTTGACTTGAAGATGTCTTATGATAGGTATAAAGCAATTTTGTTCCTCATAAACCCATTAAATCCGCCATTTACTTTCATATTCCATGTATATATGTCTTGCAACAAATATAGAATGGCTGTACACCTTCCCCATTCTGCGCTTTTGTTTTTATATATCTAAATCCATTTCTGGAAAGAAGATTCTAAAGGATTTCCATTCAATGTATTGTGCGATCATAAATCCATATGGACGCAAATGCGAAGATATCACACCAATTAAAGGGTTTTACAGTAATTAATGATAGTTTGAAAGAAGAATATTAAAACATGACTCGCATAACATTACAGTTTTCTTGAAGAATTTCTAAAGGACGACAATAAAGGACTTGAACTGCTGATAAAGTTACTAAAGTCACTTCAGAATACGGGATCACAGCAATCCGGATCAACCAATATGTCCCAGCTGAAGAGCTACAAGAAAACACTGGTAAGATATTGACCATGTCCCAATGTTACTGGTAAAGATCGAGGATGACTGAAGTTAATTGGGACAAACAGAAATGCTGATAGCAAGTATTTCGTCCATTCTCTCAATGATTACGATAACATAGACTCTACACTGTCGGATTTATTTCTATTCTCAGTCACGTTAAGATAGTCTACCCCTAATGAGATTCGTGCGACGTCGGAATTATTCGGGCGACATCGAAAACACTCGGCGGTGCAAGTTTCCACCGCCGAATGTTTACGACCGCTCGCGAATAAGTTCGTATATACATAAGTAACGACGACGCTCGAAAAAAATCTGATGTTTTATAAATCTCAAAATGGCCGCATTACGGGTATTCTACCTTGATTATATTTAGACGGGCGAGAAAAGTCAGGAATGTCAATGAATTGGATAAACTGTTCGTTAACTTAGCAAAGTACTTAAGATTGACAAATATTTATCCAAGATTTAATAATTTAAGTAAACTATTAGTTTCAATACATTGTTATAGCGCGTGTAAAGGCGACTGAAAACAAGTTTCCGGTTTGTCAAAACAAATGTACAAATAATGCTGGAAAATACAAATACCAATTTGACATAAATTCAAACAAAAAAAAAAAAAAAGAAAGAAACAAAACAAAAAAAAAAAAAAAAAAAAAAAAAACATTAATTAACATAAAAAATTCTGCTCCTCTCTTCGTTGTTAACCCAGCTCAAAGCAGTTATGTGATACATACTCCACACAACTACGTGTACATTCAATACAATCATACGTAAATTGAATCATGTGAAAGATCGTTTCAGTTCTCGTTTTATGCACATCTATTACAACGTTACTAGAGGCATCTGCAAGATAGTACAATGTGTTCTTATGCGATTACATTTAGGCTCACGCTGACTCCGTTCTACAGTAGTGGCAAATGATATAAGCGTCCTTTTAAAGTGACATTTCACATGTATTTTTTCATATTTTACTTTTATTTTTATCTGAAAGAGCATATTTTATGGAAATTCTGAAAATTTCAAGCCAAAGTACTGCACCATTTACGAAAAATATGTTTGTGCTAAAATTCAACAAATTGTTGTGGACAACAGTTCAGATTTATATGGAATTTGTCATTTCTGTCTCAACTTTAAAGGCGTATTTTTCGCTTATAAATAACAACTGCAAATACTGATGGCAATTCTAGGCATTAGAATAACCAATACTTGTATCAAGTTATACTTTAAAAAATGAAATCGGAATGTAATTCCTCTTTAACAGAATCCGGACTAACTATGGATACGTTTTTACAACATTATGAACTGATGTTATTATACTGACGTCAAATAAAAACGCTCCAATGAAATCTATCGTTATTTTCCTTATGCCCGTTACAATGTTGTTAAAATGTATACTGTATATCATTATTTTGACCGACAATTACGGCAAATGAAAGAATATGCGTTTCTATCCATTAACATGTCCATTTTCGGTGACTAGTTACGTTTTCGACGTGCGCTTCATGTATGAACATCACGTGTTAAAATTTGTCACATTTTACACTGTAACATGTGTTAGTGGATAGGCAACCACGAAATCAAAGATTTTTTTATGAAACATCCGAATTGAAGAATCCCAAGACTAAATTCTAAAAAATGAGCTCGTTATGTAGCCATTTTTGAATGCGACAAATGCACAAACATTTGCCAATCGGCCAAAGTCAGATAGACCTCATGTAACGCCTGTAATACAAGAAGCTGTCTTACGTTAACGTTATATGCGTTTCAGGCTTAAGACGTTGAAATCGACGTTTTGTTTAGTATTCACTAACTGTGGTCACCAAATAAGACGCTTTACGATATCTTTTGTCGTCGCAAATAAAGTTTGAACCTTGCGCTACTGCTTTTCAAATGGAAATTCTGATACCGCTCTGTTTAAATGTGCCGTTTTTTTGTAAACTGTAACAATTTGATAATTTCTTTATCATCATTTTTCAACAACAGATAATCTAATTTACAGATGGAAATCAGTATTTGTTATTTCAAAACAGATTTACTGAATAATCGGACATGTATAAGGGTTGATGCGTTTCTATTTGACGTCAGTATATTAATGATATTTCTTCTTTCAGACTGATGAGCACGATTGTTTACAATGTATCAAATTTACTCTCAGGATGAAGGTAATAATTTACCCTTTCACATACAAGACTTTGTATTGACGTCCCATTTTCAATTTTTTTGGAAATTATTGAGACAAAACGAGTTTTCCCTTTGTCTTTTAACCCTTTCCCAAACAAGACCTGGTTTTGACGTCCCTAATAGAAATGGCTTGGGAAAACATTGAAACAAAAGAAGAAACTGCTGATAACCAGCAGTTTCTCCTTTTGTCTCAATATTTTCTATGCCATATTTTACACAAATCCTATCTCTAGTAACACCCATTTTGTCATTTGTGGCAGTTTTTGAAGTGGATCACCCTAATTTTTTTCGGTTTGGGAAAGGGTTAAATTGTATGTGCTATATCATGCACAAAATATTTCCAGTCAGAAAATGTAAAGAAGCTTGTATAAAAATTGTTTAAGCTTTATAAAATGATGTTTACAAAAAAAAAAAAAACGAAAAGCGTGTTAAATTTGTGAACATTAAACATTTTAAATTCCCTATAGGGAGATAATTCACAAAATTGACAGATTATAACTTTATTTTAGAGCTTGCTACAAGTGATAAGAAAGATTTTTTTTGTGTGTGTGTGTGTGTTTTTTTTTTTGACAACCCGAACAGATTCCGAAAAAAATAGTGAATCGTTTCCTGCTCATGCGCATATGTGACGTTAGATTTAACTTGCTCCAAACGCATTAAGGGCCGTAACTCTGGTATTAAAGAAGACAAGGCAATGAACTTTCAACAAAACGATTGCTGAAAGCATGGGAAATAACGTCAAAATATATTTCAGGCTTTTAGTTCGATACTGTTCCAGAAACAAGAAATCTCGAAGTGCACAGTTTTCATATTTGTTCAGAATATATTTATTTTGTACGCTTTGATACACGGTGGTATGGTGCAAGCGGCGGCAAAATCACATGACACAGCAGTTGCAAAAATCTTCAGCAATTCTTTTTATATGCTACCTAATTGAAATGGTTTGAAGCAGAGAAGGTGTAAAAACGTCAGGGATATTGTTAATGTTATGGATTTTTTAAACATCATCTGATGAGAATGTTATTGACGACCAACCAAAGTCTTGGTTGGTCGTCAATTACATTTTTATCAGATGTTGTCTTAAAGTTCGATAAAACCAAGAAAATAGCTGGCCTTTTCTTTTTATCTCTGCTCTACACCTTTCTCATATCGATTATATTTTAGAAGAATTATTGAAAAATATGAAACAAGTTGTATCACATGATTCAACGCAGTAGATACGTATATCGAATGCAACAGCAAACGTGCCAATGTTTCCTTTATTTTATTGAGTTTGAATACATGGATTTCAGTACATGATATTTTATCCTAATGGGCTCATTGTACGTTCTTGATGGATACGTATTGCCTTCATTATGTGTCATCGTTGATCTTGCAGTTAACGTGATTAACCCGTAGGTTTGCCTGATAAATAATCTACCATACGTAAGACAGGGCAACAGTCCGATAGTTGAACATCATTGTCGAAGTTATGTCATTGCATATACATGTATGCAGTTGACCTGGGTTAATGTTGCTTTCATATGGGTCTTGATAAATGACCTGATATAGCATCCCTATCTATTAGCTAGAGATGCTCTGTCAGGTCATTTTTGGGGGCCTTTACTTATGTTCTTTGTTTACTGTGTATAAGACTGAACTGACATTTTCCTGCATCTAGAAATAACACATTCAATTCAATTGAATGGTGAATTTATTACTACGCGCATATCCTTGTTATTTCTCTTTCAACCGTGGAAATTGATCCTTGTAACACATGTGATTTTCAATTATAAACTTCTTTTATTTAGATAGTGCTGATATCCCTGATTATACATGTGTCTATTTTATATGTAGATCTATCCGTTCATTAATTTCAGAGTGCTCTGTTAAAGCTGCTAGAAATACCTTATGGTCTAGAAACAGTATCTATGGGGCTGTTGAGTACCTTCACTAAATCACGGGGGACGGCGATAGAGGTACGCCATCTTAAAATTGAAATATAAGAAACTGTGACCCGTCACGCTAAAACGGACCTTATGAGAAGATGAAATGTATCGACTCTAGTCTGCACTGACTTTCTAGGATCGAAACATTTTACTATTAAATAAGTTATTTTCAGAATCTAGAATAGTTTCCCTTTCTTACTACATTTACATTCTCCAACTACGACAACTTGCTGACCTCTGTTGAATAGGATCCGTTTCACGAAATTTGGTTTTGTGGACATCTATTTAAGTCCCTTTTAGTGTGAAGTCTCTCATATCTATAGTAGAATGGTCTAGTTTGACAATATTCCCATTTTGATTCTTCAATATTTGGAATGCTTACGTATAGAGCACAATCAACCTACACACATGTGCGCTATGACATTTTTCTTACTACATAATTTTTTCGATTCAATATTACAAGCTTAAAGAAATGAATCGGTGGAAATTAAAATGCTAAAAAGCATGTAGAGTAAATGTAGATTTGAGTACTGACATATCATCATTGAAAGGTGTACGTTAAGTTTCTTAGAAATAAATTCTTTTTCAATAGATAGGCGAGTTATTATTCAAAGCTAGAAGTATCTGTTTCATTAAAGTATACAGTTTAACTTATATCGAATGATCATCTCATTCTTGAAATGAATGCTAGAAGACAAAAACAACTTCACTGAAAATTGTATTTCATACATTCGACTTATTTCAGATCTTAACAGTGACTCTGTCAGAACCAGACGGGTTCTCGAGAACACTAGAGTGTTTTACGTTTCTGAAGCTGAAGATTGGAGAACCAGTCAGATTTAAATCACTCATGAATATGATGAACGTTGACAGTCAACAAAATACCGTCTTCAAAGTACGTATATTTCGGTCATGACTTTACGGCACATGTTTACGAAATTTATCTATGTAAACAACACATTATAAAAAATATTGTAATTGATCATCAAACGGTTCGAATCATGTCATGCAATGCCAGTTTTATGAAATATAGAATGCCACCGAGTTTGCCTTGACAATGTGTTTCAGTCATGGGTTTTATTAATTCTATTTTATCAGTTACCCCTTGTCATGCTGACTTCGGAATATTTCGGATGTTTTGGCTGGCAGAATAGAGCAAGATCAGCCGGCACATACACAGTATGTACAGTCGACACTCGTTATCTCGACATCGGATAAGTCGAAATTCCGCTTAAGTCGAAGTGAAAGTCATGTCCCATCCTCAACATATCTATTTCAAAATGTTTAATCAAAACAATTCCGAATCAAGTACAGCCATTGAAATTTAGTAGGAAAAGGATAGAAATTGCTTGTTTCGAGCAATTTCTTTCCTTTTCCTACTATATTTCAATCATGGACACATATGATGCCCATCAAAAACGATTTAAACGTTTTCATCGAAAATAATTAAAATCTGGTGAGTCGAAATCCGGATATGTCGAGGTATTTTGACAGCCCCTCTGACTTCGACACAACGAGTGTCGACTGTATATGCAGTCTGGCTTTTCTCTGTTCTACCGGCTTGTATAAAATCAGCTTAAAAATGGTCAATTTATCAATTCGAAAACATAATAATGGCAATAACTATTTATAAGTGTACAATGTAACTGCTTTATTCTAGGTTGCCTGTATGAAGTTTTTGAACTCGTTGTTAGACTGTTCACCGCACTACAACTACCGAGTGTTCCTGCAGCATGAAACTGAGTCAGCTGGTCTGGATGTACAGCAGATGACAGAGGTAGGGTTAAAACAAACCGATGGATTCTAGGTAGCACATGTGCGGTGTTGTTGCAAAATCTCGTAACTCCAGCTTTGCTAAAGCTGGAGTTATGAGATTTAGCAAAAACACCGACGATAATATGAAGTTTTTGCACTCTTTGTTTGCTCACCGCACTACAACTACCGAGTGTTCCTGCAGCATGAAGCAAGGTCAGCTGGGCTGGATATAGAGCAGTATGATGAGGTATTGCTTTTTGACAATGAATAAATAATTCGTATGTTTTTTTAAGCAAAATTGATGTTTTGCGAATAACAATAACCAATACCGGTATGTGATAGAATGTTTTAAAGGACTACAAAAAACGCAGATACCTCCGCTCATCATTAATTTTAGGTTTATAACATAGCAGCCTTTGGCAAAAAGAATCAACTATCGGCTTAATATTCTTACTCGTGAATAGGCCCTACTCCTAAAATGGACATTTTAAATGTAATTGAATCTTGCCTAAATGACACTGCATATGAAGGAGTTCGTCGTTTGTATATATATTTACATGTATTTGTTTATATTTTCAACTTTACAGAAAGTGTCTGGACAGACTGGCCTCGAGTTTGACGATCTACGGTACGAGCTAGATCTGTGGAAAAGAAAGTACATTAACGTCGATGACATCATAACGAACAAAACGTCACCCACCCAACACCAACAACATCTGGTAGGTTTTCGTTGATTTTAGATAACGATTACGTCTTCCTATATGCCGTTAAAGGACAACACAATTTTACTATCTGTCATTTTTATTCAAGAGTAATTGGAACAGTGATACATTAGAAATCAATGGTTCATCACCTTATCAAATTTCGTACATTAAAGAAATAGCACATTTCGTTTTGACAAACATATGAGCCGCGCTCTGGGAAAACCGGTCATAATGACAAAATTTTCGAAATTTGTTTTTTTTGACAGATGAAAAATTTCAACTTTTTCCGAGCTCAAAGCTGTAAATTATTTTTTGATAACGCGAATACTTTTTATTTTATGAGCCTTCAAAGTCAGCAGGTATAATTCATTTTGAGATGCGAAATGACGTTACGTTACGTACATGACGTCGTCGTTTTGAAACTTTGTGTAGGTGGACTAACTATTTCCTCGTGATTATTAAATGCTTTTATAGTTCTATTAAGCAAATTTTATTTTACACGATAGTCTAAAAATCGATATATTCAACGCCAAAATTTGTAAAAGAAGTTGTTAAAGTTTATTAAATGTAGATCTGTATTTTCCGTTTTCGTGTGAAAATGTCCCTCTGCAGCGCCTTGTCATTAAACCAAACAAATACCATGAGGAACACATCTACGTGAAATTCAATGGATACTATTTAAAATTTGATAAGTGTGATCCGTTATGCTTAAAGGGACCATATTAGAGGTCGGTAAATCCAAAACATACAAAAAACAGATAAGAATCAGTTATGGTGAACGATATGTCAGATGTGGATAATAGACATACAGTGGGGGTAGAAAAACAGCATAGATTCAGAAATTTATCTCAGAGTGAAAAGTTTTGATCCTAGTCAGTTTGCGCCGACTGAAAAGAATCAATACTTTTTACGCTTGACGGAATGTTCCTTTTGGCGTGAGGGCCACACCTAGGCCTTTATATGATACTGAGTCTACCCATGAACAGTGGATCCTATCTGACCATATTATGTCCATAGTTGCCGAAAAATACAGGGGGCGAAAAGGTTATAGAATGGCCGGCTGCCGTAAAAAACCTGCAGGCGGAGATCTACTGACACTCTGACTTTAGATTTATTTCTTAAATTAGTGTTTCATACGATACACGTGTAAAACCTGAATAACTTCAACAATACGAAACATCTCTGGTTTTGTTTTCAAGATGAAATCAAAGCCTTGGCTAGATTAAATCCGTCTAAAAACTTATTACCAAACGCCAGACCCTCACTCTATTCCAAGCTGGTTGCGACTGCTCTGTGTAGCAAATGTAAAATAATTCCAAGTCCCTATTCAAGGTAAATTATGGCATAAGCAAAGAAAACAAATGCATTATGTTTAAAACTACCTTAATGTAACTAAAATATTGCTTTGTCTACTAAATAATGCATTTGAAACATATTTTCATTTCCATTGCCAAGCGAGTCGGCCATCTTGCTTTTGTTAACGGCTGTTGGAAATTTGGTTTGATTTAAGTGAAACAATGTAAAATTTTATTTTGAAATTTTTCCGAAGTGAAAACAATTGATTTATCATTCTATCCATACCATTTTTAGATCGAACTTTCAATTTCAGAGATGGTAGTTTGAGGGCTAAACCTCCGCTGTTTTCCGCTGGCGGAAGTGCTATATACAAAATGGCAGATCTGATAAGACCTGACATTACGACAAAGAATAAAATATGGCAGGGCTTATAAATAGGACTAACCCCTACTTTTAAAGGGCCCGTTGTAGGTATTTCATACAGGGACAGTCAGGATAGTTTACTCTCGTTTAGCAGCCTTTCGTATTAACTATGAATCGATAGAGGAAAATGCATTTTGGCGTTGGTACCAGGTTTTTCACTTTTTTAATCAATGACCAGTTTCCTATAAATATTACTAGTTATGAAAGTTGCGGGTAAGTAAAAAGATACAGAGGACCGAATAAACTTGATGCGAATATTGGCTGGGCAAAAATTATCTGCTCATTCAAGATGACAAATCCATGCTTAATTTCTTAAATAAATATTTCAGCAGACGACAGTTTGTATATTCGTCAATCTAGCATGTCCCCCTTTAAAGCACCAGAACTTTGCTTGTTGCCATGTTGTTCAATTTATCAATAACAGGTAAGCCAAAATTCCAGCTCCTTTTTCTTACCTTGTGCTTAAACAAACTAGGCTTATTTGTTTATATTGATAATTCGTTGATGTTGTAATATCTCGTAACTGCAGCTCAAACCAAGTTGTAGTTACGAGGTTTTAGAATTACATCGACGAAATACAGGGTTTTTTTTCAAGTAGGAGACTGCTTACTTGATAAAACCGTTCCCTATTGATTGATCAATAGGGTCAGTCGATTGTCCACCAGTGAAACATTGGATATATATATGCAAATGACATTATAAGGATGTCTTTGTCGGAGGTCAATGATTATATTGAAAAGTCAGAGAAATTCAACAACAACAACAACAACTGCAACAATTATCATCAATTAGATGTAGGTCAAAAACGCAGTTCAGTCCCCCCACACATGGTAGAAAAATCATTTGGCAAGTTACTAGTAGTTATTTACAGTTATGGGAATACATGTTTTAGGCCTATATGTACAGTAGGCCTATTTGAATCGAAGTTTTGTGTTATTGTGATTATGTATTTATCCCAAAAGTCCGCTATTGCCAAATTCACAAAACATCCCTTATCAAGGAAAAAACTGTAATATGCGTCATTTACATGATAATGCGTCATTTACATGATCTATGATGATAGACATGAGAGCCCAGATTTTTTAGACCCACCAAAATAATGATGGATGAACTCTGGGGTGAGTCAGAAAACTAGAATCCGGACATTTAGGCTAAGTCTGAGATATGTTCAAACAGTCCAGAATAATGAAATTGGTACCAGTTATACATGTTAAGATTTTCTCTTTGTTGTTTATTCGATAAAGGTTTTTTTTTCAAGTTTTGGATCGTTTTCACAAATTAGGCTACATGGAAAAGGCCATGGCCGATCGACAAAATCTTAGGCTACAAGTGAACGAACGCCAATTGATCTCTTTGTCGATCTATATCCGCCCGATCATTGTGCTGTTTTTGCAATGGTCATTATTTTACTGATGCTCTCAAAAATGTTATCAGAATTAACTTTAAGCTAAGAATGCAAAAACGATTGGGGAAGCCCCATTTTTGAGTCATAATTTTACATGAATCGATGTTAGCCTAGATCTACTACAGACAGATCTAGGCCAGGGTACAGCCTACCGGTAGCCGACTACATGCATCATGTACAGTATACATTTTGGTACGAGTGACATCTATTAGCTGAAATATTTTGTGACACTCATTTGGTATTATGTAAGCCTTTTTGATCAAGGGAAAAATCGAAACAACAAACTTTTTATGTTTATCTTCGTGATAGAGATGTTGTTTTTCTCATCTGATGTGATATTAAATGTTGTTTTGAGAGGGGAAATTATTGTGCTTTTTGATAATTAATTTGGATATTATCAACAAAAAGAGAAAATAAAATTCATTTGAAAAAAATATTGGCGCAGGGTAGACTCGAACTCGCGACAACTAATTAAGTAAAATGTAAAACAGTTTTCAAACCACCTACTTTACCCACTCGACCACCGCAGCTACACAAATCAAAGGTGATCATAAATTACTTAAACCAAATATGCTTGCGTTATATGAAATAAATTGTTCATTTATGGAGATAAACCTGTCCATTTTCACATTTTAATTGATTTTCAATGATCTTCACATTTTCCTCAAACAAAAACTTCAGATTATGCATATGTTTAGTGATTTTTTAAATGTTCGGTAAACTTCGGTTTCCGAGTTTTTGTCATCGGCGTGGGTGGGGGTAGATGGCATAAAATACGCAAACAACGGCCAATAAATAAGATTTAACGATTTAAATCGTGTCTCTAAGCCTAACCTAACATTAATATAAGGAAGAGAAACAACTCTTATTAGCCACTTGTTTTGTTTATGTTGGACAAACTCGTGAAACTTGCTGTTTTAGGTTTCTGCTCTACGTTCGGAAAGTTGAAAAATCCCGCCGGCACAACAACACTGAAAGTGTGAGAAAAAGGCATAAAATCGCTAGAAATCGGTCAGAAAACACATTGTTACTCCAAGCTGATATTCTGTGCTATCTCTTGTATGAAAAAGAACCAAATTAGCCAACTTTATTGACAAAACTTTCGAATTTTGCAAAACCAATGCGTGAAATTATCGAGTTATTTTTAGACGTCGGGTTTTATCGGGGTTTTTCCAATAATTTATCGCGATGTCAAAGATAGGGGAGATTCGGGATTTCTCGGACATGTGGGTAATCTCGGACAGCCAGACGTTTGTCTTTATAAATAAAGAGTCTTTCTTAAATATTTCCCATAATCAGCTTTATTTATAGGTAGAACGCGTCATCAATCGAATGCGCCTGAATAGATGACACCATGTGACATGTATCGTGACGTGTGGGGGAGTTTACTCATTTCTGTGACGTAGTGTCCGACTTTACCCGGCGTAAAATCGTTTTTAGCTATTTTAAACTCGGACACTAAAGTTTTCTCCGTGTTTTCTCCGATTTTCATGCGCGAATTAGCAACATAAATGATGTCGACTGCAACAGCTTTCAAATTGGAGCAGTGTGCAAAACTTTACCCTTTTGGAATGTGTTAAAACACAGGTGCGTCCGAGATTCCCCGGTGCATGTCCGAGTTTACCTTACTCTGATAGTATACTTTATTTCGTAAAATTATCTGCCTTGGCTTTATTTTAACTGTTTTAGCCAATGAAATTAGTGTAGAATTGGAATACTTTATTGTTTTCGTTGTTGATTCAGAAGCTTGTCTGTCCGAGAGAGTGAGATACCCATGGTTTCCTGACAGAGACTACGTTTTGTGTCCGAGTTATACCGAATCTCCCCTACCGGTTTTCACAGAGCGCGGCTCATATCGATGTTTTGAACAAAACCCTGGTAACTGAAGCTTGTTTTAAGCTGCAGTTACGAGGTTTTCGTTGTTTTTTTGCTGATCTGCAGAATGAACCAATAAATAAATACAAGTATAGCTCAGCATAGTTTTCAAGTACTGGATGATAATAACTACCCTGCTTTCTTTATATATTATAATTATTATATAATTCGATCATTTACATTTCACAAACATGTGAAATGGTGACAACCTGTTGTACAGACATATGCATGCATGTGTAATACAATGAAGAAAATGTGCTTTCAATTTACAGATAGACGAGCTGAAGCTTCAGATTCAGGTCAGAAATTTTGAACTACTGTTTTTATATGGAAATATACTATTCAAAACTTATAAGTACTCCGATTACATCATAAAGCATATCTCCGGACAGGCATAACATAATTATCTTAACCAAATTTGACACAACGTCACTTCAACTATGTTACCATCATATGTTGAATTTTCATAAATTTCAAGAAAACCTGAATTGAACAAGAAGCAGATAACGGAGACCACTGTTGGTAGCAAAAGTCACAAAGCCAATCTCTTGTGTGTTGCATGTTCTCTCCCATGATAACATGGTATCAGGAACGCATAAACAGTTTGTAATTCCTGAAATATACTGTAGGGATATCTTCTTAATATTTTAGAAGTCTATGTAAGGTTCTCTACACTCGCTAAGTATGTTCCAGATCATCATCTTACTAGACAGTATTAAATCGTTAGTCTGTAAAGCATTTTTCACAATCAGTAAATTTAATGCATCATTGGCAACTAAACACGAACATGTTAATTGTGAGGTCATGGTTGATGCGACTTGTTCATAGGTATGATGAATTTAGGCATTATCGGATAGTTTGGACACTGAATGATCTCCCTTTAAGGCATAATGTATCCCTTTCTATGACAGCTTCTGAACGCTTCAACTCACATAGGCGAAACAAAACAATGTTACAGTCATAATTCCGGTTTGATTTCCTATCACTTGGTTGTCTTGGTAGGTTGGCAGCACTTCCGGTTTGTCTGTACTCGGCCACAAGTTGGGTGATAGCAGATGCAAGCGCATTCATGAAACGGGTTGTTTTTCTTTTGAAAAATGGCACCAGTGTAACAAAATGTTGATGTTTTACAGTAATGAACGATATTTTGTATTAAATTTGTATAGAACGGCTGGAAATGTGGATATAAGAATATTACGTAGGCTTGAATTGCACCGCCTTGTAAAACACCAACTGTTATGGGTTGTTGTTGTTGTAGAGATTTCCGACGAATTTTATGTTTTTATGTTTGACAATTCAATCCATAAAAGAATAAATTGTAAATTAAGCACGTGGGATTCGTGTATGAAACGCAGGAGGCATATTTCAATTTTCTTTAGTTTGTCGGAAGTTACCTTTTTGCACAATAATTTTGTAAAATGAAAATGATATCGGTCAAGTAATTAAGTTAGGGAATAATAAACTATATCGACTTTTGATATTCCTTTACCGGGGAAAAGTTTGGGCATAATAGAAAACGGAGTACTTATAAGTTTTGTTAAGTGTAGATTATACCCTGCTTATAATCACTATGAATTGATCCGATTTCATCGGTAACAAAAATAGTTTTGGCAAGTACAGTCGACACTTATTGTGTCGAAGTCGGAGGGGCCGTCAAAATACCTCGACATATCCGGAGTTCGACTCATCCGATTTTGTTCGGCTTCGAGACATTTGATATTTGACCATTTTTGAAACTTATCAAGTACGAATATTATTGAAATATAGAAGGAAAAGGAAAGAAATTGCTCGTGCCGAGCAATTTCTATCCTTTTCCTACTATATTTCAATGGCTATATTCAGTTCGAAATTATTTTGTTTTGAAAAATATATGTCAATAGATGCGAACGGGACCAGATTTGAACTTCGACTTAATCAAAAATTCGACTTATCCGATGTCGACATAACGAGTGTCGACTGTAATTATTTTAAAACCGTCGTGTCTGACTTCCCTCTCATAGTTGAAGACCTGTTTTAAGGTTTACAGACCCTGAAAAAATCACCACTTTTTAGCCGTAAGAAATGCATCAAATTACACACACTTGTAAATACACTTCACATAAGTTGATTCGCCGTGCCGGATTTTAAGATTATGTTTCAAGAAGAAAATAATTTACAAATACTATTTTACTCTATATTCATATGCAAGGGAGGTAATTTTGAACATTTTTGTCAAATATTTCCACAAGTATGCATTAATTCAAAATTCTAAACCATGCAAAATGTTTATGTTTGCATTTGGAATGGAAATGTAACACAGTTTAGGAATTATTTGCACTTTTCAAATTTTGCCTGTGGCTCTTCTGTGCTTTTGAGGGGTTGGATACCTTAAATAGGCACATTTTCGAACTTTGCATTGATCATGTATCATATTAACTAGGTTGTAAGACATTGCTGTCAACTCAATAAAATGAACAATAAAACACATAAATGGGTTGATTTCTGGGTTAGTCTTTTCCAACCAGTCTGATTCTAAGTGTACCTTTAAAATAACACTGCAACTAATGCCATTGGCCGAGACGTACGTCTCGTCCAATCAGATGGCTTGTAATGTAAATAGATTTAGACAATTAATTAAGAATTGTTGGAGAATATATACCTCAAACTTGTCAAATTAAGGTAGGATACCCGTAATATGGCCATTTTGAGATTCATAAGACATCGGATTTTTTTCGAGCATCGTCGATAAGTATCCGAACTTATTTGGGCGCGGTCGTTAACATTCGACGGTGGAAATTTCCTCTGCCGAATGTTTTCGAACGCGCCCGAATAATTCCGACGTCACGCGAATCTCATTAGGGACATACTACCTTAATAGGGAATGACCCATTGTTATTATAATTGCAGGTTCTGTCTAAAGAAAAATCTTACCTTGAACGACAGCTGTCTTCGGTAGGTCCATTTAATCCATTACCACACACTGACTCTTTTTGACTCCTCACAAGATAATGGCTTCAGAAAACATTGTGGAAAATGAAGAAATTGCTTGTGACTAGCAATTTCTTCATTTCCCACAATATTTTCCATACAAAATGATTAAAAATGTACTTTTTCATTCGATTTTAGTTGTCGTCTGCAAAATCTTTGAATTTGGAACAGACCAAAATTTTGACATTTGGTAATGGGTTAATCAACCGATTACGTCATAAGTTATGTACATATGACTGGACTATCTCTATTTCAAGTCCTGTTATATGCAGATAATGACAATTGATTAAATCAATTTAATTTTGTCAATTAGATTTTACATTATTTGTTTGAAAAATATTAAGAATTTTAACGTTATCTCAGTGAAAACACTCGTTTTTAAAAGAAATGTGCATTCAATTCCTTGTACCAATTGTAGGCTACACATTTGAAAAAGTTTTAAAGTGACATTTCACATTTATTTTATTTTTTAAAGGTATGTCTTGATGCAAAGATTGTTTATTCCAATGCGTAGAAATGATATCAGTTTTTTAAAGTTGTTATTTATAAGCGAAAAATACGCCTTTAAAGTTGATATAGAAATGACAAATTCTATTTATAAATCTGAACTGCTGTCCACAGCAATATGTTTGATATTAACACAAAAATATATATTTCTCGTAAACGGTTTAATATTTCGGCTTGAAATTTTCAGACTTTTCATAATAAAACATGCTCTTTCAGAAAGAATAAAAGTAACATTTATATAAAAATAATTGTGAAATGTCACTAAACAATTATATTTTGTCGTTTGTCAATAATCAAAACCTTTTCCATGTGCAGAGAAAATATGTACCCGTTTCAGAAATTGAAAAACCAGGCATCCCTTAAAAATGCGCTTAGCCCATTACCAAAGGTGCGTTCTTTAGAGCGAGATTTCTTGAGATATCTTGAGATTTCTTAAGACATTTTAGGATAAAGCGTTCTTTAGAGCAAGATTTTTAAGACGCTCAATGGGAGGCGCCATTACCCCATACTTCGTGCGGAACCCCTCGGTCAACTCTGTACAAACAATATAAAAGTTGTTCCGAACACTCCATAATTCATAAACCGCGGTGTTCCGAATGCTTCATACTTTATACAAATGACGTCATGATGACGTCATTTGTATAAATATGGAGCATTCGGAACACCTCGGTCAAAGTCTCGGTCTTAAAAACGCTTTATCCAAAACACCTTAAGAAATCTTAAAAATCTCGTTCTAAAGAACGCGCCTCAGATGACAAAAATTAACACTAATCCAAATTCAAAGATGATGCAGACGACAAATTGAATCGAATGTATATAATTTTACATATTTTGGTTTTACTTAGTAGAAAACATTGATTCCCTAAAAGATAAAGGCTTTGAAAAACATTGTGGAAAATGAAGACATTGCTTGTTACAGCAATGTCTTCATTTTTTCCCCAAATTTTTTTCAAAGCCTTTATTTTTTAGGGAAATCAAGTGGCGTCAATGTGTGACAATGGGTTGCTTTTTAATGTTTTCATATACATGTATAATCACACATCATGAAATGATAAGATCTATTCCTTCTGTCAGGTGGGTGCGGAGTTGAAAAGCCGATGCGAGGAGATTCAGCGACGGAATGTATCTACACGAGACGTGTCTGTGCAATGTACAAGCTACAAGAAAGAAACCAAAAGTAATAATTTCCTATATAAATATAGCTTAGCCCTTTTCCATAAGACACAATTGCAGGGTACAAACGCATAATTAATGATAATAAGGATAGCATTTGTATACAATTTTGTATTGAAAATATTGAGGCAAAAGGAGGAAATGCTGGTCACCAGCATTTTCTTCTTTGCGTCAATATTTCTCCCAAACCTTTGTTATTGGACACGTCAACACAAACTCTTGTTTGGGAAAGGGTTAAAACCTCATTTGTCTGACATCTGCAATTCGTGTTTTGATACATTTCCTAACAATACATTGATGGTAAATGACTGCCATTATTTTCACCTTTGTCCTCAATAATGTTATTAAACTATGTGCAAAAATTCTACATATTTCATGTATTGAATTTTTAAGTGTGCTGTTTGGGGATATTCTTTTACAAAAGCTTTTCTGCAGCTTATTCCTTGATATGTTATCAAAGTGGTTCAGTATCGTTCAAAGCCATGGTACATGTATCAACCCTCTTACAAGCATAACAATAATAATAATAACAAAATAAAGAGACAGGATCTGGAAAAAGTCCCTTAAGGTATTGTAAGCCAACATAAATCCAGATCAGCCTGTGTATACACGCAGTCTGATCAAGAATCATGTTGGTCTCCAACAGCTTCCAAATGACCTCTAACAATCGTTAAAGTGACGTGTGTACCCCAATCAGACTCCACTTGGCCACATGCAGCTCTGGAATCGTGATTGTCTCAAATGTTTAACCCATTACCACACATTGAGGCCTTTTGACTCCATCACAAGAAAAGGCTTGGGAAAACATTGTTGAAAATGAAGAAATTGCTTGTGACAAGCAATTTCTTCATTTTCCACAATGTTTTCCAACCAAAAATGGAACTAGTTTTAAAATTTCATCAACTTGAAATTGTCGTTTGCAACATCTTTCAAATTGGAACAGTCCAAAATTTGACGTCTGGTAATGGGTTAAGGAGTATGGCTTTATGCTTTCTACAGGTACTGGTTGTCAGTGTTCAAATTTTGATGATTTCGGCAACCCTTTGAAGACAGCGGCATTGTATTTCGGATGGCAGGTAAAGTGAAATTCGTTGTAAAATATATAGAGAATGAAAAATACAATACTGAATCACCATATTAAAGTTTGACAATCCGTTCGACATTCTTCCCTGTTATGGATAGTTCTTACTAATAGTTGTTTCGATATTTAAATTTACCACATCCGGTGCCAATATTTTGTCAAACTCATCGAAACTTGGATTATGCTTACAAAACAAGGCTATGACTCGTTCGAAATTGATTGAGAATTGGTATGAGTAACTAAGGCACTTTAAACTTGTGTTTGAGGTAACACGACAAAATATTGACTCAACTGTTATTTCAGTTTAATTCGAGTGCCTCTTTGTCAAGATATTATCTTATTGAAATAAACAAACAAAACAAATACGATCAGTATGTATATTTTCCTTAATGCTTTTTGTGACAGGAGTCAGCCGAGAAAGATGTGATGACGTATTACGATTACAAGATCAACATAGAAGGTCAAGGTCAAGACGAAGAATCAGAAACTGCTCACGTGATCAAAGTGGAAGACTGGTTAAGGACACAATGTGATTCACACGATAAGGACACTCATTTAGAAAGTCAGGTGAAAGGTCATACCGGTCACACGAAACAATATTTCAGGCGTCAACATTCTATTCGCCATAAACCAAACAAAACACAATTTTCTGGCAATTGGAAATTAACCCCCAAACCAGTGGAGTATTACCCTTCAAGGTTCGAAAAGAGACAGTGTCATACAACCGACTGTGATAGATGTCGGCTGGAATATCGCCATGAAAATGTAAAACTTACTAATGAGGCTGTGATTCCAAACAAACCACGTGACTTTAGTTCAAGTTCAAATAGAATTGATATCCAGCAGGAATCTCACAGCTCGGACAGTGCAATTGGTGGTTCAGGAGAAAGGCTGTGGAGCAATAAGCGCAAATCGGGTCACCATTCTAGGGAAAAGTCCGAGGAGGAACGGTTGCAGGATTTGATCACACCGGATGACTCTGCTAGCGCATGTCCGGAAGTTGAACCATTTCCGGATTATTCGTCTGTGGCCACGAGACTGGATGACAACACAAACTATGACGCAGAAATATCGGAGGTTCTACGAGAGTTTGAGGGACATTTAAGTCGATACGACACACTGCAGGAAGTCATCTGAACCAAGCATTTCGTCATTGCGAGGTCAGAATCTCGTAACTGCAGCTTTTCAAGCTCCATTTACGAGGTTTTTACCTCCCACTAACGTTTTAATTCATAAGACAGACAATATAACGTCGGTTATGTTTATAAATAAAGTAACTACAGCTATAAATGGACATCGAGTCGTGAGCCTCGACGAAAGGTAACGGTATATTCCAATACATGGAAATAGGGAGGAGTGCCTATTTTCCACTGAATAAAAGCGAACAATGGCAGGTATTGCGTGCTGTCCACGATGCCGTGTGAGTTTAGTAGCTATATCCAGATAGTGCTTCGTCGATTTATCACAGGGAGACGGGTTCTAGTCACATATTTCTATAATTCGAAATCCCTCTCTCCCCGCTTATTTAGACTCGCTGATCTTTGATCATTCAGAGGTCGTTGTCTATCTATAATTCAAGCCCACTGGAATGTTTTCTCGTTACGTCAGTTTTGACCGTAACCATAGATATATACTGACTGAATTTAAAAACGCATCACCTATTTTTTCAAATATTTTCGTAGTCATATGCAATAAGATCAAAATTGTATTTCTGAAATATTTTTCAACGATTAAGACACGATATCCGATAAAAGTTATTGCAGTCAGTTACCACGTTATTTCGAACGACGTCAACGTGTAAAATATGGATAACGTCTACGTAACTGCACCTTAAGTAACCAAAAGTGTTTTTGTTTTCATATTCCATATCCTAATGGTCAGGATTTACTTTTATTTTTCAATTAATTTTATTAAACAAAAGATGAAGCTAAGAGACCAAAGTTCGATGAGCGTACACAAACTGTTGGATTATTCTAAGCGGATGTTTGTCAACGAGAATGGGCGAGACGTTTGAATGTACATCAATTAACGATATCTCACTTTCACTAACGTAGCCAGTTTAAAGTGATAGTTGCTAAGCATCAGCGTCCTGATCAGCCGTTTATAACAAGCCAACGTCAAGATGAAAAAATACGTCAACGTCACTTACGTAATTTGTTTGCATCAACGGTTCCAATACAATTGTATTACAAAGACGTTGCTATTGACTAACTCGCGCCAGAACAGTGAATCAACAGATAAGATATTACATTTTTCACTACTGGCGACTATGCCCGTGACAGATCCTTACAGAAAGTCATCGTCAGATCAGGGTGCGTTGGGCATAGACATGCTGAAAACGGACGCCAAAACTTTGGAAAACTTTGGAATACTCTGCAACAATGTATTCACCTGCCATTAATACCCGAAAGGGGAGTTAGGCAGTATATATAGATAGATAGATGTATGGTTCATAATTCAAGCCCAAACGACTAACGATTTTGTTTCAACTCTGGTCAACAAGGTCACGACTGTTGAACGTTTTTGATACTCAGGGCTAAATTACTCGTTATTAGATAGAGAGAAATGTCGCAGTCCTAACACCGTCTCTCTTTACATGGCTATATCTCAGCCATTCAATCGAATTTTTGTCTGACATTTTCATGGAATATTAAGAAGATGTCCAGCTTTCGTTTGATATACAGTACTACATAGTTGATTATGTATTTTGCATATTATTATCGGATAAACTTCAGCAATGCGTTGTTTAAGTCAGTCAGTATAGATCCAGTCCAGAAATAAAGCAACTGAATTAAACGTCAATTTTCTATCTATAGATATATAGGGAAACGATATTTGATCATTCGTCGTAATTTGTTGATCCACAGAGACACATAACCATGTGGTTGAATTTATTTATAATTATTATAATGGTATTTAATGCGAAATAAAAATAAATGTATATAACTTTTCTTTGAACATAAGGACATCGGGGAATCACGTGACACAACATTTGTGATATAACGTTTATGTATGACTGATTTTTTAAAAGAAGTTTTAATGCAGAGAAGGTGGAAAATGCTAGGGATTTGCTGAATGTAAATGATGAATTAATAATCGTCGGATAAAAAGGATATTGAGTACCAACCAATTGTTTAGACATTCTTATCAGCCGATTTTTAAAAAGATCTAACATGTCTATATAATCTCAAATGTATCTCTGCCTTCTCCAATTCAAACCATTTTCAATAGCAATGAATTTTGTGCTAAAATAGACTTGGTATACCGTTATGTTTTCATGAAACGTCAGTGTTGTTATAATATCTCGTAACTACGGCTTGAATCAAGCCGTAGTTACGAGATTTTTACAACAACGCCCACGAAATACTATTTGTTTGTCCGAACTTACGTCACGGTTAACCGGACAAAATCGTTCCCTATTCTTTCACATAACAGAGTTATAGAAGATTCTCTTCAATTAATGTGTCACGTGGTTACCTACCGTCGTAAAAGTTACGGACATGTCTGCTGCATTTTTATTACGAGCAATAGTATACATGTACATATACCATGTAAAAAAAGTTTAGCAACACTGACTTTGTTAATTGAAAACATGTATTTTCTGTGATATTTATTTCACAACCGTAATATACATTTTAGCATATGCATTTATGCACACCATTCAAAGGTCGATTCGTGGTAACGTTTAATATTGTGTTAGAAACATTGTCTTGACGTAGGTGAGGGGGTCAGAATAAAAAGTTACAATAGAATTCGGTATCGATTATGAGACCATTTTCGAGCAAGAACAGCAGTGAAACGATTTCTGATCCACTGAAATTGATTGTACACAGTATCAACATTCACACTTTATCAAGAGATTGGACGTCATTCGCGTCAAAACGATCACGCACACGTCTTCCTTAAATGCACCGTATGTGCTCTATGGGTGACAAATCAGAAAGAAAGGGATGATAATGGTAGTACATCGATGTTGTATACGCTTAATTTGGCTTAAATCATGTAGGACTCTATGTCAGTCAAGTCTGGTGCGTTCATGGCATAGCGTCAGGGAAATTACAACGTATGGTCAACGTCTAGTAACCGTTCATCTGTGGAGACGATCACAGATGGTAAGTGTTGACACTCTATGTTGAAATTCCTGTGGAAGCCACTCAGAAGTATTGGTGTTGATATGGAACATCTTTGCCGTGACGCTACGAAATTATGACGGTCTTCTTCTCGTGGCCTTTTTCTACGGCGTCCTTGACCGGGACTATCTCAAACAGCAAAAATTGGCTCACATGGCATCCTCAAACTGTTACTTATGCTTTGAGATGCGCAAAATTCAAAAAGGCATCTTTATCGCCGGTTCTGCCACGTAGGAACACATTAGCGATATAACGTCCTTCTAACGTAAGTCAATGGCGTAGTCCCACAGTGTTGCCGAAAACTCTTTTTAGTGGCCTTTTTTATGCTGGACAAAGACGGTTATTTTCACACCTAAATGTTTTCTAGAATTATGCTCCATACACATGGATACCATGGCAGACATGAAAACCGGAAATGCGCACCTGGAGTGCGACACACACGCGATGGCGGTATAAAATTCATCTGTTTGTGTTCTCTAGCTATAATCTATTGTGTAAACGTTTGATTTTATGTTAAAACAAAAATATTTTGGTTACTACAGATATTTACATATTGTTGCAAAACTTTTTTTATTATGTATACATTCGTAATACATTCTGGTTTCATAAAAGGAAACAAAATATACATCATCACGATTTAAGCCATTACTTCAGTGACGCCTTTTGACTCCCTCATAAGAAAAGGTCAGGGAAAACATTGTGAAAAATGAAGAAATTGCTTGTGACAAGCAATTTCTTCATTTTCCACTATGTTTTCTAACCCAAAATGGAAAGATTTTTAAATTTTCATCAACCTGAAATTGTCGTCTGCAAAACCTTTCAAATTGGAACAGTCCAAATTTTTGCCATCTGGTAATGGGTTAACAGAGCAACACCAACAAGACTTGTCCGCGGACTACGTAGCTCGTCTAAACGGGAGCTGGTCATTAAAGCTTAAACTCCATGGTCAAGAGGTCAAAGATCATAGTAGCAAATGAAAAGCCTTCGTAGGAGATATCCATGTGTGAAACACCAATGCCCTGTTTCCTTTAGTGCCTAAGATATAGGCCAGGTTAAAAAAAAATAAAAGTCAAACCCCAAAGTTAAGGTCCCAAGGTCAAGGGTCATGGTCATAAATAAAAGGTCTTGGCGGGACGTATCCATGTGTGAAATATTAAGGCTCTTTCTCAGATAATGCCTGAGAAATAGACAAGCTAGGTTAAAGTTTTTTTAAATGAAGACGCAACGGAATGTGACAGGACGCGACGCGACGGGACGCATACACTAGAGCTGTGACATTTGCTCCCCGGACATATAGTCCAGGCTCGCTTAAAATTGACTTCCGTTGGGAAAATGTCATTTCTTCCAAATGTTTCCATAGAAAACTAGAACTGTCCCAAAGCGTACGAGTACCCCCAACTAGGGCCTTGTCACGGAAAAAGTGCCATCGGTCAAAAGGTTCTTGACTTAGAGCATGGAAACGGATTTTAAACAAAGTCCAAATGTGACCATGACCTTTGACCTTGGTGGCCCCCATAACTCTAAAACTAATGACTGGATCAAGATGGAAATTGCAGGTGCACAACTTCATATGATAGGAAACATCCTGATAGAAATTTCAAAAAAATTGGTCAAATACGGTGGGAGGAGAAGAGGACACACGATTATGTCCACGGACGGACGGACGGACAACCTGATTCCAGTATACCCCCCTAACTCCGTTGTGGGGGTATAACAAAGGTTCTTTATCGGTATTTTAAGCGTGTAAGGCAGACAAAATCTTGAAATGTAATGGACTTATTATTTCAAGAATACAATGGACCAAATACATTGAAGAGTCAAGTTAAACCAAGTGGTGTTGTAATAAACTTCAGTTCCTTTCCAAACAAGAGCTTGTTTTGATAATATGGATGGAAACAAATTTGGAAAACATATAGGGAAAAGAAGAAAATTCTGATGATCAGCATTTATCCTTTACCCTCATTGTTAACTCTTATTTAAACTGTAATTCTTATATCAATCGGGGTTTTTTTTGGCAAAAAAAAAAGTGAAAATGGATTTTTCTGCTAAACATTTTTCCTTGTGTGTTTTCTTCGTCTTGACAGGCCCGGATGGCTTAGTCATTAAATTTATGTTGGTGATTTATATATCCAGGGGCCTCGAGTTCGAAGCCAGATAATGCTAGCCTCGTATTATTTTTGACAATACATTAATGTTATTTCTCGCTCGCCAATGACTAACTTGTTTAACCCTTTCTCGAACGACAAAAATAGGGTGGTTCAATATGAAAATTGCAGCAAACAGCAACTCGCTGCTTTTCTTCGAAAACCTCGTATCTGCAGCTTGTTTTAAGCTGCAGATACGATGTTTTCGTAGAAAAACGACGAACTTTAGTGTTGGTAGACTAGGATTTTTGTATGATATAACAATGACGAATTGAGGCAAAATGAGAAAATGCTGACTACCAGCATTTTTTTTATCTGTCTCGATGTTTTCCAATTCTTTTTTTCAATAAGGGTGTCGAAACCAGAGCCGCGTTCTTTAGAGCGAGATTTTTTGAGATATCTTGAGATTTCTTAAGATGTTTTAGGATAAAGCGCTCTTTTGGGCAAGATTTTTAAGGCGATCACTGGGAGCCGCCATTGCTCTATACTTATTTCGGAACCCTTCGGTAAATTCTGTAGAATCTATATGGGATAGAATTGACAGAGTTGTTCCGAATGCTCCATGATTCATAAACCGCGGAGTTCCGAATGCTCCATACTTCATACAAATGACGTCACAATGATGTCATTTGTATCAAGTATGGAACATTCGAAACATCTCGCTTAAAATCTCGGTCTCGAAAACGTTTTATAAAAAACATCTTAAGAAATCTTTAAAAATCTCGCTCTAAAGAACGCACCTCAGGTCTTGACTGGCAGAAACAACCAAATATTAGAATGGTCCCATTTTAGAATTGCTGAAAAGCACAAACGAACATTAATAAAAGTAGCATCTGTGTACAAAGTAGCTTAGAAAATATTGAGACGAAATGATTAAGTGCCCACAATCAGCTTTTTCTTCTTTTTTCCTCGATGTTTCCCATGCTTCTTTTCCTTTGGGGACTTGCAAAACATGTCTTGTTGGCAATAGGGTAAGAGTTTTATCTTCATTTTTTCCGAATGTTCATCTCTGATGGTTTGCATATCCGTCAAGTTCAGATGAAAAAAGTCTACTTATCCCTTTCCCAAACGGCAAAATTTTGGGTATTAAAGATGGAATTTGTGTAAAATATGCCGTAGAAAATATTTAGACAAAAGGAGAAACTGCTGGTTATCAGCAGTTTCTTCTTTTGTCTCAATGTTTTCCCAAACCGTTTCTATTAGGGACGTCAAAACCAGGTCTTGTTTGGGAAAGGGTTAAATGCCTTTATAGAACAGTACATAACATTGATGAGACAAAAGGCGAAAAGTCTAGTCTCCAGTACTTTCTTCTTTTGTCTCAATGTTTTGCAAACATTTTTCACAAGGGGCGTAAAAACCAGGGTTTGATTAAAAAAGTGTGACCCTGAGAAGTCATAACAACAAATGATTTAAATTACCTGTCATTTAAATCGAAAATAATTACTATAACAATCAGAACTGCATAATCGATCCAAATCCAAATATCGTCGTTTTTCAACAAAAACCTCGTATCTGCAGCTTATTTCAAGCTGCAGATACGAGATTTTCGTTGAAAATCAGCGATAAACTGACACACTGGTTGATAACGTCGACTTTACCAAAACATGGCGAAAAACAGCATCATGGCAGAGATTAGATATTCCGTGGACCCTGAAATGAGAAATATAAACCTTGATCAAACAACAAAATTTTAGACTTTTCCAAATTCAAAGATATGTTGCAGACGACAAGTTAAATTGAATGAAGTTTTACTTTTTGGCCTTTTTGTATAGAAAATATTGTGGGAAATGAAGAAATTGCTTGTGACAAGCAATTTCTTCATTTTCCACAATGTTTTCCAAAGTCATTATATAGCGAGGAGTCAAAAGGAGTCTCTGTGTGGTAATGGGTTAACCATTCTCAAACAGTGACTGCTTTTGATGCCCTATAAAAATGGCAATGGAAACATTTTGGAAAATGAAGAAGTTGCTTATGACAAGCAGTTTCTTCCTTTGTGTCAATGTTTTTCTTCATTTTCTGCAATGTTTTATACACAAAAATACTAAAACATGCTAAATTTCATTTATTTGAGATTGTCGTCTGCAACGTCTTTGAAATTGATCCATCCTAAGTTTTTCCCGTTTGGTAATGGATTAAAAACTCAAGTCATTTTACTGTAAAATCGGCCAGTTTCTATGGTTTTTAAAACTTATTACCAAACAGCAAAATAAAAGACGTCTCAATTCGATGATGTTGCAGATGAAAACTTCAAGAGTATGTAATTTTACATTTTTGAGTCTTTCAGGATGTAAAGAACTTATCATTAAGCATTTTGTTTTTCATTTTCCACAATGATTTCCAATCCTATACTGAGCAAAAAAAGTTTAGCACGTTTTTAAACACATTTTTTTTTCAGTTTATGATAATTAAATGAACATTGCTTTGTGCTGTTCAGTTGTCCCGATCGACAACCATTACGTATACAGTGCATGTGTGGAGTGAAAATTCAGTGTATTGGACAATGTCCAGATTAGCAAAAGTCACGTGCGGCTCGTGTGCAGTGATATCGATAATGTCTAGCTTGTCCAAAAACACACGATTACACAGGTCTGTAAGCAGAATCAATTTAACTGTTACAAGTTCCTTGAAATTGATTATGGGAAGGCGAGAAATGATGACGTAAGTTCGACGTCAGAGAGCTCTTTGCATGCCCCAAGAAGGTATGTCTGTTAGAGATGTCGCTTTGCATTTCGATTGGCTAGAATTGACAATTACACGCCTACGGCACTTGGTTTATGCAACTTTAACCACCAACGAGCGACCTAAATCTTGCAGACCGAGTAAAACGACGTTCAAGGAGGATCGTTTCAAAGCCACGTCCTGACGACGTTTCGAATTCCTGTCTAGTAAGAATTTAGTGCTACTCCTCCAGGACGTCACAGGGTATACCATTAGTGACCAGACTGTCCGGAACAGGCTCCGCACAACTTGCACCAGGGTCCTCCGATCTTACGCCAATGACGTTAAGCAAGGCGTCAGTGGGTATGGGCACATCGGTATTGATTCAGGAGACATTGGACTGATGTCCGGACGAATCTCATTTTACGTGTCATTAGCTGACGGTAGGATTTGTTGTTGGAGAAGATGCCTAAGGCTGGATACCAATAACGCCATCATTGAGACTGTTACGTCGAGTGCAGCGTCATTTTTGTCAGAAATGGATGAAAACAGTTAAACAGACCTCATTTCAGTTAATGGCAACCAAACGGTGCAAGGGTACTGCAATGAAATTATCCAACCTGTCACTGGACCGTCTTACAACGACACAACGTTGTGATATTTCAGTAAGATAATCACCACCCACTTACTCCAAGGAACATACAGAATGATCTACGCCTGAACTGCTAAATCACCAGCAAAAGGACACATAAAGAACATTATTGGACGTCAGGCTAGAGAAAGTAATGATGTCTGTAACGTCAATGGCATTGAGCGTCCTCTGCAGTCAGAATGGGCAAAATTCTTTTCTGTGTGGTCAGGAAGCTTGTCTGCAACATGGGAAGACATTGAATGGCGGCCCTAGCTGCTTTTGCTGGACATTCGCGTCATTGAAATTTGCTTGACTTTCGATATCTGACGCCTGTGCATTTTAACGTAAGATACCTAAGAATTTTGAAACAATTTTCCGGAAGCGCCAGAAAATTGAATTTTCAAACGCATAAGTGTTTTCTTTTTATAAATTTTGGAATGGTTTTTGACTAGGAAAAAACATTTGCCGAGTGTGATAAACTTTTTTTGCGTAGTATACTAGAGGAAAGAAGAAACGCAACAACTATTTTTTGTTATTTCTCTTAATTCTTTTATGTTATTGAGTAAAAAATGTAACTGATTATTACAGGGTACTTTATCTTGGTATTAATCATTGTGTATACGTTAGAACCTGTCTTACCTGTGAGATAACGTCAAAATAGACGTTTACACGTTTCTCATGTGCAAACCTTTAGATATCCAAACTTTACATAGAACTCTTTTAATTTGTGTAGATGCACGTCGACTCGACAAAATACAATGATTTTTGTTTGGATTAAATCCCTAATATCGTTTTGCAACCTATTCAAAGACGTCGTCCGGTAGCAATTGTGATGTTTACGAATGGAACATCTCAACCCGCAGTTGCTGCTGACTTTGGTGTACATCGGTTTACAAAATATTGCTTGAGATAACGTCTCAGAACTAACGGAACAACTGTTGGTCTCCTGAAAAGCGGTCGTCAACCTCTAACGTCATGACGTCAGGACCATAACGTGCGTTTATTTTACCTACGGAAACAACTTCTGTTATCGAGAAAAACTGTCGATGCTATTCATGAACAGTACAGCAATCAAATTTCAACCAAGATTCGTTATAGTCCGTTTGGATTGCGTGCAAGAACGCATTTAACGTTGACGCCGAACCGCTCTCGTTTAAACGCATATTGATGGCACGTAAAAACCTGTGACATTGACGAAATTTTGACACAAGAAAGTCTAATGATTAAGTTTTACTATGCATTGAAAAAAGTATGCGAATTATGGTGATTTTGAGAAAAACAAAAACAAAACGCATGACCAAATTAATTTTTTGTTGTGTTTCCTTTTTCCTTTAGAATATATCTTGTGGAGAGTCAAAAAGCGTCTCTTGTTGGAAAAGGTTCTATGTAGAATACCAGTTATTGACATCCACAAGACGACGGCATTTTCGGGCATTTTCGGGCGAGGGCGTAATTATTCGGCTGCAGATAGTGAAATCTATTCTTTATAAGTTTTCCGTACAGATATGGACAAAGAACCTGACAAATTCATTTTAAGTCCAACGTAATTCCAGATTATCCCTTTTATACGCAGTCCGATAAAGGTCAATATTTTTTAAAGCTATTCCATTCATTAAGATAGTTCACCCATAATGAGATTCACACGACGTCGGGATTATTCGGGCTCGATCAAAAACATTCGGCTGTGGAGAGTTCCACAGCCGAATGTTTTCGACCACGCCCGAATAGGTTCGGATACGTAACGACGCCACTCGAAAAAAAAAACGATATTTAATGAATCTCAAAATGGCGACATTGCGGGTATTCTACCTTAATAGATTCCAAACACTTCGAGCAAGTTCGGGTGTCATCCTTGGTAACGGAAATTGACGAGGATATCCCTCGATAATTTCCGTTGCAACGGATGACGCTCGGATATTGACGAGGGACACTATCGTCAATTTCTGTTCCTCAGAATGACGTCCGAAGTTGCACGAGTTATTTGGTATCTAAAGATAGATGTGTTTTGGGAAAAGGTTGCCTAAATTGAATAGGCAAGCAATAATTTACTGCAAAGATATATTTTTCTTAATCAGCAGTGTGTCAAATTTTACTCTTAAACATTACATTGATATTATTAACCTACCCGAAATTGTCGTCGATCCTCCCAAAGCCACGTCGATTATACGTAATGTACTGCCCGTCATTGACGTCTTATAATCGTCGCTAACGTCACTTACGTCTCGCTTAAACTCGTTTGTTATGGTAACCTCTCTCTTACGTCTCCCAGCTCCGTAACATGTCTGAAATGTTGTCGTTTTTTTTACAACTCGATAACAAACATGCGTACATGTAGGCCAACTATCGATTTACCCTTTTCCAAAATTACAGCACTTTGTTTTGTTTCAATTTTAAAGCTGCTGCAGTCGGCAAATGAATGGATAAAGATAGGATTTGCTTCAATGAGGCATAGGAGATGGATTGGTTTATTGGGGTTTTACGCCGTTTTCAACTGCTACGGTTATATCGCGGCGGCTGGAGCCTAACCATGGATTCCTATCGTTTTTCAAACAGGAACTACCACAACACCCTTTTTGAGCCTCCAGCTGCTCCCCACATGGGTTCACGATATCAAACCATTGATGGTGACATTTTTGTCAGGATATTTGCCGCGACCGGGTATCGAACTCGGGATCTCTTGAACGAGAGGCAGAAGCGCTACCACTGCGCCAAGGCCGCGGACCCCATAGGAGATGGAGATGAAAAGAAAAAGATGCTGGAGTGGTTAGGCTATCTTCATTGCCATTTCCACCTTTAAAGGCCTGTCCCACCTAACCGAATTTTTACACCGAATGCGTACCGAACTTAATTCGGTGTATTCGTTAAAGGTTCGTTCCACAAACGGTTTGTGTTCGGTATGTTTACGGTGCCATTCGGTGCTTTTCGTCGACATTACGCGGTGTTCGCAGACTCCTAAAAAGGTTTTGAGCATGCACAAAATTTTTCAACGAATGCAGCGAATAAAAAATTCGGAATGAGTTCGGTAATCGTTCGCAGAGGGATCGGAAGGCGCGCGTCTGGCATTCGTTACTTTCGTTTTGGTGTCGGTAATAATTCGCAGACGAATTCCTGTCCGGTATGTTCGTTATGATCTCACCGAAGGACTAGCGTTTGCACTCCGAAGAAAGTGCGTTTCTTTACCGATCTGGCCGAAAGGGTTAAACGAACCGCTAACGAAACACACCGAACCTGACGATGCCATTCCGAATATGACTTATATTCGTTACTCAAACGGTAGGGGTTCGTTGATGTTTGGGAATGAATTGGGGGATATTTCGGAGAAACAACGTTGGCTGTTCGACACATTCGCTACAAGTTCGTTACGTGTTCGGAGTATGGTCGGTACAAAATCGTTGAAAACCAAAGTTCACCGAATAATATGACAACGAACACTGCGAATTTCGCACTTGACATTCGGTATGAATTCGCTGCCAATGTTCGGTTAGGTGGGACAGGCCTATTAGCGTCAATGTTTTATCCCAAACTTAAAGTTAAAATGATGTCTTTTTTGGAAAATGGCAACAAATCATATAACAAATTATGTAAGTTTAGAGATGAAACATTTTACAAAGGGGCAATCGCCAGAAACAAGAACATAATATACTTCGACGCTATATGTTACTATAACTGTGTTAGAGTTATAGACCTTGAGGTATAGATCTTGAACACGTAGTCAGGAGCGTTGTTGAGCGATAACCCATAAAAACAAACCAAGTCATGTATGCGATTGAGGGTAAACATTAAAAGGAAGAACATACTTCAATTATATTGCTGTTGTAACTGTGTTCTTGGTTATACATGTATACAACTTAAATATCGGCGCATACATAGCAAAACGTTATCCAATCCACAACGAGTCTTACAAATTTTCGAGATAAAACATTACTTACAAAGGAGCAATCACCCGCACCAATACACACTTCCACGTTACATGTCATAGTGACAGTGTCAGATTTATAAAACTTGAATACTTTAAGAGAAACGTTATAATGGTTCTCCTGTCCCACTGTAGTTTCAGTGAAGTCGTTGAATAGACCGTAGTCGTTACTGCAGCTGTAATGACAATGAAATTTGTGTTAAAATAGGCTAGATTTTCGGTCAGGTATTCATAGACCGTCGAAGTTGTTATACAATCTCGTAACTACGGCTTGAATCAAGCCGTAGTTGCGAGATTTTATAACAACACCTTCGAAATACAATTGTTTGTTCGAAATTTCATCAGTTTGCTTGATAAAGTCGTTCCCTATTAGATTCCCTATAGCATTTGAGACTACCATGATTTGACCATTCTGCATCTAGGATAAGGCCGAATGTCATCCACAATGCATTCATATGGTTTTTACTAATCATGAAGAAGCCATTAGAGAACAACATAGTTCTGGATCAGTCTTCGTGTATACGCAGGCTAATCTGGAACCATACTGGTCTTAAATGCTATAAAAGATCTTGGTTCAAATAAATACATGTATACTCGAGTCTACGGAAAATTAATACACTTTAGAATATGGATTGAGAAATTCTTTTTGCCTTAACCCTTTTCCAAAACAAGGTTTGATTTCGACATGGTGGTAATGATTTGGGAATGTTTACAGGAAAGACATTGCTTATAATCATCAATGTGTCCTTGCCCCTCTATATTTTCTGTGTTATAAAAGACACATGTTCTAATTCTGATATCTATTTTGTCATGTGCAACTTATTATCACAAATGATATGTTTAGCCTGATCCCCCAAAAAGACATGGTTTGAGGTATCTAACATAAAAGGCAAAGAAAACAACGAGAAAAAGAAAAAACAAGAGCTGTCCGAAGACAGCGCGCTCGACTTTCTAAGTTGCTTAGTATAAAGGGGGGCATAACTCCAAATGTAGTGGAGCCATGGTCATGGGCCCTAGTAGTAAGGTAGAGGGTGTGATGGTGAATAAGTATTCCAAGTTTGGGTTGAATCCCTTTGAAAGTATGGAAGTTATTGATGTTTGAAAAAACTTTAACCTTTGTTGCAACGCCGACGCCAACGCCAACGCCGATGCTGACGTCGACGCCGACGCCCAGGTGACAGTATAAAGCTCTCATTTTCTTCGAAAAGTCGAGCTAAAAATGCTGTTAATATTTTCGGGGCTATATGTTAGACATAATTCACATACATTTAAACACCCTCTTCCTTATCCGTGGTATATTTCAAATTGGATAAGTTAAAGTTCCTCTGTTTGGGAAAAGTTTTAAAGATGATCGTTTTAGTAGTGAGTTAAGTACTTACCCGTCAGTAATAAGTATGGCATTCTCGTTGTTTTCTCCAGTCGCGTTACACTGTAGAGGCTTCAAGCTGTATTCGGCTGAAAACAATTAAAAAATAAAAGATTGAATGGAGTTAATGTAGAATACCCGTAATGTGGCCATTTTGAAATTCCTAAAACATTGACTTTTACCGAGCGGCGTCGTTACGTATCCGAACTTATTCCGGCGCGGGCGTAAACGTTCGGCGGTGGAAAGTTCCACCGCCGAATGTTTTCGACATCGCCTGAATAACTATCTTAGCGCATATTTCAACTGTTATGATCTTATCTCGGCGGCTGGAGCACCTAACCATGGATTCATGTCGTTTCTCAATCCAGTATTACCGCAACATCCTCACCGAGCCTCCAGCTGCTAGCTACTACTACCATAATATTAATTTACACGACGTTGGTATTTGAGACGAATGCTGTTAACATTCTGCAGCGGATAGAATGGAATGTTACCTAATCCATTGAGTTCTTATATTCTTCCAAAATAATTATGTATGTGTTTGGTTACAAAAATGCATATTACTACATGTCGTTCTGGACAAAAAAATCTACGCCTTTCCCACTGACATACACTACAGAGTCCTAATGTGGAAAAACATGCTAATGCATAAAATAGGACTATGTTTTTTAAGTGACAAAACATTTAGACGATCGAAATTAAAAAAGCAGAAGGCGGCAAAATGTTTGATGTCAATTGTAGAAATTTTCCATTTTTAAAGTATTAAGAAAACCATTAGGGAAAGGAACTACACTTACCTTTTATATGGTCGAACAAACAAGTTTTGTTTTGGATAGGGTTAAAGGGACATTTCATTCCAATTTCAATTTTTTAAAGTATGTCTTGATGCCAAGATTGGTTATTCGAATGAGTATAAATACTATTAGTTTTTTTAAGTTGTTGCCAATAAGCGAGAAACATGCATTTAAAGTTGAGGCATAATCGATAAATTGCATATAAATCTGAACTGTTGTCCACAACAATTTGTTCAATTTTAACACAAAAATATAGATTTCTCGTAAACAGCGCAATATTTTGGCTTGAAATTTTCAGAATTTTCATAAGGAAATATGCTCTTTCAGATGAAAATAAAAGTAAAATTTATGACAAAAAATTCTGAAATGTCACTTTAATATGTGTTGTTTCAATTTGTGTTATTCAATCGACCCGAGTATTTCAATGGTTACTTTAGTCCACCACTATTTTTCACCGATCGTTACTCTATCAGCTTCGTACAATTTTGGCGCCATCCGTGTCAACGGAGATCCGGATTTTTTAAAATCCTTATACCTTTGCACATTTCCGTTGTCACGGAAAATGCCGAAGATGGTGGCGATGTTGCACGAAACGTTTGGTATTGAACCGTCTCCCAAACAAGACCTGGTTTTGACGTCCCTATCAGGAATGACTTGGGAAAACATTGAGACAAAAGAAGAAACTGCTGATAACCAGCAGTTTCTCCTTTTGTCTCAATATTTCTTTGCCATATTTTATACAAATTCTATTATTAATAACTTAAATTTTGTCATTTGTGGCAGTTTTTGAGGTGGATCACCCTAAATTTTTGTCGTTTGGGAAAGGATTAACCAGATTATCCAGTTGGTTTATTGGTGTTCAACGTCTTCTTTCAACTGCTATATGAGATTCTCCGGATTTTTTGAAATCCTTATCCTTTTGCACATTTCCGTTGTCACGTAGAACGCCGAAGATGGAGTCGATATTGCACGAAATGTTTGTATTTAATGATGGATTAAATGCGTTAACTATTGCCAAACGGCAAAACTTTGGACTGATCCAAATCCAAAGAAGTTGCAGACGTCATTTTCAATGTGATGAAACTAGGAAATCGTATGACTTTTTGGGTAGAAAAAAATGTGGGAAATGACGAAAGTGCTTGTCTCAATCAATTTCTTCATTTTTTACGATGTTTTCCAAAGCCATTTTCTTGTGGGGAGTCAAAAGGAGTCACTGTGTGGTAATGGGTTAAGACATAACTCACATGGTCCTATGATGACGTAATACACTAAATCCCCGATAGTCGCCTGTGTAACTAAGTTGCCGGACTGGTCGAAAAATGCCGAAGTGATGTTGTATTCCGGTGTGTCCGATTCGGAAGTTTCAGAAATACTGTAACGGAAAATGTTATACTGATTCAATAGTAATTCTTACTGTCTTTCAATGTTTTAAATAAAACCATTTCCCAAACTATTACTGATTTTAACATACTTTATTCTAAAGATACGAAGAAAAAAAGAGACAAAAGAAAATGCAGAATTATCATTTTGCCTACAGACCGTGTCTTCATACACGTATTTCAAATTAGAGCACTCAGCAGTCTTGTTGTTCTAAACTTGTTGTAAGTAAATTCTCATCTGGAAGGACCGAGAGGCGTGAACTTGACTCATTGTCATGATCTTAAAACTGCACAAAATGACCCATTTTTAAAATGTACCTCTTTCGTAGAACGTACAAACACACAAATAGCTTAATCTAATCTTACGTCAGAATATCCGTAATGTGGCTATTTTGAGATTAATAAAACATCGGCTTTTTTCGAGCGGCGACGTTAGGACTATCCTATCCCATTCGGGCACGGTTGAAAACATTCGGCGGTGGAGAGTTCCACCATCAAATGTTTTCGACGTCGCCCGAAATATTCCGACGTCGCACGAATCTCATTAGGGGTTGACTACCTTAACCCTTTCCCAAACAAGACCAGGTTTTGACGTCCCTAATAGAAAAGGCTTGGGAAAACATTGAAACAAAAGAAGAAACTGCTGATAACCAGCAGTTTCTCCTTTTGTCTCAATATTTTCTGTACCATATTTTACACATATCTGATCTTCAATAATAGCCATTTTGTCATTTGTGGCAGTTTTTGAAGTGGATCACCCTAAAATTTTGTTGTTTGGGAAAGGTTTGAGTTTATTAGGGTTTTACGCCGTTTTCAACTACCAGGGTCATATCGCGGCGGCTGGAGCACCTAACCGTGGGTTCCTGGTATTTCTCGCACCAGTACAACCACAATATCCAAACCGAGCCTCCAGCTGCTCTCTCACATAGATGATTCACACCCATTGGTGAGAGACAAATGACTTTTGTCAAATGTCAGAATGGATACTGGCCGAGCCGGGGTTCGAACTCGAGACCCCTGGATTGACAGACTCCGACGTTACCGACTGAGCTATCCGGGCTCGGCTGTTTGGGAAAGGGTTAAGGCGATAAGAATACCCCGTAGATAAGACATTTCTGGTCAGTGACAAACCGTTGGTTTTCATCAAACAGTCCAGCTTAGTTTAGTCAGATCAAGGGTCATAACTCAGAAATTTGATTTTAACAAAATGTGTGTCTTGCACATTAACAGCTCGGAACCTTCAAATGAACAAATTTACATTATTTGCTGAAGTATAATTATAAAGATACGCTTGACCTGTTACACCAAAAGGATTTGGTAAACTTTATTGGTGTTTTACGCCGTTTTCAACTTCTATTGTCATATCGCGGCGGCTGGAGCACCTAACCATGGATTGCTGACGTTTCTCATACCAGTACTACCACAACCCCCTTACCCAGCCTCCAGCTGCTTCCCCACATAGGTTCACGATATCACTATTGATGGGTGACATTTTTGTCAGAAAGTTACACCAAAAGGGACCATCTGTGAAGTGCGACATACATCGGCCTATTAATCTGCTCGGACAGGGTAGGCCAACTAGGGTCGAAAAGTTTCGCTCTAAGATGAATTACCGAATCTAGAATGTTCATCTGACATTATTTTGCGATGTATGCTTGCTTTCAGCTGGGTACTAGGCCCAAGGGCGGATCTAAAGGGGGGGTCAGGGGGGTCCGGACCCCCCCCCCCCTCTAGCATAGGCCGAAAAATAAAGTTTTGACCATATAATTTTAATATAATGTTACACATCGCCGATTTTTCACGAAAACCTCGTAACCGCATCTTAAAACAAGCTGCAGTTACGATGTTTCCGTTGATAAGCAATTATTTTTTATTACGCTTTAAGCCATCATTTGGGCTTGCCCCCCCCCCCCCCTGGAAAAAATCTTGGGTCCGCCTTGGCCTATCCGCTTTTTATGTTTCCCATCCTCGGAAACCACAGCGGTCATAGCTCACGCTACATGTCATGAAACCACAGCGGTCATAGCTCACGCTACATGTCATGAAACCACAGCGGTCATAGCTCACGCTAAATGTCATGAAACCACAGCGGTCATAGCTCACGCTACATGTCATGTAGCGTGAGCTATGACCGCTGTGGTTTCCGAGGATGTATGTTTCCAGTCACGCTAAAAAGGGTTTGAGTTTATTGGGGTTTTACGCCGTTTTCAACTACCAGGGTCATATCGCGGCGGCTGGAGCACCTACCCATGGATTCCTGTTGTTTCTCAAACCTCACGCTAAAAAGGACGTTCCAAGAAGTATGCATCAACCAATGCCAGTTTTCGCAATCTGGCAATCTGCAACTTCACGTTTCACTCTTAACATAATATTCTGGATCAAGATTGTCTTTCCTATCTTCACCGTGTCCAATCGTTACCGGGGGATGTGGTTTTCGTAACGCTGAAAGCGTGGTGTATAACGCCGGTTTGTGGTGCAAAACAGGGGCAGGACACCACCAAGGTAAGAAAATTGAAAAATTGAATCGATGAAGTTTTTTCTCTGGGAATGAGACTAGGCCGAGGCTCATCTCAAATGATTTCTTGACCCCTAGCAATGTCTGTTTTCTTCGAGAAAGTTGCAGTTTTCTATCATTCCGTGAATGTAAGGCATTTCTGGCGAAATCAACTCAGCTTGCCCGTAAAATATGAATTATATACAAGCATAACCAGTTATGAACCCCCAAAAAGCATGCACTTCGTACTTACACATGTATTGCACAAAATCACATTGAGGTTTGCACCCTCTGCATCTTACAGAAGCCATGGAAACGATTTTTATTTTAATTTACAAGTAACAATGGTGGATGTGGTGCACACAAAGAAATATTTTGTAACGTATGTGGCATGGTGATTTTAAAGCTTTGCGTTTTTCCTTATTTAAGCAGGCCTAGCAGATATAGTGACACTTTCCCTTACTTCAGATGCAACACACGTCCTATTCGAATGATCCTAGCAATTGTGCAATAATTTTGTGTAAAGATTGTGTTTTTTCGACATCAGCATTTTTAAACCCTATTAACCGGATTGTATAATGGATTTAGAAATTGTGCAACCCGAACGTTACATTTAAGGCGTACAAAAGACAACTTATCAGTCAATATAGGGTTAATTCACGTTTTTGAGGTCGTTAACATTCGCAGTGGCCCAAGAAATATGTTAACGGCCGAGTGCGAAGCACGAGGGTTGTTTACGTAATTTGCGGGCCTCTGCGGATGTTAACTGCCGAAAAATACGCAAATTGACGCTATTATTGCATAAAAACTATAAAATTACAATGAATACTTACCCCAAAGCCATTGATATGTGCGAAAAATGAACCGAGGTGAGATAAGAAAATGTCCGCCAATGTTGTTTTGTTCTGATAAATCTTGCGAGAATTTTTTGTTATGCGTGACGTCGGAAAAACCTCAGTTGTTGAAAGCGGCGTTAAAATCCCACACTATCAATCAATTAGGTCCTTTCACTGATGTTTTAGGCTGTACCCGCAGAACACACTTCCGGAGGCAAAAAATGGGTTTATGGGAAATCAACATTGTATACATGAAAATTGTTACTAAAAAAAAGTCCTAATTCGGCATTTTCAAAACGAGGCTCCCTAAATATGCGGAGAAAACAATGACGACGCACGTCTATTAAATTTACAGCGATAAAGAGCACGTGCATTCAACATGCAGCGATAAAGCGAAGTTTAAAAGTGGAACAAAAACTCTGAAATTGAATGTATTCGTTAAAAGCCGGTAAGATGGTTATTTTATTGGATTTACAGTCAATCGTTCCCAGTTTCATTGTTGATTTCGTATGCACGCCATGCTTTGGGTTCGAGAGTATCGTTAACTAAAACGCTTTGGGTTCGAGAGTATTGTTACCAAAACACTTTGGGATTGAGTGTATTGTTACTAAAAATAACAAATACTAAACGTTTGAGCGGCGTTTTAAGACTCCAAGGGGTCTTAGATGAAATGACCTTATTAATGTTAACCAGGTAACATGCAACTTCCGTCACCAACACTGCAAAAACGTTACTGTTCTGACCCTTTGCTTGTAGTAGGCCTATACAGGTATAACAACTATTCACTTTCGTCTGCACTTAGATATTTTTAATTTTACGCAAGTGCACTTCCCCAGCCTCATTTATTGTAACATTGGCTATGATCAGACTATACGTTCTATCTGTGGGATAAGTCCCGAGTCCCTCCAATAGATGCTTTGTGTAAGCGTGCCGGGTTGATTAGGTCAGATATCTTTACATACACTCTCTCGAATAAACACTCTCTCGAGTCAAACGTTGGCTCAATTATCACGGTGGGGATTGTGCATCATGGGATGGATAACGAATGCGGACAAAATAATCTCGATTCTGGTAAGATTTTTTGCAATAACTTCCTTATTTGTGCGTCAATTTTCAAAAAGTTTGTTGCATGTACCCCACCTTACCGAGATCTTTCATCGGATGTATGACATATTAGATAACTCGTGGTACTTTTTCCAAAAGATTGTCTCAACCGACCAGAAAGCGAAATGGTAACGACTACGGCCAAATTAACCTAGCTTCAGGTAAGCATTTGATTTGTGCAATAACTTTCTTATTTTAGCGTCAATTTTCATGCAGTTTGTTGCACGTACTCCGTCTTACTGAGCCCTTTTCTCAAATGTCTTACTTATCGGGAAACTCCTTGTATTTTTCTCAAAAATCGATCCCAGCCGACTAGAAAAATGACCTGGATTTTTTGTCGTTTTTCTGATCGGTTGGGATCAATTTTTGGACTAAGTACAAAGTTTCTACAAACAAGTCATATATTTGAGGAAAGAGCTCGGTAATGCGGGGTACATGCAACAAACCGCTTGAAAATTGACGCAGAAACAAGAACATTATTGCACAATTTCTTACCTGAAGCGAGGCAAATTTGTCCGTATTCGTTATCCATCCCATAATGCACAATCCCCACCGTGATAATTATAGTAATCCGAGTTAGATTCGCTCTTTGATATGTTGATGTCGCTCATAGTAAATGAGCGACATCAACAAATCAAAGAGAGAATTTAATCAGAGCAAACTTGGATTATGATTATTATAGGAGCGTGTAAACAAACACTTGGTTTTCGAAGTAGGCTACGTTATAGGCGATTGCAGTCGTCTCCAATTTGCGTTTTCAAACCTTACATGTCGAAAATGGTTTAGTTATCCTTCGCGAATAAACTGCTTTTTGTGATGTTCTATTGACAAGGAATTGTTTAACGTTCGATTAGAGACTTGACATAATATGTCTTCCATCACTGCGAAATAAATGTTATCATGTGTTAAGGAAGGTGAAAACAGCCGGGACTTCTTACTCGGGGGCCTCTTATCTGGTGTTAGGTAGCGTTTGGTCGATGGTTTTACCCGCCTGTATGGTTTGTACAATGAGAGGCTTGATTTCTGCCTCATTGTGTCTTACTCTGAAAGAATGAGATATTATATATGTACACAAAGCATCTATCGGAGGGACTCGGGACTTATCCCACAGATAGAACGTATAGTCCGATCATAGCCAATGTTACAATGAATGAGGCTGGGGAAGTGGACTTGTGTAAAATTAAAAATATCTAAGTGCAGACGAAAGTGAATAGTTGTTATACCTGTATAGGCCTACTACAAGCAAAGGGTCAGAACAGTAACGTTTTTGTAGTGTTGGTGACGGAAGTTGCATGTTACCTGGTTAACATTAATTAGGTTATTTCATCTAAGATCCGCCCCCCCCGCACAAAACAGCCTCCGGAAGTCGTCCTTGGAGTCTTAAAACGCCGCTCAAACGTTTAGTTTAGTAACAATACACTCAATCCCAAAGCGTTTTGGTAACAATACTCTCGAACCCAAAGCGTTTTAGTTAACGATACTCTCGAACCCAAAGCATGGCGTGCATACGAAATCAACAATGAAACTGGGAACGATTGACTGTAAATCCAATAAAATAACCATCTTACCAGCTATTAACGAATACATTCAATTTCAGAGTTTTTGTTCCACTTTAAACTTCGCTGCATGTTGAATGCACGTGCTCTTTATCGCTGTAAATTTAATAGACGTGCGTCGTCATTGTTTTCTCCGCATATTTAGGGAGCCTCGTTTTGAAAATGCTGATTTGGGACTATTTTTAGTAACAATTTTCATGTATATGTTGATTTCCCTTAAACCCATTTTTTGCCTCCGGAAGTGTGTTCTGCGGGTACAGCCTAAAACATAAGTGAAAGGACCTAATTGATTGATAGTGTGGGATTTTAACGCCGCTTTCAACAACTGAGGTTTTTTCGACGTCACGCATAACAAAAAATTATCGGAAGATTTATCAGAACAAAACAACATTGGCGGACATTTTCTTATATCACCTCGGTTCATTTTTCGCACATATCAATGGCTTTGGGGTAAGTATTCATTATAATTTTATAGTTTTTATGCAATAATAGCGTCAATTCACGTATTTTTCGGCCGTTAGCATCCGCAGAGGCCCGCAAATTACTTAAACAACCCTCGTGCTTCGCACTTGGCCGTTAACATATTTCGTGGGCCTCTGCGAATGTTAACGACCTCAAAAACGTGAATTAACCCTATATTGACTGATAAGTTGTATTTTGTACGCCTTAAATGTAACGTTCGGGTTGCACAATTTCTAAATCCATTATACAATCCGGTTAATAGGGTTTAAAAATGCTGATGTCGAAAAAACACATATTCTTTACACAAAATTATTGCACAATTGCTAGGATCATTCGAATAGGACGTGTGTTGCATCTGAAGTAAGGGAAAGTGTCACTATATCTGCTAGGCCTGCTTAAATAAGGAAAAACGCAAAGCTTTAAAATCGCCATGCCACATACGTTACAAAATATTTCTTTGTGTGCACCACATCCACCATTGTTACTTGTAAATTAAAATAAAAATCGTTTCCATGGCTTCTGTAAGATGCAGAGGGTGCAAACCTCAATGTGATTTTGTGCAATACATGTGTAAGTACGAAGTGCATGCTTTTTGGGGGTTCATAACTGGTTATGCTTGTACATAATTTATATTTTACGGGCAAGCTGAGTTGATTTCGCCAGAAATGCCTTACATTCACGGAATGATAGAGAAAACTGCAACTTTCTCGAAGAAAACAGGCATTGCTAGGGGTCAAGAAATCATTTGAGATGAGCCTCGACCTGGTCTCATTCCCAAAGAAAAAACTTCATCGATTCAATTTTTTAATTTTCTTACCTTGGTGGTGTCCTGCCTCTGTTTTGCACCACAAACCGGCGTTATACACCACGCTTTCAGTGTTACGAAAACCACATCCCCCGGTAACGATTGGACACGGTGATCTTACTGTAATCATCTTACAAATACGACGCATGCAGTCTGATCCGTTTCGTGCAATCTGGTTTTATAGAGCTACTTTTCAACCAAAACCTGGTAACTGTGTTATGGATAAATGAAATCAGTCGTGACGTAAGCGATTGTGATATGGATAAATAAAACCAATGTCATAAATCCGGGCAACTCTTCATGGAATGTATAGTCTGTTTCTATGTTTTCCCCGTACTTTGTTACGTATGAATGTTATTGTGCTGATGTATCCCAAGAAGGGGTTTCAGCCAATAAAGGATTTTGAATTGAATTTAATTGAATTGAATTGCAGATTAAAACAGCTGCAGTTACGAGATTTTTGTTGAAAAGCGAGGATATCAGACTTCCCATGTCCATTTTCAAGTGACGGGTTATTGATTCGTAGATAGAAACCTTACTTGACATTCAAAGCGTTGGTCAAAGTCTTGTTGTGCGAAGCTACGGTCATACACCGGAATGTAAAAGTTGTTGAATTGATGGACAGAATGTTGTTATCTAAACTCAAATCTCTGTCAGAAATATACAGCGTAACAGTAGCCGTCTGAAATGTACAAGTTATTACATGATTGTAATGGAAGAAAAATGAATAAAAGATAAAAAAAATGTATTACTTATCAGGAAACTCCTTGTACTTTTCTCAACAAGAGCTGTCCGAAGACAGCGCGCTCGACTTTCTAAGTGCTTAGTATAAAGGGGGCATAACTCCAAATAGAGTGGTCCCAGGGTCATGGGCCCTGATAGTAAGGTAGATGGTGTGATGGTGAATAAGTATACCAAGTTTGGGTTGAATCCCTCTGATAGTATGGAAGTTATTGATGTTTGAAAAAACTTTAACCTTGGTTGCAACGCCAACGCCAGCGCCAACGCCAACGCCGACGCCCGGGTGACAGTATAAGCTCTCATTTTCTTCGAAAAGTCGAGCTAAAAATCGATCCCAACCGACTGGAAAAATGACCTGGATTTTTTTGTCGTTTTTCTGATCGGTTGGGATCAATTATTGGACAAAGTACAAAGATTCTACTAACAAGTCATATATCTGAGGAAAGAGCTCAGTAATGCGGGTTGCATGCAACAAACCGCTTGAAAAATGACGCAGAAAAAAGACAATTATTGCACAATTTCTTACCTGAAGCGAGGCAAATTTGTCCGTATTCGTTATCCATCCCATCATGCACAATCCCCACCGTGTACATGATCAATAAAGAAAGAAAATGCGAATGGTCTCGACCATGATCTGTCTGCACGGAATGAGCACATGGATCATGGACTATACTTTTTACACATCAATTATAAATCTTTATTGACAGCAGATGGTCACAGGCCCATGAGGACGATGCGGTATATAAAACGTACAGCAGAAATAACAAGAGCTGTCCGAAGACAGCGCGCTCGACTTTCTAAGTTGCTTAGTATAAAGGGGGTATAACTCCAAATATAGTGGAGCCAGGGTCATGGGTCCTGGTAGTAAGGTAGAGGGTGTGATGGTGAATAAGTATTCCAAGTTTGGGTTGAATCCCTTTGATCGTATGGAAGTTATTGATGTTTGAAAAAACTGTAACCTTTGTTGCAACGCCGACGCCAACGCCAACGCCGACGCCCGGGTGACAGTATAAGCTCTCATTTTTTTCGAAACGTCGAGCTAAAAAATCAAATATGCTCTTTATTGTGGGTCGACATACATGATTCGAATTATAAGAAAAATATACATGAAAAGGGAACTATTTTATCCGGTTAACTGTGACGTAATTTTGGACAAACAAATACTGTTTCGTTGGTGTTGTTATAAAATCTCGTAACTACGGCTTGTTTCAAGCCGTAGTTACGAGATTTAATATCAACACCGATGGTTTATCAAAACATAATCAAGGGCGGATCCAGGATTTTTTTCCAGGGGGACGCACAAAAATTTTTCCAGGGGGGGGGGGGGGGGGTCCAAACCCAAATTATGACTTTAAATGTAGTAAATATGTAACATTAAACTAAATTTATATAGTCAAAATTCAATTTTCGGCTAATGCCAGGGGGGTCCAGACCCCCTCCCCCCTTTTGGATACGCCCATGATAATTGTAAATCTAGTTTATTTTTAGCACAAAATTCAATGTTAGGCCTATTTATTATGTTGACGAATTTCTAGTTCGACACAAATATCTGATAGATATACACAGTGGGTGCGTTCCATTGGCTGTTCCGAGTGTGCCGAACAGTTCAGTACTCAATGGAATGACACAGAACAGTGTTCGGAACATGTTCTGTTTGTTCCCGAAGAAAAGGTGGTGCAAGCAGAACAGTGACGTCACTAGCGTGGTTACCTTCGATTTCAACTACGGCTTGTTGAAATAAATTAACATTTCTAATCAAACTGTATAATAAAAATCAAATTATTTCGGCAAATATTGGTGAATTATGCATTTTAAGACCATATATGACCAATACGTGCAACACCGGCATGCGGTGAAGAATATTTTTTTAAACTGGTCTGCAGGATTTGGTCTGCGTTTTAGACATTTCCCCACGTGTTCTGTTCCGAGAGCATTCCATTCGGCATGGCTTGGACAGCACAATCGGAACAGTTCCGAAAAGCCGAATGGAACGCACACAGTCAAAGTGGCGTCAAAACTAAACTTGTATAGAAAATGATAACGGGTGCGTTCCATTGGCTGTTCCGAGTGTGCCGAACAGTCCGGTACTCAATGGAATGACACAGAAAGTGTTCGGAACATGTTCTGCTTGTTCCCGGATAATAGGTGGTGCAAGCAGAACAGTTACGTCACTAGCATGGCAACCTTCGATTAAAACTGTGGCGGATTGAAATTAATTGATATTTCTAATAAACTGTATAACACAAATCAAATCATTTCAGCAAATATAGGTGAATTATTCATTTAATACAACATATGACCAATACACAACACCAAGCAGGTGACCAAAGTCTATTTTCAGACCCTGCTGGCGACCAAAGTCTATTTTTAGACTGGCCGTACGCGTTTTAGACCTCCCTACACCTTTTCTATTCCTTTCGGAATGACTTTGCTAGAACATTGGGAACAGTTACGGACAGCCCAATGGAACGCACCCAACGTTAATACTAAGTCTTACAGTAGAAGCACAGTCCATAAAAGCAAACTCATTGGAATCGTCAGCGGCCACTACACAATCCGTGTCTGTACCGGCCACGTCATAAAACGCCTTGTAGTACGTATATAGACCGGAGTCAGGGTTTGTGAACTTGATTGTCTGGTTGGGGTAACATTCTGAAATACATTGTGTAGTAACCTTACAGAACAGAGTCCCATTTCAAAGGCCCCGGTCGCATACGATGCTGCGTCTAAATCACGTCCATATCTTGTCCCAAAGCACTGCACTTGTTTCTTTTTGTAGACGTGTTCCGGCCGTGAAGTGGGCTTGGAAATGGTGTATGCCACCAGGCTTTTACAAGATGTAACATCTTTTTTTAGAATATAAATATAAATGACTTTGGTAAATATAGAGGCAAAACAAAACATGCTAATAATCATCAACATTCCATGTTGTCTCAATAATTTCTGCGCTATATAGTACATAAATTATACATTTATTTTAAAAATATCCATCTATGTTTTTCAGAAGCATTTAAATCACAGCAGCTTAATGTTTTGCTGTTTGGAAAATGACTTAGTGACTGGTAGTGATTGGTGATCAGTCAGTTCCAGGGGCCCGTATTACTAACGATCGTACTTTTGATTTTTGCATAATTACTTTTAACAACAGCCCTGATTGGCTCAGCCGGATTTCTCGTGCAATCAGATGTCTTGTTACACAGTTTACACAAAAACTTGATCATAAGGGGCCCGTTTTACTAACGAACTTACGAACATTTTTGAAACAACAACAACTCTGATTGGCCGAATAATTACTGTTATTATTTCTCATTCAATCAGATGTGTTGTTACAAGGTTTTTGCAAAAATCTATGTTAGTTAAACGCGGCAAAGATGTTTAGTAATACGGGGCCCAGATCTACAGATAAGGGGGTGATTGTTTTTGAAAAAGGTAATATTCCTTTTTTGGTTTATCAAACCCTATACTGTGGATAGTCATCAGCATCGTCTGATAGAGAAGATTCAAATGAGTACCCACAACATAGGGTTTGGAATTGAATTAAGAAAGTTAGAATGCCTTTACCCCCGTTTATGTGTGGCTCTGCATTTCTTACCAAAGTTGTTTGCTCTTGTTATCACCGCCAAACTCAACACAACAATAGTTGAAACGATCCACATCTGAAAAAATGGAAATACGCGTGTTATATCGAAGTCGGTTAACCCATTACCACACAATGACTCTTTTTGACTCCCTATAAGATAATGGCTTTGGAAAACATTGTGGAAAATGAAGAAATTGCTTGTGACAAGCAATTTCCTCATTTCCCACAATGTTTTCTACAAAAAAATGACCAAAACAGTTTGAAATTCAGTGATATGAGATTGTCGTCTGCAACGTCTTTGAATTTGGACCAGTCTAAAATTATTCCGTCTGGTGATGGGTTAACTGGAAATAGTTCACCGTAACCAGACGCTAAAAATTTAGACCAGACCAGTTTTAAAGATGTTGTAGACGACAAAATTTATTCAAATGCACAGAATTCAACATTCTTTGGGTCTTTTTTGGTAGAACACATTGGGGAAAATGAAAAAGATGCTTGTCACAAGTATTTTCTTCATTTTCCACAGTGTTTTCGAAAGCTTTATTTTGGGAGCGTCAAAAGGCGTCACTGTTTGGTAATGTGTTTAGCCGAACTAGAAATCTAGATCTGTTATCAGAGTAATCTGGTGGACATCGCTTGATGTTTTACGAGTAAATATAAAAATAAATAATCAAAATAAACAAAACTAAAAAATCAACAGAGATTACTACTTTTATTTTCAACTAAACATGTAACACCAGCTACCGAAGGCGAACTACTGATCTTATAACTAGAGTTTCATTTCGAGTCAACCAGTATTCAAGAACTGGTAAATTCATTGGCGGATTACATTTTCATCAATAGCATCAACTGCTTGTTTCAAGCTAGACTTGTGACAGTCAAATAGAGATTTTGAAGTCAAACATCTGAATATTCAGACCAAGGAAAGATAATTTACTATAATTTGGAAGATTGTTCACAGTTGTGTGCCATGATTTTTTTAGACATAACATAGATATTTAGAGTCTGACACCAGACTAGTTTCAAGCTAATATTTCAAAACTAGGGGCAAAAAGTTTTACAGTTTTAGGAATTGGTACAATATTGATTTCGATGCAAACTCTGTATGTAATGTTTGTGAAATGCTGCATGATTGTAGCCTATATAGCTCACGATAGTTGACCTGGCAGAGTATCTTTAGCTTAAAGCTAGAGATGCTCTGCCAGGTCATTCATCGAGAGCTATAACAACAAATAGAAATATAAAGAATATCAACAAAAAATCTGGTAATGAAATTTTATGATTACAAATCATTTTAGAAAATATAAACAAACTAATGTAACACGTTGGTAAAAGAATCGCGAAAGATAAAATTTTTGTCGTCGGTGTAAATGCAAAACCTCGTATGTCGAATTTTGCGATTTTCAAAGTAAAATCTTGTATGTCCAGTTAAGACAATTCTTGCAGGTTTTGAGATATTTTTATTAATCAGTACACATGTTAATGATACATTATTTGTGAACAATACGCCAAATTCCAAGTAAAATCTTTCAGTTTGGGAAAAGTTATTACACTTTTTCCCTTCCCCTTTAAAATTTTCAAAACGAGATACGAGATTTTGCATTAACAACGACGTTTTGTTAAACTTGTCTTTAAATCTTTCACGAACAACACGATAACTGGATATTTCAAGGTAAAAGAACAATAATGCTAACCTCTAATAGCAAATGTGGTATATTCCGTTTTTATTCACCTGAAAGGGTGTGGCTAAGTAAAGAGGTTATTCGACGAGTTTACTTCTCGATACCTTGGTTGATAGAAGAAAAAACGTGCCGCATGAGCATGAACATATTTCAAATTGAAACAATGCGCGATTGTAAAATGCGAATTACCGCTAATCGAGAAGGCTGTTTCTCCCCATGCTTAAATGGAATGAACCATTTACTAAGCTCCGCCCTGTCTCCCGAATAAAAACAGAATATAGAAAAGAGGAAAACTATACACCGATAAGTCTCAACAGATAATTACAGGCTGTAATCGCTTTTCTTAAAAAAATCGTAACTGGGACTATTTTAGCTGTAGTTACGAGGTTTTGTTATGAAAACAGCCACGTCTCGACTGATCTCCTTCTACACTAGAAAGTTTCATGTGACAAAAAGGGAACGATTTCATCCAGTAAATCATGATGTAATTTCGGACAAACAATAATATTTCGTAGATGTTACAAAATCCCGTAGCCGCGGCCTTAGCGCAGTTGGTAGCGCATCTGACCCTCATACGAGAGGTCCCGGGTTCGATACCCGGCCGCGGCTAATACCCTTTCTGACAAAATTGTCACCCACCAATGGGTTTGAAATCGTTAACCTAAGTGGGCGAGCAGCTGGAGGCTCGGTAAGGGTGTTGTGGTAGTACTGGTTTGAGAAACAACAGGAATCCATGGGTAGGTGCTCCAGCCGCCGCGATATGACCCTGGTAGTTGAAAAACGGCGTAAAACCCCAATAAACTCAAACAAAATCCCGTAACTACGGCTTGGATCAAGCCATAGTTACAAGATTTTATAACAAAACCGACGGTTTATCAATACATAACAGTAACCCCAGTCTATTTCAAGCACAAAATTCATTGCCATTAACTCCAAATGACTGTCACATCTTGAAAATAAAACTCTTACCTTGATTATGAACCCTTGTTGGTCCAAACCTCGTGCACTTGCGTATAAACCTCAACGGAAGAATCTAGCAACTGACATATTGTTTCGATCGTGGTTCCTTATATACGTTTGTGAGTAATGATCGCACGTGCTGCACGGTTCACGGGTAAACTGTTGTGTACATGTGATACATGTAACTCAAAATGTCCTTGTTTTTACCCCGTTGTGTATAGCTCAAGTTAAACAGTTAAATCACCCGGAGGAGCATCCCTGAATATTAGCTATGGATGGTCTGCCAGGTCATTATCGTGAACTATACTCATCAAAAAAAGTTAAGGACCACATATTTGAAATAAAATATTCTACGATTCTTTTAATAAAATTATTCATGAATTACTGCATAACGAATGTCAATCTTTCCTCCATAACAAATTATCGAGAAATTGTAAAAATTGCTGAAACTAAAATTGTAAGAGAACTTGGCAGTGCACTACCCCTCGAAATGCTTGATTTTACATGTAGTGGGTGGGGTAGCATTTTATAGAAAAGGTCCTTGTTTCTCAAGATTTCCCTCTGAAAATTCAGGTACATAACCTGCGTGGTCATCTTATGCATCCATCACTTCAAATGAATGTGAACAAAAGCTTGAAATCCACTTCCGGTTCCGGTATGAAGGGATCTAGACAATGCATCTATCGGGACCCGTTTGAAAGATTCCGATATGTCTGTATGAACATTATGGGAAGGAATTCTTCTGTGATGACAGACCCACACATGTTAAACGAGTTTTATGTAAAGAAAGCTTGCTAACCTTTCAATAATTTGCGTTTTTCCTACTTGACAACAAAGCTAGACGTGTGAAGACGAGCGTTATCGTCCATCAAATTACACTTGAGACCAACATTACAAGCTGTTTATGTTCAAACAACAAAAAGCACATCTGAGCTCATAAGTTATGCACATGGAGGCTTCCGGTGAGCCCTACTTCAGCCGCACAGTCCGGACCATTTTGAATTGACTTTCAACGTCCATAATGCAAACTTTCGCCTTGCAGATTTGAGGTCTATTTTGGGATGCGACCGGTGCAAATTGTGGCAGAATACCAAAATCGGAAAAGTCATAATGTTTCCCCAGAAAAATCGGTGTTTTAAAGATTTTTATGGTGTTAAAGGCGATAGGTGAAATGGGCCATTTGTGCTTGAGTGGGGTGGGTATGTTAAGATGGTTCTACGGAACTTGGTGTCCATCCTAACAGATCACTGTCCGGTGATTGATATAGAGATGATGTTCTTGTCAGATGATCTTATCCATTCGCTGGTGCTATTGTTCCTAAATTCATTTTAGGGGACGATAACGACCGTCCACACATGGTTAGAATTGCAACTGAGTTTTTAAGAGAGATACAAATGTAACTTATGCAATAGACAGTACACTCTCCTCACGTGAATCCTGTTGAAAATGAGTGGGACCATCATTACAGAAAGGTTCTCTACTCATAATGTTCCGTAAGTGATGCTGGAAGCTCTCAAACGGGCGATGGTAGACATAATGTAAATCCCTCATACAGGGTACCAGAAGTTAGTTTACAACGTCTACTTTTCTTGCATTGAGTTAATAGAGGTTCAAGATAGTCAAAACTGGCCATAGGTGTGATTTTTCAAAAGAAAATCCTGAGGAAAGGGGCTTTTTCTGAAAGTTGCCATTCTACCCTTTACATGCAAAAACAAGCATTTTAAAGGGTAGTGTTATGCCATTTCTCCTCACAGTTTTAAATTCGGTTAATTTTCCAATCAACTGATTAACTGATTATGAAGAAAGGGTACTAGTTTTCATGCAACAAATCATAAATAGATTCATATAAGGAATCACAAAATATCGCACTTTGAATGTGTGGTCCTTAACTTTTTTTGAGGAGTATATAATAACTGAACACGCTTAACGCTATAAAATAACGCAAAACATAGTTTAAATGTTAAAAGCTGAGAATCACCATTAGAAAACATCGAGAAGAAAGAACAAAATATTATATTTTCGCAATACTTTCCATGCTATAAAATGCAATTTACAAAAGCAACATCAACAGTTTTGTCACCAACTCCTTTCAAATTGTTCTATACAATCTCATATATGCTGAGTCAAAAAAAGAAAGTGTGCAAAGAGAATAACTGGAATTTCTATCGTAATTTTGAATATTGATATTATAATATTGGTATCGAATTAAAGATTATTCAATTGCATATAGGTAAGTATCTTTTTAAATTGTGTGAAATGGATTTTTTGTGTGTGTTTTCTTAAGATAATAGGCTTCGATTTTCCGTGTGAACAAATACGTCATCGTCACGCCTCACTGGTCTAAAAATAGATTGGGAATCCCTTATCGTACAAATATGGCTGTGAATCTCGCGAAGATTTTCCACCTTCAACTTGCCGGAGATAACATTCTAAGAGCTTGATTGCTGTAATCATTTGTTGAGAAACATTCTAATTCCGAGTTGAGAAGGTTGCTGCACTGTCGTGTACTTTTTAAGATCGGTAACTATGATATAAGCAGTTGACAAGTAATGTTTACACATACGGACATGTCCTGACTTCATCGTGCCGCTCGTGCGTGCTCGCTTACCCTTTCCAAAACGACATAATGTCATGTTGTGCTAAATTGAAAAAAATATGCAGACGACAAAACAGATGTGAATATCTTTAGTGTTTTATCTCGGAGAAAATATTGAGGCAAAAGAAGGATGATCATCAATATCCAAAGAAGTTATTCACACCCATTTTGTCTGCTGTGCATGCCTTTTCGATTTTGTCGATCATCATTTTCTTCTTTTGCCCCAATGTTTTCCCAAGAATTTTCTGTTGGGGACGTCAAAACCGGTCTTGTTTGGGAAAGGGTTAATATAGAAAAAACTAGAATTTGTCGCTGAATGTGATTTGATACCCCATAGGCTTTCACTACAACAATGGGCAATCTAACTCACAAAATAAGCAAGATAGAGTTATGTTCCTTGTACGTTGCACTTCTCCTTGGTGAGATCTATCTACCAGAGAAGTTTCATGATCATAGCTACTTTACTTTCAGATTTTTCGATGTTTTTTTCTGGTTAAGCTGCTGAGGAATCTCAAGAAAAAACGTTTGTCATTTCTGGTCTGTCTCCGTATCTTGAAGCAATGTTGCATGTTGCATATGCGCAATGTTTCGTAGTTTTAGTTCCCGCCTGCATCATCTATGATCGACTGATATCGCGCTTGAAAATAATATTTTTTTTGCTAACACGGTTACGAAAAATTGTCCGATTCATTGACCGATAAACAAAATATTAGACTGGTACCCGGCAAACGTTGTTGGGGTATTCCCATCGGAAATCTATTTTTAGCACACGAACGCGGGAAAACTGTTCGCTTTTGAGATAGGGGTTAAATTCGAAATTCACAGTACTTGCTGACGAACCTAAGGAGATTAAATAATGCAATTTTCTTGGGATTTCTACTTCAATTTCTATTGTGACATGTCTTCAATGAATGACGGCAAACATCTGTGGTCTCACTGATCGACAACAACGTTTCATTTTATCGTTTGGAATTCCATTGCGTTCATATTGCAAGACGTATTCCACGTCCTGCAAATTTTTTAACAGGACCCTAAATTTTGCGAAACTCAGGCGGTAGAGATGCTCGTCCCAACAGCACACTCATGACTAATTTTCACAAGTTCCTTGCCGATGACGATGGCCTAATGCAGGCGTAACGTAAGATTTAGGCATCATGATAATGTGACAAACATTTGGTCTCAAAGCTCTTACGAGCCGTCTATCTGCCTTCGTCGATTTCAAATGTTGCTTACATATGCTTCCTTTACTGAATCGCCATAAATGGTATAATTTTGAAACGTTGACGTATGGGCGTCAACGTCATATAACGATCTTGTCTAGTCATTGTTGCATTCGGGATATCAGACCGAAGCCTATCAAAATGTATTCTTTATTTTTGAAACATGATTGCAAACGCATAATTTCAGAACGTAGACATTTAAACGACAACGATAATTTTACGCCGGTTCAAGACACAAACAAAACTAACGTGTGAAATCTACTGTGTTTCCTAAGACGTAGCATCTTTGGCTATTAAGAATTTTGAAATTTTATGTTTGATTTAGCTTTTATACACTTTGACTACAGGTATTAGACAATAATGTTTATTATGAAATGTTTGTTTGATAACCACGTGAAAAAAGGTACTAACAGCGTTTTGCAATATGCCAGTCACCTTAATCATCCAAAGTTGCTTCCCATGTCAATAAACATGAGAAAATTGATAGCTTAACTCTGTGAAAAAGTTTGATAAAGTTAATTGCAGTGGTTATGTAGATATCTAAAGTATACTGACGTCAAATAAAAACGCCCCAGTCCTAATAAATGTCCGATTATTCAGTAAATTACAAACACCGATTTCCATCTGTAAATTTGATTATCTGTTGTTGAAAAATGATGATAAAGAAATTATCAAATTGTTACAGTTTACAAAAACGGCACATTTAAACAGAGCGGTATCAGAATTTCCATTTGAAAAGCAGTAGCGCGTGGTTCAAACTTTACTTGCGACGACAAAAGATACCGTAAAACGTCTTAAGGTGGAAGGGGACTATAGCACCTTATATAAAAAATGTAAAGAACCCAACCGAAAGTGGTACCAAATTAAACTTTGACTTACGGCGCTTTCAAAGTCACGTCTTTTTTAACGTTTTCTTTGTTGATAACGTTACTATGACGTCGGAAATATGACGTTTTCGCGCCTTTTCAAGAATTGACCCCAGGCGACATTAATCATGTATTACAGATGCATTTGTGACAATTAAAAAACACAATTTGCACTTAAATAAAGCGAAATGAATAGTGAATGTTTTGTAGTGTATATTGTCTTGATGCGTTAGTACATTAATGAACACGGCGTCATTTTTCGTAATTTTCACGCGTTTTTGCTTTTAAACAGAAGGCAAAAAATCGGACGTTTTGCAGATTTTAAAAAAAAATGGCCCGATGAATTTTTTTTATTTTTTGAATTATCATTGTATAATATATAAGTAAGATTTTGTCAAAATCTTTTGAAAATCTACTATACAGTTTTTTTAGAAATGAGGAATTAAATATAAGGCGTTAACGTCAAAAAATGACGTAGGCTATAACTTAAACTATATTGCAAAAGTACTACATACCTTATTTTCTAAATTTACCAAATTTGAATGTTTATTATTTTGAAGAAATTACCTGTTCTAATGCTGTTCCAAAATTATTTCTGTTGACAATATAGAATTGAATACAATAATATTGTCCACCCAAATTAACCAGGGACAACTTAGTTTTCGTGCGCTAAGTCCGTTAGTTGAGCGTCGTAACAAAACATTGCCGAAGCATATGCATATGTCCCGGGTTAATCTTGTTGGACAATAATAATAATGATGATAATGATGATAATAATAGTAATAATAATAATAATAATAATAATAATAATAATAATAATAATAATAATAATAATAATAATAATAATAATAATAATAATAATAATAATAATAATAATAATAATAATAATAATAATAATATATAACTTTTGTTAAAATTTGGAAAGGTTAAGGAAAAAGAAGAAAACGCTGAAGTCAACTACATGTACTTGATTTCTTCTTTTTCAACAACTTTATTTCTTTCTTTCAAAGGTAATTATAATTCATAGAGTCGGATTAATTGTGTCGTCTATATAACAAATGAAATCAGACACGTAAATTTTGTCGTTTTGGAAAGGGTTAAACTTGATCAAATTGTTTCTTCTACAGAGTTTCTAAAATGACGTTGTATTGAAAATATAGAATTTCTTGTGCGTGGGAATTTATGTAACTGTTTCATTGTAATTAAAGTTAAAAATCTTTGAACTCGCATTTTTAAAACGCTAAATATCTATACCTTGTTGTAGCGAAACACGTCCTTCGCTTTGGCCGAGTTCACCACCAGTGATACTTACGATTTGAAATCGGACAATTGACCAAACGCCGACTGTCAATCAAAAACATTGATTAGCCAATGGACGATCACAAAAATGTTATGCCCCAATTGTTCATCGTTGCACGTGGTTTTGTATCGATTTATCGACTGACAATCAAAACAATCGACATACCAATGGCAAAGAATTTTGTGCTAACAATAGACTAGGTTCACAGTTATGTTTTGATAAACCGCGTCGGTGTTGTTAAAAAATTTGGTAACTACGGCTTAAATAAAGCCGTAGTTACGAGATTTTATAACAACAACTACGAAATACTACTTTGTTTGTCCGAATTTAAGTCACGATTAACTGGATAAAATCGTTCCCTATTACCGACCACATGCACATTGTTTGCCTTAAATTCTATGTTGGGCGGAGCGATCTGTCGATTGGCGTTTGGTCAATTCTACAAACTGTCGTTTTGGAAAGGGTTAACCATGATGTAATTGAATTAACGATGTGTCGAAGAGATGTATTGACAATATTATATTAATGGATTGTGTAATTGTTATTTCAATTTTGTAGGATGTTGAAGAAATTGAAGAAAATATTGATTACTGGTGTTTTCTCCCTTTTCAATAACATTTTTTTTCCGTTCTATTATAGATTATTAACATTCGTAGAGTCGGATCGGTTCTGTCGCCTGCATAACATTTGACATCGGACAAATCAAAAAGTTGTCGTTTTACATGACTTTGTGTAGCAATTAAATGCAGTACCTCATTATTACACAAATAGGCCGACAGGTTTTCTTCTTTTCGCATGTCTTAACTCACAACATCCCATTTATCTGTCTTGTTGTTTCGAACGAGTTAGATAGCAATGGACTGTTGTGAGCATTATTTGCTACAAATCTAAAAACAAAACTTTATGCAATCTTTAATGTCCGCAATGTTATAAATTACATTCTTCTGTACATTTTATTATACCTAATGGGTCTATGACCTTCTAGTTTGAAAAAATATCATCATTATATCATAATAATTATATTGGATTATCAAATCTATTCGGCTAGTTTTTTTTTTTAAACTCATTTCCACATGTTGACGCTTTTAGACGCCCCAAAATATAAAGGTTTCAGAAAACATTGTGGTAAATGAAGAAATTGCTTGTGACAATCGATTTCATCATTTCCCACAATATTTCTTTTCATAGATACAAATGAATATAATGCATCGTTATTTATGTGTTGTCGTCTGCAACATCTATGAATTTGGACCAGTCTAAATATTGCCGTCTGCTAATGGGTTAATAACCCATGTAAATATTTACCGGTCAAAGACCCAGTGACTCTAGTCTTTTGGATGGAACTTGAAAACGAATTCCCGTCTCCATTTGAATTTAGTGATTCAATAGGATAACAACTACATGCAACCCAGGCCCGTAGGAAGCAATTTCATATTGGGTGGGCTAAGGCCCTTGTGCCTGAATATTGGGGGGGGGGCTAATTTGGATTTTCCCTAAAGTTTCAGTGTAAAGTAAGGAAAATTCGGCATTTTGGGCCAACTTCGGGGGGCTTAACCCCACTAAACCCCCCTGTTCTTACGGGCCTGAGCACTGAACCATTGTATGAAAATCAAACAATGTCGAAGCAATATACAAAACCCGTAAACGTTAAAAATTTCGACGTTACAGGTCTTGAATTCAATCCATCGTTACTAAAAAACTGTATAGTAGATTTTCAAAAAAAAAATGACAACATCTTTCTTATATATTATACAACGATGAATCAAAAAATAAAAAAAAAATCACCGGGCCAATTTTTTTTTAAATCTGCAAAACGTCCGATTTTTTGCCTTCTGTTTAAAAGCAAAAACGCGTGAAAATTACGAAAAATGACGCCGTGTTCATTAATGTACTAACGCATCAAGATAATATACACTACAATACATTCACTATTCATTTCGCTTTATTTAAGTGCAAATTGTGTTTTTTAATTGTCACAAATACATCTGTAATACATGATTGATGTCGCCTGGGGTCAATTCTTGAAAAGGCGCGAAAACGTCATATTTCCGACGTCATAGTAACGTTATCAACAAAGAAAACGTTAAAAAAGACGTGACTTTGAAAGCGCCGTAAGTCAAAGTTTATTTTGGTACCACTTTTGGTTGGGTTCTTTACATTTTTTATAAAAGGTGCTATAGTCCCCTTCCACCTTAATTGGTGACCTCAGTTAGAGAATACTAAACCCGACGTCGATTTCAACGTCTCAAGCCTTAAACACGTATGACGTCAACGTAAGATAGCTTCTTGCATAACAGGCGTTACATGAGGTCTATCTGACTTTGGCAGATTTGCAAATGTTTTTGTAACTCTTACTCGTCGACCAAGATGCCTAATCGTGCAGTGCTAGACGTCAAAAAGTCAGGCGGCTTGTTCTTGATTTTTCCGTATTCGAAAATGGCTGATCTTCGAGCTCTATTTTCCAAACAGTGTGTCTATTTCAAATGTAACTTGCAACAACAACAGTTACCAGAAAAACACTTACTTGGCCACCACATTTACCGTCTATTCGACAGAACGTCGATCAAAACGTCAAAATCCGGAAACGTACATGACGTTAACGTGGAGAATTATCTTGCTTCACAGGCGTTACGTGAGGTCTAGTTGAGCGTGGCCGATCAATAAACGTTCGCAGAATTCTAACGCGTCGATCAAGACACCGAATTGAGAAACACAATATGTTAAACTGTCTCGCGGCTTGTTTATGCATTCGTCGCATTCAAAAATGGCTATATTACGAGCTCCTTTTTTAGAATTTTGTCTTGGAATCCTTCAATTCGGATGTTTCACAAGAAAATCTTTAAATTCGTTGTTGCCTATCCACTAACACATGTTACTGTGTAAAATGTGACAAATTTCATCACGTGATATACATACACGAAGCGCACGTAGAAAACGTGACCAATCACCGGAAATGGACATGTTAATGGATAGAAACGCATATTTTTTCATTTGTCGTAATTGTCGGTCAAAATAATAATATACAGTATACATTTCAACAACATTGTAATAGGCATAAGGAAAATAACGACAGATTTCAATGGAGCGTTTTAATTGACGTCAGTATAGAAGTATGCACACTTTCTTTATTGACTCGGTATATTTTCTATAAAAGTATTAACCATTTCCGAAACGGTAGAATTGTACACTAGTCAAATTTGAAAGGAGTTGCATACATGAAAAATATAAATATCAAAAACATAAAATTGTGTGTATGTTATAGCATAAAAAAATTTGAGAGAAAAGGAGAAATTGGTCAAGTATTGATAAAGTTATTGAAGATATTCGGGATATCAAAGTCAGGTGATTATACACTGTGCTGAAGCCAGACAATGGAGAACACTGTGCATTATAGTCCTTTTGCCAACAACGTCCCCTTTTGTGATGACCCGGTATGGTGAAGTGTTAAAGAAGTTGAAGTAATAAAACGATTCCTCTCTTGACAAAATAGCAATGAATTTTATGCTAAAATAGATTTGGTTCAACATTATGTTTTGATGAAACGTCGGTGTTGTTACAAAATCTCGAAACTACGGCTTGAATCAAGCCGTAGTTACGAGATTGTATAACAACACCCACAAAATAGTTAATACCGTTACTATTTGTTTGTCCGAAATTACGTCATGGTTAACTGGATAAAATCGTTCCCTATTTAAACTGTGAACATTAATCGCAAATGCATGTCCACGGTTTTGTGATCAATCAATCCCTTTAACCTATTCTGGATAATGGCCTTGTTTTTATCCCTATGTTTTATTCTGCCCAGAAATACCATAATTTTGCTTGATTGATTAATTGGTTGATAATTTATTTTTTTTTTATTAACTTTGTCTGTAACTTATTACCACATATTGACGATTTTGACGCCCTAAAAGAAAAAGGCTTTGGAAAACAATGTGGGAAATGAAGAAATTGCTTCTGACTGTCTATCCGACAGGACAAATTAACTTGAAATTTGTCGTCTGCTACATCTTTCAAAATTGGACAGTCCAAAATGTCGCTGCCTGGTATTGTGCTAAAGCCGTTTTGCTAAGTGCTAAAGTCTCTCTTAAGCCTCTTTTACAACCGGTCGTACGTGCTCCTGCGTGCGGTCTGCGTGCAGTCTGAGTCTAAAACGTACGTTTAGTCGTGCGATACACGCACGTGTAACGTACGATTTTGGTGGACGCAACCACGACGCAGACTGCACGCAGCAAAGAATTGACTGACAATTCTTTGCTACGACCATTTTGCGTCTTTCAGAACGTAAAGCCTCTCTTACAACCGGTCGTACGTGCTCCTGTGTGCGGTCTGCGTCTAAAACGCACGTTTAGTCGTGCGATGCACGCACGTGCAACGTACGATTTTGGTGGACGCAACCACGACGCAGACTGCACGCAGCAAAGAATTGGCCGTACAATTCTTTGAGGCGCTCTTACAACCCGTCGTGCGTCTTTATAAATCGTGCGATTTTGCAGAGTTTTAAAACGTACGATTTAAAAAGACGCACGACGGGTTGTAAGAGAGGCTTAAGGAGCATGCAAGACAGAAGTACGGAGCACGTACGACAGACGTGCGTGTGACACAGGGAACATTATACTGAAATTCCAGCAAAAAATACAAAGAATGCGTCGTTTTCTGGAAAGAGAATCATACTTTTGACCTGCTTTGAATGTACATATTTTGAGGCGCTCTTACAACTCGTCGTGCGTCTTTATAAATCGCGCAATTTTGCAGAGTTTTAAAACGTAGTCCTATGATTTATAAGGACGCACGACGGGTTGTAAGAGAGGCTTAACGTATACAACCCATCATTAGCACCAAAGAGCCAGGGGCGAAATTTGAAAAGCGCCAGTAAATCCTAAACTGTGTTATATTTCCATTCAAACAACAAACATAAGCATTTTGAACGGTGTAGAATTTTGAATTAATGCATACTTATGGAAATATTTGACAAAAATGTTATAGATTACCTCCCTTGCATATGAATAAAGAGTAAAAAGATATTTGTAAATTATTTTCTTCTTGAAGCATAATCTCGAAATCCAGCACGGTGAATCAACTTATTCGAAGTGTATTTACAAGTGTGTGTAATTTGATGCATGACCCATCGCTAGAAAGTGGTGTTTTAATGAGGGGTCATATACCTTAAGTTTCGTTCTATTGGGACAGCCGATATTACAACAGATGGGACAAAATCTATAGAAAAAGATCCATTTTGGAATTTTAGACAATCATGAATCCAGATCAGTCTGGGCTATGCACAACCTGATAAGGATCCGTGTTTTTCCTTTATAGTTTATTCGTGATCATAAAAGATAATTTTTTAAAAAAAAATAAATTCGTAAAGTAAGAGTCCTTAAGGAAATATGACCAGAAAACATTTAAGGGACGAAACTCCAGTTTACTACTTCTTTTCCTAATATTAGAATTTACCCATTTTTTGTTTCTTGAGAGTTTACCTTATTACAATTGAAAAATGAAATAAAAATGGATGGTCATCGATCTTGTAAATTTTTTATAGTCAATCGTATGACATACCCCTACAGCGAAAAAATGCACAATTTCTGGCTCCTTACATTGGTCCTTTGAATGCTAAATAAATGCTGTGTAATCATCGTTCAGTCACGAAAATGGGTTTAAAGTAATGACTTACATTTATAAATACAGAAAATCCAAAATGTGTGCTGTTATGAACGCGTAAATTATAAATCAGCATGTTCACGTGTTCAGTTAGATCAACAAAGCTGAAGTGCTTTATGTCAAAATTTGCTTTTTTTTCGGAAATATTTCGAGTTCCATGTAATAGAATTTGATAAAACTCACTCATTGTATTAAGCAATATCTCTTGGTAATAATTCAAGAAGAAAATGCATAGGTCATAGCTCTTATTCGTGAATTACAGCATTTTTATCCGCTACAAGTGAATAAAATTACGCAAAACAGTGGTAACTGCATTCACACTTACAACTGTCTTGCTCTAAATAATCGATTTCCATCTTAAAGGGACATTTCATTCCAATTTCAACTTTTTAAAGTATGTCTTGATGCCAAGATTGGTTATTCTAATGAGTATAAATACTATTAGTTTTTTTATGTAGTTGCCAATAAGCGAGAAACACGCATTTAAAGTTGAGACATAATCGATAAATTGCATATAAATCGGAACTGTTGTCCACAACAATTTGATCAATTTTAACACAAAAATATAAATTTCTCGTAAACGGTGCAATATTTTGGCTTGAAATTTTCAGAATTTTCATAAGGAAATATGCTCTTTCAGTTAAAAATAAAAGTAAAATTTATGACAAAAAAATTCTGAAATGTCACTTTAAGGAAATTAGTTTCGCATAACAAATACGCTCTTACAGTCGAAAATGGTAAATTGTAATGACGTTACATGATATCGAGAATATGGTAGCGAAACATATATGGTACGAAACATTAAATTTTCTACAGTAATGACCGAGTGTTCCGAAAACCTGGAGCATTCCCCCCTTTAAATGGCTGTAAAATATTGTAGATCATTGTGAGACTACAAGAATGCTAAAATGTCGATCAAACTAATCTAAGAATATTTATTAGTGGAAAACAAACATTGTTTTATTTCATTTACACGTATACGAGCCAATACTTTATTTCGTGGAAATCGCTGTCCTGGTTTATTTTCTCAGAAATGGCTTTTCATAAACATGTCATTTTAGGTACATCGTGTAACGACCATCACTACCAACAAAAGAGACAGTTTATTTGGCCTGTCAGACGGAATATTTCTGAAAATATTGCACTTTTGTACCGGAAAATGACCATTTTCTCTTGTCCCTGGAAAAAATTATCAATTTCCAACATGATATTCGATATGAAATAATCGATAAAGATCGGATTTTTCTTCATTTTATTAATGTTTTATATCTCACATTATTAATAGTGTCAGCCCTTTTTGAGTAAATATAAATACGACGAAGATTTTTGGCCATATATGTCTGTCCCTGGATTTTTGATACGAAATGTCCTCGCAATAACCTACATGTGCGTAATCAAAGTATTTTTGGTTAGATTTCCTTTAAATGCAACCTAAACAGAGGTGGAAACACTCATCAAAGCTACGATGTTTAATTGAAGACAAAGCAATACTTGGTTTCGAAGTTGCGAGGCAAATTAGGTAGGCCGTTGGCTGCGTAGACTTATTTTTTCGTTTTCTATGCAACGCGATCAACCACACTGTATTGCTCAGATCGTTAAATCGTTTAGCTTTACTTATTCAGATATGGAATCATGTCGTTTACAGCATGCAATATATTTTCTCTCTAGTTATCCTTGTGTGTAATTTGGAGCGAATGGTCGCGGAATTCCTCGCAATAACAGTCCTCGCAATAACGACAGTTTTGTTACTGGGAGTACGAAAATCGTTACCGCAAAGACATAATGAGTTTTCTTATGTAATAAGGACTTTTTGCCAAAGAGAAAAAGGACCTGATGCATTATTGTCTCAAACTATAATAGGTAAGCGTAATATTTCAGCCGAAAAAGTATTATTACTGTTGCCAAACATGTGTACCGATCAGTTGTTACGGGGCGGACTTGGAATCGTTATTGCAAGGACTCCTTACACATTTATGGATTATTGGTACCGCAAATGAATGAATTTTATTACTAGTCTAATGGAGATATTTTGCCAATCACCTTGGAACGTTGTATGAAGGATATAATTCTAGATTAATTGACAAGATTAATTCGAAATGATCGTTCTGAAACGACCTTTCCTCAATATCAGAGAGACATTATACACTATTTCTTTATAAGGTATGAATCTGTATATCTTTGTTCAATGGGTTTTGAAGATGTTACTTAGTCATTTTTTGAAAGTGGTCATGGCAAAGGAGCTTCTGGTGCTATATGGATGCCGTGGAAAGACAACTAGATTTTTTTTTAATTTTCAAGGCAGTTAACATGTATTGATTCGAATCGTGCATGTAATCTTGCAATCACAACACTTCATTCCGAAAAAAAAGATGGAATATTTTTGTCAAATATTATCGTATCTAGATAAACAAGAAGTTAAGATAAAACATTTTCAAATTTCTTTATTTCTTTTTGTTTTGTTTTTGGAAAATCAGTTTTAGGACACTCAACGTCTTACAACCGTGTATCTAAATTATTATGTGAGTCATCTTCCAAACCAGAAATAACAACAACAACAAATCATCTGCGTATATTGCTAAAAGGATCGAACTCAATCAGTATGTCAAGACTGTGCAGTCAGACTATGGTCGAGATTTTTCCCTCCTAAACGATTTACTATACCTTGAATGTTTTTTTACTCGAATTTTCATTATTATTATGTTATTATTTTCCCAATGTGATATTTTATGGTTTGACGAGAATGTTTAAGACATTCCATTTTTTTTCGTCATATTTGTAATTGCTTAACTTTCTTCGCGTCTTCTCATTTTTTTTTTTCACAATAAAGAAGACTTGGTTTTTACTTTCTTATTTACACTTAGGTAAGAGAAGTAAATGCTGATTACCAGCTCTGACTCCGTTTACCTTGATATCCATGCATCTATATTGTACACACAAGTTAGATTTTCATGAACTTCATTTTTGTAGTCTCCAACAGCTTTCACGTTGTATGATTTTTATGCTAGGTATCCAATGCCGATTAAATCAACTGGACCAAGCCGAATCAAGCGACTGAGTACAGACCAAACTCGATCGCCATTTGTGATCGGGACTGGTCGTGGTAATCGAGCTTTATCCGCACCACTTTGTCATCTTTCTCTATTTGTTTAAACGTAAAAAAATATTTGTGTAAGATTGGATAGAAAGTTGATCGCACATCGATCTTGTATTGATCGGATAGGCGATCGACCAGATCAGATATCAATCAAATCTGAAGATCGAGTGTGATTGGATTAACATCTTTATATCGATCACGTGGCCTTTTACTCAGTGGCTCCCAACCACATCTCGATCAACTCGATCTGTGCTTTATAGATCTGTTCATTCGATCAAATAGACGGTAGAGGTCTGGTTGATCGAGTAGAGATCGAGAAAAGTCTTTAAGTCGGGAATACTGGGCGAATTTGTGTGTGATCAGTGTGAATTCAGTGTGATCGACTTGACTTGATCAGCAGTTGTAACATAGCATAAAATTTAATGTTTTGAAAGGGTTTAACAAAGTGACTTTTACATTTAAATGTTTATATTTTTTACAATTGCATTGATTTTAATATTTAATGACCATATATAGGTCAATACAATGTAAGAAATGGAAAAACAGTTAAATATAAGTCCTCGCAGTAACGGTAAATGTCATTCCAATAACAAAGACTTTTTTAATTACAAACTGCAGCATAGTACGATAAAAATTATGTGTTGTGATGGTAAAATTGGTATGTTTTTGAACCTAATTATTTGAAGTTTGAATAAAATAGTGAAATTAAATTCTTTCTGTTTATTTCATAAAATAGCAAATATTGTCCTTGCAAAAACTAATATGTCCTCGATGTAACGATGCAGTTTCAGCAAATTATTTTTAAAAAAGGAGTTTCGCTAACTTTATTGTGCCTGAAATACATAAAGAATAACATTTTCTAGGGTCTAAAGTACATGCACATACATTTTCTCTTAGATAGAAGCTTTATTACAATTGAAAAAAGACAAAATTTTCTATTGAATTATGAAAATACAACACTGCATTGAAAAAAAAGCCAAACGAATCATTTTTGGAAATCGACTTGAACATAAGTCCCTCAGTCTGACTTCTTATTCTTAAAAAACATACTTTGAAATTATCTGAAAACTTGCAAATCGAAATTCTGAAAGAAAATGTGATTGTTACAGCGAGGACATTATATTGAGACCATAGATTTATGAAAGACGGTCTCGAGTATTTCAATGAGCATCGGAATGTTCCTATTAACGTTACTCAATACTTTAAATGTAGTACTTTCATCCTGAACCAAAAATTTACAGAATAAATTGGAAATAAAAATTGAACCTTTCTTCGTCAGATTTCCACGAAAATAAATATTGGCTCATACATACACTGAAACACACATGTACATTTACATAAAATAACCATTCAAGACTTACTTGAGCTAAAGATAAGGGGGAATTCACTTTTAAAAAGGCACTATTTAACCCATTACCAAACGACAAATTTTTGGGTAGTCCAATTTGAAAGAAGTTGCAGACGACATTTCAATGTGATGAAATTTGTAAATTTTATAGCTTTTGAGGTAGAAAACATTGTGGGAAATGAAGAAATTGCTTGTCACAAGCAATTTCTTCATTTTCCACAATGTTTTCCAAAACCACTATATTTTGGGGAGTCAAAAGGAGTCAGTGTGTGGTAATAGGTTAAACTAGTTCGCATTGTCCATCACACTCGAAATTGTACAAAGAGTACGAACCGCATAAGGTTTGGATTCAAAATAAAAATTCGGAATGGCTTCACCCCTCTTATCAATAATAAAATATGTTGCTCTAGAAACAAATTCACAAAAGCATACATGTATTTTTAATTGACCCCTTTCAATTATCGTTTTAGTCCGTACCTATGAGCCGCTTCCGTTGTCAAACAATTGGTTTATGGGAAAGTACCATTGTATACACACAGACATGGTTCCAATTTGTTACTAAATATAGCAACACATCAGCCAGTTTTTTTATGCCAGATCGAGGCTCTGACCAAATCCGAGCAAAGCATCCCACGTGCAAGGCAACGAACGGGGATTGGCCATAATTGTCACCAAAGGACGACTTCCGATGGCTGTTGTGTGTGTGTGTGTGTGGGGGGGGGGGGGTCTTAGTGGAAATAAGATTTTGTTTGAAGAAGATATAATTAAAGAACAAACATCTAACAAACTGACAAGAAAATGACAGAAAAGTCGTGTCCATTATTCAAGCGACGTTGTGTTACTATGTACTCGTATTTACATTTTTAGTAACGGTTTTCTCAAGAAGGCCTCGTTTCGAAGTCTTGTAGACCGAAGCTTGGGAAACATTTTGAGAAGAAAAATACAGACCCATTTGTAACCAGCATTTTTCCTTTTGCCTTTATATTTTGTAACTATATATTACTATATAGTCAGCCGCCGTTGTAAACATTCGCCGGCGAAACGTTCCACCGACGCATGTTTACGACGTCGCCCGAATAATTCAGACGTTGTGTGAACAACATGAGGGATGTACTGCCTTAAGTTGAAACAGTTTAAATTTTCGCCGTTTGAAGTTATGGCAGGAGTCAACACATACTATTTCAAAATGTGCTCAGAGTTAAGCCGCCACTGTATATGTTGCGACCATGCCATCACGTGTATGTTCTCCTACGTGACAGTGTAATAACCACGTGCCCGGATTGGACGCGAACATTTCGACAGTCTCGTAGGTACCCGGGAACACCTCCACCACGTCCCCGGCATGTGTTGATCCTGATCGGTACGTATACGTCTGACCGTGAAAGTGTGCGGTATGAATGTCTTCACTCTCACCTAGACCCATGATATACCAGGCAATGTTTTCACCTGCCTTAGCATAAAGTCCCCGTACATTATTGTATATATAGCCATTTATAGAGTCGTATTTGTTGCTTTCTATAAAATCTGCAGTCGTGGTGTCTGCAGTTGGACAATTTTCTTGAATATTTGTATTTAAGTACCAACTTTCATTCTCATCGAATGCTTGAAATAATAATGCATATTCTCTTTCCATGGAATCGGTTCTCCTTCCATTATAATCGAGAATATTCTTTCTACAAATAACAATTGGTCCAACAAGCCCCGAATATGTGTCTTTCACTGGGTCAACTGCGGAATGATACATTAGGTTTTTACAATTTGGTTCATTCGGCGCAGGACCGGAAGTTGCAGGTACCTGCCATCTGTATGTGAAAGTAGTTCCGGGTTGTACGCTATCACCGAAGTCAGCAGAGCTGCCATCTTGATATTTCATGCCCTCGTAAGTTTTGTTGTACCTAAGACCTTGAGCATGGATGGAGTAAGGCCTACTCGCCATGTTTTTGAAGACGACTTCTACAACGTCACCGACCTCAGCTCGGATAAACGGACCAAGAACACCGAGATGAATCGTTTCAGTAGTGGTAGGCTTTTCTGTAGTAAACGTTGCATCTGTGAATTCTTTGTAGAGAGCCTTTGTGTAAATACTCCCGACGAACTTTCCGTCCTTTTGAACTCTGTTGTATAATTGTCTGAAAGCAAGAAAAATACTTCATCGGTGAAATATATCAAATGCAATAAATAAAGTTCAGTAAATATCAGAGTATTCGAGACAAGCGTGAAAGGATTTCCTCTTGTACAAATGTTGAAATTGAAACAATTGAGTTATATAATTAACTATCTTTGGTGACTTTATCATTCTACATGTATATTTTCACTATCTCTGGGCTGAAACAATGTGATGATGTGCGTGAACAATATGATATAATAAGTTTAGAAACATGCTTACGATGATCTATTTCCGAAGTCTTCCCCGGTGAGTGGATGTATGGTAGCAGGAGCATAGTTCCACTTGCGTTCTACAGCCGCTATATAGTACGTTCTGGTGACGCCGCTGGTCTGGAAGTAAGGCTGTCTGGTGTTACCGCAGGTATTTACGCTGTATGTAGCCTTCATACCGCCGGCAAAGTGATTGTCGTTGTGGCACACAATCGACCAGTTACCTAAAAAAGTTACAAGATTAAAGTATAGTCTCTCAGCGTCAATAAAGGATTATTTACATTGAGTTAGGAATTGAACATTTAACGCATTAGTGAGTATGATATATAATGTTACTCAAGACAGAATTTAAGAATGGATATTATTAAAACGAATCATATCGTAAACATAAATATTCCTGTCTTTTGATTGTCATTATCAATGACTGTATTCCGACACGGTTTCCAAAAGGCTTGCTTTTATAAAGACAATGCTTACAAAGTAACATCGACCACGTTTCAAAACACCGTAACTACTGCTAATTCAAACATCAGGTACGACCATTTGGAACGTTACCAGATTATTATCAAATCTTTCAATCAGTCGACCCAACTTCTTACCGACATTATCTGGATGCATTATTGCGCTGAATGACCAGCCTGATATAGTGACGTGCGAGTCTCTGTGTACGCCGTCAATCATCACGTTATTGCCGTTAAACGTGACGCCGTGAAGTCCGTCCGTCTGACCGAAACTCATCACGTGCCATACTACGTCATCACTCTTACACATGTCCAGACCTTCCAAGTTACCGAATGATCTTCCATTAATTGCTGGAAAAAGAAAGTGAAAAAAGAATCAGTTCCCTGTTAATAAACAAACGCATAATTTACTTATCTTAACCTTATTACTCAACAACCAGTTTGTAGTCCATGATTGGCCCGAGACATAATTCTCGTTACGTACCTTACGCAAGATATATAATTATCTATAATTATGTTGTACGTTAGTTAGTAAGACTTGACAAATCCACAGCAAACATCCATTATTTGTACACGTACCCATTCAAAGCTCAAACAAGTATACAGTGTTCATTTATTCATAATTCAACTTACATTTCATGATATTCGATTCTACGAAATCCTCATCATTTTTGTCGACCCGTCCCGGTGCATACTGAGCTATATTATCATCTATATACCACGAATAATTCTCGTCCATACTCGCATAGAATAGGAACATTTCTCGGTTCACGTATTTCTGAAAAGCATAGGATAACATTTACAAACAAGGAGGTGTCAATTTTATTGTATTATCCATTTTCAATTCATAAAAATGTTACATTTGTAAAGGTATTACGACTTCTGAAGTTTTGTCTATCTCAGGACATGGTTTTGTTCGATTATGTATTGATAGACAATTATGGGATTATTACGGAATCCTGTTTCCGCCATCCACTTTTCTAAGAAAATTGAGTTTGTGAAATGTAGAAATGTTGAAGTTTTGTTTGTGACAATTGTCAGAAGTTAGTGTGACTAACTTCAACTTTTCGACTTTTCACAAACTCAATTTTGATAGAAAAGTTGAAATTAGTGCGACTAACTTCCACTTTTCTACCAAAATTGAGTTTGTGAAAAGTCGAAAAGTTGAAGTTAGTCACACTAACTTCTGACAATTGTCACTAACTTCTGACAATTGTCACAAACAAAACTTCAACTTTTCGACTTTTCACAAACTCAATGTTGGTAGAAAAGTGGAAGTTAGTCACACTAACTTCTGACAATTGTCACTAACTTCTGACAATTGTCACAAACAAAACTTCAACTTTTCGACTTTTCACAAACTCAATGTTGGTAGAAAAGTGGAAGTTAGTCACACTAACTTCTGACAATTGTCACAGACAAAACTTCAAGTTTTCTACATTTCAAGGTCAAATTTTGGTAGAAAAGTAGAAGTTAGTCGCCTTAATTTCGACTTTTCGACTTTTCACAAACTCAATTTTCTTAGAAAAGTGGATGGCGGTAACAGGATTCCGTAGATTATTGATCGCAGTAATTGCACAAAGGAGTTAGTAAGTATCTAATTCTCAACACACAATGAATTTCAGGCGTATGTTGAATACTGCTTGAACTATGTATTCCTTGTAATAAAACTGGTACTGACTTGTCTTCCATTTGAAATATCCAGTGCCCCAGGTTTACATATGAGCAGCGGTCCGACCAGCCCGGAGTTGACATCCCGCTCAAAGTCGTAGTCCGAGTAGTACATGTATGTGAGACACTGCGGGTCCGAGTCTCCGGGAGCCACCGACCAGGGCACCGTGAACGTGTAGGTGTTCACTTGTCCTGTCCGAGTTATCTTTGTTGGGTTAGCCGAATCTAGTTATAAATACAAAGATTGTTGTTATGTGAGATTTATTTCCATTTCGTCGAAAGCACTACGTTTAATTCACATATATTGCTGATTTTCTTCAAACCCTAGTTATTGCAGATGATCAAAACAATATGCAGTTGCATGGGCTTTAAAGAAAAGTGATTACATAATGCACTTTTCTACTTAGAAACATTCTTCTTTAAGTGAATACTCCTAAAGTTCATTTTTACAAAACAACAACTGTATTTGCTCCTAGGTGGACTAAGACCAAATTATTGAATCTTCTGTGCCTGCACTCTAAGTAAGTTTTATCATTTCTAGTTTGTCGGGGTCACAGTTATGTTTACCTGTAAATCGCAGCCTCTTGCCGTTTTCTGTATTATTCATACTGGTTCCCTGTAGATATATAGACACGGGGTATGGGGTTCGATTCTGCAGCACTATCTTGATGGTGTCTCCGACCTCGGCTCGGATCACTGGGCCTAGTATACCGAGGTGCTGTTCCGATGACCGCCGAACTTTAGGTGTTGCGAACATCCCGTCTATGTACTCAAAGAATCGTGACTTCTTGTAGGTGCCGCCTATCCGAGAATTAGAACGTCCGAAGTAGATTTCGGAGTCACTAAAAAGCAAAATGGTGTCGCAGATCAATATAATAATATATTCACAAGCCAAGGATTCCACCTCCTTTGTTCCTTCCGAATAAAGTGGAGGTTGAAATCCTTAGCTTGCGAAGATGAATGTATGTAGGCCTACGATATATCAATTAATGACAAATTATATGTCGTAAATTCTCCAACGCATGACACAATCAAAACATGTGGTATTTTCGGCATTTTTTTCATTTCCGATTGCTAGAGTATTGATAAGATTAAGCAATTAAACATATCACTGCCTCCCCCCCCCCCAAAAGGAACCCACAAGAAAAATCGTCCTACCTAATTACAGCTTTAAACAGTTTTTCTAAAAAATAAAGAATGGGTACTTTACCCGCAGCACTACGAAGTATATAGACATAATACGATTCAAGTGGTGGTCTTCCTAGCTTGAACCCATTCCGATATTTGACAAAAAACATTTGTCTCTCACCAATGGGTGTGAATTATCTATGTGAGAGAGCAGTTGGAGGCTCGGTTTGGATATTGTGGTTGTACTGGTGCGAGAAATACCAGGAACCCACGGCTATGTGCTCCAGCCGCCGCGATATGACCATAGAAGTTGAAAACGGCGTAAAACCCCAATACAATCAAAATCAAATCCTAGCTTGAATATAATAAGTAAAGTACCTCTACAAGATAAAAATCAACAGCTTGTTTAAGCTGTAGATATATAACCACGTTTAAGAAGAAAAGTCACGACGGATTGCCCTTACCTTCTTGCTTGAACGATATTACCACCGTCAAACATATTTAGCTGTGACGGAGCGTAGTCCCACACGTCTGTTTTTGCATTGATATAGTAGGTTGAACATTACCACTCAGTGGTTGATATATCGCTGCTTTTCAACAAAATCCTCGTGACTGCAGTTTAAAGCAAGCTGCAGTTACGAGGTTGTTTTGTTGAAAAGCGACGATATCTTGCCCTTACCTCCCTGGCTGAACGATACTACCACCATCAAACATATTCAGCTGTGACGGAGCATAGTCCCATACGTCCGTCTGTGCACTGATATAGTAGGTTCTAACATTTCCACTCAGTGGTTGATATACAGTCTTGTTACCACAATCACGAATAGTCATGAAATTCTTCATACCATCTACAAAACAAGTGTACAGTTTATTACCAAATAACAGAATCTCACCCTTGTCCGAATTAAGAAATGTGATCCGTTGCGCTTACAGGGACGTTATCGGACGTGTAAAAAATATCGACCCTAGTCTGTCTGCGCAGTCCGCGCAGCCAGACTAGGGCCGACACTTTTCGCTTGTATGTGATTTTCTAAATCTGGAATGTTTTCCCTTTTTTATTCTGTTCATTTTTCATATTTATACAGTATCTGATTGACCCGTGCCAAGTCTGACAAGTTTGTTTGATTTTTGGAGTTCGGATAAGGTCCCTTTTAGCGTGACGGGTCACAATTGTTTTTTTTTTTTTTTTTTTTTTTTTTTTTTTTTTTTTTCATTAGTTCGTCTTATCCTTTTTATGCGAGCACCAAAGAAGTTCTTATGTGGGAATGAGTCACTGGATCATACATGTATCAACCATTCATCGTTGCAGTGAAATTTGGACATTCCATTTATTCTAATCAATTTTTATTGAAGAACTTTGTAACCGAGGCCAATTAAAAGGATAGTAAAAGACATATTTTACGTTTTAGCAATTTCAAATGGGACAGTCTTCTGGGGATGTTATTGCTTGAAAGACAATGGATCTGGCATTAATAAAAATTTTCTTGTAAAGTTCAACAAGATTAAAGATAACGTGTAAGCATTTTAAGTACTGAGATTTGCTGTAGCCAAATGATAGAAGTTGTCAAATGGACTTACTCCTATTATGTTCGGAATTTAGACAGGATAACAACCACTGTCCAGGTTGCTCAGCCACCATTTCTGCAGCTCTAAATGACGCTGGAAACACTCCTATAACGCTAGTTCTGAAATGATAATTTAAAAGATGAACAGAAAATTAGAAGCATGGTAAAATGCAACATACACGGGTAGTAAAACATTGACAAATTAAGTAAATAGCATCTTTTAAAGGGACATTTCATTCCAATTTCAATTTTTTAAAGTATGTCTTGATGCCAAGATTGGTTATTCTAATGAGTATAAATACTATTAGTTTTTTTAAGTTGTTGCCAATAAATGAGAAACACGCATTTAAATTGAGACATAATCGATAAATTGCATATAAATCCGAACTGTTGTCCACAACAATTTGTTCAATTTTAACACAAAAATATGAATTTCTCGTAAACGGCTCAACAATTTGGCTTGAAAATTTCAGAATTTTCATAAGGAAATATGCTCTTTCAGATAAAAATAACAGTAATATTTATCACAAAAAAATCTGAAATGTCACTTTAAGCCGTATGTTGCCAACTAGGTATTATATGGGGAGTTAGCATATAATACGGATATTTAAGAACTAACATGTGGCAACATATCGAAGTAAAAGTAAAATGAAGTAACGATGTGCGATTAAACTACCTGTGTTTCTCGAATAAGAATGTCTGTCCCTGTATGTTGAACGGGTGTAGCTCTTTGTTTAAGGAGAAGATGTAAAGAGCTACTTTCTGTCCTTTGCACATTTCAAATCCTGGCATGTTTCCGTACATATAACCTGTAAATTAAAAAAAAATATTTCGTAATTTCAAATATATTGAAATAATCATGTTTTACAAAAAAATCTAGTGCATAAAAACGAGAATTTATGATGCTGCTTGCATGTATTAACACTTTGCTGAGGTTGCTTAATGCAGGTTCAGACTCTAGGTCGACTGGAAACAGTCATGCAATTGCTTGATGACATAGACAACATGTAGCTCAACATTACATATTCGTTAGGGCAAATGAATCAAATTATGAATATACATTGTATTTTTTTTCTTTATTGTAGTCACAAATCTCCATTCTAACATCGAATGCAAATGTTATTTCTTTACAACAACAACTTACAAGAACAAGAATGTTACCATTAATTGAATCCTTAGCCAAGCTCTCTGCAAAGTCTGCATCCTCCGCTTCATACAGACGTTTACATTCAGCTGGGTTACCGCATCGTTGTAAGTTTTCACCAGTGAGTGGAGAGTCTCCTTCATTTATAGAATCATAGTACAGCACAAACTCGCGATCAACGTCACTCCGTACACCATCTTTAGACAATACACCTTGAACAGAAAAGAACGATTCAAGATGTGTATGTTCTCGTTTTCTTGTCATTTTTCGAAAGATGACCAATTATAGGCTAATCAGACTTTTTATGTGTTGCGTTTGAAAAAATAGGCCACACATATTTTTTTTTTACTACTAAGCCGCATGAAAAAACCCTGGCTTCCTACATTGTACCACTGAGTAGATTTACCTTTTTAAGTTCCGATTGATATTAGGTTTAGACCTACGATAGCAATCGCCTGATTGATTTCAATCTACAACGGTCTGTATCGTACAGCAAAGTATAGTAAGCAATGTAGGATTTGCTGCTTAAAGTAAGTTTAAAGAAAACAGTGGCCTGAGAAGTGATAAATTCGTTGCTTTACCAAATATTTCATATATACTTTGAACTCCTTTTGACCATTTGTGTCATATCAATTTCAAGCTATTTAATCAAAATACAAGAACTGAAATAAAGCTACATTACCTTGTTTACAGACTATGATAAGCCCAATGAGTCCGGAGTTGACCTCTTTATCCGGGTTCTTGTGAGAGTGGTAGGCAAATGGTATACAATTAGCGTCGTCATCATGTAGGCTGAAGTCCGCATCCAACTTCCATGTTAATGATACAGTCTGACCTTTAGCTATACCGTCCTCTAGTTTGTTGGTAGTGGACGATCCGTCCATGTAAAAGGCACCTGTTGAGGGAATCCGAGTTTTCTCTGATGAAATTCGCTCTTTGATATGTTGATGTCGCTCATTTACAAATGAGCGACATAAACAAATCAATGAGCGAATTTCATTAGAGACATCTCGGATAACTGTTGACAGGTTGAGGGAATAATAATAGGCCTACCATTCGGCGAAATAGGGACTAGACTAAACAAAAGTTCCATGTCCAACTTTTTCTTTGTGTTCATAAAGAACAAATGGGAGAAAACAATTTAGGCGTGCAAAGAAGGGGTTGAGCACGCAGAAATTATTGCAGTTTCTAAAAAGGGTAATATGTATCAACCATGTCAACATACTCGTAGTATGACTTTTCGTTTTATCTCATCTTTTCCGTAATTCTACATGAATAAGACATACAAATTGCATGTACTTCAGGTTGTGTTCAACTGGTCTGGAACATTACAAATACAAGGATTGTGTAAATAATTATGTGTGCGGCTTTGCTAGTTTTGAACAATAAACGTTAATGCGAAAAAGTTATCTATGCCCAATTATGAATAAAGTGAATAAAGCTCCAATAAAAATGTTTTATTTTGTCTACCTTCGTTTGCTTTATCATATCTAACCCCGTGTGGATGTATAGATCGTCCAAAAAGAGTGGCAGATAAACAATAGGCTATTCCATTTACAAAAGGATGTCAGGCTATTTATTTGAGATTTAAGTCGAGTTATGAGATTTACCTGTTTAAGACAATGTATATATCATTGATACTTAATTAATCGGGTTAATAACGGTATAATTTAAGAAAACAAAATGTAAATATCTGCCACTTTTTTTGACGATCTATACAGTGACCAGCATTTTCATCTTTTGTCACAATGTTTGTCTGGATATCTAAATTATCTGAGTCAGTTTTGAACTACCATCGGATTACGCTGATTCAAACCATTAGCGTCTTTTAATGAGTAGTTCTTGTTCCACATTTTAATTTGCTTCACTTTTTCAAGTCACTAATCCTTTCCGCTTGTCCCAACAATAATGACTTTTCCTACCTTCGTTCGCCTTATCATATCTGACCCCATGTGGATGTACAGTAATGGGAATATCAATGTTGTTACGGAAATGTATGTGTAATATTTCCCCCACTTCACCGTGAATCATCGGACCGACAAACCCCTGGTACTGAGGTTTGGGGATCTCCTTTGTGTAAGTGCCGTCTGTGTACTGTTTGTACGTGTACTTCCAGTATTTGCTGCCGACACGATTCTGTCCATTGATCAGTGAGTCGTTAACATAGCTGAAGAAGAAAATGATAAAATGATACAAAAGGTTAGAAAATATGCCTTAGAGTTTCTTGATACAATTCTCATTACATCTACAGAAGCTACAGATTTAAAGCGAAATATCACAAGAAACTTTTGAAATGTCGGGTCGATGCCATTTACTCTAAAGCCATAGCATATGAAACTACGTTAACATTGAAGACAAAAATGCAAGATTGGAAAATGAGAAAAAGTTAAATGATCTCGATTAAATCATTATCCATAAAAACGCGAAAGTGAGAAATTATTTTGGAAAGGGTTATGAAAAGCATTAAATCAAAATTGAAAATTAACCCTTTCCCAAACAAGACCTGGTTTTTGACGTCCCTAATAGAAAATGCTTGGCAAAATATTGAAACAAAAGAAGAAACTGCTGATAACCAGCAGTTTCTCCTTTTGTCTCAATATTTTCTGTGCCATATTTTACACAAATCCTATCTTTAATAACATCCATTTTGTCATTTGTGGCAGTTTTCAAATTGGACCACCCAAAAATTTTGTTGTTTGGGAAAGGGTTAAGGGGTGCTCGAGGGCAACGTCTTAACCTGTCAGTAACACTATCAAACTTGAGTATACTATATTATATTTACAACGAAAGGAAGATTTTTGCATGATATTCACTGGATCAATTTTGCTATGAATCATAACATTGATACTAGTACTCAAATCTATTTCATATTTTGGCATTCGGATTGAAAGATACTTTTGTTATATTAGAAATGGCTGAAGTATTCATCAATGAACCTATTACCCAAAACGACCTTGTTTTAACGTCCCTAAGAGAAAATGTTAGGGAAAATACTGAAGAAAAGCGGGAAAATTATGCTGATAAACAACTTTTACCCCGTGTTTTTTTTTTTCTTTAAGGATTTCTGAGCAATTTGTAGTACACAAACGATATCTAAATCCCCATTATTACCTTCTACTGTTGGACGTTTTTAAATAGAACTGTCCAAAATTCTGTAATATGGGAAATTGTTTTAAATAAAAGCCGTTTTTGTCTTCAAAAACTTCGTTACTAGGCTTTAAGCAGGTCGTAGTTACTAGTCATTAATTTTTGAATAAAAACGACAAAATATTGCCATACTTACTCATCATAAAAGTTGACTTTATTCTGTCCGGTCGGCAGGTAGTCCCACTCAATCTTCTCAGACTGAATATAATAGTCTTTGTGTTTCCTCACATCAAAACCAGGGATCGAACCAGGAACTTCAAGAAAAGCAAGAGAAAAGACGATATTCGAGATTAGAATAACCGCTTGAAAATATCTCATTTTCTTTTGTATTTACGTATGTATGTTTATTAAATGTACCACAAAACACCTAAACGCACAAACGATTGTTTCTTGTATTCCTATTGTTTTCTGAGATTCGCTTTAAGTAACGAAGATTGAAGAATCATGTAAGACTTTCATAACATTGATTTTATATAAGTGTTACATTATCAGTGCTATGACCTTAAACAGGGTAGCATACCTAATGTACCACAATTTGATATTTTGGGTTTTATAATTCATACCAATCGCACCAAGGAATTAATAACAGCCAGGAAAATACTTGCAGAGGACATATTTTCGATTTGATAGATTAAAAGGGAACCATGCTAGTTTGTCTGACATTGAAACCGGTAAAATATACTAAAAAAATATCGAGTAGAATATCATTTCTGCCCAAGAAAATTTCAAATTAAGTTCATTTAGTCCATCTAATTCAAATAAGTATATAATTAACATATCCGTATTATATATTGCAGTAACATTTATGGGAAACTGGACCTTAATAGAGAGCGAAAAAATGTTACAAGCTTAAAATTCGTCTCTATTTGACTCTAGATGCTGCAATGCACAACACAACAATGCAAACTCTAACTGTCCCCATGTTGTTCTGACCCCTTGAGAAATCTATTAACCCTTTCCCAAACAAGACCTGGTTTTGACGTCCCTAATAGAAATGGCTAGTGAAAACATCGAGACAAAAGAAGAAACTGCTGATGATCAGCAGTTTCTCCTTTTGTCTCAATATTTTCAGTGCTACATCTTACACAAATCCTGCCTTTATCAACGTCTATTTTGACGTCTGCAGTGGATTTTTAATTGGAAAAGTTAATTTTTTTGTCGTTTGGGAAAGGGTTAAGAGACCCTTTACTCGCACAGGATGCTTACATGTATCTATGATGAATATCACATTTCAAGGCTTGTTTATTTGTTGATTATTATATATGTTTTTATATTATTTGAATTCTCTCAATCCCTTGGTTGAAATGTGTTCCCGATCTTACAAAGTCTCAAAACACATATTAGCCGACCCGACCCGTCTTGCTGAAGTTATGGCGTGTTTTACGTTTCATGCTGTATACTCGTTTAAAACATTGACTACGCATTTGGCGGTTTGTACTGCTTAATTTCCATTTTTCCTATCATAAATCATTGATATAAATGCTAATTATTGCAACACATTCGTATTTCAACAAGCCTACGTTTCGTTTTGTAACCTTTTTTTTATCAAGGTTATCTAGATGTTTGTATACTGTTAAGAACAGATGTTCTTGTAAAACACCTGTTTTGTTTTTAACTCTTCTCCAATCGGCAAAACGTCGAACTGTTCCAATTAAAAACCTGCTGCAGAGGACAAAATAAATATTGATTAGAAATTGTTTGTGTTCAACAGAAAACATAAAATATCTAGTCAAATGAATAAATGCTGAATGTCAGCATATTATTTCTTTTTTTTTTTGTCTCTATGTTTCCCCAAATTAGTTCTTCTAAGGACGTAAAAATAAGGTTTTGATTGGAAAAGGGTTTAGATAATGGTTGTGGATACGCAGCTATTTCACAAGCGCCGTATGACATGATATCATGTGCTAGAAAACGTGGTGTATGATTCAGCAACTTGTGCAGTGTACATGTAGGCCTATGTAGACTTGTTGGTGATGACAAAAATAGAAGATAATCATTATAGAGAATGGATTGCCTTTTATTTGTATCGGAGAGGTATTGACCTTTCCAAATGCTATTTCTACAGTTTTCTTGGCCAATTTCAATGATGTTGGTAATCATTCTTCTCATCGAGACGATTGAAATTAGTACCCTCTTCATACAGTTTGGGTTTTAAAAAACATATTTGAGGTGCCTGTACTTTATCTTATCTTTTGCTGTGGTAGGGTTGAAGACTTTGGCAGGCAGAAAGAGAGCCGAATAGCACAAATATTAATGGATATGGACAAATGTCGGTTTATCTACCAAATGAATATGGTGATCCTTTTTTTTTTCTTTTTACAATTATTTTCACCATACTTTAATGTACAAAATCTGTGAATTAAAAAGATATATTCGTAAAACTTTTTTATTTCGATTTTTGTGCATTGTTACGTACATTGAGCGCGACGTCTTGAACGAAATTTGTGGAAAATGTGTCTTTGACTAAATAAGTAGCAATTTGTAAAACCACATTCCTTTCGTACTTTTATCTTTCTACTCGTTACATGAATTCCACATCTTGTTTGTGACTTAAATTGAATTGTATGATCAAAGAAATGAGTTAGATATTATGTGATACATGTAAAGGTATGAAAAATCATGAATTTGTTAAGATAGTGTGTATTTTTCAAAAAATCCAAAATTCATGCAAAGGTGTGTTGTAAAAGTGCAAATACACGGAAAACTAATATGGTGACTCCACTTTTTCCTTGCATATTTGAACTAGGCAAAGTCTAAAGAAGAAAATATGTAAAAATGAGAAAATTTAAATTCGGCAAAAAATCTAGAATATGTCTTTAAAAATGAAATTGAAATGTTATGTCTCTTTAAGGGGGAGTAGCTCTCGATCGACGGATATGCTACTAAAAATAATGTTCAACATTGGTAATTAGAAGATAATAGAAAATACATGTATTGGTTACCATAACGTTCTTCTATTGTTGTTGTTTAACCCTTTCCCAAACGACAAAATTTTAGGGCGGTCCAAATTGAAAGATTCTGCAGACGACAATATCAAGTGAATGGAAATTTTAATTTTTTAGTCTTTTTGGGTGAAAAACATTGTGGGAAATGAAGAAATTGCTTGTCACAAGCAATTTCTTCATTTTCCACAATGTTTTCCACGGTCATTATTTTGAGGGGAGTCAAAAAGAGTCATTGTGTGGTAATGGGTCAACCAACAATTGTTTAGTAAGGGGCTACATATAAAATGAAATTATATACTTACGTAATGATGCGGGTATTGGTTTCTCCCGGAAAAACAGGATGTTGTTCAACAACAGAAATGTTTTAAAGTAAGTTCCGTATGTTGACGGGTGTAGCAGAAACATCGCAGCAATCGTTTAATGTAGGGGCAGTAATACAACACCATATAATACCTTTCTAAAACGCAGAAATCCAGGAAACACAGTAGATTTTTTTTAAATAACTTTTCTTGAACGATAAATCAAAAGGATATTCTTTTATAAATAATTAACCAATATGCTTTCAACAAAGTTTGAGTCACATACACATGTATTTACAATAAAGGTTTCATGTAAAATGCAATCGCGTTACTCTTTTCTTAACGGTGATGTTGGGATTATACAAATCACAAAATCTTCGAATCACATTGATTTATTAAGTCATATTCAAATATTGTACATGTACGTCATTTTCATTACGTTCGTGTGGTTTTTGTGCTTTTTCTAATTCAAATTAAAAATAAATCCATTAACAAATTCTAATCCGATATAGATACAAAGTTTATGTAAAAGAAGGAAGTCATTTTTATTTGGTGATTTTGACTTTTACTACAGAAGTAGATTTACATGTTTCGAATGGTTTCAATTAACGATTGACGCTAAAATAAAGATATTGTTAGTAAGTAGCCTACGTTTGGCATTTTTTTCTGGTCAGAAATGTTGAATCATGAAAAGATGGTCGATACTAGTAATAGAAACCTCATATACTTTACGTACGGTCCAAGATAACACATCTTAAATATCTTGAAATTCATAGTTAAAGGAAAAAAAGGTAAAGGTAATAAAACTACAAATTTTCAGGTCAGTCAATGAGATAGTCCCTATTGGTTGGTTCATCGATATTGATTTGATCAAATATTTGACATTTATGTGGTGATTTTCAAGTTGTCAAAATTACTCAGAAATTATAAATACTATCAACGAAGTAAAGACTTGGACAAAATGTAGTTACGGCAGTCGGTATCCAATTTATCTATCAAATGACAAACTAAACAAGCGAACTACGAAGTTAGTCAGTCATTTGGTTGATAGACAGTCTGTGACAGGGATGTCATTAATTTTGTCAGCGAGACAAGTAAACTGAAGAATTCGGCGTAACGAGATCGAACGGTTGGTCCATTGAAACATGAACGAGTGGATTTAAAGCATCCAACATTGTAACATACATTAAACGTATTTGCTTTTAATCTGCATTTTCACCTTTTGCCTCATTATCCGCCATCCCTTAAAATTATATTTAAAAAATTAACGTCATTACTAGCCCTTGCTTTGGAAATGGATGAATTATCATCTTTGTGCCATTGTTGGACTCAGACAATCACAAATCACAGCTACAGATAAAAGGGAATGCAATGTTTCGTTTATTGGCCATCAAACCGTGTTTGTGGGTACTCATTGTGGAGACGATTCAAATGAGTACTCACATGATAGGGTTTGTAATTGAACTTTTTTAGAATATATTCAACCCCTTGTCTTGTGCTCTGACGAAGTATAATAGATAAATAAATGTCAGACTGAACGTATGTGGAAACATGTATTTTTTTGTGCTGTCTGACTGTTGTCTGTATAATCTCTGAATTGAGCAAACGCCGACTGTTAATCAAAATCATCGATTAGCCAATGGGCGATGAGAAAAATGTCATGCCCCAATTGTTCTTCGCTGCACGTGTTATTGTATCGATTTATCGATTGACTTTCAAAACAATCGACATGCCAATAGCGTTCGTTTTTTTCGTTTAACAAATACGTCATCGTCACGCCTCACTGGTCTAAAAATAGATTGGGAATCCTCTATCGTACAAATATGGCTGTGAAACTCGCGAAGTTTTTTCTAGTTCAACTTGCTGAAGATGACGTTCTAAGAGCTGGATTACCGTAATCATTTGTTGAGAAACATTATAATTCAGAGTTGAGAATGTTGCTGCAATGTCGTGTACTTTTTAAGATAGGTAACTATGAAATAACCATTTGACAAGTAATGTTTACACATACGGTCCTACCTTAGCTTCGTCGTGTCGCTCGTGCTACTCGCTTACCCTTTCCAAAACGACAAAATGTCATGTTGGGCCAAATTGAAAAAGTCTGCAGACGACAAAACGGATGTGAATACTTTTAGTGTTTTATGTCAGAGAAAATATCGAAGCAAAAGTAAAATGATCATCAATATCCAAAGAAGTAATTCAATCTCATTTTGTCTGCTGTTCAGGTCTTTTTAATCTGATCGATCAACATTTTCTTCTTTTGCATCAATGTTTTCTCAAGAATTTTCTGTTAGGGACGACAAAACCGGTCTTGTTTGGGAAATGATTAATCTAGAAAAAACTAGAATTTGTCGCTGAATGTGATTTGATACCCCCACAGGCTTTCACTACAACAGAGGGCGATAACTCACAAAATAAGCAAGGTAGAGTTACGCTCCTTGTACGTTGCACTTCTCCTTGGTGAGATCTATCTACCAGAGAAGTTTCATGATCATAGCTACTTTACTTTCACACTTTTCGATTTTTTTTCTGGTTAAGCTGCCGAGGAATCTCAAGAAAAAACGTTTGTCATTTCTGGTCTGTCTCCGTATCTGGAATCAATGTTGCATGTTCAATATGCGCAATGTTTCGTAGTTCTAGTTCCCGCCTGCATTATCTACGATCGACTAATATCTCGCTTGAAAATGATAATTTTTCGCTAACACTGTTACGAAAAAATTGTCCGATTCATGACCGATAAACAAAATATTAGACTGGTACCCGGCAAATGTTGTTGAGGGATTTCCCATCAGAAATCTATTTTTAGCACACGAGCCCGCGAAAATCATTCCTTATTGCAATGAATTTTGTGCTTACAATAGCACGGTGGGGATTGTGCATGATGGGATGGATAACAAATACGGAGTATACGGACAAAATTTGCCTCGCTTCAGGTAAGAAATTGTGCAATAATTTTCTTATTTCTGCTTCAATTTTCAAGCGGTTTGTTGCATGTACCCCGCATTAGTGAGCTCTTTCCTCGGATATATGACTTGTTTGTAGAATCTTTGTACTTTGTCCAAAAATTGATCCCAACCGACCAGAAAAACGACAAAAATTCAGGCCCCTTTTCTAGTCGGTTGGGATCGGTTTTTGAGAAAAGAACAGGGAAGTTCCAGATAAATAATGCATCTGAGAAAAGGGCTCAGTAAGACGGAGTACATGCAACAAACCGCATGAAAATTGACGCAGAAATAAGAAAGTTATTTCACAAATTCTTACCTGAAGCGTGGTTAATTTGGCTGTAGTCGTTACCATTTCGCTTTCTGGTCGGTTGGGACAATATTTCGGAAAAAGTATCATGAGTTAACTAATATGTCATACATCCGATGAAAGAGCTTGATAAAGCGGGGTACATGCAACAAACCGCTTGAAAATTGATACAGAAATAACAGAGTTATTGCAAAATGTCTTACCTGAAGCGAGGCGAGTAGGCATCAAATTTTGTGCAAAAAATAGACTGAGTTTACTAGTCCTTGGGCCAGATATGGTTGGAGTTACCACTAAAATGGACAAAGGGACACCTATATATCTTGAAAGACCTATCCAAAGGAAGAACAAAAATGCAATGATATCCACTCTGCAGAGTAGCTATACCTCAGAATGTGCATTTGAAATTTGATAGGGTTTGGATAGTTGAAAATCAGTGCAAGGTTTTGAAATGTTTAAAATAATGTGGCTTTACTGCTTTCTATACTAAGCATACACTGCATATATAAACCAGATGCATAGAAATACAATTCATGTTGAATAATTTGTCCTACACAGCATGTATATGAAAAAATCACAACAGTTATATCCATAAAGGGAGGTAATAAGCCGAGCAAATTACATGCTTTTCAATATAGAGTATGGCATTATTATGTCATAAGCCAAAAATGAAAACCCTCTGTATTTTCTTGAACCTGTTAATGAATTCTGACTGTTGTTCCATTTCAAAGTGCAGGATAAGCAAAATTTAACAACCTTCTTGTTTCCATGGCAACGGTCTTCTTATAGAAGTTTCAGCATTAGCTTCAACTTATCGCAAAAAAAAACATTTTAAAACTATTATAGTAATAAAACATACATTTTAGTTTTGAAATGATATTTTGTTAAGACATCTCTTACACAAAACTAATTAGTATGCTTATGAATATTAATAAAAACTATAATAACAAGATCGTGAAACACAAATGCCCAAGGAATGGCAATGTTAAGTTTTTTATGCTAAGTTTTCGAGTTAAGGATTGATAAGGGTTAATGAATGACCTTGAGGAAGGTCATATTGATATTGCATGAACAGATAAATATCATTGTTCAAAAGAAGGTTACATACAAAATTATAGCTTTGTATGTCAAATATTTTTGGAGAAAATGCCAGTGTTAAGTTTTCATTCAGACAGATGGACGGACAGACAGACAGACAAGAGTAAAACAATATGCCCATGCGTGTTTAAATTGCTGAAATGAGACATTTCTAGTTGCAATGTAAATATGATGTTTGTTGTATACCGTAATTCAAAAGGTAAAATAACACAAAGAAATTAATTATTACTTCGTTGGCAAATTATGGACAATTATAGGTAAACTGCATATAGATCTAAAAGGAGACAAGAAAGAGACGGGGGACTCAGTATACAGTGTTTTTTGACAGCATTTGGGGTTAAGGATAAATTCCTGTTGTAAGCCCTGGGCGTGGTGGGAGTCCTCATACGGTAGGTTTCAAACCAAGGCCAAAGAAGTTCAAGTCTTAATCATCTGCATTCAAATTCGCATAACTACCACCCTTCCACTTCTGTTTGTTTTTTGCCCCTCTCAATACCATGCTGAATGACACTGGACATAGATATGACATCCAAGGCAAGAAGATAAGCCATCTTTTCAACATGGATGACCGAAAGACCATTGCCAAGAACGATCGCCAGCAAAAACAACTGCTCAAGACAGTAGGCTAAAGGGCTTTAGTGATGACATATGTATGCAATTTGAACTGGACAAGTGTCTAAAAGCCACCTTCAAAAAGGAAAACCAACATCAACATCTGACATACAGCTAGAAAGAGACAACATCATCAAGAAACTAGACCAAGCCGCTAAATACAAATACCTTGTGTTAATGAAGGTGACGGAATTCAACATGCAGCAATGAGGGAAAAGATCAGAAAAGAGTATTACAGAAAGTTAAGGCTTGCCATCAAGAGTGAGCTAAAAGCTGCAGATAAGATTGAAGCCATAAACACCCTGGCAGTCCCAGTTGTCACACACAATTTCAATATCATAAAGTGGCAAATGCAAGAAAAAAGGAAAACTTGACACAAAGACCAGACAGTTACTAACAACAGAAAGAATGCACCACCCAAAAGTTGACGTTGAAAGATTGTACCTGCCACGGAAGATCGGTGGCAGGGGCCTCTCATAGATTGAGATGGCATAAACACGTATTTGGAGACAACACAAGACAATCTGCTACATCTGATCCGGGAACATGAACGTAACAAGAAACTTTACTCAATCTCAGAGCAAGCCAGAAAATTCATTCAAGAACTGAACATTGCACAAACGACAAGAAATGGAGAAGAATCTGTCACAGAGTTTGCCAAAAGAACAAGACGGACAAAGGCAAATGCCTAAAAGAGAATGACACAAACATGGAAAGCCAAACCAATGCATGGGCAATGCCCGTAAGGTTTGACAAACCAGATGTTGACCAAGATCAGACACATGAGTGGCTTTCTAGTACAGGTCTCAATGCAGAAACAGAGGGAATGGTGATAGCAGCACGAGATCGGAGTTTGGCGACAAGAGCATATCACAACAAGATCATCAAAGATGGTACAGATCCAAAGTGTAGAATATGCAACCAATATGATGAAATTGTCTCAGGCTATCCAACATTACTGCCAACATAGTATACATTCAAAGACATGACAAGGCAGCAGGGTACATTCATTGGAAAATCTGCAAGCACTTTGGACTCCCAGCAAACAAAAAATTGTATGAACATCAACCAAAAACTGTCGTAGAGGGACATGTCAGTGAATACTGGTACAGAGATCAAGGCTAACAGACCAGACATCATCATCAAGAACAAATTGGACAAGGCGTTCATCATGATTGGCATGATGGTTCCATCTGAAAGAAATGTCTCCGTCAAGGCACTTGAGAAACTATCAAAATACAAAGACCATGAGATAGAAGTAGCCAGAATGTGGGGTATGGAGACGACAACTGTACAAGTCGTGCACTTGGTCTCATTAAGAAGGGACTTGACAAAATATTCAAACAAATCCCTGGTGCACCAGTTATCGAGGAACTGCAGAAGATCATACTCCTCGGAAGTGCACATATCATCCAAAGAACGCTGTATAATAATAATGAAAACACTATAATTGCAAAATTTATACCTTCTGTCATAGATCTAGCTATCCCCTAAAGAATCTGCTATACATGTATACGACCTACAACCTTAATTTTAAACGATGTCAATAAACTTTCAATATATTGCAGTTGCCCTTTTTGTTAATCCATGTGTTCTGATTCTACTTTGAATTCTAAAAGTATCAAACGAGATCATTTGAACCGGAAATCAGTTCTGTTCATCATCATAATCATTCAATCATTAGTGTAAATTGTGCAAAGAAAGTGTTAAAATATTTAACAATTATTTATAATAATGTATTCAGTTTACTGTATCAGTGTTTTTCTAAACTTTAGGGACATCATTTTCTATTTGATATTGGATTTAGGGTGTATAATTTTACGTTCAAAAAGGGTTGTTTAGCCCTTATATTTAAGCAGATTTACAGTAAGATGCAAAATCACGGATGCTAAAAAATGATTGAATCTTGCATGAAAATGAGTGAATATGCCAAACGAATGAACAGTTACTAGTAACACTAGATCACATAACAGATGCTGATCTTAGAAGCAAGAGCAAAATTTTATGCCAAGTTTGAAAGCAATAGTTATGACAGAAACAAACTTATTTGTGACAGATATTTGAAAGATGCTCATTTAAGTTTGATGAAGAATTTCTAGGCAACAAAAAGGTAAAAATTGCTCGACATTAAATGCTAGAGCAATAGATATCTGTCTTGAGGTTGGTATCATGGTCATAGAGGTATGTGCAAAGTTTTAGAGTAATGGCGTTAGTAAAACAGAGATATGACACTTTTACCAAACAAAAACCTAATTCGCAAAAAGGGTCACAGTTTTAACCCATTACCACACAGTAACTCTTTTTGACTCCTCGGTCTTGAACAAACAGTAACTCTTTTTGACTCCTTTCATTTTCAACCTTAAAAAAGTATGACAATCCTTTGGAATTTAAACTTTTCTTTTATATGATTAGTAAGTTTGATTTATTAGCTTTTAAGACCATTAAAGAAATTATGCACTTTGTTCTTTAAAAAAAAAGATTAATTTGCAATTAAACATGACTGGGGTCTGATAACTTTTTCAAAATTGCTTAAAAATTACTGTTGAAATACATCTAATTAAAATATTTTTTACATCATTCATTTCCTTAATATTGTATTTCCTTATAACAACAAAAAAAATCTTGAAAATATATAAAATAGTTGTTTTATTTCTGTTTTAAGAAAAATAAAATTCAACACCAAACATGAAAAGGTACTGTTCTGCAAAGTCATTTTTTTGTTTAAAGGGTTTATTTCATCTGCTCCAAAATTATATCATTGAAAAGGTATTTAAATTCTCTAAAAACTTTACATCTATCAAAAATGTGTAAAATAATCAATTATGCATCTTTTTAACAGTTGTTTTAAGATAAGGTGCAGAAAGGGTTAAAAACCAATAATTCTTATCAACATCTGTTTGTTCAAAACCACCCTTGATTCAACCTGGCTGAGTTGTAATGGGTTAAGTAGTGTCATTAATATTCGTGAATATGCAAATAAGGTGATTTGCATAAAATTTATGGTAAATTATTGAGCAAGTCATAAACTTTCATTTGATACCATTCTTACATCTGTGGGTCAATATTCAAACAAAACATGACCAAAAACGTTTTGAAATGACTGAACAATTTTATAGGGTTAAGGGTTTAGATAAGGTTTATATTCCAAAGCCCCTACAGCCAAATTAAGCGCAAACATCGCCCAAAATGTTTGATATATTAATTTTCTTTAAGATTTAATATGTTAACGTAATTCCCCTGCACAAAAATGCCTCGTTTTGGAAAGTATTTACCAAATTTCCGTCGAAAATCGCAATTTTAGGGAAATTCATGAATATGCAAATGAGCTAATTTGCATAACATAACTAAAATGAAAGAATAAGTCATAAGCTTTCATTTGATATCATTCTGACAACTGTGTGCAAATATTCAATGATGATATGGCCGAATTCATTTTCAAAATTTACATAAGTAATTTGATAGGGCTAAGGGTTTAGATAAGGGTTCAGGCAAAAAGCCCCAACCGCCAGATTGTAAACAAGGCTCAAAATGTTTCTAATAAAATGTTCTTTAAGAAAAATCATGTTTTCAAAATTTCCCCTGAAAAGAAACGCCTTGTTTTGGAAAGTATTTATCAAAATTTTCGCCAAAAAATGGAATTTTTAAGGGAAATCATTAATATTCATGAATATGCAAATGAGATAATTTGAATAAGATAACTACAAACAAAAGGGCGAGTCATAAGCTTTCATTTGATACCATTTTGACACCTGTAGGTCAATATTCAATGGAAATATGACCAAATAAGAGTTATAAATTTGAATGCAAAAAAATGATAGGGTTAAGGGTTTAAGATAAGGGTTACAGCCAAAAGCCCCGACGTCCAGAGTGCAAACAACGCTCAAAATGTATCTAAGATAATGTACTTTATGAAAAATCATGTCTTCTTGCATTAGAAATAAATGATAATTATAGAAAAATACTTTTTCGAATATTTCGGCCAATTCTTATACTTGATTGCACAAAAAGCATATTTTGAAGAGGAGTAATGACGTCATAATAATTACATAATTTAAAAAATCATGATTCATAAGTAGTGAAATACATGCTCATACGTATGAATTCAAATAAATAGATTTATACATTCATTTAATATTTTTCATTAATTTTTCCCTTTCCCTTACCCCAAACCAGATTGTCATTCACGTCGTGAAGGGTACCTATATAAAGGTAAGGGTAAAATATATTTAGCTACTCTTCATGTCGGATATCATCACTGAAAAACATCCGTAAGATGTATATCTACAAATATATATAGGTGTCGTTTTGTCCTTTTTTCTGGTAATACTTACCCCATTTTCCTGGTCCTGACCCAAGGACTATACAGTTATGTTTTGATAAACCGTCGGTGTTGTTATAACATCTCGTAACTACGGTTTGATTCAAGCCGTAGTTACGAGATTTTATAACAACACCAACGAAATACTATTTATTTGTCCGAAATTACGTCACGGTTTACTTGATAAAATCGTTCCCTATTGTCGGTAGTCGTTATCCATCCCATCATGCATAATCCCCACCGTGAATAGACTAGGTTTACCGTATGTTTTGATAAACCGTCGGTATTGTTATAAAATCTCGTAACTACGGCTTAAATTAAGCCGTAGTTAGGAACTTTTATAACAACACCTACGAAATACTATCTTGTTTGTCTGAATTTACTTCACGATTAACTGGATAAAATCTTTTCCTATAAACGAACACGTGTCCATTGTTTGTATCAAATTCTATGTGGGGCGGAGCGATCTGTCCATTGGCGTTTGGTCAATTGGTGCCATCCAATTTGTTTGCTGTTTGGTAAAGCGTTAAATACACTCATGATAGATTATTTAGACATTAGGAAAAAGTGGTAACAGACAGAGCATTTTGCAGTTGTGAAATCTACCGTATTATCTCCGATATCTTGTGCCTAAAAGAAATGTATCAAATAACTATTTTTTCCCATTTCTTTCGAGAACCAGGATGCAATATAAACGTCGTCATCACCAGGAATGGAACAGGTCGACAGAATGCAAATAGTGCTTGGAAGAAATCGATCTTCCCTTACAGGGTGAACAATTCAATACGACATTCTTGTTGTATATTTTCACATATCGGCTTGGCCAAGATATTTCCTACCCAAATGTTGCACTGGGGTCAAATTTTCAAGTTGTTTTGATGTTAAATATTTTCATTTATTATGACAGATAAACATCTTGTGCAACCACTGCTAAACAGATTTTGATTTTCTATGAACGGTAAAAAATATACACATGAATGTTTATTACATGTATCACCCCTAGGGGCCTACGGACACTACACCCCTGAGCATAACATGTTTTGCAAAGTGTCTTAAATTAACTATTGTATTGCACAAAGTTTGTGAAATGTATCATCAACATCTATTATCAATATTCAAATGCGGCCAGACTGTTAATTCCATCAATAATATTATCAAACTACATTAAATCGTCGTTATATGCTGAATTATACTTGGACCACTAACTTGTCTTTCATGCATATTTCAGAAAAACTGGCAAAAAGTAATTGTTTGGCCTTTTTTATTAGTTCAAAGTATTCTCTTCATGAAACACAAGTTTTATCAGAGTGATCCTATTTATATGTTTACAGAGTAGATAGTGTGATACAGGGCTACGGAAACTACAGATTGCAAGCTATAAATTGTATTCGTCAAGAGAAATGGATATGGCAAAAATCTTACATGTGTCATGATTTTTTACATTCAAGTAATAATTTAGTATCATATTATGTGATTTTTTTTATACAAAAAGTTGCATTTTAGTGCGACTTTTTGTAGAATATGGGGCTATTCTAGTCACCTAGGCATCGACGTCGGTGTAATGATTTCGTTAAGTTTTCATGACTGCAAATTTGTCAAACATTTGTTCATTCTAACTCTGTTGTTCTGAAAATTTACATATATGCCTTTGCGGCCATAATATCAGCCTGTAGGCAATTATTCATTAATTTAACATGTAATTTAGTGGAGTTTTTACCCTGTTAGACATAGAAGTTCTTGGTTAAGTTTTTATGTGCAACTTCCATATATCTGTGATAACTTTTTTGTTTGTAACAGCTATCACTTTCAAACTTTGCACATGCTTTTGAGACAGTGATATCAGCCTCTAGGCAAAGATTTGTTACTCTGACATTTAATTATAAGGAAATCTCTTCCTTGAAAATATAAAAGATCTACACTTAAAGACACTTCTAACGCAACACTTACCTTTTTGGTAATAACTTGATTTTCAATGAACCAGTTTTCATCAAATTTTCAACAAATTTAATTTATTTACAATTGCATGATATCTGTAATTTCCATAAAGAAGCATTGAGTAGAAGTGATCAAATTTGCAGTTCATATACTATGACTAGAAAACAAAAAGTCGCAAAAAGGCTGTGCGAGCTGATCATGTAAATTCATGTTATTCATGCAACAACAGTAAAGTTTATGATATTAGATGCCATGGACCTAAATGACACGAAGACACCCCCTTGGGCTTCTCATTGATAAAGTATAATTGATGATAAATCTTTGTGGGATCATTCTAAACTCGCCCCTTTTGGGTTCCTGTTCCAGTTGTTGACACTTTTTTTAGCAAAAGTATGAAAAAACAATGTCTGGTAACAAATTCTATGATTTTGCGCAATGCTGACAAGTACAACACATTACTTCTTAAACAAAATACGTGCAATTGAATTCTAGTATTGCCTTGCACGTGAAAGCATGTAATCAAAATTTATAAAGCAGTGGTATGAGATACGAGCATGAATTGGTGACGCTGCTTTGATGCTATTGAATTATGCAATTGCCTAGGGTTTTGTTACTTTTCATATTGGAGTCTTAGTGAAAAACCTAAATATTTTTTAAATGTTCGGACCAATAGTGTTTGATGAAATTTACAGAAAACATGTAAACGTAGTTGATTTATATTTGCTGAAAATTTCATAAAATATACTGCATCATTTATTTTATTTATGATGAAAAATGTAAGTGTTGCGTTGGAAGTGTCTTTAAGTGTATACGTAAATTCATGTAGGCCTATAACACAAAATTCCCAAAAAAACACAATCTATTCTTATAAAAGAACAACGCGAACCAAAATACGATGATATGCTGAAAGGATTTGCAACAACAACAATAACACAATGATTCTTCCAGATCACATGTCAATAAACAGCTACTTGTTCATTATAAAAATCCGTGTTCTTTGTAAAACTAATGGGAGCATTTTGCATAGACCCTCTATACTGATAAACCGCGCCTTTATCTCCTCGTATAATGTAAGCCTGTTGTGAGAATGCACTTCGAGTCTTTATAAGTATCTCAGATCTGGCGAGTATTTGCTGCTCCAGTATGGCGAGGCGCAGACTCTCACACGTGGCCGACTGTTTATCCACGTGTAGAGACAGCCCCGTGGCATTTAGCGCGTGAACATTCGAGAACCAGGCTGTAGCCTGCTGCTTGATCTCTTCTTCGTCTGTAGCTAGATATATCACGTGTTTCTCCTTGTTTGAAAAACGTTCGAGAAAAGAAAGCATGTATTTAGTATCATTTATCGCGAAAAATTCTCCTCTTATATGAACACCTACTAATGTTCTGGTTCCATTTTGAGTCATTGTATCTATTAAAGTGTCTACTTGGTGCTGCATAGAGTTTTCCAATTTGAACAAGATGTGAAACAACGTGTGTGGAATCATTCTTCCATTCGTTAAAGGTACCCAAGGTAGTGTTTCATTTATATGAGGATTCGAGGATATATTTTCAAAAAGAATACCGTTAGTCCTTAGAATCACTGCTTTATTTTCCCATATATCTCCCCTAGGTACTTTAGAAAGGTCAGGCAGGTTCCCCGTCTTGCCCATATAAGTCACGAGATGGGTGTCCTTCGTCTTTTCATATTCTGGTATACATTTTGTCCAATTATATAGGTTTGGTTTAAAGTAACTAGACAACAAACAAGGTTTCGTATGCATCACACACAGTGTTCGATTAGTTAGGAGAGCTAACAAGAATGCAGTGACGATGCCTCTCTCACGATCTCCCAGTCCATAACAATGTACCTGCTTCCCGGAGCATTCATACACTAGAAACTTCTTACTACAGTCAGGCTCTGGTAGTTTGTAATCTCCAAATACCTCCTTCATCAACTCTCTAGCTCTCGCAGCCCGGTCATCACCCGTGTCATTCTGTTCCGGTTCAAGTGCCATCAGTTGTTTTGTCAGATGATCGATGGTCTGCTTGTCGTCTGTATCTCTCGTATCCGGAGCATTATCGAGGGAACTGAAGCTGAACTGACGCATTTTTCTAACCGTGCGGTCAGACATTTTGTGTGAGTGTAAGTTCTCGGTGATTCGGAATGAGAATACCAGACCGGCAAACGTTACGATAATCTGAAAGCAAATATCATTAGGAATAAATCGGGATGTGGAAATAGGTCCCCGATAGCATTTCGTCGGTAACGTTCTATTGTTGACACAATTAATCCTAACACAAAAAAGTTACTTTAGACAAGTTAGCAGTTTGCTGGACCTTTTCCTTTGCTTTAAAACATCGTCTGTTTTAATCACTTTTTTATAATTTTCTTTTCAACCCTTCCCAAACGGCAAAATTCTAGATTGTTCAAATCTAAAATATGTTGCATATGACAAAATGGAAATTTATGGTAATCTTATTTGTATACATTATAGCACAGAAAATATTGGGACATTTTAAGGGGAACACGTTGGTCATAAACGTGTTTTAGGGACGTCAAAACCAAGTCTTCTTTGGTAAAGGCTTAAAAACAAGTCAGACTGAAAAAATATGTGACCCGTCACGCTAAAAGGGACTTTATCCGAACTAAAAAATCCAAATTTTGACAAACTTGCCAGACTCAGCATAGGTCAACCAGATACTGTATGCAAAAAATAAACATACAGTAAGATAGGGAAAACATTGCGGATTAAGAAAATTACATAAAAGTGAAAAGTGTCGGCCCTAGTCTGGCTGCGCGGACTGCGCAGACTAACCATGGTCATGGTCGACATTTTTCACACTTCCTATAAGGTTCCTTTTAGTGTGATTGGTCACATAGGCCTATTTGAAATTGTACAGTTATATTCAAACTTTAAAAATAAAAATGACGGCGACTAATCACAAAATAAAAAAAATGAGTTTGACAAGAAAAAGGTCTAGATCTAGCAATGTTCAAAGTTTAATCCTTTGCAAAACAAGATCTGTTTTTTAACGACTTGGGAAACATTTGGACAAAGGAGAAAAGGAAGAAAATAACCATAATTTTCTCCTTTGTCTCAATAATTTCTGTGCAATATAGTACAGAAATCCTACATATTATCTATACCACTTTTGTTGTGTGCAGCAGATTTCAAATTGGACTGCCATTTAACCAACTACCACACAATGACTCCTTCTGACTCCCAACAAAATAATGGCTAGGGAGAACATCATAGGGAAAACATCGTGGAAAATGAAGAAATTGCTTGTGACAAGCAATTTCTTCATTTCCCACAACCTTTTCCATACAAAAAGACCTAAGAATTAAAAATTCCATTCACTTGAAATTGTCGTCTGCAGGATCTTTCTGTTTTGCCGTTTGGTAATAGGGTTAATCATCTGACATTCTTTCTTGAAAGTTCCAATAAAAACGTACAACTTACACAGCACAAGAACCACTTTAAAACATCCCATGTTGAGCTTGGCATAGCCATATTTTCTGTTGTTGGCGGGTCGTTTATTCCATTCGGAATCCGAGTAACAGCTGTTCTTACAACCAAATACAACATCACGACAACAAATGAATATTACGTAAACAAATTGTTGGGAGCACAGGGTTATCCCTTTCCCATATGATAATTTATTGGACAGGTATGATTGATAGGGGCTTCGATTAAGCGACAAGAAACGTGTTACTTTAAGTTCATCATTTAGTTATCAGCACTTTCCTATGTTCCCACGATAGACATATTCTGGTACCGGTCATCACGCACCGTTCATCCAGATACAAAAAAAAACACGGATTGGTCTTCCAAACGCGGATGTGAAAAATAACACCGTGGGAATACACAAGGTAAGAAAACATCAAAATATAGCCTTTTAATTGCTGCTATATAAAAAAGTGTTTGTGCAGAGCTGATGCAAAATGGTTTATCCTGCAGTTTCATAACAAAAGATTTTAGTAAACTATAGATATAAGCAATTTTAAATCGTAAATCACTATTTTCTCGCCTACTTCCCGTTTTGTTTTATATTTGTAGAACTTATTTAACTGGTTTCGAGCAAATATCTCTTCGAAATAAGTTTTCGACATCTATGGAATAAATCTATACCATTCATCAAACTGGAAAAAAAATTTGGGTGTCTAAAGCCATGTTTAAAAATTAGCCTAGTTTACTTCAAGGTACAACTTACCACGGATGTTGATACCACACAACACGGATGATCCACATGATTTGGGTAAAATAAACTCGGATGCGAAAATCGGGTTTTATAGTGCAAAACATTTAAATGACGTTTTCTAATTAAAATACTATGAACAATGCTTGATTTTTATAAAGTAAACATGCTATAACCGCATCCTGTTGACTTTTGTAGTCGGTTATTTTCTTTATATATGATTGAATTCGGGGTGGCCTGGAATGGCAACCTTTAACGTCACATGTCTCTTTATACTGAAATCATTTTAACGCTAATGATACCAAACTGCGCCAATGTCCTATCCTTCGAAAGTTGTAGATATATGGGCGACTGGAGACAATGAAAACGGACTTTTAAGCGATATGAACCAGTGGTTTGGGAAAATATTGAGGCAAAAGAAGAAAATGCAATTAGAAGGCTTTCAAGGGGTTCGTTCGAACCCCCCTCTGGAACGAAATGATTTTCGTGGGAAATTTCAAGATATTTTGAGTAAATTGAGGCAGACGAACCCCCCTTTTCCACATTTGAACACCCTCTTTAGAAACCCTGGATCCGCCTCTGTAAACACCTACACATTTTTATATACAATAGTACTGGCCGAAATTAAAGTCACGTGGGCTAATGTTTACTACTTGACAACCAATCAACTCTGTTTGTATTTGTTACGATGCAAATCAGACGAATTGATTGGTTTTGCAGCAGTAAACATCAGCCTACGTCACTGTCATTTTCGGTTGTAGGTATTTATTTGTTTGTATGTTTGTGTTGTAAACAAATCTTTAGTTGTGACAGGAAGGAGCCGCCGCTTCTTGGGTACCAGTTCTATGGAAATTAAAAATGTTTTGTTCAGAGACAAACACGATTGTGCCAGCCTGGTTCGCCCCCACCCCACCGCCCCGACACCTAGCCGAATCAGCAGTCAGATTATACCAGGTTGCTATTAGTTTTTGTTATTTTTACGTGCAGGATCAACAGTCAATGTAAGTCCTTATTTTCACAACCAAAGTCTTCCAGAGGCATGGTAACTAGTTCTTGAATCTACGCAATCTATGTTCATTTCTATTCATAGTTTGTTTACATGCTGTCGTAGCTCTAGGGCCTTTCATAAAGACTTTCACTTCAACCCACACTTAAGAGTGAGAGAGACAATCATGATAAATATTTTTGGTAATATTTTTAGGAAAGAAATGCACCCATATATCGTATGTTTACATGTAATAATTGACAGACATGCGTAATAGAGTTGGTGTTTGAATATCAAAGATGAAAACCTCTTGGAGATCACTATCAAACTGCAATGAAACAATATGATCGTGAGGGTTTTAATCCTAGAATCTAAAGAATAAAAACAAAGACACGGACAACTGATCTGTTAATATGCAGCTGATATTCGCCTATCGCTTTATAAAACATGTAAACATGGTTTCCTAATGTCTTTACCGTCGAAAGTGCTCATCCACATTCCTTCTAGTTTTAGTAAGCCAAAATAAGCCATATTTGGTCTTAAACCAAACATCTATTGACTCTAAACGATATGAAATTGGTTTTAACAAGGATGCAGCCAACTTTCCTTAAAAAGACCGGAATTTGGTTTTTATTATCCATGTCGGTTGTATCGATGGTCCGAGTTTGTTTTACCTGCTGGAGAATTTGCACCGTGGTATGTTGCACCATAGCAACTGACAGTACCCAATTTCAAATAGTTCTTAATTGTTCTTTTTCCATACTTTTTATGGGTTCTTGTAAAGAAAACACCTGAAGCGATCCCCGATCCTCCGTTAAACGTCAATTTGACAATAATTATGTGCTTTAATAATGATTTACAGACATTCTTACCAAGGTTTTCTCTTTTCGTGCATCAAAGTCAGAATCAGTAGCATATATTTCTCTTACTAACAGATTCTCTGAGACAGGATTTTAGGTAAACATTGGCAAAGTTATGTGCGTTTTCATTGTATGTCACACAAAAATCAACTCAGCCGATATTCATTGTAATTAAAGATAATAAATACTCACTCTTTTTTCCCGTCGTTCAAAATAAAATTGTTTACATCCGCGTTTGGAAGACCAATCCGTGTTTTTGTATCTGGATGAACGGTGTGCATACCAAATTCCCCGCTAGTGGATATTTGGTATGTATTTAAATGGCGATATAGGTGTTTATTTCAAGGGAAACAAAACAAAAATCCACATGTTTTTTTTTTCTTTCAATTTTTGCGACGTATACGCAATTGCCTTTTTCCATACGAGCTACTATATTCGCATTTTCTTCAGTGATTTCCCAATGCTATTGTGTAATAATTTCACGCGAAAAGTAGCACTGTTTTGTCGATTGCTAGTCCTTTCAATGTGGTCGACCTGTCCAAACTTCTGCTGTTTTTGGCACGCATACATTTTTCTATCTATATTAGAAATAAGGTTTAATCTTTTCATAAACAATATCTTGTTTTGACGACCCTGCATAATGTTTGTTTACAAAACTCATTGAGCTACAAAAAATGGAGAAAAACTGATAATCAGCATATTCTTTCCTTTTACCTCGCTATTGTTTACGTTATGAATGGTAGACGTTTTTAGTAAGTAATATAGTAATAATGCCTAAGTACCATTATTTTAGTACAAAAGTAATCATATTCGTTTTGTCTTTTCTGGCATCTTTGATTTAGATCGACATGATTTTGTTTGTTTGAAACAACATACTCCGCCCACTACCATAACACGGCCACCAATCCCTCTCCTTCATTGCAAAACGCTATGATTGAAATCTCAGAAGAGGGACTTCCGGCTATGAAGAAAGGGGACCCATTTTGAGTAAGTAAACACAGTCACGTTGTTACTTTAAATCGGTTATTTTGCTAGTTATGGGATGAATATCAAAATTCGGGGAATGCTATTCGATGGGGTAATGAATGATGTGTTATATTGCCAAAGCCCTTTGTTCTAGCTTACCGAGGAAACTTGCAATTACTTTCGAAGTGAGTGCACACACTTATGTTTACAAAGCAAACGACACAAAACGACACATTAACGACTCCTACGGCGCTATCATATGCATTTTTCGAATGAGACATGTTCAGTTTACTATTTTATGGCCTCTTTTATTGTCCACCCAAATTAACCAGGGACAACCTAATTTTCGTGTGCTAAGTCCGTTAGTTGAGCGTCTTAACAAAACATTGCCGAAGTAGGGTCATTACATATGCAGAAGTCCCGGGTTAATCTTGCTGGACAATAGTATTCCGCACGAACGACTTTGAAAACATTTGTTTATTTATAAGAAAAACAAGTATGCAATGAAGAAGTGCAGTAAGCTATGAAGAAGCGAGAAAGCTATGAATAAAGGGGAGCAAGCTATGAAGAAGCGCGGACTTCATAATTCTTTCTTTGCACTCACATACTGAATGGTTATGCGTTTACTATTAGGAAGAATTGAAGAGAGATAGATCTATTCCAATATATTTTGGGAAGCAAATTTTGCAAAATTTGCTTTTCTGTGCAGCCGCCTTTCTCTGCACTTTACCATTTTCTGTATACCACACAACATCTTCCGGTACTCCTCACTATAAATAGTTCTATCAAAAGCAAAGATTTAGGGGCGTCCGTGTCCGAGTGGTTATAGTCGCTGACTCAGGATCACTTGCCCCTTACCTCTGTGGGTTCGAATCCCGCCAGGGACATATGAACTTTCATGTGAGGAAGCTATCCAGCTGGCTTGCGGAACGTCGGTGGTTCTACCCAGGTGCCCACTTGGGATCTTCCTCCACCATTCAAAGCTGGAAACAGGTCAAAAGAAGGGAGTTACTTCCTGGGCACGCCCAGTCTACTACTCGGTCATATGGAAATGTCCGGCAACCGAGGATAAATAACCTTAAAACACAAAGATTAATGAGGCAACAGTCATTCGAATATTCAATATGTAAGTCTGAAGTTATGTGTAGCAATTGAATTGTGTGACTGAAAATGAAACATTCAATTAATCAAGTCTCTAAGAGAAGAAAAGTCCGACTTAGTAATTTGCTTTATTATGGTTCAAAGATCAGTCCAATGGCCTTCCTTGCAAATGGGTCAGTCAAGTTGACAAGTTTACTGAACTATGAAATATATTCAAAGCTATAAATGGATGTATGGAATCAAAGTATTCAAGGTATTCAAATGGATAATCAAAGTACCTAATCAAAGTACTCTACGAATCAAAGTATTCAAGTAGTCTGGTTCCCTGTCGTACTATGTATTTTAGTACGTCAGGCACTCACTAAACATGGATATCGGGCAAAAAATGTGGCCTCTAGAGTGCATACAAGAAAAATTTAACGGACGCACGGACGGACGCACGACGGATACAACGCAATGACAATAGCTCGACTGGCCGCTAAAACATGTAAATAAGGTCTTTTTTTCATTCAAAATATATATATATGCAATGTATCTTGCGTGGGGTTAAAATTATTGAAATGTTAGGGGGTTTATATGTTTTGCAAAGTTTTCCCTAAATAGTTTACAATGACATTGGTGTCCGCATGTGCAGACCAATGCTATTTACATAATATCCTCATGCCAAATATAATCACATTGTATACTGGAAAGTCTTGAAGTAGGCTAAATGAAAATATGAAATTAAATTGATCTTACAATCCCAAATGTGAAGTAGTATTAACAATAAATTCGTATTACTTTCCGAGCGAAAATTATAGCGGAAAGGCAACGTTAAGAGTAACAAGGGCTTCGCAGAGCGGCGCATATACGCCCGAGAGGGGCTTGTCAGTATAATTGGCCATTTTTTCAATTCAAGGGCAGATAATTCAAACATGAAAAGTTATCAAAGTTTTGTTTGCACAACAAGCCTCCATAGAGATTCATTGTGGCTAGTTTGATTAAATTTTGGTTGAAACTGTAGGAGTTGCGCACAGGAGAAAATGGGCATTTTTGAGAAAATGGGCATTTTTTCTTAAATTCAAGGGCAGATAACGAAAACAGTTATCTAAATTCCGTAAGCAGTGTGCACAAGTAGACACCATGGAGATTCATTGTGGCAAGTTTGATCAAATTCTGATTAAAACTGTAGGAGGAGTTGCGCACATAAGAAAATGGGCATTTTTTAATTCAAGGGCAGACAATTCAAGACAATTCAAGAACGAAAAGAGTTAATTGAAATCCGTTAGCGGTATGCACAACTAGATACCATGGAGATTCATTGTGGCAAGTTTGATCACATTCCGATCAAAACTGTAGGAGGAGTTGCGCACACAAGAAATTGCTAACGGACGGACGGACGGACAGACGGACAGACGGACGAGCGGGGCCATAACATAATACGACCCTTCGGGCGTATAAAAATCCGACCCTTTAAATATCCCAGCTCTTATTTATAGCGTCTATATCTTCTTCATATCTGGTCCCCTTTATTCATAGCTGATCTCTCTTCTTCATAGCTTATTACTTTTTTGGCTTTTTCTCTCTATCAGAAAATCAGTCATTGGATTCTAATAGATATACATATTAGCTAAAGCATTCGAAGCCTGTGGGACATGTATAGAAGGGAATTTCAGTGGTATTTAAACCACATTTGTACGATTAATTTTGACATATTATCTTCAAAACACAGCACTGGGATCGCATGACAAAGCAGTTTGAAGCAAACACTGTGAGACCGTGCCGAGGAAACATACTCCAAAATAAGTTTAAATACTCTCACCGTCGAATAGCATTCCCCGATTTTTCAGAAGCAGCCAAAAACTGGCAAAATCACCGATTTAAAGTGACAAGGTGTGTTTACATTTTTAAAATGATTATGGGTCCCCTTTCTTCATAGCCGGAAGTCCCTCTTCTGATATTTCAATCATAGCATTTTGCATTGAAGGAGAGGGATTGGTGGCCGTGCATAATAATGCATATTTATTTCGATTTTCACCCTCTCAGCCATAATGATGATTTTCGACGCCCCTCAAAACAAGGGATTTGGAAAACGTGAGAACTAAAAAAATGCTTCTGACGGGCAATTTCTTCATTTCCAGCAATGTTTTTTATGCCTAGCCATGTAAACAATGTAAAAAACCGTTCACTCAAAATTGTCGTCTGCATCCTTTTTGAATTTGGACCAATCTAGAAAATTTGCCGCCCTGGTAATGAACGAAATAATCATAATCATAACCAACATAATAAACCAGCAGCATCACCACAAGCATCGTCGTCGTCATTTTCTTTTTCAAAGGAAAGTTGTATCATCATATAGGCCTATAAGTGAATTTGGCCAAAGGACTACATTTAAAGTAGGCCTATTAAAGCTATACCATGCCTATTTTGATCTTAGTCTATTTGTCCCTAGGCTTACAATCCATGTGCAATTGACATGCGTTATGTCTGGATGATCTATATAAGAGGATCGATACGTCCTCTTTTGTATTCTGTCCGAACTTAAGATGAAGGTGTGCATGTTAATTAAACTAAAGGCATGTTATGAAGCCATATTAGTGACATATAGAGCTGTGAACAGATAATTTAAGGTAGAATATCCGTAATGTGGCCAGTATGAGAATCACAGAACATCGATTTTTTTCTGGCGTCGTCGTTACGTACGTAGGCCTATCCGAACTTGTTTGGGCGCTGTCGTAAACATTCGGCGGTGGAAATTTCCACCGCCGAATGTTTTCGACGTCGCCCGAATGATTCCGACGTCGCACGAATCTCATTAGGGGTAGACTAGACTACCTTAAGGGGAAATGGCTCATAGTGAACGACTTCGTATTCAACTTAATTTTACAACCCAAAAATCAGTGTTGATTTTCGCTGGCTAGTTTATTTTTCCTTTGTAGGTTAATTTCAAGAAAACTTAAAAAAAAATCTTCTAAAATTGCTCAATGGATTTAGCATGAATTTTCTTTGGATACACCTCTTATGTCAGATTCGTTAAACCGGGTTAAAAACGTGGTCGCTGTACATAGCCTAGTTGGGATGTGTTTTCGCTGTATGGGGCATACATGAAACACAGCGTAATTTTAAGTTCAACGGATTTTTTGTAGGCCTAGGCCTACTTTGGAGGGCATGTTTATTTAGTTGATATTTTGATTTTTAAAAAAATTGCTGCTATATAAATGATGAAATTCGCTCCTTAATGTGTTGATGTCGCTCATTTACAATGAGCGAATATCATCAGGAAAAAATCGGATTAATTTTTAGCTCCACTGGCCGAAGGCCAGCGGGCTATTGTCATGGCGTTGTGTCCGTCGTGCGTCCGTCCGTCCGTTAACTTTTTCTTTAAACATCTTCTCCTCTTATACCAGTGGGCCAATTTTGACCAAACTTGGCAGGAATGTTCCTTGGGTGACCCTTTTCAAAACTTGTTCGCGAATTTTTGATTCGTCAAAAAATGTGGGCGTGGCAGGGCGGGGCTTCAGACTTAGAGAAATCATAAGAAAATTCTTTAAAAATCAACCATTGGGCCAATTTGAAGCAAACTTGGCAGGAATGTGCCTTGAGTCATTCTTTTCAAAATTTGTTTACAAGTTTTTACATTTGTCAAAAAATGTGGCCGTTGTAGGGAGAAAGGGGCTTATCAGACTTAACGAAATCATAAGAAAATTCTTTAAAAATCAACCATAATTGGGCCAATTTGAACCAAACCTGGCAGGAATGTGCCTTGAGTCATTCTTTTCAAAATTTGTTCACAAATTTTTACATTTGTCAAAAAATGTGGCCGTGGCAGGGAGAAAGGGGCTTATCAGACTTAAAGAAATCGTAAGAAAATTCTTTAAAAATCAACCATTTGGCCAATTTGAGCCAAACCTGGCAGGAATGTGCCTTGAGTCATTCGTTTCAAAATTTAATCACACATTTTTATATTTGTCAAAAAATGTGGCTGTGGCGGGGAGAAAGGGGCTTATCAGACTTAAAGAAATCATAAGAAAATTCTTAAAAAATCAACCATAGGGCCAATTTGAACCAGACTTTGCAGGAATGTTCTTTGAGTCTCTCTTTTCAAAATTTATTCACAATTGTTTAAATTTGTCAAAAAATGTGGCTGTGGCAGGGAGAAAGGGGCTTATCAGACTTGAAAAAATCATAAGAAAATTCTTTAAAAATCAACCATTTGGCCCAATTGAACCAACCTTTGCAGGAATGTGCCTTTAGTCGTTCTTTTTAAAATTTGTTCACAAATGTTTATATTTGTCAAAAAAAATGTGGCTGTGGCAGGGAGAAAGGGGGTTACCAGACTTAGAGAAATCATAAGAAAATTCTTTAAAGTGACATTTCAGAATTTTTTGTCATAAATATTACTTTTATTTTTATCTGAAAGAGCACATTTCCTTATGAAAATTCTGAAAATTTCAAGCCAAAATATTGCGCCGTTTACGAGAAATTTATATTTTTGTGTTAAAATTGAACAAATTGTTGTGGACAACAGTTCGGATTTATATGCAATTTATCGATTATGTCTAAACTTTAAACGCGTGTTTCTCGCTTATTGGCAACAACTTAGAAAAACTAATAGTATTTATGCTCATTAGAATAACCACATCTTGGCATCAAGACATACTTTAAAAAAATGAAATTGGAATGAAATGTCCCTTTAAAAATCAACCATAAGGCCAATTTTAACCAGACTTTGCAAGAATGTTCTTTGAGCCTCTCTTCAAAATTTATTCACAAATATCAAGATTTGGCTGCCGCTGTGTAAGGCTTACAAGAAATCATGGGATAATCCTTCCACTTTAACCAGTGGAGCGATTCAGGCCCTCCTGGGCCTCTTGTTTATGAACGCCGTAGGTTACATGGATAACTAGAAGATGCGTGGGACCGCCAACATCACCAGCCTGGCCCCACTTACTACACTCTCTACTGCCAGAGGACCAATGACATTTGTGAAATTTCAATACATAACATTTCCATGTAAATCAGTGACACTCATGAATTATTACATAGAAAAATATATAGCAATAACATTACAAGATTTTATCTCTTACTAAAAAGAAATAAGTAGAATAGGAAGAAGAAAATGTGCATTCATTTTCTTCTTCAAATTCACTTTTCTCTTATATATTCAAATTTCGTCTTCTGTAAAAACTCCAGTTTGTTGTCTACATCCTTTGATTTTTCTGCCGAGGAAAAGCATCTTGGACCCGAAATTAGAAAATAAGCACATCACCCGATACAAATGTTCCTTGTCTATTTTTTCTAGTCTATTTAAATTTTGTACAACAACAACAAGCAACAAGCATGAGCCAGGACAGTGTCGTTTTCAACGGGTTTACAGGTATTTTTCTCTAAAAAAGTACCAATGGATGGTCATTTGAAATACTCTTAATCTATATCGTCGTTTTGTGCCTTATTTCGCTTCTGATTTGGTATTAAGTCGCGTCGTACCCTAACCTCTTCGTACCATAATTTTGCCATGGTCGCATACCACGGCACTCATATTGACGCCTATTTAATTCTATGTAAAATACCCATTTTCCACACATTGTCACACGGTTCACCTGTCACACCATCCACATCTTGAGTTTGGACCAAACTGTCCTTAAACTGCTACAGATCCATCCTTGACCTGTGAACTCTCTATGACAAATTCATGGAAGACAAAAAATACCAAGCAGAACATATATATTTTCTTCTTCAGACGTTCATTTGAACGTATTTATTTTACATCGATTGGGAAGCAAGTTTTTTCAACTTATTTTAATCCCTCTCGATTCAGCTTCCTGGAAATATCCCCATGTGCCCTAAATTCGGTCAATACGTATATTCGGTCAGCCCCGGGAAAGGTATATTTAAGTTCGGTTTACCCCGCACGTGCCGCAATGCGCATGCAGATTTGTTTGTTTAGGTAACATTCGAGTGATCCATGACAAATTTTCCGAGAAAATGGATTCAAGACAGGCAACATACACTTTTTTACATTTTTATGGATAAAATGATACAGATTTACTATTCCCATTTTTCCGCTGTGTTCAAAGTCACTTTTTTCACTTACAACTGAATTCCTGTCAAAAATTCTGCTTTCGTCTGCAATTATTGATATTTCCAGGGCCCACTATGCCAATGTTACTCTGTAGTATACTGTCCAATAAAAGTTAAGGCATGTAGAATGACACTGCAGTCCTTGTAATGGGTTTCAGTTTTCTTTATTTCATTATATTGGGAAAATGATGATTTCAATTTGTCTTCACTACCCTGAAGTACTTATGACTGTTGTTCTTTGTTGCAGCCTAAACCAGCCAAAAGAGGTTGCTATCGTCCTTATGACCCAGAACAGATCTCTAGGGCAGTGAAAATAGTACCATAAGGGTTCTCAGATGGGGTGACTCATTTCTCTGCCCAATCTGTTCTAAATTTTAGTCAACATAAACTTGTTCTCTTTTTCTACCAGTTACGTTAGTTTGGTGCAAGTGCCGGACGATTTTTAAAAGTTATCCTTTAATTTTGACTGTTTTACATGTTTTCCATATGGTAACAATATTGTGGCACTTAAACTGTTTTGAATAGTATAGAAAACAGAGAGTGACCGAATTTAGGTTCTAAAAATAGGAATGACATATTTTGGCAGACATCTTTGATTTTGCACAACTTTGACATTTAGAAAGTGCTTTATACATGTGAAATGGATTATTGGTAGAAAATATGCTACAGAAACGGATTTTAATGGTACGATTTGCATTTATTAACCTCATAGCAAGCCTTTGTTCGAAATGCGCTAAGTGACCGAAATTAGGGTAAACCGGGATACACTTACCAATAGTTGCAGTAATGTAACCGAAACCTTTTTGAATTTTGATCTGGGTTTCGGTTACAATTCCTTCCTATAGAATCAGTCGGTATGACGTCATAGCCTCACTTTCATTTTTTCATCGAGGGTACTTCCTCGGTCTTTATCGTTACGGGATACCAACTTTGAGGCAGATTATTTCAAAAATCCATCGTTAAAATTCATAAACAAAACTCTTTCTTTAAAGAATGTGATTTAAACTTTCTAATTACCAACGCATTTTTAATAATCAGGCGTAGTCGTCGAGATATTAATGCTGAAAGTTGGTAATGCTTCAACGAAAAAGACCAAAGCTTTCACCTCCACCGAATGAGTGCAGGTCCGCTGACGACGTTTTTGATTGGCTGAAAGAATTGTGCCGACCGAATCAATTCGTTGCAATGGAGCAGGTGCTGGAATGATTCATTCCAGCAAGTTTAGCATAGTCAAACTTCAAAATAAAGCTATGGAATGTAGTAAAAATGTTACCTGAAAACAGGTTAACCATTATTCTGTCAATCCAGCATAGTTTTATGTTGAAATCACTTTCAAGTAAAGTTCAATTCAATTTTGAAGCATAGTACACATCCATTTTATTCTACTGAGACTTGAGTTTTCCTTTGGAAGAAAAAAATGATAACAATTCTTGTTGATACTTTTTAACCAAATTTGTGCTATGGAATATCTTTTTATGGGATTCACATCTGATTAGATATGTTAGTACTCAAAATTTTTTGCAAGAAAATGTGTTTTCCACTTTTTTGTCTTGCTCCAAAGAAAGGAATAGTGTGGACCAGTAGCCACAAACCAATACCCATCATCAAGTTTGTGGTTACGATATCGCATCTAGTACTCGCGCCGAATGTGGTGGCCAATGAGAAGCCTCGAACAAACCCCGCTACCGGGCATCGAACTCGGAACCTCTTATGTGCTAGGCCGACGCTCTACCTCTCGACTACGGACACCACTATATTAGTGCCGTCCTATACCAAAAACATTATGTACAGTGATTATTATAAGTAAAACCAAATTAGCACCGGAAGTAAACATACGTTTTAACAGACATGGCAAAGACCTGGAAATTTTTGTCAGACATTCGGACTGACAAAAAAATTATTCTAAATAATCTGTCAGACCGAATGAAACACTGTCAGACCAAAAGGTTAGAATAAGAATAAGACACATTTTCAATCTTCACATTGTTCAAATGAATACCCACAACATAGGGCATGGATTTGGAATGCTTTTAATCTTCCCCCCTTTCCCCTGTTTTTAGTTTTTTTACCATTTTGTAGTTCTATATCAAAATTGCATAGAGTAATGAGTATTCTAAAATGTTTTGTCTTTTATGGTAGCAAGCTGACAGCTGCTGATAACTTTTTTTCATAATAATAAAGTAGGCAAGGTTTTTTTTAGAAATTCAGACTAAGACAGATCCACAAATATATTGAATAAAGAAAAGACATTGACAAGTGTAAAGGGATACATCTATGTTTCATCCAAAAAAAGAAAAGGGTCAACTCACACAATGTTTTTGGCCCGATGCCAACACTTTCCAACACTTCCACGGTACAGTCTTTTGATGTCTGATTCTACCCACGCTTTGTAATTGACTGGCCCATTTTTTTGGTGACTCACATTACTTAAGGGATGGAAATTCTGTAGATTTATAGCATGGATTATTGAAAGAAAATGGTATTTATCTTTTAATCTATATTCTTAGTTCTTGTTAAGTAAATTGTCGATCTTTACATACAAACAAACCTCAAAATTAGTGTCGGACAGATGGACTGACAGAAAGGAAAAAAATATCGGACATAGTGTAATTTCATCGGACAGGTCCGCAGGTCCGACGGTCTTCGCCATGACTGTTTTAAGATGTGAAGAAGATGTAGAAGACGAGTTTTTAGAACTCAACGATTCTACTACACCAAGTAACAAGTACCAAGTGGAATTTCCAGGAAATGAACCCACTATCATTGAGTGGATTTTTTAAGATTTTCAATCAAACATACATACCATGTATTTTTCAGTGCCAAAATAGAAACACCGGAAATGGTGGCCACATGTACTCATCCACCCAGAGACGTCAAATAGTCCTGAAAAGAAACATGGATTCTGGCTCAAAAATGAGAAAACATGTCAACCAAAAGCATCCAATGGAAATCTGAGCTCAAAATCATTCATGCATAGAGCAAGGCATCAGCAGAAAAGGGGCCAATTTTTTTCAAAGAACTATTTTAGCCCCCTACTACCTAGGAAGTACTTGCCTAGGTGACCTTACTCCCCATATTATTATGATATATAGAGCTTTTTGAAGTCCCATCAGTTGATATCATAAAATTTTGTTGTACAGGATTGATATTTTTGTTGCAGTCTGTGATGAAAATATTGTCACAATTTTTTTTATTAGACAACACATTTTTCCACTTTTCCAGACTTTTTTCTAGTTCAAACTTGAGAAAAAACGCTGAACTTGTGGGGTTGCCAAATTTCCCAATTACAAATTAAACCCATTCCCTCAATACTGCTTTCCCTAGCTCACAAAATAGTGTGTTTTATGGCGCGCGAAAAGGGTCTAAAGTCAATATAGCGCTAGACCTACAACTAAAATAGGGGTAGACCGCTAAAAATAGCGGTCTACCCTTATATTTTTAGCGGTATACCAATAAAAATATCGGTCTACCCATAAAATAAGGGTAGACCACTTTTTCAATTAAAGGGATAATAGCTGTGAAAAAACTGTCTATTTGCCTCAAAAAAGGTTTACCTTTTTAAAGTATGAACAAAAAGATGCAGAAAGACTGTATTTCAAGCGAGTAACCATGCGCGGTTTACCCACAACAAGCGTATAAATGTTGGTATTCTCACATTTCCACGGCGCTCAAAGTATGTTTACATTCGTGGCTAAATATAGCATAACGGGTACTTGTCACAGCCGTGAACATCCGTATACAGTCGGTTGATCATGTGATACACAGGAAAGTGTGCGTCACAAATTTAAATGAGTTCCCGTTATTTCATGAATGTTGCCCGTCACGCAGAAAAGGGCCTAATGGGAAGTCTATAAAATCAAATTTCACGAAATGAACCAGACTCAACAGATGTCAATCATTTTTTGCTTCTGGAAAATGTAAATAAGGTAAGATGTATAAACCATTCTAGATTCAGAAAATAACCTTTGAATCAAAAGTTCCGATCCTAGTCAGTCTGCGCAGTCAGATCAGACTGACCAAGGTCGATACTTTCCACGCTTCCCATACGGTCCCTTTTAACATGACGGGTCACAAATTTGAAACATTTCGATTTCCACGGGATTCCAGTGCGTGCTTTCTTATGAATAATGTTAAACCCTTTCCCAAAACGACAAAAAATAACTGTTTCCATTTCCAATTGAAATCGGATCCAAACTGCAAAATAAAGGGCATTGAAAATGTAAAATATTTAAGAAATAGCTTAGACAATATAAAGGCAAAAGGAGAAACTGCTAATAATAAGCATTCCTTTCTTTTGTCACGGTGGTTCCTCAGCTTTAGCAAATAGGGGCGTCCGAATCAGGTTTTGTATGGGAAAGGGTTAACCTCAAATTGCAGTAAATTGTTGTACTTAACCCTTTCCCATGCGGCAATAATTTTAACTTTTCATAAATTGGAATATTGAATGTTTTGTAGACGACAAAATGAGTATATAAACATAGGGTTTAGTAAAATACTGCTGGTGAAATATCTAGGCAATAGGGGGAAATGTTGGTTATCAGCGTTTCCTCAGATTGCACGAATGCTTTTTGAACTCTTTTTAGTAAGGGCATTCAAACAAGGTCATGTTTGGGAAAGAGTCAGTGCTCATCCGTATTAACGTGTCCCGTCACGCTAAAAGCGTGCTTCTATGAAGTTAGTTGAAAACTGAATTTTGAGATTATAACATCTATCGGACACCAACCTCATTCGAATTTTGAAATCGGATATTTAATATATTATAGGTAGATAGGAAGAACAATCTTGATTCAGAAAACTAACTTAGAGTAAAAAGTTCCGATCCTGGGTAGTCTTTGCAGTCTTCATAGATTGACAAGGACTGGTACTTTAACAATTACCAGAAGATCCCTTTTACCGAGACAGGTCACATTTTGCAATATTACTGTTTATATTCTCTGACGTCATTTCAATGTGTGCACACAATTTGAAAATAAATTCCGTTGATTTTCGTATTTTACCATTCAGAACTCGGATAATTCCGACTCGCACTTGAAATTGTAAACATTACCTACTGACATACATTGTAAAAGGGGGAAAATACGCAAATACACATTTCTGTTACAGGCGGAAAAGACTTCTTTCATAATATCAGATGATTAGACCTCGATAACACAAAAAATATTTTTTTTGTGGTATTTCTTCCTTTTTCACAGCTATTATCCCTTTAAAGGTCTAGCGATAAAATTAACGGTAGACCGCTATTTTTATCGGTAGACCCCTATTTTTATGCTCCCCGAAGGGAGAGCATATAGTCGCCGCTTCGTCTGTCCGTCCGTCCGTCCGTCCGTCATTCCGTCCGTCCGTCCGTCCGTCCGAAGCGATTTCTCTATAACCCTTGGGCCAAATCAAATGAAACTTACCATGTGAACTCCCTATGACATAATACCGATGTACTTTTCCCAGTTTTTGGATTTGAGGCCTCGTCATGGGAAAAGGGGACTTAAGGTCAAATACACTTTTTCTCTAATTTCTCATAGTCTAATGGTCAGAATGTGATGAAATTTCATATTTGAGTAGCAAATCAGATGCCCTTGACAATAAACTACTTGAAATTTGTGTATAAAAAGTATGTCATGGAAAAAGGGGGCTTATCGTTTGTTAGCTTAATCTTAGCTCTGTATGGCATACATTTATTGTGACAAAGCCTTATTCGGGGAGCATTGTCCGTCTCTGACGGCTCTTGTTTTCGATAGCCAATCACAGAGCTTGTACTATACGGTCGTTGATATTCCCGGTGTGTTGAGGATGTAACGAGCCATTTGATTGGCTAATGAGATTTCGAGCAGAAGGGTCAAAATAATTATCGGTCTACCGGTAATTTATCGCTAGACCGTTGATTGAAATAGCGGCCTACCCTTATTTTATGGGTAGACCAATATTTTTATCGGTAGACCGCTAAAAATATAAGGGTAGACCGCTATTTTTAGCGGTTTACCCCTATTTTATTTATAGGTCTAGCGCTATATTGACTTTAGACCCTATTCGCGCGCCATAGTGTTTTGGCTCAGTTATAGATAAAATGACCTTAAAGATACACATTTCGAGGGCTTGGTGCAAAACTATTGTAACTACATTTTATAAAATTTTACAGGAGATGGAAAAAACTTATTGACTTTCTCATAGTAAAAGAGCAAAATTGTTTTTAAAATTCTAAATATTTTTTTAAGTATACAGAATAGAAACTTGATATTAGAACACATGATGTATTCCTACATAAAGATTCAGAGAATACAAAAAAGTGAATTTCTGAAAAATATGTAGTTACAATAGTTTTGCACTGAGCCCTCGATTTACTGTTACTTACTTATTTTCTGGATAATTTACTGTAAAAATAACTGTACATGAACGAAATATGGCCTTTAATTTTCATCTGTGCCAAATGTCAGCTCTGTCTGATCTGTATTGGCTTAGATGACGACGGATTTAAAACCCAATATCACATTATTTCGTAAACACTATCTGGCAGATAATGCCCACTTTGAATATTTTACATATCTTTACACCGCTGCATGATTATCGATTTATGTCATTTGCTGTATGAATATTGTATTCTGTCTTATAAAGTCTATAAACGGTGCGACAACATGCTAAAAGCCAACTTCTGTGGATTATAAGGGATTTGGGCCTACGGATACTAATGTCACTTTAAAATTATCAGCTTGGACATGAAAAAACGATGTTACCATAACCATAGATTTGACCAACTTATTTGAAGACTAGCAGGACATATTGACCCCTCCAGAAAAAGTCAAGGGAAAACACTGCTGATCATATTGACGCTTTTTGATGCCTCACAAGATGAAAACACTGGAAAACATGGCTCGCGCTGGTGATCAACACTTGAACCATTGGAAACAATTTCAAAAATGTTGCTTAAAAAAGATCAAATGTCGCTCAAAGGCTTGACTCCAACTTTTTATAGTGAATCAATGGTATCCGAATCAATCGCCAATATAACACAAATGTCAATTCTAAGTTTACTGTTTAACATGAAAAATCGATAATCTGTGATTGACTTTGCCTAAACAGTCGAGTTAGCACACAAGGTAGTATCGTCGGTGAAAGGGGGGGTAAGGTGGTTATTGGCTCCAGTGGCACCAAAATGGCTCAGGAATTTTCAAAGTGGCTCAAAGGGTTGCTCAAACTTTTTTTGACCCAGCGCTAGCCTTGGAAAATGAAGAAATTGCTTTAAAACTTGTGACAAGCAATTTCTTCATTTACCATAATGTTTTCAAGCCCAAAAGATAAAAAATACAAAATTTCATCCCCTTGAAATTGTCGTCTACAACATCTTTGAATTTGGACCACCCTATTAAATTTTGCCATTTCGGAAAGGGTTAACCCTTTCCCAAACGGCAAAATTTTTGGGTGATCCAGTACAAAAACTTCTACAAATGGCAAAATGGATGTTACTAAAGATATGATTTGTGTAAAATATGGCATAGAAAATATTGAGACAAAAGGAGAAACTGCTGGTTATCAGCAGTTTCTTCTTTTGTCTCAATGTTTTCCCAAGCATTTTCTATTAGGGAGGTCAAAACCAGGTCTTGTTTAGGAAAGGGTTAAAGCATCCTTCAGTGCTTAGACCATGAACAACCATGTGTTAGTTAGATGTCATTTCATATTTTCAGTGATTCCTGTAAAGATTACCAAGCAGAGTAAATGTAATCATTATTTCTACGTAAAAGAACACAATGTGAGAGGTGCCTCTACAACCAAGCCTATGGACAAAACTTTGTTCGTACTGAATATACCACCATACTGTGAAAAGGTAGGCTCTATAATTAGCTCACCTGAGCACGAAGTGCTCAAGGTGAGCTATTGTGGTCACTTTGTGTCCGTCGTCCGTCCGTCCGTCCGTCCGTCCGTCTGTCCGTCCGTCCGTCTGTCCGTCTGTCCGTCTGTCAACAATTTAGTGTTAACACTCTAGCATCCACAAATATAAGCCAATCTTGACATAACTTGGCCAAAATATGTTTGACCATAAGTTCTCGGATGAGTTCGATTTTTGGTCTGATCGGACAAGAAAGTCCGGAGTTATCTGCCCTTGAATGCGAAAAATAGCTACTTTTGACTTTGTTAACACTCTAGCATCTACAAATATTTACCAATCAAGATTAAACTTGGACACAATGTATATAACAATTAGATCTTGGACGAGTTTGATTTTGGTTATGATCAGACCAGAAAGTCATGAGTTATGTGCCCTTGAATTCGACTAAATTGCCATTTTCGGCTGTTTTCGACCTTGTTTACACTCTAGAATCTACAATTATTATTCAATCAAGACAAAACCTGGACACAATGTTGAGGACCATAAGATCTTGGATGTGTCTGATTTTCAGTCTGATCTGATTAGAAAGACGAGAGTTATGTGCCCTTGAATTTGACAAAATTGCCATTTTAAGCTGTTTTGGACCTTGTTTACACTCTAGAATTTACAATTATTAATCAATTAAGACAAAACTGGGACACAATGTTGGGGACCATAAGATCTCATATGAGTTTGATTTTCAGTCTGATATTATTAGAAAGTCGAGAGTTATGTACCCTTGAATTTGACAAAATTGCCATTTTCGGCTGTTTTCTACCTTGTTTACACTCTGGAATCTACAATTATATTAATCAATCAAGACAAATCTTGGACACAATGTTGGGGACTATAAGATCTTAGATTATTGCGATTTCAGTTTGATCCGATCAGAAAGTTGAGAGTTATGTGCCCTTTAATTTGACAAAATTGCCATTTTTGGCTTTTTTTTTATCTTGTTTACACTCTAGAATCTACAATTATCAATCAATCAAGACAAAACTTACACACAATATTGCAGACCATAAGATCTTGGATGAGTAGGATTTTCAGTCTGATCTGAGCAGAAAGGTGAGTGTTATGTGCCCTTGAATTTGACAAAATTGCCGTTTTCGACTTTGTTTACAATGTAGAATATACAATTATTGGACAAATCTTGGACACAATGTTGGGGACCATAAGATCTCTGATGAATTTGATTTTCATATTGTTATTGACCATAAGTTAGTTTTCAGTCTTAAAATCATACATATCAATTGATTTGAATAAAAGTTTTGCTCATATCAGTTTGGTTCAGGTGAGCGATATAGGACCATCATGGTCCTCTTGTTCTTGATAAATCAGCGAACTCTGGAATCAGAAGTTGTACATTACTGTTCATAAGAAAACAGGTTTGCAATACTGTAAAAGTCTTTATTTTCGCGAGCTCAACATTTCGCGATTTCGTTGTCTGGGATTTATTCGCGAGTTTATAAATTCGCGCGTGTTTGATGTAAAGCTCGGGTATTTCCGTTGTTTTCCGGAAATATTCGCTTCGTTAAATTCCGTACATGTCCGTTTAACCCCGATAAATACACAAGGGATGGTTAGACAAAATGTTTATCACACCTGTCTTCTCTTTATAATTGTTTTCACACCTTTTCATATGTAACTGTCAAAAGGACAACACATGTATTGTCCCTTCATTTATGACAAAAAGTGAATAACATAAGAGCGTAACTGCTTTATTTTTCCATGAAATGTAGCCTACTGTACTTCTGAATTGTAAACGATAAAGAGGTCACCCTTTTACGACCATATTCTAGGAAAACACATGTAACATTTATACTTTGTATTTGTAATCATGTACAATGTATATCATCATAATAATATAACATTATGATGTTAATTGCATTGTTCATACATTGAAAGGTGGGTAACGATCAAAATTTCCGATTTGAAGTGTTTCAATGAACATATAAAATTTCGGAATGTTCCGGATTCCGAAGAACCATCGGAAATCTCCGGCATTCTGAGACTGATATATTCACGAAATTGATGAATTCGCGAGATAGCCTACCCGCGAAAATTAGCGAAAATTAAGTCCTAGCGAATAAATAGACTTTTACAGTATATTATTTTGACAATAGAAACTGGCATTTTAACCTATTTATATTTAGAAGGATCGTTGGAAAGATATACAGTCCACACTCGTATATCAATATCGGATAAGTCAAATTCCCACTTAAGTCGCAGTGAATGTCTGGTACTGTCTTAATCAACTGATATCAAAAAGTTTAAACAAAATCATTTCGAAACGTAAATAGCCATTGAAATTTAGTAGGAAAAAGACCTTTCCTTTTCCTACTATATTTCAATTATGAATGCACTTGGTGGGCAACAAAATGGTCAAATGTCATTTAAATTGAAACTGAAGAAAATCAGATGAGTCAAACTCTGGATATGTCGAACTATTTTGACGAACTCTCTGACTTCGACATGGCGAGTGTTGACTGTATAGTAAGTGAAATTAAAGTTCTTTAACCTGTCGATTATTTTTTCGCTACATGACTTGTCTATACCCTTGATAATGAAGCGTTAAGTACAATAGCTGACAACTTTGATAGGTACATGTATTATAAAAAAAAAAATATGGTAAATGTTGTTTAATGATAAAAGTAAACAACAGTGGAGATTTTTCGCTAAATATTTTGATTAGTTTAACCCATTACCTAGTTTAACCCATTACCTGACAGCAAAATTTTGGAATGGTCCAAATTCAAAGATGTTTGTAGACAACATTTTCAAGTCATGGAATTGTACATTTTTTGGTATTTATGGATGAAAAACACTGCGGGAAATAAAGAAATTGCTTGTCAAAGCAATTTCTTTATTTTCCACAAACTTTTCCAAAGCCTTTACAGTGTTCTCCCCTGCCCAATAAGCTGTATCGGCCCCACTACACCTTCATGTAAATCAGTGTAATGCCACTACAGCTTCAAAATTACCCCTACAGCTAAATTTCTTCAAAATGGTCTCTAAATAGAGAAATTTGAGTTATTTCATGTCAAAAACTGATGAATTGAGGCATTGTGTACAATAAATATGTATAAAATATTATGGGAAAAGAAGAAATTGCTCAAATTGAGCAATTTCTTCTTTTCCCATTATGTTTTTATTCACAATTATTTGCATGAACACAATGCATTTCAAGGTTTAACAATACTTATAATTTGCCACTACGGCTTCAAATTATTCTGCGGAGAACCCGGCTTTATTGGATGAGGCATCCAAAAGCTTCAAAACGTGGAAATGAGCTAAAATCAATTTACTTTTGATTTATTCCACTCCTGTTTCAGAAACACCTAGAGTACTTGTTCAGTAATGCTGGTTTTGGAGAGGTCACTAATGTATTTATACACAGTAAACCCATGTCTGGTGAAGAGAAAATGGAAACATCAAAGTTCTTTCCTGCAGAGCCACCAGTCAAGGTATCACAGCTACAGATAATGGGGTGGGGTGGGGGGGGGGTTGATGGCTTTCCAAAATGCAATATTTCATTTAACCCATTACCAAACAACAAAATTTTAGCCTAGTCCAAACTCATTGGTGTTGCAGATGACAAGTTCCATTGAACAATATTTAACATTTTTTGGTCTTTCTTGGTAGAAAACATTGTGGCAAATGTCACTAGCAATTTCTTCATTGTCCACAATGCTTTTCAAAGACTTTATTTTGTGGGGCGTCAAAAAGCCTCAATGTGTGGGAAAGGGTTAATGTTCATCAAACCCTATGTTGTGGGTACTCATTAGAATTGTCTCAACGAGACAATTCAAATGAGTACCCACAACGTAGGGTTTGGTTTGAAATAACAAATTTTGAATGCCTCGACACCCCCTTATCTGTTGCTCTGAGGTATTGTATCTTCTGATACACCAAATATTTCCTTTTCATCGTGTGTAATTACCCCATTACCAAACAACAAAATTTTAGACTGGTCCAAATTCAAAGACGTTGCACACAACAATTTCAAGTCAATGAATGTTATACTTTTTTGGTCCTTTTGGATAGAAAACATTGTGAGAAATTAAGACATTGCTTGTCACAAGCAATTTCTTCTTTTTCCACAATGTTTTCCAAAGCCATTGTGCTATAGAGCATCAATAGGCGTCACTGTGTTGTTATGGGTAAAACAATTTTAAAATCTGTTAAAAAAAATATCAAGTTAAAAAAAATGAAAATCATTATCACATGTTAGATTCAGAAATTCTGTAGCCAATCAAAATATCAAGTTATATGTTTATGGCATATCCTTTCATTATAAGATTTCATATACATTTGTACATGTACTGATTGTCCGATTAGATCATGCTAGAGGTAGAGTTGACAAAATATCTGAACATATGTACTAAACTGCCTTCTTTGAAGCCATTGTTAAGATTATTATAAATGCCAGAGTATATGGAGTATATATTGTAAGGATCTTCATACATGTACTGATTTTTAACAGACACCTAAATGAAAGGCCTCGTCACATATTATGATTCAAAATCCACATCACCACCAAAGTCTTTCTAAAACAGGGGACCTGTGCTCAGAGCTCTAGATGAGAGGGAGTGAAGACTTTCTAACTTTTTATGCCCCCGATAGGGAGGCATCATAAATTTGACTTGTCCGTCCGTCTGTCCGTCCGTCCGTCCATCTGTCCGTCTGTCTGTCCGTCCGTCATTCCGTCCAAAAACTTTAACATTGGCCATAACTTCCTTATTACTTAACATATTCGCTTCATACTTTACCACAACATTCCTTGGTACATTACCTTTCTGTAGGCACATACTTTGGTGACCTTGACCCCTGGATGACCTTGACCTTGAACATAGACTGGCCATAATTTAAAATCAAAGCGGTGTCGGGGGCATTGTCATCTTACAGTGACGGCTCTTGTTTATTTCAAATTCAAACCCTATGTTGTGGGTACTCATTTGAATTGTCTCGATGAGACAATTCTAATGAGTACCCACAACATAGGGTTTGATGAAATTTCAGTGAAATATTTCTTTTTGAAAAGTCATCACCCCCTCTTATCTGGAGCTCTGTTTTGTTGTATATTTTTGGTATGATAAGGACGTGATGTAGATGCTTACACATTTGACTGGACCTAAACATTTCTACTAACATTTTATTCTTGCTTCAGGGTTACAAAGTTGCCTATGTGGTGTTTGAAGATTCTACAGCAATAAAGAAGGCCAAGTCCTGGCCCTATGATAAACCACTAGTGTTACAAAGTCCAGGTGCTCCACCATTACGTACTGGAATGAAAAGTAAGTGAATGGATAAAATTGTTATTATTTACTTAATTTAGATACATGTTGTATTCTATAGACGCTGCATATCATTTTTAAATGATTTCCTAAATAGATGGAGGACATACAGGTTTTAGATTGATTTATTTGGTTTAACGCTGCTTTGGCCACATCACGGACGCTGGAGCACCTAACCCTGGATTCCTGGTATTTCTTTCACCAGTACTAGCACAATATCCAAACCAAGCCTCCAGCTTCTCTCTCACATCTATAGAGGATTTACACCTTTTGGAGAGAGACAAATGACTTATGTCAATTGCCAGAATGGATACTGGCCAAGCCGGGCTTCGAACTCGTGACCCCTGGATTGACAGACTCCAACATTAACAACTGAGCTATTGCGGCTCGACCATACAGGTTTTGCACTGTTTGGCTGTCCATTAGCCACAACATTTCTATTGTTGGTGATGGGTCTTTTATATTTCACTAGTGGTTTTCTTTGTGACAAGACCTTTCCTATGATAGTAAGTTTGTGGTTGCTGATTAAGGTTAATTGAAAACAATTGCCTCATTCCCCCTGGCCTCTCCCCCTGCCCCCCCCCCCCCCACACACACACACTTAGTTTTTGACACACCACAAGATTAAAACTTTCGAAACCATTGTGGAAATTGAAGACATTGCTTATGACAAGCAATTCATTGTGACAAGCAATTTTTTTTCTTTTTGCACATTGTTTTCTACTCCTAAAGACCAGAAATCTTAATTTTGTTCAATTTGAATTGTCTTCTTGGACATCTTTGATTTGGAACCTGTGTAAAGTTTTGCAGTCTGTTAATTGGTAAATAGATTCTGTTCTCGGTGTTCTGCATGAAGTAATCTCAAGCAATATTAACCCATTACTGCACAGTGACGCCTTTTGACTCCCACACAAAATGCATGGGAAAACATGGTGGAAAATGAAGAAATTGCTTGTGACAAGCAATTTCTGCATTTCCCACAATATTTGCCATAAAAATACCCAAAAAGTAAAAAATTAATTCACTTGAAGTTGTCGTCTGCAAGATCTTTCAATTTGGACCACCCTAAAATGTGCTGTTTGGGAAAGGGTAAAGCTGTTTGTTGCCAGTATGCTAAACATTTATTGATCACAATAACAAAAGATTTAGGTTCATTTGTGTTCTTATTCAATATTTCAGAATGGTGTAAAGATTATGAAAAAGATACAGTAAATATCAAGGAATTACAGACTGAAGTAGATGAATATATGGCTGAATTTGACAAGAAAATGGAAGAAGTGAGTTTTCTATAGTAAAAATTATGAATTTTGATCTAAGATAGCAACACTCAATTTTATGCAATTATTTTATTTTTCCCCAAGACAATAAGTATTGAGGCTGCTGAAAATAAAAGGTAATTTTGCAAAGATGGCATAAGGAAATACATGTATACAGTACTACAACTTGCATGTTTTATGCCTAAAACAACTCGCCCACCACAGTAAAAATATATTTTGATCGGGAAATTGTGGCGATCACCCAACCCGATATTCCACGCAAAACATCACATTCACAGTGGTACATGAAGGGTAATGAAGACGAGTGATAAATCATGGTGGAAAAAATCGTGATTCAATAGATTTACGTGGAAATACATGCATCATTGCGCCAGTTGCAATTTTCCACCCGAAATCAAATTTTGGTGATGCGTGGAGATAGGCAAAAAACATGCTAGCTGTACTGTATGAAAAAAGATGATCATAGAATGTTTTTAGGGAATACTTGGTTTTTACCCTTTCCCAAACAACAAAATTTTTGAATGATCCAATTGGAAAGCTGCAGTAGACGACAAAATTGAAGGATTTTCATACAATATGGCACAGAAAATATTGAGACAAAAGGAGAAAATGATGCTGATTCTGTTGTCTCAATGTATTCCCAAGCCTTTTCTAATAGGGACGTCAAAAACAGGTCTTATTTGGGAAAGGGTTAACTTGCCTAATGGAACTGCCTTGGAAAATGATTTGGACAACAAAAAAATGGTGATTATGATAACCAAAATTTTCTCCTTTTGACTTAATATTTTCTGTGCTACATTGTACCTAAATCCTTTTCTGAAACAAAATCAATTTTCTTGCTTGGAGAAAATTTGACATTGGAAAAGATCCAATTCAGTAACATTTGGAAAAGGGTTAAATGTATAGTATTTTGGTTTTACAGGAAGAAAGAAAGGCGAAGGAACAAGAGGGAGTCCCTGATGAAGATGGGTGGGTTAAAGTGACAAAGTTTAGTAAAAATAGAGCCCCAAGGACAGAGGCTCATGAACGACATTTGACAGAGAAGGAGAAGAAGAAGAGAAAAGACAAGGTATGCAAACATGGCCAATATTCACCAGCCAGTCCAATTCTAAGTTTGACTTTTAAAATTACACAACAACCTATCCAATTGGCCCAGACATTGTGTCATGTCCAATCTGATTGCTTGCAGTGTAATTTGGATTAAAACAATTAATGTAGAATTGTTGGTGAATAGCCCTTGGTGTTAAAATGTTCTTAACTTCTAAAAGGAACAATATTATATGTATTTGATTAAGACTTTGTCTATCAAAGTTATGTCTAAAATTTACTGTTTATGTTTATAAATGTAATCTTGATAATTTACAAAACATACAGTTCATTAAAGTAGCTTTTTTAATCCTTTCCCAAACAGTAAAATATTAGGGTGATCTATTTTAAAAAAGCTACTGCATTGAATAAAATTAGTGTTGATAAAGAAAGGATTTGTGTAAAAAAAAAGAACAGAAAATATTGAGGCAAAGGGAGAAAATGCTGATTATCACTGTTTTCTTCGTTGCCTCAATGTTTTCCCAAGCCTTTACTTTTAGATATGTGGAAACCAGGTTTAGTTTGGAAAGGGGTTAATTGCTGTTCTATGTACTTTACTTACAACTGTCTTTATTGTAATGTTTCAGGAACTTATCAACTTTTACAAGTTCCAGATAAGAGAATCTAAGAGACAAAGTAAGTTCTTCATCCGTTCTAAAATTTTTAGCTTGCCCGGGTCAAAAGTCTCCAAAGAGCTATTGTCATACCCTCGGATGTCCGCATCGGAGTTGGTGTCAGCGTCCGCAAAATCTTTTATCTGGCCCATACCTTATGCCCTGTTCGAGATACAGCCTTGACATTGTGACCTTGACTTATTTTTTGACCGTTTTTAAAAACTAGGGATGGTAACGAGTACCAATTTTACTAATCGATTACTCGGTCACCTTTCCGATCAAGTACTCTGATAGGAATGAAAAATTGTGATTAAGACTATTAAGTGTTTTCAAACGTAATTTTGATATACATTGTACAATATTTGTAGCATATCTTTGGTAGAAATGACATCTTTAGATGATATTTAATAACTTATTTAAAGAAACTGAAAAAATGAAAATTATGCGCTGAGAAATTGTCAAACATAGTTTAAAATTTCTGGGAGGCATCGTAAGAATTTCTAAGATTTATTTGCGAACAAGTAGGAATGAGATGTTTCATCTTCGTTAATCTGCTGATTGAATATTAGAGTAGCCCATCACCTCCAAGGTAAACTTTACGGACATCAAAGTAAAATGCACCTACAAAATATGGAGGGAAAAAGGTGTGAACAATTATCACAGTGTTTGACAGGGAGAACAATATACTTAACAGCTGGCATTTGATTGCAAATATCGAAGGATAAGATGATCTGCAGAAGACACGGTGTTGCAATTTTTACCCTTCGAACTGTACAGCAATGAATAGGAAAGATCGATATTCTTAGAAAAAAATTCAAAATATGAGTTTGGATGCTTATTTCTATATGATATTATTTTTTTCAGATTAATCGATTAGTGAAATTTTAAATCGATACTTGGACATTCGATCGAGTACTTGATTAATCGAATACTCATTCCCATCACTATTAAAAACTTTAACCTGGCTTTTAACTTATGCCCTATTACAGGTACAGCATTGATATTATACCTGAGGATACCCCTAACCAAGACCTTTCATTTGGGACCATGACCTTTGACCTTGGAGTTTGACCTACTTTTAAAAAAACTTTAACCTGGCCAAAAAAACTTTAACCTGACCTATATCTTATGCCCTATTACACATATAGCCTCAATATTTCACACATTGACACCTCCTTCCAACACTGATCACATTTGACCATGACCTTGGACTTTGAACTTGGAGTTTGACCTACTTTTAAAAAACTTTAACCTGGCCTATATCTCATGTCCTTTTACTGATACAGCATCGATATTTCACACATGGACACCTCCTACCAACACCATTCACATTAGACCATGACCTTGGACCTTGTGACCTTGGAGTTTAACCTGGCCTCTATCACATGTCCTATTACACATACAGCCTTGGAATTTCACACATGGACACCTCCTACCAACACCGTTCTAATTTGACCATGACCTTAAAGTTTGATCTACTTTTAAAAAAAACTTTAACTTGGCCTACATCTCATTTCATATTACACAATCAGCCTTGATATTTCACAAATAGACACCTCTTACCAAGACCTTCCACATTTGACCATGACCTTGGACCTTGACCTTGGAGTTCGACCTACTTTTAAAGAACTTTAAACTGGCCTATATTTCATGTCCTATTACACAGTCTTGATATTTCACACATAGACACCTCTTATCAAGACCTTTAACATTTGACCATGACCTTGACCTTGGAGTTTGACGTACTTTTATAAAACTTTAACCTGGCCTATATCTCATGTCCTTTTACACAGCCTTGATATTTCACATCTTTACACCTCCAACCAAGACATTTCACTTTTGACCATGACCTTGGAGTTTTACCTAGGAAATGACTTTTCTTTGTGACAAGCTCTCAATAGGATGAGCTTTATCGTCCGCGGACAATTCTTGTTGCCATCTTGAAATGGGATTAAGTAATTCATCGCACACATAAATGTGACCTAGTAAATTTGATGAAGAGCTAATCAGATGGCTGTAATTTTGTTACCCAACATGTTGTGTTTCTATTTATCTGAAAAATGACTTGAACATGTGGTAAGGTGCTGTAGGTTTAGACATGTATTAAAACCCATCCCCACACAGTGACCCTTTTTAACACCACCCAAGAAAAAAGCTGAGGAAAGCATTGTGGATAATGAATAACAGTCTTCTAACAAGCAATTTCTTCATTATCCTCTATGTTTTCTAACCCAAAATGCAAAGATTTTAAAATTTTGCCAACTTATTGTTGTCTCAAACATTCTTTTAATCGGAGCAGTTCAAAATTTTGCGCTTTGGTAATCCGTTAAGAAAATCCTTTCTGTTCACAACAAATATTTGTTTTGTTGCAGATATTGCTGATCTGAGAAAGAAGTTTGAAGAAGATAAACAGAGGATAGCATTAATGAAAGCATCAAGAAAGTTTAGACCTTACTGATTGTTCCGTTATCTTTGTATAATAAATTGTAAATACAAAATAAAGGGCTGTTTGTTTCATGATTTGCTTTCTTTAACCCTTTCCCAAACAAGACCTGGTTTTTACATCCCTATTAGAAATGGATTGGATAAACATTGGGACAAAAGAAGAAAATGCTGATAATCAGCATTTTCTCCTTTTGCCCCAATACTTTCCAAGTTATAATTTGCACAAATCCAATCTTTTTCAACATCCATTTTGTTGTCTGATGCAGCTTTTAAATTGGAAGACGAAATTTTTGACTTTTGGGAAAGGGTTAAACCTTTGCAAACAGCAGAATATTTAAGTGGTCTCATTTAAAAGTTTAAGCAGACAACAAAATAAAAGGTATTAATGGTCGGATTTGTGAACAATATATTACAGAAAATAGGCAAAAGGACAAAATGCTGCCATTATTTTCTTAAAGTGACATTTCACATTTATTTCATTTTTATGCCCCCGATAGGGAGGCATCATAAATTTGACTTGTCCGTCCGTCCGTCTGTCTGTCCGTATGTCATTCCGTCCAAAAACTTTAACATTGGCCATAACTTCCTTATTACTTAACATATTCGCTTCATACTTTACCACAACATTCCTTGGTACATTACCTTTCTGTAGGCACATACTTTGGTGACTTTGACCCCTGGATGACCTTGACCTTATGACGATCAAAGCGGTGTCGGGGGCATTGTCATCTTACAGTGACAGCTCTTGTTTAAAAGTATGTCTTGATGCAAAGCTTGTTTATTCTGATGCGTAGAAATACTATCAGTTCTTTGAAGTTGTTATTTATAAGCGAAAAATATGCCTTTAAAGTTGGGACAGAAATGACAAATTTTATATAAATCTGAACTGTTGTCCACAACAATTTGTCTAATTTTAGCACAAAAATGAATATTTCTCATTAATGGTTTAATGTTAATGGTTTAATATTTTGACTTGAAAATTTCAGAATTTCCATAAGAAAAGCTGCTCTTTCAGATAGTATAAAAGTAAAATTTATGTAAAAATAATCGTGAAATGTCACTTTAAGTCAATGAGGTCAAGTTGACCCTTTTCCAAGCATTCATCAAAAATATTAAGGCAAAAGACAACCTGCGTTTTCTTCTTTTGTCTCTCAGCTGTGGCCGTAATAGAGTTGGTGGCGCATCTGCCCCTCAATCCGGAGGTTCCAGGTTCAATACCTAGCCGCGACAAATACCATTCTGACAAAATGCCACCCACCAATTGTTTGATATTGTTAGCCTATGTGGGCAAGCCGCTGGAGGCTCGAATAGGCTGTAGTAGTACTGGTATGAGAAACAGTTTGAGTTTATTGGGGTTTTATGCCGTTTTCAACTACCAGGGTCATATCGCGGCGGCTGGAGGACCTACCCATGGAATCCTGTTGTTTCTCAAACCAGTACAACCACAACACCCTTACCGAGCCTCCAGCTGCTCGCCCACTTAGGTTAACGATTTCAAACCCATTGGTGGGTGACAATTTTGTCAGAAAGGGTATTAGCTGCGGCCGGGTATCGAACCCGGGACCTCTCGAATGAGGGTCAGATGCGCTACCAACTGCGCTAAGGCTGCGGCCCAGTATGAGAAACAACAGGAATCCATGGTTAGGTGCTCCAGCTGCCACAATATGACCATAGTAGTTGAAAATGGCTTAAAACACCCAATAAACCAAACCATCGTCTTTTTCTCAATGCTTTCCCAAGCCTTTTCTATTCGGGATGTTGAAATATACTAGAGGAAAGAAGAAACGCAACAACTATTTTTTGTTATTTCTCTTAATTCTTTTATGTTATTGAGTCAAAGTTGTTACTGATTATTACTTGGAACTTTATCTTGATATTGATCTTTAGGTTTACGTTAGATCGTGTCTTACGTGTGAGATAACGTCAAAATAGACGTTTACACGTTTTTCACAAGCAAACCTTTAAATGTCCAAACTTTACATAAAACTCTTTTGATTTGTGTAGATGCACGTCGACTCGACAAAAGGCAAAAAAAACGTTTGGATTTTATCCCTCATTTCATTATGTGACTCATTTAAAGACGTCGTCCGGTAGAAAATTGTGATGTTTACGAATGGAACATCTCAACCTACGATTGCTGCTGACTTTGCTGTACATAGGTTGACAAAATATTGCTTGAGATAACGTCTTAGAACAAACAGAACAACTGCCAGTCGCCGGAAAAGCGGTCGTCAATGTCTAACGTCACGACGTCAGGACTATAACGTTAGCTCATTTTACCAACAGAAACGAATTCTCTTGTCGAGAAAATCTGTTGATGCTATTCATGGACAGTACAGCAATAAAATTTCAGCCAGGAATCGTGAACCTCAGTTTGGATTGCGTGCAAGAACGCATTTAACGTTGACGCCAAACAGCTCTAATTTAAACGCATATGTTGATGAAACGTAGAACCTGTGACCTTGATGAAATTTTGACACTAGAACGTCAAATAGTGAAGTTTTACAATGTATTGAAAAAAGTACTCGAATGGGGGTGATTTTGAGAAAAACAAAAAACAAAACGTATATTCAAATTAAATTTTTGTTGCGTTTCTTTTTTCCTTTAGTATAGTTCTTGTTTGAAGGCTACGGATTCTCATAAGCAGCCAGTCTTGTTCTTCGGTCTTTTTTCCATTACCACACAGTGACTTTTTGACTCCCAACAAGGTGATTGCTTTGGAAACCATTGTGGAAAATGAAGAAATTGCTTGTGACAAGCAATTTCTTTATTTCCCACAATGTTTTCTATCCAAAATGATCAATCTTTTTTAAATTCCATTTACTTGAAATTGTCGTCTGCAAAACTCTACATTATCTTTGAATTTGGACTAGTCTAAACTTTTGCCGTTTGGTAATGGGTTAAAGCATGGCTAGTTCACTCTGTCATAGTGTGTTGTAAAATGAAATGTGGATGTTGACACTGGCTGATCTGTTGCTTTTACAGAAACCAGAGCAACAAATAAGAGGCAATAAAGGCAACCAAGATTAATTATTTCAAACTTGAATCCTACCGTATATTGTTGGTACTTATTTGAATTGTGTGGGTGAAACAATTCCAATGAGTACCCGCACCATAGGTTTTGATAAACAATGGAGTATTGCATATTGAATAGCCATTACTCCCTCTTATCTGTAGATCTGTGAAAATATAGTCCAGTTTCTTAATCATGGGTGCAACTTTTTGTCAAGGTTAAAGGTCGAATGACATCAACATTGCCATGGCTGTTAATGCTTGCTTCATCCTTTCCCAAACAAGACCAGCTTCGGGCTCCCTGAAGGAAATAGTCATAAAACTTTGAAAGAAAAGAAGAAAATGCCGATAATCAGCATTAATTAAATTTTGCTCTTTTCCAACAAAATTTTCTGTGCCAACATATACATCTACCTAAATTCCACATTTATCAACTTCCATATCGTCATCTGCTGTGCTCAGCTTTAAATTTGGAGCACTGCACATTTTTTTGTCTTTTGGGAAAGGATTGCGAGTTATCAGTTTGCAATAGCCAATAGCAAAGTTCACAAGATATAGACCAATTGAACAAGAGGGCCATTGGCCCTGAAGCGCTTACCTGAGACTAGAGTGCACACAAGGTTTTCCTAAGATTTGACACCGTGACCTAGTTTTTGGCCCCAAATGACCCAATTTTAATCTTGTCAGAGAAATCATAAAAACACACTTCCTGAGCAAAAATGAGTACATTTGGACAAAAAATATGGCTTCTAGAGTGCACACAAGGTTTTTCTAAGATTTGACCCCGTGACCTAGTTTTTGACCCCAGATGACCCAATTTCAAAATTGTCCGAGAAATCATCAAAACACACTTCCTGAGCAAAAATGAGTACATTTGGACAAAAAATGTGGCCTCTAGAGTGCACACAAGGTTTTTAGCTCACCTGAGCACGAAGTGCTCAAGGTGAGCTATTGTGGTCGCTTTTTGTCCGTCGTCCGTCTGTCCGTCCGTCCGTCTGTCCGTCCGTCCGTCCGTCTGTCCACAATTTGTTGTTACCACTCTAGCATCCACAAATATTGACCAATCTTGACCAAACTTGGTCAAAACATGTATGACCATAAGTTCTCGGATGAGTTCGATTTTGAGTCAGATCGGACCAGGAAGTCCAGAGTTATGTGCCCTTCAACATCAAAAATGGCTAGTTTTGACTTTGTTACCACTCTAGTATCTACAAATATTGACCAATCTTGACCAAACTTGGTCAAAACATGTATGACCATAAGTTCTCGGATGAGTTCGATTTTGAGTCAGATCGGACCAGGAATTACGGAGTTATATGCCCTTGAACGCCAAAAATGGCTAGTTTTGACTTTGTTACCACTCTAATATCTACAAATATTGACCAATCTTAACCAAACTTAGTCAAAATATGTATGACCATAAGTTCTCGTATGAGTTCAATTTTGAGTCAGATTGGACCAGGAAGTCCGGAGTTATGTTCCCTTGAACATCAAAAATGGCTAGTTTTGACTTTGTTACCACTCTAGCATCTACAAATATTGACCAATCAAGACAAAATTTTGCCACAATGTTGGTAACTATAAGATCTTGGATGAGTTCGATTTTCAATGTGATAGGAGCAGGAAGTCTGGAGTTATGTGCCCTTGAATTTGACAAAATTGTTGTTTTAGACTTTGTTTACACTGTAGCATCTACATTTATTGACTAATCAAGACAAAACTTGGCCACAATGTTAGTGATCATAAGATCCTTAATGAGTTACATTTTCAGCTTGATTTGGCCAGAAAAACAAGAATTATTGGCCCTTTAATTTCATAAAATTACCGTTTTCGACTTTATTTTCTCTCTAACAAACAAATATGGACCAATCAAGACACAACTCGGTTGCAATGTTGGTGACCATAATATTTTAAATGTTTTAATTTGTCAGATTGATTTGACTGTGTGCCCTTGAGGGTTACAAAATTGCCGTTTTCGACTTTGTTTTCTCTCAAACAGCAATAAATATTAATCAATAAAAATAACTTGGACATAATGTTGATGAGAATATCTTTATCAGAACAGAGTTATATACCCCTTACTGTGACAAAATTGTTGTTTTCTTCCACTTTGTTTTTACTGTAACAGCTACAAATATTGATCATTCAAGATTATGAAAGCAGTTTTCAGCTGAATCATAATCTCGCTTCTTAAATTATGTGCTCTTGAACTTGAAAACATTGGGACTTTCATTCTATCTAGGTGCAGGTGAGCGATTAAGGACCATCATGGTCCTCTTGTTCTAAAATTTGACCCCGTGACCTAGTTTTTGACCCCAGATGACCCAATTTCACACTTGTCCGAGATTTCATCAAGTCACCATTTCAGACCAATTTTCAGGTTGATTGGGCAAAAAATGTGGCCTCTAGAGTGCACACATGGTTTTTCTAAAATTTCACCCCACGACCTAGTTTTTGACCCTAGATGACCCAATTTCGAACTTATCGTAGATTTCATCGAGACAATCATTCTGACAAATTTTCAGGTTGATTGGGCAAAAAATGTGGCCTCTAGAGTGCACACAAGGTTTTTCTAAGATTTGACCATGTGACCTAGTTTTTAACCCAAGATGACCCAATTTCAAACTTGTCCGAGATTTCATCAAGACAATCATTCTGAGCAATTTTCAGGTTGATTGGGCAAAAAATGTGGCCTCTAGAGTGCACACAAGGTTTTTCTAAGATTTGACCCCGTGACCTAGTTTTTGACCCCAGATGACCCAATTTCACACTTGTCCGAACTTTTATCAAGACAATCATTTTGAGCAAATTTCAGGTTGATTGGGCAAAAAATGTGGCCTCTAGAGTGCACACAAGGTTTTTCTAATATTTGACCCCGTGACCTAGTTTTTGACCCCAGATGACCCAATTTTGAACTTGTTCGAGATTTTATCAAGACAATCATTCTGAGCGAATTTCAGGTTGATTGGGCAAAAAATGTGGTCTCTAGAGTGCACACAAGGTTTTTCTAAGATTTGACCCCGTGACCTAGTTTTTGACCCCAGATGACCCAATTTCAAACTTGTCCGAGATTTTATCAAGACAATCATTCTGAGCAAATTTCAGGTTGATTGGGCAAAAAATGTGGCCTCTAGAGTGCACACAAGGTTTTTCTAAGATTTGACCCTGTGACCTAGTTTTTGACCCCAGATGACCCAATTTCGAACTTGTCCGAGATTTCATCAAGACAATCATTCTGAGCAAATTTCAGGTTGATTGGGCAAAAAATGTGGCCTCTAGAGTGCACACAAGCCAAAGGTTCACGCACGACGGATGACGGACGACTGACGACGGACACAGCGGTATCACAATACCTCACCATGAGCACTATCGTGCTCAGGTGAGCTAAAAACAAAAACAGCTACCAACTAGGAAATAAGAAAATAATGTAATTTCTTGAATCCATCAATAATCTTTGGCTCTGACTTCTACGGTAAAACTTTAAGGCATTCCACCCATTATTAGATACCAAACACTTTGTGCTACTTTAATGTCATCCATGGCATTGGAGATTGTCATGGTTATCACGATTACCTTGCCAATTTCATGTTGTCAGGAAAAATGTTAAAGAGGCGTAGAGGGAGGCAAATTGCATTGTTTTGTATGTAATGATGCTTGGATTACATGTTAACCTATTACCATATGGCCAAATTTTGTACTACACTATTTTGAAAGGTGTTGCAGACGACAATTTCAAGTTGGTGAAATTTTCAAAATATTTATGTTTTGGACTAGAAAACATTGTGGACAATGAAAAAATTGCTTGTAACAAGTAATTTCTTCGTTTTCCACAATGTTTTCCGAAGCCTTTATCTTGAAGGGCGTGAAAAAACATCAATGTTTGGGAATGGGTTATAAAAAAGCCCTAGTGTCATTTGTGTTGGTTTAGTAGATAATATTTTTTAACTTGGTCTATATCTTGTGAACTATACAAGTATGCATTAGAGCCTAGATATTCTACACAAAAATACCTCTGACAAGACCTTTACTTTGGACCAATCCATGTGATTTGACCTGCTTGTTCAGGTCACTACTTGATTTTTGGGGACAGAGAATAAAAGACAAACTAAAAGATAATTTACAAATTTTCTATTCTATGGATAAATGATTTCCTTTTCAACATTGCCGCTCTTTTCATTCCCAAAATTGTAACAGTTTAAATGCAAATATCTAAAATTTTGTTAGACTGGCCCAAATTAGGTTGTTATGTTGTTGGACGTGCAAAGAGGTAAAAAAATAAATATTCAAGAAACATTCAAATATTTAAGAGAGCCTGACACGAACCATCAAGCTTTTTTGGAAACTCAAAAATTTTCGATTTTTATTTTTTGACTTTAAACTGACCACAGTAATGAAACTAGACATATGATGCCGTTCATTTTCATATTTTTTCGTTTTTTTCTATTTTTTTGGATTTTTTTTGTTGTTGCCATGGATACTGAGGAAATGAAATGATTTTTCACGATTTTGAAGTGGATTTTATTTACATTTACAAATATACAAAATACTTCAATACCTTATATCATGATTCAATAATATGTCAAATTTCACAAAAGAATGTTTTTAAAACTTTAAACCTTATATTTATGTTGCTATGGTTACCAAAAGTTGACCTACTTTTCAATAATTCACAATTTTGAAAAATTGCCCTAATTTAAAATCGTTTTTTAAAATTCTGCAACCAGATACATATAAACCACGCAGTGTCTTTAATTGAGGAAGAGTTCCTTTACAAGAATCATTAATAAAATTTTGCAGCACTCTGAAGGGAAATGTGTAAAAAATGCCCAAAAATCACAAATTTTGGAAAAAATGATAAATACCATTAATAGATTTAACCTTAAACATATGCACAGTTTTGATCATTTTACCTCAAACACGGCATAAAAATAAATAAATAGGTTGGGAAACATGTTATAAGTGCTTGAACATTTCCATAGCAACCGTTTTTATTCCCTAGCAACCGTTTCTTTTCCTTAGCAACATCATGAAAAACGTAATTTTAAGTAACAAAATATCTCATTCTGACATATAAAATAGGTAATCTTGAAAATAAAATGACAAGATTAATAATCTATAATGTATGAAATTTCACCACTGAAACATTTCAAAGGTATACAACATACAAGTATGTTGCTATGGAGACCACAAACAACACATATTCAGACTTTCTCGAATTTGAGAAAAAAAAACACTTGTATTATGACGATTATTTTTCAAAACTATGTACAACTAGATGAACATGAAACACTTAGTGTTTTATATTGGGGATAAGTATATTTACAAAAATCATCAATATAAATTTGAAGCATTTTTGGGAAAAATGTGGAAAAATTGCATGAAATATCGTGAATTTTGGGAAAACCATACATATCAATACTGGAGTCAAACTCAATCATATGCACAACTTTGAACTAATGCACTTCAAAAACAACGATTAAACAAATAATTATGTTGAGAAAAAAGTTATAACTACTTTTGCATTACCATAGCAACCATTTTTATTCCTTAGCAACCATTTCTTTCCCTTAGCAACATCATGAAAAACGGAATTTTTAAGTGACAAAATATTTCACTCTGACATATAAAATAGGTAATCTTGAAAATGAAGTAAAAAATTTAGGGTTAAAAAACATGTAAAAAGTACTTAGGAATTACCATAGCAACCATTTTCATTCCTTAGCAACCGTTTCTTTCCCTTAGCACAGCATAAAATTGAGAAAGAAATGTGTATATTATAACGATTATTTTTAATACTGCATCAAGATAGACATAAAATACTAATTGTTTTTAACTGAGGAAAAGTATATTTACGAAAATCATCAATATAAATTTAAAGCATTTTTGGCAAAAATGTGGAAAAATGCACAAAATATCGCTAATTTTGGGAAAAATTATAATTATCAACTCTGGAGTTTAAATCAATGATATGCACAACTTTGAACTATTGATGTATTTCAAAAACAAGAATTAAACAAATAAAAATGGTGAGAAACAATTTATTAAATACTTTAGCATTACTATAGCAACTGTTTTTTATTCCTAAGCAACTGTTTCCCCCTTAGCAACAACATTTAATTGAGAAAGACACACATTTATTATAACGTTTACTTTCAAAACTGCAACAAGATATACATGAAACATTTTGTTTTAAATTCAGGATAAGTCTTTTTACAGAATCATCAATGTAAAGTTTCGGCATTTTTGAAAAAAACTGTGGAAAAAATAATCGGGAATTTTGGGAAAAATTATAATTATCAACACTGGAGTTAAACTCAATCAAATGCAAAGCTTTGAACTAATGTACTTAAAAAGCAAACAAACAAATTATTACATTGAAAAACAAGTTAAACATTATTTTACATTTCCAAAGTAGCTGTTTTTATTCCTTAGCAACTGTTTCTTTCCCTTAGCAACAGCATTAAAAACAGAATTAAAAGTAACAAATTGTTTCATTCTGACAAAAATATGGGTAATACTAGACAAAATTTCAGGCTTTGCAAACAAGCAAATGCATGACCAAGCTAAAAATTACAAGAAAGTATGATCATATGGTCAGTAAGATTCTGTGAAAGTTCTGTATCGATTAGTTAATACTAATGGTTGTTAAAGTGGAAATATAGCCGAAAATAGCAATTGACTCATGAAATAAAACTTAAAACAAGCTGAAAATTGTACCAAGGCAATATCTCATAATCACCAACATTCCGATTTAGTTTTGTCTTGATTGGTCAATATTTGTTGCTAGAGTGAATATATCAAAATAGGGCCGAAAATGGCAATTTTGTCAATGTCAAGGGCACATAACTCATAATATGAAATTCAAATCAAGCTGAAAATTATACCAAAGCAAGATCTTATCACCACCAACATTCTGTACAAGTTTTGTCTAGAATAGTCAATAATTGTAGTTGCTTGAATGAAAACAATGTCAAAATAGAGCCAAAAATGGCAATTTTGTCAATTTCAAGGGCACATAACTCATGATTTAAAATTCAAATCAATCTGAAAATTTTACCAAGGCAAGATGTTATAGTCACCAACATTTCATACAAGTTTTGTCTAAAATAGTCAATATTTGTAGTTGCTAGAGTGAAAATAATGTCAAAATATAGCCAAAATGGCAATTTTGTAAATTTCAAGGGCACATAACTCATGATGTAAAATTCAGATGAAGCTAAAAATTATACCAAGGCAAGATCTTATAAGCACCATTATTCTGTCTAAGTTTTGTCTGGATTGGTTTATATTCGTTAATTTTAGAGTGAAAATAATGTCAAAATCAGCTATTTTTGACATTCAAGGGCAGATAACTTAGGTTATTCTTATTCAATCCACATTCTCTGAAGGTATATGAGAGAAAGTCACGCAAGGATAATTCCTGTGAACTTTAATTGAAATCCATCCAGTAGTTTCTGAGAAAAAGATTTTTAAAGAAAAAGTTTACGGACGGACGGTCGCACACACGCACGACGGACATACTGCAATGGCAATAGCCCGCTGGCCTGACCGCCAGTGGAGCTAAAAACATTTGCTATAGTAATGCCAAAGTATTTTACAGATTGTTTCTCAACATATTAATTTGTTAAATTCTTGTTTTTGAAATACATTGATAGTTCAAAGTTGTGCATATCATTGATTTAAACTCCATGGCAGAGTTGATAATTATATTTTTTCCCAAAATTAGCAATATTGTATGCATTTTTCCACATTTTTGCCAAAAATGCTTTAAATTTATATTGATGATTTTCGTAAATATACTTTTCCTCAGTTAAAAACAATTAGTATTTTATGTCTATCTTGATGCAGTATTAAAAATAATCGTTATAATATACACATTTCTTTCTCAATTTTATGCTGTGCTAAGGGAAAGAAACGGTTGCTAAGGAATGAAAATGGTTGCTAACGATATTGTTTTATTTTCTGATAGCGATACAGGCCTTCAAAACGGTTTAGATACGCTTAAATCATACTGTGATAAATGGAAATTAACCATAAACGTAACAAAGACAAAAGTAATGATCTTTCGTAAATCCGGGAAACTACCAAATTCTTTATCTTTTACTTATGACAATAATCCTTTGGAAATTGTTACTAATTTTTCGTATTTAGGCATCACTTTTTCATCAGGAGGGTCTTTTAACCGCTCATTTGAAATCATGGAAGGCCAAGCCCTCAAAGCCATTTTCGCTCTTAAACAATATTTAACAGCTTTTAAAGACATTTCAGTAAGCCACATTTTCGAACTTTTTGACAAACTTATTTTCCCAATACTTAATTATGGTGGAGAGATCTGGGGATTCTCAGAAGCTGACGGTTTAGAAAAAATTCATACACGATTCTGTAAACAAATTTTAAATGTTAAAATTCAAACCCCAAACGCTTTCATCTATGGTGAGCTAGGAAGACTACCCTTAAAGAAAATAAGACTTTCATATATCATAAAATTTTGGCTCAAGATAACCAGATCAGAAAATAGAAAATATATCAAACAGATGTATAATCAAATGCTTTACGATATTGACAATTCTTTAACCACGATAAATTGGGCGTCTAAAGTTAAACATCTGCTGCAAATAACCGGTTTCTATTATGTATGGCTAAATCAAGGTGTTGAAAACATAAATATATTCATGCGCATCTTTAAACAAAGAATCAAGGACATATATATTCAAAATTGGGAGGAAGAATTAAATGTGTCACCGAGAGCTGTTTTCTACAATGCTATTCGTTCTTTTTCATTCAAAAATTACTTAAACACAATTAATTTGAAGAAAATTCGATATCATATAACAAAAATCAGATTATGCAGTCATAGACTCGAAATCGAAGCTGGAAGATGGACAAAGCCTAAAACTCAAAGACCTGACAGGAAGTGTAGACTGTGCAACATACTCGAGGACGAATATCATTTCATACTAGAATGTCCCCTTTACCATGACCTGAGAAAAGTCTTTATTAAAAAATTCTATTGGTCAAGGCCCAGTATGTATAAATTAAAGGAATTATTAACAAGTACCAACAAAAATACACTTACATCTTTAGGTTTTTTCCTAATGAAAAGTTTTGAAAAACGCAAACAATTAATTTACCCTTAAGCCCCCCCTTCCCCATGACCCGATGTTTTATTCATGTAACACATACACACAGATATGTCTTACAAAGAATTTCTTTTAAATCCGAAAAGCTAAACATATTCCAGCATTATTAGTTTTAATATGGACGTTTTTGTTAAAATTGACCTATTAGTCCAACTCCTATATAGAACACTATATCCACAAATCCTATCTTGTTTGCTTTCGTTTCTGAACAAGAGGATTGTACATGGATCATTTCTTATAATTTGTAATTTTATAATCAAAAATTACACGCATCTATGCTTAGAGGTCGGAGTCGTCTTTACATGGTATGGGCACATACGACCTGTAGGCACTGAGATCCAGCGTTTCTGAAAACAAAAAATTCAAGCGACTAATTAAATCTAAATAATTATCCTTTTTCACGTGTATATGTGTGTGTGTGGGCGTGTGTGTGACAGCAAAACTCACATTAATCTTTAGTATCGAGTTAAAATTATCTTTTCTCCATTACCTCACTGAAATCTTCTCCCTTTTCCTTTTTAGCTCACCTGAGCACAAAGTGCTCAAGGTGAGGTATTGTGATCGGTCGTTGTCCGTCGTCCGTCCGTCCGTCCGTCCGGCCGTCCGTCCAGCCGTCCGTCCGTCCACAATTTCTTTAAAGATCTTCTCCTCCCAAACCAGTAGACCAATTTTCTTGAAACTTGGCAGGAATGATCCTTGGGTGAATGGCTTTCAAAGTTGTTAAAAGAATTTGATTCCATCAAAGACTCTGGCTGCCGCGGCATGAGAAAAGGGGAAAATAGCCAACTCTTTTAAAAATCTTCTTCTGCCAAACCAGTGGGCCAATATTCTTGAAACTTCACATGAATGATCCTTGAGTTAAGGGCTTTCAAAGTTGTTAAAAGAATTTGATTCCATCAAAGACTCTGGCTGCCGCGGCATGAGAAAAGGGGAAAATAGCCAAATCTTTTAAAAATCTTCTTCTGCCTAACCAGTCAGCCAATATTCTTGAAATTTCACATGAATGATCCTTGAGTGTAGGGCTTTCAAAGTTGTTAAAACAATTTCATTCCATCAAAGACTCTGGCTGCCGCGGCATGAGAAAAGGGGAAAATAGCCAAATATTTTATTAAAAATCTTCTACTGCCTAATTAGCAAGCCAATATTCTGGAAACTTCACATGAATGATCCTTGGGTGAAGGGCTTTCAAAGCTGTTAAAAGAATTTGATACCATCAAAGACTCTGGCTGCCGCGGCATGAGAAAAGGGGAAAATAGCAAAATCTTGTAAAAATCTTCTGCCTTCAACTAGTTGGCCAATATTCTTGAAACTTCCCATGAATGATCCTTTGGTGAAGGGCTTTCAAAGTTTTTGAGAGACTTTGATTCCATCAAAGCCTTTGACTTCCGCGGCATGAGAAAAGGGAAAATAGCCAAATCTTTTAAAAATCTTCTGGCTTACTACATGTAGTGGGCCAATATTCACATGAATGATCTTTGGGTGAAGGGCTTTCAAAGTTGTTATAAGAATTTGATTAATATCAAAGCTCTTAGTGCAGTGGCATCAGAAAAGGGGTAAAAGAGCAAACACTTTTGAAAAGGCTGAATTTTGTTTCATTCTTTTGAAAAACTAAGGAAAAGGGGCTTTATTGCAAAATTCTTAATTTGCTGCTATACAGGTCAAAATGTTTATTTCAACAAGGCAAGAAATTTCAGGTGAGCGATCTAGGGCCATCATGGCCCTCTTGTTTCTCTTCTTCTTCTTTTTCCTCTTCTTCATATTATTATCTTCTTCTTCTTCTTCTTCTTATCCGCTTCTCCTTCTTTTTTACGGACGACCGAACATACAAACCTGGAACCATTCTTTCAATTAGTTTTGTTAATTTGTATGTACAAGATGGACACATTGTCTTTTGTTTTCTAATAAACTTGAAACTTTTTCTGAAATTCGAGAAAGTCTGAATATGTGTTGTTTGTGGTCTCCATAGCAACATACTTGTATGTTGTAAACCTTTGAAATGTTTCAGTGGTGAAATTTCATACATTATAGATTATTAATCTTGTCATTTTATTTTCAAGATTACCTATTTTATATGTCAGAATGAGATATTTTGTTACTTAAAATTTCGTTTTTCATAATGTTGCTAAGGAAAAGAAACGGTTGCTAGGGAATAAAAACGGTTGCTATGGAAATGTTCAAGCACTTATAACATGTTTCCCAACCTATTTATTTATTTTTATGCCGTTTTTGAGGTAAAATGATCAAAACTGTGCATATGTTTAAGGTTAAATCTATTAATGGTATTTATCATTTTTTCCAAAATTTGTGATTTTTGGGCATTTTTTACACATTTCCCTTCAGAGTGCTGCAAAATTTTATTAATGATTCTTGTAAAGGAACTCTTCCTCAATTATAGACACTGCGTGGTTTATATGTATCTGGTTGCAGATTTTTAAAAAACGATTTTAAATTAGGGCAATTTTTCAAAATTGTGAATTATTGAAAAGTAGGTCAACTTTTGGTAACCATAGCAACATAAATATAAGGTTTAAAGTTTTAAAAACATTCTTTTGTGAAATTTGACATATTATTGAATCATGATATAAGGTATTGAAGTATATTGTATATTTGTAAATGTAAATAAAATCCACTTCAAAATCGTGAAAAATCATTTCATTTCCTCAGTATCCATGGCAACAACAAAAAAAATCCAAAAAAATAGAAAAAACGAAAAAATATGAAAATGAACGGCATCATATGTCTAGTTTCATTACTGTGGTCAGTTTAAAGTCAAAAAATAAAAATCGAAAATTTTTGAGTTTCCAAAAAAGCTTGATGGTTCGTGTCAGGCTCTCTTAAATCCATTGCCCCTACACTATGTCTACAATATTTCATTGAGATGATCATCTTGAGAAGTAACAGTATACATTTTGTCGTCTGCAACTCCTCAAAATTTGAAGCAACCTAATACTTTGTTGTCTGGTAATGGATACTGGGTTATCTGCACCATGTCTTTCCATAATCTCATTTTGATAATCATCTCCAGTAATAGCGTTAATTTCATTTTCTGCAACTCCTATGAATTTGGATACCCAGTATTTTGCAATCTGGTATTGTTAACACAGTATTGTCCAGTAATGGGTTACGACAAATCCATTGCCTATGCACCATGTCTACCATATCTCATTGTGATGATCATCTAGAGTAGCAGTACACATTTAATATCAGCAACTCATTAAAATTTGGCACACCCGGATTCTTTCTGCCTTCCAGTCAGGCAATAGGTTATACTGCATTAAGAGAGATCCATCGCCTCTGCACCATGTCTACCATATCTCATTGTGATGATCATCTGGAGTAACAGTACACATTTAGTCATCAGCAACTCATTAAAATTTGGTGCACCCTTATTCATTTTGTCTTCCAGTCAGGCAATAGGTTATACTGCATTAAGACAGATCCATCGCCTCTGCACCATGTCTACCATATCTCATTGTGATGATCATCTTGAGTAGCCTGGAATCAAATAGAATTTTGTCTTAACCCATTCCCAAACAAGACCTGGTTTTGTCGTCTCTTACTGAGTAGGCTTGGGAAAAAATTTAGGCAAAAGAAGAAAATGCTGGTGACCAGCATTTTCTCCTTTTGTCTAAATATTTTCTTTGCTATATTGTACATAATTATAATGTTAAGCAACATCTATTTTGTTGTCTGCAGCAGCTTTAAAATTAGACCACACTACAAATTTATTGTTTTGGAAAGAGCTAACTACTTTTCCAGTTTAAACAAGAGCTGTCCGAAGACAGCGTGCTCGACTTTTCTAAGTTGCTTAGTATAAAGGGGGCATAACTCCAAATATAGTGGAGCCAGGGTCATGGGCCCTGGTAGTAAGGTAGAGGGTGTGATGGTGAATAAGTATTCCAAGTTTGGGTTAAATCCCTTTGATAGTATGGAAGTCATTGATGTTTGAAAAAACTTTAACCTTTGTTGCAACGCCAATGACAACGCCGACGCCAACACCAACGCCCGGGTGACAGTATAAGCTCTCATTTTCTTCGGAAAGTCGAACTAAAAATGATTGCTTTGCAAAAAAAAATTAAGAATTACACTGTATTATTCTGCGTTTTTCATGCTCCCCGAAAAATTTCGGGGGAGCATATAGTCGCCATGCTGTCCGTCCGTCCGTCCGTGTGTCCGTCCGTCCACAGCCAGATCTCAGCAACCCTTGGACCAAATTCAATGAAACTTCACATGTGAACTCCCTGGGATAATCCCTAGAGACCTTTATCTCGGTTTCTTGATTTGAGGCTGCGTCATGGAAAAAGGGGCCTTAATGTAAAAATTCGTTTTTCTTCAATTTCTCATCATCTAATGGGCAGAATTGAATGAAATTTTGTACTTATGCGATAAATGAGATGTTCTAGACCATATTCTATAAATAATGTGTGTACAAAGTATCCGTCATGGAAAAAGGGGGCTTAATGAATGACAGTTTTTATTTTGTGACAAACACTTATTTGGGGAGCATAATCCGTCTGTGACGGCTCTTGTTTCAGAAGGCAGGGAAAAGCCTAGTAAACGATTACCAGTTTTTGTAAGAAAAAGTCATCTAGGGTCCTTATTATCAACAATCGTACGATTATTTAATGTGTGATCACTTGAAACAACAAAGCTGATAAGCCAGAAATCAGATTGGGCCTATCAGGTGTGTTGTTACAAGTATTCAGTAATTACGCAAAAAATAATCGTACAATCACTTAAAATACACGCCCCTGGTCACCACTCCTCTCCAAGTAAATTGTTCACTTTTGATGATAGGAAACTTACCTGTTTGGTGGAAGGCCTTCACAGATCTGTCGGATATCAAAGTCACCTGAAAAATAATGATAACAATTTCAGGCATTTAAATAATTACTGTAACTCCCTTTTTTCAAAGAAAAGTCATAAAGGGAAATTGTACATAAAAATGTACATGAAAGGCTATGTGTGACTTCTACGTAAGTATTTTGTGACTTCTACATAGCCATTTATTCAGAAGTAAACCTCCAATAAATCCTCTCTTATTTCATCATGTACCCTAGCAAGCATGATCTTTCTCTAAAATCACCATATTAGAATATTAAAGTAAGTAAAGCTTTGAAACAAGTTGGTGGCGGTAACATAGGACTGCTCACAAAAAGATTATTAGCCCTTCTCAAAAGAATAAGACCTTCTTTTGATGTCCCTGGGCTGGATAAAACATTTAGGCACGGGAAAAAATGCTGATAATCAGTTTTATCCTTTTGCTACAATATTTTCCTAACTATATTGTGCAAACGTTCCCTCTACTTCAACATCTTTTCTGTCTAAAGCAGCAGCTTTCAAATTGGACCATCCTAATTTTCTCGCCTTTTGGGAAAGGGTTAATTAAGTTGTGTAACAGTGATCATGAATATATATATAATACACTAATTAACAAGACCGGGTTTTCACATCTCTATAAGAAATGGTTTAGGAAAACATTGAGACAAAAGAAGAAACTGCTGATGACCAGCAGTTTCTCCTTTTGGCTCAATATTTTCTGTACTATATTGTACACAAATTCTGTCAAGTTCTCAATGTCTATTTTGTCGTCTAAATCAGCTGTCTAATTGGAATGGTCGAGATTTTGGCTGTTTGGGAAAGGGTTAAGATAATACACTACCTGGTAAAGCACTAGTTGTTAAAGCTACTTGTATAGTCTGAGCTAGTCTATCCACAGACGTGTTGATCATCTGTAACATGCTCTCTGAACAGCGTCCATTCTGATACTGAACTGACAATGTCTTCGATACCACAAACATGTCCGTGTAGGAAAACAAACTTTGATTCAACTCCATACTCTTGTATGATTCCAGGCTTAACAATACACCAAGATGCAGTTTTGAAAATAATCCCATTAAGGCTGTATATGATGTGTCTTTTATGGCTACAGTTGTTGAGTTATCTCCCCCTGACTGTTTGTTTTGACTGTCCTTGTGTGCTAGAGGTCCCAGAATGCACCAGCGTACAAGTCCACTGATTGGACAAGTAAATGTAGACTGGATCCGCACTAGTCTTACAGAGTCTGAACACAAACATGGATCATCAGATATCCAGTCTACGATACACTTTAACAAACTTAATGGTGGTGATTTACTTAATTCTGAAAATAGAAACAAATAAGAAAATTTCTCATAATGTAATCAATACAAAGTAATGATACGAAATCAGCAATTTTGCATTTTTCTTTCGAATATCAACATCATATCTTTATACTTCAAATGAAAGCAAGCATTTTCAATTGAACAAAGAATCAACCCAATACCCAAGGCTTTCAGTCTGTCAGAATCATAGTTTTGTTTTCATCCATGTGCAGTAATTGAAATGGCTATGAAGTTTATTTTAAACCATTTCAAAATTCATATCTGATGTATTGGCATATTATTAAGAGACCCCTTGATTCCCATGATCGACTGCATCAGAAAATTTGTAATAAAGTATATTTAGCAGCATTGCACTAGCAACATGGCTGATCAATACCAATCATGGCAACTAACTATTGGTGTTTTCAGTTCCTGAAATTCAAAGAGCACATTTGTATAAAACAATTAGACAAAGAAAAGAAACATGGACAAAGCAATGAATTATACAGACTTTACACATTCCAAAATAAGACCTGATTCTGATGTCCCCAACGGCAGTTTTGATAAAGAAAAATTGGACAAAAGAAGAAAATGTGTGATAATCAGCATTTTCTATATGTTGCTTTATATTTCTATAGCTATACTGTATGAAATATCTTTCACAACATCCATTGTGTTAATTGTCTGAAACATCCTTCAATTTCTTAACAGTCTAAATTTGTGTCACATGGAAAAAGGTTAACCCATCCCTACATAACAACGCTTTTTGATGCCTCATGAGATAAAGGGTTTGGAAAACCTTGTAGAAAAGGAAGAAATTGCTTGTGACAAGCAATTTCTTAATTTCCCCCAATGTTTTCTACACAAAAACATCAAAAAGTGTAAAATTCCACGCCCTTGATTTTGTCTTCTGCACCATGTTTGAAATTGGATTGGTCTCAAGTTCTTGCCTTCTGGTAATGGGTTCAAAAGAACAAACTATTACAAAGAAAAAGAAAACAGAAATCATCGACAAGACATTACCTGTGTATGTATAGATGGTTGTGAGGGCTGTTACAAAATTACATGTGAACAATGATGAGACTTTAGGGAGACGTTTAAACGCAGCACCAACATTTGGATACAATAAGCAGTAGTCATCGACCAGCTTCTGAGACAAATCACACACATTCTGACTCTGGCTACCCTGCTCCTGGAAATAAAGTTTTCCAGATAATTTAACCAATTACCAGACGACGAAATTTCAAACTAGTCCAAATTCAAAGATGTTGCAGACGACAAATTAAAGTGAATAAAATTTTACATTTTTGGCCATTTTGTATAGAAAACATTGTGGGAAATGAAGAAATTGCTTGTCACAAGCAATTACTTCATTTTCCACAATGTTTTATAAAGCCTTTATCTTGTGGGGAGTCAAAAGGCATCACTGTGTGGTAATGGGTTAAATTAAGTTGTCAGGATTTCCACATATAAATCATCTGTTTATCAAACAACAAAATATTAGGATTATTCAACAGACAGCAAAAAAAGTATTATGAAAAGTCGGATATTTGAACTTCATAGCATGGAAAGCATTAAGAGAAAAGAAGATGCTGGTTTTCTTTACAAGCGATGTCAAAAAGGTGTTGCTTTGGAAAGAATTACAGCAATGTGGTCACATACTCATATGAACCATCTATTACTTCTAATATATCCAACTATAGCACTTAAATTATGCATATGGAAATTATTTAATTTTCTAAATCTAATGTTGAAATAATACAGATATATGGGATTATTTTCATTAAAAATAAACCATTTTCTTGTATTTCAAATACTTTTCAAATCACATGACTATGAAATTTAACCGTCTCATGCTCTTTGTGTTATATTTCTGAGGTATCCAGAGCTTTTTTATTTGGCAGGCAGTATAGACTAAAATCAGCCTGCACAGACATAAGTGTGATCTAAGCCTACACTATCTGCTTTCTGTTAAATTATAGTGGCAAGAACTTAATTTGCAAACCTGCATCCAAAGAGCAGCACATCCGAGTACAGAACTACAGCTGATTGATATTGCCATGGACACCAGCTTGGTCATGAGATTCAGTTTTACTGGGTCACAATGGCCCCCAAATATTGTGGAGAAGATCCTATAACAGGCATGTTCAGGGGCCTCTTGAAGGGTGGATGATATCAAGTCTAACAGCTGGAGTTCATGTAGCGCATTCTGTTTCTGAAAATACATTTCGGAAAGATATGAGCTAAAAAGATCCCTTATAGCATTTGAGACATCCATGTTTCACGAGCAGCTTGTGCCTAGAAGAAGTCTGATTGGGACCCATGCTGCTGTCTAATAGTTGCTACAGGTCAGGAAGACACTATTAGAGACCAACATGGTTCATGATCAGACTGTGTGTATACACAGGCTGATCTTGAACCATGTTGGGCTCAAAAGCCTTAAAGGACCTTTTTCCAGATTAAGGTTCATATGCTTTTTGGTGTCTATAAATGAATTAACAGTTAAACCCTGGTTTGAAGTCCCTAATAGATAAAGCCTTAGAAACATTTATGCAAAAGAAGCAAATCCTGATGATCACTGTTTTCTACCTTTGCTTCAATATTTTCTTTGCTATAAGGCACACAAATTCTAACAATATCAACAACCATTTTGTCATCTGCAACAGCTTACACTGAAATTTTGTCATTTTGGAAAGGGTTAAATTGTAGTTTAGATGGCTACTGCTTCAAGTGCAAAGCCCATGTTGTGGGTATCGTCTTGGAGAGACCATTCCAATGAGAACCCTCAACATATGGTTGGACATATAAATTATAATCGATAAGTATATTTTCCAATTTGAAAGTCAATGGACTACCTAGTTCTGCTTAGTTACAATGTATGGTTAGCTATACCTTAGCATTATGACCGCATCTCCTGGATACATCTAGGATGTACCTCTGTGCTACCTCACCAGCAATTTCTTCACTGCCACCACCAATACCTGGGATGATTTGCTGGGAACTTGATACATGGCGCACCAAAAACGCAAGTGCTTCTCTTGTGCTGTTTGGAAAGTCTAAATGCTGAAGTTTTTTCAAGATGTTTGACATCTTGTTCTCATGGTCTTTTCCTCTAGAACTTCTAATAATCTGTAAACAAAAGCATGTGAAATTAATGAATTCATTTATTGTTGGCGCAAGGTCGTATGGCACATGTTTACATTTTGTTTAATGTAAACAAACATTGTGGTTTAAAATGTGATGATTTCTATCACTCTACCTAAATGTTTAACATATATATTTACATTACTACTTATAAAGAATTTAGTCATGTTTTATACAGCAATGTTTGATTTGAACAAAATGTAAACATGTGCCATACGATCTTGAACAACAATAGTAGGCTAACATCAACACAGTAGCTGATGTTTGTACTCCGACTCGGTGCCAAATACCTGGACAACTCGGTGCTAAAGCACAAAACTAAGTGATATTGGAGCCATGAGTCCATTTCCAGGGTTTTCAATAAGATTTGAAGTAGGAGGCTGAAAAGGTACAGTAGGAGGCATGAGAGTCCTTTCCCAAGCAGGGGTAGTAGAGACAGTACCACTTATCAAACGATTATAGGCGGCCGAAATTTGATTTAAGACGGTCATTTTGGCCGCCTGCCGCCTCTTAATGAAAACCCTGCATTTCACTTCAGATATGTTTTCTTTCTCTATTCAGATTAACTTAAATGGTGTTAGGGTCAGCGAGTGGAAAGCTCCCAGGATAAAATGTCAGCCAGAGGACCATAGAGCCATTTGTGTTCTACTAGACTATGTTAAGCCATATCAAAGGAAAATTAATTTTGTACAATGATTCAGATAATCATTTACCAGACTAAAGGAAAAGGAAAATTCAAAAAAAGGAAGGAACTTGCTAAACTGTGAACAGGCAACAGAAGAAGAAAGTTAGAGAGAAAGGTAGAACAAATTGGTTGGTGAGAATTGTTTGGAACAAAGGATGTCTTGTTTCCCACAATAATTATCCTTGATGAACTCTGCAATTTAACTTTTCTCCTTTTGTAAAGAAAAAAAGTGATAGACATAAGACCTAGAGAACAAGCTACTGTCATTGTTTAAAGACTCAAGTTGAAGAAATACTGCAAAATAATCTCACTCCTCAAAGTTGAGGTAAAATCACTCGGCACGAAAAATACCAGTGAAAATTCCTCATTCAAAGGTGGGCGCGTGCAATCTCACTCTTTGAAATTTCCAAAAGTTGACAGGTATGCTTCTGCGAGCCATGACTGTGGCTTGGACTGGGGAAATGGACTCGACAATCAAAGAATCTCATTTTTAATTATGCTCATCTGCAAATAAGTCTTCAAAAAGGAGACAAAGTTAGAGTACTTTGTTCAAAATATGGCTGTGGCTATATGAGTCTGACAGGGCAAATTTTTGCAGAAATTGCACAAACAGCAAAGAAAGGCAATGTCTTTGTAACCTAACAAAGGAATTTGATGAACAAGAAAATAATGAAGCCAAAAACTTAAAAGGCAGTAAAACAGGGTTTCCACCAACTTTCAAATCTGGGGGTACAAATCATACTTTTAAAGCATGCTTGTACCCCCTCTACAGAATCAGTCGGCATGACGTCATAGCCTCACTTTCATTTTTTCATCGAGGGTACTTCCTCGGTCTTAATCGTTACGGGATGCCATTTTTGAGGCAGAATATTTCAAAAATCCAAAGATAAAATTCATGAACAAAACTCTTTCTTTAAAGAATGTGATTTAAACTTTCTAACTACCAACACATTTTTAATAATCAGACGTAGTTGTCGTGATATTAATGCTGAAGGTTGGTTATGCTTTAACGAAAAAGACCGAAGCTTTCACCTCCACCGAATGAGTTCATGTCCGCACTTTATGATTGACAACGTTTTTGATTGGCTGAAGGGATTGTGCCAACCGAATCAATAAGAGATATAGAAGACTGCTTGCAAAAACGGGGGGTACAAGATTCATTTTGAGGGTAAAAACCCTCATTTGGGGTTTTTTGGACTCCCTGGTAATAAGTTGTAGTTTTTAAATTGATCATTCATTTGCAAAATGTCACATTATATTGCCTGACCTGTCACCAACTAGTGGGGGACCGACCAGTGACCAAAATGCCATTGATGCATTTAGAAACAAGAGCTGTCACTGTAAGATGACAATGCCCCCGACACCGCTTTGATTTTAAATTATGGCCAATCTATGTTCAAGGTCAAGGTCATCCAGGGGTCAAGGTCACCAAAGTATGTGCCTACAGAAAGGTAATGTACCAAGGAATGTTGTGGTAAAGTATGAAGCGATTATGTTAAGTAATAAGGAAGTTATCAGAGCTGAATCTAGGTTTTCACAAAAGTGGGCCAACTCCCCCACCATACTTCAAAATGTGGGCCAACAGGATTCAGGCATGAGCCACAGTGAATTTAACTTTTTAACGCAGAAAAAAATTAGAATTTACCTGTAATTAAAGTCATTATATGAAACTGAAGGAACATTATCTTTAAGTATTAGCTCTTGTCGAAGCAGCCTTTTTAGACAACTGTTGTCCATATAACAAACTTTATATGTTCAAGTTCTTCAATTCATTGGTTGTTTAAAGTTTAGATAATACTATTCACAGAAAATAATTACACTGGACTGGTTGAAGCAAATTATTTAGCCTACACCACAAAATCGTTTTTAATTGCTTTCTACCCAGGCCCTCTATCCTGATTTCAATAGTCTCAGGGCTGTAGAAAAAAGGGCTGGACGATTTAACTTCAACCGTAACCCTCGTCAGAATCCACCATGTACATGATATGGCTACTGCAGTAGACAGTACGTTGAGGATGACCACTTATTTTTATTTAATTCAAACCATTCATGTGATAACAACAATTTTCAGACAGAGTTTCTTTGTTTCCTTGGTCATTTTGATTATGTGCCGCGATGATAACATATTATTCAGTCCATTTATATGATTAAAAACGATTTTACCACAGCGTTTCTTTATTTTGTTTGTTTTGACCGCCATTGCCAGTGGCGGATCCAGAGGGGGTTCGGGGGGTTCAAACGAACCCCCCTCTGAAGCCTAATTCTTTCATTTTCATGCAGAAATTCAGTCAAAATTGTATATTGATAGGAAAACGAACCCCCCTAATTGTAAATTCGAACCCCCCTTTCAGAAATCCTGGATCTGCCACTGCATTGCTGTTGTTGTTGTCGTGCACTGCACCGTAATAATTACAAATTGTGAAATTTTCACAGCCATTTCCCCCTTCATCCAACTCCTTTATTTTTTTTCCCCGTTTTCGGTATAAATCTCGAACATAAATCTATTTCATTTCCAAGACAAATATCAATTTTCTGACAGGAGATATAAAACACTATATAAATATAGAATTGCGGGGCTTTCTCTGCAATCTGTTTTTGCAACTTTTCAAAGATTATGAACCTACGTTATTACGCGACGTTTATTGAAAAATGCGCCAATCTTAAAAAGCGTGCGTGACTTGTCCCGCACGGCCTATTGTTTTTTGCGCCACGCAATAAATTTATGCGGGAATCCCGCAATCCCTCGCCCTAGATTCAGCTCTGGTTATGGCCAATGTTAAAGTTTTTTAACGGAATGACGGACAGACAGACGGACGGACGGACAAGTCAAATTTATGATGCCTCCCTATCGGGGGCATAAAAATCTTTCCAAATCACTGATAAGCCTAAAGGGCTTTGGAAAACATCGTAGAAAATAAGGTCCAGTGATTTTGTTACAAATTTATGTGGAAGAGTCCTGGGACCCACTGGTTCCCAAAACGATGAGTCCAAAATCGAAACATAGAAGTCTTTGAAAGACAATGTTAATTAACACATTGAAAATGTTAGCATCCTGGGACTCACTAAACAATTTAGGAAGTGGCTAGAGATACGGGCCCGTATCTCTAGCATATGGGGGCTAGAGATACGGACCCGTATCTCTAGCAAAACCCCCCATGTTTCACTAGAGATACGGGCCCGTATTTCTAGTGAAAACAAGGGGTTTTCGCTAGGGATACGGGTCAAACGACTTCCGGTCTTACATACGGGCTATAACTAATCGCGTCAATTATGAAAAATCGATAATATTGATCCTTTCACAAACTGCGAAATTTAGACTATAATTATATACATTTTGAAATTACGGGCGATAGGCCTATTACAGGGGAAATGTCGGAGGAATGAAGAAATTGCTGAAAGGAATGTATAAAATTGAAACTTTATATTAAATCAATAGTCTATTAGATTTATCTCATGCTATTTAAATTATCTTTTGACAAGAAGGTGCTAACTATTAGCAACTTTATCAATGGCAATGGTTTCACACATGTGACATGTGTAGGGCCTATTTACCCTTTTTTTGTTTTAATATTAGCCTAAAGGGCTTAGGAAAATATTGAGACAAAAGAAGAAACTGCTGATAACCAGCAGTTTCTCCTTTTGCCTCAATATTTTCTGAGCTAGATTATACTCAAATTCTGCTTGTATTAACATCCATTTTGTTACTTTCAGAAGCTTTTGAGTAGAACCACCCAGGGCTCGAATTTCCACTAGCATACTGGCATTTTGCTAGTTAAGATTGAAAATGGCTAGTGATTCTATCTGACACTAGATTTTCTTGGCAAGTGGAAAAATATTCCCCACCTACAAGTTTTTTTAATGCAGCTTGAAAAAGCATACAAAAACAACATTCAAATATTGAATATTTTGGACCTGCCCTTTAAATTATGCAGCACATTGTGTATTTATTTTTCAAAATGAAAACCCTCATTATATGTACAAAACCAGATTGCGAGTGAATTTGTCTTTTTGCTAGTGCTTTCAAAAGCCACTAGCAAAGTATTGCGAGTCATTCTTTCAGGGAAATTCTAGCCTTGCCACCCTAAAATTTTGCTGTTTGGGAAAGGGTTAACATGGAAATGATGGTCAAATGTACATCATATAACAAGCGATTGCCTGTGTAAAAAGGTCACCGTGAACGTGAATATAGTTAACGAACTGTATAATCATCCGGACTGCTTCAAAAGCGCAGTTTTTGAATTATTCGCAATATAAATTTTCACTTACAGAATCTTGCATGTAAACATAAATGTATAAATTTCACCATACATGCACATTTGACCATTTTAGTTACATGTAGATTAGTTACCATACACTAGTTCAGCTAGTGGTGCCTCGATAAGCGGGGGGAAAATACGCACAAACAAACAAACATAGAAGTTTAAGAAAGACGCAAAGCATAAATGTATTCAATCAAACAACTTTATTACATTAGAAATACATGCAATCTAATTAAAACTTGATATTTACTTTTCAGTAGTATCTGAGACCCAATCATAAGGGGTCATTTTCAATGACCTTTCACTCTGACCAATAAAAACGCTTTCAATTTGATTCTGGAAACGTTAATTTAGTGCAGAACTGCGCATTTGCACGCGCTAGGTTTCAACCATACACAACAAGAATTTTGACTGGACAGATGAAAACAGATATTTTCGGCCTTTCGGAAATCCCGGGGTCAATGAAGATGACCTCCAACTGGTCAGTCTCAGATGTTACTGTATGGAATAAAATGTGACTTAAATCTGCATATGATCAACTGAATCATATTTCTGACTACCGCGGATCCAGAGTTTCTGTGAGGCTCAGGGGATTCGAATGTACACATAGCCCGAGTTTATTATCCTAGTATCACACAATTTGGCTGAATTTCTGCATAAAAGTGAAAGATTCGGCCGTTTGAGCCCCCCCCCCCCCCCCCCCCGAAGCCCCCTGGATCCCCCCTGGATCCGCCTTATTAACATTTACAGTATCTTGTCAAACAAGAATGATATTAACCCATTACCACACAATGACTCTTTTTAAATCCCTTCAAGATAATGACTTTCAAAAACATTGTGGAAAATGAAGAAACTGCTTGTCACAAGCAATTTCTTCATTTCCCACATGTTTTTCTACACAGAAAGATAAAAGAATGCGAGATTCCATTCAATTCATATTGCCGTCTGCAGCATCTTTGAATTTGGACAACTCCAAAATTTTGTTGTTTGGTAATGGGTTAACAAACAAAAGGGTTAATACACACGGCATAACGTGTATGAATAACGAGATAAGATGTCTATGAAATAAATAATTTCTATTTTAAACCTTTATCAAACAAAAAGAAATAGTTTCAGCAATTTCCCCCGCAATATTTTGTAAGTGAGACATATGCCTAAAGACTATCTAATGTGTCGTCTGAAACTAATTTCAAAACGTAGGCCCCTAGTCTAAATTTCGCAATTTGGGAAAGGATCAATATTATCGATTTTTCATAATTGACGCGATTAGTTATAGCCCGTAAGTTACAAAATGTAGACCGGAAGTCGTATGACCCGTATCCCTAGCAAAAACCCCTCGTTTTCACTAGGGATACGGGCCCGTATCTCTAGTGAAACATGGGTTTTTTTTGCTAGAGATACGGGTCCGTATCTCTAGCCCCCATAGGCTAGAGATACGGACCCGTATCTCTAGCCACTTCCAACAATTTATCAATGAGTCCTGAGAAAAAAATGTGAGTCAGGGACTCGGGACTCGCAGGTAACAAAATCCCTGTTAAGGTAATTGCTGGTGACAAGCATTTAATTCATTTGCCACAATATTTTTTTTTTCCAAAGTTCAGAAGAATACACTACAGAAAATATTTTATGGAGAGGTACGATATGCATTGAGTACGAACAATGCAATGGTGAAATTCTTGCTGTTTTCTTAAAGATTTTGATGCTTCCTTTGTTCATTAAAGTTCTTACATCGGTAAATACAATTTAAGGTTAGTGGAACGTTTAAATTATTGTGGAATCATCTTTAAATTACCAAAAAAATATCACACAACAAAACGCCGGATATTTAGACTGGTGTCTTAAATTTTTAGACTGGAAATTTACATTTAAGGTTCTCTTACTGACATAGACAAGTTCAATGATAAAAAACATGCCAGGGGCATATAAATAGGACCAAGGTTCTCTCAACTCTGCATTACTCTCCACTACAGCTTATCCCTTATATCAGTGGCGTAGGAAGGTTTATAATATGGGGGGGGGGGGACGTTGAAGTTTTAATGCAAATATGGGTATATCATGGCCAGGGGGGGGGGGGGGGGGGGGCAGGCCCCTTTTCTAAATTATTCGGGGGCCTGCCCCCCCTCTTCCTACGCCTATGCTTATTGATTAAGTAGGCCTAATAATTAGGCCTTCCTCACAAACTCTCAACATAAAAACTCCAACAAAACCTTCTCTCTATTGAGCTTTGGGGACAGGATTGAGCTATGGAGTTCATTCCTGATAAGTATGAGGTGCTTCGAATCCACAGAAAGCGATGTCTCTTCATGTTCCCCTATAAACTCCATGATATCGAACTCAAGTCCATGGACCAAGCAAAATACGTGGACTTCCGGTTTGTGATTCATGGCGGGCGGACGTGATTTTTTGAATTCCGATTTGTGATAATAAAATCCAGCGTTATCGTGCTCCGTGATGTTCAAATTCAACAATGGATCTGTGTTTTAAGGAGATTACATGTCTATTTTTCAATTAGTGTCATCAATCTATCAATTAATTGAGTGATTCGTCATATTTCTTCAGTAAAAGTAACTTTGCAATTTTCAAAGAGGACGTCGCCATTTTGGAGTTCTTTCCAATTTTCTTCAATAGATTTAATCTTAATTAGCAATTTCTAGGGTAATTAAAACAGAAAAATATTATCATAATAAAAGTTTGTCAAAATGAGGGGATCAACTTACAAGTAGATATTAAAATTTTGATTGATTCGGTCGGCACAATCCCTTCAGCCAATCAAAAAACGTCGTCAGTCATACAGCGCGCACCTGCACTCATTCGGTGGAGGTGAAAGCTTCGGTCTTTTTCCTTAAAGCATTACCAACTTTCAGCATTAATATCTCGAGGACTACGCCAGATTATTAAAAATGCATTGGTAGTTAGAAAGTTTAAATCACATTCTTTAAAAAAAGAGTTTTGTTTATAAATTTTAACGATGGATTTTTGAAACATTCTGCCTCAAAAATGGTGTCCCGTAACGATAAAGACCGAGGTAGTACCCTCGATGAAAAAATGAAAGTGAGGCTATGACGTCATGCCGACTGATTCTATATTGAATTCGTCAAACTTGAGATTCGTGAGGTATAGAATGGAACAGAACAGAATGATATTGTTTCTATCTATAGATCTATATTTTTGAGATCTAAACTTACGGATCAGGAATGATATAAATAAGTATAAGTATTCTAAAACTACTATATAAATAACCTTAAAGCATTCCTCTCGTCAAACAGATTATGTTGTAGGTAATTATTACTTTCTTTGAATACAGGTGTTGAGGGAGTGTTGATACTATTTTCAAGCAATATTGATCAAAGTGAAAAATTATTATATGCTAATTATGTCATTATATAGTAATCCAGAATCCTATCTTTGATTTATTGCTTGATATGACTGACTGCAGTATGTCAAGTGGTAAAATCTATACCATTGATAATAAAGTATAGTTTTTCATTAGTTTTGGTAATCAGTAATCATGTTAATTACATTTGTTAATTTACCCATAAACTTTAATTATGAGTGAATAGGGAGATGGACAATCTAGAGTTAAAAAAGATAGAGGATTTCATTGATAACCAGAAAAGAGTTGCTAGACTTCCAAGATACGAGAGAGTTGTGCTACTAACTGATAGTAAAGGAAAATACATTAAAACAGAACTAGAAAAGTTTACCAATCTGAATTTTGAGCTCTTATGGTGGTGCCAAAGTGGAAGAGACACAAGAGATGGTACAAGTTATTTAGTAGAAAACATAGGTAAAATTAGGGATGGTAAACACACATTAGTACTCTTCTGGCACTTCACATGTGATTTGACAGTAAAACGTGGAGCATATATATACCAGAGGTTTGTAGATTTTCAAGACTTGGAGTTCCGTATTGTACCTCATCTTGACGTTCTGAAAGAAATTCATTTAACTGAAAGTAACATTGATATAGGTTTATTAGAAATACCTCCAATCTTCACAAAGGAATGGAATAAATGTAAAGGGTATGATCACTGGCAGGGAATTAATGACTCTTCACTACATGAACAAGTCTCTAATTTAAACACAATTATTCAGAGATATAATCAGGAACTGGGCTACAATTCGCCAAGATTTGTGTGCGACTTTGTCCATAGGAGTAGAAGAAATAAAAAAGGCGCCGGAGTTGTGAGAACTAAGGAGTACTACAGAACATTGCTTATGAAAGATGGTGTCCATCCAGTAGGAGTTGTTGCCCAGAAGTGGCTGTTAAAGGTGATTCAGTCGTGTTCTGACGTAGACCCACACCAATAATACCATCCAATTTAGATACAATAAACAGAAGGTAAGATAAAAAAAAACCACTGACATATATCATTCATATCGGTGAACATAAACTAGTTTATGATAACCAATTTCAACAATAATTTACGCAATTTGGGGAAGTAGAGAAAGTGATGGACTGCCATATTTCTTGACTAACCCAATTGTGAACAATATCTTACCCATAACAAATTAAGTTAGAATTAAGTGATCTCATATTAAAGACCTAAATAACATACTAAAGTAGATAGAATACAGGTCAAAAATGGCAAGTAATTTCTTCAAGGGCCTGGGAATAACCTCACAGAGTACGCCAGCAAGACATCTAAACACTAATAGACAGAAAGAACCCGAGCAGAAAAGGAAGCATGTTTCAAGCCCAGAAGGTAACAGAAATAGATGTGCTAAATGCAACAATGAGCTTAGGGATGAGAAAGTATGTTGCCACTGGTGCTGTCTAAATTTTTGTATCAGATGTGCTGGTATGACAAGAAATGCTTACGAATTGCTTGCATCTGGGGCTCTAGACGATTTTACATACTCATGCAAAAGCTGTAAAAATACCAGACCAACCCTCCAAAACATAGATAAGAAACTTACAGAAATTAATGCACAACAGGAGATACGTATACAAGCTCTAGAACAGAGAATGGAGGGAATAAACCTAGAAACAAGACAGATAGTAAGAGAAGAAGTATCTGAACTGAATCAACAGATAGAAGCCAATTTTGAAGACAGAGTAAATTCAATGATCGATAAGAAAACAGAGGAACTAGAAGACCGTAGAAGAAGGGAACTAAACATAGTCATATTTTATCTTTGATGAAGCGAGAGTCTGTGAGTTGGCAGGGGAATTAGGAATAACTGGTCTAGAGATAGAGACATCATACAGATTGGGTAAAAAGGTTAGAGGCAAGACAAGGGTATTAAAAATTATTCTGAAAAACAGAAGACAGAGAAAGAGATTCCTAGAATCAGCTAGAGAAATCAAGGCAAAAGCAAGTGATATGTATAAAGATGTGATAGTGTCTAAAGACCTAACCACAGAACAGAGAGAAGTGAGAAGAGAGAAGATAAGACAAAGGCAAGACAAAGACAGAGCTACTGTTGAGCAACAGCATATGGACTACACCCTGGTGGCTCAAAATATCCAAGAAGGAAGAATTGTGGAACTTTCACAAGAAGTTAATGATCCCTTTCTGTCCGTAAATGACCCCTTTCTATCTGACACAATTATAGATCCTGGTAAGAGTAGTAGCTGACCTAGATATTACAGTTGTGGACAAGACAGTCATCGGAGGTATGTCACAAACAACGCCCGAAGATCAACCAGAAGGTGTAAATAGACACTGTGAATAGGAAGTGTTTTAACCCCAAAAAGTGGAACAAGTTTTATGAAAATAAACATAACGCAAAAGATCCCAACATTTCATACAAGAATCCTAAATTTTTCTACACCAATGCAGATTGCCTAACTCAAAACAAATACTCCGAGTTGATTACCCTTGTGAACAATAATGACTTTGATATAATTGCGATTACAGAGACAAATCCAAAGCAAAGTACTAACACTGTCAAACCCCACGAAATATACAAGATTCCTAACTATGAAATGTATCATAATGACCACGATAAACGAGGCATCATCATCTACATAAAAAGATGATCTGAAAACTAAAGTAATTAAAAGCAAAATAGAGTTTGAAGAGATGCTGTGGTTACAAATAGAACTAATGGATGGTGAACATCTAAGACTGGGATGTGTTTATAGGAGCCCAAACAGTAATACTGAAAACACCAACAATATGTTTAGAATGATGCAGGAGATGGTTCCAATAAATAACACCAAAATTGTCATACTTGGAGACTTCAACATCAAGAACATAAACTGGGATGATCTATCAACTCAAGTTAACGAACAACAGACTGCCCACAAATTTATTGAATGTACCAGAGACCTGTATTTGACTCAACATGTGAAACATCCTACAAGATACAGAAATCAAGAAACACCTAACATTCTGGATCTTATACTAAGCAACAACATGAATATGATTGAAAATATAGAATATTTACCCGGATTAGGAAAAAGTGACCATATAGTTCTAACATTTACAGCAACATGCCTTTTTAAAGAAAAACCAACATGCAACCAAAATATTTATAACTACTATAAAGCAGATTGGACAGATGTTAATGAAAAAGTAAGAACAGTGCTACCGAGCCCAAATAATGAAGTGGATGTCCATACTTCCTGGGATGATTTTGAAAGTAAACTATTAATGATTAAAGAAGAAACTATTCCAAAGTGTAAGAAATCAATAAAAGGAAGATCGGACCTCCACATCACTAGAGACGGAATTCAAGCACTCAAAGTCAAAAGAACTAAATGGACGAAGTACAAAAACTGCCCTAATATCATTACATATAGTAGCTATAAACACGCCAGAAACAAAGCAACCCACATACTTAGGAAATGCAAATATGATTATGAGAAAGGGATAGCTGAACAAATAAAAGAAAATCCCAAAGTGTTTTGGAAGCATGTAAGGAAGAAAACTAAGTCAACCACAGGTATAACCGCAATTGAACATGAAGGAGTATTAACAACAGACGATGGAGAAATTGCTGAAATCCTAAACACTTATTTTGTTTCAGTATTCACCAATGAATCCGATTATATACCAGAACCGGAGGAAACAGAAGATAATGAAATTGTTACCATTAATATAACGGAAGAAAAAGTCTCCAAAGTCATCAAAGAAATCAACCCTACCAAATCACAAGGACCGGATGAGATACACCCTAGACTATTTCAAGAATGCAAAGATTCAGTCTGCAAAGCCTTAGCAAAGATTTACCAAACTTCAATTAACAGTGGAGAACTACCATCAAAGTGGAAAAGAGCCAATGTAACCCCTATACATAAAGCAGGTCAAAAGACAAACCCAGCAAACTACAGGCCAATAAGTGTGACACCAATTTGTTGTAGACTTCTTGAAAAAATTATCAGAAATGAAATTGTCAACTTTCTTGAAAGTAATAACATCATCAATGAACATCAACATGGCTTTAGAAAGGGAAGATCGTGTATAACCCAGTTATTAGAATGTATTGAGGAATGGACTAGTAAACTTGACCAGAATGAAGATGTTGACATTGTGTACCTCGATTTTAAGGCGGCGTTTGACAAGGTCCCACACAAAAGACTCATGAGGAAAGTATGGAACGCAGGCATCAGAGGCAACATCCACAAATGGATCACAAATTTCCTATCAGAAAGACAGCAAAGAGTCATAAGTAATGGAGCAGTATCTAGTTGGAGGAAAGTAACAAGCGGTGTCCCTCAAGGTAGCGTGCTAGGACCAGTTCTATTCCTAATATATATTAATGACCTACCGGATGCACTTCAATGTCCAAGTAAACTATTTGCCGATGATACCAAGTTATTCATGCCAATCAGCCATCACAATGATGAATTCCAACTTCAAGACAACATTTTTAGTGCTTGTGACTGGGCGAAAAAGTGGGAGATGAAGTTTAATGCAACAAAATGTAAAGCTCTACACTTGGGAAAAGATAACGAATGTCAATACTTCATGAAAGATCATGACGGTAGCATAAATGAAATCCAAAAAGTAGAACAGGAGAAAGACCTAGGCATCATCTTTGATACAAAATTAACCTTCCAGAATCATATCAGTAGTAAGGTAAACATTGCAAATAGAAACCTGGGAATAATACACAAATCTTTTACATACATGGATAAACAAATGTTTCTAAATTTATACAAGTCTATGGTTCGTCCGCATCTTGAATACGGTTCTGTAATATGGAGTCCCAAGTACAAGAAAGAGTCTATACTACTCGAGAATGTCCAAAGAAGAGCTACTCGGATGCTTAAGGAATTAAAAAAACAAGTCATATACTGAGAGACTAAAAATACTCGGCATTCCTTCCTTAGAGTACAGAAGAGAAAGAGCAGACCTAATTCAGATATACATACTTATCAACAAAATAGATAGAACTAATAAGAGTATAATAAAATTGAGAGAGGATAGTGTTACCAGGGGAAACAACCTAAAGTTATTTCAATCAAGACCTAGGACAGATTGTAGGAAGAACACTTTTAGCAACAGGGCTATAAAAAATTGGAATAATCTTCCAAATGAAGTAGTATTGGCACCGACCCTCAACACATTTAAATCTAGACTGAATAGGCTTTGGAAAACAAATATCAAATTTGAACCCAAGTGCTACATGCATAACTAAAACGAATAAAAACTCTAATAACAAGTAGATAGATGTAGCCTTTATATCAAATTATATGTAGTAACAGTCAAACCAAGAAACAAAAAAGAAAATTAGAGGAGAGTATCCTAAATATAAATTGATATAAAGAAATATTGGTGACTATAAAATAAAACAAGAAAGCAATAAAAAATATATATATATATTGTTTAAGTAAATGGTAAGGACAAGAAAGTGATGGACTGCCATATTTCTTGACCAAACCGATACCATAAAAGTATACTTATGGAAAAAGAAAATAGAATTATTAACTTATTTAGTAAATTGAATAAAATATACCTAAATCTAAATCTAGGGTGTAAAACGCTTTAAAGGTAAACTAACAATAAATTTTTTGAGAAAACAAAAAAGAATCAAGAGGCTAACAGTAACTAACAAACATACCAAAAGCCAAATAAAAAAAAAAGGTTGAACAGAAGGAAGCTAAGGGGCAACAGTTATCAGTTAATACATAACTGAAATATTGTATAGGGTTTTTTTTTATTAACTGTGATACTTTTTTTTTTTTTATTGTAAATACAAAAAATCAAGATTTTTTAGACATTATAACATGTGCAAGAATAATACTTATAATAGAGGACATAGGAATTAAACAAACAGAAATAATCTAGGAAATAATCCCAATGTTCTAGTAAATTGGTAAGGACAAGAAAGTGATGGACTGCCATATTTCTTGTGCAAGCCATAACGAAATCATGTAATAACCAATTAAAATATCAATGATAACAGTAAAAGAAATAAAATAAATAAATAAAACAATAAAGAAAAGAAAATATATATACTCAGACTAATAATTAATCAATAAATACAGAACCCTACAAAACTCAATGTAAGTGATGGGCTATTTAAGTAGGAAACCAAAGATATAAATTATATGAAAAAAGATAAATTTCGGTACACAAAAGCAGAAAAATAAATATTGAGTCAAGACAAATAGTTAATTAACAAACTAAGAAACAAAAAGAATATACAATGAAATTAGGCTAAAGGAAAATGCTATGTAATTAGGAAATGCTTTTGTATCTTGTAATGTGGTATTTTATTGTAAGAGATAGAAAAAAGATTTTTTAACGATTAAAAATGTTCAATAGCAATTATTTTGAGCCATGTAAATAAAATGCATAAGGTTAAAATACATTGCAAATATTAAGAAAGGATGATAATAATAAAATATTGTATATGACTGTGGCATCAGCAATACAATTCAAAGTAAGAATCATATGTGATGTTATAAGTGTACATATTAAGATTATGAGTAAAGTGAAGACAAGAAAAGTGAATATACCAAGTGTGTGCAGTGCTTTTAGTGTAATTGTGTTATAACCGGAAGTCCAAAACAATATGGACTACCATTATTCAACGGGGAAAACGAACTTCGAAAGGATTTAAGAAGCATATAAATGCTTATGCGATAGTGTATCGCATTCGGTTTCGAAAGCTGTATGAACTGTATGAACTTGGTGTCACACCGAAAGCTAATAAAACTCTCAAGTTCATATAAGAAATACCAAAACAAGAGCTCCGCAAAGCGGCGCATATAGCCTACGCCCGAGAGGGGCTTGTCAGTAAAATTTCAGTACAATTCAGGAAAAGGGGCATTTGTTGTCAGAATTTCCTCTCCTTAACATTTTCAAGAGGTATTTGTTCAAAATTGATCAATTAGAATAAACAAATGAATAATATAATAAGAAATGAAAAAATAATCTCTGCGGCGGAACCATGATTTCCGTGAAAGGAGGTTCGAATGTATTCTATAGGAACGAAGAAACGCAACAACTATTTTGGCGTCACTCTTAATATTCTAATGCTATTGAATTTTTAATGTTAGGCTACTGGTAGTCATAGGGAACTGAATCTTGGTATTGATCCTTTTATAGGATAGACCCAGTCAGACGTGTCAGATAACGCCAAAAAAGACGTTTATCCGTTTTCCATGTCCAAATATTCACATGGCCAAACTTAACATTAACGGGTTAAACGCTGTATAGTTGAACGTTGACTAAATTAAATGCAAATTTGTGTTTTGTTTCGATTAAATCCCCTGTTTGACACTGCGACTCTCCCAAAAGATGGCGTTCGACAGCAATTGGGATGTTTACGAATAGGACATCTCAATACGCGGTTGCTGCTGACTTTGGTGTACATCAGTCGACAAAAGATAACTTCTGGTAACGTCTTAAACTCAACGGAACAACTCTCGATCGTCCGAAAAGCGGCCGTATTATAAGTGTAACGTCACGACGTCAGGGCCGTTACCTTTGATTTACGTACTCAACAATTCTGATTATCGAGGCAGATTGCCGATATATTGATGTACAGAACAACAATCAAATTTTAGCCAGTAATCATTTATGTTAGTCTGGATTACGTACCAGACGGGGACGCAATTAACTGTTTATTGACGTTAACGAAAAGCCGAATGCACTTTACCGGTAAATGGCGTAGGGCCTAATGTGTAACATATGACCCTAATGCATTTATAAACACATAAAAGTCAAATGATAAAGGGTTTACAATGCATTAAAATGATAGTTAAATAGTAGTGATTTTCAGAAAAATGTATGACCAAAATGGCTGTTGTGTTTCTTTTTTTCCTTAGTATACAAAAATTTAATAGGGGATCGTTTTTCTTGTATTACATAGTTGTGACTGAATTTCTGCATAAAATGAAATAATCAGGCTACAGAGGGGTTTGCAACCCCCTCTGGATCAATCATTTAAGTCTAACCTAAACGAGCCTACCGGTATTATAAAAGACAAAATTGCACACAGAATAATAGGACAATTTAAAAAAAGAGTTTGTGACATTTGGAACCAAATTCGACCACAAGCATGCATGTGTATAGGCCTATACCCGTTTCCAAAACGACAAAATGTTAGGGTCGTTCTAATTCAAGGCGATTGTTGACGTCAAAATAAACATAAATAAAGAGAGTATTTGTGTAAAATACAGCATTGAAAGTATTGAGGCAAAAGGAGAAAATGCTGATCATCAGCATTTTCTTCTTTTGCCTCAATGTTTTCCAAAGCCTTTTTTAATAGGGACGTCAAAACCAGGTCGTGTTTACAGGCATACACACAGCCTGATCAGGATCAATGTTGATCTTCAATAGGCTATATACTTGTAGTAACTGTAAGAGAGCAGCATGGATCCTGATTAAGCTACACTCATACAGAGGGGGATCTGAATGTACATTGTACTGTAAATGCTTTAACCATGTTCCAAACGCGAAAATATCATTGTGGTTGAATTTGAAAACTGCCAAAACCCTAAAAGTGTTGTTGACGATGACATAATTCGCGTGCAGTAAGGCAAAGAAAATATTGCGACAAAAGGAGAAAATGCTGATCGTCAGCATTTTCTTCTTTTGCCTAAATATTTCCTATCCTTTCTGCTAGGGCCGCCAAAACCAGAGCCGCGTTCTTTAGAACGTGATTTCTTGAGATATCTTGAGATTTCTTAAGATGTTTTAGGATAAAGCGCTCTTTTGAGCAAGATTTTTAAGACGATCACTGCTAGCCGCCATTGCTCTATACTTCTTTCGGAACCCCTCGGTATATTCTGTAGAATTTATATGGGAGAAAATTGACCGAGTTGTTCCGAATGCTACATGATTCATAAACCGCGGAGTTCCGAATGCTCCATACTTCATACAAATGACGTCATGATGACGTCATTTGTATGAAGTATGGAACATTTTGAACACTTCGCTTACAATCTCGGTCTAGAAGACTCTGTATCAAAAACATCTTAACCCATTTATGCCTGAATTTTTATTTTAGGAAAAAAATCAGAGAAAACAATGAAAATCGTGTGAAAACAACAAGTTAGGCTTTAATTTTGTGAAATTTCAATGGAAAAGTATGATTTTGTACAAAAACATTTTTGTCCACTTAAGTGGACGCTAGGCACGAATGGGTACATGTATTTTATCTCATACTTTTCCCCTAAAACTATAGTTTCCATCATGAAATTTGCAAATATACAAGCACAATTTGTTATATACACCCCAACCTACGAAGTAGATGGGTTATATTGGTTTCATCATGTCTGTTTGTCTGTCCGTCCGTCCGTTCGTCCATCCATCCATAGACTTTTTTTGTTTCCCTGCTCTACCTTGAGAACCGTTTGACCTAGGATCATGAAACTTTACTCAATTGTTGTCCAAGACCCAAGGAGGTGCTTAACGTATTTGGGTTGCGATTGTCAAAGGTCAAGGTCACAATGGGACTTTGTTTAAAATCTGTTTCAGTGCTCTAAGTCAAGAACTTATTGACCTTGGACCATGAAACTGAAGACAGTTGTTGCCCATGACCCAAGGAGGTGCCTATTATTTTTGAGTCATGAAGGTCAAAGGTCAAGGTCACAATTTGACTTTGTTTGAAATTCGTTTCCGTGCTCTAAGTCAAGAACCGGTTGACATAATATCTTGAAATTTTACTCAGTTGTTGCCCTTGACCCAAGGAGGTGCCCTATTGTTTTTGTGTCACAAAGGTCAGGGTCACAATTGGGCTAATATATCTTCCTTCATCTTCCAGCATAGATACAACCACGTTTACTGTATATTTTCTGCATAAAATTAAAAAATATGTTGTTACTATACAAAGAATTTACAGGCACCCTCTCAGTCCTAGCGTCCACTTTAGTGGACAAAATTATGTTATTCTATAAAACTATGAAAACATATTATTTTTCTCTGGAAATTGTATCTGAAGTTACCTACAGTTGAGGAACATTACAGAATAATAATGAAACAAGAAATATAAAGATATAAAGGAAATATTCATATCTTTTCCCCTACCCATTTTCAAGTCTTTATTTTTTCTCAGTAAAATCACTCCCTATTCTTATAATATTCACTTTTACTGATACATTTATTGCTAATGAGCACTTGGATCAGCATTTCCCTGCTTATCAATGGATTATCAATACAAACAAATGATGAAAACCAGAGATAAACATACGTAAGCATCTACTTACAGCTAAAGCCCAGTGTCGTCTTAAGTGGACGCTAGGCACAAATGGGTTAAGAAATCTTAAAAAATCTCGCTCTAAAGAATGCGCCTCTGGTCTTGTAAGGGAGTTGGTAAAGGGGCCTTATAATACTGAATATCAACCAGGATATGAAAAATGACATTTTAGTATTTGGGACCAACATAAACATACATGTAGATCGACTTATTCCCAAAAGTCTAATTTGTTTGGGATTGTTAAAGCTGTCTTACAGTTAATTGCCTCAGTTCATTGAACTACAAAGAAGAGCTCTACGAGGAAATCGCATGGGTCCTTACTTGACAGCGTGTTTATAAATGCAAGCCACTGATGGGGATCCATGTATTCTTCATACTACTAAAGGGTCTCTTTTCAAGATCTGCACCTACATGATTGTCGTATGGTTCTGAGATGTGCATACACTATTGGAAAACTTAAAATGCAGCTAGATCTACAGTCCGAGATAGCATCGAGAATATACATGTACAAGTTAAAGTTTTGTTTTCTATTGCTATATTGCTATTGGCTGAATTCGAAAACAAGCTATAGGAGCAAAACTTGTATTATATCCTCGAATTCGACTCTTTACGATTGCTTGTCGTTGTGTAAACAAACTTTTGTAATCGATTTCCCTAATACGTTTATTTGATTGAAAACCCCGTAAGATAAGGAACTGCATATTATGCATAGTAATAGATTCATTATTATAAAATGTGTCATAAACTTGCCATAAAGCAGTCTTTGATATCCCTTCCATACTGTAAGGAAATGTCAGCAAAAGCTACTTAAAACTTTGCCAAACGGAAGTAATTAGGAAATAGTGTTACAGAAATGATTTTTAAAAAAAGACATACAATTGATGCCATTCTTAAATCCTTGTTGAGAAAGAAAGAGAAAATCATCATGAGTATCTCTAAAGGAATTCTAAATTCTAAATTCAAAGGAGACTTCAAAACCTGTGCTTGACCAGAGAAGGGTTAAAGTGACATTTCACAATAATTTTTACATAAATTTTACTTGTATTTTATCTGAACGAGCATATTTTCTTACGCAAATTCTGAAAATTTCAAGCCAAAATATTGAACCGCTTATGAGAAATATATATTTTTGTGCTAAAATTAAACAAATTGTTGTGGACAACAGTTCAGATTTATACAGAACTTGTTATTTCTGTCTCAACTTTAAAAGCGTATTTTTCGCTTATGAAGAACAACTTTAAAAAACTGATAGTATTTCTACGCATTAGAATACACATTCTTTGCATCAAGACATACTCTTAAAAAAAATGAAATAAATGTGAAATGTCACTTTAAATAAATTTTGACTTCTATTTTCTCAAGAATAGGCTATCATTCCAACTGATTTTAATCCCAGGTCTATCGTAGGATTGATGATACACACAGATTAAGAGAAGAAAAGAATATGCATTTGGGATTTTTTACCTTATTTTTGTGTTTGCTGATTTTATTATTATTTGTGTGTGTGGGGGGGGGGGGTGGTTTTTTTTTTTTTTTTTTTTTTTTTGCTCAAAATGCGATCGAAATATTTTTTGAAGATACGTCAAAACTATGGTTTAATTAACGGAGGCTTATGACGCCTATCAGAAAATCACCAATTTTATAGTTCACGGTGGAGATTGTGCATCATTGGATGCGTACTGAAAACAGTCAAATTTGCCACCGCTTTAGGTAAGAAATTGTGCAATAACTTTCATTTTGTTTGCGTCAATTTTCATGCGGTTTGATGCATGTAGGCCTACCCCGCCCTATTGAGATCTTGCCGCGGATATACGACGTGTTTGTCGAGTGCTTATACAAAAAGTTCAAAAATATGTCATATATCTGAGTAAAAAGTTCAGTAATGCAACAAACCACTTGATAATTGACGCAGAATTAAGAAAGTTATTGCAAAAATTCTACCTGCAGTAGGGCTCATTTATCCGTAGTTGTTATCATTTCGCTTTCTGGTCGGTTGGGAGAATATTGCGGGAAAAGTGCCGATAGATTTCTAATAAGCTATACGTCTGATGAAAGAGTTGAATAACGAAGGGTGCATGCACTAATCCTTTTGGAAATTGATGCAGAAATAAGAAAGTTATTGCAAAATATCTTACCGGAATCGAGATTATTTTGTCCGTAGTCGTTATCCCTCCCATGATGCACAATATCCACCGCGTAGTTACTACATCGCGGTGGGGATCGCGCATGCTGGGATGGATAACGAATACGGACAAAAATAATCTCGAATCTTGTCAAATATTTTGCAATAACTCCTTTATTTCTTTAATTGTCGATTTTCAAAAGGTCTGTTGCATGTACCCCGCCTTGAAAATCCCTTTCCTCGGATACATGGGTTATTTGTGGTATCCTTTTAATTTTTCCAAAAATTGATCCCAACTGACCAGAAAACAAAATGATAACGACTACGGCAAAATAAGCCACGCTTCAGGTAGGAAATTGTGCAGTACATTTCTTATTTCTGTGTCAATTTTCAAGCCGTTTATTGCATGTACCCCGCATTACTGAGCGCTTTCCTCAGGTGTATTACTTATTTGAACACTCCCCATATTTTTCCCAAAATTGATCCCAACTGACCTGAAAAACGACCAGATTTTTTGTCGTTTTTCTGGTCGGTTGGGATCACTTTTCGCAAAAAGTACAAAAGGGTTTTGTGTAAAGCATAAATCGGAGGAAAGAACTCAGTAAGGCGGGGTACATGCAACAAACCGTTTTTTAATTGACGCAGAAATAAGGACGTTATTGCAAAATGTCTTACCTGAAGCGAGGCAACGTTGTCCGTAGATTTACCCATCCCAGCATGCACAATCCCCACCGTGGATCTATGCCTATAAAATTTTCTTTTTTGAATCTCAATAGTCATAAGAAAAAAACACCCCCCCCCCCAAAAAAAAAAGAGAAAAAAACAGTGAATGTAATGCAGGCCCGTAGAAACTAATCTCCCCCAAACTTGGTCAAAAATGACGAATTTTCCTTATTTTACACTGAAAACGTTGGAGAAATCCTATGTTTTTGTGATGTAGCCCCTTCAATATTTTGACAATGACCCGGACAGGTGCTTAACTCTTTCCCAAACGACAAAATCTTAGGATGGTCCCATATCACAGCATCTGTAAACAACAAAATCCATAAAGATAGAGATACGATTTGTATACAATAGAGCAAGGGGAATATTTGGGAAAAAGGAAAAACTGCTGGTTATCAGCAGTAACTGTTTCTTCTTTTGTCTCAATGTTTTCCCAAACCTTCTCTCTAAGGGACGTCTAAACCAGGTCTTGTTTGGGAAAGGGTTAAGCCCCCCCCCCCCCCCCCCCACACGCTCATATCAAATTGCTTCTAACGGACCCGTAATGCTTCAGAATGCTTCGATAAGACGCGGAAAGAAGTTATAGCCTCTTGGTCTTGAAAGCGGTGTAATACCCATCCACAACTAGACCCACTTGAATTGGACAGGTTAAGGTGGATTAATTGCCAAAGTATTTTGACACCCGGGTGTTTTATCTATGTATCTTCTTTATAGTAGCCGGCCATTGACACAAGTGTGTATTATTGATCACTAATCAATATACGGGCTTTGATTTAACTACAATATTGAACACTTCACAAATATTGCCATAAATACTTCACACTCAATGCATGCACATCTGAGCTACTGCAAAGTTGATGAAGTCGACATTCCCTTTGCATAGGTCCATAAGGTGTAAAATATAATCTGTCTATCTCTATATATTGCTGCACACCCTAATAAGTAACTTTGAGCAGTTGCGCGTCTGTTTAACCCTTTCCCAAACAAGACCTGGTTTTGACGTCCCTGATAGAAAATACTTGGGAAAACATTGAAACAAAAGGAGAAACTGCTGGTTATCAGCAGTTTCTCCTTTTGTCTCAATATTTTCTATGCCATATTTTCCACAAATTATGTCTATAATAACTTCAGTTTTGTCATTTGTGGCAATTTTTGAAGTGGATCACCCTAAAATTTCGCCGTTTGGGAAAGGGTTAAGAGTGAGCAATTCCGATTTTTTTCGGAAAGTATTGCGATGGCATTCCCATAAAAAACATAAATTATCATGAAATATAAAATTTATCAGAATAGTATGCGTTTACATACTAAGTAATACTTTCCCAACAAACCACTCGCATTGACCAGTGTCTTTTAAAGAACGAGCGGATGAAAAGGAAAAAGTGGGTTCCAAAAAGTAGGAAGCGTGTAAGTTGTGGCGAAGAAACCTGAGAGAAAGGAGGAATTGTATAAAGACAGTAAACATTTGCATTAACCCTTTCCCAAACAAGACACGGTTTTGACATCCCAAGTAGAATAGGCTCGGGAAAACACTGAGGCGAAAGAAGAAAATGCTGATGATCAGTATTTTCTTCTTTTGCCTCAATATTTTCCTGGTTATTTTTTCTACACAAATCTTATCTTCTCAAATGCCCAAATTGTCATCTGGAGGAGCTTCCAACCCGAAATGGTCCAAATTTTTGCTGTTTGGGAAAGGGTTAATCAGTTTTGTCGTCTGCATCAACCCTAATTTTGAAACAAATTACATATTTTCTTCTCAGAAAAAATCATGAACACTGATGCGACAGTGATATTTCGTATTGCCACTATTGTAGCAATGATTTACATGTTTTCAAAACTTAAGTTTTTAAGACATACATATTGATTTCATTTCGTTTGAACTTAAATAGAAATTTCGTCTCGCGCTGAATGCGCCTTTAAGAAAGTTGCTCGTGCGATTGATTAAATCTTTTGTGACAAAGTAGAATTTTGAAATTTAAAAGGTGTTTTGAACAAATATAGCCCGACTGATCGATACTTTTAAAGAAGTTCTCCGCTGTGATATATTGGATTGGATCGCGTTCAAAATGTAGCAATATTTTCCGCGTAAAACGTGTGAAATTGGACTTTAACGTTAAATATGGTTCTAGAACTCGGATAAACGTAACTAAGCAATCAAAAGGTTGCAAGTGTGAAGATATTTTGTTACTTTTCTTAAATACGTTTAAATGACACATCGCCATAATGCCACCGAAGAAACCGGATGACCCCAAAGGGAAAGGAAAGGTTAAATTCCCTTCCTCACAAGTAGACTATACTCAGCCGCTAATATTGAAGAACAGTAAAGCTCAGTTTGGTGAGAAGCTAGAACAGGTGAAGGAGAAACACAAGGACACGCTAGAAGATCTCATCATGGAGATGGCTGACGTGAAGAAGGAGAACGAACGTCTGAGACGTCAGCAGCAGGACACTTCCGGTATCTCCATGGATACGGTAGACCGGATGAAGAAGGAGCTGGAACGTGCCAGAACTACCCGGATGTTCCTGTTGGAGGACGTCGAGATACGCAAGGCGAAAAGTGAGAAAATGGAGGCGGAGATATTCGAACTGAACATGAAACTTGAATCATTACAGAAGAAAATCAATCATTATAACAAACAGAGGGAAGAATGGGAAGATACGAGAGATGCGCTCACTAGGACAGAGGAGAAATGTGACAGACTGTCTAAAGTCAACAAGAATCTACGCATGCTTCTTCTGAAGCACCATATCGATCCGAAATCTGTTGACTTTGATAGTGGAAAATCAAAGCGTAGTGCCAAAAGTGACAAAACAAAAGACAAATCGCCAAAGATTCAACCCGTCCGCCCAATCCTGAAGGCACCCCAAATACCGAAGAAGCCAGACGCTCATAGTTTATCGCACGGCATTGGGCGACCTAAAGTGACCCGCAGCGCAGACAATCTACACGAGATCGGTAGAGTGGAAGACATGCGTAAAAGAAATAGCGTGGCGACCATGAAGGCTATGGGACGAGGCCCGCCTTCCTATCTGGGCTATTACACCACCATACACCAAAATAGACTGCTAGGGAAAGCTAGATCGGAGCCTGTCCAACTGCCGAGAATAGCCGTGGCTTAAGATGTAACCAAATGGCAAACATTTTGACTAAGTACTCTAAATTCAACGGTATTGTAGACTACATTTTCAAGAGATAGAAAATATTGTTGGAAATGAAGAAATTGCTTGTCACAAGCAAAGTCTTTGTTTTCCACAATATTTTTCAAAGTCCTTGTCATGTAGAGAGTCAAAAAGCGTCATTGTGCGGTTACGGGTTAAAACGCGCTTAGTTTATGATATGGAAGTATTTGAGACATTGTAGAAAGAGATTAGAATAAGTTCAGTTTTTAGTATTCATATTGGTGTCTTACAGCAACCACGGGCTATACAGGTTATGCAGAAGTTATAAGAGAACAACATGGATTCTGATAAGACTGCGTAACTACGTAGACTGATCTTGGTCCAAGTTAGTAACAAATTAGATAACCTCCTTGGACCCATTTCTCCAGATCCCGACTCACACGTGTAGGCCTAAAACATTGCAATAAAGACATTTTGTTGTTGTAAAATATAGACCAACGAGACAATTAAAGACCAAATGCCATTTTGCTATTATACATACAGTCAACAATCGCTGTGTTGAAGTCAGATGGGCCATCAAAATACATCGACATATCCGGAGTTCGACTCATATTTTTTTATTTCCAGAGTTTCATTCAAAATGACAATGAAATCAAAGGGGCTGTCAAAATACATCGATATATCCGGAGTTCGGCTCACCATTTTTTTTATTTTCAGTTTCAATTAAAATAAAAACGAACCATGTTATTCATCAATTACGTTTAAAGTGGAAATGTAGTAGGAAAAGGAAAGAAATTGTTCAAAACGAGCAATTGCTATCATTTTCCTACTATAATTCAATGGATATATTTTTTCGAAATATTTTCATTTGAATTTTTTTAATACCAACTGATTAGGACGGAACCAGATTTGTCTTAAGCAGAAATTTGACTCATCCGCTGTCAAGATGACGAGTGTCAATTGTATATATAATGTACATATATGTATAGAAAAAAATGTCCGCTGGTCATAATTATAATTATACTATGTTGTTAAGGTAAGCCCTTGGTAATGGGCTATATGACCATTTATTGAACGAAATCTGTATGGTGCGAATAGACGATTTCAAGGGAAGTAATTTTCATTGCTCTTAAATTTATTCCTCATTCAATTTTGAAACATTTTCACAAAAAATAATGTTTAGAATATTTTCCCCGAAATCTGAGCATGCTTAATTATTTCCGTTGTTCCGAAAATATGCGATATTGCATCTATCGGTACTTTAAAAATGCTCGGAATTACGGACGTCACGGAATAAGTCGAAATATAACGATTATACCGGAAGTGCATTAATCAGGTCTTACGCTAAAGTATATCATTTGACTCATTTGTACAAAGTATTACGAAACTTCGTTTTCGAATTGACCATTCGTTGTACATGTAATTTACATTCGTTCAAAGAGTTATCATTTTGTGGATTTCTTAATCATTGATAACAAACGTTAAGTTGTTTAAGTATGAGATTTTTTTGGAGTAAAAGATACTTGAAAAAGAAAAGAGTTTGCTTTATAAATAACTTGAACAAAGATGCCAAACATTGCAATACATAGAGTATAATCTTGTCAGCCAAATAAATGGCTTGGGAAAACATTGAGGCAAAAGAAGAAAATGCTGATAATCAGCATTTTCTTCTTTTGCCTAAATATTTTCTAAGCTTAATTGTACATAAACTCTTTGTCTACCAGCATTCATTCTGGCGTCTGCAGCAGGTTTCAAATTGGAGCACCCTAAAATTTTGTCGTTTGGGAAATGGCATAATTTAAACAATTCCAATTTGAAAGGACAACAAAGAAAATATGGAGAGAAAAGAATAAATTGTTGATTTTTTTAGCAATTTCTTCTTTTCTCCCAATATTTCCATACTATTTCTACGGGGACATACACCAGCTCTTATAAGAGAAAGAGTTAAATCGATATCGGTAACAACATAATTATACGTATAAATGCAGGTTAATCAGGACCCGATTGATTTCCTCTCTCTTTTTTCCTGACAGAAGCTTGAAAAAACGGAATGAACCCTGTTCAAAATGTAATTAATGGTTTACGCAAGTAGGCCTAGTTTAGAATTATATACGTTTTTGGAAAACATTGAGAGAAAAAATAATTTCAGCAAATTCTTCTTTTTCCTTCAATATTTTCATATGTTATAAACGAATACTTACTGTATCAACACCACTTTGGTCTATGAAGAAACTGTCAAGTAACAGATGAGAGTGGACGGTGGCTTTCTAAATGTGTAATACATGTACCTTTTCAACATTAATCAAACCCTATGTTGTGGGTGCTCATTGGATTTATCTCAATGATTAAAAAAGTACCTGCAACATAGGGTTTGGATTTGAAATAAAAAATGGAATGATTTTCTTCCTTTTGTCTGTAGCTCAGGTCTGAAGTTTTACAGATTGTGAGAGGGTTGACATAACCTTGAACCCATTACCAAACAAGACATGGTTTTGACGTTCCTAAGAGAACAGGCTGGGGAAAACATTGCGGAATAAGAAGAAAGTGCTGATAATCAGCACTATCTTCCTTTGCCTCAATATTCTCTGAGTTATATTGTTCACAAATTCAACCTTAATTAACATCCAATTTGTCATATGCAGCAGCTTTCAAACTGGACCATCACTAATAAAATTTGCCGTTTGGGAAGGTGTAAAAGCCGCAGACTTACATAGGCCGATTCCTATAATAAGAGAAGAGATCAAGTGGTAATTTTACCATTTCCTAGACTATAAAACTTTGATCCGAATTGAGACCGAGGGGCATAACATTCCAATTTTATTTCTTTATGTGTGTTTTGATGCAAAAGGTGGTTATTTGTATGCGTAGAAATGCTATTAGTTTTTTTTAAATTGTTATTTAAAAGCGAAAAATACGTCTTTAAAGTTGAGACAGAAATGACAAATTCCATTATTATAAATCCGAACTGTTGTCCAGAACAATTTGTTTAGTTTTAGGATAAAAATATACATTTTCCGTAAACGGATTAATATGTTGGCTTAAAATTTTCAGAGTTTTCATAAGAAAAGTTGCTCTTTCAAATAATAATAATAAAAAACAATTTTAAAATGTCACTTTCAGGTCGATGGGAATTAGAAACATTTTTTCTACAGAAAAGAACATTGAGGGAGAAGTACAAGAATTGCTAACGGACGGGCAGACAGACGGACGGACGGTCGGACAGACGGACGGACGAACGGGGCCATAACATAATACGACCATTCGGGCGTATAATAAAGCCACAATATGTAATTACTTTTTTCACAGACCCAAAATACCTACAAGTCATGCGAAAGTCGGTGGTATAAATTGTGTTCCGACAGAAGGCTACATATCCGTAATTCAGACTACGGTAAGTCGGAAATCTCACACGAGAAATGCCTCATGAAATCAACCCATCCAAAGAAATACAGGATTAACGTACACCTTGTATTAAGTTTTTCAATTAGTATTTTTCTAAACAATTCCAAGTTTTGACTACTCTAAAGTATGAAACTTGAAAGTACATGTATGTATATATGAAAATGAATGAGTACCGATAACTATATCCATCTGTCTGTCCGTCCGTTAGCAATTTCTTGTGTGCGCAACTCCTCCTACAGTTTTGATCGGAATTTGACCAAACTTGCCACCGTGAATCTCCGTGGTGTCTAGTTGCAAACCGCTTCCGGAATTCAGATGACTCTTTTCGTTCTTGAATGATCTTCCCTTGAATAAAAAATGCCCATTTTACTGACAAACCCCTCTCGGGCGTATATGCGCCGCTCTGCGAAGCTCTTGTTACATAACGCGCTGTAAATAATTACATTTTATGTCATTTATCATCGCAACGCGTTTTGTAATAAACATTTTCAACTTTTCCATAATCAATTTCTTGCATGATATGGATAAGAAGTATCTTAAGTTAGAATAAAAATACATGTAGTTACAAATTTGATAAACAAGATCTTTGCAGAGCGGTGCATATACGCCCGAGAGGGGATTGTCAGTAAAATTGGCCATTTTTTTCAATTCAAGGGCAGATAATTCAAACATGAAATGTTATCGAAATTTTGTTTGCACAAACAGACACCATAGTGATTCATTGTGGATAGTTTGATTAAATTCTGGTTGAAACTGTATGAGTTGCGCACACGAGAAAATGTTCATTTTTTGAGAAAATGAGCATTTTTCCTTACAGTCAAAGGCAGATAATTCAAAAACGAAAAGAGTTATCTGAATTCCGTAAGCGGTGTGCACAACTAGACACCATGGAGATTGTAAAATGTAACTCAGTTGAATCAATATAACGTTAGAAATTTGATAAAAAGGAGGCATATGTCGATATCAAAGTTCCATATTCTCACAATGATTTTACAATAATATGTGCCTAGAAAATGATGTCTAAATGGCCTTTTTTCATAATATCACTTAACCAACGGTCTCAAGTTTTAATCGAAATAATTATGGGTCGATGAAAAAAGTTATTACATATTGCAACTTTTCTACATAACGCGTTGTAAATAATTTTATTACAAATCATTTCATGTCATTGTAACGCGTTTTGTAAAAACTTTTTCCAACTTTTCCAAAATCAATTTATTGCATGATAATGATAAGAAGTTACTCATTTGAATCAATATACAGTTAGAAATGTGATAAAAAGGAGGCATTTGCCGATATCAAAATTTCATATTCTCACAATGATCTTTCAATATTTGCCTCGAAAATGATGTCCAAAACGTCATTTTCTTGCTTACAACATTCCCACTCAATCAACGGCATCAAGTTTTGAACGAAATTATTATATGGGTCGGTGAAACGAGTCTGTTTATTTAACATATTGCGACTTTAGCACATAGCGCGTTTTACATAAGTTTATTACATTTCATGTCATCGCAACATGGCAACGCGTTTTGTAGCCTAATCTGAGATACTCTCTTAAGAACAGAGCACATTCTCTCTTCATTCCATAATAATAGAATGATGCTCTGTTCTCGCGGGGTCATTTCACGTCTAATCTCGGGGCCTTGGCGGGATTTCGGTATCCAATCGTTGGCTTTACACAACAAGGCTGACCCTTCAAATTACCGGCTTCAGCCAAAATTAGAAGCGACGTAATGTATACGTAATCAAACAAGATAGAACTGAATGATTTTGATTCGATAATTCAAATGTTACCGGCTTCAGCCAAAAATAGAAGCGACGTAATGTATTCGTAATGATCATGCAAGATAAAACTGAATGATTTTGATTCGATAATTCAAATGATGTGCTATAATTAGATTATGACGACCAAATGGGCTGTCGGTATATCAAAAACGACAGAGGTCATATTTGATGGTTCAATCAATAGACCTCGGCTTTGGAGAGTAAATCTGAGAGGATTTTCTAAATCACAGAGCTCCAGATAAGAGGGAGTGAAGGCTTTTCAAAACACAATATTTCCCTTATTGTTCATCAAACCCCTATGTTGTGGGTACTCATTGGAATTGTCTCGACGAGACAATTCCAATGAGTACCCACAACGTAGGGTTTGGATTTAAAATAACAAATTGAGAATGTCTTCACTCCCTCTTATCTGTTGCTCTGTAAATCTATACTTTTTTCTTTTCATTTTTATTCTCTCATAGCGACATCTCTTATATTGACTCTACGGATTTCCCAGATATATAGCCTACTTAGCGTGCTCGTATTTGGCGTAAGTTTTGAATAATTTAAAAACAAAATCTTAATATTATCTATTTGACACAACTAAAGATTCCCGTTTCTGAGATTGTCCGAGATTCGGATGACAAAATGGACCACTTGACTAATAAATCGACAGTTCGACCGAAACACCATTTCACCATTTCCGATTAATGTTCAATTTATCATATTGCTAGAAACACTGGTGGTGAACTCGACCAAATCGATGGACGTTTTTCACTACAACAAGGTACAGATATTTTGCGTTTAAATGTGAGTTTAAATATCTGATTAAATAGTTTTTTTTCTAATAAAAATGAATTTGTTCTAAAAATAGACCGGATTTACCGATATGTATTGACAAACCGTCGGCGTTGTTATAAAATCTCGTTATTACGGCTTTATCGTAGCCGTAGTTTCGATATTTTATAACAACAACGACGGAATACTATGATCGCGAAAAAACGTCCAACGCTTTGGCCGAGTTCACCACCAGTGAGAAACGGCTACGAATATGAAGCGGTATTTGACAACAAGAAGGTAGATAACCTATACTTAGATTTCAAAATTTGCCGTACTGAATTATTTCCCGTGAATAGAAGCCCCTACAGTAAGAGCTTCATTCTGAACACAATGATATTAAAAACATCGAGATGAGAGGAGAGAATGTTGGTGACCAGCATTTCCTTCTTTCCACTCATCGTTTTCAACGCTGTTTAAATGGATCATTAATGTCAGATAACTCTTATTTTTCAAGCGTTTGTAGTTGCATTTTTTTATTATTATTATTAAACCACATTTATATAGCACCCTTATCATAAATATATGTATGTTCAAAGGTGCTTTACAGCATAATTAAGATCAACATAATAATAAAACAAATAGTGGTAAAAATAAACAAAGCATAATTGAAATACAACGATCCGTTAAAACAAAGGATATGATAAGTCAATTGTTAAAATAGTAAAATAGTGAAATAGTGATTAAAATTTACTGGAATAATGTTAAGTAACATATCGCCGCTTTTCTGCGAAAACCTCGCATCCACAGCTTAAAACAAGCTGCAGATACGAGGTTTTCTTAGAAAAGCGACGATATTTAATCTTCCATCAGCAGCACAATGTCTTTGATCATGATAGCATGATATGATTCACTGATCACCATAGTGTTGAGTAAACAGATGCGTTTTGAGCGACTTTTTGAAGGTCTCAAAGCTACCGGAGTGTCTAAGGTCACTTGGTAATGAGTTCCAGAGTTGTGGAGCACTAACGGCAAAACATCGATCTCCGAAATGGGCTGTATTACGCCTAGGTACAACAAGTGTCAGTGTATCGTTCTGTGATCGAAGAGTACGTGCTGGTCTGTATAAATCTAAAAGTGATCGTATATATCCTGGAGACTGGTTGTTTAGTGCCTTATATGTCAATGTTAATATTTTGTATTGGATTCTGCTTTCTATAGGTAACCAGTGGAGTTCTTTAAGGATGGGTGTTATGTGGCCAAAGCGTGAAGTTCTAGATATAATTCTAGCAGCAGTGTTTTGAACTGTCTGTAGCTTGTTTATTGTTGTTTTCGGCAGTCCATACAACAGAGAATTGCAGTAGTCCAGTCTGGAGGTCACTAAACTGTTTACCAAGGATTTAGTGGCATCGCTCGTTAAGTATTTCCTGATATGGCCTATCTGGCGTAGCTGCGCATAGCTGGACCGACACACAGAGTTTACATGGTTGTCCATATCCATACGAGAGTCCAGGAAAGCACCTAAGTTCCTAACCACATTAGCTGGCTGTATCTTGGAGTTACCAACAGTGATAGAAGTGTCACCGATGTGTTTCTCATTGTGTTTAGATGAGAAAACAATAACTTCAGTCTTTTCTGTGTTGAGTTTGAGCATGTTATGGTGCATCCATGAAACTATATCTGATAAGCAGTCCTCAACGCGTTGAAGAGCAACTTCTACCTGGACATCATCGGTGGGTTTAAAGGCTACATATAACTGTGAGTCGTCAGCGTAGAAATGGTGGAGTAGATTATGGCTTCTACAAATGGCACCAACAGGCTTTGTGTACATCACATAATTTTTCGGGCCTAACACTGAACCTTGGGGTACACTATAGTTCATCTTAACAGCATCAGAGAGTTTATCATCAATACACACTGTCTGAAATCGACCACTCAAGTACGATTTCATCCATTTGAGCGGTTTACCCATGATACCAAAATCTTGCTCAAGGCGATGTAAGAGGGTGTCGTGGTCAATGGTATCGAACGCGGCTGAAAGGTCTAAAAGAACAAGAACGACTACATTATTTTGGTCAAGCGACTGCAAAATGTCATTCTGGACTTTCACCAGAGCAGTTTCAGTGGAATGGAATTTCCTGTAGGCAGACTTGTTTGGTTCATGAGATTATTTGCTGATAGGTGGTGTTCAAGCTGTGCGTCGACTACTTTCTCTAATATTTTAGATATAAATGGTAGATTTGCCACTGGTCTATAGTTTTTAAGTTCATTCTGATCCAAACCAGACTTTTTCAATAATGGTCTGATACGACTACACTTAAACACTTCTGGAACATGTGCTGATTGTAATGATGTGTTAATAATCTCGGACAGTAATGGCAATAGTTCGTCTATGCACGATTTAAGTAACCACGTGGGAATTGGATCAAGTTCGCAAGACTTGTTTGGAGATTTCAAGATAATCCGCTTGATATCTTCCGGAGAGACAGGAGAGAAATCCAACATGTTGGTTGCCACAGAAGACGAAGATGGTTCTTGGGGCTCAATAATGTTACTTGTTAGGTTTTGGCTGACTATATCATTTCTAATTCGATCAATCTTGCCAATAAAATAATCGCTGAAATCCTGGGCCAGTTTTTGAGATGATGTTGTTGTAGGTAGAATAACTTCGTTGGTTGTGCCAAGGAGATGACTTGTTATCTTAGAGAGGCTTTTCTGATCACGACCGCAAGATGCTACTTTGTCCGTGTAGTAGGAGAGCTTAGCTTCTCTAATTTGTTTATTAACTAGCAGACAGTGTTCCCTGTAGATTTGGTGATCGACATGAAGTTTTGATTTGAGCCATTTACGTTCTAGTTTTCGGCGTTGGTGTTTGGCGTCGTGTAGCTCGTCTGTATACCAGGCACCTCCAGGTCTCAAGACGATGGATTTAGAGCGGAGCGGAGCATGCTTATCTAGGAGAGCTGATAACTCGTTGGTGTATGTATCTACCATTTCATCGACGTTAGAAGGCCAAGTTTGTGAGTTAAACAGATCAGAGGCTACGATATCAGCTTTAAACGACTGAATGTCAATAGCTTTCAGTTTACGAAACGATATTGTTTTTCTTACAGGTGGCGGTTTAGAGATATTGGCTTTGAAAGTCACAGCATAATGGTCACGTGAAACCTTTCCAGATGAATCCGAGAGTCCAGCATCGGTAACTACTATATGGGATACGATATCGTCAGTGTGCCTAGTAATAACAACATCCAGTGTGTGTCCACTTTTTTCTTCCCTTTTGACAATTCTAAAAAAATCGCATTTTATCCACTTTTTGTTCAACGTTAATATGGAATATAGAAGCGACTAAAAGAATTATACTGTGTTTCATTTTTTATTTAAGAGCACATGATATTCTAGACTGCAATTCTATGCTTTAATTAAGTCTGTCTTAGAAGGGGGTGAGATTTTTACGTCCACGACACAGACATAAAATGTTTTATTTCTGCCCAGTAGACATAAAACGAAACTTAATGCATCCGACATTTAAGTGTCCAAAATCTGTTTCAAGTAGCTCTGGCGTAAGTCCTCTGTCCAATTTTAAAATGCTGACCTCTTCCAAGTAAGAATAGTAAGCCTTAAGGCCAAAGACCAATAAGTCTTCTCATTTGTCCGTTTTCGGAAAACACTGCACTATAATACTGAGACTGTTCCAATTTCAAAGTTTTTGTACATAGGATCGGTGGCTTCTTTTTCGAACAGGACCCGTATTCACCAATGTTTCTAAATTGGTTTTCTAAGGTAAAATTGCATTACAACCAGTCAGAGTGGCCAAGACAAACTTAAACAAAAGATTCGGCCACTCTGATTGGTTGGTATGTAACTTTACTTTAGAAAATCAATATAGAAACGTTGGTGAATACGGGACCAGGATTCCAAACACTTGTCATAAATCTATAATCGAAAGGGCCAACGCAATGCCATGACAAGCACATGACGCCTCGCTAATAAACTCAAGACTTCAGATGGCGCTTAATTTATTTTTTTTGACGTTCTCACGATGTTTTTGCGCGAACAATGTTCGTACTAATCTCTGGCGTTCAGTGTGACAATACGTACGACACTTACAGGTAAACACGAGGCACAACACAGGCACGTAGGAAGCAATTTCATATGGGGGAAGGGGCTAAAGCCCCAGTGTCTGAATATTGGGGGGCTAATTTGGATTTTCCCTAATTTTTCGGTGTGAAAAAAGGAAAAATCATCACTTTTGGCCAACTTTTTTTTTGGTGTGTGTGTGTGTGGGGGGGGTGAGCGCCCACCCTAGCCCCCCTGTTGCTACGGGCCTGCAACAACGTACATGTACTTATTTCTTGATTAACCCATCACCGCACAGTTACTCTTTTTGACTCCCTACAAGTTAAAGGCTTTGGAAAATATTGTGGAAAATGAAGAAATTGCTTGCGACAAGCAATTTCTTCATTTCCCACAGTGTTTTCTACCCAAATTGACCAATCTTTTTAAGATTTCATTCACTTGAAATTGTCGTCTGCAACATCGTTCAAATTGGAACAGGCCAAAATCTTGTCGTCTGTTAATGGGTTAAAGACGTTTCAATCAGGATTTGTTTCGAAAAATGTTTCAATCACCCACTTTTCCATATAGAAAGACAAAAGTCGGGCCAATATATTCAAAGGACGATACCCTTTACATGTAAACTATAACTCAAAATAGAACAATGGAATTGCTAAATCGAATCGAAATTTCTTTGCGCTCCACTACGTCCAAATTGCTTTCTGCAAAGAAGATTTGCGACATTGTTTTCAAGTTAATTACAAAATCGAATCTTGGATTCATACCAGAAAAAAACAAAGACCGTCTTCCAACGATTAAAGAAGTATTAGAACAGCTGTAAAAGTGTTAATTCATTATACAATTAGGAATATGTGATTGACTAATTGAAAAGGTTTAACATCGAAGTCATGCCGCCCAAATCAGACTCGAACAAGAGACGTGTGTCCATGGCACCGGGAACAAAGGTCAAGGATGGAGCTGCGGCTACAACACTCAGCAAGGGTAATTACAAGAAGGTCGGGAATGCTGCAAACGCTAACCCTATTAAACGATCTCTAGTACCACGACAAGCGGACATACGTAAGGCGAGAGATGCATACGCCCAACAGATAGCTGAAGAACAAGCCGAGCAGGAGAGAGACAGAAGGGATCTTCTGAAGAAAATAGCGGACTTTAGAAAGGAAAACGCAAAGTTGTTGAAAAATCAGAAGTTGAAGTGGGGAATGACATTTGATGAAATGGAGGTTGCAAAAGAGCAATTGCAACAAGCTAAAGAAAACAATGACATGTTGTATAAAGAACTGGAGATAAAGAAGAGTGACAATGAGAAACTTGAAGGTGAACTCCAACAGTTAACGAGTAAAATCAGTATCGCCATGCTTGAACTGAATGACTTGAATAGAGACAGAAAACTAAATGAACTAGATCGTATGAAGCTGGACGAAGCTAACAGGCGGGCTGAGAAGATGTACAAATCCAACAGGGATCTGAGATCGGTCCTCCTACGAAACAAAGTGGATCCAAACGTCGACGCTATAACACTGAAGAGATTCGGTGATACGAGTGGACCTATTGTTCAACCAAGACTGCCGAAAGTTCCATCAGGTCCAGAATTAATTACAAGAGATAATCTTCTGAGTTTCAGAAGTTGGGATGATATGAGGGAAAAGAAGAAGACTCCTAAAACGAACTTAAAAAGGACAAGGTCACTCAGTCAGCAGAATGTGAGTCCGAAACTGTTCTTGACACAGTTTCCAGCGAAACGCTTCGGCAATGTGGAAGTGAACTTGTAGATGTTATTTTCTGTTGAAACAATAAATCGATTTCATACAATTATGAATTTGTCACAACGGCTTCACTAATTGATTTTTAACCACAGGCCCACATGTGTTTGTTTATCATTAATTTGGCATGTTTAAAAGTTAGAGCGAAACTTTAACTATGTACGTGTCGAAAACGGTTGTTCATGTTCGACCAAAAATGGTTTTGTTAAATGTTTATTTTTTAGTTCCAATTGATACTCTTTTTGTAGACTTTAAGAGACTATTTTTCATATTTAGCCATGTTTCTTAGATATATACTGCAGAAACAATAGCCGAGATCTGAATCTTTATAGAAACATTTCCTAAATATTGATTATTGATTGACATCGCCAGGTCGTCAATTACCGGATTTCCTGTGAAATTGTGACATGTTTTTATGGTCTTTGCATCTGTTTTTGTTAGATTTGTTCGAATAAAACACGGAAAACAAACGATTTATGCATTTACTTGTTTTCAATAACATGCATACTTCGGAATTTGGCATAAACGAATGTAAATGCCTAATCACATACATGATTAACCCGTGTCCACATGACGGCCGGGGCACGTCCAAAAATGATCACTTTGATAGCATATTTTGGACGCGATGTGGGCGTGATGTGAACGCAAAAAAGCCGAGCGGGCCTTAGGATCCTTTATATAAGGTATTTCTTATACCTGTAAAGGCCTGACAATGCTGTATAGACTAAGAAAGCAATTATAGTATTTATATGTTCGATCATATATATTACTCAAAATTTGCTAAGGATCACTTTTTTAAATGTTGATTTTTTAATAAATCTCCCAACCAATGAGCAAAATGGTTTAAATCTTAGAGTTATTAATTCTGAATAAGATTCAACGATGAATGTTCTGCTTCAGTTCTTATATCGATAGGTGTGTAGCATAGAAAAGGGCACCCCTAAATATGAAGATTTTCGTAGATAGGCCAAATCTTACAACTTTTAGAAACAATCGAAATTTACCATTTTTTTGTGCTTCTTCAGCATTTCAAGCGATGCTATTGTCTTCTGCAGGCATTACATTACATTACAATGAGTTTGAATTATGACTGTTGATTCATATCTGATACCTCAAATGAGTTCTGGGTCTTACAAATGGTATATCAGTAAATTAAAGTCATAACTTTGGTGATAAGCTCAGGTTCGGCCTGTTTGAAAACTACAGTTAACACCAACACTTCTACCGTGGGCATTGTTTTGGTGGAGTTAGACTGACAAAATACTGAATGAACCCCCTGAACGGTGACAACACCGTTTGTGTCTTTCCTCGACCCATGGTTTTTGGGCAGCAACCAATGAATGGTCATGTGATGAAACTGAACAAAGTCAGTAAATCTGACCAAAGCTTATGTTCGCCAACATGTGCTCAAATTACAAAAAGGCACATGGAAATCAAAGCAAGGCTTCTGGGAAGACTTATAAACCCGACGCATGCAAAGAAAATTGCTGATGGTAGCCGTAAAATACATTAGTCACTTTGACTCTTCAGCTGTATTTTGACTATGGAGAAAGACTGACCCACATGCTCATGGTAACTACATTTTGGTTACGAGCAGTATCTAGAATAAGAGCTTATACTGAAGAAGGGGGTTTGAATGATCGCTTTTTAATAAACAAAAACGCTGATTTAAAAGGTTATGGTACACCAATGACATCATTCATGTGACCGATACTACAGGGTGCGGCATTCTAGCCTGATATTTAGCCACGGATCATGTTATCTATCCTTTGAACGATCCGTATGGCAATGTTTTAATCACCTGTGCGAATGCACGATACACTTTGCAAATTTTGGATAATATGGTTAATGAGGTTCCGGAATCTGCCTTGTAGACACAAGAAAACACAAGTAAAACATTTACATGCCATCTTCGCACTATCTATGGAAATACTCATTTTTATCGGCACCTTTTTGCATGCCTTGTGACAATTTTCTCCAAAGCATCTCAACATGAAAACCTACGAAATCGTACTCATAAATGATTAATCTACCATATAAACTAATTTACAGATTAATATTTGAAATTGTGTAAGAAATATTAATGTTTCAAAAAGTGATCCTTAGCAAATTTTGAGTAGTATAATATATGCTACATGTATTTTCATACTTTAAACATTTAACTTTTAAAGAATACAAGATGAAAATAAGAGAATATTGACTATTTAAGAAAATTTAAACTGTCAGACAGCATTTCCTACGTTTACCCGAATCGAGTCTTAACATTTGTAGTCTGCACCACAACTGTATTCATATCGGCCTAAAACTTTGTTATTATCTTTTTTTTTAAAGAAATACACCAAACTACAATAAAACAGGAAAATACCTGTTGATTGTTATTTGTACATAGCTAATTGTCGTTTTTCTACAAATCCCCGTAACTTAAACTTGTGTTAAGGTATCCAAACCCTCAAAAACACCAAAGAGCCTGAGGCGAAATTTGAAAAATGCAAATAATTCACAAACTGTGTTACATTTCCATTCCAACTACAAACATAAGTAATTTGCACGGTTCAGAATTTCGAATTAATGCATATTTATGGAAATATTTGACAAAAATGTTAAAAATTACCTCCCTTGCATATGAATATAGAGTAAATTAATATTTGTTACCTATTTTCTTCTTGAAGCATAATCTTGGAAACCGGCTTGTTGAATCAATTTATATGAAGTGTATTTATAAGTGTGTGAAATTTGATGCATTTTGTACGGCTAGAAAGCGTAGATTTTTTCAGGGTCTGTAAACCTTAAGCTGCAGTTACGCGATTTTCGAAGAAAGGCGACATAATGGTCTCACACACAGTAATTAGTATTTTCCGATTCCTGCCAAAAAACGAAAATGCGGACAATGGCGATGCCAGCACGTCTTGCAAAATAAGCCAATTAAAAATGACATGAATAAAAAACCAAGTTTTTCCGATGCGGCAGTTTTGAAAATACTTACAATTCAAAGTCTCTGCAGATAATGACATTTTGCATATCAAGCAGAACATTTGTGTATTATTGGTGGATATTTTGATGAAATGAACAAGCCTTAGTGTTGATAATAAGCATTTATTTTTCTAACTCAAACTTTTCTGAAACTTTCTTTAGTACATGTAAGGACCGTTAATACCAGGTTTGTTTTGGAAGGAGATAATTCCAATAAACGAATTGAAGTATTTGCAAAATACTCACACCTCGACTTATGGACAGAAATACTCGCTCCATGAATCAGTGTGTGTGAAAATAAAAAAAATGATTACCGTACATTTTCATGGATTTTCAAGCTCGAGAAATGGGGAAGTATAGTCGCTTTTCTTTGAAAGCATTGAATGTGCAGCGGCTTTTTGTAGTCTGTGGTTTCGGAAGAGAATCGAGGAATGTAATTGTTAGAATCTATATCGTCATTTCGCTGTAAGCCAAATGGTTTTGACGTCCATAATGGAAGTGGCTTTGGATACCATTTGGGCAAAAGATGAACATGCCGATTCTCAAAAAGATAATTCCTTATTTATAACCACGGTTTTACGCATACATTTTTTCTGTTAAGTGACATCATTGTCTTGCGTTCTTACCTTCTTTGCCCATCATATAAACTATGTAGTTTAAGAAAGGATTTTAAAAATAGGTCTTAGGAATTTTGTATCCAAAAGTGCCATCGGCTCAAACAGTGTAAGCTTTCGAAAAAAGCCAAAAAACCATACACTTGATAGGAAGAAAAAAGGAGAAAGAGGCCAAAGTCAGACGGCAGATACATTAAAATTGTTATCAAGAGAGAATGTCCGTAATTTGGCCATTTTGAGATTCATAAAACATCGGATTTTTTCGGGCGTCGTTGTTACGTATATTCGGGCGCGGACGTAAACGTTTTCGACTTCGCCCGAATAATTCAGACAGCGCGCGAATCTCATAAGAAGTAGACTACGTTAAAGAATAAAGGGACTGGGAAGAAGCGAAAGAATGTTTCGGTGGCAGAAGCAAGAGGCTAAGGAAACAAATGAAACAAAGAAAATTGAGCATTGGCGGGCTTGTTAGAAAAGAAGGAAAGGGAAAAAAAGGGAAAATGTTTTTGACGAAGCAATACGAAAATCTCTGCTTGCTTCAATAAATATGAAAAAGAAAGATGAAACATAATATCTTTTAGAACAAAAGAAAGCTAGCTCTTTGCATAAAAGGAAACCTCTGCTATCGCAGCATTTTATTGATGTGCCAAGTAGGCCTACTGCATCTCTTGTTTTGCTTTTATCAAACTTTATTTAAACAACGTCTGCATATTGACGCTTTCCCCCAAAATATGTAAACCTGATTTCATGTTTTATCAAATAAACAAATTAAGGTGCTAAAGAGACAAGTTCTATCAAAGGAAGTTGAAAATCATCCAGTCATTGATCGTTCAACATGTCGGAGATATATCATGTAAACCTATTCCCAAACGGAATAAATTCTAGGGTTATCCACTTCAAAAACTGGACAAAATGGAAGTTAATAAAGGAAGAATTTGTGTAAAATATGGTATAGAAAATGTTGAGACAAAAAGGAGAAACGGCTGTTTATCAAAAGTTTTTTCTTTTGTTTCAATGTTTTCCAAAGCATTTTCTATTAGGGACCTCAAAACCAGGGTTAAACGCATTCCCAAACGGAATAAATGGACCGTTCCACTCTGAGAGCTACTGTGGACGACAAAAATGGGTGGAATAAAGATATATTTTGTATACAAGATAGCAATGAAAATATTGAGGAAGAGCGAAAAGGAAAAAAGTGCTTGTAAGCAGCATTATTTTTTTTCGTATCAATATTTCCCCAATACCTTTCCACCAGATGTCAATATACAATAGCTTCATTAGATTTAACAACCGACATTGATATGCGTACATGTATCATTGCAGATATGTTTCTTACCTTTTCGAAGAAACGCATTTGTTCACTTTGAATACAAATCAAAAGGGTAAATCAATAGGTGACGTATGCGTTATTGAAAGTGTCCAAACAAATAAAACAAAAGAAATTGACACTTTCAATAATGGCGACCGATTTACTGTTTAATTATTTAAAACGCCTTGTATGTTCATATAGGTGGAAAGACTATATCAAACGAAAAAACTGATAACTTTCAAATTGTTACTTGGAAATTAATGTTACAAATGTGAAATTAATTCCGGAATACAGTGTGAAGAATAAAGTAAAAATCGAATAGTATCTGAGAAACAATCAAGATACCTCATTGACAGAACACATACACATGGCGCACAGTCGAACAGATCTCGGGAAGAACATTCCTCCCTTAAGTGAAACATTTGGAAGAACCACAAATAAGCAAGGTAAAATATCGGAGATTAAAGAAGAAAGCAGAACATTCGGAAATGAAGACGAGAAACGAAAAATGCTGCGGCTTTCTATCGACCTTGAAAGCATGAGAAAAGACCAGCACAATCTGATAACCAAACAGGAAAGAAAATACGGAGCCACGATTGATACTATAAACGAACTTCAAGTTGAAATCGATAAAGCAAAGGCTCAAAACAACACCCTCATCACCGAGATGCAAGTTGAGAAGGAGCGGATTGAACAGTTGCAGTCCCGTTTCTACGATCTACACACTAAATTTGAAAATGACAAAAAGACATTAAGATCGTTGAAGAAGGAACAAGAGCTATGGGAAGATTCTAAAATTCTGCTATTGGAAACCAATGAGAAATGTAAGCGACTTTCAAAGAACAACAGACATTTACGGGCGTTGTTGCTCAAGCATCACATAAACCCAGATGTTGATGCCACAACGATGGGGACATCGCTACATATAAGGAAGCCAAAGACGGAGAGAAAGGCAATCAACGCTGTATCACCAAGGTCGAGGTTAACCTCCGGCAGTATTACATGGAGATGAATGTATCTCTGGTTGGACTAAGTCACAGATAACTATTTCAAGATTATGCATGATTGTAAAGTTCAGAGTTAAATGCTGTTTTAGAATTATTCAAATAATAAAAGTAGGCTGCTCAATTTCAAATGCTAGAAAATATTCAGGGAAAGTAAGAAAGTGTTTTAAACTCATTGTAGTATCGCGAAAGCTTAACATTGCTTACAATCACACTAGGACATGGTAACAAACTCCTTAAAACTTGGCATCAACCTTCATCCTATTGGCGATCTGATTGGATCCTACACATTATTCTAATCTTGATAAATCTATACAGCTAGCACTTTCATGTAAAGATTTGACAAGAATGTTTTGTCTTCGACGCTTCGAAGAATCTTGCATGATCTTAAGTTTTTTTTGTGGGATTCCAAAAGGACGCAAACAAAGAGTTGTATTTAATCAAATGTATAAGTATTTCAGGGTGGCTAATCGATATAGACCAGTAAATATAGAGGACTGCTGAATACTATCGTATTTTTTGTCTGTGTTTTTATTATCTTTATGTAACCAATATATAGTCTTTTAACAATCAATTGCCTTTTGTGGTCAATGCTTCATTGTTGTATTGGGGACCCATTTGATAGGATTTGTATATTGTCGTGTTTCAACGACAACCTTGTAACTGCAGCTTAAAACAAACTTTAGTTACGAGGTTTTCGTTGAAAAGTAGCAAAATAAACTTGTGTTGGCAGGATGGAAGTAGATACGTAGCTAACCTGTTATTTTTAGCTCCACTTGCCTTTCAGGCCTTTCAGGCCAGCGGGCTATTGTCATGGCGGTGTGCCCGTCAAGACAAAACCGCGGACAATTCTGTCTAATCATACCTTGGATGCTAGTCGTAGAACTACTTTCAGACTATGAATAGAATAGAATAGAACAACAAATCAACACGTTCGTCTGTGACTAATGTCAACGATGAAGCGACAATGATACTGAAATACATTGTTTGCTGTTCCAGTGTCCTCTCTTTTAAGAATGATTACAACCTGCAAATCTCGCAAGTTGCCATGATTGTTTATTTGGATGACCTCGAAAACTACTTTGTGAAGCGTAGCTACTTCCGGCTAAGAAATGTGATTTTTTAAACATTTCTTCATACACACAATTTCGAGTCGATGATTCGATCGTTGATGGAATTACATGTATCTGAGGTGTACCAAATGTCCGTCGTGCGTGCGTTCGCACGTCCGTCCGTGCGTTTGTCCGTAAACCTTTTCTTTAAAAATCTTCTTCTCAAAAACTACTGGATGGATTTCAACCAAACTTCACAGGAATGATCCTTGGGTGACCCTCTCTCAGATTCCTTCAAAGAATTGGGGTTGAACCAGAATAACCTGAGTTATCTGCCCTTGAATGTCAAAAATAGCTGGTTTCGACTTTGTTTTTACTCTAAAATCTACAAATATTTTTAAAAACAATCAAGACAAAACTTAAACAGAATATATATAAGCATGAAATCCTGCTTGGGTGTAATTTTCAGCTTGATCGGAATCTTACACCAAGAGTTATGTGCCCTTGAATTTGACAAATTGCAATTTTCGACTTTGTTTTCACTCTAACATCCATAAATGTAAACAATTGAAAATGATACTTGGAAAGAATCTTGTTGACAATTTTATTTTCGTATTAAATCGTTTACTTTCTTTTTGCTTTGACCGCAAGATTGCTGCATTTTACTTTGTTTCTGCTGTAAGAACCACAGGTATTGAAAAATCTAGTCAAAACTTGGATTTAATATTAAAAGAAATTCAGGTCTGTGGAGCGGCTCAAGACCTTCAGGTCTTTCTAGTTATATATAAGGTCTTTGACAAGACATCCTCTTGTTAACCCTTTCCCAAACAACAAATTTTAAGGGCGCTCCAATTTGAAACCTCATGCAGAGGACAAGTTGGATGTTGATTAAGATAGAATTTGTTTATATAGCTCAGAAATATTGCGGCAAAAGAAGAAAATGCTGATCGTCAGCATTTTCTCCTTTTGCATCAATGTTTTCCTAAGACTGCTCTACTAGGGATGTCAAAAGCAGGTCTTGTATGGATAAGGGTTAATCTGGTATAATTTGATAGGAACAAAGTATCATCTCTCTTGGCAGTACAGCCAGCTTCCAAATAAACGGTGTATAATCACCTGACTCAGAATTTCCGATAATCTTCAATATCTTTTTTAATAATTGACCAATTTGAATTTGGGGTTGAAGCAGAGAATGTGGGATAATGCCAGAAAAAGCTTGACACGTTGGATTTTTGAAAAAAAAAACACCTGATAAAACAGTTATTGAAGATAAACCAAAATTTTGGTTTATCTTAAATAACTTTTTTATCAGTTGATTTTTCAAAAATCAACCACACCCATCTAATACGTGACGTCTGTCCACATTCTCTGCTTCAAACCAAATTCAAATCGGCCCAGTATTATTGAAGATTTTCTGAAAGTATTGTATCACGTGATTATCCATCGTGAAATAGAAAGCTATACCTCAGGCTCTGATATCCTTAAGAGTAAATGAATTAAAGAGAAACTATTAAGAACATGAGGAACAAGTAAAAAATTGCTGTAATGTACAGCAAAATGAATTGTATCGCGCTTAAAAAATTATACCAAAGTACTGAATAAAATGGTACAAGTGTCTGGTTAAGTCAACATGCAGTGAAAACCGAAATAGGATTGCATGTCTGCATTATGCTAGTGCTAGATCTAGTCTATTTTTGTGTGTTCAGCCAGATTATACATTAATCAAACAACATAGAAGGGGAAGTAAGCAAATACAAAAGTGTTAAATGTTGCAGTTGAATAAATGGGGATTAAAATTAACTTAAACAAGAACTTCAACAAGGAATTAGGGCCAAGATGGTCCTGAATCGTTTCTCCGTGAAATTATTTTTTGGAAAAAAAAGCAGGAATAAAAGACACACACACACAAAAAAATGAAAGTGCACCATAGTAACCACAGTTCACTATGAAATTATTTTCCGAAAAAATAAAATAAAAAAAAAAAAAAAAAAAAAAAAAAAAGAAAACAAAAACAATTCGAAAGGCTCCATGCAAGGAAGATTCCTGTTAAATTCCTATGTTAGAAGATTCCTGTTTGAATCTTGATTGAAACTGGCCTAGTAATTTTGGAGAAGTTTTCACATGAACGCACGCCGGAAACAGGACCGTGGCATAAGCCCCGCTAGCCTTTGGTCAGAATAGGTAAAATACTTTAATTAAATAGAAAAAAAGTACTTGTTTATCCATTAGCCTTCTGAATATAAAAATCGTATCAAGTAAATTTTCCAAACCGGAACATTTTGACCACTATAGCTTATTTGTTCTTCGTATCATCATTCAATAGAGAACAGACTGTGTTGAATAGATCAGAGTGCGCGCTAATCTTAGTCTATGGAATCTAAAAATGCTTTGATAACAGCAGGAATAGGAAACGTTTATGATAACAGACATAGATGAACGAACGCACAGCAGCCACAATGCCACGGATATGATCCTTATTACTTTTGTCCGGCGGAGCAATAAATTAAATGTAAAAAAGATAAATACAGAAATGCCATATAAAGTGACAGCTACCAGAAGCTAATGTTTAGGATTTAAGCTGTAACACAATACAAGCAATACCATGAATATGTCTCAATAATTCACCCGGCAGATCATCTCTGCCAGGTCATAAGTCGGGACCTATATTTGTACTTATCACACACAAAAAACACAAAGAACGAGCGACACATACGAGGAGATTTACTAGAGTGTAACAAAAAGTACAGGACTAAAGTTTTGATTGTGGCGGCGAATTGATTGAGCATAAAGTATTCTTTTGAACGGTTTTGAAATCCATCCAGTCAAAAACTGTTGAGACTTTAAAATTGAGTTGTTCTTTTATGTGAAAACCCCTAACAGTTTGTAATTTTTAGAAAAAAAATGAGAACACCTATTTGTTCTACTAGTTATACACATGCCTATTTAGTTCAGACGATCCCTTGAAATTATGGAATCGAATCATCCGTAATTGTACATGCAGTGTTCATTCAATACTTACCGGGTAAGTCTTTTTCGTGCTTTGGTTTCTTAGGAAGCGATGCAGTGAATCGGATAGGCCATGGGCAAACCGAAAGTAGGAATTCACATTGTAATGCAATTTTGAAAAACGCTTGAGAAAACCCATTTGTTCTACTAGCAATATACATATCTAGTCAGATAAGACGATCCCTTGTAACAATGCAAGTTGACCAGTCCAAATTGAACATGTAGTGGTCATTCAATAGTAAGGTACTTCTCGTTCTTTGATTTCTTATTGCGCCGCAGCCAGCTCCTTTTCGTCCGTGAGTAGCCTATTAAATCGGATTCAACACGAAAATCAGACACTTTATGTCCCAAAACAAGGATTACTGACTAGATTTAATCGTAAAATACACGAATATAACAATTTAATGCGATAAAAAAATCATGATTAAGGAGTTTGGACTGATATAAATCTCCTTTGCGTCACCTTCATGTCCTTTGCGTCCTTTGCGCCAAAAACAGGTCCTTTGCGTGTTTTAGTCCAACCCGAAATGGTATGCGTTGCATTTAAACAGATAGGCAAAATACATGTCCACCATGGGCAAACCGGAAGTAGGGACTTTCCATTGCTATGCAAAGTATAAAACTATACTAGAATTTTGTTTACACCAATTTTCAGCGTGGTCTGAGATTAAACGAACTTCAATGTATACTTATAGTACTGCTTGAAAAATTATACCGTGTAAACAGTTTATGTGTAGGTTATATATATACGACTTTCAAGTACAAATAATTATCCCTCATGACGTAATTTCTAAAATTAGAATATGTATACCACATATGTATCGCGCATGGCGCGATACAAAAAGAAAATGCTGACAAAAGCAATTTCTTCTCTTGAGTCAATATTGCACACAAAAAGAAGGGAACTATTTAGTCAAAAAGCTGTTTGCCAGCATTTTCGTTTTGCTCAATTGTTTTTCCAAATTCTTCTCTGGTAGGGATGTCATCACCAATTATTGTTTAGAAAAGGGTAAGATATGACCGGAGCAGAAGCCGTGGTAAATCGTTCCCTGATAGCCTACGTTTCACATTCTACAGATATATGCTAAATGCATTAGAACCTAACTGACGGAACCGATCTTTGGAAATAATCCAGACAAAAGAAAAAAATGCTTATAACAATCGTTTTCTCCTTTTGTCTCAATAATTTCTGTGACAAAATTTTAATTTGCTTTCACTTTTATAAAGGATAATTATAACTTCTGTGACGGCTTTTAAGTTCGAAAAGTCAAACTTTATGCTATTTGGGAAAGGGGTATCTATTCGCTAGCCAAAATACTGTTCAAAGGGAGATCACAGCGAAATGGAAATTTTGAATCCTATCATTTTATACAGTTACGGGGCCCATTACTAATCCAACATTTTTCGACAGACTGTTTAGCTATAACTAATCTTTGCTCAAACTACATGTACTACATAAATCAATTAGGGTAATTCATCCCCAATGAGATTCCCGCGACCTCGGCAATTTTCGTGCGCCGTCGTCAAATCCTTCGTTACATGTACATATCCGAACCATATTCAAGGGACGCCGGAAAAATTCGGTCTGAATAATTTCGACGTCGCGCGAATCTAAATAGGGTTGGACTACCTTATCACACTACGATCAGGAACAAGAAAATCCAGCACGAAGTGATAAACTCGTGGAATTAAGGGACTCGTAATATTTTTTTACCGAACTCTACAAATCCATGATATTCGTCTAAATAAAACAAGACAAGAAAACAAACGGCATTTTCGTTTATTCCCTCGCTCGTGATCGAAATCGCCATCGTAGTGTGATGGACTTATAACCGATTCTGTGTATTGCTAGAACTAGCTATTCGCAAAACATGGAATTAGTTACGAATTCGTTACTATGCCTACGAACCAGTAAGAAAATTGTTGCAAAACGTCTTCGATACGATTTTTTTGCGGAATTTCGTGACTTTAATTGAAACAGTTTAAAACAATTGCCACAATTTCAAGAATTGTCTACGAATCAGCTACAACTTTTATTCCTACATTATGCTCTTGCAAACAATCCACGAATTTACCAATTCGTGAGACTTCATGGAATTTGCGATCGTAGTGTGATGGCCAAGCTAGCAATGAATGGAAAACACACAGAGAAAAAGAAGATTCTAACCACAAGATTTGTTCTTTTCTCCTTCTTTTTCTGTGTCATGTCATTTACCCTCTTTACTTTTGGTAACATCAGCTTTGCCACGTGTAGTTTGTTTAGCATAAGTTCTTCACGAAAGTGTTCGATATCAGTCTGCCTTGCTTTTTATGTACTATGTTTTTCTAATACATACATGCGTGTTACATGTCCAGCTTTTAAACAATGTTTTTGTGTTTGTGTGTCTGAATCTGCTTTCATTTTCAGGCCAGTGTTATACATCAGTTTGTTGTTTGGTAAGGAGCTCTATAGTCCTTCCAAGGAGATATATCCAAACTTAAAAAAACAACTATACATAGATTTGGCATGAACCCTTTCCCAAACAAAACCTGATTTTGACGTCCCTAGTAGAAATAGTTTGTAAAAAAGAGGAGAAAAGAAGACATTGTTGATTATCAGCGACTAACCCTCTTTTAAGGTAGAAAACCCGTAATGTGGCCATTTTGAGGTCCATAAAACATCGCATTTTTCGAGCGTCGTCGCTACGTATCACAACTTTTTCGGGCGTGGTCGTAAACATTCGGTGATGGAAAATTAACTGCCGAATGTTTTCGACGTCGCCCGAATAATTCCGAAGTCGTGTGAATCTCATTAAAGGTGGACTACCTTAATCAATTTGTCGCCGGTAACTCCTTTGAAATTGGATTGATCAAAAATGCCGTTTTCTGTAAGATTTAAAATCAAGAAAAGGAAAGGGTTAACTTTCAATGGTATAAAACAAAAGATCCAATAGACCAGAAATTACAATCTTTTTTCAGCATTGTATGAATAAGACAGTTTTGCATTGTTGGTTAATTTCGTTCAAACTGTTTACAGGATTTTGTTAATTTAGGAGATATTTCGATGTGAATGGATAACCGCTAGCATAATAGAATAAGTATAAAAACTTTCTAGAGTGCCGAGTCTTATTCATATTGCCTTCCAAATATGCCTCCTAAGAAAGACACCAAACAGAAAAGTGCAAAGAATGCAAGGGAAAAGTCTGGAAAGAAGACTTTGGACAAGGCCTTGCCGCCTTCTGACACGCAAGATTCGCGGGGTAAGCCATATAAGAATGACCAGAAGAATGCGAACAGTTTCTTTCAGCGAGAACTGGAGCTGAAACAACAGGAACATCTAAAAGATATGGACAAAGCGCTGAAAACAATCAAAACTGTTGATAAGCACTCCGATAGATTGAAGAAAAGGCAAATCTTTGATTATGGAATGACTCTAGATGACATTGAAAGCATGCGAGAAGAAATTGAAGCCATTAAGATACAGAATGACCGACTGTATACGGAAATGTCACACTCCAAATCTGTGTATGATCATTTAGAAAAGGAACTTAAAGATACTAGACAAAGGCACAGTGATGCTGTTGATCGCGTGCAAAAACTCAAACAGGAGTCAGTGAAATGGCAGGAAGCCAAAGACAAACTTGCGAAAACTGAAGCACGAGCTCAAAATCTCTATCAAGCAAATAGACGGTATCGAACAGTACTGATTCAAAACAAGATTGACCCGAATATCAACGCACACGAAGTTATCCAATCTGACGACGAAGGCTCGGCAAAGTCTATTCAATCAAGTAAGACATTTCCTAAACCTTACCGACGTAGACTAACTATCGGAGGACGTTATGACACGATTGACGAGCTTGATAAACTACGAAAACTTCAACAAAAGGAGACGAAGACGAAATATGGGTTCCTAGACGCGGTGTTTAATCAGATGGATCCTGCATATTTTGGATATTACACTAGGAAGAAAAAATACAAGGAAAAGAAAGAACAGGTTCGACCAGGCCTACTGGCTAGAAACTTGAACGTACCACCATTGATTCAAGGACATTACTGACGACTTTACTTTTCAATAATTATTAATGATGCAAATTTGTCTTTCAAGAGCTTTGCTTTCAGAAACAGTTGTGAGCATTCTCCAGTCCAAAATTGTTACATACATTACATGATATTTGATAAACGTTTTGCCTACTAACATAATATCCATGTTTAACTTTGTGAGAAGAAAGTGTATGAATGGATGATGTGTATGTGTGTGTGTGTTTTAGTACATTGTATGTGATTGTTACGTATTATATCAAGACCATTCAATATAGATGAATTTGTAAAAGACGGTGTACTTTTGTTGAATAAACTTGTAAACTTGACTGACTCTTTCCATCGTGGCAGTAATTTTCATATGTTGAGTCATCTTTTCTTTTAACCCTTTCCCAAACAAGACCTGGTTTTGACGTCCCTATTAGATAAGGCTTTGGAAAACAGTGAGACAAAAGAAGAAACTGCTGATAACCAGCAGTTTCTCCTTTTGTCTCAATATTTTTGAGCTATATATTACACAAATCTTATCTTTCTTAACCTCCATTTTTGTCATGAGCATCAGCTTTCAATTAACACCACGCTAACATTTTGCCATTTGGGAAAGGGTTAATAGAATAAAAAAAACAACAACTAAAATTTGCAATGGTCGTTTGTTTTCTGAATTCACTTTTATTGTAAAATTTAGGTAAGATGCAGTCGGTTACGACTAAAATGGGTGGCGTTTAAAGTGACATAAAATTTCACGATATTTTTTCAAAAAAATACTTTTATTTTTATCTGAGAGAGCATATTTTCTTGTGAAAATTCTGAAATTTCAACCCAAAATATTGCACCGTTTACGAGAAATATATATTTTTGTGCTAAAATTAATCAAATTGTTGTCCACAACAGTTTGGATTTATATGTAATTTGCAATTTCTGTCTCAATTTTAAAGGCATATCTTTCGCTTATAATTAACAACTTCATAAAACTGATAGCATTTATAAATACGCACTGAAATTACCAATCTTTGCAACTAGACATACGAAGTACTTTTAAAAATGAAATTTGAATATTATGTCCCTTTAAAGAAACTTTATGTTCGATCAGCATTTTCTTACTATTTTACACTCTCAATTGCTCGTTTGATTTAGGTTACAATAAAAGACTAAGAAACAACGAAAGACATTGAAAAGGCCATTTATTAGAATATAAATGACGGAGTCTATATGCAAGAATTTACATCTATATGTAAAGATTTTACATTAATCAAAACTATAGTTAGACTAGCATTATTACCTAAATCAAAGATGGGGAAATATTTATTATGCCCCCAACTAACGACAAGCGTAATATATGGAGAGGCAAACGAGATATTTTAATATGTGACAATTGCTAAAGCTGTGGCAAGGGGATGGTGGGTGGGCTTCAGCGTGTTTGTTTGTTTTGTGCGCCCTCTATATTCAATTCACCAAAGGGACGTAATTTTGCCACTTCGATAAACTCAAAACATAATGGAAGGGAGATAACCCCTACCACCCGTTTAATATTAATTATCGCGTTTGCCTCCCTTACATCGATATTGTGCTCACATAAAATGTTTTAATATAAATACAAGACAAATTTGTGATGCATAGCATCAAAGTAGCCGACAATATTTTGGTTAGCATCAATTAAAAGTGTATCTGCGTGTCAACATGGTGATATTAGCAATAATATATTCACTAATTGCCAATATGATATAGAAAACAATGAACGTTGTGATCATACGTGGATACTGATCAGCTCCTACAAATGTATAGTCTGATCAAGATACATGCTTCACTTGCAGCTTCTTCCCAACTGTAGTCAGTTAAAGAGCAATATAGATCTAGACCTTACTGCAATAAGCTGCTATACAGACTGATCTGGACACATTTTGGGTATTATTTCATAGTTGGTAAATTTCTCCTGATCGGGGTTTTAACACATAAACCTTAATACCAATCTATCACAATCGGAACATTGGCCACCCATGAAAACATGTGGATGTGCAGACTGCCCCTATCCTGAAACTCAACCCGAGCAAAGTAGTCCACTATTTCGCCAAGAGGTTTGGAGTCTGAGAGAATAACATTTTTTCATCAAAATCGAAATCTCCTCCAAAAATGTGTAGCAGTAAGAACTGGGTCATTTCACATTGACCTAAAATGTTTTTCCGAAAGCATCATCAAAGGTCAAACCTTCGAAAGTCATGCCTAATTCTGGCCAATGCAAGTCATCAGCAGATAAAGTCATAAACAGAGTAGGAGGACTTAAACACCGAAACATGGACAGTAAGTCATACAACATACAGGGTGTCCCAAAAGTAAGGTAACACTTAAAATCTAATATATCTCGGCCAATATATCACTCATATGTTCCTTATATCGCTGACAGTACAGAAGGTTATGTGTAGAAATGAATAAAAGAAATTTCATCAAATTATCAGAAAACTTGTATATTTTATATATGATAAACCAAACAAACCCTATTTTAGCAATGAGAAGGTAGGTCGTGACGTCATTTTGATAGTGGTAAAGATGACGTCAAAATGACGCCATTTTGATATGAGCATATCATTGAAGTGTATGGTGAACAAAATTCCAATGAATTCTGCAGATATTGATAGTTTTCCGAAAGAAATCGGCTAAGAAATAGCAGAGCTAGAACCATTTATAAGTGTTACCTTACTTTTGGGACACCCTGTATTCTTGAAATATGCAACAGTCCCTTTAATTTTTTCATAAACATATACGAATTCTCAAGAAGTTCTGGATTCTCATTTAAATTCCTTAAATTCCCAAGAGAAACTGGTTGAGAACAGTTATTGCGTGAATGACTTATTTTCATACGAATATTAATAGCTGACTTTAAGCAGGATAAATCATATGCAACAGCTGTATGTAAAAGATATGTGATATCTTTTCGAAATCTTGAGTCATAATTGTACAGTCTTGTCCTGAAGTACATATTAGGATTTAAGTTTAGAGGCCTTTCAGGATTAACCTTAAAGTCATTACGCCCTAAAGGGAAAAGCCAAGGAAAAGCAATTTCCTCACGACTGCATGTTTCCAAAACATTCATAGTAGAATTGGTATTGGGGGAATATTGATATGTTGATAACTCAATACATCATTCAGGAAACAGTTTCTAGATTGATTCACAGGCACCATAACACATTCTTCTATTTCGTGATTCAAAATATCATGTTCACAGTGTAGATTTGAACATATATTACTGTTATCATCGAAATTTAGGCTTACGTTGCAATACAGAGGATTGTTTTCTTATAGCCATTGCAAAGCACGTTTAAGTTTAAACACTTAAACTGAATGACTATATTCACAGCTTTAGGGTGCAATGCTGTGTTTTCAAATGCAACTGTTACATGCGAAACATCATCATTGAAGGGTAATTTCTGAATATTATATCTAGTTTGTGCAGGCAAATTTAAAATAATGCCCTTTTCAGCATATTGGCCACCGGACAACAGTATTACTGACATAAAACATTTTTAATCAGACGCTTCTCAACATTTGAAAGACCTAACAGTTTTTCAGGAATCAATCCTGGATCAAGATTATTGTATGTGAAGGATATGAATGGTATTTTTGATACCTCGAGATAGCGCAAAAACATGTAGAACAGCAGTCATCTGAAATTTTAATTTTTAACAGCTGTGTAACTGTATTTTCTTTCTTTATAGAACGTACTTGGTCTGCATACAATATTCGAAAACAGCATTCACATTTATGCTCTGGCTTCATTCTTATATTCTTCTCATAAATTGAACAATGCTCGCTGCTCAATTCATAATCAATGAACGTCAAATCGACAGTTGACGATACATTGCATACATATCCCACATCCAACATGTCATATAAAGAGTTTACAGTGGAGACAGTATCAGTGTCATTTGTCACGCTTATAATTGAAGTTTTTCGCCTTCTTGACCTTCTACACTTCTTGATATTTTTTTTTCTACTATACATATGATCCTTAGATACAAATGGAACAATCTGGTCAGTTTGATATTCTGACATTTGGTTTGAATTAACTGAATGGGTTGACTGTTCCAACATGGAACCATTAGCTGCATGTGCATGCATGGTATTTTTGGGTTGTTCAGTATCAATACTTTCAGAATCAATTGTCTGGTGAAATGTGGAAGCAAAACTTGTGCTACCAGGTCTTACATAATTTAGCACACTATCAGGCACTTCATTTGAACTTAATTGAAATGAGACGGGGGTTAATTCATATAAATTACCCGAGTATTGACTGTACAATTAGTCGACCAACTCGTCGAAATTGTCAAAAACCAACAACACGGACATACCATATTGACTATATTGCCCAAGACTATTTCTTTGGTGAGAATCAAAAATGAAAAATTGGTTAGTTTCTTGCTGTATGTATAGCGCTATTGTAAGGTCATTTAACGTTAAAATATTCATTGGTGACAATAAAACAGCTTGCGAGATTGCGTCAAGAAATGCAGTTTGTTGGAAATCTTGATTCGTAAAAAAATGTAGGGACCCAAAAAAGTGATCGGTAAAATATTCTATCTCGTAAGAACGGCCGCGAAAACTGTACGAATTCGGCAGTTCGTTATGCGACAAATATCTTGGAATACGAATTTGCTCTACAGCACGTGTATATACAACGCATTTCCCTGAAACAAAACATCGTCAATGTCTTGTGCAGTGAATCTCAGCTGCTCATTAACCGGCTCATTGTTATTAAAATGAAAAAAAAATGCCAACAAAGCCACCAATGACATGGCTGTGCAGTGTAAGCCATTATATGGAGCAAAAATATTGCATCCCTGATGGAGATTCCCCAGAACACCTCTTACCATATTACTCTGTCGCCGTCTCGTCGTCAAATGTCGAAATGGCGAGGGTGTGCGCGTTTATGTGTGATGTGATTGGTCAATCCAGCCCTGCGTTCAGTAAGACAAAACGTTCCCTAACGTTAGCAATAGTCACAACTTCTTTGACACAAAATTGAGAAAATTAACCGAGTATTCCGAATGAATGGCTAACGTTTTGTATTACTGAACGCAGCCCAAGTGTCACCTGATTGGTCAATCGGTTAGAAGCGGGTCTAGGCTGGTTTTCATCTCCGGTACCAATACGTGGTAGTTCGATTTTGATATGATGGGTACCAGATTAAAGCGTCGCGTGGTCACACTTGATTGGTCAATCGGATTGAAAACAATTTAAACTATTGGTCAATCCGGTTGAAAACAATTTCTATGAAAAATACTTTAAAGTATTTTTCATAGAATATTTTAATAAAAAAAAGTAAAGCGTGCAGAGAGAATATATGATAAAGCCCTGTCTTATTGATTTAAAAATGTACAAAAAGAGGAAAAAAGAAAAAAAAACAAGCGTGGATGGGTTTCGAACCCACATAACAAAAACAAAAAAGGGTAACAGCGTTCAACTCTACCCACTAGGCCACAGTGTCACATCTAGGTAATTGGTGTAAATTAGATCAAAACAAATATAGAAGTATTTATCAGATTAGATTGGTTAAGGTCCCTGAAATCAGTCAGTTGTTTCTTATTAGAAATACCCAAACGCATTAGTAAAAAAAGTAAAGCGTACAGAGAGAATATGTATGAAAACTTTCTTATTGATGTAAAAAAAAAGTACAAAAAGGGGAAAAAAGAAGAAAAAAATCAAGCGTGGATGGGTATCGAACCCACGTAACAGTAAACAAAAAGGTGTCAGAGACTTCCGTTCTATCCTTTAGGCCACAGAGGATTCTGTCACGTAGATGTGTTAGTAATAATATATATAAAGTAGTATTTGTCATCAGATTAGACTAGTTACCGCCCCTGAAATGTGGGTCTGTAGAAATACCGAAACGCGTTAGTAAATACCAAAACACATTCACAGAATCGATTTTAAAACGGATCAGTTCATAGCGTATATATATTACCGTTATTCATTCAACATTTCATACAAAATTTTCTTCTTGCTATTATTGAGCATAGACAACAATAGTTTATATGATGCGTTTCAGTTCTTCGTGTATATCGGTATTTCTATGGACCGATCTGGTCACGTGATTGAGCGGTTAGTAATTCGCATCTGGAGGAAAATAAAATAATATACAAATGCATGTTTATGCATTGTATTTCTTCGTAAATGGTGTAAACATGTAAAAACAACATGTTGATAATGTAACAATTATCATGAACGTGCAATTTAACCAGTTTCAACCAATATGTCGAATATGTTTTTACAATAATCGCCTCCCAAACTCCCCATGTTAATATTTTAAAATTATTACAAAGGTAGCCGATCTCAAGATCGGCTACCAATTAAAATGTATTTATGTTCGATCAGCATTTTCTTACTATTTTACACTCTCAATTGCTCGTTTGATTTAGGTTACAATAAAAGACTAAGAAACAACGAAAGACATTGAAAAGGCCATTTATTAGAATATAAATGACGGAGTCTATATGCAAGAATTTACATCTATATGTAAAGATTTTACATTAATCAAAACTATAGTTAGACTAGCATTATTACCTAAATCAAAGATGGGGAAATATTTATTATGCCACACATTATCCGACAACAATGAGGTTAAACCCACTACTTGTAAAACCACATTGGTTTCGGGTAATGACCCCCATCCAATAAAGAGAGTGTAAGAATTAAAATGATTTGAATTTCAGAAATATTGAGAATGTAGAAAAAACCAGCCAATATTAACCAGAAAATTATTATCTCATGATAGCTGTTTTCATCAAATTTATAGATAGTGTTTGCAAAATATCTCACATACGAAGTATAAGAATGTTATGTTATATAGCTGCATCAAGATTTTAATGTATCTTGACAATAACATGGATTAAACACATATTCAAAATATTATTAGTGAGAACAAAATTGTTACATGAGAAAATCATATGAATGTATTTGTCAGGAGGACCATACCTCAATGACAAATATTTACAAACGTTTAAACAATCCAAATATGAAAGTTTTTAAATATTGCTATGGTAACATGACCATGTATTTTGTGCAAAACAATAGAATCTTTTTCTATGTTTATATTTGCAGACCTTTTCCAATTGATAACTGTCATTGACTTGTACAAGTACAAGGACTATTATCACTAAAATATATAGCATAATGGGTTTGGTACTAAAGCATTTTTCCGTATAAAACGAATGGTTTCAAATTTTAGCCTGACTAAATTGTAATTACCTACATAGTATAATACACATGTAACTGTTCAAATAGAGACCAAAAAATGGAAAATATCCATATATAAAAGTATAGTATTCTTAATCAGAACTGAAATAGTTGTCAGAAGCCCTTGACTTCATGACACATTATGAATGAGTTGTGACTAGATAATTTTATTGTTCTCATCAATTGAAAAATGCAAATGACAATAACATAAGCAAATTGTTAGAGGCCTTGGACTATCCAGGCAATAATGATAAATATATTATCATAAAATAGAAACTATTGTTTCACATTTTTTGGCTGGCGTGAAATGTAACAACCTACAAATTGTAGGAAAAATTTACTCCTATGAAAATACAAAAACACATTTAATATACATATTTACATTGTAAAGAACATTTGACATATCAGAAGCCCTTGACTCAATGATACAACAAATACTATTAGTAACATTACCTCTAAATTATTTTGTCAGAGGCCCTTGACCCCATGACAAAGCAGTATGACAGCATCAACAATCATTTGAGTGTTAAGATTGGAAGCCTAACATAATTTTTAACCGTATTACTTTTCCACCTGCCCATGCGTGTGATAACATCATCAGAAATACCTTGAGAAGCTGCAGTAGTAGCACATCCTATGCGAAAACTATGGCTTTTGAAAACTTTAGTGTTCAAACCTGCCCATTGAAGCGATAAATGTAATTGTTGAGTGAAAAATGCCCGGGTAACCCCATTACCATTCATAAAAATAAACAAGGGCCCCAAAAGTGTACCTCGAATTGACATATATGCCCATAAGGCTTGAACAGGACATAATAGGTCGTCAGAATTGGGCTGTAACAGTAATGTGGTAGAATTACCTTGGCTGTGTTTATACCCAATTAATGTGATTTCTAGACCACAAGGCGATGAATTGTTTGAATGAAATTTAAAAGTTACATCCTGAAATCGAAGTACCGATGCGTCATTTGTAGATGTTCTACAAGTGAATTCTCCAATGCGAAGAAGCGCATGAAATGCCAGAAGGTACATAGCCTTGACCATTGTTCTAAGGAAATGAGACGGTATTGTATATGATAACGATTGAACTAATATTTTAAGGCGATCAATTGTGATTGGTTGTCTTTTGTCTAAAGATGATCTACCTTTAGTATATCCTTGTAAGCATTTTTTAACTATAAATTTCTGCGTAGGGTCTGGCAAGTCAGCTATTTTGTGGTAATAACTAATAGCTGATATATATGTAAGAACTGTTGATGCTGCCATGCCGTTCTCATAGCAATATGCAATGTACAACATAACTTGAGATACAGAGGCAGGGAACGATTTTACCATTGTAAGGTGAGACCTAAGAAAGTTGCAGAAATGTGAGCGGGCACGCTCGTAGACCGTACGAGTATTAGCCGACAATGATTTATTGGCTAATTCAAACGACAAAGATTTTAGAGAGTGAAGCTGGTCTGTGGAATATGAAATCTCTCTGGGTCCTTGTAGGGGAACTTCTTGAGAAACTCTGGTATCTGTTGACGAGAAAGCCAGTCAGATAATTCATTTTTTATACCAGGAACATGCTCAGCCTTAAACAAAACATTATACTTTAAAGCCTTAACTACAAGGCGCCTTATAAGTGCCATTAAAGTTTTTTCTTTTGAAGTTTGTTTGTTTAAAATATGTACCACTGCCATATTGTCAGAATGAAAAATAATACATTTATTGCTCAATTTTTCTGCCCAAAACTCAAATGCACAAACAATAGGAAACAGTTCCTTAATTGTGATATGAAATGATAGCCATGAGGAAGGCCATTCCCCTGCAAACCATTTATTGTTCATATAACCTCCAAAACCAGTATTACTGGAATCAGTATACAGATCTAGAACTGTGGATGTGAGCCAGTGGTCAGACAAAAACATAGATTTGCCATTGAAGTGTTGAATAAACAATGACCAGGCTGCCAAATCTGCTGTGGCTTCTTTATTTAGTCGTTTTTTATGGTGAGGAGCCTTTAAACCAATTGTAAGGTCAATTAAACGACGCAAAAAGGTTCTACCAGGAATGACAACAGAACATGCAAAATTTAGTAATCCAATAAGTGATTGAAGTTCTTTTAATGTAGCTTTTTTCTTACAACAAAAACTTTTTAATAATGTTTGTAATTTTTTAAAGGGGGAACAACACCCAACATCCTACAAACCTTCAGAGAACCTCGCGCAAAAAACAAACATACATTATGAAAATATGGCCCCCAAACCGCATCCATGCCAAATCCCAGCCCTCCATCCCGTGCACCGGCCAGGATGCCGACGGACCCAAAACCCCATATGTTTTATTTTTATAATTTTTATCCCCCCGACAAAAAATCATGGGGTTTTAAATCCGTCGACATCCAAGCCAACACACAAGGTAGAAAGCCAAGACCTGGCACATATGCAACTCAAAGACCATACTTTAATAACGCATACTTACCCTTCTGCACGAAGCTCTCGGAAAATTTGCAAGATGCTAAGTGTTATTCCCCCTTTAAGCTTTTCAACCGGTAGCCTTTTTTCCATTAAAATAGAATCAACTTCAATACCTACAAAAGTGATAGTTGTACATGGTAAAACCGTTTTTTCCTCTTTAATAGGAAAACCAATGTCTTTTGCCATGGACAGGAAACCATGTAATTGAGCTAAGCAAACGTCATAATTTGATGGCCCAACAAAAAGAAAATCATCCAAAATATGTGCACAACCAGGGATGCCCAACTCATTTTCAGCAAGCCAATGTAAAGATGTGCTTATAATTTCAAATAGTGCACAAGAAAAACTTAAGCCCTGTGGTAAAACCTTTTCAAAATAGATGCGATTATTGATACAAATACCAAAGAGTTCAAAATCTACTGGCGAGATAGGAATTTGGCGATACGCATTTTCAAGGTCAGGTTTTGACATAAGTGCACCTGGGCCTATCTGCTTGATCAACGAGACAGCATGGTCAATAGTTTGGTATTGAACAGAGCAAAAATGTTGTGGAATCCCATCATTTATGGATTCTCCTTCCGGGAAAGACAAATGTTGTATCAGACGAAATTCGCCTGGTGACTTTTTGGGTACCACACCCATAGGACTAATTTGCAAATTAGGAAAAGGGGGCTTTATGTAAGGACCAGCCATTCGACCTGCTTGAACTTCTTCATTAATTTTTGTTTCCAAAATTTTTATGTGTTGATCAGCAGATTTCAAATTCTTTGAAAATCTAGCAGCCCTTTTCCCATAATAAGGAATCTTAAATCCAAAAGTAAAACCATCGACTAAGAATTTAGAAATGATAGGGTCATAATTAATGAGCCATTTTTGTAGGGCACTGGCCTTGACAGGGGTAATTATTTGACTTTCATGGCTTGGGTGCTGGTTTTGTTTGGCCAGGGCGCTTAATGTAATTAGGTTTTGGTTGGGTATGTTGGCTGCCATGGCCAAAGGATTTAGGGCAATGTCTTTTACTGTGTGATTCCCCACATTTTGCACATTTGTGGGGAAAGGGACAATTGGTCCTTTCACACCCCTTAAAATTATTGTATTGAAAACAATGCTTTTTTGGTTTTCCTGTACTTGTCGAAGTTTTTACAACTGCGCTTGACTGGATCTTTTTTGTTAGACCCATAGCCAAAGCTTCGTTGTATAGTTCAGTATTCGTATCCTGTCAAGGCAAAAGACTTGGTTGGTTTTCGCGCCACATTCGAAAATTGGTGTCGTACTGTAAGGCCGCCTCATCACCTGCCTTTTTGCATAACTTGTTAATAGTGCTGGCATATTTCATTAAATTGCCAGTTTCCGAAGGAAATTTCTGGGTGTAGATAGCAACGAAAATGTGGAAAGCCTCTAGCCAGCGGTCAAAAGTATAGAGGGATCCTGTTGATATTTTCTTGCACATTAGGAGGCAATCTTGATTTTCGACTAATTCAAGTTTTTCCTTTTTTGAAGCTGGCAGAAGGGAATAAAAATTAATATATTCATTTGCCCAAATTTTTCCCTTGAGCTTAGAGTCAATTCCCAGGTCTATAGGGGGGGGGGGGGAAGGGCAGATGATGATGATGGCCTTACATTACCATTTGGGGAAACTGCTGAAATTGAATTAATACCTTCAGCACTGCCTCCAGTGAAAGAAGGTATTTCAATTAGGTCGGAAGACAAATCAGGCTGTGTTGAAACTGTGGATGCATTAGTGTCGGACTGTGTGGAAGTTCCCGGTTGTGGCAAAGTAGTGGCTGTTTGTGTTTGGGACCCCTTTACAATGCCCATCTGAGTTAGGGTATTAATTACACCTTGTGTGACTGCTGGCACTATAGCCGCAACCATTGCTTGGAAGTCAGGGGCCTGAGGTGATTCAACCTCAGGCCTTGTCAACTTTCTACGCTTGCTTGGTCTTGGGGATGACATCCTGAAAATTTTTTTGTAATTTTCCAAAATTTAAAAATAGCTCTTTTTTAATTTCATATTATATGTCAATTAATAATCCAAAAGGCAAATTAGTGTAAAAACATTATCAACAATTGTTGATTAAAAGTATGATATCTATAAAATCTGCCTACAATTGTAGGAGAAATTCATCTGTATATTACAGATGGCAATTATTAGAATATCATAAAATATACCTACAATTGTAGGTATGATAATTCTGCATATAGCAGACAGCCGCTAATAGCAGACATTCTTTTACTATCGTAAAAGTAAATCACCTGCAATTACAGATGAAAACCTTACTATCGTAAGGTACTGTACCCAGCCATAAACATGAACAAATTTACATGAAATTCTACCAATATAGAAGCAACTATTTCTTAACTAATTATAACAAAGTGGTTTGACAGCAATTCCACATTAAAACACTAGCATTGTGACGTTGCAAAATACAACACTTTAAAAGTCGAATTGACTTGATAGCAAGTATGTGGAATTGTAAAAACAATTACACATTATTGCAATCGATATAGTTATTGGAAGGCAGCAGCAATTTGTAAACAGATTGCCAATCATATAAAATTATACTAAAGTTATACAGTAGTTAATAACGAATAGATAAAGTTAAACAAATAACATTTAATTCTAATATTCGTCATATTTCAAATAAAGCTTGCTGTTAAACTCAAGTATCGGATGCCAAATTATTTTGCATAAAACTTTACTTACTTTCAATTGACAAAATTTTGTTTCAAAATTTCAATAAGCCTCACAAGCTTTTATCTCATCAAGACTTTTACAAATTTACCTGAAAAACAAATCATAAAATATGTATCAGCCAAGAACACAGTTCTTAACATTTATATTTAGAAGTTCTATATATAAAATTCTCTAAGTTAAAGAGCAATTCAAGAAAAATTCTTTAAACATAACGATGCCAACCGGTAAAAGAAGCATACCAGCAATTTCATTATTTTTAGCCTTTATCAACAACATACTGAGCAGTCAGCAGAATGACAAATTCATGAATGCAGTTTATGGATCAAAGCACCACGAATGTTTCGAAAATATTTTCTCTGAGAGGCTTCAGATAAATGAACCCCATCACAGAAAACATTTCCTTGTTTCAACCCCTTTAATTTCCAATATTTTAGCTTTTGCTCATGTAGCAATTCTGATTTTAATAATCTATTAAGTTTGATCACTAGCTCATTATACTTAACAACAGGTATATTTCTAGTTTTTTCCCTAAACAACAACTGTCCTACAAATATATGCTGCACACTATATCGTGCCATAAACAATTTACAGACAGAAATCATTCGCAACACTAAAATGTTGATGCCCTCATCGTCCATATCTGTCGAATCGAGATCGTTCCCTCCAATCTGAATGAATAGTCTTGTAGGCTTAAATGTGGCCACCGCAGCTTCGAAACGACGAACATGTAATGGGTTCGTGATCGTCCCACCGGAGATACCACAGAAATTAATGGTTCCACCGTTCTGATCCGGATCGAGTTTGAACACATTTTCTCCATGGGTCCGTCGGAGATATCGTTCCAGTCTATTTATGTGTGAACTACCGAGAATGAGATAAGACATCTTGAATTGTCACGTAAACACGAAACCTCACGACGTCTTCAGTTCAAATCGACACGATTCGTCAAACAATTGATAAAAATATCACAAGACCCTAGCTGCCATCATTGTTCGAATTAATTGTCGCTTGTCGTTAGTAGCCTTCAGCGTGTTTGTTTGTTTTGTGCGCCCTCTATATTCAATTCACCAAAGGGACGTAATTTTGCCACTTCGATAAACTCAAAACATAATGGAAGGGAGGTAACCCCTACCACCCGTTTAATATTAATTATCGCGTTTGCCTCCCTTACATCGATATTGTGCTCACATAAAATGTTTTAATATAAATATTAAAATGTATTTATTTTATTGAAAAATAATAAGAATAATATGACGACAAGCGGTATCATCTAGATTTCGCGTCCATTCAGAAAGCTGATCCCTAAAGTTACATCAATATTTCACGCGCGATATCATATAGGCTACAAATCGTATCTTTATCATCCATTATTTTCGCCTGCAAAAACGTTCCAATAGGACCAGCATAAAATATTGACGTTCGGGAAAGATTTATTCTACATGTATAAGATTGTGGTTTGTCTTTTTGGTTGCAGAAATTGAATAAGAATGACAACATGGGGGACCCATATTGACTGATACAAACGTTTTCCAGAAGACAAATATTTAGTCTGGTCTGACTAGAAATTCAACGGTAGATGGCAAAACGAGTGAAATTTTAATTACCAAAATGGCATATCGCTGCTTTTCTTCATAAACCTCGTATCTGCAGCTTACAACAAGCTGCAGATACGAGGTTTTTGCAGACAAGGGACGATATAGGGGGATATTTACTCATTTTGACCTTTCTCTTTCCTTTGTCCTCTACATTTCAATTTTGCGTGTGACTCCGGAGTTTGGATATCTCGAGTTAATATCACGATCTATAGGATTTGAATGCGTTTTAACTGCATTTTCTCCAATTCTGCTTCTACATATTATTAGGCCTACACAAATATCCCAGACGAGAATGTGACTATGAGTGTTAAATAGATTCTCGAGGTTATCGTCATATGCAGTTTCCACGACAGGGAATCGCATATTTTCAATATGTTTTAATAACACTGGTGATTGATGACCAATTTGAGAAGAAAGAATTTAGCAGAAAAGGCAGTAAAACGTTCGGGATTGGCCAAATGCGAATGATATTTTAACAAGAGCTGTACGTCCGTCTTTTCGGGAGCTTGTCACAAAAATAGCTCAATTCCAAGGTCAAGGTCGGGAAGCCAACGATCGTGGTATAAAATGAAATTTTATCACCAATTGTTCGTCTGTAGCAGCTTTCAAGCTGGAAATACTAAAGTTGTTCTGTTTTAGTAAAAAGTTAATACGTGAATATGGCAGGAGACACTCCCGTATTTAACCCTTTCCCAAACGACAAAATTTAGGGTGGTTCAATTTGAAAGTTACTGCAGACGACAGAATGGACATTGAAAAAGAAAGGATTTGTGTTCAATATAGCTAAGAAAATATTGACGCAAAAGGAGAAACTGCTGGTTATCAGCAGTTTCTTCTTTTGCCTCAATGTTTTCCCTAGCCTATTTTCCAAGGGACGCCAAAACCAGGTCTTGTTTGGGAAAGGGTTAAGAAGGCCGAGAAGTAAGATGCTGGTGACAGTTTAAAAATCCTGAAGGACGTGAAATAAACTAATAGCAGATGACCTGGTTAATCAGATTACATATGTGCAGTCGGATCTCATTCTATTCTACCTGCTTGTACAATGTCAATGTGAGACGGGCATTGGCATAGCAACCCGTACGCAAAAACGCTGCTGCGTACACATCGCAAAAAAAAAAAAAATAATAAAAAAATAAATAAAAAATAAAAAAAAAAAATAGAAAAATAAATAAATAAAAAAAGTGGATTTTTGTTTTTGTTTTCCTTAAAATAAACACATGAATTGCAATTAAAATACATACCAAATACCCCCCATGATCCATTCGTTGCTCCAGGTGGGCATTTGATATCTATTTCATAAGCTTCTTAACCCATTACCACACAATGGCTCTTTTTGACTCCCCACAAAATAATGGCCATGGAAAACATCATGGAAAATGAAGAAATTGCTTGTGTTTTCCATCCGAAAAGACTTCAGAATTAAAACTTTCATTCAATTGAAATTGTCGTCTGCAGAATCTTTCAATTTGGACCGCCCTAAAATGTTGTCGTTTGGTAATGGGTCAATTAAATTTTCAAAAACATTCAGGAAGATGCCCGCAAGACCCACCACCAGCAGTATGGAGGCCTTCATCAAACCTCCCCTGATGCATTGGGAATGCGTTTTGCGTACACTTTATTTTTGGCTAGCTACGCCCCTGAAGGGTAAACCATGTTTACGTCAATGAAGGGTTAATGCGTTAATTCAAAAGCAGACACTCCCGTGCTTAAGAAGCCTGAGAATTAAGAATGCTGGCGACAGTTTACAAATCCTGACTGACGTGAAACACCCGAAGTGGAGACGACCTGGTAAACACGATTACAGCAACATTACACTGCTTTTCATCGAAAATCTCGTAACTACAGCTTAACCCATTACCAGACGACGAACTTTCAAACTAGTCTAAATTCAAAGATGTTGCAGACGACAAATTCAAGTGAATAAAATTTTACATTTTTGGTCATTTTGTATAGAAAACATTGTGGGAAATGAAGAAATTGCTTGTCACAAGCAATTTCTTCATTTTCCACAATGTTTTCTAAAGCATTTATCTTGTGGGAGTCAAAAGGCGTCACTGTGTGGTAATGGGTTAAAACAAGATGCAGTTTCAAGCTTTCGAAGAAAAGTGACGAAAATTATCTCATCTAGTCATTTTGCAAATAGTTTTTTGATTATGTTTCCATGGTTTCCGAGCAAATCATTGCCGAAAAAGGACACCCTGGCTAACAGCATTTTCCTCTTTTCCTGGAGTGTTTTAACATTCGAACGTTCTCATTTTTAGACACTTGTCGCCCAATGAAATATACGTCAAAAAGGTTACCTGTGCAATTACCTTGAGTGTATTTATTTCATAGGAACAGAACAGAACACAACAGTACATGTATATTAGCAAAACTTATACAAAGTTTTTGTCAAATACAAAATATCAACAAAATACCATTTATGTAGCATTATTAAAATCATTGACATTTCCGAAATTACATGATTCCGAAAAGTAAACTAAGAACAGTTTCTTTGCAGGAATTGGTAACTTAGTGCGTTTAGTCAAAAAGGAAATATGTCGTCAACCTATGCACAATTGTAAAGCCTCTCTTACAACCCGTCGTGCGTCTTTTTAAATCGTACGTTTTAAAACTCTGCAAAATCGCACGATTTATAAAGACGCATGAGGGGTTGTAAGAGCGCCTCAAAATATTTACATTCAAAGCAGGTCAAGAGAATGAATGTCTTTCGAGAAAAGTACGCATTCTTGGTGTATTGTTCCCTGCGTCACACGCACGCCTGTCATACGTGCTCCGTACTTCTGTCCTGTGTGCTTCTGGCGTTCTAAAAGACGCAGAATGGCCGTAGCAAAGAATTGTCCCGTCAATTCTTTGCTGCGTGCAGTCTACGTCGTGGTTGCGTACAACAAAATCGTACGTTGCACGTACGTGCATCGCACGACTAAACGTACCGATTAGACGCAGACCGCACGCAGGAGCACGTACGACCGGTTGTAAGAGAGGCTTAACTCTTAGTGATGCTTCTGTTTACTTGTACTACATACTTTTATTAATAACGTACAAGAATAAATGAAAGAACTTGGAAAAAGCGCCAGTTTGACATCTGACCACGGCATAGATCAAGATCGGCTTGCGCATACTTGCAGTCTTGTCAAGATCATTGCTATTCATTGATAGCTTCTGCATAATTATATGCCACAAAAACAACTGCCAAACAGTGATATGGATCGATGATCCTCATAAGGAATTTAATGTGACATACGCTGACCTAAAACAATACGAGTCTCAAATTTTATAAAGACTCCCTTTTTCCAAATCCTTGCTGCTGATCTCAAGATAACGAGTTCTAACTGTATAATTCCTTCAGATTGTCGAAATTATATTATAAAGACCCCTGGTTATCTTCATGGTGCACGAATTTGACATTTTTCTAGGAAAAACTGACAATTTTTCTCATCATTTTGCTAAATTGTGGTGACAAATGGTTCAACGGGGAATTATCTCCTGTAATAAAATGGTGCTGGAAGATTATATAAGAGCCCTAGTTTGAAAGAGGTTATCCTTTAATGCCAAATTACATTATTTACATGATTTTATTTGACACAAGAAGTAATTCTTTGATAGTCTCCCATAAGGTGAAAAGAGGAAAACACACTACATGACAGCTTTAGCAAAATGTCTTCGTGTGAAGTTCTGATTCCCTTAGCTACATTCGTTGACAACTTTACCTACAACAATAAGTTCGCGTGCACCAAACCAACGGTCCAGTGAATAAGAATAGAAAACGGCACTGTGTACACAAAGCGATACTTTAATGGGCCGACGGTTTGTTAGAAAATAAATACTGCGATGAAAGAGGGAAAATCTACAATGGTGTAATGTTTGACTTAGATAATTATGACATACTTTAGTCTAACCAGACTGCATTGAGTTTGCACATTGACAACGATCAATATCGTCTTTTATTTTTTTAACCCTTTCCCAAACAAGACCTGGTTTTGACGTCCCTAATAGAGACGGCTTGGGAAAACATTGAAACAAAAGAAGAAACTGCTGATAACCAGCAGTTTCTCCTTTTGTCTCAATATTTTCTTTGCCATATTTTACACAAATCATATCTTTAATAACATCCATTTTGTCATTTGTGGCAGTTTTTGAAGTGGATCACCCTTAAATATTGTTGTTTGGGAAAGGGTTAACCAGTTTATAACATTAGGCGACACAGGTACATAACAAGTATTCAATTTGGATCTAAATGTTCAAGTAACCAATAAGTCAGGCACGAAGCCACACAATACAGAACTCGGAAATAAACTAACCGTAATTGACATTTCAGTGGAACCTCACGCGATGTTACTGACACTTTCATAACATTAGGTACATTAATTGACACGAGGAGTGGTGAATTTATTAAACACACTGGGGCGTTTGTTTGTCTTTAAAAAGGAAAGTAAAACAGTATTGACACTTGTTTAGCTCAACAATATAAATAAGTTGCAAAGTAGTTTAGTCTTTTTTCAATTACACTATTTTAATGTTTTTGTGCTTTACAAATATCATCGGATGTGAAAAATTCCTCTTCGTATAGTCGTTGTTTTCTTTTTAAATCATTGTTTTTAAACCTGCCTTTATATTCAGTAACCGAGCTACCCCTTCTTCTTTTCCTTCTCATTCATAAACAAAATCCACACCATATCTGCCTTTAAACATTGAATAAAATAGATCAAACCTTTTTCTATAGATATTTACCACTCAGTTGGTAAAAAAGAAATTTCCATACTGGGATATGCTGCAGTTAAATTACCTTAATTGTTTCTACACCGTAAAGTGTTTGTAAAATCAAATGGCCGTAAAGATAAATTTACTGTAGAATCTTCACAAAGATATAATTTGCTTTATGCTTCTAGAAAGTAAAACAATTTGCATTTTTTTATTCTGAAATAATCCTTGATTCGAAATCTACATCGTCACAATTGGCACTCTTTCTGACTTCCGGGCCTGCAACACGTTTTAATAAGAAGCATATTAAACACTATTGTTTCGACAAAATATTGCATATCCTCCTTGCTCAGTCGAAGTACTTAAAAAACGATTCGCTTAACAATTTCGAAAACAAAAGGTACATATCTAGACCATAAATAAAAAAAGATGCAGTTGGTGAAATTAATGGGCTAACACAGTGACTCTTTTTGACTCCTCACATGAAATTGACTTTGGAAAACATCGTGGAAAAAGGAGAAATTGCTTGTGACAAGCAATTTCTTCATTTCCCACAATGTTTTCTACCCAAAACGACGACAAAATTTGAAATTTCACTCACTTGAAATTGTCATCTGCAACATCTTTGAATTTGGACAGGTCAAAATTGTGTCGTTTGGTAATGGGTTAATGGGCTAATATTAAAAGCCACACGTGTATACGTGTTCAGCACACACCTATTGAGATAAAGAGAGACTTATATTTAGTTTTTTTGTTTTAAAATTAACCCATTCCCAAACGATCTAAGATTTTAGGGTTGTCCAATATGAAATCTGCCAGAGAGGATTCAGAATGTTGATAAAGATAGGATTTGGGTACAATATAACATAGAAAATATCGAGGCAAAAGGAGAAACTGCTGGTTATCAGAAGTTTCTTCTTTTGTCTCAATGTTTTCACAAGCCATTTCTTTTAGGGACGTCAAAACCAGGTCTTGTTTGGGAAAGGGTTAAAACACCTAACATAATCGAAGTCAGTGATCTTAATACATAATCAGTAAAAAAAGCTACATATCAGCAATATTATATGTGTTGAAACTGTTCTTCAAAACGTGTCCACATTCTGGATATTTATAATTCGATGACTAAGGTATTCTATGGGTAATTCAAGATTACTAGTCTTCGGACCACTGCATCAAAATACTAGGATCATGTTTTATTAAATTAAAACCATGAAGGAATCTGATTTATGCCGTTTCAAGACATTTTAAATGTCTTTTTCAAGGTTTCAAACGGTTGGGAATGGACACACCTATTTCATTATGGGGAAATAGTGTCGATATTCACTTGAATACAATATTACGTTCAAATGGTGCTTGTTAGAAGCATTTAGAGCCAAAATCCAATTATTTCTGAGCTTTAAACCTTTTTTAACACAGTTGTAGAATGTTACATTCTACTTAACCTGCTGATGGTCTTTGCGGACGGATTTGTATGCTTTTGGGAACTAATTGTTTCGGCGGACTTAACTCTTGAGTAAGTGGACACTGCGACCTAGTCATCGAGACATCCGCTTAGTAGGTGCATCCCTACAGCTACAGACCAAGAAATCATTGATTTCCTGGTCTATAATGGGTGAATGGTCCTCAAGATATTTCGTTAAGAACCATGTCTTTTAAAGAGGTCAAATTTTCTGACATGAAATCACACATTTCGTTAAGTGAATTTCCTCATTAAGGGGACATAGTGTGGATATTCATTGGATTAGGACCTCGCATTCAAATGATGCTTGTTAGAAGCATTTAGAGCCTAAATAGAGAAAATCCAATTATTCCAGACCTAAGAATCATTTTATTGACGCTACTGCGATGTGTGACCTTCTAATTTACTCTTTCACATACACAAATCTGGATTTTACAGGTTTTAAGGAGAAAGAAAAATAATGCATTTTTTTTTCAAGGAGAAAACTCTGTCTATCACCATCCCCCACCCAAACGTTTTCAAAAAACTAATGTTTTAAGCTTCTACTGCGAAACTTAATCTTGTTTCGGAAAGGGCCAAAATCTGAGGTTTCGGAATTTTTTTTTCATAAAAAGTACGTAGAAGCGCAAAATATTTGTGAATAAAGATTATTGAATAGCGACATTATACTGGTTTTGAAATTCCATACTGGATTGAAACGTCAACCAGTGCTTTATAAATCATAGGTTTTAGAATGTCAGACTTTTATAAAATTTTCGAAGAAACCCTGACAGAATTTTCTTAATATTTCGAAGAGACCCTTCAGCTGTTTGCACCCAGTTTTGTGAAATGTAGGATAGTCGTGTTCTCAATACATTTGTCCTTATTTATGTTTCACCACATCGTCATTTTTCAACAAAAACTTCGCAACTGGACAGCATAAAAACCCTGCATTTACGAGGTGTTTGTTGAAAATCTGACAAATGTCTTGGTGGAAGGATGTAAAAAGCAACAGCAAGGGAAGTACTTAATGCACGGCGGCGAACCCCCATCTCCCTATGGAAAATTACATGAAACAGAAGTCATTAAAGTGAAACATAATAACAGTAAAAGCATGATTAGATATATCCATTTAAATAAGCTTCCGTAAAGAGACATTCCACTGATATTTTTTCACGATTTTTACTTTTATTTTTTATCCGGATGAGCATATTTTTATGAAAATTCAGAAAAGTTCAAGCCAAAACATTGTACCGTTTACCAGTAATGTGTTTTGTTTCTTAAAACCGAATTAAATGTAGTATATTGCGTTTTTATTCACCTGAAAGGGTGTGGCTAAGCCAAAATGTTATTCGACGAGTTTATTTCTCGATACCTTGGTTAACATAAGAGAAAAACGTGCGGCACGAGCATGAAAACATTTCGAAATTGAAAGACTTGTGCGAATGTAAAACGTATTATTAAAAAAAATCCGTAAATACAGATTGATTCAAGCTGCAGTTACAATAATTTGCAATAACACCGACGATTTACCGCTAATTGTAAACGCTGTTTCTCCTCAATCTTCAATGTAATAACCGATTATTAGGCACCGCCCTGTCTCCCGAAAAAAAATCAGAATATAATTGGGAATCTGTCATTTTCATGTCAACTTCAAAAGTTTTTTTTATTATTTATTGTTATTTTGTCAGCTTTCAGAGGAAACTCTGATACATATATTTTTCGATTGTAAAAAAAAAAAAAAAAAAAAAAAAAAAAAAAAAAAAAAAAAAAAATAACCGATTCTAGTCTATATGGAAGTAACAGTATAAGGACTCTTTACAAAATTCTCTTTACAAAGTATCAATATTATCCTTGGATGCGATAATAAACCTTAAATTGACTTAAAGGGACATAACATTCCGATTTCATGTTTTAAATATATGTCTTGATGCAAAGATTGGTAATTCTAATGCGTAGAAATGCTATCAGTTTTTTGAAGTTTCTATTTATAAGCGAAAGATACGCCTTTAAAGTTGAGACAGACAGGACAAATTCCATATAAATTTGAACAGTTGTCTACAACAATTTGTTTTATTTTAGCACAAAAATATATATTTTCGTAATCGATTCATTACTTTTGCTTGAAATTTTCAGAATTTTCATAAGAAAATATGCTCTTTCAGATAAAAATAAAAGTAAAATTTATGAAGAATAAAATGTGAAATGTCACTTTAATGTGTCTTAAGCTTAAAGGATATGTATATAACTGCAAATACAAAAAAGTTGTATCGTCTATCAATGGTTTTATTAGACACCTCTCTTTAATCAAAAAGAAAAAAAATCGTCATGCTTGCTGTATGCTTGTAAATTGGTACCAGTATAGTTGATTATTCAAAATAAATAAAATAACTCCGCACGTACTTGTAACCCTCTCCAAAACTAGACCAAACGATCTAAGAAATTAGTATTTGAAAAAAACAACCAGGCCAAAGGACGAAAATGGTCATCAAAATTTTCGGTTTCATCCCCATATTTTCTATGCAATATCATACAAAGTATTAACTTTATCCACACCAATTTTGTCATATGTTGCAGCGCCAAAAAAGAAAAGGTCTGAAATTTCGCCTTTTAGAAAAGAGGTCTATATATCTTGTAGGAGATTTATATTGTCCTATTTCTTTTAGTTGCACTAAAATGTGCCAGAAGTCGTTCCTAAACAGTGTCAAGTATTGCAGCAGTATATTTGGCATTTCCTTGCAGTTGATATATATTTCACCATTGGAATGGCCTAGTTTTTCTTCATTTATTGTACCGACGTAAGGTATGACGCGGAAAATGTTTCACCTTACCTAAAATATGGCTTCTTGAAAGTGTAAAAAGCTGCAACTTAACATTACCGGAGTAACCTTTCTAGCAACGCCCTTTTATGAATGTATATTTTTGGCAATGTATTGGAAGATGCAACCACAACAGGGAAATAGGGAACTAAAAATCTTATTATTTAGTAGGTACGGCTTACACATGTCATTCAACTTACACGAAACGAAAAAAATGCATTTCATCAATAAACAGCAGATTGATTGAAAAGCAAAATTTTTGAGAACAACTCAAAATTGCAGTAGAATACACAACTACTGTCATAACTGATTGGCTGAGGATGAAACAGGTTTGGGGGGATGGAGAGTATTTAATTAAAAATATATTCTTTGATATCAATTCAAAATTTATACTTGTACTTCGAATAATACTTATTTTTCATTAGCGGTTCTCGCGTGAGAAATGTCTACATTTTTGTCGATTAAATAAGGGTTACCATTTTTCCAAAAAAACAAAAAATAGACCGTTTTAATATGTAGATTGCTGCAGATGACAATAGGAACGGTGATCAATGATGAACCTTTATAAACCGTAGCACAGAAAATATAAAGACAAAGGGAATACAGGCTGGTTATCAGCATGAATTTTCGTCTTTTGTCTCAATCTTTTCTCAAGTCTGTTACATAAAGGACATAAAACCACATCTTGTTTAGTAACGTAAACGTTAAATCTGTTCGCCCCCGGATTCCCTCTCGTCAAATTGGATTTACTTCTCATTCAGCCTAAAGATGTCTAAATAAGCCTTGTTATAGAACAATTTTCTTTAATGTCTCATGACAACACGTTGACATCCTGATTAATGGGTATTTGTCAATATTCCTTCTTCGCCTATCATAGTTCCTTATCCGAGCAACTGCACCTTTGTCTTCTCTCTGATTCTTTTCCGAAATTTCACTGTGTAGTTCTTCAAACGTGAAAACCCTGTTCACCAGTCTAATTCCAAGTTGATCTTTAAAACTACACAATATTACATCCGATTGGTCGAACGATCGTCTCCTCCAATCGGAGCGCTTATCCAATCAAGATGTAGCCTAATTTGGATATGGATTATCCTTTTAGAAAAGTTGATGAATACGACTCTTGGTTTTTTTACTTCAGTAACACTTTCCAAAAACAGTACAGACCGAGACCTCTCTAACTACAATGCTAATGTTTGTGCTAGAATTTGTGAAAATAGGTATGATATAGTAGTGAAATTATTGAGGCAACTGAAGAAAATGTTGTTATCAGAAACTTATTCGTTTTCCTTAATGTTTTCGCAAGTTGCATTTAGTAAGATGTTAAAGTCCAGTCTTGTTTGGGGAATGGATAGACATTGACAAATATATTGAAAACTAGTTCTTTTCCGCACAGATGAATCCATGTAGTGGAACATGTACCTGTTATTTCATTATTTATCCGTTATGGACCTGTCAAGGCTGTATAGCCAATTTTCCAGATTTCCAAGAAAGGATCAAGTTTTGAAATGTCATCATTTTTAGAATAATGTTGATAAAATCGCGAAAAGGAAGGAGAGGCGTCCTTATTATCAAACACAAATATAATGATCTTAATTATAAAGGTAGCGTCATCAAAAGGGCATTACCATTCCCAAACAATGATATTTTAAGGCGGTCAAAAAAGTTAAATTGTCACAGATGACAATAGGTGACAAAGAACAGTATATGATAGTAAAGAAAACAATGACGAAAATAGGGAACATACTGGTAATCCAAGTCAAGTTGATGACACAGATATCACGATACTGATAGAGATATCAAGATGTTAATACAGATATCAAGATGATACAGTTATCAAGATGCTGATACAGATATCAAGATTAAGATGCTGATAAAGATATCAAGAGACTGATACAGATATCAAGAGACTGATATAGATATCAATATGCCGATAAAGATATTTTAAAAATGCTGATATAGATATCAAGATGATGATACAGATATCCAGATGATGATTCTGATATAAAGATAATGTTACAGATTTCAAGATGTTAATACAGATATCAAGATGCTGATACAAACATCAAGATGTTGATACAGATATCAAGATGATACAGATATCAAGCTGATGATACAGATATCAAGCTGATGATACAGATATCAAGATGGTGATACATATATCAAACTGACGATACTAATATCAAGATGGTGATACAGATATCAAGCTGATGATACAGATATCAAAATGGTGATACAGATATCAAGCTGATGTTACAAATATCAAGATGCTGATACAGATATGAAGATGATGATAAAGATATCTAAATGGTGATACAGATATCACGATGATACAGATATCAAGATGGTGATACAGATATCATGATGGTGATACAGATATCATGCCGATGATACAGATATCAAGATGATAATATAGATATCAAGATGGTGATATAGATATCAAAATGGTGATATAGATATCAAGATGATGATACAGATATCAAGCTGATGATACAGATATCAAGATGGTTACACATATATCAAGATGATACCAATATCAAGCTGATGATACAGATATCAAGATAGTGATACAGACATCAGGATGTTGATACAGATATCAAGATGGTGATACAGATATCAAGATCGTGATATAGATATCAGGATAGTGATACAGATATGAAGATGCTGATACAGATATCAAGACGATAATACAGATATTAAGTTGATGATACAGATATCAAGATGATGATACAGATATCAAGCTGATTTTCCAGCTTCAAGATGGTGATACAGATATCAAGATGGTGATACAGATATCAAGATGATGATACAGATATCAAGCTGATGATACAGATATCAAGCTGAAGATACAGATATCAGATAATGATACATATATCAAGATGATGATATAGATATCAAGATGGTGAGACAGATATCAAGATGATGATATAGATATCAAGCTGATGATACAGATATCAAGCTGACGATACAGATATCAGATGATGATAGATATATCAAGATGGTGATACAGATATCAAGATTATACAGATATCAAGATGGTGAGACAGATATCAAGATGGTGATACAGATATCAAGCTGATGATACATATATCAAGATGATGTTATAGATATCCAGATGGTGATATAGATATCCAGATGATGATACAAATATCAAGATGGTGATACAGATGTCCAGATGGTGATACAGATATCAAGATGGTGATACAGATATCATGCCGATGATACAGATATCAAGATGATAATATAGATATCAAGATGGTGATATAGATATCAAAATGGTGATATAGATATCAAGATGATGATACAGATATCAAGCCGATGATACAGATATCAAGATGGTTACACAGATATCAAGATGATACCAATATCAAGCTGATGATACAGATATCAAGATAGTGATACAGACATCAGGATGTTGATACAGATATCAAGATGGTGATACAGATATCAAGATCGTGATATAGATATCAGGATAGTGATACAGATATGAAGATGCTGATACAGATATCAAGACGATAATACAGATATTAAGTTGATGATACAGATATCAAGATGATGATATAGATATCAAGCTGATTTTCCAGCTTCAAGATGGTGATACAGATATCAAGATGGTGATACAGATATCAAGATGATGATACAGATATTAAGCTGATGATACAGATATCAAGCTGAAGATACAGATATCAGATAATGATACATATATCAAGATGATGATATAGATATCAAGATGGTGAGACAGATATCAAGATGATGATATAGATATCAAGCTGATGATACAGATATCAAGCTGACGATACAGATATCAGATGATGATAGATATATCAAGATGGTGATACAGATATCAAGATGATACAGATATCAAGATGGTGAGACAGATATCAAGATGGTGATACAGATATCAAGCTGATGATACATATATCAAGATGATGTTATAGATATCCAGATGGTGATATAGATATCCAGATGATGATACAAATATCAAGATGGTGATACAGATATCAAGCTGATGATACAGATATCAAGATGGTGATATAGATATCAAGCTGATGATACAGATATCAAGATGATGATACAGATATCAAGATGGTGATATAGATATCAAGATGGTGATACAGATATCAGGCTGATGATACAGTTATCAAGATGATGATACAGATATCAAAATGATACAGATATCAAGATGATACAGACGTCAAGCTGATACAGATATCAAGATGCTGATACAGATTTCAAGCTGATACAGATATCATGATGCTGATAAAGATATCAAGATGCTGATATAGATATCAAGCTGATGATACAAATATCAAGATGGTGATACAGATATCAAGATGCTGATACATATATGAAGATGCTGATACAGATATCAATAGACTGATACAGATATGAAGATGCTGATTAAGATATCAAGATGCTAGTATAGATATCAAGTCGATGATAGAGATAACAAGATGCTTATATACAGATATCAAGCTGGTCCGATGTTGGGAAAAAACGGTCGTTAATCGGCAGATTCTCGTACAATATCGGACCGATTTTGCACTCAAATATCCTCCATCGGGAATTTGTTGTGAGTGATTCAGAAAATTGAAAAATAAGCAGAAATTTTGTCATTTCTCTTTTCCGCGATGTAAAATCTTATAAGACCCCGTTTTCAGTTTACACCTTAATAATAGTAGTTATCTCCCAGTGTAACCATATCTGATGACGTAATATAGTGACGTAGGTTAAATTCTCGAATTCAAAAAGTAAACAGACGGGCAGCTGACAGATTTTTTACTAAAAGTGGATTTCGTTGACATGGAAGGGTAGAGATTAGAATTCAGTGGGTGGTTATCTTAATGTAAGAGAATGGTCTAGGTCAAAAGTGGTAGTGAGCCTATGTTTCTTGTTCTTCTTGTAGCTACTGCAATTTTTCCTTTACAACTTTGTTTTTTTTATTGAAATGAACAAATGTCAAATGTCTGAAACGAACCAGAGATCTACCTCGAAAGTTCCGATATTTTTTGTTACTTGTACTGAAATGAACGTTAGAATATCCAGAGTATGTTTCAAAAAGAAAACTTCGTCGAATTGTTAAGATTTCGTCAGCCCAAATGAAGATTATGTCAGTAAAAATGCGATATTTAAGCTTGACTGCATAGCTACACGATGAAAATCTAACGGCCCGTGTAATGGATAAAGTACACACGCAATATACATGTATGTCGAGTCGAATGCCGGAAAACTCTGGTATCTGTCGGTGTAAATGTGGCTAAATTTTCACAAAGTGTTTTAGTTATTCGTCTTATTGTATTACATTTCTTTGCAAATTCTTAATATTTTATGCAATAATAGCGTCAATTCACGTTTTTTCGGACGTTAACATTCTCAGAGGCCCACAAAATGGATAACCTTACTTTACAGTAAATGGCTGAATTATTTTTGTTGGTTTATGACCGAAATATTTTCAAAAATCGGTTACTTTGATAAGGGATGTTGAGAGAATTGATTTAATGAGAATATTTTAACCCTTTTCCAAACTAGATCAAGGATATCAAAAACACACCTTCTTTAAGAAGGTTTAAGGGTAAGCATGTCAATTTCACTTCTCTTTAACAAAATAATAGTTTTTCACTTCAACATGACGTCTGTATTCTGAGATGATAAGTATCAGAACTCATTAGTGGAACACAAGATACATCTTAACCCATTCCCACATAATGACGCTTTTTGACGCCTTTTTAAATAAAGTCTTTGAAAAACATCACGGAAGCTGAAGAAAAATACTTGTGATATCTTAAAAGACTAAAATGTAAAATTCCATTCACACAAGAAATATTCGTCTACAACATTTTTGAATTTGAACCATTCTAAAATTTTACCGACTGTTAATGAGTTATTAAAGCGACATTATCATATAAACAATTTAATGAGGCTTGATAGAAATATATATTTTAAAAGATCTATGTTAAAACTCTATTAACTGCAACAAGGACGACATTCTGTCTCAAAAATTAAACTTTTTAAAGTATGTAATGTTAATCAACACCCTCTTTCAATGGAGATAAATATACGAGTTACACATTTTTGTAAAGCCGAATCAGATTCTTATCTGAGTAATTTCATGAAAATGTTATGGCGAGAAATAGAAAAAAAGATGGTTACTGCCTGTTTTATAGATAGGAAGGAGGTCCGTTTCAACAGAGAACAAAGTTAACATTGCGTTCAAAGCTTGAACAGGGAAAAGTAAAGAATATAAACAAGAAAATGTAACACAATCCATATGATTGTTTGATCCAATTCTTTCCTCGATCTTAATTGTATCTTATAAGTTTTCTTGCACCATTGATTTCCGAAGTATTCTTTATTGCACGCCTGCTTACAAGACGGATGTCGAGTATGAAAAGAAAGCAAATTCCAAACTAACAGTTGCCAGATAAAATATAACATAAATCACATTCCTTGAAATAAGATTGAATTGGATTGAATGAGCTTAAATAATTAGGTAATAATTATGAAGACGTAACTTCTGTTCATCTTCTCATCCGAAAGACTGGAGAAGCGGGGTATCGAAACAGCGACCCCTGTGTTTCAGTTCAAGCGCGTTACCACTGCACCACGTCCGCACCTTGAGATAAGAGGACTGACAATTAATCTCTTTATCACTCGACAAAAATCTCCGATCTAAGATTGTTTAGTTAAAATCCATGTGTTAAAGACACACGGATTTACTGATAAATACATGTATACGTTTTCTAACATGTATTGCCAAGTTTGATGCATGCTTGTTACGGCCCGGAAAAACATATTTTATGCAATAATATATGTTATTCGAGATTATGACATTTGATTAAGAAAAAACAACCCAGAAGTACATTTTGAGTCATAATGCAAACAGAAATAATTCACTGCGCATACTGCACAAACGTATAATCCAGTCCCAACTATAATTGACAGTCTCAGAATTTTGATTGGCGTGCAAACTAATCGCAAAGAGACAATTGAAACGAAATTAAATGATCTTTGCCACGAGACGAAATCGAGTCATTCAGAAATCTGAGCATTCGGGATATTCAGTTGTATTTCAATCTTTCCGAAATGGCAAATTTGGACCGTACCGATTTGAATGCATATGTAGAGGACAGATCTTGCAAATTAAACAAAATATTTTTTAGTTATTGAATATCCGTGGTGAAAGGAAACATAAACATTTAGATGTGTACCAAAAGCCAATATTTGTCTGTGCCTGTAGCATGTTTTATTGAAAAAAAAATCAGTTTTTATACGATTTAGGTATACACCATAAGAGTGAAGATCATAAACTTATTCTGAATATGTGCGTTTAGAACATTGACACTTCGATTTAAGCTTTTTTTCTTCCTTTCAATAGAATTCATCTGTATCTTGTTTCTTATTACCAATTGAAAAATGAAATAAAAGTGGATAGTCATCGATCTTGTTTAAATTTTATAGTCAATCGTATGACATAACCTTACAGCTAAAAATCAAAATGTCTGACATCTGTCAAAGGACACTTGGGTACTACAAACGCTGTATAATCATCGTTAAGCACCGAAAAGGAGTTTAATCACTACCAAACGACAAAATGTTAGGGCAGTCCAAATTGAAAGATCCTGCAGACGACAATTTTAAGTGAATGGAATTTTTCATTTTTAGGACTTTTTGGGTGGAAAACATTGTGGGAAATGAAGAAATTGCTTGTCACAAGCAATTTCTTCATTTTCCACGATGTTTTCCAAAACCATTATCTTGTGAGGAGTCAAAATGAGTCACTGTGTGGTAATGGGTTAAAGTAGCGTCTTACATTTAGTAAAAACAAAAAGTCTAAAATATGTGCTGTTTTAAACGCGTAAATTTATAAAACAGCATCCTCATAGTCCTATGTTCAGTTAGATCAACAAAGCCGAAGCGTTTTTGAATGTCAAAATTTTCATATTTTTATTAAATATTTCAAGTTCTACATAAAATAGAATTTGATAACACTCAATCAATGCATCAAGCTATATGTCCTGGTGATAATTCAAGAAAAAAATGTACATGTCATCGCACTTATAAGCCAGTTATCATTCATAAATCAATGAAAGAAAATAGAGTACTTCGAGCATTCAGTGCAAAACAGTGGCAAATGCATTTACATTTACAACTGTCTTGCTCTAAACTTTTGATTTCTGCCTTGAGAAAATAACTTTCGCATAATAACTACGATCTAACAGTTTAGCATGGTGAAACAGACTGAGAATAGCATTGCATTGCATCAAAAACTTTGTTAGCGAAACATATATGGTGCGAACATTACAATTTCTACAATAGGAGTGACCCCAGTTAACTTTTTACTACCGGGTATTTCTGCATTCTGCTCTTTGGTTGTACATCATATTTTTGCATTATTTGTAGGACTACTTTCTGTAGGTACTTCCCAAATAAAATTATGTGCATGTAGTTGGGCAGAAGACAAAAGTGAAAGTAAACGGTGGTCCTGTTCTATGTTGGATATTTTCAGATTTTCCCTATCAACCTATGCTGAAACCATCATGAAAAGGGAGTCCAGAGGCAGAGGCGAAAGTTGTGGAAGGTGCTGTGACAGCGGTAAGTTTGCCATTTTACATACGCTAAAGAAGGGACATTTTACACTGGGGTAACACCAAGAATGACCGAGTGTGCCGAAAACCTGGAGCATTGTCCCTTAAGCGTTTTGGGGGGAATCTTCGCGTATAATAATGTTTATTACATACAACTCCTTTGAGATAAGAAGAAACAATCTGCACATTACTGCAAATGAATAATACACGAAAGGAAAAAAGAACAATGCCGAAACCTAAGATGAACAAGGATTTATTTGTGATAAGGGTTAAATATTCTTTGAAAAACTATTATTTTTAGAATATAAATTCACCCCCTACTAAGAGTGTTCTAATGAGTATCCAAGGAAATCGCAAGATTCGAAATGTCATCGTTATTAAAGATTTGTTGATAAAATCATTAATTGAAAGAAAAACACAGTAGCATTGTTCTCTATTTCTAGAAATAATTAACCCTTTCCCAACAAGTCCTGCTTTTGGCAACCCTATAGAATGTTGTGTTAGAAACGCTCAGAGAAAAGAATTTAAAAAAGTTGATTATATGCATTTTCATCCTTTCCATGTATTTGATTTATAAAATATTCTTTTCATAAATTTGTAATATTTATTTTCTTGTCTGTAACATAATTCAATTTGGACATGTCTAAACGTTCTTGACGTTCTTGAAAGGATTAATAACCGTAACAGTAGGAAGATGGCGTCTCCTTGTCTTAACCCATTACCAAACGACACAATTTTGACTTGTCCAAATTCAAAGCTGTTGCAGATGACAACTATTAATGAATGAAAAGTTCATTTTTAATCATTTTGCATGAAAAAATTACGGGAAATGAAGAAATTGCTCGCCACAAGCACTTTCTTCAATTTTCACAATGTTTTTCAGAGCCAGTTTGTTTTGGGTAGTCAAAAAGAGTCACTGTGTGGAAATGGGTTAACCCTTTCCAACACACCAAATGTAATACTAGCCCTATTTGAAGAATTTGCAGACACCAAAACAATTTATTTCGCAATAAGAAAATGTGTATGTCATAGCACAAAGACACAAAGTAAATGGAAAAAATGCCGATTATCAGAAATTTCTTGTTTCTTTCAATCATTTTGAACCATTTCTGCTAGGGACGTCAAAATGTTATGTTTAAGATAGGGTAAATGGCTTGAACAGTAGGAAGATGGCGTCTTCGTGTCTTAATTTTGTTCCTCTTCTGAATAAGGAATATTTTTCAAACCTCTTCCCAAACAAAGCTGCGTTTCGCTTAGATAAACATTGGAAATATTAAGACAAATGATGAAAATGATCCTATCCAACATTTTCATCTGTGTATCAATATTTTCTGTGCTATATCGTATACAAATATTTTGTTCAACGTGTATTTCGCTTACGACATCATTGATACTGGACCGTCCTATTTACATGTAGTGGTTTTCCTAACAATCCCTGATTTTCATGACATTTACAGAGAAAATGTTTTGAACAGTTCATGGATTCAAGGGAAAATGCTGATGATCCACAATTTAGTTTTTATCGATTCAGCAATACTAAATCATGCAACTCCCACACCATTTTTTACGTTTGTCTCGTCCCTTTCAACATTTTTTGATTTGGACCAGTTTAAATTTCTTTCGTTTGCTAGAGGGTTACAGAATAAATCTTGCAAATTGCTGCTTTTCAGGAAACTCGTAGATGTAATCTGTTTTAGGCTACAGTTACAAGGTTTCCTTTTAAAAGTGAAGAGTTGGAACCGTCTTTCTTGAGAAATCAGACATACAATCCCATATTTCATTTTTATATGTATTTTGAAGACATAAATTATTACCTTGGAAGGCGACACCATAAAACACAACGTCATTTTGACGGAATTTTTCTAAAGCGGACAAAATTCTTGTATTGCCATAGATTTCCCGTGTTAGGGTAGAATACCCCTAATGACATTGGCGCAACGTCGGAATTATTTGGCGACGTCTAAAACATTCGGGTGTGGAACTATCCACCTGCGAATGTTTACGACCACGCCCGAATAGGTTCGGATACGTTTACGACGCCGCTCGAAAAAAAATCCGATGTTTTATGAATCTCAAAATGGCCACATTACGGGTGTTCTATCTTAATGCCGATGCCTGAGAACTCTAGTCGGCGATCTTAACGATTCCCATATCGTCGCAATCCAAGGGCAAACTCTACGACGTCAATAGCCAGCATTTTTTTTCTATTTCCATTCGACGAACTTTGATACTTGCGACAACTCGACCAACAAAGCAGCTATTTTTCCAAGTCCGCATTGCGAAATAGAACGCGCGTTAATTACGTCATCAATAATGGAGGAAATAACGTCAAATGCCATTTGGAACACCTTGGATAATTCCATCGAAGATCGAATCATCGACTCGGAAGTATGTGTATGAAGAAATGTTAAAAAAGCGATTTCTTAGCCGGAAGTTATTACGCTTCATTAAGTAATTTTTGAGGTCATCCAAATAAATAACCATCGCAACTTACGGGACTTGCAGGATGAAATCATTCTAAAAAGAGAGGACACTGGAACTGCATACAATAGAATCAGTCGGCATGACGTCTGGCCTCAGTTTCATTTTTTCATCGATGGCACTTCCACGGTCTTTATCGTTACGGGATACCATTTTTGAGGCAGAATATTTCAAAGGTCCGTCGTTAAAATTCATAAACAAAACTCTTTCTTTAAAGAATGTGATTTAAACTGTCTAACTACCTACGCATTTTCAATAATCAGGCGTAGGCGTAGTCGTCGGGATATTAATGCTGAAAGTTGGTAATGCTTTAAGGAAAAAGACCGAAGCTTTCACCTCCACCGAATGAGTGCAGGTCCGCACTGACTGACGGCGTTTTTGATTGGCTGAAGGGATTGTGCCGACCGAATCAATGCATTTTAGTATCATTGTCGCTTTATTGTTGACATTAGTTACGGACAAACATATTCTGTTGTTGTTCTTTTCTAGTTTATTCAAAGTCTGAAAATAGATCCACGACTAACATACAAGGTATGATTCGACAGAATTGCCCGTGGTGTTCCAAATGCGTCAAATGCGTTTAGAATAAGGCGTTCGATTGGTTGTTTCTTCGAATCAACCAACAGGGCAACCGATAGATCGCGTATAGCGACACTATAAGTTGGTTAATTATCCTTGGCTAGGGAAGATGCGATATCCCATGCAAATGTCCCTCAAGGTAAGCTTTTGTGGTTAGGTGGATATCCATCATGCGTCATGCAACATGCGTCGTCAACATTTACCTTGCACTCTAGAAGTGATATTTTAAGCCCGATCAACACGAACCTTGGTCAACATGGATGCCTTGATGAAATTTTGGACAAATTTGATATTGATTCAACTGGGGTCAAAAACTAAGTCACGGGGTCAAATCTTAGAAAAATCTTAAATATGCACTTTAATAGAGGCCAAACTTTTGGCCCAACCCAGCTGCTTTTTGGTCTGGACGATTATCTTTTTGGATTCTCCGACAAGTAAGAAATTTGGTCAACTGGGGTCAAAAAGTAGGTAACGGGGTCAAATCTCAGGAAAGCCTTGTATGTACACTAGAGGTAATACCTTTCGCCCGATTAAGCTGATATTTAGTCAGAATGATTATCTTGATAGATTCTCGGGCAAATTGGATCAACTGCGGTCAGAAACTAGGTGTCACGAGGTCAAATCTTAGGAAACCCTTGTATGCTCTCTAGAGGCCACATTATTTGTCTGATCAAACTGAAATTTTGCAAGAATTGTTGTTTTTATGATTTTACTGATGAATTTGGGTTAAAAACGAGGTCACGTGGTTCTAGAGGCAACATTCTTGTCCGATCAACCTGAAATTTTGTCATGATAATCGTCTTGATAAAACCTCGGACGCGTTTTAAATTAACTTAACTGCTGTCAAAAAGTAGGTTAAGAGATTAGATCAAAACATTGCATATACTCTACAGACATCATTTTTTGTCCAATCAACCTGAAATTTGAGCAGAATGATCGTCTTGATAAATACTCAGACGTCTTTGAAATTGGGTTAAGATCACATTTCATATTTATTTTTCCATATTTTACTTTTATTTTATCTGAAAGGGTATATTTTCTTACGGAAATTCTAAAGATTCCAAGCCAAAATGATGCACCGTTTACGAGAAATATAGATTTTTGTGCTGAAATTAAACAAATTATTGTGGAAAGCAGTTCAGATTTCTATGGAATTCGTTTTTCATGTCTCAACTTTAAAGGCATATTTTCGCTTATAAATAACAACTTCAAAAACTGATAGCATTTCTACGCATTAGAATAAGCAATCTTTGCAACAAGACATACTTTAAAAACAATGAAATCTGAATGTAATGCCCCTTTAACGGGGATCAAAAACTAGGTCAATCAAAAACTAGGTCACGGGGTCAAATCTTTGAAGACACTCAAACCATATGAGCGATTTAGGGCATTGTGGCCCTCTTGTTTACAATTAGAATCAAATTTGATCATTTTTATTTCGCGTGTCAATTTGCTGTCAGTTCTAGGATAGTGCCATTCTTGCATTAATATTTGATACAGATGCTTGAAGTGAATATCACTAGGAAATTCATTCTCTTCTCAAGGAAATAGTACTTCCAACAAAGTTACACTGATTGTAGTTTTCAAAAAATAGAATTTGAAGGTAGCTATCTTCTATTACCCGAGGTACGTACCTTGATAAAACGACGTTGACGCGACGTAAAGACTATCACGGTGGATAATTACGTTATACAATAATTACTGAATACCTTTAATAACCTTTTTTTAAATACGGGAACAATTTGAAATCGGTTTGAAGCAGAGAAGGTGTACAGACGTCACGCATTAGATGGACGTAGTTGATTTGTGATAAATCTGCTGATAAAAAAGTTATTGAAGATCAACCAAAATTTTGGTTGATCTTCAATAACTGTTTTTCGGTTAATTTGTCAAAAAATATCATCCTCAGCTTATTCCTGGCCATAGTTACGATATCATATAACAACCCGGACGGTTTAACACAACATAACAGTAAACCATGTCTATTTTTAGAAAAAAAATCGATGCTTTTTGAAATCAACGGAAGGCGCCCTAATGTTATATATTGGTAACAAAATATCAAGACAGAAAATACTGAGACAAAATTAGAGCATGCTGGCTATCAACATTTTGCTGCTTTATAACGAAAACCTCATAACTGCATTACTGCAGCTTATCTTAAGCTGCAGTTACGAGGTTTTCGTTGAAAAGCGACGATTTTCTTCTTTTCCCTTATTAATTTCATTGTGGACTTTCAATTAAGAACGGTGGTATTAGGTAATATTAGGTATTGCTTGGGTAAATGTTGTGTAAGGATATTTTTCCTTAGAGGACGACATCATAAAACACACGTTGACGGCAGAACTTTTGATTAAAAAAAGCTGACAATGGAGAGTGATATTAAGAGATTAAACAAACTTATTTATTAACAACATTCTTAACCTTTCCCAAACAAGATCTTGTTTTGACGTCCCTTATATAAAAGGATAAAAGGCTGAAAGAAAAATGCAATTTCTCCTTTTGTCGGCATATTTTCACCGCTGTCTGGCATACAATTCACTCTTCGTATTCTTCTATTTTGTCGTCTGCAGCAGAATTTAGTCAGAAGGGTCTAAACTCTGCCGCTTGCGGTAGATTTGAGAAAATATTTATTCACCAAACAATTCGTACTGTACATCTAGACAGCACTTTGGAAAAACTAAATACGTAGGAATTCTGTTTCCAATTCTTTTTACCTTTAAAGGAAAACTAAACGACTAGTATCACTGGTGGTTAACCCGGCCAAAGCGAGGGACGTTTTTCGCTACCACAAGGTACAGATATTTTGCGTTTAAATGTGAGTTTAAAGATCTGATTGGATAGTTTTTTCTAATAACAATGAATTTGTCCTAAAAATAGACCGGATATACCGATATGTATTGACAAACCGTCTATGTTGTTATAAAATCTCGTAACTACGGCTTTATCGAAGCCGTAGTTACGATATTTTATAATTGCACCGACGGAATACTATGATCGCGAAAAAACGTCCAAATATTTCAAACAATGGTGCTTGGTTCAATCGAAGTTGTGAAATACCCATGCTAATTGGGTATACGATGTGGCCATTGTTACAAGAAAATTCGCCTTTTAAACAAATAATACACCTCTTATCTAAAAGAGTAACATTTTGCGATGTTCTAAAATTTTCTAAAACAATTCAAACAAAATGTAGATAACGTTATAAAAAGATGGTATAGCATTATTTCAATTTGCACCAGGAAATACATGTAATGCACGGGCTGTAAACACAGAAAGTAATAGATAACAAGATCACGTGATGATTTCCTACACAAGAACATACAACATTGCCTTATTAAGGTAGAATACCCGTAATGTCGCCATTTTGATATTCATGAAACATCGGCCTTTTTTCGAGCGGCGTCGTTACGTATCCGAGCCTATTCGGGCGAAGTCGTAAACATTCGGCGGTGGAGAGTCCACCGGTGAATGTTTCCGAAGTCGCCCGAATAATTCCGACGTCGCACGAATCTCATTAGGGACGGACTACATTAAAAACGATGGTAAGGCAACACTTCAGTTTGCGACAGGAAACAAATGTAATGCACTGGATGTCAACGCAGAAGTTAAAAGATAGAAAGATAACGTGATGATATGCTTCATAAGAATATCGTGGCTTTTCAACGAAAGCCCCGTAACTGCAGCTTGATTTAAGCTGCAGTTACGACGTTTTCGTTGAAAGGCAGCGACATACAACATTACCTTATTAATTTTTACCTTACCAGATCTAATGGAAACTTGTCCTGGAACTGTGTCATACATCTTTCAATGGGATTGCATTTTTTTGATGAAAATAGACTGGGTATACTGTTAAGTATTGATAAACCGTCGATGTTGTTAGAGAATACCTCGTAACTACGGCTTGAATCGAGCCGTAGTTACGAGATTGTTTATTATAACACTCTACCGTAAAATTCATATATAGCGAAAGAAGAACTGCATCGGGTTTTATTTGACCAATAAAGACTCTATGTAATTATGCTTTGTGTATGCGCCAAAACGTCACGTGCCGTCAAAGTAACGTCAAATGACGTCATCAATGACGTCACCTGACCGCCAATGCGTTTCCTACGCCGAAAACTAGTTCATGGCAGAATTTCCACAAAATAATACATTTCGAATGCGCGTTTTGTTATTTAGAGTGTTATAATGGAGATAATAACAAGTTTAGCGGTCTTTATTGCGCAATAAAAACCTCTGTGCTCTGGACTACATGTTATGGCAAATACCTCGGCGCTGTGCGCCTCGGTTTTTACCTACACATGTAGTCCGTCGCACATCGGGTTTTATTTGCACAATAAAAACCGCTAAACTTGTTATTATTTCATAAACAATACCTACGAACTACTATTGTTTGTCCGAAATTACGTCACGATTAACTTGATAAAATCGTGTCCTATTGCCTCAATAGTTTCTGCATAAGATCTACGAGGGCCCATCAATAATTTCGAGAACTAAATCTACTATTCAATTAACCGTTGACGTATTTTCACGAAAATTGGTATGCTGAAAGCTTATTCATTTTCCAAGCGACTCATTTTATTAAAAAAATGATGACGTCATAACAATATGACATCATGGCAGAATTATGACGTCATGTCAACAGCGTTTGTTTTGAAATGACGTCATCTTGCAATTTTGAGCAACGCCTTATGAAAAAGTTTTATGTATTTCTCAATAATTCCTTTACGGGCGTCCATGAAATTTGACATGTATTGTAAAGAGACATATGTTTAATTAATAACGTTACTGGAAAGCGCATACGATGCTTCAGAGTGGGTAGAGCGATAAGAGAAAATTGGTGGCTTTACAAGCTGACCGGAGACTAAAAATCTGAAAAGAAGGCTGCTAAAATCCTAGAATTCATTCTTGAAAATTAGGTGTTGAAAAAATAGTAAGACACTTGGATATTTTATATGATACAGCTAAGGACAGTATGACCAGTAATCTCGGAATGCGCCGTGCATCGGCAAGATGGCTCCCGAGCTGACCGCTTCCTGGCCAAATTGGGCAGGAGATCAAAACGTTTCGTAAATAATACAAAAGTTATAAGGAAGACCGCCATTACTTTGCGAATCGAATAAATACATGTAACGTGATATCGATGCATCATTTTTGAGTTGGAATGTAAAGAACAATATCATTTTTGGAAGCACTTTTCTTCGTTTTCATTCACAAAAGCACTGATTTCGATATGTCCCGTTGAAACAAATGTCACAATTTTCATCAATATTCGTGGAATCACACTAAAATATTCTATGTCTATATAAAGTCGAGTAAGTACTTATAATTTTTTTTTAGCAGTTTTAAAATCTGGCCTGTCACCCGCTTTTATGAGACAGCGCGCAAACGTCATAAGGTCCGGAATTTTGCCGCGCTATGACAGCGCGTCGCGCCATAGCCGACGCGTTAAAAAGGCCTGTAGTGTGAAATGGGTAATAAAAATGTTACCAAATCCTCCGCACCGCACAGATTATGCAATTTGCGACTTCTAGTTATTTCCAAACCTTAGAAATAAATCACGGGGTTAAGATAATGAGTAAAAAGAAGAGTTGGGTGTGTCATTTACAAAAGTTTGCGGGACATGTCACGTGACGGGCTGTAGCACGTGCCACAGGCGTGGATCAAGAGGTTGAATGAATGGAAACTGTTCAAGGGATGTTACTTTTATAAGAAATGGGTTATGTTTCTAAGTTTATCAACATGTTTTTCTGATATAAGATTAGTTCTCGAAATTATTGATGGGCCCTCGTATGTTATACGAAAAACCCTTCTTCAATATCCTTTTATTCGTCTGGAAAATGGTTAAGAAAGGGTTGAACAATGGCAATGAATTTTGTGCTAAAAATAGACCAGGTTATCGGTTATGTTTTGATTAACCGCCAGTGTTGTTATATAACATCTCGTATACGGCTTGAGTCAAGTCGTAGTTAGAGTCCAGTAAGGTTAACCCGGGACATCTGCATATGTAATGACCCAACATCGGCAATGTTTTGTTTAGAACGCTCATCTAAGGGACTTTTCACACGACAATTAAATTGTCCCGGATTAATTTGGGTGGGCAATATAGGTTTAAAGCACTTTTTGAGGTCGTAAACATTCGCAGAGGCCCAAGAAATACGTTAACGCTCGAGTGCGAAGCACGAGGGTCGTTTTCGTATTTTGCGGGCCTTTGCGAAAGTTAACGACCGAAAAATACGTGAATTTACGCTATTATTGCATAAAAAGCATAAAAGTCCAATGATTACTTACGCCAAACCCCTTGATGTGTGCGAAAAATTAACCGAGTTGAGATAAAAAAAAATGTCCGCCATTGTTGTTTGTTCTGAATAGTCTTCCATTAATTTTTTGTTATAGCCTACGTGACGTCGGTAAAACGATGTTACGTCATAACTTGGCGCCAAAGTATTTAACATAAGACGTTGAGAATTTTTCGGGAAAAGAGACAATTATTTATTTGTAAGGGTCAAATCGAGGATATTTGAGTGCAAAGCCGGTCCGATATCGCACGTGAATCTCACGATTAACGACCGGTTTTTCACGATATCAGCCCGATTTCTACTCGTTATTCAATGCTGATAACGGCCAGAAAACACACATTTTATAGGGTAAATGCACGTTTTTAAGGTCATTAACATTCGCTGAGGCCTAAGAAATACGTTAACGCAGGGTCTTTTTCGTATTGTGCGGGCCTCGGCGAATGTTAACGACCGAAAAATACGTGAATTGACGCAATTATTGCATAAAAACAATTCGCGGAGTGCGAAGCTTGAGGATCGTTTTCGTATTTCTTTTCTATCAAAAGTTTTCAATGATTTCTTACCCCAAACCCCTGGATATGTGCGAAAAATGAATCGAGGTGAGATAAAAAATGTCCGCCATTGTTGTTTTCTTCTGATAAATCTTCCGATATTTTTTTGTTGTGCGTGACGTCGGTAAAACGACGTTACGTCATAATTTGGCGCAAAAGGCGAACGTCGCTTATTTCGTATAAGACGTTAAGAATTTTGCGGAAAAAGAGACAATTATTTATTTTGAAGGGTCACATCGAGAATAATTTAAGTGCAAAGCCGGTCCGATATCGCACGCGAATCTCCAAAACAACGACCGGTTTTTACGATATCAGTCCGGTTTCTTCTCGTTATTCAATGCTGATAACAGCCCGAAAACACACATTATATGCACCAATATGCAATAATACGAGATATTATAACAACACCCGATGAAATACTATTGTTTGTCCGAAATTACGTCACGGTTAACAAAAAAAATCGTTTCATATTAAAAATTGCAAAATAAAACGGACATTATAATACATATACACACGAATAGTGTCAAGAGAATCCATTAATATGTAAACAATATACGAAGTAGCCATTATAGCCCCTCGATTTATTTGGCGAGACGTTTTCAAAGACGATTGATTGACGGAGATCTATTAAGATTGTGGGGAATAAATGGCACCCCATCTATATCTATGCATCATTCACGATAGATTGTCTACTGATCTGGGACGTAGTTTGTAGTCACCATTTGTATTGTCATAACAATTACAAACGAACATTTTTGATTTTGATCAGACTGTGAGAAAGAGAATTTAGGGAATACATGTAGGTTGATGTGTCAGCTGTTACGACGTCTTAACCTTTCATGGCAAATTAAAACACGTTTATTTTTTAATTTGCATCTTATTTCTTAAGTATTTTACATTAAATTAAAAATTAATAAGATATAAGAAATATTTTGTTTTACGAGAAGCATTCAATAAATACTGTCGGGACTATGGTAAAAACAACACTCTAAAAGGAAACACCATTTTTTCTCTTTTTAGTACTTTCCTTTGAATAATATGCAAAGTTTCAAACATTTAATCCAATTATTAAATGCATGTTTATAGTCCTCTTTAGGGATACCCCTACATAACTGGTGTATTGCTTATTCGAGTCCATTTCTGGTCCTGTAACTACGACCCTGAAGCTGTTTCGTTAATCTAGGGAACAGAAAGAAGTCGCAGGGTGCCAAATCTGGCGAGTAGGGTGGGTGGTTAAACACAGTTACATGTTTTTTTTTCTCAAGGAACTGTCTTACCGGGTTTGCCTTGTGTAGAGTAGCATTGTCATGGAAAATGTACATGCCTCTCGTACCGGCATTTGGACGACGTCTTCGATAATATTTGTCAACTCTAGTTAACACGTTTTGTTTTGCTGTAACAGAACGGCCTTTTAGAACAAGTCCTTGTGCGACTGTACCATGTATACCAAATAAAATGGCAAACATAATATATTCTTTGTTCTAGTTATTCTCTTTGCTATACATGGTCTACGGGCATGTTTGGTGGCCCTTATCTTATTATTAACTATGCGTGTTGGTTCAAAGAAGTGGAACCAGCTCTCATCATCAGTTACAATGTTGGAAAACTTACGATGGCCAAACTTTGGAAACATCTTCAATAATCTTTGGCACATATTACATGCTCCTGCTTTTGTTGCTCAGTCAATGAATGTGGTATCCACCTAGCTGCAATCTTCGTAACTGTGAGATGCTTCTTCAAAATAGTAAATGCGCTTCCTGTTGAAATGCCAGCATAAATAGCTATTTCAGAAAGTGTATATCGGGCTTCGGCGTTAATGAGCTCTTGCACTTTTTAAATGTTTCTTTCGGTGACCAATGAGTGTTTTCCTACCCTACCACTGGCATCGTTTACTGACTCCGTGCTATTTCTAAATTTAACAATCCACATTTAAACTGTTCTCTTACTAACCACAGATGGACCATAAGCATGAAAAAGCTCTCTATGAATGGCTACAGCAACTAATCCTAATGTTATCTGGGTTTTGATGTAAGCTCGAATTTCAACATTACTAACTGTACGACTTTTAGACATTTTTTATACACAGTTGATCGTATATCAAACTCTCAACACTATTTTTCTCAATTCGTGCGTGTATTAGCATGCATGCATGATGCATTGGAAAGATGGAGAATTGAAGCATGTTATAGTGTAACTTTTCATGGGTTTCAAAAGGAAATGTGAAAGAAAACCGAGCCCCGACATTAAAGATTGAACGCTCCTCGTATATTGACATGAAATTTGGATACATTATGTTCTTCTACATGTATGAATTGTTTGATTTTGAGAAGCCATGTGTATGATTCGTTTCCATTAACAATTTCAAACCAACGAGGTGATGTCAGATTCGACCACACTTGATGTATTTTGCATGTAAAGTTTTTAAGGGGGAATGCTCCAGTTTTTTTGGAACACTCAGTCTTTACTGTAGTAAATTAAATGTTTCGTACCAATATGTTTCGCTACCATATTTTCAATATTATAACACATCATTACAATTTACCCTTTTCGACGGTAAAAGTGTATTCATTATGCAAAACTGATTTCCTCAAGATGGAAATCGATTATTTAGAGCAAGACAGTCGTAAGTGTGTATGTTGTTACCACTGTTTTGCGTCATTTCATTCGTGTTTAGGTGATAAAAATTGCTGTAATTCACTAATAAGTGCGCTGACCTATACATTTTCTTTTTGAATTATTACCAGGACATGTTGCTTAATACAATGAGGGAGTTTTATCAAATTCTATTATGTAGAACTTGAAATATTTCCAAAAATATACAAATTTTGACATAAAACACTCCAGCTTCGTTGATCTAACCGAACATGTGAGCATGCTGTTTTATACATTTACGCGTTTATAGCAGCACATATTTTGGGTTTCTGTTCTCATTAAATGTAAGACGTTACTTTAAATCCGTTTTCGGGACTAAGCGATGGATATACAGCATTTTATTAGCATTTTAGTGACCTTGGACAGGTGCAAGAAATTGTGCATTTTTTCGATGTAGGGGTATGTGATACGAATGCCTATAAAATTCAAACAAGATCGCTGACCACCCATTTTTATTTTATTTTTTATTTTATTTTTAAATTGGTAATAACATGTAATTTCAACATACAAAATATAAATAAATTCTATTATTGGGAAAAAATTTAGGTAACTGGAGCATTCCCCCTTAAGGCACGTATGTTGGTACAAATATTTTAGTGTTGCTCACCCTAACATGTGCAAGGCCAACGCGCTTGCATGATGACTTTTCAAAATACGTATATTTAATCACAGAAAATACGTTTCGTTTGAACAATGTGTTGACTTGGGAGAATACTTGGAATAGATCTAGTTCATATATTTTCAGAGGAGGTTTTTTGTTGTGAACGATATGCAGCAATATTTATAGGTCGACCTATATTGGGCCTCTTGGGACATTGCATCGTCTGTAAAGTACCGCGTTTTCTGCTTTGTATCATTTACATATAGCTGTATCTCAAACGCACAATGTGTAAGTACTTGTGATATTAACGTCCCGTAATACTCGTAGATGATCTCATCCAGACAGCGCGAGGGATTTTTTGTTGTAAACGTTATTCTCGGGGGAGGTGTCTTGAAAAATATAGCACAATTTAGATGCGATTAATGTTGTCGGACGATAAAGCCGGTAGACTATAAAGAACAACATCGTCTGACATAAACTTACATTACAGTTATTACCCTCAATTTTGAACATTTCGACGGGTGAGGGCAGAAAGGTGCCATCTGCACTTTTGGTCAAAATTGAGTTTTTGCCATAACCAGAATCCACGTAGTAGTGTTCAACTTGTGTCCAAGTTTCATTTATATTATAACTACAAAAGTCACCAAAATATAAAAGTTCCATTTGCAAATACACAAATCTGTTTCTGCATAAAGGTGCCATCTGAAATGTTTGTCTGCATAAAGGATACATTTGGCACCTTTGTGTTCTCATATTTGGTGACAATAATGTCCGAAGTTTATCATTTAGTTGACATATAACAGGTGCCAGGTATTTTAACCCATTACCAAACAGTGACTCCTTTTGACTCCCCAAAGTTAATGGCCCTGGAAAACATCATGGAAAATGAAGAAATTGCTTGTAACAAGCAATTTCTTCATTTCCCACAATGTTTTCTACGTAAAAAGACCAACAGCTGCAAAATTATATTCACTTGAAATTGCCGTCTGCATCATCTTTGAATTTGGACTAGTCTTAAATTTTGCCGTTTGGTAATGGGTAAACAGTTAGCTGATGAGCCACGATGGTTTCACAATGTAACCTAACCGTAATGCTGATTAGTTATCATGAGAGAAAAATGTACAATGATTACAATTATAAATATTTAAACCAAGTCTTTCCGTGTCTACAGATATAGACTCATAACTGCGAAATGTAACGTGGATAGCCACCATCTTTCTGCAAGAGAAAACCTGACCAAAAGTTCATATGATAGGGAACCTTTTTTCAACTATAATGACAATGACAAGTACTACGTGCAAACAAAAGCTGATTTGAATAGCATAGATTTTGAATAGTTAATAATATTGAAACTGAAAGCAAAAGACAAAAGAAACAAAAAATCAGAAAAGTAACAGAGAGAAGGCGGGAAAAGAAAGGAGATGAGTATTAAGCGTTGATACCCTAGAAGTAAAAAGAAAATCTGCATAAAAAAGAAACACAGAGCTAAAATCAAAACTGAAAATGGAAAGAAAGATGGTCAAAGCAAAACCAAAGAAAAACACGGATTCAAGAAGTCAGAGCTATACGTGAGGTGAGAGAAAAGTGTAAGAAGAAGAATAAATTAATGTTGAAAAGTTTTGCTTCGTGGCGCTTGAGAACTTCCTAACTATCAATGGATTGGAAATTATTTAATTTTTTTTTTTTGGGGGGGGGGGGGGGAACTTCTTTTGGATCAGCCTTTCAAGAATCAATTAGAACAAGAAATTTGATTTCCCATACTTGATCTACGTATAAAGGTCAAGAAAAACGTACAGACCGCAATAAAGTCCTTGTTATGCAGTGCGACAGTATCTGACAAAGGTGGGGTTTGTATGTCTCCTTTTGTTTTGACAAAAGATATATGTAAACTTCTCTTGCTAAGACATACTTGATTGGACAGACAGATTGAAGTAATGTTTTACATTGGGGTTGATAGCGGGCCCACTCAGACTATAAACAAAAGAAGGCCCCAAATGAGATTGCTATTACACGCGAGGAGACACCTACAATTTTTATATTAAAGGGGGATGAGCTAGGCTGTCGAAAATGCAAATGGCACAATAATCACAAACCAGAAATAACGTATGAAATTGCCAACCTGAAGGGGTAGATCATTTATGTCCATTGTTAGCACTCAACGAGCATTATTAAGTCGATTAAGTCGAAGTCAATTAATAACATGGTGGCATCCTTGTTTTTGTTTTGTAACGGCTACATATGCCCAACCATCAAAAATCAATTACGTCAGAGATACGTCATCTGTGCTCAGCGAGATTTAACACACCGTACAACCGGCTGCGTAGAAAGTCAGCGAAGACAGATTCGGCATCTGATGTCATATTCATGGTAGGTCAAATGAATTTACTTTTATAAATAAACGAAAGGATCTTTGGTATTCTATAGTTGATAAATACGCATATAAATGTTAAGTCCTTGTACAAAATAAACCTTTTCACGTATTCTTCGCAAATAAGGTCACAGTCATCGACACAGCCGGTTGTACGGTGTGTTAATACCGCGGAGGTGTGTCTCGTTGACCTTGACCTGGTCTTGTTTTGAAGTAAAAATAGAATGTGTAAACACGCTTGTAAAGGATTGATCTATAGCAAAGGAAAGATGGTTATTCGCCGACATTGAGGTTTTTATGCATTGCCCATTGTTTTTCCATGCACAAATATGAGTTCCCGAACAGTTCGGAAGCAAAAAACAGAATGAGCCCCTTTAATATCAAGAAATCAGGTGCCATTGGTATTACAGAAGTAGATCTGATATAAAAAATACAGTATTAGTCGTGATATATTACCAAATAAGGAACAAAGATCTTCCTTCAAATGGCTCTTGATAAGAATCCGTATTGTTACTTTTTAAAGGCGTAATCGTAAACCCCAAGGCATGCTTATGCCTACCGTGTCGCTGCTATCCTTTATAAAGTGATTCATCATATTATCACACCCTATTACCGGCTATCACTACAGCAGTTGCTAACCTTGGGCAGTATAATCTATAAATAGCGGGTGTACTGGGTAGGTCATACTTTTTCCATCTTTGTTTTTGTGTTAAGGCCTTTCTCAGCTATATTTGTACTGCACTTGGCTGGCCATACATTTGAGCACCTACATGATAAATATTAGCCCAAAGAATCTCTAAACAACAAAATTATTCAGCGGCAAAGTCGTAACTTCACAATTTTTTACGTAAAATCCAACTTTCAGTCTATATAATGAGAAAATGATAAGACGATCATTAGAATTAATATAACTATTAAAATAGTCAGTCAATTTTCTTACACTGTGTAAATTTAGAAAACTGTCTGAATTGAATTAACTTCAGACTGACCGATTAAAACTAAACACTGATGCCGATTTGGCTATCACGAACAGCATATTGAAAATTTGAATGGCAAACCCGGACATAAGTTGATGGCAACACAGAACAATATGTCTTGTTGGAAAAGCGGCAATTCTTTCAACAAGAAGTTGCCTGGAAGGAGCATAAATAATGAATTAACACCATTTCTTGATAGACTAGCCAATTTCTGAATTATAGATATAGAAATCGTGCCAGTTCCTTTCATCTAGATATGGTTGAAGCTGAGTAACACAAAATTGAAGGACGTATGCAACCATTAGTTGTAGATGATAGTTTGTCGGTTAAGGTATACATCCCATCATTAAAACACCACTTTTTAGCCGTACGAAATGCATCAAAGTACACACATTTGTACATTCACTTCTTACAAGTTGATTCAACGTGCCGGATTTCAAGATTATGCTTCAAAAGGAAATTAATTTACAAATATTACTTTACTCTATATTCATATGCAGCGGGAGTAATTTTGAACATTTCTGTCAAATATTTCCATAAGTATGCATATATTCAAAATTCTAAACCGTTCAAAATGGTTATGTTTAGAACGGAAATGTAACACAGTTTAGGAATTACTGGCACTTATCAAATTCATCTCTGGCTCTTTAGTGCTAATGATGGATTGCAAACCTTAAAAAACTACACATACTTTACAGTGAAAATTGTGGATTTTACATCATGTCGTCGCTGTTTCAGGCACACAATATGACTGTAATATTTTAATGGGGTTAAATTTCATTTAGTCAGACTTAACTTAAGTAGATGGAACCCACGCAAACATATGTATATGAATCCTGCTATTTAAAAGTCGGCCAATGAATCTTCAAACATTTCGATCGAATGTTTTGCGCGGTGCAAATTTGTATTTTTTGTATTTTTCATTGCGAAACGATTTGGTTTATTGTGGTTTTACGCCGTTTTCAACTGCCATGGTTATATCGCGGCACCTTGAGCGCCTAACCATGTATTCCTGTTGTTTCTCATACAAGTAATAACACAATAGACTAAACGAGCCTCCAGCTGCTCGCCCACATAGGTTAACAATATCAAACCATTGGTGGGTAACATAAGTTAGAAAAGATATTTGCCACGGCCGGGGATCGAACCCGGGTTCTCTCGAATGAGAGACAGATGCGCTATCAATGTTCAGCGTTTTGACCTCATTGCGAAACGAAGAAGAGATATCGGGGATAACGGATTATCAAGCAAGAATCTGTTGATATCGATAAAACATCATCCCATGGTTGTCTGCATTAAGCACATGATTGCAACTAGCCTAGGTAAGTGAATACAGAAACTAGTGAAGGATCAAAGATCAGTCAGCTAGGTTTACACCTAGGGTTGTAAGATTATCATTTTTATATTGGACCATAACTACAACTAGAAGACCTGAAGGTCTTGAGTCGCTCCACAGGCCTGAATTTCATGTAATATTTAATCCAAGTTTTTATTAGATTGTTCAATGCTTGTGTTTCATAGAGCAAAAAGAAAGTTACAAAACTAGATTCAGTTCAAAATGTGTGGTTCTTGAAGCAAAGAAAGTAAAACTATATGTTTGCCTTTTGAGAAAGGGTAAAAGGCAATTGGAGAACATTCCAGCTAAGGATGATACTAGCAATTTAAATTTTACTTCTTCCAAACAGATCTAAATTAACAGATCATTGATTACTCCAAAATATTTCATATTTCTAAAAATAAATATTGAGCTAAAAATAGATTTTGAGCTAAAAATAGATGTTGAGAAATACCCTATTCCAAAATTAATGCAAATGGCAAACCTGAATTTCTTGTAATATCAATTAAGTCCAAGTTTTGATTAGATTTTTCAATACTTGTTGCTCTAAATAAATAGAAATAAATAGTAAATAGAAAGCTGAAAATACATTCATATAAGATCTATTGATTACCAAGCTTTGTCTTTGTTAGAGCGAGTTTGGCTGTTAGAGTGTAAACAAAGTCACAATTAGCAATTTTGTCAAATTGAAAGGCATATAACTGAGGATTTTATATTCCTATCTAGCTAAGAATCACACTAAAGCAAGATCTTAACTTCACCTACATCTTGTTTAAGTTTTGACATGATTGTTCAATATTTGTGGATGTAAAGAGTGTAAAATCAAAGTCGAAAACAGCAATTTGGTCAAATTCAAGGGCAGATAAATCATAACTTAAGATTCCTGTGAAGCTGAAAATTATACCCATGCAAGATCTTATGGCCAGTAAGATAACATGAAAGTTTCATGTTGATTGGTGGATAGTTATGGTTGTTTGAGTAAAAATGAGGTCAAAAATGGTAATTTTGCCAATTTCAAGGGCACACAACTCAAGACGCAAAATTCAGATCAAGCTGAAAATTGCATTAAAGCAAGATCTTATTAGCAACAACATTCTGACCAAGTTTTGTCTTGATTGATCAATATTTGTAGTGGCTAGAGTGAAAACAAAGTCAAAACAGACATTTTTTAATTCAAGGGCAGATAATTCCAGACTTTCTGGTTTAATCAGAATTAATTGAAGGAATCTGATAGAGGACCACCTAAGAATCATTCCTGTGAAGTTTGATTGAAATCCATCCAGTAGTTTCTGAGGAGAAGATTTTTAAAGAAAAAAGTTGACGACCGGACGGACGGACGGACGGACTGACGCACGACGGACACAGCGCCATGACAATAGCCCGCTGGCCTGAAGGCCAGTGGAGCTAAAAAATGTATACGGACAAAATTTTGAATGCCCAAATTGACAGGCTGTTGCAGAAGACAAAGTGGATGCTGACAAGAAAATAACTTTGTACAAGATAGCAAGCTTTTTCTAAAAGGAGCGTAAAAAGAGGCATTTTTTTTGGAAATGGTTAAAAATGTTTATTTCTTTATAAACATTTTCTTTATTCTGTGTTATGTTTCACCTTGCATGGTGAAGTAAAGTCGAGTGGTCATTGGACAAATAGACCTCTCAATAAAAGTACCCAGCCTCCAGCTGCGCTCTCACATAGATAATTCACACCCATTGGTTAGAGACAAATGACTTTTGTCAAATGTAAGTATGGATACTGGTCGGCCTGGGGTTCGAACTCGCGACCCCTGGATTGACAGACTCCGACGTTAACTGGACTCGGCTTAAACAGATACATGTTGCAGCAAATACTCTTTATAAAGCAAACCGCACGGAATCTCGGACAAACAAAAGTGCTTTGTTCGTATGATTCTAAAACCACACAACTGCAGCTTGAATGAAGCCGTGGTTACGAGATTTTTAACAGCTAAAACCGCTCGGACCATTCAATTTATAGCGTAAGATTTAATCCTATTAACCATAAGATTCCATTTCCTATATTATCAATAGCAATGAACTTTGTGCTAAAAGTACACTAGATTTACCGTTATAAGTATTGACAAACCGTCAGTGTAGGCCTAGTTATAAAGTCTCGCAACTATGGCCACATACGAGATTTTATAACAACACATACGATGCACTATTGTTTCACCAAAATTGCGCCACGGTTAACTGGATAAAAACATTCTCCATTTATCTGATTTTAATATCAAATAAATAACAACGACATCGCTGTATTGTCCACCCAAATTAACCCGGGACAACTTAATTTTCGTGTACAAAGTCCGTTAGTTGAGTGCCTTAACCTTACCAAGTGGGGTCATTACATATGCAGATGTCTCGGGTTAATCTTACTGGACAATATAAATGACCATTCTGATATTTGGCTAGTATAATTACCCGGTCAAGGTCAGTAATTATCCTCCAAATAGTGTTCATAATTAAAACTCTTATTAAATTCCCCTGCAAATAATCGAGTTCATAAGCAATAATTAGATAAAGCGGAAACTCACAATTTTAAAACTTAAATTTATATTGCTATAATAGACAAATAACGCAATGGTATCTTTGAGCATAGGATCTAATGTTGAAGGTGTTTTTTAAAGTTAGTCTGTGCCCGATTTTATAAACGCCGGCTAGAGTTAACCAAATGGCCAAGTATCTGTTTCGGTTATTTTTCGATTATTCACATCGGAAAATTTGAACAAATCAGTGAAATATTTTGTTTGTGCTAAACAGCGTTGATACAATCGGGCATTTAATTTGATTTCATGAGATGTAACGCCGGCCGTTTTAAACCGCTATGGCCATATTGCAGTGGCTGGAGCACCTAACCGTGGATTCCTGGGAAGTTCTTGCTTCATATATAGCTTATTCTTATCTGATGCTCTTTTATCAAACAAAACAAGAGATGTTTGTAAAACATATATGCCCCCTCAAGGGCCTACATTTGATGTAGGTCAAAGTCCAAGGTCAAGTTAACAAGGTCCAAGGTCATGGTCAAATATGAAAGGTCTTGGTAGGAGGTGTCTATGTGTGAAATATCAAATCTGTATATGTAAAAGTAAAATGAAACATAGGCCAGGTTAAAGTTTTTAAAAGTAGGCCAAATGCCAAGGTCAATGTCACAAAGTCCAAGGTCATGGTCAACTGTGAAAGGTCTTGGTAAGATGTGCCCATGTGTGAAATATCAAGGCTGTATTTGTAAAAGGTCATGAGATATATGCCGGGTTTAAATTTTTAAAAAGTAGGTCAAACTCCAAGGTCAAGGTCACGAGGTCCAAGGTCATGGTTAAATGTGAACCATGTTGATAGGAGGTATCTATTTGTGAGATATCAAGGCTGTATGTGTAAAAGGACATGAGATATAGGCAAGATTAAGAATTAAGTGTAAAATCAACAAAGGGCAATAACTCCAAAAATTTGATTGGCAGAGTTACAGTTCTTGTGCACTGCACCTCTCCATAATGAAATCTATTCACCTATAAAGTTTCATGATTCTACCTTACATATTTTTGAGTTGTGCTCCGGACAAGAATCAAGTTATAAAATCAACAAAGGGCAATAACTCAAAAAATTTGATCGGCAGAGTTACGATTCTTGTGCACTACACCTCTCCAGAATGAGATCTATCCGCCTGTAAAGTTTCATGATTCTACCTTACATACTTTTGGAGTTATGCTCCGGACATTTATAAAATCAACAAAGGGCAATAACTCAAAAAATATGATCGGCAGAGTTACGGTTCTTGTGCACTGCACCTCTCTATAATGAGATCTATCCACCTGTAAAGTTTCATGATTCTACCTAACATACTTTTTGAGTTATGCTCCGGACAATAATCAAGTTTGAAAATCAACAAAGGGCAATAACTCCAAAAATATGATCGGCAGAGTTACGGTTCTTGTGCACTGCACCTCTCCATAATGAGATCTATTCACCTGTAAAGTTTCATGATTCTACCTAACATAGTTTTTGAGTTATGCTACGGACAAAAGTCAAGTTTGAAAATCAACAAAGGGCAATAACTCAAAAAAATTTATCAGTAGAGTTACGGTTCTTGTGCACTGCACCTCTCCATAATGAGATCTATCCACCTGTAAAGTTTCATGATTCTACCTTACATACTTTTTGAGTTATGCTCCGGACAAGAATCAAGTTATAAAATCAACAAAGGGCAATAACTCCAAAAATATAATTGGCAGAGTTACGGTTCTTATGCACTGCACCTCTCCATAATGAGATCTATCCACCTATGAAGTTTCATGATTCTGCCTTTAATACTTTTTGAGTTATGCTCCGGACAAGGTTTGGTCTACGGACAGACCGACCGACCTACGGACCGACGGACCGACCGACCGACCTTCCGACCGACCGACCGACCGACCTTCCGACCAACCGACCGACCGACCGACCGACCGACACTTGCAAAACAATATACCCCCATTTTCTTCGAAAGGGGGCATAATTACCAGCATTCATGTATTGTTGTAATTATCATCTGCAAATTTTAAATACACTTAAAGACACTTCTAACGCAACACTTACCTTTTTGGTAATAACTTGAAATTTAATAAACCATTTTTCATCAAATTTTCAACACATTTAATTCATTCGCAATTGCATAATATCTACAATTTTCATATTGATTCATTGAGTAGAAATGATTAAATTTGCAGTTCATATAATATGACTAGAAAACAAAAAGTCGCAAAAAAGCTATTCGAGCTGATAACGTAAATTCATGTTATTCATGTAACAACAGTAAAGTTTATGACATTCTGTTAACATTCTGTGTGTCCTTCATGGACCTAAATGACACGAAGACACCCCCTTCTCATTGATAAAGCATAATTGATGATGAATCTTTGTGGGATAATTCTTAACTCGTCCCTTTTAAGTTCCTTTTCCAGTTGTTGAAAATTTCTTGGGGCGAAAATGCGAATAACTAATGTCTGGTAACAAATTCTATGATTTTGTGCAATGCTGACACGTACAAAACATTATTTCTTAAACAAAATAAGTGCAAAGTGCATTCTAGTATTGCTTCGCACGTGAAAGCATGTTATCAAATCTTATCAAGCAGTGATGCGAGATATGAGCATGGTTTGGTGACGCTGGTTTGATGCTTTTGAATTCTACAATTGCCTGTGGTTTTTTGACTTTTCATATTTGAGTCTCTGTGAAAAACCTAAATGTTTTTTATGTTCGGATCAATCGATTTTGATGAAATTTACAGAAAACGTGTGAACGTAGTTGGTTCATGTTTGCTTAAAATTTCATGAAATATACTGCATTATTTATCTAATTATGATAAAAAATGTAAGTGTTGCGTTGGAAGTGTCTTTAAGTGTATACTGAGAGGCAAAATTAAGTATACACCCTAGTTCTTTCACGTTTTCGGAGAAACCGATTAATAGTTAGTGTACGATTTTTAAACGCCGCCGAAGGTATTCGGCTATTGATGTAACCTTCTCAGTCTATCCATCCATCTATCTTTTCTTTCAGTGCGACAGGTTTTTCATAGCATACTGCGTCATCGAAAAAGGGGACCTAGTCGCTAAATTAATGCAGGCATATACGTTGACACATCCGCTACATTTATGAACGGATTTTGATAGAATTTTCACAGAAAAGTCTAGTCACCTAGGACTATGCGCACAGTGTTAGTGCTTTTCCATATTACGGTGGGTCATGGCAAAATGGGACTAGATGCAAACGGGTTATATGACGTAACTCCTTCTAAATTCATAGACGGATTTTGATAAAATTTGCGTAGAATGTTCATAGTCACCTGACTAAGTGAATATAGAGTCGCGCTTCTTTCATTATTATGCTACGTCATAGAAAAATGGGTCATAATGCAAAAAGGCGGCTTATTGGTCGATTTCTACCAGCCACCGAGAATTGGGTTAGAATGTTAGAGAAAATTGAATGATGTGATTTGTTGTGATAAAGGTTAAAGACACCAAATACGGATTAACGGCAATATTTAATGCTTCGCTAAGTTGCACGTGCAAAGTTTGCTAAATCGGCATGAGTATGGGTAGTCAAAGCTATTTCAGGTGAAATATATCAAAGCTGTATTATTCGTTTCGGGGTAAAAATAAAAAAATATAAAATTTTGAGTCGATATGATGGAAATTAAGAGAGATATTTAAAGACAAAAAGTGTATACTTTCTTTTGCCTCTCAGTATATTTCACACCATGATCACTTGGATAATGAAAAAGAATTGTACATAGACAAGCAAAATAGTATCATTTATGCTGTCTGTGATTGCCTATCTCAAGTACGAATCTCCTGTCGGTGATCCCCCTGTGTGCTGTTCGTGATTGCATAAATTTGTAGCTCACCAAACTTTGTTTGACTATAACGACATAACGGAATAGTTGATTGTCTTCACAAGCAATTAGTTGGTAGATAATATACTAGATATCCATTTTGTAATAAAATTTCTAACATTTGCTTCAGTGTTTTTCTTCTATTTGCATGGAAAGATGAATTTTATATGCAAATATGTGAAGTTTCGACTTTGTTGGTGAATTATTTTTTTTGTTTGAGGACTCTCTGTGCTAATATTTGACATGTAGGTGCTCAAATGTATGGCAAGCCAAGGGCACTACAAATTATAGATGAGAAACGCTTTTACACAAAACAAATATGGAAAAAGTATGACCTACCCAGTTCACCTGCTATTTATAGATGATACTGCCCAAGGTTAGCAACTGCTGTGGTGATAGCCGGTAATAGGGTGTGATTATAAGGCACACACACACACACGAATAATTATTACTATTTTTTATTTTGCAAATCATGTTGATGGTTGTTTGTTATTGATTTTAATTCATCATCGAGATTACGAGTGTTTGTATGCACCACCAAACTTTACCCTGGACAACTTAATTTGCGTGTGCAATGTCCGTTACTTGAGCGTCTAAACAAAGCATTGCCGAAGTAGGGTCCTTATATATGCAGATACCTGAGTTAATGTTTCTTTACTTTAGTTCGTCTATCGGGAGTGGCAGTTGTTTACATTTTATTTTTATAAATTATACCGTAATTAACCCGATGAACTAAGTATCAATGATAGATACAACGTCTTAAACAGATAATTTATCTCATAACACGATTTTAATCTAAAATCAATAGCCACATATCCCTATATAAATGAAATAGTCTGTTGTTTATCTGCCACTCATTTTAGAAGACCTATACTGCATTGATGCTATTTTCATGCGTAATGCTATTTTGTTCGTAATGCGTATATTGTGAATATTTTCAAATAGCAAAATGCACAACAAGTGCCGACATGTCGAATAAAGAATATTGAAAGTTGAGTTGAGTTGTATTCTGTAGAATATCGTCGCTTTTCAACAAAAACGTGTGCATGCAGCTGTAACTGTATGAAACAGCAGTTACGACTTTATTGGTGAAAAGCAGTGATATCAAGAAGGAATCTAAGACATCTTCATGCCAGATGCATTTACTTAGGGCAATAGCTGTGTAGTTCAGTGAACTGTGGTTTTGTAACGTTTTTCAGACCTTCTTAAATTAACTTCATGGTTGTAAAGATTCCCCATGAGAATACACAACTATGAATTTGAAATTGATTTGCCACTTCATTTAGAATATTCGAAAACCGGGTTATGCGATTTCATCGTGATTTCTGTATGGCGTGGAAAATTAGAAAATAAATAGATCTGTATGTTTTACTAAAAAGAGAAATTTGTGAATTTTAATCACAAATCTAAAACATTCAGTAGAAAGAGAATGACGGACTATAGTTACTTTGTTTTATATTCTATTCATTACAAACTGACAATTTTTTATAACCAGGGAATTACTATGGCGTTTTAAAACAAAAACATATTTCTAGAAATCCTGTGCGTTTCGTTGCTTGGTGTACAATAAAATCAGACTGTACACTCGAATAAGAGAATATGTCTATATATTGACATTAAATACAATAAATGGTGTCTATTCGTGCGTAAGAACAAACTTTTTTGGGACATTCTATTGTCTATAGTCTGAGTGGGCCCGCTATCAACCGTAAAGTAAAGCATTACTTCAAGCTGTCTGTCCAATCAATTATGTCTTATCAAGAGATGTTTATATATCTTTAGTCAGGACAGAATGGAATATATCTTGTCCGAAAGAAAGCCAACGTAATTAGCCTTCACAGTCCGTGAGACATACGTTCTTCTGGTCTCTCTTTCTCTTGTGATCATCATATACATATAGTTGCATTTATTAAGAAATATTGGTTTCACTACATGCTCACTATTTTGTACTTGATCCAATATATATATAACAGCGAACGATTTAATCAAGTTAACACTGACGTAATTTCGGACAAACAATAGTGTTTCGTAGGTGATGTTATAAAATCTTGTAACTACGGCTTGATTTGCTTGCTTTAGTTCATGTTTTAACTGTAATAGCCTGTGATAAGGCACGGATATAGCTATGCACATATACTAGAGAGAATCCACCCCCCCACACACAAAACAACAACAACAAAAAAAAACAAAAAAAAAAAAAAAACCCCGCAACTTCCTTTTCAATTCCCATTCACACAAAGACATCAAATCAGATTTAAACAAAATGTAAAACATTTAAAGCAATAACATTTCACCTTGTAAAGTTCACAAAATCATGTTTGTAGTAAATTTCATTAATAAGAAAACACCCAGTTACACCAGGCGTCAACACAATTTGACAAAAAAGTGTATGCAGATAAAAAAAAACAACACAGAAAAAAAACCCACACAATCTGTTACGTTCAGTTTGGTCCGATATTCAAATTTTGTGAAGTCCATGCAATATATTAGCGGTCTCCGTTGCAGTCTCAGACCTATCCCGTAGGTGGGGTTAACTTGATGATACGGTCCTGCCTTGACGTCATATCTCTCGCACGTCCGTTTCATGCTCGATCGGTTGTGGTCCCATCGAGAGCCAACAGTATATACAGTCGAAATGTGTCGATTTGTTGCCTCATCAATGTCTTACGACACTATTTTGGCTTTTTCCACCTAACAACATCCGTACTGCAGCTAAGCGCTGGTTTTGGCGTATCCGTGCTATGCGTAGGGTAGTGAGAAGTGTATGGACGCTTTGGCATCTTCTTTGTCTATGTTTTAGCTTGTGTTTAAAGAAAATTTGTTTTGATAATAGAAGTCATTTAGAAAACATGGCAGAGGATAATCAGTTTTTAACAAGTTACTATGTATCACATGATGATTTTACGACATCTGAAGAAAAAGACACTGTATTTATGCGTATGTATGCAGGTATACACAAATATACTTAATAGCCATTAAAACAAATTTTGTCGAACATAATATAAAAAATTGGGGTTGCGTATCTTTTTTGTCCTAGTATATATTCTCAGACAAAATTCATCAATCGTGACGGTAAAAAAGGCAAACTCTAAAAGAAATTATGGAAGTGTACAACAAATAACTACGTTCCAAACATATTTTTTTTATTCTGTCTAAAACTGTTTCTGGGTATATTTTTCACGTCCTGAATACTTCAAATGTTTAACAAGGACACGCTTGATTCATTGTACAAGTTTTCACGAACAATCTGTACAAAGCAAATGATAAGAATTCAATTTCAAAACGTGGCAATTCTGCTGCAATCCAATTTTAAAAGCGCAATTTAGATTGAAAGATGAGAACTGTCTAGGCATCTAAATTATGAAGAACAGATAGAGAAATAACTTGTTGTCGGTATTAAAGTTTCAATATGTTTAATTTTAGACATTGATTTCCCAGACGTATCATTATCTTGAATAAACATGCATGGTAATAGGTATTTTGTATTCTAAGACATATAAAACGAACATTGACTTTCGGTGAAACATGCATCTATTATTCATTTTTAACACTTTGTATAGCTGTATACTTATCTGTCATTGTTACATAGCCTACCCAAAGTTTTGACTACCCTTTTTTCAACGCAAGGTTCTTATGGCAAAGAAAATGGTCAAACGTCATGGTTCCAAATGAAGGGTCTTAGCAGGAGGTACCCATGTATGAAATATGGAGGCTCTATTATTTTAAAATACTGCATGAGATATTGACCAGGTTTAAGTTTTTAAAAGTAGGTTAAACTCCAAGGTAAAGGTCACTAGGTCAAAGGCCATGGTCCCAAATGAAATGTCTTGGCAAGAGGTATCCATGTGTGAAATATCAAGGCCGTATCTCAAAATGTTCTCGAGATATAGACCAGGTTAAAGTTTTGTTCAAGTGAAGACGCGCCTGGACGGGACGGGATGCCGACACTAGGGCTGTGACATTAGCTCCCCGGACTTAAAGTCCCGACTCGCTAAAAATGATAACCTTTTATCATAACTTGATTGTTAAATATAGACAGGCTGGTGATACCAATGAACTTTTCGTGAGCCAATACTATTTTGAAGATGACATGTTCTCCAGATCTAGATTAGTCTTTCCCTGTATTGGATCAATTTATCTCGTATTTGTCCATTAATAGCAATTCAAGTTACTGAGAATCTTTTAGATTCCAATAAACTTTTATCGTAAGGGTAATGTTAATCTTACACGAAACATAATACAGACAATTAATTAAATTTCATTTGCATATTACTATAGATAACAAATACTTTGACCGAATTATTGGTGGACGTTAGTCCATCGCTATTACCACACTTAAAGTGACATTTCACAGTTATTTTTACATAAATTTTACTTTTACTCTATCTGAAAGAGCATGTTTTCTTATGAAAATCCTGAAATTCCAAGCTAAAATATTGAACCGTTTACGAGAAATATATATTTTTGTGTCAAAATTAAACAAATTGTTGTGGACAACAGTTCAGATTTATATAGAATTTGCCATTTCTGTCTCAACTTTAAAGGCGTATTTTTTGCTTATAAATAAAAACTTCAAAAAACTGATAGCATTTCTACGCATTAGAATAATCAATCTTTGCATCAAGACATGCCTTTAAAAAATGAAATTCAGTCGACACTTATTATGTCGACATCGGATAAGTCGAAATTCCGCTTAAGTCGAAGCGAAAGTCATGTCCCGTCCTCAAAAATCGATTATCAAAATGTTAAATCAAAACAATTTCGAAACAAATAAAGCCATTGAAATTTAGTGGGGAAAGGATAGAAATTGCTCGTCTCGAGCAATTTCTTTCCTTTTCCTACTATATTGCAATCATTGACACATAAGATCCCCATCAAAAATTGTTGAATATCATTTTCATCGAAAATAATCAAAAACGGATATAGTCCAGTCAAAATAGACTTTGACCTGGACAAAATTAGAACAGAATTGAAACTTATGCCATTCTACTCAGGAAGTATCTACCTTTTCACAGAAAAAAATATAAAAGGATCCCTCCGTTGCGATTTGAGTAATTTTGGGTCAAAAAATGGCTATTTTGGTGAAAAATGGGGAAAATTGGAATTTTCTAATTTTTGAGAAAGTCTTGAATTTTATGAAGTTTTCAGGCGAGGTAATGTTAGTAAATATGTATTAGATGGATACAAAATTAAAATTTAGCAAAAAAACATAAAAATTAATTTTTTATGATTTTTCTAAATTAAAGGCGGGGGGGGGGGGTCAACAAGGCTGTTGGTGGGATATTGATACCACTCAGCATTAAATTCTCTATTGGATACATCCTATTCTAGATAATTTTAATCAACAGAATGGGATAGGATTTAAAGAAACAGTATGAATAAATACCTCTCTTGCGATTTCTGTAATTTTAGAGAAAAATTGGTATTTGGTGAAAAATATGAAAAAAATGGAATATTATATTTTTTTTGAGAAAGTGTTAATTTTCATAAAGTTTTGATGTGCAAAAATGTTAGTAAATATGAATTAGATGGATACAAAATTAAAATTTAGCAAAAATCCATAAAAACTGATTTTTTATGATTTTAGGCGAGGGCAACGCAGGCTTGCAGGGCGGATATTGATAATATTCAGCATTGAATTCTCTATTGGATAAATCATATTTTATATTATTTCAATTTAAAGTATGAAAAAATATCTCTGTCGCGATTTCTGTAATTTTTGGGACAAACATTGGTATTTTGGTGATACAGAATTAATATTTAGAAAAAAAAACAAATAAAACATAAAAAATGGATTTCTATGAATTTTTAAGTCAAAGGCGGGGAGGGGGCATTTAGGCTGATGATGGGATACTGATACAATTCAGCATTGAATTCTCTATTGGATAAATCCTATTTTAGATTATTTAAATTAACCGAATGGGACATATTAAAGGGAAAAAGTATAAAAGAATCCCTCTGTAGCGATTTCTGTATTTTTGTTTGCAAACATTTGTCTTTGTGATGATTTTTTAGGTAAGAGCATGTTATGACATGAGTTACATGGATATAACTAGCGAATTTCAGATAAAAAGCATTGAAAAATGTTTTCCTGGTTTTTTACGAAAATGGGGGTAAATAGGAAGCGGTGGTATTCACAATTACGTAATAATAACATTCTTTACTTTAGGGGAAAACATACATACACACACACAAAAGCTTTCAAATTATTTTAAGTCAATGATATGATACGATCAAATGCTCTTTTCAGCGAATTTGATCTCGGTCATAATGAACCATTTGTTGCAATTGGTCATGTGATAGTTATCAATTTCTATTGTATTGAGATTTTTTTCAATTTTGTGGATTTTAATGAATATGAAATGTTACAAACATGAATAATTTGTGAACAAAAATGATCTGTAGCTGAAAATGAGAAAGTGTAGGAGTATCATGTTTATTATTGGGAGTGGAGTAGCTGGGTTGAAGTATTCGTAGACCTCAGGTGAACGAACCTTCAAAAATCAGCAAATCTAAAGAAAACCCTAGACAAAATGTCCCATTTGTCTCTCAATTTTGGTTGATAATGTTGTTTGTCTTTATCGGTTGAGGTTGTCATCATCTGGTACATTTGAAGCAAGCATGCATATATTTACCAGCCTGTGTGATGCAACAACTATCAATTCAAATTAAGATTAAAATGATTAAGATTAAAAGCAAGAACCACATGTTGACTGTTGTAATGCTACGAGTTACAAAATTTTAGGAAGGCAGAGGTTTACCACATAATCTGGACAACATACCAGGGGGAATTTAAGGCACATTGTACATGTAGAACAAAAGATAACCACAACTAACAAACATCCCCCCCAAAAATAATAATAATAAAAAAATCCGGACCCTACAGGTCTTTTTCAAAATTTAATTAACTAACGTATAATATGATGTTGAAATTTTAACATACTAGAATTCTGTTCTGAGATCCAGATTTGTATGTTTATGTATACAACATATCTTTATCCAATAAATTATTGGCACTATATAAAACTCAAAATATTTAGAAAAAAAACATGTCTTTTTGTCAACAGATTGGTTTCGGACAGGTTAGGCGCCACAAAGGATTTTTTTCTTCCTTTACAGAAACAGATGAAGATGTTTATATAGACAGAATATGGATGTATTTATTATCGTCATGGCTCAAACGTGGTTCTTTTCTAAATACTTTCTTTGTGGAAAATTTTCGGTAATTTTCAAAATGAATTCAATGTTTTATTACTTTCATTTAATTTCATTTTGGTCTATTTTGTCTGCCATGTGTGCAGTGCGCTTGATGATATTGATTGTAAAAGTGCATCCATTCATTCGTTAAAAACATAATTTGATATTTCAACACAGATTGTTTATAGAAATATTTAAAAGTGAATTGTCTATATTATGCAATGTAAGACTTTTTATTCAACTAAAAATATTGCCCAAATCGTATACTTGTTGGTATTTTACACAAAAAGCAGACCCCACAGCCAATAATGACAAACTGTTGCATTGTCACATTTTTTCCCTAAAAGTGGGTATAAAATGGGTAGAGTCAAAAATATGGGAAAAAATATTTATGAATGATCAATATTGGAAGTGCATCTGATGGTTTGGAATGGATGTTCTGTCTGTGCTGATACAAAAACAAGAGTGTCATGGTCATTGTGGCGTATATTGTATACTTCGCCCCTCCCTAGAGGTTTTAAGGGGGCATAACTCAGGCAAAAATCAATGAACCATAGAATCCTTCCTTCATGCACATCTACCAATTGAGGTGATAACAATGACAATGTTTCAAAAGGATCCAGCCAGAAACTTAGGAGGAGTTGCGCTCACAAGAAAAGTGGACGGACGGACAGACGGTCAGACGGAGAAGATTATGCCAATATACGACTGCCTCAGGCAGCGTATAAAAACAGGACAACATGAATAGGTGAACCTGCAATGCCAGTAATATGTATTCATGTATAATATTCAATCCCATTCATTCAATAAAACAATATTAAATGAACATTATCCAATAAATATTTTCAAAAATTGTTTGTTAATACCGATATTCCTATATAAATCCCGACTTGAGGACCCCACCCCACACATTCTTCGACAAAATAAATATTTATACATTTGTATATAAAAAGATATAAACATCACAAAAAAGTAAGTTCCATATTTTTATGTTCAATTTAATTTGATATTCAGTAAACTAACATTTTCTAATACAGTCACGTCTAAAAAGTTCAAAGCAACAATTCTCTTTTTCAAAAAATGGAAAATTCCATTTTTTCAGCAAAATTCCATTTTCTTGCCCAAAAATTACATAATTCACATAAAAGAGATTCTTTATCATTTTTCTGTAAATCCTTATCACATTCTATTTCTCAAAATAATCTATAATAATAATTAATAGAACTTATGATCTAAATTAGAATTTATTAAATAAAGATATGCATGCTATATTGGTAAAATATCCCCCTGCCTCTAAGATGCCCCCCCCCCCCCTCATGTTTCAAAAAAAATCATAAAAAATCAGTTTTTGTTGGTTTTTGCTAAATTTTGTTTTTATATCCATCTACTTTATATTTGCTTACATTTCTGCACATGAAAACTTCATAAAAATCAACAATTTTTCAAAAATTAGAAAATTTCAATTTTCCCCATTTTTTAGCAAAATATCCATTTTTTGACCCAAAATTACTCACATCGCAACGGAGGGATTGTTTTATATTTTTTTCTGTGGAAAGGTGGGTACTTCCTGAGTACAATGGCATAGGTTTCCTTTCTGTTCTAATTTTGTCCAGGTTGTCCCTGTTTCAGTCTTAGTTTGACTGGACTAATAAGTCGAGTTCCGGATATGTCGAGGTATTTTGACGACCCCTCTGACTTCGACACAACGAGTGTCGACTGTAAATGTGAAATGTCACTTTAAAAGCTTACACTTTATACGCTATCCACTTCACAATATTGTTTTGACAAGATCTTTGACAGACTTTAAAGACTAGAATTAGCCTGCAAAAACATTCAGTCTGATCTTAGCCTACTCTACCTGCTTTATACTCATAAAAAAGTTAGACAACCCGATAGAAATGACTCTAAAATTGCCAATTTGCTTGAAATAAAATTAGGTTAAACGGGATGAGGATTAATAAGAAACAAGGTGTCAAACTGTCACAAGATACGCCCGTAACACTGCTTTATGTCAACAGGGGGAGCGGGTTGGTAAAAGTTTCATGGTCCTAGCTATTATACTTTTCGGGATATGCCCTGGACGATTCAAATATGAAAACAACAAAGGGCAATAACTCAAAATATAGGCTAGGTAGAGTTAAAATTCCTCCTTAGTGAGATCTATACACCCATGAAGTTTCATGATCCTAGCTATAATACTTTTAGAGATATACTCCGGACAAGATTCAAGTATGAAAAACAACAAAGGGCAATAACTCAAAAAATAAGTCAGGTAGAGTTATGGTTCTTGTGCACTGCACTCCCCCTTGGTGAGATCTATACACCCATGAAGTTTCATGATCCTAGCTTTTATACTTTTAGGGATATACTCCGGACAAGATTCAAGTATGAAAAACAACAAAGGGCAATAACTCAAAAAATAAGCCAGGTAGAGTTATGGTTCTTGTACACTGCACTCCCCCTTGGTGAGATCTATACACCCATGAAGTTTCATGATCCTAGCTATTATACTTTTAGAGATATACTCCGGACAAGATTCAAGTAGGAAAAACAACAAAGGGCAATAACTCAAAAAATAAGCCAGGTAGAGTTATGGTTCTTGTGCACTGCACTCCCCCTTGGTGAGATCTATACACCCATGAAGTTTCATGATCCTAGCTATTATACTTTTAGAGATATACTCCGGACAAGATTCAAGTTTGAAAAACAACAAAGGGCAATAACTCAAAAAATAAGCCAGGTAGAGTTATGGTTCTTGTGCACTGCACTCCGTAATGATGAGAAGAATATAACTGCCAAGTTTAAAGTCAATCGGACTTAAGGTGACAGAGTTATGCTCCGGACAAAGAAGTGGACGCCGCCGGACGCCCGGACGCCGGACATCACGGGTGATCCCATAATACGTCCCGTCTTCGACGGGCGTATAAAAAGAAGAAATAGTGCGATATAACGTTAAAACTAATCTACTTTCACAGATTGTCTGTGCGAACTAGCTGTATTTTTAGCAATGGCGCCATTTTAGCTTGCAATACGACTTTTGTCAAGCGCACAACGTTCTTTGTTTAAAAAAAACAACAACAATAAACAAAAACAAAACAAAAAAAAAACGGGAATTTGGACTATAAACGATTCAAAATCTTTTACTAATGAGGGAATAGACCGATAATGGAAAAGAGGGGAGACAGGATGTATATTTGACTATTAATAGTGACAACTTATACTCACTGATACCTGTTCAACCCTTAAAGGGGGAATGACACTTAAAATCATGCAAATTTTCCGAGAACTTCGTACAAAATAAATATGTATTATGAAAATATGGCCTTTGAATTGCATCTATGCCAAATCTTAGCTTTCTATCTTGTGTATTGGCTAGGATGTCGACGGATTTAAAACCCCATATGTTCCATTATTGTAAATATTATCCCCGGGACAACAAATCATGGGGTTTTAAAATCCGTCGACATTAATAATAATATATTTATTTTTTTTGGACGAAGTTCTCGGAAAATTTGCAAGACGTTAAGTGTTATTCTGCCTTTAAGCGTTGTTGACAAGTCTTAACTGGTTTTGGTTTGGATACGAATACACCCCTTCGGTTATTAAGATAGATCTACATTCGTGACTCAAACAATACTGTCGTTTTCCATAACTTCAAATTATGATGAATTCGTCTGAAACATTATGGTTTTCTTTTAAAACGTAAACATAACAACGTGATTAACGGTGATTCTCCACAACTGACCGTCTATGTTATTCGGAGGTAATAAACAAATAGACATGAAAAGACTTGTTCACAAGCGGCACACATGCCATTCGGACAGGTATTCAAGTAATTGTTTGTGTGAGTTGTTAAACGGTATAAAACACGTAGTTCAAATGGAACAGAGTTTTGAGGATTACATTTCAGAACAAAGAATGCAGTAGAAGGTATTGTGTTGACTGCGTGTTTTCTAAAGTTTCTCATTTGTCATACGCTGTCGTAAAAGTAGGCTATAAAAATGAGCCGAGATCTGGCAGAAGGTCCCTTAAGGCTTCGAGCCCTTTGAGCCCAACATAGTTCTAGATGAGCCTGCGTATACACGCAGTCTGATCAGGAACCATGTTGTTCTCTAATAGCTTCATCATAGTCTGTAGCAACCGTTGGGAGTAGCATGGATCCAAGTCAGACTGCACCTAGGCACAGCCTGATTTTGAAGCATGGATGTCTCGGATGCTTTAAGGGACGTTTTTCCAGATCCCGGCCCAAATGTTTCCATAGACAATTAGTCTCCTTAGACAGTTTTCTAGGTCATATTTCCTTGTCTTTAAAACCAAAGAAGTATTACATTTCAAACCATTTAGCAAAACATGTTTAGAATATCACGTTTTTGCATAATCAAACACATAAAAAAGACATTCAATGTTTCACCGAATTTTAGTTTTTAAGCTTAAAAGCTCCATTAAAATGACTGATGGCATAATGGGTAATTCAATATATTTGTTTTCAGAACTTCGTAATTCATACATTTGAAACCTTTTAAAAGCACAATTTTCATTTCGAGACAACCATAATGTTTCTAAACAGACAGTGATTTCCCAAGCGGTAAATAATTCTCAAAAAACGTTTAGAATTATGCATCTCCCGATTTCAAAATATCAGCATTTACATACATAACATTAAGAGAAAACTAATAAAAAAATATACGTTACCGATAAAATTGCGACAGTCAAGCATACAAGTGCAAATGACATACAATCGACATCGGATAAGTCGAAATTCCGCTTAAGTCGAAGTGAAAGTCATGCTCCGTCCTCAACATATGGATATCAAAGTGTTTAATCAAAATAATTTCGAAACAAATACAACCATTGAAATTTAGTAGGAAAAGGATAGAAATTGCTCGTATCGAGCAATTTCTTTCCTTTTCCTTCTATATTTCAATCATGGACACATATGATGACCACTAAGAATGGTTAAATTTCGTTTTCATCGAAAATAATCAAAATCGGATGAGTCGAACTCCGGATATGTCGAGGTATTTTGACGGCCCCTCTGACTTCGACACAACGAGTGTCGACTGTATATATAAAAAGATGCAAACAGTTCTGTTGTCAGTACTAACATATCTATTGGCTGCTATTTTAACCCTTTCCCAAACGGCAAAATTTTAGCATGATCCACTTCAAAAACTGTAACAAATGACTAAATTAAAGTTATTAAAGATAGCATTTGTGTAAAATATGGTATGGAAAATATTGAGACAAAAAGAGAAACTGCTGATTATCATCAGTTTCTTCTTTTGTTTTAATGTTTTCCCAAGCATTTTTAATAGGGACGTCAAAACCAGGTCTTGTTTGGGGAAGGGTTAAATTAATCCCCGTACGGAATGCGGTAGTTTATGCTATTTGAGACTGAACACACGAGAAAGAACTTTTGTTTAGTAAATTCGATGTTAGATTGTTGTTCTTTATCTGTACTGATGGAAGTATTAGTTTTGTTGTTAGCGAGTAACGTTTGGAATCGTCTTGAAATATATAGATAAACCTAAACACACAATTCTTGTCTGGTGACTCTCGTGTGCCGTCGAATATCAACATGACCCGCGTCATTAAATTTGAATAGATATATTTTAATAGCAGAAGGCTCATATCGAGACGTTCAGTTGTTTTGTAAATTGCTTTTTCATGTAAACAGTTTCGCCCCCTAAAACGTTTGCTAGGGTCACCCACATGACAAGTTAAACAAACTTAGGGAAGCATTACACATAACATAACGTACACGAAGAAATAAATTCCTTTTTAACCAACCCAATATCACTAGACGAAAACAAAACGTTAAGAACGAAATATACATGGCGGATTATAGTAGTGACAGTGGCCGGTGATATATCTGACATGGGCCGGAAATATAATTAGATCTATTCCAGCAATGCCCTGTCATCCCTCTCCAAACGACAAAATATGCTGAGTCAAAAAAGAAAGTGTGCACAGAGAACAAATGGAATTTCTTTATCAATTTCTGAATATTAATATTATAAAATTGGTATCAAATTAAAGATAATTCAATTGTCCATAAGCAGGTGTCCTTCTAAAATGTGTGAAATGGAATATTTCTTTTGTTTTCTTAACATATTTGAGATAGGGGTCAATTTCGAAATTCACAGAACTTGCTGACGAACGTAAGAAGATTAAATTATGCAAATTTCTTGGGATTTATGCATCAATTTCTGTTGTGACATGTCTTCAATAAATGACGGAAAACATCTGTGGTCTCACTGATCGAACATAACATTTCATTTTATCATTTGGAATTTCGTTGCGTTCATATTGCAAGACGTCCTTCTAATTCTTTAACTTGACCCTAAATTTTGCGAAACTCAGGCGGTAGAGATGTTCGGTCCTACACCACACTAATGACTAATTTTCACGTGACCCTTGCCGATGACGATGTACATGTCTATTGCAGGCGTTACGTAAGATTTAGGCATCATGATAATGTGACAAACATATGGTCTCAAATCTCTTATGAGCCGTCTATCTGCCTTCGTAGATTTCAAATGCTGCTTACATATGCTTGATTTACTGAATCGCAATAAATGGTGTAGTTATGAAACATTGACGTAAGGACGTCAACGTCATTTTACAATCTTGTCTAGTCATTGCTGCATTCGGGATATCAGACCGAATACTATTAAAACGGTATCCTTTGTTTTGGAAACATAATCGCAAACGCCTAATTTCAGAACGTAAACAACAATGACACATTTTACGCCGGTTCAAGACACTAGCGAAACTAGCGTGTAAAATTTGTTGTGTTCACGAAGACGTAGCCTCTTTGGCTATTCAGAGTCTTTAAATGTTATGTTTGATTTAGCTTGCATACACTTTATATACAGATTTTAGACAATAAAGTTTATAATGAAACGGTTGTTGTGATAACCACGTGCAAAAAGGTGCTACCAGCGTTTTGCGATATGCCAGACAATTTACATGTAATCATCCAAAGTTGCTTCCCATGTCAATAGACATGAGTAATATAGTCTAACTCCATGTAGAAGTTTGGTGAAGTTAATTGTCGTGGTTAATTAGATACATGTATATAAAGTAGAAGTATGCACGCTTTCTTTTATGATTCAGTATATTAGCGTGGTCCAACCAACTGTAGTCGACGAAATGAATGGAACGAACGATAAAGTTGAAAATAATATAGCGCCTAAACTATAAAGGCAAGATGTGGAAATGCAGACTCACAGCATTTTTTTTTCTTTTACCGAAATGTTTTCCCTAGCCTATTTTCATACGGGCGCTAAAACCAGGTCTTGTTTGGGAAAGGGTTATACCCATTACTTGTAACTGTTACATGTACTGTGGGATCGCATGCCCCAGAAACGACGGATAATGGTCGTATGGTATCGGGCGTTAGAGGGTTACTAGTAATTATTCTCGTAACCACTAGCTGGTGGAGTTTGAGCTTTTCGTCTAATTTAGAGTTAGATAGATAATTTGCCAATGCTTTGTTTATTTATAGTGTCACCCCTGTATTAAGGAACCAACAATTCTGGACAATTTTGTCAGATCACGCTGTAAGCACTCGATTCCCCTCAGTTGATGCCGGGTGACTAGCTCAATCGGTTTTATTTTAACCATTCTTTGATAAAATGTAGCTAGCGACTCACCACTCTCTCGCTACATTTCTAATCCGGCTTGCTGAATTCCATAGAGTTCAAAATACTCGACTCTACAGTTACTCGACGGTAGAATATCCGTAATGTGGCCATTTTGAGATTCATAAAACATCGGATTTTTCGGGCGTCGTCGTTACGTATCCGAATTTATTCAGGCGCGGTCGTAAACATTCGACGGTTGTCAGTTCCACCGCCGAATGTTTTCTACGTCGCCCGAATAATTACGACGCCGCGCGAATCTCATTAGGGGTAGACTACCTTAATGTTAGACAAGAGGCGCGTTCTTTAGGGCGAGATAGTTTAGGATTTTTTTAAAGTCACATTTCACATTTTTTTTTCTATTAATTTTACTTCTATTTTTATCTTATTTTAACCTGAAAGAGCACTTTTGCTTGTGGAAATTCTGAAGATATCAAGTCAAAATTATGCGCCGTTTACGAGAAATATATATTATTGTGTTAAGATTAAACTAATTGTTGTAAACAACAGTTCAGATTTATATGGAATTTGTCATTACTGTCTAAACGTTAAAGGCGTATTTTTTTTTGCTTTTAGATCTAAATAACAACTTAAAAAAACTGATAGCATTTCTACGCATTAGAATTACCAACTTTTGCATCAAGGCATACTTTAAAAAGAACGAAATTGAAATGTTACGTCCCTTTAAGATATTTTAATTTAAGCGTTTTTAAGACCTAGATTATTACCGAGTTGTTTCAAAATTAATGCTCCATACATCATACGAATGACGTCATATTGACGTCATTTTGTATGAAATATGGACCATTTCCATGGTTCTATGGAGCATTCAGAACAACTCGACCAATTCTCTCTTATATTGTTTCTACAGAGTTAACCTATGGGTTCCGCACGAAGAATATGGTCAAGGCTCCTCCTATTGCCCGTCTTTAAAATCTCGCTCTAAAGAACGCTTTTATCCTAAAACATCTTTATTAAGACATCTCAAGATACCTCAAGAAATCTAGCTTTAAGGAACGGGCCTAAAAACGTGCGTTCACAAGATGCTGACCTTGGTACGAACGTCGGGTGGCCGTAGAGAGAACGTCGGGATGGACTGAGGGAGAACGTCGGGTGGACTGAGGGAGAACGTCTGGGTGGACGGAGGGAGAACGTCGGGGTAGAAGGAGGGAGAACGTCGGGGTGGAAGGAGGGAGAACGTCGGGGTGGACGGAGGGAGAACGTCGGGGTGGACGGAGGGAGAACGTTGATGTGGACGGAGGGAGAACGTCGGGATGGACAGAGGGAGAACGTTGAGATGGACGGAGGGAGAACGTCGTGGTGGACGGAGGGAGAACGTCGGGGTGGACGGAGGGAGAACGTCGGGGTGGACGGAGGGAGAACGTCGGGGTGGACGGAGGGAGAACGTCGGGGTGGACGGAGGGAGAACGTCGGAGTGGACGGAAGGAGAACGTCGGGGTGGACGGGGGGAGAACGTCGGATGGACGGAGGGTGAACGTCGGACGGACGGAGGGAGAACGTCGGGTGGACGGAGGGAGAACGTCGGACGGACGGAGGGTGAACGTCGGGTGGACGGGGGGAGAACTTCGGGTGGACGGAGGGTGAACGTCGGATGGACGGAGGGTGAACGTCGGACGGACGGAGGGTGAACGTCGGGTGGACGGAGGGAGAACGTCGGGTGGACGGAGGGTGAACGTCGGATGGACGGGGGGAGAACGTCGGGTGGACGGAGGGTGAACGTCGGACGGACGGAGGGAGAACGTCGGGTGGACGGAGGGAGAACGTCGGGGTTGACGGAGGGGGAACGTCGGACGGACGGAGGGAGAACGTCGGGGTTGACGGAGGGAGAACGTCGGGGTGGACGAAGGGAGAACGTCAGGGTGGACGGAGGGAGAACGTCGGGGTGGACGGAGGGAGAGTGTCGGGGTGGACGGAGGGAGAACGTCGGATGGACGGAGGGAGAACGTCGGGGTGGACGGAGGGAGAACGTCGGGGTGGACGGAGGGAGAACGTCGGAGTGGACGGAAAGAGAACGTCGGGGTGGACAGAGGGAGAACGTCGGATGGACGGAGGGAGAACGTCGGGGTTGACGGAGGGGGAACGTCGGGGTGGACGGAGGGAGAACGTCGGGTGGACGGAGGGAGATCGTCGGAGTTGACGAAGAGAGAACGTCGGGTTGGACAGAGGGAGAACGTCGGGGTGGATGGAGGGAGAACGTCGGGGTTGACGGAGGGGGAACGTCGGGGTGGACAGAGGGAGAACGTCGGGGTGGACGGAGGGAGAACGTCGGGGTTGACGGAGGGGGAACGTCGGGGTGGACAGAGGGAGAACGTCGGGTGGACGGGGGAGAACGTCGGATGGACGGAGGGAGAACGTCGGAGTGGACAGAGGGAGAACGTCGGGGTGGACGGAAGGAGAACGTCGGATGGACGGAGGGAGATCGTCGGATGGACGGAGGGAGAACGTCGGGGTGGACAGAGGGAGAACGTCGGATGGACGGAGGGAGAACGTCGGGGTGGACAGAGGGAGAACGTCGGATGGACGGAGGGAGAACGTCGGATTGACGGAGGGAGAAAGTCGGATGGACGGAGGGAGAACGTCGGTGTGGACGGAGGGAAATCGTCGGATGGACGGAGGGAGAACGTCGGATTGACGGAGCGAGAACGTCGGATGGACGGAGGGAGAACGTCGGATGGACAGAGGGAGAACGTCGGATGGACGGAGGGAGAACGTCGGATTGACGGAGGGAGAACGTCGGATTGACGGAGGGAGAACGTCGGTGTGGACGGAGGGAGATCGTCGGATGGACGGAGGGAGAACGTCGGATGGACGGAGCGAGAACGTCGGATGGACGGAGGGAGAACGTCGGATGGACGGAGGGAGAACGTCGGGGTGGAAGGAGGGAGAACGTCGGGGAGAACGTCGGGGTGAAAGGAGGGAGAACGTCGGGAAGAACGTCGGATGGACGGAGGGAGAACGTCGGGGTGGAAGGAGGGAGAACGTCGAGGTGGAAGGAGGAAGAACGTCGGGGTGGAAGGAGGGAGAACATGGGGATAGAAGGAGGGAAAACGTCGAGGTGGAAGGAGGGAGAACGTCGAGGTGGAAGGAGGGAGAACGTCGGGGTGGACAGAGGGAGAACGTCGGGGAGGACGGAGGGAAAACGTCGGATGGACAGAGAGAGAACGTCGGATGGACAGAGGGAGAACGTCGGATGGACGGACGGAGGACGTCGGGGTGGACAGAGGGAGAACGTCGGGTTGGACGGAGGGAGAACGTCGGCGTAGAAGGAGGGAGAACGTCGAGGTGGAAGGAGGGAGAACGTCGGAGTGGAAGGAGGGAAAACGTCGGGGTGGACGGAGGGAGAACGTCGGATGGAAGGAGGTAGAACGTCGGGACGGACGGAGGGAGAACGTCGGGGTGGACGGAAAGAGAACGTCGGGTTGGACAGAGGGAGAACGTCGGGGTGGACGGAGGGAGAACGTCGGGATGGACGGAGGGAGAACGTCGGGGTGGAAGGAGGGAGAACGTCGAGGTGGAAGGGAGAGAACGTCGGTGTGGACGGATGGAAAACGTCGGGGTGGACGGAGGGAGAACGTCGGATGGACGGAGGGAGAACGTCAGGGTGGAAGGAGGGAGAACGTCGGGGTGGACAGAGGGAGAACGTCGGGTTGGACGGAGGGAGAACGTCGGGGTGGAAGGAGGGAGAACGTCGAGGTGGAAGGAGAGAGAACGTCGGAGTGGACGGATGGAAAACGTCGGGGTGGACGGAGGGAGAACGTCGGATGGACGGAGGGAGAACGTCAGGGTGGAAGGAGGCAGAACGTCGGGGAGAACGTCGGGGTGGAAGGAGGGAGAACGTCGGGGAGAACGTCGGGGTGGACGGAGGGAGAACGTCGGGGTGGACAGAGGGAGAACGTCGGGGTGGACGGAAGGAGAACGTCAGAGTGGACAGAGGGAGAACGTCGGGGTGGACGGAGGGAGAACGTCGGGGTGGACGGAGAGAGAACGTCAGGGTGAACAGAGGGAGAACGTCGGGGTGGACGGAGGGAGAACGTCGGGGTGGAAGGAGGGAGAACGTCGAGGTGGAAGGAGGGAGAACGTCGGGGTGGACGGAGGGAGAACGTCGGGGTGGACGGAGGGAGAACGTTGGGGAGAACGTCGGGGTGGACGGAGGGAGAACGTCGGAGTGGACGGAGGGAGAACGTCGGGGTGGACGGAGGGAGAACGTCGGGGTGGACGGAGGGAGAACGTCGGGGTGGACGGAGGGAGAACGTCGGGGTGGACGGAGGGAGAACGTCGGGGTGGACGGAGGGAGAACGTCAGGGTTGACAGAGGGAGAACGTCGGACGGACGGAGGGAGAACGTCGGGGTGGACAGAGGGAGAACGTCGGGGTGGACGGAGGGAGAACGTCGGAGTGGACGGAGGGAGAACGTCGGGGTGGACGGAGGGAGGACGTCGGGGTGGACAGAGGGAGAACGTCGGGTTGGACGGAGGGAGAACGTCGGCGTAGAAGGAGGGAGAACGTCGAGGTGGAAGGAGGGAGAACGTCGGAGTGGAAGGAGGGAAAACGTCGGGGTGGACGGAGGGAGAACGTCGGATGGAAGGAGGTAGAACGTCGGGACGGACGGAGGGAGAACGTCGGGGTGGACAGAGGGAGAACGTCGGGGTGGACGGAAAGAGAACGTCAGGTTGGACAGAGGGAGAACGTCGGGGTGGACGGAGGGAGAACGTCGGGATGGACGGAGGGAGAACGTCGGGATGGACAGAGGGAGAACGTCCGGGTGGACGGAGGGAGTACGTCGGGGTGGACGGAGGGAGAACGTCGGGATGGACAGAGGGAGAACGTCGGGTTGGACAGAGGGAGAACGTCGGGGTGGACGGAGGGAGAACGTCGGGATGGACGGAGGGAGAACGTCGGGATGGACAGAGAGAGAACGTCGAGGTGGAAGGAGGGAGAACGTCGGGGTGGAAGGAGGGAGAACGTCGGGGTGGACGGGGGGAGAACGTCGGGATGGACAGAGAGAGAACGTCGAGGTGGAAGGAGGGAGAACGTCGGGGTGGAAGGAGGGAGAACGTCGGGGTGGACGGAGGGAGAACGTTGGGGAGAACGTCGGGGTGGACGGAGGGAGAACGTCGGAGTGGACGGAGGGAGAACGTCGGGGTGGACGGAGGGAGAACGTCGGGGTGGACAGAGGGAGAACGTCGGACGGACGGAGGGAGAACGTCGGGGTGGACAGAGGGAGAACATCGGGGTGGACGGAGGGAGAACGTCGGGTTGGACGGAGGGAGAACGTCGGGGTGGACGGAGGGAGAACGTCGGGGTGGAAGGAGGGAGAACGTCGGATGGACGGAGGGAGAACGTCGGGGTGGACGAAGGGAGAACGTCGGGGTGGACGGAGGGAGAACGTCGGAGTGGACGTAGGGAGAACCTCAGGGTGGACGAAGGGAGAACGTCGGTTGGACGGAGGGAGAACGTCGGGGTGGACAGAGGGAGAACTACGGATGGACGGAGGGAGAACGTCGGGTGGACCGAGGGAGAACGTCGAAGTGGACGGAGGGGGAACGTCGGGGTGAACGGAGGGAGAACGTCGGATGGACGGAGGGAGAACGTCGGATGGACGGAGGGAGAACGTCGGATGGACGGAGGGAGAACATCGGGGTGGACGGAGGAAGAACGTCGGGGTGGACGGAGGGAGAACGTCGGGCTGACAGAGGGAGAACGTTGGATGGACGGAGGGTGAACGTCGGTGTGGACAGAGGGAGAACGTCGGATGGACGGAGGGAGAACGTCTGAGTGGACGGAGGGAGAACGTCGGGGTGGAAGGAGGGAGAACGTCGGGTTGGACAGAGGGAGAACGTTGAGATGGACGAAGGGAGAACGTCGGATGGACGGAGGGGGAACGTCGGTGTGGACAGAGGGAGAACGTCGGATGGACGGAGGGAGAACGTCGGGGTGGACGGAGGGAGAACGTCGGGGTTGACAGAGGGAGAACGTCGGATGGAAGGAGGGAGAACGTCGGATGGACGGAGGGAGAACATCGGGGTGGACGGAGGGAGAACGTCGGGGTGGACGGAGGGAGAACGTCGGGGTGGACGGAGGGAGAACGTCGGGGTGGACGGAGGGAGAACGTCAGGGTGAACAGAGGGAGAACGTCGGGGTGGACGGAGGGAGAACGTCGGGGTGGAAGGAGGGAGAACGTCGAGGTGGAAGGAGGGAGAACGTCGGGGTGGACGGAGGGAGAACGTCGGGGTGGACGGAGGGAGAACGTTGGGGAGAACGTCGGGGTGGACGGAGGGAGAACGTCGGAGTGGACGGAGGGAGAACGTCGGGGTGGACGGAGGGAGAACGTCGGGGTGGACGGAGGGAGAACGTCGGGGTGGACGGAGGGAGAACGTCGGGGTGGACGGAGGGAGAACGTCGGGGTGGACGGAGGGAGAACGTCAGGGTTGACAGAGGGAGAACGTCGGACGGACGGAGGGAGAACGTCGGGGTGGACAGAGGGAGAACGTCGGGGTGGACGGAGGGAGAACGTCGGAGTGGACGGAGGGAGAACGTCGGGGTGGACGGAGGGAGGACGTCGGGGTGGACAGAGGGAGAACGTCGGGTTGGACGGAGGGAGAACGTCGGCGTAGAAGGAGGGAGAACGTCGAGGTGGAAGGAGGGAGAACGTCGGAGTGGAAGGAGGGAAAACGTCGGGGTGGACGGAGGGAGAACGTCGGATGGAAGGAGGTAGAACGTCGGGACGGACGGAGGGAGAACGTCGGGGTGGACAGAGGGAGAACGTCGGGGTGGACGGAAAGAGAACGTCAGGTTGGACAGAGGGAGAACGTCGGGGTGGACGGAGGGAGAACGTCGGGATGGACGGAGGGAGAACGTCGGGATGGACAGAGGGAGAACGTCCGGGTGGACGGAGGGAGTACGTCGGGGTGGACGGAGGGAGAACGTCGGGATGGACAGAGGGAGAACGTCGGGTTGGACAGAGGGAGAACGTCGGGGTGGACGGAGGGAGAACGTCGGGATGGACGGAGGGAGAACGTCGGGATGGACAGAGAGAGAACGTCGAGGTGGAAGGAGGGAGAACGTCGGGGTGGAAGGAGGGAGAACGTCGGGGTGGACGGAGGGAGAACGTTGGGGAGAACGTCGGGGTGGACGGAGGGAGAACGTCGGAGTGGACGGAGGGAGAACGTCGGGGTGGACGGAGGGAGAACGTCGGGGTGGACAGAGGGAGAACGTCGGACGGACGGAGGGAGAACGTCGGGGTGGACAGAGGGAGAACATCGGGGTGGACGGAGGGAGAACGTCGGGTTGGACGGAGGGAGAACGTCGGGGTGGACGGAGGGAGAACGTCGGGGTGGAAGGAGGGAGAACGTCGGATGGACGGAGGGAGAACGTCGGGGTGGACGAAGGGAGAACGTCGGGGTGGACGGAGGGAGAACGTCGGAGTGGACGTAGGGAGAACCTCAGGGTGGACGAAGGGAGAACGTCGGTTGGACGGAGGGAGAACGTCGGGGTGGACAGAGGGAGAACTACGGATGGACGGAGGGAGAACGTCGGGTGGACCGAGGGAGAACGTCGAAGTGGACGGAGGGGGAACGTCGGGGTGAACGGAGGGAGAACGTCGGATGGACGGAGGGAGAACGTCGGATGGACGGAGGGAGAACGTCGGATGGACGGAGGGAGAACATCGGGGTGGACGGAGGAAGAACGTCGGGGTGGACGGAGGGAGAACGTCGGGCTGACAGAGGGAGAACGTTGGATGGACGGAGGGTGAACGTCGGTGTGGACAGAGGGAGAACGTCGGATGGACGGAGGGAGAACCTCTGAGTGGACGGAGGGAGAACGTCGGGGTGGAAGGAGGGAGAACGTCGGGTTGGACAGAGGGAGAACGTTGAGATGGACGAAGGGAGAACGTCGGATGGACGGAGGGGGAACGTCGGTGTGGACAGAGGGAGAACGTCGGATGGACGGAGGGAGAACGTCGGGGTGGACGGAGGGAGAACGTCGGGGTTGACAGAGGGAGAACGTCGGATGGACGGAGGGAGAACGTCGGATGGACGGAGGGAGAACATCGGGGTGGACGGAGGGAGAACGTCGGGGTGGACGGAGGGAGAACGTCGGGGTGGAAGGAGGGAGAACGTCGGATGGACGGAGGGAGAACGTCGGATGGACGGAGGGAGAACGTTGGATGGACGTAGGGAGAACGTCGGGGTGGAAGGAGGGAGAACGTCGGATTGACGGAGGGAGAACGTCGGATTGACGGAGGGAGAACGTCGGGGTGGACGGAGGGAGAACGTCGGGGTTGACAGAGGGAGAACGTCGGATGGACGGAGGGAGAACGTCGGATGGACGGAGGGAGAACGTCGAGGTGGACGGAGGGAGAACATCGGGGTGGAAGGAGGGAGAACGTCGGATGGACGGAGGGAGAACGTCGGATGGACGGAGGGAGAACGTCGGGGTGGACGGAGGGAGAACGTCGGGCGGACGGAGGGAGAACGTCGAGGTGGACGGAGGGAGAACGTCGGGCGGACGGAGGGAGAACGTCGAGGTGGACGGAGGGAGAACGTCGGATGGACGGAGGGAGAACGTCGGATGGACGGAGGGAGAACGTCGGATGGACGGAGGGAGAACGTCGGGGTGGACAGAGGGAGAACGTCGGGGTGGACGGAGGGAGAACATCGGGGTGGACGGAGGGAGAACGTCGGATAGACGGAGGGAGAACGTCGGGGTGGACGGAGGGAGAACGTCGGATGGACGGAGGGAGAACATCGGGGTGGACGGAGAGAGAACATCGGGGTGGACGGAGGGAGAACGTCGAGGTGGACGGAGGGAGAACGTCGGGGTGGACGGAGGGAGAACGTCAAGGTGGACGGAGGGAGAACGTCGGGGTGGACGGAGGGAGAACATCGGGGTGGAAGGAGGGAGAACGTCGGATGGACGGAGGGAGAACGTCGGATGGACGGAGGGAGAACGTCGAGGTGGACGGAGGGAGAACGTCGGATGGACGGAGGGAGAACGTCGGATGGACGGAGGGAGAACGTCGGATGGACGGAGGGAGAACGTCGGGGTGGACGGAGGGAGAACGTCGGGGTGGAAAGAGGGAGAACGTCGGATGGACGGAGGGAGAACGTCGGATGGACGGAGGGAGAACGTCGAGGTGGACGGAGGGAGAACGTCGGATGGACGGAGGGAGAAAGTCGGGGTGGACGGAGGGAGAACATCGGGGTGGAAGGAGGGAGAACGTCGGATGGACGGAGGGAGAACGTCGGGGTGGACGGAGGGAGAACGTCGGGGTTGACGGAGGGGGAACGTCGGGGTGGACGGAGGGAGAACGTCGGGGTGGAAGGAGGGAGAACGTCGGGGTGGAAGGAGGGAGAACGTCGGGGTGGACGGAGGGAGAACGTCGGGTGGACGGAGGGAGAACGTCGGATGGACGGAGGGAGAACGTCGGATTGACGGAGGGAGAACGTCGGACGGACGGAGGGAGAACGTCGAAGTGGACGGAGGGGGAACGTCGGGGTGAACGGAGGGAGAACGTCGGATGGACGGAGGGAGAACGTCGGGGTGGACGTAGGGAGAACGTTGGATGGACGGAGGGAGAACGTCGGGGTGGACGTAGGGAGAACGTCGGGGTGGACGGAGGGAGAATGTCGGTGTGGACGGAGGGAGAACGTCGGGGTGGACGGAGGGAGAATGTCGGTTTGGACGGAGGGAGAACGTCGAGGTGGACGGAGGGCAAACGTCGGGGTGGACGGAGGGAGAACGTCGGATGGACGGAGGGAGAACGTCGGATGGACGGAGGGAGAACGTCGGGGTGGACAGAGGGAGAACGTCGGGTTGGACGGAGGGAGAACGTCGGGGTGGAAGGAGGGAGAACGTCGAGGTGGAAGGAGGGAGAACGTCGGAGTGGACGGATGGAAAACGTCGGGGTGGAGGGAGGGAGAACGTCGGATGGACGGAGGGAGAACGTCAGGGTGGAAGGAGGGAGAACGTCGGGGAGAACGTCGGGGTGGAAGGAGGGAGAACGTCGGGGAGAACGTCGGGGTGGACGGAGGGAGAACGTCGGGGTGGACAGAGGGAGAACGTCGGGGTGGACGGAAGGAGAACGTCAGGGTGGACAGAGGGAGAACGTCGGGGTGGACGGAGGGAGAACGTCGGGGTGGACGGAGGGAGAACGTCAGGGTGGACAGAGGGAGAACGTCGGGGTGGACGGAGGGAGAACGTCGGGGTGGAAGGAGGGAGAACGTCGAGGTGGAAGGAGGGAGAACGTCGGGGTGGACGGAGGGAGAACGTCGGGGTGGACGGAGGGAGAACGTTGGGGAGAACGTCGGGGTGGACGGAGGGAGAACGTCGGAGTGGACGGAGGGCAAACGTCGGGGTTGACGGAGGGAGAACGTCGGATGGACGGAGGGAGAACGTCGGATGGACGGAGGGAGAACGTCGGGGTGGACAGAGGGAGAACGTCGGGTTGGACGGAGGGAGAACGTCGGGGTGGAAGGAGGGAGAACGTCGAGGTGGAAGGAGGGAGAACGTCGGAGTGGACGGATGGAAAACGTCGGGGTGGAGGGAGGGAGAACGTCGGATGGACGGAGGGAGAACGTCAGGGTGGAAGGAGGGAGAACGTCGGGGAGAACGTCGGGGTGGACGGAGGGAGAACGTCGGGGTGGACGGAGGGAGAACGTCGGGGTGGACGGAGGGAGAACGTCGGGGTGGACGGAGGGAGAACGTCGGGGTGGACGGAGGGAGAACGTCAGGGTTGACAGAGGGAGAACGTCGGACGGACGGAGGGAGAACGTCGGGGTGGACAGAGGGAGAACGTCGGGGTGGACGGAGGGAGAACGTCGGAGTGGACGGAGGGAGAACGTCGGGGTGGACGGAGGGAGAACGTCGGGTGGACGGAGGGAGAACGTCGGATGGAAGGAGGGAGAACGTCGGGGTGGACGGAGGGAGAACGTCGGAGTGGACGGAGGGAGAAGGTCGGGGTTGACGGAGGGAGATCGTCGGTGTGGACAGAGGGAGAACGTCGGATGGAAGGAGGGAGAACGTCGGGTGGACGGAGGGAGAACGTCGGGTGGACGGAGGGAGAACGTCGGATGGACGGAGGGAGAACTTCGGGTGGACGGAGGGAGAACGTCGGATGGAAGGAGGGAGAACGTCGGATTGACGGAGGGAGAACGTCGGATGGAAGGAGGGAGAACGTTGGATGGACGGAGGGAGAACGTCGGGTGGACGGAGGGAGAACGTCGGAGTGGACGGAGGGAGAACGTCGGGTGGACGGAGGGAGAACGTCGGAGTGGACGGAGGGAGAACGTCGGGTGGATGGAGGGAGAACGTCGGAGTGGACGGAGGGAGAACGTCGGGGTGGAAGGAGGGAGAACGTCGTGGTGGTCGGAGGGAGAACGTTGGGGAGAACATCGGGGTGGACGGAGGGAGAACGTCGGAGTGGACGGAGGGAGAACGTCGGAGTGGACGGAGGGAGAACGTCGGAGTGGACGGAGGGAGAACGTCGGGGTGGACGGAGGGAGAACGTCGGAGTGGACGGAGGGAGAACATCGGGGTGGACGGAGGGAGAACGTCGGAGTGGACGGAGGGAGAACGTCGGAGTGGACGGAGGGAGAACGTCGGGGTGGACGGAGGGAGAACGTCGGAGTGGACGGAGGGAGAACGTCGGAGTGGACGGAGGGAGAACGTCGGGGTGGACGGAGGGAGAACGTCGGATGGACGGAGGGAGAACGTCGGGGTTGACGGAGGGAGAACGTCGGGGTGGACGGAGGGAGAACGTCGGGGTGGACGGAGGGAGAACGTCGGGGTGGACGTAGGTAGAACGTCGGATGGACGGAGGGAGAACGTCGGGGTGGACGGAGGGAGAACGTCGGGGTGGACGGAGGGAGAACGTCGGGGTGGACGGAGGGAGAACGTCGGGGTGGACGTAGGTAGAACGTCGGATGGACGGAGGGAGAACGTCGGGGTGGACGGAGGGAGAACGTCGGGGTGGACGGAGGGAGAACGTCGGGGTTGACGGAGGGAGATCGTCGGTGTGGACAGAGGGAGAACGTCGGATGGAAGGAGGGAGAACGTTGGATGGACGGAGGGAGAACGTCGGATGGAAGGAGGGAGAACGTTGGATGGACGGAGGGAGAACGTCGGGTGGACGGAGGGAGAACGTCGGAGTGGACGGAGGGAGAACGTCGGGGTGGACGGAGGGAGAACGTCGGGGTGGACGGAGGGAGAACATCGGGGTGGACGGAGGGAGAACGTCGGATGGACGGAGGGAGAACGTCGGGAATGGAAGGAGGGAGAACGTCGGGGTGGACGGAGGGAGAACGTCGGATGGACGGAGGGAGAACGTCGGGTTGACGGAGGGAGAACGTCGGGGTGGAAGGAGGGAGAACGTCGGGGTGGACGGATGGAGAACGTCGGGGTGGAAGGAGGGAGAACGTCGAGGTGGAAGGAGGGGGAACGTCGGTGTGGACAGAGGGAGAACGTCGGATGGACGGAGGGAGAACGTCGGAGTGGAAGGAGGGAGAACGTCGGGGTGGAAGGAGGGGGAACGTCGGTGTGGACGGAGGGAGAACGTCGGATGGACGGAGGGAGAACGTCGGATGGACGGAGGGAGAACGTCGGGGTGGACGGAGAGAGAACGTCGGGGTGGAAGGAGGGAGAACGTCGGGGAGAACGTCGGGGTGGAAGGAGGGAGAACGTCGGGGAGAACGTCGAGGTGGACGGAGGGCAAACGTCGGGATGGAAGGAGGGAGAACGTCGAGGTGGAAGGAGGGAGAACGTCGGGGTGGAAGGAGGGAGAACGTCGGGGTGGACGGAGGAAGAACGTCGGGGTGGACAGAGGGAGAACGTCGGGGTGGACGGAGGGAGAACGTCGGATGGACGGAGGGAGAACGTCGGATGGACGGAGGGAGAACGTCGGGGTGGACAGAGGGAGAACGTCGGGTTGGACGGAGGGAGAACGTCGGGGTGGAAGGAGGGAGAACGTCGAGGTGGAAGGAGGGAGAACGTCGGAGTGGACGGATGGAAAACGTCGGGGTGGACGGAGGGAGAACGTCGGATGGACGGAGGGAGAACGTCAGGGTGGAAGGAGGGAGAACGTCGGGGAGAACGTCGGGGTGGAAGGAGGGAGAACGTCGGGGATGACGGAGGGGTGGACGGAGGGAGAACGTCGGGGTGGACAGAGGGAGAACGTCGGGGTGGAGGGAAGGAGAACGTCAGGGTGGACAGAGAGAGAACGTCGGGGTGGACGGAGGGAGAACGTCGGATGGACGGAGGGAGAACGTCAGGGTGGACAGAGGGAGAACGTCGGGGTGGACGGAGGGAGAACGTCGGGGTGGAAGGAGGGAGAACGTCGGGGTGGACGGAGGGAGAACGTCGGGGTGGACGGAGGGAGAACGTTGGGGATAACGTCGTGGTGGACGGAGGGAGAACGTCGGAGTGGACGGAGGGAGAACGTCGGGGTGGACGGAGGGAGAACGTCGGGTTGGACGGAGGGAGAACGTCGGGATGGACGGAGGGAGAACGTCGGGGCGGACGGAGGGAGAACGTCGGATGGACGGAGGGAGAACGTCGGATGGAGGGAGGGAGAACGTCGGAGTGGACGTAGGGAGAACGTCGGGGTGGACGGAGGGAGAGTGTCGGGGTGGACGGAGGGAGAACGTCGGAGTGGAAGGAGGGAGAACGTCGGAGTGGAAGGAGGGAGAACGTCGGGCGGACGGAGGGAGAACGTCGGGGTGGACAGAGGGAGAACGTCGGGGTGGACGGAGGGAGAACGTCGGGGTGGATAGAGGGAGAACGTCGGGGTTGACGGAGGGAGAACGTCGGGGTGGACGGAGGGAGAACGTCGGGGTTGACGGAGGGAGAACGTCGGGGTGGACGGAGGGAGAGTGTCGAGGTGGACGGAAGGAGAATGTCAGAGTGGAAGAAGGGAGAACGTCGAGGTGGACGGAGGGAGAACGTCGGGGTGGAAGGAGGGAGAACGTCGGGGTGGACGGAGGGAGAACGTCGGATGGACGGAGGGAGAACGTTGAGGTGGACGGAGGGAGAACGTCGGGGTGGATAGAGGGAGAACGTCGAGGTGGACGGAGGGAGAACGTCGGGATGGATGGAGGGAGAACGTCGGGGTGGATGGAGGGAGAACGTCGGGGTGGACGGAGGGAGAACGTCGGATGGACGGAGGGAGAACGTTGAGGTGGACGGAGGGAGAACGTCGGGGTGGACGGAGGGAGAACGTCGGGGTGGAAGGAGGGAGAACGTCGGGGTAGACAGAGGGAGAACGTCGGGGTGGACGGAGGGAGAACGTCGGGGTTGACGGAGGGGGAACGTCGGGGTGGACGGAGGGAGAGTGTCGGGGTTGACGGAGGGAGAACGTCGGATGGACGGAGTGAGAACGTCGGAGTGGACTGAGGGAGAACGTCGGGGTGGACAGAGGGAGAACGTCGGGGTGGACGGAGGGAGAACGTCGGAGTGGACGGAGGGAGAACGTCGGGAAAGACAGAGGGAGAACGTCGAGGTGGACGGAGGGAGAACGTCGGGATGGACAGAGGGAGAACGTCGAGGTGGACGGAGGGAGAACGTCGGGGTGGAAGGAGGGAGAACGTCGAGGTGGACGGAGGGAGAACGTCGAGGTGGACGGAGGGAGAACGTCGGGGTGGAAGGAGGGAGAACGTCGAGGTGGACGGAGGGAGAACGTCGGGGTGGAAGGAGGGAGAACGTCGAGGTGGACGGAGGGAGAACGTCAGGGTGGACGGAGGGAGAACGTCGGGATGGATAGAGGGAGAACGTCGAGGTGGACGGAGGGAGAACGTCGGGGTGGAAGGAGGGAGAACGTCGAGGTGGACGGAGGGAGAACGTCGGGGTGGAAGGAGGGAGAACGTCGGGGTGGACGGAGGGAGAACGTCAGGGTGGACGGAGGGAGAACGTCGGGATGGACTGAGGGAGAACGTCGAGGTGGACGGAGGGAGAACGTCGGGGTGGAAGGAGGGAGAACGTCGAGGTGGACGGAGGGAGAACGTCGGGGTGGAAGGAGGGAGAACGTCGGGGTGGACGGAGGGAGAACGTCAAGGTGGACGGAGGGAGAACGTCGGGGTGGACGGAGGGAGAACGTCGAGGTGGACAGAGGGAGAACGTCGGGGTTGACGGAGGGAGAACGTCGGGGTGGACAGAGGGAGAACGTTGGGGTGGACGGAGGGAGAACGTCGGGGTGGACAGAGGGAGAACGTCGGGGTTGACGGAGGGAGAACGTCCGGGTGGACAGAGGGAGAACGTCGGGGTGGACGGAGGGAGAACGTCGGGGTAGACAGAGGGAGAACGTCGGGGTTGACGGAGGGAGAACGTCGGGGTGGACGGAGGGAGAACGTCAGGGTGGACGGAGGGAGAACGTCGGGGTTGACGGAGGGAGAACCTCAGGGTGGACGGAGGGAGAACGTCAGGGTGGACGGAGGGAGAACGTCAGGGTGGACGGAGGGAGAACGTCGGATGGACGGAGGGAGAAAGTTACATCGATGAACGTGTACAGCCGCGATAGGCTGCATATAAACAACAACAAAGACATTGTTATTTAGAGACTTTTAATTAACCACAAACATGAAAAATCATCTATTTACACACATAGCTCTCTGTGTGGGCAGCTCTATTCAATCCATTCATTCACAATCAGAATTAACAAGTAAAGAAAACATGTCGTCGCTTTTCAATAAAAAACCTCGTGATTGCAGCTTGTTTTAAGCTGCAGTTTCGAGGGTTTCGTTGAAAAGCAGCGAAGTCTGATCTCTCAAGACCACACTTTACCTATCTACTTAAAACTTTTAAACCAAGACTGGACTTTGACGTTCCTTAAATTCACTCCAAAACGGCAAACATTTACACCGTTCCTATTTGAAAGCTGCTGAAACGCCAATATTGAGTTTAAAAATGAAATAACTTATGTACATCTAAATCAGAAAAGAGTGAGGTCAATAGAGAAATCGCTGTCTAATCGATTTTTTGTTCTTTACCTCAATAATTTCCATAGCATCTTCGACTTCGTTTGTCAAAACTAGGTCGTGTTTTAGAAGGGTTGTGGAGATTTTCCATTAGCATTTCTCCTGTTTCTTAACCCTTGTCCTGCTGACTTTAAATTTTGTTTCAAACAAACAACCAATTCAAGAGACATAGCAATAACATAAGCTTACGTTTTTGCCATAATAATGGAGTAGAAAGCAGGTAGTGTAGACTAAGGTCAGACTGCACGTCTGTGCAGACTGATCTTAGTCTATACTGCCTGCCAAAGCTTTTGTCACAAACAGAAATTGACATGAATAGCATGAGAAAGGTTAAATATGTTCTGCATTACAATGTACACAAATACATATTCATAAACAATATATACATGAAGACGTCTGCAGCAGTCTGCGATAAATTGGTCTAAGATTCCATTTCTATTTCACTATATTTCAAATTTTCGACCACTTGACCATTTTCAAGAAGTACTATTCAGCACTTATTTTTCTACATCATGATGATGTAGAAAAATATTGTTTCTTGAAAAGGATCAAGTGACCAAAATTGAAATAGAGTGAAATCGAAATAATATAAGTAAAAACAGTACCCCTAAGATTTATTATTCAAAGGTGATTAAATGTCGTTGTTTCTATAAGCGTTTAAACTTGTCCAAAAGTTAAGAGTTACTTTGAGATAATAATGACAGTCTTACTAACAGGCGATCTTTATCATTCCACGAACTTTAACGAGACTTCATACTTTATGTTTTAATTTCTAGATATTCCATTAAATGTGCGAGCATCTTTCGTCCTTTCTTAATCCTTTCCCAAATAACAATAAACGATGGACGGGATAGAAAGCTGCTACAGACACGACAATGGATGCTGATAAAGAGAGGATTTGTGTAAAAACGCCTACTGCACAGAAAATATTGATACATGTACAGAATAAGAAAATGCTGATCGTCAGCATTTTCTTCTTTTGTCTCAATATATTTCCAAACGATTCATGATACGGACATCAAAACAAGTTTTTGTTTGGAAAAGAGTTAAACAAAAAAGTTTAAAGCAATTCGTCGTTGTAAGTACAAAACCTCGTATTTCGTTTTTGGAAAATTTTAAAAGGGGAAGGGAGTATAATAACTTATCCCAAACTGAAATGTTTTACTTGTAATTTGGACATATTGTTCACACATAATGTGTCATTAATACTGAGCAGTAAAATATCTCAAAACCTGCGAGAATTGTCTACACTGGGTACACAAGTTTGTACTTTGAAAATCACAACAATCGACATATGAGGTTTTGCATTTACACCGACGACTTGCAGACAATACAATAAATTTAATTAAACAATAACAATGGAAATATACTGTTCAAAAGAGTTTAGCGTGTGTTGAAACAAATTATTTTTCAATATCTGATTATTACATAAAAATGTTTTATGCTGTAAAGTTGTTAGCCAGATTCCTGTGCGAAGTCGCAGGTACTGCAGCTAGTGACGAGACTGACCAGAATATGTCCTGCACAGTTTGAGTCAAAGCCTGTCGACCTTACGCTTATGACGTTAAGGCATCCGCAAGCAATGCGTCAGTAGGTATAGACACATCGCTATCGAACCAGGAGAAATTGAAGTGATGTCTTATTTAGTGTTTACATACTATCACGCTATACGTGTCATTGGGCACGTCAGGCTAACGTCCTTGACTTTGAGGGTCCTCTGCAATATGAATGCGACATACTAGTAATTCCCAGTATTCCCCTATGTTTAATCAGAAAGCTTGTCTGCAGCATTGAAAGACATTTTATGGCGGTCCTAACAACTGCTGGTGAATTTACCCGATATTGAAATTTGCCTGACGCTTGATGTCTGACCCCTATGCACTTTGACGTAAGATATCAAGTTAAAGTTTTACAGTTTTGACACAAAATGTTCAGGAAGCGTTAGCAAAATGAAAACAAAATCAACGTATTGTTTTCCATATAAAGATTTCGTTAGAGTTCTTAACTAGGAACCAACATTCTCAGAGTGTGCTAAATTTTTTGAGTAGTATACAGCTTTCTTATAAAAGATATTGTCATTCGTTTTTGAGCCGCACGGATCTTCCTTAATACTTTCCAAAACAAGATCCATTTGCAATCATCAGCATAAAAAAACTTTGGAAAAGATTGAGACAAAAGAAGAAAACGCCGAAATTTCCCTTATTACCGATAGTTTAAACATTATCCTATAAACTATGCAATCAAAATGCTATCGTTATAAATGCCGTATCAATAAAAGCTTGCAGCAGTTTTCATTTTTTTTTTTTTTTTTTTGCTAATGAAATGACGGATTCCTTATTATACAGTGTACAATGTCTTGCTGTTTTGCGCTAAGGAAACAATCATTTATCTTAGTGAATGTAATTAAAGTTTTAATGTTCCTTTTAGCATCTTATCTTATCTGAATACAGCATATTTCCAGATCAGTATGTGCCTATGTGCAGTATCCATTCTGGCCTCTTACATTATTGTTTCAAATGGCATAAGCCAGATAATCCTTTATCATAAAACAAAAAAGTACACTAAATGAATTTTAGAACATTACAACATGTTACAAAAATTAGAAATTGTAATCACACCACAATTTAAATGTATTCTTATTCTAAATCATTAAAATATTTTGGAAGATACGACCGCTAATCAAAAAAATGTGTTAAGCCTCGCATAGAAAATGCCAGATATTTGGATTTAAGCTGTTTATTTTGATACCCCGCATTGAAAGATTGTGGCATTTTGTTTTACTCGTGTCCGTCTGTCTATCTAATCTTACATTAGAAATTAGAAAAAGAACCGAAAATTTTAAATACGTTTGTAATTGATGTGTGGATACATTTTCTGTATATCTATAGATACACGTGAAAGACAAAGGAGATGTTATCGTTGATAGCCCAGTCACGATATTATTGTACATGTTTACAAAATTTACCAACGTTAATAAGGGAATGAAACTCTGAAATTTGTGACCCATCATGCTAAAAGGGACCTTATCGGATGTGTGAAAAATATCGACCCTAGTCAGTCTGCGCAGTCCGCGCAGCTAGACTAGGGCCGACACTTTTCACTTACATGTAATTTTCTAAATCCAGAATGCATTCCCTATCTTACTATAAGTTCATTTTTCGCATACGGCATCTGGTTGACCTGTGCTGGGTCTGACAAGTTTGTCACAATTTGGATATTTGGAGTTCGGGTAAGGTCTCTCTTAGCATGACAGGTCACATATACATGTAAGCATAGTTTCGAGTTCGATGTTTCGATGTTTACTTATGTAAATTTTGAAAACATGTGTCCTAATATCATGAACGAACTATAGACATTGGTGGTATGAAATGAGTGTATGAGATTGGTTATTCCAATTGAGATTATATCACTAGAGAAACGTTCTTAAACATTTCCAAAACAAGACCTGCCTTTGACATACCTTCGTAAAAAGGTTTATGAAAACATCAAGAACAAAGAAATAGGTAAACTGTAAAAGAGACAGTGATCACTCAGTAAACAATTTTAAACGTGTGGAGTAAGGTCACCCAAGCAAGTACTTCCTAGGTCGTAGGGCGCTAAAATAGTTCTTTGAAAAAAATGCCCTCTTTTCTGGTGATGCCTTGCTTTCTGCATGAATGATTTTGATTTAAGATTTCGGTTGGATGCTTTTAATTGACATGTTTTCTCATTTTGAGCCAGGTTTCTTTTCAGGACTGTTTGACGTCTCGAGGTGGAGGAGTACATGTGGCCACCATTTCCGGTGTCTCTACTGTGGCGCGAAAAAATACACGGTATGTATGTTTGACTGAAAATTTAAAAGAATCCACTTCATGTTGGTGGGTCCATTTCCTGAAATTCCACAGGACAAGGATTGATTTGTACCAATTTAGTGGCAGTTTGGCTCAACTGAAGTTGTGGATGGTGTGACAATATGGGGAAAATGGGTATTTTACATATAATTAAATATGAGGCAATATGAATGATCTGCAACCATATTAGGCTATATTCAAACTATAGTGGTATGGCTAGTTGTCAAAGGCATGTCCTTTCTGAACAGTAGCATAAAATTTCGACCTTTCGTTACTATGTCACCTCTCATGTAAAGCAGGACAATCGAGAAAATGTGAAAAGCACCAGCTGTAATTTGCAGCACACGACGACTTGGGTCAGTATTTGTTGTTCCGATTTGTTTTGAAAAAAAAACTGATATTAAGTTTCACCCTGCTGACTCTGACCTTGTTATTTGTTTTATTACCAGATAATAATATCCCTTTATGCATGACAGGATACATATAGTAATAAAAAGTCGAAAATGGCATGTAACAGTGTGAAATGAACTAAATTAGTTAAGACAACAACGACATAATAGTTATTTCATAAACCGATATTCAACAAAAACACAGAAATCATTTCTCTAATACATGTACATAACGCATTTCGCAACATCATGAATTACAATGATTAATTAATTCTCATATGAAGTCTTAACACTGTGAATACTTACCATTGCATTATAACCCCTTCTAAACGAAAATATTTCATGTGATCAAATTTCAAAGCTGTTGTTGACTACAATTTTTATACTATAGTGGTACCATCAACATTGAGACTCAAGTGTACTTTTAACTAGTCACTGTCCTACGTGAGAGGGGTGTTGTGATTACATCTAACGGTAAACCCCTTCTTTAAACCACGACGTTTACATACCTGGTTTACCTGTTCAGTTTGACTCGTCTGTCCAGAGGTCATGGTTTATTTATAATGTGTTTTATGTACAATATAGCACAGAAAATATTGAGGCGAAAACAGAAATTGCTGTTTATCAACAATTCTTCCTTAGTCTCTATTTTTTCGTCCTTTCCTATAAAGACACATTTGATTACATTACAAAAATTCCAATTTCTTTCAATTTGGAAGTTTTGCGTTTTGGAAAAGGATTGATTTGTTATTTTATAGAAAATCTATTTTCGTCTTTGAAGTGCCATATTAAGATTGTTATGTCAAATCTAAGATGTTTATTTCCTACAGAAACAACGCGACACTCTAATTTGCCAGAAGTGTTACGTAAATTAAACATTTGCGTAATGATAGGCATCGATGTCATACCTTATTCAGTCTTAGAAATAATTCAATGCAATGTAGTTTGTTTTGACCTATTCTTCAATAAATTTATTTGAACTCATTTTTTAAAATTGTGTAAAGTTTTTTTTTTTTTGTGAATGACGGACGTTTTTTCGTTCGGTCACTGACAGGTGTTTTGGAACAATAACCAGTTAGAACTGTTGGCCGATATGGGCATTTGTCACAGAATGTGTACAATTAACCCGTTCCCAAACAACAGAATTTTAGGGTGATCCACTTCAAAAACTGCAAAAAATGACAAAATGGATGATATTAAAGATAGACATTGTGTAAAATATTGCACAGAAAATATTGAGACAAAAGGAGAAACTGCTGGTTATCAGCAGTTTCTTCTTTTGTTTCAATGTTTTCCCAAGCCTTTTCTATTAGGGACGTCAAAACCAGGTCTTGTTTGGGAAAGGGTTTAACAACTGTATACGATTTCTTGAAGGAGCAGACTACCAAGTTTTTAAGAAGGCGACGATATGATTCTTAACCATACTTTTTCCTTTTTCTACAGGGTTCCAAATTTATCAACCTCAGACTTCAATCTATATGTGGTCGCCATGACCAGGGTTTGTTTTGAAAGAGTATACGTGTATAAATATTCGACTATCATCACTTATTCACATGGTCGTTTTCACATTTCACATTGTATTGCTTCTTCTGATATGATTGTCATTGTTTCAAACTCACATTTTAGCCACCTATTTACACAGTTACTCTACAACACATTTTAGCTAAGACACACATGATTCCCTTTCGTATTTACCTTAAATGTTATTACTTTTTTAACCCTTTCCCAAACAAGACCTGGTTTTGACGTCCCTAATAGAAAATGCTTGGGAAAACATTGAAACAAAAGAAGAAACAGTTTCTCCTTCTGTCTCAATATTTTCTATGCCATATTTTACACAAATCCTATCTTTAATAACATCCAGTTTGTCATTTTTTACCGTTTTTGAAGTGGATCACCCTAAAATTTTGCCAATTGGGAGAGGGTTAAGTGACGATAGTACTAATATACGTTCTAGTAATGTTATCTTGTGCATTTGGCGAGCTACTACAGTACGGAATATCAGGAATTTGACAATCAGAACGGAACGTGAGCGATCGGTGAATGCAACCCGAGCGGAACTGAATGATCGCGATTGAACGCTGAACGTTTTCATAATATGCCCAAAAAACAATCATTCAATCTTTGCGATCAGCTGAGTGCTATTTTTGAATGAACGTTTATTGCCTCATTAATAGAATTATTTTTAACGAAATTCCCCAATCCTTATTTTTTAAATAACAGTTTCCGAGCCTATTATTATAGATCTATCTATTTTTTTAATAAATAAAAAAATCGTTTTCAATGTTTAATATTTTTTAAAAGCAGCAGATGTCAAATTGAGACCGATTTATAAATTACTCAAAATAATTTCGAGTTATTCCCCTTTTTGATTGGAAACGGGCGGCATTTCCAAAATGGCTGAATGTCAAATATTTGGCGAAAGTCACCTCTGATTTACCTTTATCCTTTCCAATTAATGTTTACATATATTCTCTCACTGCTGCCCGTAGTTTAGTATTGTTTGACCACATTAAACTCATACTGATTAAATTTCGTGTGCAAAGTCCGTTAGTTGAGTGTCGTAACAAAACAATGAACAGTAGATCTATAATAGAATGAGAACAAAAATAGTAAATTTTGTGTGTATTTAACCCTTTTCCAAAATGAACAGTAGAATGAGAACAAATCTTTTGTCGTTCAGTGAACCAATTACCCCAGCACATCTTGTTCAAAAACACCTGGGAGCACAAGGCTTTAATCAGGCCCATCGGAGGGGACAGGAGGCGGGGATTCAAGGGAATCTCACCTCTTGCCCTTTCGAGGGGCCTGACATCGGCCTTGTCAAGGACAATTAACCCTTTCCCAAACGACAACATTTTAGAGTGGTTCACTTCAAAATCTGCCACAAATGACAAAATGGAAGTTATTAAAGATAGAATTTGTGTAAAATATGCCATAGAAAATATTGAGACAAAAGGAGAAACTGCTGGTTATCAGCAGTTTCTTCTTTTGTTTCAATGTTTTCCCAAGCATTTTCTATCAGGGACGTCAAAACCAGGTCTTGTTTGGGAAAGGGTTAAGAAAGTCCTGCCGTTGAAAGAAGGCGGGCTCCTGGTGGAGGTGTGCTTAGCGGAGCAGCTCGTTAAGCTACTCAATCGAGACTCCCTTATCATCTGTGGTAAGCCGTGCTTTGCGTACCGACCAGATGATATGGTTACGGTTAAGGGAGTCGTCCGTAACATCCCTGTGGATGTGGATCCACAGGGATTTAGCGAGATCCTCGAGGCGGAGGTCAACAATAATAAGGTCCCCATCATGCACGCCTGGAGGATCTATCATCCAGATGATCCGACGGAGGCGCTGATCGTCACATTCTTCCGCAATACCTTGCCGGGGGAGGTGACGGTCAGTGGTTCTGTCCTATCCCTGCCGGTAGCACCATACTACAAACCACCCCTCAGGTGCTACCGATGTCATAAAGTTCGGGCACACCTCTGCTAGGTGCCCAAATGAGGGTAGATGTGCCCGCTGTGCGGGTACTCATGATAAGCGGCTATGCGACGCTGACCGAAGCGTCCGCAGGTGCGCAAACTGTGGGGGATCCCATTCCCTACGGTCTGTGTTTTCCCGGGAGTACAAATTGGCATCCCAGATTCGAATGTACAGAGATGCCAAGGGGTGCTCTTGGGCTAGGGCAGCGAGCGAATGCCCCGCAGCCAGGGTTGCTGCCACAGAAGCCCCCCGTACAAGAGGCCCAGATGAAAAAGACCCCCCCAGCCCCATCCCAGCCCCCCACTATAGCTAAAACTATGCCCCAGAGGTCTGCTTGTGATCCCCCCCCTCCCCTCAATCAATCAAATTCAAGTAATAAGGGTAAGTGCAAAACCCCATCACCCCCAAAGAGCTAAAGAGTGCCAATTTCAGTCTAAATTATGAAGAAAAAGCAGAAAATAGCCGAAAACCGGGCTGCTATAAAGAATGAGCATCTGCTCAAAGCAGCCCCGGGTCAGCGTGCTCCCCGGAGAAACAAGGCCCTCGATTCGAAATTAATTATGACAAAACCAGTTCGGTCCGCATGCTGACCTTCACCAATACTGACAAATCAAAAAAAGTTGTCCACGCCATGTGCACAATTGCCAAAGGTCACGATCACTGGTCCGAGCATGGTAGAGAAGGAGCCACACTGTAACAAGAGTTGTCCGCGGACAACATAGCTCGCCTATACGGGAGCTTGTCACAAAAACAGCTATTTTTTTTAAAAGTACATCAAACTCCAAGGTCAAGGTCACAAGGTCAAGGGTCATGGTCCCAAATGAAAGGTCTTGGCAGGAGGTTACTGTCCATGTGTGAAATATCAAGGCTCTATCAATAATAGTGCATGAGATATAGGCCAGGTTAAAGTTTTTCAAAAGAAGGTCAAACTCCAAGGTCAAGGTCACTAGGTTAAAGGTCATGGTCCCAAATGAAAGGTCTTGTCGAGATGTATCCATGTATGAAATATCAAGGCTGTATCTCTAATAGTGCCTGAGATATAGACCAGGTTAAAGTTTTTCAAGTGAAGACGCGACGGGACACCGACACTAGGGCTGTGACATCAGCTCCTCGGACATAAAGTCTCGGCTTGCTAAAATTGAAAAAAAACACCAGTCAAGGCCCTAAATAACTCAGGCTCCTTCTTGACCATCTCCAGCTCCGATAGTTCTGGAGTTGACATGCTGGGGCCACTATCTACAAACAACAGCCCCATCTCATACCCAAATACCCACAACAAAGGGGCCTGTAGCTGAACGCCAAATGACAAGGAGGGCAGCTCGACATTTACCGACGTCTCACAGGTAGACAACGTGAGTGTCGGGCCCCCCCCTTGTCAAGTCGGTCCGGGAAGTCGACACTCAAACCACTGTTGAAAGGGCTAACGCAGACAGCCAGACTCCATTTACTCAAAAAAATGATGCTTCAGTGCAGCCGGTGCCTCAAATAAACAGTAAAATGATCCCTATTAATATTAGTATTTTGGTTACAAATTTGACCAGTCTAATATCTAAAAACCCACAACCAAATGAAGGTCTGATCAGGATCACCGTTCTAGAACCAGTTTCTCAATTTCACTCTGGTCATCCTGGTAAGAGGAGAGACAACCCGGACCCAGATCAGGTCGCACGGCCGGCACAATGGGCCACTCTGGCCAGAACGGGAACCGATATAAAGAAACCATGGTCGCTTCCGAAACCAAAAATCCCTGGAGGGGCTTCCAGACTGTAGAGCCTACCCTTACCCAGTAAGTTGGGTGGGGCGCGGCGACACAGTCGGTATTGGGAAAGCTGTCTATCCAATATTGGCTTTCATGATCGGACCGATATCGGCTGTCAAAATTGGGCGTTTATCGGCTGTGTAACAATATCTTACCGATATCGGCTTTCCTGATCGGACAGATCTATATCGGCTCCATTGATTTTCCCAATATCGACTTCCATGTTCAGTCCAATTATGGACCTGTAGTCCAAAAGCTGGTTAACCGATATCGGCTTTCATGATAGGACCGATATATCGTCTCCTATGATCGGTCTGATATCCTCCGTCAAAATCGGGCATATATCGGTTCTGTAACACCAAACGATATCTGCCGACATATGGTAGAATGATACATGTAGGCTTAGTCAACTTATCAAGAAATTGCTGATAATTGAATTAAGGTAGTCAAACCCTAATGAGATTCATGCAACTTCAAAATTTTCCGAGCAACATCGTTAACATTTGATACTTAACGGGAATTTATATGTGCGACGTTGTAAACATTCCTCGGTGAAAAGTTCTACAGGCATATGTTAACAACATGACCCAAATAATTCCAACATCCTGTGAATCTCATTTTGGATGGACTGCCTTAGGAAGATGTTGGTAATGTCCGCTGTACTTTGTCAGATGAATGGCTGTATTCTGGTATTCTGCTTTGATGGCTTATGGCTTTGCCAATGTATGGTAGAATGATACATGGCGGCTTTTACAACTCAGAACAATACATTGCTCATGATGATTGAATTAAGGTACTCAACCCCTAAAGAGATTCATGCAACATTGTTATAACATTGTTACCTTATCCAACTTATATGGGCGACATCATTAACATGCACTGGTGGAGAATTCCATGGCTGAATGTGAACAACATTACCGGAATACTAATCTAATGTTGCGTGAATCTTATAAGGAATGGACTACCTTAAGAACATGTGGGAAATGTTGGCTGTACTTTTTCAGATGAATGGCTGTATTCTTGTATTCTGCTTTAATGGATTATGGCTTTGCCGACATATAGTAGAATGATAAAAGTGTATGTCGGCTGTGCCAACTTATAAATAGATTGCTGATAATCGAATTAAGGTAGTCCACCCCTTATGAGATTCATGCACATTCAGAATTTTTCGATCGATGTTGTTAAATTTTGTAACGTAATCCGAATACATATGTGCCACATTGATATTATTCCGCTAATAATTTCAATGTCACATTAATCTCGTTTGGGAATTGAACCACCTTAGGACAATGTTCGTAATGTCCGCTGTACTTTGTCAGATGAATGGCTGTATTCTGGTATTCTGCTTTGATGGCTTATGGCTTTGCAGATGTATGGTAGAATGATACATGTCAGCTTTTACAACTGAACAAAACATTGCTGATAATTGAATTAAGGTACTCAACCCCTAAAGAGATTCATGCGAAATTGTTTACATAGTTACCTAATCCAAACTTATATGGGCAACATCATTAAAATGCACTGGTGGAGAATTCCATGGCTGAATGTTAACAACATTAACGGAATACTAATCTGATGTCGCATAAATCTTATAAATAAGGGATGGACTACCTTAAGGTTTACAGACCCTGAAAAATTCACCACTTTCCTGCTGTACGAAATGCGTCAAATTACACACAATTGTAAATACACTTTACATAAGTTGATTCACATTGCCGGATTTCAAGATTATGCTTCTTTTAGAAGAAAACTAGAACTGTCGCAAAGCGGACAAATACCCCCCACTAGCGCGTTGTCACTGAAAAAGTGCTAAAGTTCAAAGTGGCATAACTCTGAAACTACTGCCTGGATCAAGATGAAAATTGCAGGTGCACAACTTCATATGATAGGAAACATCCTGCTAAAATTTCAGCAAAATCGGTCAAAAACTGTGGGAGGAGAAGAGGACACAAAATTATGTCCACGGACGGACGGACAGACGGACAGACAGACGGACGGACAGACGGACGGACGGACAACCTGAATCCAGTATACCCCCCCCCATAACTTTGTTGTGGGGGGTATAATAATTTACAAATATCATTTTATTCTATTTTCATAAGCAAGGGAGGTAATCTTGAACATTTTTGTCAAATATTTCCATAAGTATGCATTAATTCAACATTTCAAACTGTTCAAAATGCTTAAATATTTGTATTTGAAATGGAAATGCAACACAGTTTAGGAAAAACTTGCACTTTTAAAATTTCACATCTGGGTTTTTGGTGCTTTTGAGGGTCTGGATACCTTAAGAACATGTTGGAAATGTTGGCTGAATGGCTGTATTCTTGTATTCTGCTGGTTTTGCCGACATATAGTAGAATGATTCATGTCATCTTATGCGAACTTATAAATAGATTGGTGATAATTGAATTAAGGTAGTCCACCCCTTATGAGATTCATGCACCTTCAGAATTGTTCGATCGACGTTGTTAAACTTTGTAACGTAATCCGAATTGATATGTGCCACATTGATATTATTTCGCTAATAATTTCAATGTCACATGAATCTCATTTGGGATGGACCACCTTAGGACGATGTTGGTAATGTCCGCTGTACTTTGTCGGATGAATGACTGTATTCTGGTATTCTGCTTTGATGGCTTAGTCTGGCTTTGCCAATGTATGGTAGAATGATACATGTCAGCTTTTACAACTGAACAATACATTGCTGATGATTGAATTAAGGTACTCGACCCCTAAAGAGATTCATGCGAAATTGTTAACATTGTTACCTAATCCAAACTTATATGTGCGACATCATTAACATGCAGTGGTGGAGAATTCCCCGGCTGAATGTTAACAACATTACCGGAATACTAATCTGATGTCGTGTGAATCTTATAAATAAGGGATGGACTACCTTAAGATCATGTTGGAAATGTTGGCTGTTCTTTGTCAGATGAATGGCTGTATTCTTATATTCTGCTTAAATGGATTATGGCTTTGCTGACATATGGCAGAATGATTCATGTTGGCTTTGCCAACTTAAAAATAGATTACTGATAATTGAATTAAGGAATTCAACCCTTATGAGATTCATGCACCTTCAAAATGTTTCGATCGACCATGTTAAACTTTGTAAGGTAATCCGAATTGATATGTGCGACATTGATATTATTCCTCTTTGAAACGTTCCACAACAACATGCTAACCACATTGCAGGAATAATTTCTATGTTACATGAATCTCATTTGGGATGATCTACCTTAGGAAGATGTTGGTAATGTGCGCTGTACTTTGTCAGATGAATGACTCTATTCTGGTATTCTGCTTTGATGGATTAAGGCTTTGCTGACATATGGTAGAATGATTCATGTCGGCTTTGCTAAGTTATGAATAGATTACTGATATTTGAATTAAGGTAGTCCATCCCTAATGAGATTCATGCAACATTCTAAACATATGTTACCTAGTCCGAGCTTATTTGTGTGACGTCATTAATATACGGTGGTGGAATGCTGCACTGCAGTATGTTAACCACATTGCCGGATTCCGATGTCGCATGAATCTCATTTGGGATGGACTACCTTAAGAACAGGTTGCAAATATTGGCTGTACTTTTTCAGATAAATGGCTGTATTCTGGTATTCTGCTTTGATGGCTTATGGCTTCGCTGACATATGGTAGATTATGATTCATGTCGGCTATGCCAACTTATTAATAGATTGCTGATAATTGAATTAAGGTAGTCCACCCCTATTGGGAATCATGCGACATTGGAATTTTTGGAGGACATCGTTAAAATTTGTTACCTAATCCGAACTTATGCTTGCAACATCGTAAACATTCGGTGGTAGAATGTTCCACTGCCACATGTTAACGACATTACCCGAATAATTCAGACGTCACATGAGTCTCATTTGGGATTGACTACCTTAAGATTATGTTGGAAATGTTGGCTATTCTTTATCAGATGAATGGCTGTATGCTGGTCAATTGTCTGTGAGTATTTGACCCTTTACTAAATTCTTTATACATCTAACATGCTGATGGGTTGCTGCTATCATATAATGCTCTAACGCGCCAGCAATGCTTTTTTTGGTAATATCGGGAAGTTCTAGGTGATTAATCGAAGATGCATAGTCGATTGATTGTGACGCATTGGCCGACAGAAATAGCAGTTTTTGTATGATCGGCGACATGTAGGCCAATTTGCATTTCAAGTTAAAATCAACTGATCATTCAGTGGCATTCTAAATACAATTCAATACAATATTTTTATTGGCACTAATTAAATTTTGGCAATTAGTCAATGAGACTTCACCGACTTCTTCAAAACACAGAAAATTCAGCTGATTGATAGGTTGGTTTTAACTAGCAGAATATATTGGCTGACACGCTGCCGATCATGAAAATATTCTGTTTTGTTGACCAATGCCTCTATCAATCAACGACATAGGCCTACCGCCAACTAATCTACGATAATATCTCGGATTCTAAAAAATGCCAGTACCACATCGCCGGGGTGTCGGAACGTTTATGTGAACCCCCCAGCCCCCCCCCCCCCCATGACGCGTTCAGTGACGCCTGAGCTGCGACTCAAGGGCTGTGACATCAACTTCCAGACATGAAGTCCGGACTCACTTGACATGATTTGACAAAAACAACGACAAAAACATCACCTGCATGTCCGAGTACTTCTGTGACATTATAAATTCTACCGTAAAATCCATATATGTAGCGAAAAAGGAACTGCATTGGTTTTTATTTGAACAACAAAGACTCTATGTAATTATGCTTTGTGTATGTGCCATAACGTCATGTGGCGTCAAGGTAATGTCAGATGACATCATCAATGAAGTCACTAAACCGCAAATGCGTTTCCTACACCAAAAACTAGATCATGGCAGAATTTCCACAAAATAACACATTTAGCGTGTGCATTTTCTTATTAATCGTGTTATAATGGAGATAATAACAAGTTTAGAGGTCTTTATTTGCCAAATAAAAACCTCTGTGCTCTGAACTACATGTTAAGGCAAATCAGTCCTCGGCGCTGAGCACCTTGGTTTTTACCTACACATGTAGTCCGTCGGACATCGGTTTTTATTTGGCGATTTAAGACCTCTAAACTTGTTATTATTTCATAACTAGTTATCGATCAACAAAAATCAACAGATCAAACAGTGGCATTTCTTGGATACAATAAAGTCGATAAAGAGTTGGTGACTACTCATCGGCGATCAGGCGGAATATTGCTACAAGTCTATTGTTAAACCGAAGTGACCGTGCGCTGTGAATATTTATAAACAAACGTAATCGTCTGCAATATTGATAATAATGAGCGCTAGTTTACTTCGGTTAAACAATAATAGCCAATGCCCAACTTTGTACACATCGCAAACATGTCTGACCCATTTAATTTTGTCTTAAGTTATTTTAGATCTGAGCTCTAGCTGCTGGCTTTACAAAAGCAGGAGACGAGGGCTGACTTCGATTCGCAATGGCTCGCGCCATCGTTCGAACCATCGCCCCAACCGAACACAGATAGTGCAAGCTATTGACGTCATTTCTGCAGCTATAGCTCCAATCGAACAGCAATGGCCCGAGATATAGTCCAACCACCGGAAAAAGTGTGGTCCGGCCATCCGAGCCATTACGTCATTCGGAACACCTCGGATAACAGCGAACCAATTAGTGTCGAGGTAAACAAAGCTTTTGATTGGCTGACTCAGAACGGGGAGGAATTCAATAGACAGAACAGCGCTGGTTCCCAATAATGGTTCCCAATCGCATGAGCTATAGTCATAGTGCCAAACGAAGTCAGCCCAAGCGTCCCCAAAATTAGATGTCGCAAGAAAATGTTAAAGAAGAAGAATCTTTAGAAATGTGTATTAATTTAGGCATTTTTGATTGAATGGAATTGGCCCTTGATAATTCAAAGTTGCTAAAAAGTGAAACATGTATAGGCCTAGATATGAGAATAAAAAGGAACAAAACGTGTCCATAATTCAACCTACTGTCGAGATTTCGATTTGAAATAGTCCTTTACATAGAAAATGTTGGTGGAAAAAGGAGAAACTTCTGTTTATCACCAGTTTCTAGCGGCAGATCAAGGATTTCTGTGAAGGGGGTTCGTTTGTACACAAAGGGGGGGGGACTCGTTTTATATCACACACTTTTCACTTCAAATTTCTGCATGAAAATAAAATTATCAGGCTTCATATGGGGTTCGTTTGAATCCCCAAACCCCCTCTGGATCTGCCACTGGTTTCTCATTTGTTCTCTTTGTTTTGAAAAGATTTTCTCTGGCAAATAATTTATTTCTGGGCAAAAGGTATGCTCACAAAAGCGGCCGTGGCAACCATTTTGTTGTTATTGTTGTGACAAAAAAGCGAATCGGTTTTAGACGAAACTATTGATCGAACGGTAAAACATGATTGAACGGAATGATCGCTTTTTTCGTGAATGTTTTTTTAAATAAGGCCATGATTGAACGCAATGATTGGTTTTACATGCTGATTGAAAAAAACATGATCGCTACCGGAACGATCGTGAGTGGTGATTGAACGGAATTGCCCGCGATTGAGCGGAACGCACACGCTATGATTGTCAAAATCCTGATATTCCGTACTGTAAAAGCGCATAAAGATAGGTAAACATGTAGTTTTGTGTCGAGATCTACCATTAATACGTTCACATGAACCAAAGGTAATGTCACATTTAAAGAATTCATCCGTGTGCGCACTCTCCAAACAGAGTTTATCGCTCTTACAACTCAACCGATTCACCTCTGCAGTTTTGACATGAACAATTGACTATCATGATGCCATCCACTCGTCATAAGTGTCACTCAGCATTTACCAATAAACATCGATATCGATAGCGAACACGCAATCAGCCACTCACCCAATCATTGTTAATGACGCAATCCCAGTTAAAGGGGACAATTGATGTCTCCGGCCTTCAATATGTTCTAGCTGCAAATAGTCAACATTATATAAATGCCCACCACATTTATTTTCATCCAACACCTATAACTAAAAAATGTATCTATAATTTACGTTCGTAAGAACTCGATTTCTTATGAAAATCATGTGACAATCAAACTAGGGGGTACGAAAAACCGATGTCTCCGGGTATAAATTCTAACTTTCAAACCAAAAATGTCAATTTCAACAATAAATTATCCTAACAGAAATGTCCCAATCTTGTACAGAAAACATAGAGCTCCAACACGATACCAAGATTTATATAAAAAATGTAATCCAAAATTTGTAGAACAGCCTCGAGTCGTTGTCTCCAAAATTCAAAAACGTACGGGACACTTTCTTTAAAGCTAAGAAACACTGACATAAATCTATATTTAATGCATTAATCTAGCGTAATCTACTTTAGTATAAATATATATAATCAAAATGAAGTCGTACTTTGATATACTTTTGTCAATATTTTTAAGAAATCAACATGATTCTTAAACAATTTACCGTAATTTTAACCCCGTAACGTACGAGGCAAGAACTAAAGTAGCTGTAGTTAAAAATGTGTAACTATAAATAGTTTAATTCTTCAAGTAACATCACCATTCGAAGTGTCTTCAAATATGACAAAAAGAATTATGTCGATTACTATAATAGCATTGATACAGCAGGCCAAATAAAATTGGGTACACATTAAAAAGTGACGTACGAGTCCATAACGTTCGAGGCAATTTTTAATTTTCAGTTTTTAAATTGCTGAAATGGAACGTTTCCTGTGCTTATTTTATGTGTTTTGGGTTCCTTAAGGACTCCAGTTTAAGCAAAATAGACTTTTAATGCACATAATAGACTATACACGTACTCGTACTAGTCTCGAACGTTATGGTATTATAATTACGCTTAATTAATACTATTTTTACAATATTGAAGAAAGTTCCACAAAATATGCCGGTTTTCGTTGATATATATAGGAATATATTCATACCATATACATTACATTAGATTGATGCATTAAAATAGACTATTTCAGCGTTTTTTACCTTTATAAAAAGTGTCCCGTACGTCTTCGTATATTAGATCCATCAGAGGTAAGGATGTCTAGCAAAATTTGGATTACATTTCACTTAATTAAGAAGTTATTACACATACCTCATGTGTCAAAACAATACGAACATCTCAACTTTTATAAATTGAAAATAATTTGGCTAGGAAGTTTTAATTTGTAAAACAACACACCCAGATGGCTTATAGAGTTGTATTTATTTTCATTTATTCATTCCGTTACAAATTTTTTGACAAAGTGTCTGGCAAATGGATATTGACTGATAATATTATGATTTGATTGAAAAGGTAATAACACAGAGGCTGTGATGTTAAAGAAAAGAAAGCATATTACGTACGGGACAAGCTGTAGTTACGTTCGGGACAGACCAGTTTTAAACTATTGTTGATTTGTAACAAATCATTGACTTTCCATTTTGGTATATCGATTAAGGGAATAACCCATTGCTTTTGTTTAACAATACGAGAGAAAATTAGAGGTTGTTTGGTGTATTTTAGAAGAGTTGGAAGTAGTCAACGTTCTAAAATAAAGGAATTGTACAAGGGTGGCCGTTTTGTATTTTCATTCGCATAGGTACAATTCGCCATTTTCACCCATATTGTCAATTGATTCACATTTTACAAACAAATACTCATCAAAATGTATCGGATTTATTATTCTTTATGCATTGCTTAATGTGAAATTAGACACACTTTTCACAAAGGGGTCTTTTTAAAATACGTAGTTTTTTATGCACACATTTGATCATTTAACAGTCTATAAATCCAAAACTAAGCAAGCCCACTTGACAAAACAAGAGAAATTTGTGCAGAAGATGTGATCCATGAAGAAAATTTGTCCAGAATGAGTGAATGATAAAATGAAAAATTTCGAAAAAAATTTAGTCAATTGTCCACTTTAACTGGGATTGCGTCTAATATACCAGTGAAAAGTGTTCTCCTTAAATTTGCTTGTACGTTTACTCCGATGATCATCTATTTCTATTTGTAATTTTGAAGCAAATTGAAAATTCGTATTCATTTTTTTTTTTTTTTCGTTTATAGTGTTTACGGTCATCGAGTCGAAAATGAAAGTTCTAAGAAGTAGCGAGAATAATATAAGCGCTGTGTGAACTTGATATAAGCAGAGGCTAATCGTTTTGTAGTTAACGTTGACCCACGGGTAGAGCGTGTTGTGTGCGCATTCCCTACCACTGCTCAATGCGTATTTGAACTATACAAGCAAGTTTATCACGTTTATCTCTTCGAACCGGGTCTTATTTCAGTCATTGTCGTATTAATTCCTGACTTATCCAGTTTGGCTGGCTATATTGAAAAACCTCCACATCACACAAATACACCGACTGACCTTACTCCACACTTCCTGCCTGTTTAACGTCACCGTGACAAGGACTGAAGGCATTCTGTCCGCCTGTTACACACTAATTTGTCATCATGATATGATGATTATACCGTTCTATATTGTAAAGCCCACCACACGAATACGATAAGATTCACACAAACTGGATTTAATTTAGATCGTCGACGTAACTATATATTGTTGTATATATCATTGTGTAACCATTAATGCGAGCCTCTATAACTCTGTTTGTTTACAATGGTTCACAGCTTCATTTCCCCCACCATTTCCATTGTTTCCATTCTTTGCTTTACAGTAAAATGTTTGTAAAGTGGTACTAGTCGTGTTAGTTGATGCTTGTGTATAAGTCTTTTCTCTTGTGTCTTTAACGTTTGTTCGTTCGTATTCAAATTTTGAATAAGTTGCTGTCCCACAGCCCAAAAGTTTTCGGAAACTACGTCTGAAGTTTTCGGATAAAAATGCGTACAATATAGGATTTACACATGAATTCATGTACGCGAAACAGTTAGCTACCATCTGGCTGGCGATTCCAATGTGATTCTCGGTATAGTGTCCAAACTTTTGAACCATGAAAATAATCTGTATTGGCATCCAACATAAAGCGAATATTGCCACAACGATAACGACCATTTTTGTAACGCGTTTCTTTGACCGAATGCTCTCGGCTCTTTGTGATCCTCCGGGTACGACTCCATACAGTAGTCTTTTTAACATGAATCCATAAAGTACACAGATGGCAAACAATGGCAGGACATATCCAACGAGAAAGAACATTCCAAAGAAGACCTTGGCGTAATTCTGACTTCTCTCCAGGTCTCCGTCATGTCCTGGTATCGCCTTCAGATTTAGACAGGCTCTCTTTAAGCCTCCGTAGTCGTATTCATGCAAGCCGTGATCGATAAGAAGCGGGATGTTCCCCAGCAGAATTAGGACCCATATAACGAGTACCATAAAGATGGCGTTCAACTTCGTCCTGTACCTCATAGAGGAGATCGGATGGACGACTGCTAGGTATCTGTCCAAGGACATCACTACGAGCGTGTAAACACTAGCGTATGCACATACATATATTAAATATTGGTATATTTTACACCAGATCTCACCGAATGGGTAAAGAGGTAGCAAGTACGCGACCGCCGTAAAAGGCACACAGAAGATGATAAAACAAAGATCCGCAAGGGCCAGACTAAAGATGAGTATATTGGTGGTACTTCTCATCTGTTGATTGATAACTATAACAGTGATGACCAGGATATTTCCAGCAAGCCCCAGAACAAAGATGATACCAAATATAATCGGCACAAGGATCCTGATGTATTTCATAAACTCGGCGAACGACTCAGTTTCCATGTCATGCGACTCATTCCTGTATGGGCTAAACATGTCGGTTATGTTATCCCACGTGTAGTTTGGGTGTAGGTGGGTATCGTTGTACATAAGGAAGTTAAAGTCCGGATGGCGATGCGTTTCGTTGTACATCATGAAACCGAAGTCGGCCTGGTTTGCGGACACGGCCATCTCGATGATTCACCTCAATGTGGAACTTTAACCTGAAAAATACAAGACAAATGTTATCATTTAATAACTTATTTCAATTTCAAAAGTACCTGTATATATTGTGCTTCTTCCTATACCTAGAAACTACAAGTTTGAGTTTCGTTACGGCCCATTGATTATTTAAGGAATATACGGGTGCTGGACTTGGAAATTTACTGGCAAATAAGAGTTTTCAGGATTTTTTTCTAAACACATGCGTGAATTGAGCTGATTTTTGGTATATTAGTGTGTATGCATTCATTAGTTACAGAGCACGTTTGAGTTTCGTTTCAGTCCACTGATTTATAAGGAAGATACAGATGCAGCAGCCAGCTGTACTTAGAAATAAACTGGGAAAATACAGTTTCCGGAACGATTGCAGATATTGAGCTGATATTTGGCATGTGAATGCGCATCTATGTGAAATAGAACAGGTTTGAAATTTGTTCTGATTTCATCTTTTTAGGAAGATACAGATGCTGGACATATCTCTTGATACATCTCTAGAGATATAGCTAAAGTGGTAGGTAACATTGTTTTGCTCTGCAATATTTCATAACTCTTGTAATAAATAATGTAAAGGAAACAAGCTTTTATACATGTAGATGACAAGACATTTTCATCCTTTTCAAAATGGAGAAACTGAACAGGCTGATCCAGGTCGATTCAACAAATTACCCTTATATCACTTTTTACTTAAAGTGGCTTAATTATGTTCTTATTTAGATACACAACACGTAGTGGTCTGCTAGAAGGATAAAACCACATTCTTATAATTGTTAGGACAATGTGTTTCCAGCAAAGTAAAATTGCATAATGCATTGAATGTCTTGTTTGGCAAATTGACCGGTTGCTTTTCTGTATAATTACACCGCGAGTGGTTCTATTCAAAGCGGAAAATAACCGCTTACTAACCATGCATGACAATGTCGAAACTGTTCGGAGAAATATTTTGCATTTAATCCGTTCCCAAACCACACCTTGTTTTGATGCCATATTTGTGTACAGTTTAAGGCAAACATTGAGACAAAACGTGAAAATGAAGATTATCAGCATTGTGTCCTTTTATCTCAATATTTGTCTTTGGCACATTCCATATTTCGTATTGTACACAAAGCTTGTCTTTTTGCAACATGAATTTTTGCTCTCTACAATGGGTTTTTAAATAGAGCGGTCGAAATTGTGCGGTTCGGGAGAGCTTTAACCCGTTACCTAAAACAGAAAATCAAATGATATGTGTTTATACTAGATATTTCTAGGTCGTAAAATTTTGAATAGAAATATAAATAATTTTTCTTTAAAAATGGATTTGATATAGCATTACTTTATTTTACATCAGGAAAGAAAAGTAATGCATTGGTTGTCAACGCAGACGGTAGTAGATGATAAAATAACGTGTGACTTGATGTACAACTTCAAATGTGGAACACTACCGTAGAATGATGCTTTTCAACAAAAACCCCGTCACTGCAGCTTAAAACAAGCTTCAGTTACGAGATTATGTTGAAACGCAACGAAATAATTATATCATTACACATGGAACCATGTCCTAAAATCGTGACAATGATTTTGCTATCTTTTGTACATGTAACACATACATCGTAACTATGCTACATTGTTTTGACCCCTTTGACAATAAACTTGTAAAGCTTTGATTTAACAAACGAAACTCATTAAGAAAGGTCTTAATGAATAGTTCGAAGAGACAAGAGTTCATGTGTAAGGGTCGTCTGAATGATGTATGCTGGATACTTCAATGATAAATAGTGATGGAACCAACGCGGAAGCATTTAGTCGCATGTAGGCCTAATGTGAATGACATTCAATAAATTATCCCATGGGTCAAATCATCAAAGTAAGTGCGATACCTGGGCTTCCAGTAATGTGCTACTGCATTGCCGTTGGTGCTGATTTGCATTGTAGTGCATCAATCAATTTTGTATTTTAATCTTGGTAGACGTTTTTGATTCAAAATTTGATGGAGCAAGGGTCTTGATAAAGCAATTTTATTTTAGTAATACCACATTTTGTTTTAAATTCGGTACTGGATTCAAGTATTGAAAAACTAATACATAGCAATATAAAACGAAAATAACGATAACGCGTACTTACAGATAGCGTCAAGAGAATGAAGGAATATCCAAGGAAATATCGATGCTTTCTTACAAGAACCTCGTAACTGCATATTCCTTTAATTTACAGTTACGACGTTTTTGAAGAAAAGCGACGGTATACAATATGCCAAATAGCCGTTATAGCCCGTCGTTTTATTTGGCGAGACGTTTTCAAAGACGATTGATTGACGGAGATCTATTAAGATTGTGGGGAATAAATGGCACCTCCATCTATTACTATGCATCATTTACGATAACTTGTCTACTGACCAGGGACGTTTAGTTTGTAGTGAGTGAAAGTTGAAATATCGTAACTTCAGCTGGATGATTAGACAGTTACGACGTTTATAACTTTACTTGATAAATTAATCTAACATTTGTATGACTTGTGTTAATTTTAGCCATTATTTTCAAGATTTGTATCAATTGAATCATTCTTTATTTAACCATAACGCTTTGTTTTACCTTGTTGGGTGTGTAATATCTTATAATAGCTAACATGGCTGTGTGCTCTTCTATGACTTATATCATTACCAGACGGTACAATACAACACTGGTCCAATTTTAAAGAAGCTGCAAACGACAATTTCATACAAATGCAATTCTACAATTTTTGTTCGTTTTGGCGGAAGACATTGTCGGAAACGGAGAAATTGCTTGCCACAATGATTTCCAAAGCCTTTACTTTGTTGGTCGTCAAAAGGCGTCATTGTGTGGGAATGGGTTAAACCTTTTCTGGCCATTCATTCGATATCTTTCAGACTTTCGAATTTGATGTTTGCCTTTCTTTACTTTAATCTTTTGGGTTTTCAGACATGTTATTGTGATCTGAACCCAATTGATGAGACTTTAAAATAAAATTGAATGATAAATCTTGGGGAAAACATCTCACCAGGAATATAATTAATGGTTCTTGATAGATTCGCATTTGTTGTTGTAATCAAAATGCATCAGCTTTTACAAGTACACATCCGACCTATATTGGACCTCTTGGGACATTGCGTCGTCTGTAAAGCATCAAGACTTCTGCTTTGTACCATTTTACATATAGCTGTATCTCAAACGCACAGTGTGTAAGGACTTGTGGTATTAATGTCCCGTAATACTCTTAGATGATCTCAGCCACACAGCGCGAGATAATTTTTGTTGTAAACGTTATTCTCGGGGGATGTGTCTTGAAAAATATAGCACCATTTAGATGCGATTAATGTTGTCGGACGATAAAGCCGGTAGACTATAAAGAACCACATCGTCTGACATAAACTTACACTGCAGTTATTACTCTCATTTTTTTTTTATTTCTTTCCACCTTTAACTAATACATAGTGCTCAATTTTCACCCTCTAATCGATACTTAAAATATTGTCACTAATATGTTATGAAAAACGTGTCCCTAGAAAACCTCTATGTTTCGTTGTGTGATGTGCAGAAAATTGAATTTGTACATCCGTATTATAAATTATGTCTATAGATTGACATTGAATACATTTTATGGTGTCTGATTGTGTTTAAGAACAAACTAACTTTACACTGTGAGTACTAATTGGATTCGGCCCGGAAAGATGATTCAAATAAGTATCCACACTATAGGGTTTGGATTAGAAATAGCAAATTTGGAGTGCCCCCCACCCCTTTATCTGTTTTTCTGATTATGTTTCAAAACATCTTTCAAATGCTATCTGAAAGAGTGTCTGAATATACGGTATTTTTCACTATAAGAATTCTTCAAAGCTCCGAAGAACTATTTTTTAAGTGCAACTTTTCATAGCTATTTGTTTAAACAAACGATAAGAATTCAATTTCAAAACGTGACAATTTTGCTGCAATTCAATTTTGTAAGTTCCTATTTAGACTGAATGATGAGAACTGTCTAGGCATGTAAATTATAAAGAACAACATAAGGAAATAACTTGTTGCCGTTTATAAATTTCAATAGGTTTAAACTTAGACATTGATTTCCCAGACGTACAATTATCTTGAATAAACATGCATGGTAATAAGTTTAAGATATTTAAATCGAACATTGACTTTCTAAAAAAAGAGGCAATTATTCTTCTTTTTGATTTCAAGACATTGCTATATGTGTTAGAACATTATGTACTTATCGGTCATTTTTATGCTGGATGATTGAAGAACTATTTCGAGAAGTTCTCCAATGAAACTTCTGACAAAATATGTAATTGTTACACAAAACGACCTTGTGCACCTTGCCTATGATCACGTTTAAGATCAACTTGTATGTTTACCATGCTGAATGGTATAAATTAAATAATTGAGCCTAGATCTGGATGAAGGTTCCGTATAGCATTTTAGAAAACTGAGATTCCAGATAAGTCTGTGATCAAATACATATTAATAAGGATCCATGCTGCCATCTTAAAGTTGCGAAGAACCTTCTAGAGAACAACATTAATTCTGATCAGGATATGTATATTCACAAGCTGATCTAGATACTGTACATGCTGTTCTTAATGCATTAAGGAAACTTTTTCCAGACCCCGGCTCAAATGAGTTCGGTAATTGAAATTAAGTACTATCACAGACAATGCGTGATTTGTTAGATGAGATTGACTACGAAATCGATTCAGTCAAATTATCCGACGTGCGGTACATGTATCATTCGATCATAAAACGTAATGCCTGCGTCATGTAATCCTCCACAAATAGTTCCGATAAATGCATAGTGCAGCATCTTCCTTGAATATATCTAATTAAACTTCCGGATTATGTCAAATAGCGCAGACGTCCATGTACTTTCCATCCGCAATTTTCAGTTAGGATCTGACAGTTTGTAGTAAGTATTCCTGAAAGTATTTCGAATGTCATTGAAAAAAGTTACTGTTTATCTGGTTGTAGTTTCACTTATACATATCAAGCAAATTTCCCGAAGACATGAAACGGATTAAGTGTTTACAGTTCTTTTAAATGTACGTCAAACTTTCTATCAGATTTTATTGGATTAATATGGGCACGCTGATGATGTAAATGGATATTTCGTGATTCGACACTGTTTGCCTGAAAAAAAAAAACAAATGAAAACCTCTAAATATAGAAATGAGTTTCCTTGCATTGGATCAAAATCATCTAAATTTGTCCTTAAAAAGCAATTCAATTCAATGGAGGTGTTTCAGAATCCCAAAAATCTTAATCGCATAATTATACAATGTTAATCTACCACAAACCATAGAATTAACAACACAAAAAATGTTCATTGTATTTACATATTTCTACCTTACAAATATCGCGCCCTTGTCATCGATTGTATTGCTTTGTTTATTGGTCTCTGAAAGATGATAATTGTTATACATTTTAAATCAGAAGGTATTTTCATATCCAAATTAATTTGGAGAAAGTTCTAACACTTGGACATCACTTTTATGGTTTCTAGAATCGAAAAGGTACGTTTCAAAAAGGTTTCGAATTCAAGAAATTCATCATCCAATGTATATATTAAATTATCAAGCATGCCGTTCGAGTATTTAGGCTTTATACTGAAATGTTGAATTGCAAGCCAACATTATTTACTCTGACTGGTTTGTGCTTGTTTGATCTGGTTCAATAAACGCCTTTATATCAAAGGTTCCTTTTTCATATCAAATCACGTTTAATCTTACTACATGTCCCCAACGTTTTGCTACAATGTCCGAATTACATTCAGCATGTTGTATCACTGTTTCGGATGAAAAGCCACTGCTTTCAGACAAATCGTAGAATTATTTCAGACAATCGTACATAACATGTCGCCAGTACCAGAGATGCTAGTTTATCAAATTATTTTACTCCCGCGCAATTAACCCTTTTCCAAACGACAAAATTTTAGGGTGATCCACTTCAAAAACCGCCACAAATGACAATATTTAAGTTATTAAAAAAAGATTTGTGTAAAATAAGACAAAGAAAATATTGTGGCAAAAGGAGAAACTGCTGGTTATTAGCAATTTCTTCTTTTGTTTCAATGTTTTCCCAAGCATATTCTATTAAAGACGTCAAAACCAAGTCTTGTTTGGGAAGAGGTTAAATGATCTCATTTAAAAGTGTCTCTACAGATTTATATGTGCATCTGTAAGTGACCAATGCTAGGGAAATAACGTTGATATTTTTACTTTAAAATGTGTCTATAAATATCAAAGATCCATTTGGTTTAGACACTAAGGCATCTCTTCGGTAATTAAGGTCTCTCCATTCGTGACTCGAGCACTACTGTCGTTTTTCATAACTTGAAGTAATGATGAGTACGTCTGAAACTGATTGATTTCCTTTTAAAACGTAAACACATCAATATGATTAACGGTGTCTCTCCACATCTAACAATCTAGTATGTTATTCTGAGGAAATGTGCCAGTGGAGAATGATGTATAAATGTACATGTGCAGAAGCGGGACCGGAACCTGTTCTCATGTCATTCAAATAGATAGTCAAGTAAATGTTTTTGCAAGATGTTAATTTAACATGGCGTATATTTATTTGATTTTTAATTGGACGTCCGAAAGGACGTACAATTCTTACAACCACTTTTGGACAGGCGAAATGGGTTTTCATTACCAAAAAACCCTTTCTCAGACTCAATTGCCAGTTGACCAAAATTCAAAATAGATTTTGCGACCATACAGGAAAACTGTCGTATCTTTTCCTACTTTCTATGTGTTCTCTAACAAATACTATAAGATTCATTGGCCGATTCAATTCATGCCACGTCTTAACCAACTTTACGATCTTTTTTCGATTTAATCATTTTCTTGTAGTTTTTTGACTTTCGTAATATTTATTGTGTAAAGGGTAAGATCTTTAGAAAGCGATACATGCATACACTATGGTTATAATGTAAACAGACACCCTATATCATCAGCAGCTGCGATAGCTCAAACGGGAAAGGATTAACCTCGCAACCATTTTTCAGTTTGAAATTTGGAACGCCGTTGGTTCAAAACCAGTTCGGATTATTTCTTCTGTAAAACGTTTGTTTTTCTTGATGTGTTTACTGAAAACACACATTTTAGAATGATTACCCAATTTAATGCACGTATTGTGTATGATAGGTTCCTTTTCTTTGATCATTGTTGTTTAAGTCTTTGACATATTTAAAGGAACGGGGTTTCCACGAGACGTACTTTGGAACCAGGGTTTTGAAATTGATTATATTTATTAAAACAAATTTCATTATGTAAACAAATTTGATTATCGGGGAGTGAGTTCATTTCGCAACTCGGGTTCGACTCGATGACAAATCGGGGTTCCATCTGAACAGCCCCAGATGAGACACTAGTGAAATCCACCTATTCAGAAAAATAGTTGCTCTTACGAGTTTTTTTTTCTCCAGCATCTGTATCACTGATATTCGACAGTATCATGACCTATTTACATACTGATCGATGATCATGACAACAATGATTATTACTAGTATAAGACTAAGTGACAGCGATCTGTATTTATTTCGTTTAAGAGACCGTGTACTGAGCTAAGAAGATGAAGCAATGGGTCTGCAACAGATGGTACCTGGATGATCGTATGAATATGTTTACAGATAGGGACATTGCTATTCTCAAATTTTCGTTGATAATGATATGAAGATTTAAATTGCTTATTGTACTCCACTGCCATTTTCCCGACGGCACGTTCCCAATTTCTTCTTTTTATGCACATCTGTAGATGTAAGGATGCTGCGGTAGTACTTGTATGAGGAATCCATGGTTAGGTGCTCCAATTCATCTGGTATTTTGTTTCAGGAAAAGTATGTATTGAATTTAGCCCTAGAGACTAAGATTGAAGGGGGCATAACTCAGGCAAAAATCAATGCACCATAAAATCCTTACTTCATGCACATCTACCAATAAAGGTAATAACATCCACCAAGTTTCATAAGGATCCAGTCCGAATCTTAGAAGAAGTTGTGTTGACAAGGCTGCAATTTCAATCAGCCCCAGAGACTAAGTTTTAAGGGGGCATAACTCTAGAAAAAAATCAATGAACCATAAAATCCTTCCTTCATGCACATCTACCAATTGAGGTGATAACATTGACCAAGTTTCATTAAGATCCAGCAAGAAACTTAGGAGGAGTTGCGTTGACAAGGCTGCAATTTCAATAAGCCCCAGAGACTAAGTTTTTAAGGGGCATAACTCTGGCAAAAATCAACGAACCATAAAATCCTTCCTTCATGCACATCTACCAATTGAGGTGATAACATTGACCAAGTTTCAAGAAGATCCAGCCAGAAACTTAGGAGGAGTTGCGTTGACAAGAAAAGTGGACGGACGTACGGACGGACGGACGGATGGACGGACGGATGGACGGATGGATGGACGGACGGAGAAGATGACGCCAATATACGTCCGCCTCCGGCGGCGTATAAAAAAGATGATTAAAAAGAACAATGTCTGAGTAGAATTCGAACCCAGGGCCTTCCGGATATAACATGTGTAAAGAGTACAAGGTGAGTGCTCCTCTAAGTGAGCTATCGCGGCTTTCATTTATGTAGCGCGTTGGCTTACATTTTGAATAGATTGCTTTGTAGCGTACTTTATAAAATCAATGAAAAGTATAATTGACGACAATACTCACAGTAAACCGAAACAAGAAGACAAAAGTGCTAATCGCATGGCCTTAATTGAATTTGGTAATCAAATTAATAGTGATTATTCATAGCGACAAATCAGTTGTCTTGAAACGACAATCAAATCAATTTGAAGCCTGAGAAGGGTTTTCTGGTATTAAAGCCGATTTCGTATGTCCGAAACCGATCTTATAGAATTAAACACAGAAGAATGAATAAAATATCTTTCGTTCATGTACAATCCCGCTCACTCAATCAGAGACGTCCAATTACAGTGCTCTCAGCACTTTGATTTTTTCTTGGTGACCTTGAATGTAGCTTATAGAGTAACGACTTAATTTGAAGATATATTACTTTCTAAACATAGATTAAATAGAATTTTGAATCGGGTAAACTATCACTAATGTTAAATGTCTTTAATATACAATTTGTTAAATTTGATGATTACGTTATAGGTCACGTGAACAGGGAAAACAATACAAGGAAATGATTTTATACCTCACGATAAATGACCTGGCAGAGCAGCCCATGCTAATCTAATGGAATGCTCTGCCAGGTCAATTCTCGTCCGCTATACTGCATTAGGAATTTTTATTTTGTATAGTAAAGTTAATTTGTTTTCATAGACAATTAGTCTCCCTAAACAGCGTTTTGTGTCATGATTCCTTGTCTTTAAAACTCAAGTAATATTACATTTTAAAACTTTTGGCAAAACATGTTTCAAAATATCACGTTTTTGCTTAACACATTACCAAACGACAAAATTTTGGACTTGTCCAAATTCAAAGATGCTGCAGACGACAATATGTACGCAATGAAATTTCGCATTCTTTGATCTTTTTGGGTAGAAAAAATTGTGGAAAATGAAGAAATTGCTTGTTACAAGCAATTTCTTCATTTTCCACAATGTTTTTCAAAATCATTATCTTGTAGGGAGTCAAAAAGAGTCATTGTGTGGTAATGGGTTAATCAAATAGGTATAAAGACATTTAATGTTTCATCTAATTTTAGTATTTAAGATCCATTTAAATGACCTTTTTTAAACGCACAAAATTAATTTTGGACAGCTATTATTTTTTTTCCAAATAGACAGTTATTTCGAAAGAGATAAATAATTCTAAAAATGGGTTTTGATGTTCGCATTTTCTGACTTAAGAACATAAAATCCATATTGGACATTTTGAGAAAAAAATGTAAAAGTCTGTAAATTATAAAATGGGTACAAGTAAGCCGAAATTCACAAATGAAAAACTTTTGTAAAGTATTGTTATTAGTATCATAGTTCAACCTGTTTTCGATACGTACCTCAAATCGTGACTCTATGGTTTTTGCGCATGCTCAGTAAACCGGATGATGCATGACGTCATTGTTTTCATTTTTTGGACCGGTGTCATTAGTTATTCACTCAAAGGAATTTTTACCAGAAATGCTTGAAAAACAAGCAAGTAATCACTAATTTCTTATTTTCGGAAAATAACATGACGTTTACACTATTACTTTTTCTTTGTCCACAAAAAAGATGAAAAAAAATACTTAAAATTATCCAAAAATTAACATTTAACTACCAACCAATGATCTGGCACATTCGTCTGCTTAAAAAAGTCACATGACAGTCATGTGAGGTCGGTGGTTGGGTAGGTACAGGGTGTTTCAAAAGTGATGTTATCTTACTCGAATTTTCTGTTTTTTCTTAATATTTTCACTTCTTTTCATTTGTTTTCTTCTTTTAAAAACAACAACAACAAAACTCCGTGGGACATTTTTGAAAATGAATAATTTCTTTTAGCATGCAGTTTCTTCTTTATCCACGATGTGTGTACAAAAATAATAAAAAAATCAATTTCATAAGCAAAAGATTGTTGTCTGCAACTTCTTTGGTTTATGATTTGGTCCAAAATTATGATGCTTGGTAATGAGTCAAAAATCGCAAGTAACCATAGGCATTTATGAAATCATTCCATTTGTATACACCAAGTTGTCCTCCATTTTGCATGTTGCATACATTTTAAGCCAAACTGTAGATGAATACTCTTCAACAATAAAGATATAAAAGGTATCGAAAATATGTCAACTTTACCAGAAATGACCCGTTTTACCTTGTTTTGTAAGGTCATTGTTTTTCCAACTCTATTTTGATAGATATCTACGAAAATAAGATTTTTGGAGACTAAATAGGTAAGATTTTTGTGATTCAGCTTGAATTTGTTGGGTAAACCCTTATGTTCCTCATCATTTATCCAGAACCGTAAGGGTATCGAAATCGGTCAATCCACGATACATACATGAAGGTTACTATTTTGATATAACGAAGGTGCTTAACAAAAAAGTCACATGATATTTGACTATGTATATGGCCAGAAAATTAAGTTCATAGAATCAAGACAAAAAGACTCATATTAAGGAATTGTTGTTTTATGGTGTAAACGGCATTGAAAGTTTTCTAGGAGCACCTTTGTGGCAGATTAAACAAAATTAAGAAAACCGTTGCTTATCCTGAAAAGGAATCCACAACAAGAACAATAAAAGCAAGTAAACAGAAAAAAATAGCATTCTTTGGTGTCTAAATATTTTTAGATGCATATATGTTAAAAGAATGTGCAATCTGAAAACCCGATAAACTAAGGATTCGAGTAATACCACTCCGAAACAAGATCTGAAGTCAGAAATATACATGGTGGATGATAGCATTGACATGACCGGTGACCGGTGATATATCTGACATGGACCGGAAGTATAATTAGATCTATTCCAGCAAGACACTGTAATATCCATTACATGTTACTGTTAATGTACTTTAGGATCGCATGCCTCAGAAAAAATTGGTAGTGGTTGAGTGATACCGGTTGTCGAAAAAAATATTGTAGCGATTGTGACAACTGGTGGAGTTTCAGGGTAGGTCTTCCTTGGATGTTTATTGTTAATTTGTTATTGTCAAACGGTACAGGGGCTCCATGAAATAACTGACTGATTTTTCTCAACTATAGGTAAATGCGCCATGAATCTATATATTGTTGAAGCTTTATCCCGGTTAGAAATACAGATAAAGTCTCGTAATTATAGTGGAAACCATTTTAACGTCTTGAATTCCAAACAATATTCTTCGTGCTTATCGAAGTAATAACGTGAATTCCACGACTAAATTAAATCCTTTTGAAATCTTACAAACAATGACCTGCTTCTGATATGTAACAGGCTAGTCCATTCACATAATTTATTCTACACCCCTTGGTTTTCTTATTCGATTGCAACTAATGACATGTTTAAAAATTTAATTGTTGTCAATCATTTTGCACCCGTTGTGTGTTTAATATTGACCGTCGATGTATGTGGATTAAGTTATTGCTGGAATATTTAGAAAAACAACACACTAATCCACCAACAGACTGATATTCGTTATGAATATTATTATAACCTACATAGCTAACCCAATACTTATTTTTAAAATATGTTTTGAACACACAATATTTCTGTATTATTCCTACCTTTACGTAGACCTGTGGTTATCCCTGAAGAAAAATCATGAGAACGGTGGTCTTTTCTTACCAAGGGAATCACTGATGGGGAACTCGGCCAAAGCAAGGGACGTTTTTTCGCGATCAATGTATTCCGTAGTTGTTGTTATAAAATATCGTAACTACGGCTTTATCGAAACCGTAGTTACGAGATTTTATAACAACACCGACAGTTTGTCAATACAAAACTGTAAACCCGGTCCGTTTTTAGAACAAGTTCATTGTCATTAGAAACAAGATCTATAAACTCAAATTTAAAAGCAAAATATCTATACCTTGTTGTAACGAAAATTGTTCTAGTTCTCCACCAATGGGAAAAGCCATGGCTAATGATCAATGTCTGTTATCACGAAGAGTAAATACCTCCTGCCTCAATCATTTTTAGTTTTTGATTTTTGATAACAAAAGGAAAAGAAATGGTTATTGAGAAAATCATTTTCCTTGCAATGAGCAGTGTAGAGTTGATGCTTGCTCTTCAATATTCGAACGAAGCAAAGTCCAATATGTGGTGGTCGTCACGCCAAGTGTTGTGTGACCCGTCTCGCTAAAACGGACCTTGTGGGCAGAGTGAAAAATATCAACGCAAGTCAATCTGCACAGTCCGTTCAGCCGGACTATGATTGAAAGTTTTCAATCTAATATATGTTTTATATCTAGAACGTTTCCACTATCTTGTTATACATTAATTTCTCAAATACCACAATTGGTTGACCTCTGCTGAGTCTTATCCATTTCCTCAAATTATTTGGTTTTGTGGGCATAAGGACTCTTTTAATGTGTTTGGTCCCATACATACATCTCTTGATAAGACATAATTGATTGGACAGACAGCTTGAAGTAATGCTTTACTTTACGGTTGATAGCGGGCCCACTCAGACTATAGACAATAGAATGTCCCAAATGAGTTTGTTCTTACGCGCGAGTAGACACCATTTATTGTATTTAATGTCAATCGAGACAGATTCTGCTTTGTGAATGTGAAATTTGGTGTTATTGTTTACGTAGCATTGGGATCCTACATTTTGTCAATTGACATAGATTGTTTGTACATGTATAGTATCACCACAGATACAAGTCAATTCATTGTAACTTTACGGTACTGCATGATAGAAAAAACGGGTGTTTTTTACGAAGAAGTAATAGTGTAAAAGGAAATCCTTTAGGGTTCATATGCATTTTTTCGTGTGACTTGTTTAAATGCGATGTTCATTTGTTGACCCTTGAATAACTGACGTTGTCTTGTTTTATCCCATCATGACTATGATTATCTATAATCTACAAGTAAGTAATAAGGACAACAACTTAGCTAGTCTAAATCCATGTTCATTTTCTTGAACAGAAATCAGTGGGTTGAAGTTAGATACTTTTTGTAGCTATAATGGGGAAAATGACAATGTCCTCTTTTTCTCATAAAAACCCCTATTTACCACGGCTTTCAAGACTATTAAGGATGATTTTAGTTTGTTCCCTACTTTCTGTTTTTCATTTGCTGCCTTCTTGCAAGAACTTCTCATTAATGTGAAACATCTTAGATATTAATTTTCTATTAAAACACAAAAACGACATTGATTTTACACGAGACGAATATCGTGCCTTCCACAAAAATATAATTAAGATAGCCTAATGAGATTCGTGCGGCGTCGGAATTATTCGGACGAAGTCGTAAACATTCGGCGGTAGAACTTTACGACCGCTTCCGAAAAAGTGGTCATTTTTCAGAGACATTGTTTGTCATTCATAAGCGCTTGTGTTTTAAAAGGATATTTCGCAGACATACCGATCGTCATAAAATGAAAATGAATGAAGATTATATTGAGTCACACAAGAAAAGCTGCAATAGTCGAGTTTAGAAAGTCCACCCCTAATGAAATTCGCGCGACGTCGGAATTATTCGAACTCTCCACCGCCGAATGTTTACGGCAGCGCCCGAATAGGTTCGGATATGTAACATCGCCGCTCGGAGAAGGCCGATGTTTTATGAATCTCAAAATGGCGACATTACGTGTATTTTACCGTAATAAAATTGAGTCATGTTGTCTTGTCTGTCAACGTATTGTATTTAAGACTATATCTTGGAAATTTTAGTCCTGCGTCTACCTGAGGAAACACACATTCGTTTCATCAAATTAAATTTTTACGCTTACAAAATCCATTAAAATGACTGATGAAACAATAGGTAATTTAATAAAATATTTAGCAATTGTTATTTCAAAGAAACCATCAGGCTATCGAATATATAGTCGTTTCCTAATGAGAAAATATTTCAAAAAAAGCAGTTTTAATTCAACAGATCTTTAATGTTGTAGAAACGCACACGAGTCTTTTTTTTTTTTTTTGGGGGGGGGGGGGGGGGCATCACTATACATACATCAGTAGAAATTGACACATAGAACTTGCCAGCGCAAAACATTTTTATAAACCAAGAACGTAAAAAATCGTCGATTTATCAGCATAACAGGCTTGTTCACTGGATAAAAATCAATAAATAAAAGGAAAATCGTTTTTTCTTTGACAATAAAAATATTGTCTGGCGAATTTCATGTGTCGTGCTAGATTAACATTACACACTAGATTAAGGTTTATGTGAATCTTAAAGTCTTTCTTTGTCGTGTTTTGCTATTTATGGACAAATTTAGATAAATAGTTTCAATACAAGAAGGCCCAAATCTACATTTACGAGAGGTTAATTTGTTTCAGCATGCAACACCGACTCACGGAATGTGTATAAATGTGTATTGAACAGCACTCTGAAAAAGGAATCAGTCGGTTTTATCATACAGAAGCAGCATGCAACATGCTATTTAAGGTTTAATTATTAAACGTTAAAACAGTACCGTTCATAAACAATCAAATTCCTTCAACACATAGGCCTATTTTTTTAAATACTAAATTTGTTATTAAAGCACCATTCAAAAGAATTCGCATCCAAAGACATAAATCCATATTGTAATACGAAAAGCCGCCAAGAAACATGAGATTGTAAATAAAAGTCGCGAAGCATTGTACTGACAATGATCTGGGTATGTGACATCAACCGGAAGTATAATTAGATCTATTCTAGCACGGGACTGTAATATCCGTTTATTGGAACTGTTACTTGCGTATCACATAACACAGAAATAACAGAAATGACGCATTGCAACCGGATGGTACGGGACGTCGAAGATATTATTTGTCTGTAATTACAATAGCGGCAACTGAGTTTGTACTTTTTTCTCTGCAGAATGATTGTTACATACATTGCATATGTTACCCTGTTCTTTAACGGTCATTTTATCGGTAGTAATTCAAAGTCATTCATTTCCTTTGTATGATGTCATGATGTAGATGTATTTACATCGTTGTTTGATATAACATACCGTCGTTGTAAATGCAAAAGCTCGTATCTCGGTTTTGGAAAATTTTAAAGGGGAGGGAAAAAAGTGTAGTAACTTTTCCCAAACTAAAACATATCCGAACCTATGCCTTACTTGAAAATTTGACTTATTGTTCTCAAATAATGTGTCGATAATACTAATCAGTCAAAATATCTCAAAACCTGCGAGAATCGTCTACACAGCGCACACAAGTTTGTACTTTGAAAATCGCACCAATCGACATACGAGGTTTTGCATTTACACCGACGATACATTTTTCTTATCAAAACACATATTGATTGTTATTGATAAAAATTAACCAATAAAGTATATTTAAAGGGGCTCATTCTATGTTTTAATGCTTCCGAAATGTTTGGGAATTCATATTTGTGCATGGAAAAACAATTAGCAATGCGTTAAAACCTCAATCTCGGCGAAAAACATCTTTCCTTTGCTATAGATCAATCCTTTAAAAGCGTGTTTACACATTCTATTTTTACTTCAAAACAAGACAAGGTCAAGGTCAACGAGACACACCTCCGCGTTATTAACACACCGTACAACCGGCTGTGTCGATGACTGTGACCTTATTTGCGAGGAATACGTGAAAAGGTTTATTTTGTACAAGCACTGGACATTTATACGCGTATTTATCAACTATAGAATACCAAAGATCTTTTCGTTTATTTATAAAAGTAAATTCATTTGACCTACCATGCACATGACATCAGATGCCGAATCTATCTTCGCTGACTTTCTACGCAGCCGGTTGTACGGTGTGTTAAATTTCGCTGAGCACAGATGACGTATCTCTGACGTAATTGATATTTGAAGGTTGGGCATATGTAACCGTTACAAAACAAAAACAAGGACGACCAGCATATTATTAATTGACTTGGATTTTAATACTTAATAAAGCTCGACGAGTGGTACAAATGGACATAAATGATCTACCCCTTCAGCACCCAATTGTATAAAGTTTGGTTAGCGCTAACCAAATGGTTAAATCACCGTTTTGGTTAAATATTCCGATAACTCACCTAAACTCGATTGTATAAAAGTTTGGTTATATTTTTAACCCAACAAATTCTAGTTAAATTTAACCCACCTCCGGTAGCTTGGTTAGCGATTTAACCAGACTATTTTTTGTTTTGGTCGCCATATTGGATTACCGCTTCAAAATTGAAAATGTGTTTGAGAAGCATTTAAGACGATTTCAGGGCTGATATTCGGCGAAAGATGTTATAAATGTGAATGGAAGTGTTCTGTGGTGCTAGAAATGGTGTAAACAAGACATTTAGCGCAGAAGGACCAAGTTCAATGTTTCGCACGGGTACCCGTTTCGCACCATCCAAGTTTCGCACCTCGACTGCCATTATTGAATCATAGGACTGACTGAGCTAAAATTCAATGGAAAGCGTGTAACCAGACTTCAGAATGGAAAATATGGAATTGAGGATTTATTATTGAAGCTCCCATGGGTGTAAACATTCTGCATCGATGATGTGTTTGTCTCGTAAGTTGTTTTTGCCCCCCCCCCCCCCCTCTCGGATATTTTTTGCTCGGCGATTGAGCTATTGCTAATATTTACTTATTCATCAGACAAACACCTCTGTTTCAATGGCACTTGTAAGAGCTAATAACGCATGTCATTATTCATATGAACTATGATTGTGATTTATGAGTCCTTTTAGCACCTCAGACAGTCAATGCATCTAGATCAGCCTGTGCCTTTGTGAAGTCTGATCAGGATCTATGCTGTCCTCTTCAAGCTCTTGTGGTTTGCTTTATTTTATGAAATGCTATTTGAGAACATCATGATTATTGAATCTTAATCATATTAAGTTTGCACAGGCTGATCTAGATCCATGACGTTCTCAAATGAATGAGATATTTTCAACCTTGAAAGTGACTTAAGTCAAATACAATTTATCGACTGTTGCAAATCATTTATACAGGGTTACAGGATGTAAGACATTTTTTTCTCTGACTGTTCTAGTATTTTTTAGCTTTTAATCTAGCATAAGTTACAAATAAGGCCTTAGAATAAGACCAGGGGTTTTCCTAGCCCTTTTGGGAAAAGGAGTCTGACCTGAATTGGGAATATTGTAAAGCGCAAAATTGCTCATTTTGGAATGAAAAAGCAAGCAAAACACTCATCTTTCAGTAACAAATTAAACATTTTAAATAAATTGGGAAAAATGGAAGAAAACTTGCTTTGGGAACACAGCCTTTTGCATTGGGAACACCTCCGTTTTCAGGAGGCACAGAAAGCATAGGAAAACCCCTTAAGACACTCCCAAAATATTGGTGTATACAGCCAGTATCAGTGTCTAGTATTGGCATACAGAGATTAGAATTATATTAAAAAATTGTTATGCCTTGCCGTTTTCCTAGTATCAGTGTTGCACAATTTTGACAGAATTTCTACATATAAATAGAATAAATCAGGTTAAAGAGCGGGGTTCGTTTTAATTCCCCTGAACCGCCACTGGATCCGCCACTGGTTATCGGTTATTTTTTGCATGTACATACATTGTAAATGTAGCATACTTAATTAATTTAATTCAGGGTTCTCCGCAGAATATTTTGAAGCCGTAGTGGCATTGGTAAAGCTTGAAAATACATTGTGTTCATGCAAATAATTGTAAATAAAAGCATAATGGGAAAAGAAGAAATTGCTCAATTAATGTTTTTATACAGAATTAGTACATTTTAGTTTGTAAAAATGCACCATTGATCAGTTTTTTACCTGCTTTTATGACCATTTTAAAGAAATTAAGCTGTGGGGTACTTTTAAAGCTGTAGGGGCATTTCACTGAATTACATGAAGCTGTAGTGGGGGCCGATACAGCTTAATGGGCTGGGGAGAACACTGCTTATATACATGTATAGCAATTTTCCCCAATTTTAACTTAATAAGTGATCATTCTTTCTTCTTTCAGGTGTGAAAGTTCAGAAATGGGGTAACAGAATGCTGAAAATACTAACAGAAAATAGTGGTTAAAAACTTTAAAAGTGATATTGATGAGAAGATCAAACATTTCGTGACTTACTACAAGTGGGGCGAGCTAGAAGTGGTGAAAGAACTCCAGAAACAAGAACGGAACAATTTGATGACGGAGCGCAAAATGGTTGTAACTGCCTATAATCATTATAGGCAGTTACAACCGTTTCACGCTAAGCCATTGAAATTCATTATTACAAATGAAATAGAAATTTTTATATATTCAAGTCATTGGTATAATGAAAGTAAATTTCAATCATGCTATTTTAAAATCTTTAATCCTTTCCACAAGAAGACCTGGTTTTAATGTCCTTAATAGAAAAGGCTTGGGAAAACATTGAGATAAAAGAAGAAAATGCTGGTAACCAGAATTTGCTTCTTTTGCCACAATATTTTCTTAGCTCTGATGTTAACAAATTCTATATCAATCATTTTGTAGTCCTATCATTTACACAAATTCTGTGGTCTGCAAATTTCTCTGAATTTGGACCGCCATAAAAAGTCATTTTAGAATGGAATAAGCTTTTCAGAAAAATATAAATAATAAAATAGATAAACACTGCTTCAATTGGAAAAAAAATTGTGCAAAACGTTAAATGTTACTCAAAGTAATTTGTGTGAGAAGCTGAACAATAAAAAATATTGATAAAAATTAATTATGTCTATATTTTTTCTTGTTTCTTTGTAAAATTTTAAATATAATTAACCCATTACCAAATGACAACATTTTGGGGTAGTCCAATTTGAACGAAGTTGCAGACGACATTTCAACGTGAAGAAATTTTGAAATTTTATAGCTGTTCAGGTAGAAAACATTGTGGGAAATGAAGAAATTGCTTGTCACAAGCAATTTCTTCATTTTCCACAATGTTTTCCAAAGCCATTATACTGTGAGTGTGAGGAGTCAAAAGGAGTGACTGTGTGGTAATGGGATATACTAGTTCTGTGTCATAGAAGAAAAGCATTTGCAAAATTTTCTGAAATCATTTCCAAAGAATAAACTTCTTTACTACCCATATTATAAATGGAAGCTTTGAAGGAAAGGGAGAACTATGGATAACTACCACTTTCTCCCTTTCCTTTCTATGTTTTCTACCTTTGTATTGTTAAAATTAATTTTGTCTTCTGCAACTTCTGAAAGTCATGGGGCAGTTGGAAGCGCATCAGACTATTACTCGTGAGGTCCTGTGTTCAATCCCCAGTGGCAGTAAATGTCCTTTCAGAGAAAAATTATCTCCCACCCATGGTTTGATATCGTTAACCTATGTGGGCGAGTTGGGGCTTAGTTAGGATGTTGTGGTAGTGCTGGTATGAGAAATGACAGGAATCAGTGGTTAGGTGCTCCAGCTTCCATGATGTGACCATAGCAGTTGAAAACTGATTTAAACCAAAATCAACCAATCATCTTCTTTAAATTTGGATCAGTCTGGCAGTTTGCACCTGTCATTTTGGAAAGGGTTTGACAGTTTCCCAATCAATTAGGCCTATGCCTAATTTTACATTTACACACCGAATTACAAATTTTTTGGAAAATATTGAGACAAAAGAAGAAAATTCTGATAAACAGTATTTACCATTGTTGTCTCAATATTTTTCGAGCTTGAATGTACAAAAATTACCAATTTACCAATTCAAATTTGGGTCTACAGAAGTTCAGAAGCTCCAAATTCTTGCCTTTTGGGGTTAGAGTTAAAGGATACAGGCAAATGTATCAGAAATGTTTCTCAAACTAGACCTGCTTTTGACTTCCCCTCTAGACAAAGGCTTAGAAAGCATTAAGTTAACCCTTTCCCAAACAATATATTTAGACTGTAGCGATCTGAAAGCTGAACCAGACAGCAAAATGGAATCGAACCCAATTTGTGTATGATATAGTACAGAAAATGCTTTTTCTTCCTTTGCCTTTATGTTTCCCAAGATCTGTCAGAGGGGTCAAAACCAGGTCTTGTTTGGAAAAGTGTTAAAACGTTAGAATCTAAGTTCTACCATATTTTACAGAGATCTATTGAATCAGCATTCCATCATATGGTGGTTATGCATGCATTTGGAAGGTTTGTCTCGATCATCTCCAATATTCGTAAATATTGCGGGAAGCAAAGAAAATGCAGGTTATCAAGGGCGGATCTAGGTGTCTGTGGGGTCATGACCCCCCCTCCCGGAATTGACTGAAAATTGAATTTTGACTATAAATTTTTTATAATTTAACATATTTTAACACATTTTATGCCACCATTTGGGCTTTGACACCCCCTCCCCCTGGAAAAAATCCTGGATCCGCCCTTGGTTATCAGCATAAATTTTGCATAATTTTTCCTCTACGATGAATAAAGATAGTAGAGATCATAAAACGAGGGATTGTTTGGAAAAGACTTTATCTAGATCTAACTGGAGTCAGAAAGGAAAATATTGTGGTAGAGGAAAATGTCTTAATAAAGGTCTACCAACACTACTGCACCATTGTTCTAAATGAAAAAGCGGAATAAACTTCGAGAGAAAAGTGGCTGATTATGATACTCGTCACTACCGCTATGCCGAGAATCTAAAAATAGAACAGACTCGTCAATACACATTTGCATACAACGTGTACAGATTTATCTGCATAAAACACAGTCGGAAAAGAAAAGAGTTAGACGGTTAACAGAATTTATAACTTTGGGTAGGCCTGTCGATATGCAGAATCTCGTAATCTAAACAAAAGGCAAGAGTTGGAAAACTGAGAAATAGCGTAGATCGCTTGAATATTTTAAACCCTTTGTCATTTTTAAAATCCTCTATTGAATTCGGCGTACATTTTCAACCTCAATGACGCGTTTTGTTTTGCTATTTGGTAAGATATTCTTAAACATTTATCGCGAATTCCTCTCCTTGCAAGTTTTCATTGTCGGATGGTGCAAATAAGTTGACAATTTACGCGAAAAAAGGCAGGAATCGGAACTGGTGAGAACAGTGCATGACGGGAAAAAAAGCAGTGGAATTTAGACTAGAAGGCTGACCGTTTTGGTTAAAAATTTAACCAGACTTAGCGAACTTAACCACTTGGTTAAATCGCTTTATACAAGCGGTTAACCATTTTGGTTAGTTAACCAAACTGGTTAGGATTTAACCGCTGGTTAGACACTAACCAAAAGTTAACTTAACCAACGTTTATACAATCGGGTGCAGGTTGGTAATTTCATACGTTAATTCTGGTTTGTAATTATTGTGCCATTTGCATTTTCGACATCCTAGCTCGTCCCCCTTTAACATCTATCCAAATTAATTATCACCGGACATAAAGCGTTTTGGGTATTTATCGTTATGAATATGCAAGCCAACTTGTGTTTTTTATTGGCAAAAAGTATATTGATGGACGACAAAGACGACATAACTTTTTAAAAACGTCTACAACTTTCACGAATCAGTGAACTATGTAATATTGGCATCAGGAACAGACGCCTTGCAATGAGAGTCAATTAATCAGAAACTTGAATTTCTGCAATAGACGTAAACAGTTCTAAATGATAAATCACTTGACACGCATACTTTAACACGAGTTCCGTTTTGAACACGTTGTCCCTTCCTCCATTAATTTTAAATAATATGAATTATGACCCATCACGATAAAACGGACCTTATAGGAAGTTTGAAAAATATCGACCCTAGTCAGTCTGTGCCGTCCGCGCAGACAAGGACAGACACTTTTCACTTGTATGTAATTTGCTAAATATGAAATGTTTTTCCTATCTTACTATATGTTTATTTCTCGCATACAGTATCTGGTTGGCCTGTGCTGAGTCTGACAGGTTTGTTAAAATTTGATTTTTTTGAGTTCGGATAAGGTCCCTTTTAGCTTGACGGGTCACAATTATTATTAAGAAACGGTAACAGAAAGCCTTATTTATCAATATAGCAACGTGGAGTTATTTCGACAATCGGGAATTATCGATGATTTAATGTTTTGATTACCATTTCATTAATATCATCTAACTTAAGAATCTTAAACTATGGATCTTTACTTAGTGTCGTGTCAAAATCTTTACCTTAAATCAAACATTTTCGAGAAATTTTAACCATTTATCGCAAGAGGAACATAAACGTTCTGAACAAAATGGTTGTCTTATCGACGATGTTAAGAGTTATGTTCATTTATCACAGAACTTTTTATTTCCGACATCGCTTACCATCCAAAATGGTATTAAACTATGTATTACTTTTAACCACTCACTTATCTTTTCTATACAAATCAAGATAAGTGTAATCTTTGTCCAAGATTGTGGGAGATAAAGCGTTCTATAGAGATAGACTTTTCACAACAAATTTTGGTTAACATTCAAATATCTTGTAGACGACAATTCCGTGTGAGGAGTCAGAAAGAGTCAATGTGTGGTAATGGGTTAGAGGCGCCATTACTCTACAATACAGAGTGTCCAAAAAACGGAACCCATTTTTGAAAGTACATTTCTCATGTATCAAGAAATATTTCTCCACCAAATTTACATATGCAATAGCAACGACAGTTTTCTATTAGAAGTTAAAATTTAGTTGAAAAATGATGATTAGTTTTGAAAATATTGGCATTCAAATGAATATACCCGGAAAACCATTTTAACACGATATCGATCTTTTCGTTTTGCAGCGCGCGCCTAGACTCATTGAATAAATTGACGCTATACAATTGGTTAATATATTCAATACAATACAAAAATGATTTTGAAACATTGTATTCACAATAATGCATTTTCATTTCATTTTTTTTTAGTCAGCGAGGCTCTCAGCCTCGCTGGCTTTAGTACACAGAATATAATATACAAATTGTTTAAGTTTTTCGACGATTACCTCACAACACCAAAAACCAATAATCAATCCGCTTGAGAAAATAGTTCTAGACTGGTGAAAATTATTGTATTATTGCGCAAGTGGGGCGCTGTGGTCTAGTGGTAAGACGCAGGCTTAGGGATCGAGAGGTCCTGGGTTCAAATCCCACCAAGGTCACTTGAATTTTTTTGAGCAAAAAAGTTACCCCTAGTTGCTCCTCTTCACCCAGGTGTATAAATGGGTACACAGGAGAGTTGAAAGCCGATGTGCTGTGGCTGCTGCAGGCGCCGGCTGTTAAAAGCCGACTTGAAGCTCGATGATCGTGGAGTAAAGTGTAAAAGTCGAGCGAATATGGACCTTGTTCGTAAATTTTAGACTATAAACCACCTTTACTTTACTTTATTTACATGTTGAAAAATGCCGACTTCGCTTTACGCTATTAGAAATTTACAGTAGATTTGAAAATTATTTCACAAAATCATTGAATTTAAGGCCAGTTGCGGATCCAGAGCGGATTCGGGGGTTCATACGAATGCCCCTCTGTAAATGCCACTCTGTAGCCTTGATATTTAATTTTCATACAGAAATCAGTCAAAATTGCGTATTAATAGGAAAAAGAACCCCCTATTTGTATGCTTGAACACGCATCACAGAAATCCTGGATCTGCCGCTGAAGACCGATCCAATTTGAGCTTTGTTTACAAACAGCATATTCGTCACTGAATATAAATTCGGAAAAACTGCTAACGCGTCACTCAGATCTTTGTAAATATTTTTAACGAATCTACAGAATGCGTTCAAAATTTACGCGTGCAGACTACCACCATTTGATAAAAAGGCTATAAAATTTCATAGTAAATGCTTCACACTGTTCTGAAATATTGAACTTTTATTTCTAAAATTCATAAAGTCTGAAAATTAATTAAAATGGGAAATTCATGCATAACTTTCAAACTTTGGTATTGACTGAAAAAGCTACTGTGTAGAATTGTTACCCTTCCTTAAACAAACCGACGGCTTAAACACTTTTGTTGGCGCGTAATTTATTCTCGCAGAGGTAATGTTTCATCACAGTGTCGAAGGTGTCATTGTTGGCGTCGACGGCGACGTCGGTCACCTAGATAAAAACGTATCGGTCTATACCTTATGAACTGTATAAGATACAGTCTTGATATTTCACACATAGACAGGTCCCACCAAGACCTTTCTACAGAAAAGACCGAGTGTTCCGAATAACTGAAGCATTGTCCCTTAACCCTTTCCCAAACGGCAAAATTTTAGGGTGATCCACTTCAAAAACTGCCACAAATGACAAAATGGATGTTATTAAAGATATGATTTGTGTAAAATATGATAAAGAAAATATTGAGACAAAAGGAGAAACGGCTGGTTATCAGCAGTTTCTTCTTTTGTTTCAATGTTTTCCCAGGCTTTTTATATAAGGGACGTCAAACCCAGGTCTTGTTTTGGAAAGGGTTAAACAACAAAATTCACGACTGATTCGACAGCAGCTGCAGACAAAGAAATATTGAAAAAAGAAAATTTGGTGTTACTGCTGGAACATGCGTTTTCTAAACATAAAATATTGAGGGAAAATAACAAAAAGAAGGTTTTCAGAGTTTTTTTATTATTATAATTCTCGTCTAAAAGAAGGGAATGATGAGGCCCAAACTATTAAGCTCTGTGTTTAAGTCAAGAGAAGTGAGTATGCAAGGGCAGATCTCGCGGGAGTCGGTGGTGGGTGGGTTGGTGGGTGGGTTGGTGGCGGTCGGGTGAGCCGTTTCGTTTGGCTGGGAGAAGTCAAATTTAAAGATCAATCTGTGCTGATGAATGGTGTTTTATCAAAATATTATCAATATTAATGAAAAAAAAGTGTTCCTCATGGTTCCGTGCTAGGGCCTAAGAATTGTGTCATGTATACAAAGCCAGCTGGAATAATCTACAGAAAGCACGACATTGAACGGTACGTGCAGCGTGACGTAGAACAAGTATTTCATTCCTCGCTGACTGACAGTACTTTAGGTACTTTGATTTTTTTTTGCTAAAAGATAAACTGTAAATGCTGCGAGCTGCGATTTAACACAAACAAAATGAATACAAACAAAATATCCAAGTACATCACAGACTCATGAATAATAATCATAGGCACTTATTCTATTTTTGACCAACATGCCGGTCACCGCTCAACTGAAAAGTATTACGGCTTTCATTTGAACTGACACTGACCTTTATGCAAAACACAAATAACACAAAATTCACATAAAAAATTAAATCTTAGTCCACAGAAATGTATACTATGCAAGAAAATTAATACTGGACTAATTTTAGGAAACATATCAAGCTTGTTATTTATGAAAATAAAAGTTTAAACTGAGTCATATGAAATGAATCACATAATAATTTGAAATTAATTTAAACAACCACCCTATGGACTCAATTGGAACGTACCGAACGTGTACATATTAGATTTTGAGAAAATCAGTACATACACGTACAACGTACGGTACAGAATTCAACAGCTGACAGTTAGTGCGCTTTCACGAACAAACAAGACGCAAAAATCAATATCATGTCAGATCGGTTTTTTAGTGTCTTTATTAATTTGCTTATAATTTTTGAACCGAAGCATATTTTTAAGTGAAATTTGGAAAACAAATGCAAAAATAATGTATCTTCAGTACTGCAAATTCGAAAATTAGATTTTTTGCTTACGCTTTAAAATATTTGACTCTGAATTAGCGTTCTGTTTTTTTTTTGTGACACTCTGTAGTTGTAGTTGTGGAACCCCTCGGTCCGCTGAAAGTCTGTGTAACTCAAGGACAAAACTCTTCAACGGCCGAGATTTAGAGTTCATAATATTTGACAAAGCAAAACGTTGCCAGAATGTTGTCTAAGAGTTAAGAATATTCATTTTAGAAGTCAAACAAGAGGCCCAGAGGGCCTTATCGGTCACCCGAATCAAAAGATACGATTTACCCATTTTTTACCCTTATGCACCACCACCCAGACCCGCCCCTAGCATGGACATTTTTGACAGAATTTTTTGTTGTACAAAGCATGTACTCCTTGCCCAAAAGACTCTTAATACAAAATGTGAACTCAATTCCACGGCTGGTTCAAGACAAGAAATTTTTTTAAGATGTACCAAATTCAACCAATTTTTGCCCCTTTTTTGGTGCCTTATGGGGTCCCCAGGGCAGATAACATGATGACTTGTACAAATCAGAACCTTTCTGTCAAGTTTGGTTAAAATCTGTCCTGTGGTTCTTAAGAAGAAGTCGAAAATGTATAAAAATTAACCCCTTTTTTGGCTCCTTTTTTTGGTGCCTTTTGAGGAAAAAAAGGGGAGATAACACCATGACTTGTACAATCTGAAGTCTCTTCCTATTGAGATGATTCGTGCCAAGTTTGGTTGAAATCCGTCCAATGGTTTTCAAGAAAAAGTCAAAAATGAACAAAAATTAAGACATGACATACCCTAACCCCAGACCCCCGCCCCTAGCACGGCCATTTTCTAACAGTCTTTTTTTCTTTGTACAAACATTTTAGTCCTTGCCCCAAAGTATCTAAATACCAACTATGAAGCAAATCCCACGGCCAGTTCATGACAAGAAGATTTCTTAGATGTACCAAATTTACCCATTTTGGCCCCTTTTTGGTGCCTTATGGGGCTTCAATGGAATATAACACTATGATTTGTACAAATCTGAAGGGCCTTTCCATGAGGATGCTTCCTGCCAAGTTTGGTTGAAATCTGTCCATTGGTTCTCCAGAGAAAGTAAAATATGTTAAAAGTTAACGCACGACCCACGGCGCACGGCGGTCGACGACGGACGAAACACGGTCGCAATAGGTCACCATGACCTTCGGCCAGGTGACCTATTAAAGCGTTGGTATGAAAAACTTATGTCTTTCGAATTTTACTTGTCCCCATTTGTAGTGACAAAAGATGAATTAACATCTCTTGATAAGACATATTTGATTGGACAGACAGCTTGAAGTAAAGCTTTACTTTACGGTTGATAGCCGACCCACTAAGACTATATAGACAATAGAATGTCCCAAATGAGTTTGTTCTTACGCGCGAGCAGACATCATTTATTGTATTTAATGTCATTCGAGACAAGAATCTGCTTTTGTTATGTGGAATAGACTTTTACCATATCGGTGGTAAAATAAAAATATTAAAAGTAACCGACAATGTGCAGACTACTACACTGTTTTCCCGACAATTGCAAACAAGTATTTGATACTTTGATGAAATCAATTTCTACAGTGACTTTCCATTTTCTACGTATTATCAATTCATCTATGTACCGTTCTTCATGTCCACATTTAGGGTTGTCTTATCTGTTCCTTTGTCTAAAACGAAGAACTGTTCGTCGATATTTCCGTCTGTTTCCGATTCGGTGAATACACATCCCGTTGATATACTGTATAAGGTTCCGCTACTGCATATGCCTAATATCATCTTAGCTGGTACATTACCTCCGAATAACAGTCGGCTAACTTTGGGGAGACACTGTTAATCAATGTAATGTGGTGATGTTTTAAAGGATATTTTGCAGACGTATAAATCATTATTTATCGAAAATCACTTCAGATTTGAGTCACGCACGCCAAGAGCTTAATGAAATGATTAAGGATTGTAGACCTGTTCAGAAAATTAACCGAAATACGAAGGCACAACGCTCAATTTTAGATGATTGTGAAGATGATAAAAAAGTAATGTCAAATATATTCGTCACTGCCAACCATCAATATTATTTATCATTTGGAATTGCAGACGCTCCTGAAAGTATTTTATTTATACAATAGGCTATATACAGATACCATCCCTGCGTCCACTGAACGCAGGGCGACGCAGGGATAGTTTAACACACGAACGAACGCGAAGGCTGACTAAAAGATACTGCTGGGTACATGTATTCAGAAATGAAATCGGCCCTTAAAGGCACATTTCATTCCAATTCTTTAAAGTATGTCTTAATGCCAAGATTGGTTATTCTAATGAGTATAAATACTATTAGTTTTTTGAAGTTGTTGCCAATAAGCGATATACACGCATTTAAAGTTGAGACATAATCGATAAATTGCATATAAATCCGTGTCCATAACAATCTGTTTAATTTTAACACAAAAATATAAATTTCTCGTAAACGGTGCAATATTTTGGCTTGAAATTTTCAGAATTATCATAAGGAAATACGCTCTTTCAGATTAGAATAAACGTAAAATTTATGACAAAAAATTCTGAAATGTCACTTTAAAGCAAAATAGGGTTTGATAAAAATCTAGTGATTTTTTTAAAGCAACCACATCCTCTCATCTTTAGCCCTGAGTCACGATCGGTCAAATTCTTAACATACCTATATATAATAATAAGAAACTGTTAGAATTAGCAACTTCTTATTCTAATGACCCTAGTGACATTTCAGTCAAAATCCTGCTACAAATGTCCTTGTAAATATCCAATTTCAAATGTTATGACTATCCAATGGTTTTTGCGTTGTCGTAGTATAATTAATGTGTTTTCATAGACAATTAGTCTGCCGAGAAGCTTTTCTGGGTAATGCGTTCTTGTCTTTAAAACACAAGAAGTATTATATTTCAAACCATTTCTTAAAATGGTCCTGTAAACATCGTGTTTTTGTTTTATCAAATATGAGGAAAACACATTCCATATTTCACAAACTAAAAGTGTTTTTAGCATAATAGCTCCATTAAAATGACTGATGTCATTATGGGTAATTTAATAACATTTTTAGAACTTCGGAATTCATGCTTTTGAAACCTTTTAAAAGTTTCCTTACAAGAAAACCGAAATGTTTACAAATAAATTAATTTTTTAACATGTGAATGATTGACATTTTATAATGTATTACATACATCTTTAGTACACATCTTTGGGGTTACAGATAATTAACAAACGCATTTCAATGTTAAATATTCTTACGCGCTATGTATTATAAGTGACCGTGCTGACGTAGATCGTACAAATGCCGTGGAGAGAGAGAGAGAGAGAGAGAGAGAGAGAGAGAGAGAGAGAGAGAGAGAGAGAGAGAGAGAGAGAGAGAGAGAGAGAGAGAGAGAGAGAGAGGAGAGAGAGAGAGAGAGAGAGAGAGAGAGAGAGAGAGAGCAGATTGTACACAATATACACGTGTGCATTATATAAGATCTAAAATTGTGAACAATATTCGCAAAGAGAACAGCCTCTTCACTTTTTATCAAGAGTGTTAACTAAAGAGACAATGACGTAGTGCACTTGCAAGAACCCTTCTACTGACAAGATTGGTATGCGAATTTAAAGAAGTCATAGAAAGGAGCCTTTCAAAAGTAATCAATCAATTTGACATTCATAAACTCTTGTTGTATAGAGTTCACGAAGAAAGTAATCCAACGTCCCCAACAAGCATAACATAAATGTGTTACATAATTATATTGTGACACGCATTCAATCTTATATGTGCAAAAACAAATATGTACATATCTTAACCCTGTTAAAATTCTAGTTCATTGTCTTCAAATAAAAGTTAATTTGATAATATTTTATATTCCGAAGAAATTCGTTCTTCGACAATAAAAATATTGTCTGGTGAATTCCGTGTGTCGTGTTAGATTAACGTTACATACACGATTAAGGTTTATGAGGATCTTAAAGTCTTTCCCTGCCTTGTTTTGCTATTTATGGACAAATTTAGATAAATAGATTCAATGCAAGAAGGCTCATATCTTCTTTTACAAGAGGTTAAATAGTTTCAGCATGCAACATCGACTTCAAAACATTTCATTCTATAGCCAAGTGAAAATTAAGTTATTACGTTTCCTTCTATTAAAGATGGTGTATAATGCCACTTCAGTTTTCGATCAGAGAAATTTGAATTACGAAACGAAAACAGTTCTACAAAGTTAACATTGAAAAGAATCATGTCAGTTTAAGTATTTCTAATCGGGACTGTTTTCGAACTATACAAAAAAGTGCTTCACTTAGATTATCATTGCGTTTTCTTAAAATATCCCGTAACTACATCTTAATACAACTATTAGCATCAATCTTTGAAGAAAGGCGAATATATCAAATGGATTAGTACCCACATCAAAGACAAACATTCGAAGCAGTGGTACAAAATGACCTTTGGGATATTTGGCATGAACAGGAAGTATCATCTATTCCAATACGGTGTCGTAACATTCATTTCTCAATTTCTGTTACTCGGTGATCAAATGACACAGAAATGACGTATTATGACTTAATAGTACCGGACGTCGGAGACATAATTTGACTGACATTGTGACCAATAGAACGATTTGGTTCTTTTTCTTTCGTCTGTAGTGGGTATATATTAACATTACGAATGAGTGCCATAAAAATAATGTTTATGGTGTTCATTTTTTTTCAATTCTTATGAATAATACATATAGTTTAATGCAAATATTTGTATATTTCTGTAAAATCTTTGCGTTAATGTTAACGATGTAATTGTATTTACTAACATACTATGCATGGTATATGTTTCCTTGTTGTAATTGGCAACTCTGGAGAAATTGTCTGTAAGTCTGTCGGTTTTACGAGACAATGTTAGAATTTCATTGCTTCATTACCGTATTCATTACATATTCACAACATTTTTTCAATCCAACAAAACATGATTTGTCCATTATCCTAAATGTCACATAACGAACTGATGAAGACCTTAAAACCCTATATCTTGTTTAGAAATTCATCAATATTGCATAAAGACGTGATTAATGCCATGGCTGATGACTTGTGATTAAATGTACGATTTTCAAGAAATAACGAATAGTTTTGTTTTACAGATTTATAGCAATGGAAAGAAAAACGTGACATCCTCCCATTGACCTCGTGCTACAAACCATTTTTATTCAAGCTGTCTACTGCATCCGTGAAACACAATACATAATGCCCAATCCGAGGCACACGATGCTTGATTCACGTACACGCTTCGTTCATTGGTAGCTAAATAACTTTTGTCTAATAACAGTTCTAAAGATATTGTCAAAGTCTTGATTCAAACCCCACGATACGAAATCTATATATCGGTATTCTACATCGTGACCAATTGAATTCTTGTCATTTGGCTCTTAGGGTGAAATTGCTTGAGGGTCCAAGCTACAGACAATTTGTCCGATTATTTTAACTTATCAATATAAACCGTTGTAGGTTGATACACTGTCGCCCTGTCTTAAATAGAAACTTAACTTATAATCGCAGATAAAAAAAGGCCTTGACAGGCCACATACGACTGTCAAATGATAAATTATCCACGATACTGTCGTGACATAGTTTGGGATTTGTTGACTTCTGTTACTCCCCAGAGACGAAACATCAGACAGGTTACCGTTTGGTCTGTCACAGATAGTGGTCTAACTCTTCCAAAACGACAAAATTTCAGACTAAAATCAGTCAAAACGACGTATAATAAAGCACATAAAGTAGAAAAGCAAAAGCAGAAAAATTGGGATAAGCATTTTTGTATTTATCTCAGTTTTCTCCAAGCCTCTCATGCAAGGGAGTGAAAACCAGGATTCATTTGAGAGACTATAGATAAAAACCAAAATATCACGTATAAGTATGGAAATGTATCTGCACTGTGTTTGTGTTGTTTTTTATTTGTGTGTGCATCTATATTTTGGAAGTAAGAAGCATATCTCTGTCTTTGATACCGATCAATAAACAAGGACATGTATGCCAATGTTAAGTCTTTGTAACTCTATGATTGTAGTTGTATAAGAAATATATATGATAGCGTGACAGAAATATGAATCTTTACAGTCTAATATATTACCTAAACAAACTTTCAATTTGAAACCGAAACAAAAATCAATGGACTAGTCGATGCTTGTTTAAGGATCTTATTCGGTATCAATAAATAAAAGTATGTCATTTACCATAAAATATTATCATCTTTGTTTCTTTATATTACGAAATGACATTTCAAATAAAACGTAATGGCTTGAATATAAATAGATCCAAGGACATGCACATTATCTATATCTACTTATATACAGACCATTATTTCCCATCGGAATTTCAAATTTAGTCATGCTAGACGGAAAACCTCAATTAAAGTGCTGAACAGAATACATGAAAGTCCTGGGCCTCACTGAATTAAGTTTGGTACATATTTTGCGTTTTCAAATTGAGTTAGGAATTTCAATTATTTGTAACGTATCTTCACTGAGCCCTCTATAGACTACATACATGCTGATCAAAAACATCAAGCAAGTGGATGACGTAGGAGGCTTCGACGTTTTCGAGAAAAGTGCTAACTCCCTTCCGAAAATATTATTAAAGTAAATTATTCCTTGGAAGGACATGGTCTTTCAAATTGTAATATTTCACATATTTTTTATCAAACGCTGTGACGTCAGTACTCATATAAATAATCTCATTGAGATGATTCTCATGAGTACCCTAAAACAAAGGGTTTGAATTTAACCCTTTCCCAAATGGCGAAATTTTAGGGTGATCCACTTCAAAACCTGCCACAAATGACATAATAGATGTTATTAAAGATATAATTCGTGTAAAATATGGCATAGAAAATATTGAGACAAAAGGAGAAACTGTTGGTTATCAGCAGTTTCTTCTTTTGTCTCAATGTTTTCCAAAGCCATTTAAATTAGAGACGTCAAAACCAGGTCTTGTGTGGGAAAGGGTTATATTAACAAACTGTTAAGGTTTTCATAACCTCTTTTCAGTTTCCCTGGTAGAACACGGGTTATTTCGATTTCAATTAAAACTAGAAAGACCTGAGGGTCTTGAGTCGCTCCACAGACCTGAGCATCTTTTCATATTCAATAAAAGTTTGATTATATTGTTCAACACACCAGGTTCTTAGAGCAAGAAGAAAGTAAAACTTAATGTTTGCTATTTGGCAAAGTGTTGAATTAAAGGGGGGAAAATTCCAGCTTCGGAGGATACATGTACTTGCGATGAAAACAGCTATGTCATCTATAGAAATTGCTCTGTGAACAATCAAAACACTAATTTCACAAATATATAAGCATGACCTAAGTGTTTTTTTATCTATGATTATTTTAGCCCATTCCCACAGAAAGACACGTTTTGATGCCCCTCAAGATAAAGGCTTTGAAAACGTTGTGGGAAATGAAGAAAATGCCCGTGACAATTCATTTCCCACAATGTTTTCTACCCCAAAAGAATGTAAAAAAATCTTTGACCGGAAATTGGTAATTTTACAAAAAAAATTTAAGACAACACAACAATTACCTTCACTATGATCCTATCCTCTTTTTTTATAAAATATCCTTTGGGGACACTCGCTGCAATTCCCAGTACACCCCGAAATACCCTCTAGCAGATAAAATACTGCAATCAGTAACCCTTCCACCAATTTTTCACTTTACCCATTAGCTGGATGAGTTTATGCCATATAAATGAACACATAACTCAAGCAGTGAAATTACAATTAAGCTGATATCTAATAGATCTAATAGTCACCAACATTCTATCCAAGTTTTCTCTGGATTGGTCAATATTTTTTATTGCTAGAGTGAAAACAAAGCCAAAATACCATTTTATCTTTCATAAGCAGATAACTCAAGACTTTCTAGTTCAATCAGAATTCTTTGAAGGAATCTTAGAGAGCGTTACCCAAGAATCATTCCTGATTTTTTATTGAAATCCATACAGTAGTTTCTGGGAAGATTTTTAAAGAACAAATTTTACAGACGCACTGGCCAACGCACTACGGACATAGCGCCATGACAATAGCCCACTGGCCTGAAGGCCAGTTGAGCTGACAATAACAATTCTTAATGAACTTGGGAAAGAGCAAGTATGGATTAATTTGGTACTCCCACTTTCTCAGTCCGGTGCGCAACTTTAACAGTGTTATCTTTCAGGGAAGTTAGTGTGGACTAATTTGTTATCCTCCGCCAATATCTCTCTCAGTTCGATGTGCGAAGAGGTGCACAAATATGTATCGCTTTCTAGGGAATACTTATTATGTGACCACACCCACCACCATCAACAGCAGCAATGTTCCAATCAGCGTTACAGATAAGAGGGTGTAATGTTTTGTTGTTTTTTTTTCAAAATAATTTAATGCAATATTTCATCAGTTGGTTATCAAACCAAAACTATTGTGGACACCCATTGGAAAGCAACATTAAGTTTTGGGTACACATTGGAGTCTGGTAGAGACGATTCCAATGAGTACCCTTGACTAAGAGTTTGAATTTTAAACAATACGAGGGGCGTTCAATTAAAAGTGGTACTAATGGTCCACCATACCTCACGGTTCTATAGAACTTGTGCTGCTCGCGGCTATTTGACGGGAAAATTACTGTCTATACTTGGTCAAAATTTGAGACAAATTCGCTGACTTTTTCAAAAGTTGTTGAACTTTTAAGTTGGTTCAGTCATATACACTGGCTATTTCGCTGTGCGCAAAATGGAAAACGAACTGAAGTAGGATGTACGGGTCTACATTAAAGGTCACATAGGCTTTAAACTATCCGCATCACATGTATATAATGGACTATATCAGATGTGTGGACATTCGAACGTTGCATATACGTCACTTCTTAGGAAGACAATAAGAATTAGAATTGGCAAAATATGCCTGAATGATGCCCCCGTCTCAGGCAACCCGGGTAGAGCTAGTACCAAAGCAAATGTTGCTGTAGATTCCGACATGACCGAACAAGACGCATGGTTCAATGTGCAAGAAATAGCAGATAAAGTTGGTTTTTCATCGGGGACATGTTATACGATTTTAACGAAAGGGTTGAAACACAGAAAGGTTTATGCCCATTGGGTCCCCCACATGCTGCCTAAATGACAGAGAGCCACCCGTGCATAATATATTTTGAAATAATGCAATAAATTCAACAAATGTGGGCTTTCTGAGCTTTATACATATTATTGAACAATAATCTACTATTTTAAGCACCGATGGCGTGTCATTAGCAAGCAATGGTTGCGAAAAGATCAGGCAAGGTCCGTAATTGCCAAAAAATTAAAAGCGCGGTAAAAGTTTTGTACGCGGTAATTTTCAAATGAAACGGGTGTATTGTTCAAATTACTGTTTCAAATAGTACCACTATCACCGGTCATTCGTACAAGAAATGTATGTCGGCGAAAGTAAAGAAATATCACGAAAAGAGCAGTAATAGGACCGGTTAAAGAGGCATGTACCAAATCCATGACAACGGAGCTGTCCACATGTGTCATCTTGTCCAAGACTTACTGAAAGAGTCACATGCTCAACAGCGTCTTAATCCACCCTTATAGCCGGGCTTAAGCCCATGTGGCTTTTTTGTGTTCCCCATGTTGACGAAAAAATTCTCTGGTCGTCGGTATAGGCCTTCATGTTCCATATGCAGTGTAATTTACCAGTGTCTGCGGGGTGTTCCAAAAGAGGCCCATTTATTTGCATAGAAGTAATGAATCTCAAACCTTCAGAAGTGTGTGGGTGTCAAAGAAGATTACTTCGAAGGATTGAAGAAACTTAAATTGAATTGCAACATAACTATGGCTTATAGAACCCCAGTTCCAAAATTTATTGAACGTCCCTCGTATTATAAATTCACAATGACTGTACCCGCTCTCATACGTTGCTCTAGTAAAATGATACTCACCGTCTTTCTTTACTGTTTTGTATCCATTACCGTGGACTCTGATAATCCTATTGGGTGGTCTGAAATCAGTAAGAAGAACTAGGTAAACAACTGTGAAATTCTATTTCCTAATACAAGCATGCGTCACAAAGAAAGATTATGTTTTTTTCTCTCGGGAAAACCAATTTATAACATAGTTTAACCTTAACAGACTTCCGGAAATATTAATGATTGAAGTGAAAGACCCAACATACAAAATATATTTCCCACATACGGTTGCTTGCATGTTAATATGCCGTTGCAAATATTTTCAGTGTGATCTCTGTAATAAGAGTGCTCGGTCAAATGCAACTTTTCCTGGACACATGCGCCTAGAAATATCTTATTATATTTTTTTCCAAAACAAAACAACCTATATAGTTTTGATATTCCAAACAAACGCGTTTTTTAAATCATACTCACTGTCTAGGGTAATAAACTTTGAAACATTAAAATGTATTTCGCGTAACTACGTGTACAAATCACTTTTAGATTAATTTAATTCTTCCTTACAAGTATCACGTTCGACATTCCATGTTTGTTTTGTCTGTGTTTTCGGTGAATTAGAAAAATAACCAGAGGCATTAGCAAAGTATCTTGTACTTTTAAAAATGATACTACAGGAATTTTTTTCGTGTTTTGATACTCTAGGTTGAATGCATTTTGGATAAATATGGCGCCTTGTGTTGATTTTGCATTCCACATGGAGTGCGTATAATGTAAAAAAAACTAAATGTCTCCAGAGATATTAACATTTCCCAATGGACACAATTTTAGACCGGTCCAGAACCGGCATTTCAGTGAACAGAAAACCATATGAGCTCCCCGACACATTAACGCATATATCTCAATGTCTATCATAATAAGACTGTAAATGGTCACAATAATTGCCATCTATCTGCCTGCAGATCTTTGGGTATCTCGTTATAATGGCTTACCCTACTTCAAGTTCGTTTAACTAATAGGCACAATGAGGTAAAGATATGCTAGTTTTTCAAAAAGACATTGATTGACGACCGCGTTGTTTCTTTTTGTAGTAAATTTACACTTTCTACCGAAATCCGCTGTAAAAAGGCGTATATCAAAGGTTATTTTGCATTTCCTACCTTTTTCACAGAGGGAATATAACGTTTAAAATTAAGTAGTTTTGCATGAGTGTATGTCTCTTAAGACGGACACATAAATTAACTTACATTGATGCAAACTCAAATAAGTTTTTATTCTGTCTCAGAAAACAAACGAAACAAACTAAATGCTTGATGTATTATTTTCATTAGGTATGTCAGGAAAGAAAAAATAATTTCAATAACCTCTATTGATGTAGTTGTTTTCTTATTTTATTATTAATCTAAATTAGTAGTCAATTTGTACTTGGAACTATATGATAACTTTGTCTATACAAAAAGAGTATAAGATAGAAAAGAACCGACTAGGAGATGTTATGAAAGCTTCAGTTGTCTCATAGACTTTTTATACGCCGCCGGAGGCGGACGTATATTGGCGTCATCTTGTCCGTCCGTCCATCCGTCCATCCGTCCGTCCGTCCGTACGTCCGTCCACTTTTCTTGTCAACGCAACTCCTCCTAAGTTTCTGGCTGGATCTTCTTGAAACTTGGTCAATGTTATCACCTCAATTGGTAGATGTGCATGAAGGAAGGATTTTATGGTTCATTGATTTTTGCCTGAGTTATGCCCCCTTAAAACTTAGTCTCTGGAGCGGCGTATATTGTGACCATGGCACTCTTGTTGAGACATATTTAACAAGTCGCCGAGGTATTTGATCAATTGCCGATTGCTTGGTTGATGATGAGATACAATATCGAATCTGCTAATGGCTTGGGCAGTGTATAAACGCATCCACATTCATGCAGCCAATTCTAAATATTTGAAAACGTGTAAATCAAATGGAGATGATTCATGATAAGCAAACAAGAAAAATGTGGTTATTCTAAACGTTGAATTATTTCTGTTCATAATGTATCCAAGATAGCGGAGCGATGAGTAAAAACTCCATAATCATAATTAAGCAAAAATACGCAAAACCGTATGTATAATGCATGGTGTCAGATATTGGAACGAAAGTGATTTAAGCACCTTAAAACTACCTGCTTTAAATATCAACGCAGGGTGGATATTTCAACAATCTTACTGCAATAGCAAGCTTCGCCGATGTCTGCTATGAATAAGAATCTTATGCAATACAAAAATGAAGTACTAGTGAAATCAATATGAACTGGATGCATATATGATGCATATATTAAAGATTAAAGCTCCAATAGCTGTCAAAAATCTGACCATTTGCCAAAAAGGGTTAACAGCATTAAAGTATGAGAAAACAGATGCAGAAAGACCGTATTTCAAGCGAGTAACCATGCGCTGTTTACCCACAATAAGCGCATGTATATTTACATTCTAACTTTCCACGGCGCTGAAAAGTTTGCTGGGTGTTTACAATTGTGTCTATATATAGATAAATATATTATATATTTCGAGTACTTGCAAAGCCGTAAATATTCGAGATACGTCATGCTAAAAGCAATAAGACCATAATTCGAGAGACAGATCACATTTAGCAAAAGCCAACGATATCCGTATTTAGATAATAATATATAGTGTGATAGGAAAAAACATGTAAATCCAGAGTATCAACTTAGTGTCAACAGTTTCGATCCTGATCAGTCTGTGCTTTCCTCGCAGACTGTTTAGGGTTGCTACACACTTCTCAAAAGGTCCCCTTTAAAGAGACATCTCACATTTTTAAAATTTTAACTGTTTATTCTCTGACGTCATTCCACTCGATTTAAAAATAGATTCCGTATACGCTCGCCTTTAACCGCTCAGGACTCCGATAATTCCGACTCGCCCTTGACATTGTAAACATGACATACTGACATACATTGCAAAAAAGGGAAATTGTACCAATGTACCATTCTTTCACTTGTTTTATTGGTTTTATGCAGTTGGAATAGGCTTTGTTCATATCATCAGATAATAAGAACTCGGTAACAGAAAAACTTCAATCGTGACAGCTATTGGAGCTTTAAACTTCGATCCACTACACAGATACTTAAACATAAATATCTAAGTAATCTTTAACAATATTGGTCGCACAAGTTGCATTAATTTAGATTAGTTAAGATTCATCCAAATGTGTCATTCGAATTTAAGATATCTTATAATGCAATGTTCCTTCTTGTAGACTTACGAGTTCCGAACGTATCAAATAATTATATTACCTCTAGGAAGATCACTGCCTTCTTGTCCTACTGTAATGAATAATTGAGAAGTACTATGATCTATCTTTGATTACTTGCCGAGGACATGCTACTAATTTGTCTCTCGTGAATGATGACTATATTGTGTCACGTGTACTTGTATGCTTGGGATAGCAAAGAATAATTGCCATTTGGTATAGTTGTTTCTTTCGAGCAAAATGGTATGAAACGATATATTTTCTGGAATATATGCTTGTTTATAAAGACAATATTTGATGGCATTTAAATCATCATGAGTGTTAGTCCTAGTTTCTGGACCAATGAAATTGCAGTATATTTAAGAAAAATGGCGATATATGTCACATAAACGCACTGCTGGTCAGTTTATGCCACGGATATACATAGCCACGCCCCCGTTTCCAGTGCAGTTATGAAAAATGATGTAATATTTTGGAAAATGATGTAATTTTTGGGAAAATTATGTAATTCCAGTAAGATCCGCTCGATAGTAGCTCCGATTGGAGGCATGGTTTGAAGAATGACAGTAGAAGCGTATTTTTTCATTGGTTGACGAACACTAAGTCAGATAGAGTCTGCGCCTTTTGAACGTTTATATCGCGTAGAATCTACTATACAGTCTCTATCTAATACCTAGAGAGCAAACAATTGCTGCAACTTCTACAAAGTCCGTGGTAACGGAGACTGATAGGTATCGCCGGATTATAAAAATCCGGATATCCTCATCAATTTCATGAATACTAGTGGCGCCAATTGAAAGATAATGTTGACATAGGGCGATGGTATGTAATGGTATGTAACGATGGGTGAAATATGTTATGGCAAATTTCTATAAGCACATAAGATGAGTCGGACTGGAACCAATCATTATGTACTTGTAATACGACAGGTACGGTGCCACTACAGTTTTCACAAGTACTATATTTGCAATATTACTTAAAACATAGATAATTCACTTTCTATCAAATGTAGAATTTTCGGTACACTATCCATGGTTTCTTCATAACTAGAAAAATGCATCCGTTATCTCGTTGACTGCCAAAATGCATCATATATGTATTTACGGTAACCATGGCAATTAAATGTACTTAGTGAACATATAATTATTATCTAAGATAACCAACTAATATACATACGTTTTGAAAATGGGTGAACATGATACATTTTCCTATCTTTAAATAAAATATTTTGCAGCACATTCTTATCCGAGACAACAAGAACATTGATTATACGACTTTATTGTCACCCTGTTTTAATCATTATATTTTGACCCGTATACTCCCAGACGATATAGGACACAACGGGTCACATTAGACAGATAAATGATGAATTACACAGGAAACTATCGTGACACGGTTTGGGATTTGTTGACCCATCAATACTCTACTGAGACAAACTATCAGACTTAGGTTACGCCTTGGTCTGTCACCGTGAGCGAACTGATTTAACGACAAAACACATTAAAATCGCCCCAAAGTTACGCTGGACTGCTCGTTAAAACAAAGTCTGATGTCTTTTGTAGCGAATATATACCAAGTTTGTTACAATATAAACATACCCAACTAGATCTAGTAATTAAATTGTTAATTACTACTAAAAACACCTTGGCCTGCGTAATTTATCAGATTTGTTTTAATTTGAATTAGTTTGAATTATATGTATTCATTTGTGAGTCATAAATGAAGTTAAATATACATTGTATTGCATCTCATTAATTACTTTCAACTCAAACTACGCGGCTATTAAAGTATGTATGAGCTCCTTGACAAATCTACGCAGATATGGCAATGTCTGTCATAATAAGACTGTAAATGGTCACAATACTTGCCTTCTATCTGCCTGCAGATCTACGAGTATCTGGTTATAATGGCTTACCTGTCTTCACGTTCGTTTAACTAATAGGCACTACGGGGGAAATAGGCCAGTAATTCAATAAGACATTGATTGACGACCCAGTTGTTTCTCTTTAAAGTAAATTAACAATTTCTACAGAAACTCGCTATGAATATGTGTGTAATAAGAATAATTATGTTAAGTTATTTTCGTACTAGGAATGATTTGTAGTTTAGCCGTTTTGAGACAAGTCGGATTTGAATGTACATTTAACGATAATATATACTAAAGACTATTCAAATACACAGTTTCGTGTCCACATCGCGGTCAGAAGACGTCTAAAACACAGGACCAGTGCAGTATAATTTTGGAGGTGATGTGAACGAGATATCCACGCGGAATCGTATGTGACTGGGTCTTTACGTCCTTATTTCACTACATCAACCAAACACGAACCATTCAGATGTCTCACTTCATGATTATTATCATTTCCTGGCGCTGATACGAGCAGCATGGACAAATAATTCCGTATAACTCGTAGTGCATTGCGCGTGCCAATAAGTAACACCGTTTCTTTTGTATGTGAATTTTGAAAAAAAATACGTTATTGTAATGTTCTGAATATTATTGCCTAAAATGTGTGTTTTCAGTCTGTTATTGGCATTGTATAACCAGCAGAAAGCGGGCGGATATCCAGAGAAATCGTGCATTAATCGGCAGATTCACGTGGGATATCGGACCAGTTTTGCACTCAAATATCCTCGATCGGGGATTTGTTGTGAGTGCTTCAGGAAATTGAAAATAAAGCCGAAATTTTGTCATTTCCCTTTTCCGCGATGTAAATTCTTGTAAGACCCCATTTCCAGTTTACATCCCAATAAATAAACTAGGTCTCCCAGTGTAACTAACCATATCTGATGACGTAATAATTATAGTGACGTAGGTTTAATTCTTGGAATCAAAAAGTAAACAAACGGGCAGCTGACAGATTTTAAACTAAAAGTGTATTTCGTGGACATGGAAGGATAGGAATTAGAATTGAGTGGTTGTGGTCTAGGTCAAATGTGGTGGTAAGCCTATGTATTTCTTGTTCTCCTTTTAATTACTGCAATTTTTCCTTTACAACTTTGTTTTTATTGAAATGAACGAATGTCTGAAACGAACCAAACGGTCCAGAGATCTACCTTGGAAATTCCGGCCTTTTAATTTATTACTCGCACTGAAATGAACGTTAGGATAACCGGAGCATGTTTCCAAAAGAAAACTAAGTCGAATATTGTTAGGATTTCGCCAACCCAAATGAAGATTATGTCAGTAAAAATGCGATGAAACTTGACTATAGCTACACGATGAAAATCTAACGGCCCGTCTAGTGGATATCGCACTTACTCGATATATGTCGAGTCGAATGCCGGAAAACTCTGGCATCTGCCGGTGTAAATGTGGCTAAATTTTCACTAAGTTTTTTAGTTATTCGTCTTATTTTATTACATTTCTTTGCAAATTATTCATATTTTATGCAATAATAGCGTCAATTCACGTTTTTTCGGTCGTTAACATTCTCAGAGGCCCACAAAATGGGTTATCGCCTTCGACCTCCGGTCTCAGGCGATAACGCATTTTTTGGGCCTCTGAGAATGTTAACGACCTCAAAAACGTGAATTAACCCTATATTATAGTTAATCCCTTCATTTCTCTTATTGATCGACCTAAGCGAAGACGAGTTCAATTACATTAACCTTCAATTGAAAATGATCAGTGTTTTTAAACTTTTGAAATGCACACTGGAGATTTTATTACGTGTTTGTTTTCCACTTCCCATTATATAACATAATATCTTAGCAATTTCTTTCTCGGTTAACTGGCTATTAACTGGGTATAAAGTAATTAAGCAATCTCAGTGCAAGGTATTTTACTATTAGTCTTCTGTCATTAATGCTTATTAATTTGCACTTGTTTCATTTTCTGAAAATTTATAAATTTTATAATTTTTATGAAAGGTACGATATTCAATCTTTGACATTTATGCATTAGAGATTAACAGTGCAAGCATGTAAATATGTACAAAAGCACAACATGGCCATGCTCCATTCCCTCCCTCTTTTAACGCAATACCTTTAGTACAGTGACATTGTTTGCGAATTGAACTTAGGCACAAACTGATATTAGTCTGTGGTATTCACAAAGCCTTTAAAACATCACGCACCATCCCGATTGTACCAGAAGACTCGAAGAATGTGTCGGTTGTATCCTAGACTATTTGATACATATTTACCAAGTCACCGAGGTATTTGATCAATTGCTGATTGCTTGGTTAATGATGAGATACGATATCGATTCTACTAATGGCTTGGGCTGTGTATAAATGAATCAAATTCTAGACGTTCGTTAACGTGTAAATCATTCCGAAATGTTTCACAGCGGGGACATAAGAAACCCACGGTTACGACTGCAGGAGATTTGAAAGATTAGTGCCTCTTTGTATTCATATTTGTTGGTTTTAGAGAACCATGATAATTAAGAAAGCATATACCTAAATTCCAAGTAACAGTCTTGCAGTATGAAGGAAAGGGCAAAATATGGCGAATTGCTTCCACAAAAGCATTGCCCCATTAAGAATACACTATTCATAATCGATTTTGAGTCCGGATTAAAAAAAACCCTGAACATTCGACTTGGCCATTAACTTTAAATTTCAACCTATAGTTTCAGAAAGTAGGGTTATAGGTCACATACAGCAAGTAAATGATGATTACATGTCTGTAAGTCTTCGTGGTCAAAACGTGAAACTTTGGTTATGCGAAACCATAGATTCAACTTGAAAAGCTCTCACTTTATTAGTGGGGGGTGGATTTGGTTGACACACACTTGCTGTAGGAGAATATCGGAATTGTTTTTCAATTTAATAGAAATGAAAAAAAATGTCAAAAATGATTATATAAATTTTGTCAGAAACGGGAAAATTTTAAACATTTTATGGTTACGCATATCATATTTTCTAAAAAAAGACAAACATATAATTTACTTTTCACAGACCCATTTACATTTACTTTATTGCCTTTTATATGGTAATATTATTTTTATTTAGAACAAATAGGTTCAATTTAAATATATCCAGGATCATATATACGTTATATGTACTTATATACAGACCTTAATTTCCCCTTGGATTTTCAAATTTAGTCATGCTAGACGGAAATCTTCAATTAAAACTCGGTGTAGAATACATAAAAGTCTAGTGACTCTGGCAATTCAGTTATATATCTTTTCTCTATTTTATATCAAATTAAGGGAATTGATAATATGTTAAATGTCTTCGCGGATTTCTTAATGAATGTCATACATGCTGTTATTATACATCACAGGATCAAACGATAATGTGTTATTTAACGTTTTCGAGAAAAGACCGGTAAGGATTGCTTTTTCGTTTGTTTAAACTTTTGTTCTGTTAGAAAATCATTGTTTCAAAATGCGGTAACTTTTTGCTTGGTATACGATATTACATAAAAATATAGCAGTCATATTCTTAAAATGCAATTTAGGCACCAGAACATGGTTTGGTTTGGGAAGCCGATACATATTTGCTTTGTGCACCGCATTTTCTAGGGACAAAAAGAAAGAAGTCATAGCATGATTGGCAAAATTGCACTTTCAATGCATGAACAGTTCTTGATTGTAATCACTAAAGATAGAATGTCTAGTAGGTCAAAACTATTGACTTGAACTTGGGGTCTATTTTTTGACGTCTTTGTAAATACGAATGGGTCCCTGTAAGAACACGCGTTTTAGAAATGGTCAAAAAGCACGTTGTCGATATGGCGTTAATCTGAATTAATTGAAGAAAATCGTCCCTTTATCTTATAATTACAATCTGAATATGATTTATTTTTTTCAAGACGGCAATCTCAACAGAAAGATGGTATTTCAGAATCACGGTCAAATACTAAAAGGCTCCTCCATTGCCTAGAAAACGAAACTGCGTTCCCTTCATCAGTTATATAAAGGAAATTCAATTGATTTTGTTCCGCAACGCATCGTTTTCAAAGTGTCATATCATTCTCTGTTTTTATTAAACAGCCTTGTCAATCATTGTGTAAATTGATACGTTGATGGTTTATTTTTATAACCTACACACTTCGTCTACGATATAAAACTGAAATATTACGGAAAACAAAATGCAATTATTATATTGTTGACTAGAAACAGTCAACTGATATATTTTTTTCATCTAAAGGTTTGCCGACAGGATACATATAAGATTTTGAACCATTGAAATGAACTTTCAAAACGCGTTCACTCCTGTGCAAGAAAAAGGTTCTAACAAGCACACAGATGCATACCGCCCGGTACACTCTTAACCCATTACCAAACGACAAAATTTCTGGGTGGTCCACTTCAAAAACTGCGTCAAATGACAAATTGGGTGTTATTAAAGACGAAATTTGTTTAAAATATGGCACAGAAAATATTGAGACAAAAGGAGAAACTGCTGGTTATCAGCATTTTCTTCTTTTGTTTCAATGTTTTCCCAACCCCTTTCTATTAAGGACGTCAAAACCAGGTCTTGTTCGGGAAAGGGATAAATCAGAAGTATTTACATGTAAAGAATAAGCCATATTTGTTTTCATTATGTTTGTGCTTCTATTGTCGGTCTTTTTTTTCCACAGTATCAATTTGTTCGTGTTCTTTACGTTTCAATTTCTAAGGAGCAAATCTTAAACATAGCATTGTCCATAGCTTCTTTAACATACGCATTCATTATCTTCATCTACATTTTCTATGTATTCAATGGAGAACATTTGCTTGGTATCTTGAACTTTACAAAACCAAATTGTAAAAGGATACTAGATTGAGGAGGTTGTTTGATATTTTCATATTCAAAGGAAATGCATTGTGAGCTTGCTTGGCGCCCTGGGTTGATTTCGGATTCCACATTAAATGGACATCATGTTTAAATAATTTGTTTGTCGCCAGGTTTATTTAAAATAGCAAGAGACATGCATTATCCGCAGATATGTGATAAGGTTCAACGCCCATTATAAAAGAAATAAACGAAACAATGGCATAATTGATATTATGGCCCTACACGATAAATGGGATCTTATGAAATACCCATAATTCGAAAATTTCAGCTTTGTCAGATGTCAAGCAGACGTGGCATTTGGTAAATGAACATAAGAATAAGATGTGAAAAGCATTCTAGATCCAGGAAATTACCTTACAGTGTAAAGTTCTGACCATAGTTAGTCTTCTTAGTCCGCGCATACTTGCAAAGGTCGATGCTTATCACACTTCCAAGACGGTATTTTTAAGCGTGAGGATCACAAATGTTTTGAGACATAACGCTCTGTATTACCATCTTGTTTCAAGAAGTGATCCAAACCTATGCCATATCACAAAATACAACATATGAAGTATCTGTACTTCTAAATTGGTGACAGTATTGTTGCAATGCTTGCAGAAAGATGACGAATAGCTCTATATAAGTTGAATGTAAACATGCAAACTCGAAGAAATATACAAGTAAAGAAACAAACAGTGGATTGACAATTTAATCAGAGTTCTAAAATATGTAAACAATTGGTAGTCTGTTTAGATGTTAATTGAGAAATAATTTTGTACATACTCAGATGTGACCTTTGGTATCAACATGAGTTAAAAGTTGTCTACATTTGTTTTTTTATCTTCTAAGAATATCCGTGTCTCAGAACTCTTCTCGTCATATCAATTTAAAAGAGCACTCCCAACTTAACTCCGACCATAGGATATATCTATATAATTATTTAAATATAAACTGCCTGAAACGTCCGAAACAAATTTAAGAATAAATTTATTTATGTGAGGGATCATCTCTAAGAAAAGTCTACCAAAGCGAGAAAATAAACGGCCATTAAGATATGGGCTTAACGACACATTTACGCGGATATCTCAATACATATCATAATAAGACTGTAAATGGTCACAATAATTGCCTTCTATCTGCCTGCAGATCTTCCAAGTATCTCGTTATAATGGCTTACCCTACTTCACGTTCGTTTAACTAATAGGCACTACGGGGAAAAGATAGACCAGTAATTCAATAAGACGTTGATTGACGACCGACTTGTTTCTCTTCATAGTAAATTAACACTCTCTACAGAAATCTAGCATTAATGTGCGTGTAGTAACGGTAATTATGCATTCGGTTTCCTTTCTTAGTAAGATGACACGAAATGTAATTAAAGCGTGTCGAAGTTAACAAATCAGAAAACTTATTTTCCGCCGATGAACATTTTTAGACTGAGATATGTCTTTTTGTTCCTACTTGTAATTCGGCGAAGAATCGTGTGGTTACTCGTACCAAAACAACGATATTTAATCAAAGTGCTGAGAGCACTGTAATTGGACGTCTCTGATTGATTGAGCGGGATTGTACATGAACGAAAGATATTATTTTATTCATTCTTCTGTGTTTAATTCTATAAGATCGGTTTCGGAAATACGAAATCGGCCTTAACACCAGAAAACCCTTTTCAGACTTCAAATTGATTTGCTTGCCGTTTCAAGACAACTGATTTGTCTCTATGAATAATCACTATTAATTTGATTACCAAATTCAATTAAGGCCATGCAATTAGCATTTTTGTCTTCTTGTTTCGGTTTACTATGAGTATTGTCGTCAGTTATACTTTTCATTGATTTTATAAAGTACGCTACAAAGCAATTTATTCAAAATGTAAGCCAACGCGCTACATAAATGAAAGCCGCGATAGCTCACTTAGCAGAGCACTCACCTTGTACTCTTAACACATGTTATATCCGAAAGGCCCTGGGTTCGAATTCTACTCAGACATTGTTCTTTTTAATCATCTTTTTTATGCGCCGCCGGAGGCGGACGTATATTGGCGTCATCTTCTCCGTCTGTCCGTCCGTACATCCGTCCGTCCGTAGGTCCGTCCACTTTTCTTGTCAACGCAACTCCTCCTAAGTTTCTGGCTGGATCTTCTTGAAACTTGGTCAATGTTATCACCTCAATTGGTAGATGTGCATGAAGGAAGGATTTTATGGTTCGTTGATTTTTGCCTGAGTTATGCCCCTTAAAAACTTAGTCTCTGGGGCTTATTGAAATTGCAGCCTTGTCAACGCAACTCCTCCTAAGTTTCTAGCTGGATCTTAATGAAACTTGGTCAATGTTATCACCTCAATTGGTAGATGTGCTAAAGGAAGGATTTTATGGTTCGTTGATTTTTGCCTAAGTTATGCCCCTTAAAAACTTAGTCTCTGGGGCTTATTGAAATTGCAGCCTTGTCAACACAACTCCTCCTAAGTTTCTGGCTAGATCTTAATGAAACTTGGTCAATGTTATCACCTCAATTGGTAGATGTGCATGAAGGAAGGATTTTATGGTTCATTGATTTTTTTCTAGAGTTATGCCCCCTTAAAACTTAGTCTCTTGGGCTGATTGAAATTGCAGCCTTGTCAACACAACTTCTTCTAATATTCTGACTGGATCCTTATGAAACTTGGTGGATGTTATTACCTTAATTGGTAGATGTGCATGAAGTATGGATTTTATGGTTGCCTGAGTTATGCCCCCTTCAATCTTAGTCTCTAGGGCTTAATGATATTTCAGTCTCGTGAACGCAATTCCTTCCAGGTTTTTGACTGAATATTTATAAATAAAAACCTTTTTGTGAACACAACTTTTTACAGGTTTTTGTGTGAATATTAATAAATCCTTGTCAATGTCATTGTTTTTTGTCTCAAGTTTTATAAGTGGCGGCGTATATTGTGACCATGGCACTCTTGTTCGACTTCTATCTCCACCATCGTTGGCGAAAAAACGACCGCAATGATTTAGAATCGATCTTAACACAAATTCAACGAAATAAAGTAATGAAACGCCGATCATTTACATACAATTCCGCTCAATCAATGAGAGGCGTCTAAATATAGTGCTCCAAGCACTTTGATTTTTATTCCTGTTTAGAGTAAAAAATGAAAAAAAAAACACGGTAGCAGTTTTCCTGGTTGTGGTTACAAAACAAATTCAATACATACTTTTCCTGAAACAAAATACCAGATGAATTGGAGCACCTAACCATGGATTCCTCATACAAGTACTACCGCAGCATCCTTACATCTACAGATGTGCATAAAAAGAAGAAATTGGGAACGTGCCGTCGGGAAAATGGCAGTGGAGTACAATAAGCAATTTAAATCTTCATATCATTATCAACGAAAATTTGAGAATAGCAATGTCCCTATCTGTACACATATTCATACGATCATCCAGGTACCATCTGTTGCAGACCCATTGCTTCATCTTCTTAGCTCAATACACGTAAACGGGTCACTTTTAAAAACGAAATAAATACAGATCGCTGTCACTTAGTCTTATACTAGTAATAATCATTGTTGTCATGATCATCGAACAGTATGTAAATAGGTCATGATACTGTCAAATATCAGTGATACAGATGCTGGAGAAAAAAAAACTCGTAAGAGCAACTATTTTTCTGAATAGGTGGATTTCACTAGTGTCTCATCTGAGGCTGTTCAGATGGAACCCCGTTTTGTCATCGAGTCGAACCCGAGTTGCGAAATGAACTCACTCCCCGATAATCAATTTCAAAACCCTGGTTCCAAAGTACGTCTCGTCGAAACCCCGTTCCTTTAAATATGTCAAAGACTTAAACAACAATGATCAAAGAAAAGGAACCTATTGTCCAGCAAGATTAACCCGGGACAACTTAATTTTCGCATGCAAAGTCCGTAAGTTGAGCGTCTTAACAAAACAAAACCGAAGTGGGGTCATTACATATGCAGATGTCTCGGGTTAATCTTGCTGGACAATATCATACACAATACGTGCATTAAATTGGGTAATCATTCTAAAATGTGTGTTTTCAGTAAACACATCAAGAAATACAAACGTTTTACAGAAGAAATAATCCGAACTGGTTTTGAACCAACGGCGTTCCAAATTTCAAACTGAAAAAAGGTTGCGAGGTTAATCTTTTCCCGTTTGAGCTATCGCTGCTGCTGATGATATAGGGTGTCTGTTTACATTATAACCATAGTGTATGCATGTATCGCTTTCTAAAGATCTTACCCTTTACACAATAAATATTACGAAAGTCAAAAAACTACAAGAAAATGATTAAATCGAAAAAAGATCGTAAAGTTGGTTAAGACGTGGCATGAATTGAATCGGCCAATGAATCTTATAGTATTTGTTAGAGAACATATAGAAAGTAGGAAAAGATACGACAGTTTTCCTGTATGGTCGCAAAATCTATTTTGAATTTTGGTCAACTGGCAATTGAGTCTGAGAAAGGGTTTTTTGGTAATGAAAACCTATTTCGCCTGTCCAAAAGTGGTTATAAGAATTGTACGTCCTTTCGGACGTCCAATTAAAAACTTCAAAAAGCATTTACGAGATCAAATAATTGTCATTGTATATCATTTTTATGATTTGGATAATGCATCATACATAATCTAAATTGATGTATTTCTTTTCGTCATTTTTGTAATATCTAATTTATACTTAAAAATGTAAATATAGTATGCTATCTATCTGCAATAAATGTTTAAGTTTTCCAAGACATTCCGAGACGTAAATATTTAGTCGCCAATGTATTACATCAATTGCTGATTGCTTTGTTAATGATGATATATGATATAAATTCTACTAATGGTGGGAGTTGTATTAAATTCTAGACGTTCGTTAATGTTTATAAATCTTACCAATATATTTTATAATGGAGTCTTTAGACAATCCGGAATTCTTTAATCATATGACACACGTATTGGACAAATGTATTCTATAATTATCCTCGTTCTTCAGAATGCCTGTTACTGAACTCTTTTGTTTTGTTTGCTTTTATACATTAAATAGGAATGTATATTTGAATGCTAAAATGGATTTAATGTACGGTACGAAGTTCGATTAAAAGTTTAGATGGTATGACAGATATGTTATTTCGGTTGAGTCCATGTTCTTCTTAACCGTATGACTATCGCAGATGGACCTCAAATATGGCTTGGTTTGTAAAGGATAAAAAGCCAATATTCCATGACGCAACATATATGTGTAATGGGCATGTCAATTTATCATCACTCTGAGATCAAACAGAAATGGCGACATCTTCGAAAACGCATCAAAGATCAAAGTTAAATCTGTCTTGAAATAAGTTATCTCCATCTTCAAACGCTAGCGTTTTCTTCGTGAGACCTAATATTGCAGTTCGTTTCTGCATGAGAAATATATCATTTAGAGACCGGGGTACCGTAGATTTTACATCGGACTAAAGACAATATTTAGATCACACAAAATAGTAAAACAATGATTAACGCAATAATAACAATAGGGAATGATTTTTATCTAGTAAACAGTGACGTAATTTCGGACAAACAATAGTATATTATGGGTGTTGTTATAAAATCTCGTAACTACGGACTGATTCACGCCGCAATTAAGAGCTTTATAACAACACCGACGGGTTGTCAAAACACATCTGTGAGTTTGTGTAATCCGTAATTATGTTTTATATTAATACTATGTTACGTAAACTAATTGTGATATGCCAACATTTCAGTGCCAATAAGACATGAAGTTTTGCAATCACCGCTTTTTCATTGTACATTATATAATGCACGTCGTGGAAATACAGCTTTTAATAAATACAGTTAATGTTAGGTATGTATCAATCTGACTAACATGTCACATACTAGTATTTCCATTCTGACACCAGAAAGCACTGACTCGAACTGGCAAACACAAACTTTTATCGACCAAAGCCTTACTAATTCATACAATTTGCATTACTTATTCTTGACTATTTCTATCAACGTGTCAATAAGATATTCTTCCTGCATACGGTTCTAGTTGGTTTGGTTTGATTATTAACTATTTCCATTCAAACAAGAACCTTGTGTTACGATCATGCGATGCGGTTCTTCTGATTGAACTGTTACTGAAAACAACCTGGCAGAACGGACATTTTGTAAGGTGACAAACACGAAACAAAACGTCTGCAAGAAACTGTTTGGCCATTTACAAGTGTGTTAAAGTGGTATATCGCTGCTTTTCAACGGAAACCTCGTAACTGCAGTTTCCTCTAAGCTGTAGTTACGAGGTTTTCGTTGTAAAGCGGTGATATGTAGATGGGAAGTGGAAATACTGATGTAAGGATGTAATATCGTTGCTTTTCATAAAAAAAGATCGTAACTGCGGCTTTTTTAGCTGCAGTTTACGAGGTTTTTGTTGAAAAGCAATTACAATTACATGAACTCTGTGAGGGCGCATTCAATTATTGGTTTACCCTTACCCAAACGGCAAAGCTTTAGAATGTTCTCGCGTAAAAAGCTGCTGTAGACAATGTATGTTGATAAAAAGAAACAATGAAACAAAGAGTGCAGAAATAACTGAGGTAAAATAGAAAATCCAGATTGATTACACTCTCTTCTTTTGTCCCAATTCCTCCCAAGCATTATCTATTATGTATATTATTACATCAGATTTTACATGGGCAGGAGTCAAAGGGACCCATGTTATGTTGTCGGACATACAAACACATACAGATATATTCAACAAATATCGTATGAAATAGTCAAACCCAGCTACATGTAGATCATTTCTGACCAAGGAAATTTCAAATAAAGTTAACGTAGTTCTTCTAAATCAAGTCTGTACATTAATTGATTTACCCACACTTTATATATATATAGTAACATTTATGTGAAACTGAACCTTGATAGGATGATAGTGAAACGCTTGGTTCCAGTGCTAAACTTCCTTTCCTTTTGGCTCTAGAAAATACAATGCACCACACAATAATGCAAACTCTGAATGTCCTCCTGTTGTTCTGATTTCTGACAAATCTAGCATCTATATGCCACTTTAATTATATATCGGTTTGCTACTGTCCCATAATGTATTTAAAAATATTTTCCTTTGCACATTAAGGATAACATGAAAATGCAGGAAAGTGTATATAAGACAAATGAAAGGGGGTAAATGTATAATGTTGTTCTTCTGTAACTTTTAAAATAGACATTTGGCATCTTACCGTATAGTACATATTTCAACTGCAAACTGTAACTTATTCTTTCGATTGTTTTTCTAGCAATAATGTCTTTCATTTAGATCGTGCGTTTTTTATTTTTTATTTTTTTCCAAGATGCGCATATCATCTAATTTAACCAGACGACGTTAATGTAGATTGATATGTTCTATATACACCGAGGCCCAATTTTCTCAAAAAACATGGAAGACACGTAATGAAAATAAGACTGTTTTGTTTAGTTTTATTCCGTAATAAAGGGAAAATAAGATCATAAAAGTACTGTGACATTTATCACGCCGATCCTCGATTATTTTCTGGAACAAGGTTGACTTGGGTCACACAAACCTACCACGTACATTGGTAACCTTCGCACACTAAAGGGCATCTATTTCATTTGCGTTGTAGCCCTTTTATAGCTCACTATAAATGACTATGAATAGCAGCTTTAGCTTATAGCCAGAGATGCTCTTTCATTTCATTTTTCGTTTGATACATTATTCGTTTTGCAGTACGTTGGAAAGGATGTTACTCAAAAGAATAACATGCTAACCGTCGATTGGTTCTTCGTGGTCACATACATCTACCACGTACATTGGTAACCTGAATTCAATAAGGGCCATCTATTTGATGTGCTTGTTAGGATACAATATCTGCAAGTTTTTTGGATGTTCAGATATATACCTGGATGGAGGTTATTTTAACATAGTTTCTGCATAAAAGCAAATTGTTTATTCAATGTTCTTTACCAGCATCTTAAAGATGTTCCACATTAGATAAACTCGGAAAACATTGATGCAGATAGAGGAGAGTATGCTTATAAGCCTTTCCTTCTTTTTTCGTCAATGTTTTCACAAGTCTTTTACATGCAGAAAGTCAGAGACATGTTTTTAAGAATCAATAGAGTGATAGAAACCCAAGACTTTGTAAATTATGTGACCTTTCTGATAAATCGTAGACTGCCCTGTTTTGGTGACTGTCCTAAATCGATGACCCTCTCTTGTTGTATGCAATTTTCAAAATTAAGAGTTCCATCATGTCAAGAGGATTTACCGTCATCCATTAAAACAAAAATCCGGTCATTTCTGTTGTTAAAATTGGAGAAATCCTATATAAAGACCGATTTACATGCTTGACTTCATTTTCTGTATAAATTTACATATGGTCTTCTAAATAGCCTTTTTAATTACCCATAGAAGTGCCCTACAAATGTCATATTTTCAATTTTGAAACCAATTTGACAACAGTCTTCATTTTTGGAATAAATTGTGATGCAGAACTTGCCCAGTAGCTTCTCGTGAGGATGAAATTAATGGGTCACTGATTCTGGTCCTACTTATTTCATGACCCCTATGGGGTCAACACAATTCAAGCTAATTCACAAATGTGGTGATTTTAGAAAGCAACATTGTTAGGATTAAGGGAAAATAAGGCATACTAAAGATGTATTGCATTTATAAGCCATATTCATGAAAGTAAGTGAAAGAATAAGGAAAAGTTTTTAAGGTCACCGAAACTGGTCAGTCGACTATAGAAACAGAATATCATATAATTTTCTATATATTTGGAGTAAATTTAGTGATATAAGCATTTTCTCGAGTTGCCACAATGTTATCTATACTGCGTTATCCAAAAAAACAAACAAACAGACAAACAAACGTTCTTTGTCAATATCGTTTTTGCAGTCAGCTGCACCTTTTAAATTTGACCAGTCTAAAATTTTGCCATCTAGTAATGGGTTAGTACAATTGTAGAAGTTGCATATTGTTCTTCGTTTGTTGACTGCAGTTGATATGTTTACGCCTTAATATATTATCTGCAGTGACACAATAATTATGTTATTCCGACCTTATTTCATTAAAATTCTAGACCCAATGAGCACTAAAAAGAATTTCAGAAAATAAATCAGCATTAACTTCAGTACATAAACTATAACTGTGTCAGTATGTCTCTAGAATTTTATGGGGTGCATACAACCTTTAACGAAAATCCAAAGATAATGTTATTCTGTAATACTGGATCATTTCCCAAAGTTTCCCAGGTTTTGACGTCCCTAGTAGAAAAGGCTTAAACATTTTGGGAGCAAAAGAAATGCTGATGGTGACCAAATCTTTCTCTGTTTTCCTTCTTACTTTTTGTGCTATGTTTTATACGATATCATATCTTCATCAGCATCCATTTAGTCGGCAGAACAAATGTAATCAATAGAGTCTTTGGGTGTTTTCTTAATTGCCTGGAAAGTTTATCCCCCTTTCCTTCACTGATGGTTTAAAACGGACTTCTAGAGTTTTATTTCGCAATGTTTTATTTTGAATCAGTCACATTATTCCGTGTTTTTATAGTTTTTATAGGTAGCCTTGTTGGTATTCATGATATATTTTGCTTTGTTTTCACTTTTATTGTCAACGCTTGCTTTACTATTCATTGTTATAGTCGATTGTACATTACATTTTAGTGTACAAGGCTTGCTTCAAAAACAATAGTAAAACACCATCTCTCATCCAATGAAAGATCATTTGCAAAGTATGTTCTTAAAACATTGTAAAAAGAATTCCTCGATTAAGGAGATTGTTTGATGCATTCATAGTCAAGGCAAATTTAATTTGCATAAGTTGTAGCGCCTTAAGTACGTTGATTTACATTTCAACATTGAACAGTTTGAACATTTTATTCAAATCACTCAGTACAATAATACATGTGATATGTGGTCATATTAAACAAAATTAATGAAAAAAGTGGATTTTAGGCTCAATGAAGATCGTGATGTGATACATGTAGTAATTACATCCCCCATAACGAAATTATGGGGGTATACTGGAATCAGGTTGTCCGTCCGTCTGTCCGTCCATAGACATAATTTTGTGTCCTCTTCTCCTCCCACAACTGAAATTTTATCAGGTTGTATCGTATCATATGAAGTTGTGCAATTTTCATTTTGATCCAGTCATTAGGTTCAGAGATATGCCACTAAGAACTTTTTAATGGGTGGGGGGTGGGGGAGTGGTCAAAATTTTAAAAATGCAAATCTCAGTAATCATAAGGGGCGTTACCAAATTTGGTAAGTAACATCATCTTGTTTTAAATCCGTTTCCATTCTCTAAGTCAAGAAGCGGTTGATCTAGGATCATAAAACTTTACACAGTTGTTGCCAGTGACCCAAAAAGGTGCCCTGTTGTTTTGGGTTACCAAGGTCAAAGGTCAAGGTCACATTCGGACTTTGTTTAAAATATGATTCTGTGTTCTAAGTCAAGAATCGGTTGACTAAGGACCATGAAACTTTACACAGTTGTTGCCCATGACCCAAAAAGGTACCCTATTGTTTTTGCGTCACCAAGGTCAGAGATCAAGGTCACATTCGGACTTTGTTTAAAATCTGTTTTCATGCTCCAACTAAAGAACCGGTTGACCTATAGCACTTTTTCATTGACAAGGCGCTAGTTTGGGGGTATTTGTCCGCTTTGCGAAAGTTCTAGTTTTGTGTCGTCAGTGATATTTAACAAAGTTGGATACCTGCATCCACAAATATGTGCTCTAGTAAACCACCGTGTCCTGTTTGGTTTTGAAAAATACTTGACTGAAATTCCCCCTGCACTTCTTAAATTCTTCATTAAGTACAGAACAAATAACCACCGCCTTCCTATTGAAAAAGGACGATGGACAAATATAGATATCAATGATAGAAAATGTAATCTCTGCAAAACTTATATAGGCGATGAGTACCATTATTTATTTGAATGCAAACTATTTGATAAACAACGTAAATCTTTAATACATCCGAAATATCTAAGACATTCAAATGTTATTCAGTTTGGTTTATTAATGAATAGTACCTCTACTCAGGAACTCATAAATTTATGCAAATTCATCAAAATTGTATTAGAAAGTGCATAAGAATCATTGTTGTATGAGTAAACCCTCTACATAATGTATGTTACTATACTTCGTATCAATTAGCGTGCGTACGAATGCATATGCTTATACATTCTAATTATATTTCTAGCAATAATTTGTACATGTAGATGCATTAAAACGATGTTAAATATCATACACAAGCAGTGTGACATTTGGGGAATTCAACATCAGCGGTTGAATTCTCCTTATGCCAGAATGTTTGTGAAAGCCTACGTTTGAAAGCAGATTGTAATTCATTACTTTAATTTTATTGCTTGAAATGATTGACCCTATCCCAAACAATGCCATACTGGACTGCCACAATAATGGGAACTATGAGGTATCCTGAGGAAAGGAAGAACATGGCGATCACACTGTTTTCTCCTTTTCCTTCATCGTTTCCAAAACATTTTGTCTCTCATAACTTACGAAATACCACCTTTATAACAGATATTGTAAAATTGTTTGCGTTTTTTCTCCATGTGGATCATTGAGATATTTTGTGGTTTGGAAAAGGGTTTATCTAATGCAAACGTATGTGCATGCTTTGACAATTATTATATAGATTTATATTATTATGATTCCATATCCATACATTTCGTTTCGGTATGGAGTGTGGTATCATGTACATAAAAGTACGCACGGTGTAGCCAACCCGGAGTGGCATGTTCTTTCACGTACGGTTTTGCTTTTACAGTAAAACGGTATGGAATGAATGTGCCAGTCCGAGCAGTGCTGGGATTTACCGATTGTCTTAAAAATAAGCAAAGTATATATACTCATACTCATACTCGAAGCCGACTGGTGCATCTTCTCCGACGAAATTCCCTAAGAGAGAATTTTGTGGGAGGGTATGCATCGTTACGGCATTGACGTTATAAATATTCATTTTATACATAACAATATATTGTATTTTTCCCTTCACACATTTGTATACGTTAACCTCATGTATTCCTGTACAGGAACTGAGTGAAATAAAGGAATATTGTATTGTATTGTATTGTATTGTTACATTATTTATCTGAATAGTAAATTAACACACTCTCCAAAATCCGACATTAATGGAACGGTGATTTTGCACTTGATTCCATTTCTTTAGCGTTATCAAAGTTTGTTGAATTTTACTATTCAGAATGCCTATTTTGAGCCACTGACTTTCTTTGGGCGGACATATGGCTTAATATTCTTACATGTACTTCTAGTGGGACGAGGCGACATGCAGTGCTTGAAAAACAACCTATTTAAGACGCTTTGCGAGGTATTGTACATGTCCAAATAGAGAGTAATGTAAATCATTGTCATCATAAGGGAAATTGATAATTTAGTAAGTAAGCTGTAGTTGTGTATTGTTGTTTTTTTATTCATCGTTAATATAAAACAAATTTGTACCATATGATTAAAAGAAAATAAGGCAGGAAGATGCAATGGATGTGTCAGTTATATCCTAGACTATTCGAGACATATTTACCAAGCCTTCGTAGTATTTGATCAATTGCTGATTGCTTGGTTAATGATGAGATACGCTATCGAATCTGCTAATGGCTCAGGATGTATCATATTCTGGACATTCGTTAACGTTGATGGATTATAAATCATACCAATATATTCCATAACGAAGAAAACTCGGACAAAATTAATCATGTGTCAACGCATTCTATAATTATAGCACTTCTCGTCAATACATGTAGATACTACCTTGTTTTCATACGCATTTATAAGCTTATATGTGCAAAAAGTGCTTCAAAGTTCGGGCTCTACTCGAGGAGGTGTGTCTTTTGGCAAGACACTAAATTGTCAATGCCTCAGTCTACCAAGCTGTTTAGAGTGGGTAGCAGTGAGGTAAACTTATTGCCCCTTCTCTTTTCATCCCCGTGTAACTGATGAAGTACCAAGAATCAGATTCGCGTTCACGGACTCATCGGAGTCTATTTATACAAAGTTAGGTAGTGGTACCTCGAGATCAAGCATGGAAAAATATCTCTATAAACGAACGAACTCATTCTTTATCTTAAATCTATTTGTCAATAAGATATTTATACTACACACCGCTCTGGTTGCGTTGGTTTGTTTATTAACTATTTCCATTCAAGTGAAAGTCTTGTGATACGACCATGCTTGGCGGTTCTACTGATTGAACTGTTATTGAAAACAACCTGGCAGAACGGACATTTGTGATGTGACAAACACCAGACAAAACGTCTGCAAGAAGCTGTTTGTCAATTTACAAGTGCGTCAAAGTAGTATATTGCTGCTTTTACGAATACCTCGTAACTGCAGATTCTTTTAAGCGACGATATATCATGGGCAGTGGAAATACTGATGTAAGGATATAATTTCGTTGCTTTTCAACAAAACCCTCGTAACTTCAGCTTGTTTTCAACTGCAGTTTACGATGTTTTTGTTGAAAAGCAATTACATGAACTATGTAAAGGCGCATTCAATTATTGGTTTACCCTTACCTAAAAGAAAAAAAAACTGTTGTATGTTCTCGCGTAAAAAGCTGCTGTAGACAATTTATGTTGATAGAGAAAAAAAAACAATATAACAAAGAGTGCAGGTTAAATTGGGGCAAAATAGAAATTCCAGATTCAATGCACTCTTGTCTTTCCCTCAATTCCTTCCAAGCATTGTCTATTATGTATTATAATATTAGACCCTATTTGATCAGATATTGCATGGGCAGGAGTCAAAGGGACCCATGCTTTGTTGTCGGACATACAAACACATACAAATATAGTCAAAAAATATCGTATGAAATGGTAGCTAGATCATTTCTGCCAAGGAAATTTCAAATGAAGTTCACTTAGTCCTTCTATATCAAGTAATATAATAATTAATTTACCCGCACTTTATATCTATATATGTAGGTGAAACTGAACCTTGATAGAGTGATAGGGAAAAACTTGGTTCCAGAGCTTAACCCATTACCAAACGGCAAAATTTTAGACTAGTCCAAATTCAAAGATGATGCAGACGACAATTTTAAGTGGGTGAATGTTTGCTTTTTGGGGTCTTTTAGGGTAGAAAACATTGTGGGAAATGAAGAAATTGCTTGTCACAAGCACTTTCTTCATTTTCCACAATGTTTTCCATAGTCATTACTTTGGAGGAAGTCAAAAGGAGTCATTGTGTGGTAAAGGGTTAACTTCCTTTCCTTTTAGATCTAGAAAATGCAATGCACCACACAATAATGCAAACTCTGACTGTCCTCCTATTGTTCTGATTTCTGAAATGTCTAGCATCTATATGCCACTTTAATAATCTATCGGTTGGCTATTGTCCCATAATGTAGTTAACAAAATTAATTTCTTTCACATAATACATATTCCAACTGCAAAAGGTAACTTATTCTTTCGATTGTTTTTCTAGCCATAATGTCTTTCATTTAGGCCATGCGTTTGTTTTGTTTTTTTTTTTTTTTTTTTTTTTTTTCAAGAAAAAAAGAGGATGCGCATATCATCTAATTTAAGCAGACGACGTTGATGTAGATTGATATGTTCTATATACACCGACGCCCAATTTTCTAAAAAAAAAAAAACATGGAAGACACGTAATGAAAAAAGACATTTTTGTTTAGTTTTATTCGGTAATAACGAGAAAATAAGGTCATGAAACGACTGTGACATTTATCACAATAATAAAATATGTACAAAGTTTTCAGACGTCAAAGTTTTCAGACGTACAGATTTATACCCGGATGGAGGTTATTTCAGCATAATTTCTGCATAAAAGCAAACTAATAGATAAACAATATTTCTACACAAGCATCTTAAATTAAAGATGTCCCAAATAAGATTAAGCTCGGAAAACATCGATGCTGAAAGAAGAAATAATGGTTATAAGATATTATTTTTTCTTTTACCGCAATGTTTTTACAGGCCTTTTAACACCCGGAAAATTAGATACATGTTTTGTAAGAATGAATAGAGTTGATAGAAATATGTACATTATGTACCTCTCTGTTATAGAAACAGAATATCATTTTCTATATATTTGTAGTAAATATAGAGATATCAGCATTTTCTCGAGTTGCCACAATGTTATCTAAACTGCGTTATACAAAAAAAGTTCTTTGTCAACATCGTTTTTGTTGTCACCTGCATCTTTCAAATGACCAGTCTAAAGTTTTGCCATCTTGTAATGGATTAGTAAAGACAATCGCGACCCCCGAGACTGTTTGCAACCTTTTGCCGCGTTGGAACGTGGTTGCAACATGATCTCGAGCGTAATACAGTGACCGCCATATTGAACGTGAAAGTAGACGCGCGTAATGACGTCATCAAAACAAATCAATCCTTTAGCTAACGTTATAATTCAAGTGAAATATACTGTCAATAATCGGTAAATCACATCAATTATTTTATCTGGTAAAATTTTGTCACATTTATGAGGATACAGTCGACTTTAGAACACTGTTTGTTTCAAATATTTTTCTGGCGTAGATTTAAATGGTTGTTTGTTCTGCTTCCGTTAATATTGACCTGACTACCGTTGTTATGCTTGCGGAGAGATATGGGCAGGATCGGCTCATGCCGGCAACTGTAATCCGTTCGAGGGGATCTTGAGTAACGATAAGATCCGAGAATATTCGAATGTAGTAAAGATGTCGAAGTACAATACTGTTATTTACGGGTTGACTGCAGTTGAAAGCACAAGCGGCAATCACGTGACTTTGTTATGATATATTTTCCTCACTTATGCAAACAAAAACACTCGGTAAGAACACATTTTCTTGAATTTTAAATCAAATACTTAACTCTCAGAATTGAGATACGTACCATTCGATGCGTCGTAATCTCCGGATTATTTTGATACCAAGATCATCACTCAAATCCATGTCAAAGCTGAGAACATTCGTGCAAAGTGCAAACATTTCTTAAGAAAATATATCACGGCATTTAGAAATACTTTGCACGAATGTTCTCAGCTTTGACAGGGATTTGAGGGAAGATCTTGGTACCAAAATAGACCAGAGAATATGACGTATCGAATGGCACGTATCTCAATATTGCGTGTTAAGTATTTGATTCAAAATTTGAGAAAATGTGTTCTTACCGAGTGTTTTTGTTTACATAAGTGAGGAAAATATATCATAACAAAATCACGTGATTGCCGCCTGTGGAAAGGTTTACTCCTTATGTTATCTGCAGTGACACAATAATTATGTCATTCTAACCTTATTTCATTAAAATTCTAGACCCAAATGGGAACTAAAAAGACTCCCAGAAAAATAAACCAGCATTAACTTCAGTACATAAACAGAGCTCCAGATAAAAGGGGGGTGATGACTTATCAAATAGCAATAATTCTGTTATTGTTCATCAAACCATATGTTGTGGGTACTCATTTGCATCGTCTCGTCGAGTCGATTCAAATGAGTACCCACAACATAGGCTTTGGAATTGAAATAACAAAGTCAGAATGTCTTCACCCCCACTTATCTGTAGCCCTGCACAAGCACTGTGTCAGCATGTCTCTAGAATTGTCTAGGGGTACATGTATATATACAATTTTTACTGAAAATCCAAAGATACTGGTATTCTGTAATCTTTGACCATTTTCTAAACAAAGCCAGTAGACGTCCCTAGTAGAAAACGGCAAATGTTTAGGGCGATCCACTTCAAAAACTGCCACAAGTGACAAAATGGAAGTTAATTAAAGATACAATTTGTTTAAAATATGACATAGAAAACATTGAGACAAAAGGAGAAACTGCTGGTTATCAGCAGTTTCTTCTTTTGATTCAATGTTTTCCCAAGCCTTTTCTATTAGGGACGTCAAAACCAGGTCTTGTTGGGGAAAGGGTTAAAGAAATTTTAGGAAAAAAGAAATGCTGATAACTTGATCCGTCTCCGTTTGCCTCCTTACTGTTTGCGCTATATTTTAAACGATATCATAAATTAATCAGCATTACTTCAGTCAAATTTTATCAAAACTGTCTTTTTGCGTTTTCGCAATTGCCTGGAAAGCTGAAACCAGTTTCCTTCACTGATGGTGTAAACGGACTTCTATTGTATTTATTTGACAATGTTCTATTTTGAACCAGTCACATTATTCCCTGTTTTTTTTTTTTTGTTTTTTTTTTTTTTTTTTTTTTTTTTTTTTTAGGTAGCCCCGTCAATCATCAAGTAAATGGATACGTTGCTGTTTTATTTATATTACTTTTGGAATGTCCAGGAAACTAAATACACTTTTCATATTGTTATTTTTCGAATAGATAGTCAATCTATACATATAATTAAATCTAGAGCTTTTCCGACAAAAAATACATATTAATCATAGCTGAGTTTCGTCTTCATCGCACAGCCACCTGGCCAATTTTGACCAAACTTGGCAGGAATGTACCTTGGGTGACTCTTTACTTAAATTGTCTGTGGAATTTTGATTGGTTCATAAATGTGGACATGGCAGGGCGGGGCTTATCAGACTTAGAAAAATCCCAAAATAATTCTTTAAAAATCTTTTCTCTCAAACCACTGGGCCAATTCGGACCTAAGTTAGCAGGAATGTTCCTTCACTTAATTTGATGATAAAATTTTGATTGGTTCATAAATGTGAGCGTGGCAGGGCAGGGCTTATCAGACTTAGAGAAATCACAATATAATTCTTTCATATCAACCATCTAGCCAACTTTGACCAAACTTGGCAGAAATGTAGCTTAGGTGACTACGTAAATTGTCTCTGAAATTTTGATTGGTCCATAAATGTGGGCGTGGCAGGGCTGGGCTTATCAGAATTTGACAAACCATGAACCAGTTCTTTAGAAATAAACCAATGGGCCAATTCAGACCAAACTTGGCAGAAATGTTCCTTGGGTGAGCCTTTTTAAGATTTGGCAGTGCGAGACTTACAAGAAATAATGAGATATTTCCTTTACTCTAGCCAGTGGAGCGATTCAGGCCCTCTTGGGCCTCTTGTTTTATTTTATTTTCAATGCTTTCTTAACCCTTCAATGATATAGTCGATTGTGCATTCGTTTTCCTAATACGTATGTAGCACAGCTGGATACCTGTATTCTCTGCAAATTAGTCTAAACTGAAAGGGTCAAGCTTGGAATCTCATGAGTGTGAACCTGGTTTGTTACTAACAACGTTATGGCCACAGTCTTGAAAGATATCAACTGTATCATAATATCGACAATGTTTTTTGCAATTCAGTTCATCCATATTGCCATATTTGACAGCCTCGATAGCACAGTGATAAGCGTAATCGGCTTGTAACACGGAGGGCCCGAGTTCGAGCCCTACTCGAGGAGGTTTGTCTTTGGACAACACAATGAATCGTCAACACCTCAGTCTACACAGCTGTTTAGATTTGGCAGCTATGAGGTAAACCTATTGCGTTCTCTTTTCTCATCAATGCGTAAATAATGTACCAAGAAACAGATTTGCGTTCACGGATTTATCGGACCGAGTCCATTTACACTAGCTTAGGTAGTGTGCCCCAAGATCAGGCATTGAAAAGTACCTAAATAAACGAACGAACTCGTTCTTGCTATCAATCTTCTTGTCAATGAGATATATATCCTACACACTATTCTTGTTGGGTTGGATTGTTTACTAGCTATTTTCATTGACACAAACTCCTTGAGTTACGACTATGCGTGGCGGTTCTTCTGATATTTAAAACAACCTGGTAGAACGGACATTTGTAAGGTGACAAACACGAGAAAAACGTCTGCAAGCCTTTTCTATGAGGAGAATTAACGGTCATTTGTTTGTTTGGCTCTATCGATTTCTCATTATCATGTTATCATTTTCTTCTTTTGTCTTAATGTTTTCACATTTTTTCTATATGAGAGACCTTAAGTTTGTCTTTTTGGGAATGGTTTATACTATATTTAAGTAATTACCAAGACACTATTGTTGTCTATCAACAATCTAGATTTCCTTGACATTTTTAAATAGCACACACGTTAAAAATTGCTCGCTCCAAGTTAGTATTTTTTCCTCATTTTTCGGTTTATAATCAACCGATTCTGATTTCATTAAACTTGCCGCTCTTTAAGATCTTTAAGATCACTATTTCCGCTTCTATTTAAACTTAAAACCAAACACTTTGGTTTCAATATTCAAACGCAAGCATTTTTCTGTCGAATGTTTTCGTTTCCTTCTTTTTACACGCATAAAGTGATTTTGCGTGGGTAAATTTAGTCAACAAGTTTCTTCCTTTTGTAAGGTGATGTGACACGAAAATTCCGTCAACCCCGACCTAATATCGTTAGAATTCAAGACCCAAGGGACACCAAAAATGTCAAGAAAAATAAATCAGCATTAACTTTTATACCAAGACACTAACTGTGTCACCATGTATCCAGAATTATATGTGGTACTTAATGCTTGGAGACTTTGAAGAACAACAAAGACGTGTATAAAGAATGTTATGCTCATTAACGCATTACAAAAGCTTAAATCCTCAAATAAATTACATTTAATCAACGACTACGCGATCCTGTACATGTAAGCTTGAATTGTCGCTGTTTTTCAACGAAAACCTTGTAACTGCAGCTTTAAACAAGCTGCAGTTACGAGGTTTTCGTTTAAAAGCGACAATATACTTTTTGACATAAATGTATTAAAATCAAACGTTCTGTCCCTTTTCGAAACAATTAAATATATGGTCAAATAACTTTGGTTCTTTGCGATCGATTTGACCCAAAGTTTACTCATATCTAGTTACATGATATAGAATCATGTTCACAAAATATCATGTCAATTCATACAAAAATAAAGGTTGTAGAGATAGTTTCGTAAAGTTAGTACATCAAAATTAAACAAAATCTGATATTGACAGAAGGACGAATACAGAAAATCAACAAACTGATATACATGATTAATGATTTCAAATTTTTCTTTCCTTAGTACATTGAAACTACATGCACAATTTCAATTCGATCTGATCTATACAGAAAAAGTTATTTAACTTCAAAGGAAATTTTTGCTTCTCATATCAATTTACCCCAACCACTTTGTTAGCCATTATCTCCAAAAGTAAGGCATTATCAGATGTTTTACTCATATAAATTAAAGATATTATGTAACCCTATCAATTCACAGAATTTTAAGAAAGTATGTTCTTTGAGCAATTTTGAGCCCTTGTTGCAACCCATCCTTTGTTTAGTATTGCAAATTTAGTCAAGATCCAAAGCACACTTGTATACTGGTCAAAACTCCTAGCTCACCATTTTTTTAATTCAATTTATAACAGTTTACAATTGTCTTATTGTATATATTTTACTTGCCTAGAAGGAATGACCATTTAAAAAGTATTTCATACCAAGGTTAAGTGGTGTGGAATAAATCGGACGCTTGAAGAATGCATGAAATAAAATAAGGTCTACCCCCATTTTTCAAATTGATATAGCAGCAAATGTGAATTTCTGACATTATTGGATAATAAAATTATTTGAGGAAAAAGTACTTCTAACCGATATTGTCAATGTACAAATCAAATCACCATGCCCCACCCTCCAATGTTAAAATCGAAATATTGGGTATTGTGACACTTGTGTCAATTAATATCTAGTTGGAATACTGTTAACACTTTCGTCACTAATCATTCGAGAATGGTTATTCTGTTCCCTGATATACAAGAATCGTTGTTATTTCTAACGGACATATAATTGACCCGGGATCTCGAAAACGTCCCTTATAGCATTCTAGAAACCATGTTTCGAAATCAGCACGTACCTAAGAGCAGCCTGATCATGATCAATGCTGTTCTCTTACAGTTGATATGAGTCACGAGGAATCTATTCAAGGACAACATGGGTCCTGATCAGACTGTGCATATGCAAAAGCTGGTCTGGATCAAGGTTGTTCTCAAATGCCATAAAGAACTTTTTTTCAGATCCTGGCTCAATTATATTTTGTGACAAAAGCCAAGTGGCGAGTTAGAAGTTTTGACAAGTATAACTAAATGTAAATACATGTATTCCTAAACATTTAAAGACCAATAGAAACTCTTTTTTTCAATTCAACAACATGGTTTCCCGATCGATATACTCACAAATCATCCACAAAAACATCACGCAACTAAACTATTACTCTTTCTAGCTAGAGTCAAACTATAAATCATAAAATATTGGTTTGAATTAGAACGATAAAGTTTCAATTGTCTCGTAAAAAGTTTGTTAAAATGGGTATATCTGCTTCTTTCAGTAAAATTCTCTAGAATTGTTTATTTAAGTTTCCCAGATGCCTACTTAAACAGTATAAAGTTACTATAAACTGGTCTGATCCAATTATGTACATGTATCTGAAATTTAAGACATTATATGGGTTTATATTGTCGGTTATGCCTAGAAATGTCGTACATTTATTGTAACCACAGCTTATTGAAGCTGTAGTTACAACGTTTTCGTTACCACCAATAAAGCGGTCTTTGTTTAATCTTAGAATTCCATCTATAACAAGCATGTCGATCACAAAGAGTACTGCATGCCGATGTTTTGTGACTATAATACCGCCATACTAGTATTTAAGCTTCAAAAACTACTACCATAACCCTTGTGCGATCATACTCACGATTTTTTTTTTCGAAATTAAAGTTCATTTTGCTCATTGTTTTACTACGACTTTTGTTCAAATTCATTTTGGAAAAAAAGGTATAAAAACTTTCTTTTTTGTACTAACAACCAAATGGAATATGATATAGAAATTGTGTAAATTCCAATACAATTTACATATTTAAAAAGTTCAGGCATGTAATATTTTCTGCTGTTGTCTCCTTATTTTCACAAACTGTTCCTATAAGTGACATCAAAAGCAGACCCAGTTTGGTTTCATGCAGTAGGAACGGGCATCATGTCCTGCCTTTAAACTTCAAATAATGAAGCGAATACCGCAATTGTGGTACAAAGGCTGATTTCAAGGTAACAATACAAAAAAACTAGTCTAAAAATAATAACAACCACTTTTTTTCCTGACGCGAAATATAAGCAAATAAAAATGAAAATCTATCACTCTCCCTTCCCAATTTCGAGAAGTTTATGAGGACAGATTAAATTGAAAATTTGATTAGATTGTTGTTTTTTGAAGATTTGAAAATAAATGAAAATCAAAAGTAATGGAGATGATACTGTATGGCAATTTCTATGAATACAAATCGACTAATGCCTTTCCTCTGAGATTAATATTTTCCTAGAACCTCTAGGTCATTATTTTAATCCATTGCCACACATTGACGCCCCCTGATTCCTCTCAAGATAAGGGGCCTTGGAAAACATTGTGGAAAATGAAGAAATTGCTTGTCACAAGCAATTTCTTCATTTCCCACACTGTATTCTACCTCAAAATTGTTAAGTTTCATACACATGGATTTGTCGTCTGCATGATCTTCGATTTGGAACAACCCAAAATTTTGCCGTTTGGTAAAGGGTTAATCCTTTTCCAGACCCAACTTAGATGAATTAAAGGAAGATGGTTTACTGTAAAATTGTTTAACTAGTAAGGCAAGAAGCTCTTGTCAGTTTTTCTACTCTCACGAGGTTTGTTTCTGTCTATTATTTGCAAACTGTACATTAAAGTACCCTCTAGAGTATGCTATTCTATGAGAATTCCTGTATCGCCTATATCGATGTAGACATGCCCGGATTTGTTTCCGATTATGACGGTTTAAATGACGAAAAATTATTTCAAGTACCTAACAGACGATAAACAATATGATTGCGTGTACCATTCGTGGTACAATCTGAGATCCACTGAAGTCGGACCATAGATAGCAGTCACGAATTTTTGTCAGAGTGGTTTTGTAAAAACCAAGAAGAACTCGTTAGTTATTATGCTCTCCGGCTGGTTTGTATACCTCTGGTGAACGAGATCCTCGCATGTGTCGTCTATAAGGTACGCAGCCCTGGTTTCTAATTATGGCGGTTTAGAAAGCATATGTGCCACCGAGTACCCATTATATATTGTTGGATGTTCACTGAACATAGAAAGACAGCTTGCATTTGAAAGGTCCTTACATGGGTGACTTAATAAATACATCGATTGACCGATCAATGTAATTAACAACAGTGGATATTATGTCAATGTACAATGTACACTGATAAACCATCTAATGCGATCTAGGAACAGAAATTATGAGAAGGTTTAATTCACAAATAAAATAAAACTATTGTCCCAATTAATTAATTAATTTCAGGAAATATAAAAGACAATGAAAGGAAACGTACCTGCCTATGATGTCTCGATGCCTTTCATATGTGGTGGATCAAATAGTCTTTTCTTGTTCCTGAAACAAAAGAAAAATGATGTAAACAAATAATAAGAGATGAAAGTTACATTTGTGAAAAACGTTTATCGACTAATTTGGCAATTAGCATGCAACCATTAAGCCTTCTTGTACTTGTCTAACCTATTTGCTCAAGGTTTTGCGACAGACACCTATCTTATACACACGTAGCTAATGTAGCAATCTAGGGATTGTTTGCAGTAGCCCTATCGCAAACGATATGTACTCCAACTGTTCCAATGTAAGAGACGCTTCGAACTGGCATAGCCCGTGTTCATTTAGCATTATGTTTAGACTGGTCGCAATGTAAATAGCTTATAAAAATAAAAAGAAAATGCCCTCAGGCTCAAACATGTAACAATTAGAATATTATAGAGAATAAGAAAACGCAGATCTATACGATTGTCATCTTTCATGTTTTCTTTCCCATGTAAAGCCGCAAATATTAGGATAGGGGATCGTTTGGAAAATATGAAATCGTCTAAAATATCACATATCTCGGTAGAGATATTGAATACAGAACGCATTAGTAACGAAACACATGTTGCAAATATCATTGTGTAAGTGTATCTCTTAAATCCTTTCAACTGCATGATTTGAGACTTGTTTCAAATTGAAATTATGGAAATTCCTTAATATTTGTTAATGGTCAATTGAGTTGAATAGAAATAATCGAATATTGTAACAAGGATTATATCATTTTCTGCATTTGTAATTCCTTTCTTTAAAACTTGTACATGTAAAGAAAGCCTCGTTTTAGAGAAAGCGGGAAAATACTTTTTATCAGTACATTATTCATTAATTTTGTGTCTTTTCACTTAGAGAAGCTTTGCATCTAGTCATATGCCAGGGTTCAAACGCACTGAATGTGAAATTTTACTAAGAATGGTTATTGTCTTGAGTAGACTGCAATGTCATTATAATGATCAATGCGTTTAACTTCGACATATCGTTTGGTAAACCGAATACTGTTGCTTTGACAATTTATTGTCATTTTATTGTAGCACTTTCTCATTTGGAATAATTACGGTCCGGATTTATTCATGGTCGTGATTTTATGGATATTTGCCAGGGGACAAAATGCCTAATCATCTCTTTGAAGCTTTAATGGGAAGAAATAAATTAAATTGCCGGAGGATGTCATTTATTGCATTTACCTAATTTTCACGGGCACCACTCAATCAAAGCCGTCCCGAACACATATTGTGTCGTCTAATCTTTTACCGTAGTCCATAATTGGTGTTTAGAAAAGTCTTGAGGCTTTAATTGGCTATTGACGCATCCCTAACGAAGTGAATTAGATTGGACCATTGTCCAGTTTCCAGAATTGTCAACTAGTGTCCAGTCTATTTTTGGTTTTTCGTATCCAGACTACAGTTGTCGCCACACCGTATGGCACAATGTTTATATTTTGTTTAAATGTAATTGAACGTTGAACAAAACATAAACACGTACCATACGATGTGGCGACAACTGTAAGTACTAAGTATGGAGATAGAAAACACATTCCCAAACGACAAAACGGCATGCCGATCCAATTTGAATGCAGTTACAGACATCAAAACCGTCATTGAAGTTAAATTTTGTTTTAAAGGCATAATGTTCACTCACATAGGACGAAACCCTAATTGTCTGGTCATTTAAACCAACATGGTTTATTCGACAGTGTCATAAATCGACAAGCAAACATTGGCAGTGACGTAGTTTTGTGTTTACTGTTTCTAAACCAATAAACTCTTCTCATTGGTAAAGTGCCACCACTGACCTTGAGACTCAAATGTACTTTTAATTGTTGACTAATCCACGTGAGAGGGGTTGTATGTTTATACTGTACGGTGTATTTTTGTAAAAATATTTAAATACTGCGAAGACAACTCAAAGTAACCGTGGTCGAGTGGTAAAACAGCGCTACCAACAATAACAAGATGGAAGATTTGGGTTCGAATCTCACATAGTCGCCTTTTAATTACCATTTTTTGTTTTTGTTCTTTTTATTATTTTATTATTCATTCTTTCCATCAACTTAGATACCGTTCTAAATGATAGCTTTGCGCGTAGTTCTGAATAATTCAATTTAAGTAATACACTTTGTTAAGTTATAAATGTCAGACATGTCTGATTTGTAGGCTTACATAGATATAACCCCGATGACAGAGAGCACATCTGAATGTATACATATTTTGTATGGACGAAACATATGAAAAGAGAAAAGGAGCACTGCAAAAATAAAAGAAAATAGAACGAATGATAAAACAAAAATAAAACATGAAAAACTATAGTGGAGTTTTCTGGTATCGAACCCTGGCTAAAACATTTCGCTGGAATGTGAGACCACCTCCTTACCCACTTTGCCACAGAGACTATTCATCTGTGTAATCTTTATTTTTAAATTAAGTATTGTAACAATGGTTGAATTTAAACAAAGGGGTTCCGAAAACCTGTTTTACCTTCTCGGTTGGACTCGTCTGTCCAGAGGTCATGGTTTATTTATACCGTTTACAATGTGCACGTGATAAATTAACAGGTTGGTTGGTTGTAAACGATAAGCACAATCATATGTCACTTTCAATTTGGCTGGTGGAGTTATACTATGTACCGGTACACGTGGCCAGCCGTTTGTTTACATTCTAAGCTTTTTATATTGGTAAGGAAAATCCAATTCTAGGCGGAAGGGATAATCAGAATGACAAACCTTTGACATTTTAGTAAGACTATTTGTGACACGATCATCTGTCTTCTGAAGTGTTATATGGTGACAGTAACTAGTAAATGTACACATAATTCCGGGAATGAGAGCACAGAACAACAGATAAGAGGGTCACTGGTGGTGAACTTGGCCACAGCGAGGGGCGTTTTTTCACGATCAATCTATTCCGTCGGTGCTGTTATAAAATATCGTAACTACGGCTTTATCGAAGCCGTAGTTACGAGATTTTATAACAACGCCGACAGTTTGTCAATACAATACGTTTAACCCGGTCTGTTTTTAGAACAAGTTTATTGTCATAAAAAATGTATGAACTCACATTTAATCGCAAAATATATGTCGGAGTCCAGATTGGAATCCAGGCCGATCCGGAATCGGCCTAGGCCGATCCAGAATTGGTCCAGGCCAAACTGGAATTCTAGTTCGGACTAGTCCAGATTAGAATTCTAGTTTGGTCTAGGCAGATTCTGGATCGGTCTAGGCCAGAATGGAATTCCAATCTGGCTAGGCCGATCTAGAATCTGCCTAGACCAGTTTGGAATCCATTCCAAAATTGAAATTAAAGATAAAGAAACTTGAAAATATCAAAATTTGATTCAATGACTTAATAAGTTTTCGACTTAATTAGTTTTCATACTTTAAAGTCAGGGAACAGTTACAAATAGGGAGAATTAAAAATTGTAAGAATGTGAACAAAAATAAGTTTAGAGCAATTTCATGTTTTTCTACAGTGATAAATGTTGAATTTTATTTTTCATTAACTTACTCTTAAGAGAGAACATATTATAGAAAACCCAAATGTAAAACGCTTTTGGTAATTAGCCCTTTTCTAAACAAGTCTTAGCTCTGGCGTCCCTAATAAAGGCTTTTCAAGACAATGTGAGAAAAATGGTGATGACCTAAATGTTCTTCCTTTCACTAAATGTTATAATGCTTTTCCATTGTAAGTTTTCAGTCTTATTGGTAGACTTAATTTTGCATCAACAGTAACATTGTATTGGGACAGTCATAACGCTATATGTCATTGGGGAAAGGGTTAAACAAGACACAAAATATTGTGTACATGTAACTTGGTAAATTTTAGTTAATCGTTTACCTGCACGTCTCAGTGTCCAACAGTTCAGTAAGGCTTGAATCGCCTGATCGTACTTAATTTCCTGTTCAAAATCCATTTTACACTTTTTCCACGGTGAAAAGCCATTCATTATCCATGCTTTTTCCAATAATACTCCATCACATCTACTTTAGAATTTAAAAAGTATATAACAGCTTTGAAAATTAAAAACATTTTGGCTATACAGCAATAATTTAAAACTGAACAAGGATTAAGATATGGGCTTACACTTGTCAAATGATGCAAAATTTATAATACATGATATGGCCAATCACAGGTTGATAACATTTTATTTCAAAAGAATAATTTAAGTTGTCTTGGAATGCAAACTATCTGATTCTGGTTGAGAAGATTTAATTAATCACTTCTTATCAGAACTGCATATAAAACAGATTGTAGATTAAATGTGACCAAAAGATGATTGGTATGGATACTTATTTTCTTTCTCAGCAGATTAAGAAATGAAAACATATGGCTTAATCTGGGCATTCAAGTCGGTATTTAGTGTTGTTACCATTCTCCAGTCATCAAGATACAAAGAATTTGGCCTATAGATCTATTGCAGAAATAAATGAAAACAATAAACAAAAAATCTTAAAATTGAGAAAAAATAGACAAACAGAAGAATTATTATTTCATTTTCGGCACGGCTATAGCTATGTTTTGTTTGATATTTTAGTAATTTTATATCTAGTTTGGGAACGATTAATATTATTGTTTGTTGAATATTTCAGTTTTTAACAACTTATAGTAGAATAAGCTTATTGTAATTTGTTTTCAACACGAAAAGAATATGAAATTCAAATTGGTTAAAAAAGAAGTGGTTATTAATGACAAATTACTGTTAAGAACAGATTCCAATCTGGCCTAGGCAGATTCCGGATTGGCCTAGCCAGATTGGAATTCTCATCTGGACTAGAAACTTCCTAGGCCGATTCCAGATCGGACTAGTCCAGATTAGAATTCCACTTTGGACTAGGCCAGAGAAGAATTCCAATCTGGACTAGGCCGATTCCGCGAATCGGCCTAGATTCCAATGTAGCCTCCGACATATATATATACCTTGTTATAGCGAAAATTGTTTTAGTTCACCACCAGTGAGGGTAGAGTTATTCTTTTTTTAAACCCAAACCCTATGAATTGGGTACTCTCCCGAACAGTCTCGGCGAGACGATTGAAATGAGGACCCACCGCATAGGGGGTTAACTGGGATTTTATGAAATATTGAATTGTGAAAATCCATTATCCCCTTTCATACGTAGCTCTTAGAACATGTTTGTTAATATTGGCCATCGTATCCGTGACATTGTAAGGTAAGTTCTGGTTTAGTGAAATTTGTAGCTGAGCATTCGCTTCTCAGTTGTTCAAATACACAAAATGCCAGTCAGACCATGTAGCAAATCACATATTTATGAATTGAGAGATATCGGTAATTAAAGTGACATTTCATAATCATTTTTACATAAGTTTTACCTATATTCTATCAGCCAAAATATTGAACCGTTTACGAGATATATACATTTTGTGCTAAAATTAAACAAATTGTTGTGGACAACAGTTCAGATTTATATAGAATTCGTAATTTCTGTCTCAACTTTAAAGGCGTATTTTTCGCTTATAAATAACGACTTCTTAAAACTGATATCATTTCTACGCATTAGAATAAACAATTTTTGCATCAAGACATACTTTTAAAAAATGAAACAAATGTGAAATGTCACTTTATACACACGAAGAGAATCAGAGAGTGGCGAGTTGACTCGCACAGGACAGCTCTTTGTCAAGTTGTTGTAGGTGGATTGCTCCTTTACAATAACTGGATATTATTGGATTTAACTATCTAAATTCACGAACTATCAATAAATCCGGGTTCCCGCGGGTAATTGTTAGACGGGCACCCGGGCAGAAAGATTTGGTGCGTTCTTTAGAGCGAGATTTCTTAAGATATTTTAACATAAAGCGTTCCACTGAGCAAGACATTTAAGACGATCACTGGGAGCCGTCATTGCTCTATACTTCTTTCGGAACACCTCGATAAATTCTGTAGAATCTATATGGGAGAAAATTGACCGATTTGATCCGAATGCTCGATGATTCATAAACCGCGGAGTTCCGAATGCTCCGTACTTCATACAAATGACGTCATAATGATGTCATTTGTATGGAGTATGGAACATTCGGTACACCTCGCTTATAATCTCGGTCTCAAAGACGCTGTATCAATAACATCTTAAGAAATCTTAAAAAATATCGCTCTTAAGAACGCGCCTCTTGTATCCGTTTCAGCCATAGTCACAGTATATGATTTCCCAACACGTACATTAGATATATTCGTGTAGAAAACCCACAAAATATGAAAGACATAGAATTAGAGCATGTCTGACATAAAACTTTGAATATGGGATTTTCGAAATATAAAATACAGGTTTTATATCATTGGATTACATTTTGATTATAGAGACTGGTTACAATTTCTTCTCTCAATGAGTGCAGTTATATTGCACGTATTTGTTTTATTAAAGAAATCCAGACGCTAGCATATTATCTAGTGTAATAAAAGGTCGCCTTTTCAACAAAACCTCGTACCTGTAGCTTGTGTTAAGCTGCAGCTACGAGGTTTTTGTAGCAAAGCAGAGAAAATGTTGCTTGGTTCTAATATTTCTAAAACTCTTTCGTGGAAATATATCCGCGGTTACGTCCAAAACGTCGCTACCGTTTCTTATTTAGAACGTACATTTGTAACCAAGGTCGTTGAATTGTTTCGCTTGTTTTTATTAATATCAAATCAATGCCATTAAGATGGATATTAAATCTGTACAAAAAAAAATCGCCGGTTATGGAATCCTGATTTCCAGTAAAAGAAAGAAGAAGGTATGTCTAATCAGAATCAAGCCCTTTCCACTGCATATTTTCTAGAATATTGAATCAAAATATCAATGCATCATACACAGCACATTGATTTTGTCATTTACATTTTTACCGAGTGGAATAGGTCAAGAATTGACGATATAGCATCTAAGAAAGTCGTACTCTCAGACTTTAAACATTAAAACTATTTTCTCATCTGCAGCAAGTTTCAAAGTGGAACACTTTGTGAAAAGTCTTTGACTTCCATGCGAAATATTTTGTCAAAAATGATCAGATCCTTAATTTTGCGAGCATTTAGAAACGAAATATAACATAGATAAATGTATCATAACAAGTTACTTCAAGTTAATCAGAAATATCATTTCATATAGCCTTGTCTGTGCAACCCGTAAGTAGTAGAGTTGATATCGAACAGTAAATTTTACAGCGCTATAGATAAGAGTGCTTTTTTTATTTAAAAAAAAAAACAAAATGTCATTTACCTTTACTCAAACCCTATATTGTGGGTACTCATTAGAAATCGTCTGGTCGAGATGGTTCAAATAAGTACCCATGATATAGGGTTTGAATTTAACCCTTTCCCAAACAAGACCTGCTTTTGACGTCCATGAGAAAAATAGGCTTGGGAAAACATTGAGGCAAAAGAAAAAAATGCTGATAATCAGCATAAATTTTCTCCTTTTGTCTCAATATTTTCTGTGCTGTATTATACATAAATTCTAGCTTTAACGACAGCTCTTTTGTCGTCAGCAGCAGCTCTCAAATTGGATTATCCTAAAATTTTGTCGTTTGGGAAAGGGTTAAAACAGCGTATACATTTAGAATGACTTAGCGCCCTTTTTTCTGTTGATCTGGATCTTTTTCTATATAAATAATGAACAACTAGTCTAAAGCAATGAAGTTGTTTAATACGAAACAAATTCAATTGCGATAAAACGTATAAACTGTCGTGCCCAGTTATAGGCCATTCTACATGCAATGATATTTAATCAAAATAAATTCCATTGTTTTTTCCGTATTCCCCAGTTAGCAATATCATATTTTCCATGAAAATTGTTTGCGTGACGTTCCCTGTCATATCGTCAGTTATGTCAAAAATGCGGTAACTATAGCTTATTTGAGCTGTAGTAACAATTTTTTCGAACGTTACCTACGGTATGGTTTATTATATGGTATTGAACAGATTTTCTTGGAAACCCAGATTAACCCGTTTCCATATAATAACGCCTTTTGGCGCAACCATGTGTTAAAATTTGTAAAATATTGAGGAAATGCAAACAATGCTAGCACTGAACATTTTCCTTAATTTTATCAACCTTGTCAAAAAGAGCATCTCATCAAATAGAGAGATTTATTTCTATTGTCTACTATACCTTTGAATGTCGGTAGGTCCAGATTATGTTGTTTGTGAGAGGATTAAATATACAGTCTGCATAAGTTATCAATGCGGCGATTTTGCCGAAAAAAATTCCACAGAACAAACAAAGCAGAATTTTTATGCATAGCATCAAAAGTAGCCGACAATCTTGTTTGTCAGCATCAATTCAAATAGTTCCTGGTGTCCTCTTTTAGCTGATAGCAAATATACATAATTACCGATTTTCATGTCAGGTCGAATAAGAAATTTGTGTTTAGAATGCAATTCCTCGAAAGTGGTGTAAATGATGTATTTATTTACGCTTTTAATTATATAATTTTTACAGACATACAATTCAACCAGTTTCAACAAATACGAGTAGGCAGAAAAATGTGTACAAAGATCGCCAGACGGAAAGTTTACACGAGCATATCTCAGATGTATTTCAAGTGGAAGCCGAGCTCGGCTACCAATAAAGTGGAAAAGGGAGACAAGTTGCTCGATTCAAACAAGTTCTCTCTCTCCCATGTCTACTAAATTTTAACAAGAAGTATTCTTACCAAAAAAAAGATGCGAATAAATGTTTCTCCACATGTAACGAAACTCTGGAAAGAAGGTCCTCAGATATCGCTTTATATTTCGACCGCCTTTTCACTCTAACGATTTGCTGAATACAAAGGACCTTTTAACCCTCTGCCAAACATGACCTGGTTTTGACGTCCCTAATAGAAATGGCTTGGGAAAACATTGAGACAAAAGAAGAAACTGCTGATCACCAGCAGTTTCTCCTTTTGTCTCAATATTTTCTGAGCTGTATCATACACAAATCTTATCTTTATAAACATCCATTTTGTTGTCTGCAGTAGCTTTCAAGTTGGATTACCCCAAAATTTTGGCGTTTGGGAAAGGGTTAAACCTTTTCCAGTGGCATAATATAAGCTGCCCAAATTTAGGAGCTGATTCCGATGATAAAATGGATGCTGATAGACATGGAATTTGTGTAGAATATAGTAGAGAAACATTGAGGCAAAGGGAGAAAATGCTGGTTATCAATGTTTTATCAAACCCTTTTTATTAGGGACGTCAAAATCAAATCTTGTGTGGGAAAGAGTTAAACAGCGCCTGATTTAAAAGTTATTGGCGACCAATTAAATACAATGTAAAACCACCCTTTCCCAAACAATACATAGCCTTAATGTCCACATGAGATTAGGCTAGGGAATATATTGAGACAAAAGAAGGAAATGTTGATAGCTAGCATTTCGTCAGTGCTACTGCAAAACCGTGTAACTCCAGCTTGATTAAAGCTGGAGTTACGCGGTTTTGCAGTAGCACCGACGATTTTTTGTTTTGCCTCAAAATTTCTTGTGCTTTATCATACCCATCTTTATCGCAACCCATTGTATAGGCTGCGACAGCTTTTTAAGACAGGATTAATCCAAACTGGAAGCGAACCCGGGAATCGTTATTGAAAAGGTTAAAAGTTATGCGACGTTCACAGACGCAGGGTCAATTTTATTCAATTTAAATCGAATTTGACTCAAGAGAATTTTAAATTTGGTCTTCCTTGTTATTTCGTATGAATAGAGAGGACCCATAGGGAATGATTGCCGTACGCAGCGCCAGAGAAAGTTTGAACCCTTCTCCAAACGACAGAATTTCAGACCATTCAAATTTGAACGCTTATGCAAAAGACAACATTAACGTTGTTAACAACAGTACCCGTATATATTACTTCATAAAAATCAATGAGCTATGATCAGAAATGCTGATTATCAAAATTTCTTCTTTTTCCTGTACATTTACCAATACAACCTGTCACAAATGTAAAATAGGAGAACTTTCTTGAAAAGGATTTAACCCTTTCCCAAAGAAGACATTGTTTCGACTTCTCATACTTTGGACAACATTTAACTAAAAGAAAAAAATGCTAACAAGCAATATTTTCCCCATTGGTCTAAATATTGTTGTGCTATTTATCATACACAAATTCTATCTTTATCAACATCCATTTGTCGTCTGCAGCAACTTTAACCCATTCCCAGACGACACAATTTTAGACTGTTCCAATCTGAAAGATGTTGCAGACGACAATATCAAGTTGATGAAAATTGATAATTCTTTGTATTTTGGATTAGAAAACATTTTGGAAAATGAAGAAATTGCTTGTCACAAGCAATTTCTTCATTTTTCACAATGTTTTCCCAAGCATTTTCTTGTGAGGGAGTCAAAAGGCGTCTATGTGTGGTAATGAGTTAAAACGTCAAATTGGAACATCATTAGTATTTCATCGGCCACGTTCCAAAAGGTCGGAACTATAGCTTAAATAAGCTGTAGTTACGACATTTTCGAACGTGACATGCGACCATTTTCTGATATGAAAAGAGTGCAATATGAAGTAATTGAATTTGTATTGTAATCCAGAGACATATTTCTTAATTCATTCCCGTTTAATTTCAATTTTCATGTTTTAAAGTTTCTGTTTCACAGATTTCGGCAGAAAAACGCACAAAATACATTTGTGCATTTTAGTACTATTAAACCACTCTTTGTATTTCCAAAAAAAAAAAATTAAAGAAAGTTTATATAATACCCCTTTCCAACAAAGCAAAAACAACTAGCAAATAGCTATGATTGTAATGACAGAAAACTAGAAAATCTACACATAATGTCGGGTAAAACTTTTAGGGAAAGTGAAAATGTGCTACAATGTACCTTCTCGCGGTCTTTTCACACTATCTTCATTTGTCTGTAATGTTTGTCCCAGTTCCCTTTTCGGGGAACACAATTACCATTGATCGTTTGGGAAAAGATTAAACCCATTCCCAAACGACACAATTTTAGGGTGGTCTTAATTATAAGCTGCTGTAGACAACAAATTGAAGGAAAGGGATTTGTGTACAATATAGCGTAGAAAATATTGAGACAAAAGGAGAAACTGCTAGTTATCATCAGTTTCTTCGTTTGTATCAATGTTTTCCAAAGCCTTTTCTACAAGGGAGGTCAAAAGCAGGTCTTGCTTGGGAAAGGGTTAATTGCATTTTGTCTGAAGCTGATATAATGCTATGTTTTCTTGCTCACCACTCCTGGGCCAAATATGGCCGCTTATGGCTTCGTCTTGAGAATGACATTAAAACTTGCGGCATTTTGCCTGTCAGTTTTGTAATATTTAGTTTCAATATTTGTAGAAATATGCAGTCAGACACTTCAATACGAGGGACGTTCAATTAAAAGTGGGACTAATGGCCCACGATACCTCACGGTTCTATAGAACTAGTGGTGCTTGCGGTTATTTGACGGGAATCTTACTTTCTATACTTGGTCAAAATTTGAGGCAAATTCGTTCACTCTTTCAAAAGTTATTGAAATTTTAAGTTGGTTCAGTCATATACTCTGGCTATTTCGCTGTGCGCAAAATGGAAAACGAACTGGAGTAGGATGTACGGGTCTACATTAAAAGTCGCATAGGCTTTGACATATCTGCATCACGTGTATATAATGGATTATATCAGATTTATGGACATTTGAACGTTGAACATACGTCAGTTTTTAGGAGGTTAATAAAAATTAAAATTGGTAAAACTGACCTGAATGATGCCCCCCTCTCAGGCAACCCGGGTAGAACTAGTACCAAAGCAAATATTGCTGTAGATTCAGACATGACCAAACAATACGCATGGTTCACTGTGCAAGAAATAGCAGACAAAATATGTTTTGAAATAATGCAATAAAGGCAACAAATGTGGGCTTTATGAGCTTTATACATATGACTGAACATTAATCTACTATTATGAGCACCAATGGCGTGTCATTAGAAAGTAATGGTTGCGAAAATATCATGCAAGGTCCGTAATAGCAAAAAAAATGAAAGCGCGGCAAAAGTTTTGTATGCGGTAATTTTCAAATGTAACGGGTGTATTGTTCAAATTACTGTTTCAAATAGTACCACTATCGCCGGTCATCCATACAAGAAATTTATGTCGGCGCAATTAAAGAAATATTCCGAAAAGAGCAGGTCTAGGACCGACTAAAGCAGCATGTGCCAAATCCATGACAACGGAGCTGTCCACATGTGACCTCTTGTCCAAGACTTCCTGGAAGAGACACATGCAGCACAGCATCTTAATCCACCCTTATAGCCGGGATTAAGCCACTGTGGCTTTTTTGTGTTCCCCGTAATGACAAAAGAAAAGCCTTTGGTCGTCGGTATAGGCCTGCAGAGCAATTTGACAGTGTCTGTGGGGTGTTCCAAAAGAGGCCCATTTATTGGCATATAAGTAATGGATCTCAAAACTTCAGAAGTGTGTGGTTGTCAAAGATGATTACTTCGAAGAATTGAAGAAATTTAAAAAGGAATTGCTACTTAACTATGGCTTGTAGAACCCCAGTTCCAAAATTAATTGAACGCCCCTCGTAACATGTTGCGCAAATTCAAAAGTCACCATTTGACCTTTATTTCAGTCTAAATGATTATAGCATTTTGGGTCAAAACCCACCCGAAAAGTCCGTAAAACCAATATGCACGTCGGGTCAGATATAACAAGGGGTCTAACGTACACAAGTTTTTGTGGTCAAAAAGATCGGCAGTGGACAAAGATGGCGGCTAAATGATTGAATTTGTGTCGATTTTGGGGACAAAAACTGAAAGTAAGTACGTTTCTTGGCTTTGATATACCATGTCACCTAGCCGAGGATGTGGAGACAGTATTCACGCTCCTAGGGAAATAGGCCTTAACTTCTGACATGTTCTCAAACTCCATTGATGCTCGAAGTAATGCGAAGCTTGAGGCGGCAACAAAATCCGAAACTGATTTTGACCTGTATAAAATCGCCATTTGCATTAAAAATGCGATGAAATGAGACCAACCCTCGCTGTCTACACCATTTTAACAATAAGCCCAACAATCTGATCGCACTTTTAATGTATGCAACACCTCGCATCGCATTCATGACAAAACCCTATGTAAGCTGTCTAAGGTGGACCGTGGCCAACTGTACGAAAATAATGTCGCCACCATGTCAAATCTAACAATCCCTTGTCAAATTTCGAATTGTGTTTCCCAAAGTTTTGTTTGGAAATCCTTTCACATACCTGAAACAGGATACCCAAACCCCCACAAACGGTTTTATTTTACCCTCAAAATGAATATTGTACCCCTCGTTTTTGTAGACAGCCTACTTTGTCTCTTAAAGAGGGGGTGCAAGCATCCTGTAAAACAAGCATTTGTACCCCCAGATTTAAAGTGACATTTCAGAATTTTTTGTCATAAATTTTACTTTTATTTTTATGTGAAAGAGCATATTTCCTTATGAAAATTTTGAAAATTTCAAGCCAAAATATTGCGCCGTTTACGAGAAATTTATATTTTTGTGCTAAAATTGAACAAATTGTTGTGGACAACAGTTCGAATTTATATGCAATTTATCGATTATGTCTCAACGTTAAATGTGTATTTCTCGCTTATTGGCAACAACTTAAAAAAACTAATAGTATTTTTATACTCATTAGAATAACCAATCTTGGCATCAAGACGTAATTTAAAAAATTGAAATTGGAATGAAATGTCCCTTTAAGAATCAATGGGAACGCTGCTGAAAAGTAGTAAAGAACCTTGTTTTTAGAACCACGAATTCTCTTTGAGAATGAAGTGATGTTAAAAATATTTATAAATCATTTATAGTGTAGATATATGTTTAGTAGGAGTCAGTCAGGCTTCAGTAAGAATGTGACTGGATCTACTGCCACTGCGTGACTTAATAATTCCCTTTGATAAGATGTAAAAATATCGAGGAAAAGGAATAAGACGGTATCAAAAATATTTTTCCTTTTCGTCAATATTTTCTAATTGTTCAACACTTGGTTGTATGTATCATTCATTGTTTGGGAAATGGTTATATTAATCATTGTCATCATTATAATGTCGTTGTTTGAATAAATCTTTTTTATATTTTTCAGGTGATGTTAATCTTCCATGGCAGACACTTGACCGTAGCAGATAGATCAGTATCCCGGTCCTAATGAATTCCGAGAAATAACTGGCATAACTGTCTGAATTCACTGAGACGGCATACCAGAAATATACTCAGTTCCAAAAGAAAGTGTGCACTTTTGCATTTTACCTTTACCTTAATTTTCACAAAGTTAATGTCAATTTAGGGAGTAAAAGTGATATCATACTTCAGATTAGACCTTAAAGAAAATTGGCATCAAAACAGATGTCGATAGAATTGCTCATATTGCATACACAGAGTCAGATAATTATGGTGTTGATGGTGTTGATATTTGCACTCCTTACAGCTTTTCCTGTGGATAGAGTAACAAGCTTATATGCCGTTGTAGAGTTTGGCCAGGCATTCCAAGACATTTCCACGTTAAAACTTGAACTTTCTTGTAGACGTCACGTGTACGTCAACGTTAGTCATCGCTACGTTAGTAGTCAAGTGAATTGCCGTCGAACGGCGCAATATCGTTCTAAAGCGAATTTGTTTGCCTTTAAGATGCCATACAAATGATCAATTGCTATAAGAACATAAATACCGTACAAATTCAAATTCTCGGAAGGTTTTTGTTTTCACCAGGTTCGGCCTTGCTCACCAACGTTAACTGCAATTCGTGTCACGCTAATGCACTATGTACAAATGTAATGAACATGTGATTTTATGCTACGATATGCCAAAAGGAGTGCAGCGAGTGTATTTTCTGATCGACAACTCATCCAGCACGTGAGGCATTCGTAAAACACTAAAAATGCAAAATCGCAATCAAGCCGAAAATTCGTGCGTGCTATGCGATTTCCTCATCAATATATCGTTTGTTAATAATCTTGAGATGTGTCGTACACAATTTCCTTGTGGTAGACGGTATACTTTTCGAGATATTTAAAATTCAGAAGTGCACACTTTCTTTTGGAACTGAGTATATTACCTGAAGTCACAAATGAACATTTTTATGTATGTTTTTCAAGAACTCTGTAAACACACTGTAAAGATGGGTGCTATTGATTTATGAAGTTTGATACAAGATGATGAAAACCACAGTCAAGATTCAAGATATTTTCATGGATGATGGTTCCCAGTCTGGCAATGCTAATGACCAGACCTACAGCTTTTAAAGAAGTTTATTAATTATGAAGTTTATAAATTAACCCTTTCCCAAACCGCAAAATTTTAGGGTTGTCCAATTTTTAAGTTGTTTCAGAAACCAAAAACAGATGTTGATTAAGGTAGGACTTGCTTATGATATAGCTCAGAAAACATTGAGACAAAAGGAGAAAATGCTGGTTATCAGAAGTTTCTTCTTTTACCTCAATGTTTCTCAAGCCTTTTCTATTAAGGACTTCAAAATCAGGTCTTGTTTGGGAAAGGATTGATTAAGCATTTTGTCTTCTGATACTATTTTGTGTTGATCGTTACAGAATAAAATCCTGTCAAACTTGTACAATGTGGTATACTGTATAACCCTTCCCAAGACAACAAAATTTGATGTTGGTCCCAATTCAAAGATGTTGCAGACAGTAATTTAAAGTGAAAAAGATTTTATGATTTTTGGTCTTTCTTGCTTGAAAATATTGTGGAAAATGAAAAGATTGCTTGCTTGTCATATGTATGCAATTTCTTGATTTTCCACAATGTTATATCAAAAAACCTCTATCTTGTTGGGCATCAATTTCAAAATGCCACTATACATGTATGGTAAACTGATGGAGTAATCATTGTCCGCTAGACTGGTCAAAATAGAAAATGGTTGCCGACAACAATGTGAATCTGACTTACAATGTGAAATCGTTGGCTCAGCACGAAACAGTTGTAACTGCCTATAAACATATACACGGTGGGGATGTGCATGATGGGATGGATAACGACTACCGACAATAGGGAACGATTTTATCAAGTAAACCGTGACGTAATTTCGGACAAATAAATAGTATTTCGTTGGTGTTGTTATAAAATCTCGTTACTACGGCTTGAATCAAACCGTAGTTACGAGATGTTATAACAACACCGACGTTTTATCAAAACATAACAGTAAACTCAGTCTATTTTTTGCACAAAATTTGATGCCAGCTCGCCTCGCTTTAGGTATACTCCGTAAATAATGACCTGAACCTGTTGAATATGCAATGAGTAACTGTGATGCGAAATAATCACTCACCAACGTATGTTGACACGAAAAGCATGTGCAGAATACAAAGTCATTATGCCTATGGAAACTATCGACTCTGCTCGACAGCGAGGATTGCTGGCTAGTATTGATTATTCCGTGTCACAATTACTCATTGCATATTCATCGGGTTCAGGTCAATATTTACAGAGTATAAGACATTTTGCAATAACTCTGTTATTTCTGTATCAATTTTCAAGCGGTTTGCTGCATGTACCCCGCCTTATCGAGCTCTTTCATCTGATGAATGACATATAATATTACATAACTCATGATACTTTTTCCGAAATATTGTCCACACCGACCAGAAAGCGAAATGGTAACGACTACGGCCAAATTAACCACGCTTCAGGTAAGAATTTGTGCAATAACTTTCTGATTTCTGCGTCAATTTTCATGCGGTTTGTTGCATGTACTCCGTCTTACTAAGCCCTTTTCTCAGATGTATTATTTATCTGGAACTTCCCTGTACTTTTCTCAAAACCTATCCCAACCGACTAGAAAAAGGGCCTGATTTTTTTGTCGTTTTTCTGGTCGGTTGGGATCAATTTTTGGACAAAGTACAAAGATTCTACAAACAAGTCATATATCCGAGGAAAGAGTTTACTAATGCGGGGTACATGCAACAAACCGCTTGAAAATTGGAGCAGAAATAAGAGAATTATTGCACAATTTCTTACCTGAAGCGAGGCAAATTTGTCCGTATACTCCGTATTCGTTATCCATCCCATCATGCACAATCCCCACCGTGATATAGGCTGTTAGAACTGTTTCACGCTGAGCCATCGATAATGTTGAATGTTCATTTCATATGGTAGAAAAATAAAAAGGGATAAGGGGGTGAATGCTTATTGTCAGCATTTTTATTACGCTTCCCTCAATGTTTTCAAAAGCATCATCTCATAGATCTATACATCACGACCAAGGATTGTTTGAGAAAAAGGCACCAGACCCCTGGCTCGACCTGTATCTTTTCTGCCATTCGCAATGGCGACTCTAGTGGGGGATTGGTGCGTTGGGTCACTCGCCCCCAACCCCATCCCTACCCCCTGCCCCCAGGAAAAATCCTGGATCAGACCTTGATTTGACAGAAATTTTTCTATCGCCAATGGATTTGAATAATTAAAATCAGAGAGCAGTTGATGGCTTTGATTGAAAGTTCTTTTAGTACATATTGAGAAAACATGTAGATGACCAAAATCTGTGAAAACTTCTTCATTCGCTATGGTAAAATCATTGATGGAAAAGGAAATATCAAGGTGTATCAATGAATCTTTTCTCTTCAAAATTTTAAAAAGATGTTCCAGACACTCCCGGGATAAATTATTTTTGACTTGAATTTTACTACAGATTTTCCATAGACAAAACAATCTGTCAAAAGCAGATTAAAATGTCATCTGACAATTTAAGACTACCAGGCTACTAGCAAATAATGAACCAATTACCAATTGGATCATTCAGAACCAAGCCTTTGAAAGCATCAACTGGAAAAGGATGCTGGTAACTATATTAACAATCTCATCCTTTTCCACAAGTGTATTGCATGGCAGGACAACTGGGCATAAGGTGATAGGACATTGAATGAACAAATAATTCATTTTTCCATTTATTTTCAACTCATAATATGTCCCTGATAGATTAACCTTGTGAAATCATTGATACAAAAGAAGGAATAATATAATTTCTCCTTTTGCCTCAATATTTTCTAAGCTCTCTACACAAATGCTATCTTCATTAAGAAACAGCTGATTTCAAATTGGGCCAGTCCAACATTTAGTTGTTTGGGAAAGGATTAAAATGAGGTGAAAATAAAAAAATATAAATCAAAAAAGCAAACTCAAGATTCTTCAACCACTGCTATTATCTTTAATTACACAAAACAAATTCCAATTTCATATCGCTTGGGAATTGCCAAAACCAAAGTACATTAATAATTTACTTGGAAATCTAAGGCTAGATATCTTAAACTTTGCAAAAAAAACCCTTAAGACTGACATTTTAACAAACAAGTCTATTTGAAACTCTCTAATAAGGTAAGCTTTTGAGAACATGGAGGAATTAGATGCTTGTCCAGGGACAATTTATTGATCCTGCTTTAAACTCTGGCAAAAAAGTCAAAAGTTTTTTAAACTAAATTAACCCACAAAAAAGTCTATTAATGCATGACAATTTATCTAAAACATGTAAATATTTAACATGATAAGAACCGTTGTAACAGTTTATCTTGGCCTCGGGGTATCATCCCCCCCACACCCTGGGTATCTTGGCCTCCACCTAAAATTTTGTTCCAGAGTCCCCAAAAATTCAAACAATGTCTACAAATGTTACACCTTCTGTTAACCCTTTCCCAAACAATAAAATTTTAGGGTGATCCACTTCAAAAACCTGCCACAAATGATAAAATGGATGTTAATAAAGAGAGAATTTATGTAAAATATGGCACAGAAAATTTTGAGACAAAAGGAGAAACTGCTGGTTATCAGCAGTTTCTTCTTTTGTTTCAATGTTTTCCCAAGCCCTTTCTATTAGGGACGTCAAAACCAGGTCTTGTTTGGGAAAGGGTTAAATGTAAAGAAAAAACAAAATTTAATGTGTTTTGGTAAAATTTTTCGGCTTTTTTTGCTTGAAATAGCTGCTCAGGAGCCAAAATAAACTGATACACCGGTAAAGCTAATGGTAAATGACCTGACAGAGCATACCTAGCTAATAGCTAAATATGCTCTGCCTGGTCATTTATCATGAGCTAAACTTCATTCAAAAAATAGCTATCTCTTTTCAATGAAGTTTGGATAAAACGTCTTCAAATTCATTCAGTTCTTTAGTAAACATGAAAAGTTTTGTCTCTCCCTCTAGCGTGTAGCCTCAGGTACTCATCCAAGTGGAGATTAATCTGTAACACATCATTCTCTTTGATTCAACTGTTTCCTGAATGGTCTTATTTCCTGAAATATAGAAACAATACCTTACAAAGTTGGATAGTTTTGGTAGATTACTGCTTTGATGGAGTTTACAGCTGCATTCAACAATATTTCTGCTTCACTTTTGTAGCTGGTGCAACTAACAATGTATACAAAATAGGATAAAACTGATTTTGCGCCTGGTAAACCAGAGACTACCCCAGACGACCATATCAAGTGAATGTAATTTTACATTTCGGGTCCCTCTGGATAGAAAACACTTTGGAAAATGAACACATGGGCAGGTTTAAAAAAATGTGACCAAAGTGTGACATTTAAATTTTAAGAATAACAGCTATTTTTACAGAATATCATCCAGATTTTTTAATTAGGATGCCTAAAAACTATTCTAAATGGTAAAGCAGTGTCCAAATTATATTAAAAATTCATGTTCACTAACTTTTAGCTAAAATTGTGTGCACAATTTCGCAAAATGACAACAGAAAAGCGTTTCACTCCTGACAGCATATATATTGCACAATATGAGAAATTGTAACCGACGAATCACTAAATAGTAGCGTGCAGAATGTCCACAAGGTTGATGGGTTCGTATAACAGTTTGAGTGGTAGATTTCTGGCTGAATAGACAAAAATGAGAGCACATTTTAAAAAATAAAAGTGTTTCACTCCTGACATAAAATTTAGAACGTTGTTGTATAAAACAGGCTCCACATCCTAAACCAGTGAAGATAAGATGAAAAGGTAATTTTAAGATGATGATACACATGTTGTTTTATGAATTACAATTGCTTATTGTAGAATCCTGTCACTATCTTTTATTTACCATAGCTTAGAAATATGGTCAAAGTGTTAAGTGTCACACAAAAAGCGTTTCACTCCTGACATTGTTTACATGTTTAAATGACATATCTTTTTTATTTGTGAAGCAATTTTCTTTAAACTTGGTACCCAGTATAAACACACAATAACACATCTTTCTAGCTTTGATTGGGTAGAATATGTTTCTTTTTAAAAGCCGAGGCATATAAAAAGTGAATGGTCACATTTTTTTTAAACTTGCCCACATGTATTGCTCATTCATTTTCAATTTCCACAGTATTTTCTAGAGCATTGTTATCTTAATAATGTTTGGGTCCCAAAATGCGTCAAATGGACTTGATAATACGCCTAGGACTTCATTATAACAAAATTCATTGTTTCGCGAACTTACGCCTCTGAATTTGCAGCGCAGTTCGAAGTTTTTACAGGAGATAGTTGGATTAATAATTGACATGGTGGCGACATTATTTTCGTACAGTTGACCACAGTCCACCTTAGACAGCTTACATATGGTTTTTTCGTGAATGCGAGATGTTGCATACATTAAAAGTGCAATCAGATTGCTGGGCTTATTGTTTAAATGGTGTAGACAGCGAGGGTAAGTCTCATTTCATCGCGTTTTTTATGCAAAAGGCGATTTTATACGGGTCACAATCAGTTCCGGATTTTGTTGCTGCTTAAAGCTTCGCATTACTTCGAGCATCAATGGAGTTTGAGAACATGTCAGAAGTTAAGGCCTATTTCCCTAGGAGCGTGAATACTGTCTCCACATCCTCGGCTAGGTGACATGGTATATCAAAGCCAAGAAACGGACTTACTTTCAGTTTTTGTCCCCAAAATCAACCAAAATTCAATCATTTAGCCGCCATCTTTGTCCACTGCCGATCTTTTTGACCACAAAAACTTGTGTACGTTGGACCCCTTGTATAAGAGACTTCAAGAAATGATCGAATTTGGTAATTGAAGAACACGGAAATATATTTCAGATTTAGAAATCACATTAGAGCGAAATATTTTTAATATCGGTCAGTAATACTTGGTCGAGCGTAGGACAAAACTCCACTGGGACAAAATCCTACTGGACATAATCCCACTGGACAAAAGCCCACTCCTTATAATAATGTTGCAATATCAAGTTCATTTGAATTATAAGAAATGTTTTGATTGTTTGTTTATGAACATTATTATTTTTAAATTGATTTATAGACACCTTAATGTATTAACACACAAAAAATCAATGAAGTAAAAATGAAACCAAAATGCTAAAATTAAATAAATGAAATTAAAAAATGAATATAAGTAAGCAACAAAATATAAATGTTATACAAAGAAATGAATTACGAAGAAAAATGACTAATTTTCCATCAGTTGTGTAAGTCCAGTGGTTAATATAAGGAGTGGGCTTTTGTCCTAATTGAGTGGGCTTTTGTCCTAATTGAGTGGGCTTTTGTCCTAATTGAGTGGGCTTTTGTCCTAATTGAGTGGGCTTTTGTCCTAATTGAGTGGGCTTTTGTCCAGTAGACTCAGTCCAATGGTCTTTTGTCCAGTGGGCTTTTGTCCATACCCCGACTGGGTCGAAATTTATCACACTTTTGAGACGGCCACTTCTTTGCGAAAAAGCTCACCATTTTTCAATAAAGTAACACCGGATCAGCATGACTATGGTTAAAGTTAAAGTATTACATAACGCTGCTTTTCTACTCAAAACGTGTAACTTCAGCTTAAAACAAGCTGCAGCTACGAAGTTTTGGTAGAAAAGTGACGGTTACTCATAGACAGAGACAAATTCCATAGCAGTGAAGGTGTACAATACAGAAATTAGCTTTTTCGCATTTGTTGAAGTGGTTATCAACTTTATTGTTGACAGTTAAACAAAAATCAACATCATCAGTTTCTTATCCTACTTAGAAATGCCAGCTCATATTTTGATCATACGTCGGTTATACGTCTAAAATTGACAAACAGTGAATGCTTAAACTTTCTGTAGTACATTTAGATGTTGATTTGGCTTGAGTATTGGTCTTTTCGTAAAAGCATGTTGGTAGAAATGTAAGCGAAATAAGAAAGCAAACATTGGATTACTTAAAGGTTTCCAGGTAAAATGAAAAATATTCTTTATCAGTAATTTCTTCTATTTACCAAGGCCGTCTTGATTTGGAAAAGCTTAACATGTCATCTTTATTTCATGGCCTCATTGCAGAAAAATCAATGAAAGCTAATGATATACAGTGCGAGGTCTCGGAAATTAATACGAACGTTTGACAGTTTCAATTTCCATCAGGCTTGACTTATGGCGAGATTTCTTTAGACACGTGACCATAGATATCTCCTCTTAAAACACGATTAGTCTTCATGCGATCAGATATGTACTGTTTTTACCCTTTCCCAACTAAGACCTGGTTTTTCAAGTCCCTAATAGAAACTACATGGGAAACATTGAGATCTAATAGGAGAAACTGCTGATAACCAGCAGTTTCTCCTTTTGTCTCAATATTTTTTTCAATCCTTTACACACAATATCTATCTTATGCAACATTCGTGTTATCGTCTGTGGCGGCTTTCTCGTTAGACCATCCTAAAATTTCATCATTTGGGAAAGGGTTAACTGAATTCCGTCACTTGCCTTAAATATCTTCATTGATATAAAAAAGATATTATAGTTTGTCTAAATCTTTGGTTTTGAAGTTTTCCAAATTTTAGACGGATTTCCGACCTACGATCAAAATATGAACTTAAATTCCATTCCATTCAGTTTATATTATCGCAATGTCATATTTATTCGGATAGAATTCATTCCTTTATAGCTTTGTCTTTGCGTCTCGACTTAACCATACAATTGTCTGAATTAAATCATGTAATGAGTCCATCTAAAGAGAGAATACCCTCGCTTTTCTTCGAAAACCTCGTAACTGCAGCTTGCGTTAAGCTGCAGTTACGAGTTTTTCGAAGAAAAGCAGTGATATGCTATTTGACATACTGTGGATCCAAATCTGTCGATAAGGTCCTAAAGCGTCTGCAAAATGCTCGAATCAGCTAAAATATGGAGAAACTCTGATAATGTCATAAGTTGTGCAATACATACTGATATATTACTGACTAGATAAATAAATATAGCAGATTAATGTCAAAATACCAGACGCTTTATGGAACCCTGTGGCTTGATTCAGCAACATTCTCCTCGCAGACATTCGCCGAGCTACTTCCTAGATGGTTATGAGAAATTACTGAAAACTAACTTGTAGCATGTTCTGGTTCTTTTTTGTTACAATTCATGAAAAAAAAAAAACAGAAAATGTTTCGATTCGTTTTGACATAGTTGGTTCAATTATTATTGTTATTATTATTATTATTATTATTATTATTATTATTATTATTATTATTATTATTATTATTATTATTATTATTATTATTAGTATTATTAGTATTATTATTAGTATTATTATTTTGAGCGCCGTAGGCTCATTAGAGGTATTTTGATTTTGAGCGTAAAAGACTATCCCAATCTGTAGATTGATGACAAAGCAAGACAAAATGGACAAACAAGTGTTACAAAGACCTTGTAGTATGCATTTCGTTCGTTAGAAACCGATTAAATACCTTTCTTTAGTGCTCTTGAAAAATATTTTGTATATGACTGAGAATACCTTTTTCGGAATCGGGAGATGGACGTTTATTAGAATAAGTGCGTTTGTTAGCACAAAATTTTATGGAACAGTACATGTATATATTGTGCCGATTTTCGTTTTTGCCTATTTTCGAAAATCGGCAAAACCCTGCAGAACTCATTTGCCTAATTTCGAAACTCGGCGAAATAGCTTATTTATAATTATTTTATGGTATATCGGGCCATTTTCTGTGCAGAACTAATCTTCAAAATATCCGTTTTTAGGGAGGTATCACAGTTAGCACTTACAAAATCATTTTAAGCCGTTTTTAGTCCAATGAAAGTTCGGTACGGAACAGCTAAAGTTCCGTACCGAACAGAACATACGGAACATTCTTCTTCCGTTTGCGCGGAAGTTGATTCGTACCCTAAGCAATTCGCACCTTATCTTTTATCAGAGACATAGATAAACATTATATTATATGTCTCTGCTTTTTTCAATTCGTTTACACGTTCAGCAGGACATCACATTTATAGATAATATTGCCATAAAAATAATATCTACACCCGATTTCATTTATTTATTCAAAAAGTTGCAGTTCCATATTTTTTCGGAGCCTGAATTAGATCCATTGCTTTGGGCTTTCTAACCACCGAAATTAAAATGGTTTCACTAAGTTAAATATCGGCATTTTAGAAATGGTTCTTTTAAAGCAAGCAAGATTTATTACGAAGCTTTTCATCTGCTAAATATATATTATGTGATCTACCATAGACCTGCATACTTATGTCAATTAATTTGATATGTTCTAATTTCATTTAGACTTTGAAGATAACTAAATCAAAATAGTGAGCCCATCATGCTGGCCAGAACAAGCGACCAAACCAGCCGAACAAGCCGATACGTCCCACCATGCTGGCCAGAATAAGCGACCGACCCATCCGAACAAGCAGATCCTTCCCACCGTGCTGGCCAGAACTAGAGACTGACCTAGCCGAACAAGTGGATTCTTCCCACTATGCTGGCCCGAACAAGCGACCGACCCTGCCGAACAAACCGATTCTTCCCATGTGCTGGCCAGAACTAGCAACCAACTCAGCCGAACAAACCAATCCTTCCCACCGTGCTGGCCAGAACAAGCGACCGACCCATCCAAACAAGCAGATCCTTCCCACCGTGTTGGCCATAACTAGCGACTGACCCATCCGAACAAGCAGATTCTTCCCACTATGCTGGCCAGAACAAGCGATCGACCCAGCCGAACAAGCCGATCCTTCCCACCGTGCTGGCCAGAATAAGCGACAGACCCATCCGATCAAGCAGATCCTTCCCATCGTGCTGGCCAGAACTAGCGACTGACCTAGCCGAACAAGCGGATTCTTCCCACTATGCTGGCCAGAATAAGCGGCCGACCCAGCCGAACAAACCGATCCTTCCCACTGTGCTGGCCAGAACTAGCAACCAACCCAGCCAAACAAACCAATCCTTCCCACCGTGCTGGCCAGAACAAGCAACCGACCCATCCGAACAAGCAGATCTTTCCCACCGTGCTGGCCAGAACTAGCGACTGACCTAGCCGAACAAGCGGATTCTTCCCATTATGCTGGCCAGAACAAGCGACTGACCCAGCCAAACAAACCGATCCTTCCCACCGTGCTGGCCAGAACTAGCGACCAACCCAGCCGAACAAGCCGATACTTCCCACCTTGCTGGCCAGAACAAGCGACCGACCCATCCGAACAAGCAGATCCTTCCCACCGTGCTGGCCAGAACTAGCCACTGACCTAGCCAAACAAGCGGATCCCTTCCCACTATGCTGGCCAGAACAAGCGACCGACCCAGCCGAACAAACCGATTCTTCCTATGTGCTGGCCATAACTAGCGACCAAGTCAGCCGAACAAGCCGATACTTCCCACCGTGCTGGCCAGAACAAGCGACCGACCCATCCGAACAAGCAGATCCTTCCCACCATGCTGGCAAGAACTAGCGACTGACCTAGCCGAACAAGCGGATTCTTCCCACTATGCTGGCCAGAACAAGCAACCGACCCAGCCGAACAAACCAATTCTTCCCATGTGCTGGCCAGAACTAGCGACCAACTCAGCCAAACAAGCTGATACCTCCCACTGTGCTGGCCAGAACAAGCGACTGACTCATCCGAACAAGCAGATCCTTCCCACCATGCTGGCCAGAACAAGCGGCCGACCCAGCCGAACAAACCAATCCTTCCCACCGTGCTGGCTAGAACTAGCGACCAACCCAGCCAAACAAACCAAACCTTCCCACAGTGCTGGCCAGAAAGAGCAAGCGACCCAGCCGAACTAGCCGATCCTCCACCGTGCTGGCCAGAACTAGCGACCAAACCAGCCGAACAAACCAATCCTGCCCACCGTGCTGGCCAGAATGAGCAACCGACCCAGCCGAACTAGCGGATCCTTCCCACCGTGCTGACCAGAACTACAGAACGAGAAATGGATCTTATACTATTATAATCATTCTAATAAGTACGCATGATTCCACTTACAGTACGATCTCGCAACGTAATGATGACATCATTTATCCTGTGACCTAATTCTATCAGAAAATTCAGATAAAATGTTGCCGTATTCCTATTATCACACAATTCTGACTGAATTTTTGCATGAAATCAAAATAATTAGGCTTCAGAGGAGATTGATTCGCCCCTCCCCGAACCCTGAACCCCTCTGAATCTGCCAATGTCTCTGCAGCCTGATTATTTCATTTCAATGCAGAAATTCCGAATTGAATTCAGTCAAAATTGTGTAATATATAGGCGTAGGAAGAGGGGGCGGGGTTTGCTGCCCCCCCCCCATAGTTTAGAAAAGGGCCCCCTATGCCACCATAATACACCCACCTTTCCATTCACTTTAACAATTGCCCCCCTCCCCCCAATAATGTAAACCCTCCTATGCCACTGCAATACTGGGCAAACGAACATCTCTATTTGTAAATTCGAATCCCATCACAGACATCCTTGATCCGCCGCAGCAACGAGTACGTAGGAAGTGTAAAAAATCAGAGTAAACCTTACAAATGGGCAAAAATAATCAGTTCGGACGTCGTTTGATTCATTATCAATAAATCACTGAGGAAAACACGACAATAAATCGACAGAAATAGTTCTGCATGGCAGTTTCGCAGTAAACCGTAAATAATATTAACATTTCAGGCGTTTGTATGATTCAATTATCAATAAATCGTCGAAAAAAATCGACAGAAATAGTTCTGCATGACACACGGAACTTACTGAATCATAATTTCGAAAATGGATGGCCAATTTCGAAATTGGGCAAAGTTCCGTGCCCAATTTCGAAATTAGGCATGCCCAATTTCGAATTTAGGCAATAATCTTAAAATCGGCACAACATATATACTTTAGGATCAACCGAAATTACATGGCTGGAATTTAATCAGTCTTGTGACATAAGTTCTTTTTCTTCAGCAATAAAGGGTGTATAATTATGTTGTTATTTAGCCTGACGCCGTAATAGTTCCACTGTCTTTTAAAGTTTCCGGCGTTTTGAATCATTTATGTCAGGTTTCAAGGCTTGAAGACACTAAATCAATACAAATGAAGTCATGCACTTACTTTAACCCTTTCCCAAACGGCAAAATTTTAGGGCGATCCACTTCAAAAACTGCCACAAATGACAATATGGAAGTTATTAACGATATAATTTGTGTTAAATGACACAGAAAATATTGAGACAAAAGGAGAAAGTGCTGGTTATCAGCAGTTTCTTTTGTTTCAATGTTTTCCCAAGCCTTTTCTATTAGGGACGTCAAAACCAGGCCTTGTTTGGGAAAGGGTTAACGCTTTCCCCCAAAGAAATCTTTATATTGCTCTAATTTGAAATATGTCGCTGTCTCATATATAAGCATATACGAGGGACGGTCGGAAAGTAGTTGGACTTTTCGTGCTGCTATGTCTCCATTTGCAACTGTATAAACACATTATATATTGGCGGAATCTACATCCATTTGCCAATAACCTGGTCAGTTTATTTTCAAAGAAAGTTGTATATATACAATATTCTGTCCACTTATACAGGGTGTTTCATAATATCTGTTACCATTACAAATAGATATAAATTATAGATTGTACATACAATATAGTCATTTTATACATGTTTATGGAGGGTACATAATAAAGTTTTGTGTCATGCAAAAATTAAGTGAAAATATTGACTTCATGACGTATTAACTGACGTCATCAAATTTGGGCCGTTTTTCAAAAATGGTGCTGTCCATAGATGCATGCAAGAAAGTTGTTAAACTGCTTGATCAAATATTTATTGATAACTGTCCTCAGATCTATGAAAAAACAATATCCTGATTATACTCAATACAGATACTTAGAAAAGTCTGACATTGACTGAAAAGATCATTTCATTCTCATAATTTAACAGTATGGGAGGCCTAAAGTCCACCATTGATAACTGGACCCTTCTTTATTGAGGACAAAAGTTGTGTCATTGAGACAATTTTGAATAGAGGTACACTAATTGCACAAAATAAAGAGGAAACATATTTCAGAATTAAGGCGAAAAGCTGCAGACTTTAATACAAGTTGATTCTGTCAAGATGGGGCTGCGCCCCGCACTTCCAGGGAAGTTATTGAGTGGCTTGAGAAAAGATTTTGGACACAGATTATTTCATACAGGTCAGATAATGTGTTGCTTTTGCAATCCCAATACCTCAGTCCACTTCAACATTTTCTTTAGTATATCTGAAAGAGTATGTACGTATAACCATGTCGTAATGTCCATAGATAAATTTAAAAAGCATTCCATTGTGAAAACGGATTATTTCATTGGACACATGCATTTGGGTCCTAACAAACTTTAAATAACATGTTGACGTCGTTTTGCAGCATGAATGACGTCGTCTAGAATGCTTGTTGTGAAATTGTACAATATGGGTGAGATTGAATTCGCGTCAATCCTGAACACAAATATACTATTGTTATATGTCAAATAATGTCAATTATTATGTCTTTTTTCACACAGTAAACTTCATTTAAATGTATATTTCTTAATTTAAACATACTTAATATTCGAAATGGTAACACATATTATGAAACACCCTGTATGTGATAGGGGTTTACTGTATCATAGGCAATTTGTTAGAGGAACAACAAGGGTCACCAAAACAAACGGACATTCTAGTCATTTTAATCGCGAAGAAGTTAAGTTTTTGAACTACATTATCACTGAAGATTTAATGTGGGTTAATAATTCCAAACTTGGGATAAAAACTCAGTCAAAGCAGCCATGAAAACGAGCTGGTTCCCCACCCATGAAAAGATTAAGATGTTACCTTCGGCTGGTAGTCATGTTTGTTGCTTTTGTGGATTCACGAGGATTGATAGTTAGTCATTTCATGTTAAATGGTAAAAACTGTCATTGCCAAGTACAATTCTGAAATAACTCATAAAAAACAAAGAATAAATGTTGAAGTAAACGCGTCCCAGATTAGCAAAGAAAAATGTTTTCTACTTCACAATTACGCACGCTCCCTAACCACCGCATCTACAGTGGAGATTATCAACTATTACCCATGACAAAAGTTGTTTTACTCTTCTTATAGCCCAGAACCTACCCCATATGACTTTTATTTGTGTCTAGAACTGATGAAAATGCTTGCTAGGAAGAAATTTGAGACCAGGGCCCCTTTGATACCGGTGGTTACACAGTACCTAATACAGTGGGTCTACGTCATGGTTGATAGTGGGAAAAGTAAAGCTCCTACTAACATGGCAAAAATGCATAGACACAGATGGACAATTTGTTTAAACAGTGTAGAAAGAATTTTGTTAAAAAGTTAAATGGTTTTAAAGAACTAGTCAAAAGTCCAACTACTTTCCGACCGTCCCTCGTAGCAAATGAAATTTGATGTACATTCAAACACAGTAAATATCTAGGGAGACTGTGAAAGTAAACAATAATTAGCAGTTCCTCTTTGTCTTAATGTTTTAATACTATTATGTTATGCACTATTTGGGAAAGGGTTAAGCATGTTCCCTACGAATGATCTAAAAGAACACATTTAAACTTTAAAATTATTTTGAAAGACATTCTACGGGGTGTTTATGGGCTTTTAATGAAACAAGTGCACACTTTAGGACCCATTTTCAAACATTGACGTCATAGACACTGTCTTCACATTTTACAAGTGTATACACAATTAGTATAGCTGACGATAAATGACCTGGCAGAACATCTCTATTGAATAGCAAAAGTTGCTCTGCCATGTCCTTTATCGTGGGCTATAAGGGAGGCTAGAATAACGCCTCTAAAAATAGGCACTATTCTAGCCTCCTTTACTACTCCTGTTTTAGCCTCTTTAACCTTTTTCCAAACGGCAAAATTTTGGGATGGTGTAATTGGAAAGCAGCTCTAGACGACAAGATATGTATTATAAAAGATAAGATTTGTTTACAATATAGCAGAGAAAATATTGAGACAAAAGGAGAAACTGCTGGTTATCAGCAGTTTCTTCTTTTGTCTCAATATTTTCCCAAGTGATTTCTACTAGGGGCGTCAAAACCAGGTCTTGTTTAGGAAAGGATTAACTAATTACACACAAAACGATAGTGTTACTTTCAAGTTCAACTTCGCCAATTCCAACAAGAAAATGGCTTAAAGAGAAGCAGTACATAGCTAAAGACCCCGAAAATATTCAAGTATCGTTTTCTAAATTGAAAAAAAACTTTCAAGAAACGTTTTTGTACTAAATCTAATGCAGCTAATAAGGGATTTCTTATTTATCTATCTTAATTTTGAATTTTTATTTTTCAAAAGTGTAGGGGGTAGAAGGTAAATAAGTAATTGTCATATAAAACAAATATTTATTGATGATTGCACAATTACAGTTGACATTCGGCTAAACATAATTTAACTAGAATGGTCTCTCATTTCAGTTTGGGAAAAGTAACCACACTTTTTTCCCTCCCCTTCAAAATTTTCCAAAACCGAGATACGAGGTTTTGCATTTACAACGACGATAAGCTACATATCGTCGCTTTTCTACGAAAACCTCGTATCTGCAGCTTGTTTTAAGCTGCAGATACGTGGTTTTCGAAGAAAAGCAGCGATATTGTCTGTACAAAAAAGTACAACAGAGCTAATTAGGATCTTCACCCCGGCAGCATATCTATACATATACCTCCAGTAATTCGCAGTATATAACCATAAAACGGCTGTTTCGTCTTCAATGTGATTAATGGAAAAGCCTTAATTAGATTAGTATGTCTGCAAAGCTCATAAACGAAGTAAGCATACTTGATTAACCCTTATCATGCTGAATTAATTTTGACTAGTACACCTCCGTACCACTGAATTAATTCACTGTGCACAGCGTATAAATGGGGTGCACCTATTCAGACACTATAAATTGAATATATGAGGCATTTTAGCAATATAAACCCTATGTTTTTGAAAGAAGACTACATACCGTGTAGGATCATCGAGAATTTCGTGTTGTTGATTCACTTTGACCCACTTAAATTGCATCATAACATATCCGTTGCCAATCAAGCCCGACCCACTAAAAGTGACAGTTGGTTCGTTCCGCTATCGGGGTGATTATTCCATCGGTATTTAACACACAAAGTCCAAATCTACGATATTTTGTTCCAAATATATTTCTAAACATCACTACTATAGTCACTTTCCGTTTAAAAGTCACTATCATCAAAAATTCACGCACAACTTCATCAACATGCTTGCCTTCTGAGCGCCGCCATTTTGGATTAGGGTTTTCCCAATTTCACTCTTGAATATTCAGTGCATCATTATGACGTCTAAGGATTTTGGTTGGCTGATATTTTTACAGAATTGACCTTCACTGAGAGTGTCCTACTAAATATAGCTCAAAACTTGCATAAAACGTGATCGGTTCGTGAATACGAGGCTCATATTGGGGGAAGCCCTTTAGCGCGACCTAGAGTCGCGCTTAGCGGTGGCGAATGGGGTAGGGTAGCGCGACCTGTGGTCGCGCTTAGCATGATAAGGGTTAATCCCCCTAACAAAATTGTTAATTCCCAAAAAGCTTTAGTGACTATGAGACTAGAATGTTTTTCACTTTGCCCGCCGGTTTTTCAGACGTTTCTATTGTTTTGATCCCTTCGTACTTACCGCTTATCAAGGGAAGTATCGTAACTGCAGCTTAAAACATTTATTGAAAAGAATCGTTATTTATGTAAAAGTGGGAATTGAAATGAAAGTGGGAGTCGAAATTGGTCGACCTGCGCATTTTGCCAAGTCTGGTCGGCGGTCAACTAATCTTCTATGTTTTTTCTTTCTTAAAAAAAACGTAATTTTTTAAGAAAAGCATAAATGACTATTATACTAGAATGTCAGTCTATTGGACAAGTCTGATTTGTTTTTGTCTTTCTTGTCTGAAAATATGGTTTATTGAACAGAAAAAAGACATCGATCATGGTAAGTCTACCCTCCTAGATTTAAATGACAAACAATCCTTTCCGAAACAGTATCAATGTAGAAAGCAAAGTATAGAAAATTTTGAAGCGAAGGGCGAAGTTGAAGATGGTGATGCTCAAGGGCGGACCCAGGATTTCTTTCAAGGAGGGTCCGAGCCCTCCAGGATCTTTACTCGGGGAAGGAGTGTCCAAGCCCAAATGATGGCTTTAAATGTGTTAAATATGTTATATATACTAACTTTTCATAGTAAAATATGATTTTCGGACAATGCCGGGGGGGGGCGTCAGGATCCCCTAGACCCCGCCTCGAGATCTTCCCGTGATGCTTGACAGCATCCATTGCCTTTCAACAAAAATCTCGTAACGATTTTTTTTATGAAATCCGACGATTGTATTTTAACCCTTTCCCAAACGGCAAAATTTAATGGCGATCCATATGAAATATGTTGCAGACGACAAAATGAATGTTTATAGAGATGAGATTTGTGTTTTATATAGCTCAGAAAATATTGAGACAAAAGGAGAAACTGCTGATTATCAGCAGTTTCGTCTTTTTCTCAATGTTTTCAAAGTCCTTTCTTTTATAGACGTCAAAACCAGGGCCTCGTTTTACTAACGAACTTACGATCATATTTTTGTGTAAACTGTGTTACAAGGCATCTGATTGCACGAAAAATCGGATTAGGCCAATCAGGTTTGTTGTTACAAGTAATTACGCAAAAAATAATCGTACGTTCGTTAGTAAAACGGGGCCCTGGTCTTGTTTGGGAAAGGGCTAAGTTTCCGATTCCATATTTCTACAAGCCTTCGGTTGGTTAGGTGACTATTCATTTTTTTCGTGATGCGACACGCGTCATTTTCCAAGTCAAATTACATATTGTGAGATTATTCGGAATGTAAGGTTTCATGATAATGATCAAGAATTATTACATGCCATTCTTTTATCATTCCGCAATATCAATAAAATACATATAAAATAAATAGAATGGAACCTAGAAAAGGATTCCTTACGGTCATTGACGCTAACATGTTTCAAGATCTAGCCCTTCCCAATTGAGGGTTGGTCATTATAAGATTGACGCTGCTCTCTTACCGTTGGTACATGTCTCGAAGACGTTAATAGAAAAACATATCGTCGCTTTTCTACGAAAACCTCGTATCTGCATCTTGTTTTAAGCTGCAGATACGTGGTTTTCGAAGAAAAGCAGTGATATAGATCTTGACTAGACTGTGTGTATATACAGGCTGATAATTATATGGATCCAAGATTCTCTGAACTTCCTCAAGAGTCATTTTGTCATATTATACTGGCTCGAACATATTTACATAATCAAATAGATTATTCCTGGGATTTGCGGAATATTAAAGAGAAAATTAAGTGTTTGTCCCATATGTTCGATGCTATAATCAGATATCTACAAGCTCGTTTTATTTTAAACGCCGCGGCCGTATCGCAGTTGAAAGCGTATCTGCTTCTCATTCGAGAGGTCCCGGGTTCGATTCCCGGCCGCGGCTAATACCCTTTCTGACAGAATTGTCACCCACCAATGGGTTTGAAATCGTTAACCTAAGTGGGCGAGAAACATGCGCAACCGCCAACATTTGGGGAAAAAACAAGTCACGGGAGGGGTGTATGCACGAAAATCTTAATTAAATACAAATACTATGATGCTCGTTTTTTCGACTTTTGCCAGGACACATCAAATAGCTAATTAGTTGTGTACTAAGCACGTGTGGGTCTCAATGTTTGCAATAAACCACAAAAGACATATTGACACAGAGAAATGAAAAAAAAGACAGCATCGGTAGAGCAAATAAAGCATGCCCAAATCGGTTGTTTTATCCAGACTTGTAAACAGGAAGGTGTCACGTATTTAACCCTTTCCAAAACAACACAATTCTATGGTGATCCAATTTCAAAGCTGCTGCAGACGACAAACTGAATGTTCAAAAAGATAATTTTGTGTATAGTATAGCACAGAAAATATTGAGACAAAAAGAGAAACTGATGGGTATCAGCAGCTTCTTCTTTTGTCTCAATGTTTTCACAAGCCATTTCTACTATAGGCGTTAAAACTTGGACTTTCTTGGGACAGTGTTGATTTAGTTTGTGTGTAGAAATTACTGTTTTAATTTCATAGCTGCTACAGAAGCCAAAATGTATAATCATAGATGTAAACAAAATTTCTGTATACTATAAAGTTGGAAATATTGAGAGAAAATAATGGTTATTAGTATCTCATCCTTTTCTCGAGAAGTTTTCCAAACGTTAGATTAGAAGAGAAATAGAGAGAAAAACGAGCTCGATGATTCTCAACAAATCGTCTTTTTTCCATCAATACTTTCTTGGCTTATTCAAACGCCTCTCCACTTGATCATAGGAAATTTTTACTGTGTAGGAAAGAGTTTAAAACTAATTTCAACACACAAATTAGATTAACACTTTCCCAAAAGAGACCGGGTGTTGGCGTCTATAATAGAATGGCTTGGAAAAACGTTGAGAAAAAAGAAGAAACTGCTGATAACCCAGCAGTTTCTCCTTTTGTCCCAATATTTTCTGTGCTATACCATACACAAAATTATCTTTTTGAGCATTCATTTCGTTGCCTGCAGCAGCTTTCAAATTGGATCACCCTAAATTTGTGTTGTTTTGGAAAGGGTTTAATACGTGACGCCTTCCTGTTTACAAGTCTGGATAAAACAACCGATTTGGGCATGCTTTATTTGTTCTACCGATGCTGTCTTTTTTCATTTCTCTGTGTCAATATGTCTTTTGTGGTTTATTGCAAACATTGAGACCCAAACGTGCTTGGTACGCAACTAATTAGCTATTTGATGTGTCCTGGTAAAAGTCGAAAAAACGAGCATCATAGTATTTGTATTTAATTAAGATTTCCGTGCATACACCCGTCCCGTGACTAGTTCTTTCCCCAAATGTTGCCGGTTGCACATGTATTAGAACATATTACGTTGGTGGGAAGAAATGATATGGAAAGGAATCGCATACATATAATACACGTTTAATATTTTCATGTCTGATACATAAATATCACTTACTTTAAATGGTATATCTTTGCTTTTCAGACATAGTGTTATACGCGTGAACGGTATGCATCATTTACGCATTGCAAAAACAGATAAAAGAGGTAGAAATAGTTTGCTCTTTGAATAGCCAATTATGGTTCTTATCTGTAGCTCGGCACTTCTACGATAAATTGTTACTAGTGTCGGTAAAAATCGTTCTTGAGGTAGAATACCCGTAAAGTTGCCATTTTGAAATTTATAAAACAACGGATTTTCTCGAGGGGCGTCGTTACGTATCCGAACCTATTCGGGTGCCGTCATTAACATTCGGCGGTGGAAAGTTCCACCGCCGAATGTTTTCGACGTCGCCCGAATACTTCCGACGTCGCACTAGCGGTGGACTACCTTAAATATTCAAACATATGAGCCAGAATGAGGAGAACGGTACTTTTATGACGTTTGAGACCATAAACAAACGTTCCACCTGACCAAGATTAGTCCTATTCTGAAACACGTGCACCTTCATGATTATAATTTATAGTAACTGTACGATATCAGCATAGATCCAGATCAGTCTGTATTTAGATACCGATTGATCTTGAAACATGGTGTCCTAAAATATAATAAGAACTCATTTTCCACATCCCGGCTCAACTTTATCTAAATTACATTTAGTTTTATGCAGCAATGTGTACTGAATATTCGTGGAATGGCTAAACAAAAAATGTACACGTAATAGTCAAGGATATGGGAGCAGAAAAGCTCAGATAATGATGAAAGCATGAAACTTGTACACTTGTAGCATGCGAATATTCGCGGATCTTATCGTTACTCAAGATCGGCTCGAACGCATTACAGTTGCCGGCATGAGCCGATCCTGCCCATATCACTCCGCAAGCATAACAACGGTAGTCTGGTCTATAACAACGGAAGCAGACCAAACAACTATTTAAATCTACACCAGAACAAGAGGGCCATGATGGCCCTAGATCGCTCACCTGAAATTTTTTGCCTTGTTGAAATAAACATTTTGACCTGTATAGCAGCAAATTAAGAATTTTGCAATAAAGCCCCTTTTCCTTAGTTTTTCAAAAGAATGAAACAAAATTCTGCCTTTTCAAAAGTGTTTGCCCTTTTGCCCTTTTTCTGATGCCGCTGCACTAAGAGCTTTGATATTAATCAAATTCTAATAACAACTTTGAAAGTCCTTCACCCAAAGATCATTCATGTGAAGTTTTAAGAATATTGGCAGACTACATGTAGTAAGCCAGAAGACTTTTAAAAGATTAGGCAATTTTCCCCTTTTCTCATGCCGCGGCAGTCAAAGGCTTTGATGGAACCAAAGTCTCTCAAAAACTTTGAAAGCCCTTCACCCAAGGATCATTCATGTGAAGTTTTAAGAATATTGGCCAACTACATGTAGTAAGCCAGAAGATTTTTACAAGAATTGGCCATTTTCCCCTTTTCTCATGCCATCGCAGCCAAAGCCTTTGATGGAATCAAATTCTTTTAACAACTTTGAAAGCCCTTCACCCAAGGATCATTCATGTTAAGTTTCAAGAATACTGGCCTACTAGTTAGGCAGAAGAAGATTTTAAAAATATTTGGCTATTTTCCCCTTTTCTTATGCCGCGGCAGTCAAAGGCTTTGATGGAATCAAAGTCTCTCAAAAACTTTGAAAGCCCTTCACCCAAGGATCATTCATGGGAAGTTTCAAGAATATTGGCTTACTAATTAGGCAGAAGAAGATTTTTAAAAGATTTGGCTATTTTCCCCTTTTCTCATGCCGCGGCAGCCTAAATCTTTGATGGAATCAAATTCTTTTAACAACTTTGAAAGCCGTTCACTCAAGGATCATTTATGTGAAGTTTCAAGAATATTGGCCAACTGGTTAGGCAGAGGAATAATTTTAAAAAATTTGGCTATTTTCCGCTTTTCTCGTGCCGCGGCAGCCAAAGTCTTTGATGGAATCAAATTCTTTTAACAACTTTGAAAGCCCTTCACTCAAGGATCATTCATGTGAAGTTTCAAGAATATTGGCCTACTGGTTAGGCAGAAGAAGATTTCTAAAAGATTTGGCTATTTTCCGCTTTTCTCGTGCCGCGGCAGTCAGTCTTTGATGGAATCAAATTCTTTTAACAACTTTGGAAGCCCTTTACCCAAGGATCATTCCTGCCAAGTTTCAAGAAGATTGGTCCACTGGTTTAGGAGGAGAAGATCTTTAAAGAAATTGTGGACGGACGGACGGCCGGACGGACGGACGACGGACAACGACCGATCACAATACCTCACCTTGAGCACTTTGTGCTCAGGTGAGCTAAAAACTAGCGATTTTTGATATTCAAGGGCGCATAACTCCAGACTTCCTGATCCGATCTGACCCAAAATCGAACTCATCCAAGAACTTATCGTCATACATGTTTTGACAAAGTTTGGTTAAGATTGGTCAATATTTGTAGATGCTAGAGTGGTAACAAAGTCAAAACTAGTCATTTTTGACGTTCAAGGGCACATAACTCTGGACTTCCTGGTCCGATCTGACTCAAAATCAAACTCATCCGAGAACTTATGGTCATACATGTTTTGACCAAGTTTGATTAAGATTGGTCAATATTTGTGGGTGCTAGAGTGGTAACAACAAATTGTGGACAGACGGACGGACAGACGGACAGACAGACAGACGGACAGATGGACAGACGGACAGACGCCGACGGGCAAAAAGCGACCACAATAGCTCACCTTGAGCACTTCGTGCTCAGGTGAGCTAAAAATATTTGAAACAAACAGCGTTCAAAAGTCGATTGTATCCTCATAAATGTGACAAAATTTTACCAGATAAAATAATTGATATGATTTACCGATTATTGACAGTATATTTCACTTGAATTATAACGTTAGCTAAAGGATTGATTTGTTTTGGCGACGTCATTTACGCGCGTCTACTTTCACGTTCAATATGGCGGTCACTGTATTACGCTCGAGATCATGTTGCAGCCACGTTCCAAACGGCAAAAGGTTGCAAACAGTCTCGAGGGTCGCGATTGCACATGTAGGTCACATTGTCCTCACCAATGGTAGAAGTAGAGCAAGTGCAAACTGCACAAAGCCTAAGAACGGCTGCTATATTAGTACAATAACATGTGCATGTTATTTGATGGTTGGAGAATTATGTTACACATCAATCGTTGCTAAACTATATACAGTTCGCAGTGGCTCCATCTTTAAAAAGTTTCATGCTTTTATCAATATCTGAGCTTTTTTAGTCATAGTTTACACCTATCGCATAGACTTTATTTTATTGAACTAGCCGTAAGTGATTTCATAGAAAGGTTGTTATGCAAAGAGAGAAATAAAAAGTAAGCAAACACTTTTTTTCAAGAAAACATGCCACGATAATTTCAAGAGGACATTTGAACTTTTACAATTGAAAGTACTTGTAATCGACCTACATTGTATCTGAGTTTTAGTGTCGATAATTTTGTCACGGTCACGTTCAAGGCGAACCGAATAAACGTTTTCCTGCGTATATATACAGTCTAAATCGGTATTCTTTTCGAGTTGTGTTATTCCTTATACAATGTAGCAACTGTCAGAAAAAAACATTAAATCCGGAATAATCTGAACTTACGGTATTCTATTTCCATACTGGTTACGAATAATGTTTTCCTTATTCCGACAAAATAATTTCCAAGCAATCTTCTACCTACACAAATTTATGGACTCTCAGCCTCTCGTTTTAGGGATATGCTCCAATAAAATAGGATTTAGAAATAACTAGCTGACAATTCAACATCAGAAAAGTGAATGAGATGTGGGCGGTTGATTGATTGCTATTATTCGTAGACTAAAGTATATGTCGAATTAGGCTGGAGATCCCTAGTTTCTGTAAATAACGACTCTCTAATTTCGGTAAATCTTTACATTGTTCTTTGATAGAATGGCACAATGCATTTTATTGTTAAAAAGAAGACTATCGGGAACTTTATTTTTTGAAAAATAATTATTGCAATTCGATGAAGCGAAACGTCACACTGTACAACTACAAAGATGTAATTGATCTCAAATGTTCTTAATAATGCATATTTGGCAATTAGATAAAGATTCACATTTGTATTGATGTATGGCTTCTCCGAAAAGCCTATTTTTATATACCATCGACCTACAATGTGGGAGAAATAAGTTGGTGGTTTATCACATAAGAAGGTTGAAGAGCAGGAGTGTCAACCGCCAACGAGTATGATCCCCAGGAAAATTGGTTAAACATCAATAATACTGGTCGAGAAATACGTTTCGTCCGATCATATGGCTTAACTTGTATATATAGTTTCAAATACGACAATACTGTTGGCGAATACGATCCAAAGTCATAGTATAGATTTCCTCATAACCTATAAATATCTTTCGAAATATTTTGTGAATGATTCCAATTTCAGGCAACGCCGCTTTCGACATGCTTCATAAATACGTGACAAGAAATAAGACATTTTGCTCTTTTTTCTGCATTGAGATGTAGCACAAAGTGTCATTTATCACTTTTGATTTTCTGCCGTGAAAGTTCTAGTTTATGAATTTACAAATGAGCCAGGATCTGGAAAAACGTCCCCTATATCATTTGAGAATAACATGGTTCCAGGTCAGCCTGCGTATACACGCAGCCTGACCAGAAACCACATTGTTCTATAATAGCTTTATCTTGGTCTGTAGCAACTATTTAAGATTAACATGGATGTTGGCTAGACTGCATCTAGGCACATATTAATCTCGAAACATGGTTGTCTCAAATGCTATAAGGGACATTTTTTCCAGATCCTGGCTCAAATATAGAGTAGTTAACATCACAGTATCGATCACATCGTTACCTGTATATAGCTACAGATAAGAGGAGGTTAGAGGCTTTTAAACATGCAACTATTCATTGATTGATCACCAAACAATATGTTGTGGGTACCCATTAGATTAGTCTTGTCGACGCAACACAGAGGGTTTAGTTTTGAAATAAAAAATACACTGTCTTCGCCACAGGGTTTAGTTTTGAAATAAAAAAATACACTGTCTTCGCAATAGGGTTTAGTTTTGAAATAAAAAATACACTGTCTTCGCCCTCTTATCTCTTTAGGCTCTGCCTGTAGATGTCTTCCATATGGTTTTATGTATGAGCCAGGATCTGGAAAAACGTCCCCTAAGGCTTTTGAGCCCAACATAGATCCCGATCAACCTGTGCATACGCACAGTCTGATCAGGATCCATGTTGTTCTCTAATAGCTTCATCGTGACCTGTAGTGGCTTGAATAGAGCAGCATGGATGCATATTAGACTGTATTTGACGACAGGCTGATCTGGAAACTCGATTTTCAAAAATGCTTTAAGAGACGTTTTTTCCAGATCCTGGCTCGTATGTATATGATTTAAGGTATAACCGCTCACCAGACGGCATTAGGAGACTTATGAAAAAGCTGTGTGATGCTATATGAGAGACGAATCGGGTTCACAAACATCCCGGTATATCTATAAAATTACAATGTTACGAAAGAACTTGCGGAATCATTTTGACAAAATTACTATCTCTGTCGAAAATACATGTACAAGATTAAAATTGTTTCGATTTTCGGAATATGACTTGCTTATTGGAGATATGATATGTGGCTTTACAAACACTGCACAAGGAAAAGAAACGAGCAAGGATCTGGAAAAACGTCCCTTATAGCATTTGAGAACAACATGGTTCCAGATCAGCCTGCGTATACACGCAGTCTGACCAGGAACCATGTTGTTCTCCAATAGCTTCCTCGTGACCTGTTGTACCTTATAGAGAGAAGCATTGATGCATATTGGGCTGCAATTGACAACATGCTGATCTTGAATCTCAATTTTTAAAAATGCTATAAGGGACATTTTTTCCAGATCCCGGCTCAAACGTAAATGTTAAAATCTGTGGTATGTTAGTAATTTTAGAGATCTACGAGTGTAAAGGTCACGGTATCGACCTGTAAATGTCTTCTAAAAGATCGTGTAGATAATTACAATTTCATCCATCAATGAACACCAGACATTGTTACTAGACTTGCGTAACACGCTCACTGTTCTGTTATAGCCACTATCGGAAATACGAGAAGGTATCGATACTAGTTAGCTCATAACGCAACAAACAATAGAATGCACAGGCTTCCTCAATTTGCTTATTTTAATTTTTTGCCAAATTGTTGCTTTTCAACAAAAGCCTCATAACTGTAGCTTAAACCAAGCTGCAGTTATGAAGTTCTTGCTGAAAAGCGACGAAAAATTTGGTACTCATCGTCGAGAACACGAGTTCATTAAATATCCAAAACATTGTGCTTGTCGAACGTTCATTTGTATTTATTTTTTTCATTTTGAAACTACGTGTATATCTATATTCGTAACTACTCGTACTTTTATGTGTAGGTTTGGGCTCAACAAAAATGGGTGGCAAGGAATGATCTTTTAGACTTAGTTTATTTTTAATAAGTAAATGGTTTATCGAACACCTCTAATCGGAATTCTATCATTCAATTTCTTCAGTGCGCACATACTGATAGAACTGATAGTGTGTCGAAATGAAAAACGTTCAAACATCCCTCGTGAATTACTACACGTCTACATTTGTAACTTTGTTTCATTATCACACCAACTACGTGTCCTTTGAAACATAATTTGCATTTTTTAGAGATTTGATTCTTTTTTTATACGCCCGAAGGGTCGTATTATGTTATGGCCCTGCTCGTCTGTCTGTCCGTCCGTCTGTCCGTCCGTCCGTCTGTCCGTCTGTCCGTCTGTCCGTCCGTCCGTCCGTTAGCAATTTCTTGTGTGCGCAACTCCTCCTACAGTTTTGGTCGGAATTTGATCAAACTTGCCACAATGAATCTCTATGGTGTCTAGTTGTGCATCCCGCTTACGGAATTTAATTAACTCTTTTCGTTCTTGAATTATCTGCCCTTGAATTAAAAAAAATGCCCATTTTCTTGTGTGCGCAACTCCTCCTACAGTTTTGATCAGAATTCGATCAAACTTGCCCCAATGAATCTCCATGGTGTCTAATTGTGCACACCGCTTACAGAATTTAGATAACTGTTTTCGTTCTTGAATTATCTGCCCTTGAATTTAAGAAAAAATGCCCATTTTATCAAAAATGTCCATTTTCTCCTGTGTGCAACTCCTATAGGCTATAGTTTCAACCAGAATTTAATCAAACTAGCCACAATGAATCTCTATGGTGTCTTGTTGTGCAAACAGAATTTTGATAACTTTTCTTGTTTGAATTAACTGCCCTTGAATCAAAAAAATGGCCAATTTTACTGACAAGCCCCTCTCGGGCGTATATGCGCCGCTTTGCGAAGCTCTTGGTAGTAATTACAAAATAATTTATTATCGACTCAAAAAATAATCCGGCATTCTTCATGCTGTACTTCAACCCTTTCCCAAATAACAAAATTTTAGGGCTGTCTAATTTGAAAGCTGCTACAGACTACAAAATTATTGTTGAAAAAGATGGGCTTTTTGTACAATATAACATAAAAATATTGAGACAAAAGAAGAAAATGCTGATAATCAGCATTTTCTTCTTTTGCCTCAATGTTTTATATTTGGGACATGAAAACGTGTTTTGGAAAGGATTAAAACAATCAAATTGCAGCCAGTCAGAGGTAGCACAATATCACAACATCGAAGAACAATGTGATTAATGGAAACTGTGAAACAAATGCGTCTCGTATTTCACATTTAATTCTTGTCTGTATATCTTCCAGGAATAAATTTGCATTTGATATCAAGTAAGTATTCAAACATGCGACTTGTTTGAAACACTCATCATATCAATGTTTTTCAACGAAATCTAGTAAATCCCAGCTTGATTTAAGCTGCAGTTACGAGGTTTTTTGTTGGAAAGCGACGATTTGGCACATTGCTTTACTGAATGCCTGATACATGTAAGTCCGTAAAAAGTCGATAACACGATCTGGGGCCCAAATATCAACAGTCGTACATTTATCTTGGCCCAATCTGATTTCTCGTACAATCAGATGTCTTCTAACAGTTTACACAAAAACTTGGTAGGAAGATCGTTGATAAAACTGACCCCTGAATGAGGAGAACTAGTGAAAGCAAACTCGTATGCTGTCATCTACAATGTATCATTCTACGTCAAGTCTACTTATCATTTAACATCTTCCCAAACAACAGAATTTTGGACCAGTCCAATTTCAAAGCTGTTACAAACGACAAAATGTATGTTGATAAACATTGAATTTATGCAAAATCTAGCACAGAAAATATTGAGAGAAAAGAAGAAACTGCTGGTTGTCAGCAGTTTCTTCTTTTTCTCATTGTTTTCCCAAGTATTTTCAATTAGAGACGTCAAAACCAGTTCTTGTATTCCACAAAAATAGAATTTGTAAAATAAGGGATAGTTACCACTTTATAGTACTTTCTAATTAATTTGCTTAGTCCTAAATGCAGTTATGTACAGTGATAATGTGTTTGATATTGGGCATCAATATTTTATTTGATTTGATGTTCAGTGCTTTATAAGCCTTGTCTAACGGAAAATGCAACATGTAAAAAAATCAATACTTGTACTGATATTTGATAATTTCAGTTTTAAGGTTGTACATGCAACCCCATATTTCCTGGTATGCTAATAATATCATTAATTTTAAGTACACAATCCCGTTTGTATTGGGTTTGTTGGGTTATTGTGTTGTTGGTTAATCACATTTGCTACAATTATAACCCCTCATTAACTTTTCTGTCGTCCTAAAACCGAGGATTTGTTATCCTGGGCTCAAAAACAACGAGAAACAATCAAACTCTGAAGCAATTGGATTAGAAGAAATAGCACCATGCCTTATTACAGTTATTGTTTATGGGCTATCATAACGAGAAAAGCCAATATTTCTATCTGACATTTCCAATAAACTAAGCCACACGGTGATAGAGTGGTGGGACAAAAACGTTATGTTTCGATTCATGACAGACAGAGAGACTACTCCAAACTCTCAAAATGTCAATCTGTCCTGCTCGCGAGATTACAATAATCTGATACGTGGAGATGGACAGTTTTGGACGGAATCAACCTGGTATAAACATGCTTGGACGAATTATACTGTAATCTAGTGTCCTTCCGGTTGATGTATAGAACTTAAAAACATGACACAGAGAATCATTTCAATACATTACAGGTTATTCTAAAGACGAAAGTAAGCTGTTGTTTTAGCGACAACTAAAGGCATACTCTAACATAATTAGTCCATCCAATTACAGCGAGGCTTTTTGACGCCCCTCAAGAAAACTGCTCGGGAAAATATTGTGCAAGATAAAGGAAATGAATGTATAAGGCAAATACTGCATGCTCTTGAATGTTTTTTATACCCCAAATGGACAAATATTAATTTTAAAACTGTTCTGTGCAAAACAACACTATTTAAATTTGAACAGTCCAAAGTTTTACCGTTTGGTAATGGGTTGAAGTAAATATTGCAAAATAAAGTATTTTTACACCAGGTATTTATTAACATTTCTACACCAGGTATTTATTAACATTTTCCGTGTTAAAAGACACAACAAGAACATTTGTGAAACCCTAAATGGTTCAGGAGATATTCATTTTCCCATTGAGTATCTTTGTTTTAATCACGATGTCAACTCCAGGAGACGTTTTCTTATTCACTGTCAGTAGAAACTTGTAACTTGATCTCAAATCGTATAGTTTCTCAGTAATCGGAATTTTCTATCGTTCATCATAGTCACGTAATTGAATTTGAAATCCCTCGTTGACATTTCAGAAAACAGGAAAACGTATCTCGTTGCAAAGTGTTAAGTTCTGAACAAGACACCATCATCATGGGTCTTACACTGCATGGTGTTGGACATGATAAAACAAACAAAACGATAGCTTGCTGGTTACATGTACTTTCTATTTTTTTGTAATGGTTCTCCAAACCGTTACTTAGAAGCAACGAAAAAAACGGATCTTGTTTGTGAAGCTGTCAATGAAGTCGGCAATATTGTGTTATATTGCAATATCGACACACATTTGACTAGACAGATTATCAAAGTTAGAGTACTGTGTATTGTGAACCGTGTTAACTTCCTAATTACGAATATACTTGTCGGATTCAATCTTGCAACAGATACAAATTTTGGTCTTTTTCAAAAAGACACATTCAAAAGGAAAAACGTTTCTATGTGGTGCGCTTTTTAATTGTCTTTTAATATGCAGTTTTGCCGCAATTTTACATGACAATAATGTCTGTTTCTAAAGTACACAATGATAATAACAGCTTTAAAGACAGTGTGAACACAAATAGACTCCTAGGCCTAACGGAATTATTTGTACGAATTACGTCCATAATGATAACAAATGCTACTTGTTTATTGAAAAAAAGATATAACGTCAACACACATTTTCCTTTCATTTGGACAAATTGACTCGTATGTCATGCAGAGTTAACATCACAACGTAACCTGTTTAATTTCATCTGTACAGTAATATAGAATACAAAAGAAAACATACACACTGACGCCTGTAGTGCTATAGGGAATAAACATATTAGCATGTACCGGTATCTAGAAAAAAAAGCAATAAGTATGGTTTCAAAGAACTCTTTGGATACTACCTAGTTCGTGTTAAACTAAAATCATATCGGAATCTATGCTGACAGTTCTGACGAGTATGATGTAATAATATAATACATATACGGATATTGGTCAGATGCTGCGTAGCTGAAGTGATCAATGATGTCCACAAATGCAACGAACGCACCTTTTGAATATTCTTGTACATAAGTTATCTCATGAAAAGATTCGACAAGGGATAAAACCTCTATATTCTTTTGACATGCATTCTAATTTGAGCTATTTAGTTTTAGCTATTTTACATCTATAGCATGACTTTCCTCACAAAACACCCTTACGTTAAGCTCGGAGAACAATATAAATGAGCCAGGATCTGGAAAAACGTCCCTTAAGGCTTTTGAGCCCAACATAGATCCAGATCAGCCTGTGCATACGCACAGTCTGATCAGGATCCATGTTGTTCTCTAATAGCTTCTTCGTGACATGTAGTAGCTTAAAGAGAGCAGCATGGATGCATATTGGACTGCATTTGACAACAGGCCGATCTTGAAACTCAATTTTGAAAAATGCTATAAGGGACGTTTTTCCAGATCCCGGCTCAAATATAGACTTTTACAGATGCAATCGATGCAATAATTAATTAATCGTTTAACCATCATGTGTTCAACAAAATGTTGACACAATACTATGTTATGACATGATTCTGTGACAGTTGGCTATATGCAGAATGCAATACATCTTTCCCGACTCCAGAGCGAACGTATGCACGCACTGAGGAGATATTAGTTCTTTTAGATTAGCTAGTAGCTGAGTACGTATGCCTCATAATTGCCAATTGTTAAAAAGCATATTACTGCGAACTTTGTACATTACATCTCGAATTGTCAATGACAAATTAAATGGAGGTAAGCATCGTGCCAACAAATTTAATAGCATCCTGAAATCTTTTAGTAGGTTGGTACCGTTTTTGTCTTCAGACGACTATAAATTATAGACAAATGGATCGCAACAGAGTGAGCGGGACGTGTAATCAAGATATTTTCGTCAGATATACACAATTGCAGGACTTCCATAACAACCACATTTCCTCCAAGTAATTGGTTATAGACCAGGAGCGTATCCTTAATAAATGATCATTATCTCATCCTGAAAAATGGCTATACGAATATAATCTAGATGACCAATGCTGAACAGCGATGTCTTAGTAATTCGTTTTTATGATGCGTATAAAGCTTGTGTCTCATTGAGAAACGTTCACGCTTGCAGATTCAACTTTATGCTTCTATTTTCACTTTGGTACATGAACTGCCATGACGTCGCGCACGGTATTGCGGCAATAAAATGTAACGTCAAACTAGCGAACGTCAATTGTGTAACAATAAGTTTTTGCGTAGACGGTTGTGTTGTGCTTTTAATGTTTACTCTCTATTTAATCTAAACTGATTCATAAAGACAGGACCACGTTTTAAGAAATACTCCCCTGTTTCCATCTTTTGCCTTTTTATAGCTTTTCCGCCACTTTAATTCGTTCTTTTTTCACCTTAAAATGCGCATAATTAGATAATTTAAGGATTACATCAAATAAATAAAGTAAACGTTTATACATTTTCTGTCCACAAGAAAAAAATTGAATTTCTCTTACACGTTTCGTTATTTTGCGTCGAAATTTTGATATGATCAACAAGAAAAAAAATGGTATTTCCACATTGAAATTAAATGCTTGTATGAATAAGAAAACTTATATTCTTAAGTCTGAATTGTAAAAAAGTAAAGTTTTCAACGCCATGAAACAATTTCTGTCCACACGCATTTTATATAATAATTGTCTCATTTATTATGCTAACTGATTTTCTTCCATATATTATAGATATAGGGAAAATGGTATTTTTATATCAAGTTTGGTTGCACTAGAGTCATGAATTAACAGAATATTCAATTCAATTCAATTCAATTCAATTCGTTTATTTATACATTTCAGGCCTCCAGCCTATTGTACATACATATTACAAACATGATATATAAACAATTGTACAGTGATGGTCAAAGGAAGAAAATAACATGTAGACAAGGTTACAAGAAGTAATAGAATATGTAATAAACAGCAGACATTATTTTTGGCTTTTTATACTAGAGGTATATAGGCCATAACTGCCTGGGAGAAGACGTGTCGCAAATGTTTGTGTCACGTCACCTTCCATCCAGGTCATGCCTTTAGATCCAAATATGAGATTTTAAGGTTATTTTTTACAGTTCCAAAATAAGTTTTCTTCTCTGTAGTGAATTATAAATATATTGGGATATGCTTTTTATTATTAAATCATTTTTGCTATTTAGCAGCATATGTAATTTATGTTTATTGGGTCTTTTGTAATATTTTTCCGGGATATAAACTTGTCCAGGATCAGCAAAGATTCTACAATAAAATATAAAGTGATACTCGTCTTCTACTGAATTAGAAGAGCAAACTTTACACAGACGTTGCTCTCTTGGTGTGTTTTCATATCGACCTCTTTCTATTTCTAACGAGTGCACACCAGTACGAAATTGCGCATATGCATGTCTAAATTTTCTTATATTTAATATATCAAGATAGTATTCCTTTCCAAAAGATGGTTTTATATATCTATAAACATTCAATTTTGAACTATTTTCTATTGACTCGTGCCAATGCTGCATATATTTATCTTTTAATCTTTGTGTAAAAGTATTCAAAAACTGTTTTTCGTCATTAACACATTGACTATACCAAACATGTCCAAAGCCATTTTGACATAATAACTTTTCGACTTCTCTCGCCAAATTGAAATGATTCAACGAAATTGTCATTTTTTCTGCGACGTAATTCTAATTGTTACACTTCGATTTTTGGTAAATAAACTGGGCTAATTTGCGTAATCGACGTAGAAATTTTATTTCCGATCGATAAAACAGCCTACAGCATTTCCACTGTTACAAAATATATTTTCCATGTGTTTGACGTTACTTAATCGCAGAATTACTAATAAATATCCGTTACTCTTGAACATTTATGTTACATGTTACACACGTTTTTTCGCCGAAATTACGAACAAAAATTCTTTCTAGCAAATTTATACAAAATAAGAACTTGAAATGTGTATGACATTGAAAAATATCAAGGTTTTACGCTTATTTTGATATATAACAAAGTTGAGAGAACGAAAACGATTCCTACAATATTCAGTTATGAATCGCGGAGGGTAGCGTTTTTTGAAAAGTGACGCAATACCGTGCGCGACGTCCATACGCCAACTTTAATTGCGTCATCATGATGTTTGCTTCTTTTTTTTATTTGAAGACCGCGTCAGCTTTGATTACGCAGGTCTGATTTTAATATACTCTACTCAACTGAAGCAAAGGAGGAGTTTCAATAAGGCTATTTTCATGGGACCTAAATTTTCCTATGGTATTTTTAGTACAAATAGATACATAAAGGGGACGTGTAATGCCGAAAAGTCTGAATCGAACGGACCTTTGGTTTGGTGTATATTGTATATTGAAAGTGGGTGGGGTAATTCTTTTCAAGCGCTACACAATGTTCTTATGGCGGATAACTCAAAATTTACGTTTTCAATCTGAATGAAAATCACACTCACCCAAGGTATTATAAATGTAAACATTTTCACTTGGTTTTGCATTTGATTGGGTACTATTTGAAAAATTTTTGAACGAAAAAATTGTCAAAAATAGCAGTTTTTGACATTCAAGGGCACATAACTCAGCACTTTCTGCAGCAATTCCGTCCAAAATTAATCTAACACAAGGGCTTATGACCATACACATTTTGACAAAATTGGGTGAAGATCTGATAATATTTGTGGATTCTAGAGTGTAAACCTGATATTATGGACGGGCAGACAGACAGACAGACGGACAACAGACGAAACTGACCGCAATAGCTTATTTGTAGTACTATTTGCTGAGGCCAGCTATAATTTAAGCTAATTAAACATTTCTGCTTTTCTGTACGAAAGAAAGTCAGAAAAAATGTATTTTGTTATTTATTCCACAATTTGTCATGGGTTTTCGTGCATTCAAGGGCCCGTAACTCATTTACCCGACTAGCTATCAAAATTCCCTCATAAATTTGCAATGACGACTTATTAACAAGTTCTCACTTAAACTATCATTCCATTATGTCGCTTAATGAAAACGTGTTGATGTTTTCCCCAAAGTTGGGAGATGAAAATATACACATTTGAAAAATTACATGAAATTCCAAATACTTTAATATTTATAATAAGCAAGCCAATGGATTTAATGTCATCTTAACATGGGCTCATATACAAATCATAATGTTTTAAAAAAATCGCCAATTATTTACATTTAGATAGAAAATAATTGATTAAAATCGCCAATTATTTACTTTTAGATAGAAAATTGATTGATAAGAACCTTGGGTAGCGCCTGAAAAGAATTACCCCACCCACTTTCAATATACAATATACACCAAACCAAAGGTCCGTTCGATTCAGACTTTTCGGTAAAACACGTCCCCTTTATGTATTTTTTTGTACTAAATATATCATTGGAAAATTTAGGTCCCAGGAAAATGGCCGTATGGAAACCCCTCCTTTTTCGCATAAGTTACCTACAGATATAGCTTTAATTCACAACAAGTATTGTATTACCTCATTTTTAAGATTAGCCGATATGTATATATTGTTCATGATTTTTGGAATAGATCTAAATAAATGTGGTTGCGATCATTCATTTTGTCCGGAATCCTACTTTCCTGTACGACCGTAATAAACCAAAACTTTTCTCATACAAATAGTAAATATTATCAGGTCTGGCAGGACCGTTTATTCAATTATGACTGATATGATTTTTATTTTCGTCTTATTTCTGTCTAACAAACATGCTAAATTAACTTTCAGTACAGATGATAGTAAACGCTAACCTTTCTGCTATAATGGCACATGTTCCAGGACTTGATTAGAAACGTATCCTTGTCAATAAAACAGTAATAAACTCTTCATGGTACTTGACATATAATTAAGAGTTGTGTCGTGAAACCTGTTCAGTCATCGATTCTTGCTTAATTCTGAATAGTTATCCTGACGATGACCTTTATTCCTAATAACATTATACATTTGATAGCTAACCCTTTAACAACAACCACGGCTTTTTTATTACTTTCAAAAGGACACGACTGATAACCAGCATGTTATGACTTTCTTTGAATCTTTACGATTACAGATCTGTTGATTCGGAATTTGAATTACATATGATTTAATTTTGTTAACATAAATTTGTGTATACCTATGAACTCATCAATGACATTGCCGTGACCCACGACTCGATTGAAAACACTGTCCTTGATAATAAAATAGAAATAAACTCTTCGTGATATTTGACATATGTGACCCATCAAGCTAAAAGAGACCTTATCAGGACTCAAAAAATCCAAATTTTGGCAAACTTGTCAGACTCAGCACAGGTCAACCAGATCCCGTATGCAAAAAAGAATATATAGTAACATAGGGAAAAATTCCGGATTTAGAAAATTGTTTAAAAGTGAAAAGTGTCGGTCCTAGTCTGTCTGTGCGGACTGTGCAGACTGACTAGGGTCGATATTTATACACTTTCTATAAGGTCCTTTTTAACATGATGTGTCACATAATATGTAATAAGTATATTATACTTTAGAGTGTTGTGTTATGAAATATATTATATATGCACTCCTTTCTTTTTATTACCTTCAATCGTACTGAATAAAAATGTAGAATTTTCATTACGACCTTTCTTCTTTTTTATCATCAAAGATTTATTTCCTGATCGCAATTAATATTATATTCCAAATGTGAAATAATAGTACTTGACAATTTCAATGCCACGCAGAGTCTTATAATATCAACTATGTGTTCTAAACATATTGGAGTTATTACATTCACATTTATGATGGCGTCGGTTTCGTACTTTAATAAAAGTCTTTAATTTAAGTTTCTTCGTCTTTCTTAATACAGATACTACTCCTTTAAAATAGCCCATTTAGTATAGAACACGAACAGGGATGATTGAACAATTTCTATGGTTCTAGCAAGATCTTGCGTATAATCACATACCATTTTCAAACGATATAGTTCAGTAAATATTTTCCTTAGAATACTGTAGGCTTAGTCTTTAAGTGTGTATGTTTACATAACTAACTGATTTTACTTTCAGTGTTTTCATATGTAATGGCTTACATACGTCTTAAATGTGTTGGGTATATTCTATAATTGTAAGGCATTTCAACAAATTTTATGTGCCAAAACATTTCTTAAGATGTAAAAAGTAAACAAAATGAATCTTAAACAACAAACAATGTCGCGAAACCAATCACAAAATTGATTTGTTCAAGGGAAGAATAAGTTTAAGCTTTAATACTTCTATTAAACAACAGAAATCATTCAAGTTCTAAACGGATGGAAGCATTTTGCCACGGCACGTTTCCATTGTGACTTATACATCAACCATTATGAAAACGCAAATTATGATATTAGAGTTTAGTGAAAAGACATCCGCCATTATTTTCAAGTTTTGGAGTCTTCACGGAATGATTAGGTCAATTGTTGCCTAAATACTTAACATATCGAACAACCCTTTGAACTGAAATTAAAGCATCGGGCATATAAACTATATCTATTTCATAACCTATTTATCAAAATAACAATGATATAATGAAAAATATAAAGTTTTTCATGAGATTGTATTTGTTTAGGTACTTTTAATAGATTCACAAGATCTTGTGTCAACTAAAATGTTCTTGATAGTATAATGTAAAAAACAGCCGGTCAGAGGTAGCATATAATCGTACTTTGAATAATATGTGTATAATTTGATTAATGGAAACTGTGGGTGTCTCGCATTTCACTTGTATTCTTGGCTGTACGTATCCCATACATGTAAATGCATTTGCATTTTATATCGAATGAATATTAGAACATGAGACTTTCCCAACATTTATCTGAGGCACCATAACACGTTATACTTAGCTATATAGAGATAAAACTAAGTGTTGGAATGACACATCATATGCCTATAATAAGTATATTGTCATCTACATATTTGTATCACCCTTCATCACGGTTACTCATATATGTATGTGCATAACATTTTGCTCGTTAAGGCACCTTCAACAAAGGATTTGCATGGCAAGTTTTTGTGTATCAGTGTTATAGTGCCATCTAGTCTATAATACTATCAACTAATTGACTTAACCGACAATACAGCTACAATGATATATTACTTTCACTGGGTAATCGTTGTTTCATTTGAATTACTTTTCAATGTTTTACTAACCAAATAACCAAATTTGTGTGTAAACCATATCTCGATGATGAAAGCCGTATAACAATTGAGCAATTGCTCCGTTTACTTTAACGTTCCAATTATACATGCAGCCCTCCATTGCTTGGTATGCTATTAGTATCAATTAAGCACAAAATCCCCTTTGTAATGGGTTTGTGGTGTTATAGTGTCGTTGGTTAGTCACATTTTCTACAATTAAAATATCTCATTTAGATTTTGCCGCGCTGAAATCGAGGATTTGTTATCCTGGGCTCAAGAAGAACGAGAAACAATCAAACTCTGGAGCAATCGGATTACAAGAAATAGCACCATGCCTTTTTACGGTTATTGTTTATGGGCTATCATAACGAGAAAAGCCAATATTTCTATCTGACATTTCCAATAAACTAAGCCACACGGTGATAGAATGGTGGGACAAAAACGTTATGTTTCGATTCATGACAGACAGAGAGACTACTCCAAAATCTCAATATGTCAATCTGTCCTGCTCCTAGAAATACAGAGAAGATACGCTGGGCCGTGTAGCTTTAAACATTTGAATCATTTTTTAAAGATGGGACATTACATCGATTACATGTTTACTTTCTAGTCAATATAATAACAAAGAATATGATTATTTACGGCACTGAAGCAATACTAAAACGGTGTCCTTAAGATATGTTACATTAAGCAAATGTTACATACGATAACAAAGAGCAAAAGTCTGCTGTTGAAAAAATGATGAAGTTGAGAACTTGAATATTGCGAAAAGCTGCAAATAAAAGAAATACAAGTTTTCAAGTACGTACGATACATTAAATTTGTACTGTTTAAGCAATTATTTGTTAGTTTTTCTACTTGCATTGTATCTTTCCATATCACAACAGCAATCACTCTTTCAACTCGTTCGTGCTGTACAATGTATCACTTCAGTAAATCTTACAGGTATGTAGTAGGATATCCATGACAAAAATCAAAACGAGTAATTTGAGAAAACCTAAATGGTTCAGGAGTTCAGGAGATATTCATCTTCCCCTTGAGTATCTTTGTTTTAACCACGATGTCAAATCTAGGAGACGTTTCCATTCTCGCTGTCAGTAGAAACGTGTCACTTGATCTAAAATCGTAGAGTTTCTCAGTAATTGGAATTTTCTATCGTTCATCATAGTCAAGTAATTCAATTTGACATCCCTCGTTGATATTTCAGAGAACAAGAAAACATATCTCGTTGCAAAGTGTTAAGTTCTGACCAAGTCAACATATCAAGGATCTTATACTGCAAGAAAATGAGACTGAAACAAGTTGAGGTACATTATGTTTATGTCCCTATAACCGACTTTGCAAATTTCCCATGATAATTCGAGAAAAGGCAAAGCTAGTTGTGCATTCTACTTAGTGACCCTTTTAAAATACGGGATATTTCTGGTGCTACTCTTTGCATGTATTAATTCCATATTAACTTTCATATTGCGGTTAGTGTCGGTTTTCGTTTTCGAATCGGTTCTTTTGGATTATTTGAAAAAGCCACCATCCAACGAACATGGCAGTCAGTTCTAGAGTACGCCCAGGTTATACTACTGAACGGAAACAAATTAAGGTTCTTATTTTGCAGCACCATTTGAACAAATTTCGAACATGATACTACCGAATGCCATTTATGTTTGAAAACCAGACATTTCGTCAACACTCATGTTCCTTTCATTTTGATACATTTACTTTTGTGTCAAAGAATGTTAATAATAAGTAAGTTGTTTGCGTCACCTCTAATAACGAAATATCTAACACAGTATAATTGATTACAACTGACATATGTAGTACACGTTGACCTGCAATTAGAAAAAAGGCTCACAGAGCCAAGATCCTTATTGCTTTCAAATTATGCATGAAACACCGGTATATGTCTTGGAGCTATCTCATTTGAGCAATTTAGTGCCATCTGTACCTCTTTTTAGTCACTATGTTGCAATCTGATCACTTGTCCGCGTCTCATTCAAATAAATGGCAGTCCAAGGCAACTGAGTGTTAGTTTTGACTTGTTTATTTTACAGAGTGGATTTATCTGGTCACACTCAACAAATAGCTAGGACAATGAGACTGTAAGATGCCTAAAGTGCTATAAAGATGAAACGATTTCATTATCAATAAGGGAATGGTCAGTATGTTTAAAATAATAAATCTATGACCCAACGTTTTGCACAAAGTTCCGAATTTTAGCCCTAACAATTGTCCTGAAATATGCCCTATTAACATTTTTACTGGAGGTTCTGGACAGTCTGGTAACCATCGACTTGTAATATTGCATCTCAAAATATCAAGGAAAAAATGAAGGATACATCGGGCCAAAATAATTCAAGGATATCCTGATATATTTTCGTATTTCCGTACCATTTACGTCTTCAGACGGCTATAAATAAAACACAAGTGGATCTCATTCTAGATATAGCGGGACATATAATCTAGATATTTTCGTCAGATATACACAATTCGTCGCTTTTCAACGAAATTCTCGTAAGTACAGCTTAAAATAAGCTGCAGTTACGAGATATTCGTTGAAAAGCAACACATTGCAGGACTTCCATAACAAACACATTTCATCCAAGTAATTGGTTATAGACCAGGAAAGCATCCTAAACAAATGATCGTTATCTCATCCTGAATAATGGCTTTACGAACACAATTTAGATGACCAGTCATGAACAGGGATGTCTCATTTGTATTAGTTTTTATGATGCGAGAAAAGCCTGTGTGTCTTGGATTAAACAGTCCTCGATTTCTTCTTGGTACATAAAATTGCCATATGCCAGCTTTATTGTCATGATTGTGATTTTTGTTTGTTTCAATACAGCTTTTTTCAATATCTTCAAGCCTACAAAAATACTCATCTACACAACATTTACTATCTCACCTGTAGTTTACCTAAGTCTTAATAAGTGTTATGTATGTTGAGATGCTTGATTGACTCTATTATAGAAATTGTGTAGTGTGTTCTTAACTTAAATGATTATTTCAATGGTTTGCACGTATATTATGTATATAAATACAACAATATGTTTTAATGTCGATACCTACAGATATGTATGTTGAAAGTTTTACTTGAACTTGTGGTGTTTTCTGCTAGATGCAATTTCTTTTTAATTGTGTAGTTTTAGCCAGATAAATTCGTTATAACCTTTAGAATCATTATATTTTATTTTACGAGATATTTTTCAAATCATATATAGAAATTAGACTATATAACTTTCAATTGGGTCAGGGGTCTTATCACATTCAAATAAAACTAGGTCAGAGTAAGGCTAAATTACTTTTTGCATAGATGGTAGTAAACGGTAACCTTTCTGCTATAATGGCACATGTTCCAGGACTTGATTAGAAACGTATCCTTGTCAATAAAACAGTAATAAACTCTTCATGATACTTGACATATAATTAAGAGTTGTGTCGTGAAACCTGTTCCGTCATCGATTCTTGCTTAATTCTGACTATTCATCTAGACCTTTATTTCTAATGGCATTATCCCGTCACTTTCCAACAAAACCCTCGTAAGTACAGCGTAAAACAAGCTGCAGTTACGATTTTTTTGTTGAAAATCATTGACCTGTTTTATAACAGATTTTATGCAAATTCCTTATTAGTGTAAGTAATCAAAATTCACATACAATGAGCCAAAAGACACTTAGTACCATTTATGAAGCCTAAAATCTTACTTAAGGCTATTTAAACCTAGAATTTTTAAGCAAATGGCATTTACTATAAACAACAGCCGTTGGCTTTGTGAGTTTAGTAAAGGCTTTTTTTAGTTTTCATATCTTTCAATATACAAAAGATAATATTCAAGATATGCCCGTTTTTGTAGAGGCATGGAACAGGGTAGTTGCTTAGTGCCCATAGTATTAGAGTGCAAGATTAAGTCCAATAGTTTCATAAACCATCTCACAGTCAGAATTATTTCCAAACATTAAAGTTATGGACCCAATGGCGTCGACACTACCACGCTATGGGAGCCTGACCAGCGGCACCTATTTTTTCGAGCAAAAATGGCGGACATAACAAATCTGCAAGAAATAGATACTGCAAACAAAGAAAGATTTGTCACATTTATACTCAATTTTGCACGTTCATACTCATTAATATTTGAGTACATATATTGCTTTACCACTTTTGACTCTTAAATGAACTTATTAATCTTTAGATTATCTAAAATTGTGCCGACAATCTTCACGATGTGCTGTGCTCATCATTTTAAGCGAGAAATGCTTTAATGAATCAATCAAAAATCACACTTTACTGTTTCTAATGGTTTTATTTTCGGGTGTGGACATAGATTTCTGTATGACAGAACCTTTGTGTAACTCTGAGTCGTGAAAGATGTGTATTATTAGAAAAAAAAAACGAAAAAACGAAACTACTGTGCGAGAAAAACTGAACTTTTTTTCCGAGCAATGTCACAATCCACTGTATGGGTATTTCGTTCATTGTTTACACGATTTTAGTTTGGAAATTCCAGTTTTTTCTGAACGCGTTAATCGAGCAATTGAAAACTTTGAGACGTATCCTAGTGGTCAACATTTTCAGTTAATCAACTGCATGAAGGATTAAATCTCTTTAAGCAGAGTCAATCTAAATGCGCATTTAAATTATTTTAACCCTTTTCCAAAGCGTAAATTTCAATTCAAAAGTAGCTGTTTACCACAGAATTGATGTTGAAAAGATATTGGATTAGTGTAAAATAAAGCATTGAAATTATTGATGCAAAAGGAGGAAATGCTGGTTATAAACATTTCCTCTTTTGCCCCAATGTGTGCTCAAGCCTTTTTTGTTAGGAACGTGAAAACCAGGTCTTGTTTGGGAAAGGGTTTATATAGTTTTTTGAACTTGTTCATGCAAATTAAGCTATCTCGAGTCAAAGGAATTACAGCACTGTCTTGATGATGAAATAAATGAACAAATAAACTAAATGGTTGATATAGAACCTACTCATCAAAGCATATGATTCACGAAATCGACACTAAATATTGATTTAAAAATGAAACATGTCTGTGAAATAGTATTCAATGTATATTTTCTCCTAACACCACTCATGTTCTGTCTGCCTTAGTACTGTCTCTTGTTTTTCTTGCACACACTCTCTCATTGGCTGGTTATGACCGCGGTTATCACAAAAAATGGCATCGCGTTGCACTTTCAAATTTGATGTCCCGGTTTCGATCCTAGGGCGCGGCATATATCCTCTATGACATCTGGTACTTGTTTCATCAAAACATTGAAGACGTATTTCACTTACTGATGTCTTACGAAACAACAATCAAATTACCTAGGATTTGATGGAAGGGGCGATACCTGACTCCTTTCCTAAGCGTGTAGACTGTAAGACATTGGTACTTAAGACATAAATACGCCTTAAATCCTTTGATGAAACTGGCCACAGTCTCCTACCAAATGGGTGGACAATCTTAAACCTAAGTGGTACGAGTAACTTCATTCTCGAAAACATCAAATGTAGTTGTGCTAGAGATGTTGAGAGAAATACAGGAATATGTCGTTTTAGCTTTACTTTTCATACATGTAATATAGTGTCGAAAGAGGCATTTCACCCATTCTAATCGAACATTTTGTAGATACCAGGCCGCGGTCATAGCGCAGTCAAGTGCTCCAGTCGCAGCGATATTACCATGTAGTTTAAATAAGCATTAAGGGGGAATGCTCCAGTTTCCTAAATCTTTCCAAATAAAAGAATTCATTTATTTTTTGTATGCTGAAACTATATGTAATCACCAATTCAAAAATGAAATAAAAATGGATGGTCAGCGATACTGTTTGAATTTTATAGGCATTCGTATAACATACCCCTACAGCGAAAAAATGCATAATTTCTTGCACCTACACAAGGTCACTAAAATGCTTATAAAATTTGCTCTATAATCATCGTTTAGTCCCGAAAACGGATTTAAAGTAACGTCTTACATTTATTAAGAACAGAAAACCCAAAATATGTGCTATTATAAACGCACAAATGTGTAAAACAGCATGCTCGTGTGTTCAGTTCGATCAACGAAGCTGAAGTGTTTTATGTCAAAATTTGCATATTTTGGAAATATTTCAAGTTCTACATCATAGACTTTGATAAAACTCCATCATTGTATTAAGCAACGTGTAGTGTATAGGTCAGTACACTTTTTAGTGCATTACAGCAATTTTTATCAGCTACACACGAATAAAATGACGTAAAACAGTGGTAACTGTGTATACACTGTCTTGCTCTAAATACTCGATTTCCATCTTGACGAAATCAGTTTCGCATAATAAATACGCTTTTACCATCGAAAATGGTAAATTCTAATCACGTGTTATATTATTGAAAATATGGTAGCGAATCATATATGTTACGAAATGTTTAATTTTCTATAGTAATGACCGAGTGTTCCGAAAAATTGGAACATTCCCCCTTAAATCCCACTCATTCCATCGATATGTCTAAACCAATAGGTGTCACTCCTCAACGAAACAGGCCTATTAAATATATAGTAAGATGGGTCAATTTGGCAGCTTCTAGCTTCTCTCAGAAGTCTTTGTGACACATTTTACATAGTCTGCCTGACAGACCATTCCTTTGTCTTCAATGTACATATACTACCAAGAAAGTGGTATCAATAGCACCATCAGCTAAAATCACGCACCCGTGAGCACAGCCACTCTTGCAATTTGCCATTTCTTTCGGGATCTGCATGTGACACACCCTCGTGAAAGGTCACGACCGCGCAAGAAACTAGTTCCCGACAAATTCATTAAAACACATCCCAGCAGTACACTGATGGTCTGCCAGTATGCAGAACCACATTACATGCTTCTGCCTATTCTATAGACACAGGATCAATGCATCAAAAGGAGCGAATCCATTTTTGACGGAACTATGTTTGTATACTACGACCCGGAAACATTTCCCGTTGTGGAGTGTCTCCAATAACAATACAAATATGAGATTTCGTACGCAGTGAACCGTGTATTGCACGAGCGTAAAAGTTTCCATTCATGTGTATTTTTGGACATGGGTTGATGGAAGACTGTTGTAAATACCTATAAAATACTATGTATATGTCATTGTCTTGCATAGTTCGTTTCCATAGTCCGTGTAATTTTACGCGATCCAAAATTTTCCGTTCGTGAAATCTTTATTTGACGTGCAAATAAGAAGCATTCTTTTATTGTTCAGCTGGCGTGTGGGTGCTCAATTGTTTGAATACGACAGAAAGTTACCAAAAGGTGTACACGTGTCCAACATTATTAAATCTATGAGTCCTTATATATTTCTCTTATGTATGTATTTCCGTGTGATATCCTCTGTATGTCCGTCTCTCTTTCATCTCATCATCTCTTCTCTGTCTACCTAGGATTTAAATTATATACTGAACAAAAGTGAAAACGCTACACCTACTTCGCTTGTCATATTTTTTCTAAATTTACAACAAGTAAAAAATTCAAATGAAAGTGTTTCGCATTGTTCATTGACTTGGTTGTGCTTAGTGTTTTACGTTTTGTGGATGAAAAACGGACCTTTTTAATGTGACAGGGGTCCGTTTTTCAGGTTTACAATTTGAACGGAAATTTTACACAATTTCAACCTTCAGAAATTCAAGCAGAAGAATGCAAACCATGCCGGACTGCATGGAATGGTAGTCCGTCAAGTTACCAGTCAGGAAATTAAAGAAGCGTTCGTAACATTGTATTAACGTTTAGAAAATGATGTTTTAAAAGCAGAATTTTTATTGTGTTCCAAAGCTTGAAAGTTTTACAATGTAATCTCCTTAGGAAATTGAAACCGCTATTGCATGGACATCTGGGAACAATCCTAGTCGAAGAAAGGGTTCAAAAATGCCCTGTAAAGTCAGCATGATGTTTCAAAAACCTCAAATCGAAAACCTTGATAAATTTGTGAATATCAAACATTTCAAATTCCCTATTTGTTTATGTCAAAGGGAGATAATTCGCGAAATTGACAGATTAGACATTGATTTTAGAGCTTGCTACAAAAGATACACTTGTGTGATTTTAAGTGGGTTTTTTTTTTGGCAACCCGGATATGAATTCCAATCACTGTATCATTTTATCATCATAAGGATTGGTGGAAAGAGAAACAAATGTGGAATCAAATATCTAAACTGATTTACACCAAAGATTTCTATCTTCTACAAATGTATAAAACGCTCCGAACACTCGTACAGAAATAAACTCAAATCACCCGTAAATGAAATTAATTCAATCCGAATACGCGTCCAGTAAGACTAAAAAAATCGGTACTGTAATGCACGTGTTCGGGGGAATTTTTGGTCTTCGTACAGTGAATAAAAATATCAATATTCCAATTCTAACATTTGCGATCATCTTTAGGCTTTTGGATTTTCAAAGAATAATGTAGTCAGTGTAATTTTGATAATATAACGTGTACCTTAAATATATGTTTTATTTATTTTAATCATTTAAAGGGTGGACAAATACGAGGGTTGTTCGGAAATTATTGAGACAACGCTTATAGGACTTAAATTATAACAAGCAAGGGATTAAAAAATATACCAAAACAAAGACAATTTATATTTCTCTACATATGTAACTTTTTTCGAAATTTGCTGTTACAATAACCAAACTGGAGTCAATAAACCATTCCTATCTGGAAGGTACCGGAGCACCGCGACGTCATTCCCATGACGTCAAAATAACTGACGTTCATAATAGCGCGTCCAGTCGACCTGCTGACCCTGGCTTTTTACGGAGGAGCCGATCCATTCACTGCCTAGACACTTGATTGTTGTTTAGTTTCTGGATCGTAGAAAAACAACCATGTTTCATCGCATGTTATTATACGGTCTAGAAAGCTTTCACCAGCTGCTCGCCACCGCTTTAAGAAGATTTTCGATGCCACAACTCTGCGTTGTTGGTCACTTTCTGATAGTAGGCTGGGTACCCAACGGGCACACATACGTTTCATGTTGAGATGTTCAGCCAGTATCTTATACGCTGTGGCTACACCAATGTCAAAGGTGCGAGCAATGTCCCGCACTGCCAAACGAGCGTCTTCGCCAAGTGTGTAAGCAACGTCAGACGTCAAAACATCAAATTTTCCGTGATGATCATCGGCCGGCCCGCTCTTTTTGAGTTGTATAGAGTTGATGTCATTTCAAAAAATCGTCTGGGCCATCTATACACCAGCGTTCGAGACACACCGCTACCACTCTGTGTCATTTCCATCAATTTCTTTGTTTCCACGAGAGTCTTTCCTAATTCCATGCAAATTTTATGTAAGATCGCTGCTCCGCCTTTACGTCAAAGTTAATTTTGACGTCGATGTTGCGATAGTAGCGACTGCCGCAAAATCACGATAACCTGCGTATTAACGACTCCAATGTTCTGAAATTTTAACTGAATCACGTCACAGATGGACGTTACGCGCAACGTAAATTTAGTACGTTAATTCCCGCGTTTTCATTGTGAATTTAGTTGTTTAAGTTGTACGATGTAAATAGAATTAGAAATAATTACGAGATGCTCCGGGTCGGGATACCATGCATGTAAAATATGCGAATTTAACCAAAAGAATGCAATAAAATCATGTTTTTTTTATCTACCTACAATTTAAATAGAGGTTGTTTCGAACATATCTGTTATATCAACTTGATCCGATATCTTTTAATGAAAATAAATGAAGTGTCTCAATAATATTCGAACAACCCTCGTATATGCATAATTCACGAGCAACGCCTCTTTATCACGCTTGCTTATCGTTTACGTTATGTATGCCAGTCCGATGAGCTAAAGACAAAGACAATAACGAAGTTGAATCATAAGCCGACCTATTTCTGCTTCGAAGTTGGTGTTATAGGACAAAAAAACGCAACTTACATTCAAATAACTGCTGGGACCGTCAGAATCCACTTCCTTGTCCGCCATTTTGTTTGCTCGAAAAAATAGGTGCCGCTGGTCAGGCTCCCATAGCGTGACTACCATAAACACAATAAATTCATGCATGTTGCTACAAGATGAGTGCACAAGTCTTAAGTGATAGAGAACTAGAGGAACAAATTTCCGGAATCTTCATTTCATGTCGCAGACATGTTTTAATGAGCAGTGAAACTAATGTGCTGAAATAAGGTACGTTTTATGTTCACGCATACAATCTAATAAACGCGTTTTAAGCTATATTTTACACCAGAGAGGTGTTTTCCCTCAAGTTCTGGTTTGCCTCTGTGTTAATTACGTTGCGTAAACTCTAGTAACGAAGTGTGTTAATGTCACAAAACTTCGAGGCAAAAATATATACCCTGTTTAAGTACATTCGATCATTTTGTGTGGTTTCTACTAGTAAACAGATACTGTCGCCAAAGGAAAGCCAATTAAAACATTGTTTGAAACGATAAATCATATTCCAATTCATTGATCGATGTTTATTTTCTTTTATAGTGAAAAATGTTTGAAAGCGTTAATGCAAATTTATCGTTACCTTTCATTTCAATTGGTTCATCAGTTAATCTAAATAACGTGAGATGTGCAAAGCAATGTCCCAATATATATACATTTTTTATGAGCCCGTGCTTCATATTTCATTAAAGCAGCTTTTTCAATTACTTTCACGTTTTTTGCAGCATGATTGTTGTTTATAACATTTAATTTAGCCCACACTGTCCTTCTCAGGAAGTTGCTTTAAACACTTAAACGCCCCCTATGTATGGTTGGTTCTGCTTGTAATTGACTTGAGGTCTTACAAAGGGTCATTTGTACCATTTGAGGCACCTTCAAGTTTAGTAGATCTGTGTGCCTAGGGTTAGTCCAGCAAGGACCCATACTGTCATATTGCGCTTGTTACTCGCTATGAATATACTATCGGCGAAAAGCTTGACTCTAGGTTAGACTGTGTGTATACATGAAAGATGGCTGTACTGGAAGTATATACGTCTTAAATGCATAAAAGACCCCTCTCCGGATCGCAGCTAAAACATTGTTAAAAACTGAATGTATGTATAGTGTTTAACGAAATCTGAAAAGAAAAAAAATGTAGGAAAAAATTATTCAACCCAAAATTAATCGCAAACGCGAACTTTATTCCTAGATTTTAATCCCGTTGTTCGGCACTCATTCAAGTTAATATTCGATTGAACATAACAAATTCTGTTTGTGCAAGATTGTTTGCACAAAACTTCAAATGGAATTTAATCTCAATCTTGTTTATTTGTTTTAATCCAATTTAGGAACAACAAATTGTTTCAGATATAACACCCTATTACTTGGCCAGTATCTGGTCGATAAAACGTTGTAACTGTTGTTGTAAAAACTGTGGTTTAGACGTGTTTGCCGTCCATCGAAGGAGCTGCTTTATCTATGCGATTCTCTAATTCATTTTTCTTTTGAAAGTGACAATTTAGGGACATATTTCTTTGCTATACAGGCAGTAAAATTTATATTCCTTGAACTGAAGTGAATGTCAGTGTTATCAAAATGGTAACAGGATTATATATCTTCAATTACATTATGCTTGCACTGATGCTTTGCTTTGTAGTTAAATGGCATAAATATACCGATGTTTCCAGCGACAACCTCCGGTACAATGCATAAGTGCATTAAGCGTTAGATGACAAGTGCCTATATGTTAGTTTTAATCTGCATAAAGTATGTTCTCAAACACAGTATTACCGGTATATGCCTTGAATAACAATTCCTATACTGCAGTTTTCCCCCCTATTTGAAATGTGACAGGAATGGTAATTTGTCTTGTTATATTTCTCTAGCAAATATCATAAAGCTGAATTGTCTCCTATAAAGTCCTACAATAGTGGGTGATCTATGAATTGTGCATTAGTGTAGAATTCCAAAAATAAATAAGTTCGAGAGGACCTGTACGCCTAATATTTCTAAAGCTAGCTTAAGTCATATCAATTTTGGAAAATTATTCCTTTTTACTAACTATCATTTCTATCTTATACTAAAATTGGCTTACGTTTCTTATCAGCAAGGCCAAAAACGTTATGGCATGATAAAGGTCATACAATATCTAAAAGTTCGAATTTTGGATAATATGTACTAGTTAAATTACTATTACTGCAATAATATGAATACAGAAAATGTTTCTTTTTGCCTAAACGAAAATCACTATCTTCTTACTCTTTTAATAGTAACGAAGAAGTTTTCGAATTCAATAATTACATTTGAGAGTATCAGGGCATTTTGATAAAAAACCCAATACTTCAGCTTTAAATAAGCCAGAAACATACTGTTTTAGAAGAAAAGCGATAATATGCACGTTAAAGCATAGACTGGCTCCCGTCGCGACTTATCTGGATTAAAAAATCTATATTCTATCAATATACCATACGTTTCATTTTTATACTTCTTAAATACTTGATTCCATATTCAATTTATTGTAAAGGACATTTGAATAGATCTACATTGATGAAATTACAAAAAGCTATGGACAATTACAATCAGTTTTCAGTTCAACAACATCTGTCAGATTATTTGATATTCTTTAAGTGCCTGATAAATTCGCGTGACTCGGAATGAACATCTAACTTTATAGTCGGTGTCATACGCTGATAATTATCAAAATAGGAAGATAACTAAAGGTTAATGAGTACAATTCAGTTTAATTGGCTTGAAAATGTCTATGGAATTTTAATTTGGAAATAATTTCTTCTGTATATCATACAATAATTCTGATCATTAGTAGTTCCATCCTTACACAATATGGCCATGTCAACCAATGACAGATAAGTCGGCAATGCTAGCTAAACTATTCACAGAAGCTTGAAAAGACGTACAATTACAAGATATTTGAAATTCTACATTTCACACCTTGTGGAACTATGCTAAAATAAAGTCCGTTGTGGATCTATACTGAAATAAACTTGTCTAGTTCACTGTGTTAAAGAAGGAAAAATGAAAAAAAAATCTATGTGGGTAATGAAATTTCGAAATAAAATCTTCAATTGTTTAGTAGCATAAGCAATGATTTTCGAAATGATGTCCTTGAAGATGTGAAAGATTCCTATTTAGAGTTCGACCTACTTTTTCGACCAATGAAATTGCAGTATATTTTAAAATTTCGCTGCTATAATTAGCATCAACGGGCTGTCGGCTAGTTTATGTGACGTCTATAGATAGCCACGCCCAGTCTCAAATGAACCGCTAGCAAACACTGAGGCAGATAGAGCCTGTATAGTAGATTCTACACGATAACAAACATTCAATGCGTTGTGGGCATTTGAATGTTCATTTTGTGTAGAATCTACTATACAGCTTCTATCTAATACGTGGAGGGAAAGGGGAATTCCTAAAGTACAAGATGGCCCGCTGCGGAACGAAGCTGAAATTACAGAGGGGAAGTTGATATAAACAATGTCAGATAGCCAGAATTAATACCATAACTTTGTTGTTATTTATGGTCTATCAAACAAGAGAGATCGCAATATTTCTGTCCGACATTTCCCATAAATTACTCCGCAGGTTGAGAATTAGATTGGACGGGGCGTTCCGTTACACGAAAGTCGAGACTATTTGGCTACTCGAAGGCACCAAGCTTTCATAGAAATTTTTATCCCGCATGGCTTACATAGTTGGTGAATTACCTTTTTTTTTTCAGAACAACACATCTTGATGTCAATGACAGAGAAATAGTTTGAAACCATAGACGGAAATCATACTAACTTCATTATAATCATATATTACTAACCTCTTGAGACTACTTAGAATCTTGGCGTACATCTTCACCCCATACTTTTAGCTCTAAAGGGAAGATTATTACAGACAAATACTAGGATTAAATGCTAACATGTATAAGCGAATCTTGTGCGTGATATTATATAAAACACTCAATAAAATGGAGGTTGGTTTGCTCATACCTAGTCTTATACCGCTTTAACCCTTGTGCGCCAAGATATACAAGGAAATTGAATATTGTACATTACTATACATGTATGATCTTTCACCAAGCAATCTCTGAATTTACATCCCTTACGAGCATTGCTTTAGACACAACCGAGAGAAAAGTAGCAAAACCGACGATCAGGATATTAAAATATTCGCTCTAAACATGGAAGTATTTTGAATAATTTTAATCTAGTATTATTATAGAAGCAAATCAGAAAATATTTTCCACATTTAAATACGCAATGATTCTTCGTCACACATTGTCTTGTTTGCACTTTTTGTGAATCCATAAATAAAATTGTGCCTGACATTAAACGGCTAGGAGCACAGACACTCTGCCCAGTAGGACAGTATTTAGCGTTGGATGACGATTCCTCCATACGATGCATGTCCAGTTACATTTGATTTCGAACGTCGCTATGTGATTTCCAACACCGACAGTACACACTTCAGTAAAAAAGATCTAAAGCAATTTAACCTGCAATAACACAATGTCAGAGGAACATAGATTCCTATCTAGAATTAGTCCCAAGGTACATTTCCCACTTATCAATATTAAAAAAAGCCGCGAGATATACAATAATCAACTTATATGATCCTTTGAGAGTTTGACAAAAAATTACATCCATGGGAAATATTTTCACTGCCTTAAAATCACTAACAGGCGAGATGAGAATTGAGAGAATGGAAATATTACGACATTCTAAAAAGACAATTAGCCCTTTTTAAAACGGTAAAACGTTAGGGTTATATAGTTCAAAAACTACTGCAAACCTCAAAATTTATGCTGATAAAGATTGGCTGTACGTACAATATAGCATGAAGACTATTGGGCCAAAAGGAATAAATGTTGATTATCAGTATATTCGTCTTTTGATTCAATGTTTTCCCAACCCTTTTCTATCAGGGACGCCAAACCCAGGTCTTGTATGTAAAAAAGGTTCAGAATGTTCTTGCAATGCCAGTGACATTTTTTTCACATACTATGCAGAAGTTGGGATCTGGAAACACTGTTATTTTTTGGGCATTTGAGACTTATATGGATCCTACTTACACAAAGCTATACTAACAGCTTGGTTAGCCCATCCCAAACTGCAAAATTTTAGGGTGACTCTCTTCAAAAACAGCCACAAATGACTAAATGGAAATTATTTAAGATATCATTTGTGTAAAATATTGAATGAAAAATATTGAGACAAAAGGAGAAACTGCTGGTTATCAGCAGTTACTTCTTTTGTTTCAATGTTTTCCTAAGCCTTTTCTATTAGGAATGTCAAAATCGTCTTCTAACAAAGGAAATGAGTAGAATACGTACATATACGAGCATTTTTTTAAACAATGCCGGGTTATTTCTACCGTTAATTTAAAGCAAGTGTTTTTCTTGATAAAAAAAACATCAAAATTTTCCGTTAATTTTCGAAGATAAATTTGGCAAATTTAAATTGTTATGCTTCGCAAAGCGTTAAACAATATTAGTGTGAGAATTAAACGAAGCGATAATTCAGCGGAAATTGTTTAGAGAAAAAACGGGAAACGATGTTACTTTGCAACCGACAATTATGCTCGGATAAACTGACAAGTATAATGAAGAGAGTTCCTGCAAATTTAACACAACTTCAGAGATTTTTTGGCTTTTAAATTTCTCGAATTTCTGCAGTGAATGTGAATGAATTTATGAGGGCAATTTATCAAGCTCGTTTGTTTATTCTCTAATGATTTCGTTTATATTTCTTCAATATTAACCCTTTCCTAAACAAGACCTGGTTTTGACGTCCTTGATAAAAAAGGCTTAAGAAAAAAAGAGAAGAAACTGCTAATAACCAACAGTTTCTCATTTTGCCTAAATGTTTTCTGTGCTTTATTATTTTTCAATTTTACTTTTGTTGTCATCCATTTTGTCGTCTGCAAAAGCTTTTAAATTGGAACACCCTTAAATTGTGTTGTTTGGGAAAGGGTTAACTCTTATCATCTGCATATCGTCGTTGGTACATGGGTAGCCTATACATGCACTAAAGGTCTGTTGTGGATATTTAGCATTTGAATGTTTATGGTTATTGTAAGGGTATTATTCAAACATATTTGTATTCGGTAAGTAAACACAGTTTATGGTAAACCATACACCATTTGCTCCGATGAATCGGACAAATTGTGGTAGTGGAAGCGACTCTATCTGTCCTAGACACACATCTCACCGTATAGGCCTGGTGACCACTTTTATAAAAATTATATTTTACGATGTTCGTATTTTTAGGCATAACCAGAAAACCATTTTGAAAAAAAGACATTTCAACGATATAAACATGTCCACAGAAAAGCACCCTGATTTCAACTTTACATTCCTGTATGATGTCAAAATATATGTGACCCGTCGTGCTAAAATGGACATCCTGGTAATTATTAAAAACATCAAACCTTCAGAATCTGGAATGGTACCCATATCACCAAAGGCGGCAATCACGTGACTTTGTTATGATATGCTTTCCTTACTTTTGTAAACAAAACACTCAGTACATACACATTTTTTCTCAAATATTAAATCAAACACGTAACTCTCAATATTGAGATACGTGCCAATCGATACGTCGTACTATCCGCTCTAATTTGATACCAAGATCTTTCCTCAAATCCCCGTCAAAGCTGAGAACATTTGTGCAAAGTTTTTTTGAATGCCGTGATATATTTTCTTAAAAAATGTTAATACTTTGCACTAATGTTTTCAGCTTTGACAGGGACATGAGGGAAGATCTTGGTATCAAAATAAACCGGAGAGTACGACGTATCGAATGGCAGACTAGGTATTTCAATACTGAGAGTTAAGTATTTGAGTTAAATTTTAGGAAAATGTGTACTTACCGAGTGTTTTTGTTTACATAAGTTAGGAAAGAATATCATAACAAAGTCACGTGATTGCCGCCTGTGGTCACACTTTATGTTGATTTTCAAAATACGACACCTGTTTGACCTCTACTGGTTCCGATTCGATACTCGAAATTATGGACTTCCTATAGTGTCCAACCTTGCATGATAGTCTTATTATATTTGTGTATGACGATAGCAAATATGCAACCAGAAGTTATGTATAACGCAAAACTATTGTAAAGTGCATTTAAATTGATATGCACTTGTAATACTTTAGCGATAAGCCATTGACATATCGTTGAGTGACAGCCGGTTACATTAGGAGTTCTGGAGATAAAATCAAATCCCTAATGTATATTTTATTATCGCTATAATTGCACGATTAACCTTTTCTTCTGTGATACAGATGACTTTCACGATTCATTTGTTTTCCTGTTAACCCATTTCCACACAGTGACTCTTTTGACTCCCCGCATGAAAATGGCTTTGGAAAACATCGTGGAAAATGAAGAAATTGCTTGTGACAAGCAATTTCTTCATTTCCCGAAATGTTTTCTTTTTTAAAAAACCAAAAAAATGCTAAATTTAATTCAGTTTTAACTGTCTTCTGCATCATCTTTTAATTTGGACTAGTCTAAAATTTTGCCGGTTTGGTAAATGGGTTAACCCTTTCTCAAGTCTGAAGATTAAATTTGAAACAAACAAGTTTGTAAAACATGTGGTAAAAGTAGAATAATACTAACGACTAGCATTGCTTTCTGTACCTCAATTTGCTTCAGGATACTTGTAATACACGTACATGTATATTGTAGAATAAAATGTGTCGACAGGAACACATACTTGTGATCAGTCACAAATGATTTATCATGGACAGTGTTATAGTAATCCGAGTCTTCTCTGATGTAAATACGCTCTTTGATATTTTGATTTTTCGCTATTAAAATAACGAAAAATCAAAATATCAAAGAGCGTATTTACATCAGAGAAGACTCGGATTAGTGTTATAGATGCAATTTATTCTAGAAACACTGTCTTCTAAATTCTGGAATTTTGGCTTTTATGGTATTATTTTACAAAGGCGTTTGCCCTTATATTCATGATTGAAGGCATTTTCCCAAAAGAAAGGTAGACGTTTTAGTAAAGTTTCTCTTTCTCTGTCGTCTTAGGTTTCATATCCGTATATACTTATACCGGTAAATTACCCCCTTGTTTCTCTTTACAAGTATTTGAAAACATCTGTATTAAAAAACAATGCATGTGCAGGAATACACTGATGCAATTATTATGTACAATATACAACCCCTTTCGAGATAGGTGTATGGACATAAGTTTCCATTTGAGCATGGTTTTCACTTCGGAGGAATCTAATTGTCAACTCTACATTTGCAGAGCTACGGCACATGTCAACCAGATCCAATATGCGAAAAAAGGACATATAGTCAGATAGGGAAATCATTCCGGATTTAGAAAATTACATAAAAGTGAAAAGTGTCGGCCCTAGTCTGGCTGCGCGGACTGCGCAGACTGACTAGGGTCGATATTTTTCACACATCCGATAAGGTCCCTTTTAGCGTGATGGGTCACATATGATTTGTTGTTCTTTAAACCATATGTCGTTTGTTCTCATTGTAATCGTCTCAATGATTACCCAAAACAGGGATTGGATTTGAAATGACAAATTTTGAAAGACTTTACTACCTCTTATAGATTGATCTGAATTCTATTGAATAGAATAGAACATACCCTTGATATTATCAGATGTCTTGCAAATGGTCCGTCTAGTCAACAGAAGCCTGAAAATAGAAATAGCTCAAATATAGATCTACACCCGAACTATCAAAATATCCAATACATTCTTAAATAGTAGTGCGTCAATAATAATCACAGTCCTGTTCAAAGGCGAAAACATCGACTTTATAAGTTGACAACCATGTAATATCGGTATGCTTACAGAATAAACTTTACGAGTAATGATTTGAAAGTTTTGACCAGAAAAGTTGGATTTTCCTTTCTTCTGTTCTCTAGTTGCTCCTAAATATCTATATAAAAAAATCATGACTTCACTATTTCTACAACATACATATACAGTCGACACTTTTTATCTCGACATCTGATAAGACGAAATTCCGTTTAAGTCGAAGTGAAAGTCATATCCAATCCTCAACATATGGATATCAAAATGAATTCCGAAACAAATACAGCTATTGAAATTTAGAAGGAAAAGGATAGAAATTGCTCGTTTCGAGCAATTTCTCTCCCTTTCCTACTATATTTCAATCATTGACACATACGATTCCCATCAAAATGGTTACATATCGTTTTCATCGAAAATAACCAAAATCGGATTAGTAGAACTCCGGATATGTCGAAGTATTTCAGCGGCCCCGCTGACTTCGACACAACGAGTGTCAACTGTAATCTTATCTCTGGTATACGGTTATATGTAGATCCACCACTATTTCAAATATTATTTTGATCTTCTAGTAACGTATTTGATTTCACAATTCGCCATTTTGAGTTTCCATTACAAAAAATGAAGTAATAATTACTCAAAAATATTATGAAAAAATGTATTGAAAAATGAAATATCGAAACCATATCTTTTCATAAAATGCTCCAAAGTTTCGTTATTGACCCAGTATGTTATTTCTGTTAGTATAACTAAGTTCGTCATGTAGACAGACCTGTTGGTATGTTCTATGTAGAAAACGTTAGTGAAGCGATGGTATTTCCATCTTCAAACAATATTCATTATATTGTTGTAATGATGGAAATTCCACGAGAGCTGTAACAAATACTTATCACGCATTCCTTACTTTTCCTATAGATGTAACAGAATATAATGCTGGTATACAGCATTTTTCTCATTTTGCCTCAATATTTTCTATTGTGTATTTGAAACAAACATTATGCTTTTTCAACATAGTTGCTGTCATAAACAATAGCCTTCATATTAGATCACCCCACAATTTTGTGGCCATGGATATGGTTAACAATACCGATCTTTAGATTACATGACACAATACAAACTTGAGTGATGTATCAAAATGAAAATAGTATCCTAGGGACAGAATCGGGAATGCTCAAGTACTCATAAAGATTTTGATCGTAAATTTTTTGGATTGGTTTTCATATTACCAAACAACAAAATTTTAGAATGGTCCAAAGTCAAAGACGGTACAGACGACACGTTGCGTTTTTGGTTTCTCTGGGTTAAAATATTATTGGAAATGAACAAAATGCTTGTCACAAGCAATTCCTTCATTTTCAACAATGTTTTCCCAAGAATATTCTTGCTAGGGAGTTCAAAAGGCGTTAACGTGCATTAAGGGGTTTAAATCAGTGGTCCAGGCGTTCCTCTGGTCTCAATGTTCTTGGAGTACAATTCAATTTGCTCTAGCAGACAGCGATGTAGGTAGAAAGCGAGATGGTAATTCCAGCTTCAAACAATGCCGATTCTATTGTTGTAGAGAGGCAATGCCAGAAGACACATAACAAATATTTACTCCACATTCCTTACTTTGTTCTTGAAAATAGTAATAATACTATGAAAAAAAGTGTTCCTATGCCTATCCTATGTCCTTTCTATGTCGACTACATTTTAGAAAAAAATACCCGTTCCCAAACAAGATCTGGTTTGACATCCCTAAAAAATTGTTTTGTTCTTTTGAAAATATTGAGGCAAAATAAGAAAATGCTGATAATCAGCATTTTCTCATTCTGTCTCAATATTTTCTGAATTTTATTGTACAATCATACTATGTTTCAACATGCATTTTGCCCTCTGTAGCAGGTTTTGAATGTGACCACCCAAAAGTGTGTTGTTTGGGAAAGCGTTAAAGAGTTTGTCCCTTACACAGACACAAATAGGATGTATTTTTATAAAACAAGAGGACCATGATGGTCCTTAATCGCTCACCTGAACCTAGATAGAATGAAAGTCATAATGTTGTCAAGATCACATAATTTAAGATGTGAGATTATGGTACAGCTGAAAACTGCTTTCATAATATTGAATGATCAATATTTGTGGCTGTTAAAGTAAAAACAAAGTGGAAGAAAACAACACAGTCAAGGGCACATAACTCTGTTCTGATAAAAGAATTCTCATCAACATTATGTCCAATTTTTTTTTTTTTTTTTTTTTTTTTTTTTTTTTTTTTGATCGGTCAATATATTGTTAGAGTGAAAATAAAGTCGAAAACTGTAATTTTGTGAAATTCAAGGGCCAATAACTCTGGGTTTTCTAGTCAAATCAAGCTGAAAGTTTCACTCATCCAGGATCTTATGGCCACCAACATTGTGGCAAAGTTTTGTCTTGATTAGTCAATAAATGTAGATGCTACAGTGTAAACAAAGTCGAAAACAGCAATTTTGTCAAATTCAAGGGCACATAACTCCAGACTTCCTACTTCAATCACACTGAAATTCGAAGTCACCAACATTGTTGCAAAGTTTTGTCTTGATCGGTCAATATTTGTAGATGCTAGAGTGGTAACAGTCAAAACTAACCATTTTTGACGTTCAAGGGCACATAAATCCAGACTTCCTGGTCCCATCTGACTCAAAATCGATCTCATCTGAGAACTTATAGTTACCAACATTGTTGCAAAGTTTTGTTTTGATCGGTCAATATTTGTAGATGCTAGAGTGGTAACAAAGTCAAAACTAGCCATTTTTGACGTTCAAGGGCACATAACTCTAGACTTCCTGGTCCGATCTGACTCAAAATCGAACTTATCCGAGAACTTATGGTCATACATATTTTGATCAAGTTTGGTTAAGATTGGTCGATATTTGTAGATGCTAGAGTGGCAACAAAGTCAAAACTAGCCACTTTTGACGTTCAAGGTCACATAACTCCAGACTTTCTTGTCCGATCTGACTCAAAATCTAACTCATCCGAGAACTTATGGTCATACATATCATGACCAAGTTTAATTAAGATTGGTCTATATTTGTAGATGCTAGAGTGGTAACAAAGTCAAAACTAGCCATTTTTGACGTTCAAGGGCACATAACTCCAGACTTCCTGGTCCGACCTGACTCAAAATCAAGCTCTTCTGAGAACTTATGGTCATACATATTTTGGCCGAGTTTGTTTAAGATTGGTCAATATTTGTAGATGCTAGAGTGGTAACAAAGTCAAAACTAGCCATTTTTGACGTTCAAGGGCACATAACTCCAGACTTCCTGGTCCGATCTGACTCAAATTCAAACTCATCCGAGAACTTATGGTCATACATGTTTTGGCCAAGTTTGGTTAAGATTGGTCAATATTTGTGGGTGCTAGAGTGGTAACAACAAAATGTGAACAGACGGACAGACGGACAGACAGACGGACAGACGGACAGACAGACGGACGCCGACGGACAAAAAGCGACCACAATAGCTCACCTTGAGCACTTCGTGCTCAGGTGAGCTAAAAAAAAGTGTTAAATAAACGATGGTATTTCCAGCTTCAAGCAATACTGATTCTATTGCTCCAATGATGAAAATTCCACAAGAGTTGTTACATGTAGTTACCCACATAGTGTTTCCCTTTTCTTTTATATTGCAAGAGGTCTTATAGCTATAATTACAAGATGCAATGCAGAAAGATATTTAATGAGTCGATTTTAAGATCAAGATATACAATAATTCGTCTTAAAATGTTACTCTGGACTTATTCGTGAACATCATAATGCTGTCGTAATATTAAACAGCTAACCCAAATCTATTCACACATGTTTAGGAGTAACATGCTATGGTCTTATCGCAGCGGCTTGAGCACCTAACCGTGGATTCCTGGTATTTCTCTGACCAGTACCACCACAATATCCAAACCGAGCATCCAACTTTCTCTCGCATAGATGATTAGCAATCTTCTATAATGTCAGACTTCTACAAGTAAGGCATCGATTAAATAAATCAATTACCATCACAACGTATGTAATGTTTATAATGTGTTAAAAGATACAGATTAAGCAAAAAAAATCATGGACGACCACTGGCTTCTTGTTTTATGGATCTTTGAGAGTACACGTAATGTCAGGCTTTACCAACAGTTGGACTGATTTATTACTAACATTGTTTGGTTTCCGTGTCACTTATATAGTTATTTGTTATCAACATAGCATTTGATAGGCTTTGGTTTCCTTGACATCGATCAGTGCAATTTTAAGGTCAATTCAAACTGTACTCTAAGTTTTAGATACAGGCTGTATAGTAGATTCTACGCGAAATAAAGATTCAAATGCGCGCAGCGCATTGAATGTTTATATCGCGTAGAATCTACTATATACAAACTCTATCTGACTTAGTGTTCGCTAGCGGTTCATTGGACACGGGGCGTGGCTATGTATAGACGTCACACAAACTAGCCGGCAGCCCGTTTATGCGAAATAGCGCGTCAAAATTTAGAATATACTGCAATTACATTGGTCCAAAAAGTAGGACGAACACTAATTGTAATGCGCGGCCGTCTTCCAAATCCATCCATACTCGGATTTATACTTTTGTCCTGATACAATCTAATTATGACGTCCCGAATGGAAAATACTTTTTTACAGAAATAAACGATACAATAGAAGACATTTGCTAACATATAGTATTTCCTTATTTTTGTATCTATATATCGTCTGTGCTATACATGTTTAATAGATACATCGTATCTCTATGAAGAAAATGTCACCAGCAACAGCATTTGATTAGAAACAACAAAAACCGTTTGCCGTGTAGTGAAGGCTTGACAAACAGCTTTCCAGTAATGATTTTCATTTCTCGTCCAGTAGTTTATGTATTTTATTTTAGATACAACAAAAAAATCAAAATGGTAGGTAAAACTCTATCTGAAGACAATATTTATATGAAGCCTCATTTTCCGAAGTACCACTCAAATGTTTTAGTGGGAAAACAATGTCATGCGCCATTGAGGTTACGAACAACATTTTTCTATGGATATCAATTACATATAATTACTTCTTATAGACAGAACAAATTCCTATAGTGAGTTCTGTCAGAACGAAATTTCAATTTGGCACAGATTTGGAATCCGTTTTTTTTAATCTTTGGATAAAATCTACAACAAAATTGTCTTGTAAGAAAAAATGTGTATGTTTTACCACCGTATGAAATCGCTTAGTCTAGTTAAAAACCTTATCACTGAATTATTTCCATAGTAAATGATTGAATCTAAATAAATAAAATGTAGGTATGTCATTGTACTTGATCGCATTATCCTTTAATTTGTGTATGTCTTTTGGGGAGACCAAAAGACATAGACTGAACACGTGGATATAGAAGTAAAGGATGGGTTGCAATAAGGGTTCAAAAAATAGATTTTCTTTAAATTCTGTGAATTGATAGGGTTACATAATATCTTTAATTTGTATGTGTAAAAATTCTGATGAGGGCTTATTTTTGGAGATAATGGCTAACAAAGTAGGTGGGGTAAATTGACACGAGAAGCAATTTTTTACTTTGAAGTTAAATAACTTTTTCTGTATGGATCAGATCGAAGTGAAATTTTGCACGTAATTTCAATGTACTAAGGACAGAATATTTTTGGAATAATTAATCATGTATATCAGTTTGTTGATTTTCTGTATTCGTCCTTCTGTCGATCTCAAATTTTGCTTATTTTTGATGCACTAACTTTACGAAACTATCTCTACAAACTTTATTTTTGTATGAATTAACATGATATTTTGTGAACATGATCCGTTATGATGTAGCTAGATATGTGTAAACTTTGGGTCAAATTCATTGCATAGAACCAAAGTTATTTGACCTTGACCTTCAAAGGTTATTCTAAAATATTAAATTTTAAGATTTTGAGTGAAAATTTATCATGAAAATTGGTATATGAAGTGAATTTTAAGCAAATAAAGTTATTTTCATTATATCCTCGTTGTAATTACTTAGTTCAGTGGAAAATTCACGATTGATGCTGACTTTTTTGCACATAATAACAAGGATTTGTAAAGGGCAAGTGGACAATTTCCTTTTTAAAAGTCATTATTGTTCTGTATGCCAAGGTCAAGTTCTACTTTAAAATTTACATTGAACAAACTTAAAACAGTAAGAATATTATACCTGTGACTTTATTTATTGAAATATACTTTATAAGACCATTTTTATATCAAGATATAGCTGAAAAATATAAAAAGTGACTTTTTAGAATTACCTTTGAAGGTCAAGGTCAAATAACTTTGGTTCTATGCAATGAATTTGACCCAAAGTTTACACATATCTAGCTACATTATAAAGGATCATGTTCGCAAAATATCATGTCAATTCATACAAAAATAAAGTTTGTAGAGATAGTTTCGTAAAGTTAGTGCATCAAAAATAAGCAAAATCTGAGATCGACAGAAGGACGAATACAGAAAATCAACAAACTGATATACATGATTAATTATTCCGAAAATATTCTGTCCTTAGTACATTGAAATTACGTGCAAAATTTCACTTCGATCTGATCCATACAGAATAAGTTATTTAACTTCAAAGTAAAAAATGCTTCTCGTGTCAATTTACCCCACCCACTTTGTTAGCCATTATCTCCAAAAATAAGCCCTCATCAGAATTTTTACACATACAAATTAAAGATATTATGTAACCCTATCAATCCACAGAATTTAAAGAAAATCTATTTTTTGAACCCTTATTGCAACCCATCCTTTTGTTGTAACGCCAACATAGAAAATTCTTTTTTACTATCACATATGTAGTGAATGTTATCTGTAATATAAAGATAAGTGACTAAGCAAGGTGTACATATCCCAAAGTGTTCTTTCAATTTGCGTGATAGTGTCTCATTAAATTGTTTCCACAAGACTAATTTGAGAACATCATTCTTTCCATTTCCACAGATTCTCGCTAAATTCGTATTCATCACTCATGACAGCTTAAGATATTTTACAGTTATTTATTGTATTTCTGTCCTATTTCTAAACCACACAGGGACATTACATCAACTTATTAAATACAGTACAGGCGAGTGAGCGGCATTTTGTTAAATAATGGGGAAATGCAGCTCCACTAATGGATTCTGAATAAGCTTGTTCAACCGGTAAAATGTCTAGCGACTTTGTGTGTTCGTTAGCATCGAAAAATATTGTTACTCGTTTATATTTTCTTGCAACACATGTTACAGCATGTCGCTAGATAACAACCCCGATATTTTTTTGGGTCGAAACTCCATTCCATTCTTATCATTTGATGGCCATCCTCCTCATAATTATTATGTAAATGTTAAATATCCGTAAATTTTGTGCTAAATATAGACTTGGTTTAAAGCTATGTATCGATAAATTGTTGGTGTCTTATAAAGTCCCATAACTACGGCTTGAATCAATCCGTAGAGATATGATTTTATAACAACACATACGAAACAGATAAAATCGTCCCTATTGTTTTATACCAATAGTACCTGCTGAAGCATAATTTTGTCTTTGCGAAGTTCTAGTCGATTCTGGCAGAGGATACATAGGTGCACTTACGGTTTATGGTAGTTCAAAGCAGTTGCTTGGCATTTATTTGTAAAACCAAAGCATTTCTTATTGAATGCACGTGCTTGCAACCAGACATTGGGTTTATAGTCAACTACTTATATATGCAAAACATGCATGAACGAACTATTTTCTATCTTTTCTAGTTCAAGAAAGGATACGCACTTCTTTGGCCGAAAGGAATATGTACATACATGTATACCGTAGTTTGACGTCATTTAGCGTGATAGTGTCTCATTACATTGTTTCCATAAGACTAATTTGAGAACAACATCTTTTCCCATTTTTACGGATTCTCGCTAAACAAACATTCATCAGTCATGGCAGCTTAAGATATTTTTACAGTTATTTATCATATTTCTTCTCTATCTCTATATATACCACACAGGGACATTATACAAAGTTATTAAAAAATGTACAAGCGAGTGAGCGGCATTTTGTTAGATACTCGGAAAATGCAGCTCCACAGGCGGGCTCTGAATAAAACCTGTTCAACTGTAAAAGAAAATGTCTCCTGACTGTAATATGTTTTCCTTTCTGTCACAGAGGTCGTCATTTGAATGACAGTTTTGTAATACCCAAGTATCTTTTTCCGTCCCACACCATTGAATAAGGTATCAACATGCACTTACTGCATATGATAGCAACACCAGGTATTTCACATAGTATATATTTTAGAACAAACCAATATGCATTTAATGTAAACTTATGCATCAGAGTAGTTGTTTGCTTTCTTGTAAAAGAAACAAATTATGGTATCGTACATTCTGTTTTGCTCTCTTTTTCTCTTTTATCTTAAATCAAAAAACAAAGTGTGGACCTACTGGATGTTAAACGACTATGTAGATATCCCATGCTTTGACTTAATCGTGCGTGATACAGTCGTATTACATTTTTGCCAGAAAACCCTTTTCGAAACCATCCTTTTTTTTCTCATTTTTAACAGATTTCTCATAAAATGTATCCATCAGCAGTTTTAAGTTATTTTATAGGTATCTATTATTTCTCTGTCCCATTCCTGAACCACACAGGGACCTTATATCAACTTATTAAATGAAATCTAGTGAACATCGTTTTGTTGATTAATCGGGAAATGCAGCTCCAGTAAAGGATTCTGAATAAGCTTATTCAACCCGAAAGAATTTCTCTTTTCTTTGTACCCTTTCCTTCGGAGAAGTAGCAATTCTACTTATTGTTACGCATACGCCGTTTGCATTGCAGCAAATTTGTCGAAATTGCAGATAGACATACATGTATATAATAAGTAGTTCATAGAATATTGCACATCAAGGAATTTATGTTACACATGATGCATACTGCAGATCAAAGCAATGTTTATTGAATATAATTCAATGTTTCAAACCGATTTTTGTTTTTTGTAAAGGACCTTCTAATATTTGACATGTACATTGTGCTTTTATCTCTCCTTTTTTATCCTTTATTTTCCTTAAAGCAAGAACGTAAAACATCTGTAATCGCTCACGTATATGCTCATACGAGGGTTGTTTGATAAATTCGCGGAATTTCTTTCTTATTTTTTTTATTTTTCGGCAAAAGATCACGAAATTTTATACAGATATAAAACAACATATTATAAATGTTGGTCTTTCATGATATTGAAATGCGCCCAACAGAAAGCCTTTTTTTCTGTCTCCATAGCAACAAAGGTACGCGAGGCTGCCTTTGGTCAGTTTTTAATCATTTGGACTAATGATAATTGTACAAAAGCACTATAACTATGTACGGCAAAACGGCAGGAATTCATACAACGTTTGGTTAACGTTGTGACGTCATTTCCTGAAAATTTGCCGTTTTTGTTTTGAAAGTTACCTTGTGCACAACGTTTTCAAAATCATGTCGCAGGAAAATCGTCAAAGAAAACTGACGTCATCTGATGAGCTCGAGTTGCGTTCCGTCGTAAAGTTCTGTGTAGGACTAAAGTTATCACCCACAGAAACATTTAGAAAGCTAGAAGAGTCAGATACTTTGCCGGTATGAGGAAAAACATTTGTATTTAAATGGCATGGACGATTTAAGACAGGCAGGACGTCCATTCGTGATGATGACAGGCCAGGTCGACCGAAATCTTCTGTTACGCAGGGTACTACGGCACATGTAGAGCAGCGTGTCATGTCAGATCGGCGAATAACTGTGCGGGACTTTGCAGAGAAGTTGTCGCTTTCTAGTTATGCTGTTTACCATATATTAACGGAGAACAGGTCGCTCGAGTTTGATTCCTGCTGAATGACCTGACGTCATCTATCTTGACGTGACGTTACGTGACGCTCTACCCAAAGGCCACTAGCCAGACATGGCTTTATTCAATGTAATCTGTAAACGTTATTTGTTAACATATCATTTTGAATTTTTGACTGATATTCAAGGAATAGTAAAATTTTACCATGAAACAAAAATGATATTGGTATTTAATCTCAATTTTGAATTACAGAGTAATTCCGCGAATTTATCAAACAACCCTCGTATTAGATATTGTTGACGTCATTTGCGTGATAATGTCTCTTTACTTTTTTCTACAAGACTAATTTGGGAACATCATTTTTGCAAGTTTCACAGATTTTCCCTAAAATCGTGTCCCAATCAGTAATAACAATTGAAGATATTTTACAGTTATTTATTACATTTCTGTCCCATACCTGACTCATACTGACTCACACTGGTACCTTATGTCAGTGCTTTAACACGGTGGGGATTGTGCATGCTGGGATGGAAAACGAATACGGACAAAAATAATCTCGAATCTTGTCAAATATTTTGCAATAACTTCTTTATTTCTTTGTCGATTTTCAAAAGGTCTGTTGCATGTACCCCGCCTTGAAAATCTCTTTCCTCGGATACATGGATTATTTGTGGTATCCTTTTAATTTTTTCCAAAAATTGATCCCAACTGACCAGAAAACGAAATGATAACGACTACGGCAAAATAAGCCACGCTTCAGCGAGGAAATTGTGCAATATTTTTCTTATTTCTGTGTCAATTTTCAAGCGGTTTGTTGCATGTACCCCGCCTTACTAAGCCCTTTCCTCAGGTGTATTACTTATTTGAAAACTCCCCATATTTTTCCCAAAAATTGATCCCAACTGACCTGAAAAATGATCAGATTTTTGTCGTTTTTCTGGTCGGTTCGGAACACTTTTTGCAAAAAGTACAGAAAGGTTTCGTGTAAAGCATACATCGGAGGAAAGAGCTCAGTAAGGCAGGGTACATGGAACAAACCGTTTTTGAATTGACGCAGAAATAAAGAAGTTATTGCAAAATGTCTTACCCAGCATGCACAATCCCCACCGTGTTAAATATAAGGTAGTAAATCGTGTTTTTGTGGAAAAATAATAAAATGTCTCACGGCTGTAATGTGTTTTCCTGTTGTGTCGTAGATACCTTCATTCATGATTACATTCATCGCTCAACATAAAGTACGCATGTAAACGTATCTATACTTTTGAAACAAAAATAACGTTTGAGAAGTAACCCTTCCTAATACATTCTTATCAAAAAAATATCCTTGGGAACAAGCAGAAAGTATCCAATTTCTCTCTAAGAGTCTTAAGAATATTCACTTTAATATTGAACAAAAATCATAATGTATTATACTAATCCAATTGGTAGCATACATTTTCAGGACGACAGACGCCATCATTGCCAAATCTAGCGAATGGACTTATAGTCAAGTACAATGTATGTATAAATAGTGAAGAGAATAGTAAATCATTTCAGCTACTACATTTTCCAAAGCAGTTGTCCTTAATCCATTTGTCGAAGGTTGTCTTTTGATATGTTAATGCGTATAAGACATGTGTTTTAGTATATATTTACCTAGCGCTTATAAATATCCATGGGCTTATTCGTGGTACAGTAAAAAGCAATTTATCATAAAACCGAACACATATCTATTACATTCAGTTGATGAACCAAAACAGTGTCATTATCTTTTTTGTTCGTCCTTCGTTTGACGATTTATCTTGCTTTAACAATATACAAGAAATTTCACATTAGAACAAATATGTGCAGTTTGCAATATGAAAGAAATTATACTCTAAGACTTTTCTAATGCAATCCAGTACTGCACATGAATAAAATAAAGTGATGTGTCATATTTTTCGATTCTTATGAAAAAACAGGTTCTTCTGAAAGGACATGTCGTCCCTTTTTAAACAGAAACATCGAGTTTTGCTGAAAAGCGACGATATGTTGTGTCATCTGATACGGTCACAGTGCACTAATGTCATACAATACAACACAAGCTACAAGTTTAGAATATTAACCCTTTCCCAAACGGCTAGAATTGTCAGGTTATCCAAATTCAAAGCTGCAGCAGACGACAAAATCGATGTTGCTTAAGAAGGGAATTGTGTCCGAAATAGTTCAGAAAATACTGAGGCAAAATAAAAAAAGTGCTGATCATCAGCACTTTCTACTTTTGCCTCAATGTTTTCCCAAGTGTTTTCTATTATGGTGGTCAAAACCAGGTCTTGTTTGGGAAAGTAAAAAACCTTACATGATAACATTACATTGTTTTTTTTACATGATACTTAGAAAGTGTACATTTTTTATTTCAATATTGTAACCTGTTGCATCAATTAATGCAGCGTTTACTTTCTAAATTCACTTCAAAGAGCATGGGCGCATAAATCTTAAGACGTTAATAAGAACAAGAATCTTTATTAGCGGGAGGATTTGCGGTTCATCTCGATTTTGATCCTTGATTATGAAATCGATCAAAACGCCCCAAAATTAATGAATTTATTCACTTTTTATACTTGAATACTGGTCCTTCTGGCTAGAACGAGACCTTGCATGGCGTTGTAAAAATTAGCGATCCTAATCAGTCTGTGCAGAGTGTCCATACACTGTGTAAAATACAGAAAATAGAAACGAAATTGAAATTAAATAAATTAAATAAAACTCAATAATTTAGAAATCTGGCGTTTTCGTAGAGCCTAATGGCTTATATTTTTTTAACCCGTCAGCAATCTGAGAAACATGTGCTCTAATCCCTGGTTTGCTGATAAGAGGTACAAGGCGATTTTTATACCGTCCAACCAAATTACCTTACATGTAGCTAAGACTGAAAGAATGAAAAAATAGTTACGTGTAAACAGGATGTCATGGCTTAGAATTCTTCTAGACATCTGCTACATGTACATGCAAGTGCACCGTGTCGTATACAGGTTTTATTGTTCAATTAATTAGAGTGATGGTTCTTTAACATGAAATTAAAGAATTATCGGAGAATATGTATTCTTTGCATTGACCTTCTGCAACAACCAATCACGAAGTCAGCCCAGAGACATGACCGGGATTTATTATTATCTGCCTCTATATAACTGCTTCCGCCGTGGCGGTGGCTTGACCCCGGGCTGAATACTCTCTTAAGAACAGAGCACATTATCTTTACATTCCATTTCGATATCTAATGAGCTCTGTTCTCGCGGGGTCATTTCACGTCTATTATCGGGATTTCAGTATCCAATCTTTGGCTATACACAACAAAACAATTTAAAAAGCTGATACAAACTTTCATTGGCTGATGCTTCAAATTACCGGCTTCAGCCAAAAATAGAAGCGACGTAATGTATACGTAATCAAACAAGATCAAACTGAATGATTTTGATTTGATAATTCAAATGTTACTGGCTTCAGCCAAAAATAGCCAAAAATAGAAGCGACGTAATGTATACGTAATGATCATGCAAGATAAAACTGAATGATTTTGATTCGATAATCCAAATGATGTGCTATAATTAGATTATGACGACCAAATAGGCTGTTGGCGTACCGAAAACTGCAGAGGTCATATTTGATGGTTTAATCAATAGACATCGGCTTTGGAGAGTACGGGCTGAAGTGCTGTAATCGACTGTTGTTGTCAGTAACTAAAATAACATGTATACATACAATTATATGTCACCCTGCACACTAAAAGTGAACTTCTGAGAAGTACATACAATCGAATTTGAGAAACAGGCAGGCATTGTAGACGTTAACCAGATGTCGCATATGGGACATGAACATAATGGTACGGTTAGAAATCAAATTAACCCTTTCCCAAACGATAAAATTTTAGGGTGATCCACTTCAAAAACTGCCACAAATGACAAAGTTGATGTTTAAAAGATAGGGTTTGTGTAAAATATAGCACAGAAAATATTGAGACAGAAGGAGAAACTGCTGCAGTTTCTTCTTTTGTTTCAATGTTTTCCTAAGCCCTTTCTATTTGGGACGTCAAAACCAGGTCTTGTTTGGGAAAGGGTTAATATAACGAAAGGTACCTTAGAGTGAAGTTTCGATTCTAGTAAGTAAGGTTATAGCCTACAGATGGCAACAACGAGTTTTCGCTCACTAAGTCAACAATACTTCTCGAATAGAATCAATATTCAATTACAATATGTTCAGACATTAAAAGGTTAAAAGAATAATGTACATTGTAAGACAGAATATGTTGAGGGAAACTGAGCAAGTGTAGATAATAAGCATTGATTTAGTGAAAGTGCCTTTCTTCAAGTCGTAAGAACGCGTTTTCTTGTTTTGGAAAGGGTTAATAAGGCTTACTATTCAGGTTCATCGGGTAGGCCTACATTACAGTAATACAACTTATAACAAATATAATTAATTTTCTAGTTTACAAATGATTAATTTTTCAACAGAAACAATGAAATTCGATAAAGAGACTCCCTGGGGTACATAGTTTCAGTCTTTATTTGTCTGTTTTACGGAACAATATATTTATATACTTTAGTACTAGTATCTCATACCACAACATAGTAGAAAGACAATTATTTATCTTTTAAAAGAATACTTAACCTCGTTTCAAAGACTATGAAGGTAGTACTATCAAATGTCCAAATAAGATAAGAGTGCGTTTTATCTCTACTATTCCAATAACACAATTACACAATATCAATTACCCTATGGTGTGAGTATTCATTCAAATCGTCTCGACAACACGGTTTCAGTGAGTATCTACTATACATACATACAGAGTTTGATGAACAATAAATGAAGTATTGTATTTTGAACCGCATTCACTCTCTTTTGTCTGTTTCTCTGTTTCACGTTGTATTCCAAGGTGTTTAATTATATTTTTGATATGGGTTGGGTTTCAAAAGATGTCAACTACAGATTCAGCCTCAGCTGTTGTTGATATGTTATCAAAATACTGCCCACTGGGTTCACCTTTACAGATAGGTCCTGCATCAAAATAGTATCGATACATGTTACACAGCGGGAAAACAATAGGAACGTCTACAGACACGCCACATGGTACAATGTACTCAACATTGATTGGTCACATCTTTTGGGCATACCAGACAGACATACACATGTATGTCTTCTTATTTCCTTTAAAGTTATCTCCTGGCATCGATATTATTTTGTGAAATTCGTACATGTATGTGCATGTAGTTTAATTCATTAGACAGACATTTTGATAAATTAGAAGCCATACTCAATTACATGGTGTTATTATAAAATGTAATGGTGTAAATGAAAAGACCACATACAATGCGACTGATTAGCCTATAATTCCCATACATGGACTCTTATTACTCCCCATAATATATAGGCTTTAGAAAACATTGTGGAAAATGAAGAAATTGCTTGTGACGAGCACTTTCTTCATTTTCAACAATGTTTCCTACCCAAAAAGACCAAAAAATGTAAATGTCCATTCACTTAAAATTTTCGTCTGCAACATCTTTCAAATCAGACCAGTCTTAAATTTTACTCTTTGGTAATGGGTTAATCAATTTAACACATTTATCGTTTTTGTTATATTTCAATTGTTTTAGGTGCTGATTAAAGCGCCACATACTAAGTAGTTGATTAATCAATTTAACACATATGAATAAATTTGTTAATGTATTACTTAGTTCGTTGCTAAAATAATATGATGGTGTGAATTTAAACACCACATACTATGCCGTTGGTTCATTAATCAAACATTATTATACATCATTGTTTTTATAATATTTCACTCCGTCCGTCGCTAAAAAAGTCTTATTGTGAGAATTAAAGCACCACAGGATATGCGGTTGATTAATTTGTTTTAACATAAAAATGGATGGGAATACATTGTAAATCTTTAAAAAAAAATATCTTTTCAATATAACTAAACAAACTATTGAGACAAATGGACTAAATGTTGATGATAAGCTTCTTTTGCATCAATGCTTTTCCAATCCACTTCCACTGTTGACGACAAAACCAGATTTTGATGTGGAAAGGGTTAGGTGTCCCTGATTTTTTCTCGAAGTAAACGTTTACCAAGGAAACAACATACTTAAATAGGAACTAACATTGAAACTGGGAATATCCGTAATGTAATATAATGACGGATGTTTAATCTTCTATCTAGCATGGGACAATTGGGATGATAGTTGTCAGATTTTTATTCTTTACCGAAATGTTTTACATAAGTTTATTTTTAAAGAAATGGACAACAAAAGTAGCCAAATTTCTGAGAAGTGTTAAGTACATCGGTATTCCAACTCAGTGGTAATCAATTATTTTCCTCTTTCTAGCGCTGATGCGGCGTGACGGACGTGACATCTTTGTCTCTGTAAGGTGCTTCGGGGACCCAATTTCGCTGCATGAATCCCTCGAAAAGTGGCCAAATTAAGATTTTTCGTCTCTGAGTGACGACCAAACTTCCCATTCATTTAGAAGCCGTTGTAAACATCCCGTCATTTCATGATGTTTTTATGGTCTCCTCGTTTTAGCATTTGACCTCACAGCGGGTTTCGTTTCGTTCGTTAAAACACGAAAATTCGGGTCTTCAAATTTGTTTTGAAGAACACAAAGGTTTCAAAATACAAAAAGGGGACTCGTGGGCTTTTGCGATCAATGTTTGCTGAAGTTGCCATCAGAACAAGAATGTGACATAAAATCGTGACCCGTCTCGTTAAAGGTTGCCTTTTGAAAAGTGTAAAAAGTACTGAGGACTGGACAGACTGACTGGGATCGAGACTTCTCACTAGAATCTTTACCATATCTATTTCTGAATCTAGAATGTTACCCATACCTTATTACATATATATTGTCCAAAAACGACATCTCTGCTGGACTAGATCTTTTCTGGATACTGATAATCATACGTTATTTTTAATAGGGATATTGTACAAAATAATCTAGAAGGGAAGACACCAATGGAAGGACTGGCAGTCCACAGATTACCAAAAATCTTTATTTGAGAGGGAGAGGGCGTAAAACAAAACTGGCTATTAGAAACGTCAGTAGACAAATCGAAATGTCTCCGATGATGGCCAATGTGCATAGATTTTCCAGGCGATTACACTCTGACGCATTACCAATGACCGAAGATTGTCTGGTAATTGTGATATCCTGAACTCTCACTGACCTTCAAACACATCAACGAAAAATAAAACACCCCTAATCTGATTATTGTGGAATTGGCATTGTTGTGATTTTGTAATTAACATTTAACATGAGGTTTCTCTACAATGGGTATTAAATCGCTACTTTTCTTGCAAATGTCGTTTCTTCAGCTTTGAACAAGGCAGGTGTAAACATTACGAGGTCCCTGAAAATAACGGTAGGTCATCGTACATATTAAAAATCATGTCTGATTTTGAGGAGCTCAATGGAAATGATATCACGATCCTTGATGTTAATTCGGATTCAAAATCTTGTCTCATACAAATACAGCAAATAATTTGACATGTTCCGCGGTTAGATACCAAAAAATCGCTAATCAGCAGGGTCGCGCCTTGGCGTATTATATTCTCCCTACAATTCATATCACTTGTCAGGTATAATTATTTGGCGAAGCGCTTTCGCAGAATTAAATTCAAGACACACTGCATGAAATTCTTAAAGACACTCATTTGAGCGTTATACGTAAAGGCATTTCTTGATCTGTTTGTTCGGTAGTGAATCGTTGCGTGTGATTTCCTAAACACCTTAAATTTTTGAAACCCATTCACAGAATATAAAAGAGTGCACCAAATAATATTATAATACACAAACTGAAAAAGTTGATGAAAAAAGTTGTTCTCTAGAAATAAACAAATGAGAGCAAACATTAAATGTATTTGTTTTTGTCTCTCTACTCAACAAACCTATTTGATTGGAGTGAGCAAACTAATTTATCATGTACACTGGTAAATAGAAAATGTCAATCATTTTTACAACTAGCTAGACCTAGTTAAACCCTGTCCCAAACACCAACCTTTGAGACGTGTCATATTTGAAAGGAGTTGCTGAAAACATCTAATTTGATGCCAAAGGAAGGAAATGTGTTTGACAGCATAGAAAATATTGAGGGAGTAGAAGAAATTTTGTCTATCAGCATTCTTTCTTTTTTCGTTCAATGTTTCTCTTACCATTTTAAGGAGATGTAAAAGCCAATTCCTGTTTGGGAAAGAGATTTCTGTCAGATGAGATCTAGCCTTGATTTCTTGTTTATGAGTACGTGTCGACTCTGGAATGATTTTCACACTATCACAAATAACCTTTGTTTTCTTTCCTAATATAGACAGCTTAAACACTAGGAGAAAGTAGAAAAGTGTACAGATAATTTACTTAGCTACCCCTTTTCTGTACTCTTTATGATAAAACTGATCCATTTGCCTTAAAGTTTTTCAATAAAGGTATTTTGTATTTGGATTCAACTGTTTTGATGTTTCAGTCAGCCGTAATTTTTGATATAGTGTGAAAGGGTATTATACTTTTACATTGCATTCATTAATTGATCTTTGTTTGCAGATAATTGGAAGTTGTGTGTTCGTGCAAGCTTCAAATAGATGTTGGTGCATCAAAAGCATTCATGAATTTGCATAAAAAATAACTATTTCACAAAACAGTACAGGTAGTTTGATGTACGTAATGTGAAAAGCTTTAGATACGATTGAGGGATTTTCTCCTTTCGGCACAACATTATACCAACATTCTTTCATAACGAACATCAATTGTGTGGTATGTAGTAGGTATAAACTATGATCAACGTCTACCCTTTTTGAAAAGACGTATAGCATCTACTTTATTCTTAAAGTAAAAATCATGTATATAAGTACCTTGCAATATGTGATTTCTATAATGTATAAAAGGGTCTGTATCATAAAGGCCCTTAACCCTTTCCCAAACGACAAAAAATAGGGCTGTCCAATTTGAAAGGAGTTGCAGCTGACAAAATAATTTATATCAAAAGAAGGAAATGTGTGTATTATTGCTAAGAAAACATTGAGGCAAAAGGAGAAACTGACGATTATCAGCAATTTCTTCTTTTGTCTCGATGTTTTCCCCGGCCATTTCTTCTAGGGCCCCGTTTTACTAACAAACTTACGATCATAATTATTTTTGTGTAAACTGTGTAACACGGCATCTGATTGGACGAAAAATCGGATTAGGCCAATCAGGTTTGCTGTTACAAGTAATTACGCAAAAAATAATCGTACGTTCGTTAGTAAAACGGAGCCCAGGTCTTGTTCGGGAAATGCTTAAAGCATTGGACATAAATACAGTTCAGCCTCTGTATACACGAAGTTCTATCATGATACATGTTTTTCCCTCATAACTTCTTTGTGACACGTACAGTCTGTGAGAGTCCACTGTGTGCTTGTCTTAGCCCTTTCTCAATTGAGAAAAAATAGTGTGGTCCAACTTGAAAGCTGCTGCAGATAAAACAAAGTAAATCGTTCTTTGTGTACATTAAGTCAATATTGGAGTGAAAAGAGAAAATGCTAGTGGTTAGTCGTATTCAAAAGAATCGTCAAAGTTAGGTCTTATTTGGGGAACGGTAAATGCTAAAGCAGCTCATTTTTGTATATCCCGGTTGATCTATTGTCTGATGCAAATCATGAGAAATAAACCTGGGTTAGCGGTATCATTTGGGAAAACCTCCATAATAAACATTCATAAGATACAATCGAAGGTCTTCTTAAACCAGACAATCCATTTGATTCTTAGACAATGAAGGCCGATTAATTCTTATTTGTCATAAAGTTCAGGTTCGTTGAGTTAATGCAAATAGAAAAACGTAATAACTTTTGACAATCAATGATCTTGTATTAAGATTTTACGTTGTTATTTTCGGAGGACAAGCAAGTAACAGAAAACTTGTGATATTTCAAATAATGCTATCAATAAATGACATATGCAGAGAAGACGAAAGGACGTCAGGAATTTGCTGAATACTGAGGATAGCCGAATTCAAATGTTCAAGTATAAACAAGTATAAATTAACGATTTTCTGCAATTTTGTTGTGATATGATATCGTGTCACAATTTCATTAAAAGAGAACTCTGAATCGGGTTGACAATCTGATGGAATGATCTTGATGAAATGAATCATGATTCTGAAAACTATAATGAGCCTACTTCATTCAGCAGAAGATTCAACTGTTCTAAGCAGGTTTGGATGGATTAATACCTATTTATGAACACTTCATATCAATGCGGGAAGCTTAATCCATGATGAAAACCTAGAAGTATCCTATAAGCCCATAAAAGAAACTAGGTGTCAAGTGGTATGACGTCATGAGCTCTTCATTCGAACTAATGATCTTGTTCCTGTCCGTTTGAATCAAACTCTGATTTTAGGTGTATTATTATAATTCCCAATGTTGTGTGGTTCGATGATTTTATTATAAAATTTGATAATGCCCATGCTCTTATCATGACAAAATGATTCTGCTAAAATGATTTCAACCAAAAAAGTATTTACGCCTGTCAACAAATACATACAGAACATCTATATTCTATTGAATAAATTATTAGCAGAAAAAGAATGATCGAACATCGGGTACAGGATCTGATGACGATTGAATGGAATCAACAAAGACCCAGGCAAGTTTTAGTGTTTGTGATACAATGTGTTACACAATTATCTCAAAGAAGTTGGGAATGATGTCGGGAAACCTTATTAGACCGCATGTATGTTACTGGCTGATCTTGAACAAAATTGGTCTGAAGCGCAAAGGAATATTTCTATTTCCATGTTTTGGCTCGATGTTCTGCCTTACGTATATGATGATACACAGTACACTTAACCGCTAACCTAATCTAGATGAAAAGACAAGGGATTCCAGATCTGTACTTGTAGATAAGAACCTAATTATCGTCTTCGGTATGTGTCCCAATGTTTTATCGGTCAGAGTATCATTGGTTGTAACCATTGAATAACATGTCAACAACCCTGACTTCAGAGACGGACATTTGATATTTTGAGCTGCGGTCATTGATCGGTACCGTAGCACATTGATTACCATTCCATTTGACACGACTCACCCCTTCACAAACAAGATCTGGTGTTGACTTTCATAATGAAACACGTTTAAGGAAATATTTAGACCACAGATGAACATACTGATCAGTATTTCTTCGTACACTTATATCTGTTTTACTATTTTGTTTTATTGTCAACAAACCACGTGGTCATAAACAACAATACTGCTGTCTGAAGGAACTCTCGACTTGGAGAAATCAAATTCAATTCCATTAACCCATTACCAAACGGCAAAATTTTTGACTAGACCAAATTCAAAGATGATACAGACGTCAATTTGAAGTGAATAAAATTTTGAATTTTTGGGTCTTTTTACGTAGAAAACATTGTGGTAAATGATGAAATTGCTTGTCACAAGCAATTTCTTCATTTTCCACGATGTTTTCCAATGCCATTATCTTGTGGGGAGTCAAAAGAAGTCACTGTGTCGTAATGGGTTAATTGGATAAGTTTAAAGCCATATGAATAATGCATTTTTGTTAAAAAGAATTGATTCAAATGTAACAAGTGTTGTTTTAATGTATAAAATGTAGGTCCTATATATGTTGGACTTTAAGACGAATTTCTTTTGCAAAAACATGTCCAGAAAACAGGAATTTGTACTTTTGATTGCTTCATTAGATTAGATAAATGGTAAGTACGATAAGGGTGAAAATGCAGACAGTTCAAAGCTTTCATACACGTTTTAATACCAAACAGCAGAAAAATGGCGTTATAAAATAGATCTAACAACTTATTACATTAAACTATTTGTTTTACAAGTTTGCTTGGGGGATAATGATTTAATATTTCTTTAATGTGAGCTATTATCTTCTAATGGAAATCAATTTATGATCATAAATCCTACAATAATTTTTGAGAGCCTGCTATGCTATGAGTTTACCTTGAACTTGCATAATGCTGGGGGAAATTGAAAAAAAAAATAGCTGGAAAGTGGTTCGTTTAACAAATTCACAAACAGCGATGCCTTTTGGTCCTACAAAATAATGACTCAGGAAAACTTTGTGGAAAATGAAGAAATTGCTTGTGACAAGCAATTTCTCCATTTCCCACAATGTTTCTCTCTCACCCCCCCCCCCCCAATAAAAAAGAAGACTATGAAATATAAAGAATGCATTTACTTGCAATTGCCGCATGTGATTTATGAATTTAAACAATGATAACAAATAGTAATATTTTTGTCATCAGGTAATGAGTTAAGTATCTGAGACACCATGAATCTAGATCAGTCTAAGTAAGAACAACGTGAAACTGATACATCATTGCTTTTTTACACAAACCTAGTAATTGCAGCTTGTCTTAAAGAGGAGCATGAACGCTTTTCATCACCCACCTTATTCAAAAGTTTTTAACGATTCAAATGCAATGAAAAAAGTCCCACTCTAATACACATCTTACTTTAAGAGATATAAGCTGCTAAAGTAGCCAATATTTACCTGTATAAATCTATGTAATTAGGGATTTGTCAACATCCTGTAAATAAGGATGTGTGCCTGTGACGTCATAAATGTGCAAACATAGATTGCAGTCAATCTGTTTGTACAGAAAATAAGTAGACATTCATAAGGTTTTTATGCTTTGAATGGGAAACAATAGAATGTTTAGGCTCAACACTAGATGCTCAAGTACTATTTCAGTAGAAATGTCAAAATAATGTATAGTGATAGATGTTTTGTAATATATTGCCGAAACCATTCCACCCTCTTTTTCCAGCAGATACGTAAGCCTTAAAATTTATGATTCTTTATTCAGAAATCAGACAGAGGTAATACATTGTGTATAATTCTATATGATTGTGATAAGAATAGTTCTGCAGTAATCTATCGATGCATATAGTTTCTTTAAAACATTAAATTTTGCTTTGTAACTGCTTCTCTCCAAGTTTTTTCTGCACCTTATCTTTGTACAGTTTGAGAAAGATTAATGATGTTGATTACAATTCCCTATGCAATTTGAATTTCCTCGCACCAATCCTTTAGAATATTTATACTATCTTTATTTATTCCCTAACTTTCTGCATTGAAGAAAATGATAAAGAAGTAAAGTAGAATATACGAGGGACGGTCGGAAAGTAGTTGGACTTTTCGTGCTGCTGTGTCTCCATTTGCAACTGTATAAACACATTATATATTGGCGGAATCTACATCCATTTGCCAATAACGTGGTCAGTTTATTTTCAAAGATAGTTGTATATATACAATATTCTGTCCACTTATATCTGATAGGGGTTTACTGTATCATAGGCAATTTGTTAGAGGAACAACAAGGGTAACCAAAACAAACGAACATTCTAGTCATTTTAACCGCGAAGAAGTTAAGTTTTTGAACTACATTATCACTGAAGATTTAATGTGGGTTAATAATTCCGAATTTGGGATAAAAACTCAGTCAAAGCAGCCATGAAAACGAGCTGGTTCCCCACCCATGAAAAGATTAAGATGTTGCCTTCGGCCGGTAGTCATGTTTGTTGCTTTTGTGGATTCATGAGGATTGGTAGTTGGTCATTTCAATTTACATGGTAAAATCTGTCATTGCCAAGTACAATTCTGAAGTAACTCATAAAAAACAAAGAATAAATGCTGAAGTAAACGCGTCCCAGATTAGCAAAGAAAAATGTGTTCTACTTCACGATTACGCACGCTCCCATACCACCGCATCTACAGTGGAGATTATCAACTATTACCCTTGACCAAAGTTGTTTTACTCTTCTTATAGCCCAGACCCTACCCCATATGACTTTTATTTGTGTCTAGAACTGATGAAAATGCTTGCTAGGAAGAAATTTGAGACCAGGGTGCCTTTGATACCGGTGGTTACACAGTACCTAATACAGTGGGTCTACGTCATGGTTGATAGTGGGAAAAGTAAAGCTCCTACTAACATGGCAAAATGCATAGACACAGATGGACAATTTGTTTAAACAGTGTAGAAAGAATTTTGTTAAAAAGTTAAATGGTTTTAGAGAACTAGTCAAAAGTCCAACTACTTTCCGACCGTCCCTCGTATTTCAATTATATTCATGATCCGTATTGCAGCATTGTTTTGTAAAAAGAAAACAAAATTATTGCATTGTATAGTAGAATGTACGTTTATTGAATATTCATTTTGTCGAGCTACATTTGCCGTATTTAAATTCATATACAAGTGTAAATATTTATTAACCCTTTCCCAAACAAGACCTAGTTTTGAAGATAGAAAAGGCTTGGGAAAATATTGAAACAAAAGAAGAAACTGCTGATAACCAGCAGTTTCTCCGTTTGTCTCAATATTTTCTGTATCATATTTTACACAAATCCTATCTTTAATAACCACTGATGGGAACTCGGCCAAAGCGAGGGGCGTTTTTTCGCGATCAATGTATTGCGTCGGTGTTGTTATAAAACATCGTAACTACGGCTTTATCGAAGCCGTAGTTACGAGATTTTATAACAAAATCGACAGTTTGTCAATACAAAACGGTATATATTACCCGGTCTGTTTTTAGAACAAGTTCATGTCATTAGAAAAAAAATTATAAACTCACATTTAAACGCAAAATATCTAGGCCTATATCTTGTAGCGAAAATTGTTGTAGCTCACCACCAGTGCTAACATCCATTCTGTCATTTGTGACAGTTTTTGAAGTGGATTACTCTAAAATTGTGTCGTTTGGGAAAGGGTTGATTGACTCATTTTTTTAAATGACATGTATACTTAAAAATATATTAGTTGCTGAAAAATATTTACTTTCCCAAAGGAAGATTTTTTAATTGAATCTGAAACATCAGAATGTCAGAAACTTGTCACAACGGGAATTATTAGTTGTGTGATTCTGGTAACAAATCTTCATTAATTTCATTATTTTTTGCTCTTAGATCTGACCGATTTAAAACAGCTAAATGAAAATAATGTTCAATGTATTACTATGAAATTGGACTTTTAAAAAGCAAATAACAAAGTAACTGGTTTAAACTGCTTTTTTGCATATAGGTTATTATTTCTGATCTGGCAAAAGGGCATGTTCTATATCATTCAAAGGAATTTTAGCCATCAAATGTGTTTATTATTGAGGATTGATGACGATCCATTTAGTCTGTATGTAATTTACATACATTTAGTTATCTTAAAAGACTCAGACAGAACCTTTATTAACAAATTGGTTAATTGTAAACGTTTATATATGAACAAAAAATCCACAAAATAGTCCATCAACCAATGTAGATACAAAAGATTTCAGTAAGCATCTCACACTTGTGATGTCACACTGGCTTTATCTAGTATTTGCAAATCTCCCACAGGTAAGATAATCAGATTTTGGCCAATAACTCGCTTATAAGATAACATTCAGCGAAACAATTTTTTGTGATTGTCTTTGAAAATAGTAAATACTCTGATACTGGTAGAATGCTTTTGGTCTCTTGTACCACTTTAAAGAGGTACATGAGACCAAAAGCATTCTACCAGTATCAGAATATTTACTATTTTCAAAGACAATCACAAAAAATTGTTTCGCTGAATGTTATCTTATAAGCGAGTTATTGGCCAAAATCTGATTATCTTACCTGTGGGAGATTTGCAAATACTAGATAAAGCCAGTGAGACATCACAAGTGTGAGATGCTTACTGAAATCCTTTGTATCTACATTGGTTAATGGACTATTTTGTGGATTTTTTGTTCATATATAAACGTTTACAATTAACCAATTTGTTAATAAAGGTTCTGTCTGAGTCTTTTAAAATAACTAAATGTATCTATCATAGATATATTACATACAGACTAAATGGATCGTCATCAATCCTCAATAATAAACAAATTTGATGGCTAAAATTCCTTTGAATGGTATAGAACATGCCCTTTTGCCAGATCAGAAATAATAACCTATATGCAAAGAAGCAGTTTAAACCAGTTACTTTGTTATTTGCTTTTCAAAAGTCCAATTTCATAGTAATAAATTGAATATTATTTTTATTTAGCTGTTTTAAATCGGTCAGATCTAAGAGCAAAAAATAATGAAATTAATGAAGATTTGTTACCAGAATCACACAACTAATAATTCCCGTTGTGACAAGTTTTTGACGTTCTGATGTTTCAGATTCAATTAAAAAATCTTGTCCTTTGGGAAAGGAAATATTTTTCAGCAACTAATATATTTTTAAGTATGTCATTTGAAAAAAAATGAGTCAATCAACCCTTTCCCAAACGACACAATTTTAGAGTAATCCACTTCAAAAACTGTCACAAATGACGGAATGGATGTTAGCACTGGTGGTGAATTTTCGCTACAACAAGATATAGGCCTAGATATTTTGCGTTTAAATGTGAGTTTATATTTTTTTTTCTAATGACATGAACTTGTTCTAAAAACAGACCGGGTAATATTTACCGTTTTGTATTGACAAACTGTCGGTTTTGTTATAAAATCTCGTAACTACGGCTTCGATAAAGCCGTAGTTACGATGTTTTATAACAACAAGGACGCAATACATTGATTGCGAAAAAATGTCCCTCGCTTTGGCCGAGTTCCCACCAGTGGTTATTAAAGATAGGATTTGTGTAAAATATGATACAGAAAATATTGAGACAAAAGGAGAAACTGCTGGTTATCAGCAGTTTCTTCTTTTGTTTCAATATTTTCCCAAGCCTTTTCTATCGTCAAAACCAGGTCTTGTTTGGAAAAGGGTTAATAAATATTTACACTTGTATATGAATTTAAATACCGCAAATGTAGCTCGACAAAATGAATATTCAATAAACGTACATTCTACTATGCAATGCAATAATTTTGTTTTCTTTTTACAAAACAATGCTGCATTACGGATCATGAATATAATTGAAATATATTCTTCTTTACTTCTGTATCATTTTCTTCAATGCAGAAAGTTAGGGAATAAATAAAGATAGTATAAATATTCTAAAGGATTGGTGCGAGGAAATTCAAATTTCATAGGGAATTGTAATCAATATCATTAATTTTTCTCAAACTGTACAAAAATAAGGTGCAGAAAAAACTTGGAGAGAAGCAGTTACAAAGCAAAATTTAATGTTTTAAAGAAACTATATGCATAGATAGATTACTGCAGAACTATTCTTATCACAATTATATAGAATTATACGCAATGTATTACCTCTGTCTGATTTCTGAATAAAGAATTATAAATTTTAAGGCTTACATATCTGCTGGAAAAACAGGGTGGAACGGTTTCGGCAATGTATTACAAAACATCTATCTTTATACATTATTTTGACATTTCTATTAAAATAGTACTTGAGCATCTAGTGTTGAGCCTAAACATTCTATTGTTTCCCATCCAAAGCATAAAAACCTTATGAATGTCTACTTATTTTCTGTACAAACAGATTGACTGCAATCTATGTTTGCACATTTATGACGTCACAGGCACACATCCTTATTTACAGGATGTTGGCAAATCCCTAATTACATAGATTTATACAGGTAAATATTGGCTACTTTAGCAGCTTATATCTCTTAAAGTAAGATGTGTATTAGAATGGGACTTTTTTCATTGCATTTGAATCGTTGAAAACTTTTGAATAAGGTGGGTGATGAAAAGCGTGTATGCTCCTCTTTAAAGGGGGAATGGCACTTAAAATCATGCAAATTTTCCGAGAACTTCGTAAAAAATAAATATGTATTATGAAAATATGGCCTTTAAATTGCATGTATGCCAAATCTTAGCTTTCTATCTTGTGTATTGGCTAGGATGTCGACGGATTTAAAACCCCATATGTTCTATTATTGTAAATATTATCCCCGGGACAACAAATCATGGGGTTTTAAATCCGTCGACATCTAAGCCAATACACAAGGTAGAAAGCTAAGATTTGGCATATATGCAATTTAACCCTTTCCCAAACTACAATATTTTAGGGTGATCCACTTCAAAAACTGCCACAAATGACAAAATGGGAGTAACTAAAGATAGAATTTGTGTAAAATATGGCATAGAAAATATTGAGACAAAAGGAGAAACTGCTGGTTATCAGCAGTTTCTTCTTTTGTTTCAATGTTTTCCCAAGCCTTTTCTATTAGAGACGTCAAAACCAGGTCTTGTTTGGGAAAGGGTTAAAGACCATATTTTAATAATATATATTTATTTTTTGTACGAAGTTCTCGGAAAATTTGCAAGATGTTAAGTGTTATTCTGCCTTTAAGCTGCAGTTACGAGGTTTTCGTTGAAAAGCAGCGACATGCCTATTTTCAACAAGTACTCGTACTTTAGTTGAGGGAACAGTTTTCAAAATTATCATGTTCCTCGATCTAAATGCGTATTTGCATAGGCTGATCAGGATTTATAATAGTCTTAAAGGACCTTCTCCTAGATCAAGACTAGAACGTTTTCTTTCACGAGCCCCTACGGGTAAAGAAAGATTACATAATCTACTATGATCGGCAAGTTTTTAGTACAAGTTAAATTGTTTCAATGTCATGTTTTAAAATTAATGCACGGAAACTCGACTTTGACGAAATCGGTCAAGGTAAGTTAATTCCATTTAATCGATTATACGTTACCTCTCTACTCAAAAGTTAACTAAGAGCTTATTGAAAATAGCCAATGCGCTTACTTTTGATGTCTAGGTATAGAGCCAAGACATCGCTCATAATTATGATCATTCAGTAAAGTATTCGTTGGATTTTCATGATCAATAATTTTCACCTTGAATATTTATTTAACAGGAATCAGTTCTCCAAATGTTTTGCTGCATTGTATAACAGCAAATTGACCGAAAATTGAAGTATAACAAGTATGCAATAGGTATCGTTAGTTGGCTGTGAATGTTCGGTTCTAAGAAGCATAGATCTACCTACATTGACACATCGTTTTATTCATAGGAAGATAAAACTACTACACATTTCATACGCACTGACACATTGAGAGTAGTTCGAAATAAGACCACCGATAATGATAGCTAGATCTTTTGCCAGCTTGCGTAAGATAACGACACATACATAAATCTTATCGTATGAAGGTAAATAAGAAGAAATTTGCCTAGAAAAATATACCGAGAATCTCTCCTGCAGAAATTTGCCCCAAATAAAGCGCCGGTAATTGAGTTAGAGTGATCAATCAAGAAACTGAGGTCTTATGCTTCGATTTCATGATCTAAAGATTTATAAAAGATAGGCGGTGATTAATTAGGCTACATGACAACTTCTTCCTTCAAACCTAATGCATCATGAGGAAGGAAATTGTTCTTTTTCTTATTACTTTACTATCGACCGTGTAGAACTTTTCTGAGTGAGAGATCCAAAACTCGTAACTCCAGCTTGAAAAAGCTGGAGTTACGAGTATTTGATCTCCCATTCACGAATGCACGATTGACTTCCAAAACATCTTAGGTGCAGGCTTAACAATCTGTCGTTGTTTTGTTTTTAGACGAAATCTTTGGTAGATTTGTTATTGTGGTTTGTTTGTATAGGTTTCTTTTCACCTAGAATAACCTGGTGCCCCACATGACCAAAGCCTAGTATTGTTGCATTACCATCAAGCATGTCCATGTAGCCTACAATTGTCGGTTAATATTCCATAAATATCGCAACTAGAGCTTCAACAACTTGTAGTTACTTGTTTGTCGAACCAATTCATACGATGTCTTTGATTGTGATTCGTCTTTATTGCGGTTCTCGTCACCTGGCGGTCCCTCGTGGCCGAGTTTATAACATTACTGCTTCACCATCATCGACCGTGTGTAATCATACATTGGTTTAGGTTCAAAGCACAGTGTAACAATCTGTAGACAATCCATGGTCGAGCGTGTCTATGCGGCCTACTTTTTGTGGTTTGAGTCTCGAAAAATATCGTAATTAGAACTTCAACATGCTGTAGATATACTTGTTTGTGGAACCGATCCATGCGATGTCTTTGATTGTGATTCGTCTTTATTGTGGTTCTTGCCACCTGGTTGTCCCTCGTCGCCGAGTTTATAACATTACTGCTTCACCATCATCGACCGCCGTGTGTAATGATACATTTGTTTAGGTTCCAAGCACATTATAACAATCTGTACTAGTTATTAAACTATATGAGCAAGGATCTGAAAAAGGACATTTAAGGCTTTTGAGCCCAGCCTGGTTCCAGATCAGACTGCTTCATCATGGTCTGTAGCAACCACATGAGAGTTACAATGATCCAATTTAGATTGAACCTAGGCCTAGGCAAAGACTGATCTTGAAACATTATCGTCTCGAAATGATACAAGGGACCTTTTTTGCAGATCCCGGCTCAATCATGAAAAGACATTCGACGTTTGTGCACAAGGCCGGTTATTTGTCTTCGCCGTGATTTGATCACTCTGGGCTCACGTTCTCCCGCGGGTCACATACATTAAGAAATGATTATGTGAATTTGGTCCAGGAGTGGTGACGAAATAAGTTCCTACTAAGGATACTTAATTTACTTCTTAGTACTAACGTACTTTTGAGCCCACTTTATAGACATTTAGGGATACTTAACTTACTTTTTAGCACTAATTAACGTACTTTTGAGCCCACTTTATAAAAATTTAGGGATACTTTATTTACTTCTTAGTACTAACGTACTTTTGAGCCCGCTTTGTAGACATTTAGGGATACTTTATTTACTTCTTAGTACTAACGTACTTTTGAGCCCTGCTTTATAGACATTTAGGGATACTTTATTTACTTCTTAGTACTAACGTACTTTTGAGCCCGCTTTATAGACATTTAGGGATACTTAATTTACTTCTTAGTACTTACGTACTTTTGAGCCCACTTTATAGACATTTAGGGATACATTATTTACTTCTTAGTACTAACGACCTTTTGAGCCCCGCTTTATAGACATTTAGGGATACTTTATTTACTACTTAGTACTAACGTACTTTTGAGCCCGCTTTATAGACATTTAGGGATACTTTATTTACTTCTTAGTACTGACGTACTTTTGATCCCGCTTTATAGACATTTAGGGATACTTTATTTACTTCTTAGTACTAACGTACTTTTGAGCCCGCTTTATAGACATTTAGGGATACCTTATTTACTTCTTAGCACTAACGTATTTTTTAGCTCACTTTATAGACATTTAGGGGTACTTTATTTACTACTTAGCACTAACGTACTTTTGAGCCCACTTTTATAGACATTTAGGGGTACTTTATTTACTACTTAGTACTGACATACTTTTGAGTCCACTTTATAGACATTTAGGGATACCTTATTTACTTCTTAATACTTACGTACTTTTGAGCCCCGCTTTATAGACATTTACAGTTGTCGCCACATCGTATGGCACGTGTTTATGTTTTCTTTAACGTTCAATTACATTTGAACAAAATATAAACATTGTGCCATACGATGTGGCGCCAACTGTAGGGATACTTTATTTACTTCTTAGTACTAATGTACTTTTGAGCCCGCTTTATAGACATTTGACAACAGCGATAATAGATATCAACCTGTACATACTATGGAAACTAAAGCATGGTAGGAGGACAAGAGGGCATCAAGTCACAACCATGGTGGATGTCATAACCCTTTCTCAAACAAGACCTGGTTTTGACGACTCTAATAGAAAAGTCTTGGGAAAACATTGAAACAAAAGAAGAAACTGCTGATAACTAGCAGTTTCTCCTTTTGTCTCAATATTTTCTATGGCATATTTTACACAAATTATATCTTTAATAACATCCATTTTGTCATTTGTGGCAGTTTTTGAAGTGGATCACCCTAAAATTTTGCCGTTTGAAAAAGGATTAATGCAGGATGCAAAAGTGCTTCAAACATAGAAGAACTCAGCACTTGTATGAAGAATAGGGAGGATTGGAGGTGTCGACAGCTCGCCCGTCTGCGGACGACCTGATGATGCATAATGCAAAGTACTTGAACGAACTATTGTAAATTAAAGCAATATAGAACTTCGTTGTCTGGAACAGGAATAGATATATCGGATACCTATCCATCAATTTACAACAAGCGTGAAACAGCAATATTGCTTGGGAAGACAAACTAGAATTTTGAAAATGCACAACTTGACAAACGATTCTCGGATGATCAATCAAATTTGACACAAACCGAATTTTTCTTCTATTTCTGAAATATTTCCAAACACTTTCCAAAATGACAATATTTTAAACTAATCGCAATAGAAATCTCCTGATATCAATAAATAGACAATTTACCGGGATCTTGAAAAATGTACTTTATAGCATTTGAAGCAGTCATGTTTCAAGATCAATCGTTGACTCAGTGAGTACCTTGGTATAGTTTCACCTGGATCTATGTTTTTTCATGTGGTTGCTACAGACCATGACGAAGCTACTGAAGAACAACATGGTTCTTGATGAAACTGCGTGTATACACAGATTGATCTTGAACCAGATTGAGCTCAAAGGCCTTAAGGGCCATTTTCCAGATCCTGACTCAAATATATTTAATCAGCGGATAATTACTAAGTCATAATTATTATACACCAACGTTCAGCTTAACATTTGACAACAGTCACATGTCTATTACCAATTGATGTATTTCATCTATGTTAGAGAACAGCTGGAGGATTGAATTGAATAGTGTGATAGTACTGGTGAGGGGACATACCAGGAATCTATGAGTAGGTGCTCAACATCTGCTCCACTCACCGCGATATGGACATAGCAGTTGAAAGAGGCGTTAAACCCTCATCAAGCTATCAGTTATACACCAAAGAGAGAAGAAAATATTTATTTGATTTCTGTTTCTGTTTTACTGAATATATTTAAGCTAAGATGGAGAGAAAAAAAATATGTCAGAGAATTTATAGCAGGCAACATGGATATGCATAGATTGACCTTGATTTTTGTTTGTTTCGGACAACATAAGTTTCAGATCAAGTTTCAAATACGTTTGCTTTTTTTATACCGATTCTTATCCTCAAGTACGTACAGAAAAAGGAAAGCTGTTTTCAAACAATATCGACCTCTATATTCTAGAGTGCTAAACGATTTCGAAGTCATTACCTTAAAATAGAGCACTAATTATTCATACTCAATCAATACGATCGCTTTGTCTAGATACCATTGCAATACCATTGCAGAGGGAATATTAGGCTGGAAGTAAAATGCCCCGGGATCTAGAAAAGACGTCCTTATGGGTTTTAGACTAACAAGGACCTATATCAAAATTTTAATTGCTCCTAAATACATTCAGATAAAGTTGATAAAGAACAACATTGACCTCATTGATCTTTAAATAGCTTAATCTTATTCACTCCAACTGTGCGTTTACCACATGTAGGCCTACATATACAATAAAAAATGAAACTTTTATTCATACTTTTTTGAAAATGTAAAGGAGATTTGCAATAATTTATAACTTGAATTTGCTGAGTGTTTAATTCATATCTAAACCCTTAGTTAAAAGGCAAAACGTTAAATCGATCAAATAACAAAATAGATGCACATTAAGTTGGGATATCTGTACAATGAAGCACTATTTCAATTTGAAAAACCGAGAAGCAAATAGTTTTCAGAAACAATGTTAAATTTCTACATTAACCGTAATAATTTTGATTTGTCGGGTATAACAAATCAAGAACTTGATTGGGAAAGGGTTAAATATTCAGGTCTCTATGCCCACTGGCTCTGCCAGACATTTTGAAAAATAACCGCCGTAAACATACTGCCAAATATTGATAACCTGTCAGCAAACAGAAACGCTCCGATGCAAATATGTATGAGCCGAAATCTTGAAAAAGGTCATTTAAGGTAGCCCATTCCTATCGAGATCCGCCCGACATCAGAAATATTCGGGCGACGTCAAAAACATTCGGCGGTGGAACTTTCCACCGCCGAATGTTTACGACCGTGCCCGAATAGGTTCGGATACGTAACGACGCCGCTCGAAAAGAAGCCGATGTTTCATGAATCTCAAAATGGCAACATTACGGGTATTCTACCTACCGGCGTTTGAGACCAATATTGTTCAAGAACAGCCTGCGTATACACGCAGTCTGATCATGAACCATGTTGGCCTCAAATAGCTTACTTGTGACCTGTAGCAACAGTTAGACAGCAGGATGGATCCCGGTCAGACTTTAGGCACAGGCTGATCATAAAACATGGCTGTCTCAAATACTATAAAGGACATTTTTCCAGATCCAGGCTCGTATGTATTACACCTACAAGTTTTCGCTAATTAGTATTAGGTTTAACCCTGTCTCAAAGGGCAGATATTAGAGTTGTCTAAATGCGGGTTTGACAGCTCAGGCCTATGATGTCATGTGGCTCCTGATCAGTCTGTCTATATACGCAGTCTGGTCATGATGCATACTGCTCTCTATATCTTCCTTCTAATATTAAAACAGCAGCATAGACATTCGAACCCTGGTCCTTTGGAATTTGAAGCCACTCTCCTACCATCTAAGCAACGCACCCCCCCAGAAAATCCCCACAATCCATAAATTCTACCTTATAATGCTGCACAAATACCAATACTTCATAGCTTTTGATAAACGATAAACATACCAATGGCTCAGCGCGAAACAGTTGTAACTGCCTATATGTTTATAGGCAGTTACAACTGTTTCGCACCGAGCCATCGATATGGGCACTGTTATTGGTTTTGATTTTGATTTTTTGCTTTGCTTCCAAACTTTTCCTTCGACTGCAATTTTGATAGAATTGCCACCAAAAAATTCAATTTGGTTAGGTTATCTAAAGCTTGCATTTTCCTTAGTATTGGTTTTGGATAAGTATAAGTATGTCTAAGTCTGAACTAATGAAGGAGCCATTTATTGCCAGCAAATTGCTTTTCTTGGGTTAAAACAAGTTGCAATAACTTGTGTTTGAGAACAGAAGCAGGGAAATATTGAACTACACAGTGTACCTTATGTTCCAGAAATACTACGTGAATGTATATCACCAATAACGACTGTTTTGATGACGAAAACATCCATTGGGGAATATAACCCATACAATTGTTTCGTGTGAGAATTCCCGCCGTGTGTTTTATATCGCTTTTAGTACAATAGGTGCTGCACTAAAATGCCTGTAAACTCCTATTACGTAAAACATCTATAAATCTAGTCTTGCATTAGTTCATGGCTGGTCTGTTACTGGCCTGAATCCCCATTTTGTCTTAAAAGATAATATTATGTTCTTGAAAACATTGTGGAAACTAAAGAAAAAAGGTTTCTTGACAGTAAGACGAAACATGTACATGTACAATTTAAATCACTTGAAACTCTGGTCTGCAGTATATTAAAATTCGAAAAAGTAAAATCTTTACCGCATGGTTTTGGTTTAATTCACTTTCCAAACAGTATAGAAAATTTTAATGTATTATCATGAGAAATGGAAATGCAGATACATGTAGTATCTTTGAAATTAAGATAATCCATTAGAATTTTCAGACATTTGCATTTATTTAAAAATGCATGTGAGAACATCACCGCAGTAGCAATATAACATGTGTTCCAGAAATACTTCGTGAATGACACAAACATTCACTAGGGAATATAACCCATGCCATTGTTTCGTGTAAGAATCCACAGTCTATATTTTATGTTGCTTTTAGTACGATAGGTGCTATACTAAAATGACTGTTATATCCTATAACCTAGAATATATTATCGCTTTTCTGCAAAAAAGCGTACGTACGGTGTGTTTAAAGCTGTATGTAGGGTGTTGTTGAAGAAAAGTGACGATATAGCAATCTAGTCTTGGAAGTTACGTTTATGCGGGATTATTATTCTCTAGGTCTTTCACCCTTGGAAAAAATGCATATGGCGACGTACTTTATATATAGCATAATTAGAAAGCATTTCGAGAGAGATATTTGCATTGATAATGAGTGTTGTTCTAGAATATATCAGAACACTAGATAAGATGGGGAAATATTATTATTCAAAAGCCATATTTAATTGAATGTTTATCATGAATTTGAAATAACAAATAAAAATATGTTTTTTTTTCAGAAACGCGAGTTATTTTTTCTCATAATCTTTTCGCTTTGAATGGACGTTGACTTTGCAGTTTAGGAGTTAAGACATGCATCTAAGATACTCTCCTATGTGCCATAGATTCTGATCAATAAGCTGCAAAGAAATATATCGGCCGTTTTTAGGCCATTTGACGAACCTGTCCACTGATTTAAGGTTTACAGACCGTCAAAAATCACCACTTTCTATGCATACGAAATGCATTAAATTACACACACGTGTGATTCCCCGTGCCGGGTTTCCAGATTAAGCTTCAAGTAGAAAATAATTTACAAATATTATTTTACTCTTTATTCATATGCAAGGGAAGTAATTTTGAACATTTTGTCAAACATTTCTTTAAGTATACATTTACATTAATACAAAATTCTAATCCGTTCAAAAGGCTCATGTTTGTACTTGGAATGGAAATGTTACACAGTTTAGGAATTACTGGCACTTTTCAAATTTCGCATGTGGGCCTTTGGTGCTTTTGAGGGATTGGTTACCTTAAGAGGTAATCTGAAAATAAGGCCACCAAAATAATATTTGAGAAGACCACGGATCTAGATAAGTTTATATCTGAATGCAATCTTATCATGACTCGTGATTTACTCCGAGAATTGCCAAAGATGATGAAAAAGCTAAGTATAAAACAACATGGATATTGATCAGACTGTGCGAATGCACACGCTGATCTAAATCCATGATGGTCTTAAATGAGATGAATACCATATTCTCAAGATTCCTTATTTCCTTATTTGATGCAACACCCCCTCGTTTTTGCAGGAAATAAGACGAGAAACATACCCCTGAATGTCGAGGTCGCTTGATTGTAGAACGATGCCCGAGTTTGGGAGAGTAGCCGAGTAGGAGGTGTTGTGACAAATATGATTCAGCATTTCGTTGTTTAACCTCTTTTTAAAACAATGTTTTACGCTGGTCCAATTTTAAACTGTTACAGTCGACAAAATGGATGTGTATAAAGAAAAGATAGTCACATTTGTACAATAATACACATAATATAGCTAGGCAAAATAATAGAAGTAGCAAATACCGAGTACCATTTTATCATAATAGAATGATGAGATAATGTGCTCTGTTTTAGAGAGTAGAGTTTGGGAGAGTAGCCGAGTAGGAGGTATTTTTGATAAAAATGATTCAGCATTTCGTTGTTTAATCTTTTTTCAAAAGAACATATTTAGGCTGGTCCATTTTAAAACTGTTACACACGACAACAAGTATGTAGACAACGATATAATATGTGTACACTAATTCACAGAGTATAAGGGAGAACAAATAATGGTTATTAACGTTTGCCTCAATGTCTTCCTGTGTTTATAGTAATCAGGGGTGTCGAAATCAGGTTTGTTTGGAAGAATGTTCAATTTACAAGTAAAATGTGGTGTGATCATCACTTTATCTTATTTCCTGTTCAATGAAATAGGATGAGAAAACAACAGATCCTTGCTTTGAAAAACAGAATTGATGCACCAATCAAATGACTAGTTTCAATCTGAAGATATTTCATGTGAATCCGACAATAGCCGCAATTGACACGTTTCGGATGTCTTAGTAAATTGTTGAATAACCTCGTTTTTCCTCGAAAGCCCAGCAATGAGGCTACATATTGATAGAATCTGTAGTTATAAGGTTGCCCGAAGACAATCATCAATACTTTATGGTTGATTGGTTGAATGGAGGCTTAGTCCACTCCAACACACCTAAGGTCATGCAGGTATGTCGTGCATATATTTTAGATTCAGTATATCAAAAGATTGTAAAAGTAAAGGTGGTTTATAGTCTCAAATTTACGAACTAGGTCTATATTCGCGCGACTTTCACACTTTACTCCACGATCATCGAGGTTCAAGTCGGCTATTTACAGTCAGCGCCTACGGCAGCCACAGCACATCGGCTTTCAACTCTCCCGTGTACCCATTTATACACCTGGATGAAGAGGAGCAACGTGGGGTAACTTTTTTGCTCAGAAAAATTCCCGTGGCCTCAGCGGGATTTGAACCCAGGACCTCTCGACCCCTAAGCCCGCGTCCCACCACTAGATCACGGCGCCCCAAACACACCTAAGGTCATTGCATTTTTTTCAAACGCTTTTAGAATCTAGTTGAATTCCCGATTTATCGGATTTAACCTCGTTCATGTAAAAGGTAAAGGTAAAGGTTTGTTTATTATAGTGTCACCCCTATTTGAAAGGGCCAGCCAGTTTTGGCTTATGAGACACTCTCTTTTCTCAATACGCAGTACCTCCCGATTCCCCACTCATGATGCCAGGCGCCTGGCAGAGATGGGTCTACGGTAACCATTAGTTTAACTAGCTGGCGGCTCACCAACCGGTCTCATCAGTTCTAACCCGCCAGGCCGGCTTCCAACGGGATTCGAACCTTCGACCTCCCGCTTCCAAGGCGGACGCCCTAACCACCCTAACCATGTATTTCAATTTTTTATGAGAAATAAATACAACGTCCCAAAAATACGTGTCTTTTACAACAATAGCTCAAGGTAGAAATTAACACATATTTGATAACTACATAACTAATCCGAGTCTCCTCTTATGGAAATCCGCACTTTAAGACAAATAGCGACATCCAAGTATCAAGGAACGAATTTTCATCAAAGCAGACTCGGATTACTACATAACTTATCATGTCAAAGGATTCGCACATGTATGATATGGATTATACATATACAAGTAAGACAATATGTATGGCAATTCTTAAAGTCACTTGATATCTTGGGAACAAGTCAACCATTTGGTTCAGTGGACTAATCTATATTCACTAACTATTCTGGAGATTCAATTTAACTCCCATCCTTAAAAATACAACATAATTTAAGGATTACAATCCACCATTATGATACAAAACACTTCGTACATCTTCGGACGACTCCCGAGAATTGACAAGGCTATCGCTGTTAACTTTCGTTGCAACGGATGACGCACGAAAATGCACGAAGTGTCTTGTAGTAAATGATGTTTTGTAATCCATAACGCAGAAATCTTACGTTCCTAGTGCTCAAAGAGTAGTCTTTTTCATATGCAATACTAATTTAACCATTTATGAAACGACACAATTTATGGAAGAGTGGTACCCAGTGGACCTAAATATCAAAAGATCTTACAAGCCAGAAAAAATGAGTTCACCAGCCTACTTCATTATTCCCTAAATAGACTGGAGATCGAATTATACTCCAGCCCTTAACACAAGATTGATTTTAAGGGTTGTGAAAATCTTAGGATAATTGTAACAAATAAAAAAAACCAAGACAATCTCTACAGTCTACATGGTGTATTAAAATTGTATCGCTTTCTGTCGTAGAATTAGAGAAAGTTTATTTCATCATTATTCGCTTAATAGACTGCAGATCGAATTACAATGATAATCGTAAACGAAACGGCTAAATTCAGTGTAGGCCTAAATCATAAGATACTAGGGAAAAGACCAAATTGAGTTCATCAGCCTACACCATGTTCCCTAAATAGACTTGATAATTATGATTCTTACACTTCAACCTTTTACAGAATGCCACCAATCACGTGTGGTACGAATCTTAAAATCTTGCAAGACAAAACAAGAATTACTGAAATCAACTTAAAGCATAGAAAGCCTTGAGGGAAAAGAAGAAAATGCTGGTGTCCAGCATTTTCTTCTTTACCCTGAAGGTTTTCCATTTCCAACATCCTGTAAGTTTGTCAAAATTTAAGCCTGTTTAGGAAAGGATTAAACACTCGTTCATCTTCTTAAATACGTCTAGAATGTCTAGCGTGTATTACAGTATAATAATCCTTTAATCACCAGTGGAATGGGCTTTTAAATGGTTTTAATCTGTAACGATTATGTTCGACGCCATTGGAAAATAATTGAAATCTTTAAAACTTTTTTTCAAGATTTACACTCCTTTCCACTTTAATATTATATCGTTTTGTTAAATGTAGTTCAACGCCGTTCAACGTTTCAACGTTGTTAAAGTACCATTTGACATTAGTAGATGGTACAGTTTACGACGTGTTCGCAACAATACAAACACAGAACCCATTCCGTGGACCAAGTTCCCCATCCAACATTGACAACTAATATATGGTTCTTTCACTGAGATACCAAATTGAAAAAAGTCAGATAGTGTTTTGCAAATACATCTTTTTTAGTCTTATAAAGATATACTATCTCACGTCATATGTACTTTGAAAGTACACATTCTTTGGGCAAAATATATCTATGAAATTCCAAACAAGGTAAAAACCGAGTTCTGTATTCTAAGATATATACCTGATAGAATACAAATCGCTGTATTTCCACGAAAACCCATTAGCCACAGCTTTAAAAAAGCTGTAGTTATGGGATTTTGACGAAAAGCGGCGAAATGTAGATTCAATTAAGATACAGACTAGGCTACATGTACTTTATAAGCTTGTCGGATTCAGCGAAGCGTTTCGTAGCATGCAGGCATCGCTAGTCATGATCAATTGTACTTTCTCTTGCACTTAAAAGTACTGCCTCCTCGAACAAGTACATGTCTGTAAAATTCCAAATAAGGTTAACAGCACTCTTGTGTGAATAAGAGATAAACTACCTACACAATGTAGATTCAATTAAGATGAGAACCAAGCTTGTTTAACCCTTTCCCAAACAAGACCTGGTTTTGACGTCCCTAATAGAAAAGGCTTGGGAAAACATTGCAACAAAAGAAGAAACTGCTGATAACCAGTAGTTTCTTCTTTTGTCTCAATATTTTCTTTGCCATATTTTACACAAATTATATCTTTAATAACATACATTTTGTCTTCTGTAGTAGTTTTTGAAGTGGATCACACTAAAATTTTGACGTTTGGGAAATAGTTAAAGATCGTTTTTATTAATGGTGCCGCTCATACGAGGCAGACTGGTCGGCTGGAAAAGATGACGTATATCATCACGTTCTTCATATAATATAGCCTCCCATGTAAGTCTAAAACAACCAACTGATTTTCCATTGACGACCAGTATAGCATATTTGTTTATAGCTCGGCTCATGAGTTTGCAGTAATGATCCGACCTACCTTAAATTCTAGAACATCCATTCATACACCCGAAAAAATGAATTTTAGTATGACACGAATCCCTTTTTCTATCACCTTTGACCCCATTTTAGAGATCACCCTAACTCAGGAGCCAGTCTCAGAAGCATTTCAGAGTATAATAGCCATCTTTTAAAATGGCACAGAAATTGCCAAAATGATTCAGTCATTGATTTTTTGCTTTTAACTTGAAAATAAAATATAATCAAGCACAAATGAATAAATCATAATCAATTTCAGTAAAAAAGAAATGTCCAATCACAAGTCACCTTGCTCGTAATTATCCATCCGGATCATCCATATACTTTTGTTACAAATTGGGGCACATTTACACATTTACTTTCCTTAGACCACGAAATTGTTAATTTTGTAAACAAAAATACTACATGGGAATCTATCTCGAATTTAAGGTGGAATAAACGTAATGTGACCATTTTAAGATTCATGAAACATCGGCTTTGTTCGAGCGGCGCCGTTACGTATCCGAACTTATTCGGGCGCGGTCGTAAACATTCGACGGTAGAAAATTCCACCGCCGAATGTTTTCGACGTCGCCCGAATAATTCCGACGTCGCACGAATCTCATTGAGGTGGACTATCTGGAAAATATCCTAAAAGCTCAATCAAGGCAAATGTTGTCTTTTTGTATATGTATGTCTCGTTGGAAGCTTGATAAAATAGATTCATTTAACATGTACGTAGACTGTGTAAGAATTTGTCGTATTTAATGGTGCAGATGGCAGCGCGCAGACACCGTTAGCTGTGATAAATTGTAGCTTATCTTTCGTGCACGAACTGTAGATATTAAAGTGATACCTATCTTATTTATCTCTAATTCGGAACATTAATTTGCAAGTTTGAATTGTATCAGAACTTCAGAAGAGTACCAAATAATAGCGAGACGACCATTAATTCAAGTGTACAGCTTGCTCTGGCATTGGTTTCAAAGTTTGAGGGCAAGGCAGGCATATATCAGATATATAATACGAAAACTTATCTTTTTATCTTTTATGTAGAATATCAATTTTCGGAATTCATGGGTTTGGCGTCTTGAAATAGATATATGTATATTGATTGCCAATATTTAACATTTATTCTAATTTTGAAAAACCTAACAAATCCGGTGAATGGGAATTATCGTCGTGTTACTGCTTTAAGGTTGATTCAATTAAGATGCAGTCTAAGCTATTTCAGAGATTGTCGTCTTCAACGATGCCTTTCACAAGGCGCAGACACCGTTAGCCGTGATAAATTGTCGTTTCACTTGCGTTCACGAACTATAGACATTAAATTGATGCCTATCTCATTTATCTCATATATTTAAAATTCATTTGAAGTTTAAGGGCTACTTTGATTGATACAAGAAAATAATTAAATCATATAGGGACGACAAAAAGCCCATCTTTTATAATTCGATTGCTCATTTTGGGAGGGTAGGTGGATAAAGTTCTAATAGACATGACATTTATCTTGTTTGTTGGATATTCGTTTTCAAAATATATGGGTGTTGTGCAATTCGTAAAGATAATTTAGATTATTACGATCGAAAAGCTGCCGAGCCCGGATAGCTCAGTCGGTTACGTCGTAGTCTGTCAATCCATGCGTCTTGAGTTCGAACCCCGACTCGGCCAGTATCCATTCTGACATTTGACAAAAGTCATTTGTCTCTCACCAATGGGTGTGAATCATCTATGTGAGAGAGCAGCTGGAGGCTCGGTTTGGATATTGTGGTTGTACTGGTGCGAGAAATACCAGGAACCCACGGTCAGGTGCTCCAGCCGCCGCGATATGACCCTGGTAGTTGAATACGGCGTAAAACCCCAATAAACTCTAACGATCGAAAAGCTAGCTCTAAGTACATTTACTTCAGAAGAGATAACGTAGATACTTGTTCCATGTGAGCCTAACATGTTCCACACATTTCAAAGAATTTCACATTTCTTCTTTTCAATTAATTTTACATATCTTCCTTTCTTTATGGTATATCGATAAACTAGATTCAATTATTATGAGGCTAGATGTGTAACTTTAACCCTTTCCCAAACAAGACCTTGTTTTGAAGTCCTTAGTAGAAAGGGATTCGGAAACCATTGAGACAAAAGAAGAAATTGCTGATATTTTCTGTGATTTATTTGAGACAAATCTTTTATTTATCAACATCCATTTTAGTGTCAACAGTGGCTTTCTAAATGAAAAAGTCTAAAAAATCGTCGTTTGGGAAAGGGTTAAGAATTTGTCGTCGTCTGTGGTGCAGCTCGCAGCGTACAGACAACTTAAGCTGTGATTAATTGCAGTTACCCTTGCGTTCACGATCTCTAGAAATTGATGCCTATCTCAATTATATCGTATTTTGTGTATGAATTTAATTTCCAATCTCAACTGAATTTGAACTATGTGGAAACGTTTCTGAATTACAGTCCGCATTGCAAATTGGACAGCAATCCCTGCAACTTTTTCAAGTCCTAGTTACTTGTACAAGATTTAGGTAGACAGGCAGATGAATTTTCAGCTTTAACTATTTCATAAACTACTAAATATTAGGACAGCCCAATTTGAAAGATGCTGAAGCTGCGCTAACTTTAAGCATCAGCATTCACTACTTTGGTTACAATGTTTGCCCAAGTTTGTACCATTAGGAACGTTATAACAAGTTCTTGGAGAGTAAGAACTCCAATAAAAATACGCTTTAACCCTTTCCCACACGACAAAATGTTAAGGTGACCCACTTCAAAAACTGCCACAGATGGCAATGTGGATATTATTAAAGATATGGTTTGTGTAAAATATAGCGCAGAAAATATTGAGACAAAAGGAGAAACTGCTGGTTATCAGCAGTTTCTTCTTTTGTTTCAATGTTTTCCCAAACCATTTCTTTTTGGGACGTCAAAAGCAGGTCTTGTTTGGGAAGGGGTTGAAGCCCCACAAATTGAAGGCTTTATAAAGGAATATTATATGTACCCGGTACATGTAAATGAAGAATTTGCTTGTCACAAGCAATTTCTGCATTTCCAACAACGATTTCTTTCAGAGATTATAACATGTAAAATATCATTCACTTAAATTGATGTCTAAAAATATTTAATTTTAAAGTTAACCAGTCTAACTGTGTGCAGTCTTGCAACGGGTTAAACGAAACCTGACGCACAATCTTATCTAAGTATCTTGTATACAGAATATCAATTTTCAAAATATATGGGCTTGGTTCTAGTTTAAAGTGAATTAATGGTTTCAAATCAAAAGGTCATACTTCTTTTAGTCAGAATAAATTAAAAACTTGCAAAGAAAAAACTGTATACGTGATTAATATGAACACGTACTAATATGATATGCCAAAATGCTTCTCCAGTGTACTTTAGTTGGACAGATAATATACTATTCGTGATAGTTTGCGACGGAAATTCATTTCTTATTTAGTGCGTTGATATGTGAAATGTGGACGATTGCCTACTAGCCTCAGTGGCTTCTTTGTTTCCTGGGAGAGACAAAAGTGCATGCAGGTCGTGGATATTGACATACTTTACAGCGTTGAAGGAATTACTATTAGCAGCATTCCTCTATAATGAATCGTTTCTGGGTATACATAAAAAGAGCTTTTGCGTCAGCATGTTTATCACGAATTTAAGTTCATAATGTGAAAATCGTCATTAAGGTAGAATACCCGTAATGTAGCCATTTTGAGATTCATAAAAATCGTGTTTTTTTTTCGTGTGGCGTCGTTACGTATCCGAACATATTCGGGCGCGGTCGTAAAAATTCGGCGGTGGAAAGTTCCACCGACGAATGTTTTCTACGTCACCCGAATAATTCCGATGTTGCGCTAATCGCATTAGTAGTGGACTGCCTTAATTAAGATACAAGTTGCCCTGCTAATATTTCTTACAATCAAGTTTTTTGTAAAATCTTATTCCGTATACATATGCTGATCTGGATCTATGTTGATCGCAATAACTTTATGCCGTTTGTTCCTTATCTAAGTTCAAACGCATATCCCAGCACAGTTTTTATCTTGTCAGTTTATGTTTTGTCTACCAGGGGAGATGTTTTGTTGTTTTTTCCTTCCAAATAAGGGTAACGCCCGTATAGTAATATGTTCTATTGTTCAATATATGCACTTATTTGAACATTCAGATGTTAAAGGTGCACAGATACGTATAAACATGCTTAGGAATATTTTCTCCTCAGAAACAAAATACAATATAGGCCCTATATATAGAAACATACAAACAATGAAGGATTGGTATTTTGTATCGATGGCAACTACCATCATAAAGGAAGTGTTGTGTGCAAGTAGGTCTTGCAAAAGCACATCGACTTTCACCATTTGCCATGTAGTCCTAGAATTTCGACTGCCTTGTAAGCTATCAGTATACTTTTTGGTGAAAGAAGAAATTCAGGCAACTCGACTTTTTTCTTTTAATTTTTTCGGAAGGATTCCTGTTGAAGAGTGATCACATCTGTATTTAACCCTTTCCCAAACGAAAAAAAAAAAATAGGGTGATCCACTTAAAAAACTACCACAAATGACAAAATGGATGCTATTAAAGATAGGATTTGTATAAAATATGGATCAGAAAATATTGAGACAAAAGGAGAAACTGCTGGTTATCAGCAGTTTCTTCTTTTGTCTCAATGTTTTCAAAAGTCTTTTCTACTAGGGACGTCAAAACCAGGTCTTGTTTGGGAAAGGGTTAAGTCTTCCAAAGTGGACCAGTGTAATATCTTTCCTATGGGAAGGGTTAAGTAATGTCTACAAATATGCGAAACACGGGAAATCGTTACATTGCATGCAGGAAGGACATTAAGCCTAGTCAAGTCAGGTTTAGACTTTCTCGCACTTTCCTCGCTGTTTACTACAGAATTCTTGGCGCCAAACCTAATCTATAGGAGAAAATTGTTTACTCGTTTTGTTGTTATTTGAGTGGAATATTTCAATAAATTTTGTCGACGTCTTCAAAACGAATCGGTCGCGATAAAAACGCCGTAACTATAGCTTATCCACGCTGTAGTTACGGTATGTTCGAACGTAGTCATCGGCACGCTATTGCTGGATTTATATTGTTACTCTGTATTTAGTATTTCTCAGACATCTGTTTGGACGAGTAAACCTGTATCTGTTTGTAAGACAATTGAAGGGAAACACCAGTGCTCTCGCAAGAGGAATGGTTTTGAATACATTTCCTTGACATGGTACATTGAGAAACAACCTTGACCTTTAGACAAATGAAAATATCTTCCACAGCAACGCATGTTTCAGTTCTCCAGGATACACGGATATTTTAAATCATTCTTTATGAATCAAACATGGTGCATTCGCTGGTGTGATCATAAATATTTAATTGCACGAGCAGGAACTTTAAGAGGTCAGACCAATTATACATGTAGCCGCTAATGATCAAAAGGACTGCATGCATAACGATTGGTTACGCAAAACATCCTTTGTCTTGATATAGGTGTTTATGTGTAGGCTCCTAGACTATTCATTGTCACTACAGTCACCAAGAAAAACCTGGTTTTGACGCCTCTAAAAGGAAAACCCACTTCTAAAAATCGATTGAATGTTCATTCGTTATTATTATATAAAAATTCACAAACGACTAAATATCAAGGAAGTCCACCTGAATGAAACGGAAAAAAAGAGTCGAGCGAGACATAATGTATAAGCCAACAATGCCACAAACGAATGTATACTGATTCAACAGTAAATTAGCGCTGACAGACAAGAGGTCCAAGACGTACCACACTAATTAGGGAAGCCAATAAAAATAGCCTCATTCATGTACAAATATGGATACTAATTCAATTTGTCTGACAAACTTCTCACAAAACTTTGTTTATTTATAAATAAATGTACGAAAAAAAATACTACGAAAATCTCAATTTGATGATACGCCAAACTATGTGAACGATATCTTTAGCAGAGTAACATATGTCATGATCAGAATGCAAAAAGGTTTATTTTTCAGGCGATAGCTTATATATGAGCCTCGATCTTGGAAATTGTCCTTGTATCTATACCATGTAAGAATACCATATTTCCGGATGAATTTTTACCAGAGTCTAGTCTGAAAAGTATTTATAGAGCCCTCTCAAAATAATTGTTGTTCTTGGTGATATAGAAACCATCAGAGAACAGCATCGATCGTGTTCAGTCTGTGCGTATGCGCAGGCTGATCGGGACCCATGCTGCTCTCAAATACCTTAGTACATAGTTAATTTTCAGGTCCGTCTCATATAGTATCGATTGTATGTACACTCATATAAAGACTTTATTTTCCATGAAAGAAACGGAAAAGAGTCCAGCGAGACATATTGTATAGTCAACAATGCCACAAATGAATGTATACGGATTCAACAGCAGATTAGCGTTGACAGACAAGAGGTCCAAGACGTAGCGCAGTAATTAGGGAAGCCACTAAAGACAGCCTCATTCATGTACAAATATGGATACTAATTCATTTTGTCTGACAAGTTTCTCCCAAAATTTGTTTATTTATAAATTTTACGAAAATAATGCTACGAAAATCTGATATCGGATATTGGAGATACGTCAAAATATGTGCATGATAGCTTTGACAGAGTAACACATGTCATAATCAGAATGCAATAAAAGACGCATTTGTCAACAGGCTAGCTCGTTTGTGAGCTTAGATCTGAAAAGGGTGTCTTTGTATTAATATCATGTTAGACTACTAGATTTCTGGATAAATTTTAACCAGAGTCCAGTCTAAAAAGTTTCTTCTATACAGCCCTCTCAAAATAATTGCTGCTCTTGGTGATAAAGAAGCAATCAGAGAACAGCATGGATCGTGATCAGTCTGTGCGTATGCACAAGCTGATCAGGATCCATGCTGCTCTCAAATACCTTAGTAGTTAATTTTCAGGTCCGTTTCATATAGTATTGATTGTATGTACACTCGTTATTATTACATAATATTTCATTTAGCTGAAATAAACGGAAAACAAGAGTGCCTGAAAGGCACTGATATCGCTCACCTGAGTTCTTCCTGTATTTGATTGTGTATGATATAAATTCTGTTGTGAACAAATATATAAGTCGTATCAAATTATTGTTAATAAAGTTTCATAATTTCCAATGAATGCATTGAAGTCACATTAGTATTCAATCATATTGCATGTAGTGACATCTTAAATATTGAATATCATGGGCTGTTCCAGTTTGATTTTTATAACCAAGATTTAACTTTTACAATTAAATTTTGAAACATCAGAATGATACATTACAAGCATTAATATGCTTAATATTTTAAGCCCTTCCTTGCCTCATCAACATTTATTAACCTGTCAAAAATTTACAACAAAGTGTTTGAAAAGAGTAACTCAATGAGCATTTTGCTATACTTGGTTTAAATTGGCCCCATAATTGATTTTTGAAGAATTTCTGTACAACTTTTTTAAGTCTGATAAGCCCTACCCTGCCACACTCATTTTTTTTAACAAATCAAAAATTCACAAACAATATTATTGTTACAAAGAGTCACTCAAGCAACATCCCTGGTACAAATTGGCCCAACAGTTGATTTTTCTTATCATTTCTCCTAGTCGAATAAGTCCCACCCTGCCATGTCCACATTTTTTTACGAATCAGAAATTTGTAATAAAAATAAAAAGGGGTACTTAAGGAACATTCCTGAATAATTTGGTATAATTTGGTCCAACGGTTAAGGAGAAGAAAATTTTCAAAGAATTGTTTAATGATTTCTCCAAGTCTGATAAGCCCCGCCCTGCCATGCCTACATTTTTTGACAAATAAAAAAATTCATGAACACACATTGAAAACAGTCACTCAAGAAACAGATCTGCCAAGTTTATTTCAAATTTGACCAATGGTTGATTTTTAAAGATTTTTTTCATGATTTCTCTAAGTCTGATAAGCCCCGCCCTGCCTGCCCACATTTTTTGACGAATCAAGAATTTGAAAACAAGTTTTGCAAAGGGTCACCAAAGGAACATTTCTGCCAAGTTTGGTAAAAATTGGCTCAATGGTTAAGGAAAAGAAGATTTTTGAAGAATTATGTAACAATTTCTCTAAGTCTGATAAGCCCCGCCCTGCCATGCCCTCATTTTTTGACGAATCAAAAATTTCTCGACACACAGTGAAGACAGTCACTCAAGAAACATTCCAGCCAATATTGGTACAAATTGGATAAACACTTGATTTTTAAAGAATTATTTAACAATTTCTCAAATTCTGATAAGCCCCGCCCTGCCTGCCCACATTTTTTGACGAATCAAAAATTTGAAAACAAGTTTTGCAAAGGGTCACCAAAGGAACATTTCTGCCAAGTTTGGTAAAAATTGACTCATTGGTTAAGGAAAAGAAGATTTTTGAAGAATTATGTAACAATTTCTCTAAGTCTGATAAGCCCCGCCCTGCCATGCCCTCATTTTTTGACAAATCAAAAATTTCTCGACACACAGTGAAGACAGTCACTCAAGAAACATTCCAGCCAATATTGGTACAAATTGGATAAACATTTGATTTTTAAAGAATTATTTAACAATTTCTCAAATTCTGATAAGCCCCGCTCTGCCACGCCCACATTTTTTGACGAATCAAAAATTTGAAAACAAGTTTTGAAAAGGGTCACCCAAGGAACATTTCTGCCAACTTTGGTAAAAATTGACATGATGGTTAAGGAGAAGAAGATTTTTGAAGAATTATTTAATAATTTCTCTAAGTCTGATAAGCCCCGCCCTGCCACGCCCACATTTTTTGACGAATCAAAAATTTGAAAACAAGTTTTGAAAAGGGTCACCAAAGGAACATCTCTGCCAATTTTGGTAAAAATCGACTCAATGGTTAAGGAGAAGAAGATTTTTGAAGAATTATTTAACAATTTCTCTAAGTCTGATAAGCCCCGCCCTGCCACACCCACATCTTTTGACGAATCAAAAATTTGAAAACAAGTTTTGAAAAGGGTCACCAAAGGAACATTTCTGCCAACTTTGGTAGAAATTGGCTCAATGGTTAAGGAAAAGAAGATTTTTGAAGAATTATTTAACAATTTCTCTAAGTCTGATAAGCTCCGCCCTGCCACGCCCACATTTTTTGACGAATCAAAAATTTGAAAACAAGTTTTGAAAAGGGTCACCCAAGGAACATTTCTGCCAACTTTGGTAGAAATTGGCTCAATGGTTAAGGAGAAGAAGATTTTTGAAGAATTATTTAACAATTTCTCTAAGTCTGATAAGCCCCGCCCTGCCACGCCCACATTTTTTGACGAATCAAAAATTTGAAAACAAGTTTTGAAAAGGGTCACCCAAGGAACATTTCTGCCAACTTTGGTAGAAATTGACTCAATGGTTAAGGAGAAGAAGATTTTTGAAGAATTATTTAACAATTTCTCTAAGTCTGATAAGCCCAGCCCTGCCACGCCCACATTTTTTGACGAATCAAAAATCTGAAAACAAGTTTTGAAAAGGGTCACCCAGGCAACATGCCTGCCAAGTTTGGTTAGGATTGGCCCAGTGGTTAAGGAGGAGAAGATGTTCAAAGAAATTGTTGACGACTTCCGACGCACAACGCACGACGCACGACGCACGACGCACGCCGGACACAGGGTGATCACAAAAGCTCACCTTGAGCATGTTGCTCAGGTGAGCTAAAAAAGAGTCGAGCGAGACATATTGTATAGTCAACAAAGCCACAAATGAATGTATACGGATTCAACAGCAAATTAGCGTTGACAGACAAGAGGTCCAAGACGTACCACACTAATTAGGGAAGCCAATAAAAACAGCCTCATTCATGTACAAATATGTACACTAATTCAATTTGTCTGACAAATTTCTACCAAAACTTTGTTTATCTATAAATATATTTACGAAAAAGAAAATAATACGAAAATCTCTATTTGATGATACGTCAAAATATGTGAACGATAGCTTTAACATAGTAACATAATTATGTCATGATCAGAATGCAATAAAAGGTATATTTGTCAAAAGGCTACCTCGTTTAAGGTTTACAGACCCTGAAAAAATCACCACTTTCTAGCCGTACGAAGTGCATCAAATTACACACACTTGTAAATACACTTCATATAAGTTGATTCACCGTGCCGGATTTCAAGATTATGCTTCAAGAAGAAAATAATTTACAAATATTATTTTACTCTATGAATCATATGCAAGGGGGGTAATTTTGAACGTTTTTGTCAAATATTTCCGTAAGTATGCATTAATTCAAAATTCTAAACGGTGCAATATACTTATGTTTGTATTTGTAACTGAAATGTAACACAGTTTAGGAATTATTTGCACTTTTTTCTCTCTGGCTCTTTGGTACTTTAGAGGGTTTGGATACCTTAAGAGCCTGGATATGAAAAGGAGGTCCTTGTATCTATACCATATTAAACAACCAGATTTCCGGATGAATTTTTACCAGAGTCCAGTCTGAAAAGTATCCATGCAACCTTCTCAAAATAATTGTCGTTACTGGTGATAAATAAGCCATCAGAGAACAGCATGGATCGTGATCAGTCTGTGCGTATGCACAGGCTGATCAGGATCCATGCTGCTCTCAAATACCTTAGTAGTTAATTTTCAGGTCCGTTTCATATAGTATTGATTGTATGTTTACTCGTCGTTATCATTATATAGAATTTCATGTAGCTGAAAGAAACGGAAAAAGAGTCGAGCGAGACATATTGTATAGTCAACAATGCCACAAACGAATGTATACGGATTCAAGAACAAATTAGCGTTGACAGACAAGAGGTCCAAGACGTAGCTCACTAATTAGGGAAGCCAATAAAAACGGCGTCATTCATGTACAAATATGTACACTAATTTGTCTGACAAATTTCTCCCAAACATTGTTAACTTACAAATATTCTTACAAAGCATTACATTTACAATTACACCGGAATATGTTTGTTAGTCATCAGTAACTTATGATCAGAGGCTGTCTAACAGATCTTTTGTATTAAGCAAAAGCGTCGCCTTGATATTAAACTGTTAAAACTGTTTTTGTGAAAATTGAGATTTTGGTACCGTTGTAATTGTCTTGGAGTGTTCTATCTGATGATGCTTACAGATTGTTAAGATGAAGCCTAGTTTCAGAGATTTCCAGTAAAAGAATGTTCTATCTGCTATTCGTTCTTTATACAACTTGAGATTTAAAACTCGATTGTCTCGAAAGCGCAAAAATGTCTGTTAGAACAGTCTCTTATTAAGGCAACGAAATCCATAGCGTTTTCCAGCTTTCACCGCTTTAAACTGTTCTAAAATCGGTTGCGTATTATGTTCACGGTATATTATCACGTGTCTTAGAAATTCCGATAATCTTCAATAACTTTGTCAATACTTGACCAATTTGAATTCGGTTTGAAGCAGCGAAAGTGGATAACCTGGACGTGGTGGATTTTTGAAAAAAAAAATTGGTTGATCTTCAATAACTTTTTTATCAGTTGATCTTTCAAAAATCCACCACATCAGTCTAATGAGTAGTGTCTGTCCACATTTTCTGATTCAAATTGAATTCAAATCGGTCCTGTACTTACATAATTATTGAAGATTTTCTGAAAATATTGTAGCACGTGATTATCCACCGTGCTGTTTTCTTCAACTGTTGTGTCAAGTGCATGCCCGTACCTCGGTTCATCCAACGTTAGGTTCAAAATAATTCTAGATCGATTTTGTCGGATTTCAGTGGAAATCTAAGCTAATAAATCGGCAAGTCGGATTACTAGCGGGAATATAACTATCACGCAAAGCTCGCCTTATATAAGTACGTCATGAAATGGATTTTAATACTTTTGGGATTCAAATAAATACCAATTCACTTCTCTAAAAGTCGTTTTGGCCATAAATCAAGCTTTGTCTACCATATATACTGAAGAATATACAAAATGCCTTAACATGCATACGATTCCATATTTTTTACAAAGCTTTTGTATTTAACCCAAATATATGTTAAGTCGGTGATCAAAACCTCGAAACTACAACTTTAAAAAGTTGTAGTAACGAATTCTTGGGCTCCCTTCGACAATATATAAAACTGTAAAACCATGTGTCTTGAGAAAGTTTCTAGGCTAGAATCACACTCTATTTACATATTTTGAGAAATTAAAAAAAATCAATAATGTAGATTAAGGTCCTTTCTCAGATAGGTTTAACCCTTTTCCAAGCGACAACCATTTAGTGTGTCTTAATTTGAAAGCTGCTGCAGACGACAAAATCGCGTTGAAGAAGATTGATTTTTTTGTACAAAAAAAAGCTCAGAAAATATCGAGGCAAAAAGAGATTGTTTCTTCTGCAGTCTGAATGTGTTCCCAAGCCTTCTCTTTTAATGAACGTCAACATTAGGTCTTGTTTGGAAACGGGTTAAATATTTCTCACTACATTTGAAAACGGAAGATGTCGTTGTAAAACGGTCTTCTTTTTACGATACATCGATAGATTACCTTGACCTTGATAGATTGTAATGGATGTCCTTTGCTAATCTACTGAAGACATATCGTCGGTTTTATTGCAAAACCTCGTTAATCCAGCTTGATTAAAACTGGAATTATGAGGTCTTGCAACAACACTATTTAATACAAAGTTTATAATTATGTAACAATTATTTTAGAGTAAATGGCAACATTAAGTTTTGAAGATGGGCACAATGACAGACGGAGAGACGGATGGCATACGAATGGATGACGGTTAGATGATATTCCCCCTACTGATCACTAGATATTGGACCATAAAATCATGTAAAGCCTTGAAAGTATTAAAGCTCTTCATATGAAACTGATAAAAACTTTCTTGTCGTGATGGTCATATTAGCAAGCTAACTAGCCCTCCTCCTACTTGTATCGAGTTGTAAATTGTCACAACATTTTCGCTTAAATATAAAATTAACAGCTAAAAAGAAAGACGCCAGTACTTTTCAGTTATAAAACACAACTAAGTGACTTATGTAGGGCCTATAGGTCCCGATAAATGACATGGCAGAGCATCTCTAGCTTTCGCACAGAAACGCCCTGCCAGGGTATGTATCGAGACCTATGCAAAACAAAGTAAAAATTAAAAATACTCACAGCATAGGTCTCAGTCTGAATTTCGTTCGAATCCAGCGACGGTACTAACATTTCTAAACCAATTGTTTTAATATAAGTTACATTAAGGACAGATCCTCCAGTTGTTACTGCGCAACTTACTGCACATACCCTAAATAACGAAATAAAGCTGTTTCAATAATTGGCCTTTTTCAGCAAACGTATTTTTTACATTTAGTTAATGTTTGGTTGATAAATGATAAGACCCTTTTCGGTTATTTCAATTTTCTCTGTTTGGTCAATTAAAGTGTAATAGTACTCGGAAGGTACATTTTGCTTTTTTGTTGCGCGTTCAACATGTGGCGTTAGCGATAGGAAACGGATCAACAAAAGCAAAATGGTGTCTAGTTATGAGCGAGTCCGCTTCAGAAGGACACAAAAGATGACACTTTTTATTACCTAAAGCTGGTAATAAGGAAGAAAATGGATAAAAGTAGTGAAACAATTTCGGACAGAGCTGCAAAAGGTAAACCAAATTTTACTTATAAATAAGAAAAACGCTTGGTTTGATATATTTTTCTTTTTTTGTTTTTGTAGGTATGACCAAGCACTATGTCTATACCAAAAAAGAAAAAAATCATACCGCTGGAATATTTTTTATTATCAGAAACGTTGCGAAATAAGAGCAATTTCAGCTACTTTTGAAAGAACGTTTTCCTAAAAATTTCAAAATCATCACTAAATTTTCCCAAATTGATACTCATTTAGACAGAATAAAACATATGAAGCACAATAAAGACTTATTTGTGTACTCTTAGTCATTTCAAACACCTTTTTGTGGGTATTTAAGTGACACGTCATTTTTGCAATTTTAGACAAGAGTAGTCTCCCTTGAAATCCAATAACTTTTTAATTCGCTTGGTGACCTATAGTTTTTAAGTCATTTTTTACTTCTCATATAGTTAAATATCAGTACAGAAAAAAATTTAAAAAAATCTTATCGTTGGAAATAAATGGAGGATCTGTCCTTAAAAACAATCCGATTGGACGAGACACAAATCTAGTTAGATTGGATTGATTGGTGAAATATTTTAAATGCACATTTTTTAATTAGACTGGTTGGTGTACCCTACCCGAGTCTCTATACTAAAATCAAGCGTTGCTTTTTGACGATCTCGTATTTAAGCAAACATTGCTACTGATACGCAAATTAGCAATCTTACCACATACGTGTGATCTTAATTGAAATTGTCACAACTTTTATGATTAATCAAGGTAAAGGAATATATGCAAGGCGTCGGCATTTATTTGTTGTGAAACATTTAGACCTAGTTCGTCAGGTACAATGAGTTGGGGTCATAATTGTGTAAATAATAATCAACTTTTAAGAATTATCTAAGCAACAGCTAAAATGAAAAACGTCAGTAGTTTTCTATAACCAAAACACATGCATTGCAAAAAGTACAAATGGCTTTTAAATTAGGATAAATCGGTATCAAGAATCAAATGACAATACAGTTACTCACAAGGGGCCGCATTCTTTAACATTTTATATCGTTAAATCAAAATTACATAACAAGCCATCTCATTGGACGAGACGCGTGTCTCGGCCAATCACATGGTTTGTTGTGTGAATTTAAAGGCTAACTTGCAAATGCAAAGTTGTGGAAGATATACTGAGACACCTAAACAATTTACATATATATAAAGTTTCCTATCGAAAATGAACCTTTTGGATAAATTACATTCACGGCCAAAATGAGAGACGTGCACACCCCTCCATTATTTATGAAACAAAATATTTGTAGTTCGACACTTTCAAATTGAATTATTTGGTGTCTAAGTCTTAGACATAGAGTCTATTTGAGAAAGGTATCATACTCAAAGCAAGGGTTACATTTTGACGACGCCAAAATGCACTGAAGATTCCTATGGATACCGGTATTCAATTATCACGACAAAGCGAATCAAATTAACAGTTAAAATGAAAGACGTCAGTACTCCACAGTTTAAACACTCATCGTACGACACGTTAAACGACTTCTTAGATATTTCAGTGTGAACAAAAATTGAAATAAACTGTTTTGATGATTAAATTCACAGCCAAAAATGACAGACATCAGCATGTTTCTGTGATGAATATAAGAATTGCTGTTCAACAAGTACATGTACCAAATGACTTACAGGGTACCTCAGTGTACAAAGAAATACAAGGACCTCTGGTTCAGAACAGCAGACAAAAGTGTGTATATGTAATAGCTTTACAAAATGTAATATTTCATTAGTTTTTAATCAAAATCTGTATTGCGGATTCTCATAAGTATATTCTCGTCGAGACCATTCAAATGTGTAGCCACAACATAGGCTTAAGATTTGAAATTGGTAATGTCCTTATCTCCCTCTTTCTATTGCTTTGGTGGTTGTTTTGCGTTTACGAGTACATCCAAAGAACATACCTGACTCTACACAATTTCTAACTTGTTTGAGGAACAACCTAGCTTGAGCACCTAATATGCACTAGGTATTCCTATTGTTATCTACATGTACAGTACTTAGCAAACTCACCCCATACGTGTATTGCAATTGAATTTTCACAACACTTTGGATTAATCAAACTTTTAGAGAAGGACTATATGAACTTCATTCAAATATTCCGTGGAAAGAACAACGTTTTGGATTAAACAACTTTACAACTTAAATAATAGAAATAAGCAATTTAGCTTGAGCACCTAATATGCACTAGGTATTCCTATTGTTATCTACATGTACAGTACTTAGCAAACTCACCCCATACGTGTATTGCAATTGAATTTTCACAACACTTTGGATTAATCAAACTTTTAGAGAAGGACTATATGAACTTCATTCAAATATTCCGTGGAAAGAACAACGTTTTGGATTAAACAACTTTACAACTTAAATAATAGAAATAAGCATTTCGTTAGTTATGATACACGTTTATTGGACAATTATACAACCTGTACAATGTGACTTCTGAGACATTAAGCGAGTTTGGGTCCTTGTTCTTACATTTCCTGGCTGTTGCGTCCTCCTATTCCAATTAAATCGTAACATATATTTTAATTCCTGTATTTTTCTATTAGAGTTAAATGCGAATACGCATTCGAGGTACCTACTTCAAATGTGAACAGTTAGTCCATTCGACGCTGCTATATGGCCTATATGACAACCTTGCAATGTCGAGTACAATGAAGTTTTATTTTTTCTTTGCATTGTATAAGTGTTCTAGAGCAGATCTAGCTTTGTTGCCGGAATGGCAACCTTGGGGAACTCCCACAATCCGCAAAAATCCAAGATGGCCGCCAAACGCAAATGGAAAAATCAACTTTTTGTCAAATTGTACTAAATTGATGCAAAAAATGTGTAACTAAGGGTTCTTTGGTACGCTGAGTCCGAATATGATGATAAATATCGTATTTGGATAGCAGAAATATATTGAAATAGAGATGGCCGCCGGAAGCCATGTTGAAAATTACAATTTTATGATATTCATTTTAGATGGTCCATTATAAGACATTTATGTGGCATACTTCGTGAGTCAAGTTCAAAATAAGTTTTCATTTCACATTGGATTAAGCTGATGTATATCAAATTCCGACATGGCCACCAGAAGCCACATTGATGATTATTACTGGTTGAAATAATGGTGAAAATATATCCAAAATCATAGACTGTATGTATGCATATTCTATTCTATGTGTTATTCTCTGTGTTTACAGTGTAGTCTTCATGTGGATGTTATAATAAAGATCTCTTTGATCAATTCTAAAATGGCCACCAGATGTCATTTTGAAAGTTATTCGTTCTTATATGTAAATCATTGGTGCAAAGAATGACTGTAGAACTTTTGCTATATATTTTGCAATGATCGACGCTTGCCATATTCAATGATTTTAGAAGCCGTTGTAGCAGACAGTCGTCATCGAAAGAAAAAGTAGACATATGTCATCCTTATTTCGTGGCTGAAAAGTTGACCCCGAAATAATCCAACTAACGCACTAACCGCCTTTAAAAAGAGGCCCTTCATGATTATTCTGTATGCCACTGTTACAGAAAAGTTTACATATTATCGACGAATAGTAGATTGACAAAGTGAAGAAAGTAAACGTGTATCGGAGAACAACTATGAAAATGGCCAATAGAAATATATGTCTGGGTCATAAAAGACCCCACCTGGTAGCTTGAGGGTTAAAGCAAAGAGCTGCAAAAAGACAGGGTTGGTCATTCTGTTACTACCGGTTCAAGGTAGACATTAACGAAAATTTTATACTGTTTACATGAACTTTTGGCCAAATGTATTGAGACAATACATGATGATAATTAAGTAGGACAAAATTTACAATTGTTAAACACCTTCAATAAGGTACCATGATTACATTGATAATTGTGACGATAAATGCTAAAGTTTCCCTACATTTAATTACCAACATCAATTGCATAAATGTTTTGTAAAATTATTCATTATGATCCATTTGATCTGTACCTGAATACCTTATACGTGTGACAGCTTCGCAATTTTGACATTTATAAAGAAAAGTACAGGAATGGCAAACTGAATGATTTCATGAAATGTTACAATCGAACAAGTATCCGTTTTTGAACAACCACTGACATCTGATTACCTGATATAGATCGAGCCTCATCAAATGGGCTCGTCCTATTTACTAGATTTTTTTCTGAATTATAACCGTTTAACAATTCCTCAGATGCATCGTCGTTTGTTTACTGGATTCAATTAACAAATTACTAGTCTGTGGTTTTAATTTTCAGTTTTTATACGCCCGAAGGGTCGTATTATGTTGTGGCCCCGCTCGTCCGTCTGTCTCTCTGTCTGTCTGTCTGTCTGTCTGTCTGTCTGTCCGTCCGTCCGTCCGTCCGTCCGTTAGCAATTTCTTGTGTGTGCAACTCCTCCTACAGTTTTGATCAGAATTTGATCAAACTTGCCACAATGAATCTCGATGGTCTCAAAATGTGCACATCGCTTACGGAATTCAAATAACTGCTTTCGTTCCGTAAATGGTGTGCACAACTAGACACCATGGATATTCATTGTAGCAAGTTTGATCAAATTCCGATTAAAACTGTTGGAGGAGTTGCGCACACAAGAAATTGCTAACGGACGGACGGACGGACAGACGGACGGACGGACGACCGGGGCCATAACATAATACGACCCTTAGGGCGTATAATAAAAAAGGCTTATCAAAGTGATTTTTAAGGAATTTCTCATTCACCAATACAGTCGGGTTCCCTTTGGAAACCCCCTCCCATTGGGGAAAATGCCTGTCTCTTACAAGTGGTAGATCTACATTGAAGAATCACTCATTAATACAAGTATGGCAAGAATAATCTTTACATAAATCAGTCCCAATTATGGGATATTTAATTAGGACACCCCTTTAAACATCTAAAGTACGGGCATAATTGTTAAAAACATAACATTTACCAAACCAATTGTCGTGAGCTATAAGAGCAAATTAATGTCCTGATTATTTTATTCCCAAAAGAGGAAGTGTTTGTGTTGGGTCATTTATCAACAACAAGAAGTAAAGTGTTTGTATACAACTCTACAGTTATAGCCGATGAGTTATATATTGTCCAGCAAGATTAACCCGGGACATCTGCATATGTAATGACCCCACTTCGGCTTTGTTTTGTTAAGACGCTCCACTAACGGACTTTGCGCACGAAAATAAAGTTGTCCCGGGTTAACCTTGTTGGACAATATCTGTGTACTGTGATACAAATGTTTTGAAGAATGTTACGCTTTATGCGAAATATGAACACATTTTGAATTAAGGTCAGTGCCAGGTCAAATGAAATCCGCAATATAGACAGACGGGTATGTTAATCATTTGATTGTGTGCTTGTTTGTTTTTCTTGGATAATATCGTGGGATTTTATTTCAATCTGATATCCTTGGATAAAATTTGATACAACACCATACTTATTATGTCTACAGAAACAACTTAATGTCATCTTCAACATGGCAACTGGGGGCCATATATGATATAAACAAAGTAACACACTGACATATCTGAAGACTACAGCGCAGATTTAATTTTCATTTCACAGTATGACAACTGGTGGCGTGTTCATTATAATTTAGATATGCATATAGTGCTAGCAAAAATAAAAAAGTAGCGTTACTCACAATAAACTACCGTAATTATTCTACATACAAAGGTTCGACTTTTTCCAGCACAAAAGCATCTTTGAAACGAAATGTCAAGAGCATTTTGATAGAATGTTTTGAAATAAGCATAAGTTTATCTATGTCGGCAAAAGGAGCAAACTTGCAACCTCGGTATGTTCTGCTACAAATGATCTCCTATTTTTTCCCATCTTTTTCAAGATGGCAACTAGTTTATAAACATATATTAATTACTTTTATTTGTACATTCGGAAAATGTGTAGCATCTACATTAAATAAAAAATAGTGCATTCGAAATAAATATAAAAAGCAACAAAATACAGAAAAAATCAAAATATAGCCACATTTTATACCAGTATTCAACTAGAAACCATCTAAAAATGGCGTGTGGCGGCCATGCACGAATTTGATATACACCAGGTTGATTCAAATGCCAGATAAAGAATCAAATTGAACTTGGATTCATAAGTATGTCATAATAGATGTCTTTTGTAGACAATCTAAAAAGAAATATCATAAAATTTTAATTTTCAACATGGCTTCCGGTGGCCATCTCCATTTTAGGATATTTCTGATATCCAAATACGACGTTTATCATCATATTCGGATTCAGCGTACCAAAGAACCCCTAGTTACACATTTTTCGCGTCAATTTAGTACAATTGGCCAAAAAGTTGATTTTTCCATTTGCGTTTGGCGGCCATCTTGGATTTTTGCGGATTGTGGGAGTTCCCCAAGGTTGCCATTCTGGCAACAAAGCTAGATCTGCTCTAGAGCACCTATATAATGCAAAGATAAAATAAAACGTCATTGTACTCGACATTGCAAGGTTCCGAAAATTTCGAATGGACTAAATACGAAATGTTTTACTTCAACTAGTTTTTCTTCATACTCAACGATGCTGTTCTGATATCAAGTTGACCAGTCTGCGATATTTTCAGAGCATGATATTGTTTTGTTTTGTTTTTTGTCTGTAATGATAGACAAATATTGTCAGAAAATGACGCAATGCCCTCGTTCAGTTCCAAGGCTATAATCAAAATGCCAATCACGTAAAGTGGCGCAGAAATCTAATTATGAGTGAGAAGTCAACCCTTTACATAGACACAGAGTGACAGATATATTTTCAAAATTTAATCGTGTAGTTTGTCAAATCTGGTGGTAATGGTACATTCGGATATCCTCGGATAATGTCGACCAAAGATCGAATCATCGACTTGGATGTGTGTGTATGAAGAAATCTTAAAACAATTGGATTTCTTAGCCGGAATTAGCTACGCTTCATAAAGTAGTTTTCGAGGACAACCAAATGCACAACCATGGCAATTTGCTGGACCTGCAGGTTGTAATCATTCTAAAAAGAGAGGACACTTGAACTGCAAACAATGTATTTCAGTATCATTGTCGCGTCATTGTTGACATTAGTCACAGACGAACGTTTTGAATAGTTGTTCTATTTTATTCATAGTCTGAAAGTAGTTCTACGAGATGCATCCAAGGTATGATTCGATAGAGTTGTCCTTGGTGATCCAATTGGGTATTGGTACTCATTGAATTCATGCTATCGTGTCGATTTCATAAGAGCCTGTACTTGATACTAATATTACAAATATGGAATACATTTGGTCTCTCTTATCTGCAGCTCTGTCTAATGCGCCTCTTATATGCTTTGTTTGTTTGTATCGTATTTTAATTTTGGATCTGTATATGGTATTTGCATATCCGAAAGCCAAGAAAACTTCTCTCTCCACTATGTCCGTCTCCTGCGAAAGGACAGAAGTTAAAATGGTAATCTTGGTTTACCAAGATGCTGGTGGTTGATCTTTCACATGGGTAATATTCACAAACCCTTCTACTTCCAAGTTTACCTTTCAAATTACACACCTATCCATCCGATTGACCGAGACATACGTCACGTACAATCAGAAAGCTTGTGATGTAATTTTGCTCTAGACATTCGATAACACTGATCTTTCAACTCACTTTTAAACGCAAAATATCTATACCTTGTTGAAGCTTTGGCCGATTTCGCCACCAGTGAATAACGTATAGTTTAAATGAACGGTATGAACTATCGCCGCTTTTCAACAAAAACATCGTGATTGCAGCTTGTTTTAAGCTTGTTTTAAGCTGCAGTTTCGAGCTTTTTGTTGAAAAGCAGCGATATACACTTCAAACCTATTTCTCCAATTGAAGTGAAAATAATAGAAGAAACTTTCGAAAATATCACAAACAGGACCTTTTGTTAAACGAAAAACAAATGTTCGAATTACGCGAGGATTTTTTAATTAAAAGCAATTTCTAACATGTTTATTGGTATTTTTTCTGGAACGTTAGATGTTAACCCTTTCCGAAACGACAAAAATTTGGTTTGTTGCAATTGAACAATTGTTGCAGATGATGGACAAGTTGATGTTTAATGTAGAACATGTTTTTGTTATAGCATGCAACAAAGGCGAAACTTCATTACCAACGCATTTTCTTCTTTTCTGTTAGATTTTTTCTGACATCCGAATCGTGGCTTGTTTTTGGGAACATTCATTATGCATCTTAGTGAATGAAATCGTTCTATTTGCTTTAAACGAGTAAAGATTCGAATGCAATCGAAGTGAAATTGTAATCGACAACTTCCTTTTGGGGAAAATGTAAAGTTTATCGGATAAATGAAGCCATCGTTCAATCAAGTACAAAATTAAATACCGCAATCACTTTGTATGTCTCAATTGCTATTGCAAGAAGCCATAGTTTTACCTACGCAGAGTTCAGAAAGGTTTTTCAACCTTGTTTAATTCCCAATCGACAAAATATTGACAGGGCAAAGATATTGCAGTTAATGAAATAAATTGGACTTGCGCAACATTTTGGCATGGCAAAATTGAAACAAGGATTAAATTCTGCTAGGCAGCACATACCTCCTTCGCTCCAATTTGAGCACACCTCTTTACGGTAGAATATCAGTGATGTGGTCATTTTGAGGTTCATAAAACATCGGATATTTTCTAGCGGCGTCGTTACGTATCCGAATCTATTCTGGCACGGTCGTAAACATTTGGCGGTGGAAAGTTCCACCGCCGAATGTTTTCGACGTCGCCCGAATAATTCTGACGTCGCACGGATCTAATTAGGGGTGGACTACCTTAATTACATGTAAGCCAATTGTCTTGGCCTTGGAGGTCCCTTTACCAGATCCAGACTCAACTATGGCGGAGCTGTGTTATCTTTCAAATATGACATTAAATAATCTGAAATATTAATTGATGCAAAATAATTATCAAAATCAAGTGCGCGAGACGTATTCTTATGTCAATGTTTTTTATTGGTTGCCATGGAAGGATGTTGTTTCTAATGATACATTATACGCAATAGCTATGAATTTTATGCTAAAAATAGACTTAGTTCACCGTAATGTTAAGATAAATCGTCAGAAATACTATTCATTTGGCCGGAATTACATCAAGATTAAGTAGATAAAATCGTTCCCTATTGTACATGTAACTAGAACATGGTACAGAGAGGTCTTCTTCATTATCACATTAATCCTTAACCCATTACCAGACAGCACAATTCTATACTGTTTCAAAGATACTACAAGCCGTAGTTAAGATAATCTTATAACAACACCCTCCGAAACACTGTTGTTTGTGCGAAATTACGTTATATCATAATTAACTTGATAAAATCGTTCCCTATTACAGTTTCGACAAGATGTTGTTTGCGGTGGTCTTGTCAGAACAATGTTGTTATATGAGCCGTAATAGTGTCTGTTTTTAGGCTTTTTAGGGTTTTCTTATTTCAAGGTTTTTTCTAATTGTAAGAAAAATGGGGTAAATATTCTACCATACGACAAACCAAGCGAAGAGCACGTTGACATTACTGTATGTCAGAAAACGGAACAAACCGGAAATCGGAGCCGCAATACCTGACAATATGTCTGCTGGATTAAACGAAGCTAATAAAATTACACGTGACCCATTCTCAAACGATACTGTTTTATGTTGTTTATGTTTTTAAGCTGCTGTAGACAAAGAAATATGTTTTGGAATGAAATAAATGATAATTTGTGTAATAATAGATTACGCACGGATAATTATGGTAATAATGCTTATGATATGTATTTCTTCGTTTGCCATCGTGTTAAGTTAAAATATTCCTTAAGTAGGTATTGTATGGACTATGGTTAACCGTACACAAGCAATTTCTGCAGCGTCTTACATACAAAGCAGTTCCTATTTTTCTTACATAGTCAAGTATTTTTTCTTTATTTTTTTCTTTATGGTTTTACTGGATATTTAGATTGGTTACAATAGCGGGGTTGCAATTTGAATTTCAGGTTCGTTGCTCACTTCCGGCAGCGAAATTTAAATATCTGTGATCAAACCCGTTGTTCAGCCCTTTCCGAACTAATACTTGGTTTCGCTAATATCTCCTTTTAAAGATTATTCCCAAAACCAGTTCTGGACATAACATCCGAAAAACGGCTTTGGAAAACTCCGAGGCGAAAGCAAATATACTTAGATCTACATGCATGTCAAAACCTTGACTTACGGAAAGGATTCAATATATTTTACGCATTTTAAATTCCATCCACGTTATATTAGAAAGTGTGCAGAATTGTTATTTGAGCATGCCTGTATGAACTAATTTGTCAAATAATGTGACACTGTAAACAACGCAGATCACATACACTTCATCAGTCTAGTGTTTCAGGAAAATTGAGTCAACAACGCCGACTTGATTAACCCTTTCCTAAACGACAAAATTGTAGGATCCTCCAATTTGAAAGATAATGCATACGACAACAGCAATGTAGATAAATAAATCATAGGTGAACAATATAGCTCGGAAACCATTGAAACAAAAGGAGAAAATGCTGATAATCAGCATTTTCTTCCTTTGTCTCAATGTTTTCCTAATCATTTTCTGAGAGGGGCATCAAAATCATGTCTGGTTTCAGAAAGGGTTAAACAAACATTGTCTCTTCCACGCGCGGTCATAGAGAGGTCTCGAAATGAGTTGGCACGAACTGGATACTTTCATGCCACCTGAGCTGTGTACAAAATAGCCCTTTCCTTATTAAATCGCGATTTATGCCATTAATAGAAAATTTCGAGAACAATGATTATGTTCGCAGAAATAACGCTTTTAACCGATTTGGTGCATATGTACTAATCACTCGTAGCTCTATTAAAGAATTAAGATACGCATGATATTAATAGCTTGTGTAACCGTATGGTTGAATGTTTATCTGGTTGGCAGGCTCGTAGGAATAGGGGACTTGGAGCTACACGTAAACCCCTATTCCCTTCTCCAAAGTTGGCATAAAATGCCGAATTCTCCCTATTGTACACTGAAAACTCAGGGAAAATCCGAGTAAATCCCTTCCAAAATTCAGACACTGGCCCGGAGAGGGGGTTGAGTCCCTATCATATAAAATTGGTTCCTACGGGCCTGCATTGTCAGAAGTGTTTGTAGAAAATACCTTGAAACATTGATTTCCAACATTTAACTACTTTTTTACCACCAACGTAGATCTGTCTAAATCTATTTGACGAATAAAAGCATTATCTGTTATGCAATTTCTTAGAATTCACTCAGCTTTTCTCTGCTCCAAGTTGTGCATGTTAAACTCGTAAACACCTTGCATGACGCTATCCTACCGTGATATCGGGTTTTAATTGCTTTGTGAGTTTGTAAAACACTTTCAAATGTTTTTGAAAACATGATCTATGGGTGGCTTGCCAACTTTTCACTTAAAGTTGTATACTGAAAATTAAGACGCTTTTCTAGAAATAACTGATATTTTCACGGCTCTTCGTAATATGTATCACCATCATAATAGGATGCATGAAACAGATGCTTTTCAAGTTACAATATAAGTAAAATACACCATCTTTTTAAATAAATGTGCATAAATAACTAATGATAAGGGGTTAAAAAATGGGTCATTCATAGTATTTGAGAGGTATGTGTATCTATACAGGGGCGTGCATACGCAAATCTACTCTCCAAAGCCGAGGTCTATTGATTAAACCATCAAATATGACCTCTGCAGTTTTTGATACACAGTATCATTCTATCGAAATGGAATGAAGATATAATGTGGTCTGTTTTAAGAGAGTAACGCAAATCCTGATCAACTTCCACAGTGTTCTTATAGAGGGTTCTGCTTCATCTGTAGCGACGGAAAGGAGCGCATCATTTAATTTGATTATAGTGAAATGAAATGTGAGTCAGCTTCTAACTCTCATATTAAGTTTTCAAATGCCTTTTTTAATTCTTTTTCTATTCAATTAATCGGAACAGTGGCGCATTTTTAATTCAATCGCTTTCCAATGAAAAATGCAATACATCTAAGAAATGAAATCTTAGACTCTGCATTTCTCTGTAACCAATTTAAGGCGACAAGTTTCCAAATCGCATCTCTTTAAGGCAGGACTGGCCTTTCACCAACCTTTGAAATTTCATAACAATCTATCCGATTGGCCGAGACATGCGTCACGTCCGCTCGGATGGCTTGTTATGTAATTTGGATTTAGTCAATGAATAAAGACATGTTGGTGAATACAGTCCAATGCTAGACGATTTTAGTCTAGGTATCAAAATATCGTGGGTGTAGTCTAAGCATGTGAATTTGCGTGATGCCCGCATTATCTTGGTTCAAAAGGAAATGGCTCGTAGCTCAGGCTTCACGCCTTTCATTTACTTTCTTTCGAGTGAAAATCAATTTCGTCATCTTTGTTAGATTCTAAATTTGAACAGTCTATTTTTCTGATTTAGAAAAGTGCTTACAGCCCTATGATAAGTAAAAGGTAAATCATTACATAGAAAGATGCATTAAATGATGACGCATGTTTATTGAAATAGACAGTAGAATTGACAATCCAATTGCATGACTTAACGAATACAACCCATCAATAGCACTAAAGAGCAAATGGCGAAATTTGAAAAGTGCCAGTAATTCCTTAACTGTGTTACATTTGCATTCCAAATACAAACTTAAGCATTTTGAACGGTTTAGAATTTTGAATTAATGCATATACTAAAGGAAATATTTGACAAAATGTTCAAAAATACATCCCTTGAATATGAATATAGATTGACATAATATTTGCAAATTATTTTCTTCCTGAAACATAGTCTTGAAAACCGACACGGAGAATAAACGTATGTGAAGTGTATCTACAAGTGTGTGTAATTTGATGCATGTCGCATGGTTTGAAAGTGGTGTTTTTTAATGATGGGTCATATACATTAAGTTTCCATTTTTCAATGGATCATCTCTGATCCGTTTCTACAAATAAAAAACTTTGGAATGTTCCTTATTGTGAATTTTTTTATATACAAATAAACGGACACGATGATGAAGATATGAATTGTATGCAATATAGCACAGAAAATATTCATACAAAAGAATAAAATGCTGGTTAGCAGCATTTTCGTCTTTTGCCTCGAAATATACTTCATCCTTTATCAGAGAGGAAAAACAAGATAAAAACAAGTTCTTGTTTGGAAAAGAGCTAACGATAACGCGTTTAGTTATTAAATGAATTATGCAATATGTTATATAAATGCTTTCTACGTGTTTTACCAACATTAACGAATAACAATCAAGTTTTATGTTGATTAATCAGGCTGACACGTTGATGCAGGTTACATTTATCTAATCCTTTCCCGAATAAGACCTGGTTTTGACAAATTTTATTTAACCCATGACCAAACAGCAAAATTTAGCTTAGTCCAAAATCAAAGATGTTGCAAACGACAATTTTAAGCGAATATGATTCGAAATATTTTGGTCTTTTGGGGTAGAAAATATTGTGAGAAATGAAGAAATTGCTTGTCACAAGCAATTTCTTCATTTTCCACAATGTTTTCGAAGCCTCTTTCTTTAGGGGAGTCAAAAGGAGTTAATGTGTGGGAATGAGTTAAAGGTTTTCGAAAGTTAAAGAGGAAAACGTTTACGACAGAGGTTTTCCCTAAAAGTGTATTGTTCTATTATACACATAACAAAGGTTTCATTAATTCATTTTTGTGTGCATGATCATTCAAATATGAACGGCAAAAATGATAAACATTTGGTAGAGGGTTAAGTCTTTCCTGAACTCCGACCGCCTTTGCAAACAAAATAATAAATGGCATAAAATAATCGTAAAGGAAATTTGTGAAAAGGAATGTTTTGAAAAGAATCACCAGAAAAGAATTTTTTTTCTTAATTTCATAGTTGTTTGAGTTAAGGATGTCGATGTCAGGATTCCTATGGACAATGGCTACACGTTGATGCAAAATGAAGCTTTCCATAGCACTAAATCGTATTACCTTAATTGATCTGAGTCCTGGAAAAGAGGATCTTGATGCATTTGTGACCTACACAGCGTAGATCAGATAACTTATGAAAGTCTGATCATGACCTTTAATGTTCTCTGAGAATTACGAGAACTACAACAAAATGTTTGTTAGCAGCGTTTGGATTCGCCTGTTATTTGGTCTTGGTGAGGTTTAAAAACTGTTCCCAGTCAGGTCAACAAAATAGCGTTTTCCGGGAAAAAACATAATATGAAGTAACATCAGATACAGTAATACAGAAAAAAAAAGAAATCTAACAATTATAGATAAATGTAATAATTTTAGGCCAATGTTTCAACCGTTTTCAGTATGGGCATATTAACAAGGCAAATTGCAGATCATCCTTCCCAGTTGTTCCTTTTTGCGCTGTCGTTCAAATACAATAACACTCGTTTTCCAAATTGCCAACTTGAAACTTTTTGCTGTGCTAACAACTCCAAGGAGAGAGACAAATGCATATGTTTGGCGTTTTTGCAAGACAATGCCATATGATTATCTCTTTTTTCAAGACAATAACATATTTGATGCATTTCAAGACAACAAATGAATAAACGTGGTCTAGACAGATTATGATATCGTCACTTTTCAACGAAAACCTCGTAACTGCAGCTTGTATTAAGTTGCAGTTACGAGGTTTTCGTTGAAAAGCAGTGTTATGATATTTTTCATCACCAGATTTCCCTTATCGGCTTCTATTTTAGTGACAAATGTATACAAAAATGAGATCCTTGGCTTTTTACAATAAATGCGAAAAATAAGTCTGTTTTGGTCTGAAAGTGCGAATTTTTCATACAAATGTTTTGTATTTTTCTAATTCGTCGGTGTAAATGCAAAACCTCGTAGGTCGATTTTTGCAATGTATAAAATATAATCTTGTGTATCCAGTTAAGACAATTCTTACAGATTTTGAGATATTTTGACTGATCAATATTAATGAAACATTATTTGTGAAAAATATGTCCAATTTTCAAATAAAACATTTCAGGTTCGGAAAAGTAATTGCGCTTTTTTCCTTCCCCTTTAAAATCTTAAACAACGAGATATGATGTCTTGCATTAACAACGACAAATTGTGTAATACATGTATGTGTATAGATAATTGAATAAGCTGTAGTTTTTCTTCAATTTCAAGGGTAGCCAACGACATTCATAGTAGATTTGAACAGGAACATGTGCTTAGTCTGAAACCTTTATCATGTATTTAGACTGCTCCTCTTAACGCGAAGAAGAATTGCCCAAAAGAAAGGACTTAGATAAACATTATGTTCTCCTTTTCGCAAAGCATTGTCTTGACAAATTATGTTGTTGTTTTTTTCTTTCTTTAAAATGCAGCTTTCTTCTACGAGAAATGTCAAATTGGTCCAAATGTATGTCGATTGGGTGAGCGTTAATATCTGGCTGGTGCAAAACAAGGACATCGGAATGTTGCAGACACATTTTATTGTTAATATCCACATTTGGAATATGTTTGTGACGTTTTGATAGGTTTTAATTTGTTTTCGTTGTACATTTATTGTTTGGAATTTTGATTCTTTACCAATTATGCACGGAAACTTTAACCTTAAAACCATGCCAATACATGTAGTCAGCATTGTACTTTTAGTCACACTTTTTATTAATTTAACACATTACCAAACGACAAAGTTTGGACTGGTCCAAATTTAAAGATGTTGCAGACGACAATTTAAAGTTAAGGACATTTAAAATCTTTTAGTCTTTTATGGTAGAAAACATTGTGGGAAATGAAGAAATTGCTTGTAACAAGCAATTTCTTCATTTTCCACAATTTTTTCAGAGTTTTGAGGAGTCAAAAAGAGTCAATGTGTGGCAATGGGTTAATGCCTGTTCAAGCTGTACATCAATTTAGCGAATCGTTTAGCAGATTGTGATATAAACAAAAAATTCTCTTATCAATCTATATATTATTCTTAACCCTTTCCCAAACGACTAAAATTGGACGGTTTTAATTTTTCAATATGTTGCTGACATTAACATTTAAGTCAATAAATCCAAATTCCTATACATTTTAAAATTGTACATGAAATACTTAGTCAAAAGGAGAAAATGCATCAGCATTTTTCCCGTTGTCTTTTCCCAAGAGTTTTCTATGTGAAACGTCAAAATCAGGTCTTGTTTCAAAAAGGGTTATTTGAAAAAAAAACGCAATGTTTTTCTAAATGTTGAGAAGCGGACATCAAGCTTTGCATTTGTGAAAGGATGAACATATGATTTTTTCATTGTATACTGACACCTTAGAAGTTTCGCTAGGTGTTATTCTTGTACAAGAATTTTCACCTTTCATCAAGACAATCAAATACTGATTAATCCTTTCCCACAGAAGACATTGGTTTTACGCGCAAGATAGAAGAAACTACTTGACGAGGGATTTATGCCAAATTAGAAAATACTGATATTTATCAGCCTTTTCTCCATTTGGCTCAATATTTTCAATATCATATTGTACAAGAATACTTTCTTTATCAGCACGCATTTTGTCCCCTGCAACAATTTTCAAGACGGACCAGCCTAGCATATTGCTGCCGTGGAAAGGGTTATATTAAAGTCAAAATCCTCGTTTGAAGTATACCACTTTTCCGGCACCCTTTCCATGCATATAACAAATAGAATAAACGTAGTCGCGATTGTAAAAATACAACCATTTAATAATTCACCGTTCGTATTCATTTAGCCATTTCGCATTTTAAATGGAAGAAATGTTCTATCCATGAACAATATCACTATTACATGCTCCTATAGCAACGTCTTCTAAAGAAGGCGAAAGTCAAATTATGATATGTAAGATGGCTGGACAATAACAAAACTAACGAACTTCGGGGTTACATAGATTTGATACTGACCAGTACATTAATATTGTTACCCAAGTATTATTTCAGCTTTTCATTATAATCCTTTAAAATACACCCTACTTAAAGTCCAAATTACGAGGTTTTCGAAGAACGGCAGCGATTGTGGAAAAACCAGCTACTGCCATATAATTTTCTTTCAACGCACGTTCATAAGTTAGAATTAACATTTTTTAACAAAGCAAGTCCAAAGACTTTCATACCTTATCCGTATTATTTTTCTTTAGAATAATATCGTTGAGCTTTTTTGTAAGTATTTTTTTCCTCTGGCTTTTCTTTTTTTATGTCATAATGATCTTACTTGGTCACTTTATCGCCTTCCCTACCACACACAAATAATAAATCCCCCAGATTTTTATCGATTGAATGCAACATGAACCATATTCACTTCATTGATAATTTAATACGAATATCGCTATTTGAAATGACAGAATCTTACAAATAGTGAGCAGAGACAAGATTACAAATTAAGAAAGACCGGGATCAGATTAAAACTACATATTTATACAGTTTGTGTGTGTTATGTCGACATCGGATAAGTCGAATGTCTGCTCAAGCCGAAGTGAAAACTCTTTCATACTCATGCACGGAAATCAAATATGTTTAAACAGAATGTTTTAAAGTAAAATATACCATTTGAAATATATCAGGAAAAGAAGGGAAATTGCTCGAAAGCAATTTCTTTCATTTTCATACTTTTTTTTCAATCATGAACACATGACAATTCATGAGGCAACAAAAACGATTTAATACCATTATTATCGAAACTATTCAAACTCGGATGAGTCGAACACCGGATATCTCAGGCATTTGACGGCCCTTTGACTTCCACAAAATTGTATAATGCATATTAAAAGTATTTGCAACCAAACCAAATACATGACCCGAAATTCTTATGTCGAATTATGTCGACTTTACATTTGACGGTCTTGAACATATTATATGTACACATTTCGATTTTCACAATTTTTACAGTGCTTGTAAATAAAACTTAAGACTTTGGTTTTAAAAAAAGTTATTGATTCGAAAGATAATCAACCGTAGGAAGCTTTGATCTATAACTCACGCCAAAAATATTTGATAAACACGAATCATGAAAAACCACTGAAAAAAAAGAATGTATCCTAATTATGACAACAAGCATTTGTCCTTTTGTCTAAATAGGCCTACTGTATCGTTTCTTCTGTGCTTTGTAATATAATATGTATATAAAACGCATCTTTATCAACAACCATTTTGTCGTTTGCAAATCCATTCAAATTGGACCTATAGATCTATATTTTCCTCGTTGTTGAAAAGGGTTAAGTAAAAACTATTAAAATATCGCTAAAATATTTCCCTAATTCGTCATTGTGTAGCACAATCTGTTTCCAGTTGCAAAAAAAAAATAGTACGATATCTCAGCGCAAGACTATTGGAAGTGCATTACACCTATATTTGTCTTAATGTATTTAGAACTAATTCCCATTATGCCAACAAAATATTCATAAAAATCATAAACACGCAAACTTGTTGCTGAAAACCCCCAAACGTTATCCTTTCTTGACGACTGCAATTGTTTTCTACCAATGTGGTCTGTGATACCTAACATCAGAATTATTCATCCAATCGAAACAGCTCGAGGAAACATTGAGGCAAACGAAAAAAATGCTGGTAACCAGCATTTTCTCCATTTGCCTCAATATTTTCTGTGCAATATTGCACGAACTATCTTTCAATGGTTATATTGCCATGTGCAGAATTTTCTTTATTTTTTACCAGTTATTCTGTTCGGAAAAGGTATAAAAAAGACAATATTTTACTTTTTTACCTATTTATTGTCACATAACGCAATCCCAACTAAAAAACAGACCATCAACTCAAAAATATTGTACGTGCATATTAATTATGTATGAGTTTATAATTGCTTTATGCCAACAACTTGAAATATTCACAAAAAAACTATAAAGGCACAAACCTGTTGCTGTCAAACAATCCAAACTTTATCCTTTCTTGGCGACTGCGGTTGTTATAAATCACGGTGGTCTGGTAGACCTAGCACGAGTTAGTGATCGTTCAACTACTCTCGCGCTAGAAATGTTTCACCCAAACCGTTCACCTGTATTCAACAGAGAACCTCAGGCCTATCTATCGTCACTATAGTCGGAAAACAGTTCTTGGAATACCCTCTCGATCTCTGCTTTTGGAATTTGAAAAATAGTTTTCGTTAGTTCCAAAACGGTTTGATGGCATTCAACTTTATTATCAATTACCGTTGAATTTCCTGTGATCTATGTATAGAATGATTAGTTTTTTATTTATCATAATTGTGTTATTCCTCTTGCACAAACAACTATGAATTATCAGCTATAACAACAGATCAGTAAGCTCGGAACTTTAATTTCCGACAAACAGCACGAAGGCTCATCCTTGGCCTTTGACAAATTAATATTTAGTCACATCAAAGTTAAACTTTATAAAAACAAAGCAAATGTCAAATAGTTTATTTACAACAATACGACACCTGTCATCTTTGATGACAACATGTACACATATAGAAAATCTATTAGAAATAAAAATTGAAATCAAAGTTTATAAAGATCTTAAAGTCAACACACAAGTACCCAGAATGAATGTCCAATAGCCAACGATTTGACTATCAGAAAAGCAATGAGCGTTTGGAGCTCAGAGATGTGAGCTTTAGCCGAGCTTTGCTGGTATTGGATTTTGATTGGACGAGCGCGGATAATGTAGTTGGCGCAACATTGGATAGGAACATGTGCATGGTAAAAATATAACCAACTGTATTAATCCATTACCAGACGACAAAATTTTAGGCTTGTCCAAACATTAAGATGTTGAAGATAACGAATGACTCAATATACATTCTTTTGCCTTTATATGGACAAAACCTTGTTGAAAAATGGATACATTACTTCCACAGCATAGGGTCGTCAGAAACGTCAATGTATGGATGTTGGATGAAATAATTCTCATGAACCTTTACAACATTCTAGAATACCATGGATCCAGAGCCGCGTTCTTTAGAGCGAGATTTCTTAAGATTTCTTATGGTGTTTTGGATAAAGCGTTTTTAAGACCCAGACTTTGACCGAGCTGTTCCGAATGCCCCATATTTATACAAATGACGTCATCATGACGTCATTTGTATAAAGTATGGAGCATTCGGAACACCGCGGTTTATGAATTATGGAGTGTTCGGAACAACTCGGTCAAATCTCTTTTATATTGTTTGTACAGAGTTGACCGAGGGGTTCCGCACAAAGTATAGGGTAATGGCGCCTTCCATTGAACGTCTTAAAAATCTTGCTCAAAAGAACGCTTTATCCTAAAATATCTTAAGAGATCTCAAGAGATCTCAAGAAATCTCGCTCTAAAGAACGCGGCTCAGATCTGTCTGTGCTTAAGTGCAGACTGACTAGGGACCTGTGGTATTATTTTACAGTTGCTTGACAAGTCATGAATCTAATTTGAAAATTGGAATAGTGATTTCCAACAATCCATTACACTTGCATCTTTATTTGTTTTGGCGTTACAATGTATAATGTCCAATGACCTAATTACAGTCACCGAGACCTTAAATTTGCCCCACAGCTAAGTCATGGGTGAGGATGGCATTGGCAGGCTAGCTTTACTCTACGTTAGGTAATCTCTTCATCATTGACTTGACAGATTTAACAGGAATTCTGTTTGTGATGTGGGAAATCCAATGGACTTTAAATGTCTTTCGTAACATGCTAGTGTATGTCCCATAACTTGTACGATATAAGCACCATTTTACCAGAAATGACCTGATTTTAATTAGAAAACCTCCCGAAATTTTCTAATTACATCCCACGGTTTCTATTAGCCATAAATCATCTGCTCGTTTCCAAAATGATTAATCTCAATTTTCTTTTAATCGGAGCAACGGCCATACGTGGCAGTGAAAGCGAAATTCAAGGCAATAAATCGGATGGCATTTAGTGCCCAATTACAATGTCGTTAACTTATATTGGCAAAACGCATTGTTTACGGCCAACTCCTACGACAATTTACCCTTTTTCCCTGCGGGGCTAATTCAAATTCGGATTTAGATTTTGTTATGTTGCAATGGATTTAATATATTGATAAACAGGATGTCCAGCAACATTAACTAGGGACACCTGCACAGTTATGTAATGACCCACTTCGGCTATGCTTTTCTTTAGACATTCAACTAGCGGACGTTGTCCACGAAAATTAAGTAGTCTCGAGTTAAGTTTGGTGGACTATACCTTTGTCATGCTTGTAACATCGAAAAAATCACGCCGAATAGAATAAGGACAGAGTGCACGTATGTTATTTTGTATAGTATTATGCTGCTCTTATTTTATTCTTCTTGACAAAGCGACCGGAATATTTTGGGATCAGTATGACCAGGGTTACTCGTAAATATTGACCGATGTACATCCAGTAGAGCGTAGTCCGAGGCTATTCGGGCGAAGTCGTAAGCATTCGCCGGTGGAAAGTTCCACCGCCGAAAGTTTACGACGTCACCCGAATAATTTTCGACGTCGCTCGAATTTCTTTGTGGGTGGACTACCTTAATTTCTTTATAAGGTATGTTGACACTACATCTAAAAGTACAGGTGTTTTTAGATGTTCATCTTTTGACTTTATGGCTCAGCGCAAAATGGTGGTAACTGCCTATAAACATATAGGCAATTACAACCGTTTCACGCTGAATCGTCGACTTAGTTTCTATGCGAAAATAGTTGGAAGAAAATTGGGGAAAGTTTAACGGGCAAAAGCGCAAATTCTGGTCTTCAGTATTTCTTAGCATGCTCCCCTTTATTCATAGCTACTCTCGCTTCTTCAGAGCATCTGCTCTTCTTCATTGCTTACTTGTTTTCTTCTTATATGTTCTTATAGATAAACAAAGGTTTTCGAAATTGTTCATGTGAAATACTAAAAGAGACCATAAAAAAGTAAACGACACGTGTCTCATTCGATAGAGGCATATGGCAGTGTTGTAGGAGTCGTTCAAGCGTCGTTTGGTTTGAAAACACAAGTGTGTGCACTCATTTCGAAAGAAATTACAAGTTTACTTGGTAAGCTAGAACAAAGGGCTTTGGCAATATAACGCATCGTTCATTACCCCATCGAACAGCTTTCACCGATTTTTGAGATCCAACCCATAACTATCAAAATAACCGATTTAAAGTAACAAAGTATGTTTACTTACTCACAATGGGTCCCCTTTCTTCATAGCCGGAAGTCCCTCTTCTGAGATTTCATTCATAGCATTTGCAATGAAGGAGAGGGATTGGTGGCCGTGCAAATGTCAAATGGTATTAGCCGCGCTAGGGCCCGCACCCATGACCAACGGATATACTCCGAACTTTAACGACCCTTTCCGTTGGTCGTATCATCATACGTTAATTGTACCCCTGGATCGATTAACCCTTTCACAAACGAAAATAATTCAAACTCACCAACTCTAAAAGAAAAGCGACAAAATAAACCATAAATGGAGTTAAGATTTCAACACTTGAAATGCAGGTACCGTCCAAATGCTTGGTATCAGCGTCTTCTTTTCCTAAGCTCTCGTAGTCCATTCGATACGTCAACATCAGGGTTTGGTAAAAAAAGTTTAAGGAGGGAAATCATGACTTTCGTCTTTTAACTTCTATACTCTTTACTCACCCTAGAATATTTAACAACACGTTTGAAAATTAAACGAACAACTAACAATTAAAAATGATTTGTAATTTTTGAAAGGGTATACATAATTTGAAAATTAAAATTCGGGTATTCATCATAAATGTTCTCCCTCTGTTTATATTCACCTGCACTTTTTCTCTGTGCACGTTGTTTGGAAAAGAATAAGACGAAGTGATGTCAAGTTGGGAATGGCGTGGAAGACTATGTCAGTTTAGGAACGGTCGTTTCTTTGACTATTTCATGGTTTTTACGATTACTTACCTAGCCATCGGGTTATTAACCCATTTCCAGACGGCAACATGTTAGACCGGTCCAAATTCAAAGATGTTACAGACAACAATATCAGTGGAATGAATTGTTACACTCTTTGTCTTATTGTAGAGAAATAATAGTGGGAAATGAAGAAATTGCTTGTAATAAAGCATTTTTTTTCGTTTTTCACAATGTTTTCACACGCATTTTCTTGTGAGGAAGTCAAAATGCGTCACTGTGTAGAATGGGTATAACTGCGACAAGTCTAAATGAATTCCATCCATCATTGCATACTAAACATTTCTTGCAACTTCGCCGACATCGGTAGCAACGGAGAGGACGAGGTTATTCGGATTTTTTTTTTCTTTTTTTTTTTGTAAAATCTGTATACCCTTGTCAATTTTCGTTTTTACGAAGGAGGCGAAGTTGATAGCGAAGTTTCACGAAATGTTTGGTATCTATTATGATCTTACATGTATGACTCTAGTAGATGAAATATATTAATCCGACTGCATGTATACATATCTTCTAAATTACATCTGATTGGACGTATGTGTCCGCCAATCGGGCGAATTGTAATTAAGTAAGTAAGTTGTTTATTAAAGTGGCATGTGTATACATTACAAAGACAATTAACAAATTGATATTAAATAACACCCGGTCAAATGGGCCTATAAGTCACTTTGAAAGTAATGTATTTGATAGTCAATAATGGTGAGACAACATGCCTGAGTGCTTTTCCGTTTTCTTTAGTGAATTTGTGAAGGGAGTCTTGTATTGCAATATGATTATTAATTCAGGTTTTGAAAATCTATCAAAAATCTTTGTTCGATATGGTCACGAGCAGATGTAGCAATGGCGATCAAGTATTACACCAAGAAATGTACGGGCAGTAAACCCATTACCAGACGACAAAATTTTAGGGTTATCAAAATCCAAAGATGTTGCAGACGACAATTTCAAGTGAACGAAATTTGAAACAGGTTCAGCTTTTTGGAGAGAAAACACTGTAGGAAAGGAAGAAATTGCATGTCACAAGCAATTTCTTCATTTTCAAAAACGTTTTCCAAAACCATTATCTTTTGGGGAGGCAAAAGAGTCATTGTGTGGAAATGTGTTAACCATGTTAGAAATATATAACGGAAATGGTAAGGGAATAAACATGGCACAAATACCCCCATCCGTTAAGAAAATTCGCATAACAAGCATATGCAAAGGAAGTAAATGTGTCGAGACATAACAGGAAATATAGACCAACGGATTCGGATTGGCTTTGGCTGTCAAGAATTAATTTTTTTCTCTGTAAAAATGAATACACTACCGTGATACGCTCAGCGAAATTCTGTCACTTGATGGGAGAGTCGTGAAAGCAATCACAAACCTGCGATACAGGTGATATTAAGGTGAAGTACTCATCCACACCTTTACAGGCATTTCCTCAAACCACGGGGCATACTTGTGACGAAATTAGCCATTTTCCAATCTCGACCTGGTTTTGACTTGAAATTTCATTCCACATAACGTTTTGAAAAATATGTCATTTTTTACTGTTTTTTGCAAAGTGACGTCAACGACGTCATCTTTTTCAATTGACTAAGCTTCTTTTTCCATGTTAAGATGGTCAAATTGATCCTTTTAATTTTGTCTTCCGTGGCCATTACATGTATAGCTTAAATAGATGCAGTGAAAGTCTTAACATCATTGAATTTTGAAGGGCCGAAAATAATCACAAAAACTAGAGTTCTGAATGAGGAATGATGTTTTTCACTGAAATTTTGGATGATGGTGCAAACTAAATATAGATGTTCTATATATATCAAAGAAAACTGTATCGCGTCCCCTTCATACCCATGTAACTGGTTTTTTTTTTTCAGTGACAACATTTGTCAATTTTATAGATGTTTAAGATGGGGACACATATTTTGGGACACCCCGTACTTCATCATAGGACATACACATGCTTTTATCAGCAACCGTTTTGACGTCTCCTGCAAACGGAAGCAGGAGAGTCTAATTTGCCTAATTGTTAAAAATTAAAAACAGTTAAAATGCCCATGCTTGTTACACAACGATATTTATAATAACATATGCGTGGTTCAGCTTACAGTCCCAGTCTCATTCATGTATAAAAACATTTACATGCCTATTAAGATATTCTTATACATGTAAAAAAGTACCACACTGTATTAGGATCAATACCAGACAAATAGTTTTCATAAAAAAAAAACAACAACATTTCATACTTTCATTAGAAACAAAATACATTCTGACATAGATCTTTAAAATGAAAAAATGTCAATAATCGATGTGTCAACATCCACTACGGTTGAAGAATGTCAGACCTTATTAAGCAGTCCATTTTTCACCGGAGCGTCTCTAGCTACTGTTGCATCTTGATCTGTATATCGCTGTTTTTCTACGAACTCATAGTAACTGCAGCTTAAAACATGTCACAGTTACGAGTTTTTTGTTGAAAAGCGACGATATAGAAATATCAGACGATGAAACATGTTAGGTTTCGCTCAACAGGACATCATGATATGGTAAAATGTAGGGATATATTCTACTGTTATTGGATTTCGATTGATTAGTGACAAATTCTCACAATATCTATACAAGATTGCTACATAATTAACTCTGGACAAAATAGTCTTTTCCGGAGAGAATAATTTGCTGTCTGCGAATAATCGACTCGACCTTTGGGAGAATTGGCCGAAATCAATTTTCTACTATTGATAAAATCTTACGTACATTTTGGGCTTCTAAAATACATTGTTTATAGTCTACCTACCAATTCCGAAAAAGTGGCTAGAAAACATTTTCGTAGGCATTTTTTGAACATGGAGTTTTGATGTATTATTTGCAAAGTATAAGGCTTGCCTGATTTGCTTAGACCGGTAGTCGCCTCCAGTCGGCCGTAGTAAGGTCACAAAACAAGGTCAAAGGTCATTGGGTGCAAAGTTCAACTAAGGCCCCTTTAAATGCGTATAACTCTGTCAATTATATGTCTAGATGCACGAAAATGCTTTTAAATGAAAGCCCAATAAATTGTCTTGCATATGAACTATAGTTAGTGATACTTTTCTCATCTGCACATTAATAAATATTTGGCGAAATGTAAAAAAAGGCCAAAAATGTGCAAAATTTGAACGTTGTATAAATGGAAATCATGCTCCATATGAAATATTATTGCAATTTCAATTACACAATTGTGCTGAAAAATTTCTATAAACCCTATGCAAAAATTTTAGATCACGTTTGGCAGTAAAAAGTCACTATTTCTAAATGTAGGTACAGCTCAAAATCAGCTGGGGTCAATATATGTAACGGTCGTCGCTTTTATACAGTGTACATTTCATTTCAACGGTATTGATGGAACTTAAATGATATCATTTCTTTTGTCTGGATATTGACTGTAAATAGATCATATTAATATATAATTGCGAAAATAACATTTGAAACAATGGCTTTCACGTTGTAAATGTTAAAAAAGTGTGTAAGAGTTACCCCACCCACTCAAATAATCTAGGAAATTGGTACAATTCACTCTGGCGCCCAAAACATTTCAAGTAATGTAATGAATAAACAATAACAATCTAGAAAAACTTGTTTATAGTATTAAAAAGAAATATAACACTAGTTTGGAAATGGTTGACATGATTACACAAAGTACACATAGGCCTATACACACGTTTAGACTTACTTCGCCTCGCTACCTATAAATTCTGGTTACTGTACACTAGTACGTTTCAGATTGGAAAGACTGGAGGCAAACATATATTTCATTAGGCACATTAAAGCTTATTCAATAAATAGAAAAATGATTTCCATGGTAATTTGTTACGTGTAGGCTCGTAGGATCAGGGTGGGGCTAGGGTGGGGGCTGAGCGACACCCCCACCCCCAAAGTTGGCCAAATATGTCGAATTTTCCTTATTTTACACTGAAATTTTGGGAAAAAATCCAATTTAGCCCCCCAATATTCAGACACCGGGGCTTCAGCCCTTCCAATATAAAATTGCTTCCTATCGACATGACGTGTACATGCACAAGTAGCAAAAATGGCATTTTCTATTCATTGAAAATCAACTTTTGGTCAAATTAAACAATAATTACTTTTTTTCATAGGAACTGAAAAAGGAAGTCAATTTCGTCAACGTGATATGCGATTAACTACTTGTATTTTCATATTGGTTTGCTTAACTTCAGTGCGTGTATATAGATCTAAAGAATGAAGTGGGAGCAAACACCAAAATTCCAAAATATACAAGTGAGATCCGAACACTATTTTAGGCAGGTTTCAGTGAAAAGCAGTAGCAAAATGATTCCAGTACGAATTCAGTACTGTTAATGATACATCAAAGCAACATCCGGTATCCAGTTCTTTCTTACATTGCATGTGCTAGCTTGAAACAGTGGAACCGGTGCACAAAGGAGAAAAAATGTAGAAACTGAGCGATTTTTCTCAATAAGTGGTATTTTGCAAATTTTGATTGCCGAGTAAAAATTTAGATTCAAAACAGCCTTAAAGTAGGTTGACACAGGACAATTCCTGTACTTTTAAGTCCCAAAATTCAATGACCTGGTTTGATAAGGTTCTATTGGCTAGAGCCTTCGTTCAAATATCCTTCCATATACCTACACATTTCACAGGTGAAAGAAGTTTTAAGGACAAGCCAGACGATCGTCCTTTTATGATCCATCTGACAGCTGTATGCACGATGAGCCAATCTTTTAACCCTTTCACTGCCAAATATTGACCTTTGAAGGGGTCTCTCACCGCCAAATTAATTCGAAGAAATTTCCAAGAATCGATACCCTATACACAAAATCAAGCATAACTTTTTACTCATTTGATGGATTCCTTTCAAATTTTCAGGACATACAGACAAATTAAGCACCTATATGTGACCAAAATTGAAAGGTTATTCATGAAATGACAATATTTTTTCTTTTTCATGTTGTGGGTACTCATATATTTCGCTCCCATAAATTTGTCGACTGAAGTCGCCTATGGCAGGGAAAGGTAAAGCGACAAAAGTCGCCTATGGCAGTGAAAGAGCTAAAAGCAAAATAGTCTGTTTCTATGGATAATTGACGGAAAGTACGTTCACAAGAACCATTGGAATTACATGTATTTGCGTAAAAAAAGGTCGAGAATGTGTTTGGTTGACATTCATAAATGTTATGGCCCATAATCAGTGAAAGACAATATTATCAATCTTAATAAGAACTAAACGGAACTTTCAGTATGTTACCAAAGCTAATTGAAAATATTCCATCTACGCTAGTTAACGTGCAAAAATTCAAACTATCAGATATTGAATCACGAAATTAGGGCCATTTGTGATTAATTTCGACATAGGCTAAGGAAGAGGGGGGGGGGGGCTGGGCGGGGGCAGGCCCCAAATAATACACCCATATTTCCATTTACTTAAACGTTTGCCCCCCCCCCCAATATTATAAACCTTCCTACGCCAGTGTTCGATGCTTGTAGGGCGTTGTGTATTGAGGTGTCAGCATTTGGACTTGGTTGGAGTTCTTCTCATAAATACAAGGAGATATCAAAAAGTTTTGAGCCTCGGGTATTTATTCCATTGGGATAGTATATATTTTTACACTGTTATGCACGAGTATAAATATTTCAAATGCAGATTGATTGTGAGATAATATTGCTAGATATTATGATATAGCAACAAAAATATTGTTTAAGGGACAATATCCTACCCCCAAAATATCGAACAAATGGACAAGATTGAAAACAGGGTTGCGGTGATATTTCTAGTCCAGGAGGCTAAATATGCCAAATGTGAAGAGCAATTGTCCGTAGTTTATGGAGAGTACTCTCCTTTTTGCAATCATCAAACTCTATGTGAAGACATCCAAAGATGCGGGGGAAGTCAAGAAGATGAAAATTGATTAAATGACTGCTAGTGTGGAGGACCGGTTAACTATTGGCAAAATAGATGGAGAAATAGTATAGTATGGAGATCGAAGAAGTCTAAGAGGAAAAACAAAAACAGTTTTAATACGAATAACTGGTTCTGTGTGTGCGAGGCTCAAAACGTTTTGATCCCCTGTTATGACACAATGGTAGAATCATGGTATAAACTGTAGGTTACAGTGCAGACACTTTAATGTAAAAGCTATTGCTAACAATGTTTGAATATGTCTATAACACTGTTAACGTGATACTATACATTGTATATCAGTAGGAACAGTTTTTACCGGACCACCCGTTCTCGTAGTGCGACGAAATTTCTTCAACTAAGTTTGATTCGCTGCTAAACATGAGCACAGACTAGTCAATGTAGACATTGAAATAGATTAGACAATCTATGTCAAGAAGAACACTGTGTGAAGCTTGGGTCTAGTCGTCGGTATACAATGTGGCGAATATGATTTAAAGACATCAATGCATGTTCAATTGTAGTACAGGTACATGTGAACAGCAATAGAGAAACAACAAGACATTGTTAGACTAGAAATCAGACTTAGTTGCGTGGTGCACAGCATTATCTCGGAAGAATACCCAGAGTCCATTTGAAAGGTTTTAGAGATCATGAAACAAAATTGCCATACGATTCTAGGGTTTTTTTTTATCGTATTCCAACCCTTTCAAAAAGAGGTCTCGCTAAAAGCGTTGTCAAGTCTGGTAGATGATTAAGGTATTCCTCCCGTTATTAGATACAAACACTTTGTGTAATTTTACCTCCATCTCCAGCGTGTCCAGTTACCATGCAAATTGGCAAGGGTATCTAGATTTTAAAAATCTGGATATCCTTGTCAATCACTGTTGCCACTGATGACGCCGAAGATGCACGATATATTTCGCATCTATTGACGGATGAAATGTCCCACAATAGTTATTCGGCGTAAATAATTATCCAAGAATAGCTGATATGATCAAGCCTTCATCATTTAGACCTTCTGAAACAACACCTGTTGCCGAAGAGCACGCTCCCTTCCTAAGTTCTTTCCCGTAGGTGCATTCCCAGAAATATTTGTAATTACGTCTCTGATTCTACAAAATAAGTCCGGGGGTTTAGTGCCCTTAAACTTCACAAATGGACGTGGATACTGAGAATCTCTTGCATCGACAAATATTAAGATTTCCAAGCAAATGAACTCTGCTTTGTGGTCATAGGATTCTCTTTTTTCATATGTTTTATGATAAGGTACAACAATACTATACATAATTATACAAATGAAAGATACACATTTGATTATAACGAAAATTATTATGGAATGAAAAGTTTTTAGTTATGCTATAAGTTAGTCAATGCCCAGAAGTTTATCAGGTATATTCTAATGAGGTTAGCTAAAAGCAACCACAGGTTCATATATTTCCACTACTTATGTTCAAAGAGTTCCTTGGTGCCAACTCCACAACCCATCAGTTGTGAATTAACATGGTAAGGATTGTGCAGGATGGATGAGCTACCGATCGTTGTGTATTTATTTTTCTAATATTCACCGGTAACATAATGTAATATTTTATATTAAAATCGAGTGATTTGCATAATTAAAGATACATACAGAATCATATTTAGCTCAATTTCTAAAACAATTAAAAGCTTATTGGTTACAAAATCAAATATACCAAAGGACTTAATCTCCTGTTGTCGCTAATGAAAGCATGTACATATCTAAGTATATACATGTATTGGTGCCTTCATGTGCACATATATAGACCTCAATATGATATACCATAACAGCGTATCAGAACAGTCAGCCTGATGATTGTGATAATTTTTTCCAATAGATCCGTTCCTAATTACATTTTATATACATGTTGAAAAATGCTATTACATGTTCGAATGTTCTCGTACGGCTACCAGGTGTAATTACCAAAATTGCAATAATGAAATTTAAAGTTCGGTTTACAGAAAGAAACTACATCATCAATGAACGAAAAGTGTTGAACCATAAATGCTTACCTTTAATGTCTTATGATAGTAAGATAGTGAAATGAATACTTTCAGCTGCTGATTATTCTTAATTTCTGTTTTATTTTCAGTCTTGTTTTATGTAATTGCACTTTTTAATGACTAGGTATTCGTTCAGAGAGGCATTGTTTTGGCTTTGGGAAGTTGATATAAACTATATATAGTTCTATTCATGTTTGAATTAAATCAATGTTTTTTTTCCTTAAAATCTTATTATATTTTAGAAAAATGCATCGAAAGCTATAAAAAATTCCTGAAAACATGATTTTAAAACAAGAATTTGCAATAAAACGTCGAACAAATATCGTAGAATAACATTTATGTGAAAGGCGTATTGCTACACCAATGTTTGTGTTTTTTTGTATTTTTTGGAAAATTTACCCCACCCACTTTTAGCTATGGCTACAAGGTTAAGTTAAAGACTAATTCTGTAAGCAAATATATATAAGTAAACAGTAGGTGTCTAAGCAATTTTTAAGTATAATGTCAATCATCCAAACATACCGTTTGTATTTTTTATGATTTTTTTACTTTTCGAAAAAAAATATTTTTGTGATTTTTTGGACAATTTTCGCTATATTTATCAAAAAATTACAAAAACACAAATTCGTAAAGTTGCATATTGATGTTTTAGGTAACAGTACAAATTATCAGCTCTATTTAGGTACCAAAATGATTGTTTTAGCTTAATAAATGAGTAAGTTATGGGGTATTTTAGGGAGCATGTGCGAAAAATGTACCGAATGACCTTTGACCTAGTTTATTTCAACCAATATCGCCTGCTAGAGGCGACTACCGGGCAAGCCGTACGTACCATGCCTTGAAGATATCACTGGGCATGGTAGTCGCCCATGTTCAGAGAATGCCTACGAAAGTCACATTTTTCGACTTAGTAGGTAGACTATTATATCTCTATCGTTTGATAGTTCATTTCGATGCCTTAGAAGAAGGTCGTTAGTCAAAAAAACATAGTTTTGAGAAAACTGGAAAAAATAGTTTTATTTCGACAAGAAAAAAACATTAACGACCTTATTTCTACAGCCAAATTGGTCAGCATGACAAGTTCAAATGTAAAAGATTTGCACCATATTATAGAGCTTGAAGTGCCCTTTCCAAAAATGCATGCATCGAAAAAGGTCGTAAGGTACTTATTCTTACTTATTAAGGACCTTATTCTTCTAAGGCATCGATTTGTCGTCTATATCCACTGTTAATTCCATCTTTTTTGCAGACTGATTCGAAACTTTAAACAAATTGACTAACATTGTGATTTATTTTGTGTTAGATTTACCATAACATAATTTAAAGAAAATTATATTTATGTGTTTGGTATGCAAAATATGCAAGTAGAGGAAAACTTTGCATTCTAATCGGTTTAAGGTTAAGAGAGTAAGATGTACATGTAATAGATACTTTCTTTTATTTATGTACAAATATATGATTCGTTGCATTGTTTGTTAAACCACGTAATTCTATAGGTCATGATAATTATTGTTCTTTCATTTTGTCCTCACGTTAGACATTAAATATAATGATTTTGTACTCTACGACGATTACCATTATTTCGGAGAAGTCATTTTAAGTAGGGCGACAAATCCTTGATGGCTCTCTTGAGTTGGAATGGTTGGAATGGACATCTCTTTTCTAGGCCAGGAATCAGAATATTGGCGTTAGTGGTATAAGCAGATCTCATAAAGAGGGCACTGGTATTTGCACGAGCATCATAAACAGTTGATTTATGGACTAGTAGCACGAATATTCCTGATTGAAAGTCCGATTGGTAATTCATTTAATCAAGAACAAGCTCTCCTTAATTCAATACCTGCTACCATCGATTAAGGTAGTTCGGCCCTAATGAAATTCATGCGACGTCGGAATTATTCGGGTGCGGTCGTACATTTCCGGCGGTTTCCGAATGTGTACGACCGCGCCCGAAAAGCTTCGGATACGTTATCACGCTACTCGAAAAAATCCGGGGTTTTATGAATCTGAAAATGGCCACATTAGGGGTATTTTACCTTAATAAGATGAATATGTCCAAATGATCATTTTCAACACATGTGAACTTCATATACATTAATCCTGTTTAAGATAATTTGATCGATTGATTCCGGATACGCCTTATTTAACTGCTAGGGACATTTCGCCAGGACTGGAGCACCTAATCGTGGATTCCTCGTATTTATCTCATCAATACTAGGCCTACCATAAAATCCAATCCGAGCCTCCAGCTGCTCTCTCACATAGATCATTCACACCCATCAGTGAGAGACGAATACTTTTGTAAAATGTTAGAATGGACATTGTCCGAACCGAAATTAAAACCCACGACTCTCTACCACACCCCCTATCCCATTGACAGACTCTGATGTTACCGACTGAGCTACCAGGGACTACTCTCGCACATTCTCTCTTCATTCCATTATGATAGAATGATGCTCTGTTCCCGCGGTGTCATTTCACGTCTAATCTCGGGGCCTTGGCGGGATTTCGGTATCCAATCGTTAGCTATACACAACAAAACAATTGCAAAAATCTGATACAAACTTTCAATGGCTGACGCTTCAAATTACCGGCTTCAGCCAAAAATGGAAGTGACGTAATGTATACGTAATCAAACAAGATAAAACTGAGTGATTTTGATTCGATAATTCAAATCTTACCGGCTTCAGCCAAAAATAGAAGCGACGTAATGTATACGTAATGATCATGCAATGTAAAACTGAATGATTTTGATTCGATAATTCAAATGATGTGCTATAATTAGATTATGACGACCAAATAGGCTGTTGATGTATCAAAAACGGCAGAGGACATATTTAATGGTTAATCAATAGACTTCGGCTTTGGAGAGTATCAGGGACCGGCTCTGTTTAAAGATAAGTAACGTCGGTTAATACAAAGTACGAAGCAAATAAACATATTCAACATATATACTCAGTTCTAAAAGAAAGCGTGCACTTTTAAATTTTGAATATCTCTAAAAGTATACCCTCTACCGTAGAGAAAGTTTGTACGACACGTCTCAAGACTATTGACAAGCGATATATTGATTAAGAAATCACATAGCGCACACGAATTTTAGGCTTGATTGCGATTTTGCACTTCTAGTGCTTGGCGTATGCCTCGCGTGTTGGATGAGTTATCGATCAGAAATTACGCTCACTGCAATCCTTTCGTCATACCTTAGCATAAAATCACATTTTCATTACATTTGTACATAGCGCATTAGCGTGAAACGAATTAAAATTTACATCGACTAACAAGACTGAACCTGGTTAAAACAAAAGCCGTCAACAAATTTGAATTTGTATGGTATTTATGTTCCAATAGCAAGTGTCCATTTGTATGGCATCTTAAAGGCATACAAATTTGTTGCAGAACGTTATTGCACGGTTCAAAAACAATTTAATAGACTTCTAACGTAGCGATTACTATCGTTGACGTAAACGTAATGTCTACGGGAAAGTTCAAACTTTAGCGTGGGAATTGCTTGGAAGACCTTGTCAAACCATATAACGGCATTATAAGCGAGTAACTCTTTCCATAGAAGAAGCTGTAAGGAGTGCAGATCTCAACACTATTAACACCATACTGATCTGACTGCGTGTACTCAGTATGAGTAATTCTATCGACATCTGTCTTGATGCCAATTTTCTTTACGGTCCAATCTGAAGTATGATATCACTTTCACTCCTTAAATTGACATAGAATTTAAGAAAATTGTAGTAAAAGCAAAACACAAATGTGCACACTTTCTTTTGGAACTGCGTATATATGAATCTTTGAATGTTTTGTTCTAACCCACACGTAAACTTATTTAGACTCCCCTAAAGAAAGGGGCTATAGAAAACATTGTAGAAATACCTTCTACGCCAAAAGACCAAACTTTGTTTAGATTTATTCGCTTAAATTTGTCGTCTGCAACATCTTTCAAGTTGGCCCAGTCAAAAATTTTGTCGTTTGGTAATGGGTTAATAGCATCCGTAGCTATTTCACAGAATGATGTACAACTAATCATGCGGACAAATAAAACCAAACTGAAGACACTTGGTGTAAATTCAAAAGTCAAAACAAAATCATAGTAATTACAGTGTAGGAGCGGAAGTGTGTGAACGCTTGTCTTTTGGTGATAGCTTGTGTGTCTGTACATCAAGGAAATGCAACTTGGTAAACATCAGCGGGTGACATAGGTAAGAAAAAGTTTATGATTGATGATTATTTCGACATATATCTTAAATTTTGTTGTAATGTCGTAATCTTGAATAAACATTGAAGGCATCGTCCTTATATGCGCCGATCTGAGCTGTTTAAACCAAACAAAATGCCTTGAACATTTGTGTTGGAAAATTAGAGCATGATTTTCACCACATAAAATTGCCATTTTTATCGCTTTTTTAACATTCATCGTATTGTTTATTTCTAAAATTAAATGCTTTTATGTATGACGAAATTATATCCATTTCAATAAAATTCCCGATTTAAGTGTCCGCATTCTGACAGTTTTTATGTACAATCGGCTAATGACAATTCCCTTATGAATTTATTGTACAGTCGCTTTTATACTGGTCACACACGTTGTTAGATGATTATGTTGGATAGCCGAATCCACCAGTTGAGAAAACATTTGTTCAGTGATGAATCACGCCAAACACATGAAATTTCCAAGGACGGACACGGATTTTTCGAACGTATATTCGAGCACTACTCAAACAGTATTGAAGTCGATCGTTTTCTTCGGGATCGGTCATCGTTTAAAGCAGGATCAGACGTCACTGAAGGCAGATCTCGTCGTTTTTCGTAACAAATTTGCAGTTTGCATAATTGTCCCATGCAGCTTGTATAATGATCCCACCATCGACAGTTCAAATTTCGCTTCGTTCGATGAAATTTGGAAGGAAATATACAAATCAAACACAGCTATGCATGGGAAGTCTCACTTAGTATATTGTAGTGCTATATATCAACAAAGGATACATTAATATGAAAAAAGGAAGACAGCGTAGGGCTTGAACCAATGACCTCCGAATTTAGAAAAGTTCGCTTAACAAAAGAAGAACGGGAACCATCCTCACGTATATTGAGATGCCCCCTCTCCCCGTAAATTTATTTCGGTTTCGTATTCGTATTCCATTTCGTACTAATTCGTAAATCTCTATTAGACATGTCCGATTTTTGCCGATTTGGAGACGGACTACAGAGAGCAGACTTTAGAAGGGGGTCTCCTCAAAATGCCTGAGCATAAGGTGTCACTCCACAGTTTAATTGACTAGTTAATTAAAGAGTAAAAGAGATCAACTATGGGTGTTCACAACCCATCTCAAAAGTTTCCTCGGACCACATGACTAAAACAGTGTTAAAGAATATGTCTAAATCTTTAATTCCGTACTAAGAAAAGGGTGTCATGAGCACCAAAATCATTGGAACATATTCAAGCAAACGCAACTACCCACTCAATTTTTAATGTCAGACTAGTCTATTTGAAGTTTTACCTCTACACAAAGATCGCAACCTTACATGTTATCCTACCGAAATTGAGCTTATCTATTAACATCAATAAAGGGCAGCAGTGGCGGGTCTGCCTTTGAGCAGGACTGTATGTAGGGCATTTTGCCATTCTTTACATACAGAAACTCTGTGAGAAATGTGAGACATCAACTCTTTAACCGGAACTCGGTATGGTACTACAACCTGGAAGAAATGCCGTTGTGAAATGTCTACATGGACCAAACAAAAAATGCCGTTTTTTTTCTAAAAAAACTAGGTTGCTTCATATTTACTCGAACATGGCTGAGAGATAAACACTTTGTCAATATTTGGGCTTATATCCACAAAATTCATTCGACATTACAAGATAGCATCACAAGAGTTATTTTTTATGTTTTCAGATGGTCATGTCCTTCATGCAACGGGGTTTTCGCAGTTAAATCGTGTACCCTCTAACGCATACGATTTATTTGCAGAATAAGAGTTTATTATGTCTTCTTACCTGCTGCACGGCGGTAGCCGACTCGAAAATATAATACATACTTATCTATCAATTTTTATACACCAAAATAATAAGCCAGATAATTCCGCATATCATGCATAAAAATATAGTTAATTATCCTGGTTTGATATTTTGCGCATTTTACCGTAACGCATGTATATGCAGAAACACGCTATAAAATACCACTGGCCTTTCTAACCTAAGTTTAGTAGGCTAAGTCTAAATTATACACGGCCGCGGCCTTAGCGCAGTTGGTAGCGCATCTGACCCTCATTCGAGAGGTCCCGGGTTCGATACCCGGCCGCGGCTAATACCCTTTCTGACAAAATTGTCACCCACCAATGGGTTTGAAATCGTTAACCTAAGTGGGCGAGCAGCCGGAGGCTCGGTAAGGGTGTTGTGGTAGTACTGGTTTGAGAAACAACAGGAATCCATGGGTAGATGCTCCAGCCGCCGCGATATGACCCTGGTAGTTGAAAACGGCATAAAACCCCAATAAACTCAAACTAAATTATACACGTGTAAATCGTGTAAATCGTTCAAATTAATTAGGAGATATGCTATGTAACATCATGACGAGAATAAGTCATGCAAAAATGGTTCATGTGCAATAGGAATTTCATACTGTTTTAAGGCCGCCCTAAACAGGCGAGATGTAGTTGTCGAAACTTCTATGCGTCTTTGCGTCTGGAATCTTTTGCCAAGGTCATAGCCCGTAGACAAAAATTGCTTACATTTTTAAACAACATACAGCTATAGATCACTGCGTTAAAAGTGTCAATGTCAAGAACCGTACATTTAATTCACATAAATTTTCGGGTTGTTACTATTTTTTTCTAGCTTTCATTTCTTACACACCGTTACTATTAAAAAAGACATTCAATTCCGAACTAGTGTTTAGTGTACGAGATCTTACATCGTCGATCTTCATGCAAAAACTCGTATGTCAGTTTTTGAAATGTTTTAAATGGGAAGAAACAAAATTATTAACTTCTGAATCTTGAAGGTTTTACTTGAAATTCGGACATATTGTTCAAATACAATGTGTCACTAATACTGCTAAGTAAAAATATCCCCAAACATACCAGGGGATTTCTTTGAAAATTGCAAAAAATGACATACAAGGGGATTTCTTTGAAAATTGCAAAAAATGACATACGAGGTTTTGCATTTACACCGATAATCTGTTAGATTATAGGTTAGGTTTAATTATCATATTCGAATGGCTCTCGCATAATTGTCATAGCGAGACAGGAATGTTTGGCTTTCTTCTTTTGAATGAAATCCTAGACCGAAGGGTATTCCCTAAGTTAGGCTATTGTGAATATTTCAACTCTTAAAACTTTCTCAAAATGACACATGTTTCAAAACTAGCACGGACGATAACATGGACGTTGATTGAAATATAATTTATTTGTTTTGCAATTAAAACGATTATGGAATAAAGGAAAATGTCGGTTGTTAGAGTTTCGCATCAATGTTTCTAGACCTGTTTCATTAGAGTTACAAAAGCCAAAAACTGTTTTGAAATTGTGAAAACGAGTAAACAGACTCGTTACACACTAACTGTAGTTTGACTTTTCTTTTTAAGTTATATGCGCATAGACTGAATCGATCGATGAACGTCTGAACAGACTTCTCTCATTTACTGATGCCACGAAATTTGAAGTTGTTTGAGACGACCCCCAGCGAAACGAAATCGGGTGTCCGCTCTCAACATCCGCAAAAATCGGACATGTCTATTATGGTCACATTTTTGCTGAAGACAAGGGACACACAGGAAATAGTTGAAAATGTCGCATTCTGTGAAAGGAGTGTATCATACTGCTGTGAAATGTGCAGGTGGCACAATAAATCTAACCACCCATTTAGAAAGACATCACAAAATCCTAAAAACTGGTAGTTTGAAATCCTCAACATCATCATACAAGCCATCAGATCAGCCGGAAGTGTTCGAACTATTAAATAAATCGCAACAATACAACATCCGACAGGACTAAGCTTATTACTGAGAAGATAGCAAAATTCATGGAGAAGGACCAGTGCTTTGAGTAATGAAAGGTTTCGTGAACTTGTGGAGACATTGGATCCAAAATATGTACTATCTTCCATAACCTATTTTTCACAGGCCGTGATTCCTGATATGTATGAGCAAGTCAAAAGGCAAGTTCAATCAAGTTTGTGTAAGGCTGTTATAGTGGCTATTACCACTTATGGATGGACCAGCAGAGCCACTGAATCATTTGTGACTATTACATCATGCCACATTACAGATAGCTGGTGTATTATGAATTATACGAGGATTGTCCCAATAAATCGTAGACAACGTCGATAAAACAGAAACCACTCGATAGATATTTCTATTTTTTTCATGGATTATAGCCACATATATTGACACCACTTTGACTAAAAATCAAGTTGACTGCTCATTTTTCACAAAATATATACAAAATTAAGTTATTGCATGTACCGACCCGCGGCGCACGTCACAACGCAAACAATAATAACGTTAGTTTTACTTACATTTTCACCGGGAAATGAACGCAGAAATGTCCGGACTAATTCTATTCGAATCGCATTTTCTTGTGTTATGATTAAACTTTAGACACATCTCGCGGGTATTTTTGATGCTAACGGTATTTCTTTAAAATGTGTGGAACCTTTATTAGCGCAAAGTCCGTTTCATTCGCCATCCCGTCAACCGTTTTTCCTGATCAGTTACGTCTTAATTGTTTTTCTACATGAATTAAGCATTTTCCGATAAGCAATATCGAAATGTCTATATGAGGCTCTTTAAAAAAGGTTCATACATGTACCCTGGACACTTTGCTATGTATTTTGATTTCTTTCTTATTCATTAAAGAGTTTTAAGTGTCATTCTGCTATCTACAACAAAATGATAACTTTAAGGTGCGCCGCAATTTTCTCAAACGTCGTCTTTTTACGTCAAAAAAATCGTTATTTGTTTTCTCTTAAAATACAGGGTGTCCCAAAAGTAAGGTAACACTTACAAAGCTTAATAGCTCTGCTATTTCTCAGCCGATTTAATTCGGAAAACTATCATTATCTGCGGAATTCAATGAAATTATCTTTGCAATATATTTCATCGTTATGCATAAATTAAGATGGCGTCATTTTTGACGTCATCTGTACCACTATTAAAATGACGTCAAGGCCTAATTTCTCTCAGCGTAAATATGCAGCAAAGCATATCATTCACAAACTATCCCATATATGTGCAAAGAAAGTTACAGTTTTAATTTAAAACAAAAGATCCACCAAGAACAGAACTAACCTACTCAACAATACCTAAATTTGAACGATCTCGGTCAGACTTTGGTGAACATAGATGCGAAAGAAACACCCCGCTGCGCATAAAACATCTCAGCTTTGAATGAGACTGTAAATGAAAGTCTGGAAAAGTCGATTAGAAGACTTTTGTCTGTACAAGATTCGTTTAAATTATTAGTACAGTGAATTTTGAAAGTTTATTTGAAACTTCCCCATACAATATTAAAATTATGAAATCAAAGTCTTTGGGAGATCAAGTCAAATGCTTAGACTTTCCTCGGCGGACACAAGACGGATTTGAATGCATTCATCTATTTTCTGGGGATAGACTTATGGTATAGTTCCCAAAACAAGAACATGACTTTGTTACAATACTGCTATCAAACATTCAAAGATAGTGTAGGGATAGTTCTGTGGACACATGTGGGGCAGCTATTGAAAACTTTAAATAGCACAAGCATAAATCAAGTAAAGCGACAGAAAGGACGTAATCTAGAGGACGTCATTTATTTTAAAAATGACGTCATGGATAAAATAGGGTGTGTTCTATTTATCATACATAAAATATACAAATGGCATGATATTTTGATGAAATTTCTTTCAATTGTTTCTACACATAACCTTCTGTAATGTCATTGATATTGGTAATATACAATTGACATATTAGCCGAGATATATAAGGTTTTAAGTGTTACCTTACTTTTGGGACACCCTGTACCTTAGTTGGAAAACAAATATAGTCAGTGCTTTGACGTTTGGCACAACTGCAAAACAGTATTTGCTTGATACGGCTACGTAAACGTTTTTTACTTGAAATAGTAACTAATGTGTTAAATCACACTTGTAACCCAGGAACGATGAGCAGGAAAGACGATATTTTTAGCGTGCGCCGCATGACCACTATGCACTTAAACTAAGTGGATATAACTGGATGTAAAGGAATGACATTAACAGAATATGGGTGAATATTTATTTCAAAATGGATGAATAACATTTTCACAAAATATAAACTTTGTGCGACGTTAAAAAGATAAGTTATTAAATGTGTCTACGATTTATTGGGACAACCCTCGTATGCTACAGACCAGGAGTCTACCAATTAGCCATGCAGGAGCTAACATTGCTAACGTCATCCGACAGGCAATTAGATAATGGGGTTTGCTTGAACATCCCCCTCTTGTTTCGGATAACGCTGCCAATATGATAGTAACAGCTCGAGAAGTCTGCAGCAATCCTCACTTACCGTGTTATGCACATACCTTGAACCTGGCTGTCCAGAAGGGCCGAATGATTAACAGCATATCTCGTCTTCTTGGCAGAATTAGACGTGTTGTAGCCTTCTTCAGAAAGGTACGACATCTGCAGCTGTATTACGAGACTAGCAAAGACTTTTAGGAACAAGAGAAAGCAAGTAAATACAAGATGTTGCAACAAGCTGGAACTCGGCTGTCGATATGCTAGAGCGGTTTCTTGAACTACAACCCGCTGTTTATGGAGCCCTAAAGAGCAAAGACATTTGGGCCAAGGACGTGGCAACTTTGAATGAGGATGACATAACATTGATCGAAAACAAAATACCTGTGCTGACTACACTTCGGTCAGTGACTACAGCTCTGTGCTCTGAATCTGGACCGACAGCTTCTCTCATAATACCCATGCAGAAGAAACCTCTTACAAAGGAATTGGTACATGTATGCAAAGAATCTAACTCTGATACTATTAAACAATTGAAAAAGGCCATAGCAGATGACCTAAAGTCACGGTATTCAGATCAACGCAAGTTTCTTGAGGATACGTCTCTTCTAGACCCTCGTTTTAAGGTGTCCCATCTTACTTATGATGAGGGGTTGGTTGTTATAAACCGAGTGACCACAAAGGCGATAAAGGATGAGATAGTCAAAAAAGAGCCAGGTGCTATGTGCATTTGATGTTAAAGGCGATCCTCCTTTACCATTATTTGGTTCTGGTGTCGAGGGAGCTGCTCAGGACCCAGGACCCAATGATAAGGACACTGATCTATCACAGGAAGATACTAAACCTTCTCGTCTAGCATCTATTCTTGGAGATGCTATAATTACATAAACTGAGAAGGGCACAAAATCTAAGCTTGATCAAGCCAAGCAAGAAATGGAAGGTTACCTGAATATGGATATACTGATCCACATGTATGGTGGAAGGATAATGCCTGGAGACTTCCATTTACATGTATTGCGAATATCGCTACAGAACATCTGTGTGTGCCAGTTACACGTGTGTCATCTAAGGGAGTTTTCAGTACTGCTGGTGACATTTTGTCAGCTCTGAGGGCTTCACTTGATGCTGACAAGGTGGACATCCTATTTTTTTTTAAAAACAAAGAACATGCCTTGAAGTGAATTGGAAGACTCAAGGAATTATAACTCACAAAAGTACCTGTGTCATTTTGCTGTTTCTAGCCATAAGTCTAGTCTAGTAATCACACCAAACCAAACCCTACTTATGAAGTTTTATTGGTAACCTCTTTTTGAAGTTTTTAGGGATAACAAATGAGACGAAAATGGAAAATGCTGATACACATCATTTCCCCATTTGTCTCAAAATTTTCAGTGCACACATCTTGTATATAAACTATCATTTTGTAACAAGTAGCTGCTTCTTATTGGACCCTTAATTATGTTGTTTGAGAAAGGGTAATATACAATCAGTTAAAGTCATTTTACTTAGTTGTTTTGTTGTTTATACTCATATCATTCTAGTCAGAGTTAACCCTTTCCGATGCAGAACCTGTTTTTTTTACATCATTACATGAAATGTTTAGAAAAAAATGAGGAAAAAGAAGAAAAGGCTGATAAGCAGCATTTTCTCCTGTTTTATTAATATTCTCAGTGCTATATTAAACACACATCTTGTATTTACATTCATTTTGTTACCTACAGCAGCCTTCTAATGGTAACAATTTAGCATTACGTCGTTCGGAAAATATTGAAAGGCTAGTCAGTAGTTAGTTTTAGCTTTTTAGCTCACCTGAGCGCGAAGTGCTCAAGGTGAGCTATTGTGGTCGCTTTTTGTCCGTCGTCCGTCCGTCCGTCCGTCCACAATTTCTTTAAACATCTTCTCCTCCTATACCATTGGGCCAATTTTTACCAAACTTGGCAGGAATGTTCCTTGGGTGACCCTTCTCAAAACGTGTTCGCAGATTTTTGATTCGTTCAAAAATGTGGGCGTGGCAGGGCGGGGCTTATCAGACTTAGAGAAATCATAAAGAAAATTCTTTAAAAATCAACCATTGGGCCAATTTGAACCAAACTTGGCGGGAATGTGCATTGAGCCACCCTTCTCAAAATTTATTCACAAATTTTTACATTTGTCAAAAAATGTGGCCGTGGCAGGGAGGAAGGGGCTTACCGATTTAGAGAAATCATAAGAAAATTCTTTAAAAATCAACCATTAGGCCCATTTGAACCAGACTTTGCAGGAATGTTCATTGAGTCACTCTTTTCAAAATGTGTTCACAATCTTTTACATTTGTCAAAAAATGTGGCCGTGGCAGGGAGAAAGGGGCTTATTGGACTTAGAGAAATCAGAAGAAAATTCTTTAAAAATCAACCATTGGGCCCAGTTGAATCAGACTTGGTAGGTATGTGCCTTGAGTCACTCTTCTCAAAATTTATTTCACAAATTTTTACATTTGTCAAAAAATGTGGCCGTGGCAGGGTGGAAGGGGCTTATCGATTTAGAGAAATCATAAGAAAATTCTTTAAAAATCAACCATAGGGCCCGTTTGAACCAGACTTTGTATGAATGTTCCTTGAGTCACTTTTTTCAAAATTTGTTCACAATATTTTACATTTGTCAAAAATATGGCTGTGGAAGGGAGAAAGGGGCTTTTCAGACTTAAAGCATTCATAAGAAAATTCTTTAAAAATCAACAATTGGGCCAAATTGAACCAGGCTTTGCAGGAATGTTCCTTAAGCCACTCTTTTCAAAATTTGTTCACAAATTTTTACCTGTCAAAAAATGTGGCCGTGGCAGGGAGGAAGGGGATTATCGGCCTTGGAGAAATCATAAGAAAATTCTTTAAAAATCAACCATTTGGCCAATTTTAATCAAACTTGGCAGTTTCAATGTTCCTTGAGTAACTCTTCTCAAAATTTGTTCACAATTTTTTACATTTGTCAAAAAATGTGGGCGTGTCAGGGAGGAAGAGGCTTATCGGAATAGAGAAATCATAAGAAAATTCTTTAAAAATCAACCATTGGGCCAATTTGAACAAAACCTGGCTGGAAAGTTCCTTGAGTGACTCGTTTCAAAATTGCATCTTGAATTTTTTATTTCCTTAAAAATTATTTTGGTATGGCAGGGTTAGGGAAATTCTGTGCATTGAAAATTATACTGTACTGTGATACTTAGTTTTCTTCTAAACTGTTGGCCTAGAACCTTGAAATTTTGTGTAAGACCTAATTTTATGAATGGCTTCCAGAATGCAAGAAGCTGAAGAGGAGATTATTGCTTTTCAAAAATTAACATATTGTTTCAATATTCATGAAACCCTATGTTGTTGGTGATCATTTCAATCATCTGCTTGAAAAAAATTATACATTATACATAGGGTTTTGATATATAAGTAATTAATGTGGAAAGCTTTTCATATTTCTCTTATCTATTTCTGTTATATGTTGCTCTGGCTGGCCCCATGTTTATCTTATGTAAACAAATAAGAAGGGATTAGCCCAGCTTATCAGATGGTTTGTCCTCATTCACTATATTCTTTCAAACCGCATACCAAATCTTGCTTATAATATCATAAATGATCAATTTTAACAGATTAGTATGCTTTGAAAATTAGCCCTATGTTGTATATTGCGAAATCATGAAATAATTATTGAAAAAACTCAACCATTATGCTAATTCATACCCAACTTTACAGGATCAATTGGAATAAAATTATTACTTAGTTGTTTCCAAACAGAAAGTCCTTATAGGTTTCATGCCTTTTAATTTGACAAAATTGCCATTATCACTCTTGTCATCTTGATTCAGGTGAGCGATTTAGGACCATCATGGTCCTCTTGTTTAAAAGATTCATACCAATTGGTGAGAGACAATTGTCAAAAATCAGGATGGATCTTAGCCGAGGTTCGAACTCAGGACTCCTGGATTGACAGACTTGGACGTTACCGACTGGGGTATCCGGGCTCGGCAAAATGTCACAGACGACTAGTATACATTACCTTTATTATCGTTTATGCTTTAGATAAGAGTACTTGTACCCAACAATAGCCCGGTACTCCTCGTATGATCTAATTCCTTCTAATGTACCAATACAGATGACACTATTGATGCACCCTCATAGCTTCCACCACATTTTTCAGTGTACAGTTGCATCTTTTGTTGAAGTGTTGATGCATGTCTCAGAATGCTGTTTTAATATCGTTTAATTTGTTTCCTTCTGTAGAAAAGAACTCGTGGTAACTACAACGAAGAGAAATATCCCATCTCTGCCAATTATTGGAATGGTAGTATGACCTTTAATAAGTGTTTGTCCACAAATATTAGAATTGGCGTTTGCCTCCATTTACGATAAAGAATGTGTCTGGGCTCGTATAGAGAATGTCTAAATCATAACATCTTCTCGCATATTGTCGATTATAAAACCCTTGATGTCTTGATGGCGGATTACTTTCCCTTACACAATAATTTAGACACTGACTAAAGAAAGTGTATGCAATATATAGTCATGTTTGATATACTTTGGTTATGCGCTGTCTGTTTCTGTACACTACCTATGCTAGCATCCTCGAAAACTCAGCGGTCTGAGCATAGCTCAGACCGCTGGGTATCCGAGGATGCTATGCTAGACATTTCTATAGAAAAGGAAAATATCTAAAAGACATGCATATAGCTTAAGATCAAGCTTGAAACAAACAACATGTATCTCAAAAAGTCTTTAAGTATGCCCGTTTGTATCATTTAGAATTATTTTCATTTGTTTCTATTATTATGTCAAATGGTAGTCATTTTCACATGCTTGGTATTTGAAAAAGATATTGATAGACTCGTTCTCTTTGAGCGTTTTAAAGAAGTATAAAAGGAGTAACTTGTTTACAAACCTTTCTTTTTAAGTGATATAGGATAGAGAAGAATTAACAAATCCTCTTATTCCACTAACTTATTAATGAACAAATGTCCAAAGCAGCACTGAGACAAAGACGTAGTAACAGAGAAAATAGATAATCGCATAAATTCATATGCTGAAATGTTTTAAAATAGTATACTTTATGCACGACTTTCAAACAAAATTTAGGTCAATAATCAAAAGGACAAAAAGGACAAAATGGGTCTTCATGAAGATAGGATTTATGCGTAAAGAAGGATTGAGAAAATGGTAATGTTTTCCGAGCCATTCTGTTGGTGAGGGAAACACAGGGCTCAACACGAGGCATGTTTTGATATTGTTTCATGTCGTTATTGTAATTTAAATGGAAATGCCATTTTTTTCAATTTCTAAAAAATCTTGTAAATTCAGTTTAGACAACTCTTGCAGATTTTGTGATACGTGAAGAATTTGTCCGAAGTTCGAGTTAAGCCTTCCATTTTCGGAAAAGTTATAACATTTTCATCTTCCGTCTTAAATCTTTCCACAAAAAGAGATACACGGGTTTGCATAAAGACCGACGAACTGCGAGACTTGCCTTAAATGATCGTGGATTTAAATATCTGAAACTTTATCTGTCATATGTTCAGTTTTAAGAGACATTTATTTAGATACTTACTTAATTTCATGATCTTTATCTCTTGAAGTAATTCCACCACAAACTAAAAGTTGTTAGGACATATGAAGGCATCGAACCGAAAACGTCTATAAAAAGGCGGATGAGCCAAAGGGTGGAAAGGATAATGAACTGTAAAACAACAAAGACATTAACAAAGTCGAAATGCGAAGCAACAGTGTAAATAAATAGTCCTGCTTTAAAAATGGTAGAAAATTGATTTCGACCAATTCTCCACAAGATCGAGTCGATTATTTGCAGACTCTCCGGAAAAGACTATTTTGTCCAGAGTTAATTATGTAGCAATCTTGTATAGATATTGTGAGAAATTGTCACTAATCAATCGAAATCCAATAACAGAAGAATATATCCCTACATTTTACATATCAAGATGTCCTGTTGAGCGAAACCTAACACGTTTCATTGTCTACTCTGTTCTATACAAACATAGATGCAACTGTTTAATACAATAAAGTTGCGTTAGGCAATGGAATGTAATTCGACTATTCCCTTAGATTACATTGGCGTAAAAAGATCAAAAGACGAGAAAAGATGATATGCTCGACAACTAATTCAAGAGCATTTCATTTCAATACTTCGTTTAACTTTATGATACTAGTAAATGTTCGATAATAAAGTCACCGTGATTGTATCATCCTCAAATCCTCTTTCGCAATAAATAACTGTTATTCCAAATAGCTGAATTGTTTCATCTAGTGACAATTATGTTATTATAGAGGGGTTTGTAGGAGACGTTTAGCACATCGTCGCCTTTTCACAAAAGCCTCGTAACTGCAGTTTCTTTTAAGCTGCAAATACAAGATTTTTGTTGAAAATCAGCGGCGTGTGCTAATAGAGTACGTGTACAAGTGTAAACTCCCAAATGAATAGACCTTCTGGTGGCCTGCTTGTTAACCATACGGTCTATTTCGAGTTGCTTATTTTAAAACAGCATCAACTATTTTATTTCAAAGATGAAATTCCTATATTTCATATCTTTTTTAAGCTATAACAAAAATGACTTGCAATAAGTTTAATCAAAGTGATTCTGACTTAGTTTCAAGTATCTTTTGACAAAAAATAAAGATAAGGTTGTTTTTGTGATTTTAATCCTTAATGGAGATTTTCAATTTTGAAAGTAAATATGTTAAACCCTGTCATAGTCTGAACAGTTTAATTCACTCCTGTTTTGGAAGACTTTGTGTACTTGCACGTCTAGTAACATCCATCCATTTGAGCATCCATTACCGTTTTTTAGGAATCTGTTGTTTGGATAATTGTGTTATGATAATCAACAACTTCTTAAGAAAAAAAAATATTTCGCAACTTGTGAACAACATTTTCTGGTCCATCCATTAAGTATAATTATTCAAAACCAGTGAAATGGAAATGGATTTGAACGATATCAATATCAATTAATCACCTCGTTGTGTTTAGACAAATGTTAAGCATTCTCTTATAAAACTTGTTACTTGAAAGAGATAACCTTTGATTAAAATATTTTCTTTCGTGTTTGAATAAAGTTCGCCATGTACACCCATATTACGTCGGTTGGGTTAGAATTTCGAAAATATATTTGCATTGTCTGTCTTACGAAATGAAGCCTAGTAGATCTACCTACGATTATATAATTCCCAACCGATGCACAATAAATAATTCAATTCAGCCATGAAAACGAGCTGGTTCCGCACCCTGAAAAGTTCAAGATGTTTCTTTCGGTTGGTAGTCACATTTGTTTCTTTTTGGGATACACGAGAATTGATAATTACTCTTTTTATGTCGAAATGTAAAAATGGTCAGCGCCTAGCACTACTGAAGTAATTCTGAAAAATTTAAAGAGAAATGCGTAAGTAAATGCGTCCCAGGTTAGCAAAGAAAAATGTCCATTTTCCTCACATTTACTCAGACTCCCATACCGCCGCAGTAACAATGGAGAGTATCAACTATTACACATGGCAATTGTTGTTAGCTATTACACAGGTCAGTTGTTGTTTCGCCCTGCTTCGCCCATACCTCGACCCACTTTTATTTGAATCTAGAACTGACGAAAATGCAATATAAGACCAGGACGCCTTTGAAATCTGCTGTTACGCAGTACCTTATACAGTGGGTCTACGTCATGGTTAACAGTGGTAAAACAAAAGCTCACATGAAGATGATAAAAGTGACAAAAGTGCATAGACATAGAAGGACAATCTTTTCAAGCAGTTAAGAAAGACTTGTGTTAAAACTTTGAATAGTTTCCGAGAACTTGTCAAAAGTCCGGATACTTTCCGACCGTCCCTCGCAGTAAAAAGTTCCTTAGTGAAGGTTCACCGAATTTAAGAATTGTGCACGTAAAACTTTCTAGTATATGCAAAGCAAAGTAGATCTACATATTATACTGGAAGGTATTTGGTTTAAGGTCACATAATAATCATTGCATTTCTCTTGATAGGTTATGAATTACTGCTAGTGTTTGTGCGAGTTAACAATGTAACACAATATAACGCGACAATAATGGTCTCTATTTCACTACATTTTTTTTTCTTTTTTTTTTCTTTAATGACTTTGTACTTTAACATCTTTTGCAATTAATAAAACTAGTATCATGTAAATCAGTTTAACGATTACAACACACTTTCTTGTTTGTGCGTGTATGAAGCATCATACTCGTTTAAGGAAGCACAATAGACTATGCACGTAGTCATAATTTTGCTTTTCGATTATAGAATGACCTACTGAAAAATGTAAATGGAAATGCTAAGAAACGATTATACTTTAAACGATCCGAAGGTGATACCAGACACTTAATCCGAGTCTTCTTTGATGTAAATTCGCTCTTTGATATTTGGATGTCAATATTTATTTAAATAGCGGCATCCAAATTTCAAAGAGCAAATTTTTTCATCAGAGAAGACTCGGATTACTAGACACTGTGGTAAGATTTGACATTGGTTGATCATGTGATCAGGTGACCATGTGATCATACAATTTATTCGCGGTAGCTTGTTTTAAAAAGCACCATTTCGTAATCGCAAGGCCTAGTCAATCGGTTCATTAGTTCATCAACATAATCAATTAGTTGACCGTTTACCCGTCTTATATCATTTCCTAATCAGAGTGATAAATCATCTGCTTGTGATATTACGGTTTATAATTTATATCAACGTTTTAACTGCACCGTCCAAACAGTAATTTATGAATCATATAACTGGGCCCCTCTAATTTTAGTTCCGATATGGCCACCAACGCTCACTACAATCGCCAATTCATTATCTACAGGAAATTAAGTTATGACACAATACACCGCCCTGTCGGCTTATATGATTGCAGAACATGACTGTATAAGTATCGAAAAGACAAAAGAAAAATAAAACACGAGCATGCAAGCATGAGGGTCTTACTATAAAGTTGGTATCAGCGCTGAAATTCCTTTCTTTTTGGCTCTATATAATGTAATACACCACACAACAAAACAAACTCTGACTGTTCCCTTGTTGTTCTGATCCCTGAAAAACCCAGCAAGGCCCCTTTTAACTACACATTAGGTATTATGCAGAAGAAGAAGTACATCTAACTGTTAAAGGTCAAACAACTTTCTTGGTGAGTAAGTAACAATGGTTTTCTAATTAGTAAATGGTTCTTGTTTCTTGAAAATCTCATAAATCAATTTAACCAGCGGATTATGTTCACAAAGTAATTATAACATTGGCAGAATGATGATCCGGATTTTGGCTAGAGATGTTGTGTTTTGTAGAGTAGAGCATACTATGGTACATGTCGATGCTTTTCAACAAAAACCTCGTAACTGCAGCTTGTTTTAAGCTGCAGTTACGAGTTTTTTTTTTGAAAAGCGACCATGTATTCCTGTCTTTACGAACTGATTTTTAAACTGTATACAGATGGTAAGAAGGATGTCAAGTAAAACTGTAAAAATGAAGACTGTTAATGTACAATTGAAAGACAGATGAGCAGATATGTGTTTGCTGATGATTGCCTGTTGCTGTAGAGGAAATGGTAGCGGAACTGACAGTCCCAAAGTAAATGTAGGTGGCAGTGGTCTTATCCAATAGTATAAGTACAGTGGTTTCTTAACCTGCTGACTTAAAATATTGTTTCAAAGACATTGTCTGAAAAAAAAAGCCTTTTCAATAAGTGTATCTCGCGTTTCTTTGTCACAATTACTCAGCATTAAGCAGGTAAAAAACCAAGACCGATTCATTTTTTTCTATACTGTCTGCAAAATCCTTAATTGATACAAACAGCATGCGCAAGCTTAACCTTCTTACAAGCAGAGAAATGTCAAAATCATACATATCATGTTCAGACAGGATTCGTTAAATCCATTTAATTCAATTCAATTTATTCAGCATACAATTTTAACAAATTCATAGCTGGTTACTAATACATAAAACAAAACAAATTGTAGAAAACATGAATTATCGAGAGAAGATTTAAAGCAAATGCTTTGTGTAGTAGATAAAAAGATTTCACTTTGAAGGTCACAAATAAAGAAAACAATTGCGTTTCATGTATAAGTTTTTGAAATCTAGAAATTATATCGATGATAAAGAAGAAAATGCTGGTCATCAGCATTTTATTCTTTTTATTTAACATAAATCATTGCTTTCTAAGAGGCATTACTGACATATTCCGATAGGATGCCCACGTACGTATATTTGTGTGATAGTGTGTTTGTTCCTTTTGACGGGAATTGTTGTAATTCTGGAAATTGTTTTACATTGATGAAGGGAAAATAATATCTGGAAAAACATTTTCCTGAAAATCCCATCTCTTCCTCATTTATTGTCATGTACTAGTACCGCAATTTATATCTATTGTCCTACAAGGGACTCCCTTTGAAACTTATTCATTGCAGCTAAATATGAACAATTTCCTAAACTAGTAATTACATTATATGCCAAAACAAACACGAATCACCTTTTTTGTAGATTTATATAGTTTGTTTTCCATGGATCCTTTATCCCAACTTGATTTATCGATGAAAATAATATTGCTCTTTGTTGATATTGGTGCACCATAATGTCAGGCCAAGAAACCTGAAAATGATTTTTTTTTTATTTCTATTACATTTTAACTCTTTTTCCAAAGAAGCCATAGTTTTAAAGATACACATTTACTGTTACTTACTTATTTTCGGGGTAATTTGCTGTAATAATAACTGTGTATAATTAAAATATGGCCTTTAATTTTTCTCTGTTCAAAATTTAAGCTCTGTCTGATCTGTATTGGCTTAGATTACGACGGATTTAAACCCAATATCACATCATTTCGTGAACACTATCGACCCAATTTGAATATTTTACATACTTTTACACCGCTGCATGATTATCGATTTATGTCATTTACTGTATGAATCTTGTATTCTGTCTTATAAAGTCTATAAACGCTGCGACTACATGCTAAAAGCTAACTTCTGTGGATCATTAGGGATTTAGGCCTGTGGATACTAATGTTCCTTTAACCTCCTCGGGAACCTATATTTCCCATTTGCTTTATCACAGTCTTAGTAATATGCTGCGCAATCCTTCATTTATCAATAGTTGTTTTATAATGATGTTATCTACTTTAGCTTTAAAATTGAAATAGCATATTTTTCCGAAGAAAAGAGGTATTACAGGAAATTACAAAATCCATGCACACTTATATCATTTGTGTGATTAAAGTTGTCACTAGCAAGAAACTATTTATTCTTTCTTTTAAATCATGATACAGATTACATTACGTCGACATCTGGTCTCTGTGGAGTCACCCCATGCACTCTCAACACGAATTACGACTGAGTAAACTCAATAATAAAAATCTGATACAAAGTTTTCATTGGTTGAAATCTCAATTCACTGTCACTTACTAAAAACAGAATCGACGTAATCCGAAAATTCATTTTCATTGAATTAATTTATTATTATTGTTTAGATGGGTGACAGAGTGCGTGATCGCTAGATGTGTATACTTATATAGGATTATGCCAAAACAATTTAATATTAGTTGATTTCATTAAAATCCGAGCGTTTTGATTGGTTAATTTTTTTCATAACTCCATGAAAAAATAATTGACTTTGCCGGAACTTCTTTCGATGTAAACAATATGGATAAATGCATGTGTCCTGTACAAATCGGCATATTACGTTCATTTTGAGTAATAAATTGCAAGTTTTATCATTAAATCGTACTCTTAAATAGATTTTCTATTGGAAGCAAACTTTATTTCAAAGACTTGTTGCTCAAAACACACTTGAGAGGATGGAAAATGAAGTTACGACGTCTGAATTCGCTGTAAACAACGTTGCAGTAGCCCGCGCTTTTTATGACGTCATTTAAAGTTTTCGTAACGGAAAGGTACGTGCGTAACATCTAAATACCTTGGCAGCGGCAAGATATCGCACATCTGTCCGCTTCTTTGAATATAGTCCGGACGATATCTCATTTTTCTAGTCGCAAATATTACTATTTACGTTAATGAAATGTAATATTAAATTAGGTCTATAAGGAATGAATGCAAATTTATTTTTTTATGCAGGTATGAAAAATAAAATCAAATCACACTTTTGTATGAACCGCTTCGCGGATTCATACAGTGTGATTAGATTTTATTTTTCATACCTGCGTGAAAAAAATAAAATTGCATTCATTCCTTTGATAATATAACAGTGGTTTAACTAAAACTCGATATTGTGAGCATTTTCGGACTCGCAGTATTATCGTAAACAGGGTGGTTTTGCCACAAAACTCAATAAATTGATACGTATTTTACAAAGCAATAAGTTCATCTCATCATCTTGTCTTACCTATAGATAGATATTGGACTTTCCGTAAATCGTTCACGAAAGTGGGACCGCTGTAAATGATATCACAATGTCACAATATAGTAAATACATGTAGTTCAAAATATCGTTACGACAGAGTATGAATCGATCAATATGAGCGGTATACCCTGGTAGAGATTGGATAAATTCAAAAGTAAAATATGAAAAAATATCAACTGGATGTCTTTTTAATTTCTGGATGTAAATTTAATATTAAAGCACAGTTTGTTAAGGAATGAATGCAATTTTATTTTTTTCATGCAGGTATGAAAAATAAAATCTAATCACACTGCATGAATTCGCGAAGCGGTTCATACAAAAGTGTGATTAGATTTCATTTTACATACCTGCATGAAAAAAATAAAATTGCATTCATTCCTTATAATTTAATATTCTGGGATTTAACAAAACACGATTTTTAACCCCATTTTGAGGTAAAAACAAAAAGAAATCCTTTTTATTTCCCATCTGATCTGAGCCTTTACATCGCGTATGAATACACGTTATTTGGGTATTTAGAAAAAATGGCCGCCATTTTGTTTAAAATTTTGAAGCGAGCACAAAATCAAGCATAAATCGTTTTTTGAAGTTTTGAAGCGTCAAATGAGACCATGATAAAAGAGTAAAACGAAGTGAATACAATTAAAATGTTCTAGTCTATGATCACTCCAAATGCCCAGTCTAAAACATGGGAGATTACTGCAAATGAGTAAGACAGCTTTCTGACAGAGAGAAAACCCATCTAAACAAGCCGAAATCCTGAACGAGCAATTCTCGTCAGTCTTTACCAAGGAAAGCAGAGGACAAACTCCAAGCCTAGGAAAAGAGCTCCCAAACGAATTACCACCACTAGTGATCCACCCTGATGGAGTCAAAAAGCTGTTGGAAGATCTCAACCCGCATAAAGCTACAGGTCCAGATGAAATTTCGTCCAAGTTTCTGAAAGAAACGGCAACCACAATCTCTCCATCACTGACACTCGTATTTCAGGCCTCACACGATCAAAGCCAAGTCCCATCTGATTGGAAGAATGCACTTGTGACTCCATTATTCAAAAAAGGCGACAAGAGCACACCTGCGAACTACCGCCCAGTCTCACTCACTTCGATCAGCTGCAAAGTCATGGAGCATATAGTCCACAGCCATGTTATGAAATTCCTTGACCATCACAACCTCCTCTCTGATCAACAACATGGGTTCAGGAAAAGAAGATCATCCGAGACGCAGTTGATCAACACCATACAAGACCTCTCCTTTGGACTCAACAATAAACAGCAAATTGATGGCATCCTCCTAGATTTTTCCAAGGCTTTCGACAAGGTACCCCACAGGCGGCTCGCAACAAAGCTTTACCACTATGGTATCAGGGGCAACACACTCCAGTGGATCAACAGCTTCTTGGAAAACAGACAGCAACAGGTCATTCTAGATGGAAAGAAGTCATCTCTAGCCCCGGTCACCTCAGGAGTTCCTCAAGGAACAGTGTTGGGTCCCCTGCTGTTCTTGATATATATCAATGACCTTCCCGGACGAGTCAAATCAACAGCACGCCTTTTTGCAGACGACTGTCTTCTTTATAGAACAATTAAATCCGAGAATGATGTGAAGACACTACAGGATGACCTAGACCAACTCCAAGCATGGGAAAACGACTGGTTGATGTCCTTCAACCCGGACAAGTGTGAGGCCATCCACATCACAAACAAACGTAAAATCTGCAAGAACACCTACTTTATTCATGGACAAGGACTTAAAGAAACCTCGAAAGCTAAATACCTTGGAGTTACAATCGACAGCACACTTTCCTGGAACCACCACATTGACAACGTAGCCAAAAAAGCAAACTCAACAACAGTCTTCCTAAAAAGAAACCTATCACACTGCCCCAAAGACATCAAAGTGACAAGCTACAAATCCCTTGTGAGACCCCAGCTGGAATACACTGCCACAGTCTGGGATCCAAACATCCAAAACAACATCAACAAGCTGGAGAAGGTGCAATGACGAGCAGCACGTTATTGCACAGGGGACTATCGACAGACAAGCAGCGTGACCCAGATGCTTAACCATCTTGGCTGGGATCTACTCCAGACTCGTCGCCAACACTATAAAGCTGCAATGATGTACCGGATCATTAACAACCTGGTAGACATCCACACCAACGACATCCTCATTCCAACAGGGGCGCAAACTAGAGGACACACAAACAGATTCCTAGTTCCTTATACCAGCATCAACGTATACCGCCACTCATTCTTCCCGTCTGGAATCCGAGTCTGGAACAGCCTTCCTGTAGATGTAGTCACGGCACCATCCCTCGACGCCTTCAAGGCCAGGATGAGTGTTCTGAGAGAGTAACTCTGGAGCAAAATGTTTTTAACCTGCTTTTAACCTTGTTGTTCCCTTTGCACATGTGTAAATAGTCACAGTTGTACGACGATGCCCCAGAGGGGCCCAGTACACTATTAGGAAGAAGAAGAAGAAAACGAAACAACAAGCAAAAATTCGGAAACAAACAGAGGAAACTAATGAATTGCAGGTGTTTTAAGCACGGAGGATAATCGCTATTGATCGGATCGCATCTTTATCGTATTCTGTGACGTGTCTTTGGGTTGCTTTGACCAGACGGAAAAAATTACAGTCTGTGTCGAGTGGCTTGAATATGTCTCTAAATACAATTTCAACGTCTTCAGCATTCACATCTCATGCTCCCGTCAATGGATGATGGACGGAAATCATGAAAGGATAAGGTTATTTCTCTGTTGATTGTTCATGTTTATCTATTTTTTTACAGATAGATCTAGGTATGTTCCAGCAGCGAGTGCAACTGTTCAAGTGTATCACATGAATGCGCATGATTCATTCATGTTTTGTTGGTTCATTGGTTTTTGCTGTTGTTGTTTTTGTTTCAAATTCTCATATTTGTGTATTTCTCTATTACTGTTACATTAAGTAAAATCTGATTCAGGTGCAGGGTTTCACTTCTAGACTTTTCGGAAAGGTAGAGTCTAGCTGGTGTGTTTTACACGAAAATAGTACCGTCAAATTTTATTTTTATTTATTTTTTTTTTTTTTTTTTTTTGTGGAGTTATGAAAAAAAAATTCAACCAATCAGAACGCTCGGATTTCAATGAAATCAACTAATATTAAATCATTCGATGTTAAATGCAACATTCTAGTTCGCCTTATTCTGTTGTTTTTTCCACACGATCATTCTATTAAAAAGTGTCTCACCCAGATCAAAGATTGATTGTTGTAGACTGTCGGCAATTATCTCATTTCAACATCTCTGATTTAATGGTTTGCGGAAATTAACCCTGATAATTATCGCTGAAACAAAACCATTTAAGATAATTAGTTATCCAATTACTAGGTAACCTCTAATTGTATTTCTTCCATTTCAAGAATTCTAGTAATAAAAAGGTTATTAGATACATGTAAGAATGGGTTAATTACTTCATTGTTTCAAATCAAAACCCTGTGTTGTGGTCACACATTTTGACCGTATCAAAGTATACGAATTTGATAAATATCGAAGACAAATTATTTGACGAACTATGAACGATGAAAAATTGGATTGATCTCAACTAATTATGTCATACTGAGACGGGACCTCGGTTTAAAGCCTCATCCGAAAGACTGGAGAGGCAGGGAATCGAACCAGTGCCCCCGTGTTTCAAGTCCAGCGCGTTACAACTGCACCACCTCCGCCCCTGATTTATGAAAACATTCAATGATGCTTTATAGAATGTGTTTTTATTTGATGTTAATTTTCAGTACATGTAATATTGTCGTGTGTCTGTTCCTATATTTTCTCATTTTATATAATGTGCTGTTTGTCTGTTTGTTGTTACGTATTTGTTAATCCATAATGTTATGTCAGAAACAAGGGATAAAGGCATGCTAACTTTTTTAATTCAATTCAAACCATATGTTTTGGGTACTCATTTGAATCGTCTGGATGCGGAATCATCTCGATGCGACAAGTTCAATGAATACACACACCGTCAATAACAAATATTGTATTCTGAATAGCTTTCCATCCCTCTTGTCTGTAGCTCAGCCATGTAAAGTTTTTAATTGTACTGTTGAATCATAGGTTGTTGTTTAAGTTGCTGGTTGTTGTTTTGTAATAAGATTTGAATACATTTCTGTAGAATTGATTTACTTCCGAACAACAAAAAACTACGTCTTCGCAAAGAAATTGGCGGGATTCTGTCTGATTTCAATTGACATTTTTCAGTTAGATTGACTCGTTGATTATTTTGTCATTAGCGGGACTATGATTATTTCATGAACGGTCGATGTTATCTGTAAGAAATCTTGTCTTCAAGTCGCTGTTATGGTAACCCACAAACTTGTAATTCTTTTTTATTCCTATAAAGGCAATATACATGACAGGCGTATATTGCATAAGTTTAAATGTCTTGTTATTCATTCAAATCATCTGCCAACGTTCTTTGCAAACCAAATCATGTTTACATTATTATATTCATACCTACGCAAATACAAGTCTCTTGATGTCGATTATTCAAGAGATCTTTTTTAAAACATTTATTTAAAAAAAACAATGCTGATAACGTGTATGTAAGATCATATGACCTATTGCGATCGTGTTTCGTTCCGCACCATGCGTTAAATATTTACCTTTTCGACTTTTTTCTAAGAAACCCTTACAATCAACATTGGTAAGAAGTATTTTCAATGAAAGGTGCTTCAGATTTGCACAAGCCATTGAGTTATCTCCAGCAAGGGATATAATGGAAAAAATCGTCTTGGCTTTAACGGTTGTTGGGATGGATTCACATTTTGTATATAAGGATAACGGCTACGAAGAAAAAATGTTTAAAATGGTTGCAAAAGCGGAGAGAGGATGCAAAAATGGTTGCAGTTGCGGGGGCAGGGGTGGCAAATGTTGGGGCGTATTTTACGTCACAAATCGACAAATTGTATTCCCTTTTTCTACCAAACTAAATACCTACAGCTCCAATATTCAATTATTGCATAGTTAAGTAAGCTTCTACTCGGATTTAAAAAGACCCGTCCGCGGATCTCACAATTTCTGCAAAAGGCTTATACATTGAACACTTTATTTTCTTCTCCAAAATAGAAGGGTCTTGAGGGTTTATAATAAGACTTGTTATAAAGCATCATCTGGTGGAACTCTTTCAAGATCATATGAATTATGGGTCAGTGTATAAATTATGGCCACAGTGTCAAAGTTCGCCCTCTTACGGGTCTCACAAATTTAACATATGCCTGAACTATTGTCTGGTTCAACGTCTTGTCTCTCCGGGCCTCTAGTTTTTCTTTCCAAATAGCTGCTACTCTGCTGGTCTGCCAAGTTCACTCTGCTACTCTGCTACTCTGCTGGTCTGCCAACTTCACGAACATCCATATATCCTGTGTTTTATAATAATCATATTCTTCTTTTATAAGCATCCAATAAGTAAAGAACTTAACCCTTTCCCAAACAACAAAATTTTAGAGTGATCTGCTTCAAACACTGCTCCAAAAGACAAAATGGATGTTATTTAAGATAAAATCTGAGTAAAATATGGTACAGAAAATATTGAGACAAAAGGAGAAACTGCTGGTTATCAGCTGTTTCTTCTTTTGTTTCAATATTTTCCCAAGCATTTTCTATTAGGCACGTCAAAACCAGGTTGGGAAAGGGTTAAGCTTGATCTAATTCTAAGGACACACACTTACACCCAGAGTGTAACTAGACTGCGATCGAGTAAAGTGGATGGGCGAAGTCGTGGCTTTAGAACTTACGAAACCTATTCAGCATTTCTTTACTTATTACCACACAGTGATGCCTTTAGACATTCTATAAGATAAAGGCTTAGGAAAACATTGCGGTAAATGTAGAAATTGCTTGTCACAAGCATTTTTCGTTTCCCACAATAGTTTCCATACAGAACGACCAAAATATTGGAATAGTGCTCATTTAAAATTGTCGTCTGCAACAAACTTTGAGTTTGGACTAGTCTGAAATAATGCTGTTTGGTAAAGGGTTACGAAGACCATGGAAGGTGGTCACATGACCTGTATATATTGCGTTTATTCTGCGAAATCAAATGCCTTGGTACCATTTTTTCTTATTTTTTATTGGGTGCTATTTTCCCCTTTTATATCAATGAGTGTCAAAATTTAATGAAATATTTTGTTCTAAATGCAGACATATGCTAGAAAAGTTTGTAATTACAGATATTTTGTCATTTGTACGCTAATTAGTGATTTTAGATAAAAAAAGCAACGAAAGTTTGTTTTCTTTGCATGGAAAGGTCTATTGATTCTGTGTACAAAAGAAGCTGTTGGTGACATCATAAAGATACCCCCCCCCCCCCCCCTCCGATAAAAGAGAAAAGAAATAAAAAGAAAAGATAATTCCATGGGCATTTCGAAAATGCAATAATGCCAATTATCTCGAAAAATTTAAGAGACGCGATTTTCCGACTTCTGAAATAATTCTATCCCGAATTTCCAGTATTTTTTCTCTGTCTACTCTGCAGTTTTGTACATAATTTATGTAGGGATGAAATTATCCATTTGAAATAACTTGATATATGAGTTGAAGACATGTACATGTACATGTATTGGGTAACTGTCAAATATTAGGCTTTAGTTCTCAAATGCAGATAACTCTAACGCGAAAACGAGCATGGAAATGTACCATGATCTTATGAAAAAAGAAATCAAGCCACTTTTTTTTGTACAGCATTTTTTTAAAAATAAGATTTTCATTGAGCGGAAAACATTTAAAATTATCTACACACATGCGTATGTTCACCTTAATTTAGGTGCTTCCTTTGCGCGATACAGTTTAGCCAGAACTTTTGATTGTGTCTATAAATGTAATATTTCAAACTATCTCCATGTTTGAAAAAAAAGTGTAAACTTTTTCTTATTACATAATGATTTTTTCAATGTTGTGAGACAGTTTTGAAATATTAAACTTCGAGACAAATTATTATTACGTACATGTGTCCATATAAAGACAAAAACAGTCAAAAATGATAGATTATAAAATAATCCAATTATGAAGTAAATTTTGAATTGTCGTGGAGTTCGTGACGTTGTCATTAGTTTGCCCAGAAAATCTACCCAACATTTCTTTGAAAAAAATCTAGGTATGCTTTTTCAATGATATCTAATTGTATTATGTTGATGTCAGTCTAATCATCCTTTCTCAAATAAACCTTTGATTAAGGGACACACTTAAATAAAAATAAAGAAAAATCTGATGAAAACCCCCATTTTGCAATATCACTTAAAGAGAAGAAATTCAATATGAACACCTTTGCTGTTTATGATATCATATAACTTGTATAATACATACATGTGGTATAATGTAGTTTGTGGTACATAATATAGACTCCTTGACTATCCCGAAAAAAGTGTGTTTCCTGTTAGCATGCCTCATTAAAACAATATCACGGGTGGGCATCAGGGGAGCTACCTCGAAAATGTGTTAACGTAAATTTGTTCCCACGCCACATCCGGTAACTGTCGAGGTAGTGGAAATCCACGTATTTGACAAACGGACAAAGGTGAGCTCTCGCTTTTATTTGTTTTTTCTTTCAAAGAGCGCATTACTTAAAAATCTGGCGATGCAGTACAATGCTACTATGTTCTAGCAATGCATGAAGACCGAAAACCTCATTAAATGGTGGAAAATACAAGCAGGACGACATTAATTCCAGGGCTGGTGGATTGCATTTTCGCCCTGTGTTGACATATCGGAAGGCATCTCGAGGCAGATATTGTACTTTATTTTCAGTTTCTGACCACTATCACGTGTTTTGATGCAACACGTAGTCAAATTGACTACAATGACGCAAAATTTTCAGATGTTCTGTTCTCCTGAATAGATTACCTGCCCAAATACACATTCGTATTGTTCCCAGACCATCGAGGTAGCGGTAATCTAGCGAGATAGTTCCCACGTGTCCCAAACATCTAGCCGTCTGATATATTGATGTGTTGATATACTTTAAATTCTGGACAGCGACCTAATGGTTATAGTTGGCGAAAATCAGTTCCGCTAGTAACAGAACTGTGATGCACGTGCAATATCTAATTATAGCAAATTTTTTGAGAACTTTTGAAACAATGAGCAGGAACTGCCGCAATCACAACATTAATCCCAACATGAAACCCAAGTGGGAAACAACAAAAAGTACATTTAAGTAAACCAATACAAAGAGAACATGTTGTAAGCCGCGTTAGCATCCTTTTTCCCAAGAGTTTGTCACTCGGTCACCAGAACTTAACTGAAAGTGTTAGGACACATAAAATGACAGAACAGCATAAAAATCCACTCCAAAACATAGATTACAGGGAATCACAACAGAAGTACCGCCTTGGAACGGCCAGTATTTTAAAAGTTGGGAGAGGGGCTTAAACATGTTGAACTGGTACCAAACATCGCCCTCAGTTTCTGTAGTGGTTCACAGCACTTAGTTGGTTGTTCGGTCATTATGGCGAATCACTAACTACTTAGTGAACCTTCACATTTAAACATATAAATCAAAACAAACAACATGATGATTCAAGAACGGGTTTGCACAGATACAATCGGCTGCAAGGCGACTGGTGATCCCTGATAATCCCTACAGTTCTGAAAATCTGAAGCAAAAGTCTTCATTTGCACAGGTTGCGTGCCAGTCTTTTCCCTGGAGATTTTCGTCTAAAACGTCGCCAAAAGTATTAGAATCTGTCCACCAATCAAGCAAATTTGAATTGATGGTCAAACTTTTAGGAAGAACACGAATTTGACATTTTCTTGTGCATTTCTATAGAAACTATAGGTATTCCTAAATGATTGGTTATATAATAGACACTGTTTTCCATAGCTAGACGCTTGCTATTCTATGCCGTAAAAGTAAACAATATCGGTAAAAATAGAATCCGAAAAGCGTAGACCTACGTCACAGAGTACCATGAAAAACATGAACACAAATACAGATTTTTTTATTCATATTTCTAATGGTAAACCATTGACAAAGGTCTGTGCTATTGAAATTGTATCTATATAATAATTCTCTAATTAGAAAGACACGAAAATGATCATGTGCTAGACATACCAGGCCCCGGTATCTCGAAAAAAATATTAATAAGTACGTTCTCAGACTCAAATATGAGCAGCGTACTCAAATCACACGAAATCCACGTGAACTAAAGCGAACACCCTCAACGTTGGAGAGTATTCGATTGAAGTTGAGCATGTACTCATGAGTATGTATTGAAGGTTTTTCGAGAAACCAGGACCAGATTTACTGGTAACTTTTCACTGACGCTGAGTATATATATATGTTGTATACCGTTTTGAAACCCGAGCAGTTTTAAAACTGCATGTACGTAACTTTATTCATTCTCGAAACTGCACGTGCAGTTTCGAAACTGCTCATGCAGTCTTAAAACTGCATATGCATGAGTTCTGTATGTCATGCAGAACTCTTCAGACAGTTAATTTTCACTGAATTATTGATATTCAAATCAAACGACGACCTGAAAGGACTTTTTACGGGTAAATTTTGATTTTTGATCGATTCACTTCTGACAAAGACATAATAATAACAACAGAGATTGGAAACTCCGCGAAACATAGTCTGGTTCCCGTACCTGAAATCTACTATGAAATGAAATCAAATAACGTAGTGTATTAGAGGCGGGAACCAGACTACGCGAAACAGTAACGTGGAGTCTCGTAAGCCGAGATTTTATTGCGCACCTGCTTATCTATCTACCTGGCGTTACGTTGCTAGGCAATGATCCCCAAGTCAGAATTGTTTGTTGATGAGATGGCTCGGAAAAAGTTAAACATCGTAGATAATGAAGGAATTACTTCCGACCATGAGCATTTTCTTTATTTCTCACGATGATTTTTGTCCCAAAAGACAATATTTTTGTTCACTTAAAATTGTCGGTACAAGAAATTGTTACAAACTTTTGATAGATCTAGATCTACGTTAGCCAACATTGACAAATTTCAATATTAGCGGGATCGGGGAACAAAAATTCAGATGAAATTTTGTAGGCCCCAGTAATGGATCCAAAGTGGGTTGGGGGGGGGGGGGGGGGGGACGAACATTTTATTTCAATTTCATGTAGAAATTCAGTAAAATTTGTGTGATATTAGGAAAACGAACCTCCCCTCCTATACGTTCGAACCCCGTCCACAGAAACCCTGAATCCGCAGCTGGGCCCAGATCTACCTAGGCCTATTTGTTCGCGTATACTGACCGACATTATAGGGTGAATGATTTAGCTCAACCAAGTAGTTCGCGTATACAGACTATCATTATAAGATGAATGATTTAGCTCCATCGGGTAGTTCGCGTATACTGACTGACATGATAGGATAAATATTTTAGCTCCATTGGGTAGTTCACGTATACTGACTGACATTATAGGATGAATGATTTAGCTCAACCGGGTAGTTAGCGTATACTGACCGACATTATAGGATGAATGATTTAGCTCCATTGGGTAGTTCGCGTATACTGACCGACATTATAGGATGAATGATTTAGCTGCATTGGGTAGTTAGCGTATACAGACCGACATAATAGGACGAATGACTTAGCTCCATTGGGTAGTTTGCGTATACTGACCGACATTATAGGATGAATGATTTAGCTCAACCTGGTAGTTTGCGTATACAGACCGACATTATAGGATGATTGAATTAGCTCCACGAGGTAGTTCGCGTATACTGACCGACATTATAGGATGAATGATTTAGCTCCATTGGGTAGTTCGCGTATACTGACCGACATTATAGGATGAATGATTTAGCTCCATTGGGTAGTTCATGTATACAGACCAACATTATAGGACGAATGATTTAGCTCCATTGGGTAGTTCGCGTATACTGACCCACATAAAGAATGAGTGTAATGAAAAGAACTTGTTCGATTCATGGAATGAATGATACAATAGGGCCAAATGTCTCCTTCCAGCAGGATATAGCCGCGATTTGATGGACGCAAAAACTGTCGAATAAATTTTCTTTAAATTCTCAGCAACTCTTCGCGCAACCTCCATCTAGGTCTCCACGTTGTCGTTTTTCTGGGAAAAATCGATTTGTTGGGTTATTCAAGTCGCAAAGTGCAGAATGCAACTGCACCTATTACCGGACTTGTATAGTTACCGAACGTAGTTACCGGTCGTGGATACGTAAGTAAGCCGGTTTACCGGCCTTTTCATTCCAGGAATGACCTGGAAAACTGTTTAAATACATACGTTTAATCAAAAGAAGTAATTGCATATGTTTTCTGAAAGCAGAAATTGGATATTTTATTGATAAAAAGCCAATACGAACGGTCGCTACATATATACGGGATGTCGCTTTTTGTCATCCGTTCGTGCACAGCTATTGAGTCAGAAGTACCGCCCCCTAAAATTACGCTTTGTCACGTTGTTGAACTCTTACATAAACCAAGGCACAATATATAACCAAAACCCTTTTTTCTCCATATTCTATGATGTACTGCTGAGGAAAAGGGTTTCTATTCCACAGAGAGAAAAAAATAAATCAAACATGTCAAAGCACAAGGCTGCTTGAGCTGTCTGATAAAAAGCGGTGTTGCTAAGAAGGGTCGGACTTGATTAGACTCACTCCGTTTTCACTCCGAATTATGCGGTCCAATCAAGTGTGTTTTGGTACTGACCAAGATAAATATTGCAGAATAACCATTACAAAATCTCTAAATAACCAGTCAAATACATTTGTTTAGCTTCTTCATTAAAATCTGATGTCGTTTCGGTTCCAAAAAGGAGTATTCTGTGTCAACGGAGTGGCCCAAACAAGCGCGCCCAATTGTTTGCTAAAGATGAGTGCTTTTGAAGTGTTTTTTCTTTGGAAAATGACATTTTCTCGCTGGGAAAAAATGTTTGGAGTTGGTTTGACATTTTGGTTGACAGGGAATTTATTGTGACTTGCATCGATTAATCTTCAGCAGTAGAATAAGTGATTATTTGTGAAATGTAACGCGTTTTCGTTTTCGACCTCAATGCCAATTGAAGGATTTTGCTTGAAATGGTCAGAATCATTAGAATCTGATTGTAAATCTAAACGACCATATTTCAAGAGGTAAGTCATTTTAATTTGTTGCTTGTTTGTTTCCCGTGCATAGATCTTGTTACATTTTTTTACGCAACACCCGATGTAAGAAGAACAATGTTGAAAGTGACATTATGAATGATAATAAACATGAGATGTAAGCAATAAGCATATCATGCTCAGGTTTCTTTTAAACCTACCGATATTCAATCACCTTCTGGAACCGCCATTTCCCAGTGTACAAAGTCACTTAGTGTATCATGCCCGGTGTCGGTTGAACCTAGCTGCGATATCGTAGACACAAACTTAATCAAAATTCAAAAAGGTTTCGGTTACATTATTGCAACTACGTTGAACTCACCCGAATCCAATCCCCTTCTTGATATGCCAGTGTAGCAATATCCTCGAGTACTTTATTTTGACGCATCACTATTACGACGCCATTTTTGTTTTGACCACCCTTTCGATTAGACAACACGGATATTACTACATGTATAAGACAAGATTATAAACCGTTTGCAAACAGCAGGGGTTCGGGGGCGCGGCCCCCGACATAAGACTGTACAAAGACGTTGACCTTTCCACATACAACATTTTTTTCTGGTCGTGGGGACATTTTAACGAAATTACATGTATAGTACAATGAAGAGTCAAAAATTCATTGCCTCATGTACAGTAGAATTGTCCATGTCGCAATGTCAGTTTATGACAACATATAAACGCCTTGTAAAATGCAGGGGTTCGGGGCGCCGAATACGTTGGATATTTTATTGATAAAAAGCCAATACGAACGGTAATGAAAAGAACTTGTTCGATTCATGGAATGAATGATACAATAGGGCCAAATGTCTCCTTCCAGCAGGATATAGCCGCGATTTGATGGACGCAAAAACTGTCGAATAAATTTTCTTTAAATTCTCAGCAACTCTTCGCGCAACCTCCATCTAGGTCTCCACGTTGTCGTTTTTCTGGGAAAAATCGATTTGTTGGGTTATTCAAGTCGCAAAGTGCAGAATGCAACTGCACCTATTACCGGACTTGTATAGTTACCGAACGTAGTTACCGGTCGTGGATACGTAAGTAAGCCGGTTTACCGGCCTTTTCATTCCAGGAATGACCTGGAAAACTGTTTAAATACATACGTTTAATCAAAAGAAGTAATTGCATATGTTTTCTGAAAGCAGAAATTGGATATTTTATTGATAAAAAGCCAATACGAACGGTCGCTACATATATACGGGATGTCGCTTTTTGTCATCCGTTCGTGCACAGCTATTGAGTCAGAAGTACCGCCCCCTAAAATTACGCTTTGTCACGTTGTTGAACTCTTACATAAACCAAGGCACAATATATAACCAAAACCCTTTTTTCTCCATATTCTATGATGTACTGCTGAGGAAAAGGGTTTCTATTCCACAGAGAGAAAAAAATAAATCAAACATGTCAAAGCACAAGGCTGCTTGAGCTGTCTGATAAAAAGCGGTGTTGCTAAGAAGGGTCGGACTTGATTAGACTCACTCCGTTTTCACTCTGAATTATGCGGTCCAATCAAGTGTGTTTTGGTACTGACCAAGATAAATATTGCAGAATAACCATTACAAAATCTCTAAATAACCAGTCAAATACATTTGTTTAGCTTCTTCATTAAAATCTGATGTCGTTTTGGTTCCAAAAAGGAGTATTCTGTGTCAACGGAGTGGCCCAAACAAGCGCGCCCAATTGTTTGCTAAAGATGAGTGCTTTTGAAGTGTTTTTTCTTTGGAAAATGACATTTTCTCGCTGGGAAAAAATGTTTGGAGTTGGTTTGACATTTTGGTTGACAGGGAATTTATTGTGACTTGCATCAATTAATCTTCAGCAGTAGAATAAGTGATTATTTGTGAAATGTAACGCGTTTTCGTTTTCGACCTCAATGCCAATTGAAGGATTTTGCTTGAAATGGTCAGAATCATTAGAATCTGATTGTAAATCTAAACGACCATATTTCAAGAGGTAAGTCATTTTAATTTGTTGCTTGTTTGTTTCCCGTGCATAGATCTTGTTACATTTTTTTACGCAACACCCGATGTAAGAAGAACAATGTTGAAAGTGACATTATGAATGATAATAAACATGAGATGTAAGCAATAAGCATATCATGCTCAGGTTTCTTTTAAACCTACCGATATTCAATCACCTTCTGGAACCGCCATTTCCCAGTGTACAAAGTCACTTAGTGTATCATGCCCGGTGTCGGTTGAACCTAGCTGCGATATCGTAGACACAAACTTAATCAAAATTCAAAAAGGTTTCGGTTACATTATTGCAACTATGTTGAACTCACCCGAATCCAATCCCCTTCTTGATATGCCAGTGTAGCAATATCCTCGAGTACTTTATTTTGACGCATCACTATTACGATGCCATTTTTGTTTTGACCACCCTTTCGATTAGACAACACGGATATTACTACATGTATAAGACAAGATTATAAACCGTTTGCAAACAGCAGGGGTTCGGGGGCGCGGCCCCCGACATAAGACTGTACAAAGACGTTGACCTTTCCACATACAACATTTTTTTCTGGTCGTGGGGACATTTTAACGAAATTACATGTATAGTACAATGAAGAGTCAAAAATTCATTGCCTCATGTACAGTAGAATTGTCCATGTCGCAATGTCAGTTTATGACAACATATAAACGCCTTGTAAAATGCAGGGGTTCGGGGCGCCGCCCCCGATGTAAGCCTTAAAGCATGCATTAATCCTTTCCTGAAAGACAACAAATTTTAGGATGGCCAAATTCAAAAGCTGCTTTGCTGACCAAAAAATTAATGTTGATAAAGATTGAATCAGTCGGCATGACTTCATAGCCTCACTTTCATTTTTTCGTCGAGGGTACTACCTCGGTCTTTATCGTTACGGGACACCATTCAGTGTTCTCCCCAGCCCAATAAGCTGTATCGGCCCCACTACAGCTTCATGTAATCCGTGTAATGCCACTACAGCTTCAAAAGTACCCCACAGCTTAATTTCTTCAAAATAGTCACAAAAGAGAGACATTTAGAGATATTTCATGTCAAAAACTGATTAATGGGGCATTCTTTTAAACTAAAAACTACTAATTCTGTATAAAAACATTATGGGAAAAGAAGAAATTGCTCAAAGTGAGCAATTTCTTCTTTTCCCATTATGTTTTTATTCACAATCATTTGCATGAACACCATGTGTCGCAAGGTTTACCAATGCCACTACAGCTTCAAAGTATTCTGCGGAGAACCCTGCCATTTTTGAAGCAGAATATTTCAAAAATCCATCGTTAAAATTCACAAACAAAACTCTTTTTTAAAAGAATGTGATTGAAACTTTCTAACTATCAACGCACTTTTAATAGTCGGGCGTAGTCCTCGAGATATTAATGCTGAAAGTTGGTAATGCTTTAAGCAAAAAGACCGTTCGAAGCTTTCACCTCCACCGAATGAGTGCAGGTGCGGGTTGTATGACTGACGACGTTTTTGATTGGCTGAAGGGATTGTGCCGACCTAATCAATAGGATTTGTGAATGTTGTCAAGAAAATATTGAGACAAACAAATAAAATGCTGGTTTTTGGCATTCTTTTCCTCAATGTTTTCTTCTTAAGCCTTTTCTGGTCGGGATGCCAAACCAGGCCCCGGTTTCTCGAAAAAACTTAAGTACGTTCTCATGCTCAAATCTGAGCACCGTGCTCAAATCGCACGAAATCCACGTGAACTTCAATCGAATACCCTTCAACGTTGGAGAGTATTCCTTTGAAGTTGAGCATGTTCTCATGAGTATGTACTTAAGTTTTTTCGAGAAACCGGGGCCAGGTCTTGATTGGGAAGGGGTAAAACTATACCCTATAAAGAGAGAATGAAAGACAGAGAGAGAAATGGAGCTAGTAGATACAGGCCCGTAGGAAGCAATTTCATAGGGGGGGGGGGGGGGGGGCTAAAGCCCCTGTCCTATATATTGGGGGGGGGGGCTAATTTGGATTTTCCCAAAATTTTCAATGTAAAATGAATAAAATTCTTGGCCAATTTTTGGGGGGGAGGGTAAGCCCCCTAGCCCCCCTGAGGCTGTTCCTACGAGCCTTGGATATTCAGGGACAAACAGATGAAGAATGAGAGCATGACTGAATAAGAGACAGACAGAAACACAGAGTATGAGACTAGGAATAAGAGAGAGAAAAAGAGAGATGCAGAGAGAGACTGAGGACTACTATAATAATTATGCAGTTAGAAGCTTTAGGAATCTATTTATAATAGGGAAAGATTTTATCCAGTTAAACGTGATGTAATTTCGGACTTGTAGTATTTCGTTGGTGCTGTTATAAAATCTTGTAACTACGGCTTGTTAGGAGATTTTGTAACAATGTCGACGGTGTATCGAAACATAATGGTAGACCCAGTCTATTTTTAGCACAAAATTCTTTGCTATTGCAGGAAATTTATGTAAACACACAAACAACAATTAATTACATGTGTACTTAATCCATTACCAAACAACACAATTTTAGACTGGTCTAAATTCAAAGATGTTGCAGGCGACAATTTCAATGAATGAAATTTAAAGTTTCTTGTTCTTTTTAAGTAGAAAACATTGTTACAAGCAATTTCTGCATTTTCTACAGTGTTTTCCAAAGCCATTTTAACCCTTTCCCAAACGACAAAACTTTAGGGTGATCCACTTCAAAAACTGCCTCAAATGACAAAATAGATGTTATTAAAGACAGGATTTGTGTAACATATGGTACAGAAAATATTGAGACAAAAGGAGAAACTGCTGGTTATCAGCAGTTTCTTCTTTCGTTTCAATGTTTTCCCAAGCCTATTCTATTGAGGACGTCAAAACCAGGTCTTGTTTGGGAGAGGGTTAAGGAGTCAGTCAGTGTGTGGTAATGGATTAAAACAGCTTTGCAATGACCCTTTGCATGTATTATTCTTTCAACCAACACAAATGAAGATGAAAACTGATAACTGGTTATCGTACATCTAGTAACAACTAACAAGCCAAAGCTCGGGGAGAACTCTTGTAGTTTTAACATTAAAATGCCTGGAAAACTGGAAGTTTCAGGTTTGAGTCTCAACAAGAGTAAAATTGAGAGCTATATGCTCATTGCTGTTTGATATATCAATTATTTTCCAGTTTTCATTGATTTTAAGTTTTAACCCTTTGAATTCTTTCCCACATAAGGATGCTTTTGATGCCCCACAATATAAAGGCATTTGAAAACATTGTGTAAAATGAAGACATTTTCTACCCATAAAGACAAAAAATACTAAAATTGGCTTAAAGTGTCATCTGCAATTCCTTTGAATTTGGACCACTCACCAGTCTAAAATTTTGCTGTTTTGTAATTGGTTTATGAAATGACAGTGCTTGAAAACTTCTTTTAAAAGCATTTATTAGCTCACCTGAGCACAAAGTGCTCAAGGTGAGCTATTGTGATCGCTTTTTGTCCGTCGTCCGTCCGTCCGTCTGTCCGTCTGTCCGTCTGTCCGTCCACAATTTGGTGTTTACGCTCTAGCATCCACAAATATTAATCAATCTTGATCAAACTTAGTCAAAACAAGTATGGTCATAAGTTCTCGGATGAGTTCAAATATGGGCCAGATCGGACCAGAATGTGCTGAGTTATCTGCCCTTGAATGTCCCAAAAAGCCGTTTTTGACTTTGTTTACATTCTAGCATCTACAATTATTGATCAATCAAAACAAAACTTGGAGACAATGTTGGAGACCATAAGATCTCGGATGAGTTTGGTTTTCAGTATGATCTGATCAGAAAGTCCAGAGTTATGTGCCCTTGAATTTGACAAAATTGCCATATTCGGCTGGTTTTGACCTTGTTAACACTATAGAATCTACAATTATTGATCAATCAAGACAAAACTAAGACATAATGTTTGGGACCATAAGATCTTGGATGAGTTCGATTTTCAGTCTGATCTGATTAGAAAGTCTAGAGTTACGTGCCCTTGAATTTGACAAAATTGTCATTTTCGGCTGTTTTCGACCTTGTTTACACTCTAGAATCTACAATTATATATCAATCAATACAAAACTTGGACACAATGTTGGGGACCATAACATCTCGGATGAGTTCGATTTTCTATTTGATCTGATGAGAAAGTCAAGAGTTACGTGCCCTTGAAAATTGCCATTTTCGGCTGTTTTCGACCCTGTTTACACTCTAGAATCTACAATTATCAATCAATGAAAACAAAACTTGGACACAATGTTGGGGACCATAAGATCTCGGATGAGCTTGATTTTCAGTTTGATCTGATCAGAAAGTCCAGAGTTATGTGCCCCTGAATTTGACGATATTGCCATTTTCGGCTGTTTTCGACCTTGTTTACACTCTAGAATCTACAATTATCAATCAATCAAGACAAAGCTTGGACACAATGTTTGGGACCATAAGATCTCTGTTCAGGATGATTTCCAGTCTGATCTGATCAGAAAATCGAGAGTTGCGTGCCCTTGAATTTGACAAAATTGCTGTTTTTGGCTGTTTTCGACCTTGTTTACACTCTAGAATCTACAATTATTGACCAATCAAGACAAATCTTGGATACATTCTTGGGGACCATAAGATCTTGGATGAGTTGGATTTTCAAATGGATCTGATCAGAAAGTCGAGAGTTATGTGCCCTTGAATTTGATAAAATGCTGTTTTCGGCGGTTATCGACCTTGTTTATACTCTAGAATCTACAATTATTTATCATTCAAAGCAAAACTTTGACACAATGTTGGGCACCGTTACATCTCGGATGAATTTGATTTTCACAATGTTATTGATCATAAGTTAGTTTTCAGTCTTAAAGTCATAAATATCAATTGAATTGAACAAAAATGTTGCTCATATCATTTTGGTTCAGGTGAGCGATATAGGACCATCATGGTCCTCTTGTTAAGGTAGTCCACCCCTAATGAGATCAATGTAACATTGGAAGTTTTTTGTGACATTGTAAACTTTTGGTGGTAGTTAGTAGATATAAATATTTTATTTCTAACACATAATGCAGGCCCGTAGGAACAGGGGGCTGGGGGGGGGGGCTTAGCGTCCCCAATGTTGAGCAAAAATGCCGAATTTTCCTTATTTCACACTGAAAATTAAGGGAAAATTCAATTTAGCCCCCCAATATTCAGTCACACTGGGGCTTTAGCCACCCCAATATGAAATTGCTTCCTACGGGCCTGTAATGTGTGCACATAGATCAGATTTGTAATAAATATTTACAATGTCACACAAAGAATTCCAACGTCACATGAATTTCATTATATGGGTGGTGTGCCTTAATTCAAAATATTCAAGCATTGAGGTAAATGATGAAAGTATTGAAAACTAGCATTTCTCTTTTCCCTTCAATCTTGTAGGATCAGGTGTTGAAAAATATGGAATTATAAGTTGTTAATTAGACTTTACATTAATTGTAACATAAGAGGCTTTTTACTCTGTCCCAAACAAGCCCTGGTTTTGACATGTCCATTTTAGAACAAAGTGGGGAATCACATGACATAATAACCAATTCAGAAAATCTCCAGTAACTATGTTAATATCCAATATGAATTCGGTCAGAAGCAGAGTCAAGTTATGCAAATACAGAAAATAGCTGCACATGGTAAATCTTTAAAAAATCAACTGATACAAAAATTATTGACACCAACAATTTTTTTTTATCAGCCGACTTCAAAATTTCCTGACATTTTTCTGCATTCTCTGATTCAAACAACTTTCAAATGGGTCACATATCAACAAAGTTATAGAAGATTTTCTACCATTGTTGTGTCACATGACTCCCCATCATGTTAGAATAGACTTAGTCAAACACTGTTACAGTAGAAAAAAATGCTAGTCACCAGCATTTTATACTCCAATCTCAACATTTCAGAGCTACACAAACATCATTTTGCATTTCACTATGTTGTCTCAGTGTCTGTAGTAGTTTTTGAAGTGAACCTCCTCAAATTTCAATGTTTGGATATAATGGAAGAGGGATAAACATTGAAGAAAAAGGGTAAAAAACAATTATCATTAGTTGCATATTTTGGTTTTCTATCAATATTTAAGAATAATGTAATCACTGGTGATGAACTCGGACAAAGCGAGGAACATTTTTCATGAACACAAGGTACAGATACTTCATGTTTAAATGCGCGTTTAAAAACCAGTTTTACTAGTTTGAGCATGTACACAACGATTTGCACGTGATTATCCGCCCAAAACAACATGGACGAATAGGAAGGACACTTGGAGGCTATTTTAAGTTTTGTTATTTTATTTCTCTGACTGATTCTGAAGTTGGTATTACAATTCTTGGAGTTGAAGTTTTTTTGCTAGGTGAAAATCGTAGTTAACGTTTTTTTAAGGGGACTTGTACGGTTTATTTATGATACCGTGAACATTTTCAATGGCTGTTAGAATTGCAATGACTTTTGTCCTAACAATAGAATGGGTATTCGGTTAAATATGGATAAATGTTAGATGTTGTTATAAAATACCGTAACTACAGCTTCAATAAAGTTGAGTTTGTGACGTTTTAGAATTACACCGACGAAGCACTAGTGTTTGTCCGAAAATCGTCACTAGGTCTATATATAGTAGATAAAATTCATTCTTTTTCAATGACGAATTAATGGTATACACTAAACATTTCCAAAACAATATCTGGTATTGCAGCCCCCAATTAGAAGGCTTTCAGTAATGACCACCATATAGATAGTGCTTCGTTTGCCCGTCCGTCCGTTTTTCCACCCGTCCGTCAATTTGTCTGGCTGACTGCTCTAGATGTCAAAATACATTAATCTTATATTTTGAGAAGTTAAAATGTGTGTACTAAATAAGAAAACATGAAAGAAAAATATTAAGAAAAAGGGAGCCAAATTATTTTCAGTATATATCTATTCTTCTTTTGGTTCAATGATCTTCCAAACCCTTCTAATTGGGCGATACTGTTTCGGAAATACTTAATGTATATCATTGCTTCGTCTTTGAATAGGGATCAATTTTATCGAGAAAACACTGATGTAATTTCGGACAAACGATGGCATTCCGTAAATGTAAATGTAAAACGTCGCAACTAGAGCTTGTTTGAAGCTGTAGTTGCGACATCTTCATACCAATACCGACGGTTTATTAAAACAGAACAGTAACCAAGTCTTTTTTTAGCACACAATTGATTGCCATTATCGATCTCTCTTATTCATGTGTTCTTCCTATTGATAGGTGCCTTACAAGGAAAAGTATCGTTATCCTTTCCCATGAGTGAAACATTTTAACCCTTTCCCAAACAATGATTTTGTGGGTGATGTACAATATTGTAAACGTGAATCTTACCCTTAGGGGAGACCGGGGCTAGTTCGCCCCCTTTTTTTCGATTGCTCATATTTTGAATTCTATGAGAGCTATTTGGGTGTAATTTATATATATAAGTTCTACATGTGATAGCCTTTCTAACTGCGTATATCATTTTTATATGTTTCTTTTCAAGAAAGAATATTTCAAGTTTTAGAGTTTTGATCGCAGTGGGCGGACTTGCCCCATGCACGGGGCAAGTTCGGCCGATTATTGGGACTAGGTATGCTCAGAGCTATAATTCATTATAAAGCATTTTTAGATAGTTTAAATTTCTAGGAATCTGCATACGACTGCCAAATGAAGGTATAGATTGAAAAAAGGTATTGTTTTATGCCAAACATCGTGATAAAGGGGGCATTTGGGATAACAAGCAGGGGGCCGGGGCAAGTTCGGCCAGTGAGTTTTAATTTTTTCCATTTTTTACGCTTTAGTTAGAGCTAGGTCTTTGCGATTGATATATTTAGATACGACAGGAAATGACATTTCTAACCGTGATCATTCTTTTTATGCATGGGCAAGTTTGGTCGTGGGCGAACTTGCCCCGACCCCAATAGTCGGACTAGCCCCAGACAGACCCCATGGAAACATCAAGTAACATCTTCTTTTAGATGACATGAAATCGTCATCTTAAGTTTTAATCTGAAAAAGGACTTAATTGTTTTCATAAGTATGCAAAAAGGAAATCTGAATCATGGCGCATCTTTCTATAAATGAAAATTTACACAAATGTGGAAAATTTACTGACAGTGTCAAAAAATAAGAATTGTGTTCTAATTTCCATGTTTTTCTATTCAATGCGATCAAAAACTTTCTGCGACCAGCTTCCGTCATAAGAGACATTACAATCTGGTTCCGGGCTCTCTATCTCTGTCGAGAGGCTCTACAGAGCCACTGGCCGAACATGCCCCGAGGGCGGACTAGCCCCGGTCTCCCCTATCCACTTTCATGAATTGTTACGCTAATAACAAGTATAGTAATAAATTGACAATTATTGAAAGTAAAAGATTAAATATGCATTTGTAAAATTTTAGTCATGTACCGTATGCAGTTACCTTTTTCCGTTAGTATACTTTAGAATGCATGCCCGTAGGAAGCAATTCCATATGGGGCCTGTCTGGGCCGGTGTCTAATATTAGTGGGACTAAATTAGATTTTCCATAAGTTTTAAATGTGAAATGATAAAAATTCGGCAATTTTGCCAACTATGAGGGGGGGGGGGGGCTTAGTCCTCCTGTTCGTACGGGCCTGGGATGTGTGAAACATTGGATCCTCCTAGAATAAATGGTGATAATGGTAATGACAAACATTTCAGTATAGATCTGGAAAAGTTCATTTAGGCTTTTGAGACCAACATGGATCCAGATCAGACTTTGCATGCGCACTGTCTGATCAAGATCCATCATGATCTTGTTATCATTTAATAGCTTATTCACGACCTGTACAAAATTTAAGAAGGCAAAACGAAAATCTTACCGGTGAAACCACCAAGGTAACGATCAAAATGATGATGATGATGATGATGATGATGATGATGATGATGATGATTGATGATGATGATGATGATGATGATGATGATGATGATGATAAATGTTTAGATGTGCCGTTAAGCCCAGTGCAATCGATTAATTTATCAAACATGTGCTCATAAAACACCGTAGCTGGAAAAGATAACATCGCAAACATGCTGTAACGGTGTCACGAAGAAACCGCACAATGATTTCCAATGACATGACACCGAAAACTGCCATTTACAGCCTTTATTTGTACATTTATATGTCTTTTTTGTTTACTTGCAATGCAAAAAGATAAACATAAACAGTGATATCGTACCATTTCGTTCGGGCGATTAAGATCAACCCACATGATCTCAATATGCGCTTTGTGCACTTGCAATCCGTTTATACCATTTGAAAATAATGATCGATAAAACTGATGTTTTCGTGCGTATTATAAATCATATCTACATACCTTAGTAACTTCCATTTGAGTGCATCCTTTGAAAAAAGACGGAAAGAGAAGTAAAACAAAATGCCACATGTATTGTTTACAAAAATCCGGATGTGCAATGAAGTATCTGTACCTTGTGTTCATGAAAAACGTTCCTCGCTTTGTCCGAGTTCACCACCAGTGGTAATTAAAGTGTAGATCTACTTCTTTATCTGATTTGACTTGCATCTGGCACATGAAGCCCTGAAATAACAGAGGGAAAAGAAGATATTTTTATGCTCCCCGAAGGGAGAGCATATAGTCGCCGCTTCGATCGTCTGTCTGTCCGTCCGTCCGTCCTGTCCGTCCGTCATTCCGTCCGTCCGAAGCAATATCTCCATAACCCTTGGGCCAAATCAAATGAAACTTACCATGTGAACTCCCTGTGACAAAATGCCGATGTACTTTTCCCCGTTTATGGATTTGAGACCTTGTCATGGGAAAAGGGGACTTATGGTGAAATATAGTTTTTCTCTAATTTCTCCTAGTCTAATGGTCAGAATTTGATGAAATTTCATATTTGAGTAGCAAATCAGATGCCCTTGACAATAAAGTGTTCTCCATGGCATACATTTATTGTGACAATGCCTTATTCGGGGAGCATTGTCCGTCTCTGACGGCCCTTGTTGAGAACATGTCACTAAGTAAATATTAATTTCACTTTTTCCATCAATGTTAAATGATCAAGACAGTGTTCCCAATGATGAAAAATGAACATTTGTATCTAATTGTCTGATTTGACTTGCATAACAACAAGACCTGTGGTAAACACTGATGGAAGAGAAGAAAATGCCACTATCTGTACTAATCATTATTTTGCTCCACTGGCTGAAGACCAGCGAGCTATTGTCATGAAGTTGTGTCTGTTGTGCATCCGTATGTGCGTCTGTCCGTGCATGTGTACCTTTCTCTTTAAAAATTGTCTCCTCAAACTAGTTGACCAATTTTGACCAAACTTTGCAGAACTGTTCGTTGGATGGGTGGCACTCCCCTGCGAAAAAGTTCAAGAACGCATTTCTAGTTCAAGAAATGTTCTAGAACATTCTAGATTGTTAAGTGGCAGTTATAGAACAGTTCTAGAACTGCCATTTAACGATCTAGAACGCTCTAGAACAGTTCTCGAACTAAAATGAACCTTTCACAGGGGTTTACATTCCTTACATATCCGAACCTTTTCAGACGATGTCGTAAACATTGGGCTGGGCCCCTGGAGCGTTCCATCAGGGATTGTTTATGATGTCGCCCATGTCATTGCGACGTCCCATGAATTCTCATTAGGATTTGACTACCTTTTGAGTCCTCGATTTAACTAGAATTATTACCAACCATTTGTTTAAGTATGATAAACAGCTTCATTCTGATTCCTGAATTGCATTTCAAGTAAAGTAATATTTTCTTGTGACAAACACTTGTTAGGGAAGTATTTATAACATGTCTCTGACAGCACTTGCTTGTTTTGATTTGGTATACATAGCATTGGAAGCTGTTAAACCATTGAGGAAAAAGTAGTACATGCAGATAATCAGATTTTTTTCCCCCTCTATATTGAAGGATCATAATGAAGGAACTTTAAAACACTGCTGAGGAAAATGTTATCTTAGTTTACTTACTAACCCTCTCCCAAACAAGACCAGCCTCCCTGGTTTTGACATCTCTAAGAGGATAGGCTTGGGAATTCTTTAAAACAAAAGGAGAAAAATCTGGTTATCAGCATTTTCTTCTCAATATTATTTTCTGTGCTTTCTTATGTAGCAATGCATATTTTATCAGCATACATTTTGTCATTTGTAGCTGCATGCATTCAAATAGGACCACACTGAAATTTTGTTGCTTGGGGAAAGAGTTAATAACTTTTTTAAAACAGATACAATTTGAAAGATCCATCTCATCCTACCAATTTCTGACATGTTTACACAATTATCTGCTTCAAATCAAATTCAAGTCTATCATATTTAAATATTCATTGAAGATTTACTGCAATTGTTGTTGTTTTTGTTGTGTCACATGATTCCCTGCCTTGAATACAGACATATATTAGGTCATGGAGAAAAAAGATTGATAATCAGCAGTTTCTCTTGTTCCTTTAATGTTATAGCATCAGATGTTGAAAATGGAATATTTGCTTTGTCTCCTTTCACATGCCTTTGACATAGCCAAATAACATTTTATCCTTTTCTATCAATGTTGTAGGATCAGGTGATGAAAATAGAATATTTTTGTCTGTGATATGCCTTACAAGGAAATTTGCTAAATCATTGAGGAAAAAGGAGTATATGCAGACAACCAGCAATTTCTCTTTTGAAAATATAAAAAAAACTGTCTGACTTGTTATACCCTGCTAAGCAAACTGTAAAACATTGGGGAAAAGACGTTTGTGCGGATAATAAGCAATATCTCTAGTTTCCTTAATGTTTTTGGATGAGATGATTGAAGGGAAGGAATATTTTCTTGTCTGATTTGCCATGTCTAATACAGGAATATTTATGGAAAAAAGATAAATGACATTTTTTATTGATATATATATATTTTCTTCAGTGATGTAGGAATAATTGATAAAAATGGAATATTTTTTTCTTGGTCTTTAATTTGATACATGTCCAAAATATAAAGCTGACAAAACATTGAAGGAAAAGAAGAAATACCACTTATTATTTCTATTTTTCTTTCAGTGTTACAGGACCATTTGTTTTTTTAAAGGAATGTCTTCTTGGTCTGATTTGATTTGCCCAACATAGGAAGATGATGAAACATTTGGGGGAAAGAGGGGAATGTTACTAATACTCATTTTTTTCTTTTCCTTTGGTGTTATAGGATTGGTTTATTAAAAAAAGGAATGTCTTCTTGGTCTTATTTGATTTTCCCATCACAGGAAGTTGATGAAACAGAAGGTGAAAAGAGGAAAATGTCACCAATAATCATTTTCTCTTTTTCCTTCAGTGTTATAGGATCAGTTGATTAAAAAAGGATTTCTTGGTCTAAATTCAATTGCCCTTGAACACAGGTGGATGATGAAACATTGAGGGAAAAGAAGAAAATTTTGTTTCTGTTTTTCTTAAGTTTAATACTAGGACCAGTTGATAAAAAAGGGAATGTTTTCTGTGTCTGATTTGATTTGCTTAACACAGGAAGTTATGAAACGCAGAGAAAAAAGAAGAAAATGTCACTCATAATCAATTTCTCCTTTTCTTTTAGTGTAACAGAACCAGTTGATAAAAAAGGAATGTTTTCTTAAATTTATTTGATTTGCCAAACACAGTGCTTAAGCTGATGAAACCATGAGGGAAAAGAAGAAAGTTCAATTACTAATCAATTTCTATTTTTCGGTCAGTGTAATAGGACCAGTTGATAAACAAAAGCCGCCATAGATAAATGCTCCCAAATTAAGTGTTTGTCACAAAAATACATGGGTTTATTCTATTTGCTTAACACACAAAGCTGTTAAAACATAAATGGGGAAAAAAGGCTCATTCAGATAACCATGTCTAATACAGGAAGATTTTATAACATTGAGAGAAAATAAGAAAATGACAATATTTAATTCCTCTTTCTATCATTGCTGTATGTTGAAGTAATGAAAATGGAATAATCTTTTGATATGATTTGACATGCCTTACACAGAGAGCTGTTGAAAGACTGGGGGGGGGGGGGGTAAGTTTATTTGGATAACCAGTAATTCTTTTGTTTCCTTAATGTTGCGGGATAAGGTGATGAAAGGGGAATTATTTCTTGGTCTGATTAATTTTGAAATACCTCATGCAGAGAGATTAAAACACATTTGGGTGGAAAGAAATTTATGAGGATAATCAGTGATTTCTCTTTTCCCCTTAATGTTGTAGGAATTGAGTTGATGTTTCTTGGTCTGATTTGACATGCCTGTCACAGAAAGATAGCAACCCTTTCCCGAATGGCAAAATGTTAGGGTGATCCAATTTGAAAGCTGTTGTTGGTGTCAAAAGAGATGTTGCGAAAGATAAAAATTTATGTATAAAACAACACAGAAAATATTGAGACAAAATGAGAAACTGCTTGTTATCAGCAGTTTCTTCTTTTGTCTCAAAGTTTTCCCAAGCCTTTTCTCTCCTTCCCTCGTCAATAAAGCATCAGATGGTGACAATGGAATATTTTCTATGTTTCCTTTGACAAGCTTATGTAACTTGGGGAGTTGTTAAAATGTTGAGGAAAGAGAAGAAATGTGAATGATAATCATTTTCTATCATTGAAGTAGGATCTTATGATGAAAATGGGTATTTTTGATATAGTTTACACAGACAGATGTTCAAGCATTGAGGTGAAAGAAGTTTGTGCAGATAATCAGAAATTTATCTTGTTCCCTCAATGTTTTAGGATCATTATGATGAAAATGCTATGTTTTCTTTGTCTTATTTGGCATTCCTAACACAGGAAGATGTTGAGAAATAGAAGAAACTGCTTATGAACAACAATTTCACTTTTTCCATCAATGTGGTTGGATCTGGTGATTAAAAAATAAATATTCTCATGGCTGATTTGATCGAAGCTTTTGAGAAAGAGAAATACACATGATTGGAATTTACTGCTTTTCCATGCAGTTTTTGCCTAATAATATGAACACATTCTCAAATGTTTTTGCCTATTATTTTGTAGTCTGCAAGTACTAACACTTTGAATTTGGATTAGACAATTATCATATCAATGAGAAAGAACTATTGCATACTGATCCCTTTGAGGACTCAATGACTGTCAAGAGGGGACCATCTCCTAATGCTGCCTAGTCTTTATTCACATTTCTGCTTAAAATATGAATTCTCATTGTTTGGTGCAACGAGATACTTATTGTAGAAATTATGAATATTTCTAACAAGTAAAATGTGCTTTAGACTAGAAGGTCCCAAGCCCTTTAAAAGCAGAGGGGGAGACTGGATTATCGTCCAAATACTATTAAAAGAAATGAAAACAAAAAGAGGATTGCTCTTGATTTTCATTACGATAAAAACTGCACAAATTAACTGTTTAATAATTTTGTATTTTTATAAGCACACCTGAGCATGCAGTGCTCAAAGTGAGATACTTTGGTCGTTTTTTGTCTGTCGTCCGTCCACCCGCCGGTCTGTATGTCCGTCTGTCAATTCCTTTAAAAATCTTCTCCTAAGCAGTCGGGTCAATTTTTTACCAAACTTGCCAGGAATGTTCCTCGGGTGACCTTTTTCAAAACTTATTTGTCAAATTATGATTCATCAAAAAAGTGGGTGTTGCTGGGCGGGGCTTACCAGACTTGGAGAAGTAATAAAAAAATTCTTTAAAAATCAACCATCGTGCAAACTTGATTGAAACAAACATGGCAGGAAGGTTCCTTGAGCAACCCTTTTCAACATTTGGTCATAAATCTTTAGATTCATCAAAAATGTGGGTGTGGCAAAAACCATTGGGCCAATTTGAACCAAACTTCAGTCTTGGCAGAAATGTTTCTTGCATGAACCCTTCGTGAACTTTTGATTCGTCAAAAAATAAAGGCGTGGCAGGTTGGTAAGGCGGTGCTTATCAGACTTGGAGAAATTATAAGATCTTTTTAATGAAGCATTGGGTCAATTTGAACCAAACTTGGCAGGAATGTTCTGTGAGTGATTATTTTCAACATTTGATTACAGGTTTGTAGATTTAAAAAAAGATGTGGGTGTGGCAGGGAAGGGCTTATCCAACTTAGAGAAATGGTTAGAAAATTCTTCAAAGATATTCTTCTTCTAAACCATTGGGCCATTTTGTACCAAACTTGGCAGAAATGTTAACAAGAGTTGTCCGTGGACAACGTAGCTCGCCTATACGGGAGCTTGTCACAAAAACAGCAAATTTTTCAAAAGTAGGTCAAACCCTAAGGTCAAGGCCACAAGGTCAAGGCCACAAGGTCAAGGGTAATGGTCCCAAATGAAAGGTCTTGTTGAGATGTATCTATGTGTGAAATATCAAGGCTCTATCTCTAATAGTGCCTGAGATATAGACCAGGTTAAAGATTTTCAAAAGTAGGTTAAACTCCAAGGTCAAGGTCACTAGGTCAAAGGGCATTGCCTCAAATGAAATGTCTTGTCGAGATGTATCTATGTATGAAATATCAAGGCTGTATCTCTAATAGAAGGGTCGTATTATGTTATCGTCTGCATCGTCTGTCTCTCTGATTGTCCGTCTGTCTGTCTGTCCGTTAGTAAATTCGTGTCCGGTTCATAACTTTCAAACTTTAAGGCCTATGGTCTTGAAACTTCACGGGTATATAGATCTCATAGCTAGGGTGTGCAGAGCGCAAGAACCACAACTCTACCATTTGTAATTTTTAGCGAGCCGGGACTTTATGTCCGGGGAGCTAATGTCACAGCCCTAGTGTCGGCGTCGGCGTCAGCGTCGGCGTTGCGTCTTCAAAAACTTTAACCTGGTCTATATCTCAGGCACTATTAGTGATACAGCCTTGATACTTCACACATGGATACCTCCTGCCAAGACCTTTCATTTGGGACCATGACCTTTGACCTAGTGACCTTGACCTTGGAGTTTGACCTACTTTTAAAAAACTTTAACCTGGCCTTTATCTCATGCATTATTACAGATAGAGCCTTGATATTTCACATATGGATACCTCATGTCATGACCTTGACCTTGAGACCATGACCTTTGACCTAGTGACCTTGACCTTTGACCCTTAACTCCTTTTTTTGTGACAAGCTTTTGTATAGGTGAGCTATGTTGTCCGCGGACAACTCTTGTTGAGTAAAATTTTGCCCTTTGTTTGATTCAGTTAGCAAATTCGCGTCTGGTCCATAACTTTGAAATTATAAGGTATATGGTCTTGAAACTTCACAGGTGTATAGATCTCATAGCTAGGGTGTGCAGAGCGCAAGAACAACAACTCTACCATTTGTAATTTTTGAGTTATTACCCTTTGTTTGATTCAGTTATCAAATTCGTGTCCGGTCCATAACTTCGAAACTATAAGGCATATGGTCTTGAAACTTCACAGGTTTAAAGATTTCATAGCTAGGATGTGCAGAGTGCAATAACCCTTACTCTACCATTTATAATTTTTGAGTTATTGCCCTTTGTTTTATTCAGTTTGCAAATTCGTGTCTGGTCCATAACTTTCAAAATACAAGGCCTACGATGTTGAAACTTCACATGTGTGTAAAACTCATAGCTAGGGTGTTTGATTACATTATCTCAATCTGATTAAATTTGTGAATATTTTAGTAGTACTCGGGTACTTGCAACACTTCATGAATATTTTAGTACTCGGTGAATTTTTTTATCGGATACTTGCAAGAGACTTTTTGAAAAGAACAGGACATCAACAAATATCACACACCCATTAATTTCTGAGCTTCGGGCGTATAATGCAACGCCCAGCGTTGCTCTTGTTCTAATAGGTACATCAAAACCAGGTCTTGTAAATCGAAAGTGTTTCTCCACAAAAATCAAATAAAAACTATTTTTTGTCTAAATGGTAGAAAGTTTGGGAAATCATCGGAAGTACAGTTGACATTCGTTATGTTGACATCACATGAGTCGAATTTCTGCTGAAGTCGAGGTGGAAAATCTAGTCCCATCCTGATATCAAAAATTTCGAAATAATATTATTTTGAAATAGATAAAGCCATTGAGATATAGCAGGAAAAGGATAGAAATTGCTTGTGTCGACCAATTTCTATCATTTTCCTACTACGCTGAACCGAAAAAGAAACTTTCGTTTTCACTCATTCTTTCCTGTGACATCCTTTAGGTGTCGCCACTCTAGTTATAGGATGAATGATTTAGCTCAACCGGGTAGTTCGCGTATACTGACCGACATTATAGGATGAATGATATAGCTCCACCGATTGGTTCGAGTATACTGACCGACATTATAAGATGAACGATTTAGCTCAACTGGGTAGTTCGCATATACTGACCGACATTATAGGATGAATGATTTAGCTCCATTGGGTAGTTTGCGTATACTGACCGACATTATAGGATGAATTAGCTCCACCAGGTAGTTCGCGTATACTGACCGTCATTATATGATGAATGATTTAGCTCAACCGGGTAGTTCGTGTATACTGACCGACATTATAGGATGAATGATTTAACTCCATCGGGTAGTTCGCGTATACTGACCGACATTATAGGATGAATGATTTAGCTCCATTGGGTAGTTCACGTATACAGACCAACATTATAGGACCAATGATTTAGCTCCATTGGGTAGTTCGCGTATACTGACCGACATTATAGGATGAATGATATAGCTCCACCGATTGGTTCGAGTATACTGACCAACATTATAGGATGAATGATATAGCTCCACTGATTGGTTCGAGTATACTGACCGACATTATAAGATGAATGATTTAGCTCCATTGGGTAGTTCGCGTATACTGACCGACATTATAGGATGAATGATTTAGCTCAACCGGGTAGTTCGCGTATACTGACCGACATTATAGGATGAATGATTTAGCTCCATTGGGTAGTTCGCGTATACTGACCGACATTATAGGATGAATGATTTAGCTCCATTGGGTAGTTCACGTATACAGACCAACATTATAGGATGAATGATTTAGCTCCATTGGGTAGTTCGCGTATACTGACCGACATTATAGGATGAATGATATAGCTCCACCGATTGGTTCGAGTATACTGACCGACATTATAGGATGAATGATTTAGCTCCATCAGGTAGTTCGCGTATACTGACCGACATTATAGGATGAATGATTTAGCTCCATTGGGTAGTTCACGTATACTGACCGACATTATAGGATGAATGATTTAGCTCAACCGGGTAGTTTGCGTATACTGACCAACATTATAGGATGAATGATTTAGCTCCATTGGGTAGTTCGCGTATACTGACCGACATGATAGGATGAATGATTTAGCTCCATTGGGTAGTTCACGTATACAGACCGACATTATAGGACGAATGATTTAGCTCCATTGGGTAGTTCGCGTATACTGACCGACATTATAGGATGAATGATATAGCTCCACCGATTGGTTCGAGTATACTGACCGACATTATAGGATGAATGATTTAGCTCAACCGGGTAGTTCGCGTATACTGACCGACATTATAGCATGAATGATTTAGCTCAACTGGGTAGTTCATGTATACTGACTGACATTATAGGATGAATGATTTAACTCCATCGGTTAGTTCGCGTATACTGACCGACATTATAGGATGAATGATTTAGCTTCACCGGGTAGTTCACGTATACTGACCGACATTATAGGATGAATGATTTAGCTCAACCGGGTAGTTTGCGTATACTGACCGACATTATAGGATGAATGATTCAGCTCCATTGGGTAGTTAGTGTATACTGACCGACATTATAGGATGAATGATTTAGCTCCATTTGGTAGTTAGCGTATACAGACCGACATTATAGGACGAATGATTTAGCTCCATTGGGTAGTTCACGTATACTGACCAACATTATAGGATGAATGATTTAGCTCAACCGGGTAGTTCGCGTATACTGACCGACATTATAGGATGAATGATTTAGCTCAACCGGGTAGTTCGCGTATACTGACCGACATTATAGGATGAATGATATAGCTCCACCGATTGGTTCGAGTATACTGACCGACATTATAAGATGAACGATTTAGCTCAACTGGGTAGTTCGCGTATACTGACCGACATTATAGGATGAATGATTTAGCTCCATTGGGTAGTTTGCGTATACTGACCGACATTATAGGATGAATTAGCTCCACCAGGTAGTTCGCGTATACTGACCGACATTATATGATGAATGATTTAGCTCAACCGGGTAGTTCGTGTATACTGACAGACATTATAGGATGAATGATTTAACTCCATCGGGTAGTTCGCGTATACTGACCGACATTATAGGATGAATGATTTAGCTTCACCGGGTAGTTCACGTATACTAACCGACATTATAGGATGAATGATTTAGCTTCACCGGGTAGTTCACGTATACTGACCAATATTATAGGAGGAATGATTTTTTTTCAATTGGTAATAACATGTAATTTCAACACACAAAATATAAATAAATTCTATTATTGGGAAAAGATTTAGGAATCTGGAGCATTCCCCCTTAAAGGGTGAAATGTTCCGTAATAAAACTTGCTTACTTTCAAGGAGTTTTTTTTTTTTTTTTTTTTTTTTTCAAAATGCCAACTTTGTCAACTAAAATTTCCTATTAGACCTGATTACATAAATTTCATCTTATTTTTTAAAAAAAATCCTATAGATAGGTTGTTAGGATGCTCATAACAATACATACAATCGTATTGTCTGACCACATTGAACTGATACTGATTAATTTTCGTGTGCAAAGTCCGTTAGTTGAGAGTCTTAACAAAACATTGCCGAAGTGGGGTCATTACATATGCAGATGTACCGGGTAAATCTCGCTGGATAATAGTTCACAAACAGAATAGGCCTACAGACATTTACAATCTGTAAATAATGTTACGAAATGGAATAGTACGACTTACTACATCATTTTCCAATAAAATTAATCAGAATCGAGAAACCATATCACCATTATGACAATATTGTCTATAAATTGGACGATATGCATTGTTTTGTACATGTAGACGAACTAGTAAAATTAAAGGTACGAAATTTCTAGGGTACGAATCATTTTCGGTAAACCGGAAGCTGTTTTTCGGTTCGATGCAGAACTTCGGCTGTTCGGTACCGAACATGTTTTCAAATAAAAACAGCCTAATATGGTTTGTTTTGTGATCTGTTAAGTTTCCTTCTCAAAAGGAATATGTTTAAGATGAGTTCTGCAGCGAGAGAACGCCGTTATACATCAAAATATCAATATAATCGCTATATTACGCAGTTTCGAAACTGCATAAAATGAGTTCCGTAACATCTGTGCAGTCTTAAGACTGCATAGTTTCAAGTTTGCATACGACATATATACCGTTATGCTGCTGAGAATGGAATGGTATAGTGGCAAAGGTATTGCAGCTTGTTTTTAAACTTGATGATTTTTACTGCATAAAAATACTGTTTTATTAATTTTGAATTATTTGTTTTTTGCAGATGGGTGTCTTCACAGGCAGGACAAGAAAGGGTATCACCTTATCGTACAGAAAGTGCAGATATCCTACATATAGCCATTCAAAATCACATTCTGTTAAACTTTCAAAACCGTTAAAGAGCAGTACTCCCTGTCTGCACAAAACTGGTGGAAGCAACCCGTCTAAACATAAGATGAAAGGAAAAATGAAACAGTACAATAAAAGCAAGGACTCCATTTAAATCACCATTATTGAAGAAAGCCAGGAATGTGTCTCCAACGAAAAGACTTTATGTGTCCATGTTGTCACCTATATCAGAGCTTAAAATCAGAACACCACGAAAATCTAATCAACCAAATAACAAACTGCTTTTGTTTTGCCTATATGTAAACGCGTGTGAACTATCTCGCTAGATTACCGCTATCTCGATGGTCTGGGAACAACACGAATGAGTTTTTGGGCAGGTAATCTGTTCAGGAGACCAGAACATCTGAAATGTTTGCATCATTGTAGTCAATTTGACTACGTGTTGCATCAAAACACGTGATAGTGGTCAGAAACTGAAAATAAAGTATAATATCTGCCTCGAGATGCCTGCCGATATGTCAACACAGGGCAAAAATGCAACCCACCAGTCCTGGAATTAATGTCGTCCTGCTCGTATTTTCCACTATTTCATGGGGTTTTCGGTCTTCATGCATTGCTAAAACATAGCAGCATTGCACTGCATCGCCAGATTTTTAAGTAATTCGCTCTTTGAAAGAAAAAACAAATAAAAGCGAGAGCTCACCTTTGTCCGTTTGTCAAAATACGGGGATTTCCACTACCTCGACAGTTACCGGATGTGGCGTGGGAACAAATTTACGTTAACACATTTTCGAGGTAGCTCCCCTGATGCCCACCCGTGAATATAGTACAAGTTCACGTGTAACTTTAGAGTCTCCAGAGAATGATGTAATGATCTAGAAATAGATGTCTAAAAATAAACTTCGCATGCTCAGAAAAGCAATCCATGTGGACGACTTTATCCACTGACGAGTGTAAACGAATACACGTATTCACTAGTATACGTGGCTACAAAAATATAATGTATAACATTAATCAGTTGACAGAAATGATGATCCTTTCATAAACACTCAAGCATAATTATGACACACAAAAAATTTATTTTGAGTAAAATTACTAGTTTTTCCTTCGAACTTGGCTTTTTCAGTTGTTCGCCCTTTGGTGCCATCTAGGAACCCTAGTAACACCAGCATTGCCTAGAGTTATATGTAGTAGAGTCGAGGTCAAAAAGTTGAAATGACGTCACTAGCGTCATTCCCGAGGTTGTTCATATGAAATCCAGAGCCGGGTTCTTAAGTGCGAGATTCTTTAAGATTTCTTAAGATGTTTTGGATAAAGCGTTTTTAAGACCAAGACTTTGACCGAGCTGTTCCGAATGCTCCATATTTATACAAATGACGCCATCATGACGTTATTTGTTTAAAGTATGGAGCATTCGGAACACCGCGCTTTATGAATTATGGAGTGTTCGGAACAACTCGGTCAAGCCTCTTTTAAATTGTTTCTACAGAGTTGACCGAGGGCACGAAGTATAGGGTAATGGCGCCTCCCATTGAACGTCTTAAAATTCTTGCTCTAAAGAACGCTTTATCCAAAAACATCTTAAGAAATTTCAAGATATCTCAAGAAATCTCGCTCTAAAGAACACGCCTCAGGTCATCTAACCCAAGTTGCCATCAACAATAGGCCTACTAAATGAGTTTCCTCGAATCAAGTGATAACACAAAATCTTTAATTCAATGTCTGGTTAAGGTGTGTTTGATTGATTACGTTCCGTTTTTTCTAAACCGTGGTTTCCTGCTTGGCTCGTCCCGGGCGCTGTCTTTGACTTTGTCCGAACACACGTATATGTAGTATGTTATTGATAGATTCTCTCACTTCAGTCAATCTAAACACACATATAATTGGATCTAAAAGTGTATTTAAAACATATAACAAATGAAAGCATTTAATCAACACAACTCTAGTCTTTAATTCATAAGGGCGTATATGCTTCCTTACAACCGAAATCCAAACAAACGGCATCAAGCAGATACAGTAGGTACTGATTATCAACACGGTGGTTATTACGCTTTTCTTTATTGATCTCACAGAATTAGTGCGAGACCTATTCACATGACACCAAATTTTACACGTTATGATTAGGTACATTATTAGGAATGGTAAGAAACTAATACTACATGTTATTACCAAAATGTTATATCCACGCAACAAAAATAACTCGAAAAGTGCAGGAATCAAAGAAAATATCCAGATGGCACACACAATGAAGAGGCCTCTACTGCGCATCTTGCACTGTCGGTAGTATATTGGTTTGAAGACAGCTATAAGAATATCAAGTGTTATCGCATATAGAACACATAATCCTGCCCATTGCGATACAGTATAGATAAGTCCTAAAATGTCTCCCTCCAAACCTCTTCTGGAGAATAAGAGTTTATCGACGCAAACGTCAACATTTTTCCAAACACTACGAAGGCAAACATCGTGGTATATTATGCTTAGAAATGATATAACCATATCAGAAAATGACAAACTAGTCAGTAATGGTAGTTGTAATTTGGAAGATCTCTTGTAACGTACAAGTAAGCAGAATATTCCTAAATTCATCAGAAACGCTATTGAACCTAGGATATAAAACAATCCCTTGAATAAATCTTGTTCCTTTTGCATGTCATCGTTTGTCTGATCTTGTGTTTCACTGTCATATTTCCATGCGAATTGCTTGTAGTCCTCAAAATCGTTTCTTTCTATGCTAAAAAGATCCATGTCCATTGTTATGTGAACTAAGTTTTAAAACTCTAGCTTGAAGTAAGATGACCCTATAATCGGTTGTGCATTTTCACAACAGCTGCACTGTAAACCAATCTAAGTTACTGCAATCTCTTTAAACGATGATTGTCTCGGCTAGTGCGTCGTCGGTGTAGATTTCTTTTGGGTTAGCCTCTGTAAGGAAAATCGAAATATTCACTAACATTCAAGGTCCCGAACCTCACTTTGAATACTTAAGCGCTTCATTTAACTCAATACCAAAAATGAACAATTTAGACTGGTCCATATTCAAAGATGCTACAGACGACATTATCAAATGAATGAAATGTTACATTGTTTGCCTTTCTATGTAGAAAACTGATACATATAGTATGTCTATCGGGAGTGGCAGATGTTTACATTTTGTTTCTACAAATTATACCGTAATTAACCCGATTAACTATGTATGTATCAATGATAGTACTCTCCATTGCCGAGCTCTATTGATTAAACCATCAAATATGACCTCTGCAGTTTTCGGTACGCCAACAGCCTATTTGGTCGTCATAATCTAATTATAGCACACCATTTGAATTATCGAATCAAAATCATTCAGTTTTATCTTGCATGATCATTACGTATACATTACGTCGTTTCTATTTTTGGCTGAAGCCGGTAACATTTGAATTATCGAATCAAAATCGTTCAGTTTGATCTGGTTTGATTACGTATACATTACGTCGTTTCTATTTTTGGCGGAGGCTGGCAATTTGAAGCGTCAGCCAATCATTTCTTGTATCAGAATTTTCGATTGTTTATGAGTATATTGGCGACGATTGGATACCGAAATCCCGCCAAGGCCCCGAGATTAGACGTGAAACGACCCCGCGAGAACAGAGCTCATTCTATCGAAATGGAATGTAGGGAGAATGCGCTCTGTTCGTAAGAGAGTACAATGATAGATACAACGTCTTATAATCCATTTTTATTCACCTCACAGGGTGGGGCTAAGCGAAGAGGTTATTCGACGAGTTTACTTCTCGATATCTTGGTTGATATAAGAGAAAAACGTGTGGCACGAGCATGAACACATTTCGAAATTGAAAGAACGTTCTATTGTAAAATGAGTTGTTATAAAACCTCGTAACTACAGCCTGATTGACACTGTAGTTATAACGTTTTGCAATAATACCGACGATGTACCGCTAAGCGAGAAGGCTGTTTCTCCTCAAACTTAAATGTAATGAACCGTTTACTAGGCTCCGCCCTGTCTCCCGAAAAAAAATCAGAATATACACAGGTAATTTATCTCATAACACGATTTAATCTAAATCTATAGCCACATATATTCCGTTTTTATTCACCTGAGAGGGTGTGGCTAAGTAAAGAGGTTATTCGACGAGTTTACTTCTCGATACCTTGGTTGATAGAAGAGAAAAAACGTACGGCACGAGCATGAACATATTTCAAATTGAAACAATGCGCGATTGTAAAATGTGTTGTCATAAAACCTCGTATAATAGATTCACTATTACAGTTGTCGCCACATCGTATGGCACGTGTTTATGTTGTCTTTAACGTTCAATTACATTTGAACAAAACATAAACATTGTGCCATACGATGTGGCGACAACTATAAACGAGAATTTTTACAGTTGAATTGCTTTATCAACACAACTGAAATAATTCTCGTTTAATAGCGAATCTATTATAGCTACAGATTGATTCACGCTGTAGTTATAATGTTTTACAACAATACCGACGAATTACCGCTAATCGAGAAAGCTGTTTCTCCCCAAGCTTAAATGGAATGAACCGTTTACTAAGCTCCGCCCTGTCTCCCGAATAAAAACAGAATATATCCCTATATAAATCATATGGTATATTGTTTATCTGCCACTCATTTTAGAAGACCTATAGTTTATCGGGTTGATAACGAGTTTATAAACAGCATAACTAATTATAAACAGCATAACTATGTATATGTAAAGATTGGTCACCCCCGTTTGTCCTGCTATACTTGTCGTTGCTCTATATGCCGAAACATCTATTTAACGGACATTAAAGTGACTTTTCACAATTATTTTTACATAAATTTAACCTTTATTCTATCTGAAAGAGAATGTTTTCTATGAAAATTCTGCCAAAATATTGAACCGTTTACGAGAAATATCTATTTTTGTGCTAAAATTAAACAAATTGTTGTGGACAACAGTTCAGATTTATATAGAATTTGTCATTTCAGTCTCAACTTTGAAGGCGTATTGTTCGCTTATAAATAACAACTTCAAAAAATGATAGCATTTCTACGCATTAGAATACAAATCTTTGCATCAAGACATGCTTTTAAAAATGAAATAAATGTGAAATGTCACTTTAAACGATAAAATACTAGCGTTAGTACTAGTAATTTCGAAAAGGTATTCCAATGCAGACGTATGTTTCGGCCAATCGGATGGGTTGTTGTGTACTTTGGAATAAGATTGCTTTTGGATCCAATTACAATCCCTCTATTTCACGTCCCTATAATTAGAAAGTACAAGGGAAACAAAGAGGCAAAAACAAGAAAATTATGATAGATATAATCATTATTTTCTCCATTTTCCTAAATATTTGCTCTTTGTATTGTTCATTAATTTAAAATTATCCAAACCCTTTTGTTGTATGCAGTTGTTTTAAAGACAGAATAGTCTCGAATTGTGATGATTGAGAAAATGTTAATTTTCTGCTTCAAATTCTTAGATTAACAAAACAAAACACAAAGTAATTTACCTTTATTAAGTCCTGATAAAGACATTTGTCGCAATGCTTCGCAACAAAAAATATTGTCCACTATTTGACATGTAATACCATCGAAACATATAGTCTGAATGATTGTCATATCTCTCCCAGAGAATCATTTTGATAGAAAACATTTGAAAAACAATATAAATTAATTGTTGACATTTTAATCATAATTCGAGTTAATGGCAATGTTCGACATTTTCGGACGCGACATTCAAATTGTCCGAAGAGAATACAATTAACTAGTCGTGGCTAGACTTTGTAAGCTATGCAGCATTTTTTACTTGAACTAATCAATCATTGAATCACGGCGGGGAATCCCGTGGCACAATATTTTCGATATCCTTTTGATACATACCAATCTGGTATTTGTTCTCATCAACAATAACGCAGCTAATCCGAGTTTTCTCTGATGAATTTCGCTCTTTGATATGTTGATGTGGCTCTTTTCTGAGCCTGTAACATCTCATCCCAATTGGCTTTACGATGATCCATTTATGGTGGTATACAGTTGTCGGGGTTCGATGTAGCGCATTAAACCGAGGACACATTGAATTGATGCCCGACTCGCTCACGTGCGTTTTGGTCGCGAAAAAAAGTATGTCATATGGATTTTAAGATAAAATCAGGGCGTACCAGTTGAAAGATAGGTTTGTGTATACAAACGTTTTTTTTTTTTTTTTTTTTTTTTTTCATAAAAGATGTGACTTTCTTTGCAATGCACTATGTTGGGCTGTATACATGTATGTACACATTGTCTTTGTTCTATCGCGCTTGCCATTATGGAAGAATACCCGTAATTAGATTGGCGCGACGTCGGAACTACTCGAGCGACGTCGAAAACATTCGGCGGTGGAACTTTCCACCGCCGAATGTTTACGACCGCGCCCGAAAAGGTTCGGAAACGTAACGACACCGCTCGAAAAAAAGCCGATGTTTTGTGAACCTTAAAAATGGCTACATTACGGGTATTCTACCTTAATGGATAAAAAATATCGCTGATTTCCTTCCGATATAGCGTAACCACAGATTGGACAAGCAATTATGTTGTGGGATTGGCTTGAGGAATGCTTTTTCTTGTGTTAAAACTGAATAGCATTGCTTTTCAACAAGAAGCTTAAAAAAGCTGCAGTTACGAGGTATATATTGAAAAGCGACGATATGTTCGACAGGTGAACAATGTGGTATGTAAATACACTTCACATATATGTTGATTCACCGTGCCGGATTTCAAGATTATGCTTCAAGAAGAAAACAAGAGAAAGTTGATGCAAAGCATCAAAGTCGCCGGAGAAAGAATTTCACTTGCAGTAAACGAAAAAAAAATCAAACTTCTTTAACATCAGCTGAAAGGAATAATAAAGCAACTGAGGCTATTGCAGTACATTGCATGGCGTTAAACGGTTGAAAAACATCGCAACCTTGAAGAAATCCCAATCCCAAAATCCCTCTTACCATTTTGCCTTTTTGCTGTAGAGCAACGACGGTTACTTTCGGACAGTTAAGCGATCGTCAGCCATTATTTAAGATAGGTGAAGAGAAAAACTGTATTTTATGTCACAATCAGAAAATTCTAAGCCTTTTCCCCTGCATCGGTAATGAGAAATATGTATTAAGCGTATAAAACCGGGTACCATGAGGAAAACAAAATGAATCACCAACGACGGGTTATTTCGGAGATATCGGGTCTGATCGGACAGGCCGTACTTTCTTACAACAAAGTACATTTCCTCTTCGTAAACTATGATGAAATGATACTTTGTTCCCACGGGGGTATTTCACGTCTAATCTCGGGGCCTTGGCGGGATTTCGTTATCCAATCATTGACTGGAAACATCAAAACATTTGAATTTTTTGATACAGATTTTCACTGGCTGCCGCCTCAAATTACTATCATCGGCCAAAAATAGAAACGACGTAATTATGCAGAGCGCAATTCATAGGTTAATCTGTAGATGTTATCACTGTTTACATGAATGATCGCGCGTGTGAGTAAAAACTGAAAGATTTTGATTTGATCATTCAAATTGTGTGCTATAATTAGACTATGACGACCAAATAGTCGGTTGATATATCAAAAACTGCAGAGGTCGTTGTTTGATGATTTAATCAATAGGCCTCGGCTTGGAGAGTAGACAGGCCGATAATCGAGCTAGATTTATTTAAAATAGATCTAGTTATGTTTGCATCTATTAAGTAATTAATTTGGAACAATCTAAAATTTTGTTTGGAAAGGTTTTAGGTAAGGTAAAATACAAACAAACGATCTTAGATATTAATTTGTATTTAGTATTTCATAAAAAAAAATAAAAATTATACGCCGATAGCTGGGTTCGAACGTCCGACCCCCGGGTTCAGAGACTTCGACGTTACCGCACGACCACTACACCAAGAAAACAAGTACCTTGCAATAGCGTGGCCCTGTGTGATTGGATAAAACTAATCACGTGCCACTTTTACTGTAAGGACGAGTCTATTTCCTTGTAAAAAATCAGCCAAACTTTAAACCGCAAAACAAGAATTGCATTCACCTTCGCATTGCGAATTACTGTTTAAAATTAACACTTTGCCATAAAGATGGTATTATTCAATAAGGAAAACAGTCATTCATTTCAATACAGTGTCATGTTTATTTGATACCTTTACCCCCCACATTTTGTTCATTCTATCTTCTTCCAGAGGGACCAGTCATTACCTTTTTTATTTTTGACTATGCAACATGCATTACATATTAAAGAGAACGATGTTTTCAAGTAAATCAATAATTAGTATTGTAGATATACATTCTATAACTACTTGTAAGTTTATTACAAAGAAAAAAATTAATTGGGAATAAAACAACACTATGCAATTAATAATTGCCCCCGCTCCCCATGGACAAACTGAAAAACGTCTAAAAATATAGTCGCCGGCGACTAATGATTTACAAATATTGTTTTACTCTATATTCATATGCAAGGGAGGTAATTTTGATTTTTTTTTGTCAAATATTTACATAAGTATGATTTAATTTAAAATTCTAAACCGTTCAAAATGTTTGTGTTCATTTTTGGAATGGAAATGTAACACAGTCTAGGAACTACTGGCACTTTTAAAATTTCGCCTCCAGCTCTTTAGTGCTAATGATGGGTTGTATACGTTAATTTGCGACCGATCTTATTTCGGTTTAAAAGCAGAGAAATTGTGTTAACTTTGGGTTATTTGTGTGTGGTGGGTCTTTATTTTAAACAACACTCGATGAAAGATGTTTTGGTCACCAAACAAAAAAAAGGTTGGCCAATCCATAGTTAATTCTTGCATATTTATTTTTTACCCTGATTGTATGCTTGACAATCTAACATGAGACCGTAGAATCAGTAAAGGTTTAGGCTAATTGCAAACAGGTTCGTAAAACAGTATGAAGAGCAATAACTAGAGTTGTAAAAAGTAAAGATTCACTGATGTAGCTATTTGTTTTTAGCAATGATCTTTGTTGTATTGGATTTCAGTAGACCAGTGAAAGAAAACATCTTTCTAGACTAGTTCGACGATAACATTGTATATAGTATTTCGCTGTTTGCTTTAAAAAACAACAAAACATTTTGTCCACGAAAGTAGGAACTGTGCACATCAGAGAGTACCTACGTTTGAATGTTTGTAGAAGGCGCGGTATGTGTGATGTGTAAATTAACCCATTACCAAACGGCAAAATTTTAGGGCGGTCCAAGTTGAAAGACCCTGAAGACGACAATTTCAAGTGAATGGATTTTTTTTATTTTTAGGCTTTTTTGGATGGAAAACATTGTGGGAAATGAAGAAATTGCTTGACACAAGCAATTTCTTCATTTTCCACGACGTTTTCCATGGTCATTATTTTGTGGAGAGTCAAAAAGAGTCATTGTTTGGTAATGGGTTAAGATGTAACAGAGAACATGTAATAAAATGTGCGTACGGAGCATTGTATCTCATCAAAATCATTTGAGTATAAGCTAAAATCTACATTGAAACGAGCTTTCTTACCGTGTACACGCTTCCAAAACGTCAGGTTGTATATGATCTATACGTCCTAACAATTGTCCATAACTATGAAATGATCTAAAGTTAAATGCACTCTTTTAAAATCAAGGACGTCAAAAGAATAATTGAAAAATAGGTTGTTATGTGGTTTAAGGATAATCGTCGTTGAAAAACAAGTAAATATTAAACATTATCTTTAATTTGCTGTTTCGTTCAAGGAATATATTCTAAAGTTCAATCTACATTTTCCAGAAGACGACTCGAAACGAAAATAAAAACAAAATGTCTGAATTAATTCAATTTGCGTGTAAAATTTATCCTTCAATATATCTCCTGTTTATGGTTTCATAAAAGCCTAGATTTGTAATAGACAAGAGTAATGTAGTCAGTAAAGCTTTATTATGAAACTAAATTTTTGGAAACTTCAAGTAGACCTTACTGCAACAACGTAAATAGAATTGTGCCAGGTTCTAGATTTCGACACTTTTCCATACAATACCTGACTTTGATGTCCTTAATTAACTAAGGTAGAATACACGTAATGTCGCCAAATGTTTGCGATCGCCACCGAATAAGTCCAGATACTTGACGACGACGCTTGAAAAAAATGCGATGTTTTATATATCTCAAATTACCACATTACGGGTATCTACCTTAAAAATCTCAAGATCTGATTTATGTTTTATTGTGTTGTTCAGACAAAAGGTGGTGTCAGATTGTTAAAGGTATTCGTAACTTGATTATCAATGTGAATGGTCGGTATATGTTAGTCGAAATCCACTGGTCCTTGTCAGCGTCACATATCGTTAACTGTCGTAATTTAAATTCTGTGTTTCGACATGATGCAAAAAAAAACAGTTGTGATTATTCAACCAGATAATATTTTCTTCTGAACGGTACATAACAATACAATAAAAATGTCATCTGATATCTCGAAGAGATAAATTGAACATTTAAGGAAAGTAAAATATTTCAAGTTCTTATCATCCCAGAAATTAGTTTCTAAAGACACGTAGAAAAATAAATATATTTTTGGCATCCATCTTCGACAAGCGTGATGGGAAGTCAACATTGCAAGTGCTACGTATTTGATAGAGGTTGTATAGTAGATTCTACGCGACATAAACATTCAAATGCGCGCAGAGCATTGAATGTTTTATAGCGTAAAGTGTACTCTACAAACTCTATCTGACTTAGTGTTCGTTAGCGGTTCATTGGAGACGGGGCGTGGCTATGTATAGACGTCACATAAACTAGCTGACAGTTTCGTTTATGCGAAATATCGCGGCCAAAAAAAGTATACTGCAATTCCATTGTTCCGAAAAGATGGTCAAACACTAAACTTACGTCGTAAAATGTGGATGTCACTTTTTCTATTCATTTTTGTATATTTCTCATGTAGGCTTCACGATTGACACATATGATTGCATAAATTAACGCCCTTTTATAAGATTATTAGATTCGTAATAGGCTCAGCGACAACTTAAAGTGACATTACATTCCAATTTCGTTTTTTTAAGTATGCTTTGATGCAAAGACAGTTTTAAGTTGTTATTTATAAGCTAAAATACGCCTTTAAAGGGACATTTCATTCCAATTTAAATTTTTCAAAGTATGTCTTGATGCCAAGATTGGTTATTCTAATGAGTATAAATACTATTAGTTTTTTTAAGTTGTTGCCAATAAGCGAGAAACACTCATTTAAAGTTGAGACATAATCGATAAATTGCATATAAATCCGAACTGTTGTCCACAACAATTTGTTCCATTTTAACACAAAAATGTAAATTTCTCGTAAACGGCGCAATATTTTGGCTTGAAATTTTCAGAATTTTCATAAGGAAATATGCTCTTTCAGATAAAAATGAAAGTAAAATTTTTGACAAAAAACCCTGAAATGTCACTTTAAGTTGAGACAAAAATGGCAAATTACATATAAATGCGAACTGTTGTGGACAACAATTTGATTATTTTTTAGCACAAAACATATATTTCTCGTAATCGTAATCAGATGAAGTAAAGGTAAAATTTATTTATTTTTAAGCACCTACAGAAATACTATTGTTTATCCGAAATTACGTCACGGATACCTTGATAAAATCGCCCCCTATTCATCTTTGTAACTGATTTGTATCGAACGGTGCAAAAATACATGTTGATTTCCTCCATAAACCTTGTACCTACAACTACAAAAACAAGTTGCAGTTTCGATAATTTTTCTGTGGAATGACGATGTGTGAAGTTTGTTTATAGAATATAATTGTAACATCTGTCTCAATAATAAAGATAGTATGCCAACTTGAGCATCCTTATACTTTTTTTCGGTGGCTTAAGGAAGGTGTTATACATGATATCGTCAGATTCATTAATATAAAATACCCGTAATGTGGTCATTTTGAGATTCATAAAACATCTGCTGTTTTCGACCTGCATCTTTACGTATCCGAACCTATTCGAATGCCGTCGTAAACATTCAGCGATGGAAAGTTCCATCGCCGAATGTTTTCGACGTCGCCCGAATAATTCCAACTTAACGCAATTCTCATAAGCGGTAGACTACCTTAAAGCACCGTACTAGCATGCCATCGAAACCGTGGTTACGACATTTTTATCATTACCAACGATATAGCTGTATTGGTGTAGATTGTACTAAGATTATGGTGTGATCGGAAGCAGGTGATGCCATAGCTATGTAGTCAATGATTATATAATTATCTAAATGATCTTCATAAGATCTGATTGTTATTTTACGATCGACTTCAGAGAAAAAAAGTATATTGAACCGACTTTTTCTGAGGAAATTATAAATGACGTACAAACTGTTCCTACATTGCACATCTCAATAGAAACTGTTCTCGAAATACTATAGAGTCGATATGTAAAAAGTCAAGTATAATGTGAAATAAATTCACACTGTATTGACAATACTACACTCACCCGAACTTCTAAACGGCCACCTCATTCTTTCGCATTTAAATCAACATCTCTGATGAAAACTCATGTTGTTTTAGTTTTTTGTAAAAAACATTCATTTTTGAGAAATATGACAAAGTTTCACGAAGCTGAGTTCGAAATTAACGAAAAGGTGACGTTTAGAAGTGCACTACCCTATAAATAAAAATTCGCATATCTCAACTTAATATCCGATGTGATCTCTGTGTGCATTTATCATGGCTAAGAATCCTATTCTCGTGGATGATATGCACTCTTGAAGATACTGTAGGGTATGGTACAGTGCGAAAATACCAGGTTTGCCGAGTCAGGTCTTCTAAATCAATTACTTTGGCAGTTCTCGAATCAGTCTGTTTAAGAAGTCCAAGGCGTGATTCTTGATTAATCACGAAACGTATTTTGTGTCCAATCCATTTTCCGATAACATAGGGGATGTTTAGTACAGTTTAGGCTTCAAAATATGTTTCACAGTGCTAAGGCTTTGACATTTCGTTGACGATGCGACCTAGGATCGCTTTTATTGAAGCGCCTCATAGCCGTTGCTAGTGGATTGGGTGGCTAGGATTGCCCAAATTTCGTCTATCGTTATTTGTGCATGCATGAAATTATTTCTCAAAATTGCTTCATAAAGCTGTCCATCTTGTTGACGAAAAGTAGTCCTTATGTGTGGCTGTCGTCGTGTTTTATGAACACTTCCGATACGCATGCACTCATCCCAAATTTGCTTATTTGTGAAAAAGCCGCAAACATCAGATTCGATCCATCGAAAAACAATAAAAACGATATGTTTAACCCAGAAACAAAAGAAATCGAATGATTGCATTCAGATTTTGTCAGAAAAGGAAATTATCAAATTGACCTTTCTGACTGGAGCCCCAACATCAAACATTCCGAAGGTCATTTCTCGCGTTTTGATAATAATTCTTGACATGTTAAATGTTTTTATGACTGGGCTATCCATATGGATGAATTATCAAAACAGAATCGATATTTATCACGTAATTCAGAAGACACACGTGCAATTTTAATGTTTCTATCAAAATGACGTCACGTGCTTCTTTTTTGACGTGACACTACTGTTCCTTGTTCAAAAAGATAGAATGTGACTTCGGTAAGTACAAAAAGCAAACACACAATCCAAGTGAATTGATATGTTTTATTTATTCAAAGAATAAAAGTGGCCGTTTAGAAGTTCGGGTGAGTGTATCTAAAAAGACACATTACATATTCACTGGTGGTGAACTCGGCAAAAGCGTGGGACGTTTTTTCGGGATAATAGTATTCCGTCGGTGTTGTTATAAAACATCGTAACTACGGCTTCGATAAAGCCGTAGTTACGAGATTTTAGAACAACACAGACGGTTTGGCAATGCATATCGGTAAACCCGGTGTATTTTTAGAACAAATTCATTGTTATTAGAAAAACTATCCAATCAGATCTTTAAACTCACATTTAAACGCAAAATATCTGTACTTTGTTGTAGCGAAAAACGTCCCTCGCTTTGGCCGAGTTCACCACCAGTGATAAAAATTCTTGTTGTTAAATTATGGTATCCACAACGATCATGAATATATAAATCCACAAGTAAAAATTGACAGTGACGTAGTTTTGCGTTTACAACCAATCAGCCTGTTTAATTTATCACGTGCACATTGTAAACGGTACAAATGAGAAGAGTTTATTGGTTTAGAAACAGTAAACAGAACACTACGTCACTGTCAAGTTTTGCGTGTGGATTATACGTGGTGATATTAAAACTGTTTAGAATAGTTGAAAATTATCTAGTACAATGAATTCATGTACTAATTTGCATATACTCGTACTAAACTAAACTTACACGATTTAAAAATGCAAAAAGACATTTTCATTAACCATTTCTTACCTGTAGCCTCAATCGGTACCGTATTTGGGGACATTCGTGAGTTAATGTATACCCTTCATATCCCACCAATTTTGTCGTACCCTCTGTAAACTACGCGAACAACCGCCAATCCCAAAATGCTTATGTGTCTCGTGAATTCAGACAACGTCTAAAATCAATAGGATGTTTTGTGTGCAAACTGCCACATTGATTCACTCTTCGAAAACACACAACAACTACGGATGTTTTTCGTGTGTGAAATGCCGAGGCTTACTTTGGCATTTGAATGCTTAGCAATCTTTCATCAGTATATATGGTTTCTTATTTTGCAAAAATGACATTCTAAGTTTTATCCCATTAGAAAAAGCTGAAAACGGTGTAGCAAAGCAATGACAGAACTTTCGTTTCTGGGTGAAATATCAACCACAGAGGGGTGGAACTTCACCGATTCACTTTATACACCATTTTAAATATTGTCTCAACAAGTATGTTTATGCTGTGATATAATGCATACGAGATACTAATTTCAAGCATTTTCTTCATTTCTCCAAATGCGGCCGACACCTTCCTTTAAAGCTGACGTCAACTCCCAGTGTTGTTTTGAAAGGACAAACGTTAATTTACGTCGAAAACGGGACCTCGGTTAATAACAGTCTCTTAACTTTTTAAAGAAAGGGGTGGAACCAGCGACGCCTGTGCTATAAGCCATGCAGTGATACAGGATACCACCATTATCCACGGTGGATAATTACGTGATACAACAATTTAAAAAAAATCTTCTATAATTTTGTTAATACGAGACCGATTTCAATTCAGTTTGAAGCAGAGAAGTTGGACAGACGTCTAACGATAGTTGGAATTTTGAAAAATCAGCTGATAAAAAAGTTATTGAAGATCAAACAAAATTTTGGTTGATCTTCAATAACTTTTAATCAGTTGAATTTTTAAAAATCTACAACGTCCATATCATTCCTGGCATTTTTCCGCCATCTCTGCTTCCAACCGAATTCAAAATGGTTAAGTATAATGTATTAACAAAAATTGTGATGATTTTCTAAACTTCTGCGGAATCACGTGATTATCCAACGTGTTATCAGCGGCTTAGAGTTACAACGATTCTTGTGTATTGCTGAGAAATATTCCGTTCTACAATTTATCCCAATTAAATAAAACGCTTTAACTACGAATTTTGCAAACTGCTGTTACAACTTTTTGGTTTTTCGATGACGTTACCAGCATTTCTGGAATAATGCTCATTGTGCCTTGTGAGCGGTTGTTTAATTGTTTCAAAGTACGCTAAGTAGTCAATTAATCTGTAGTTAAAGTATTGCATGCTCGTAAAAATTGCTTTTATCTTAAACGGGTCACATGAAAATGGGAACTCGTTTTTATATCGAAATTATGCTACGTTTTTTGTATATATATGTGCTTAAACGTTCGTTAAATATTAGCTACATACGGCTGACATATATAGAAATGTCAATAGATATCTAATTATTATTTACAGTAAAATGTACGACTTTTAAAACAGATGCAAACCAAAACAAGGAAAACTCCTTGGAAACGTTTGAATGTCTTTACCAACCTCGAGACGGCATTTGTATCGATTTTACATCGATTGGGATGCAAGCTAGAAGCTTATTTACTTCCCTCTCGATTCTGATTCCGGCGAAATATACCAGTACTCGCTCCAAAGGTGTGGGCTTGTGAGAAGCCAAAATGCAACCTTCGCTACCGGAGAACGAATTCGGAACCTCTTGAACGTGAAGACCACGAGCACTACAAAAACACCACGTCATACATTTCAAGTCTGTATAATTTGAGCTTCAACACCATTCCTGTTGTAAAAAAAAGTCTTCTTTACACTTTAACCGTGTTCGTCACTTTTCAATAAAAACCTCGTAACTGCAGCTTGTAATAAGCTGCAGTTGCGAGATCTTGGTTGGAAACCAGCGATGTGTTCCTTTACGCGTGAAGGGTTTACAGAGGATTTGATTTTCTTTCAAGTTCAGATGAAAGACAAGTATCATGGCCTTGTACTAACCTTACAGTGAATCAAGCCGTAATTGTTTGATGCCAAATCTAATATATTAAACAGATCATGCTTTGAAAAACTGAAACCAATTTCAAATATTTTGATAAAACACTCACATTTACTTTCATCATTTTAAGTTGTACGATCCTTGTTGACGTTAGTTGACTCGATGTGGTTTTCGTGTTTAGGCCTTCACATCATACATTTATGATCATTCCAACGATACAAGCTACCACATACACATGATATGTGGTAATCGAGAACTAATTTCACCTGTAAGATTCGAACCAATGCATACAAAATTGTATTGATAATTAAGAACGCTTTACCATGATATCAGGGACTTTAATTGTTATATCTTTCACACGGAACGCGTTACTCTCTTATGAACAGAGCACATTATCTCTACATTCCATTTCGATAGAATGAGCTCTGTTCTCGCGGGGTCATTTCACGTCTAATCACGGGGCCTTGGCGGGATTTCAGTATCCAATCGTTGGCGATACACAACAAAACAATTCAAAAAGCTGATACAAACTTTCATTGGCTGACGCTTCAAATTACCGGCTTCAGCCAAAAATAGAAGCGACGTAATGTATACGTAATCAAACCAGATCAAACTGAATGATTTTGATTCGATAATTCAAATATTACCGGCTTCAGCCAAAAATAGAAGCGACGTAAGGTATACGTAATGATCATGCAAGATAAAACTGAATGATTTTGATTTGATAATTCAAATGGTGTGCTATAATTAGATTATGACGACCAAATAGGCTGTTGGCGTACCGAAAACTGCAGAGGTCATATTTGATGGTTTAATCAATAGAGCTCGGCATTGGAGAGTAGGAACGCGTTTGAAGCAAAGCTTTTGTAAATAAGTTTGAATTAATTGTTGACATTTATTGATTTCATTAATTATGATTTGATGCGACATCTTTATGAAAGCGACATTTAATGGTCTGGAGTGAATCAAAGTTAATTCAATAATCATATTCTTTATGGAATAAGGTGTTTGCAACGAAATGTATGCAATTAGTGAATAAATTGTGTAAAACGCCTTTTTAACGAGGGTCTAGTCATATCGCGGTGGTTGGAGGACTTTATCATTATTTCATGGCATTTCTCACTTGCACGAACACAGCCCCCTTGACATGCCTCTATATTCCAATCCCACTTACACTGCTAAAGCGAAGGACGTTTTTCTCTACAACAAGGTATAGATATTTTGCGTTTAAATGTGAGTTTAAAGATCAGTTTTTTCTAATGACAATGAATTATGTTCCATGGAATTGTGATCCATGGCTGATTATTTTGTATTTTGTTCTGCGCTCATTTTGGGCCGTCAAAATTAAGGTTATTTCTCATAGTTCTTCATATCAGAAAACGAAAATGTTCAATGAACTATATGATTTGGCACATAAGGCTAAAACATCATTATCGATATATCTTTTAATGTTTAACAAAGTCATAAAAGAAATAAAAGTAAGTGGCTTACATAACTCTAGATCTATTTCATTTACCTGAGTATGCACTTTTCGACGTACGGTATATTTCAAACAGTATAGAAAAGCTATGTTGTCGCTTAAAAAACAGGGTATCTGTATATTTTTTGTTGCTTATTTTTGGCATTTATAATTCATAAGACGCTCAATGAATGCAAGTTGGTAAACAATTCCAGATTAATTTTTGAGCAACAAAATGGTAGATTGTTTAATTTCGAACTCGTTAGAGCACCAAGAAACACTGGCATGTGACAAAAATCGAAATTTGTTTAAATACGGTGGTTTGAACAGAGAACAGAAATGCAAACGACAGTACTTTAATGATTAGTCGGTGTTTTATTTTCAAATAACTATATAAATATGAAGAAAAAATAACAAATAAACAACATAAAACAGGGTGGTGAAATAAAGCAACTACAAACCTATCAGATAAAACACTAAGTTGATGAGGATGAAGATTTTACAGAGTAAGCATAGAACAAGCAAGTTCAAATCAGAGGTGAATTCTCCATTTGGATGTCTTCAGAGTCATAAAGTAACAAACTGACGAACAGAAAATATTATTGACCCACGTGATTTAGCTTACCCAGAACAACAAGAAAGAGTGAGAAAACCACAGTTTTGTATTTTAAATCCAACCTCTATATTGCTTGTACTCAATTGAACCATATCAATGAAACAATTCCAATGAGTATTCACAGCATATCATTTCATGTTCATTGAATGTTATTTTGCAATTTAAAAAGCCAATGCCCACATCTTTTCTGTAGGTCTGGCTTACCCATCAGGAGTGATTCAGTGTATAAGTGTACACAGGCTCTTACGAGATACGTATTATATTGGTGATATAGATCATTGATCGGATATATTTAAAACAGCTTCGAAGTAAGAGTTTAAGCTTATTGCTAACAGGTGTGGAAAGCAGTAGGAAAAGCATTAAATAAGTTGTAAAATGTAAAACGTTAACCTCCACGTTGTAGCAATTTGTTTTAATAGTGATCCTTGTTGAACATTTGTTGCCTTTTGCAGAAAAGCATTACAGACTGGTTCAACGATAACATGGTATATGCTTTCATCACAACTTCCGGCAACTTCCGACTCAGAAAAAAGGAAGGATTGTCAACCCATCAATAGACACAAAACATTCCGCGCATCTTTGGACGTCATCCTCGGCGATAGAAATTTACAAGAGATACCCTCGTCAAGTCATGTACGTTATCCGTGGCAAAGGAAAATGACGATGGACACCCTCTACTGGTGGTACAGGTGATGTCCGAATATGCATGAGGTGTTGCACACTCTCTTGCACACGGTTCATTCATTACATTCACCTCTGTAGTTGCCTCAGAGAGTAAATGCGTCATCATCTGCTAGATTACGTCACTTTCTATCACATCAAAACGGCAATAACAAATAATTTTTCTTTTCCGAAGTCCAAAATATGTCATACTTCACGTTGCTTAAAATTTAATATCATTTTCCAACGAAAATAATTTATTTTTTTTTTAGATTGATGTCATTCATTCAAATTTTCTGTACGTTTCATTCTGATAGGGAACGATTTTATCCAGCTAACCGTGACGTATTTCGGACAAACAATAGTATTTTGTAAGTGTTGTTATAAAATCTCGCAACTACGACTTGATTCAAGCCGCAGATACGATATTATATAACAACACCGACGATCTATCAAAACAAAACATTAAACCTAGTCTATTTTTAGCACAAACTTCCTGCCATTAGTAAGGAGGCTTGAGAAAATAGTTCCATTGTATATGGGTTATTTCATCATTTATAGTGCCATTCAAATGTAAACAGAATCATCATGTCTTTGTCTACTTTATTATGTTACACATGAAACAGTTAAACAGTAATAATACACGTTTTCCTCGGTTTGACAAGATTCTTGTCATTCATACGCCAAGGCCGTTGCAGAGATGTATGTGAGAGTAACGAACGACAACTCTGCTCGGAGATTGGGTGTTGCAGTTAATAATATATGGTTAATTCACGTTTTTGATGACGTTAACATTTGCAGAAGCCCAAGAAATACGTTAACGCCCGAGTGCGAAGCACGAGTGTCGTTTTCGTATTATGCGGGTCTCTGCGAATGTTAACGATCGAAAAATACGTGAATTGACGCTATTATTGCATGAAAAGCACAAAATTCCAATGATTACTTACCCCAAACCCCTTGATATGTGCGAAAAATGAACCGAAGTGAGATAAGAAAATGTCCGCCATTGTTGTTTTGTTCTGATAAATCTTCCCAGATTTTTTTGTTATGCGTGACGTCGGTAAAACGACGTTTCGTCATAATTTGGCGCCAAAATGCGAACGTCGCTTATTTAAGGTAAGACGTGGAGAATTTTGCGGTAAAAGAGACAATTGTTTATTTTGAAGGGTCAAATCAAGGATATTTGAATGCAAAGCCGTTCTGATATCGCACTGAATATAGACCGGTTTTCACGATATCGGACCGATTTCTTCCCGTTATTCAATGCTAATAACGGACTGAAAACATACATTTTATGCAATAATGAGTTTTAATCCTTAAATGACTCATTTAGCCACGCGTCTTCGTAGACTTCTCAAAATAGCATAAATGCTGTTACTTTGATATTGATCGGCGTATTCTCAATGAATGCAGAACACATCTTCAAAATATCTCTTTTGTGCATTTTTTCTGGTTGTTATAAGTCTATGAAGGCCTTCTGAAAAATGGAAAGATGGCATTTGTATTGCAGAGATTAGGAAATAGCTACGGGCCACACAAGGTTGTCTAAGATACTACGTGTGCACGGGGTGTTACAAGCAATTAATTCTTTGATACGTTTTAGTTGATAGCTTGATAAAATCTACATGGTGCAATTTAAATACCTACCAGATTATTACGCTTTTCATAATTAAACCCAATTCTTTTTTTTCCTCAAATTATATCCAAAACCCTGAGTGTACCTCTTAATCGTTATGATAAACTGTGGTAACTAGTGTTAGTTAAACATATACCAAAACAGATAAAGAAAGGTTAGTCTGTTCCAACTAAAAAGCTGCGGAAGATAACAAAGTAGGTGTTTATAAAGATATTACCATTGTACAATATATACTGACTGACTTTAAAAACGCATCACTTATTTTTCAAAATATTTTCGAAGTTAAAGTCAACAGGATCAAATTTGTACTTCTGATATATATTTCAACCAATAAGACACGATAGCCAATAAGATTTATTACGGTCAGTTACCACGTTATTTCGCACGACGTCAACATGCAAAATATGGATAACGTTTACATAACTACACCTTAGGTGACCAACTGGATTTTTGTTTTCATATTCCATATTCAAATGGTCAGGAGTAACTTTTATTTCTCAATCAATTTGATTAAACAAAAAATAAAGCCAAGTTAGTTCGTTAGTTCGTTGAGCACACACAAACTTTTGAATTATTCTAAGCGGGTGTTTGTCAACGAGAACGGGCGAGTCGTTTAAATGTAAACCAATCGACGATTTTCACTTTCATTAACATAGCCAATCTACAGGGATTGCTGCTGAGCATCAGCGTCCTGATCAACCGTTTAAAACGAGCTTACATCAAGATAATAACATACGTCAACGTCAATTACGTAATTGGTTTACAACAACGTTTTCAACCGCAATTGTAATACAAAAATGTTGCTACTGACAAACTCTTGCCATGACAGTGAATTAACGAATAAATATTGTGGTTTTCACTTATGGCGATTATGCCCGTGACAGATACTTACAGAAAGTCATCATCAGATCAGGGTGCGTTTGGCCTAGACATGATGAAAAACGGACGCCAAAACTTTTGAATGCTCTCCAGCAATATATGGTAGATAATTCAATCCCAAAAGAATAAATATTTTGTTTCAACTCAACGGTTAACGAGGTCACGATTGTGGAACGTTTTTCATACTCAAAGCGGAATTACTTGTTATTAAATAGAGAAAACTGTCAATTTCCTCACACCACCTCTCTTTAGATGGCTATATCTCAGTCATTTAATCGAATTTTTGTCTGAAATTTTCAGGAAATGTCGGGAAGATGTCAAGCCGTTGTTGAATATATAATACTACAAAGTTGATTATGTATTTTGCATATTATTGCTGGAGGAACTTTAGTGATGCGTTTTTAAAGCCAGACATGTCTTAACCATCTCTTTTTCTTTTGGAAAGTGTTGGTGTAGTTGAATGATCTTTCGACTTGTTCCGATTAGGTGCCGGTTTTTTGGCTGAATCGGCAAACTTTACTGTGATTAACAGGTTGACACATCGGCCGAACAAAGCAATAGTTTTGCATGATCGACGAGGCGTCAGCCAGTGCTAAAAATAAACCGATCAACAGGATGCATAATGTGTAGGTTTGATGGAGTTGGCAAAGCGATGCAATGAAAACTCACCAATGATCGGCCTAGATACTACCGAGTATTTAAGGGACTACAAACGACTTGATACACACCGCGGACCTGTCTGACCGGTAATGTTCTACATCAAATATCAGAGATCGTTCGTTGACCTCTCACTGGGACATCGTAAATGTACTGCAGGTGCCCGGCTGGGATTCGTCCGATGGTATGCATAAATAGCAAATCAAAGTAAACAAGATGAAATGGTGATACGGTGCCGAATTTATTGACCAAAATAATTCTTTTATTCGATAAAATTGAGACCAAAAGTAAACTTAATTTTGTAGTAAATGTAGTTTTTCTTGCAATTTTCTGCTTGTTACTTTTTGGCGAGAGGAAATCTGAGTTATACGCACTGTGTAGTGATTGAGCCAAAATAGGATAAAGTGATGCGTCAAATCCAGTCAGTCCGAAAATAAGAAAATATAGACTGGACATTTTACACTGACTACATAGCCATTGGAATCAAACAATTAAAATTTTGATTGGCTGACACAGATCGGAGTTAAATAAGATAGACGGAACAGCCAAACTATCGCCAATCGAAGTCGGCCAAAGTGTTCATGTAGTAATGAACAGTCACGAAGCTGTTCGTTATTCCATGCCCCGGTTTCTCGAAAAAAAAACTCAGGTATATACTCGTGAGTACATACTCAACTTCAATGGAATACTCTCCAACATGGCAGAGTATTTTATTAAAGTTCACGTGGATTTCGTGCGATTTGAGTACAGTGCTCAGATGATTTGAGTCTGAGAACGTACTTAAGTTTTTTCAAGAAACCGGGGCCAGGTCCTCGTACAATTTACACTTCAGTGACTAAATTAAAAAAAACATACCATATAGTACGGCGCGTGAAGCGCGCCGTCGCCATCGGATAAGGGGGGACCTGCTAGGCTGTCGGAAATGCAAATGGCACAATAATTACAAACCAGAAGTAACGTACGAAATTACCAACCTGGAGGGACAGATCATTTATGTCCATTGTTACCACTCGTCGAGCTTTATTAAGTATTAAAATCCAAGTCAACGAATAAAGTGTGGGTCCGTTTCATATTGTCCTTGTTTTTTTTTTTTTTTTTTTTTTTTTTTTTTCAATTACGTCAGAGGTACGTCATCTGTGATCAGCGAGATTCAACACACTGTACAACCGGCTGAGTCGAAAGTCAGCGAAGACAGATTCGGCATCTGATGTCATGTGCATAGTAGGTCAAATAAATTTACTTTGAAAAATAAACGAAAGGATCTTTGATATTCTATAGTTTATAAAAACGCGTATAAATGTTCAGTGCTTGTACAAAATAAACCTTTCCACGTATCCCTCTCAAATAAGATTACAGTCATCGACGCAGCCGGTTGTACGGTGTGTTAATACCGCGGGGGGGGGGGTCCCGTTGACCTTGACATTGTCTTGTTTTGAAGTAAAAAATAGAATCTGTAAACAAGCTAGTATAGGATTGATCTATAGCGAAGGCAAGATGGTTTTTCGCCGTGATTGAGGTTTTTATGCATTGCAAATTGTTTTTCCATACACAAACATGAGTTGTCGAACAGTTCGGAAGCATAAAACATAGCATGGGCCAGTTTAACAAAACAATCACTTCAAAACACACCGAAGTCGGTCTTTGACTAAATATTACCGATCGATCAAAAGAAATGCGAAACTACCGACAATTCGGTATCGCTTAGACGTCGCGCACGGTATTGCGTCACTTTTCAAAAAACGCTACCCTCCGCGATTCATAACTGAATATTGTAGGAATCGTTTTCGTTCTCTCAACTTTGTTATATATCAAAATAAACATAAAGCATTGATATTTTTCAATGTCATACTCATTTCAAGTTTTAATTTTGTATAAACTTGCAAGAAAGAATTTTTGTTCGTAAATTCGGCGAAAAAACGTGTGTAACATGTAACATAAATATTCAAAAGTAACGGATATTTATTAGCAATTCTGCGATTAAGTAACGTCAAACACATGGAAAAATATATTTTGTGACAGTGGAAATGCTGCAGGATGTTTTACCGATCGGAAATAAAATTTCTACGTCGATTACGCAAACTAGCCCAGTTTATTTACCAAAAATCGAAGTGTAACAATTAGAATCACGTCGCAGAAAAAATGACAATTTTGTTGAATATTTTGTTAATTCATGACTCTAATGCAACCAAACTTGATATAAAAAATACCATTTTTCTCTATTTCTAAAATATATGGAAGAAAATCAGTTAGCATAATAAACGAAACAATTATTATATAAAATGCATGTGGACAGAAATTGTTTCATGTCGTTGAAAACTCTACTTTTTTACCCTTTATACTTTGAAAAATGTAAGTTCTCTTATTCATACAAACATTTAATTTCAATGCGGAAATACCATTTTTTTCTTGTTGATCATATCAAAATTTCGACGCAAAATAACGAAACGTATAAGAGAATTTCAGTTTTTTTCTTGTGGACAGAAAATGTAAAAACGTATACTTTATTTATTTGACGTAATCCTGAAATTATCTAATTGAGCACATTTTAAGGTGAAAAAAGAACGAATTAAAGTGGCGGAAAAGCTATAGAAAGACAAAATATGGAAACAGTGGAGTGTTTCTTAAAACGTGGTCCTGTCTTTATGAATCAGTTTAGATTATATAGAGAGTAAACAATAAAAGCACAACACAACCGTCTACGCAAAAACTTATCGTTACGCAATTGACGTTCGCTAGTTTGACGTTACAATTTAGTGCCGCAATACCGTGCGCGACGTCTTACTATTATGTGACTTGAAGAGTAAACGAGAAGCTTTTGAAGATATTTTAGCGTCTAAAAGATATTTACCAGTACTTCAATCATGAGTGTACAGTATTCCATAGTTACTTGAATGTACTTATCATCGGTAATAGAAGGTTAACTCCGGTCAAAATGAACGAGTGCCTCTATTTTCATCTGTTAAGAGGGCCAGTCAAAACCCAGTGATAAAATATACATCTAAAGGAAATCAAAATGGTCAAGTTTCACGTCATTAGTGGAATAACTGACAAAACCTTGTCATATTTTGTGAGTAATTGTACTGTTGGGGAAAATGACAAGAAAAAATAAGGCAGATAAACGCACGTACATAGATGGATATGACGTCAGTTTGTCTTAACCCTTTATCACACAAAGCCTGATTTACGGCATAAGTGTCTCTAAAATGCCTAGGAAAACATTCAATCAAAGAAAGAAAATGCTGATATAAGATCTGCTTCTTTTGGTATGAATATTTACTGTGTTGTGTGGTATATACATGTAAATCGTATCTTTATCAACATTTAATCTTCTACAGCCACTTTTGACATAGACAACCCGTTTTTAAAAAAAAAGGTTCACGTCTTGACCATTTCTGTTCTGGTTTCCAATCAAAGTACATACTATATAAAATTTCAGTGTTTTTCCTTACTCTTACCTTTGAGAATTTTGCTGTCTTTTTCTATTATTAAAGATTATCATCGAACCTACAGCGCCCCAACAATAACCCGGTACATCCGCATTATATGTTATGACCCCACTTTAGCGCACTCAACTAACGGACCTTGTCAACGAAAATAAAGTTGCCCTGAATTAATTTTGGTATACCTAAATTGCTTTTGTTTGTGGTGATATGTAAATATTTACTCACAATCTTTGATTGCTTCATTTATAGATATGTGCTTTTGACAATCATATATATTTAACCCTTTTCAAAAGAATAAATGATCAACGATTTGGACAAAGCATACGCACGATCTAATCAAAGCTTATGTGTTGTTCTCAATATGAGTCTTCATTACTAGCATCAACTCTCGAATATTTTCATGTATAACAACCAGACTCTACTCTGGTACATTCTAATGAAGTAACATGCTGATTCAAAATGTAATCAAGGACCCTTTTCCAAGTTCCGGCTTCAAAGCTTTTAAACTATTCTCTGTAATGATGTTGTCTTTTTTGTGATACATGCGGCACATGCCTTGGATCTGTTACCCTAAATATTCTACAACGAATATTCGTTTTTCTTTTTTTTTTTAATATCGTCCCTTGACAGCCAGAAATGGCTATCAGCAGTTAAAATTTTAACTGCTGATAGCCACTTCTGGCTGTCAAGGGACGATATGAATCTGCCAACCAACGGCCTGTATTTAACTTTTGGTTCGACATATGCAAATTTCATTTTTCTTCGTTTCAAAATGTTTGACTTTTGCCAAGATTCATATTAACTCCAGACATAACATCGATCAAATGTTCTGAATGTATTATATTTGTATTCATTTGTGGGTGATATTCAGCACTTTTCAAAATTACATTATCGGACAAGCTCGAAATAAAAACGATTAATGAAAACTTATCATAATTGGATTAAAAACGCGAAACAGTAAGCATTGGAACAAATTATGGGGAAATGGGTTTTCTTGGAATGCAATGCGATGAATTTGTATTCAACTGTATAAGATTGCGAAAAGTTTCGTCGACGAAATTTCAAAATTATATCTCATGTCACAAATTCAAAATGTACACTTGATCTCATTTACAACCATTAACATGTTAATTTAGTATATCTTTTCTCCGATTACATCATTTCAAACGTACCAGCTGTTTCTTGAGCATTCAACAATAATCACTTAAGTAAAAACATTCAAGAGACGATTAGGTCTCTAATTATTCTTTAAACGCCCTCTGGACCTATAGTAAAACGTATCATTTCATATATTCAACAAATCAGAACAAGAAGTGTATGTCCTTTTTGGTCCAACGTAAATGAACATACTAATAAACACAAATAAGGAAACGTTATAAGTATAATTTTACCATTTCTAGAAACTGGGCACCCTTGTCTCTCTCTCATCCTTTGTCATGATTATGTAGCATGTCTTCGTTGGCGAGTTCATCCACTTATCTTTATACCGAAGTTGCCAAATTTTGATTCATTATTTTTTATTATGACGTTTTCGCCGGCAAACCTTTTTTTCGTTTCTCGTTCTGATTATTTTTATCGTTCTAGCCCACAAATTTTAAGAAAAGTTCACATTATACGTGATTATAATACGAGTCTTCTCTGATGAAAATTCGCTCTTTGTCAAAGAGCTAATAGTCGTCAGAGAAGACTCGGATTAACGTGATTAAGGTTATAAACTAAAATGCTGAAGTATAATACGACAACTGCTAGACTAATTCGTTCATAAATATTCTGTGCAAACACTCTATGGAGTCATTCTATGGCACCCATTGTACATAAAGCTTAATTTCGCAGACAATGTGCTGAAAGAACGATATATTCACGTACTATTATGTCTGGTCGGAAACATATATTACAGATAATACAGCAAATGAACAAACTTCACTATTGTTAAGCATCGCCTATATTTTATGCTGCAATATGCTGTTGTAATATCAACAGAGACATTTAGGAATTCAAAGAAATTCAAATGCCTACATAAACCTATCGAAAATATCTTTAAACAATTTATACAACATGTAATGTTTATTATGCAATACAGATATTCACATGTGCAATATTAATTATTAGTTCAATGTGACATGGTCTAAAAGCCACATACAAAACAGAAACAGGAGAAAAATGCGATATGTAGTTCAGCCTTTTCCCATCCGACAAAATGGAGTGTGCCCTACAAATTGAAAAAGGGACACTATTGCTAAATCGGTGTTACTCTTTGTTAAATATAATTTCAAATTACGCGACAAAGCCGATCATCAGCATTTTCTCTTTTTTTTCTTTAAATGCTTTCCAACGAATTTCAGATTTTTGATATCATAAACAGGTGCTTTGAGAAAATTGTTCAGCTAAGATTCTTATAGGAAAAACGTTCCACGTATCATGTTTACTAGACTATAATGACTATAGTGACAGATATTCCATTATACAATGTAAATTATTGCTCCAATGAGGCTGGGACTAAATCACAAACAGAAACAAGAGAAAATGTTGCTGTATTGAGCAGATCATTATAGGTAATCTATAAAAACACTTGTTTTCAAATGCTTTCCTCATAACTGAGATCAGAACAAGTAAAGTAAGGTGTAAGTTTTGAAAAGAAAATGTTGAACCGTTACCCGATGCATGTCTTGTACATTATTACGACACATTCCCCTTTATACAATTTGAATTATTGTTCCAACATAGCATGCTCTAAACACAGACAAAAACAAAACAAATATGTAGATATCTAGTAGGTTGTGTGTGCAGACGAAACATTAACAGAAACGTCGTTTTCAAAATGTTACAAAAATATTGTTTTAGCATTACCTTGAAATTAAAAAGCAGAAGCTATTTGAATACATACATATGTTAACAGCTTATCAGAGAATTTCTGAGAAGATTGTGAATACTTTTCTAGTTTAGGTACGTAAAAAGCGACTTTTCTGTTTTAATGGAATTTTCATATATTAGTTTAGGAAGGAAGTCATTTGTATCCTTGCGATTATCATCTATCAAAAGGAAAGTAGACATGTTCAAGAATCACATCATTAGTGGAAAATGTTGACAAAACCCGTCATATTCTGTACATAATTACTCTGTGGAGAGAAATAACAACGGAAACAGGATAGATGAAAGATAGTTATATAAACATATGGAGACGTGTGTAAATATTTTAAATTCTTGACTAGGTTTTTAACTGTCATCCTTAAATGATCAATAATTAACAGATTTTAAATAAGCTTTTACTCTTTTGTGTTGTCTATGGAATCCTTGAATTCACACAATTGTTTAATTCTATTTTATATGTATCTGTAATGTGATTTAAATGATTTAGTGCTTTTGTTTCTTTGTTGTGTTTGTGATTGGACGGCATTACACAACCTGTGTCAATGTTTTGATCTTCTTGTGGGATTCTCAATATGTAATCATAACAATTGAAAAAAGAACACATAAATAAGAAACACTCATACGTTTGCGCTTCCATTTCCATTTTCGTGTGATTTTTGTGTATCTTAAAACAAAGGTAGTGTACAGATTGAAACCGCTTCGAATCTCATACATGTAAACTTCTTACCTTCTGCCTTGGCATATCAATCTTATTGCCCGAGTGCTGGATTCCCGGAGTTTTCAATAAAACACTATCAAATGGACTATAACATGAATACCATTATTAATTGTCGATCAATAAAACCAATTTCAAGAAGTATTTTTCGATTTCCTTCAAAGCAGATTTCAGAAAGGGTTGCAAATAGCCTTGATTTCATTTTCGACATGACTGTGCAAATTCCATTTCATTTCCCTTTGAAAAGTTTGACTCGTGCTGTCAAGACTGTTTTCAAATCCTGACACAATATCGAATCCAATGATCTCCTAATTGATCGTTTGTCGATTTATTAAAAACTAAGGAAGATTATCAACACACTCCGTAAAAATGATATTTCATACGGGGTCCCAAAAGTCATTGTTAAAAACAAAATATTCTTATGATAAAGGTGCATATTTGTAAAAACTGTCGATAAGAAAACGGTGGAAAAGTAGCAAATGTTGTAAATAAGCCAACACTTTGTCGCGTCGCAAGATGATCTAGATTTTTGTTTGGCTGATAGTAGGCCTATGTAAAAGTGGAGGATTTTATCCCGTTAGTACATCCACTACTTGACCCATAACACATTGAGGTATAAATATAGATAAAAATGGCAAACAAAATTGTACTTGCGTCAAAGTCTCGGTGTAACAAAAATGTTTGCATTCTTCAAAGTACCGACGAGAGGGATACACGAAATATGGAAGGGATTTTGAGTGTTCTTCCAAATTCAGTTTTATTCAACTCAAGACGTGGAACTAATTTGTTGTTGCATAGAATTACTACTTTAATGTCGGGTCTTGTTTGAAAAAGACTGTTGTCATTAAAAAAAGTCAACCTGTCTTTAATGAACGCTGAACATTGTGATTAATAAATCTTGTAAAGCACCGACTGTGCGATTCTCTCTTAACCCTTTCCCAAACGACTAATTTTTGACTGGCCCAACTTCAAAGATATTGCAAACGACAACTTCAAGTTAATGGAATCTAAAAGTATTTGGTCTTTTGTGGTAGAAAACATTGTTGGAAATGCAGAAATTGCTTGTAACAAGCAATTTCTTCCTTTTCCACAATGTTTTAGTAGTCCTTATTTTTTTAGGAGTAAAATAGAGTCAATGTGTGGTAATGGTAATGGGTTAAACCATTACCAAATCAAACCCATGATTAGACGCGCAGTAGATCCGTCTGTTCCAATGTCACTATTATTGTGAATGCATCTTCTCCTACATTGATGAACGGATGAAATATTATCCGCAGAGTGTTTGTAGTTGCTGGACGTTGCGAATATCATTGGAGTTTCGCCATATTCAAGGAAAAGGGAGACTAAATGCGAAAACGGCGTGTATTGTTACTCTTGTTCACTAATTTAGTAATTCTATTTTCAAATAAGATCACCTATCAGTATTTGGAATAAATACATTTAAGATTATAACAATGTTGTGAAAAAAAGCGACTGCGAACCTGTCGGATGAAACACTAACTTGTTAATATGGATGATTTTTTTCACAGATTAAGTATAGAACAAGCAAATTCAAATCAATGGTGAAATTTCCATTTGGATGCTGTCAGATTCATCAAATGCCAATCAGACATACAGAAAGTATTATTGACCAACCAAACCTGAATTGGCTTACCCAGAGAAACAAGAAAGAGGGAGTAAGCCATATTTTTTGTATTTCAAATCCGGAATCTGTGTCGCGTGCACTCATTTCAAGCGTCTCGAATGAAAACTCAAAAGAATTGGTGATCATTGAATGTTATTTTGAATTTTAAAATAACAACACCCCCTCTTCTGTAGCTTTGGCTTACCCATCACGAGCGCTTCAATGTTAGTGTACAAATGCATTCATGGTGATATAAATCATAGATCGGAAATATTTAAAGCAGTTTCAATATAAGAGTTTACGTGTGTACAAAACAGTAGGAAAGGCAATTACAAAAGTTGTAAAATGTAGAATGGCAACCTTCACGTTGTAGTAATTTGTTTTAACAATGATCCTTGTCGAAAGTTTGTTGCCATTTGCAGAAAATAATTACAGACCGATTCAATGATAACACCGTATCATTGTGCTTTCATAAATTGTAAGCGTTGCAATTGAACAGTACGACAGACGAAAACATCAACGATAACAGATAATCGCCATTTCCTTCTTGTCTTGCAATGCGTCTTATAAATCGTAAAGTTGTATTATAATCAGACCGGATATCTAGCACAATATACGTCGGAATCTTGAACTTTCAATCAGATGGACTGACCAATTAAATGGCTTGTTCAGTCACATGGTTCCGACAACTTCCGGAAACTTCCGACTCAGAAACAAGTAAGGATTACATGTACAACCCATCATTAGATACCAAACATTCATTTCACCTTTAGGTGTCATCCACGACAACGAAAATCTATGAGAAATTGCTTATGGATGATGCCCAAGATACACGAAGTATTATAGTTAATAATATGTTGTAATCCTTAAATGACTCATTTAGCCACGCGTCCACGTGGAATGTAATATAATGACCATACAACATAGTAATGTATGTATCGGAAGAAATCTTGGGATTGAGCAGTCTTAAGATAACTTACAAATGTTACGGAACTCATTTTGAGCCTTGAAACTGCTCAAAATAGCACAAATACTGTTATTTTGATGTTGATCGATGTATTCTCAATGCAGAACTCATCTTCAAAATATAAATATCTTTTGTGTATTATTTCTGGTTGTTATGGGTCTATGAAGGACTTGTAAAGATGGAAAGATTATTTGTATTGCAGAGAGTAGAATATAGCTACGGGCCACACAAAGTTGTCTAAGATATGGCTTGCACATGGGGTGTAACAAGCAATCAATTCTTTGATACGTTTTAGGTGATAGCATGATAAAAATCTACAAGGTGCAATTCAAATACCTACAAGATAAGTACGCTTCCCACAGCTGAATGTTTATAATTATAACAATTTCTTTTCCTTCCTCAAATTATATCCAAAGCGCTAAGAGTATATCTGAATCGTTATGTCCAACTCTGAAAAGAGTAAACCCGAATCGTTCTTGTGTTGTTACTGTCTCCGGACCGCAAAAACCACGACCCCAAACCCTATGCTGTAGATAACCGTTACAGCAACCAAAGGCTACAAAGTGACAAGTGTCGATCAAGTCGAGTGGGACAAGATTAGGGCAGATTTAAAGACAATATGTGAACATACACTTCCGAGATGTGTATCACTGAAAAGTGTAGCGGAGATACAAAATACAGCCTCTGTTGCTTCTGTGATGCATCAGAGAAAGCATACGCAGCGGCGGTGTATCTAAAGGTGGCAGATAAAGAAGAAACAAATGTGAATGTCATATTTTCAAAGAGTAGACTAGCTCCAATGAGAGGTATGACAATACCAAAACTTGAAATTATGGCAGTGTTAATTGGAGTTAGATGTGCAAAGTTTGTTGAGAAAGAGTTAAGAGTAAAATTGGAAGAGATATATGTATTTACAGGCCCCGGTTCCACGAAACGAATTGAGTAATAACTCAGTAACGGACTCAGTAAAAAACTTAAGTCCGATAACCAACTCAGCTGAGTAAGAACTGTTGAGACCGTTCCACGAACCGATTTGAGTTATAACTCAGATGAGTCGCTTAAATCACAAATTCCTCCAGTCTAATTTGATAAAAACCCGACGTCTAAAAATAACTCGATACATCGAATTTGCACAATAGTCTTTAGTTTTGTTAGTACAAATGGCCGATTCGGTTCTATTTCATGGAATTTATAGAATAAAGTACCAGATTGAAGCTGCAATATGTCGTTTTACCTTTTTCTATCTATTTCATGTCTTATTTTACTACTTTCAGTGTTGTTGTGCCGGCTTTTTTTTTTTTTTTTTTTTTTTTTTTTTTTCAATTTTCCAAGCGGAAAGCGAAAGAACGGAAAACAGGTTTCACGAGTTTGTTCGAAATGAATGACTGATACGATTTGTTTTCCTCACCAAAGTTAATCTTTAAGACACAGTTTGCATTGCCAAATCTTATTCATTTGCCATTATTTGCATATGTAGAGTGTAGAATTTGTTTAAAAACATTACTATTCCTGTATGGAATTGTTGGCACGTTGGCCGAGTGGTTAAGGCAGTTGAACTCGTAAACTTTATTGAACGACTATTTTTTGGTTTTCGCGTGTCCGAGTCCTGCCGACACCACTATTTATTTATCTACATATGTATTTATCTATTTATTTTCATTCGTTATAGATCTTCATGAATTAACAATTAACCCTTTCCCAAGCAAAACCTACTTTTGACGGTCATAATGGAAATGGCTAGGGGAAACAATGAGATATAAGAAGAAAATGGTGAAAATCAATATTTTCTTCTTTTGTCTCAATATTTCTTTGGTAAAGTGTTCATTGACTCTATCCTCCAGTGATAAAGTAGGCCTGCACCGTATGCGCCTTTGAGAGGGCCATTCCCGATTCTAACTCACTCTGTACCAAATCCCATGGTTTCCTCAAACATGAAAGCAAACACATTTCTTGACTGTTTGAAGAACCCATGGGATGAATAAGAGATAAAGTTTGGTGATCGTTTTCTAAACTAAAAAGACAGCGTAAAATGAAATTACTGGCTGTTAGCTTGTTCCTGTTTATCTACAATGATTAACTTCATTATCTACGCAACCTTAACAAGGGTGGATCTAGAGGGGGGTTAGGGGGGTCAGGACCCCCCTGGCATTGGCCGAAGAATTTAATTTTGACCATATAACTGCTGCTTTTCAATGAAAACCTCGTAACTGCAGCTTAAAACAAGCTGCAGTTGCGAGGTTTTCGTTGAAAAGCAACGGTTTTTATCATACTTTAAGCCATCATTTGGGCTTGGACCCCCCCCCCCCCCCCTCTGGAAAACGACATGATCAATGCTAATGTGTGTCATGACTCATAGTAAGGAGATCATTGACGAAAAAATGCATTTTCTTCTTTTTTCACCAATATCCTCTTGAATCAAATCCATTTTTGTCTTTTTGATCATGGGTATCAAAACCAGTAAGCTTTGTTCTTGAAAGAGTTTACATTCGTTGGAAATTTTAAAACTGTGGACTATCGATTGATTGAATGCGTATCTGCTATGTTACATAGAGAGCGGACAGGGGTTACTCTCATCCAACGACAGGAATGTTAAGGGTCTAAACCAGTGACCTCGGGTTAGAAGTAATATCAGCGGTATCTCCGTTAGTCTCCTCTGACAGCAATATGGTTTGTGATTCCTCCTGGTAATACGGTACCTGGGTATGGCCTCATCCGAAATAAGCATGTTGAGGAATTAATCCACGGGGAACAAATCAGCGATTATCAGCAATTTCTTCTTTTCTCTTAATGTTTCAAAGATTGATAGCTCGGTTTATTCTCTTCAAGAAGAAAGCAAATGTGGGGTTCAAATCAGTGATTATCAGCAATTTCTTCTTTCCTCTCAATGTTTTCAAAGCTTTCGACTTATTGACAGATTTTTATGAAAGCTGTTGGAATCTCAGCTAGAGGTTGATTGCCAGGGAACCAACCAGTAGTCATGATTTTCTGCCCAGTATGAGAACACGATAAAGACAATATTTACATTTACTACATTTATTAACCTAATACTAACTTCTTACAACTATTTGGCATATGGGGCAGACTCAGCCATGTACAACTAAATATGAGACATTTAAGACAAGCTATCGTTTGTCGCTCTGTGTTGTGCAGCATGCTGGGCTACAAGTGCCGGAAGAGAGGCCTCAACTCGGTGTAGCCGGATGTGCGTCAGAGATTGACAATAGGGATAGCGGCACGACATCATGGGCTTATAATTTCAGAGATTTGCCGGATGTCGACATCACGACATCATGGGCTTAGAAGTTTTTGATTGTTGCCGGATGTGTGTTAATGTGTGGATGTCTCGAAGATCCGCTGATGATCAGCTGATGGACAGCTGATCATGATTGAGCGGATTGGGACATAAAATACAGTGCCCACCAAAAGTATGGAGACAAACAAGAATTTTTCATTTTTCATTCCTAAATCGGAACAAATGAATTTTGTTTATTATTTCTATAGTTAGAAATAGTATAACCCATCTTTACAAATAGTTCACATAAAAATTAGTGGATTTATCCATTATTTTCATCTAAAATCTGAAAGTTTACCATAATGAGTCCATTTTGTTCAATTAGGATAAAAATCATCAAGTTGTTGCAACAACATTAAATTGTGTAACAAACAGTCCTATGTTCTGTTTAACCTTTCCCGAGTAAGACTATGTTTTGTAGTCCAGAGTAGTTTATGGACAGTGAGGGAAAATATTGAGAGAAAAGGAGAAATCTCCGATATTTATCAATTTCCCTTTCCACTCAAAATTTTCTATGCTCTAATTTGCTTATGTAAAACTGTATCATTCGGACAAGGGTTCACTCACTCACTCCCGGGTTTCATATTTAACGTGCAGGTGTAGAAGCACAATCCACATCAGTGGGCTCCTTTCCAGGTAGCTGGCTAGCTGCACGCATGGCTGTTCTTACTCCCTGTCTCCATTCCTTCTTATTGTGTGGGTCAATGGTGGATAGATTCCATTCCCTGCGATCCCTCTCTGTCAGTTGTTTCCAAGTCATCTTGGGCCTTCCTCGCCTGCGAGTTCCTGTGACCTGCATGTCATGTGCCGTTTTTATAGCCCCGTCAGATCTCTCCACGTGTCCATACCATCTGAGCCTTCGTTCTCTCAAGATGGGTTCTAAGTCATCAAGACTAAGCTGTTTACGTAGCTCCTTTGACCTGGTGTTGGAGATATCTTGTGGACGTACATTGCAGATCTGTCTAATCATCGCATGATCATTTCGTTGCAGGCGTTGTAGGTTGGGCTTGGAAAGGGGCTATGTCTCGCTTGCGTAAATCATGACGCTTCTGACGCATGTTGAGTAGACTTTTCCTCGTGTTTGGTAGGTGAGGTGGCGTGAAGTGAGTATTGGCATCAGCTCTTTAAACTTCTTCCAAGCAGATTTGACTCTAGTGATGGTGGCTGAGTCGCATCCACCAGCTGCTGAAAGCATGTCTCCCAGGTAGCAAAACGAAGCCACCACCTCCAACTTGTCCTGTCCTACCTGCACCTCTAACTGGGGTCTTCCGTCTAGTGGTCTTGCTGCTCCCATACAGCGGGCACACTTGAAGTTTGGGTCCTCTTTGAGCTTTTTCAGTCCGCTGCATTTCTTGTGGACCCAGCTACTGCAAGCACTGCATAGTATGCTGTTATTACCTACTCCAGTGCGGCATACAGCGCATGGGAACTTCCCAGAGCTCTCCAGAGTATCCAGTCCCTTTCCGCAGATCATGATCTTCGTCTTCTTTGCATTTACTTGCAGTCCTTTTTTCTCCATTCCTTCCTTCCAGATAAGCAGTCTGGAGACAAATTCCTCGAGTGTTTCTGTGATGACGACGAGATCATCGGCGTAAAGATCCTCCCAGGGGACACCAGACCGGAATTCACGAGAGAGGGCTTCGAGTACTGTGATGAAGAGGAGTGGGCTAAGTACCGAGCCCTGGTGGACACCGACCTCAACATGAAACTCCTCACTGTAACCATCTCCAACTCGCACACAGCTCCGGGCATTGGCGTACATGCCTTGGATGAGACAGATTATCCATTCCTCTACCCCAAGTTTCCTTAAAGCCCACCAGATAACCTTACGAGGGACTCTGTCAAAGGCCTTCTCTAGATCAACAAAGGCCATATACAATCTTCTGTTGGCTGCGAGGTACTTCTCTCGCAGTTGTCTGACGACGAAGATAGCATCTGTTGTGCCCCTGCCAGGTACGAAACCAAACTGCGATTCGTCTATTGTTACCACTTGTCTGATGAGGCTGTCTACAATCCTCTCTAGGACCTTCATTACCTGTTCTGTTAACTTCAGTCCACGGTAATTTCCTCTGTCCAGAGCATCCCCTTTACCCTTGTACAAGCATACAATGAAACTGCGTTCCCAGTCTGATGGAACTTTTCCGTCCTTGATGATGGATGTAGCCAACTCACGGATCAATTCTACTCCACAATCCCCTGAAGCTCTGATCATCTCTGCCACAATGCCTGAAGGTCCTGCGGCTTTGCCCGTTTTCATTTTGGAGATGGCCTTCTTCACCATTTCTGCGGTAATGGGAATGGGAGGTCCTTCTACGGGTGCTTCCTCAGACAGATGTTCTGGGTCCCATTCGAACTCGACATTGAGGAGTCTTTGGTAGTGCTCCAGTCAGGCTTGTTGCTTGGACTCATCGCTCAAGGACATCTCACCAGCATCATTCCTTACAGGCTTCTCTCCAATAACGTCCGCATTCTCTTTCCTCATCTGACTGGCCAGACGGTAGATGTCGGATGATTTGGTTAAAACAGATAATTAAAATTTGTGAAATAATGCGTTTTCAACTGTTTCTTGAAACTTTCAATCGTTTCACAGGATTTTATACTGGCTGGAAGATTATTCCAAAGTTTTGGTCCTATTGTGCCGAAACTTCTGTCACTGAACGTTTTTCTGCTATTAAAGGGTACTTGGTAACATTTGTCACTGGAATGTGACGATCTCAGTTCACGCCCGCTGGGTTTGGCCAAAAGCAGTTCCGTTAAGAATGTCGGAGCACATCTAGTGGAGCACTTGTACATACGCGTCAAAATCTTAAACGTTATTCTGGCCTTAATTGGAAGCCAGTGTAAGTCGTACAGAGCCTGTCTAGAACTATCCATCTTTCTACGGTTCAGCACAAGTTTGGCGCACATGTTCTGTATCCTCTGTAGTTTACACAATTCAGTTTGAGAGATTCCGTGTAAAATTCCATTGCAATAGTCCAGATGGGATACTGTAAGAAGAGTGTTTCCAAGTGTTTTTCTTCATTCTTTCATAGTATACATGTGCTGCACCAAATGTTCTTGTAGGCTATTCATAACATCAGCTTGTACATGTACTAATGATATCTATAACGAGACAAAAACGATAAATTAAAATGTTGGTATTACATTGATGCTACAAACAGTGATATTGTACTGCAATCAGACTAATTCCCTCACCTCCCCCCCCCCCCCAAAAAAAATGTAACACTGCTTACAATTTGAATTAGATGCACAATTTATGTTAAAATGTGAAGGAAAACTTTTACATGAATAATGCATCTATTCAGAATTTACTCTTAATCAGCATTTCCTTTTGTACTAGACAAACTTCAAATGACCCTGTAAGTATAATCAAAATAAAGGTATGCTTGGATAAGGATAAGAAACATAACCAGTGGTGTCCATGGTTCAGAGGTAGAGAGTCAGCCGTCAGCTTTCAGGTCATAGAAAGAACCAAGGGGCTTCAAGTTCGATACTCGGAAATGGAAGTATCGTCGACTTACCATGGTCCGTCACCCGCCATGTATCGTCACCATTTTTGTTTTGCTACGGCTTACAGTGTGTTTATATTCACGGAGTTGTTTTTCAAGTAAAATTTTATTAAAACAGACATTTAAAGGAAGGAAACTCGTTAAATCTAGAGGGGAGACGAGTGTTTCAGGATGATTTTCTCGATTATGTTATGCATATGCATTTTAGCGTGGCCGGCTTAGGGTGACGGACCATGGGGAGGCGAGGATACCTGTAGGTGTAGTTCCTGTGTCTTTTAACCATCAATGATTAGTTCTGAATAAATAAAAAAAATCAAACCTTTTATTTTTCAAATATGGGTAATCTCATGGTCTAGCATATGTTTTTCTACCAGTTTTTTCACATTCCATTATTTCTATTCTCTGATCTGAAAAGAAAATATAGGATATTGCCATATTTATATAGAGTAAAGATTGGGCTAGGCATGAAGATTTGTTTATTCTTATCTTTACACAGAAAAAGTGTTTTGTCATACAGACATCAAGTGTTAATTAATAGCAACACGCTCATTTGGAAAACTCAATGAAATACATTTTATGAAATAATTTAACCATTTCAAACTCCTTCCTTTCCCCACCCACTTACTACAGTAGCTTGAGCGATGCAAATGAATGTTTCTTTTAGTTTCAAGATAAATAGCAGACTCAAAACCAATCAGAGGAGCGAAGCATATACATGTTCCATTGCTGTGATCTTAAATATAGTCGATGAGTTTTTAATGCAGTATGTTTATATGCAAAGTATTTTCAAACTAGGAAATAAAACGAAACCCAACCTTGCGTCCTTGACACTGTCAACATCCTCTATCGAGAGTCGTTTCCCTTGATCTATAATGACGTAATTTCATAACAAATTTAGCACCACACATTTTTCGTACCATAATCATTCTACTTGTCATTGTTTACAGTAAATGTTGCCGTAAAAAACTTATTAATTTGGCGATTATTTACCTGTGTTACAACGAAACTTTGCATCCGTTCTGTTCGTTCTGTACCCGTAAACAGGCCCCAATTTACGTTTACGATCGTTCATTCCGATCTTGGACACACGATATCAATGTTGACATTTCTCTAGACAACTTATTTTAGCAGTTTTGGCCTTTCAAAATTTCATTTTTTCTCGCTTCGAAAGTCAGCCATTTTTGAGTCAAAAATTCTGTTTTGAGACAGCTCTCGAGGTGTCTCAAAATAACGGACTCAACTCAAATTTTGAGTAAAATACTGAGTTCGCTAAATCTTCGTGGAACCCATCTCAAATTAACTGACTCAATTTGAGATGAAACTTGAGATCGTTAGCTGATTTGAGTAAAATAACAGACTCAACGTGTTTCGTGGAACCGGGGCCAGGCTCTCAGTGTTGTCTCGACTGGATCAATAGTGAAAAGGATCTGCCAGTTTTCATAAAGAACAGAGTGAAAGAAATAAAGCAGCAGAAAAGTGTTAAGTTTTCGTATGTGAAATCTGCAGAAAACCCGGCAGTAAATGGCCGGAGTGTACACAAGAGTTTCTTGAAAAGGAGAGTGCATACAGTGTTGGTGAAACAGTGAAAGATGCTTCAGATAACGCAAAGGCTGAAATACAAAGTGGACAAGTTAGAAATAGTGCTCCGTTTGATATTGATAATCAGAAATATTCTTCAGTGTCAAAACGTTTCCGAGTGACAGCATATGTGTTACGATTTCTTAGGAGCATCAGAAAATGTGTGTCTGTAAAGCAGAGAACTCTGACATCTGTGGAACTTAACGAAGCTGAAATGCTGTGGTTAAAGCATGTTCAACATAAACATTATGAAGATAGATGTGATTAAATCAGTTCAGGCCAACAAGGCAAATAACACCATTCGCCAACTGAACTTATTCAAGGATGAGAGTGGCCTTCTGCGATGTCGAGGTAGACTTCAAAACGCAGTACTTACAGAAGGTAGCAGATTCCCAATTCTCCTGCCAAAAAGAGACAGGTTTACAGAACCAATAGTTGAAAAACACCACAAAGAGCTATTACATAGCGGAGAGTCGCAAACACTCAGTCATATACGATATAGGTATTGGATACCACAGGGGAGAGCAACAGTGAAGTCAGTGCTCAGACAGTGTAGAGTGTGTAGAAGGTTTGAAGGTGGACCGTATCCTTTTCCACAAATGCCACATCTTCCGAATGCGAGAGTTACTGAGTCGCCACCGTTTTCTCACACTGGGCTTGACTACCTAGGACTACTATATGTGAAAATGCCGTATGAAAATATGAAAGTTTGGGTTTGTCCTTTCAAGTGTTTAGTGACTCGAGCTATTCATTTGGAACTCGTGCTAGAGATGACAGCAAAAGAACTTCTGTTAGCCTTCCGAAGGCTCATATCCCAGAGAGGAGTTCCGTCAGAGGTCACTTCGGACAATGCTGTACAATTCAAAACGGCAAACAGAACATTAGATCTTGTTTGGAAAAATGTGTGTGTGAATAAAGATGTGGAGAGCTTTGTTTCTGAAACATGGGAACTTTATAGTTAAGTTAGCTCCCTGGATGGGGGGGGCTTCTATGAGAGATTAGTTGGGGTCGTGAAGAGATCAATGCGGAAGGCAATTGGACGCAAAATGATGACATTGATACAGATGCAGACTTTCTTGAAGGAGTGTGAATCAGTTGTGAATTCAAGACCGTTGGTGTATGTAGTGGAAGACATAAATTCAAGAATTTCGCTCACTCCGGGGCATTTCTTGACAATTAACCCGAGAGTTGCTGCCCCTGATATTGACGAAGATGACAAAGATGTATATTACACGCCCTTTCAATGTACAGTGGTTAACTTACTGAAAGATTTGGCATAAAGGTCAGAAGTTATTGAACGCCTTCTGGAGAGTTTGGGTAAATGAGTACCTGCTTAGCATCAGCGAAAGAAGTCAAAGTAAAATCAAAACTGGTAGGATTGAAGCAAAGTTCACGCCAAGCATATGAGATGTTGTTCATGTGAAAGAAGATCTTCCTAGAAGTTGCTGGAAGTTAGGCAGAATACAGTCTCTCAGACACAGCCGTGATAAAGTTGTGAGATCAGTAGAGGTACGTCTCTCGTCTGGTCGTGTGATAAAACGACCACTCAATACACACTTCGCTGTTTCCGCTTGAAGTGACGGAACATGCAAATGACTATAAAGAACCAGACACAAGTGATACCAGGAAACAACGTCCTGAAAGAAAAGCTGCAGAAGTTGCTTGCAACAGAATTAGCGAGCATTTATCATAATTATGAAAGTAATTGTGACGTGTATATAGGAATTAACTGACATGCATGTAAGTAGGTGTTTATATACAATATGTGAAAAATGCAAAATTTGATTAAAGTGTGAATTGTGCATAACAAATAAACTTGAATTCAAATTAGAAAGGTGAAAATTTGGATGAAAAACGTGCCACGTGCATTGACTAATTTTGCACCAATAATAGAGTGTATACAGTAGTAGTGTTGTCTATGCCCGTGCTTGTGTAAGTTTGCATAGTGTAATGTGATATAAAATGTATATTTGGTGGAGCAGCAAATATGCCGGAGCAAAGACTTGTGCTTGTGTTTTCGTGCGTGAAGAGGAGCGTGGTGCACGTGTTAAGTGGTGCCTTGCATGGGCTATAGAATTTACTTTCATTTACATAGTAGGTTTCATTGTGAAAGGTTTATAAAAGAAGAGGGGCTTTGTTTGTGACACTTGTAATAAGGACTTTAAATACAAACGAAATCTTACCCGGCACGTAAAAGAAAAACATGGAGACAATAATAAGTGGAAATGTGTGCTTGCGGAGTGTACTTCTACATTCATTAGACTTAGTGACTTATGGAAACATCTAACGGCTGTTCATAATAGCAGCAAAGAAGACGCCCGATCTTTAGCGTTAGATGCACCTCATACACGTATGCCACACAAGGAGCCAACGTCGAATTATGAGGACAATTCGTCGGATGATGACGACATATTCAACATGTTTTATTATTCGAGGAACACAGAACTCCAAGAACAGTCGGATATGATAGTTAATGAATTTGATCTGGACTATTTAGGAGAGATAAGTGAAGTAGAGTTAGAGGAGGGTGAAATGCAGAGTAGTGCGGAGGATGTGAAAAGTTGTAACCAAAGTGAAAGCGGAAGTGAAAATGAAAGTAAACATGTGTGTGATTCAGGTGAAAATGTGTGCAGTGAAAATGAAAATGCTAATGTTAATTCAGTAAGCGCTAGTTCCAGTTGTGTTTCCGCAGGTGCAATTTGTGATGATGGTACATGTGATTATCAACTGACGGTGACGTCGACGGTAGCGTTAATGGTAGCAGTGACGTTATTGAAATACTAGACGACAATGAAGACAATACACGAGTCGAACGACACACGCTGGTCACGGAGACGGAAGTTTGGATGCGCACAGGGCAGGGACACGTATAACAACATACAAAGACGGTGAACCAATATTCAGAACTGTGTACTATCATGACATGTATTGGAAAACCTCTAAAATGAATGAGTAATCAATGGATTAATAACATTGATACAGTGGGTTATTTAAATGTTGTTTAAAATTGTATACATTTTTATACGTATACATGTTGAATTCAGGTAGAATATTCATGAACCAAGAACGTTTATTTCTAAAAGTAGTTAAGCATTTATTGCTTTAAGTATCGGGCGAGAAAGTAAGGTATATTTTCTCGATGCTCAAAACTTAATTTTGCAATATCTAAAGGCCCTACATTTAGAGAGTCAATATATTTGTTGGTAATGTGAATTGCATAAGTATGAAATAAATGTGGGACATATATCTCTTTAAATTTCATTTACATAAAGGTATAATTTTTTTTAAAAAAAAATGCCACATCATATTTAAGTATTTCTAGGCAATCTTACCTCCGTTGGAGTGTCTTATGTAACACTTCAACGGCACGAAGAATACATGCAATCCGTGCTACATTCCCGCCACTGGTGGTCACTATAAATACTTTTTGTCATGTGATATTTGCCAGAGAACATTTGGGTTTTGGTTAGGAAACATAAAGACGTTAGACATATTAAAGGTAGGAAAATTACGTGAGTTGATGAAAAGAATAAAAATACAAAAATGGTTTATTGTTGTTCTCTCAGTTTTAAATAATTCCAATTTGGCGTTTGAAATCCGATTCAGTCTTATATTAAATCTTCGCAACAGGTTTGAAGAAATTCGCAAAGCGACGCAATGACAACTCGCTGATGATTGGTCGATATATCACTGCACGTCTAACGGACTGCGACCGAATTTACAACCATCACCGACATGTCTGACCGATTTTGTTCTGCCACCAATATCAGATATCGTTCGTTGACCTCTCGCTTGGACTTCTTCTGTGTACTGCAGGTTCCCATCTAGATTTTGTCCGATGGCATTCACAAATAGCGACTCAAAGTAAATAACCAACGCTACCACAGCTTCTAATCTATGTGACTGCTAGACACAATCACTTCGACACCGACGTCTTCTCAGACTATTACTGGTTGATAAAAAGAAATGTGAAACCGCCGACAAATCTGCACCGCTTATTACACCGCTTTATTATGTGACTTGGAAGAGTAATCGAGAATCTCTTGAAGATATTTTAACATCTAAAATTATATTTACCGGTGCTTCAATTATGTGCAGTCTTAAAAGTACTTATCATCGGGTATAGAAGGTTAACTCCGGTCAAAATAAAGGAGTACCTCTATTTTGAGCTGTTAAGAGGGTCAATAAAATCCCAGTGATAAAATATCCATCTAAAGGAAATTAAAATGGTCAAGTTTCACGTCATTAGTGGAAAAACTGTCAAAACCCTGTCATATTTTGTGAGTAATTGTACTGCTGGGGAAAATGACAAAAACATAAGGCAGATATACGGTCATACATAGAAAGATATGACGTCTGTTTGTCTTAACCCTTTTTTCACACAAAACTTGATTTTCATGTCTCTACTGTGACCTAGGTGCCTCAAAAATGCCTAAGAAAACATTGACTCGAAGAAAGAAAATGACGAAATACGAAGTGTTCCTTTTGGTTTCAATGTTTCCTGTGTTTTGTAGTGTATACATCCTATCTTTATCAACACAGAATATATCTTTTACGGCCATTTTTGGTCAAACATAGACAACCCGTTTTGAAAAAGGTAAACATCTAAACTATTTCTGTTCTTGTTTACAATCAAAAGTACACGTTATTTAAAATTTCGACGTTTTGTCTTATTCTAAATATTCTAATCTTTGAGGAATTTGCTCTCTTTTTCTAATAACTGTACCTAGATTGATTTTGTTTGTGGTGTTATGTAAATATCTTAATTTAATTCTTTTATTACTTCATTTGATTGATAAACAAATTCTTTAATACTTCATTTGATTGGTAAACAAATTCAAATCAAGTAACATGCTAATTTGAAATGGAATAATTGGATCATTTCCAGGTCCCGGCTCCAAAGCCTTTAACCCTTTCCCAAACAAGACCTTGTTTTGACGTTGTTCAGCAGTTTCTTCTTTTGTCTCAATATTTTCTATGCCATATTTTACACAAATTCTATCTTTGACAACTTACATTTCGTCCATTGTGGCAGTTTTTGAAGTGGATTACTCTCAAATTTTGCCGTTTGGGAAATGGTTAAACTGTTCTCTGTCACGATGTTATTTTTTTATGATACATGTCTTGGTTCTGGTACTATGAATCTTCTACAACGAATATTTGCTTTTCTTTCTTTTTCTTCTTCTTAATACACGGTGGGGATTGTGCATGATGGGATGGATAACGACTACCGACAATAGGGAACGATTTTATCAAGTAAACCGTGACGTAATTTCGGACAAATAAATAGTATTTCGTTGGTGTTTTGTTATAAAATCTGGTAGCTACGGCTTGAATCAAACCGTAGTTAAGAGATGTTATAACAACACCGACGGTTTATCAAAACATAACGGTAAACTCACTCTATGTTTTGCACAAAATTTGATGCCAACTCGCCTCGCTTCAGGTAAGACATTTTGCAACAACTCTGTTATTTCTGTATCAATTTTCAAGCGGTTTGCTGCATGTACCCCGCCTTATCGAGCTCTTTCATCGGAAGTATGACATATTAGATAACTCATGATACTTTTTCCGAAATATTGTCCCAACCGACCAGAAAGCGAAATGGTAACGACTACGGCCAAATTAACCACGCTTCAGGTAAGAATTTGTGCAATAACTTTCTTATTTCTGCGTCAATTTTCATGCGGTTTGTTGCATGTACTCCGTCTTACTGAGCCCTTTTCTCAGATGTATTATTTATCTGGAACTTCCATGTACTTTTCTTAAAAACCGATCCCAACCGCTTAGAAAAAGGGCCTGAATATTTTGTCGTTTTTCTGGTCGGTTGGGATCAATTTTTGGACAAAGTACAAAGATTCTACAAACAAGTTATATATCCGAGGAAAGAGCTCACTAATGCGGGGTACATGCAACAATCCGCTTGAAAATTGGAGCAGAAATAAGAAAATTATTGCACAATTTCTTACCTGAAGCGAGGACAAATTTGTCCGTATACCCCAAATTCGTTATCCATCCCATCATGCACAATCCCCACCGTGTAATATGAAACTGCCATCCAACGGCCTGTATTTAACGTTTGGTTCGACATATGCAAATTTCATTTCTCTTCGTTTAAAAATGTTCGACTTTTGCCAAGATTCATATTAACTGCAGACATAACATCGATCAAATGTTTTGAATGCATTATATTTTTATTCATTAGTGGATGATATTCAGCACTTTCCAAAATTACATTGTCGGACCAGCTCGAAAGAAAAGCGATTAATGCAGACTTGTTATACTGATATTAATTAAAAAGTCGAAACAATAAGCCTTTAGACAAATTTTGGGGATATGGGCTTCTTGGAAGGCAACACGATGAATTTGTATTCAACTGTATGATAATGCAAAAATGCTCATCGACGAAATTTCGAAATTATATCATATTTCACGCATTAAAAATATACCCTTGATCTCATTTCTTAAACATTTACGATCTTTAACATGTGAATGTAAATAGTATTTCTCTTCTCCGATTACGCACTTTCAAACGTATAAACTGTTTATGAGCTTTCAACAATTTTCAGTATTTAAAAACATTCAGTGGGCGAATGATTCTTTAGACGCCAATTAGTGCTGTGATAACACGTATTATTTAATTTACACAGCAAATCAGACCAAAAATCGCATGTTCTGTTTGGTTCAACGTAAATGAACAAACATATATAAGGAAACATTATAAGTATAATTTTGCCATTTCTAGAAACTGGGCATCCTTATCTCTCTCTAATCCCTTGTCAAAATTATGGGGCTGGTCTTCGTTTGGCGTCCATCTATTTCTATACCGAGGTTGCCATTTGGGTTGATTATTTTTTATGTTGTCGTTTCCGCCGGCAAACCGTATTTTCGTTTCTCTTTCTGATTATCTTTAGTCGTTCTGGCTTACATATTTAAAAAGAAGTTAACATCATAATGTGATTAAGGTTGTAAGCTAAAAGACTGAAGTATAATACGACAACTGCTAGACTAATTTGTTCATAAATATTCCGTACAAACACTCTATGGAGTCATTCTAGGGCACCCATTGTACATAAACTTTAATATTGCAGACAGTGTGCTGAAAGAACGATATATTCACTCCCTATTATATCTGGTCTTAAAGATATATTACAGAAAATACAGCAAATGAGCTAACTTCACTATTGTTAAGCATCACCTATATTTTGTGCTGGAATATGCTGTTGTAACATCAACATAGACATTTAGGAATTCGAAGAAATTCAAATAGGTTTGAGCATGCCTACATAAACCTATCGAAAATATCGATAAACAATTAATACAACATGTAATGTTTATTAATATTTATTATGCACTACAGATCCCATGTGCAATATTAATTATTAGTTCAATGAGACAAGGTCTAAAGGCCATATACAAAACAGAAACAAGAGAAAAATGCGATATGTAGTTCAACCTTTTCCCAACCGACAAAATTGAGACTGGCCTTACAAATTGAAAGAGGGACAAAGATGACAAAATCGGTTTTACTCTTTGTTAAATATAAGTTCAAATTAGCAGTGTATGCATTAAAAGGAAACGCGAAAACGCCGATCATCAGCATTTCCTCATTTTTCTTTAAATGCTTTCCAACGAATTTCAGGTTATTGTATCATAAACAGGTGTATTAAGAAAATTGTTCAGCTAACGTTCTTATTGGAAAATCATTCCACGTAGCATGTTTACTAGACTATAATGACTATAGTGACAGATATTCCATTATACAATGTAAATTATTGCTCCAATGAGGCTGGGACTAAAACACAGACAGAAACAAGAGAAAATGTTGCTGTATTGAGCAGACGAAAAACCGAACGTGTAGCTTATTATATAGATAATCTACAAAAACACTTGTTTTCAAATGCTTTCCTCATAACTAAGATCAGAAAAAGTAAAGATAGTTTTGAAAAAAAGGTTGAACATGCAGATCGTTACCTGATTATTTTACAGATAATTACGACACATTTTCCTTTATGCAACGTGTATAGACGGCGATATTTGACCCGACAGAGCAGACCAAGCGGAAAGTTTAACAGACTTATCGTCCAGGGGTGATAGGTATGCCGGAACCCCTCGAGATTTGCCGAACACTTCGCATGCTTCGCTATTTACAGCTAATAATCATATTAATCAACGACTTAACTGTATTTGCACACGTGCATACATTTGTCGCGTCATCTTAAAATAGTAATTGGTTAACTGAATATGCAAAAATGCCGATCCTGGTCAGCATGTGCCATCTGTGCGGTATGACCAGGATGTGAACTGCATTTAATATTTTCATTTTTTAGATTACGCATATTTCAATGGTTAGCTTTACTGAAAATTTCGATCCAAACAGACCACGGTAGCTTAACACTTTTATTTTACTTGATTAGATAAAATCATATTTTCACATGGCGGCACAATGCTGTAAAACGGATACAGTGCACGCTTAAACGTAAATTAACTACGGACCATTCCCATCTAAACTGGACAATAAACTTTTCCATTTTTGTGTACAGTTAAGGTCACTCTGCCGGGTCAATTATTTTCCTCTATATTATTGTTCCAAAATAGAATCGTCTAAAACACAGACATAAACAAAGAAAGGTGGTGTGTATGCAGACGATACATAAAATGTTATAGAAACGTAATTATCAAAATATTACACAAACATTGTTTTAGCATTACCTTGAAATTAACACACATAATCTATTTGAATGCAAACATAATGTCAACAGCTTATCAGAGTATTTCTGAGAAGATTGTGAATACTATTCTAGTCTAAAGACGTATTTATAAGCGACTTTTCTGTTTTACTTGAATTTTCATATAATAGTTTGGGCAGGAAGTCATCTGTATCATTGTGATTATCAAATTATTAAATGACGATTCGGTAAACCCTCTATTATTTGAGGATAACACAGATTTCGCAAAACCAGAGGCTGACCAATTAAATACCAGAATTTCATCTGACGAAATAACCAGTGTAATTAAAAATCTACCGACCGGTAAAAGCTCAGGCATTGACGGTATTCCGTCAGAGTTCTATAAAAATACAATTAATGATATTGTGCCAATTTTAGTTAAGCTTTTCAATGCAGTATTTTCTACTGGAAACATGCCGTCTATTTGGTCTCAATCTATGATAAAGCCTATATATAAATCTGGCAGTAAGAAGGACCCATCGAATTATCGCGGTATTTCTATAACTACTGTCATGTACAAAATATTTTCTTCCATTGTCAACAAACGTTTGTACAATTGGGCAGAACTTAACAATAATATAGACGAAGCTCAAGCCGGTTTTAGACGAGACTATTCAACAATAGATAATATCTTCTCTTTACAAGCTATGATACAGAAATATTTGTCTAAACGAGGAGGGCGTTTCTATTGTTTATTTATAGACTTTAGTAAAGCCTTTGACAAGGTTAATCATTCATGTTTATTTGACTGTATAAAACGTTTAGGCATCCATGGTAACTTTCTCAGAACATTAATAGCTATGTATTCAAATATTTTATCATGTGTAAAAACTGAAAAGGGTCTAACAGAGTTCTTCAAGTGTAACGTCGGAACCCGTCAAGGTGATTGTTCAAGTTCTACAATATTTTTACTTTTTATCAATCAGCTTTGTGCTAGACTTAGAGAAGGTTGTAGAAATGGGATTTATATTAACGATAATATACAAGAAATATTTTGCCTTATGTTTGCAGATGATGTAGCCAATTGTTCAGATACAGTTCGAAACCTACAAAGTCAGTTGAATATTATCAAGCAATTTTGTTGTGATACCGGTATGGAAATTAATTTGAGCAAAACGGAAATTATAGTTTTCAGAAATGGCGGTCCTTTAAGGTCAAATGAAGAGTGGTTCTTCGGTACCGAAAAAGTTCGAACCACTTCATGTTACAAGTACATGGGTCTCTATTTCACCCCGATGTTGTCATGGTCTTCTGCACAAGAAAAATTAGCTGCACAAGCCAGAAAAGCTATATATTCGATTTATAATTATCAGAGATCCTTTGGTTATTTCCCACATTATGATATTTTCAAATTATTCGACTCCACAGTCAAACCAATACTATGCTACGGGTCACAAATTTGGGGCCACACCTACTCTGAAGCTTTGGAATCTGTACATTTTGAATTCCGTAAGAGGCATCTTAAAGTAAATAGTAAAACCAACAACATGGTTGTCCTAGGTGAATGTGGAAGATATCCACTCTATATAGATTACCACTATAACTGCATAAAGTACTGGTGTAAACTTCTAGAGATGTCTATTGAACGATATCCTCGCAACTGCTATTTAATGCTTAAGTCTTTGGATGATGTTGGACGTAGAAATTGGGTTACTTTTGTCAAAAATCTTCTGTTTACATATGGATTTGGACACGTTTGGATTGCACAAAATATTGGTGATGTCAATCATTTTCTAAAATCGTTCAAACAACGACTTACTGACTGCTTCAAACAAAATTGGAATTCGAACATTAACGATTCAAGCCGTTGCTTTCATTATAAACACTTTAAGTCTCTGGTACATCCAGAAAAATATTTAACTTGTGATTTACCCTACAGGTATAGAATAGCATTGGCACGTTTTAGATGTTTTAACCATAAATTTGCAATTGAAACCGGACGTCATTCTAATATACCTTGTGAGAACAGAATATGCATTTATTGTTTTCAAAAGTTTTCTAAAAGAATAGTGGAATGTGAATTGCATGTATTCTTTCATTGTCCGAAATATAAGGATATAAGAGAACAATTTCTTTTTAGCTGGTATAAACGAGGTAATGATTCTACTGATTTTTATAGATTAATGCAAACTGAAAATTTTGAACTGTTAAGTAAACTTGCAGCATATATTCATCTTCTTCTTAAACATAACAATTAATGGGTACATTTCTCTTTATTGTTTATATAAACTGTTTACATTGTATGTAAATTGTATTTTGGGCCGGTGGCCTTATTACTTAATAAAATGTTGTCATTGTCATTGTCATATCATCTATCAAAAAGAAAGTAGACATGTTCAAGATTCACATCATTAGTGGAAAATGTTGACAAAACCCGTCATATTATGTACATAACTACTATGTGGAGAGAAATAACAACGGAAACAGGATAGATGAAACATATTTATATAAACATATGGGGACGTGTGTAAATATTTTAAATTCCTGGCCAGGTTTTTAACCGTCAACATTATATGATCCATAATTAACAGTTTTGAAATAAGTTTTTTGCTCTTTTGTGTTGTCTACGGCATCTTTGCATTCTACTTTATGTGTACCTTTAATGTAATTTAAATGATTTAGTGCTTTTGTTTGTTTGTTGTTTTTGTGATTGGACGGTACTACACAACCTGTGTCAATGTTTTGATCTTCTCGTGGGAATCTAAATATGTAATCATAACTATACTAAGCAAAAAAATTGAAGGATATTCAAATTGCACTTCTTGTAAAAATTAACAAAGGCATATATTCGAGCAAAAATCTACAAATAACTTCATGTCAATGTCTAATCTTGAAAATCAATACATAAAGCACAGCAATCGTGTCCGGTTTCCATACAATATCCGGTTAAACGCTGGTACCCTACAACCGAAACGTCACACGTCATGAATGACGGATATTTTCACCCTGAAAGTCGACTCAAGCCTTATCAGTACCTCGCTAATTCATCGCAAATTGAATTACCACATGTTGCGGTACAGTATTCCATTTCCGAATACGACCATGTTGGAATAAGCCGGGTTAGTTGGTTGTTGTTGTCGATGACGTAGACGTCTACCCAACGTGTTTTAATCATGCTCGATTGGAGTTCTGTGAGCAGGATGGCAAATCCTTGGATTGAAACCAAATCTGTTTAAGATGATGTTTTACAATAATGACACCGAATAAGTTTACGTTGGCGTCAATGAACGCGTGTTCATCTCCATTTTCCTATTTAAAAGTTACAGAATGTGAGTCAATCACGTGGTTAATGTAATGTTGGTCGGTCAGTGTCATTTAACACGAAAAGGTTTGTCTCTAAATAACGTAAGATTCCCGTCAACTCATAACGCTCACGTCACCATATGCATCTCATTTGGGTATATTGCATTCGTGTTATCTCTCGTTCTTATATCGAGAAAAACACAAATTCTACTGTCAATATGCGACGCCGAAACCAACTTTGGTTGGTAATGAGCACTGTACTCCGGTGCTGCTGGTTCGATCTCAAATGGCTTCTGGTCCATGCGTCAGAGTCGTCATGTCAAAGTGTTAGCTGTCAACGGCCTACTGGCATTAATGCCCATGATTATTTAATCCGTTTATCACAGACTGAATTCTAAGGTTTATCCCTCGCACATCTGTTAGACTCTGGGGTAATTTTGGAAAGCTTTGGAGTCCTAGAACGTAACGAGTTTTTGAAAATGTAACTGTCATCATCCAAAGACGTCGTTAATCTACGTCCCCTGTCACGCCGTTTCATAATCACGACTGCCCAGTGATACCGTTTGCGTAATCGACTGAATACACATCGCAAAATTCAGAATCTACCAGCGACGTCAACCTGACGTTTCCATACGTTCATTTAACCAACGGCTTGCCAGCGCTGCAGATCTGTAAGCCATTAACGTTTAATATTTTTGATGAATTGATTATTGGCAAGTACGTTTTAATGTACTCAATAAAGCAACTCAGAGTACGCATTTACATGAAAAACGGCACGTAAATAACACGGTAAGTTTGGTAGTTGATCCCTCTGTGGTAAATTGTCCCATTTTGGCAAGACCAGTGAAGCATAACTCGATATGGCAGCATAAAATATGAGATCGAATGTATGTTATAATAAAAAGCATTAGGTTTTTATATAATATTTAATCAAAGATTTTAAATCAGCTGTAGAATTTTAATATCCTTCAATTGTTTTGCTTAGTATATTTAAAAAGGGACACATAAATAAGAAACACTTACGCGTTTGCTCTTCTATTTTGGGTGATTTGATGTATCGTAAAACAAAGGTAGTGTACAGATTTAAACTGCTTCGAATCTCATACATGTAATCTTCTTACCTTCTGCATTGGCATGTCAGGAAAAATGACCGAATTTGTAAGTATCTAATGAAGAGTGGAATACGTTAAGGTAAACAACAAGCATAAAAATACAAATGAGCCGGGATCCGGAAGAACTTCCCTTCTAGCATTTGAGAGAGCCGTGTTTTAAGATCAGTCTGTGCCTAGGTGCAGTCTGACTTTGACCCATGTTACTCTCATATGGTTGCTACAGCGCATGACGAAGAGAACAACATTGCTCCTAACTAGACTGCGTGTATACCATGTTGGGCTCAAAGGCCTTAAGGGACTTTTTTCTGAATATTATTGTACATACATACTGACAAAGTTCCCGTGTAAGAACGATATAGCCTACGTCAACGATCCCGGAAAGAGAGATGGTGCGTTTTCATTTTTCTTCCAAATTTAGGTTTATTCCACCCAAGACGAGGAAATAATTTACTGTCACATAAAAATTGATACTTTAACGTCGGGTCTTGTTTGAGACGATTTAATGATCCTCGTTATTAATATAACAAGTAAAGATTCTCGAAAAAACATCTGCCTTTTGTGAATGCCGAAATTTGTGATTCATAAAACTTGATTCCGATTCATTCTTGAAAAAAGTCCCTGAATTTCTCATCAAATCTTTTGTGAACTCTACATTTATGGACAGATTTTTTTTCTTTTTTACAAAGACTGCACCTTATCATCTGACCTTTCGCTGTTATGTAATTTTTATACGCCAGAGGTGGTCGTATATTGGCGTCATCTTCTCCGTCTGTCCGGCCGTCCATCCGTCCGCACGTACGTCCACTTTTCTTGTCGACGCAACTCCTCTTAAGTTTCTGGCTGGATCTTTTCGAAACTTGGTCAATGTTATCACCTAAATGGGTAGATGATCATGAGGTAAGGATTTTGTGGTTCATTGATTTTTGCCTGAGTCGCGATCCATTACAACTTAGTCTCTATGGCTCATTGAAATTGCAGCCTTGCTGTGTATATTGTGACTCTGGCACTCTTGTTTCCATATTAATATGCTGCGCGAAGGAAAAACTATCTATAGACGCAACGCGAAAAGGCTGTGTATATTGTAACTGTGGGACGTTTTTTTAAACAAATAATATCAGTTCCTGTTATCTAAGAATCTTTTAGCATTCAATGAACAATTATATATTTTGTCTAGACTGTTTATTGAGACAGATAGTCAAAATTAGTGTTCTTGTAATCAGCTACGTATGTTGACAAGAATACAAATTATGTTTTAATGCCGTCTGTAGAGATAATATACCTATGTATTGCAATTACCGAGAAAATCTGCTCTTAAGTGTACATCTATTAGTTTACGTTGTAAATGGTTTTACTGTACGAGACGTAATAGAGGTTCACATTCAACCTGGTCAATGACTTAGGAAGTTCACCAATGCTAATACCACATAGAATCATTTTACATTCTCAGAGATAATTAGCGATATTTGTATGACAGTATAATGTGCTGCTCAAATTAACGGTGACTAGTAGTCTAGTGCACATGACCCCCTGTTGAATGCATACAGATCGACGGCTATGTGAAACAAATAAATCGCGTTCTTTACGAATAAATAAATCGGGACAATTTACGAACGATTAACGACATGGTGTTCAAAGAAAGATGATGCCAACATGTACTTTTGTGAAAAATATTTTAATATAATGGCAAGGCAAAATTTACATAGAAAGACAAATTGCAAGTTAGCAGCGTTGAAACCATTGTTTCAATAAAATATTCGAGATTGAAAACGTCAACACAAAATTATGGTTTAGAAAGGGTTGTTGGTCAACAGATGAGCTCATGGCAGTACTCGTATCATCATCGATTTTTACATATTTAAAAAGAAAACACAATGCTTAAATGACTTTCTTTTTCAATTGCAAGGGGTAGCCTATTTAGTCATTTTATCATCCTATTTGTATTTTCTATCCATGGCGTTATTTTTGCCATGATTTAAGAGGTTCGCTTTTCGACCGGTCAACGACTTTCTTCGTTCCATATAATTATATATAACGTATCTATTTCTCCATTTCTGATCCTGGATAATCAAATATAGCCATATTTATAATCTGCTGGTCAAACACACAGTGACCATTACACTTTGTGCCATAAACAAATCCATCACATTCAGTAGTCCAAGATTGATGTCCAAAGTCTTTTCCAAACTATTCCTTATTTACTCGTCAATACCTGGAACGGTTTCCGATAAAATATGTTACGTAACTATGCAAAACACGAAAATACTGATAGCGAGCATATTAAAGGGACATAAAATTCCAATTTCATTTTTAAAAGATTGTCTTGATGCAAAGATTGGTTATTCTAATGCCAATAAATGCTATTAGTTTTTTTTAAAAGTACTTTTTATCAGCGAAAAATACGCCTTTAAAGTTGAGACAGAAATGGCAAATTACACAAAAATCCGAACTGTTGTGGACAACAATTTGATAAATTTTAGCACAAAAATATATATATTTCTCGTAAACGGCGCAATTTTTTGGCTTGAAATTTTCAAAATGTTCGTAAGAAAATATGCTCTTTCAGATAAAAATAAAAGTAAAATTTATGAAGAAATATCGTGAAATGTCTCTTTAAATATTATTTTTATTTGAACATATTTAATTATAGCGAAAGGCGTTATTGCTCGACGCCTGCAACGTCGAGCATATTATGGTACACAAATTCAAGTTTCCTACTGGAGAGTCAGTTTGTACGTGCAAAAGGGGTAATGAATAGTTTCATGTGCACACGTGGTAATGAACAGTTTCAAATGTCTCAGATTTACGTAAATGCCTATGCATATCAAACGTTGTTGGATAGAATAGACGTGCAGACAAAATTCAACAAAATATATTACAGATAGGTAAAAATAGGTAAAATATACAAATTCATTATATGTAAAACCAGGTCAGCAATGACATCTATTTATTCAATTGGCGTCTGCTAAAGCATTAATTTATCGTTTACAAAACGTTGTTATAGTATAAATTTTCGTAGGAATCGTTGTCACCATTACTGGTATCGCTCTTCTTAGAAGATTTAGAGTTATGTTTACAAGGAAACATTTGCGCGGGTATCAAAATTGATGACGTTATTATCGTTCTTTTATTATTCGCGGACGATATGGCAATTCTTGCTAAATCACCAATTGAACTTCAAGACCAACTAAATAAGCTTCACGAATATTGCAATAAATGGGGTTTACAAGTAAATGAAGAAAAAACAAAAATAATGGTATTTCGCAAAAAGGGAAAAATTAAAAACGACGAAAGATGGTCTTATAACAATTCTAAAATTGTAATTGTTGATGATTTTAATTACCTTGGTTGTGTATTCCATTACACGGGAACTTTTGCAAATCATACTGAACATGTCGTCGGTAAAGCCTTAAAAAGTTTAAATTTTTTGCTTCATAAATGTCGGAATATCCCGATAAGTCTTAATTCTCAATGTCAGTTATTTGATTCTGTCGTAGCTTCAACCTTATTATATGTATCAGAAATATGCGGATATTCTAAATCTAGAGAAATTGAACGCATTCACCTTAAGTTTCTGAAGCGCATTTTAGGGGTCAGAACTACAACACCATCGGCTGCAGTTTATGGCGACCTAGGTCGATATCCTCTCTATATATCAAGATATTACCGGCTTGTGAAATATTGGTGTAAAATAGTTAATTCTGACAATATAATTCTGAGTTTGGTCTATAAGCAGGCGTTAACATGCAGCAATAACGGTTACAATATCAAAAGTCTTTTAAACGATTTCGGTTTTTCCGATGTCTTTAATTGTGTCCAAAATGAAGCATATATCAAATCATTTCCAAACATTTTCAAACAACGAGTAATAGATTGTTTTGTTCAAGATTGGCAAAATACAATTCAGAATAGCTCGGCATTAAATGATTACTCTTTACTGAAAACCACTTTTGGATACGAGTCATATTTAGATCATTTATCAGGAGATTTAAGAATCCTTTTTAGGAGACTAAGATTTTCCATGCTGAACCTAAGGGTCGAAACTGGTAGATATAGTAGATATCCAATTCCACGTTTAGAACGTTTTTGTCAATGCTGCAATTCAAAAGTTGAAGATATTTTCCACTTTCTATTTTCATGTCCTTGTCATGATGATTTTAGAAAACGTTTCATCAATTTCAAATTTCGTAATCGTCCATCTATGTTTAAATGCATTGATCTATTAACTTCAAATGATAAGAAAATGCTCTCAAATACTGCTATCTTTGTTAAGTTTGCTACTTCCAAAAGAATTGAATTATTATAAAACGTATCTTTTTTTCACTCTCCTTTTAAGATATTAGTAAACTAATTTCATTTTCCTTCCTTCCTTTCTTCTAAATATGTTTCTTACATCCATATATGTATTACGTTTTGTTAATATTTTGTATTTTGTAAAAAACGATGTACTATGTACAAGTTTTGCTAATAAACTGTTCTGTTCTGTTCTATTTATATTTGTCAGTAAAATACACCAAGGTATGGCGAACTTACCTTATTGCACATACGATTTGGGTTGATCAACTAGCATAATATCAAGAGGTTGTCTCAAACTGATCAGGCTGGTGAATTGCTGGTTGAACAGATGGGTTTCTCAAACTTTTCAACTTTATTGATTGTCGGTACTTTTTTCACTTTGTAAAACATTGTAAGCTGATTTGATTTTCAACCAGATCAAAAGCCTACATTCTGGCAAATCAATTCGGCGTCAAACATGATACTTGCATCACCAATTAGTTTTGTACTCATTTAGTCTGAATCATATATTTCATGATAGATATATTTTACTAGTTTCTGTTATTTTCCCAAATAAATATATTCAAATATAACGATCGTTATATCTGCACGTCAATTACATTTACAAGTATAACGTCAAATATTACGTTCCGAGCATGTCACAGATAGGCTGCCAACCACTTAACCCGTAGTACAAACTATTCTAACAACCTTAACATATTTTTTTTCTTTCAGGGTTTTCCGCTTTGCTAAAAACATTTTAGATCTACATTTGATGTACATCAATCAATTCTTATTTACAAGGTCCGTTGAAGTGGCCGTCGTAAAACAGCGACGTCATCGTATCAAAGAGTTCAAAAGAGTTCGGTTTAAAGAAACCAAGGCGATTTTCATTTGATAATTTGTTTGATACAAGTTTCATTTTTAGCAATTATCTAATATTTCTCTTAAAATGTAAAAAAGACTACATGAAATCGAAGTTGTGAAATTGGCATAAAATTACGCATAAATTGACTTGATTTTTAAATGTAGGCATTGAATGACTGTTTTAACCGGCATTATACTTTTGATTACAAACTGATTTTTATATTTGAACATTTCTTGCATTCTCTGAAAACTTAAGATCACGCGAGATTAACGTTGTCACGAGATACTGGAAGGAGAGTATACTTGTGTGCAACCAATCTTTAAAACAAGCTAGATGTTTATAGCAAACCGTGTTTTCACAAACCAAAGATCGAGGAATGACAAAATACAACTAACGTTATATATTTTTGTCTCAAATGCCATAAAGGGCATTTTTCCAGATCGCGCTTCATTTCTTTCTTTGTTTCACAGAGACAAACAAAGATTCCAATGTTAGTCACTGTATCACAAACTGTTGAATGAAGAAAATGGTAAAAGTTTGGAATGCCAACAAATCAGCTGGCCATCTCCATCTCGATATATAAAATAATTGTCACCGATGCTTTTCACGGTGTATAATCAGGTGACTTAGAATTTCCGATTATCTTCAATAACTTTGTCAATACTTGAACAATTTGAATTCGGTTTGAAGCAGAGAATGTGGAAAATGTCAGAAATAACATAGACGTGGTATATATTTTTTTAAAAATCAACTGATAAATAAGTTATTGAAGATAAACCAAAAATTTGGTTTATCTTCAATAACTTTTTTATCTGTTGATTTTTTAAACACCAAACGCGTTCAATTAATGCGTGATGTCTGTCCACATTCTCTGCTTCAAACCGAAGTCAAATCGGCCCCGCATTAACAAAGTTATTGAAGATATTCGGCAATTATTGCATCACGTGGTTATCCACCGTGCTTTTACGAGCTCCAGATTAAGGTAATTGGATGGATATTATAGGAAAATAAAACTAGTAATGTACTAGGCCTATTCCATAGGTGTAGTTGGACTGAATGACGTAAATTTTTCAAACCGGCAACATTTTGATTCATTCAAGTTTGAAAGCTACCTCAGACGACAAAATCAGTGTTGACCAGATTTTTTTTGTATAGTATACAACACATATTGCTTACCGTGTTTCTGCCGCTGACATTTGTCCATCAATCGAATGTGGCAGATATTCACGTACATGGGTACGTGTACGGTATTCTCTGTACATAATCATATGTACACTTTCCTTCGCGCGTCAGTATACTAATAAGCTAAAACTCTTTGAATAATACTTTATTTATTGTAATACGTAAAAGCTAAAATTTGCTTATGATTACCAACAAAATGGATGACGACGAGTAATAAATTTCATAATCCCTGCTTCTAATTTTGTAAACACATACATATTGATATAAATTGTTTCCAAAATAATTCACAAAATTGATAAGCTTTGTAAAATTTAATCCCTGTTAAACATTCATTTCCTGGTATTTTGTTTCCAATTCACTGTTCGTGAGTAATGGTGTTTTATTATTTATGGTGATTTAGAATGTATCAGTTTTCGAACCATATTCGTCTTATAATAGAATGCATATCAGATATAGAAGGTGGAAATTCATCACAAAAAGGAGCAATGATATGGGGGGATTGCCATTCCCAAATTATAAAATTCAGACTAGATACAATTAGAAAGCTAGCTGAAACAGACGCAAAAAAGGGTGTTGGTAAATATAAGTTTTTGAATGTAGCATGATTTATGCGAACTCTTTTAATTCATTCCTGAATTAGCTATTGTTAAGTTTTGATACCTGCAATATTTTTTAAAAAAATCATGAAACATCTGATAATCTCAGCAAAGTCTTTTTTATGCAAGTAGCGTTTCAACTCTTTTCCTTGGTATTGAATACACAATTACAAACAAACCATCTGCCTTCGGGACCAAATACTTTAAATTCGTTTTATGCAATCGGCAATCAGTATAGATTGTGATATATAAATTTCTGTTTATCCTGCTATGATCCTGTCTAACCTTACCATTTACGAAAGCAATAGTTCATTGTTTGTATTGACAGGAGGTCGCAGACAACATCGACAGCTTTGTCTACTTCTAGCATCAATTAGTAGACGTTTGTATAAATAAGCGACGGTTCTAGAAAATGGGTATTTGTGGCATTAACCCTTTCCCAAACAAGACCTGGTTTTGACGTCCCTAATAGAAAAGGCTTGGGAAAACATTGAAACAAAAGAAGAAACTGCTGATAACCAGCAGTTTCTCCTTTTGTCTCAATATTTTCTATGTCACATTTTACACGAATTATATCTTTAATAACTTCAATTTTGTCATTTGTGGCAGTTTTTGAAGTGAATCATCATAAAATTTTGTCGTTTGGGAAAGGGTTAAGGTAGAATACATGTTACGTGACTATTTTTGAGATTCATAAAACATCGGCTTTTTTCGTGCGGCGTCATTACGTATCCGAACCTATTCGGGCGCGGTCATAAACATTATTTACCACCGAATGTGTTCGATCTCGCCCGAATAATTCCGACGTCAAGCGAATCTCATTAGGGGTGGACTAGTTTAATACCAACATGTATTTAAATATCAATCTGAACGCGCAGTCAGATCATGGCCTAGATTGTCTTCTACTTTAGCCTTTTAGCTACCACCAGAAACTTTTAAAATATAGAATACCCGTAAAGTCGCCATTTTGAGATTCATAAAACGTCGACTTTTTTCGAGTGGCGTCGATGCGTATCCGAACCTATTCGGGTGCGGTCGTAAACATTCGGTGGTGGAGAGTTCCACCGCCGAATGTCTTCGATCACGTCCGAATAGTTCCGACGTCGTGCAAATCTCATTAGGGGTAGACTTCTCTAAGATCAACATACATGTAGGTCATAAGTTGATATTGAACCACGATAGACTCTAATGCCAGAATGTCATTTTTTCGCATTTCAGTTTATGTTTATTTATTCACTATTCTAGATTTGCGAGTTTATTTTAAGGGTCATTTGTATTTCAAATGGACAGTAACGCCTCTTCACTATTATGGAAGCGTGTATGTGAAACATAAAACACATATGGATACTTGCACTCCGTATGAAAAACATTCCACAAAAAAAGGAAAGTGCGTCGGGGCTACCCCGGCGAAAATAGTCTAAGAACGCGTTTCTAGTTCTAGAACTGTTCAAGAACGTTCTTGACCGTAACATTGCAATTCTAGAACTGTTCTGGGACAATTCTAGAAGTGTCATTTAACATTCTAGAATAGTTCTTCAACTAAAGTGAACTTTTCGCAGGGGTATTTGTTCCGAAAATAGGTTCCGAATGAAATTTGATATCCGTTCATTCTCGACGTGCGTGTTGTGTTATGCAGAGAATAGCTAAAATAGGTACAATTGTTCTCAAAGTTAAGGTAGAATACCCGTAATGTGGCCATTTTGAAATTCATAAAACATCGACTTATTTTTGAGCGTCGTCGATACGTATCCGAACTTATTCGGGCGTGGTCGTAAGGATTCGGCGGTGAAAATTTCCACCGCCTAATGTTTTCGACGTCGCCCGACTAATTCCGACATGGCGCGAATATTATTAGGGATGGACCACCTTAAACTCGTTATTTGGATTATGGATGTGTATAAGCACATGTTCTGCGGAACTTCATGTCTTGTCGTGGCCTTATAACTGTAGATTTTTATCGATGTTGTTCGTTACGTATAATATTTGTAGAAACATTGTTACCACGAAAATAAATCACTGTTACCATTAAACATGTTTCTGTTTTCCAGGGATGTAAGAACTCATAATGCACGAACTTTGTGAACTTCATGTTTAGACGAAACATTAGTAGCCAAGAGAGACAAAATATTTGGAACTTGAGTCTTGAAAAGAGCATGCAGAAACTTCAAAATGAGTAAAACAATCGGCGATACGGTAGCACAATGGGCATTGTTTCTTATATAATGTTAAGAAATGTATCTTTTATTGCCTATACTTAGGTTACATATTGTCATTTTGATTTCCATACACAGATGCGTCTCTTGTAATTCTATCTTACGAGGAAATTTATGGCACAACAGTGATAATAATACTTACCACAAATAGATTTCTGATACATTTATCTAAGCAGTGCCTATTTCAAAAGGTTGGATCTTTTCAGATACGTTGGGCGTCGTTTTTAAAAAACGTTTCGTTGCCGATCTCCCATGCCTGTATTACATGTCGTCGGTGTAACTTTACCACTCTCCAAAACAAGATCTGTGGAGCGTTCTTTATTAGAGCGAGAATTTTTAAGATTTCTTAAGATGTTTTTGATACAACGTCTTCGAGACTGAGATTATAAGCGAAGTGTTCCGAATGTTATGTATGAATATGGAGCATTCGGAACTCTGCGGTTTATGAATCATGGAGCTTTCGGAACAATTCGGTCAATTCTCTCCCATATAGATTCTACAGAATTTACCGAGGGGTTCCGCACGAAGTATAGGGTAATGGCGCCTCCCATTGAGCGTCCTAAAAATCTTGCTCTCAGGAACGCTTTAGCCTAAAACATCTTAAGAAATCTCAAGATATCTCAAGAAATCTCGCTCTAAAGAACGCGCCTCTGGTTTTGTCGACTTTAATAGAAATTGCTAGGGAAAACATTGAGGTATAAAAAGAAAATGCTGATATTCAGCATTCTCGTCAAATTCCTTTTCAAATTCATAAAAGGCCGCAGATTGATAGAATAGCACGGACAATGTTTTATTTTTCTATCCCAAGCTCGATAAAAATCGTCTTTGACATTTTATAAACCATTTGTCTGTCATCAATGAATGACTTGAAGTGAGAAAAGTAACTGGTATCTCGTATGAGATTATGTTTTGTTCTATTTTAAGACATACGATGAATATATGATTAGGTCACCGGTTGCCAAAAAAAGCGGTTACGAGGCGTTACAATCCATTCAGTAATTCTTCATTACCTCTTTTGTGAATTTGAAATTTTATTTGAAATCGTTGAAATCTTTCACCTATTAGTATGTTTTTCGTCCGCTTTTTAAAAAAATTACCAGAGATAAACCTTCGTTCAAAATTTCGGGACGAATACATCATGCTAAGATAATAATTCATAAAGCAACCGATATAATTTGATTTTCGTTGACGTTGCTGTCTATAAACGCGGGGCGATCTAAAAGTAAGTTAAGTTTGCTTGATCACTCGTCAAACAAAGTTCCAAAATATTACTAAATTTGGATCATACTTAGAGTTTCTTCATTGTTTTTAAATTCAAAGAAGTGCCGACTACATGGTCTAGTCAATATATAATGACACATATTTACATGATTTAACAAAGTAAACAATGCAATATAGAGATCCAAGCTACTGTAATTTTGCATGTGATGGTTCGAATCTTGCAGGAAAAAATGTTTCTAGATTATTAACGCCTTTCTCTGTTGTTTACATTGGTAGTGTTTTTGTTGTTGTTGTTTTTGCTGTTGTTGTTTTTTTGTTGTTGTTGTTGTAGTTGTTGTTGTTGTTGTTGTATTTGCTGTTACTGCTTTTGTTGTTGTTGTTGTTTGATAACATTTATCCATTACCTCACATAGACTCTTTTTGACTCCTCAAAAGATGAAGGCTTTTGAAAACCTTGTGGGGAATAAAGAAATTGCTTGTCACAAGCAATTTCTTCATTTTCCACAATGTTTTCTACCCAAAAAGACAAAAATTTTCATTCATTTGAAAATGTCGTCTGCAATATCCTTGAAACTGGACCAGTCCATAAATTGTCCGTTTGGTAATGGGTTAAGAAATGTACCAATGTGTGTGGTATGTCCCTCGCTTTCGTAAGTTGGTGTAAAAGCGCATAACGATACTTTTTTTAAAAGAATGGTAACGTTGTTTGTGATGGCAAAAAGTGAGCGGCACTGAGTCACTTCGTAAGATATGTAAACAGTGCAGAAACTATTTTTTTGTCAAATTGTTACGTTTTCTGGAATGTTTAGAAATGTGTTTGTATTATGCAACGTCTATAAGAAGTTTTGGATCACCCCTTATTTCCTGCCGCTTTCTGAGGATAATTATGTTCTACCGAGAAACACTTCCGTTTAAAATATCTAGACAAATCCATCCCGCTAAAGTTATAATTCATACGTCAACGACTATAATTTAATTTTCTTTGAAATTGCTGTCTATGTAAAATAATACATAATTCCAAGACACTGGGCCTATTCATTTTTATTTTCCTAAAAATACGTACAAAGACATACATTAGAAGGCATCTAGTTTTGAAGTCACCGATTCGTGTTTTGGGATTGTTTTCCTGATAAATCTTTTTGAGCTGGGATGTTTAACTATTATAGCCCACGCGCAGTCTGGTCTACATATTATGCTCTTCTGTTAAAAGTCTGGAAATGAATAAACTTAAAATCAGCTTCCGTCCTAGATCACGGACATTTAGATTAAAGACGAAATCACAGCTGTCCTCAAGGCAATAGCTCTAGCAGAATCAAACTATGACAGATATTATGACACTTAACCAAAATATAAAATCCAACTATAGTGAATATCACGGTTATATGTCTATGCCAAGAAGCTGATAACTATTTTGGTCAAAGAATAGCCTGGCTCCTAGGCCGTGAGAATATGTAGGCAGATATATTTAATAGGCCGATATATTTACAAAGGTACTTCACTCCTGCTGGAAGAAATCATTTACTCAAATTACTGCCCTTCTCCTTATAATCTCACGATTCACAATTACAGAGAGTATGATAGTGATGTAAATCAGATGTACATTATTTATATATATTTTTATTAATAATCAGATCAGTCAGACCGGAGCCAGTCTAGTCAAAGAAGTATGTGCAAAATCTCAGAGCAATAGCATCAGTAGACACAGAAATTTGACGCCTGTGTGCAAAACCTTAGCCAAAGCATTACGCCGGTGTCGACGCCCGGGTGACCGGAATACCCTTCCTATCGTACGAATAATCGCGATACAAATAAATCGGGATTCTGATCTTTCACCGTTGCAGATCTAGAACTATGGTACTCTCCAATGACACGGTGTCTCGTTTTCCTGCATCCCAGCTAAATCATGCCTATTTTAAGGACGTATGACGAACATTGGTGGAACACACGCTATGCAGACACACCTTTTTTAACATTCAAAACTTGGGAAAATTGGTTTCTATGTAAAGGGAACCTCGCAGGAATTATGGAAAATATTGACAATGGTTAGACGGCGACTTTGATTTCTGACCATACTCAAGATTGTATGTATTTGTTGTCTGCAGCTGAAAGTGCATATCACTGCTTTTCAACGAAAACCTCGTAACTGTATCTTGTTTTCAGCTGCAGTTACGTGATTTTTGTTGAAAATCGACGATATAAACTTTCCTTATACAAGCAATCGCAGGAAAACAATGATGTTTTATTTATCATTATAGTGCCACCCTTATTTAAAATGGTGAGATTGTCCTTGAGTAAACAGTACATGTACACAATTTTACACTTTATTCTTCCCTTGTAATGTTTAATGTTTTCTTACCACATATCCAACGGGTTCTTAAAATGATTCGTTGTTCGGGAAAGGGTTAAAGAACAGAATAATAATCGTTGCCGGGCTATACATGTATGTGAGATTATAATTATGTATGCTCTCCGTGAGACCAGACCATCCTTATGGCATAACATTCGATGTTTCACGTGAAAACGGACACTATTAAATCTTTCATAAATAAGTAGGCCCTATTAATCTTGTTCGAAATGGCACAAATTTGGAAACTCGATATCTCGACAAACCCGCCCTCATCAATAGGCATCAAGTAACTCAAACAAACTGATTTTGGAAATGACAAATATAATCATTGACATTTAGCAGAAAAATGATTGAAATTGTTCGTTTCCGACAATATTTCAATTATTAATCGAACTCCGGATATGTCGAGAGATTTTGACTGCCCCTCCAACTTCCACACAACAACTGTCGACTGTATTTGGGCATGATACTGACAATGGTCTATTTCACGAGTTTAGCGGCAGTGCCGTTGTTATATAATGGTGGCATTTCTGTGTATTTCTGCTGTAGAAGGCACTGATCCGGTTTACATACATGTATCTACGTAGAATTTGTTATACAGCCTCTATCTAATACTTGTTCGTCCTTTACAGTTTTATCAGCAGAATTTAAAAACATAGGGCATATGCCTCATCCTGCAAATGCGGCATATGCCTCATCCTGCAAATGCATGGCCTTTTCCACGCCATCTACTTCTAACCGAATTTTAATTTGTCACGTATTTAGGCCTAATTATTGACAATTATCTTAAATTGTTTTGTTACGTGATTCATCGCCGTGTATAATATGTTCTATCTCTACTGGATTTGGCTTTTGTCATATATTTCCCGAAAGACCCGCAAGATAAAAGGACGCGGAGGAATGCCTGTGGCAAAGTAGATATTTTCGAAAATTCAAGGAAACTACTCAAGAATATGTGACGCGTCTTGCTTGAGCTTTAAATATCACAAAATAAATTCAGGGCTTTAATTAACACAAATATTAATCATACGAGATACTGTACGCACAACCATCACGAAAATAATATTGGGAGTGGTGGTGCGAAAAGGTAATGATAAAGAATTGGTTAGTTTAATTAACCCATTCCCACATATTGACGCCTTTTGACTCCCCTCGAGATAAAGGCATAGAAAAACATCGTAGAAAATGAAGAAATTGCTTGTCACAAGCAATTTCTTCATTTCCCACAATATTTTATACCAAAAAATACTAAAAAATGTATTTTCTTAAACTCTGAAATTGCCGTCTGTATGATCTTTGAATTTGGAACAGCCCAAAATTTTGCCGTTTGGGAAAGGGTTAAACCCTTCCCAAGCGACCGACTTTTTAGCGAGTCTAAACTGAACGGAGATTCAGACATTTTCAAGCAGTATGTCTGTAGAAAGTCTCCATGCTGTTGCATAAAGAAAGCTCGATTGTAAAGAAGAAAATAGTGATTAACAATAGTTTGTCTCTTTTCAACAAAAACCAAACCAAAATTATGTGTGGTCTTCATCTTCAAATTAAAGGTGTCATTGTTTCGGTAAAAGGTTTCACTGAAAAAAAATAGTTATATGTAGGGCCTACCATTGCTTCAGGTGTTATGATTATGCGAATAGTAATGGAACTGCAATCTTGCATGAATAATTCGATTGGTCAAATTATCCAGATTTGTTAGATAACTTCGCGAGATTCGAAGATAAGAAAATAAGCACTACAGAAAATAGTGTAACAGTCGAAACATTAAAAACATTCCCATATGACTGTTTAAATTTGAAAGCTGGAGCTGACGACAAAATGGATGCAAAATGGACACTGATAGAGAACGGTTTTGTGACATTAACGCCAAGAATATCTTGAATTACTGGGTTGCAACCAGTTAAGGATGTCAGCACCAGATATTGTTTAGGAATGTGATAAATGCTTACGTTAGACGGATTCATAATATCTTTTTCTCTGTCTCTGTGACACATACGACAGCATTTGATTGAAGAAACTGTTTGATTGGCCAATAATGCAAAATTGAAATTTTTTTCTTCAAAGTTCTTCGGTGCATTTGTCAAAAGCACAAACTGCGGTCAATGTTTATAGTCATCGGTAGAAGAACCGCGGCACACCAATCCCCCATGGTAGAACTGACAAAAACATAAAATTACCATCCCTGTTTACATTTTACATTTTGAGCCCACACAAAGTGGTGTTTGTTTCGCATTTAATATCGACCAACCTATCATCAAATCAAATGTCAGTCCTGTCATCATACAAATCCAGACGTTCCATAAATGTGACCCGTCACGCTAAAAGGGACCTTATCCGAACAAAAAAAATCCAAATTTTGACACACTTGTCAGAACCAGCACAGTTCAAACTGAAACCGTATGCATGCAAAAAAATGAACTTATAATAGGACATGGAAAATTTAGGTAATTACATAAAAGTGAAAAGTGTCGGCCCTAGTCTGGCTGCGCGGACTGCGCAGACAGACTAGGGTCGATATTTTTCACATTTCCTATAAGGTCCCTTTTAGCATGACGGGTCACAATTTTATTATGAAACAATGCTGATATATCATTCGCAGTATTTTTTACAGCTTCTCCGTTTGCAGATTGTTCACAAAATATAGACCATCCCTAGTCGATTCTGTTGGCATTATCTTTAAAGGGATGCATTATTCTGTTCAAGACTTGCCTCTATATTCCGAGTCCAGGTATGTATTGCTGACAGAAACCTATTATACTAAACTAGGATGTCATTTAAAGGGATCTTTGCTTTTATACTTAACCCATTACCAAACGACAAAATTTTAGACATGTCTAAATTCAAAGGTGTAGCAGACGACAATTTCAAGTTAAGGAAACTTGAAATATTTTGCTCTTTTTGGTAGAAAACATTGTGGGAAATGAAGAAATTGCTTGTCACACGAAATTTCATCATTTTCCACAGTGTTTTCCGAAACCGTTATCTTGTAGGGAATCAAAAATAGTCATTGGAAAAATGTTCCTTAAGGCTTTTGAGCCCAACACAGATCCAGATCAGCCTGTGCATACGCACAGTCTGATCAGGTCCATGTTGTTCTCTAATAGCTTCTTCGTAACCTGTAGTAACTTAAAGAGAGCAGCATTGGTGCATATTGAACTCCCTTTGACAACAGGCTGATCTTGTAACTCAATTTAGAAAGAATGCTATAAGGGACGTTTTTCCAGATCCCGGCTCATATACGTATATGAATATAATGATGATGTAAGAATGCACGTACAATTGACACTCGTTATCCCGACATCGGATAAGTCACAGTTAAAATCTGGGGCCAGTTTCATCAAAATATTTAGGACGTATTTTGTCTTACCGATGACTTACAACAAGTTTTGCGCAAGAAACGCGTATCGACAATTTATCAAGACCTGGGTTAGGCGATTGTTGTTTTAAGGGATATTTAAGACATTGGCAAGTCAAAAATACGTCTTAAATGTTTTGATGAAACAGGTCCCAGGTCCCGTCCTCATCAATGGACATCACGTAACTCAAACCAAATGATTTCGGAAATAACTATAGTTAATGAAATTAAGCAGAAAAGGGATTGATATTGTTCGTTTACGGCAATATTTCAATTATGAATCGAACGCCGGATATGTCGAGATATTTTGACTGCCCCTGCACACTGTGTTGTAAGTTGTCCGTTAGATTTGTGTAGTTTGTACGGAAGTTTTGAGTGGTCAATCAAAGATGGCGTCCGTGGAAAATCGTTAGAGGTGGGTGTCTTAGTTTTTCGTCGATAATTTCCTTAAATGGCCGTATCTTGTCTTGATACTGATATCATCGTACAGGAGAAATGTATACCTAATAACGGTGCTATATAGCCAAGTATCAGTGTTGTCCTATCGTACTCAGTCGTTGTGCAAAGACAGCCAAACACGGAAAACTTTTTCGAAGCGAGAAAGTTGCCCTTTTAAGGATGATTACATTGTACACAGCGAACTAGGGAACAAACTATTGCTCTAACTTGGATGTTTTGAACATGCTCTTTTCTATGGTTACCGTTATAGTACACAAAAATGTCCAGAATGACCACAAACACCGTGTTTACTAAATGGCCAAACAACGGTGTAGTCCCAGTGAAAATATGCAGACACAACGGTGCAGTTTCTGTGTTTTATGTACGGTGTAGTTATTATTTTCACAACAAGTTGTGAACGGTGTAGACCTGGTATGTTGTATAGGGCGAACTAGCTCTAACACCTAGCAGATCATCTGCACATCTGATTTATCTCCCTCAAATACTTTGGTCTTAGAAAACACAGTTATTTCCCTTGATGAAAACGCCACCATCCTCAAAGTAAACGAAAACAAAAGCTAAGGAAATATGCCGTTTTCTCTTTTCTTCATTCACATAAGCCTAAAACAGTTCGATGTATGTTTAATTTAATTTTTGGAAGACATTTTTTTGTTTTTTGGTATTGAAAAAAAAACCCATCTGACGGACATGATAATCACAAGGAATACCATCACAAAATATTAAACAAGACATACGATAGCAGTCATTTTAGAGCCATGTTTAGTGACTTACCCTAAGATGTGGGTGCAATGGTCAGTTTCTTGTTCATCCGTTCATTTGATTTGTAGATTCGAAATTTCATCTCTGGCTTTGAATTTTTCTTTGTAACTGTTTTAATTGGTTATTACAATCAATTCTTGTAATTAATGAAATGATTTCAACTTAAGGAGTATGATAATTATTGATCAACATGTATCTAGTTTTCAAATTGACCTCTCATTGAAGTATGATTTTACCCAAAATAAAGGATTCCATCAACAAAACATAAATTATAAATAACAAAACATAAATTATAAATTTGTTTCATAAACATTTGGGCCTTTCGTCTTGTTCGACTTAAAGTAATTAAGTCTTGAAAATAGAATTACGGACTAATTTTCTGACCAAGATTTTTTGGGCCCTGTTCCCACTCATAAAATGTAACCATTTGAAATGAAAAAGACAATATTCTATTCGCCCAAACCATTTGACTATTGGAGTAAAACGCATTGAAGTACTTCCAAGAGAGTAGAACTTACATCCATAAATAAATGAACTTCAATGTTTTCCATCAGGAACCGACCTTCCTCGACTAAGATAAACAATTACCAAGTTGATCAATGCTTCTCAATGACTTAATCACAATTGGGAACAAACTGTTCATTTCAGCCATTGTTTTCATGTCTCGTGGGGAAAGAGAAGAGTCCCTATCCGTATCATCTGTTTCAGCACGTCCAATGGAAATATCAGGAATTAAGGTCGGAGCTTTTTGAACGACTTTATGGGGTGTTGAACTTCGTAATTTTTTATGTACTGGACTCATGCATTCAAAATCGGGGATATCATCGATAGAAAGATTATCAAGCCCAAAATCCTTTTTTTCTACATTGATGAGGTCTATCTTGTGTATTCTATGCTCGCAAATGGGGATGATGTCCTAGTCTGACCTCTTGATAATATTCGGAATGATAAGTACTACAGTTCAGAGTTTTCAAACCTGAATATCTGACCGGAATGGTCCTGTCCCGAATGCTTCGCAAACTTTTCGAAACTTCCTTCGAAATGACAGTAGTAACAAGTGAACAGCATGGAACTGAAAATAAAAGAAAACAATAAAACAGACACCGCCAGATTCTTGGTGCTTTCTACTTTTTGACCCTTACGGAATTGCTCTGACAAATATTATTATTTAATTCCTCCATTTATGAAGATACATATACAAGCATGGATATATGAAAAGACAATACAAGCATGGACATATATATGAACAGACAAACATATTATACATTTACATTACAATATGAGACAAAAGCAGTAGATATTCACGTTTGAAAGAATGGATAAAGCAAGAGAAGAAGAAGGAAAAAGAGGAAGGATTACATGCTTATAAACATATTTTGACATACAGAGTGAGTTGCGATCCGTTATATCCACGTACCTTCAAAGTAAGAAAACTTGACCGAAACTAAATGAAAAGTAAACTCACAAGGCTGTGTATTGATACATTTATAACACATAAGCAGTGTTACAATTAGGTGTAGGAAAATGCATCCCAAAGTCGGTACTCACTGACGTGCGTACCGGCAATGGTCTACATTACCACTCTCTGTTATAATAACATGTCAAGACTGTATGCAAAGCAGTTACAAGTCAGTCACCTATTAACATAATTGTTGAATAATTTCGATGGTTATTATAAACATGATTCTCAGCCGTGAAAACGTTATCATTAAACATTGCTATTGCTTCAAGTCTACACCGTTCACAATTGAATTATATCTACACCGTTCACAATTCGTTATGAAAATATAACCACACCGTACACAAAACACAGAAACTGCACCGTTGTGTCTGCATATTTTCACTGGGACTACACCGTTGTTTGGCCATTTAGTAAACACGGTGTTTGTGGACATTCTGGACATTTTTGTGTAAAACGAGGGTAACCATAGAAAAGAGCATGTTAAAAACATCTAAGTTAGAGCAATAATTTGTTCCCTAGTTCGCTGATTACTATGTAATCATCCTTAAAAGGGCAACTTTCTCGCTTTGAAAAAAGTTTTCCGTGTTGGGCTGTCTTTGCACAACGACTGAGTACGATAGGACAACACTGATACTTTGATATATAGAACCGTTTATATGTATACATTTCCCCTGTATAATGCTATCAGTATCATCAGTATCAAGGCAAGATACGACCGTTTAAGAAATGTATCGATGAAAAACTATGACACCTACCTCTCATGTTGTATCGTTGTCGCCATCTTTGAATGACTGCACAAGTTGACTGCATAGTTGCTGCAACTTCCACACAACGAGTGTCGACTGTATTTGGGCATGATACTGACAACCGTCTATTTCACGAGTTTAGCGGCTGTGATGTCGTTATTTAATGATGGTATTTCTGTGTGTTTCTGCTGTAGAAGTCACTGACCCGGTTTATTATTCATGAAGGAACCAAAATAAATAAATATATCTCTATGATCTGATAGTTATGTAACGGATGACAAGCTCAATATCAGATCATTGCTCTTGAATTTACCAGGCCATTGTTTTATTGAATTGTTTACTGTTTTGTGTCTTGCAGCACTTTGCTCTTTTAAATACTCTTTATATCTAAAAATTACGTCTTTAGTCGAAATGCTTTGAAGAGCATTACGAGACAAGAGGAGATTGCTGAAAACCAGCAAATGTTCCATGTTCTCCCCCTTTCTTAAACCATTTTTGGGAAACGAAAGAAATGGTGATACTCGTCCACGTTTTACACTATAGTTCATATTGTTCATGAGACTTGAAGCACATTTTCCTGTACATAAACTGAAAGCTTCTATTGGCCCGTCATATTCTTCTTTTTACAACTCGATATCAGAGGGTATACGTCTTACAAAAACATGTGTCCGTTGATAGTCAACACTGATATTGTAATATGCATATCGTGTTTTATCTCTTAGACCTCTCAAATTGTTATCACTCTCTTAATTGTCATCATATGAAGAAAGGAGAACCCCATTTACAGACTGCAACATTTTAGACTGATTCAAATTCAGAGACGTTGTGGGGGGGGGGGGACTCAAGTGAATATATTTTCTATGCCATATTTTACACAAATCCAATGGTTTTCAATCTTTATTTTGTTGTCTACTGCAGCTTTCAATTTGGAGCACCCTAACATTTTGTCGTTTGGGAAAGGGTTAAAAGAAGAATTTTCCTCTCTCTCTGCAATGTATAAATCACAAGCCTAAGTATCGGCGTCGGAAAGGTTAAAGCGCATGAACTGAATTATTACATTTTATAGATATTATTACTGTTCTGTGACATTTATATGTGTCTAGCAATTCGTTTTAGAGGAGAAGAAAAGTTAAAAGTGGTCACTCATGGGACTACAAAAAGTCTACTGAATTTTAAAAGCTCTTATCCAACACCTCTTAACCCTCTCCCAAACAAGACCTGGTTTTGACGTCCCTAATAGGAAATGTTTGGGAAAACATTGAAACAAAAGAAGAAACTGCTGATAACCAGCAGTTTCTCCTTTTGTCTCAACATTTTCTATGCCATATTGTACACAAATTCTATCTTTAATAACTTTCATTTTTGTCATCTGTGGTATTTTGACGTGGATGACCCTAAAATGTTGCCGTTTTGGGAAAGGGTTAAAATACTTTTTTCTATATGGACCCGCAGGTGACCTTAACCACGGAATGAAAGCTGTTCCAGACAACAACATGAATCGTAAACATTGTATGATTTGTGTACTGATAAGATCAATTTAATAAAATTGTGCTATGGAAAATGGTCCCTGTTAGAGTCTGAGACCACCGTGTAACCGAAGGGGTACGGGCAAAAACCCACTGGACATAAGCTGAACTGGACAAAAGCTCACTGGACAAAAGCCCACTCCTTATTATAACCATCGGAGTTACACAACACAATTGATGGAAAATAAGATATTTTTCTTCGAAATTCATTTCTTTCGATACCATTAATACTTTGTTGCTTATATTCATTATACTAATTATATTCATTTAATTATAACATATTGATTCAAAATACGAAACCAATTTTATTATACTTCGTCGATTTTCATTATTTCTTTGGTGTTAATTCGTAAAGATGTCTAGATCTATGAATTTATTTAAGAATATGTAATATACATAAAAACATTCAAAACATTAATTATAAATATAACAAACTTAATATATTAACCCTTCTCATGCTATTCACATCAATGTACCTTTGTGACCAAAGCTTTGGCAGGCAGCATAGACTAAGATCAGCCTGCACAGATGTGCAGTCTGATTTTAGCCTACACTGCCTGCTTACTACTCCTTTATTGTGGCAAAAACTTAAGGTTGTCTTTTTCAAAATTTCTCTTTAATTGGGAGTTTGTTTGAAACAAAATTTAAAGTCAACAAGACGAGGGTTAATATATCTGGAGTGGGCTTTTGTCCAGTGGACTTATGTCCAGTGGGCTTTTGTCCCAGTGGACTTTTGTCCTACACTCGTAACCGAATTACCCAGTGCATAATTACAGTCTGGTCGGGATCCATAATGCTCTCTAATGGCTGTATTAACCCTTTCCCAAACGGCAAAGTTTTGGGGTGATCCACCTCCAAAAAAGCCACAAATGACAAAGTGGATGTTATTAAAGATAGGATTTGTGTGAAATATGGCATAGAAAATATTGAGACAAAAGGAGAAACTGCTGGTTATCAGCAGTTTCTTCTTTTGTTTCAATGTTTTCCCAAACTTTTTTCTATTAGGGACGTCAATACCAGGCCTTGTTTGGGAATGGGTTAAGGCATGCAGCTGCTACTACTTGTAACCATTATGGGTTTTGATCAGACTGTGTGTATACACATGCAGATCTGGAGACATATTGGAATCGAATGTTTTAATGATCTTTTTCTCAGAACCCGATTTATTTGCATCAGCTATGCACTATTGGTGTGCATGTGTTTTAGTAAAATTGAAACGCATTATTCAAGACAACGTCAAATTAAGTGATCCCAAGAGTGATATGTACTGAGTGAAAATTTCATTTTTGACCCCGTAAATATAAATTAGAATTCCAGGATCGATTTAATTTATGACAAAAAGACCGACTGTCAATTTTACGCCCTAACAAATCTTCGAACTTGTTGTTTCCTTGTTTTTCAGCTTTCATTGGAACCTGCATATCGATATTTTGATTTTTTTAAACCACGAAACCAAAACAGTGTTGAACAAAGTAAGATACTGCTTATTTGTTTAGCGACCACTCTAAATAGGGCTCATATCCAAGCATTAAAGAAATCTATTTAGTGTTCGTCCTAGCTTTTGGACCAATGAAATTGCAGTATATTTCAAAAATTCCGGCACTATATTTCACATAAACACACTGCCGGTCAGTTTATACATAGCCACGCCCCCGTCTCCTGTGCAGTTATTAAAAATGACGTAATATTTTTGGGAAAATGATGTAATTTTTGGGAAAATGATGTAATTCCAGTAAGATCCACTTGATAGTACCTCCGGTCTGAGGCGTGGTTTGATGAGCGTATGTTTTCATTTGTTGACGAACACTAAGTCAGATAGAGTCTGTATAGTAGATTCTACGCGACATAAACGTTCAAGGCTGCGTCTTTTGGACGTTTATATCGCGTAGAATCTACTATACAGCCTCTATCTAATACACAGAATTATGCCAATAGAATGTATGAAATGTCTTTGTATTGAGACAGTCTTTAAATCTGTTATCTTGGAGAGGGTTTTGTTATTGGAATTGAAACAATACAAAATGGCCTAAAATGTCTTGAAATGGCACTGCTTGTTCAAAGTAGGTACAGCATTTAGGCCGATAGGCAAAGGTAAAGCACCAACTTTATCACGGCTTCGATCTAATCTAAAATTGGCATTGCAGTTTCGTCTTCCAATAGGTAACGATTTTATCTAGTAACTCGTAACGTAATATCGGACAAACAATAGCATTTCCGTAGGCGTTGTTATAAAATCTAGTAACTACGGCTTGTTTCAAGCCGTATAGTTACGATATTTTATAACAACACCGACGGTTTATCAAAACATAACTACAAACTTAGTCTATTTTTAGCTCAAAATCAATTGCTATAAACACAATTTACCTGTTTTACAATGTATGTTGTACAATAGTTTATATCCATCGGGATCCATTATGCTGCCTGCATCAATAATCGTTTAGAGCAGGTCTTTTAAATTTTGTCGTTTGGGAAGAAATAAATCAAATGATTGTGGTAAATGAATAGGGTGGTAAATGAAAACCCGTTTTGTTACATTTTCTTCTACCAAACAACGATTTTATTAAAGTCTTTAACATGGATATCGTTGTAGGATTGACCGTCGTTTCACGTGCAACCAAATCTATGGGGAAAAGACTCATGGAAATCCATGAAATTACCACAAATGTCAAGATAAGTACAGTAAAGCCAATGTCATAAAAACAAATTACCAGATGATATGTTACTAGATAGTTTCTGTTTTCGTCTAACCTTTTTCCTACCGGTAGACATTTGAGCTTTTCGAATTTGAAAAATCTGATGTTTTAAACGACGAAACGGATGTTTGTATACAGCAAAAAAAGAAATATAAAAGAATAGTGAAGCAAATGGAAAATCAACATTTTCTTTTCTATCCGGAACTTTTAAACTGAGAAAGACTGACAATGAGTTCAGTTCTAATTAAAATTTATTTGAGCCTAGATATGGATGAAGGGCCCTTTGAGTTTGAGACCATAGGGAATCCAGACAACTGGTGAAGCTCGCCAAGAATTAAGTGTACGCAAAACTAACGCTGAAGAAATCCGATGAAGCTAAGTCACGCTACTCTCTAAAGGCAGAGGCCAATGATTCAACGATCAAATACGGCATACTGTTTCGTAGTAGAACGTAGTAAACAAGGGACTCTGTTTTATGAGAGCAGAGTCACACGAAGACGAAAAATCTGTTTTGAGAAGAAGAAATCACCTAAAGTCTAATGACAGGAAGAAAACCGGCTTTGTGCTTTATATCAAATCTGCTCATACGAATCTTTTTTAAATATATATTAAGAATATATCCAAATACTGTTAGAATTGATGTTGGATATAACATGGTTAGGTTGAAATAATAGTCAATTGAGTTTGGTATATTTCTAGATATATAGATCTATATAAAAAAGCCAGCCCATCATGTTATGTTGTGAACATATAAATTGAATTTTAAGACGACACAAATCTTGATTTACCGAGTCGAATTTGACTTTTATAAAGACATACATGTATGTACTAAGATAGCTCTATTAAGTAATGGCTCCTTTGATCTCTCCATTGCCGAGCTCTATTGATTAAACCATCAAATATGACCTCTGCAGTTTTCGGTACGTCAACAGCCTATTTGGTCGTCATAATCTAATTATAGCACACCATTTGAATTATCGAATCAAAATCCTTCAGTTTTATCTTGCATGATCAATACGTATACATTACGTCGCTTCTATTTTGGCTGAAGTCGGTAATATTTGAATTATCGAATCAAAATCATTCAGTTTGATCTGGTTTGATTACGTATACATTACGTCGCCTCTATTTTTGGCTGAAGCCGGTAATTTGAAGCGTCATCCAATGAAAGTTTGTATCAGCTTTTTGAATTGTTTTGTTGTGTATCGCCAACGATTGGATACTGAAATCCCGCAAAGGCCCCGAGATTAGACGTGAAATGATCCCGCGAGAACAGAGCTCATTCTATCGAAATGGAATGTAGAGATAATGTGCTCTGTTCATAAGAGAGTACTTTGATCCAACACATGTAACTAATGGTATGCTACCCCATTATACAATACAATACAATGATATTTGTATAGCGTAAAAGCTACTAATGAAGCATTCTTTTGCGCTGAACAAAACTAAGAAATCAGTAGGCCTACATTATTTACATTCCTATTCCCACATAGTGACGCATTTTGACAGCCCATGAGATAAATGCATTGAAAACATTATGGAAAACGAAGAAATTGTTTGTGAATAGCAATTGCCTCATTTCCTACTATATCTTTTTTCCAAAAAGACCAAACATATATTTGTTTATTTTCTTAAAATGTCGTCCGTAACATCTTTGAATTTAGACCTATCCTATGGCCGTTGGAGTTAATTCTGAAGCTAATGATCGATTGATTTTCGTTTTGTTTCATTCAAAGTTGCGAAATTTAGGCTTTGTACGGCTGTGTGGGAAGCTTCTATTCGGTGAAGAATCACATGACACAACAATTTCAGAAAATAGTCAACTTTTATTCAAATTCTTGAGCAATTTGAATTCGGTTTGAAGCAGAGAAGTTGAAAAAACACCAGAAGTTAGCTAGATGTGGTATATGTACAAATGTAGATCAAACTGATCGTTGGTCGTCAATATTACGATGGATAATCACGTGATACAATATTTTCAGAATGTTAATATGCGATCGATTTGAATTCGGTTTGAATCAGAGAATGTGGACAGACGTCACGCATTAGATGGGTGTGGTTGATTTTTGAAATCAACTGATTAAAAAGTTATTGAAGATAAACCAAAGTTTTGGTTTATCTTCAATAGGTTTTTTTTCAGTTGATTTTTCATAAATCCAACACGTCCAGTTTATTCCTGGCATTTTCCCACCTTCTCTGCTTCAAACCGAATTCTAATTGGTCAAGTATTAAAAAGATATTGAAAAGTATCGCAAATTCTGAGTCACGTGATTATACACCGTGAATATTTGTATCAGCTAATTTACAAAAGACTTTCGCATTCATCAGATAAATGGGGGTCTTTTATGATTAAAATCATTTTTCTTTCAAATCGGTTATTAATAGAATTATTGAAAGATATCGAAAATGTTTATCATGAGATTCCCCGCCGTGGCTCTTCGTGTGTGGTTGTACGAAGAACCTCTAACCTAATGAAATGTTTATTGTACGACCAAATATGTCCGGTTGCCGACATGAAGTTTTATCATGTGCCTTGATATAGTTTTGCGATAGTCAACCATTAATAAAATTCAGGCGAATTCGATATTATTCGGGGTGAACATGGTGGAACTTTCCATTCTCCCCACAGAGAGATCGTTCGTGGCTCTCACATCATCTCTGCAACGGGTTTAATCGGCTGGAGACCACGGATCGTGGTCTACAGAATGATAACGCCTTTTATTACTGTTCAACAGTTTCATTTCTTTTATTATACATTAGAGAAAGAAACTATTGTTCTGTTTGCATCAGAAGAGCTCTCAAATTAAAGTAGGCCCCTAATGCTCTAATTCAAATGGGACTATTTTTTCAGACCTCCTTGTAGTATATCGTTATTTTTCATAATCTTCCGCAGCCCTGTACAGAGGCGAAATGAAAGAGTCTCTGTGAAAGAGAGTGTGAACGTTCCACCGCTGAAGATTTACAACATCAACCTAATAGGTTCGGATACGTACATGTAGGCCTAATGAATGTTGACGACGTCGCTCGCACAATTCCGACGTCGCATATTACCTTGAAACCACCCGTACTGCTTTCTTACAGCTGCCACACGTTATCGTGAAGCTATAGGGGGCAGCATGGATCTTGATCAGATTGAATTATTTTAGATGTCAAACAAGATAGTGTACATCCTCTAATAAATCAAACCTTTTCATTTTCTTGATAGAAATAAAACCAAAAGAAAATTTTCAAATGTCTTCATTAGACTTTTATGGTGGAAGGGGAATACGTAATGCACGATTTGTCAGTTGATTCAAATGAATTTAACCTTAGGAGCACCGATAGTCGTCAATTCACTGTTGCTGGATTTTTTAAATCGGATTTCATGTTTCGTTTAATTTAATACTTCCACTCTGCCGTGTACTCGTATTAAGATTAATTAACAATTCTTAATCATTTGATAACCCCTTTCTAAACAAGACCTGGCGCCGGTTGCTCGAAATTTTAAACTTAAGTACGTTATCAGACTCAAATCATGAGTATATTCTCAAGTTTTTTCGAGAAACCAGGGTCTGGTTTCTCGAAAAAAATTAAATACATACTCATGAGTACATGCTCAACTTCAATTGAATACCAATTAACGTTGATTGGTTTTCAATTGAAGTTCACGTGGATTTCGTGTGATTTTAGCACGGTGCTCAGATTTGAGTCTGAGAACGTACTTAATTTTTCTTCGAAAAACAGGGGCCAACGTTGGAGAGTATTGACAATTATTACAACAATGGGTTTGGTTTTAGGAAATCGTTGCGGAGTAGAATAAAGAACTGGTGATCAGCATGTTCTTTCTTTAGTTCAATATTTTATGATCTGTTAAGCTATATTATACAACTCTTCTTTTCATGAATGTACTATTAATAATTTTTTGTCAGCAACAGCTTTCAGATAGGACCAATTGGATTTTTTTTCTTTTTTTTTTTTTTTTTTTTTTTTTTTTTTTTTTTTTGAAAAAAGCAAAGTAACATTTTTCACCATTGTCCCTTTTTTACTTAAAATGAATATGAAATGGCATCTGTGAAATAGAGCCATTATAGCATTTAGAACTACCATGGATGTAAACAAGCTTGCTACAAGTAGACATTTGATTTATTAACTGTAATAGGCTTATCTTGACTCTTTCCCAAATTGCAAAATTTAAGGGTGTTCCAAATTGAAAGCTAATGCAGATGACAACTAGACAGTCCTGTCGGCCTGGAAGCGCTCCACAGGCCTGATTGTTTGTCTTGTTGAATGCAATTTAAAAGGTTCAGGCTGCGCAAACAAGTAAATGCATGACCAAGCTGAAAATTACAAGCAAGTAAGATTTATGATCAGTAAGATTTCTGTGAAAGTTCTGTATTGATTAGTTAATACTAATGGTTGTAAAAGTGAAAATAAGGCCGAAAATGACAATTTTGTCAATAACAAGGGCACATAACTCATATAAAATTCAGATCAAGCTGAAAATTATACTAAGGCAAGATCTTATAGTCACCAACAATCTGTACAAGTTTTGTCTTGATTGGTCAATATTTGTAGTTGCTAGAGTGAAAACAAAGTCAAAATAGAGTCGAAAATGGCAATTTTGTCAATTTCAAGGGCACATAACTCAGATATAAAATTCAGATCAAACTGAAAATTATACCAAGGCAAGATCTTATGACCACCAACATTCTGTACAAATTTTGTCTTGATTGGTTAATATTTGTAGTTGCTAGAGTGAAAACAAAGTCAAAATAGAGTCGAAAATGGCAATTTTGTCAATTTCAAGGGCACATAACTCATGATGTAAAATTAAGATCAACCTGAAAATTGAACCATGGCAAGAGCTAATGATCACCAACATTCTGTTTCAGTTTTGTTTTGATTGGGCAATATTTGTAGTTGCTAGAGTGAAAGCAATGTCAAAATAGAGCCGAAAATGTGATTTTGTCAATATCAAGGGCACACAACTCTTGATATTAAGTTCAGATCAAGCTGAAAATTATACCAAAGCAAGATCTTATGGTCACCAACATTCTGTACAAGTATTGTCTAGATTGGTCAATATTTGTATTAGCTAGAGTGAAAACAAAGTCAAAATAGAGCCGAAAATGGCAATTTTGTGAATTTCAAGGGCACATAACTCATGATGTAAAATTCAGATCAACCTGAAAATTATACCAAGCCAAGATCTTATAGTCACCAACATTCTCTATTAGTTTTGTCTTGATTGGTTAATATTTGTGGATTTTAGAGTAAAATTAAAGTCAAAACCAGCTATTTTTGACATTCAAGGGCAGATAACTCAAGTTATTCTGATTCAATCCAAATTCTTTGAAGGAATCTGAGAGAGGGTCACCCAAGGATCATTCTTGTGAAGTTTGATTGAAATCCATCTTGTAGTTTCTGAGAAGAAGATTTTTAAAGAAAAAGTTTACGGACGGACGGACGCACGGACGCACGGACGCACGACGGACACACCGCCATGACAATAGCCCGCTGGCCTGTCGGCCAGTGGAGCTAAAAGTTATGTTGATTAACATAGGATTTGTGATCGAAATAGTTTAAGAAAACATTGAAACAAAAAAGAAAATGCTGGTCAATGTCTCAATGTTTTCCTAAGCCTTTCTCTATTGTTGAAGTCAAAACCAGGTCTTATTTAGAAAAGGATTAAAGCTTCTTTTCAAAGCCAAGAAGAAACAGGAGATATTCATAAGAGAAAGTCGTGTATCCTAATCAGACTTCGCGTTCAGAAGAATATCATTTCAAGCCTTTTCCCCCTTTTTTGCATACAAAAACATCGTGAAAAGAGGGATATCAAATTTCAATCGGAACCTAACAGTCCACAATATCGCATGGTCACGGTGGGGATTGTGCATGCTGGGATGGGTAAATCTACGGACAAATTTGCCTCGCTTCAGGTAAGACATTTTGCAATAACTTCCTTATTTCTGCGTCAATTAAAAAACGGTTTGTTGCATGTACCCCGCCTTACAGAGCTCTTTCCTCCGATGTATGCTTTACACAAAACCTTTTTGTACTTTTTGCGAAAAGTGATCCCAACCAACCAGAAAAACGACAAAAAAATCTGCTCGTTTTTCAGGTCAGTTGGGATCAATTTTTGGGAAAAATATGGGGAGTTTTCAAATAAGTAATACACCTGAGGAAAGCGCTCAGTAAGGCGGGGTACATGCAATAAACCGCTTGAAAATTGACACAGAAATAAGAAAATTATTGCGCATTATTTCCTACCTGAAGCGTGGCTTATTTTGCCGTAGTCGTTATCATTTCGTTTTCTGGTCAGTTGGGATCAATATTTGGAAAAATTAAAAGGATACCACAAATAAGCCATGTATCCGAGGAAAGGGATTTTCAAGGCGGGGTACATGCAACAGACCTTTTGAAAATCGACAAAGAAATAAAGGAGTTGCAAAATATTTGACAAGATTCGAGATTATTTTTGTCCGTATTCGTTATCCATCCCAGCATGCACAATCCCCACCGTGATGGTAGCGCATTCCGTTGTGGACTTCACATTGTGATTTTGAAACACATGTCGCCGCTTTTCACCTAAAACCTCGTAACTGCAGCTTAGTTTAAGCTGCAGTTACGAGTAGTATAGTCAATGCATTTGGGTAATTATGGGATGCTGGGATGCTTAAAAAATGGGCGTGGCTAATCATTGACCATGACGCAGTGGGCGTGGCTAATCATTGACCATGACGCAGTGGGCGTGGCTAATCATTGACCATGACGTTAGTAGGCGTGGTTGACCATTGACCCGTTACATCAGAGGTCAGCCACGCCCAAGCCACGCCCATTTCCGGGGAAATTCCCAGTGACGTCATACCGGACGTGACATCACGGTGAACCAGGGCCGAACCACGTCCATTCGCGGGGTTTTCCAGTCTATTTTTAGTTCTATCAAGAATACCATAGGCTGGCTGACCACTGACGTCAATTCAGGGGACTCAGAGCCGAACCAACGTCATAGGTCGGAGCAACGTCATAGGTCGGAACAACGTCATAGGTCGGAGCAACGTTACGGATCGAAGCTTAGTCACGCCCATTTTCGGGTTTTTCCTAGGGATTATTTTCAAGACACACCCATTTTCGGGTTTTCCCCACGGTCTATTTTTAGTTCTATCTAGAACGCCATAGGCCGTTTCACCGCTGACGTCGTATCACGCAAGGGATTACTGCTATCAGCATTGCTATCAGCATTGTCTCAATGTTTTCTTTCTTGTTTCAATATTTCGCGGTTATTTAAGCTTCGCTTTGACTATGCGTAAGAACGAAATACGTTAGATTTTAAAAGTGAAATTTTAGCGATGAAAAGGAATATAAGTACGGAGGAAACAGTGAAACGGCGTTTTACCGGAATGAAATGGATCGCCGCGATTATTATGTTTTCAGCAGTTTTTATCGGAATAACTATTATGGTTTCGACTTATTCCGAGGATTCGGTAGTAAGCGGAGAGAGTGAAAACGTTACAGGATGCATCTACGTTAAGAGATACGATCTCAGCGGTAACGCATTTTTAACGGTGTGTAACGTTAAGGGAAACATCACGATCGATATTAGAGAATTGAATAAGACAGCGAATCGAGGTATTGTTCTCAATCTCCGCCAATGGCTGACTGTGAAACAACTGGCGCATCCCATTGATGAGTCAATCGATGAGGCGAGGACCTACTGGAAAACATTAAGACGCATGCGCTAGAATTCAAACTATAAATAGAAATGACTTTTGATTGGTTGAAATTAACCGTTATAAATAGGGAATTTGAATCGCAGGTTCATTCGCGTTTAGATCATCTTGACGAACAGACTGAATTCGAGATACTCTCAACACCTAGGGAAGGAGTGTTACCTATTCGATAGTAAATTCGAAGGAAATACATACATTCACATCAGGGAATTAATTTTCAAAGACGGCCAGCCCGTTCCCACTTTAAAAGGAATAACGCTGACGTTATCCAGGTGTAACGAACTGTACTCCCTCCTGAATGAAATCGGATTTCACGTGGATGAATGGAATTGAGATCAGCTGTCAGAGACATTTCGCAAGCATCTAGGGGGAAATTGGTTCGTAAGCGTTAACCCCGGGTTTCCCTGCGTGGATATACGAAAATTTTGGTTACCAGAAGGGGCTTCAGAGGTCTGCGCCACCCGAAAGGGGGTATCATTGACTTTCCAACAATACGACGAATTGAAAAACGGATTAAGAATGATTCCCTCCGCAGTTCCGGAATTGTACGACGTTCTACCTTGCTACCTACAACCGAATCACGTTAGGGACCAATGCGAGGAGTGCTCGCCCAATACGAAGAAAAAAAATATGACTAATTAGTGTATTGAGCTATATGTTTAAACGCGCCGTTATAGTTTGTGTAACGTTTGCTCGTTATAGTTTGTGTAACGTTTGTTCGTTAGAGTTTGTGTAACGTTTGTTTGTTGTTGTTGTTGTTTGTAAAGTCGTCGTTGTTGTTGTTGTTATCACGTAATAACGTTTTTAATAAAAAGATACGTATATGTCATTTCGTCTTCATTTTATCTTTCTACGTCAACGAGTACACACCATGTATATAACCAATACCGTATACACTGCCTCGCTGAACTGCGACATCGATTTAAGAGAGTTATGCTCTCAGTTGGTTAACGTGAGATACGATCCTAAAACGTTTAACGGTCTTATATGGCAACATCGTCGTATCGGAGGAAATTGTCTGGTATTTAGAAACGGAAAACTCAATTCTAACGGAATGTCGCGTTCATTCCAAGATGGCCGTCGAAGAATAAGACGCTACGCGAGAGTTCTACAGAAACTAGGTTATCCCGTTAAATTAACGTCGGTGAAAATGATAACGTCGTCAGCATTTCACACCTTGTCGACGCCCTTGAATATCCCCGAATTATGTCGAACGTTTAAATTAACGTACGAACCCGAAATTTTTCCGGTAGTTACGTTGAGAAAAGATAACGTTCACTTTTCCTGTTATCATAATGGAAAGGTTATTATCACCGGAATCAAATCTTCCTTAGACGTCGAGGCGACGGTATACCCGACCCTTATTGAATTGGAATTGTTTACGTTATAAGAAGACAGTCCCTTTATGTAGCGGTTAATCATGTGTATCACCGTCGTACTCACTATTCTTCTATTAGGGGAAAATATTTTGAAGCGATATAGATTATATCGTTTGAAACGGGAAGCTGCCCAGGCCGCTGATAGATTAGTCGAGATCATGAATCGTAAGAGCTATGACTAATAGTAAAAACACACACACACACACAAACATACACACATAAAAAATGACGTACGAAAAATACCTAGAAAAGATCTATTACGACCCGAAAAACCCAGCGTCGTACTCTAGCGTGAACAAGATTTTTAAAGTAGTTCGTCAAGAAGGAAAATATGTCATCGGAAAGAGTAAGATTCGTAAATGGTTAGAAAAGCAGGAACCGTATACAGTTCACAGGCGAGTGATAAGACGTTTTAAAAAGAGAAAGATGATCGTGCCTTATATCAACTATCTCTGGGAAGCCGATGTGGCGTATATGTCTAATTACTCTACGGAAAATGACGGTATGGGTTATTTTCTATTAATAATCGACGGTTTCTCGAGATTTGTGAGAACTTTTCCTATGAAACGCGTTTCCGGTTCTGAGGTAGAAAGGGTCCTCAAGCCTATTCTTGAAAGCGGACCAGTACCCTTAAAAATAAGGACGGATCGAGGCAGCGAATTCAAGTCAAAAATAGTGCAGAGCCTATTAAAAGAGCGCGGCATCGAACACTTTTACTCCAATAACGAAACAAAATGTCCCCTGGCTGAGAGGGCTATAAAAAACGTGAAAGGAAGATTGGCCCGATACATGACGGCCAAACAAACCCATAAGTGGATCGACGTTTTGGGAGATGTCACCGAGAGTTATAACGGCACTTATCACAGATCCATAAAAAAGGCTCCATCGAAGGTTACTAAGGCTGACGAGAGCGCGCTTTGGAAACTTCAATACAAGCAAAATCCGAAGGAAGTACCCGGACGTTACAAATTTAAGGTGGGGGATACAGTCCGCATTTCGCACCAAAAAAGGCCCTTCGAGAGACATTATGACGAAAGGTGGACGACGGAGTACTTTATCGTGAAGGAAAGGGGGATGAATCAAAATATTCCTTATTATAAGTTAAAAGACATCTCGGACGAAGACATCGGTGGTACATTTTACAACTCGGAATTGGGGAAAATGACGATTAATGACGACACCGTATTTAGAATAGAAAAAATAATTCGTAAGAGAAGGGGTGAGTCGCTTATTAGGTGGTATGGCTGGCCCGCGAAGTACGACACGTGGGTGAAAAACGTCGATTTGCGCGCGTACGGCACGTAAATGATGAATAGCTTTTACCTGTTTTTGGATAGCAGAGACTCGGAAAAAATACATAAGAACAATTCTTCGTCCGATTTTATCGTAGATTTACCGAAGGCCTATAAACTGGACGGGTATTGGGAGTGCGGATTGAAAGAAATTACGTTATCGCTGGGGATTAACCCATCGAGCAAATACATATTCGTGTGTTCGGATATATTATTCGATTCCTACGCTAGGAATAGCTGTCTACCTATACTCAGAAATTTAGAGATCGGCGAAAAATCCACCGTTTCCCAATCATTCGACACACCTTTGTACGTAAGAGTAAAGAACGAGTTGATCGTGGACGTTAGACTATACCTTACGGACTCGGATCTGCAGCCTATTTCAACGCGATCTAAGCAACTTTACTGCATCCTACACTTTAGACGGAGATGGGTTCCGTAGAATATTACGATTTTAAAGAGCGAAAATGGATGCCTTACATCCCCGATACGAAGAAATGGACTCAGCATTTTTTAGATATTCACGAGGGTCGGGCGCGACCCGATCAGCACGGGAAATACGTCGTCGGAAGCGGTGCCAGATTCAGATCACGCGCGGAGCCCATTAAACCGGAAGTGAAGTTTATTACTCCGGTCGCCCAGGCGGTGGAAATGGCTAAATCGGAAATAAAGCGAGATAAAGGAGAACGTAAGAGGGAAACCGCCGGAACAAAAAGAAAAAGAAAGGCGTCCGGATCCAGATACTCGAAAAAATTGAAAGACCAATTCGCTCAATAATGGCAGAGGAGCTACACGATAACGAGATGTCCATCTTCGAACCAGCGCCGAGCGATACCACGGTGCATTGTAGGGAATGGATTCAATTTCGTCCGGTCAACCAAATAACGGAGGGCTCGGCTTTAGAATTTAACGTTCCCCAACAAACTGCGGCATATATGGACTTGAAAAGATCCCTATTGAATATCAAATTTCGTATCGTGGACGAAAACGACGTACCGTTGACCGTCGATGATGTGGCTGGTCCCGTGAATTTACCGTTACACAGCTTTTTCTCCCAGATCGATTTAGCTTTACAGCAGAACCCCGTCAGTCATTTAGGGAGTAACTACCCTTACAAAGCTTATATCGACACTATTCTCAACTCGAACGAGATGGAACAGAGAAACATACTCCAATCCCAAATGTTTTATAAAGATGTCGGAAATCATGACGACTCGGATGCCAAGACCGGGACCAATAACGGGTTATTTGCGAGGTATCAAAAGACACTCGGAGGGAAAATTGTCAATCTAGAAGGACCCATCATGCTCGACCTTTTTCAACAAAACAGGCTGATCGTGAACGGAATCACCCTTTCCCTCAAATTGTGGCCGTGTCGAAACTCTTTCGGACTTATCACAGACGCTATTTCACCGAAAATAAAGGTGCAAATCGTTGACGCGTGCTTTAAACTATGTCTTCAGCGACCCAGCTCGGCCGTTCTCGTGGCGCATAGCGAAATGATGAAGAAAGACATTTGGCCGACCTATCCCTATTTTCGTTCGGATATCAAAGTAGCGTCCATTCCTTCCGGAATGTACAGTTTCACGTCCGACGATTTATACCAGGGTCTGGTCCCCAATAGGCTGATCATTGGACTGGTATCGAGCTCGTCCTATTCGGGGAACTACGCGACGTCGCCGTTTAATTTCAAGCACTACGACTGCAACTCTATCGGCCTATTTGTAGACGGTCAGTCTTTTCCGGGTAAACCGATGCGACCTGACTTTTCGAACGATACCTACGTTGACTGCTACAGAACGTTGGCAACGTTTCGTCATGACGTCAACGTAACCCAGGATGAATATAAAAAGGGTTACGCGTTATACGTATTTGACGTCAACCCATTCGTCAAATTTAACGTTAAGAGAAGAGGACATTGTCGTTTAGAGATTGGTTTCGCCAAACCCCTTCCAGAGAGTGCCAACGTCATTATGTACGGAACATTTCCGGAAGTGATTAACGTAGACGAAAGTAGAAATATTATATTACAATAAAAAAAAAAGATTGTACATGTATGTTAACAAATTTTATTAATAAAAAATTGAACAAAACATTCGATTTAGTTTTCGTTATATAGTAATCCAAGACTGTCGCGAAACAGTTTTTGTTTCGCGTTTATCTTCCTTAGTTACTGGACGCCCGGGTGGTTTGACTATTTCCATCTTCTTCGAGCTGAATCGAGTTTTTACGTCCCCTCTCTTTTTCTTCGGTTTGTCCGCAGAATCCACGCTCGTTTCGGTAATTTCGTCTTGCCGGTAATTTTTCTTCGGTTTGTCCGAAAAGTCCACACTCGTTTCGGTAATTTCGTCTTTCCGGTAATTCTCGATGAGTCTCCTATATTTATCGTAAGGGACTAGAACCGCTTTCTGCATGTTGTAAAGGTAGGTAATCCTCGACAGTTTGTAATAATGCTAAAACGTCCGCGGATTTACCGTTTAATCGCCGTTTTTTCTCGGTGTATCCGATAGTCAAATCGCCCAATAAGCGAATAACGCCAACGCGTCTTTTTAGTTTTTCTTTTTGGGCCTCGGTTAATTGAATCACAGACCTCAACACGTTATGGGCTATTTCTTCCAATACTTTCAACTGTTCTTTAGAAGCCGTAGTGAGTAGAAAATTTCTCTGTTCCCTGGTACAGGAAAGAAACAACGTTAAAAAATGTCGGTGTTCCGTAACGCGTTTCATCTTCTTACGTTAACGTGTAAACAATCGGGTCTTCTCCGGGAAAGATCGAAGTTCTTAATCTGCGCGAATCCTCTCCGTGGGGTGTGGTATCCACTACAAGATATCCCCAAGGTCGTTTGAGGGCGTCTTGATAGGCTTCAACGAAACCCTTAGTTTTTCCCGGGTATAATTGTCTCCCTAAAATCGATATTTGCGACACGTCTCTTACGTTCTTCATCAAAACCAAGTAAAAGGTGTTTAAAGCTTTTGTCTTACTATGTTTCCCTTGCGCGAATAGATTTTGGGAAATGAAAATGACGCTGATGTTTCGGTGATGACATCCTCGAGTGAAAAGTAACTCCATGTCGGGATTACGTACGACTTCGTGACATAAATCGTCAATTACGATTAAACGATGCCGTCGTTCCGTCGTATATTCGTCTAGTTCGGCACTCGTAACGAGACCTTGTTTAAACGTTATATTCGGCACCGTCTTTTCCATCTCTTCGAATAACGGTTGGTGAATACCGTAAAGGTATAAGATATCTTTGGGCGGATCCTCGGAGTACATATCGTTCAAATTTCGTAAAAACCTGTATACGAAGCTAGTTTTACCGGATGACGTCATTCCAGAAATAGAAATAGATGAGCGAGGTTGAAAGGGAAGAAGGGCTTTCATTTTTTCTTTAGTGACGGGTTAGGTAAAACGTATCCGATGCTAGCGCTCAAAAGGCTGATCCAAACTTCAGAAAGTCCGTTATGACAGGATAGGTTCACGATAGCGGCTATCGAAATTAAGTAGACCAGTAGAATCTGGCAAAAATAGACGATTTCGGCACGTGGCACAGCCCGTCCCATAAAGATCCAATTCTCTTCGGTTACCATTGTTCTTACATCATTAAATGCACCACATCTTCTTACGCTCTTACTTTTAAATATATTTTTCCCGTTCACCCACATACACACACACAGACGCACGCACAGAGACACACACACACAGACGCACGCACAGACGCACGCACAGACACACGTACACACACACACAGGCACGCACAGACACACAGAGACACACACACAGAGACGCACGCACAGAGACGCACGCACAGACACACAGAGACACACACACAGAGACGCACGTACACACACACACAGGCACGCGCGCGCGCAGTTCATTTAAACAATAACAAAACTGAATTCAAATAAAAGCGCTTTATTCAAAATAAACGCGGACAAATGTATACTAGAATATATATTTTGTATATCATTACGTCACGAAACAAAATTAGTTCAAGTTTGTTTACGTTATATTTTTGTTAAGAAAATTCTATATACAAGGCGTAAAAAGTGCAAAGTATGGTGTTCAAAATGACAAAGTGTGACGCATAAAATAACAAAGTGTGACGCATAAAATGACAAAAATCGATGTAAAAAATAACAAAGTCTGTTTTGTTTAGAAACAAAGCCTGTTTTGTTCAATAACGGAATTGGTTTCGAAACAAAACAAAGTTTGATCAAATTTTCCTACTGTATTTCTATATAGAATGACAAAGTCTAATCGGTTTGCGGACAAAGTCGGTTTTGTTCAAAATTGAAACCGATTATATTCACTGTCAAAGTCTGCGTGAAAAATATACAAAGTGTACGTAAAATATTGACAAAGTGTACGTAAAATATTGACAAAGTGTACGTAAAATATTGACAAAGTGTACGTAAAATATTGACAAAGTGTACGTAAAATAATGGCGGTCTAGAAACTTCACAACGTCCGTATCGTTTAAAAAGTTGGACATACGTTTTTATACGTTCACGCACTTTCTTCCATCCAATCCACCATCATATCTACTAGCTCTTCATCCGACAAAATTTTTTCTTCGGTTTTATACGGACACAAAGTGATATCTAATGGTACAGTGTGTATACCATCATCGAGCACTCGGCGCTTGCAATAGAAATAAGAAAATCCGCAGCGCGTCTGATCATAGCTGTATATGCGATTTCCTCGCACCCTGAACCCCTTGTTACTCCCGGAGGCTGGTATACCGGTCTTTAACACTCGTTTAAAGATGTTCAAAGGATTTTTGAGAAGACGTTTAGAAACGCCTTTACAGCTAAATTTACATTCTTTAGTCATCACCGGGCGTACTTTACGTCGTTTTTGACCTTTAGCTTTTCTCAGAAGTCTAGTAGAGGCCATAATCGAACTCGTGGCTTTAGAGGCGACGTCGCGGCTTACGATATAGGTCTTGGAACACAAACCTAACATTTGATTTCCCGAGAATTCGACCTTAAACGTCCCAATTTTTCTCGCATCGTAACGAGAGTGTTTGTCGCAACATTCTCTGGGCAACCAGCGATCTTCGCCGGTATTGTACTTATCATCGCACAATCCCGTTATCCCGCGTTGATACTCAGTTCGCAATTCGGGTTTGACAACCTCTGCCAAACTCGGCGCAGCTATACCGAAGTAGGCCGAGTCCGTATCGGTCTCAGCAAATTCGAAGTCATTACGATCCACGTAATAGTCTAGGAAATCGTAATAGAAACCTAGCATCCTTAATTTGGCGTATTGCAGAATAAAATAGCCTAACTGTATAGGCATATCCATGTTGATCATCGCCTTTGCCGACTCAATTTCGTAGAGTCCGTCTTCCGCATCGAGGCACGACATGGACCTAAATCTAGGATCATTCACCTTGAAGCACGCCCGATTTTCGTCAGCCGCGTACGTAACGTTTCGATGTTTGGTTTTATCCATGATCATCGAACCGTACCTGCAATGGAACGGACAAATTTATAATATTCGAATAAATTAATAAAACACCATCTTCGTCGATAAGTAAATAATAAGGATATTAATAAATAAATAGGAGAACTTGATAGCTGCGATATCGTAGCCAAAAACTTGATGTTGGGTGTTGATTCGTCTAATTAGCAATTATTAGGCTAGAAAGTATCAACAAAAAATTGTTATCAATTTTTTTCTCCAGTGGAAAATTCAAGTCTCAGTAGAATAAAATGGGTGGGTACTCCTTCAAAATTAGATTGAACTATATTTGAAATTAATTTCGACATAAAATTACGCTGGATTGATAGAAAAATGGTTAACCTGTGGCCAGGTAACATTCTTACTGCATTCCATAGCTTTATTTTGAAGTTTGACTATGCTAAACTCGCTGGAATGAATCAATCCAGCACATGCTCCAATGCAACGAATAGGAAGGAATTGTAACCGAAACCCAGATCAAAATTCAGAAAGGTTTCGGTTACATAATTACAACTAGAGAACTTACGCGCTATTCCCGATCAACTTCATCGTATCTCCGATAATAGCCATTTCTTTGCAAGCGTCACCGGCTCGTCTCGCATCACTGACTTCGTCGGCGAAAGACTTGAAACAAGCCATCTTCCTATATTCGACGACTTGATATATTTTAGTGACTTCTAGCCCGTGATCTAAGTACCATTTCAAAAGCGGGGTGGCGATTAAGATCTTCCGCGCTCTTAGACCGCTTACCAACAGGCGTCTAGGTCTGTCGGAGAGGCCCTGCGACCAGGTATAGGCCTGCATGTGCTCGCCCATGTCGTCGAATGTGACATCGGTATTGCAAAATAAGGGGCACATCTCCGAAAAATACTCTTTAGGGGGGAGAGCTCTTTTGAATTCTAGTCCCCATTGATCAGGGACTTCGATGTCGATTTCGAGCATACCAAACAAACCCCCGAATCGGACCGCATTCAATATCTGTTTCTCCGTTACTTTTCCACGATGTTTTTGCGAGAAGAGGGGGCGGGACTCGTAAATGATATCGTAGATTTTCTTGTGGGTTTGGCAATATTTCTTAAACTCGCATTCCCACATTTCTACGACCGTGTAACCGGCTTTTCGCAAATAGTCGGTGATTTCACCCGTTTTTCGTAATCTAGCTTCTCTACCGTCCCTCCAAGCCTTGTCGGTAATTTTTTCGGTTACTATACAATCGTGTCCGTGGTGATAACAGCCCTGGAATGTAATAATAACGTTATAGAGTGACGAATCATCGTTTCGAACAAGACCGTAATGGTTGACCTATATATTTACGTATGTAGATAAATACTAATGAAGTACTGAAAAAGTAGGTCAAACAACAACGAAATATCTTAGTTCCATACGGAAAAAAGTGAATAGATGCGAGAAAATCGCATTTTAACAGTATTAAGAAGTTCTTTTTCGAACGATACTATATAGAAATCTTCTTTTTTAATGAATTAGACCCGAGTAAAACATTTAATTTCGACGAAACGTCTATTTTTTATGGCATTGACTAGCGCGTGATTGTTAACCTAATCGCTTACAGTAAATTGTGACGTCATAAACGACGCGTTTTAATTGATCTAAATAACATCGGTAATGTCGACGTTTACTTGACCTACTACGGGTCAATTAGGTCAACAGCCACGAATATTTAAACAACTCGTGTTGCACTCTGTTCCATTTAATATTTTAAATAATTACCTGAAATTGATAAACCGTGTTCGTGGCGCTTTCGAAACCATCAACAGGATGTCGGCCGATCTTGACTTCCTTCCCATTATTGCGAGCGTGAAGTATATGTTTACCTTCGTATTTAATGAGGTAATTCAGCCAGTTAAAGGCTTGCATATACTTATCTCGGAATTCGGGACGAAACTCGTTTTTCGCGTAGCGTCGAGCGAAAACTCCTTCTGGCATGTCTTGACTTATAGCCCACAAGTACAAAGCATTGGCGTCGTAACCCACAATTTTCTGACAGAGATTTCGCCCCCTCAAAAGAGTTTCGCCTGCTTTTAGGTACCTATGTACGATAAAAAAATAACAACAATAATGAAAATAAATTCGTTATAAACAAACAAACACGCGCACAAATAAAATAATGTTAAATTCCATTCGATTAAACCTCACGATAAATGGCAGAGCAGCCCATGCTAATCGAATGGAATGATCTGCCAGGTCAATTCTCATCCGCTATACTAGATAATAATGATAATAATAATGATGATAATAATAATAATAATAATAATAATACTCACCTCGTGAATATAATGCTTGGTCCACCTACTATATTTGCTTTGATAGTGTCATGGAGATCGCTATTTTTTTTATCTATAATTGAAAATTCGGCCCCTTGCTCTTTCGCCGACTTGAACAGCATGATTCTACTTAATCCCGGGACACTCATCGCGATCTTAAATATATCTATTCCCTTGTCGAAGTAGAATTTCTGCATTCTTTCCACCGCCGTTACGAATGGTTTTGTATCCCCCTGGTTATACCAAATGAGGAAATCTTTGAATGTGGTCATTTTCTTGTCGCGCCATATTTGTTGACAGAAACTGTAATTTTCCTCAGAAATATTCGTCCCTTTCAGCGAACTATAGAAAGCTTCTTTAGGGGGCAATTCTGTTTCTTGTAATTTACCAAAATCATCGAACCATTCGTAGGGGAAAAAGCCTAGAACGATAAATCGATAATAATAATTGAAAGATTTTACAGGCCCGTAGGAATAGGGGGGGGGCCCGTAGGAACAGGGGGCTAGACCCCCCATGCCGAATTTCTTAATTTTACACTGAAAATCTCAGGAAAATCTTAGAAAAATCCAAATTAGCCCCCCCCCCCCTCAATATTCAGGACAAGGGCTTAAGCCCACCCCCATATGAAATTGCTTGCTACGGACCTGTTATATAACTTTTTTGCAAATTTCTTTTATATTTTGAACCACGGTCTTATATATACGTGAAAGAAATTGAATCGAATTTAATTAAACGCGATTCGTATATTTATATATAGTTTATTTACCTTTGCTTTCATCGACCTTGTAGGCTTTCAAGAAGCCGCTGTAACTTATTCCCGGAGCAAGAAAGAAGGATTGATCCAAGAATTTGAACTGATCCGTCGAAATACAGGCGTAAGCATTGGCCTTTTTTCACCACGAAACTGTTCTCAGCGCTGGGCAGATTAAGATGCTTGGCGAGCTTTCTTTTAACGAGATTTAAGTCGTATTTGGCGCTGCAATATAATATAAGATAATAATAATAATAATAAAAATAAATGACAATAAATGATAACGAATAAATGAGAATGATAACGAATAAATAAGAATACTAACGAATAAAAAAGTTAATAAGAAATAAATGATTACTATTACTCTTATTTTCAAATAAAGCGGTTTAATCTTTTCCAAAAAGTCCTAGTTGAATGATTTACCTGTTAAATCCCAAGACTGGTAAGACTGCCATGTACCCTTTCAACTTGCCGCAGAGATTCTCTAGTTTTTCCTTTTCCAGACGATCTTCCCTCTTTTCTTCATTCAGACTATTCATTTTTTCTTTAATGGGCTCCAAATATTTTGCCCATTTTGCCTCGGCTTCGGCGAAGCTTTTTTCTTGTATAAGCGCGAGCCCCGTTATCATTTGTTGAAGCAATTCGTCCAAATTGTCGTGGACGAAACATTGCGGTTCTGTGTAACCCTCGACATTCGAACAAATGCTCACGCTGATCGGGATGTGCTCGTGAGTCCAATTCAATTTGGCCGTACCGTCATCTCGTACTTTTCGTAACAGGCTTTCGAAGTCGAATACAGCGAAGTAGGGAAAAATCCTATCAGATTCCGGAACGTGAATCCCTATCTCGTCCAGCTGCTGGAATACAGTTTTCGGCTCTTTATAGAAAGCACCGGGGTACCTGTATTTGGTTCTGTTGTCGCACTTTGTGACGTGCTCTTTAAAGGTGGAGTTCCTTTCAAAGACGCGGTCACATAGGGGACATTTGTACTGTTTGGTGTAGTTCGCGAAATCCTTGATGTACGAAAGATGATTCTTGAAATGATTCAAATACATCGTTTCCTCGTATCTGGAGGCGGTTTTGAAAATTTGGATAGCTATTCCATCTTCCGCCAGTTCGTACACATTGAGGTTTATGCCGAAACATTGTTCGAAATAAACCAGTTGATTCAACTGAAGACCTTCGTAATCCTTAGCTGTAATGTGCCTTATATCTTTATGCAGCGTTTTGAATTGATATTCCCGCCATTCGTTATATAATTGAATGGGGTCTTGGTTTCTGTGAACGGCCAAGCATCGAAAGGCGCAGAGATTGTCGTCGAAAATTTTGTTATTGCTATCTTTTTCAAGTCCGATGATGGCTTTGTGACGTTTAACGTGCTCCGGTAACGGTTCCTTGACGCCCCCCAAAACGAAATGTGTATTAAAGACTTGAAAACGAACGTTCGTAATCAATGCTAATCGCCATTTTGACGTAGGTCGGAGTTTCGACATCTCGTGAACGAGGTCTAAATCGTTTAATTTGTCTGCCACGCGCCTGAGATCGGATCTTTTGCCTATGAATACGGGTTCATCGAATACCGCTAAATTGGTGAAGGGACGAAAATATCTATATTCCCCGCTTTGCACGTGCTTTAGAATCATACCGAAAGTCATATTCACTTTGAAGGCGTGGGTCTGTTTCTCGTAGATGAGAGCTATTGCTCTAGTGAGATCGGCTACTGTCATATCCGGACAGACCGGGATATTGTAGATCGATAGCACGGGACCCTCCTCGTGCTGGGCTAAGATTAAGGGTTTATTCGTATTATAACAATCTCTTAATGCTGAGTCGACTTGGTCGTTTTGTAACTCCCAAGGTGGAACATCGAACGGCTGTGCTTGTAAGACGCCGTGCTCACGAGGGAAATGATCTCGCATAATATGCGCGTAGAGATCTCGTCTGTTTTCAAAACTACGAGAACAACGCCGGCATCTCACTTCGTTGGCATCGACTTTTTGTCTTTTCGCCGCGGGAGGGACTGCTTTCGGCTCTGTCGGTCTTTTATGTTTTCGCTCATGCTGGCGGAGTTCTTTATGATTGTCGAAAGAAGCGGAACAACTTTCGCAATCGAAACTCGGCGGGCCTTTACATTCGATTTCGTGTCTTTCTTTATTATAATTTCGGCTGAATTGTTTACCGCATTTATTACATCCGATCCTGATCTTTTCGTGTACATCTTTAATGTGTCTCGTTAAATTATGTTTCAATGCAAACCTTTTGCCGCAGATATGGCACACGTGATCTAACGTTTTCTCGTGAACAGATTTAACGTGTCTCCGCAAATCACTTTTTTGAGAGAAAGTTTTACCGCAATGTTGACACGTAAATGTATTCATTTTTCAATTATTTTATTCATTCGTTTCATATTACGTCATAAATTGAAGAAATCGTCCGGGTTACACCTGCAGCACCTTAACGCACCCTCTTACGGTGTAATCGCATGAAACAATGCTCGTCGCTATCTGAAAATCGTTAAAAAACAATAAAAATTAGATCAATATCTAAGACGCGGTGTTCTTAAAGCAGAATGGGTATTAAACTACAATGACTATCGATAAATCTTATTTATTTCGACGTACATAACGTTCGATTTATACGTAGTTATTCGGAGCGTTTAATAGGGATTAATAAAGTAATCTAAAATATCTAAAATGATCTATGAAAGAAATAGTTTTCTTGCTTTAAAAGGCGTTCGTTATCAAAAGTATATACTATTTAATAAAATTTGTGCTTAGTCGTATTTTATTGCCATTTATACGGTAATGATTTTCATATTTTTGTGATCATTTTGAAAGCTGTTTTTATAGCATATATAATCAAAAATAGAATCATAATCAATTTCAATTTTACAAAATACTCTGAAGATTAAGCTTTGTCAAAAGATGCAATCTAAAAGAACTGCTTTTCACCAAGACCAAACATAATAACAATGTTAATGAAAATAATAATACATGAAGATTTCTGCAAAATTGTTATTTATTACCATTTATACGGTAATGGTTTAAAATGTTTTTTCGCAATGCTACCATATATTTTATGAACTGCTTACCAAAGTCTTTAAACATAATAACAATGTTAATGAAAATAATAATACATGAAGATTTCTGCCACATTGTAATTTATTGCCATTTATACGGTAATGGTTTATAATATTTTTTCGCAATGCTACCATTTATTTCATGAACTGCTTACCAAAGTCTTTAAACATTATATTTACAACATTTAGACCAGAACATGTCAAAAACGAAGATTTTTAACATTTTTAACATTTTTATTGAATTTGTGCGATTTTGGCGGCCATTTTGAAAGCATATTTATTGTTAATGTAATCAAAAATCGAATCATAATCAATTTCAGTTCAACAATTTACTTTGAAAGCTTAGCTTTATCGTAATAATGCTATAAATAAGATCTGTTTTTCACCAAGAGCTAATTAAAATGACAGTATTTATAACAATTATATACTTGGTGATTTGTGCTTAATTGTGTTTTATTGCCATTTATACGGTAATGATTTCAAAAATCTTTTCTGTAATGCTTCCATTTACTTCATGAATGTTTGTCTAAGTCTTTTAACATAGAAATCACAGTATTTGGAGCAAAATATGTCCAAAAACGAGAATTATTAAACGTTTGTATTGATTTTTTTTTGCGATTTTGGCGGCCATTTTGAAACAATTCTAGCATGCGCGATGCTTAATGAGCCACTTTTTAACATGGCAACGCATCTCTGACCTTTTCCAGACTCAATTATCCTTCAAATATGATCTTACAACGCAAAACAAATGTTAGGCTTCTGATATTAGATACCATGTCAAATATTCTTTTTTCATGGCGACCATCTTGAAAACCATCCAAAATGGCGAGTGCATCCCAGCGCAAAACAAATGTTAGGCTTCTGATATTAGATACCATGTCAAATATTCTTTTTTCATGGCGACCATCTTGAAAACCATCCAAAATGGCGAGTGCATCCCAGGATATCGACTGTTAACATCTTGATTCTTATTCAGGGGGTTCCAACGAACATTTCTATACCACTGCCAGACTGCGCTTGGGGGGGGGGGGGGGGGGCTTGCAGAGCCCTCCAGGCCCACGGACTAAAACAACATTCTAATGAGATTGCATATAACTACGAGATGAACGCGAACCACGACGTTCTCTAATGCTATGAGGGACATTTCAAAGATCCCGTCTGATTAAATTCATTTGTTTTGACTAATTTGCACCCCCATTTATCGACAAATTGAGGAATCATCCACGAAAAAGTCCCGCGTGTCAACGCATAAAAAAACTAAATGTATTTGAAATATTTCGACTATTATACATCCACCCATTACCACACCATGACTTTTTTTACTCCCTACAAGATCATGCCTTTGAAAAAAAAATGTGGGAAACGTAGCAATTGCTTCGTTTTTCACAATGTTTTCTGCCTCGAAAGATAATAAATGTTAAGTTTCATGCACTTGAAATTCTCGTCTGCGCCACCTCTAAAATTGGAACAGTTCAAAATATCATTTGGGAAATGGGTTAAGCAATGAGAAAATATTTAACTTTTGTCGCGATGTTTCTCGTAAAATGGCGTAGATATTAAAAAGAGATATCGCCGAAACATAGAAATCAAAAGAGAAAATTGTTTGTTAACTTTTGTCGAAATATTTCTCGTAAAATAGCGTAGATATTATGAAGAGATATCGATGAATCATAAAAATGAAAAGAGTAAATTGTTTGTTAACTTTTGTCGCAATGTTTCTCGTAAAATAGCGCAGATATTATTAAGAGATATATCGCCGAATTATGGAAAAGAGAAAATTGTTTGTTAAATTTTGTCGCAATATTTCTCGTAAAATAGCGTAGACATTTTGAAGAGATATCGCCGAAACATAGAAATAAAAAGAGAAAAAAATTGTTTATTATTTTTTGTCGCAATGTTTCTCGTAAAATAGCGTAGATATCATTAAGAGATATCGTCGAAACACAGAAAAGAAAAAAAACGCGGGAACTATGCATCAACCGTGATACATGCCATTAAGCGTTTTAACAAAACATTGTCGAAGTAGGGTCATTATATATGCATATATCCCGGGTAAATCTTGCTTGACAATACCACGTCATGTTGATAATGAATTAATTAATAAGTAATAATGTTAAAGTAATAGATTAATAGGAAATAATAACTTAATAATAGTAAAAAAATTGAAAATAGAATTACTTGTTATTTAACAGCAACTTCTTAAAATTAGTCGTTATTTGGCAGCAATTTCTCTTCATATAAAACGTATCCTATAAAACGTGTCCTTTCCATCTTACGAATCACTTAACAATGATTGGATTAGTAAAAGATCTCCCCTTTCATTATCCGTTCTTAATCTTGTAACAAAAGACTATTGTCCGTCCTAAATGAATGCGATAACGAACTCTTTCCTTCATAAGTCCTAGCACTGTCGAGACAAGCGTTAGAATATTCGGTTAGTTAAACTATTCGCCGCTTATTGACGATTAAAATAACGCGAGTTGTATTGTTGTAAAGTGATCGTTTCCGGTCATAATCTTAATTCGACATAGTCATAGTCTTAAAATAGAATAAAACGTTGGAATTTGAATAATAAATATCAATTTTCCGTTGTGTACCGATCTTAGATGAGTGAATGGGGATGCGTCATTGGGTATTCGGCGATATAACACTGACCCTTTCGTGGTCCCTTGTGGGTTTGTTACGCCGGTACAGGAAATTAAATTAAAAATGGATTAAATTTACCAATCGACTATAATATATATGTGCATTCGATCTTGAACGAGATATACGGTTCAATAAGAATTATGCATCATGATTTATGCGCCCTTGTCATCATCTTTCAAAACGACGATGGCAGACCAAATAAGGGTTAAAAGAGTCATCTTGTTAATGGTGTATGTTTAGATAGTTTTATCAATAACGAGTTAAATTTCCATTGTCTGTGAACTTCTATTGTTAGCGGAATAATAGGTATTACGCCCCAGGTTCCTCATTGCCCGTGAACCTCTATTGTTAGCGGAATAATAGGTATTTCGCCCCAGGCATTGTCTGAACTCTTAATTAAGGGTTAATCACCTGGACAGGACACTCTTAGTCACAGCTCGTTAACGCCATATAGTACTTTTTATAGGCGATGACTTCGATCATTACAGTTCAACGTTAATTTACCCTTTCCCAAACGACAAAATTTAGGGTGATCCACTTCAAAAACTGTCACAAAAGACAAAATGGATGTTATAAAAGATGGAATTTATGTAAAATATGGTACAGAAAATATTGAGACAAAAGGAGAAACTGCTGGTTATCTGCAGTTTGTTCTTTCGTTTCAATGTTTCCCCAAACATTTTCTTTTCGTTTCAATGTTTCCCCAAACATTTTCTTACAGGGATGTCAAAACCGGGTCTTGTTTGGGAAAGGAGAAGGACCATAATGATCATCGCGAAACTGATTTCCTCAAGATGGAAATGGATTATTTAGAGCAAGACAGTCGTAAGTGTACATGCAGTTACCACTGTTTTGCGTCATTTTATCCGTGTGTAGCTGATAAAAATTGCTGTAATTCACTAATAAGTGCGTTGACCTATACATTTTTGAATTATTATCAGGTCATGTCGCTTAATAAAATAAGGGAGTTTTATCAAATTCTATTAAGTAGAACTTGAAATATTTCCCAAAAATTTTGACATAAAACGCTCCAGCTTCGTTGATCTAATCGAACACGTGAGCATGATGTTTTCTACATATACGCGTTTATAAAAGCACATATTTTGGGTTTTCTTATTAAATGAAAGACGTTACTTTAAATTTCGGGACTAAACGATGAATATACAGCTTTTTATAGGCGATTTAGTGACCTTGGACAGGTGCGTGAAATTGTGCAGTTTTTCGAAGTAGGGGTATGTGGTATAGAACAAACGATTAAATCGATCCTAAGATTTGCTTAGTTGCGCAACATTTAATGACACAAAAGGGTTATTATCCGAGTACCGTAAGATTATCCGATATCGTTACTTAAATGAACGGGCGAATGAATTAAAAATGAATGAATGAATTAAATTTGCGGAGACTGACTAATTCGATCAATTACTCGATCAAGATAACATTTTAGGAGATTAAAAGGGATTAAAACTGCGCATCGACGGTGTTGGGGGGATTAAAATTTGTCGTTAGTCCGACCTAGATAATCCTTTTCCGAACGAGATCTAGTCTGATCGTGACGCGTGAGAAAACATTGAGAGAAAACAATAAACATTGAAACAAGGAAGAAAACATTGAGACAAAAGAAAACATTGAAACAAGAAAGAAAAACATTGAGACAAAAGAAAATGCTGATAGCAGTAATCCCTTTCGTGATACGACGTCAGCGGTGAAACGGCCTATGGCGTTCTAGTTAGAACTAAAAATAGACCGTAGGGAAAACCCGAAAATGGGTGTGTCTTGAAAATAATCCCTAGGAAAAACCCGAAAATGGGCGTGACTAAGCTTCGATCCGTAACGTTGCTCCGACCTATGACGTTGTTCCGACCTATAACGTTGCTCCGACCTATGACGTTGGTTCGGCTCTGAGTCCCCTGAATTGACGTCAGTGGTCAGCCAGCCTATGGTATTCTTGATAGAACTAAAAATAGACTGGAAAACCCCGCGAATGGACGTGGTTCGGCCCTGGTTCACCGTGATGTCACGTCCGGTATGACGTCACTGGGAATTTCCCCGGAAATGGGCGTGGCTTGGGCGTGGCTGACCTCTGATGTAACGGGTCAATGGTCAACCACGCCTACTAACGTCATGGTCAATGATTAGCCACGCCCACTGAGTCATGGTCAATGATTAGCCACGCCCATTTTTTAAGCATCCCAGCATCCCATAATTACCCAAATGCATTGACTATACTACTGTTACGAGGTATTTGTTCAAAAGCAGCGATATACAATAAGCCAATTATCTCAGAGTTATATATTTTAATTTTATTTTTGGAAAAGTTCTGATGTCATTGTAACCTCGGGAATCATGTCATTTTCTTCTGGATCTATTTACAATGGTAAGATAAATCATTTAAATTCAAATACTCTTGAGGTCCGATTTGTTCTCAAGAAGATATAAATCTTAGATAGAAAGACAAAAAGTGACTTTTGTGGCAACGTATGTACTTAGGACACTCTCATAAATTTTGTATGAGAAACTAATTCCAAATCGAACTTCATGACATAAAAGAATGAAATACAAGCAGTAATATACCGATGCTTGAATCAAGCTGCAGTGAAGAAAGAGACGCTATCTTATTGACCATTTCAAGTTCAATTCTACCATTTAAACTTTCCAAACACAAATTAAAATATAAAGAAACCACTCATTGTGAGAACTTGAACGAATGTATCAAAGACACATTGCCGAAATTGGAGGAATGACAAGTTTATTATGCTTCCTCGTTTTGTTCAAAAATAAATTCCAAACGTTGGGTATCTTCAAACTATGATCTAAAGTAGCACAATTGTACAAAGTTATCATATTCTTAATTGTATGTTAGATGAAATATGCATTTTCAATGTATTGAAATATGTCTTGACAGACAAAATTTGGCCTTGGTTTACTTCAAAGTAGTTTTATGCCCGAAGTTCACAATAGGTAACATAAATATTCAAATATAAGTATACAAAAACAAATGTGCTGCAAGTTTTCCATTTAATGTTTAAATGTGTTAACAAATACTTCAATTAATCACACCAATTTTAAGAATAAGGTTAACAAAATATTTCTTGGGAAATCTGCCAAAATAAACCAAATAAAACCAGAACAAAATAGGTTAATTTTGGGATTACAGAATCTAATAATCAAATCCCCCTTCGTCCCATAAAATCAACCCACGCACATGTTTTAAATTGGTGACTTTCTTATTGAACGATTATAGGCGTGAATGAAATGTTGATGGCTGTCCAAAATGGGCTAACGACAGCTGTTTAAGCCATTCCCCATACATGTCATTATTTTGCGGCAACACAGGCTGTTAGTTAAAAAAAACATGTGTGAACAAACGAAATGCATATGAATGTCATAGTCTCCTTTTCTCACACGCGCCTCACTTTACATTTGCTGTTTTCAGCAACATTTGCTTTGCCTCTCATTAGAATTTGTGACAAGCCATAACATATGTGAAACGATTAAGTGGCTTTATGTAGTCACCTATCCACAAATTTATCCTTACGGCTTCCCCGTCTAGATTCACTTGACAGTTGAAACTTCGATTAATCCTGTCTACATAGAGCCGTTTTTTCAACAAAGACCTCGTAACTGCAACTTGTTTTAAGTTGCAGTTACGCGATTTTCATTGAAAAAATGACGATACCAGATGATTCTCAGATTTAGAACAAGCTAGGCCTACCGCTAATATTGACGTCAAAACCTTCATGGTCTAATCTCCCGAGAGAAAACTGTATTCAGCGATAATTTAGTCCAATTTTATAATAAGAAAACAAATTAGTAAAAATCTTTCTTGGAAAGCTGGTGAAAAAAAACACAGTAGGACATGGGCTTAAACTATTTACTTTGCAAAGCAATGTGCAGTTATAAGTTATCATCCAATAAAGACGAATTGTTGAACAAGTCACTGCGTGCAACCTTGATGTTGCCACATATTTTTGGTCTTTTTTTTTAAATTAGTCTTTAATGTGTTTACAATAATTATGTACCTTAAAGCATTTAGAGAAATGAAGACAATTTCCACCTTTTTCCATGCTATAAATTGTAGATTTCTTTATTTACGTAATCAACATTTGCTTTATCGTCATCAGTGTCTTTAAGTTAAGAGTAGACTTACATATATTTATAATTTGGGATTGAGTTAAGCGGTAGGTTCGACGTTCTAGTCTCCTGAATTTTTCCGGCGAAGAATTCCCCTTGAGTCCTAATCAATGAAGATATGATTTGACGATAAGTACTGCTAATTTACGCATTAAATGATTCCCAGATTTTGGACAAAGGAACGTGAATATCTGATCTCCCGAGAGAAAACTGTATTCAACGACAATTTGGTCCAATTATATATAGAGAAAACGCATCGCTGAAAATGGTTCTACTTGGTAAAATATTAGGCGATAGTTTGAAACACCCTTTTTACAGGTTTCATGTCCAAAGTGATAGACGCTTTATGCAAGGAATGTACTCTGCTAGGTTCCATCTTCGCAAGCCAAGGGTTCTACCTTCACTTTGTTCGTAAGGAACAAAGTGGAGGTAGAACCCTTGGCTTGCGAAGATGGGTTCCAACTGCCAATCAGATCAACTCCATCAAGCCAAATTAAGTAATCCGATTACAAATCGAGCTCAATAGGATTATCGTGGGTGGTCGGGTTGATCCTAGCTTGATCTAATCGCTTCACACTAGATTTTTTACATATCCAAAACTCATGTGCAATAGAGTAGAAACTAAATTGGGAAGCGATCGTGTATTGATCGCGTGAAAAAATTGACCATGTCGAGAATCAATCGTGTCTGGATATCGGGTGTAATCCAGTTGATATCTTACTCGATCGGAACCCAACCTGCACTTGATCAACTCGACACTTACGGACTTCGGTGATTCCCAATCGCACCCAAATCAACTCAATCTCACTTCAATCTATTCACCGGATCAAAGCCGATGTAGACACTAGAAATCGAGACATGTAATTTAATCGGAATTGATCGCAAAATCTGACCGTTCCCAACGACGTTCTGATGACTGAAATAACTATCTCCTTCAATCAATGTTAAAACTTCAATAATAAATACTCACTGGTGGTGAACTCGGCCAAAGCATGGGACGTTTTTTCGCGATCATAGTATTTCGTCGGTCTTGTTATAAAATATCGTAACTACGGCTTCGATAAAGCTGGTGGTGAACTCGGCCAAAGCATGGGACGTTTTTTCGCGATCATAGTATTTCGTCGGTCTTGTTATAAAATATCGTAACTACGGCTTCGATAAAGCCGTAGTTACAAGATTTTATAACAACACAGACGGTTTGTCAATACATATCGGTAAACCCGGTGTATTTTCAGAACAAATTCATTGTTATTAGAAAAACTATCCAATCAGATCTTTAAACTCATATTTAAACGCAAAATATCTGTACCTTGTTATAGCATGCGCTACTTGTAAGCTGCAAATTTGTGTGCTCTCAATAAATTGGATTATTTCACTGTTATTTGTGCATAGAAACTCTGGATTTTTATCATAGACTTATATGAATGTGTGCCCTAGATGATGTGCTATTTATTTTATGGAATTGTAATTGGAATACTCATTTATTTTGATGAAAAACAATTGAAATTTGAGAAAGATCTGAGTTTTACTCGATTGAACTCTATATTTCATGTGAATAGAAAATCACAAACAATGGAGTATTCACACCCTACCGTGATACAATACAGTAGGGAACAGTTAGTGGGTTTTAGAAATATGTCCAGAGGGGCTATTTTACCTAATCAAAAAACACTAACGGTACTGAAGGAATTTGATCTTTTAACATATAGAGGTAGAAGGTCAGGCCATCCCAAAAAGATAAACAACATAAAAAATTCTGGCGTTCACATGGAAAACCTGATCCAAATCAGACCTGACAATACCGTTGTGCTGAATAAAATCAAAGATAAGATAAAATGCCTAACAATTAACTGCAGATCCCTAGTCGGTAAAAGTGAACTTGTAGGCCAAATAATTAGGGATGAAAAGGCTGATTTCGCATTACTCACAGAAACGTGGTATTCGGACGACAAGCAGTTCCAATTTGAAACGTCGGACTTGAATCAAAATGGTTATAAAATCAGCGTGGCTAACAGAAAACAGAGAATCGGAGGCGGCATCGCTTTGACATGTCGCTCTGGAATAAATTTGCGCAGACTCTCTTTTGGAACCACAAATACTTTTGAATATGACATCTGGAAACTCATTTTGAAAAGCAAGTCTTTAACTGTTGTCGGCATCTACAGATCTCCGACTTTTTCTACGCCCAGCCAGTTTGTTCCGGACTTCTTTGACTTTATGGAAGACATTGTCCCCAAATACAACAACATCATTGTAACCGGAGATTTTAATCTTCATATTGATAACCAAAGTGCTCACATCACAGAATTCGAACATTCGCTATGTGCCCTTGGACTTCAACAGCATGTGAATTTTCCCACCCACACAGCTGGTCAAAAACTGGACTTAGTAATTACAGAAGTAGTAAATGGTCTTCAAATTATATCATGCGAACCTGGTTTATTTGTTTCCGATCACTGTGTTGTCAAGTCAATATTGAACATTCAGAAAGAAGATGTGATAAGTAAAAGAATTGAATTTCGTAATCTAAAACAAATTGACTCTGACGATATCTCAAAAGATCTCGGGGCAAAAGAAATTGAAACTGATCATGTTGATCTGTTCGTCGAACAATTCGAATCGGAACTAGAATCTATCCTGGAGAAACATGCCCCCTTAACACAAAAAACCATCACGTGTCGACCACCAAAAGCTTGGTTTAACGATGAAATACTTAAAATGAAACAATCACTTCGAAAAGCAGAACGAGTGTGGCGAAAATATGGTGAACAGAATCAACCAGAATTTGTCAAACAGCTTCGTCTGAAATACCATTACGCTATCTGTTATGAAAAACGATCCGTTCTTAGTGAAAAAGTACTCAGTTCGAAGGGTGACTCTAAGCAACTATACAAGTTAGTTTCTGAACTCACAGGGACAAAAACAGAAAACCCCTTACCATCTGGTGAAAGTGACTCCTCGTTGGCTGAAAAATTTGCTGACTTTTTCTTAGGCAAAATTGAAAAAATCCGAGAATCTCTCAAAGACTTTACAAGCTATACACCGAACAACAAGAAATGTCCTGCTTTCGGTTCCTTCCGTCATCTTACATGCGACGAAGTTAAGAAACTCATTAATGAACTGAAAACAAAATCATGCGAACTTGACAAACTTCCCACAAAAATACTAAAAAATCACATAGATGAACTATTACCGTCAATTACGAAGTTAGTGAACCTATCGCTCAGCCAAGGAATCTTCCCAAAAAACTGGAAACACGCGGTAGTGAGACCCCTGCTGAAAAAAGTTGGACTCGAACTTGTGCTTTCAAACTACCGTCCTGTAAGCAATCTATCATTTCTTTCAAAGCTAATTGAAAAATCAGCTCTTCTCAGACTCAATGAGCATGTGGGTGAGCACAAACTTCTCCCAAAGAATCAATCTGCGTACAGACGGTGTCATTCGTGCGAGACAGCACTTCTAAGGTTGGTTAGCGATCTTTTAGATTGCATGGAAAATCAACAGGTCAGTGCGCTTTTAGCGCTTGACCTTAGTGCTGCGTTTGACACCGTAGATCACGACATTTTGATTAAAGTGCTGCAGTCTCAATATGGACTCTGTGGAAAAGCAATAGACTGGATTGACTCGTATCTAAGGCCTCGGAGCTGTAGTGTTAATGTAGAATCGGCCATTTCAACTCCACGCAATTTGAACTGTAGTGTTCCTCAGGGAAGCTGTTTAGGTCCATGGTTATACCTTACGTACGCCGGAACTTTGTTTGACGTCATCCCAAAATCAATATCCGTTTACGGTTTCGCAGACGACCATATTGCGACAAAATCATTTAAACCGTCTGCAGACAGCGAGAGAATAGCCATAGAAGAATTAGAAAGTTGTGCTGTGACAATTAATGACTGGATGAAACAAAATAAACTAAAAATGAACACTTCAAAAACTGAATTCATAACTTTCGGAAGCAAACAACAACTAAAAAAGTGTACAACAAATGAAATCAATATTGCTGGTGACCATGTCAAGTCTGTTAAGTGCATAAGATATCTTGGTGCGTTCCTAGACGAACATTTAACTTTCAGCGAACATGTTAAGAAAAAATGCCAAACTGCAATGTTCAACTATCTAAGAATAAAAAGCATACGAAAATATCTTACTAAAGAAGCAACAGAAACTCTCGTTCTATCGCTTGTGATCTCTCACTTAGACTATTGTAATGGGATTCTCTATGGTGCTTCTCAAACCGTCATACGAAAAATGCAAAGGATTCAAAACATGTGTGCAAAGCTCGTTTTAAGGCGAAACAAATATGACAGTAGTAAACAAGCACTCTATGACCTACATTGGCTCCCTATCAAAGCAAGGATTGAATTCAAAATTCTAACTGTCATGTTCAACTGTTCCAAGGGACGCGCTCCGACTTATTTGACCGAGTTGTTTACCGAACAACTGCCGCCAAAGCGACATTTGAGATCCACTAGCTCATCTGCAGGTTGTTACAGTATACCATTCAACAAACGCAAAACATTCGGTGACAGGGGTTTTAAAACAGCAGGCCCAAAACTATGGAACAGGCTCCCACAGGACCTACGACAATCCAGCACCATTGATTCTTTCAAGAAAGGCTTGAAAACCATGTTTTTTAAAGACTTCGACGCTCTGTTCAACTGAACGCTAGTAGTGCTGCATGCGTATCCTTTATGTATCCTTTTACATTTTTATTTTAGCACACTCTACTTTTGTACAACGCCAGTGAATATGCTTTGCGTAAAATTAGGCGTTTAAGTAAATCAAACAGTTTCAGTTTCAGAAAAACGTCCCTCGCTTTGGCCGAGTTCACCACCAGTGATACTGCTAATCTGCATTATCAGCAGATGGTTCTCAGATTTTGGACAAGCGAATACTAACATTGACGTCAAAACCTTTACGGTCTAATCTCCCGAGGGAAAACTGTATTCAGCGACAACTTGGTCCAATTATATGATAAGAAAACAAATCATTTGAAAAGTTCCTTCTTCGGAAATTGGTGGAATTATTACAGGTTGAAATGCCAATATCCTTTACATAGTCCATGTGCACTCCATGTCACAAGAAAATGTACTTACCCTAATTATTCTAATAAACGTCGGTCATATTCAAATAAACTTTTATCCCCCAAATCTCACCTTAAAATTAGCCTACTTCAAACAAAATTTCAGCAAAAGGGGTTGAATGTAATAAACGCCGATCCCAGATTAGACAAAAACTCAGTAGTTTTCTGCATATATTCTAGATAGTTGTTACAATAACTTCGGCCACATGTACGTTATGAAATATGTACAATTTTTAATGTCACGTGACGTAACGTCTGATACTGCTTAACTTTTTGTAACATTTACATTAAGTTATTGCTATCAGCTTTGGAAATGAAATAGTAGAGATTTTGGTATCAGCTTAAAACGCAAATTAAGTCGGGAGAATTTGCCGAGCGTGTTCGTTGACAAAAGATATTGAAAATATATCCCAGTCAGTTATTTCAGACCTTGTTAATACTAGAACTGTCGCAAAGCGGACGAATAACCCCCACTAGGGCCTTGTCACTGAAAAAGTGCTATCAGTCAAAAGGTTCTTGACTTAGAGCATGGAAACGGATTTTAAACAAAGTCCAACTGTGACCTTGACATTTGACCTTGGTGACCCCAAAACGATAGGGCCTCTCCTTGGGTCATGGGCAACAACTGTGTAAAGTTTCATGATCCTAGGTCAAACGGTTCTTGAGTTAGAACACAGAAATGAAATTGTAAATTTTGACTACTCCCCCCCCCCCTCTTAAAAATGTCAAAGTGGCATAACTCTGAAACTAATGACTGGATCAAGATGAAAATTGCAGGTGCACAACTTCATATGATAGGAAACATCCTGGTAAAATTTCAGAAAAATTGGTCAAAAACTGTGGGAGGAGAAGAGGACACAAGATTATGTCCACGGACGGACGGACGGACAGACGGACGGACAACCTGATTCCAGTATACCCCCCATAACTTCGTTGTGGGGGGTATAATAATGTCACATTTCATTTTGTTTCAAAGTTAGAAAAAGCCATCTCTCAGCCGAGAACCGGCACTTAAAATATCAATGTGTTTTCTTCTGGAAGGATTAGCGTCTCGCTTTTACAATAATTTGCGTTTACAATACAACACACAACTGATGAGCACACTGTCGCGGTTCTTGATTTCACAACACGCTATACATTTTGCTGGGCAGTCCTCTGTAGATATTCTCCTGTCACAACGTTTGCATTAGCTGGAAATGTGTTTCCCCAGTCATCGTCAATTTTCTACGCAAATGTGTGTGGATGATTGTTGACCTAGAAAAGCGCAAAGAAATTTGCAACTACACGTGATTCAAATAATTGGACAAGAACGTTAGAGTTTCTGCATATATAGGCCTACTAAACTTGTACAATTTTAAGTTAAATTGAAATTTTGGTTTGTTGTTTTATCTTGGACCACAAAGAATAGAGTTTTGGGCGCAGATAATCAAGATTTTTAATATACTACCAATGACCCTTTGTTGTGTTGTCATGTCTCCGATAAAATGTTACTAGAAAAAATTGCATAAGCGGATAGGTAAAACGATGCTAATCTTATTAGAAGATAGAAGAATAAAAATATTTTAAAAGCGATACAAATCATGATACGAAACAGCGAACTCACTATCACACTTTCTTTCCGCCGTCAACGTCGTTACGGCGCAAAAATACGCGTCACCGGCGTTTTGCTTTATATCAACAGTCATAATCACTTAAACTTCAAATAGGAAAAAGGTTCGAAATATGTTTTAGCATTATTGTCTGTTTATATCATTGTAGTTTCACTGAAATGTGTATGTTTGAAATCGACTAAAATTGGGTTTTCAATCGTAATTTGTATTTTGCAACAACGCAAACGTTGTTTTTTCCGACGTTAGTGTCTTCCTTTTTCGTTTTAACAAAACGAGTGCTTGCTACGAAGGAACATTTCAACTTGATAGACAAAATGTACTTTCATTGCCGATCAATTTAATATAAATCTTATGTATTTTTTTCAGAATATAACCTAAGTAATAACGACAAAATTGAAATAGATACTACGCCTTATGAAGCGTCGCGTAAAACCCGACGAACGTCAAACGTTGTGTGACAAAACGGTTAGACATTTCTAATTTGTAATAAAAAGAATAAAATTTATTCAAAGCACGACGAATTATGCATTGTTATCACCCTCAGCATATGTACGTTTGCTTAATACGTATTTTCTGTTAAATTTTATGTTGTTTGTCCGCTTGATCAGATGATGAAGTAACACACACGACCAGATTTTAGACATATTTTGCAAGTGTGACATCGGGGTTAGACATTTTCAAGAAAGTATAAATTGCATTTCCGATCATCCGATATCAATAAAAAACTAATCCTTTTGATTTGTGTCTTATGTACTTTTTTTCCATGTAAAAACTATTTAATACCCATGCATCATATAAAAATCATTCTAAAAAATGTTCCGATTGTAAAATTTTTAACATTATAATCACGCCTCTGTTGCACTGACTTACATTGACAATATTTAAAAAAAAAATGCGTTGATTATTCATCCGGATGTAGACAATCGTTGAGACGAAATGACAACCCGTCGTTTGGTACCCTTTTCTCGTAAATTTTCCCAATACAGACGAAAAGAGAGCGGTTTTAATATAAATGTTTGTAATACTGTTACAAATCACCGGCGAAAATTGCGACGTTGTTGAACGTTTATCGTAGAATAAATAAAAATATAATATAAAATTGAAAACTACGAAAACATATCATGATAGCCAGAATTTCCTTCTTTCTGACAATATAAGTTTTATTTGTGTATGATGAGGAATACGGTTTTTATCAAAAATCATATTTTAAAGAAACACTATTTTTACAAAGATAAGCAATATCTGACGTTACGTGCATGCCTTTAGAAAGACGCTGTTCTTTACTCGGTCAAGTTTCTAACATTTTTCCCAACTGATGAGTGCAGGTAATTACCCTTTTACTAAGAAATGTCCTGTTTTGACGTCCACAAAATGGAAAATTTGAAGATTGATTGATCTTGAGCACATAATCATGGATTCCTGTCACCTGTACTACCACAATATCCAATACGAGCCTCAAGCCGCTATCTCGCTTCTTTACAGTGGGCCCAGTCCAAAATGGTGTCTTTTGGGAAAGAGATAATGCACATATGTACATGGTGGGGATTGTGCGTCATGGGATGGAGAACATCTACATCAAAGTTAGCCCGACTTCAGGTAAGAAATTATAAAATAACTTTATTTCTGAATCAATTGTCAATCGGATTGTTGCACAAACCCGTCTTACTAAAGTCTTTCCTCAGATGCATGACTTACTTGTAGAATTATTTCACTTTTTTCCTTAAATGGATGCCTACCGACAAGAAAAAGAAATGATAACACTAAGGCCAAAATCAGCCCCGCTTCAGGTCAGAAATCGTACAATAATTTTTTTTTTCATTTCTTTGTGAATTTTCAAGCGGGTTACAGCAGTAAAGCACAATGTACATGCATCAAGCCGCTTCACAATTGACGCAGAAATAAGAAAGCTGTTTTATGTTACCCATCCGACAAAGCACATTCCCACCGTGTATATATATAGAGAACCATTCACAAACCATAGGGATTAGTCCATGTTTTATCCCTTTCCCAAACAAGACCTGGTTTTGACGTCCCTAGTAGAAAAGACCAGGGAAAACATTTAGACAAAAGAAGAAACTGCTGATAACCAGCAGTTTCTCCTCTTGCCTCAATGTTTTCTGTGCTACAATTTGCACAAATTCAATCTTGTTCAACATCTATTTTGTCGTCTGCAGCTGTTTTCAAATTGGAACAGTCAAATATTTTGTGGTTTGGGAAAGGGTTAAAATCATTTTTGGTGTACACATAATAATGCACTTACTGAATTACTATGTATACACACAAAAACACCAACAATAACATTTGGACTGGTCCCTATGTTACAAACCACCTTTTATGTTGTAAATGGAGGGAAAATAACAAAAATCCATTTATATTAGAATGAATCTTTTCTATTTGAAATAAAATATACTTGTTTACAAATATTATGTACAAATTAATATGAAACATAAATTAGATACTAGTATATAAAGCACTTGCGTCAATATCATGCTTTTGGAAATGTTACAGAAATTATTGAAACATTTTAGTCATGATCTGAAAAAAATAGCTATTCTGGCATTTGAGAGGACAGTCACTGAGTGTTTCCAGATCAATCTGTGGTCAAATGCAGTGAATCCAATAATAGATCCATACTGTTAGCCTTCAGTTACTACAGGTCAATGCACCTACATATTCGCAAGCCAAGGGTGACATCTAGGACATAACGTAGTTTCTGTATTCACAAATACAAAAGTAGGTGGGTTCAACCTTGGCTAGCGAAGATGATGCACCTAACGCTGATGTTGATTCATGTTGGTCTCAAAACTCAAAAGGGTCTTTTTTGAAAACTGGCTCAATTTATAATCTCAAGTTTGAGAGATTGCATTTGGTTTCCATGTGCCATTACATATTGAATATAAGAGAGATGGTATGATCTACAATCCAAAAAACATTTTCTTGAAACAACACTAAAATATTCAAAATATTCTTAAAGGGACATTTCATTCCAATTTCAATTTTTTAAAGTATGTCTTGATGCCAAGATTGGTTATTCTAATGAGTATAAATAATATTAGTTTTTTTAAGTTGTTGCCGATAAGCGAGAAACACGCATTTAAAGTTGAGACATAATCGATAAATTGCATATAAATCCGTACTGTTGTCCACAACAATTTGTTCAATTTTAACACAAAAATATAAATTTCTGGTAAACGGCGCAATGTTTTGGCTTGAAATTTTCAGAATTTTCATAAGGAAATATGCTCTTTCAGATAAAAATAAAAGTAAAATTTATGACGAAAAATTCTGAAATGTCACTTTAACAAATAACGTTTTGGATAAATTGTGTGAACTATTTAAAATATCGGAAGAAGAAACTCTTTTAAAACCCTCAGCAAGACTGTTTTTTGATATCCCTATTTGTAGTCTACGGACTATAATTCCTACGATGACTCCTGATGGCATTCTTTGTTAATGCTCGGCATCCATGCTAGAATTGTTCCTTAGACTATTACAAACAAGATAGGGGTGGATGCCCAGCGTGATTTTTCGATTTACGGTCACAGTGAGGTCAAAGGTCAATGAGTGCAAAAATCAAGAAAAAATGGCTTTTATATTAAAGCAGAATTATTTGCGTCCACACAAAATGAAAGAAATGTAAACTAAATCAAATAAATTGAATCAGGAATATACATAGGCTCACCCAGAGCCCATATCATGCCATATTGTCATTTTCAAACACTATTTTACCATGTTTATGCTAAAAAAGCTCAGGTCAATAACAAAATAAACCACGATACTTAACGAAATTTTGATTGAACTTGAGTAAAAGGTTTGGTTCTATAATTGCACACAAATTTAATCCAAAGCATTCATGTAACTAAAGGTAGCAATGCTAGAAATATTCTAGACTACTTCAAACAATGTTAGGATGCATGCTTAGTGTCTGTTTCGAAATCCAGGTCAGAAGTAGGTCCCAGGTAAATTACGTTAAAACATGCGAAATTGACAAATAGCTAAGCAGATAAGTGCAATATTTATGGACTTGATGATGCAAGCATCAAATTTGGCACATACATTTATAAGACCACGTAGTTTAATAGAAACCCATTATCCACTCAAAAAGTCTAGATGGCCGCCATTTTTTTCAAGATGGCCGCCATTGGCGTGAGAAAGATACCGCTTTTACCGTAAAAGCTAATATAATTGGCCGATTTTTGTACTTTTCACAACAGAATGAATGTTTCAAAACACGAGAAAACAGAATTTTAGCTTGTTTTGTGTATAAAAATTACAAGATGGCCACCATTTTCTAAGATGGCAGCCATTGACAGGTGGAAAATACCATTTTTACTGTAAAACCTGATATGATTTGCCGCTTTTTAGTCCCCTACCGGCGAAGCCGAAGGGGACTTTAGGTTTGCACTCTGTCCGTCAGTCAGTCTGTCTGTCCGTCCGTCCGTCCGTCCGTCCGTCCGTCTGTCCGTCCGTCAGTCCGGTGAATTAGTTTTCCGGACTTTTTTTCTAAACGGGGATAGCTATTGAGTTGATTTTTGGTATGTAGACCCGCATTGATGAGTTACAGAACAAGTTTAAGTTTCGTTCCGGTCCAGTGATTTTTGAGGAAGATATGGATGCTGGACTTAGAAAATTACTGGGAAATTACAGTTTTCCAGACTTTTTTTCTTAATGCTGGCAGCTATTGAGCTGAATTTTGGTATGTAGACCCGCATTGATGAGTTACAGAACAAGTTTGAGTTTCGTTCCGGTCCAGTGATTTTTGGGGAAGATATGGATGCTGGACTTCGAAAATTTCTGGGAAATTACAGTTTTCCAGACTTTTTTTCTTCATGCTGGCAGCTATTGAGCTGATTTTTGGTATGTAGACCCGCATTGATGAGTTACAGAACAAGTTTGAGTTTCGTTCCGGTCCAGTGATTTTTGGGGAAGATATGGATGCTGGACTTCGAAAATTTCTGGGAAATTACAGTTTTCCAGACTTTTTTTCTTCATGCTGGCAGCTATTGAGCTGATTTTTGGTATGTAGACCTGCATTGATGAGTTACAGAACAAGTTTGAGTTTCGTTCCGGTCCAGTGATTTTTGGGGAAGATATGGATGCTGGACTTAGAAAATTTCTGGGAAATCACAGTTTTCCAGACTTTTTTTCTTAATGCTTGCAGCTATTGAGCTGATGTTTGGTATGTAGACCTGCATTGGTGAGTTACAGAACAAGTTTGAGTTTCGTTCCGGTCCAGTGATTTTTGAGGAAGATATGGATGCTGGACTTAGAAAATTACTGGGAAATTACAGTTTTCCAGACTTTTTTTTCTAAACGCTTGCAGGTATTGAACTGATTTTCGGTATATGAACACATATTGATGAGATACAGAACGAGTGTGAGTTTCGTTCTGCTCCAGTGACTTTTGGGGAAGATACGGATGCTGGACTTAGAAAATTTCTGGGAAATCACAGTTTTCCAGACTTTTTTTCTTAATGCTTGCAGCTATTGAGCTGATTTTTGGTACGTAGACCCGCATTGATAAGTTACAGAACAAGGTTGAGTTTCGTTCCGGTCCAGTATTTTTGAGGAAGATACGGATGCTAGCAACTGGACTTTGAAATTGTTTGGGCTTCTTTTTCTAAACACATATATAAAGCCGGTAGGGGACTTGGTATTGTTTTGCAATACTTCAGAATGCTTGTTTATAACAAAATTTATGTTTTTAAGCACAAGATAACATAATTCAAAAATGTTCTGTGCATAAAATTACTTTTTTTTATATTTTGAACAATATTTCTTCGCAAAAATAAGAGAATTTATAAACCTGGAGGCACATTGTTTTTGTCCAGACAATTGTAATAAAATTCATGCAGACATTCTACTTCAAAACGCAATCTTTAGAACTAAGACTCGTTTAATTTCGAGTAATGGTTATGGTGAAACATTTCTCAATAGGAAGTGTTATACTTAATACCAGTTCTATATTTCCTTTCATTTTAGTCAGAAATAATGTGATGTAGGACGTATGCTCGTAAGCCTGGATGCATAAATTACCTAACCTTGGTCTCTTTAAACTTTAACGTGCATAGCTCACCACTATGATTTGTTGGAGCGTCAGCATTTACATATGCACAATCCAGGGCAGCGTATTGGCTAAACGTATAGCATCAATCTTTGCATGACTTCTTGTACCCACAATAATTGACGGAAGTTAATCCAAATCCAGACAATATTATGCTATGTGATTCTTCATTGCTTCCATTCCTATTTAGGAAGGCTCAGGACTTCCATTTTGGGGATAGTTATTTGACCGCAGGTGTATTCTGCTTGGTAAAAGTAGACCATTCCAAAGCTGCGCTAGTTGGGGATTATGCATCATATGGCTTTGTTGGCAGACATGACAAAAAGAAAAGAACTAGGCCCCTTGTCCTATAACCGTAATGCTGAAACAACATCACAGCCAGTGAAAGAATGAAAAACTCTCTCTTTCTTCCCTAAAACACCCAGTGCATAGTTTGTAGGGGCGTTTAGCATAAGGTTATAACTTATACTTTAATCGAAAGCTTCTCAATACCAATACCATTTAGTCTTTGAAATACACTGGTTATTATAAGACGTCTGTGCTGCTGACTTTGATTATCAAACATGTATTTGCTCATGATTACTACGCGCGATTCCCACAAGACTAACCATCTATAACCCTTTCTTCCCCTTTTACAAAGACAATATCTTGCTGACACATCTGAACAATCTTCAATCTAAAAGGTTTTGAAATCTGAAATTGTTGTCATTGTCTCAACAAAATATATGCCATACTTTAGGTGGAATGCTTTTGTCAGTCATTATTTAATGTCTTGACTATGCTTTGACCTTTTTTCCAGCATTCAGGCTGATGTATCTGTATACATCGATAAACCAAATCAGTTAACCTGTAAATGCCCATAAAGGTTTAACTGAAGTTAGTTCCAATCAAATACAAACGGAAAGGATTGGTTTTTATAATGAGAAAATTCTATGAGATAGCTTCCTAATGATTTGCAAGCTATAAACAAGTTCGAGAAAGATATTTTATTTCAAAATCCTAAAATACTTTTGACCACAAATAGCTAATTCTGGTTTACATTATTCAAAAGAGCCCAGTAGTGAATATTATCTTCAGGTAAAGAGTAAGCAAATCAGAATGTTCTCCTTAACGTATACAACCCATCATTAGCACCAAAGAGCCAGAAGCGAAATTTGAAAAGTGCCAGTAATTCCTAAACTGTGTAACATTTCCATTCCAAGTACAAACATAAGCATTTTTGAACGGTTTAGAATTTCGAATTAATGCATACTTATGGAAATATTTGACAAAAATATTCAAAATTACCTCCCTTGCATATGATTATAGAGTAAAATAATATTTATAAAGTATTTTCTTCTTGAAGCATAATCTTGAAACCTGACACGGCGAATCAACATTTGTGAAGTGTATTTACAAGTGTGTGTAATTTGATGCATTTTGTATAACTAAAAGTGGAGTTTTTAATGATGGGTCATATTATACAAAAAAAGATTCCCCATATCATTCATGATAGCGTGCACCTTTCCAAAACTGCAGAAGAGTTGCTGTTTATCCCAAAATGTTTGTTCATGGTATCTAAAATTTCCATTTAAGGCTGGTCATAGTGAAATCGATTTGCTCAGATTGAAAGACATGAAAGACCTGAAAGACAGCTGAGTACTTTGAGTGTTCTAAAGATGAAATGCCCCTAAGATGGACAGATATCCCAGTTTGATTACCTTCCAATATGAACTGTAAGAGAAGATGCACACCCAATAAATTGCTAACGGATTATTGCAAAAGAACACACGGATGGAGTAGTAGACAAACGGTCGGACAACTAATTCCATGACATTATTCTACCATTAGGGTGTTTTTAGATGAAATTGTTGAGTCTTATCTTGTGTCATTATTTTTCATTGATTGCATTGTCGTAATATTTATATGTACCTAACTCTTTCCCAACCAACAGAATCTTATGAGGCTCCCATTTGGAAGCTCATGCAGCCGCCAAATAGAATCTTTATGAATAGCGGAATGCGTTTGTGTATCATACAGCCAGCATTTTCTTCTTTTGCCTAAATGTTTCCCCAAGTTCTGTCTACTAGGGACGTCAAAACCAGGTCTCGTTTGAGAAAGGGTAGATGTACTTATACAGATAACATGATATCTGGACTGTTCTTGTTTTGGAAACACTAGAAACAGAAAAAATATAATTCTGCAGTTCCACTTAAAAGATATACGCCTATCAGACTCTACAATTTAATAGCAACTTCTGTGGTCATTCGGAGATTCCTGCACAGGAACATATTGCCATTTCAAGTGCAGTCAGTTATCTAGCTTATACTTACAGCAGACATAAAGAAGTGGGATAAGCATAGCATGTTATGAGTATTGGACTCACTAGATTGCATTTGGGACACTTACCGACCCTCTGAATTGAATGAAATTTTGTTACACCGACAATGGACTCTGTGATAAATTTCGATGCATTACTCAGAACCGTGGTTAAATAAAGTTAGACCACGGTAGAACTCGAATTATTTCTTAGATATACAGAACAAATGTGCACAGACCCTTACTTAATGTAGAGGGCACATACACAAATTAAGAAATGCTTATGACTGAGACATCATGGCAAATACCGTTGAAAAAAAGACTGAAAACGTCAGAAATATTCAGATAACCCATTTTAAGCTTTGGAAAGTACATTTTTCTATCCCATAATAGTCAAAATATTCACAAAAAGTAATCTTTTCAATAAAATAATGTCTCTGATTCTGTTTTCAGCACATTTAGCACAGTTAGAATTAATAATACAGCATGTATAGCAATTAAAAATAGCACAATGACTATTTTCATATGAAATTGCACTCATTTGACCTTTGACCTTGTTGTGACCTTAATTCGAAGTTTCAGACTGGGCATCCACCCTGGGAGGTTTTGTCATACCCCAAAGAATATTACTAGCATGGATGCCGAGCATTAACAAAGAATGCCATCAAAACCATTTTCTAGAGCCCGTACGAATTACAGTCCGTAGACTATTGACTCTCTTTAGGAAAATAATGAGACTAAAGTAGAAAGTGCTGGTAATCAACAATTTCTATCTATTTGTTTTTGTCTCAATATTCTCGAGCTGCTTTAGTATACATATCCAATCTTAACCCATTACCACACAGTGACTCTTTTTTACTCCCCACAAAGACAATTGCTTAGGAAAACATTGTGGAAAATGAAGAAATTGCTTGTTACAAGCAATTTCTTCATTTCCCACAATGTGTTCCATCCAAAAAGACACAGAAATTAAAAGTTTCGCTCACTTAAAATTGTCGTCTGCAGGATCTTTCAAATTGGAACAGTCCAAAATATTTCCGTCTAGTAATGGGTTAATCAACATCAGACTTGTCATCCGTGCCTGCTTTCAAATTGTAACAGTATAAATTTTGTTATTTGAATGAATGCAATCAGTTTGAAATGGTCATACTGTACATAGGTTATAGTACTGTCCTACTCTGACTTCATGACTTCATTTAAGGTAGTCCACCCCTGATGAGATTCAGGAGACGTCGGAATTATTCGGGCAAAATCATAAACATTCGGCAGTTGAATGCTCTGCCGCTGAATGTTTACGACGTCACCTGAATAGACTCCGATAAGCCTCAAATGTCCATGACGACACAGAAAAATTCAAATATTGTGAGAATATCATTAAGGATGGACTACCTTAAAGTTAACAAATTATATTTATGCTGCACTTATTCTCTATTTCACTGTGAATATTTGTAATTCAGATTTTGTCTTTTTTCAATACAAAAGCTGAAAAGTCATTAATGACTTTGCAATGTTTCAAAGGACATTGCAATTTCAGGTCTATATCTATGACATTTCAAACTTCTAACAACCATCAATCTAAAAATAAATATTTTATCACAATGACAGAGTATATCTCATGTTTCCGCAGTTTTCATGTTCACATTTTCCGGCACATTTACTGTTGAGACATCGGAAGGTATCACATCATAGCCGAGTTTTTTCATGTCTTTCATCACAACATTGAAGGAGACTGTCACAAAACCCTGGGAACGCACTCGAGTCACTGAAATTAGAAAAAAATGCTGTGTTTAACCATTTTCCACACAGCAAAATTTTGACTGTGCCCATTGGAAAGCTGCAGCAAATGACAAATTAATTAAACCATCAATTTCATCTTTTGCATCAACATTTTTTTTATACATGTATATTGTACAAAAATACTCTCTTTTCCAACATCCATTTTGTTTCTGGGCTTACTGCAGAAGCTAGACCCATTAGCCCATTCCCCAGCAACAAAATTTAAGCCTACTCCAAAACAGCCTACTCCTGTTCCATTGAACAAAATTGAACTTTTTTTGGTCTTTCTTGGTAGAAAACATTGTGGAAAATGTTAGAAATTGCTTGTCACAAGCAATTTCTTCATTTTCCACAATGTTTTCCAAAACCTTTATTTTGTGGGGCGTCCAAAAGCGTCAATGTGTGGGAAAGGGTTAAGAGACATTGATATTTAGAGGACAATACATTATGCTCTTATTAGACATAATGCTTTGATAATCTAAAAGCTTGGAATTTGGATTTCTCGTGGAAAGACATATGGCATGCAAACTGTTTACCAAGAATATAATAAATATACACAAAAATGTCAATTTTCTTGCACTATCATTTACGGCTTTGCTAATAAAAGTAGTCATTATTACACAAAATTTATGTTCCATACACTTAACATTACATATTTTCTAATTTAGAATTAATTAAAGTCTATCCTTAGTTCCTACATGTTTATTACGTAGGTATACTTGTCAAGGGTCCCTGAATGTTAGGAGTGTGAAATTTCAAGCTGAGGGTTTGTGGAGCGCTTACTCCCATTCGCCCCCTTTTTTCCAATTTTATACAAGGTTGTTTAATTATAAATGAGCCAGGATCTGGAAGAATGTCCCTTAAGGCTTTTGAGCCCAACATAGATCCAGATCAGCCTGTGCATACGCACAGTCTGATCAGGATCCATGTTGTTCTCTAACAGCTTCTTCGTAACCTGTAGTAACTTAAAGAGAGCAGCATGGATGCATATGGTACTGCATTTGACAACAGGCTGGTCTTGAAACTCAATTTTTAAAAATGCTATAAAATGTGTTTTTCCAGATCATGGCTCAAATGTATCATATCTTTATCAACATCCATTTCATTGTCTACAAAAGTGTAACATCTTTTAACCCTTTCCCAAACGACAAAATTTTAGGATCATCCAATTTGAAATCTTCTGCAGACGACAAAAATGATAATAATAAAGACATGATTTATGTAAAATATGGCACAGAAAAGATTGAGACAACAGGAGAAACTGCTGGTTATCAGCAGTTTCTTCTTTTGTTTCAATGTTTTCCCAAGCCTTTTCATTTAGGGGCATCAAAACCAGGTCTTATTTGGGAAAGGGTTAAGTTGGAAAATTCCAAAATCTTGTTGCTTGGGAAAAGTTAAGATAAAACAAACACAGTGCTTTTTAATTCTTAAAAAACCTGTGATCTACTCTAATTTTAGGAAACAAAGAAATATAATAATCCTAGCAGACAGAGTAATAATATATAATTAATATCGGATATCATATTATCAAATTCCTGTAACAACAAAGCACTAAGCTCAGCATGAGACAGAGAGTCTAAAATTTCTAAAGAGACAAATATGGAAATATCTCATTTCAAGCAAAAAAGTAATTTCAAGTCTACTGATTAGGTAAACTTAATCCCTTTTCCAAACACAAAACTTATAGATCTTCAGAAACAGCTTTGAAAAAAATGAAAGAAAAGAATGATAATCATGTTTTTATCAGTCATAGTTTCCCCCTTTTTCCCCCAAGTGTTTTTGAATTACAGATTCAGAGTTACAGAATAGTCACTGCAGCTGCTTGATAAGAAAGGCTTGGGAAAATATTAAGGCAAAATGAGAAAATGCTGATACAGTTAAGATTAAGAACATCATGAATATGACATTTATACCATTCCATTCCGATCAAAATCATTCCACTCCAGCGTTCATTCATTCCGATCACAAAAACACTCAAAACGCTCATAAAACATTCACAACACTCAATAAATGTTCACTGGCTTAATTGGTTGTTATAACAAGAGTTGTTCCGAAACGTAGCTCGCCTATACGGGAGCTTGTCACAAAAACAGCTAATTTTTTAAAAGTAGGTCAAACTCCAAGGTCAAGGTCACAAGGTCAAGAGTCATGGTCACAAATGAAAGGTCTTGGCAGGAGGTATCCATGTGTGAAATACGAGGGTTGTCCCAGAAAAAGTGAGACTTTTGAAATATCATCTAAATCTGACGTCCGATTGATTTCAAATTTATACAGTATATAATTCAAACATTTTGACACAGTTTGATATACAATCAATGCCAAAACAATGATATATATACGAAATATTGAATGAAAAGGAGTTCGTGGTAAGGGTACCCGGAGCACGTCACATTTTAATGTAACAAACGTTCGCAAATTCTATAGATGATCTGGTTTTCGTAATAATAATGCCACCAAAGTTATACCTTCGTGTAGCTAATGATGCGATGATAATTCGCTGACATTTTCATGTAGATGGCGGCATTAATGTTGATGCTTTGTAAAAACGTGTGACTACACCTTCGCCTAACATTGTGACGTCGACGAAATCCGCGGAGCAAAAATATTGCGTCGAGCAAGAAATGGCACCTTCATAAAAGAAAATAAGAAGTGACATATGCAGAACAGCGAGATTGAGTAACTCCTACATTTGTGTTCAAAAGGCACAAGCATTATTTTGGTAGGTTGCTACTTATAACGATGGAAAATAGAGCATGGCCAAGGGAGAGTAAATCTACAGATAGGAATGTAAATTAAAACGTTCTCGACGTCGGCCGACGTCAAACAGTATATGAGCTATCTGAATAACCGGGAAACAGTATATTAGACTGCTTAACATTCAATTGTTGAAAATCAACAGAAAGATAGCATGTGCTGATCCAGGTTAGGGACCCATGGGCGTCATCTCCCCTGAAATTTAGCCTAAAAGATGGTTATAAAATGGTTTTGCTTATTTCTTTATGCGCATAGTTTTGTCGGACATCCCCCTTCCCCCGGGAAACTGCCATTTTGGAACACATTGCCCCTTTTGGAAAATGAATGGGATCGTCCTTGAATAATTTGTGTAAGTTGTGACTTGACTTTTGAATGAAGATGACATTAAAACGCCTATTTTGGCTTCAAGTCCTAATATTTCGTATTTCCTGGCTTTGAATTTGAATTTACACTGGACTATATTTAAAACTGGGCATGGAATTAGAGTTTCGCTTAGAAATATTTTGAAATAAGATTATAAAACTAAAACAATGTTAGTTCAAGAAAAAATATAATAAGTAGGTTGAGGGTTGCAGAAAGTATACTGCGCGCAAATGACGGTACTTCGAAAAGATTGACGTTATGTGCATGACGTTATACATGACGTTACGTTACCGTGCGCCGCTAAACCTTCACTAACAACCTAATTTTCTGCATAAGTTTGTTGATTTTCGAGATATTCACTGAAAAATTCACACACAAGTCACAAACATGTTGTATAAAACGATGATAAATCTATATCAATGTATCTTGACTAAATTGTATTAAATACAAACATTGTCCCACTTTTTCTGGGACAACCCACGCATCAAGGCTCTATCAATAATAGTGCATGAGATATAGGCCAGGTTAAAGTTTTTTAAAAGTAGGTCAAACTCCAAGGTCAAGGTCACTAGGTCAAAGGTCATGGTCACAAATGAAAGGTCTTGTCAAGATGTATCCATGTATGAAATATCAAGGCTGTATCTGTAATAGTGCCTGAGATATAGACCAGGTTAAAGTTTTTCAAGTGAAGACGCGATGGGACGGGACGCCACGCCGACACTAGGGCTGTGACATTAGCTCCCCGGACATAAAGTCCCGGCTCGCTAAAAAGAAGGCATTTCATTGGCTGAAATATTATCCTGGGCGTTTTTTCGATAAATCATCATACCTATAATATTGGTAAATTTCCAATATCAGGCTGTTACTATTTAAAGACCACGTTTGATTGGTTGAACGGTTATCGTGGGCGTGTTATCGATTTTTTAGATACACAAAATCATTCCAAATGCGCATTCCATTCATTCGCTCATAAAACATTCCCATTCCACTCAGAATGTCAATTTCATGATGTTCTCAACTGTAACCAGCATAATTTATTGTCTCCTTTTGCTTCAAAATATTTTGTGTTATTTTGTGCACTGACCCCTGTCTTTCTTAAAATCCATGTTGACAACTGTAGCAGCTTTAAAGTTGGACAACCCTAAATGTTTCATGTTTGGGAAAGGTTAAGTTAATTGTTTTGTTTTTTCTACTTTGTAGCAGTTTCTTTTCTTTTTTGGGGGGTGGGAAGGGGGGATGGGGTGGATGGGTTGGTACAATATAGCCATGAACATATTGAGGCAAAAAGAGAAAATGTTGCTTGTTTGGAAGGGGATTGAAGTTCCTACATTTCCTACATTTGACAAGCCTTATTTTTTTTAATCTGTTCCGAACATTAGATAGCATAGAATTTATCTTTAATTCTTATCCAATAACCAGTTACTTTTTTTAATACCAACCCAAAATGGAAGTTGATGACAATAAATTAAAACTGACAAAATATTAAATAGTTTGGCAGATCTATTTCCTGGTAGAGGATTTGTTGGAAATAAAGAAATTGCTTGTTACCAGCAACTTCTTCATTTTCTACAATTTTTTCTCATGCCTTTCTTTGAGGTGTTGTCAAAAAAAAAGGCAGTGTACGAAAATGGATTGAATCATGTGGCGCATGCACATCCAAGATTTTTCACAGACAAGCCTTGCCTGTAAGGTGTGTTTTTAGGTCACAGTCAAATTAACAGATTTTGACGTCATGTGTCTAAAAATATTTGTCAAGGATACCAGTGTAAACCTCAGCAACGTGACTTTAGCATCTAAGTGTGAAATTATGGGTTGGTGTGTAATTGTTTTGATATCCTTAGATCATTTAACCCTTTCCCAAACAAGAACTGGTTTTGACATCCCTAATAGAAAAGGCTTTGGAAAGTATTGAAACAAAAGAAGAAACTGCTGATAACCAGCAGTTTCTTCTTTTGTCTCAATATTTTCGTAGCTATCCTAAACATAAATTCTATCTTTAATGACGGCTCTTTTGCCATCTGCAGCAGCTTTCAAATTGGACAGTCCTAGAATTGTTCTGTTCCCAAACAGCAAATATTTAGAAAGTTCGATTTCAATGATGCTGCAGAGGACAAAACTTATGTTGATAAAGATAGGATTTGTGTTCAATATAACACATAAATATTTAAGCAAAAGGAGAAAATGCTGATTGTCAGCATTTTCTTCTTTTGTCTCCATGTTTTCCTTTTAGGGATGTCAAACCAGGTCTTATTTGGGAAAGGGCTAAATCTGTTTACAAACAAGAGGACCCTGAGGGCCCTAAATCGCTCACCTGAGTAATGTTTTAACCCTTTCCCAAACAACAAAATTTTAGGGCGATGCAATTCAAAATTGGATACAGACAACAAAATGGATGTCATTAAAGATTGAATTTGTGTACAATATAGAACAGAAAATATTGAGGCAAAAGGAGAAACTGCTGGTTATCAGCAGTTTCTTCTTTTGCCTCAATGTTTTCTCAAACCTTTTCTATTAGAGAAGTCAAAACCAGGTCTTGTTTGGGAAAGGGTTAATAATGCAAATAACTTTGCATATGTTAAGCATTGTGGTCCCAGAGAAGAATTTGGCCATGTAGTAGTTTAGGAGGAGATGTTGTTTACAGTAATTGATGAGCTTTATGACATTTCCCATTTTCTGATGCCACAGCAACCAGAGTTTTTCATGAATTTCAATTCTTTTAGCAATTGTCATAAGGGACCACCCAAAGAACATTTCTACAAAGTTTGGTTGATTTTAACCCAGAAGTTAAGGAGGAGATGTCGTTTAAAGAAGTTGTTAAGTTTTTGTGAAATTTTCCATTTTCCGATGCCACGGCAACCAGAGTTTTTCATGGATTTCAATTCTTTTAGCAATTTTAATAAGGGACCACCATAGAAACATTTCTGCCAAGTTTGGTTGATTTTAACCCAGAGGTTAAGGAGGAGATGTTTTTTAAAGAATTTGTCGAGCTTTTGTGAAATTTACCATTTTCCATTGCCAGGCAACCAGAGTTTTTCATGGATTTCAATTCTTTTAGCAATTTTTATAAGGGACCACCCAAGGAACATTTCTGCCAAGTTTGGTTGATTTTAACCCAGAAGTTAAGGAGGAGATGTCGTTTAAAGAAATAGTTGATTTTTTTTAAATTTCCCATTTTTCGATGCCACGGCAACCAGAGTTTTTCATGGATTTCAATTCTTTTAGCAGTTTTTATAAGGGACTACGCAAGTAACATTTCTGCCAAGTTTGGTTGATTTTGACACAGAAGTTAGGGAGGAGATGTTGTTTAAAGAAATTGTTGAATTTTTGTGAAATTTCCCATTTTCCGATGCCACAGCAACCAGAGTTTTTCATGGATTTCAATTCTTTCAGCCATTTTTATAAGGGACCACCCAAGGAACATTTCTGCCAAGATTGGTTGATTTTAACCCAGAAGTTAAGGAGGAGATGTCGTTTAAAGAAATAGTTGAATTTTTTTAAAATTTCCCATTTTTCAATGCCAGGGCAACCAGAGTTTTTCATGGATTTCAATTCTTTTAGCAGTTTTTATAAGGGACTACGCAAGGAACATTTCTGCCAAGTTTGGTTGATTTTGACACAGAAGTTAGGGAGGAGATGTCGTTTAAAGAAATTGTTGAATTTTTGAGAAATTTCCCATTTTCTGATGCCATGGCAACCAGAGTTTTTCATGGATTTCAATTCTTTTAGCAAATTTTATAAGGGACCACCCAAGGAACACTTCTGCCAAGTTTGGTTGATTTTGACCCAGAAGTTAAGGAGGAGATGTTGTTTAAAGAAATTTTTGAGCTTTTGTGAATTTCCCATTTTCCGATGCCACAGCAACCAGAGTTTTTCATGGATTTCAATTCTTTTAGCAATTTTTATAAGGGACCACCCAAGGAACATTTCTGCCAAGTTTGGTTGATTTTGACCCAGTAGTTTAGGAGAAGATGTCGTTTAAAGAAATTTTTGAGCTTTTGTGAAATTTCCCATTTTCCGATGCCACGGTAACCAGAGGTTTTCATGGATTTCAATTCTTTTAGCAAGATTTATAAGGGACCACCCAAGGAACACTTCTGCCAAGTTTGGTTGATTTTGACCCAGAAGTTAAGGAGGAGATGTCGTTTAAAGAAATTTTTGAGCTTTTGTGAAATTTCCCATTTTCCGATGCCACGGTAACCAGAGGTTTTCATGGATTTCAATTCTTTTAGCAATTTTAATAAGGGACCACCATAGGAACATTTCTGCCAAGTTTGGTTGATTTTAACCCAGAGGTTAAGGAGGAGATGTTTTTTAAAGAATTTGTCGAGCTTTTGTGAAATTTACCATTTTTCATTGCCAGGCAACCAGAGTTTTTCATGGATTTCAATTCTTTTAGCAATTTTTATAAGGGACCACCCAAGGAACATTTCTGCCAAGTTTGGTTGATTTTAACCCAGAAGTTAAGGAGGAGATGTCGTTTAAAGAAATAGTTGATTTTTTTTAAATTTCCCATTTTTCGATGCAACGGCAACCAGAGTTTTTCATGGATTTCAATTCTTTTAGCAGTTTTTATAAGGGACTACGCAAGGAACATTTCTGCCAAGTTTGGTTGATTTTGACACAGAAGTTAGGGAGGAGATGTCGTTTAAAGAAATTGTTGAATTTTTGAGAAATTTCCCATTTTCTGATGCCACGGCAACCAGAGTTTTTCATGGATTTCAATTCTTTTAGCAAATTTTATAAGGGACCACCCAAGGAACACTTCTGCCAAGTTTGGTTGATTTTGACCCAGAAGTTAAGGAGGAGATGTTGTTTAAAGAAATTTTTGAGCTTTTGTGAATTTCCCATTTTCCGATGCCACAGCAACCAGAGTTTTTCATGGATTTCAATTCTTTTAGCAATTTTTATAAGGGACCACCCAAGGAACATTTCTGCCAAGTTTGGTTGATTTTGACCCAGTAGTTTAGGAGAAGATGTCGTTTAAAGAAATTTTTGAGCTTTTGTGAAATTTCCCATTTTCCGATGCCACGGTAACCAGAGGTTTTCATGGATTTCAATTCTTTTAGCAAGATTTATAAGGGACCACCCAAGGAACACTTCTGCCAAGTTTGGTTGATTTTGACCCAGAAGTTAAGGAGGAGATGTCGTTTAAAGAAATTTTTGAGCTTTTGTGAAATTTCCCATTTTCCGATGCCACGGTAACCAGAGGTTTTCATGGATTTCAATTCTTTTAGCAATTTTTATAAGGGACCACCCAAGGAACACTTCTGCCAAGTTTGGTTGATTTTGACCCAGAAGTTAAGGAGGAGATGTCGTTTAAAGAAATTGTTGAGCTTTTGTGAAATTTCCCATTTTCCAATGCCACGGCAACCAGAGTTTTTCATGGATTTCAATTCTTTTAGCAATTTTTATAAGGGACCACCCAAGGAACATTTCTGCCAAGTTTGGTTGATTTTGACCCAGTAGTTTAGGAGGAGATGTCGTTTAAAGAAATTGTTGAGCTTTTGTGAAATTTCCCATTTTCCGATGCCACGGCAACCAGAGTTTTTCATGGATTTCAATTCTTTTAGCAGTTTTTATAAGGGACTAACCAAGGAACATTTCTGCCAAGTTTGGTTGATTTTGACACAGAAGTTAGGGAGGAGATGTTGTTTAACCCTTTCATTTGCAGAATTACTTTCCAGAAATGACTTTTTCCCTATTTCCATGCACTTCATGTATACAAATGCATAATAGATAGATTTTACTTGCAGAAAACCCATAAACCTATATATCATTGGAAAGGTTATTCAATTTCCTTTAACAATATGATGAGTAACTGATAGAAAATTTGCATCTCATCAAAATCTCGACCTCTAGCCCCATGACCCCTGTCAGGTCCCCTGCCATGACCCCCGACCACCCCCACCCCTACGATTTGGGACTGGATTCGGTTTAGGGTTATCGGAATCACTATCGGGGTCACTATTCGAAGTCTCCAAAACATTTCTAATGTTCAAATCACCTTTTTACACCCCAAAAAACAGTGTAATCACTATCATCATCGTCCGGCACTGACATGATGATTCGCCGGACCTCTTCTGCAGAATATTGAACCCTCCTGGCTATTGTTACAGCTCATAAACCCCCAAAAACTGCGCTTTTCTTCACATTTTACGAGAACAAAACATTATTGCTCAATATTTCAGCATGTATCCGGTGTCATAATAACTTTTACAGTGTAAAAATTGCTTTTAAAAGCCCATGTCCCCCTCTCCCCCAAACAGTATAAGCTTTCCTGACCGCGCTTTAAAGCGCGCTTGCATACGAAAGGGTTAAAGAAATTGTTGAATTTTTGTGAAATTTCCCATTTTCCGATGCCTCGGCAACCAGAGTTTTTCATGGATTTCAATTCTTTCAGCAATTTCTATAAGGGACCACCCAAGGAACATTTCTGCCAAGTTTGGTTGATTTTAACCCAGAAGTTAAGGAGGAGATGTCGTTTAAAGAAATAGTTGAATTTTTTTAAAATTTCCCATTTTTAAATGCCACAGCAACCAGAGTTTTTCATGGATTTCAATTCTTTTAGCAGTTTTTATAAGAGACTACGCAAGGAACATTTCTGCCAAGTTTGGTTGATTTTGACACAGAAGTTAGGGAGGAGATGTCGTTTAAAGAAATTGTTGAATTTTTGAGAAATTTCCCATTTTCTGATGCCACGGCAACCAGAGTTTTTCATGGATTTCAATTCTTTTAGCAACTTTAATAAGGGACCACCCAAGGAACACTTCTGCCAAGTTTGGTTGATTTTGACCCAGAAGTTAAGGAGGAGATGTCGTTTAAAGAAATTTTTGAGCTTTTGTGAAATTTCCCATTTTCCGATGCCACGGCAACCAGAGTTTTTCGTGGATTTCAATTCTTTTAGCAATTCTTATAAGGGACCACCCAAGGAACATTTCTGCCAAGTTTGGTTGATTTTGACCCAGTAGTTTAGGAGGAGATGTCGTTTAAAGAAATTTTTGAGCTTTTGTGAAATTTCCCATTTTCCGATGCCACGGCAACCAGAGTTTTTCATGGATTTCAATTCTTTTGGCAATTTTTATAAGGGACCACCCAAGGAACACTTCTGCCAAGTTTGGTTGATTTTGACGCAGAAGTTAAGGAGGAGATGTCGTTTAAAGAAATTGTTGAGCTTTTGTGAAATTTCCCATTTTCCGATGCCATGGCAACCAGAGTTTTTCATGGATTAGTTTTTCATGGATTTCAATTCTTTTAGCACTTTTTATAAGGGACCACCCAAGGAACACTTCTGCCAAGTTTGGTTGATTTTGACCCAGAAGTTAAGGAGGAGATGTCGTTTAAAGAAATTTTTGAGCTTTTGTGAAATTTCCCATTTTCCGATGCCACGGCAACCAGAGTTTTTCGTGGATTTCACTTCTTTTAGCAATTTTTATAAGGGACTAACCAAGGAACATTTCTGCCAAGTTTGGTTGATTTTGACCCAGTAGTTTAGGAGGAGATGTCGTTTAAAGAAATTGTTGACGCCATGACGGACAGACGGACATTGATCGATCACAATACCTCACCTTGAGCACTTCGTGCTCAGGTGAGCTAAAAACTTGAAAATTAAATATTTCCAAATCTGTCAAATAGGATCTTTAAAGCAAAGCTTGTTTTTATATTTTTCTTACAAATGTCCAATCTACCTGGCTGATTAAAACCTTCTGTTGTTTGGGAAAGACTTCAAACGAACATACAAGGAGTGTAGAAATTACAGCCTTACATTTCAAACTATGATTATTCCAGTGTTTATCATCTAATCCATTTTTTTGCAGACAGAAAATTTGAAGTAGGCTGATCTACACCAAAATATCTTGCAGACAGAATTAGAGACTTTTGTAAAAATGCTACCAAATATTTTGATATTTTAGTTGTTGTACATTGCCCACATATATAAATTGTCAGCAATGTCAGATTTTTAGTACAGAAAGCAGACAGAAATAGGCAAAACAATTTCCACTTAATCTTTCAAGGTAGGGGCATAAAAACTTCTTTCCAAAACAAGACCTGGGTTTGATGTTCCTGGCTGTGTGTGGCAGACAAAAGCTTGAGAAAATATTGAGACCAAACAATACTGATCATAACCAGCATTTTCTCCTTTGCCTCAGTATTTCCTTTTCATCAATTAAATTGTACTCAAATTCTATCTTTATGACAATCACTTTGAAATCTGCATCAGCTTTCAAATTTAACTGGCTGGTCTGAAACTTTGTAGTTTGGGAAAAGGTTACACAACAACTTTTCACAAGTTTAGAATTTACAATAAATAGATTACATTGAAACTTACACAAGACCCCAGAGACATTTGAACATAGATAAATATATTTTAGAAATTCATCCAATACACAATGGGGATATCAAGTAAAATATCAGCAATACAATACATTTGGGTATACTAGAATATTAGACAAAACTGAATTTTAAATATCAAATGAAAAATACACTAAACAACAGTGCAGTATAAACTGATGCATATGTGCACATTCCCTGGGTTTTAGAAATGTTTCAAAAATAAAGAATTTTGAAAATCTTTTCGAAATTTCCCCATGGCAAAAAAAATCAGGCTGTTTCCAACTGAAAGATGTTGCAGGTAAACAAATAGATGCAAATAAAGGTAAGATTTGTGTACAATATAATAGCAGTTATAGCACAGCAAATATTCAGGCAAAAAGAGAAAGTGTTAACTATAAACTTCATACCTTCCCTCCCTTCGCCTTGCGACACAACACGGGGATCGATATACTCTGGTCGGCGACCCAAAAACCAGGATGTAAACTTCTGTAGAGTGGATGATGACTCGGGAACAAACATGGGTAGTTTTAGCTTGTGCCTAAAAAAGAGGAAACTTCTTGACCATTTCCCAAACATTGATGCCTTTTGATGTGTCACCAAATAAAGGATAGGGAAAACATAGTGGAAAATGAAGAAATTGCTTGTCACAAGCACTTTCTTCTTTTCCCAGAATGTTTTCTACCCAAAAAGATCAAAATATGTAATATTTCATTCACATGGAATTGTCTTCTGCAACACATTTGAATTTAAACAACCATAAAATTATACAGTCTGGTAATGAGTTAACCCTTCCAAGGAAAAACAGCATACAAAGGAGAACAAAAGTCAATGCTCTCTGAAAAGGAGAACTGATGGTGATTATTATCATTATTTTCTTCTCTTGCCTCAACGTTTTCTAAACTTTTTTTTAGTAAAGCCATCAAAACCAAACCTTGTTGGGAAAGGGTCAAAAGACTTTTCCAAAATTTTTATTCTTATAAAGGTTTAGAGAATCTCTATAGACATTAAGTTCTCCTACCAATAAATAAATGCCATAACTTAATTTCCTAATTTCATTTAAAATCCAGTCTCAAACCTGCCTCTTTTATACAAGAAAATTGGGGCCCGTTGAGAGAGATTACTTTTAAAATGTGAACTTTGATAGCCAAAAACTGACAATTTGCTAGATAATCTTTTAGCTTAACGATATTAACTGTCAAGTTTAATATAACTTCTTCACATTAATACATCAGAAACGTTAAATCAAAAGTGAATAATTTCTCAAATATCTGAGAACATTTCACCAGTTTTTTTTTAATTTAATCCTTTCTAAAACAATGGAATTTTAGACAGAACAATTTGAAAGGATTTACAGACAACAAAACCATGAATTGAAAGGTAGAATTCTAGTATTGGCATTGAGGAAAAAGGATAAATCGATGATCAACTTCATTTTTTTCTTTTCTTTGAATGATATTCATGAATTTCAAACATTTCATTAGTAATGTATTAAAACTAGGGGTTGTTTGGGCTGAGCATTTTTAACAAAAATCCTGTTCTAACCAACCTTAAATCTGCACATATATTTGGTATCATGTGAGTCTCTAGCTGTTTTTAAAAAGTACAATGTTTTCTCCTTTTCATCTCAACATTCTATTACCTATTAGCAATGTCTGGATAAAATCTCAAGATCTGATAAGTACAGAATATAAAACAGAAACAATGCTCATGTAGAGTAATTTCTCACCATAGCCTCTCACAACATCATTCACGCATTCTCAATAAAACGGAGCCAATTGGTATTTTGGTTGTCGCCGTATATTTTCTGGAATATGGTCAGGCAGTATACTGAATTATACGTCGTGGCTGATAGAGGGGCAATGGGTGGCTTTAATGAGAAACACTTTCTATCCCAGCCATACACCATATGTGATATATGCAAGCTAGAATACCCAAATTTGTAAGGTTCGTAACTGTCGCTAATTTAAATTATACATTTCAAAATGATTTTATTTTAAAACTTAGGTAATAAACCATAAACTGTGCACACCATTTTCATCGAGTATATTTTGTGAGTCCGAAAATCGTATATGGTTTGTTTTGTCTTCCAATAATAATAAAATATAGGGTTTTGAAAGTTGTCGCCAAATATATAAATTTTGATATATTCTTTAGATTGGAGGGCACAATTCATAGCATAAAGGGGTAAAACGTGAATGAAAGTAACATTTTGATAACAGATACACCGTTTTTACTGAAAATCAGCTCGATTTTGTTGTCATTTAAATGATACGGATATTATTGTTGGTTTACTAATTAATTTTATAGCGTAGATTTAAGGCAGTAAGGTTAGTTACCTACGTTTTCTGCATACACGAACGTCTATTACTTTAACTGTTGTATCATCGTAAATACTTTATTACTGTTAGAAAGTAAACATAAGATCAATTTACAAGTCTCTTGTAATAATCTCAAAATATGACATCAAAGTACAAATGTAAGGTTCGTTTTGTAAGGTTCGTTACTGAAAAATCATTTGAATCAGTAGTTTCCTATAACAAGAGGACCATGATGGTCCTATATCGCTCACCTGAACCAAAATGATATAAGCAACACTTTTCTTCAATTCAAAAAATATTTACGACTTTAAGACTGAAAACAAACTTATGGTCAATAACATTGTGAAAATCAAACTCATCCAAGATTTCATCGTGCCCAACATTGTGTCCAAGATTTGTCTTGTTTGATAAATAATTGTAGATTCTGGAGTATAAACAAGGTCGAAAACAGCCAAAAACAGCAATTTTGTCCAATTCAAGGGCACATAACTCTCTACTTTCTAGTCAGATCAGGCTGAAAATCAAACTCATCCGAGATCTTATGATATCCAACATTGTGTCCAAGATTTGTCTTGATTGGTCAATAATTGTAGATTCTAGAGTGTAAACAAGGTCTAAAGCAGCCGAAAACGTCAATTTGATCAAATTCAAGGGCACATAACTCTCCACTTTTTGATCAGATCGGACTGAAAATCAAACTTATCCAAGATCTTATGGTCTCAAACATTGTGTTCAAGTTTTGTCTTAATTGATAAATAAAAGTAGATTATAGAGTGTAAACAATGTCAAAAACAGCCGAAATCGACAATTTTAACAAATTTAAGGGCACATAATTCTAATCTTTCTAGTCAGATCAGACTGAAAATCAAACTCATCTGAGATCTTATGGTCTCCAACCTTGTGTCCAAGATTTGTCTTGATTGGTCAAAAATTGTAGATTCTAGATTGTAAATAAGGTCGAAAACAGTCAAAACAGCAATTTTGTCAAATTCAAGGGCTCATAACTCTCAACTTTCTGATCAGATAAGACTGAAAATCAAACTCATCCCAGATCTTATGATCCCCAATATTGTGTCGAAGTTTTGGATTGATTGATCAATAATTGTAGATTCTAGAGTGTAAACATCGTCGAAAACAGCCAAAAATGACAATTTTGTCAAATTCAAGGGCAAGTAACTCTCGATTTTCTGATCAGATCAGACTGAAAATCAAACTCATCCGAGATCTCATGGTCCCAAACATTGTGTCAAAGTTTTGTCTTGATTGATGAATAATTGTAGATTCTAGAGTGTAAACAAGGTCAAAAACAGCAGAAAATGGCAATTTTGTCAAATTCAAGGGCACATAACTCTCGTCTTTCTTGTCAGATCAGACTGAAAATCAAACTCATCCGAGATCTTATGGTCTGCAATCTTATGTCCAAGATTTGTCTTGATTGATCAATAATTGTAGATGCTAGAGTGTAAACAAAGTCAAAGCTAAGTATTTTTCGCATTCAAGGGCAGATAACTCCCGACTTTCTAGTTCGATCTGACCCATAATCGAACTCATCCGAGCTCTTATGGCCATACATGTTTTTACCAAGTTTGGTCAAGATTGGCTTATATTTGTAGATGCTAGAGTGTAAACACGAAATTGTGGACGGACGGACGGACAGACGGACAGACGGACAGACGGACAGACGGACGACGGACAAAAAGTGACCACAATAGCTCACCTTGAGCACTTCGTGCTCAGGTGAGCTAAAAATGTGAATGGTCATGATAATATTGAAAAACAGGGTCCTGTTAGAAAGTACTAAATTGTATCCATCATTTTTTGGCTTCTCAAAACCATTATTTATCAGATAAACATGATTTTTTGCCCAGAATTTGAGTCCATGTATTTAAGACAAAGCAAGTTTATGTTTATCATAAATCTCAGGAAAAAGGTGGTGCATCAATAATTGAATATGTTTTGGTTGAAAAAAGATATTTATTTGTACCAAAGACAATTTAAGAGGTGAAAAGACGTCGAAAAATCATATGTAAGGTTCGTAATTATAGTAACTAACCTTACTTGATTTTCATACTTTATATACAGATTCATATCAACCTCAAGTGTTTTTTGCGAAATTATATTTCAATAGACTTATATCTTTCTTTTGAATTTTCTCATGTAAGACGCATGAAAATATTTCGTTTTTGTTAATATTCACCCCCAAATGGGTGCAACATATCATTTTAAAAGATATTCAATTAAAATGAATCGAAATCAAGATTTTAGCATCATACAGCTCTAAAGGCAAAATGTATTCGACTTTTTGACCAGAAACCATAACATTTGAACACATCTTGTGTATATCTAAAAGGATCTTGTATCTATTTCGGCTGAAGGTTTGACAAAGGATGTAACGAACCTTACCAAGACAATAAACACAATTTGTACCTTGGTTCTTGCTATACTGTATCTGTTGATTCGACACAAATCAACCAAGCAAAAAGATGTTTTGGGATTATTTTTATCAGTTAAGACTATAATTAAACTCTTTTATTCAGTATACAAAGTATAGCCTTAAAAAGTTACGGATTTTTTAAAAACGGTTGTATAAAAATGTTTCAAATTAACAATTTCTTTTACAAAGTAGATATACTGTTTTTCGTGGAAGTGCTTTTTGGCAATTCGGATATCTTGCTACATCTCATATCGGCGTGGTAAGGATATATTCAGTTCTTGCTATTGTTTAATAACGTGTATTAAATAAATGAAAAAGAAACAATTCAAATTTAATTAAGGTTTAAGGTAGCGAACCTTACACAACGGGAATATGGCGTAAAATGGCTCGAATTCGGTACTTAAAGTGTTTATGGAATCAATTCTGTGACTTAATTTGAACTACACACCTTCCACAATTAAATCTGACTAGAAAATGTGTAGAATGAAGCTATAATTGCGCATAACCTAATTGGTGATACCGACATGTTATCTTTTCCGATACCATGATACAGTAAAGCCTGGTCATAAATACGTGAACTTGGAAACTTTATAATTTTCTCTATTATGCATTAAAGATTATAAACCCTATGAAACTTTATTTTCTTCAATTTCACGTTGCAACATCTTGGCAATTTTACTAGAATTCAACATTCTAGTAATAATAGTAAGGTTCGTTACTTTTGATATGTAAGAATGAATTGTAAATAACTATTTTCATCATAGAAAAGGTCCTTCGATAAAGCCCACTTTTATTCTTATAATAACTGCAATAGAATTTCAACAAGAATCAAAACTATTTATTGCACCTTACATCATATACTACAATTAAAAAAGTTGCAGAAATTACAAACTAACAGTTCGATCTATGTCTCTAAATAGGTAGTTTTTGGAATTGGATTGAAGAAGATTGAGTATTTAAACTGTTTGGGAATTAAAAATGTTAATAAATATTAATATATCATCTATTGATAGTAATCAATCATGTCCATGTACGTCGTCATATTGAAAAGTAACAAGAATTTAAAATTTACACTTCAATAGCAACGAACCTTTCACCAGTAAAAATGGTACTTTTATTGGGCTGATTGAAGATGCTGTATCTCGAGTATCGTCTAATTCATGTTGAAAATATTTTGCAGTTGCATCCTATAAATGTATGCCATGCTTTTTAACAAATCAAAGTCAAGTTTCTTCGATATCACTTTTTCGCTTTTTTCTAAATCCAAATGGCTCCTATTTATTGAGAATGCATGATTACCAAACACATCTGGTCCATAACAAATAAACAGTTACCATACAATAAAGACAACAACTCACCGTCCTGGAGTTATAGGTATATGACAAACACCATAACCTCTCACTACATCATTACCAAACACATCTGGTCCATAACAAATAAACAGTTACCATACAACAAGAGGACCATGATGGTCCTATATCGCTCACCTGAACCAAAATGATATGAGCAACACTTTTGTTAAATTCAATAAATTTATATTTATGACTTTAAGACTGAAAACGAACTTATGGTCAATAACGTGAAAATCAGACTCATCCAAGATCTTATGGTGCCCAACATTGTGTCCAAGATTTGTCTTGTTTTATAAATAATTGTAGATTCTGGAGTATAAACAAGGTCGAAAACAGTCGCAAACAGCAATTTTGTCAAATTCAAGGGCACATAACTCTCGATTTTCAGATCAGGCTGAAAATGAAACTCATCCAAGATCTTATGATCCCCAACATTGTGTCAAAGTTTTGTCTTGATTGATCAATAATTGAAGAATCTAGAGTATAAACAAGGTCGAAAACAGCCAAAAACTGTAATTTTATCAAATTCAAGGGCACATAACTCTCGACTTTCTAGTCAGATCAGGCTGAAAATCAAACATATCCGAGATCTTATGATATCCAACATTGTGTCCAAGATTTGTCTTGATTGGTCAATAATTGTAGATTCTAGAGTGTAAACAAGGTCGAAAACTGCCGAAAACAGCAATTTTGTCAAATTCAAGGGCACATAACTCTCGACTTTTTGATCAGATCGGACTGAAAATCAAACTACCCCAAGATCTTGTGGTCTCAAACATTGTGTTCAAGTTTTACCTTAATTGATGAATAATTGTGGATTCTAGAGTGTAAACAATGTCAAAAAACAGTCGAAAACTGAAATTTCATCAAATTCAAGGGCACATAACTCTCGGCTTTCTGATCAGATAACACTGAAAATCAAACTCATCCAAGATCTTATGCTCCCCAACATTCTGTCCAAGTTTTGTCTTGATTTATTAATAATTGTAGATTCTAGAGTGTAAACAAGGTTGAAAACAGCCAAAAAAGACAATTTTGCCCAATTCAAGGGCACATAACTCTCGACTTTCTGATAAGATCAGACTGAAAATCAAACTCATCCGAGATCTCATGGTCCCCAACATTGTGTCCAAGTTTTGTCTTGATTGATGAATAATTGTAGATTCTAGAGTGTAAACAAGGTCGAAAACAGCCGAAAATGGCAATTTTGTCGATTTCAAGGGCACATAACTCTCGTCTTTCTGATCGTATCAGACTGAAAATTGAACTCATCCGAGATCTTATGGTCTGCAATGTTATGTCCAAGATTTGTCTTGATTGATCAATAATTGTAGATGCTAGAGTGTAAACAATGTCAAAACTAGGTATTTTTCGCATTCAAGGGCAAATAACTCCTGACTTTCTGGTTCAATCTGACCCATAATCGAACTCATCCGAGATCTTATTGCCATACATGTTTTGACCAAGTTTGGTCAAGATTGGCTTATATTTGTAGATGCTAGAGTGTAAACACGAAATTGTGAACGGACGGACGGACAGACAGACGGACAGACAGACGGACGACGGACAAAAAGTGACCACAATAGCTCACCTTGAGCACTTCGTGCTCAGGTGAGCTAATAAAGACAACAACTCACCGTCCTGGAGTTATAGGTATATGACAAACACCATAACCTCTCACTACATCATTACCAAACACGTCTGGTCCATAACAATGTACCACAAGCTGAGGCCCTGCAAGCAAATTAAAGACATGTTACTTTGACCTATGAATAAAACAAAGAAAAACAAGATGTGTTTGTGAAACAATGGTTATTTTTCTAAAATGTTAAGTTTCCATGTGCAGGGTTGATATGGGTTAAGGGATGACCTTGAGGAAGGTCAAATTGCATGGAACAGATAGATATCATTGAAAGAAGGTTACAATCATACCAAATTTGAGCTTTGTTGCAAGTTGAATACTTTTGGAGGAAAGGCCAATGCTAAGTTTTTTGACAGACGGACAGACAAAACGACATACTGACACAAGTAAAGCAATATATCTCTCGATGAGGGGGGCTTAAAAATGATTCAGAGCATATTGATACAAAAAGCCAAGGGATCTCTTAAGGTAAGGCCTGGGTAATCAGTTGTGGAACGAAATCTGTATTGTGCGAATCGACGATTTTAAACGATTCTTAGACGATTTTAAAGGGAAGTAATTTTCATTGCTCTCAAATTTTTAATTTTTGACTTTCGGGTTTTTTTGCCGACTCTTCTTACAATTTAGAAACATTTTCACAAAAAATGTATAAAATATTTCCCGGAAATCTGAGCACGCTCAATTATTTCCGTTGTTACGAAAACAGGTGATATTGCATGTAACGGTACTTTAAAAATGCTCGGACTTACTGACGTCACCAAATAAGTCGAAATATAACAATTATACCGGAAATGCATTACCCAGGCCTTAGCTTAATCCTTCTTATGCTGTTTGCATCAATTTATCATTGTGACAAAAGCTTTGGCAGGCATTTACTAGACTAAGATCAGTTTGCACAGACTGCAGTCTGATCTTAGACTACACTACTTGCTTTCTTCTCCGCTATTGTAGCAGAAATCTGAGCTAATCTTACTGAAACCCTCTTGACTTGGACAAGAGGACAAGGGTTAAAATTCAAGTTTTTTTTAAATAAATTGATGTCATACTAAATTCTGCTATGACTCATAGCAAAAACTGAAAATGATCAAATTTTGGAATAATTTGGATTATTTGCATGATAAGCCCTGGGGGAATAGAAGAAAATACATATTATCAGAATATTTTTCTCTTTTCTAAAAGAAACATTCATACCATTTTAAAAGGCCTTTCCATCTTTTCTGTTGAAGGATAATAATTGGTTTTATGAATTCCATTCTCTTCTTTATAAAAGAGCTCTAAAGAGAGATGTTTCTATCGCCTTTACACCAAATGCTGCAGTCAAATTGGTATTCAGAAATGCATGTGTCTGGTTTCAAATGAGATTGAAAGGTTTTAACTCTTTCTCAAACAATCACAATTTTCCATCCAAATTTCTTAGATTTTGGGAAATATCTAGGCAAAGAAGAAAATACTGGTAACCATCATATTTTTTTTCCTCTGTACTACAATGTCCATAAGTCTATTTTGGTGACATATGTATTTCTCCTAAACTGTTCATCATTTTGGCTTGAAATTTTCAGAACTTTCATAAGAAAACATGCTCTTTCAGATAGAATAAGAGTAAAATTTATGTAAAAATAATTGTGAAATGTCACTTTAAAGCTACTATTTCCCAGATTTCGACCCAAAAAATGTCAAATACAAACGAAATGTACACTTTTTAAGCTTTATATGACCTGATTAAATGATTACGAGAAACTATTGAAGCAACGACTCATTTTTTCGCAATTTGATACCAAATTCATGAAGCGATGTCGAAAGTAGGTCAAAACAGTAGGACATGCGACTTTCTTAAATGACGTCAGAACATACATGATGACGTCATATTGAAATTTAAGTATGAATCTCGTTTGAATCATGGTCCGCGCTGTATGCGCATGCGCAACAATTTAAAAATAATTCTAACCCCATCAGTGATGGGGTTGAATTTAGGCTTGGATTCTCCCTAAATTCAGCTATCTGTCTTGTAATTTCGGCTCATTCTCTGTCTGAATCGCATATTATTAACCATCCCGAGGTGGTCAACACAAAAGTTTTGCATATTTTTTCAAAAAATTTCATTTTTTGCAATTAGACCATCTGTTACCGTCGCCCTTTAAGTATATACATGCTTTGCCTCAATGTTTTGTCCCCAAGCCTAATCTATAAGGGAAATTGAAGAGATCTTGCTTGAAAAATGGATAAATAAATACAAAATGCAACAAAAACCATAAGAAATAACAGTGTCTGAAAATGATGAACATTCCTGCAAAATGTCAAAAGCCTTAACACTTTCCCAAACAAAACCTGCATTTTGTCGACCTTAAAAGAAAAGGCTTCAGAAAACATCGAGACAAGAGAAGAAAATGCTGATTACCAGCATTTTCTACTCTTGCCTCAATATTTTCTGTGTTATATTGTTCATAAATCTTGTCTATACCAGTCTCCATTTTGTAACCTGTTGTAGCTTTCAAATGAGAATCAAACTGTTTGCATTTTGGGGGGGAAAGGATTAACCCTTTCCCAAACAAGACCGGGCTTTGACGTACGTAAGTGAATAGGCTTGGAAAAACATTGAGGCAAAAGAAGAAAATGCTGATAATCAGCATTTTCTCCTTTTGCCTCAATATTTTCTGCACTAAATTCTGCACTTATCCTATCGTTATCAGCATCTATTTTGCCATCTGAAGGAGCTTTCAAATTGGAGCACTCTAAAATTTTGCCGTTTTGGAAAGGGTTAACTTGATGTGAGCAACAAAGGAATAACATTTCAAGAGAATTCATTTCTCTATTTGTATGTATTTTGAAAAGAAGGCTCAGGTAACTAAAGCAAGATCATAGACAACTTCAGATAATGTGCAAAAATATTTTAAAGTGAAACATCTTTTATGGAATGCCAACATTACAATTATTTACCAAGTGCAATTCATCTCAAAATTGAATTGACTTGGGTCTTAGAAAAAAGACTCTAAATGGTGTTTGAGACTGATAGGCCTGTCACACCTAACCGAACATTCGCAGCTAATTTATAGCGAATTTCAAATGCGAAATTGGCAGTGTTTGTTGTCATTTTATGCGGAATGTTGACGGAAAGTAACGATAACATACTGAACATAAACCGTTTCAGGAACAAACCTTTAATGAATATGCCGAATTAAGTTCGGTATGCATTCGGTGTAAAATTCGGTTAGGTTGGACAGGGCTATAACATGGACCCAAATTTGGAATAGGTCTGATCCCAACCAAAATCATCAAGCTTTATGGAATAACTCCCCTTTTGTCAGTTGGCTAATGTTTTGATATAGAATAGTCAATGTTAACCCTTTTCAAAAACAAATACAGTGGACTACCATTTTGAAAACTGCTCCAGACGAAAAAAAAGATATTCCTAAAGAATTTCATTCGTGCACAATGTGCTACAGAAAGTATTTAGGCAAAAGAAATAAAGCAGTATTTCTATCTTTTGCTTCAATGATTTCCAAGGCTTTTTCTGTAAATGACTTCAAACTCATTGAAGTGGTTCACCCTTTCCCATACAAGACCTGGTTGTGACTTCCCTAATACAATTGGTTTGGGAAGGAAAACATTGAAACAAAAGGAGAAACTGCTGATAACCAGCAGTTTCTCCTTTTGTCTCAATATTTTCCATCTTGTATCATACAAGAAGAATTTATCGCTAACATCAGCTTTCAGGTTAGACCACCCTAAAATTTTGCCGTTTGGGGACGGGTTAAGAAAAGATTAGTGCCTTTTCTCATGAACTAAAAGATTTCTCAAAGAGTGATAATTTACAAAACTGGCTGTAGTTATTTTCCTCATTTTTTGTTATTTAATTCCCCGTCTTGATTCTCAAATTCTTAAGGGAAACATAAACGGGAATGAGATAGAAATAAGATTCATATAATCATTTTCTTTGGGGATTTATTTCTAGGAATGGCATTTTTGGAGTTTATGTTGTCTTTAACCATTTCCAAACAAAAAAGTTACAATTTCAAAAGGACTACAGACAACTGAATGAATGTTAAAATTGATAAATATTTATGTACAACATAACACTTGTTATCAAAATTTTCTTCTTTTGCTTCCATATCAGTTCCCAAGCATTTTCTTAAAGGGTGAGGGTAACACAGATGGTCTAATTGCAAAAAATGAATTTTTTTAATAAATATGCAAAACTTTTATGTTGACCACCTCAGGATGGTTAATGATATGCGATTCAGACAGAGAATGAGCCGAAATTACAAGACAGATAGCCGAATTTAGGGAGAATCCAAACCTAACTTCAACCCTGTCACAGATGGGGTTAAAATTATTTTTAACTTGTTGCGCATGCGCATACAGCATACAGCGCGGACCCAAATGAGTTTCATAGGTCAAGGTCGTGGTAAAAAAATTATGTAAACATCAACAAAAGAAAAAAATGGGTCTGAAGGAGAAAACCGATAGCGCTAAAAACAAGAGGACCATGATGGTCCTTAATCGCTCACCTGCACCTAGATAGAATGAAAGTCCCAATGTTGTCAAGTTCAAGAGCACATAATTTAAGATGCGAGATTATGATCCAGATGAAAACTGCTTTCATAATCTTGAATGATCAATATTTGTAGCTGTTACAGTAAAAACAAAGTGGAAGAAAACAACAATTTTGTCACAGTCAAGGGCACATAACTCTGTTCTGATAAAGACATTCTCATCAACATTCTGTCCAAGTTTTTTAATTGGTTAATATTTATTGCTGTTTGAGAGAAAACAAAGTCAAAAACGACAATTTTGTAACCATCAAAGGCACACAACTCTGTTTTTTTAGTCCAATCAATCTGACAAATTAAAACATTAAAGATATTATGGTCAACAACATTGAGACCAAGTTGTGTCTTGATTGGTCCATATTTGTTTGTTAGAGAGAATATAAAGTCGAAAACAGTAATTTTATGAAATTAAAGGGCCAATAACTCTTGTTTTTCTGGCCAAATCAAGCTGAAAAATTAAGTCATCAAGGACCTTATAGTCACCAACATTGTGGCCAAGTTTTGTCTTGATTAGTCAATAAATGTAGATGCTACAGTGTAAACAAAGTCAAAAACAGCAATTTTGTCAAATTCAAGGGCACATAACTCCAGACTTCCTGCTCTTATCACACTGAAAATCAAACTCATCCAAGATCTTATAGTAACCAACATTGTGGCAAAGTTTTGTCTTGATTGGTCAATATTTGTAGATGCTAGAGTGGTAACAAAGTCAAAACTAGCCATTTTTGACATTCAAGGGCATATAACTCCAGACTTTCAAGTCCGATCTGACTCAAAATTAAACTCATCCGAGAACTTATGGTCATACATGTTTTGACCATGTTTGGTTAAGATTGGTCAATATTTGTAGATACTAGAGTGGTAACAAAGTCAAAACTAGCCATTTTTGACGTTCAAGGGGACATAACTCTAGACTTCCTGGTCCGATCTGACTCAAAATCGAACTCATCCGAAAACTTATGGTCATACATGTTTTGATTAAGTTTGGTTAAGATTAGTCTATATTTGCAGATACTAGAGTGGTAACAAAGTCAAAACTAGCCATTTTTGATGTTCAAGGTTACATAACTCTGGACTTCCTGGTCCGATCTGACTCAAAATCAATCTCATCCAAGAACTTATGATCATACATGTTTTGACCAAGTTTGGTGAAGATTGGTCAATATTTGTAGATACTAGAGTGGTAACAAAAGCAAAACTAGCCATTTTTGACGTTCAAGGGCACATAACTCTGGACTTCCTGGTCCAATTTGACTCAAAATCGAACTCATCCGAAAACTTATGGTCATTCATGTTTTGACCAAGTTTGGTCAAGATTGGTCAATATTTATGGATGCTAGAGTGGTAACAACAAATTGTGGACAGACGGACAGACGGACGACGGACAAAAAGCGACCACAATAGCTCACCTTGAGCACTTCGTGCTCAGGTGAGCTAAAAAGGGGCGAACTTAGAGGGTCAGAGGAGATACCGATCAAGACAGGTCATAATAGGAGATCAAATAGAGCAATGGAATAATAATAATAATAATAATAATAATAATAATAATAACGACTTTATTTAAAGAGGCCACACATTTGGTTTCCCAATCTTCCATGTGGGCCTCTATCATCAATAAATATTTACAATGATGTGAAGAAGATCGTCAACGAACAATCCGACTCCAATGTCGCCAAAGTTTGATCATCTTTGTTTTCTATAAATAGCCGAAATGGATTGGAAAATCCCCCAGACCATTTACGCTTCGAAAAAATATAAAGGAATTTAGGGCAATTGGAGTGCAATTAAGTTTGTTGAATGAACTGGTATAAAAAGCGATTACTTAGTCCTACTAATCACCATAAAAAGGTTTGTAAAGTTGTTTTTTGGAACAAATCTGGGAAAATGGGCCTTTAGATGAATATTGAAAAAGATGGCATATATTAAATTTTTCATTTCTTTATTAACCCTTTCCAAAACAACAAGATTTTAGGGTGGTCCAATTTGAAACTGCTACAAACAACGAAATATTAAGTGTTGACAACGATAAATTTTGTGTGAAATATTGCACAGATAATGTTGACGCAAAAAAGAGAAACTGTTTCTTTTTTTGTCTCAGTGTTTTCCGAAGCCTTTTCTGTTAGGAAAGGGTAAAGGTATTAACTCAGATTTTGATTTTCATAGGAAAAAACTTTCTAGATAAACCCTAATATCAAGTTACTGGTGCACATATAACCAAGTATATCTCTCATGTCCTTGCACCAGTATAAACACAACATCAAACTGGAACAATTAGCTGCTCTTCTTATATATATGTTATTCAAAGAGAATTAGTTCAAGGCACTATGCAAGGCAAATAACTTTAATTGACTAAAATAGAAAAATCTATCAATAATATATGCTAGAACAAGGATTGACCAAGCCATAGTCCAATCCTATTCAACACAAGATGTGTTGTGAAATACTAGTGCCCAAGTAATGGCAAATGTTTGCAGAATATGACTTAAATGTGTGACCTTGACCTTGATAAATGACCTTGGTATCACATGAAAAGTCTCATCCAAATAAATGTATACATGTACATGTATAAACATGTGATGTATGAAAGTCCATTCACTTATGGTTCAAGAGATTTGGCAAATGTTACAGTTATTGCTGACAAACAGTTTTTGTTCCAAACTACCTATATCCAATTGCAAGAGCATCATTATGATCATGTGATAAACAAAAGAGGTCATAATGATCCCTCAGTCATAAATATCATGGAAATATAATCTTAAAATACATGTATTAATGAAGGAATTATGGAAAAGTGGCATTTTCTTTATTTTTCCCATATGATTGTATCATAAGATGGTTTCACTTACCAAATCAATAAATGGTTAAAATAATACCAACACCACAGCATTAAATTCCAGCAATTAGGTTGTAATTTGAGACATTTATTCATAATGGTTTTAAGCCTTTCCCTGCCAGCAAATTTGTTTATGTCCTCTAATTTGGAGGATCCAGCAGATAACAGAATGGAAGTTGACATTTTATACGAGGGTTATTCAAAAAGTTCTGTTATCGGACATTTAGAACAAAATAAGAACAAGAGGACCATGATGGTCCTATATCGCTCACCTGAACCAAAATGATATAAGCAACACTTTTCTTCAATTCAAAAAATATTTATGACTTTTAGACTGAAAACAAACTTATGGTCAATAACATTGTGAAAATCGAACTCATCCAAGATTTCATCTTGGCCAACATTGTGCCCAAGATTTGTCTTGTTTGATAAATAATTGTAGATTCTGGAGTATAAACAAGGACGAAAACAGCCGAAAACAGCAATTTTGTCAAATTCAAGGGCACATTACTCTTGACTTCCTAGTCAGATCAGGCTGAAAATCAAACTCAACCGAGATCTTATGATATCCAACATTGTGTCCAAGATTTGTCTTGATTTGTCAATAATTGTAGATTCTAGAGTGTAAACAAGGTCTAAAGCAGCCGAAAACGGCAATTTGATCAAATTCAAGGGCACATAACTCTCCACTTTTTGTCAGATTGGACTGAAAATCAAACTTATCCAAGATCTTATGGTCTCAAACATTGTGTTCAAGTTTTGTCTTAATTGATAAATAATAGTAGATTATAGAGTGTCAACAATGTCAAAAACAGCCGAAATCGGCAATTTTATCAAATTCAAGGGCACAAAACTCTCATCTTTCTGGTCAGATCAGACTGAAAATCAAACTCATCTGAGATCTTATGGTCTCCAACCTTGTGTCCAAGATTTGTCTTGATTGGTCATAAATTGTAGATTCTAGAGTGTAAATAAGGTCGAAAACAGTCAAAAACAGCAATTTTGTCAAATTCAAGGGCTCATAACTCTCAACTTTCTGGTGATCAGATAAGACTGAAAATCAAACTCATTTCAGATCTTATGATCTCCAATATTGTGTCCAAGTTTTGGATTGATTGATCAATAATTGTAGATTCTAGAGTGTAAACATCGTCGAAAACAGCCAAAAATGACAATTTTGTCAAATTCAAGGGCAAGTAACTCTCGACTTTCTGATCAGATCAGACTGAAAATTACACTCATGGGCAAGGTTCAGATAAACTGCAATATTACGGGCATCACACACTCATTTTGAAAAAAACACTGATGAACATTTAAATATAACATGGAGTATTGTTTCATGTTTCTTTGTCATTATAAACATATCTGTGATAATTTCAAATGATTATGAACAGAAAAAAATATTCTATTTTTCAAGTTTGGTGAAAATGTCAACAGATTTGATCCAAAAAAAAAGACAAGTCTGACACACATATGTCAAACTGAAATATTTCCAGATGCATGGTCATTGGCGAAAATCAAATGCATCTTAATGACAAAGTTCAATTGTAAATAATTGAAATAGTGCTATATTCAATATCAAATGCTTTTTTAATATTTGAAAATAGAGCCAAATAAAAAATGTGTTACGGACGTAACACACTCTGTCAATACAGAGTATAATTTTCAACTGGAGTGTTTTTGTTCTTTCTGAATGTAAAGAAGGAAAGGACTCGCATCAATGAAAAGATTAAATAAAATCTTCCGTTTTATTTTGCGGATAAAATGCTATTAAACCAATATGTACATATTATTTTTGATTTATCATGCACACTTAAAAACTCTGTCAATTTAGTTACGTACCGACACGGAGGATTATTTCCGGATCGTTCGCATCTTAACGCGTTTAAACGAGGTAATCACAAAATAATCCTACACATTATGCATAAAACGTCATCAGATCATGTGCAGAAATGAAAATTGCGGAACACTTGGTAAGTGAATTTACTCTGTCAAGACTTTTTAGAGTTCATTACGGGCATCACGCATTTCCATTATCGGATATAATCCATGAAAGGCAACAGCTTTATGTCAAAGAATGATTTGTACAAACTTTACCACAATTAACACTTATTTACAGTACCAACTCTCAGAATATTTCACTCCAATTTACCGATATCACTGTACGCCTGTCACTTTTGACAACTTCCAAACAAACGGCCGTAACATGTTGACATCCGATGTCTATTTGAGCAAGTCAACAGTTACGGACATTTAACATTTACTTTTTACACAGTGATTAAGATGTTTATTAGTTGAAGAAGTGAAAGTTTTTTTTATAATGATAACAATGATGTTGTATTTCAACGGAGGACTTGACATGTCAACATGTTACATCCGTACTAATTTTAACTGTCAAAATTGTCAAAAGTTACATCCACACAAAAAATATGCTCAATTTGCATGTAAGTTCTAAACAAGTTCTCATATTACAGCAGATTTAATACTTTTGCTTTGACTTTTTATTTATAAAAGATCAAAGTCTTATAATACCTGGCATTTATTACACAAACCTTCTCTTGAAATATAAATTGTCCCTGAATCTGAAGTTATGGCCGTCACACATATGAAATGGCCCATTAGTGGTTTTGACAAAAATTCAAATTCTGAAATCAGGTAAACATGAATAGTAGGATGATTTTTCTCACATAAGCTAAAAAAGTTTGAATTTCTTCAATGATAAGAAGAGAAAATACGGTTTTAAAATGTCAATGTTACGGTCATCACATTTCACCTTGCTCTAATATTTTTACAAAAAAAGTTACACAAGTACCCTGGTTATCTTTTCGGTGATTAAAACTGGATTATTGGACTCTGAACTTCGTATATATCAATTATTTAAAATAAATAAACATAGCAGTGTGACGCCTGTTATATTGCAATTTACCTGATCCATGCCCTCATCCGAGATCTCATAGTCCCAAACATTGTGTCAAAGTTTTGTCTTGATTGATGAATAATTGTAGATTCTAGAGTGTAAACAAGGTTAAAAACAGCCGAAAATGGCAATTTTGTCAAATTCAAGGGCACATAACTCTCGTCTTTCCAGTCAGATCAGACTGAAAATCGAACTCATCCGAGATCTTATGGTCTGCAATGTTATGTCCAAGATTTGTCTTGATTGATCAATAATTGTAGATGCTAGAGTGTAAACAATGTCAAAACTAAGTATTTTTCGCATTCAAGGGCAGATAACTCCTGCATTTCTGGTTCGATCTGACCCATAATCGAACTCATCTGAGATCTTATGGCCATACATGTTTTGACCAAGTTTGGTCAAGATTGGCTTATATTTGTAGATGCTAGAGTGTAAACACGAAATTGTGAACGGACGGACAGACAGACGGACAGACAGACGGACGACGGACAAAAAGTGACCACAATAGCTCACCTTGAGCACTTCGTGCTCAGGTGAGCTAAAAATGTATAGGAAAATGGTTTATTTCATCCCTTCAAAATATTCACCATCTACAGAAATACACTTTTGTAATCGTAATTTCCACTGTCTAAATGCATCAGAGTAGTCTGCCCTTGGTATCAGTCTCAAACACTGGTATACGGCACTTCCAAGTGCGCTTCTGGTGGAATATCGACGTCCAGACAACATCTTTTTTAGCAGAGGAAATAGAAAGAAGTCGCATGGACTTAAATCCGGCGAATAAGGAGGGTGGCATAACACATTAACCTTTTCTTCAGCCAGAAAGTCAACAACCCCCTTGCTTTTATGCGCGGGTGCATTGTCATGCAGTAAATTAACTCCCCTTAATCCGGTACTTGGACGTTTCTTTTCATAAAACCTTTTTATCCTTTTTAACACAACGTTTTTACAAAATGTTCCAGTAATTGATTTTCCAGATTGTGATGGTATTTGAATAACTGGACCAAGATGATTGAAAAATATGGTGTACAGAACTTTTTTGGAACTTTTCTGCCTTTTAGCTACTACTGGACGTTTCTGGTATTTTCCCCGCCATTGTTTATTATCCCCCCTCCTTTGCGGTTCAAACATGTAGACCCATGTCTCATCTCCAGTTAACATATTAGAAATAGTCCTAGTATCAAACTTTTTGAAATCTTTAAGAAGTTTTCTTGAGCACACGACTCATTTTTTTCTGGTCTTTAGTCAATAAATGAGGCACCCAACGTGCACAGACCTTTCTAAGTCCAAGGTTTTTAGACAGAATTTCATGTACACTTTCTTCTGAAATGCCAACACTATTAGCCATATCCTTCACCGTATAACGACCATCTTCTTCCACTAGTGCTTTCACAGCAGCCACATGCTTATCAGTCACTGACGACTTAGGACGTCCACTTCTATGACCATCTTTAACAACAGAAAGCCCACCTTTAAATTTTTTTGCCCATCTACAAACTGTCATAAATGATACCACAGAATGTCCATAAATACTATTCAGCTCATTATAAATGTCCTTTGGAGATATATGCAAAGCGGTGCGACTTTTAATATAAGAGCGTATTTCAACTTTATTATTGCTATTCATTGTTATTTCTAAAATATAGCCAGTGTATATGAGTGACACTTCTTCAAAACTAAATTATTCTGTCGTTATTACATCGATTTGCACGCGTTTTTCGTGCACATATAGTGAAAATGTTCATGTACAAGAATATATAATGTTTACTGAAGCATAACAGTTGATTTCGGTATGGTTGACCAACGATAACAGAACTTTTTGAATAAACCTCGTATACAATTTGTGTGAAAAGTAGCACAGAAAATATTGAGACGAAAGAAGAAAATGCTGGTTATCAGCATTTTCTTCTCTTGTCTCAATGTTTTCTCAAGCTTTTCTTATTAGGGACATCAAAACCATGTCTTGTTTTCTTGTTTTGGAAAAAAAAAAGATATCCCCCTAGTTTAGAGACCTTGAATTTTACAATACCCAAGGTAATTCTTTTCCTGGCAAAATTTGAGTATTACATAAAAAAAGAATTATCCCCGAGCAATAAATGATGATATAAAACTAGGAAACATTTTCAATTAATTAAGAATTTTGTCACTTCTTATTCCTATACAATCTGTTAAATAGGCCCACATGGGAAATTATTTCTAATTCTTTTCAATGCATTGCACAGATGCAAAATGTGATGATTAGGTGATATAGTAATAGAAGTGGAATATTCAAATAAATCATCTGGAATTCTAGAAATAACAGTATATTTGATATAAATCTATGGATAGTATAATTATGTTGGTATGTGAAAAAAGACCAGGGTATAACAATCTACCCTCTGCTTGCCCAAATCAGTTAACCCTTTCCCAAATGGCAAAATTTTAGGGCGGTCAAATTCAAAAACTGCCACAAATGACAGAATGGAAGGAACTGAGGATAGAATTTGTGTAAAATTTGGCAAAGAAAACATTGAAACAAAAGGAGAAACTGCTGGTTATCAGCAGTTTCTTCTTTTGTTTCAATGTTTTCCCAAGCCTTTTCTATTAGAGACATCAAAATGAGGTCTTGTTTGGGAAAGGTTTAAAGTTCCAGCAAGGAAGAAAAAACACGAACAATAAGAAAGCGCTGGCCATCAATTTTTCACTCATTCCCTTTTGACGTTCCTCAAGCAAAAAGGTTGGAGAAAACAATTAACATTGTGGAAAATGAAGAGATTACTTGTGACAAACAATTTTTTTTTCATTTCCTACAATGTCTTCTAAAAGGAGTAACCATTAAGTGTAAAATTCTATTCTTTTAATATTGTCGTCTGCAACATCCTTGAATTTGAATCAGTCTAAAATTTTGCCATTTGGGAAAGAGTTTAAACTTTCCTTTCTCAAAGATGTCACAACAAAGGATTGTTTGGTAAAGAATTCACTTTATATAAGAATGAAATCAATCACAAATTAACAAAATAATATCTTTCATGGAGAGAAATGGGTCAAAGCATCTTTGCTAGACAAGGTTGAATCCATATAAATGTATGTTTGTATTCACCTTTGCCGAATTTAGTCAGATTTTCTTGGTATCACAATACACCGTCTTGAGTTCGTCATTGTTACATGGAGTAGCAAACATTGCATATTGAAAACTATTATTAGCGAGCCGGGACTTTATGTCCGGGGAGCTAATGTCACAGCCCTAGTGTTGGCGTCGTGTCCCGTCCCGTCCCGTCCCGTCTTCACTTGAAAAACTTTAACCTGGTCTATATCTCAGGCACTATTAGAGATACGGCCTTGATATTTCATACATCTATACATCTCGGCAAGACCTTTCATTTGGGACCATGACCTTTGACCTAGTGACCTTGACCTTGAAGTTTGACCTACTTTTGAAAAACTTTAACCTGGCCTATATCTCAGGCACTATTAGAGATACAGCCTTGATATTTCATACATAGATACATCTTGACAAGACCCTTGACCTTGTGACCTTGACCTTGGAGTTTGACCTACTTTTAAAAAAATGCTGTTTTTGTGACAAGCTCCCGTATCTATAGGCGAGCTATGTTGTCCGCGGACAACTCTTGTTTTATTTCGTCAATTTGATGACTTCATTACTGCATGTTCTTTTTCACATCCTATATCATATGGAAAAGGTCAGATTTAGCTGCTTTGTTGATTGAGTTATCACAAGTATATATGTCTGTCAAGTTACAAGAGTTGTCCGCGGACAACGTAGCTGGCCTATACGGGAGCTTGTCACAAAAACAGCTATTTTCTTAAAAGTAGGTCAAACTCCAAGGTAAAGGTCACAAGGTCAAGGGTCATGGTCCCAAATGAAAGGCCTTGACAAAAGGTATCCATGTGTGAAATATCAAGGCTCCATCAATAATAGGGCATGAGATATAGGCCAGGTTAAAGTTTTTCAAACTCCAAGGTCAAGGTCACTAGGTCAAAGGTCATGGTCCCAAATGAAAGGTCGTGTCGAGATGTATCCATGTATGAAATATCAAGGCTGTATCTCTAATAGCGCCTGAGATATAGACCAGGTTAAAGTTTTTCAAGTGAAGACGGGACGGGATGCGACGCCGACACTTAGGGCTGTGACATTAGCTCCCCGGACATAAAGTCTTTGAGTCCAAGCTCAAATTATGGCTTAAAATGTAGTATATATGTAACGTTACACTAAATTTATATAGTCAAAATTCAATTTTCGGCCAATGCCAAGGGGGTCCAGACCCCCCCGCCCCCCCCCCCCCCCGACCCCCCCTCTAGATCCGCCCATGTACGTATATTCATGTGGACTTATTATTAATGATGATCTGTTCATCTAAATAGGATTTTTTGCGTATTACACAAAATTGAACAAAGGGAAATAACTCAATAACACTGGGTCACAACTGAATCATTTCCCCTGAATCAAGCCCTTTGGTCTGAAATACCCATGTCTCATTTTATTATTATAGCAATACTTAATGCTAAATTTCTACAAGAACCATTTTCCATATCCTAGCTCATATATAGCCAGGATTGGGAAAAAGGGTCTTTGTGGCATTTGCTACCAACATGGAACCTGATCAGCAAACATATGATAGACACACAGTCTGATCAGGACCTATATTGTTCTCTTACCTGTGGCAATGTAAAATAGCAATAAAATCCAGATCAGACTGTACATAATGCACATGCTGGGCTGGTTATAATATAAACAAGAACTGTCGAGGAGCGAAATAATACACTCCCCATTGCACCGCCCGCAATGTGTCACAAATTCAAAGTCAAATTATCTCCCTTTGTTGACTTCAAAGAGCAAACAAATTTCTTCATGCAAATTCCTATGTCATGATGATTGTTCTTGTAAATTTTCATCAATATCCCTCCAGCCATTCGTGGGGAGTAGTGATCATGAGAGATCTGAGCCGCCTTCTTTAGAGCGAGATTTCTTGAGATATCTTGAGATTTCTTAAGATGTTTTAGGATAAAGCACTCTTTTGAGCAAGATTTTTAAGACGATCACTGGGAGCCACCATTGCTCTATACTTTTTTGGAACCCCTCAATAAATTCTGTAGAAACTATATGGGATAGAATTGACCGAGTTGTTCCGAATGCTCCATGATTCATAAACCGCGGGGTTCCGAATGCTCCATACTTCATACAAATGATGTCATGATGACGTCATTTGTATGAAGTATGGATCATTCAGAACACCTCGCTTAAAATCTCGGTCTCAAAAACGCTGTATCAAAAACATCTTAAGAAATCGAAAAAAATCTCGCTCTAAAGAACGCACCTCTGGACAGACAGGCATGGGTCACAGACTCAAATTATCTCCCTTGGTTGACCTTGGAGAGCAAAGACATCGCAGCGCTTCATGCAAATGTCCACATCATGTCGATCGATCATGAATATAAGTGTTCATCAAAATCTGTCAAGCCATTTGGGAGAAGATGTGCTCACGAAAAATGTGGATTGATGGACAAACAAACAGACAGACAGACTGGGTGAATTCTATTTACCCCCAATCTTTGTTTGCGGGGGTATAAGGGTAATTTTTCTACACTCAAGCTCATGCATGTATACACACAATAAAGATATACTTACATCCATAGGGATTTGTGCTCTTGAATGTGACATCTAGGGGAAAATTCCAAACAAACTGCTTCCTCTCATCTGAACTTTTCTTTGTTATTTGTGAGATCCCTTCTTCAAGACCCTACAGAAAAATGACAAAACGGAAGATTATAAATCTTTTAGTGGCAGAGCAACAGATTTAACCCATTACCAGACGACAAAATTTTGGACAGTTCAAATTCGAAAGGTGCTGCAGACGGCAATTTCAACTTCAAGAAATTTTATAAATCTTAACATTTTGGTTAAGAAAACATTGTGGAAAATGAAGAAATTGCTTGTCACAAGCAATTTCATCATTTTCCACAATGTTTCCCAATTTCTTCTTGTGAGGGAGTCAAAAGGCATCACTGTGAAGTAATGGGTTAAGAGAGGTTGAAGGTACATGTATTCTGAATTCTTTATTTCAAACCCAAACCGTATGTTTTGTGTACTCATTTGTCTCGATGAGACAACTCTAATGAGTACCCACAACATTGGGTATGATAATTTAGTGAAATATTTCATTTTGAAAAGCCATCACTGCCTCTTGTCTCTAGCTCTGTAGTAACTAAGTTGTATGCAAAACTTTAGTATATCACCATAATTCCATTCAAAGTATTTAGAATTTTAGATTAGCTCAGTAAGAGTAGCTGAGAGAATAGTTTTTGCGCAATCTTCTCCCACAACATGACGCTTTTTGATGGTCTCAAAATAAAAGTTTTCAAAAACACTGAGGAAAATGAAGAAATTGCTTGTGACCCTTTCCCAGACAGCAAAATCTTAGACTTGCCCAATTTGAAAGAAGTTAAAGTGACATTTCAGAATTTTTTGTCATGAATTTTACTTTTATTCTTATCTGAAAAAGCATATTTCCTTATGAAAATTCTGAAAATTTCAAGCCAAATTATTGCGCCGTTTACGAGAAATTTATATTTTTGTGTTAAAATTGAACAAATTGTTGTGGACAACAGTTCGGATTTATATGCAATTTATCTATTATGTCTCAACTTTAAATGCGTGTTTCTCGCTTATTGGCAACAACTTAAAAAAAACTAATAGTATTTATACTCATTATAATAACCAATCTTGGCATAAAGACATACTTTAAAAAATTGAAATGAAATGTCCCTTTAAAGATGATTACAAACATATCAGCACTTTCTTCTTTCGACTCAATATATTCTCAAGCTTATTCTACCAGTGATATGAAAACCAGGTCTGGATCCTTGTTTGGGAAAGGTTTAATCTTTATTAACCCTATCCCAAACGACAAAATTTTAGGGTGCTCCAAATTAAAGGAGCTGCAGAGATCAAAAGGTGAGTTACTAAAGATAGTACTTAGTACAGTTACATGTTTGTGTGTAATTTAGCTCAGAAAATATTTAGGCAAAAGGAGAAACTGCTGGTAACAGTGATTATCTGCATATTCTTCTCTTCTTTTGCCTCAATGTTTTCCAAAGCCTCATTTGTTAAGGATGTCAAAACAAGGTCTTGTTTTGGTTGTTTGGGTTAATTTCTCTCTGCATCACTGTATCAATGTATTCATTCGGGGGATGTCGAAAAACATTCAGCGGTGGAAAATTCTACTGCCAAATGTTTACGACCACAGCCGAATAACTTAAGCTCGGATATGTAACGATGACGCTCGATAAAATCTAGATCTAATGTTTTATGAAAATCAAAATGGCCACATTACCGGTATTCTTCCTTTTGAAAATATTTTTGATAGTAAAATATACCGGTACTCACTGATGTAATCATCCAGTCCTGACCAAATGTAAAGCAGTATTTACAGTACAGATCATCAAATTCTGGAAACTGAAATAAAAAAAAATACCCATAATAATGAGATTTACAGCCTTAAGACTGAAGTTAATAACCCATTAACAAAAAGCAGAAATTTAGAAATCCAAAATCAAATATGTTGCATACTACAATATCAAGTGAACTAAACTATATTTTTTGGTGTTTCTGTGTAGAAAACATTGTGGGAAATGAAGAAATTGCTTATCACATATTCATGAAACAAAGAAGTGGCAAAGTTGGGACTTTGGAAACACTTCGACTTATCCGGAATATCGACTCAACCAATGTAGACCCGAGTTTCGACTGTACATTGTTTTGTAGCAATTTTTATTCATGACAATTTATGATTTGGAAAATAAAATCCAGTTGCCAGAACCCTAGCCAGCTACAGTTCAGCTTTATCTCACCAATATCGTCACCATGATTTTGTTTCAAGATATTCATTTTGAACAAAAGTTTGTATAAATGGATACAGGTATTGATAATTCATTAATAATTGAGTTAAAATGAGGGACATACAGCTGGACCAAAAACATACATGCCATAATATTATGTCCCGGAACGTCCAGGACCGCCCCGGACATCGATATACCGTCCCGGCGTCCCGTACATAAAGCAAATGTCCCGGAAATCTTCCATTCCCGATTATGCACTATATAAGTGTAGAGAAATTTCAAGTAAAGGGTTAACTTTCAAAAGTTATGCTAATCGAGTGTAAAGTTGACAGCAGCTGTTAATAACATACACGCTGACCCTTAATTGATAGACAAAAATCGATAATCGTACTATCAATTACCCAGACAACAGTGTTGTCAAAAGATTATGACACCTTGTATAACGGTTTAATTGGCGTGGCTGAGAAGACAGTGGCAGTTTGTTGTATGATGTTAATAAATTGTAATATCTGTACGAATTGCATTAAAATATGTGTTTGGTTACGCGTGAATCAATGAAGATGAATTGACACGCCATAACTGGTAATGATCTCGGAAAAAAACAAGTCAAGTTCAGGATCATTGGGATGCATAGCGATCGCGATCCCTTCCGATCTTATGTACTTCGAGAAAATTTCAAAAGTCATGTAAGCATACTAAGCATAATTTTGAATAAAAGAGGCTTTGATTGAATATTAAATAACTCATGCATACGAAAATGAAACTGATAACAAGTAGATCTAGCTTCTTTGGAAGCGAAATAGTAAATTTCATTCTCTATTTTGATATTCAAACTATGAGGCCGCGAATCATCATTTTAAAGGCATGGATGAACAAACACATGATTCCTAATTTGTTGACAGGATATCAAACCAATAGCGTCTGAGAAAAAAGTTTGCTCCGCCCCTTAGCTGCACCCGAAAGAGTGATTGATGTGTTACAAAGCTTGCGCGTGTGACTTTTCAAGTTCACCGTGGCCTTGTCATAAAGGTCACCGATAGATATCGCGGCGTCTTTCAAACATCAAACGCCCCGCGTGTAGCAACTATATTTGGAAACACGCTTTTCTCACCACTTTTTCATGCAGTAATCACGTAAATATCTCATTTTCGTACTATAGTTAAATCCTTTTGAAATCAAACGTCCGAACATTATTCCGACCGCTAACTCTATCCCAAACAAAAGATTGGATTTTGTTATGCACGGATTTAAAAAACCGACAAGGTATTTTTTCATTCTGTAATAGAACATAGCAGCCAAAAGCGTGTGTTTTATATAATTTATGGGAATTTATCTAGATCTATGCAACAACCACCCCTTTGCAATAATGAATATTTGAATGATCATGGGCAGACATTTCGCATTTTGTAGAATCTACCATTTTACGGTCGCATTATGTTTAGTCATGACAAATAACTGAATGCACCATTTTCTACATTGGGGGGGGGGGGGGGGGGGGGTGCGGCGACTGGATGGGGGGGGGGGGGGGTGAGTCCCTGAAAAACATCGCAAATTCCGGAAATTGTTCATCCAATGTCCCAGATTCCACTGGAAAAATTATGGCATGTCTGCCAATACAGAGAAACATCTTTAGACTAAAGTTTGTATTTCAATCCACTTAATGTTGGGGATATGATTTTTTAAACATATGACAAGAAGTATTGCTTAACCCTTTCCCAAACAGCAAAATTTGAGGGTGGTCCAGCAGGGATAAAGACTGACACTTTTCACTTAGGGGCCCAGAATAGCAAAATTCAATACTTAACATTAAGGGTATGGGCATTTTCTTTAAATATCCAGGGGCCCAGACCAAAATCTAGGGGCCATGGGCGACTGGGCCCCTGCTAGTCTTTATCCCTGTCCAGTTTGGAAGCTGCTGCAGATGACAAAATGGAAGTTGATAAAGATAGGAATTGTGTACAGTACTGTATAGCTAGCATGGACCATGAAAAATTTCAAATACTTCGTAGAACATTGAAACTTGGCAGGAATCTTATTTCAAATAAAACAAGTAGAATAAACTTTATTCCAATGCAATATCTTCCATAACTAATTTTTTATGATGTTTTTTAATAAGGGGTTGTGGCTCACCAATCACTGGATTCGGTGCTCACTTTCTGACATGATTAATAAAATGTATTTATTTGATGTATATCAGAAGCTAGCTTATCTCTGACTTCTAGGGACTTATTTATTATTCTAGACAAAGTTTAAGAAGGAAAAAAGTTCTTTTAACCCATTACCAAGTGACAAAAAATCAAACCTGGCTCAAGATTAGTTCATTGGCTGCTTTCAGTACTTCCAGTACTTTGATTTTACGGACGCAGCCATCTTCGGATTTTTCCGTGACCTATTTGTTATTCAAAAAATGCATCCCATTTAGAATATGAAATTCATCTTGGAAACGGGGATATTCATCATCTCTTTAACCAACAAGTTGAGAAAACATCATTTCAAATAATAAACACAAGATTAGTCAAGATAATCGCCGATTATCATTGAAAACAATCAAATTCCCGAGTGCAGCCATGTTCGGATATTTCCGTAAAATGTTCGTCAAATTCCGTAAGTGGGTTAGGCATTGCATTAAAATGCAAAAATCATGATGAAAACAGAGATATTGAAGCATTTTTGATTAACAAATGTCGAGATGGTATTTCTAATATCGAGTCTACTGTACTTTTGACGGGGAACACTCGACGATTCACCATAAAATTTGATTGTTAATTCTTCATTACTTTCTTTCAAAGTCAAAACGAAACGCTTTCGTTCCGAGTTTGTGATGTTCCGGAAGAAAAATATGTCTTCCTTCGTCATTGGCCAGTTTCCTATCGAATATCCAATCAGAAATGCTGTTTTGAACGCGTTTAATGACTGCTTCGTGGGCAATGATAGGTAGCTCTTTTTTACCTCCATTTTGAGAGCCAACTTGATTTAGTGTTAGACGAGTGACGTCCCTTGTTTCTTCAGACGTTCCTTTGAACGTATTTATTTTACATCGATTGGGAAGCAAGTTTTTTTCAACTTATTTTAATCCCTCTCGATTCAGCTTCCTGGAAATACACTGACCAGTACTCGCGCCGAATGTGTGGGCCAATGAGAAGCCTCGAACAACCCCCGCTACCGGGGATCGAACTTGGAACCTCTTAGTCGATAGGCCGACGCTCTACCTCTCGACCACGGACACCACTTGTTGGTTCATGCTAGTATAGCAGACAAAAGTAGAAACTGCTGGTTATCAGGGAGACAGCCTCTGAAACTATATGAATGTTAGGAACATTTTTTTTGTGTGTGTGTGACAGTGTGTGTGTGTGTGTTTTTTTTTTTTTTGTCTTTGTTTTTTTTTTGGGGGGGGGGACAAAACAAGTTGAGACGCGTTGTGTCAGAATTCCAGCCAAAAATAACAAGTATCTAGTTGAGAATTGGAGCAAAGTACGACGCATACGAAATATATGTTATTTCATCAACACATAATGAAAAGCCATATAATCATATTGGTTTTATTTACCTCGGCAGACTCAATTTGTCCACCAACCATAACAAGAAACACTGAACTTGCCGCCATATTTGTTTACATCCGGTGCCGCGTTAGACTGGTACCCATTCGTGTAAGGCTGACTTCGATTGGGACTATAGCTCGAGCCATCCGTGACGTCATACAACAGGAAGTTGTGTACTGCGCATGTCACCAAGCGAACGCCTACAGCTCGTGATGCACAAGCCAACAAAATGGCTGCGCCCATACGGTTTTACCAACGATTAAATGAGACTCATCGTTCGTTGATAAATGGCCACATTTCAATAAGAAAATAACACTATTTCCTTGAATACTAACTTTCAGTCGCATTGACAAGGACATGTGAATATATTTGAATTAATTAAAGGTGTTTTGTGGTTTTTCAACTGGACTTGTAATTTGTTTGCTTCTTTGGACGCCATCTTGAAATGAAAGGGACCACGAGTGAGAGCGTGGTCCGACCATGGCTTGGTTCAAAGGTCAAATGACGTCACTATAACCCGGGCTATCGGTGTTCGATTGGAACGATGGCTGAAATAGCTTGAGCGATCGCCCCAATCGAAGTCAGCCTAAATAACTAAATCCGTAGTAGATTTCAGGTACGGGAACCAGACTAGTGCCGCGTGAGATCCACAAGTTGTTGAATACGACTAGTCTATGGTGGCCTATGTGTGCCATAACTTCTTTCTTTCTTTCTATACTGCAGCACCCTCTTCCGAGTATTTTGTGCAGTCGCGCTGTCAGTGCCAAAGTAAAAGTGTAAAAGAGATAAAAAGTGAAAGTGAGGTTGATAAAAGATAAAAGTATAAAGGAGTGTTAGTGCAGGGGAAGTGAAAGATAAAGAAGGTTAAAAACAGTGTATTTACTTAAGGGGCTAGGTGGTTTATCTCACAGACTCCACTTCTGAAGGAGTTGAGATTATCCAAAAGTACTAGGTGGGAGGGAAGTCTGTTCCACAGCACAGTTGAAGCAGGATAGAAGGGGTTCTGATAGTAGGTGGATGTAGTATGAATCTGTCTATATAGACTGGGTTCCAGACAGATCATTTTCCCCTCCTTTACTTTCTCCGGTCCAAAGATCCGTCTGGGGCCAAACGAATTTACTTCGCACTGCCATCTATGATTTTCGCCAATTTTTGGGGATGAAATCACGAACGATAACTCGTTCAGAAATTTATTTAGTGCTATATTTAGTAACAGAAATCCCCAAGGACTAGACTGGTCCCCGTATTTCTTCATGGAAATCAGGTACCCGTCTTTTTGAAGATAATTCTCATAAGGCTAACAAATATTGCACAATTCAACAATTATTGGATTTCATATCTTTTGGTAAAGTGTTATTGCTAAGGGTTAAACGGTTGGCCACAAATCCTATGGTGTCCGTCGCTTAACCCTTTTAAAAACGGCAAAAATTTTGACCGTTTTATTTTAAATACTGCTGACAGGAATGTTGAACAGAAAAGCATTTGTGAACCAAGCAGGTTAGAAAAAACTGAGGCAAAAGGAGAAAATGATGTTTATCAGCAATTTCTTCTTTCGCTTCAACGTTTCCACAAGCCCTTTCAATTAAACACGTTGAAACCAGGTCTTGTTTGAGAAAAGGTTTGCCCTTCCCCGAAAAAGACCGTAATTGGAAACGCTTGATCTAAAAGATGGAGAAAAAAGAAGAAAATTCTTATTACAATCAGTTTTCTCCTTTCGTCTCAATATTTTTTTACTGTGAACAAATGCCATCTTTATCAACAACAATTTTGTGGTTTACAGCGTTTTCAAATTTGATCAGTCGATCTTAAGCTTTGTTCCTGTTAGAAAGGGTTGACTAATAACCAGAAAATAAAATTTCAATCTTGTCTCAATTCAAAGATATCGCTGACGACAATTTCAAGTAAATGATATGTAACAATTTTTTTCTTTATGTAGAAAATATTGCGAGAAATGAAGAAACTATTTGCCACAAGCAATTTCTTCATTGTTCACAATGTTTTTAAAAAGCTTTATCATGTGGGGTGTCAAAAGCGTCAATGCATGTGTGGGAATGGGTTAATGTGTGACACACTTACAGTAGACAATAAAACATAACACCTCTTCTTATCAGTCTGTTCATCTTATACACCAATTAACCCTTTAACAAACGGCTGAAATTTAGACTTTCCCATTTTAGAAGATGCTTGCAGGCGACAGAATTTGAGATGATAAAGGTAGGATTTGTTTAAAATAATGCAAGAAAATACTCAGACAAAAGGAGAAAATGGTGAGTATCAAAATATCTTCATTTTTTTCGAAAGTAAGAAATAGAACATGGCATTATTAACAACATTAATTTCTCCTTCAGTCGTAAATATGAAGGAATTTGATAGTTAAACGAACTAGTGTTCGAACTAAAAACTGTTTTGTAATTGTTACAGAATAAATATATGCAGTTTGGGAATGGCTAATCTATCAGCATTGGATTTGCCATGGCTCACATAAAGACCACTGTCTGCACGTTTTGAACATTTTAATTAAACATTTTTTCAACATTTTCCCCAGAATGCATTATCAAAAATCTATTCATCCGTGCAAAACCAAATTTAACCTGACACTGAATATGTGATTTTTACAAGCAAAACGAAAGAAGCACCTTAGAAAAATTATGGGAAAATAATGAGAAAATGCTAGAATTTGCAGAAATTTAATTATCTATCAACATTTCAAATATAATTCAATCCATTATAGCAGATGTTGCCTCTATCCCGTTAACGAGCCTCGTTTTAAAACGATAGGCTTTACATAGATTATACGGCTAAAAATAGATCATTCGGTTTATCGGCTTATCATTGGAAAATACCATGCTTGTTCCCAGGCGTCAATATCAACACGATCAAAAACGGATGCCGCAATATGTAACGGGTATTGATTTTTTATGCGCTATCTTACAGACCAAATTGTATATTGACGACTGGACCCAGGCTACTGTCTATATGAAAGAGGGTGCATGTGACGGGTTACTCTCATGGGTTTGTCAAAATATGAAGGTAGTTGAATGGCAACATGGCCATATATAGCCTAATTTTGTACAGCATAATAGTAGTCATACGAGCACCGATTCGTCTATTTGCTAGGGATCTCCAACCAAGCTCACTCAATATATCAGAAACACTGTCATACGGAGAGAATTTACCTTTAACCCATCTGGCAGATCTACGTTGTACCATTTCTATCTGATTAATATTGGTTTTAGTGTGTGTGTGTGTGTGTGGGGGGGGGGGCAGATGGATGAGCGATACTGGACTTGTGGCCTTACCAGTGATCTATATGCTAATTCTTTAACTTTTTCATTTCTGGTCTTTACATTTCTTTTGACGAAGCCTAATGTTCTGTTTGCTTTGGAGGTTAGGCCTATGCTGTTGATGTGTTCATTCCAGTTGAGGTCATCGGAGATAGTGACACCAAGATACTTTGCAGAGTTTGTAGACTCGAGTACCTGGCCATGGAGAGTATACCGAGTGTCTAGAGGTTTTTTGGCTCTGGTAATATGTAGTACCTGGCATTTACTCGGATTAAACTCCATATCCCAGGCTCGTTCCCATGTCTGCAAAGTATCCAGGTCTCTTTGGAGGGTGTCTCCATCTTCCAAGGACCCAACTGTTAGGTAAACGGCCGTGTCATCTGCGAAAAGTCTTAGCTGGGATTGTATGTTCTGTGGTAAGTCATTTATGTAGAGCAGGAAGAGCGGAGATGTCCAAGAACAGATCCCTGTGGCACGCCAGATGTCACAGGGACCTCCTCCGAGCTCTCCCCCTCCAGCACTACAGCCTGGGTGCGACCAACAAGAAATGCTCTTATCCAATTCAGGGTACTTCCTTTTACTCCATGCTGATGTAATTTAAATAGGAGCTTTGAGTGGCTGACCTTGTCGAATGCTTTACTGAAATCTAGGAGAACAAGGTCAACCTGCTTACCGTTAATGAGTTGCCTGCCCAGATCTTCAACAAGTTGGATAAGCTGAGTTTCGCATGATCTTCTTTCCCGAAAGCCATGTTGCAGGTCATAGAGAATATTGTGCTGATTAAAGTGTTTCGTGAGTTTTGACGCAATTATATGCTCCATCACCTTGCATAAAATACATGTCAAGGAGATGGGCCTATAATTGGCCGGATCACTTTTGTCTCCCTTCTTGAAAACCGGGTTGACGTTTGCTTTTTTCCAATCTGTGGAAATCTTACCTTTAGAAATAGATTTTTGGAACAGTAGTTGGATAATCGGAGCTAGTTCATTTTTGGGTTCTTTTAGGACTATGGGTTTGATCCCGTCTGGGCCTCCGGCTTTTTCTGGTTTTAGATTTGATAGAAGTTTTTCAATGAAAGAAAGAAAGCGGCATTTTTTTATTATTATTTTCTATTTATAAAAATAAATATGAACAAAATCTGTATCTTTAATAAGGCATATTAAAGTTTTTATTGGTGTCATTTTTTCGATGGGAAAGTATTTAACCCATTACCACACAATGACTCTTTTTGACTCCACAAGAGAGAAAGGCTTTGGAAAACATCGTGGAAAATGAAGAAATTGCTTGTGACAAGCAATTTTTTCATTTCCCACAATGTTTTCCATTCAAAAAAGACCTAAAAATTAAAGATTCCATTCACTTGAAATTGTCGTCTGCAGGATCTTTCAATTTGGACCGCCCTAAATTTGTCGTTTGGTAATGGGTTAAGGCTAATACTGGCATCACCAAGCAGTGGTACCGTGTGTTACATTCACCATGCTCTTGCTTGCACACTGAATGACTCGTACTTGCTTCCTGTTCAGATCACTCCGAGTTAATCCCAGAGTGCACCCTCCATTCTACTTGCACTAATGGGATCCGAAACCTTTGCAAATCTTGATCTTACCGTTTTTCTTTCCTTTTCCTCTCTTTTTTTCTTTTAGAATAGATCTAATTTGATTTTGTTACCGAATTTGTGACACGGATTATGCTTTTTGAAAAGGGCATAACATTCCCATTTTCTAAATGATGCCAATATTGGTTATTTTAATGTTGTTTTTTTTTTATAAATACAACCAATTTTTTATCTATATTTCTATATATCGGCGGTGTAAATGCAAAACCTCGTATGCCGATTCTTGCGATTTCCAAAGTACAAACTTGTTTGCCCAGTTTAGACATTTCTCGCAGGTTTTGAAATATTTTTACTGATCTGTATTAATTAATGACACATTATTTGTGACCAATATGTCAAAATTTCAAATGAACATTTAAGTTTTGGAAAAGTTATTACTCTTTTTCCCCTCCCCTTTGAAATTTTCCAAAAACGAGATGCGAGGTTTTGCATAATACTGCCTGACTCCCCTTCCGGGTATTACTGACAGTTTTTTTTTTTCTTTTTCTTTTTTTTTATTAATTGTTGCTTATAAGCAAAAGAGACGCCTTTAGGGTTGAGACGAAAATGACAAATTCCATTTAGGCTACATCTGAACTACTGCATACATAAATTAGTTGATTTTAAGAAAAATAAATTTCCCGTAAACGGCGCAATACTGTGGTTTGAAATTTTCAGAATTTTCATAAGGATGTTTGCTCATTCAGAAAAAAAGAAAATATATGCCAGAAAACGTGTTTTCCATTCATTTTTCTTGCTCCAGAGATGCAAGAGGGCGACACATAGGACAAACTAACTACACATCTTCAAGTTCATGGCTTCGATGTCGCAGGTGCCTCCAGTCTACAAAATTTCCAGTCTAGTTAATTATTAAACCGGAAGTCAACACGGAGCATGTTGATCGTTTTGAATTAAGTGAGTTTCTGACCAAGATTTACTTATTTCAGACATGTTACATGTACTAATATGATCTAGCATGCCTTTTTGATCAGGCTGTATCATAGGGTTTAGAAATGGGGTACAGATTAGCCTGCTTTACAAATGCCCAACTATCTCTTTTTCGGATATGACACAGTATCCGGATAATGTTCAGAGTTCTGCCAAGTTTTACTTTTAATTAGAGGCTACATGACTGAAGTGATAGTAACATAGTTTAGATTTATATAGGTTTGTCTCATATTTCATGAGCCACACTAATTCCACTTAATGTAATTTTCTAACCCTGTAGCCTTTGACAAAAGCTAATTTCAATACAAGATCACGCCAAAATCTAGCTGTGATATCATAGTCATAAACTTGATGATGGGAGTTGGTTTGTGGCTACGATTCCATGCTATCGTTTCTTTGGAGCAAGGCAAACATGTAGAAAATACACTTTCTTGCATATCTGGCACAATAATTACAAACCAGAAATAATGTATGAAATTACCAACCTGAAGGGGTAGATCACTTATCTCCATTCTTAGCACTCACCAAGCTTTATTAAGTTTTAACATCCAAGTCAATGAATAATATGCTGGCAGTTTTGTTTTGTCCTTGTTTTTGTTTTGTAACGGTTAAATATACTGGTCGAGATAGTAATCATAAATGCTAAAAGTTGGTGATGCTTTAACAAAAAAGACAGAAGCTTTCACCTCCTCCAAATGAATGCAGGTGTTCTTTTTATGAATGACCATGTTTTTGATTGGCTGAAGGGATTTTGGCGACTGAATCAATTTGGTAATAGGCCTTAAAGGCTTTAGACACTGTAAAGACATTATTTGCTGTATGCATGTTTCCAATCAGAAAATACTTCATAATGTATTGAGCAAAGAGTGTCATTTGGGCCCAGGCTTGGTTCTGAAGGGGTCATTTTTATTTTAGGGGGTCAATTTGGCCATGGCCCCATCTAGATTCAACACTGTAACCAGCTAGGCAGACATCAAGGCAAGGGGAATATTGCTTGCACAACGCCAGTCACAGTCACAGTCACAAAAAACAAGGGCTAGGTATGGCCAAAATTTTCGCATTGCGCATATATACATGAGTTTATACTTCACTTATACTTTTCAGAAGAAAGCTACAGAAAGAAAAAAAAATGGATGGGATGCTGGACATTGAAGCACTAATCTACAAAATAAAGCAGGTATGGTAATGTCTCTCAATCCAGGGTCCTGAGACAGCGTTTTTTCTGGCCACTTGGGAAATGTTCCTGTACCCCTACAATCGGGAATTTTTCGCATTACGAAATCTTCAAAAGAAGGAATAAGCGAGTCGCAAAATCTTCAAAACAGGAATAGATTGATTTGCAAAATCTATGAATAGGGAGTCTTTTTTTAAAGTGCATCTTATCTATCATCATGGGCCATATTCTGCACCACAAACCATTGTAAGATCTAGGCTTCAAGAGCCTAGGAGGCTACTAGTGAACACATATATTTTGACTTATCAGCATTCCCACCACATTTTTTGAAGTTGGGTACATGTACCCACATGCAAAGTAAAACCTGGGTACATGACCCATATATATGGGTACATTGCCGAGGTCATGTATTTCCATATTATTTCTTAAGGGGACGTGAAAACCAGGTCTTGTTTGGGTAAGGGTTAATGCGGGCAACTCTTTTTGAACTTGATTTAGTGTTAGACGAGTGAAGTCCCTTGATGGTTCACGCTACCTAATTGGGCACGGTCGGTTATTTTTGTTTTGATCTACTGTACATGTACAAGTTACATAAAGTTCAATAGCCGTCAATATCCGACAGACAATACAATAAAATCAAAATTGCAAGCTTACTATTAGGGAAAAATGATCCTAATTTTAACTGGCAGCCTGACTATTGGCTCTGCAGATGCAGAAGGAAATTCTGATGACGTCATTCGTCATTGACTGATTCATGCGGGTTCGACCATTTTAATACACAACCCGAGTGAAACTTATTGGACTGGCTATACAGCCGACGTGCATTGTTTGATACTAGAGTAGAAAGGTCGAAAATGCCCGTAAACAAGGATGATAACATCTGGCTGACTTCGAGTGAGACGATAGCTCGATGATAGCTCGATGATAGCTCCAAGCGAACACCGATAGTGCAAGCTATTGACGTCATTTCCGCAGCTATAGCTCCAATCGAACGGCAATGGTCCGAGCTATAGTCCGACCACCGGAAAAAGTGTGGTCCGGCCATCCGGGCAATTACGTCATTCGGAACACCTCGGATAACAGCGAACCAATCAGTGTCGAGGTAAAAAAAGATTTTGATTGGCTGACTCAGAACGGGGAGGAATTCAATAGACAGAACAGCGCTGGTTCCCAATGATGATTCCCATCCTCGCGAGCTATAAAGCCAATCGAAGTCAGCCAGAGATTTACTGCGGCATATTAGGTTTCTAGTTTATAATTAGTTTCATGCCCAAATTCGACGCTGACCTTACAAAAAAAACATTGCGTGCATGTACGCAATATGAAAGTAAAACTAGCGTGCACTTGTATTTATTTGCATAAATTACGCGTGTTCTTGCGTGAATGGGAATGCTGCTTATGATTATCTATACATTTTGAAATCATGGAAAGGTAGATCTATAATGCTGAAATCTAGCATTCACTCCAAAGCATTCACTCCAATTCTCTCAATACCTTGGATGTAGTAATATACAAATTCTGCCTTATATTTAAAGTAACATTAATTTTATTGTCTAACTGTAAACTGAAAGTTCTTTTAATTATTTAAACCATTTCAAAAAATTGTGGTAAGGGTAAAAGAAAAAATTGGAGGAAAATTCAAAAACGCTTTTAGGTGTTAATTCTTCTTTGTTCTCAATTTTTTCCTAGTTGTTATATAAGTGGTCTGTTGCTTAGAACTTTGAATTTGGATCTGTCTAAAAAGAATTCAAGTTCTCAGTGTTTGGATGTATTGGCAATTAAAAATAAGCATTCATTGAGATATTTCCAGCCAAACTGAAATGCATTGGGCATTGGAACGGCACATAAGATCATTGGGAACGGTACATATGGAGATTCGGAAACAGCCTGTACTGGTACAGTCTTTCTGGCATTTTGCAAAAGTCTATTTGTTTATCTTTCACTGATGGTAACGGATGCAAATTATCTATGACAATATGAGAGAGAAGCAGGATGCTCAAATTAGATGTTAAGGTAGTATTGGTGTGAGAAATACCAGGAATCCATGGTTAGATGTTCCAGTCACTGTGATATGACCATAGCAGTTGAAAGAGGCGTTAAACCCTGCGTCTATTCTAGGAGGAAGAATTGCACATTTTAGCACATGGGGGATTTTTTTTTTGCATATAGACAGAGCAAAAATTCCCATCTTTGCCACAATATTATGTCTCGATTTAAAACAAATCTCTCCCCCTACTTTTTAAATCCTATAAAGATTTTTCTAGTGAAAGTGATCTAACATTCAATTCAAACGCTGTTGATTCATGCTTCATTTCTTATGCTCCCCGAAAAAATTTCGGGGGAGCATATAGTCGCCATGCTGTCCATCCGTCTGTGTGTCTGTCCGTCCGTCCACAGCCATATCTCATCAACGGTCAACCCTTGGACCAAATTCAATGAAACTTCACATGTGAACTCCCTGGGATAATCCCTAGGGACCTTTTTCTCCATTTCTTAATTTGAGGCTGCGTCATGGAAAAAGGGGCCTTAATGTGAAAAATAGATTTTCTCTAATTTCTCTTCATCCAATGGACAGAATTTAATGAAATTTTGTGCTAATTATGTGATAAATGAAATGTTCTAGACCATATTCTATAAATAATGTGTGTACAAAAAATCTGTCATGGGAAAAGGGGGCTTAATGTATGATAGTTTTTATTTTGTGACAAACACTTATTCGAGGAGCATAATCCGTCTATGACGGCTCTTGTTCATATTGTTTAACTTTCATATCGTTCTAGGTTTTGTTCTTCAGAAAAAAATTACTGCATACATAGTTAGATGTGATAACCATCTTCAGAAAAAAATGAGAGAAAATGTCAATATTGAGCAGTTTCTGCCTTTATCTTAATGCTTTCCAAACTATTAAATTAACACATGTATTAACCCTTTCCAAAACAAGACCTGCTTTTGATGTCTCTAATTGAAAAGGTTTGGGAAAACATTGAGACAAAAGAAGAAACTGCTGATAACCAGCAGTTTCTCCTTTTGTCTCAATGTTTTCTGTGCTATTTTATACACAAATCATATCTTTAACAACATCTATTTTGTCGTTTTCAGCAGCTTTCATATAGGAAAATTTCAGTTTTTGGTCATTTGGGAAAGGGTTAAAAAGGAAGGCTTCTTTTGCCATTCTTAAAGCAACTCTTTTCAGCTATGGTTGGTCTTACTCTTAATTTTGTTCTTCCAAAGGAACATGGTCTTGTTATAAATAAATAGTAGATTTGTTATTTGAGTGATGTTGTTTTGTCTCATTTCAGGGATCTTTCATAGATTGTGAAGAAATCGTCGCACAGCTGACAGATTCTGATGTATGTATCACACAATCGATATTCATGCGATACAATGATTTAATCCTTTCCCAAACAAGACCTTGTTTTGACGTACCTAATAGAAAAGGCTTTAAAAAACATTGAGACAAAAGAAGAAACTGCTGATAAACAGCAGTTTCTCCTTTTGTCTCAACATTTTCTGTGCTATATTTTACACAAATCTTATCTTTAATAACGTCCATTTTATCATTTGAGGCAGTTTTTGAAGTGAACCACACTAAAATTTTGTCGTTTGGGAAAGGGTTTAAAAGAAAATCTTTAATAGTTTTGTTCATATGGGACCAATTTGAATTTGGTTTGAAGCAGAGAAAGTGGACAGACGTCACACATTAGATGTGTTAGATTTCATGAAAATCAGCTGATAAAAGAGTTATTGAAGATCAACCAAAATTTTGGTTGATCTTCAATAACATTTTCATCAGCTGATTTGGCTTGAAGCAGAGAAAGTGGACAGACATCACACATTAGATGGATGTGTTAGATTTCTTAAAAATCAGCTGATAAAATAGTTATTGAAGATCAACCAAAATGTTGGTTGATCTTCAATAACTTTTTCATCAGCTGATTTGTTAAAAATCCCACATGTCAAGCTTAATTCTGGTATTTTACCACCTTATCTTCTCAAAACCGAACTCAAATCAGACTTGTATTAACAAAATTATTGAAGATTTTTTTAGATCGTATCATGTGATTATCCACCCTGTATAAAGTAGAAACATTTTTTGCAGGGATAATCTTACACTGTTTACTTTTATGCAAATTAGACTTATCTGAATAATGTTTCAAAAGACTTGTTTAAAAGAAAATAAAAAAAAGATGTAAATGTTGATCTACCCTAGTTCATATAACTGACTTACTTTGTTTGACATTGTTTTGGAGGTGAAAAGAAGCTAATCCACAGTATATGATATCTGAATTTGGAATTTGGAGCTGACCTTTTTTTCCCAAACCAATTTTTGACATTTCCTGCAAATAAGGCCAGTGATTCATTTTGGCGATGGCCCTAGGACATAGTCCAGAAAAAAATCAGTATGTCTGAAACCGAGTTGACGTTGTCGGACATTTTGTCCGAGTTCATTTCTATAGTTGCACCATATTTTCCTATTTTAAAATGTTTATTGGTCAGAACATCCTCGCTAGAGTGGTTACTAATTTATTACACATAAAGACGATTACAATAAAGTGAAAAATTGTCCCTTCAAAACACAGTCATACACTTTATTTGTTGCTTTCTTTGAAACATGTGTTTTGATTGGTTTGTCGTAAGGTCGTAAGAGTAGCTTCCCTTGATTTTACTTTCGCTTTCAGCTGTCGAAAAATACTGTTTTTAGTATACTATTTGCGAAAAATCAATATCTATAAGGACAACGACCCAAAAGCTGTGTTAAAGGTTTATTTTCAAATTAAATTAAGACTATCGAAACTACGGGATGCCAGGTTGCTAATACTGTATCATCTTCATTGCATTTAGAATGGCCGCCAAGTTTTTACATGAAAAGTGGGTATTCTGTGGTTAAGGGTTAGTGCTTGCCAATTTGTCTTAGCTTTTGATACAGATGTTTCACAATTCACGACTTTACAGTGAAAAACATGTTCCTTTTTGTTTATCAATTTTGTCCGGAAGATATCAAAAATGTCTGACTCACTGAAGTTGATGCTGTCCGGCCATTTTGGCCGGACAGTAATTTTGTCCTGCTGAATCACTGAAGGCTGTATGCTTTAGTAATGATTCAGGCAAATTAACCCTTTCCCAAACAAGACCTGCTTTTGATGTCCCTATGAGAACAGGCTTTGGAAAACATTGAGACAAAAGAAAAAAAAATGCTGATAAGTTTTTTGTACTACAATGGACACAAATGTCATGTTCATCTACATTCATTGTGTGGTTTGCAGCAAGCCTGGAATTGATGTACCAGTAGTCCAAATTTTGACTGTTTTGGAAAGGGTTAAAGAGATGCTATAATGTACAATCATTCCATGCTCAGTAACATTAGGTTTGCTGTCTTTATCAGCTTTCAATTGGATCAGTCTGAAAATTTATTGTTTTTGAAAGAATTAATTGGTTGTCAAAGCATGATTCCTTTTGAAGACACCACTAGACATGAAATAAGAAAAGAAAAAGAGAAATGCTGATAACTAACTCCTATTAGAAGAGATACAGCACAGAGCAACAGATGATAGTGAGGTGAAGACATTCTAAATTTGTTATTTCAAATCCAAACTCTCGAAGAAATGTTTCCAATGAGCACATCCACCATAGGATTTGATAAATAATAAGTGAATTATTGCATTTTGAAATGCTTTCACTCCCTCTTATCTGGAGCTCTGACACTATTTTGCTTGTTATTGTAGGGTGAGTCCCCGTTAAAGAGCCTTGTATCATTTTCCCCAAATTAACCTTCCAAGGGAAATGGTCCCTGTATTAAATTAACCTTCCAAGGGAAATGGTCCCTTATATACCAAAAGGCAAATTTACATTGAGTACTGATTTACTCCTAAACTGTTTTGGCAGACAGCAAATCATCTGACGTCCAAACAATAAAAAGTAGGCAAACATTGACTGTAAACATTGTACATGCATAGCATATACATGTACCAATCATATAGCCTTGCAACATACCAGCATTCTTTATGAGTAGTATAGCTATTGCAACAGAAAAAGACGTCTTGTATGGTATACATGGAGCACTTTTTGTGACGGAAATATCCGTAGCTATAGGTAATGAAACGGTTAAGGGCCAAGGACCCCTTACCATAAAAATAATTCCTGGATAATATTTGATATTGCAGGATGAGTCCCTGTTGAAGAGTCTGGTATCATTTAAAGACTGTGTAACCATGTTGGATGAGACACATGAACATTTGGTTGGAGCAATGCTGGTACGATACTTACAGTGTAGAAATCAGACTTCAAGCAAATTCTTTAACGGTCAACCCATTTCTGTATGATCATGCCTTTTTACCACCCACTCAACAAAGGCTTTAGAAAATGTTGTGGAAAAGGAAGAAATTGCTTGTGACAAGCAATTTCTTCATTCCCCGCAATGTTTTCTACTACATAAGACCAAACCATAATATCAGGTACACAAATACTATCTGATCTTTACCAAATTATGGAACCATACCCTCCCCCCCCCCCCCCCCCCCCCTTTAAAATGAATTTTTTCCCTGTTATCTGTAACAGTTGCTGTTGGTTTTGGAGACACAGTAAGTACAAGTAAACAAATAGAATACATAAAAGAAACTGCAGCTGATAACAGTTATGATGCGTTGGTAAGACTCTGGAGCTCTAGCCTACTGGCTTAACCCTTTAGCAAACATAAGAATTCAATTATAGACTTCTATATTCAAAGATGTTGAAAAGGACAATTTATGTTTGTCTTCTTTCTTGTTGGAAAACGTAGTGAGAAATGAAGGAATTGCTTGCTACAAGCAATTCCTTCATTTTCCATGATGTTTTCCAAAGCTTTCGTCTTGTGGGGAGTGAAAAGGCATCACTTTGTGGTTATGGCTTAATTACGCACCCCCATCTGGTCCATTCAGTTTGATGAGTAGCTATTTCAATATGAGTCGACCACCATAATTATGTTCTTATTCATATCTTCCAAAAAGAATAGAATCAGAAATGAATGATTAAGAATGTAAATATTTTTTTCTTATATATAGAAATGATGATTGACGCACATGTGTAGTCAAATACATGTTCCATTCTTTTCAGAGTCTAAACTGGACCAAAAGGTCCTCAGATTGCAGTAATGTTTACAAGTCCCTGGTGTGCAGTCTGGTCTCAGTCCACACTGATTACCTCAGAGCTGTGTTGAGAATGATCATCAAGCAATTTAGAGCAGGTATTATATATCATTAGTGGGGGACCAAAACCTCTTAACTACGAGGGCTAGAGTTATAAGGTTTTAATCACCCACCAACAATATGCAGTTTTAATGATCACTATTCTTAACCAATGTATTATCATTTTAAAACATTTAACACAAATACTTTTGTTGCTTGCATTCCTTGTTTCAATTTAATCCTTTTCCAAACAGAACATAGTTTGGATGTCCTTAATGCTTTCCCAAACGACACAATTTTAGACTTGTCTAAATTCAAAGATGTTGCAGAGGACAATTTCAAATGACTGAAATTTTACATTTTTTGGTCTTTCTTAGTAGAAACACTGTGGGAAATGATGAAATTGATTGACACAAGCAATTTCTTCATTTTCTACAAAGTTTTCCAAAGCCAATTTCTTGTGGGGAGTCAAAAAGAGTCACTGTGTGGTAATAGGTTAACAAAAATGGCTTTGGTAGACATTGAGGCAAAAGAAGAAAATGCTCATCATTTCTTATAACCAACATCCAAATTGTTGTCAATGACAGCGTAAATTTATTCAAATACAAATACCCTAAATGATTTGCATCTGGGATAGGGTTTTATCAGAACCTTGTTCTTGCTTGGGAAATTATTCAAGTTTTACAAAAATTAGATTTGTTCCAAACACACTGTACTTTTCCCTACACAGATAATCTTAAAGAAGAAGATGGAGAAAAGATGACTCTGGATAAAGAAATATTTGCTAACCTCCATTCCTTGATGCAATTTCAAAATAAGATCGCTAAAGAAAGGATTTGTGTAGAAAATAGCTCAAAAAATTATGAGGCAAAAGGAGAAAGTGCTGAATATCATCACTTTCTTCCTTTGCCTCAATGTTTACCCAAACTTCTTCTATTAAGGATGTCAAAACCATGTCTTGTTTGGGAAAGTCTTTCATTTTCATAAACACACATTTCTATACACAGATAATCTTGAAGAAGAAGATAATGAGAAGATGACTTTGGATAAAGAAGTATTTGCTAACCTTCATTCCTTGATGCAACATATTATTCAACTGGTGCCAATGTAAGTCTTTATAGATAAAGGCCCGGTCACATACGCCATTCCGGCAAGAGCATGTCTTAAACAGGGGGCCCATGAAGTATAATTTTTGACGTAATATGGACACGTAATCGTATGTGACCGGGCCTAAACATGTTTTCTGCTGGATGAAATAAATCACAGGCAATTTTAATAATAATTAAATCAAGCAATGTAGGGGTTTGGGATAATGGTTGTTCCTTACTTTTATAGGGAAGGACTAGTTTGTGTGTTTACTTCTCAATCAATTCCCTGTATACCTATGTTGACAAGCAGGTTTCTGGAGTCTCAGAATGATGTTGTGATAGTAATGGTGGGAGAAACGACAGGTATCTATAATTAGGTGCTCTAGCCACTGTATTACCGGTATTACAGCAGCAAATGAAAGAGGTGTTCCACATGTTTTTTTTTTCCAGTAAGACCATGAAATGTAGAATTTCAGTCAGAAATTATCCGCTGAAACATCTGTCAGCTTGGACAAGTCTAAAATTTGTTGTCTCTTACATTTTTAAATTTAATGCATATTTTTCTAATATGATCAAAATATTAGTACCTCGATCCTCTATATCTTCATACAATGTGTCAATTGTGTCTTAACCCTTTCCCAAACAAGAATGGCTTTTGACGTCCCTAATAGGAAAGGCTTGGGAAAACATTGAGACAAATGAAGAAACTGCTGATAACCAGCAATTTCTCCTTTTGTCTCAATATTTTCTGTGCAATATTGTACACAAATCTCTTCATTTTTAACATCCATTTTATCATCTTTAGAGCATTTGAATAGGACTGCCCTAAAATTTTGTCATTTTTGAAAGGGTTAAAGAAATTTTATGATATGCAAAGCCTGTGAAGGCATTTTATAAGCACATGTCTAATATATAGAATCAGAGCTGCTTATAGGAAGTGGTAATGGCGTTTCAAAATTAAATATTTCATTTATAGGTCCTCAAAGCCTATCATTTGAGGGTACTCATTAGAATTGTTTTGTTTAGAAAATTCAAATGAGTACACACATCATAGGGTTTGGGTTTAAATTAACCCTTTCCCAAACAAGACCTGGATTTGAGGTCTCTAATAGAAAAGGCTTGGGAAAACATTGAGATAAAAGAAGAAACTGCTGATAACCAGCAGTTTCTCCTTTTGTCTCAATATTTTCTGTGCGATATTGTACACAAATCTCTTCATTTTTAACATCCATTTTGTCATCTACAGCAGCGTTTGAATAGGACTGCACTAAAATTTTGTCGTTTCGGAAAGGGTTAAAGAAATTTTATGATATGCAAAGCCTGTGAAGGCATTTTATAAGCACATGTCTAATATATAGAATCAGAGCTGCAGATAAGAAGGGGTAATGGCATTTCAAAATTAAATATTTCATTTATAGGTCCTCAAAGCCTATCATTCGAGGGTACTCATTAGAATTGTTTTGTTGAGAAAGTTTAAACGAGTTACGGAGTACACACAGCATAGGTTTTGGGTTTGAAATAACAAACTTAGAATGCTTTTACCCCCTCTTATCAGTTGCTCTTACAGTTGAGAACATCATGAAATTGACATTCTGAGTGGAATGGGAATGTTTTATGAGCGAATGAATGGATGAATGGAATGAGCGTTTGGAATGATTTTGTGTATCTAAAAAATCGATAACAAGCCCAGGATAACCGTTCAACCAATCAAACATGATCTTTAAATAGTAACAGCCCGATATTGGAAATTTACCAATATTATAGGTATGAAGATTTATCGATAAAACGCCCACGATAATAGTTCGGCCAATGAAATGCCTTCTTTTTATAACAACCAATTAAACCAGTTAACGTTTATTTAGCGGTGTGCATGTTTTATGAGCGTTTTGAGTGTTTTTGTGATCGGAATGAATGAACGCTGGAGTGGAATGATTTTGATCGGAATGGAGTGGTATAAATGTCAATTTCATGATGTTCTCAACTGTAGAATTTTTTTCTGTTACAGGTCATCGAAAGTGATAATGCCACTACTCATAGAACTGTTTCCGTACATGAACAAGCCAACATACACACAAGACTGTTACGTACAAAACCTGTTCATCATTACGCAATACATACCAAGTCTACGACAACCAATCTTGGAGCTTATAGTAGCCAAAATATTAAAAATTGATGTAAGTTTGAATCATTATAGATACACTTTATCACAAAATTATTATTTTTGGAGATAGATTGCAAAATTATTATGTTGTGTGATTAAATTTTTCAACCTCTTGAAAAAGGCAAATTTCGCTAAAATATTGAATCAAGTGATTTATTATATAGTATATTAAAGATACAATTTAACCCTTTCCTTTGATGTCCTTAATAGATGAGGCTTAGGAAAACATTAAGGCAAAAGGAGAAAGTGCTAATGATCAGTACTTTCTCCTTTAGCCTCAATGTTTTCTTGGCTATCTTGTACACATATCTAAGCTTGATTAACATACATTTTGTTGTCTGCAGCAGCTTTGGAATTGGACAATCCGAAACTTTTTTGTTTGGGAAAATGTTAAATCAGAGAGGGATGATCTCTGTAGGGGGAATGAGATGTAAGTAATTTAAGCCATTACACAACAAAGCCAAAATCTATCTTTATGTCTCAACAGCTAATATAACATGCATATTGTTAAAGGGCGACGGTAACAGATGGTCTAATTGCAAAAAATGAAATTTTTTGAAAAAATATGCAAAACTTTTGTGTTGACCACCTCGGGATGGTTAATGATATGCGATTCAGACAGAGAATGAGCCGAAATTACAAGACAGATAGCTGAATTTAGGGAGAATCCAAACCTAAATTCAACCCCGTCTCAGATGGGGTTAGAATTATTTTTAAATTGTTGCGCATGCGCATACAGCGCGGACCATGATTCAAACGAGATTCATACTTGAATTTCAATATGACGTCATCATGTATGTTGTGACGTCATTTAAGAAAGTCGCATGTCCTACTGTTTTGACCTACTTTCGACATCGCTTCATGAATTTGGTATCAAATTGCGAAAAAGTGAGTTGTTGCTTCAAAAGTTTGTCGTAATCATTTAATCAGGTCATATAAAGCTTAAAAAGTGTACATTTCGTTTGTATTTGACATTTTTTGGGTCCAAATCTGGGAAATAGTAGCTTTAAATAAGCATGAAGTATTAAGCATTGCTATGAGTAAAGTACTCTTTATTTATATTGAAATTCTTCTTTAATGACAGATTATACCTTTCCCAAACAAGATCTGGTTTTGACATCCCTAATAGAAAAGGCTTGGGAAAATATTGAAACAAAAGACAAAACTGCTGATAACCAGCAGTTTCTCCTTTTGTTTCAATATTTTCTGTGGCATATTTTACACAGATCATGTCTTTTATTATCATCATTTTTGTCGCCTGCTGCAGCTTTCAAATTGGATCACCCTTAAATTTTGTTGTTTGGGAAAGGGTTAAGGTTGTAATATTTTGACCAATACTAGAGCTGTCTTTCATCTTATATTGTTTTCATTTGAATTGATTTTACTACAGGTGCAGCTCCCTAAAGATGAAATATTAAAGAGACAAAACCCAGCACAGGAAGAAAGTGGAATATTTGACATGGTGTGTAATGCAATATGATTTATAAAAGGACTTCTTGTTCCATTTTCCTTGTTGCGTTTTGTGCAAAAACTTGAATTTTATTATAACTTTCACAATTGTAAGTTGTATTCTTTCCTTAACTTTTGCTAGGCATTGCACCAATTGAGTTGTAGGCTTATTGCTTACAATTATGATGCATATCACAAGATTATCGTCATATGACTTGCGTGGCATTCATGTTTTGGCAACAAACAAATTGAATGAGCTTGTTAAATGGAGTTAGAGGCAGCAAACCAAAACAACCCTCGAATATCTTGTGCATTTAATGACAAATGGGGTATTTAAGGTAGAATACCTGTTATGTGGTCATTTTGATATTCATAAAACATTGGATTTTTTCGATCATCGTTGTTATGTATGATCTTAACATATTCGGGCGCGGTCGTTAACATTCAACAGTGGAACGTTCCATCACTTTATGTTTATGACAGCGCCCGAATAATTCTGGATTCGAGCGGATCTCGTTAACCTTACATACCCTATTCACATATATGGTGGATTTAAATGTTATGAACCAAAATGGAAGCATAATCATAGTTATCAATACAATAGCTTTACTGTTATCACTCCAAATGGTTATTTTGTAGGAGGATGTTCGACCAAACATTGTAGAATTGAAGACTTTGGAAACATTACTGATGAGATTGTTCCAGTTTTTGGAGGCTTCATGTTTTGACAAAAGTAGGTCAAATCTTTTCTTTATAACATTCTTTTTGAAAACTTTCTTTCATATTATAACACTCAAGAACCTTAGGGGATTTGCGTTAGAATTTTGCCCAATGATTGGTTTTGGACTTAAATTTTGGTAACATATACAGTCGACACTCGTGTCAACATCGGATAAGTTCAATTTCTGCTTAAGTCGAAGTAAAAGTCTGGTCCCGTCCTCATCAATGGATATAAAAAATATTAAAAGAATTTATTTCGAAATAAATGTAGCCATTGAAATATAGTAGGAAAAGGAAATAAATTGTTCACGTTGAGCAATTTCTTTCCTTTTCCTACTATATTTCAATTATGAACGTACTTGATGAGCATAAAAAACGGTTCAAAATTATTGTTATAGATACAAAGAAAAAATCTGATGTGTCGAAATCTGGATATGTCAATGTATTTTGATGTTCCCTCTTACTTCGACACAACCAGTGTCGACTGTATCATCTTTCTATAGGCGACCAAAGGTGATGATAGAATGGAATCATCTCTATTGGTTGTTGATATGTATGTTTTAATGTCTGTGTGTTCACATCTTGTTAATACAACTCTCACATTTATGGATGGAATCAGAGGAAATTTTGACGGAATGTTTCTAGTTAACTAACTATGGGCACATTGTCTGGGGTTTCTTTGTATTACGCTGTGTCACGGAATAATGGAACTTGATACAATAAGTGGCATATTGTTGGTCAATTTCGAAAATTAAATAAGCTGTAGTTACGACATTTACGAATGTGACCGATGATATATTATGACTCTATCATAAGGGCCTTTTCTTGAGTGACCAGGCTTATTTCTATTATTTTCTCTTCAGATGGACTGAATTGGGAAGCTACTAAGAAGCTATACAGAGAAGTTTTGTTTATATTTGAGAAGATCATCCTCCCCACCCATGCATCTAGCCATGTACAGTTTATACTGTTTTATTTCTGCAGTTTGAGAACAGTAAGTTGTTTTCACTCAACATCAGTTGAGCCGGAATATGGAAAAACGTCCCTCATAGCATTTGAGACAGCCATGTTCAAGATCTGACTGTGCCTACGTGTAGTCTGACCTCGATCCACGTTACTCTCATATGTTTGCTACAGACCATGATGAAGCTATAGAAGAACAACATGGTTCCTGATCAGACTGCGTGTATACGCAGTCTGATCTGGAGCGATGTTGGGTTCAAAAGCCTTAAAGGCAGAATAACACTTAACATCTTGCAAATTTTCCGAGAACTTCGTACAAAAAAATAAATATATATTATTAAAATATGGTCTTTAAATTGCATATATGCCAAATCTTGGCTTTCTACCTTGTGTATTGGCTTAGATGTCGACGGATTTAAAACCCCATGATTTGTTGTCCCGGGGATAATATTTACAATAATGGAACATATGGGGTTTTAAATCCGTCGACATCCTAGCCAATACACAAGATAGAAAGCTAAGATATGGCATAGATGCAATTTAAAGGCCATATTTTCATAATACATATTTATTTTGTACGAAGTTCTCGGAAAATTTGCATGATTTTAAGTGCCATTCCCCCTTTAAGGTACCTTTTTTCAAATTCTGGCTCAATTATCAAAGGCAGATTCTCTGACTTAACCCTTTCCCAAATTGCAAAATTTTGGGATGGTCTAAAGTCAAAGATGTTGCACACAGCAATGTCAAGAGAAAGACATTTTCTCAAGAGAAAGGAATTTTACATTTTTGGTCTTTCTGGGTAGAAAACATTGTGGGAAAGGCAGAAATTGCCTGTAACAAGTAACTTCTTCATGTTCTTGATGGATTTAAAGGAAAATTTAAATGAATGATCAAGTTGACATAGTCTCTCAGAAGTTATCAACTCCAGGGAAAAAAACTAACAATTTCAACTTAGGGGCCCAGAACAGCAAAATTCAATACTTAACATTTAGGGTATGGGCATTTTCCCTAAATATTCAGGGGTCCAGCCCAAAATCTAGGGGCAATGGGCGACTGGGCCCCTGCTAGTATTTAACCCTGAACTCTGTCAAACAGCTTAAGGGATTAAAATTGTACATGAATTATCAATGTGACATGGAAACTGATTTGAAGGAAATTCTTGAGATTAGAGGGGATTTTTAATGATTTGACTGTGATTTTATTGCTCAAACAAGTCGCTACATGTGCTTTTTGTCCACACTGCTACTGTTCTAATTGTCGTTTTGTTTTTACAGGAGATCTGTGATGGGTTTTTAGACTATCTGTGGAAGTTGGTACAAAACCCCAATGTTGAAGCCATATACAGACAGGCGGCTGTGTCATATATAGGAAGCTTATTAGCGAGGGGAAACTTTATAAATATACAGTGAGTACAGAAGTCCATATATTAATGCTTTTCTTCAAAAACCTCGTAACTTCAGCTTTCAAATTAAGAAACTGCCACAAATGACAAAATGGATGTTATTAATGATAGGATTTGTGTAAAATATGGCAAAGAAAATATTGAGACAAAAGGAGAAACTGCTGGTTATCAGCAGTTTCTTCTTTTGTTTCAATGTTTTCCTAAGGCTTTTCTATTAGGGACGTCAAAACCAGGTCTTGTTTGGGAAAGGGTTAAGCTGTAGTTACGAGATTTTAGATAAAAAGCAGCAATATGAATCTTCTGAAATACTTGGTATTGTGACTAACTGTGTTTGGTAAAAATGTCAGTTTTAGTTTTGATAAAACATTTAGTAAAAAAATTGCTAATTATTCTTTGAGATTCTTTGACCTTTAAACATTGTCAATACCAGATTTACAGAATTCAGGGAGGTTTGATCAATTACTTTTACTTGTAGTATAGGATTTGCTTGTCTCTAGGAATGATTGAATTTTGATGAGATCCTATATTTGTTATGTTTTCAGAACAGTTATGAAAACAATAGAACTAATGGTAACCTGGCTTCACTCGTATATAAAGATGTCATCAGATACTGTACAAGCTGATATCAAACATCATGGACCTTTCTATTCAGTGTGTCAGTCAGTGTTTTATGTGTTCTCATTTAGACAGAAAGAAATATTGAATTCTAAAAAAGGTAGGTAAATGAACCTGTTGTTAAACTTTAGTAACTGCCAATTTTAACCCCTTCTCAAACAAGACCTGATTTGACATCCCTAGTAGAAATAGTGTAGGAAAACATTGAGACAAAACAAGAAAATTCTGATAATCAGCATTTTCTCCTTTTGCCTCAATGTTTTCTGTGCTATATTATTCACAAATTTCACCTTTAGTAACATCCATTTAGTCATCTGCAGCAGCTTTCAAATTGAAATACTCTGAAATTTTGTCGTTTGGGAAAGGGTTTAAGGCTAGACTCTTCAAAATCTTCGAAAAGACAATATTTATGCCCCCGTATCGAAAGATTTGGGGCATTTTACTTGTGCCTGTCCCTCTGTTTATCTGTCTCAAAACTTGGCTTTTTCTCCAAAAGTATTTGTCATACAAAGCTAAATTTGATATGTGACCTTCTTTCAATGATATATATCATCGTTGTAAATGCAAAACCTCATATCTCGTTTTTGGAAAATTTTACACGGGAAAGTAAAAAGTGTAATAACTTTTCACAAACTGAAATGTTTTACTTAAAATTTTGACATATTGTTCACAAATAATGTGTCATTAATACTGATCGGTAAGAATATCTCAAAACCTGTGAGAACTGTCTAAACTGCGCACACAAGTTTGCACTTTGGAAATCGCAAGAATCGACATACAAGGTGTTGCATTTACACCGACGATATCTGTTCCATGCAATATGACCTTTATCAAGGTCATCTGTTAAACCTTATAGACCCTTAACATGAAAACATAACCTTGGCATTTTCCCTAAAAGTAATCACAATGCAGGGTCTGATGAAAATTAAATAAAATATTGCATTTTGAAAAGCCTTTAGCCCCTCTTATTAGCTCACCTGAGCTCAACGAGCTCAAGGGGAGCTCTTAGGGTCAGTCACTCTCCGGCGTCCGTCGTCCGTCGTGCGTCGTCCGTCGTGCGTCGTCAACAATTTCTTTAAACATCTTCTCCTCCTTAACCTCTGGGCCAATTCTTTCAAATCTTGGCAGAAATGTTCCTTGGGAGGCCCTTTTCAAAACTTGTTCGTGAATTTTTGATTTGTCAAAAAATGTGGGCGTGGCAGGGCGGGGCTTATCAGACTTCGAGAAATCATTAGATAATTCTTCAAAAATCTTCTCCTCCTTAACCACTGGGCCAATTCTTTCCAAACTTGGCAGAAATGTTTCTTGGGTGACCCTTTTCAAAACTTGTTCATGAATTTTTGATTTGTCAAAAATTGTGGGCGTGGCAGGGCGGGGCTTATCAGACTTCGAGAAATCATTAGATAATTCTTCAAAAATCTTCTCCTCCTTAACCACTGTGCCAATTCTTTCCAAACTTGGCAGAAATGTTTCTTGGGTGACCCTTTTCAGAACTTGTTCGTGAATTTTTGATTCATCAAAAATTGTGGGCGTGGCAGGGGGGGCTTATCAGACTTAGAAAAATCATGTGAAAATTCTTTAAAAATCAATTATTGGGCCAATTTGAACCAAGCTTGGCAGAAATGTCCCTTGAGTGACTGTTTTCAACACACAGAGTTGGCGATCGACCGGTCACCCGGTTTTAACCGGGCGGTTTTAACCGGTTAAAACCGCCCCGGTCAATACTCCAAGTGGTCAATTGGTGGTCGATTGGTGGTCGATTGAAAAATTCTAATGGTCAATTGGTGGTCGATTGGTGGTCAATTGAAAAATTCTAATGGTCAATTGAACATTTTTAATGGTTAATTGAACATTTTTAATGGTCAATTGGAAAAATTCTGATGGTCAATTAAAAAAACTTTAATGGTAATTTATTCTTTTTGTTTTTGGATTCATTATTTATATTCTTGAAATTGAAAAATAGACTGTTATAACCCTGCGAAGGGTACTCATCAGGTGGCTTTTGACCAGATAGGGTCCTTTGGCTTTATTTTCACACAACAGTTACTGTTGTTTTGACACTTAGATTAAATATCCAGTAATGTCCAGTTAACTGACCACTAACAGATAGCAGAATGATCACACTTTCACACATATCTGAATAAACAAAGGTGTCAGTTTCACAACCCATATATTTCAGCCCCTCTCATTGGTCAACCTTACAAGCTGGACACACCTTCCATAAGTTTGAGTGACAGATCCAGTATTTTGACAGTTTTGATTGGCCATTCTTAATTGTTTGTCAAATGGCAATAAAAGATTAGGTCATCCTCTTTGATGTGTTGACTAACAATATCCTTAATTTGAACCAGCAGTATACTCTTTGAAAATTGAGGAGAATAATTGAAAAGTTTACTGATTCATGACCTCTTCAAATAACCATTTACATTTTGGTTTTGCAGTCTTGAACTACAGAAAGTCAGAATCTCAACATCTCATTTGCAGTGATATTCTTATATTATGTAGGGTCTATTAAGTAGGGTTATCATAAATGAGTATTTTCCAATCAACCATTTCAATTGACCAATCGACCACCAATCGACCAGTATTGACCAGTATTGACCGGTTAAAACCAGTATTGACCACCGGCCCGGTCAATACTCATATTGACCGGTCGATTGCCAACCCTGTCAACACATGCTCATGAATTTTTGATTGGGTGAAAATTGTAGGCTTGGCAGGGCGGGGTTTATAAGACTTCGAGAAATCGTTAGATAATTCTTCAAAAATCTTCTTTTCCTTAACCACTGGGCCAATTCTTTCCAAACTTGGCAGAAATGTTTCTTGGGTGACCCTTTTCAAAACTTGTTCGTGAATTTTTGATTCGTCAAAAATTGTGGGCGTGGCAGGGCAGGGCTTATCAGACTTAGAAAAATCATGTGAAAATTCTTTAAAAATCAATTATTAGGCCAATTTGAACCAAGCTTGGCAGAAATGTCCCTTGAGTGACTTTTTTCAACACATGCTCATGAATTTTTGATTAGGTGAAAATTGTAGGCGTGGCAGGGCGGGGTTTATAAGACTTCAAGAAATTGTTAGATAATTCTTCAAAAATCTTCTTCTCCTTAACCACTTGGCCAATTCTAACCAAACTTGGCAGGAATGTTCCTTTGGTGACCTTTTTTAAAACTTGTTCATGAATTTTTTATTCATTAAAAATTGTGGGCGTGGCAGGGCGGCGCTTTTTGGACTTAGAGAAATCATGTGAAAAATCTTTAAAAATCAATTATTTGGCCAATTTAAACCAAACTTGGCAGGAATGTCCATTGAGAGACTCTCTTCAACACATGTTCATGAATATCTGATTGGGTGAAAAACATGGGCTTGGCAGGGTGGGGCTTATCAGACTTCAAGCAATCGTTAGATAATTCTTCAAAAATTTTCTTTATCTTAACCATCTGGCGATTTGTTACCAAACTTGGCAGGAATGATCATTGGGTGACTCGTTACAATATTTGTTCGCAAATTCTTTATTCAGTCGAAAATGTGGTCGTGGCAGGGCAGGGCTTATCAGACTTAACGAGATCAAGAGAAAATTCTTTAAAGAAACAATTATAGGGCAAAGCTGAACGAAACCTTACAGGAATGTACCTTGAGTGACTGTCTTCAATACACGGTTGTTAACTTTAGATTTATTGAAAAAATGTGTGCATGGCAGAGCGAGGCTTGTTGATTTTTAAATGAGCTATGTCCTTTTGTTAAAAATTGGCATTTTTTGCAACATTTACATGTGCTGTTTGGTCTATTGCTCTTTTTCCCCAATTGATAAGCTCACAGTTCAAATGAAATGTACTTCTCAAAATGCACAAAAATAGTGCTGTTAGGGGGTATGATCACTCTCAGTGATATTCTAGTTTACAATAATTTGATGTGACATATATTTGTTTACAACAAAATTTATATTGTACACAATCAAATACACAAAGAACTCAGGTGAGCGATATCAGTGCCTTTCAGGCACTCTTGTCTAAAGCTAAATGTATTTCAGGTCTAAAGTGGGCAGAAAAGCTACAGTTCCAACATTTAGTACAATGTCGGTTAAACCCATTGAAATCCTGTGTGCCAATTATAGTAAAAACCTTTGCATCTGTTACAAGGTATGTTACATATTATAAACTTAAAAAAAAAAAAAAAAAAAAAAAAGCAAGAATTTTTCAAGTTAACAATACAGATTAAAACAGTCAAGATAATTTTTTCCAAACAATGCTTGGTTTTCACAACCATAATAGAGAAAGCCTAGTGGGAAATAGAAGAGGCTACACCAATTATTTTTTATCATCTCTACATTTTATAAAGGATGTCTAACATTGGAGTTTACAAAAGGATCAACCCTGTTAATTATTGCTGATGCTATCAGAATGTTAGAGTGAACTATTTTGAGGAAACGGTAGAAAAAAATTCTTCTCAGCATTTTCTTCCTTTTCTCAATAACATTTCAAAACCTTTAACTTTTAAGGTGTGTCAAAAACCCATTGTTTTATGAAATGGTAATTTCACAAATTTGATTTCTATTTCAGACAACACCAACTAGTATTTTGCGATCATATCATTGAACAAAACAAGCGGTTACAGATTCTGTTTATAAACTCAAGAAGTCAACAAACGCTCGATCCATATTTTCCATTTGATCCCTATTTATTAGAAATGTAAGTGAAGTTAAAGGGACATTTCATTCCAATTTCAATTTTTTTAAAGTATGTCTTGATGCCAAGATTGGTTATTCTAATGAGTATAAATACTATTAGTTTTTAGCTCCACTGGCCGAAGGCCAGCGGGCTATTGTCATGGCGTTGTGTCCGTCGTGCGTGCGTGCGTCCGTCCGTTAACTTTTTCTTTAAACATCTTCTCCTCTTATACCAGTGGGCCAATTTTGACCAAACTTGGCAGGAATGTTCCTTGGGCGACCCTTTTCAAAACTTGTTCGCGAATTTTTGATTTGTCAAAAAATGTGGGCGTGGCAGGGCGGGGCTTATCAGACTTAGAGAAATCATAAGAAAATTCTTTGAAAATCAACCATTGGGCCAATTTGAACCAAACCTGGCAGGAATGTGCCTTGAGTCATTCTTTTCAAAATTTGTTCACAATTTTTTACATTTGTCAAAAAATGTGGCCGTGGCAGGGAGAAAGGGCTTATCAGACTTACAGAAATCATAAGAAAATTCTCTAAAAATCAACCATTGGGCCAGTTTGAACCAAACCTGGCAGGAATGTGCCTTGAGTCATTCTTTTCAAAATTTGTTCACAAATTTTTACATTTGTCAAAAAATGTGGCCGTGGCAGGGAGAAAGGGGCTTATCAGACTTAAAGAAATCATAAGAAAATTCTTTAAAAATCAACCATTGGGCCAATTTGAACCAAACCTGGTAGGAATGTGCCTTGAGTCATTCTTTACATTTGTCAAAAAAATGTGGCCGTGGCGGGGAGAAAGGGGCTTATCAGACTTACAGAAATCATAAGAAAATTCTTTAAAAATCAACCATTGGGCCAATTTGAACCAGACTTTGCAGGAATGTTCTTTGAGTCTCTCTTTTCAAAATTTATTCACAATTTTTTACATTTATCAAAAAATGTGGCCGTGGCAGGGAGGAAGGGGCTTATCAGACTTAAAGAAATCATGAGAAAATTCTTAAAAAATCAACCAGTGTGCCCAATTGCACCAAACTTTGCAGGAATGTGCCTTTAGACGTTCTTTTTAAAATTTGTTCACAAACTTTTATATTTGTCAAAAAATGTGGCCGTGGCAGGGAGAAAGGGGCTTATCAGACTTAGAGAAATCATAAGAAAATTCTTTAAAAATCAACCATAAGGCCAATTTGAACCAGACTTTGCAAGAATGTTCTTTGATTCTGTCTTCAAAATTTATTCACAAATATCAAGATTTGGCTGCCGCTGTGTAAGGCTTACAAGAAATAATGGGATAATTCTTCCACTTAAACCAGTGGAGCGATTCAGGCCCTCCTGGGCCTCTTGTTTGAAGTTGTTGCCAATAAGGGAGAAACACGCATTTAAAGTTGAGACATAATCGATAAATTGCATATAAATCCGAACTGTTGTCCACAACAATTTGTTCAATTTTAACACAAAAATATAAATTTCTCTTAAACGGCGCAATATTTTGGCTTGAAATTTTCAAAATTTCCATAAGGAAATATGCTCTTTCAGATAAGAATAAAGTAAAATTTATGACAAAAAATTCTGAAATGTCACTTTAAAACTGTTGAACATTTACTGTTGTTAATTCAAATATTGCTGTACCAATAAAAAAATTGTTACACACGTAAAACCAAACATTGAAATCTTAACTTGTCTATAAACTATGATATGAGTGTCAGAGATGGTTTATCACGTTTATAATTACAAATGTAGTTGGAATGAATTCTATTATGTTTAACCCTTTCCCAAAGGACAGAATTTTAGGGTTGTCCAATTTGAAAACTGCTGCAGACGACAAAGTAATGGTAAATAAATTTGAAATTCATGCACAAAATAGCAAAGAAAGCATTGAGGCAAAAGGAGAAACTGCTGATTATCAGCAGTTTCTTTTGTTATGCTTCCCGAAAAAATTTCGGGGGAGCATATAGTCGCCACGCTGTCCGTGTGTCTGTCCACAGCCATATCTCAGCAACCCTTATACCAAATTCAATGAAACTTCACATGTGAACTCCCTGGGTCAATACCTAGGGACCATTTTCTCCGTTTGTAAATTTAAGGCTGCGTCGTGGAAAAAGGGGCCTTAGTGTAAAAATTAGATTTTCTTTTATTTCTCTTCATCTAATGGGCAGAATTTAATGAAATTTTGTGATCATGTAATAAATAGGATGTTCTAGACCATATTCTATAAATAATGTGTGTACAAAAAAGCTGTCATGGGAACAGGGGGCTTAATGTATGATAGTTTTTATTTTGTGACAAACACTTATTCGGGGAGCATAATCCGTCTGTGACGGCTCTTGTTTCAATGTTTTCCGAAGCCTTTTCTACCAGGGACGTCAAAACCAAGTCTTGTTCTGGAAAGGGTTAAAACTTTATCATGATAACTCAATTATTGTAGCTCTGTTACCTATGTACCATTTTTATACGCCGCCGGAGGTGGTCATATATTGGCGTCATCTTCTCTGTCCGTCCGTCCGTACGTACATCCACTTTTCTTGTCAACGCAACTCCTCCTAAGTTTCTGGCTGGATCTGTTTGAAACTTGGTCAATGTTATCACCCTAATTGGTAGATGTGCATGAAGGAAGGATTTTATGGTTCCTTGGTTTTTTGCCTGTGTTATGCCCCTTTAAAACTTTGTCTCTGGGCCGGCATATATTGTGACCATGGCACTCTTGTTGTATTACAGATCATCTGTGTATATTAAGTCTAAATACAGAGACTATGACCAGAACTTTGTGGTGGAGGACAGTGATAGCTCAGATGTAAGTATGGATTTGTATCTAGCTTGGCTTTCCGACACAAACTTGTGCCGAGTCTGGATAGCTCAGTCAATTACATTGGAATCTGACAATCAAGGGGTAGTAAGTTCAAACCCGGCTTGAAAGAGTTGAAAGAGGTGCTTTACTTAAATGGTCTAACCTTTTAAAAGATTTATGTAAAAGAAGAAAATGATAATATTTCTCCCCTTTTAAATGTGTTAATGACTTAAAACATAATTTTTGAAAAAATTGTTTAGATGTCACTTCTTGCGTTAAAGTTTGAAAAGTGCATTATTTCACTTTCTTGAAATGGGTTAACTGCCGATTTGTAGTCTTAGATTTATAATCAATATCCATTTTGTCATTTGAAGCAGCTTACACTGATTCACACACATGGACTCCTTTTTGACTCCCTTTAAGATAATGGCTTTAGAAAACATTGTGGAAAATGAAGATTACAAGTAATTTCTTCATTTCCCACAATGTTTTCCACCAAGAAGGAAGACCAAAGAAAACCTGGGAAGAAGCGGTGCAAGATGACAAGAAAACTAGGAATGGCTTCCACTGACCCTCAGAACCGGTCGGAATGGAGAGGACAACTACGTAGCAGACCTGTCAGACAAGTCCAACCCTCGGTAGAGGAAAACAGACTATAAAATGGATATCCATCCATATCCAAGATAGATCTAAACTTTCATTCAGTAGAAATTGTCACCTGTAATGTCTTTCAGTTTGGAGCACCCCTAAATTTTGTTGTTTAGAAAATGGGTAAATAAGTCTTTTCATGTTGTTTGTTATTTCAGGATGAAGATGATGAAGATGATGACTTGCTATCAGATGACATGGGTATCACAAACAACACAAATTCTGTACCTATATCATCACAAAGTCTCGAGAAATCCATGTTAGACATCATGGAGTATGGAACGTCACCAGGGTTTTCTCACGTCAAATATAAAACTTGAACACAGAGTGTATATTGCCGCTTTTCAACAAAGCCTTGTAACTGAAGCTTGTTTTAAGCTGCAGTCACAAGGTTTTTGTTGAAAAGCAGCAATATGAAATGTGCAACCTGAATGCACATGGCAGTGCCAAAAAGCCAGAACTTTGGAACCCCAAAGGACAAGATTTAAGAAACGGCAGACTAAAGAACAGATACAGTTACCTATTAGTCTGATCTGAAAATAGGGCCATTAACCCTTTCCCAAAAGGTGGTCCAATTTGAAGGCTGCTGCAGACGACAAAGTAAGTGATCACAAAAGGCCAAAATGTCTATGTTATAACTTATAACCAAGAAAATATCGAGGCTAAAGGAGAAACTGCTGATTATCAGCAGTTTCTTCTTTTGTCTCAATGTTTTCCCAAGCCTTTTCTGTTAGGGATGTCAAAACCAGGCCTTGTGTGGGAAAGGGTTAAAGCATATTAAACATCCATGTTTCCATATCAGCCTGTTGTCTTATTCGATCTTATAAAGATACATTAGAGAATAACATGGATTTTGATCAGCCTGTGCATATTCACAGGCTGATTTGTATCCATGTTGATCTCTAAAGACTCATAGAGGCCCATTTTCTAGACTCCACTGAATGTTTGTAATCAAGTAGCATTGAAGCATGTTACATTGTCATAATACATGAACATTTGAATGAGTACATTGTTTAACCCTTTCCCAAACAAGACCTGATTTTGACATCCCTAATAGAAAAGGCTTGGGAAAACATTGAAACAAAAGAAGAAACTGCTGATAACTAGCAGTTTCTCCTTTTGTCTCAATATTTTCTGTGCCATATTTTTCAAAAATCCTATCGTTAATAACATCCATTTTGTCATTTGTGGCAGTTTTTGAGGTGGATCACGCTAAAATTTTGCCATTTGGGAAAGGGTTAAAGGTTATAAATCTTTATATTGTGTCAAATAAACAACTTGCATAATCAAATAGAAATGAAATATGTATACATTAGGTAACATGATGATGTCTGAAAGGTGTTTTTGATACCATATTTCAGAACAACAAATCTGATAAATCATTTAGTTTTAACGCTTTCCCAAACGACAAAATTTAAGGGTGCTCCAATTTGAAAGCTGCTGCAGACGACAAAATGGATATTGATGAAGATTGGATTTTTATATACTATAGCTCAGAAAATATTGAGGCAAAAGGAGAAAATGCTGATCATCAGCATTTTCTTCTTTTGCCTCAATGTTTTCCCAAGCTTTACCTGATAAGGACGTCAAAACCCAGTCTTGTTTGGTAAAGGGTTGATATTATTTATGCTTCTGTAGAAAACAGGAAAACGCAGTGTGCATTTGAGACTGAATAAGCCCGAGTTAATATGCAATGATTTATTTTTATGTGAACAATGTGTTTAATAACTCTTGTGCATGAACACTAATACTGAAATGAAATTACGACACAATGACAGAAAATCAATTACCTTTTTAAAAATTGATTGGTAAACGTTTCATAAAATGACAAGAAAATTAGAACCATTCTGATTAAATTATTAATAGTATTGTAATAGAAATAATATCACTGAAAAATGAAAATAAACTACAAAACATTGAACAGAGATTATCGAGAGAAAAGACGAAAATGCTAGTTACCAGCATTTTCTCCTTTTCCCTAAAGGTTTTCTTATCTTATAACTAGCAGGATTATCTATCCTAGGTCATTTTTGGGTAAGGGACAATACATAAGTATGTATACTGCGTTTGCAAAAATGCTCCAGAGATTTTGCCGATAGCCAGCAAGAATAAGTTCTAGCCATTTCCATTTAATATCTGGTTGGGATGGCCCAAGAAATAGAGATTATGAAAACATCTAGGGTAAAACAGAAAATGCTGTTAACCAACATTTTCTCCTTTTCCCTGAATATTTTCCTGGTTATACTTGAAAGTTGGTTTTGTGAAAAGTTTAAATGGTGAATTTAATTATCAGCCAGGAATGAGAGATGGCATACGGTGGCACCACAATATGCTGGTAACTAGGATTATTTTACCAACAAGATTTCCATATCCAAATCTTTTTGTCACAATATCAATAATTTGAACATTTTATTACATGATTAACTTGTGATATGCAAAAGGAAAGAATTCGGATGAAATGTAGATTTGATTTATCTATGAAATAATAACACCAATTTGTTTTTGTTATTTTGTTTGTTAGATTTATAATAGAAAAAAGAACATTCATCTCATGATCTGTTATTGCATGATAGAATTTATAAATAAAATGATCAAGATTTTGAAATTTGTGTTGAGAATTAATATTGTCGCCAGCACTTTAGCCACTTTCCGAAGAACGCCATTTAACAGTGGTTGAAATGAGCAACAAGTACAAACCTGATTTTAAAAGAAGTGTATTTTAGAAACGTTTCTATGGAAAATATTTAGAGAAAAGACGATGATGCTGTTTACTAGCATTGTTTTCTTTTCTCTCAATGTTATGTACTTTGTATAATGTACTCTCTCATTTACTTACTGATTTGTCATATGCACCTCTTTCTTATCAGGGTAGCGTTTTACTAACATTTGCGTAAGTTTTTGCGTAACTTTACGTCTAAAAAAATCTTACGCAAATTCTTAAGTGCGTTTTACTAAACGATCGTAGAAAATTTTGAACGCAAGAAAAAAATTGTCGTAACTCTAAAAATAGAACAACAGAGGCTAAAAATAAATCAACAATGTGCTCTAACCTCGGTTTAGTTTCTAGTAAATATCAATAAATAATAATTGCGTTTTCTGTTCATACTGTGTTTTTATGCAATAATAAACGTAAATCTCCTCATAAAGATGACAGAAATTCGGAATTTTAGGCGATTTGTTGAAATATAATTGTGCTGAACACTCAACGTATTTTATACGTTCAAATGTGTCCATTAGTATCGGGAAAACGTGAGAAATACTAGCTGTCATTTTGTTGTTTTTGTATTCTATAAATAGTAACACAAAAACAAAGTGAGAAAAAGCAATGAAATAAACACACATTTTCCGTGGATTTTTGAATTTCAACCTTTCTTTTCATATATATTTTATTTTTTTTCGGTATTTCTTTAGTTTACAGGGCTTTATTAGGTAAATTGAGGCACTGGTATTAGTTACGAAAATACTTACGTCAACTTTTTTTGATTTTAAAGTTACGCAAAAACTTACGCAAATCTTACCTGCGAACATTTTTAGTAAAACGCACTTACGCAAATAATTTGAACTTACGTTCAAATCTACGAAAAATTCTTGCGTAAGTTCGTTAGTAAAACGGGCCCTGGACCATTTTAGATACTATGGGGATTGTACACCATGGGATGGATAACAACTACGGCTAAATTAGCCTCACTACAGAAGATATTGAACAATAACATTCATTTATGCGTCAATTTACAAACAGAATGTTGCATGTACCCGCATTCGGGTCAGTTGGGATCCAAGTTTTAGGAAAAATGCAAAAAGTGTTCAAATAAGCCATACACCTCAGGAAAGAGCTCAGTAGGACATTGCATATGCAACAAATCGTTTGACACGTTTGTCAAAATTGACACGTAAAAAAATTTCTTACTTGAGTGGGGATAATTTAACCATACATGTAGTTGTTACAGACAACAATCATAATTGAGAAATTCTAGTAGCCAAAAGAGGAAAAGGGGAAATGCATGGTGTAAATGAATGAGCATTTTCAGAGTTTGCGTCGTCCGTTAACAACCGTTCTAGTTCACAGAAAATGTCCCAATTGTAAAATGTCACTTTGATCATACGGAAAAAGCAAATCGATATCGTAAATAATATTGCTAAATGACCGTGTTAACTCTCAAATCCCATGGTAAAATGACTATTGTCAATTTCACAACACAGTCAATCAATACACATGTACACGCACTTAGCAACAAGGACGAAAAGTTGCAATGTATGAGAAACCGACTAGTTACAATTAAAAATACTTTTGTGTGGAATGGGTTCGAAGATGCTGCAGACGACAATACGCACATATGTTATATAACGACAATGTTCATAATGTATGGTACGATACAGAAACCTTGAAAAGAGAGCAGAAATTGCTTTCCTTTCGTTTTACTCGATGTTTTCCGAAGCATTCTCTACTAGGAACCCCACATCCAGAGTTGGTATATGAGATTGTTTACATATATGCTTTTCAACAAAAATATCGTAACTGCAGCATGTTTTAATCAGCAGTTACGAGGTTTTCGTTCAAAAGCAGCGACATACTGGCAGTTGTTACAGTGACTAGTATTTTATATAGACATGGATGACCTTGAAATGATCTGTCAGACTGCAAGCGTTGACAGAGCGAGTGATTCATAATCTACATGCTCTGAGATTGATCACTTGCCTACCGTACCAAATCATCGGTGTAAATGCAAAACCTCGTATGTCGATTCTTGAGATTTTCAAAGTACAAACTTGTGTGCCCAATAACAGACAATTCGTGCAGGCTTTGAGATATTTTACTGATCGGTATTGATGACAAATCATTTGCGAACAATATGTCTAAATTTCAAGTAGTTTTGGAAAAGTTATTCCTTTTTTCCCCTTCCCTTTGAAATTTTCCAAAAACGAGGTACGAGATACGAGGTTTTGCTTTTACAACGACGAAATATTCTCTATGAAGTAGCATGAAACTGGGTTTCAGTGTGACTACCTGCTAAACACCGAGAACGGTCGACGAAAGGTCGTTCACCTAAATCTTAGAATATCGTCGCTTTTCATCAAACTCTTTGGAATTGCTTCTTAAGGTAGTCTACCCCTAATGAGATGTGGACGACGTCGGAATTATTCGGGCGCAGTCGAAAACATTCGGCGGTGGAACTTTCCACCGCCGAATATTTACGACCGCGCCCGAATAGGTTCGGATACGTAACGACGCCGCTCGAAAAATTCCGATGTTGTATGAATCTCAAAATGGTCACATTACGGGTATTCTACCTTAAGACAAGCTGCAGATACGAGGTTTTTGAAGAAAAATTTACGTGTTTCGACTTAAATTGTTCTCGTTCTGTTCCTCGTAACAACATTTCCTGGTACGTCATTTTAGTTTATGTTTCCTGGACCTAAAATGACCATTTAATAAAGCAGGCCTTCATGGATTTAGATCAGCTTGTGTTTAAGTGCAGCCTATCAGCAATTAAAATGCTGAACATTCTCTTACAGTTGTCATGGCCCATGATGAAGCCACCGATATTTGAGAATAACGAAGATCCTGATCAGGTCGCGTGTAGGCCTATGTATAGACCATGGTCATCTCAAATGCTTGGACGGTTTTTTCCGGATCCTAGCTCAAATGGAGGTAAGTTTGCACCCATTCGGCTAATATCGGACCAATCTTTGGCCCGACGTGGTACGATCACGGTGTATAATCACGTGACATAACAAATTAAAAAAAAAATATTCAATAATTTTGTTAATACTGGACCCAATTGAATTCGGTTTGAAGCAGAGAATGTGGACAGACGTCACGCATTAGATGGACGTGGTTGATTTTTGAAAAATCAACTGATAAAAAAGTTTTTGAAGATAAACCAAACTTAGTTTATCTTCAATAACTTTTTTGTCAGTTGATTTTTCAAAAATCCAACACTTCCAGCTTATTTCTGGCATTTTACCACCTGTGCTTCAACCCGAATTCAAATTGGTCAAGTATTAAAAAAGATATTGAAGATTATCGGAAATTTTGAGCCACGTGATTATACACCGTGAATACTATAAAATAATTTTATGCTAGAGTAAAGGCATTTTGAGACCAATACAACGTAATTATAAATAATTTTAAAGTTGTCATTTTACCATAGATATGCAATAAACTGTAAATTAATTATCATTATGTGAACAATTCGTTCCTTGTTTCTGCCCTTTCTTGTTAGTATAAACTATTATATGGAAATTGTTCATCAGTCAATTATCACCAGTCGCCCGTTTAGCCGCGTTCCCGTTGCCGACCAAATCAACTCGATCGCCTAAATTCCCCGATCAAACCCGATTAAACTCAATCAAATGTATTTACACGACTTGTTCTTTATTTCTTGTCGATTAATTCCCGATCATTTTTGCCGACCACGCTCGATCGGGATATCACTCTTGCCGATCAGTACTCGATCGCTTGATCGAGTTGATTTGGTCGGCAATGCGAACGCGCCTTTTAGCTTAACTATGATATTGACCTACATTTAGAAGTATATTTCTACGGACACTGGAATTATGAAATTGTTTGTCATTGGCGAACCTGGACAGCACGCTGTCTTTGCAATGTTCGAAACTTTTGCGTATCAACAGAACATCTATTTAAAACGGAGACCAATGCCAAGCAAAAGAAAAAAAAAAAGAATTCTAAATATGTCCCATGAATCTACCTTTCTCATGGCGGTTTTGATTCCATGGTTTCGGGTCGATAGCTGACTTTATTTCCCGGGATTCAAGCGTTGTAGCAGAACTATAAGTCGATGATAGATCTATTAGCACAGGGAATTTCTAATGGACAATTATCGAACTAGTCAGGTATTTATGCTTTAGTTCATCGATCGTTATATTTGCAGAACTTTGTACATTTTGAAGATTGCTGAGTAAGAAGTATTACAAACGTGGTTGTCTTTTACTTAAGGTAGTCTACCCGCAATGAGATTCGCACGACGTCGGAATTATTCGGGCGACGTCGAAACCATTCAGCTGTGGAACTTTCCAGCGCCGAATGTTAACGACCGCGCCCGAATAAATTCGGATGCGTAACGAAAGCCGCTAGAAAAAATCCGATGTTTTATTAATCTCAAAATATCCACATTGCGGGTATTCTTTATACTGATCTCTGAGAGCTTCACTTCCTGTGCCTACGTTTATGCTAGGTTCCCACTGCCGATCAAATTAACTCGACCAAACCCGATCTAGCGATCGAGGTCGGTCGGCAGTGGTGATGGGGATTAGTCGAGATGATCGAGTATGGTCTGCATCGATCGGCAATCCGGCCAATTTGTTTTGACACGTCAAAAAATCCGTGTAGCGATCGAGTAGAAAGCACATCGGAAAGTTGCTCGAGTATCGATCGTATAGAAGATCGAGCTGGTCGACAATCACTCGTGTAGAGATTGTGGGTGATCGAGTCGATATCTTTTACTGGGATTTGATTGGATAAACAGATGGAGCAGAAGTCGAGTTGATCTGGAAAGCGTTCGGGAATTACACGTACAAGTCGAGGTGATCGAGTGCTTCCAACTGCTCTAGGGCAGCGGATCAACTCGATCTACTCGATCGCTTAAATGCTCTCAATCAAACCCGACCAAATTACTTCTTCTCGATCTCTAGTCGATCAAACCCGACCTCTTCACTCGATTTGGTCGAGTGAACAGATGAATCAGAAGTCGAGTTGATCGGGATGTGGTCGGAAATTACTCGAGTACAAGTCGAGGTAATCGAATGCACGTTCAGTGCAGGTCGGAATACATATTATCAACCCGATCATACTCGATCTCCAGACCCGAGTGATTCTCGATAAGGTCGATCTTCTACCCGATCAATACACAATCGATTCTCGATTATTTTTGTGCTCGATCGCACTCGACTATTTTTGCATGTCAAAAAAACTCGAGTAGGAAGCCCGAGCGATGCAGATCAATTTCGATCACCTCGACCTCTCCCGATCACCCTTGCAGATTGAGCTCGACCTGTACTCGATCGCTTGATCGAGTTGATCTGATCGGCAGTGGGAACACTAGGTCGTGTGGTAATAAATGTGTACAAACAACACTAGATCCCGCGCAGATTATCTTAACAGAAATATTGAAAATTATCGGAAACGGTATTTCATGTAATTCCCTGATTTAAGACATAACACTTACAATTGAAATAACGGTATTTAATGCCTAAAATAATACATTAATCGTTATATTTTATCAGATTAAGGGTGAGTCATTAGCTAAAAGTACATTTAAGTCACATTTAAATTATGTTTATGTTTAAAACGACAATATTATGAAATTATAATGAATATGTGATAATCACAAACACTGCAGAAAGATTTTCGTTCAGAACACCTAGAATAGAATCAGCTCGATCTGGTGGTGTAAAGATCGAGATGGTCGGGTCTTGGTCGTGTAGGGCTCGAATTAAGGTCGGGGTAATCGGGTAGAAATCGGAAAGATGGCCGGGCTTCAATCGGAAAATGATCGGGAGTGCTCGGGTGGGGGTCTAGTTTGATCGACTAGAGATCGAGAAGAAGTCGTGAACAGACATTTGGTCGGGCTTGATCGGGGAAATTAGGAGGTCGTGTTGATCGAGTTGAACAGATCGGCAGTGGGAACCTAGCATTAGAGAGAACGATGTGTCATGATCCGACTGCTCTCAAGTTAAAGTTGATCCATGGTGTTTTGAGATAGTCTACCCCTAATGAGATTCGCGCGACGTCGGAATTATTCGGGGGTCGGCGAAAACATTCGGCGATGGAACTTGGAAAAAAATCCGATGTTTTATGAATCTAAAAATGGCCACATTACGGGTATTCTAAACTATACATGTAATGCAATAGGACATATTTTCCAGATGTTTGATTATTATTATTATTCTACCCAATCATTCTAACCTTTTGGATCATTAGCCTTTGTCTGTCTATACATGACCTTAGTCGTGGAATGGTAGGGGCCTACATGCAAATAAATATCACTTCTGTAGGAAAAGAACAGGGCAGAGCAACAGATTAGAGGAAGTGAGGCCATTCTAAATGTGTTTTTCAAATTCAAACCCTATGTTGTTGGTAGGCCTACTCATTTGAATTGTCTGGACGGGACGATTCAAATGAGTACCCCCAACATATGATTTGATGAACAATAAAAGAAATATTGCATTTTAACCCTTTCCCAAACGTCAAAATTTCAGGGTGATCCACTTCAATAAATGACACAAATGACAAACGGATGTTATTAAAGATAGGATTTGTGTAAAATATGGCATAGAAAATATTGAGACAAAAGGAGAAACTGCTGGTTATCAGCAGTTTCTTCTTTTGTTTCAATGTTTTCTCGAGCCTTTTTCTATTAGGGACGTCAAAACCAGGTCTTGTTTGGGAAAGGGTTAAATATCCATCTCCCTCTAATCTGTGGCCCTGACGGGGGCTAGTTTCATCAAAGGATTTATGACGTAAATGTGAACTATAAATATCGCAAGACATGTTTAGGACAAACATCGCATTTTTCAGGTCTTGAAAAATGTTGATACGCCAATTCTGTGTTAAATATGTCATAGGGCACTGTAAGACAAAATACGAACTAAATGCTTTAATGAAACTTGACCCAGGATGCTATCGCGGATGATAAATCTAGATGAAATAGCATCTTCAAAAATGAGTTTATATACTATCTTGAACTACATGTAACATGTTGCTATATCGTCGGTGGGGAGTCAAACCTCGTAACTCCAGCTTATTCAAGCTGTAGTTACGAGGTTTTGACTCCCCACCTGCGATATCAGCCTGTGCCTGAGCGCAGTCCGATCAGTAACCGCACTTCTTTGAATTATTTGTTAGAGTATCCGGAAAAGATTTTTAAAACAGAATAGGTCTTGATCAGACGGTTTGGATGCTGATTTCAAATACAAAAAGGTATCAGATATGCGTCCATAACTATAATTATGCACATATTTTTGTCCATTTCAGTAAAAACAATTTTCAGCAACAACTCACTGGGGACGATGATGGCATTAAATTAACACGGATGAGAGAGTATGAAAAGCTTTGTATTTCAAAGGGACGGAAATCAAAAGGTATTGTTTACAGATCTCTGGTATGATTTCTAAACTGAACCAATAATCGATCACTTTTATTTGTTTAGTGTTGTTAGGTCGATTTCTATGAAATTTTGTTCAGTTTTGCCTATAATGTTTTTAAACCCTTGTAATGCCGAGAGAGCAACACATAATTGTTATTTTAAATCCAAACCCTGTTTTGGATACTCATTTGAATCGTCTCAACGAGAGGATCAATATGAGTACATAAAACATAGGATTTGACGAACATGGAAGATACCGGGTATTTTACATTTTAAAAATCCATAAACCCTCTTATAATCTGTAGCTCTAGCGGATTTCCGGAATGCTCTGGTCAATTTGCCAAGTAGCGTAGATCAACCTGCATCTACATAATTATCTTAGAATTTAGTATTTCCCAATTGAAAAGGTATTTTCCAATTTCGGTCTAAGCTATATAGTGTTTGACTTTCGAGGTCGGTCGGCATGGGTGATCGGGATTAGTCGAGATGATCGAGTTTGTTCTGCATCCATCGGTAATCCTGCCAATTTGTTTTGACACGTCAAAAAATCCGTGTAGCGATCGAGCAGAAAACACATCGAGAAGTTGCTCGAGTATCGATCGTATGGAAGATCGACCTGATCGACAATCACTCGTGTATAGATTGTGTATGATCGAGTCGACATCTTTTACCGGGATTTGATTGGATGAACAATTTGAGCAGAAGTCGAGTTGATCGGGAATGCGTTTGGGAATAACTCGTACAAGTCTAGGTGATCGAGTGCTTCCAACTGTTCTATGACAGCGGATCAACTCGATCTACTCGATCGCTTAAATGACCTCAATCAAACCCGACCATATGACTTCTTCTCGATCTCTAGTCGATCAAACTCGATCTCTTCGTCAGATTTGATCGAGTGAACAGACGAACCAGAGGTCGAGTTGATCGGGGTGTGGTCGGAAATTAATTGAGTACAAGTCGAGGTAATCGAGTGCACGATCGTTGCAGGTCGGAATAGAAATTATCTACCTGATCACACTTGATCTCCAGACCCGACTGATTCTCGATAAGGTCGATTTTCTACCCGATCAATACACAGTCCCTTCTCGATCATTTTTGTGCTCGATCGCACTCGACTGTTTTTGCATATCAAAAAAAAAAAAAAAAAAAAAAAAAAAAAACCTCGAGTAGGAAGCCCGAGCGATGCAGATCATTTTCGATCACCTCGACCGCTCCCGATCACCCTGGCAGACCGAGCTCGATCTGTATTCGACCGCTCGATTGTGTTGATCTGGTCGGCAGTGGGAACACTAGGTCGTGTTGTAATAAATGTGTACAAACAGCACGAGATCCCGCGCAGATTATATTAACAGAAATATTGAAAATGATCAGAAATTGCGTTTCATTTGATTTCCCGCTCAGAGACATAACACGTACGATTGAAATAATGGTATTAAATGCCTTAAAGAATGCATTAATTGTTATATTTGATCAGATTAAGGATGAGTCAATAGCTAAAAGTACATTTACGTAATATTTGAATTATGTTCATATTTAAACCGACAATATTATGAAGTTATTATGAATATGTGATAATCACAGACGCTGTAAAAAGATTTTCATTCAGAACACCTAGAATAGAATCAGCTCGATCTGGTCCTGTACAGATCGAGATGGTCGCGTCTTGATCGTGTAGGGCTCGAAGTAAGGACGGGGTGATCGGTTATAAATCGGAAAGATGGTCGGGCTTCAATCGGGAAGTGATTGCGAGTGCTCGGGTGTGGATCTAGTTTGATCGACTAGAGATCGAGAAGAAGTCAATGTATATACATTTGGTCGGGTTTGATCGGGTAAATTAGGTGGTCGTGTTGATCGAGTTGATCAGATCGGCAGTGGGAACCTAGCATTAAGAATTTTGTGTAGCTTTTCTTAAAAATCCTCGAAACTGCAGCTTCAAACAAGCTGCAGTTACGAGGGGTTTGAAGATACAGTAAGCGACGCTTTGTAGCTTTGCAAGCTCTACTGTTCTCTTCCTTTACAGGCATACACGAGGGACAATCTCAGACCACTGAATTGTTAGCAGATACACAACATTAACCAATGGGTCAACAACAGCGAGGCCATATTTGGCGATGTTGTGTGAGACTGAAGACGTCCATAAAACACATCCTCAATGAGACGGACGTGGTGGAGGGTGTCGGGGCAGTAGGCGTGTTTATCGGAGTCGGATTGTTGTGTGTCGGTATTGTGTTTACTATTGTCAATGTAAAGGTCACACACAAGGACGATGATTCCTCATTGGCGCATATTGGACCAATCCTGATTGTCGTTGCATTATTCTGCATTGTGATTGGCTATTTTCTTACAAACGCTGGTAACCTGTCTCGAATATGGACCTATGTCAAAAAGCGGAAACAGTTTCCATATATAGATTATGACCATTATTACGAAAATGACGTCAACAGGAACTTATTTTCTGTCGTCTGTTTTAAAATAATGAAGACGTGTTTTCGTATTCGTGAAGGAAGACAACACGCTGATTCTGCTGAATTTTCTGGCTCGGACACCGATCGTCGAGCGTCTGTTGTAGACTCTGATCAGTCAAACTCTCGTATAGTCTGTGAAACTGATCAGAACTATCAATCATGCAGACGGCGTAAATCTAGCGTCGACGTAAAGCAGATTGGACGTCGATCTAATTCCGTCCCGTTAATCATGTCGCCCACACGTCATTGTAAAGTATCACCTGATAAATCAGGGTCAGTAAGTGACGGTACCGCAGATGTTCAACACGATGGTTCCTTCGATCTAGATTCTGCTGTATGATATTTTTTCAGGAGTAGATAAACAGGACCATGAATGTCTCTTATAGCTATCAGCAAATAATATGCAGACATTATTGGAAATGGCCAGTCTGCACATACGTGTACATACGTGCAGACTGACCATATTCTATGATGTCTGCAAATGTGATGCCAATAGTTCGGGATCAGCATGAAGGTTTGAATCCGAATACATACATGTATTTGAATTTTGATAAAATCAATGAGAATTTATCCAAGAATTTTAATATCGTTGTCTTCTGGTCGCACGTCTACTGCATGGACTAAGTCTGAGTTGAGTGGAAATGTTTGATATGTGACAAGCAACCCGTCAGTGTAAAGTGTCGCCAGATATATCAAGATGATTGAGTGACGGTAGTACTGATATTCAACATGATGAGTTCATTCGATCTCAACTACGCAGTGTGACGACTTTTCATGAGTATAATATATGTAGATCCGTAGGACCATAAATGTCTCCGAAGCAAAATTTTGGACTGGTCCAAATTCAAAAGTTTTGAAGACTATATAATGTTTTGGCTTTCTGGGTAGAAAACATTGCCACGTAAATCCCTGCTGTGGATATGTTTAAACTGATGAGCGAGCGAGTTTCAGGCTATCCATGTGCGAGTTATTTAATGCCCTTTAGGCTACTAGTACATCACGTGTAATTGTTTTGTGATATTGATTACTGCTAAAAAATATATTATGTATATTGTTAAATGTATACTTTTTTTCTAAATATGGCAAAGCCGATTTACCATTTCCCAAGCGACAATATTATAGCCGAGTCCAAATTGAATCACTTTTAAGACGGGAAAATAAGTCAAATATAGGCTAATTATTCATTTGTTGCTTATCAGCACCCCCCGGTGAATTCCAATGCGTTGATCCTGTGTAAGGATCGTCAGAATAAAAAAAGATCAAATGCCCTTGCCATGTTGATTACGTTTAAAGCTTAATAACGGGCCCATACTAGACTGACCAGCTCGTGGACAGTCAGATTTTTTAAAATTTTATTGGGGTTTTACGCCGTTTTCAACTTCTATGGTCATATTGCGGCGGCTGGAGCACCTAACCGTGGGTTCCTGGTATTTCTCGCACCAGTACAACCACAATATCCAAAACCGAGCCTCCAGCTGCTCTCTCACATAGATGATTCATGATGGTGAGAGACAAATGACTTTTGCCAAATGTCAGAATGGCCGTGCTGGGGTTCGAACTCGAGACCCCTGGATTGACAGACTCCGACGTAACCGACTGAGCTATCCGGTCTCGGCCCGTGAAAAGTCAGGTGTAATTGTGTGGTGTATTGCATTATCTAGGGAAAATTATGAATACTTTTTAGCGATTGTGCCACTTGATCACTTTTTATCGAGGTCTATTTCCCCATAAAGTTAAAAGAAATTAAAAAGACGCATATGCAAAAAAGATACTGACTTGATTTTAAAGGAGAACTAAATGAAATTGGTGTAAATTTTCCCTGAGCATACATTATCTACAAACATAAGTCTACCAATCCATGCAACATTTCTTGATTTGTCCCTGTTTCTATGTTCAATAAGCCTCGGGCCGTTTCACTCATCTTACTCTTCGACGTCTGTCGATGTTGGTACAATTCTTTCCATTTTACAGTTGCTTCTTTCTTAGCATTTTGTATCATTACACCCACAACAAACTGTTATACTGGTCCAAATATCAAATATTGTCTTCACGATACCGTTCCTGGATATTTGATACGTACCGAGGAAAGAGGGTACCGATCAAAAATTAAATGTATATCGTTTTCATTTCTTGTTCTTTAATTTTATGACCAAAATGTGGTAGCCTATCAATAGCACCATCAGCTTCAATCACGCTCCCGTGAACATAACCACCCTTGCAATTTGCCATCTTTTTCGGGATCTGCATGTGGCACGTGTACACCCATGAAAGGTCACGCCCGCGCAAGTAACTAGTTACTGAGAAATTCATTTAAACACACCCTAGCAGTACACTGATGGTCCGTCAGTATGCAGAACCACATTTCATGCATTTGTCTGTTCTACTGACGCAGAATCAATGCAACAAAAAAGGAGCGAATCCATTTTTGACACAACTTGACTTATGTTTGTATACTACGAACCGGAAGTATTTCCCGTTGTGGAGTGTCTCCTATATAAGGCTTCCGGCAAAACACATCTTTTGTCTTCTGCAAAAACATTGACTTTGGTTTGTCTTAAATTTGTTAACTGAGAAAGCAGCGGCGGATCCAGCATTTCTGTGAAGGGGGTTCGGACATTCTAAAGGGGGTTCGGACATACTGAAGGGGGGTTCGTTTTCCTAGTTTTATGCAATTTTGACTTTATTTCTGCATGAAAATGAAATAATCAGGCTACAGAGGGGGGTTCGTTAGAACCCCCCGAACCCCCTTTGGATCCGCCACTGGAAAGGGTGGCAATGTAGACTAGACTAGAAGGGGATATGACATTACATGTAACAAGTCGTTCAGTTGAGTTGATAAACATGACATGTTTATCAACTCAACTGAACGACTTGTTACATGACTTGTTACTTGTTACACCGCCATTGTGTGATGTCCGTCGTCGAGCGATAGACAGTACATAGCTCCGTGACAAAAAAGTTCTGATCTAGATCCATGTCAGCGGGGTTGTATATCGTTGCTTTTCAACGAAAACCTTGTAAGTGTAGCTTTAAACAAGCTGCAGTTACGATGTTTTGGTGGAAAAGCGACGATACCTGATCACACTCTCGAAAGGAGTACTGGTCAGTTTCTAAGGAGGAGAGGTGATAGACGTTAACCCATTACCAAACGGTGAATTTTTGGACTGGTCCAAATTCAAAGATGTTGCAGACGACAATTTTGAATGAATGAATTGTAAAATTGTTTGGTCTTTTTTACCAGAAAACATTGTGGCAAATGAAGAAATTGCTTGTCACAAGCAATTTCTTCATTTTCCACAATGTTTTCCAAAGTCTTTATCCTTCGGGCAGTCAAAAAAGTTATTGTGTTTGAGTTGGTCAACCCTTTCCGAAACGATAAATTTTAGGGCATTCCAACTTGAAAGTGGCTACAAACGTTCAAATGCATGTTATTACAGATAAAATTGTATATCAAATACCACTGAAAATATTGATGCAACTGAAGAAAATGCTGATTACCATTTACGCCGTTTGAATCAATGTTTTCCGGATCCTATTTCCGTAAGGACACCGAAACAAGGTCTTGCATGGGAAAGAGTTTAGTTGAAAGATAGTGTTTCACGATCTTTACTTAAGCTACAACACACGGTACTAAATGTGACAGGGCATTGAATGTGTTCCGTACTTATGTTCCAAAGTGTAGTTTGATTTTGGAGATCACAACAAAGAAAAACCAGTAATCAGAAAAAAATGGGAAAAGGGTAGAAGAAAAGCTACACTTTCGCATTTTCTCTCAATATTTCAGAATGCTAATTTCCATTTTGATCATGATGTAGCCTAAATATTGTGGTATACTACATGCATATCTATTTACGGTTTTCTTATTGAACTGTCAAGATATTTTCTGGAAATGGACTTCATTAGCGTAAGCATGACGTATAACGACAGGAAGATCTAGTAGCTTCAACAGTCGTTGCGAAATAATCATTTTTAAACCACATATAGCTACTTTTCAACCAAAACCTCATAACTGCAGCTTGTTTTAAGCTGCAATTACGAGGTTTTCGTTAAAAAGCGACGATATACGAGATTTGGATATAACATAATTATTATCATTTTTGTTATTTTATCTTACTTTTAAATCTTCAACTAGATCTGCACATGTAATTCAGCCTAACCCTTTCCCAAACGTCACAAATTTGAACTTTCGAAATTAAACAGCTGCTGCAGACAACAAAATAGACGTAAAAGAACAGAAAATCGCAAGGAAAAAAGAACAAAAGGTAGGTTTTCAGTATTTTCTTCTATCATCTCAGTATTTTCAAAAGTCATTTTCCTATTATGAACATCAAAGTCGTGTCTTGCTTGGGAAATGGTAATCACCAAATTGACCACGCTCCCAAGAACTAACGATCAAGCATTTCCCCAATCGATTACACGCGTTAATCCTGTTCCCAAACACCAAAAATATAAGGTGGTCCAATTCAAAAATTGCTGCAGACGATAAAATTGACTTCAATGAAATTGGCGTTTGTGTAAATTATAGCACGGTAAAAGGAGAAAAGGCTGATTAACATCATTTTCTTCTTTTGTTTGTATGTTTTTCTTACGCCTTTGCTCGTGGAAGCGTGAAAACCAGGTCATGTTTTGGAAAGGTTTCACTCATTTTGTGCATAAGAGCTTGATTGGAGCATTTGGGGAAAAATATTTTATTACGTCGGCACATTATCATGTTCGCTAAGCAGAGGTCTAGAATTCAACACCGTTTAGCGGTTATTTCCCCTACCTACATTGTACCGCAAATTGTTTACCGGTTGCCGATGACAACGCGTAAATGGCGCTCCGAATTGATTTATCGTCGTAAAACTGTTTTATGTGTAAACATTAGATAAATGTATTTATAAGCTTTTTGAATTTATTATCATTCATCTATAGTTCATGCCTTTACCATTTACACTTTTCTTTCCTAGTTATTTATGTTTCGAAGTAGGGCCCCAAGTCTAGAGTGTGGTTTACTAAAAGACCTTCTAATCTCAGTGTTTGATAGTTTTAAAGTGATCAAATGCGGAAGATGTATATTAAGATCAGACTGCACAAACGTGCAGTCTGATCTTAGTATACATTTTCGCTTTAAGCTTGAATTTACACGGGATTTAGAATTCATGCAAAGGGTCTAAACGTGCGTCGTCCCAACCTCTATAGATAAATATAACCAATAATGGAAAATATACATGTGCGTTCGGAGCGTCGGTCCCGCTATTGAAACAAAACAATGTTTCTTTCTGAACAAGGTATTAACAGAAATCGATCGAATTTGATCGATATTGGTGATTATAATCATTTAAAGGGAACTTGTAACGCCTTGAAAAGAGGAATTTAACGATAATAGGATATAACGTGAAGATAGGTAATGCGTATTGATTTTAAAAAGTTTTAAAACGGATTAAGGATTTATGGTTTAAAGTGGGGAGGGAAAGTGTTTTTTGTTTGATTAAGTGCAGTCTATTTATACAAGGGAATGTAATTTGACGAAATTGATCATAACCGGTCATTTTACAGGATATGTGTCTGATCCCAAGCTATTTTCAAGGTAACACTTTCTATTTAACACAATTTGTATCAAATCTTTCCAAAAAAGGTCTGGTTTTGAGGACCCTAAAACAAAAGCCACTGAGAGATGTGAGAAAAAAAAAATGCTGATAATCTTTGTTTTGACGCTGATTTTCTACTTTTAATAAACATGTAATTCATAATTCCGGCTGTGACTCCTTTCGATTTGTACGAGTCTAAAACTCCGCCGTTCGGGAAAGGGTAAAGTTTTACCACGCTAAAACAGTGAGACAGAGCAATGGTAATTTTTGTTGTTTTGGGAAAGATTGATTAAATTTATCTATTACTGATCCCCGCTTCCTTTTCAAAATCAACTAAACTTAACTAGTACATGGATATGTCGAGGAAAACTTTCTAGTACAATAAAAAAAAAACATTGATTTGAAATTCATAGATCTAGACATGCAGGTTTGTCCTGTGGATTTTTTGACACGATTGTTTGAAGCACAAAATTGGGATTTCAAGCAGAACGTGATTCCTGACTGAAATCTGAAAAATGACACTTTGAAACAGAAACCAAGAGAAGGTTTAAGCCCATCCATAAGACACAATTTGGGCCAGTGAATGTTAAAAAGTTTGTACGCGTAACATAGACGACAAAATAGGCTAATGTAACTAATGTGTATGTTAGGCCTATAGCACAATTAATATGAGGAAAGAGAGAGATTTGCTGGTTATCAAAAATCCTTCTTTTATTTAACATTTTACCAAAATGTTGCCACTTAGATACATTATAAGGCACCACTCTTTAGGAAAGGGTGAAAGTGGTGTTTTGTTCTGACACATTTCAGTTCGTTAGTGTGGGAAGGCGGAAGTCAATTTGCTGATAGAAAATTATTATCATGGGTGATTAAGATAAATCAGAAAATTTACTTGACCGTTATCAATTTGCCCACACACTTGTTACAAACGGTCTTTCCCAAAAGGTGACTCTTTTTGACGCACATCTCGATAAGACTTGTGTGTTGAAAGTCTTACATAAAAAGTAAGGAAATTCTGATAACAAACATATTTTCGTGTCCCTTAGCTTTGCATTTGTTGTCTGTAACACCTTTGAATTTTGTCAGCTACAAATTTTGGAAAATTGTTAACGTTACATGCATTTGCGTAATATATGACCATATCAGAGTCACTGGATCAATCCACATTCTTTGGTATTTAAGTTATTTCGAACCAGTTGGGATATATACAATGAACAAATGAATTAGATAATATATTTATAAAGTAAAGGTATACATTTAAAGTTCACGTATGAATGTTTTGTATTCTCACTACCCAGAGGATAGGCTAGATCCAACAGGTAGTTAAATTCTATCAAATACAACTTAAAATTCGATTTTTTAAGATATAAAAATTTGAAAAGTATAGTCCAGATAATGTTGATAGACAAGGGAAAAGTGCTGATTCTCAATATTATCAAACCATTGTCTTTTAGGGGTGTCAAAACCAGGTCTTTTCTCGGTAAGGCTTTAAAGTAAATAGACATTGGATCTTTTTCTTATAAAGTGTACTATAAATAGACCATATCCATACATTTTTGTATTTGCTTACTTTCACAAAGAAAAAAGGTTGACAAATAGAACACGAACTAACGTCCACTAAGTATCAATCATCCCATCTGAATTCAGGATAGAAACCATTGATTTTTCCATGATTAATTCAAAAAGTCACGCAAAAGTACTATTGGTCACTTTCCAGAACAAGACTTGGTTTCCGTGAATAGTAATACAGGTACCTATTTTTGCCTGTATCCATTTTACGATTTGACGGCTGATCCAATGAAAGTCTTTTTTTAGCAGGTGATATCAGAGCGAATATAGATCGCCTGTTGTCTTAGTGCAATCTTATCAGAACAAATAATACATATATACATTTGTGAAACTCATAACGAAGCTATAGAAAGAACAGAATGTGCCTTGATCAGATTGTACAAATGTAAGCGCTGATCTAAATTCATGTTAGTCTCATGTGCTATGGTGGTCCTTTATCCAGGCCCTACTCTCCATTGCCGAGGTCTATTTGATTAAACCATCAAATATGACCTCTGCAATTTTCGGTACACCAACAGCCTATTTGGTCGTCATAATCTAATTATAGCACACCATTTGAATTATCGAATCAAAATCATTCAGTTTTATCTTGCATGATCATTACGTATACATTACGTCTCTTCTATTTTCGGCTGAAGCCAGTAACATTTGAATTATCGAATCAAATTCATTCAGTTTGATCTGGTTTGATTACGTATGTATACATTACGTCGCTTCTATTTGTGGCTGAAGCCGGTAATTTGAAGCGTCAGCCAATGAAAGCTTGTATCAGCTTTTTAAATTGTTTTGTTGTGTATCGCCAACGATTGGATACTGAAATCCCGCCAAGGCCCCGAGATTAGACGTGAAATGACCCCGCGAGAACAGAGCTCATTCTATCGAAATGGAGTGTAGAGATAATGTGCTCTGTTCATAAGAGAGTATCCAGGCCCCAGCTAATTGATACAATATTTATATTGCAAAATGTGAAACCACTAAACTATGAAATACTGAAAGGATAAGAATCATACCGTATAGCAATGGAATAAAAAAGATTGTTGAAGCACTTAGGCGACAGTGAAAATCGTTTGCTTGTTACGGCTTTATTATCAGATATAATGCTTTCGTCTGTAGAACTATTAGCGCCTCACTGAGATTCAATAGTGATAATATATTCCCCTCCTTTGACCTTCCATGCAGGAAACAGCAATGCAGGAATCAAACTTTATCATCATCAAAGTTGTTTACAATTTGTATTTATATAAGTCGCTGTATGTGTGGCACTGTCAGAGCAATAGAAAATTGTTCTTCCCTCCACTTTTTTCACCTCCAATCCATACCCTATTGTGGATATTCGTCGATGAGATTGTTCCAACCAATACCCACAACTTAGGGTTTGATCAACAATTAAAGATATTTTGCTTTTTAAGAAGCCTTTATGGACCTCTTATCTGTAGCTCTGGCACTACCTTATCTATATTCACTATGCAAATACTGTTTTATTATGCTTTTCTTGCAGGACCCGCCTTCTTGTCACGGTGATGAGACTTCTTCTAAATTAGGACCAAAAACATCAATCTAAGATGGCGAAGGACGAGGGTGGCTGTATGCGGATAAAGCTTATAGAATACCACGACTATAGGACGTTAATGGGACCATGTCTCATCAGTTTTAGTCTTCCATTGATGATCCCAGGGGTCGTCCTTACAGTAGTCGGTTCTTATGGTAACGAACATACGTTCACGAGGTTTGGGGCATGGCATATAACTGGTATTGTGATATTAGGTATAGCTGTTTTAATGTTTTTAGTTGGGGTTATTTTAAAGTGTTGTTTTCGTCCAGTTTTAAGTGCTGATATAGAGCAACATCTGACGCCAACTCCGTCCATTGTTTCCGGTAAACATAACCTAGGTTATGAAAAGGATAGTAAAATATACAGCTCAAATAGTTTCGTTAAGGGCAATAGTAAAGTTGCACATCGTGATTCAAAGAGAAATGGTGATGTCCATGTTTCAACACATGAATCCCATAGCAATAAACGAGATACTCATAAAAATGGTGATATACACAGAGAACACAGACACAATAAAACTGATACACGTGCTCAAAATATAGATTCTTTCACAACGTCAAAACAACGACATAAAGGTCATTCAGAGAAACAAGAGTCCGAAAATATTACACATTTACCCGATCTAGAGACTTATCAAGGTCCCGTGAAAAAGGTCAGAAGAAAACGGTCCGAGGAGAGAGGTCACCATTCAAACACTCACACAAGCTCAAAGGAAGTAGCAACTGGTGACGTCAGAACAAACGTCACAGCCACCATTGTTGCGGAAGCTGAAACCTCTTCCGGTTATCGATCACGCGAGCCTTCCAGTGACACAAACGAGCATTCACAGTAAGTATATATACTAGTCAAAACTTCTAACCGGTCACTTTAAAATCAAAGATTACTTTTTCTGTGGTGATTGGATTTTCACGAAATTTGCTATGTGAATTTTTAAGCAATTTTCCAAACGATTTTGGCGAAAAGTTACCGTTGTTTTATTGAATTTAAAGCGCATTGTGGGAAAAAGCTCAAAAAGTTCAGAGAGCTCAAAATATTGTCAATGTAGTACTTTTGGTCTCATGGATCGTTCGCTGCAACATAAACTAAGAAAAAAAAAAATGAAAACTTTTGACAATTATTGGTGGCATACGGCCCCAGAAGAAAATGAAAGAGCTTATGTGTGAAGAAAAACGGTTCCTAAAAACAAAACCTAAAACACGTTTTTCTTCGAAAATGCTTGAGATATAGACTGATGATTCCCGACGATCTAAAAATTGTAGGATATGTGTAAAAATACTTTGTTGCATAGTGTTTTTCCAAACCAGACGATATTTCAGCATATTTGCTAGATATCGGTAAAATGTTTTGTCGGTTGAATTTAAAAACCATTCTACCATGCCTCCTATTCTTTCTGTTTCTTCTGTAGTCAAAAGTCACAAAAATTGACAACGTCTTCCAATTTCTTTCTTTGTCTGTGTTACAGAAACGATTTGTGGACTTTGAATTGTTGAAAGTGTAATATCTCGAGCTCTATCAAGATTTAGAGCTTTTTGAGCCTTTCCTTTATTACACATCAAAATTTGTTAAAAATGGTTTACATATATTCATGTAAGGCTACGTACATTATGCTTAAAATTGCACATATCAAATTTCATTAAAATGTATTAACTTTTAAGAAGGTTATCTTCATCTTTAAAGTGGCTGGTTAGGACTTTTGGCCAGTATAATTATAATAATTATTATGTCTTTGATTACAGGCAAATGAATAAAGTTTATCAATTGTTTTATTCGATGTCATATCCAAATCTATCAGTTTTCAATCGAGGAATGGTTTTTGATGGCTACGAAATTAGGAGTTACCAGTCGCTATTTTGAAGTTTTATTAATCAACCGGGATTTTGAATGAAGTAAAGGATAAAAATTATAGTTAGTTTGTAAATGAGCTAACACAGTCTAAATGTAGCAAAGCTTTTCAGTTTCATTGCCGTTATCTAGACATATTTCCAAGAATTCTAAAATAGATCTAGTAAAAAAAAAAAAGAAAAAAAAAAAAAAAGAAAAAACAATATACTTATCACAGAAATATTCAATATGCATTCAAAAAGTTTCATTGAAATCATAAGTAGCGTTTTCTATTTTCCATGCTGCATAACAAGGACATGTAGTGAAGATATATTCGTATCTGTATATATGTAGGATCTTCACACATATTAGACTAAACAAGGTTCGAAATCATTATATACATGTGCACATAACCTTAACCAAACGTTATACTGTATAGTCTTGTCTTGGTTGGAACCATTAATTCAGATCAACATGTCTCATTTAACGTTGACAAAACGGCTTCAAGTTTTAGAAATTTAACATTTTGCACTTTTGTTAGCCCATATCTTATCATTAATGATAGGATGATTATAATGCTGGCGACGTAGTTGTTACTAATAAATCGGTACCATTAATGCTGCCGAGTTAATCGTATTAAATAGCAGGTTGATCTGAATCTATGTGGTGTAAGGGGAAGGTGCACGTTAACAATAAATGCATGTAGCCTGGTTGTGGGTAACCGTCAATTACTTAACTTCTTAATTACATGTTCGACTATTTTTAATTTGTTAAACCGTAGTGAACAGTTTGTCAGAAAATATTTGAATTTCCTGTACAGCATTAGTACATTTAGTATTACACGTATATGTATTTTGGAAGTTACTGACAGACAATTTGGTAATAATAAACACAAAGAAAATGTCTTGGGGTCTTTTGAGGGACAACGGACATTTTACACATGAAAGTTCGAACCCGATATACGTATTCTCTATTTCGTTCTGAAGAAAAAAAAACACACCTCTTCTTAAAATATAATATTATTAGATGAACTGTTGTTTACGTACTAATTCAAACTTTTATGTAATATTTCAAGAAATAATCAAGAAATGTGTGTGGATAACAGGTAAATATCTGTCAGTGCCTTCATAGCATGATGTGATATTCTGTCTGATGTCAACATTTTCCTTTCCTTTAAGAAATTGTGCCTTGACTTTAGAAAATAGTACAATCTCGTCGTCGTCTGAAACGTCTTTCAAAATGGAATAGTCCAAAATTTACCCGTCTGATAATTGGTAAAAAGTAACCAATGTGTGTACCTGACTTACGGCTGTACGAGATAAATATATATGAGCCAGGATATGAAAAATGTCCTTTAAGGTTTTTGAGCCCTACATGGTTCCAGATCAGCCTGCGTATACACGCAGTCTGACCTGGAACCAAGTTGTTCTCCAATGGCTTCATCACGGTTTGTAGCAACCATATAAGAGTAGTATGGATCAATGTCAGACTGCACTTAGTTAAATACTGATCTTGAAACACAAAAATCTCAAATGCTACAAGGGACCTTTTCCCAGATCCCGGCTCATATGTAATAAGTACTGTGGGTAGAAGCAACACACTTTCTATTGTCAAGGCACAACTGAACTTTAGTCATGCATGATCTTATGTTATGTGGGTTTCATTTTGAGATCAGAGTTACATTTTAATTAGGATAACATATGTCGCCAATACCATTAGCCAATACATGTAACGTATGTATACTTTGAATCATGACTGACAGATCATATTGATGTAGATTTGTATTTTTATGGCCTTAATGTAAAGAAACGATTGTATTTCAAAGACATTCATTCATTATTACAACTACATGTAACAAAACGGTCTTGTAACAATATGTGCCATAAGCACATGTAACCCATGGCACATGAACAACTCTCTGAAAAGTGTGAAATGAACAAGCTTTGGCAGTATGTGCGGACTTCCCAATCTGGCTAGGGTCGAGCAATTTGGCTTTAAAGGCGTTTTCTGAATATTGCATGTCTACATGCATATATATGCACTACTACAAAAACAGAGCACGATTCGATAACATGTCTCGTAAAGGTTTATACGTGCTTGTAAAATTCGTTTTGTTATCTGTAAAATATTTTCTAATCAAAGTACTTATGATGGACTAATTAGCTCTTATTCTTATATATAATGTTACTGTATTGTTCATTTTCCACATCTACCAGTGTTTCTTATTTTCTACAAGCAAACGCAAACGGCACCGCAACAGAATGTTTGGTGGACAGACAAAACACGTATGCACGTGCACATTCGATATTGTAGTCATTTTTATGCACTTTGTTATTATTTTCATTCTGAAGAAATTAGATACAGTGATAGTTCTTGTTTTGTCCAGACATATTTGTCATATTACAAGACATATCATAAACTAGAAAATGTATGAAATAAGTATCAGTCTTCTTCATTGTTTTACTGCCTCGAGTTATCTTAATTTTATGATACACGTGACAATCAATTTCGATAGAGTAGGACTTTAAAGTTGTATTGTTATCAAAATACGTTATTTTCGTAGTGTGTCTTGTTTCTAGAAAATATATCTATGTCATGGCTTTCTATATATTGTGTCTATTAGGAATGCGATAGATCTATATGTTCTTCTTTTAGAACCTAGTTAAGTCTATGATTAATAAATTTCATAAAAAATAAGTCGTATTAATTGGGCATACTTGAAATGCAATATACATACAGTATTATTCAATCTAAATCAAACCATACGTTGTGGGTACTCATTGGAATTGTCTCCTCGAGACGATTCTTAAGAGTACCCACGGCATAGGGCTTGAGTTGATATAAAAAATAGATAGACCTCATTCTCTCATATCTGTTGCTCTGGGTCTTTGCAACAAGGACTCATTTTCATATCCTGGTTCATATGCATACATGCTAACTGCCAAGCGTTGAAAATTGTTATAAGATGAAAATACTAGCAGGTTATAAATATTTGGCTATATAAAATATCCCATCGTTTCTTTTTCTCTACTTTAGTCCGCTTTGTTGTAGAATATATAGTCCCAAGTGCATGTATTGTTTTATTTTGTTGTCTTAGAACCAAAGAAAATCAATCATATTTAATGTGTTTGACAGGAAACTGTAAAATTGATATAAATAATGCATGTAGATCTATATGTTGCAGCTCAGTGGTCTAATGGTAAATCTCTCTTTCATGTCCCGTCTACTATAACCTGTCCATTTTTCTTACAGATTTCAAATTAACCCTTTCCCAAACAAAACCTGGTTTTGACGTCCATATCAGAAAAACAACAACATTGAGACAAAAAAATGAGAATGTTGACGACGAGCATTTCCTACTTTTGTCTAAAAGTTTCTGTGCCATATCGCACCGAATGTCCATTTTTCGCCGTTTGGAAAAGGGTTAATAAGAGTTATTACCCTGCACAGTTTCTTGCAAAAATCTCGAAAACATGCTAGCTTCCTTTTCTAATCTCGAATTCGAGTTGAATTGATTTAATCTGAAATATATCTACATAATATAGCAGAGCCAGTTTTTGGTAAACGCTAGTGCTGTGTAAATTGCATGCATGTTCTTTTTTTGTTTTTGCACAAATTTCACATCCGTCCTGTTAACTATTTAACATAACTAGTCCGTCGGATGAAATCAAATAAGGGGGCTATTTAAGAAGTTCGCTGCACCCCCCTAGGTACCAGGGTTGTTATATACCATTTTAAAGCTTGAAATATGCTGGGTACGATGTACAATGTTGTCAAGTTGTAAAGCTGTGCAGAACCCGTGGAAACGCACAAATATGTGGGTGGGGTAAGATAACATATAAATTATTTGAAATACATTTGTCAAATAAAAATCGTCTAAAACCCAAAACTTTGTAATGTACCCATTCGAATTCATACAATTGTTATTGAATAGACCAGAAGAGACATACAAAACACATTTTAACCGATTATACATAGAAATAAGTCTCAGATATTTCGTCAATTTGCATATGGTGGGTGGGGTAATTTTCACACAGTAAAACACTTGGACACAAAAACAAATTATCGCATTATTGTTCCGTGAAACGTTGTACAACAGTTTTTAGATTAAATACAACTTATTTGAATCTTAGTGAAACACATTTACCAAAAATCTAATCGGATATACTCAAGAAACGGTTCTATGCTTATCTTGACAGAACCCCCTATTTCCCAGTAAATTACAACATCGTGCGTCAAATGATTTCAAATAAGGCGGATTTGTATGGAGATCGTTGCACCCCTAACCCCCGATGTACCAAGGATGTTGTATACCATTTTAAAGCTGGGAGTATGCTGGATACAATTTACGATGTTGTCAAGTTGTAAACCTGTGCAGGTCCCATGTAAACAAATACATATGTGGGTGGGGTAAGATAAGATATAATATATTTGAAATACAAGTGTCATATAAAATCGTTTTAATCCCAACAATTTAGGAATGTACTCATTCAAGTTCATAAAAATATTATTGAATAAAGCAGAAGAGACATACAAAACACATTTCAACCGATTATACGAGGTAATAAAGCTCAGATATCTCGTCAAATTGTATATGGTGGGTGGGGTAATTTATACACAGTAAAACACTTAGCCACACAAACAAATAATCGCATTATTGTTCCCTGAAACGTTTGTACAACCTTTTTTAGATTGAAAACAACTTATTTGGATCTTAGTTAAACATCTATACCAAATACTTAATTAGTTATAAACAAAATAAAGTTCTAGGCTTTTCTTGAAAGTGCCTCCTATTTCCCTGATATTACAACATCGTCGTCAAATGATTTCAAATAAGGGGGGGGGGGGGTAAGGAGATTTCTGCACCCCTAACCCCCGATGCACCAAGGTTGTTAAATACCATTTCAAAGCTTGGGATATGCTGAATACGATGTACGATGTTGTCAAGTTGTAAACCTGTGCAGGTCGCGTGTAAACAAATACATATGTGGGTGGGGTTGGGTTAAATAACATATAAATTATTTGAAATACATTTGTCAAATCAAAATTGTCTTAAATCCAACCATTTAGGAATTAGTACATTCAAATTCATAAAATTAGCATTGAATTAACCTGAAGGGATATACACAAAAAGTTTCAATCGATTGTAGGCAGAAATAATGCTCAGATATTTCGTAAAAAATGCATATGGCGGGGGTGTTTTATTCCAAGTGATATACGTAGCAACAAAAACAAATAATCGCATTATTGTTCCGTGAAACGTCAGTCTAACCGTTTACAGATGAAATGCAAACTTATTTCGATCTTAGTAAACCACCTTCGTCCAATATCTTATCAGATATATACAAGACAGAGTTGTAGACTGCGCTTGAAAATCTCCCACCTACCTCCTGTTACTTACAACAGAGTCATTTAGTTGATATCTCACAAGGCGACTATTACAGGAGTTGCTGAATCCGACCGAGATGTACCAATGTTGTTATATACCATTTTAAAGCTTGAAATAGGCTGGATACGATGCACAATGTTGTCAAGTTGTAAACATGTGGAGGTCCCGTGTAAGCATACAAATATATGGGTGGGGTAAGATAACATTTTTTGAAAAGCAATTGTCAAATATTAGTCGTCTTAAACTGACAAGAAATGTTCTCACACTTCAAATGCACGCAATTATTATTGAAATGATCAGAAGCGATATACAAAACACATTCAATCGGTTATACGGAGAGATTATTCCAGATAGTTAGTCAACTTGCAAACGGTTGATGTGTGTGTGTAGGGGAGGGGGGTGGTAATTTATACACAGTTAAATACTTAGCCACACAAACAAATAATACTATTATTATACCGTGAAACGTTTGTACAACCATATATAGATTAAATACAAATTATTTAGAGATTAGTACAACATTTTCACCCAATTGAACAGATATAAACAAGACACAATAGTTCTAAGCTGTTCCCATATGCTCGATCTTCACCTCTAACTTAAAATAATCTCTGCTTTAACTATCAATAGTCATATAGCAAAAATACATATTGTATGAACTATAGACAGTTCATCTGAGCAAGAACATCTTTTGAAAATATTTTAGCATTTTTGACATAAGATAATTGTATTGATTTGTGAATGAAAAAAGATTTTACTGTGGTATCCTTGGACAACACACTAATAACATGATGGCGTCCAAGGTGACGGCAAACAGCAGATTTACACATGGAATAGGCGCATACAACATTCGTTTTGTTTCTAAATTGATATGGAAAAGTAATACAAATAATTTTAAGGACAGCAAAGATTCATAAAAAGATACATCTGTCAACTTGAAATCGATACTAAAGTCTGTTAATGATTAATACAGGGACATATTTTATTTCTGAATGACACTTCTGGGAGTAAAAAACTTCCACGGGCTAAGCAATAATTCTCTTTAAGAGAATGACTTTGTTGAGTTCATGTTACCCCTCATTTTGTACATTTCTTGATATTTTTTCTATTTTTATCAATCAATTAAAAATGAGAAATGAGTTGCACAATTCAGCTTTTGTGATCAACTGGGCTTGCAATTCTATTTGCACTTCCGAATAAATCAGACCATTGTATCAAGAGTTAACTGTCCTAAAAAATGCTTAAAGGCTTTTTTGCCTTAGCTTACACTTATATCTTATGTTTTTACCCAACTTTGGAGACTTACACATTACAATCAGTTTAATAGCTGTTACATGACTGATGCCCATGGTTATGTGCACCAGTAGCACATCTGTGGTGTGAATCACCACAAAAAGAATCTCTGCAATATTTTTTTCTGATCACAATCTAATCCTTATTAGACTGAGACTGACAATTCCAATTCCAATTCTTGAGTGAAAATTCCAAATGGGCACCCAGATTTCCCAAGATAAGGCAATATCTTCATTTAAAGCGTTTTGAATACAGTTTTGAAGAATGTTCTTAAACAAGAGTATTTACAAGTGTATTTTACATACATACAGTCTAATTGATAGCTGTTATACATGTTTTAGTTTTCCCAATTTACGACAAAACGTCGGTATTTGCCCAATTCCACCGGCCCAGGGTCAAAACTGAAATTTGTAAAAAGACCTCGGGACACCGATATCAGTTTTTTTATTTTATATAAGTTAGTTTAGTTGATTTTTCCAATTTTTGAGGTCGAATATTGAAGAAATTTGGATTCATTTAGAAGAAATCTTGGATCCGCCGTAGTTTTTTTCTTGGTGTCATCGATTGAAATGTATTTAGTATATCTCTTCATGTAATTTCAATTATAATTCCATGCATTTGAAAGAGAACATTTCTAAAAGGATGGGTTTAGGACGATATATATTTGACAAATGCATTAAAAATGTTTATCTTACCCAACCCACATATTTGTGTGTTTCCACGGGACCTCCACATGTTTACAACTTGAGGACATTGTGCATTGTATCCAGCATATATCAAGCTTTAAAGTTGTGTGTAACAACTTTGATAAATTGTGGTCGGATGCAGCAGCTCCTTCAATACCCCACATGTGTGATATCATCTAAATGACTATGTTGTAAGTTACAGGGGGCATATTCAAATGCAGTCTAAAACCCTGTCTTATATATACATGTATATCTGTTAAGATATTGGGTGAAGGTGTTTTACTAAGATCCAAAAAAGTTCGTTTTTAATCCATAAACGGTTGGACTAACGTTTCACAGAACAATAATGCTATTATTTGTTTGTGTGGCTACCTATATTACTGTGTATAAAACACCCCACCCGCCATGTGCAATTTTACGAAATATATGAGCATTATCTCTGCCTATAATAAATTGAAACGTTTTCCGTATATCTCTTCAGGTTTAATCAACAATGAATTTATTAATTCGAATTTGCTAAGCCCTAAGTTTTTGGGTTTAAGACAATTTCAATTTGACAAATGTATTTCATATAATTTGTTTCTTATCTTACCCCATCCACATAATTATGTGTTTACACGGGACCTACACAGGTTTACAACTTGACAACATCGTGCATTGCATCCAGCATTTTCCAAGCTTTAAACTGGTATATAAAAGCCTTGGTACATCAGAGGTTAGGGATGCAGCGATCTCCTTAAAAACTCCTTGTTTAAAAATCATTTGACGGACGATGTTTTAATTTACAGGGAAATAGGGTCGCTTTCAAGATAAGCCTAGAACTGTACCTTGTTTATATCTGATACGATATTTAGTGAAGATTATTTACCAAGATCCAAATAAGTTGTATTCAATCTAAAAACGACTGTACAAATGTTTCACGGAACAATAGAGCGATTATTTGTTTGTGTGACCAAGTGTTTTACTGTGTATAGATTACCCCACACATCACATGTAATTAGACGAGATATCTGAGCCTTATTACCTCGTATAATCGGTTAAAATACGTTTTGCATGTCTCTTCTGCTTTATTCCATAATAATTTTATGAATTTGAATGAATACATTCCTAAGTTGTTGGGTTTAAAACGTTTTTTATATGACAAATGCATTTCAAATATATTATTTCTTATCTTACCCCACCCACATATGTATTTGTTTACACGGGACCTGCACAGGTTTACAACTTGACAACATCGTACATTGTATCCAGTGTATTTCAAGCTTTAAAATGGTATATAACATACTTGGTTCATCGGGGGTTAGGGTTGCAGTGATCTCTATACAAATCCGCCTTATTTGAAATCATTTGAAGGACGATGTTGTAATTTACTGGGAAATAGGGGGTACTTTCAAGATAAGCCTAGAACCGTTTCTTGTGTATATCCGATAAGATTTTTGGTAAACAGGTTTAGCTAAGATCCAAATAATTTGAATTCAATCTAAAGACTGTTGTACAAACGTTTCACGGAACAATAAAGCGATTATTTGTTTTTGTGGTCAAGTGTTTTACTGTGTGAAAATTACCCCACCCACCATATGCAAATTGACGAAATATCTGAGACTTATTTCTATGTATAATCGGTTAAAATGTGTTTTGTATGTCTCTTCTGGTTTATTCAATAACAGTTGTATGAATTCGAATGGGTACATTACAAAGTTTTTGGGTTTAAGACGATTTTTATTTGACAAATGTATTTCAAATAATTTATATGTTATCTTACCCCACCCACATATTTGTGCGTTTCCACGGGATCTGCACAGGTTTACAACTTGACAACATTGTGCATCGTATCCAGCATATTTCAAGCTTTAAAATGGTATATAACAACCCTGGTACCTAGGGGGGTGCAGCGAAATCTTTTTTTACCTTGGTCATAAGACGGACTAAACGGGAAACGGGAAAACACAACAAAAACAAAACTGGGATTTACAATTATGCCACAACGCTTTTTGTGGTAACCTTCAAATTGTATTACAAAATACGAAATTATGAAGCTTGTATAATAAATGATTAGGCCTACATATAAAAACAAAACTGGAAGAATTCTTTTTATTGGCAATTGGTATAGCATATAACTTGAAAACGCATTGCACGCATTGAACCAAATGAACTAAATGTAGTTTTTTTACGATATAGTCCTCGTACACCTTTCAGGAAACAGTTTCTTGCAAACAAAATTTATTGAACATAGTTTCCGTTTACAAGTCATTTAATGGCGTTCAATACACGTCAATACCCGTCTTTTTCAATTAGAGCTAAAACTTGCCTAATTAATTATTAATACACCCAATAATTGATTCTTCGACTGCGTTCAACCTATACCTTTCTGAATTATTTATTTCCATTTAGAGATATCGTAGCTTTTCATCAAAAACATCGTAACTGCAGCTTGTTTAAGCTGCAGTTACGGAGGGTTTGTAAGAAAACGACGACCAAGTGCTTAAATTTGTTAATCTGCTGTTAATCTGCTGCTAAGTCAGGCAACGATTCTCAAGAGTGCTGTCCCTTAAATACTTGTGACAAGCTGAATATCGAAAATTAATTCAAAAGTTTAATCTTAGGTTTAACCAAGATTCAGTCATGACATAATATCAAAATCTTACTCTTTGATTCAAACATATACTAATTAGTACTAATGATTAAGCTTTATAAAAATATGTTAAGATTAATTTTCAGAGGAAATGAAAGGCTTTCATCCAACGTATTCTTCTTTTCGAAATCATTTTCCCATTGGATGAAAATACATGCCGTTAAATTTCTTGATTCCGTCCGCATTGCTTTTTGGAAATTTGTTGTTACATAGCAATTTGCTTTTACATCAACTTCCTACTCCATAGTTCCTAGGCAATAGCTAAACGGTTTATTTACTTTTTATTTCTTCTGGATACTTAATGTTAAAAACATATTTTTTAAATACGCTGCTTATTGGAATTAACAGATCAAAATTTCTGTTTTTGATAGTACACTTTATCAGATTGCTTTTCATGATACCAATACTGTGACCGTTTATCAGTATGTTTCAGTTATTACATATTTCATCTCACATGTAGCAGCTTTAGCATTTATTTTCGTAGATTAAACGTTTGGGCCTTTTCTATAGAATGATTCATTAATATTTTCTTTCATATCGTTTATATTTGTCTACTATTTTGCAAACCTTTTTGAAGTATGCTGGGCTATTTGAAAAAAAAAAAAAAATGAACATGTTCTGCACAAAGGTCAGTGTCAGGTCAAATGAAATATGTAATACAAGTACACATGATTATGAAATCAAAGTGCTGTATTTCCAAGGCAAACCCTACATATACTTTATTTCTTCATTTTCTTCCATGTGTGGCTTATCAGCACCTTCAGCTGTGTGCATATTCTAAACTTTATAAGCATATGACTGAAGTATGTTTTAACGGGAATATTGAGGCTATGAAGGCGCAAGATATATGAAATATGGTATTTTATACTCCCATTAAATGCTCTTGAGTAGTGTATTTCATTATTCATTTAACTTGATAAAACAAAAGTGTATACTATATATGCTTTCATATAATTTTATATACCCAAGACTCACATTTTTTTTGCATATAAGTCGGGACCTGGAAAAAGTTCCTTGTGCCATTTTAAAAATCCAGGCTTCAACGTCAGCATGTGGCTAATAGTAGTTTATCAAGGATACATTCTGCTAGATTGGAGTTGTTATAGCTAATGAAGATGCTTATTAATTGATATCAATATTGGTCTGGATCCGGTTGTGTGTATGCACAGGCAAATCTAGGTTCATGTTGATCAGAAATGGCCGGAGGGACCTTTTCCCCCCAGATTCCGGCTCATATTGTTTATTGAATTAACGCTATGACAGGTTTACGGTATCAGAAAAGCACTACAAGTAAGTTGATCAATATACTATGATGTATGTCATTATCATTTATATTCATTGTAATTCATAAAATTCAAATTCATATCTGAATGAAAACAGGCCCCTAGGAAGCAATTTCATATTGGGGGAGGGGGGGGGGGCTAAAGCCCTTGTCCTGAATATTGGGGGGGGGGGGGGCTAATTTGGATTTTCCCAAAATTTTCAGTGTAAAATTAAGAAAATTCGGCATTTTTAGCCATTTTTTTTTGGGGGGGGGGCTCCCCATAGCCCCCCCGCTCCCCATAGCCCCCCCTGTTCCTACGGGCCTGGAAAATATTTCCGTTTTGTACTGTACACAGTGGCTAAACCACCTGACTTTTTTGGAAACGTTCACTCGCTTGCTTCAATGTAGTTTTTTCTCTAATGTTTCGGCTTACAAATACCAGCATGAAAGAGATTTTTCTGAGATAAAGTGCACTGTACGCGCATTTGATGGCACCATTTCCGGTTCATTCTTTTCTAACATCAACTACCATGAATTGTTCAAACATTTAAAACGCAATTATACACTACAGATATTCACGTTTCCCACTTTTCTTTTGGACATAGAACAATACACCCTGATACAGTTCCAAATTTTTAACCGTGACCTGCGCATGATGTGAGCAAACAAAAGGTCACGTGGTCTTTTTACTATATTCATTATGCGAGTCGTTATTTTCGCGCGAGCATTTTTCATTTATTCTGCCCAAGTATTAAGAATATTTTATACAGTCATTTGCGTTAATTATTAGAGTTTTCAGTTACAGGAATATTTTTGCAACTTTGATTGAAAAAAAGAGATTTTTTGGCTTGTAATCATTCGTACCCTGTCTCCATCGCCCATTACCACCATGCAAGTTCAGGATGTGCTACTGCTTTTGAAAACCATATAAAAAGAATTCTGCAGGAGCAAGTGAGCTTCTTAGTACTGTCCAAGTGTGAGCGGTAATATTTTGCATGTGTTTGTGCTCTAGATTAGAGCCAATAATGGACAGGTCACAGGATGGATTCCCAGCCGCGGAGCGTGGACAATTATAAATTAACTTATTGCTGAAATATTGTTGAGAGACGTTAAATTAAAAAAAGAAATGAAAAGAAAAATGTTTTAAACTTTAACCAAACAAGAAATGTTAATGTTTTGACTGTCAAGGGCGGATCCAGGATTTTTTTCAATGGGTGGGGGTGGGGTCTAGCCTATCAGATGGCTTTAAATTTGTGAATTTTGTAATGTTAACGTTAGATACCATACTGACGCTGTGTAGTCAAAATTCGATTCTCGACCTATTCAAGGCGGGGTCCGGACCCCCGACCCCCTTTTAGATCCGTCTTTGACTGTCTTACAGAGATTGTTTCAAAAATCATTTCAAGGGGCAAAATAATGAAATACTTTTAATCAGCATTTTCTCCTTTTGCCTCAAGGTTTTCGTTACTATATTACTATATTTTTCATGGGGGTCCAAGACCAATTGCCAGGGCGGGGGGGGGGGGGGAAGTCCACGCCCAAATGATGACTTAAATGTGTTAAATTATATATAACGTTAGGCCTATATTGACGCTTTAATTATATAGTCAACATTCAATTTTCGGCTGATTCCAGGGGGGGGTGCGGATATTCCGACCCCCCCCCACTCTAGATCCGCCCGTGCACTAAAAAAACCTACTTTCATGATACCCATTCTGTTATCTGCAAGAGCTTCCAAATTGAATCAGGTGCCGTTTAGGAAAGGGTTAAACCGCTGTCAAACTTGAAAAGTCTAAATAATTTGTCGTTTGGGAAATGGGCTTTAACAGCTATGTTTTTATTATCAAATTGATCTACCATAATGAATTATCTTTCTTCATAAACCTTTCGGTAGGCCTACTGACATAATCATCTTCACACTGAAAATGGCATGTTTCGTACTATTTTTTTTTGTTGGGGAAGGGGGGTTTACGTGAATATGACAGTTTAACCTTGCGGCTAGGTCCTCAAAAGATCCGAGGATACTACTTTTTTGGAGGGTCAAAAATGACTTAAAAGCCGATAAAAGCCATAAATGGAAGTCAGTCAATGATATCCCGTCGAGATTCACAGAGGAATCATCACTAAACGGAGTGTGAAGCCTCTTAAACTTCTTCTTTCCTCCGTTCATTTCCATTGCACGTTGGATGCTTTACTCACATTTGGGTCAGAGCCTCGATCTGGCATCAAAAAGTGTTACTATTTTTAGTAACAAATTGGAAGTGTATTTGGGTGTATGCATGCGTTTGATCCTTTGAAAATCAAAACAAAACAACAAATACTCGCACAAACGAGATTTGACATTGAGTCATAACTTAAAATGTCCCCTCAAAAGCGCAAATGGTACACTTAATCTCGCCAAAGTCTGTGTCGTATAAGCTGAGAATTATGAAAAAAGAAAACCCACCTTGAAGGGGGCGATTTAAGGTGGGTATCATTTCCAAAAAGCCACATAGGTTAGCCACCATACTGTGTGAAATAATGTTTTTGTCGTGAAATTATTATCAAAATGATCTTGCCATGTAATTATTATTGCATGATAAATAAAATAAGTATATCGTGCATTCATATTACTGATGTCATTTGACATGGCATATCATGCACTTTTATTATCATGAATCGCACTCCTGAGCTTTTACCTAAAATAGTTCAGCCATATTTTCTCGCTTACCTTTTAAATCCCCGTTTTATTATTTATCTCTCTCTCTCTCTCTCTCTCTCTCTCTCTCTCTCTCTCTCTCTCTCTCTCTCTCTGATTAGTTATGCTATTTGTAAAATACGAACTATAACTTCATTATTACAAACAACAAGTTTATTCTTTAAGGGAGACTAACTTTCATGACCCTAGCACGACTGGATATTTGAACGAATTTTATTCATGCCTTACTCGTCTGGAGACTTATTGTTCGGAATTAATACATTCTGCTCAGCATTAGATACCAAACACTCGATGTAATTCCGTCTCCACATTCGGCGTTTTCCGTTGCAATGGAATATGACCAGGTAATCCGGATTTTAAAAATACGAATGACCTCGGCAATATCCATTGCCACGGATGACGCCAAATTTGCACGAAGTGTTTTGTTTTCTAAGTATTGATTGAATACAATATACGAGCTGGTTGTACATAATAAGATTAGTCAAGACGAATGTGCTTACCTTATTCTATGCCTTGTGCCACAGTGACCAGATTATTGTAAGATTAGCAGAAAATGAATGTATTTTGCTGCCATTAATACAATATTTATATGTTCTTTCTTCAAGATTCCTGCCCAAGTCATCCGATGAACCACCAAAACGCCGAAAGAAAAAGAAAAAGCGACGTAAAGCGTCTGGTTCTACCCAAGATGATTCCCTTGATGTCTCTGTCACTGAACGCTCTGTACCGGAACTTCCGGAGTTGCGCGTGAAACCTGCGCTCATTCACGATGGTGTTCATCATCACCCTCCTTACCAACATGTACATTTTGAAGCCGCTCCTGACGATTCTGTAGCTGATCAAGCCGACGTTGATTCTGATATGGAAGAAAATGATAATACATCAGAGGTGTAGAATAGAAACTGATACTGAAAATCTCTTGAAAATTGCATTGAATATAAATTGAATTACTTGATTTCAGTGAAACGTACCCTTTTTAGCCACTGCGATTTGACTGCGCACGAGATGCAGTATAAATGTGATCAAGCTTTCGGTTTAACCATTACCAAACGACAAAATTATAGGGCGGTCCAAATTGAAAGATCCTGCAGACGACAATTTCAAGTGAATGGAATTTTTATTTTTAGGTCTTTTTGGATGGCATACATTGTGGGAAATGAGAAAATAGCAAGTCACAATCAATTTCTTCGTGTTCCACGATGTTTTACACCGCCATTACTTTGTGGGGAGTCAAGAAGAGTCATTGTGTGGCAATGGGTTAACAGCAGTACCTTCTTAATTGATATACAATGTATGCATGTCGAAATAACTCCAAATGATACAGTACATGAACGAGCTGGCATGGGGAAGCAAACTCTTAATCGTCTGGGAATTATGCTGGCTCTTAAAACGATGGACAATAATCTCCTCAATGGACTGGCACAATACCCCGTCTATTTGCACTATGCTAACGGAACACATTGATACATATAAGAATGTAGGAGAATTTCTTTTGAATACTTCCGCCATTTCAAAAGACGCTATCCGCTTATTCCCAATCAGGATTGGTGGGGTTTGACCTTACCGGATATGGTCCGCACTACAGATTTTTAAATCTTCATAATGAAAGGCTCAAACTTGATGTTTAATGTTGGTTGTATTGTCCGTAAATTTTGATCCGAACCTTTCGAATATGCAATGAGAAATTGTGATGCGGAATAATCACTCTCTGACATATATTGGCGCGAGAAGCATGCGCAGAATACAAAGTCACAATTCTTATGGAATATATAATCTAGATCTACTATGTTTGACAGTGTATGATTGCTGGCAAGTATTGATTATTCCTTTTCACAATTATTTAATGCATATTCGTCAGGTTCAGGTCAATATTTACAGACTATATCTTGTGGTTGTTATTTTGAGGCATAATTGTCGCTGGATCGACATGTGCACACCCTATTACCGGCTATCACTACAGCAGTTGCTAACCTTGGGCAGTATGATCTATAAATAGCGGGTGTACTGGGTTGGTCATACTTTTTCCATTTTTGCTTTTGTGTTAAAGCCTTTCTCAGCTATATTTGTAGTGCACTTGGCTGGCCATACATTTGAGCACCTACATGATAAATATTAGCCCAAAGAATCCCTAAACAACAAAATTATTCATCGACAAAGTCGTAACTTCACAATTTTTTACGTAAAATCCAACTTTCAGTCCATATAATGAGAAAATGATAAGACGATCATTAGAATTAATATAACTATTAAAATAGACAATCAATTTTCTTATACTGTGTAAATTTAGAGAACTGTCTGGATTGAATTAACTTCAGACTGACCGATTAAAACTAAACACTGATGCCGATTTGGCTATCACGAACAGCATATTGAAAATTTGAATGGCAAACCCGGACATAAGTTGATGGCAACACAGAACAATATGTCTTGTTGGAAAAGCGGCATCTCTTTCAACAAGAAATTGCATGAAAGGAGCATAAATAATGAATTAACACCATTTCTTGATAGACTAGCCAATTTCTGAATTATAGACATAGAAATCATCTAGATATGGTTGAAGCTGAGTAACACAAAATTGAAGGACGTATGCAACCATTAGTTGTAGATGATAGTTTGTCGGTTAAGGTATACATCCCATCATTAAAAACACCACTTTTTAGCCGTACGAAATGCATCAAATTACACACATTTGTACATACACTTCTGATAAGTTGATTCAACGTGCCGGATTTCAAGATTATGCTTCAAAAGGAAAATGATTTACAAATATTACTTTACTCTATATTCATATGCAGCGGAGGTAATTTTGAACATTTCTGTCAAATATTTCTGTAAGTATGCATTGATTCAAAATTCTAAACCGTTCAAAATGGTTATGTTTAGAATGGAATTGTAACACAGTTTAGGAATTACTGACACTTATCAAATTCACCTCTGGCTCTTTAGTGCTAATGATGGGTTGCAAACCTTTAAAAAACTACACATACTTTACAGTGAAAATTGTGGATTTTACATCATGTCGTCGCTGTTTCAGGCACACAATATGACTGTAATATTTTTAATGGGGTTAAATTTCATTTAGTCAGACTTAACTTAAATAGATGGAACCCATGCAAATATATGTATATGAATCCTGCTATTTCAAAGTCGGTCAATGAATCTTCAAACATTTCGATCGAATGTTTTGCGCGGTGCAAATTTGTATTTTTCATTGCGAAACGATTTGGTTTATTGGGGTTTTACGCCGTTTTCAACTGCCATGGTTATATCGCGGCACCTTGAGCGCCTAACCATGGATTCCTGTTGTTTCTCATACAAGTACTAACACAATAGACTAACCGAGCCTCCAGCTGCTCGCCCACATAGCTTAACAATATCAAACCATTGGTGGGTAACATTAGTTAGAAAAGATATTTGCCACGGCCGGGGATCGAACCCGGGTTCTCTCGAATGAGAGTCAGATGCGCTATCAATGTTCAGCGTTTTGGCCTAATTGCGAAACGAAGAAGAGATATCGGTGATAACGGATTATCAAGCAAGAATCTGTTGATATCGATAAAACATCATGATTGTCTTCATAAAGCACATGATTGCAACTAGCCTAGGTAAGTGAATACAGAAACTAGTGAAGGATCAAAGATCAGTCAGCTAGGTAAGGATCTCTATGGATAGAGCGAGAAATCACCCTAAACGTCTGAAATGGAAAACTCAATTTTCAAAACATGCAAATTGATAAATATCTCGAGCTGTATTGTTATATCTATACCTAAATCATATGAAAATTGATTTTGTACAATCAAAACGATCCGACATTTACAGATAACTCCGTAAAAAGAGGCATTCTTTTGGAAATGGTTAAAAATGTTTATTTCTTTATTCTGTGTTATGTTTCACCTTGCATGGTGAAGTAAAGCCGAGTGGTCATTGGACAAATAGACCTCTCAATAAAAGTACCCAACCTCCAGCTGCGCTCTCACATAGATGATTCACACCCATTGGTGAGAGACAAATGACTTTTGTCAAATGTAAGAATGGATACTGGTCGGCCTGGGGTTCGAACTCGCAACCCCTGGATTAAAAGGCTCCGACGTTAACTGGACTCGGCTTAAACAGATACATGTTGAAGCAAATACTCTTTATAAAGCAAACCGCACGGAATCTCGGACAAACAAAAGAGCTTTGTCCGTATGATTCTAAAACCACACAACTGCAGCTTGAATGAAGCCGTGGTTACGAGATTTTTAACAGCTAAAACCGCTTGGACCATTCTATTTATAGCGTAAGATTTAACCCTATTAACCATAAGATTCCATTTGCTATATTATCAATAGCAATGAACTATGTGCTAAAAGTACACTAGATTTACCGTTATAAGTATTGACAAACCGTTTACATGTATGTAGGCCTAGTTATAAAGTCTCGCAACTGGCCACATACGAGATTTTATAACAACACATACGATGCACTATTGTTTCACCAAAATTGCGCCACGGTTAACTGGATAAAAACATTCTCCATTTATCTGATTTTAATATCAAATAAATAACAACGACATCGCTGTATTGTCCACCCAAATTAACCCGGGACAACTTAATTTTCGTGTGCAAAGTCCGTTAGTTGAGTGCCTTAACCTTAACAAGTGGGGTCATTACATATGCAGATGTCTCGGGTTAATCTTACTAGACAATATAAATGACCATTCTGATATTTGGCTAGTATAATTACCCGGTCAAGGTCAGTAATTATCCTCCAAATAGTGTTCATAATTAAAACTCTTTTTAAATTCCCCTGCAAATAATCGAGTTCATAAGCAATAATTAGATAAAGCGGAAACTCACAATTTTAAAACTTAAATTTATATTGCTATAATAGACGAATAACGCAATGGTATTTTTGAGCATAGGATCTAATGTTGAAGGTATTTTTTTAAAGTTAGTCTGTGCCCGATTTTATAAACGCCGGCTAGAGTTAACCAAATGGCCAAGTATCTGTTTCGGTTATTTTTCGATTATTCACATCGGAAAATTTGAACAAATCAGTAAAATATTTTGTTTGTGCTAAACAGCGTTGATACAATCGGGCCTATGATTTGATTTCATGAAATGTAACGCCGTTTTAAACCGGTATGGCCATATTGCAGTGGCTGGAGCACATAACCGTGGATTCCTGGGAAGTTCTTGCTTCATATATAGCTTATTCTTATCTGATGCTCTTTTATCAAACAAAAGTACCAGCATTCATGTACTGTTATAATTATCATCAGCAAATTTTAAATATTTCACACCATGATCACTTGGATAATGAAAAAGAATTGTACATAGACAAGCAAAATAGTATCATTTATGCTGTCTGTGATTGCCTGTTTCAAGTACGAATCTCCTGTCGGTGATCCCCCTACGTGCTGTTCGTGATTGCATAAATTTGTAGCTCACCAAACTTTGTTTGACTATAACGACATAACGGAATAGTTGATTGTCTTCACAAGCAATTAGTTGGTAGATAATATACTAGATATCCATTCTGTAATAAAATTTCTAACATTTGCTTCAGTGTTTTTCTGCTATTTGCATGGAAAGATGAATTTTATATGCAAATATGTTAAGTTTCGACTTTGTTAGTGAATCATTTTTTTGTTTGAGGACTCTCTGTGCTAATATTTGACATGTAGGTGCTCAAATGTATGGTAAGCCAAGGGCACTACAAATTATAGCTGAGAAACGCTTTTACACAAAACAAATATGGAAAAAGTATGACCTACCCAGTTCACGCGCTATTTATAGATGATACTGCCCAAAGGTTAGCAACTGCTGTAGTGATAGCCGGTAATAGGGTGTGATGTGGTTTGCGGATAAATTTACCGGCATCCAACTTATAAAATACGCTAAATATTCAAACGTACGTTTTTAGGTCAAACATTGTAAATATATTTTTTGTAAAGATTGTTAGGAAATTAAGTAAACAGTCTAGAAATGTGTTTAGAAAGTTTCTCTTCCAGGATCTGTTTAAAAGTGCCATTCACGAGGAATTAATTCGAGTTTTCTCTGATGAAATTCGCTCTTTGATATGTTGATGGCGCTCATTTAAATGAGCGACATCAACATATCAAAGAGCGAATTTCATCAGAGATAACTCGGATTAACAAGGAATATACTTCACAATTTGGCGTTAAAGTAAAGCAATTGAAAGTTATTTTACCACACATCATGTGCTCTAGGGGTTATGATAAGCCGTTTTTGTTATTTGTCATTAAGCAATAGATGTCTTTTTAAATATTTTATTGTTATTGAATCTGTTTTCTTTTGAAAAAAATGTTTATTATTTTTAGAAAAATAAAATTTCTTCTGAAACATTGGTCTTGATATTGCTGGTGAAGTACAAAATTATGTCTTAAGACACTTTCACCCTTTCCCAAACAAGACCTGAGGCACGTTCCTTAGAGCGAGATTTTTTAAGATTTCTTCAGGTGTTTTTGATAAAGCGTTTTTAAGACCGAGACTTTGACCGAGCTGTTCCGAATGCTCCATATTTATACAAATGACGTCATCACGACGTCATTTGTATAAAGTATGGAGCATTCGGAACACCGCGGTTTATGAATTATGGAGTGTTCGGAACAACTCAGTCAAATCTCTTTTATATTGTTTGTACAGAGTTGACCGAGGGGTTCCGCACAAAGTATAGGGTAATGGCGCCTCCAACTGAGCGTCTGAAAAATCTTGCTCTAAAGAACGCTTTATCCTAAAACATCTTAAGAAATCTCAAGATATCTCAAGAAATCTCGCTCTAAAGAACGCACCTCTAGTTTTGGCGTCCATAATTAAAAGGGCTTGGGAAAACATTGAAACAAAAGAAGAAACTGCTGATAATCAGCAGTTTCTCCATTTGTCTCAATATTTTCTATTCCATATTTTACCCAAATCATGTCTTTATTATCATAGTTTTTGTCGTCTGCAGCAGCTTTCAAATTGGATCACCCTAAAATTTTGTCGTTTGGGAAAGGGTTACAAACATTACAACATAAATACACACTCGTTCTCATTAAGGCCCATAATATTCCTTCATAATTCCCTTGATAATTAACACGGTGGAGATTGTGCATCATGGGAAGGATAACGACTACGGACAAGTTTGTCCCGCTTCAGGCAAGAAAATGTGCAATAAGTTTCTTATTTCTGTGTCAGTTTTCAAGCGTTTTTGCATGCACTCGCCTTGATGAGCTCTTTCCTCTCCTCTCAGATATATGACATGTTTGTGGGATCCTTGTACCTTTTCCAAAGATTGATATTAACCGACCACAAAAGCCTTGGTCGAGTTCATTTGATCGGCAGTTGGAACCCAGCACAACGCCAGGTTCTCTTTGCCGATCAAATGGACTCGATCAACTGGATCGCTTAAATTCCCCGATCAATCCCGATAAAACTACCTTTTCTCGATCTCTACAGCTGACTTGATTGTGTGGATAGATGAAGCAGAGGTCGGGTTGATCAAAACTTGTTCGGGAATCACTCGAGTAAAAGTCGAGGTAATCAAGTTCAGGTTGGATGCAGGTCGACTGAAAGATATCGACCCGATCACACTCGATTTTTAGTCACGATCGCTTCCCGATCATTTTCTTACTCGATCGTAGACTGATATATTTTACAGTGAAAAAGGAAAAAGAAGCCCGTTTAATGCAGATCAAACTCGATCACCAAAACCATATCCGATTACCTATAGATGCGGATCGAACTCGATCTGCACTCAATCGTTTGATCGGGCTCGATAAGAATTTATTTGATTGGCAGTAAGAACGTAGCATGAACCATCCAAATATTGCTACATTACCGACTGTGATTTCTTAGCACGGAAGAAACCGACAATTATCTAGTGCCCCCAGATTAACCCGGGACATTTGCATGTATATGATGATCCCATTTCAGCATTTTTTCTAAATGTGCTCTAACAAACTCAAAAGACGAAAATAATATTGTAGGCCTACGAAGTAAATATTGGTGCGCCATGTCAGGATATTAAGCCATTACCACACAATGACTCTTTCTTGACTCCCCCAAAAATGATGACCATGCATGGAAACATCACGGAAAATGAAGATATTGCTTGTGACAAGCAATTTCTTCATTTCCCACAATGTTTTCCTTCCAAAAAGACATACAAATGTAAAATTTCATTCCGTTTTCATAATGTGTTAACGGTCTTCAGAGTTATAGCTCTATAGGAACCAAAACTACTATTTCCGATGCCGGGAATCGAACCCGGGCCGCCTGGGTGAAAACCAGGAATCCTAACCACTAGACTACATCGGATAGACAACAATGGTAATGGCCTTTCCCCGTATACTGATTGTTCGTTTCTCTTCACATATCGCGAAATGAAAGAGAGTGTGATTTAGGCCAGTCACTTTAGCCGAAAAATAGGCCCAACCCACCACTAATTCTAACAGAAACAAAACCAACATTTTTATTATCTATAACCATTTACCCATTCTAGAAAAAAAGTCCTCAAATGTTACTCGAGGGGAAATATGAAAAAAATCGATCTTACTAGGGGACCCCTTCAAAGCAAGCCAAAAGTATGTTTTGGGGTGTAGGCATAGAAAACAGTCTTTTGAAACCAAATATGCTATTGAGGGAGGAATATTTTACGGATAATTTAATAAAAGACGTTTATAGAGTAAAAAACATCGATTTTGCTATTTTTCTTTATTTGAATTTTACATGGAAAATGAATTTGCGAGCGAAATTTCCCCACCCACTCATGTATTAAGGTTAACTTATCCAAATACTTTTAAACCCTTCGCTGTACCTAAATATTAGACTTCTAGCTCGAAAGCTGCTGTAGACGACAAAAATTCTTTGAAAAAAATGGATTTGTATACATTATAAAAAAATAACAAGAGAAAAACGTATTGATGCAAAAGGAGAAAAATCTGATTATCAGCTCTTTCTTCAATTATTAAGAGTCTGTTCTCTTTAGAGACGTCAAATCAACGACTGCTATTCATTTCTGATTGAATTTTGTTTTCTTGTTATACAATCAACCAATCATGACATTGTCTTAGATAAGGTCACCGGTCCATAAAACAAATCACTATATAATGAATTTAAGTCATTAAAGAAATGAAGTTATGTTTATGTTCACAATTCAAGATTACTAGCAATTTTACCCGTCTCGAAATTTGACCTTTGACCTCGATGACCTTGACCTATCCGGGGCTGACCTTTGACCTCGATGACCTTGACCTATCCGGGGCTGCACTCCACCTAATCCCGTCCCATAACCCGTAAGCAATCCCGTCCCGTAACCCGTAAAAACGATAAATTTGACCTTTGACCTCGATGACCTTGACCTTTCAAAAAATGAACCCCTCAAGCTAATATCCGGGGCCGCCCTCCACCTTCCCTCCAAGTTTGGTGAAGATCGGCCAAAGGACCTGGGAGGAGTAGGGGAACAAATAGACAAACAGACAAACGTTGCTCAAATTATAGTATGATATGTGAAAATATAGTAGATATTTATGAATGTTTAACGATCTACATTACCCAATATAATAGAACTGCTTTGTTATAAGGGTATTTCATAAGGCGTGTTAAGCTTTCAAATGAAATAAGAACGTATATAAGAACGTACATGTAGGCCTGTGGTATTTCGTTCATACAGAATTTAAAAATCAATTCGTATATATGATAATGAAGTTTTGTGCAACATACTTACATTGTATAATATGCTGGAACACGTCATTACTACGTCATTGTTGACGTCTTCTAATCGTATATTTTTTTTATTTTATTTTTTTTTCAAAATTGGCTTTATCAAGGGAAAATGTCAGAAAATTATGTAATTACTCAAATGAAGAATGCACATAAACGTAAATAGCTAATCAGTAAGAATCAGGTGAACAGCTTCAAGAAGAAGTTTGAAGACATGGGATCACCAAACAGTCATACATGTCTCTAATTGTGAATATTATTTAGAAACCGGATACCCATCTTCGCGGATTTAGTCCGATTTTTTTGGAATCGCGATACGCCGCTTAGTTGCCAAACTTGTTGTTGTGTTGTAGCAACAATTCATTAGTGTCATTCTAAATTCATTTGACGTTATTTCGTCCATTATTGATGACGTCATTAATGCACCTTCTATTTCGCGTTCTACGCCAATACAAACAGGGTAAAAAAAGGCCAATTTTTTAGTTGTCGCAAGTAAAATAGTTCGTCGACTAAAAGTTGATGAATGCTCTCTATTGAAGTGAAATTCGCTTATCTCCGCGTTACGAAATTGAAAATGCAATACTTTCCCCGTCCTTTTTCACAGACACCATAGAGATTCGTTGTCTCTAGTTTCCTTAAATTCAATGGCAGATTATTCAGAAACAAAAACAGTTATCTGAATTCCGTGAGCGGTGTGTACAACTTGACACCATGGAGATTCATTGTGGCTAGTTTGATCGAAACTCAGGTCGAAACTGTAGGAGTTGCGCACACGAGAAAATGGGCATTTTTGAGGAAATGGGCATTTTTTCTTTAATTCAAGGGAAGATAATTCAGAAACGAAAACAGTTATTTAAATTCCATGAGCATTGTGTACAACTAGACACCGTAGAAATTCATTATGGCTAGTTTGATAAAATTCTCATCAAAACTGTAGGAGGAATTACGCACATAATAAAATGGGTATTTTTATGGACATTTTTTATTCAAGGGCAGATAATTCAAGAACGAAAATAGTTATCTGAATTCCGTTAGCAGTGTGCACAACTAGATACCATAGAAATTCATTATTGCAAGTTTGATCAAATTCTGATCAAAACTGTAGGAGAAGTTGCGCGCACAAGAAATTGATAACGGACGGACGGACGGGCAGACGGACAGACGGACGACCAGGCCATAATATAATAAGACCCTTCGGGCGTATAATAACAAAAAGCATGTGTGGACTTCAATCCAAGTGATTTGGGGCGAGTAAAGGATGATTTTCTCGCAATTTGTGTAATTCCGATTTGAATGATCTTTATCTGACGGATGTAATAATATTAGTCACATTGAGCTTCCGTACTTTTAAAAATCGATCGCAGATAATTCTATTTAAAGCTGAATTATTTTTACTTATTCGTTATATTTATCCTTTTATATTTTTATGTAACGAATACATTTTTCAGTTTTTATGTAAAATTTAATCAAATTAGAAATAATATGTGACAAGTACGGCGTAAGAGAAGCACGTGGTAATCGAGAAAATGTATGGTGGTTAGGATGGACCAGTGTTTTACGATCATATCAAGGCATCTTTTAGCGTGATTTAACACCATTTCCCCCCAGATTTGCTCTGAGGACTTTTGATATGTTGATCATGATATAAAACACTTTCGTTCAGTTACAAACTTATTTCTGTTAGAATTAGTGGTACCCTAAATGCTAAAGTGACTGGCCTAATTTTGAATAATACAACTCAAACGGTTTTAAAAAGTTTTCTCGTGTCAAGGGAGGCAAATGCGTTTTCACGATTTAAATCTGTATGAACTTATCTTCCTTGAAGGCCGTATGCTTACATGCGCATTTAAGGTATTCCACCCCTAATGAGATTCGTGCGAGGCCTACACTTAAATAATCGATCTCTACGACTCTCGGTTCCCTATTGGCGTTTGTATCTCGGCTACGCCCCTGAGCCCCATACCTCTCCCGAGTGTGTACAGCAAAGTTGTCTTCGTTCATACTCGCATGTGCCTCCCTTGTTGTCAGTAACATAGATAGATTTTTTTTCGGTAAAAAAAAGATCACAAGTAGTGCATGTACATAACAAAACGATAAATAAAATGCATTTACAAATTAAATGTGAAAATTATGGAACAATATTAAAATACATACATAAAAATATTGTCACGACTAGAAATTTTACAAGTTTATCAAAGATTTATACTACCCATTTAATGATCTATCTACCCATACAACCCATTTAACCCAGGATAACACGATAAAGGGAGAACTCTTATTTCCATGATGGTCCTGAAAGGGTGACGAAAACAGACCAGAACCAAGGACTCAGATCCGTAGAAAAAGACACGCTGCAACAAAATCACAAAGGTTCGCCTTCTCAGTTTCCCATCTAAGTCGGATTACCATGCTCCTTCATCGCACAGAGACCGAGCACGCCATGCAAGCGCCACAACCTTTCTGGTCTTTACATCTTTGTCAGTGGAAGCAATTGTTTGAACCTAAATATAGCTGCCTTTCAACAAAAACCTCGTATCTGCAGCTTGTAACAAGCTGCAGAAACGAAGTTTTTGTTGAAAAGCGATGATATTTAAAATGGATTACTGCTTACTATATACATGCATATTATGTATGTTGGACACAGTCGGTCAAAAAGATCCAAATCCGAATTTCCTTTCATTTTTTTCTCTAAGTATGCTTTTTTCATGCCTTTATATCATGTACATTTACGTAGAAATTGTATGGGAAAGGCAAACGAAAGTGTAAATGACCACACCAAACAATACATGTCACGGACTATGTTCGAAAATTTCGTTACTATATTTTAATCAAGCATTAGTGTTCGTCCTAGTTTTTGGACCAATGAAATTGCACTATATTTGACTATTTTGGCGCTATATTTCATATAAACGCACTGCCGGTCGGTATATGTCACGGATATACATAGCCACGCCCCGTTTCCTGTACAGTTATGAAAAATGGTGTAATTTTTAGGGAAATGGTGTAATGTTTGGGAAAATGATGTAATTCCAGTAAGATCCGCTCGATAGTAGCTCCGGTCGGAGGCGTGGTTTGAAGAACGACAGTGGAAGCGTATGTTTTCATTGGTTGACGAACACTAAGTCAGATAGAGTCTGTATAGTAGAGTCTACGCTACATAAACGCTCAAAGGCTGCGCATTTTGAACGTTTATATCGCGTAGAATCTACTATACAGACTCTATCTAATACGTAGTCACGATATTTGCGAATCGGTCAGCAAAATTACATTCATATTTCCATTGAGATTTATATATCGCATGTTAACATCGCTCGTTGTTAATTTATCTATTGTTTGTTATATTGAAACGTGTCAAAGCACTTAACGTAAACAACCACACATTATCATATCTGAAAAAGCTTTTACCATTTCCTAGGATTTCTTTTTTTCGATTTGTCTAGAATCAAGTCAGTTACAGGCGGAAACATTAAAGGTATGCCTACATGATAAACAAATGCGTATGCTAACGTATGGAAAGAAGTAAGATACCAGAGCCGCGTTCTTTAGAGCGAGATTTCTTGAGATTTCTTAAGATATTTTAGGATAAAGCATTCTTTAGAGCAAGATTTTTTGACGCTCAATGGGAGGCGCCATTACCCTATACTTCGTGTGGAACCCCTCGGTCAATTCTGTAGAAACAATATAAAAGAGACTTGACCGAGTTGTTCCGAACGCTCCATAATTTATGAACCGCGGTGTTCTGAATGCTCCATACTTTATACAAATGACGTCATGATGACGTCAATTGTATAAATATGGAGCATTCGGAACAGCTTGGTCAAAGTCTCGGTCTTAAAAACGCTTTATCCAAAACATCTTAAGAAATCTTAAAAAATCTCGCTCTAAAGAACGCAGATCAGGAAGCACATAATTGTACAGGTGTGATTAGCATTCGAGTTTTATTCCATATCAATGTTATTTGTTTGAAACGGGAATACTTGGCTTGACCACGAAGACAATTTACCAAAGACTGGGAATAAAACAAATGAAAGCTAGACGATGGCTGGATGATAACACCATTCAATTATCATTCCCATGGTGACGAATATATTGTCTGTTGAGACCTACTGTTGATTAATGGATTGTTTTTATATTGAAACCTGTCAGGTCACTAAACGTCAATGACTACAATATAGATTGAACATGATATAGCTCACGCTAAATGACCTGGCAGAGCAGCCCATGCTAATCGATAGAGATGCTCTGTCAGGTCATTTATCGTGAGCTATACAAGAAATGTAGTCGCTTTTAAACATAAACATCGTAATTTGTAAGCTTGTTTTAAAATGCAGTTACGAGGTTTTTATTTAAAAGCAGCGATATGTAGAACATTTTACTTGTACATACACCAAGATAAAATGTACAGTTATCAGACAGGAAATATATATTTAATAAAGGTTTCCAGGCAATGTCATGCCTGTCACTAACCCTTGTCATTCTGGTTCATTGTGTCTACATGCCGACTTGCTACATGAATGACTAAAGTAGCGCCGTAGATGCATTTCTGGACTCAAGCTTCTTTTAGAAATAGTGCCGAAAACATCTGCTTTTTAAAGAGCTTACAGCTTTACCGATATTTTCGTATACATATAATATTTTCGATATATAATAAAAAATTATGGGGTTTTTCGCCAACAAAATTTAGCTTTCGTATACCAGTATTCTACAAATGAACTGCAGCTTTCGTGATTTGACTATTGCTTCCCAAATTACTGCATTTTGATACTGATATTGATGAGGAGGTTAGTCATATCGTCGGTGTAAATTCAAAACCTCGCATGTCGATCTTTGCGATTTTCAAAGTACAAACTTGTATGCCTAGTTTAGACAATTCTCACAGGTTTTGAGATTATTTTGCCGATCAGTATTAATGACACATTATTTGTAAACAATTTGTCCAAATCAAGTAAATTATTCTCTTCTTGAAGCATAATCTTGAAATCCGGCACGGTGAATCAACGTATGTGAAGTGTATTTACAGGTAAGTGTTTGATGCATTTCGTATCGCTAGAAAGTGGCGTTTTTAATGATGGGTCATATACCTTAAAACACACATTATAGAAATAATTTTGAGTAAAATAGGGCGGGAAAAGAAGAAATTCATCTTTTTTTGAGAATTTTCTTCCTTTCTCCTCATAATTTCATCTTACACACTTATTGTTACATTTATCATCATGCACATTAATTATTTATCAGTTTTGACATGAAATATCTAGAAATGCATACGACTGGAGACCATTTTGAGAAAGCCGTAGTGGCATAACACTGATTTATTTTAAGCCGTAAAGGGCCCCTTTAGCTTAAATTTGGCTTGGAAGAAAACTTGGACGTGATAGGAACTCATTGATAGTTTTACCAACAGCCAAATATAGCCTAAAATATTTCATATTATGGATATTTCCTATCTTTGAACCAATATTGGCTGACGGACACTGCAACACATTCTCGGTTTTATTTCTTAATGTACGGGGTCCCAACTGTGAGTTATTTCACTATTGTATGCCTCGTCGTCTATAGATAAATATTGACTGTTGTTAATGAGGGACCTGACAACAGCTGTATATCAATATTTGATATAGCCATATGGTCTGTCATGCGGTAAAGGTGCTTAAGGTAGTCCACCCCTAATGAGAGTCGCGCGACGTCGGAATTATTCGGGCGCTGTAGTAAACATTCGGCGTTGGAACTTTCCACCGCTGAATGTTTACGGCAGCGCCCGAATAAGTTCAGATACGTAACGACGACGCTCGAAAAAATCCGATGTTTTATGAATCTCAAAATGGCCACATTACGGGTATTCTACCTTAATAGGTAGTTGGGCAGTTATAGAGTAAATCAGGGGAAAAATAAATAAGAATGAAGCTGGTTAGAGAGCAGAGTGAGAGGGTGTGAGGGGAGACATTGGGGATAACAAGAGCTATATATCAAAACATGTATTTGGTTCTATTTAGGCGATAGAAAAACAACAACAGAGAGAAGCTATCGGATTATGGCCAAATGTCAGCATCTGATATTATCCAACGGCGAAGAACAAGGCAAGAATGATGACGAGTAGAGATGGTAGAGTATTGAGTGGAACAGAGAAAAAATGATGGTGAAAGGAAGGTTGACTAAATGTAATAAATTAAAGCTTTTTCCCAAGAGTAAACCGAAAGTACTTTTTCCATGAAATGGATTACTTAGTATAAACCCTAGAGATATATACCCAGGAGTGTTATTTGAGTAAAGCTCCTATAAAATTGAATAAGTATTTTATGTCCCTTTGCCAAGTCCAATTCTTCCGGGTGCAAACCCAACACTCCCATAGGGAATCAGTGATCTTTGCAAAATAATACAGATCGGCAAGATATAGTGACCGATCAAATTCCAGTTCCAATTGTAAAGGCGTGGTCACGTACACATTTAACCCCTTACCAAAACGACAAATTAATAGACTTACCGATTTGAACGGGGTTGCACTAATCATATCTTTATCTGTGTCTTTCCGTTTATTAAGCTCACGTGGATTTCGTGTGATTTGAGCACGGTGCTCAGATTTTAGTCTGAGAACGTACTTAAGTTTTTTTTCCAGATACCGGGGCCAGGTTTTGACGTCCCTCTATGGAAAGGACTTGGGAAAGCATTTGAGAGAAAAGAAGAAAATGCTGATAATCAGCATTTTCTTCTTTTGCCTCAATTCTTTCCATGCTATAATTAAAAAAACTTCTATAAACATAGTAATATTAATTTTGTCGCCTGCTTCCCCTTTCGGTTTGGGTCAGTCTAACGTTTGGCTGTTAACAAAGCCGGCAAGTGTTCATGAAAGCAAATGAGAACACGAAAACATGTATTTAGAAAATAAACAATACTTTATTATTCTTTGCAACTTAGAATAGTCATTCTACTTTTAACACATTTATACAAGAAAAAGAAAAATAGCCAACAAAGAAAATAATGAACAAAAAATAATTTCTCACAAGCATTACAAAAAAATAACATTTTCAATAAAGAATAGTACATACACCTCTCGATACAAACAAATATTCTACCCTTTCACACTTGCATTGAAAGATTGAAGGTTAATTACATATATATTTTTAGATTCAAACATATTGATAAAACGAAAATTACCCATTTCTTTACTCACAAACATTCGCACATACAAAACTTCTATGAAATGCACTACACGAATGAATAATCGGCTTTTCAAAATTAAAACAAATGAGCCAGGATCTGGAAAAACGTCCCTTAAGGCTTTTGAGCCCAACATAGATCCAGATCAGCCTGTGCATACGCACAGTCTGATCAGGATCCACGTTGTTCTCTAATAGCTTCTTCGTGACCTGTAGTAACTTAAAGAGAGCAGCATGGATGCATATTCGACTGCATTTGACAACAGGCTGATCTTCAAACTCAAATTTTGAAAATCGTCGGTGTAAATGCAAAACCTCGTATGTCGATTTTTGCCATTTTCAAAGTACAAACTTGTGTGCCCAGTTAAGACAATTCATGCTGGTTGTGAGATGCTTTTACTGATCAGTATTAAACACACATTAATTGTGAACAATATGTTCAAATTTCAAGAAAAACATTTCAGATTGGCAAAAGTTATTACACTTTTTTCCGTCCCCTTTAAAATTTTCCAAAATCGAGATACGAGGTTTTGCATTTACAACGACGAAATGCTATAAGGGACGTTTCTCCAGATTCCGGCTCAAATGTAACTTGTAATGCCCCCCCCCCCTCTTTATTCGGATGTATTACAATTTCACTTTACTCTCACAAAGACGCAAAAGTAGCTGGTCCAAATTTGATATCTGTAGCAGACGATATTTGGTGTCAAAAGTTACACACGTGTATGGTATAGCACAGGAAATACCATGAGAATATGAGAAATTGCTGATTATAAATTTCTTTCAAAGTTTTTTTTCAGTCATTTCTGAAGATGTCAACAAGCCAGGTGTTGTTTGTGAAATGTTTTAACCACTTCCCAAATGGCAAAAATTGGGACTGTTCCCGTGCTAAAGCTTCTTCGAATGGCAAAATAGGTGTTGATAAAGATCGGATTTGCATACATAATAGCACAGAAAATATTGAGGCAAAAAGAGAAAATGCTGGCCTCAATGTTTACCAAGAAACATCTATAAGGGACGTCCAAAAGCAGGTGTTATTTGGGAAATAATTTAAGGTAAATTAATGCAAATCTAATTTTAGGCCTTATTTGAGGCATAACATTACCCAGTGTTATCAAGACAGGAGCCGAAACTTAACCCACTATCACCAAACAATAAAATTTTAGGGTGGTCCAAATTCAAAGATGCTGCAGACAACAATTTCAAGTGAACGAAATTTTACATTTTTTGCTCATTTTCGATGGAAAAGATTGTGGGAAATGAGGAAATTGCTTATCACAAGCAATTTCTTCATTTTCAACAATTTTTTCCATAGTTTTTCGGCAAGCGCATCAGAGGGCGTCATTTTGTGCTATTGTGTTAAATTTCTTTATAATGTCATGGTCAGGTGTTGCTCATAAAAGGTAATAATGGTATATCAAACTGATACGGGATATCTTTCATAGCATTCAACCAACGAGCTTGACTCATGTCAATTAATTTTATCAAATATATTAAGTTAACCCTTTCCCAAACAAGACCTAGTTTTGACGTCCTTAATAGAAAAGGCTTGGGAAAACATTGAAACAAAAGAAGAAAGTTTCTCCTTTTGTCTCAATATTTTCTGTGTCATATTTTACACAAATTCTTTCTTTAATAACATTCACTTTGTCATTTGTGGCAGTTTATGAAGTGGATCACCCTAAAATTTTGTCGTTTGGGAAAGGGTTAAAGGGTTTTTTCTTTATGTATTCAAAATCTCAAGCAAAAATCTGCAGGCTTTTTTATTACACTTGTCAGGACAATGCACATATATTAAAAATGGGACCAAGTCCAACAAGGACATGCGTGACGTTTAAAAATGCTATAATGGGGGTAAATTGTCAGATTACTGCAAGTCCATATAGCCGCTTATTTACTTAGGATAGTATGGCATTAACTTCTCTAAACCATTCATCGGAGTAAGCATTTCATAGGTGATCAATTGCTTTGAAGTACTTGTTTTGAAGAATGCATATTTGCATAAACGGAAAAACATGATTGCATGCACTCGATTTGTGACATGTGAACATTCAATGTCAATTTATGAAATTTTGAAATGATACCTGGGCCGTTTCATGTTTCTGTTATTCCTTTTCCAACTGACAAAATATCGCAGCTGACGAAATTCAAAACCTTGCAAACAATAATGGAAATGTTACAAAAAGCAAGCTACATGTATTTGAAAACCATTGCATGGAAACAATTGAGGGAATAGGAGAAAATATTGCTTATCGACTTTTACTTTTTTTGTATGAATGTTCTCCAAGAAGATAAAGCCTTCTAAATTGCAGACGTCAACATTGCGATTCTTTGGAAATGCTATATTTGTATGGTATATCAGATTGTAATATTTTTTTCATAAAATATTCCTGGTTCCATAGCCCATAGTTGTAAGTTAACATTTGAGTGAATACTAATTACACATGCTTTAAAATTAAAATAAAGATGTATAATGACATTACCCCTGCTTATCTGTCGTGCTAGATCTTTTACACATGTAGGCCTTTGCATCTAGATATCTATACCAATGGTACACCCGTCGACCTAAATTACATTAACCCTTTTCTAAACAGCGAAACACTGATTGTTTAAATTTAAAAGCTTCTGAAAACGACAGAGTGTATGTTGATACGAATATAATTTATGTTCAATGTAGCATGAATAATATTGAGGAAAAGGAAGAGAATGCTGGTAATCAGCGTTTTCTCTTTTGGGTCAATATTTTCTAAGGCCTTTTCTACGAGGGACGTAAAATCCGTGTCTTGTTTGGGAAAGCGTTTATCTATAATATGTGCACCAACTGAAACATAATGACACAATTTATAAACTGAATTGTATTTGCATTGATTTTTGTATAGAAAAATAGAATAATCATAATGCATTAACAAAGACTGATAACATGTGAACCATTTCCCACACAAAAATGCATTTATAATTACAAAAGCGTTAAATATTTGTACAATATAGAAGTAAAGGAAGAACATGCTTTTGATCGTCATTTTCTTCCTTCTCTTCAGTATCTTCCTTTCCATTATTTAAAGGTATGTTTCATTCTTTCTTATAGCCGCATTAAAATATGCGTCTGCAACATCTTTGAATTTATACTGATCTTAAGTTTGTTTTTCGGGAAAGGGTTTACATACGCAAAAACAACACATATGAAAAATAATATATGAATATAATGATAATATTGTCCTGATAAAAGTGCTGAATGATGATAAGGTGTGTTGTTGTAAACTTCAGGTAGGATGATGTTGTTTTCTTATTAGGTAGTACACCCCCTAATGAGTTTCGCGCGACGTGACGTCGGAATAACGTATTCGGGCTACGTCGAAAACATTCGGCGGTGGAATTATCAACCGCCGAATGTTAACGACCTCGCCCGAATAAGATCGGATACGTAACGACACCGCTCGAAAAGACCGATGTTTTATGAATCTTAAAATGGCGACATTTCGGGTATTCTACCTTAAACATGATAAAGGAAAAGTCATTTCTTTGTTTCTTGTGGGAAATCTTAATGATATTGTCATGGAAAGGAAAACAATCTATACATGCAAACAAAACAAAAACACGAAATTATTTTGAGCAACAACCATTTAAACCCATTGCCAGACGACACAATTTCAGACATGTCCAAATTCAAAGATGTTGCAGACGATAATTTCAAATGAATTTTACATTTAAGTGGTCTTTCTGGAAAGAAAACATTTTAGAGAATGAACAATTTCATCATTATCAACATTTTTTCATAGCATTTTCATTGTGTGGCGTGAGGAAGCCTCACTGTTCTAGCGGACAATTCCTTCTGTGAAACAATAAAACCTCTGTATTTCTCTGTATTTCTTATGATATATTGTGCAAAATTCTGTCTTAATCAAAATACACTTAAACGTGTATGTTGTTGTATTTTTTTTTTGTATTTCACCCATCATTAGAAGCCAAACACTTCGTGTAACTTCGGCGCCATACGTAAAAACTGAATTTGACGACCTTATCCGGTTTATCAAAACCCGGATAGCCTTGCACATTTCCATTGCCACGGACAACGCCGAATTACACGATGTGGAATTGCACAAAGTATTTGGTGTCAAATTTTAGTCTAATGATGGATGAAATACGTTAACGGCTACACTCAACAGGACGGAAATAGTCTGCCTTTTCTTTATTTTGTAGAAAAGGCAAAGGACTCAAACGAACCTGAGAGAAAACCTGCGTTTCTATGCAGTCATAATTAATTATTTCGGGATGCATTTGCTCAGTTCAGATTTTGTACATATACAAACACGTAACATGGACGGAAACTTGAAACACAATTGCATAACAACGTATCAGCAGCGTTGCACTGATTTTTCTTTACAATAGGATAACAAAGGAAAACGATCGAAAGCTGTTGGACAATTACAATATCGTCAATATCTTTAAACCTTTCCCAAACGGCAGATTTGTTTGGTGGTAAAATTCAAAAGCCGCTGGAGATGACCGGAAATGAGTGTTGAAAAAGATATGATATGTTTACAAAGAATAGGTAAAATATTGAGGCAAACGAAGAAAATGCTGGTTTTCTCAATACTTTCCCAATGCTTTATTAATAGGGATGTAAAAAAGGTCTTGTTTGAGACAGGGTTACAAGGAATCAAGGAGACCAGGCACCAAGGCAACTTCCTTCCCCTGTGGATCAGCGCATGAACCCTTACAGATACTCTCTCTCAGAATATAAAATAAATATTGATCGTACAAGCAAAATTCAGGTTCTATGATTAGATATAAATTATAGATTCATTGTGTGCTCTTTCTGCCTTGTATAATTAACCCAATACCACACATTGACTCTTTTTGACTCCCTAGAAGGAAATGGCATTTGAAAACATTGTGAAAAATGAAGAAACTACTTGTGACAAGCAATTTCTTCATTTCCACAATGTTTTCTACCCCAAAATTACCTACAAATTTTAGATTCCATTCACTTGGAGTTACAACATATTTGGATTTGGACCTGTTTAAAGTTTCGCCGTTCGGTAATGGGTTAAATCTAGTGAGCAAGTGAATTGTTTTTAAGTATTTGTGCGCCTTCCTTGTCGTATATCGCTGCTTTTCAACAAACATCTTGTAACTGCAGCTTTAAAACAATCTGCAGTTACGATGTTTTTGTTGAAAATCGGCGATATGGTAAAAATAAAGTTGAAAGAATGGAGTATGTCGTTGGTACCTAACGTTCTAAAACTCCTTAATCATGTAACTAGCGATTTGTAAGCGAGACAAAGTCCTTACTACTAAAGTTAAAATTAGCCAATCGCCGTTGTAAGTCAAAGTAACGTTGGACACGTTCAACAATGGCGTAACTACAGCTTGAATAAGCTGTAGTTACGCCATTTTTGAACGTGACCGACGATAACCAAATGATACATCCAACAATGTTTTTTAATCATTTTACAATCTCCAACAAGCATAATTATGTTTATTTGCCTCAACATTTTGCCGTATACTGTATGATACAGTTTGTGAACTTTTATATGGTACATATTTGTTGGCAAAGCGGACATTTCGGCAGCCTATTATTATTTCGTCGGTATAATTGCAAAACCTCATAACTACTATTTGATGAAAGATGTAGTTACGAGGATTTGCAATAATACGGACGATCTATTTTGTCTTGAAACGGTCTAAGCAGTCTACTAGAGTGTTCCGAAATAGTTCTTCTTTGTGGGTGGACATAGTTTTCTATTACCAATCTTCTGTATGTAGTTCCAGTACGTAGTCCAAGTGAACCCATCTGCCCACCATCCACATACCGTAACAACAATCTTTGGAATAGAAGGCTCCCGTAGATTCCGATACACTGTTTAACCAGTGATTGAATGTTTTATAATTAACGTTTGATTTCACAAAGACTCACTCAAACAAAACTGTCATCATTTGGCTTTTCGTCAAAGCCTTCATTCAAAACACCTTTTTTATAAGACGATATTAGAGTGACTTCCGAGGCCGTCGCCAAGTGATCACTATTTTCAGCATATGATTGAGAGTCATGGTCCTTTTGTACATTAAATGGTTTAATCTCAGTTCTGGTATTGTTGTCTATGTCACTTGATTGTGTATGCACAACACCGGAATGTTTATTATCACTAGGAGGAAACTCTGGATAATTGGACGATTTATAACCGATAGAGCTTTCATCTGAGCTAGAGACGTCCGGTAAACGACCTTGAGCAGTAAAATCGTTTCCGCCTGCGGAAAACTTGTCATTAAAACTATTAAAAGAAGAGGTGGACATCTGATGTTTGTCAGTGTTTCTTTCACTACCTATAGAACCCTCCTCGCTATCACGACGATACGCGGTCACGTCCGTGTCTTTTGTGAGCGATATACTGTCTTTAGATACAGTGTCATATTGGCTACCGCTATACTTCACTGAATCTGGAAGAAATTGTAACTCCCTTCTTGATTTATCATTGTCTAATGTTCTAAAATTACTTATATCACTAAGTTGAGATGTGCTAGCACTGTCCGTGCTGGGAGGCCGTATTTGCTCCTCTGTACCTATCACAATACGCGGATTTTTACTTTCATCCAGTGTAAATTGACTTGAGAAAGAACCACTTCTGGGTGTAAGATTATCGTCATAATTATCGGCTAAGATTGCCCCCTCAACTGTCTTTCTTGAGATTGCGTCTTGCTCTTTTATTTCTTCAAGTCGACGACCACGGTGCTTCATTTTACGGGGTCGACCTTTTCTATGGGCCGGTTGTCTTGCATGAATGACCTCTGTTGACCCTGGTATCGATTTTGTATTCTGTTGAGTTCGGGCCGCAGTCGGTTGTGTTCGTGGCTTTCCTGGTTGCGTTCGGAGATTTCCGTTTATGCTTCCGATGGACCTACGATCACCTCGCCTATCCGGCGGCGTATTTCGAGCAGTGTTCGGAATTCGACTAAGCTCATTTGGATTAATCGACGAAGGTTTTGACTTTGTACAAAGATACAAGGCACTAGCAACAACACTTATAAGTATCGCGAACAAACCACAGCATGTTAGAATAATACCAACAGTCTTTTTTCCTTCATCGTTTTGGAGATCAGGCGGAAGGAGATCCTCGTCAAAGGCACCGTAGTTGAGGATGAGACAGACGCCGGTGACGAGCATGATCAGACCTCCCAGAAAAAGGAAGACTCCGACTATACACATACAGCATTGGACCGCGGCACCCTGCATTCTGGGCATCTGTAATAGAGAGATACAGACATTAACGATATGATCAAATAGGGAACGATTTTATTTAATTGACCGTGATGTAATTTCGGTCAAACAATGTTATTTCGTAGATGTTGTTAGAAAATATCGTAACTACGGCTTAATTCAAGCCGTAGTTACGAGATTTTATTACAAAACCAACGGTTAATCGATACATAATGCTAAACCCAGTCTATTTTAGCACAAAATACATCGCCATAACAACATTTTATTCCAGTATCGGTGGATTGAGCATTACAGACGGGTCCAGAGTTTCCTTATACGCTAGCCTACACGAAAGTTGTTTCTGAGGATAAAAATGAATGTTGATAATAATAGAATTTTTGTAAATCGTGACAAAGAAAATATAGAACCAAGGAACAAAATGTCATATATAACACTTTCTTCTTTGGTCGCAATAGTTCCATGACCATTTTAACAGACGAAATCAAACGAGTGTGACATTTGTGAATGGATTATAATTATTATTATGCATTAAGATGTAAAGGACATGACGAAAATGTGTTTTGTAGTGTAGGGTTAATCCCAAAAGGTGATTAATTTACGGTTATCTGAATACTGGAACATGTCCGAACATAATCTACCCCGTAGCCATATCAATTAATTCAACTATTGACAAACCTATAAAATATTTTTACAACCCTTTCATATCGCTGCTTTTCATCAAAAACCTCGTAACTGCAGCTTAGAAAAAGCTGCAGTTACGAGATTTTTGTTGAAAAGCGACGATATAATATTAAGTTTGTCTTATAGTGTATGCGTTAAAACCTACTGCTTTTGTTCAAGATTATTTGGCTTTAAATGGGAATGGATATAATGATGTTTATAATACCTTTGAAGGCTTAGTCTGCAATGTAAATAGTTGCAACAGACCCATTTCGTGACCGAGTACAGCTACTTTACCCATTACCAGACGAAAAAAATTTAAACTTGTCCAAATTCAAAGACAACACAGACGACAATTACAAGCAAATGAAAATTGATCTTTACATCCACCCCTCCCCATTTCTGTTGAAAAAAGAATGGTAATCTATACGCAGTGATTATAAACCTCGGTAAGTCGGTCATCCGGATCCAAATTCACCGATCAACAAAGCAGTGTTTTGAAGTTAGGCTTCATGGTTGAAGTGACTTGGGTATCTTTTTATACCTCTGTTTTTGGCTGGGTAAATCTTGTATTTTTATTGCATCAAAATCTTTACGGTAGTTAACATCTTTGATCGCAAAGTGTGCTTGCAACTCAATGGGCTATGAAAATTTCTTCGTGTGTAATGCACCATAATGCACAAACAAATGAAACTAAAATTGTCTCTCGATGTAAATTGATGCAGCAAATCGCCCAACAATTCATAAGCCATCAGAAGAAACACTTGTCTCGGTTAACCGATGGCGAAATAAATCATTACGGTATATGACCCATCATTAAAAACACCACTTTCTAGCTATACGAAATGCATCAAATTACACGCAGTTGTTGCGCCGTCGTCATCATTCGTTTCGTACCCGAACCGATTCGGGCGACGTCGTAAACAGTCGGCGATGGAGCGTTCCACCGCCGAATATTTACGACGTCGTCTGAATAGGTCCGGCGTCATGTGAATCTCATAACAGGTGGAATACATTAAGCAAGATTTTGTAATGTTCAAGCGAGACGATGACAGCTCAGAACATTATACAAAAATCAAAAGTATTTAGCTAATTCTAGACGATTTATCCAAACGTAGCTTAGCTAGATTTCAATTAGTGCAGGGGTCGTTTTAACCAACATTTCTAAATCGATTGTGTAAAATATAATTACATAGCAAGTCATCTAATTGGACGAGACTTATGTCTCGGCCAATCGGATGGGTTGTTGTGTAATTGTAGCGGTAAGCCTGGAATTAGACAGATCGGCGAATACCACCCAATGTCTATTTATAAATTCAAACATAATATACAATGATAACTGGTCCCGTTCTAGGAAAGATTGACGACCATTTGTAATTGCGAAATCGATTTAATATAGAACACTTCAAAATTTGGACAAGTTGAATAGACCTAAGATAAATATCTGACTGAACTTAAGTGCTCCATACCCTTAACAATACAAATATATGTCTTAATTACCGTACAATGATTAAGCTATATTTCATTTGGACAATACAAAAATATTTTTCATGATAATTTTTCAGTTGTTATCTGGATAAGAAACTCTTGCATGTAAAAAAGACATGGATACTGGTCAGCCGCATATATTAGCAGTGTATCCAAGATCTATGCTATCTTTATGATTCATAGAACTTGTGAGAAGGCAACATAGATTCTGACTTAAAGTAGGCCTAGAATATCCGTAATGTGGCCATTTTGAGATTCATAAAACATCGGCTTATTTCGAGCGGCGTCGTTACGCATCCGAACCTATTCGGGCGCGGTCGTAAACATTCGGCGGTGGAAAGTTCCACCGCCCAAATTTTTTGACGTCGCCTGAATAATTCCGACGTCACGCAAACTTCATTAGGGGTGGACCACCTTAACTGCATTTATGCGCCAGATGATATAGTTCTACTACAGACTCAATGACCATTTTATCAGATCACGGCTTTCAGGATTTCAAATATTGTCACTTGTCTTCAAAGACCTTCAACTGACTGTGCCTTTCATCAAAACAGTAATATACACTTTAGGCAATAGCTAAGCTTATTTTCATAAAGGGAATCACACCATAAAAGTAGATGATAATATGCATGCATGTAAAACAATGTATCCAACTATGTGGATTGCTATGATTATAAGCATTTCCTCCATTTTTTAAAAATATTTTCTAAACAAGTCCTGTCTCTTCGACGAGCTTCAAAACCAGGACTTGTTTGTGAAAGGGTTATGTGTACTTATCATATTTCTTAAATGATTTTCAATAAAAACCTGTTCATTCAAATCATATCAGAAATTAAGAAAATCGTGTTTATTTCAAAGCTTAATCCTTTCCAAAACAAGATCTGTTCTTGACGTGCCAATTAAAACAGATAGAAAAATTGAGACAAAAAGGATTACCACCATTTTCGCTTTTTACCTTTAAAGTAGTTTCTGTGCTATATCGCACAAAATCCATTTATAATCTAGATCAATTTTGCCTGTGGAATTTAAAATTAGATCAGGAAAGTTTAGTCGTTTGGGAAAGAGTAACACAACATGCCTATTCAAAAGAATCGATATGGTAAATGTTGGGGTCTTTTCTTCCTAACCTTTTTACATAGAAGTAGGTCGGAGGCTATTACCATAATTATCCCATTAAAAACGGCAAATTAATGTTTGACGGGTCAAAAAGGAAATAAATCATGTAGAAGGCTACAAAATGGCTTATGTAGCTAAATCAGTTATTTTTGTATATCAAGGCAATGTGAAAATGAATGCAATTCTGATCTCTAGTACTTCCCTCTTACTCGTCTAGCAAGATGAAAAGACAAGTTTCCAGGAAGCACAATCAAGAGGGATACATATATGTACGCCCGTTAAAACTGACTCTCTAATGGAAAAGTTTCCAATAAGCCCCCCCCCCCCCCCACACACACACACACAACAGCCTCCGGAAGTCGTCCTTAGCGATTTTTTTCAACCGGGAACGGTTAATTGTAAATCCAGTAAAATAACCATCTTACCGGCTATAAATGAATTCATTCAATTTCATAGTTTTTGTTCAACTTAGAAAGTTCGATTTATCGCTGTATATTGAATGCACGTGCGCTTTATCGCTGTATATTGAATGCACGTGCATCGTCATTGTTTTCTTGGCATTTTTTGGGAGCCTCGTTTTGATAATGTCGATTTGTTACTATTTTTAGTAACAATTCACATGTATACAATGTTAATTTCCAATAAACCCATTGTTTGCCTCTGGAAGTTAATTCGAGTCTCTCTAATGAAAATTCGCTCTTTGATATTTGGATGTCGCGATTTACATCAGAGCGCTGTCCCATTCAAAAACAAAAGAAAATTCCGACATAAGTTATGTCGCTGTGTCGGAATTTTCTTTTAATTTTGAATGGGACAGCGTTCTGTTGTAAATTGCGACATCCAAATATCATCGAGCGAATTTTCATCAGAGGAGACTCGGATTACCGGAAGTGTTCTGCGGGTACGGACTAAAACATAAATGAAAGGAGTCTATATTCTAGTTGCTTTTGGAAACAGCATAAAAGATTGACTTAGCCCTTTCTCAAACAAATTATGGTTTGACGTCCATTGTAGAAACTCAAAATATTTGGGAAATACTGGAAAAAAAAGAAGAAAAATGCTAATATTTGTCTCATTATTTTCTGGGCTGCGTTCAGTAAGACAAAACGTTAGCTAACAGTTAGCCGTTTCATTCGAAATACTCGGTCAATTCTGTTAAATTTGGGTCAAAGAAGTTGCGAAAGTTGGTAACGTTAGCGAACAGTTTGTCTACTGAACGCAGGGCTGTATTCTATATCCCACACAAATTCTATCTTTATTCTGTCGTAACCCTTTACCAAACATAAAAATTTAAGACTTGTCAAAATTCAAAGATGTTACAGACTACAATTTCAAGATGATGAAATTTCTTTCCAATTTGGGTTAAAAATCACTGTGGAAAGTGATGAAAATTGTTTGTGAAAAGCAATTTCTTCATTTTCCACAATGTATTCCAAGCCTTTTTATGAGTGGTGTCAAAAAGCGTCACTGTGTGGTAATGGGTTATTTAAACCCAAATAGTATTCTACAACATGTAACAGCGGCTTTCATTTGACTTCCTATTTTTTATTAGGGAAAATGTTCCCAAACAACGGCTCTATTCAAAGACCCCCATTAGGTACGTGTACATTTAGCGGGAAAAGAATGACGTTTTTGAAAACCGGTGAGTATTTTCTCCCTTTCTTTAAAGGTTTTCTGTGATATAACATGGATATACGAATTAGCATTACGTCGTTGTAAATGCAAAACCTCGTTTCTCGTTTTGGAATATTTAAAGCGGAAGAAAAAAAGTGTAATAACTTTTCCCAAACTGAAAAGTTTAACTTGAAAATTAGGACATATTGTTCACAAATAATGTGTCATTAATACTGATCAGTAAAAATATCTCAAAACCTGCAAGAATTGTCTTCACTGGACACACAAGATTTCACTTTGAAAACGCAAAAATCGACATACTAGGTTTTGCATTTTCACCGACGATTATTTTTGTAGTCTGCAACATAATTATATCAATCCCATCAGCCCAAAATATTGTCATTTTGGGAAAGGGTTGTTCCAAACTGCGCCCTTGTTTTATTTCAGTATTACAAGCGTTAAGCTAAAACCGTGACTGAGGAACATGACTGTCTCTAATATATCTCTGGTTACGTTCAAAAATGTCGTAACTACAGCTTCAATAAGATTAAATTACGGTATTGTCGAGTGTAACCAACGATATACTATATTTAGGAAGAGATATCGTGTAATTTATATCACAAGTTGACATAACATGGCTCATTAAACAATAATGATCTTAAAAATTATTGAAATTTCGATCGTCATTTTAAAATTCAAAGATGATGTATGGATATATCAATAATTCCTTTTGATTTGAATGTAATCTAAATTCCGTTCTTTCATCATTACCCCTATTTTGTTCTTTAAAAGAACTTAATGTGGCTTCAATCATTTTATGTATTCAAAACAAAATTTCAAAATACCATTTGAACAGGTTCAAATGGTATTTTGAAATTTTGGTTTTGAAAAACTTATTCACGGGCATAACGTGTTTATTGTCGTGAATATAACAAAAGTATTCTTGTCAACTTGACACGATACACTCAACATTATGTTAAGTTAAAACCCATACTAAATATGATAGTACTGAATCTAGAAACAATGTGGAAAGAGTCAAAGTTTGCATCGTTGCGTGGTGCATTGCATTATCTCGAGGTCCAAAAAGAACGGAATTTTGCGCTAGTACTCTTTCTATTGAGGACCAGTTTTCAAAACGTTACTAGAAATGAAAAAGAAATGCGGGTAGGAAAAAGTAAATCTATACAGACGTGATTTAGAATAACTACAGGAATTATGCGAATTTTCGCTGGACTGATATGATCTTCCCATTTCGGTCGACAAATTCATACGATGGTTGTAAATCTACAGTCAATCTGTGAGTATTTTCGATAAACTAGCATGGGCTCTTTAAAAGTTATTTCAAGTCTACTTAAAGCTGGAGGGTGACAGATGGTCTAATTGCAAAAAATGAAATTTTTTGAAAGAATATGCAAAACTTTTATGTTGGCCACCTCAGAATGGTTAATAATATGCGATTCAGACAGAGATCGAGTCGAAATTATAAGAGAGATAGTCGAATTTAGGGAGAATCCAAACCCAAATTCAACCCCGTCACAGATGCGGTTGAATTTATTTTTTAACTGTCACGCATGCGCATACAGCGCGGACCAAGATTCAAACGAGATTCATACTTGAATTTCAATATTACGTCATCATGTATGTTGTGACGCCATTTAAGAAATTCGCATGTCCTACTGTTTTTGACCTACTTTCGACATCGCTTCATGAATTTGGTATCAAATTGCGAAAAAATGAGTCGTTGCTTCAATAGTTTGTCGTAATCATTTAATCAGGTCATATAAAGCTTAAAAAGTGTACATTTCGTTTGTTTTTGACAAATTTTGGGTCCAAATCTGGGAAATAGTAGCTTTAAGGTATCCAAACCCTCAAAAGCACCAAAGAGCCAGAGGCAAAATTTGAAAAGAGCAACTAATTCCTAAACTTTGTTACTTTTCCTTTCCAAATACAAACTTAAGCATTTTGTACGGTTTAGAACTTTGAATTAGAATGCATACTTTTGGAAATATTTGACAACAATGTTCAAAATTACCTCTCTTGTATATGGATATAGAGTAAAATAATAATTGTAAATTATTTTCTTCTTGAAGCATAATCTTGAAATCTGGCACGGTGAATCAACTTATGTGAAATGTATTTACAAGTGTGTGTAGTTTGATGCATTTCGTATGGCTAGAAAGTGGCAATTTTTTTCAGGGTCTGTAAACGTTAAAAAGCAAAGAATTGGATGCAGTTGTAACATATATGACTTCATAGCACTGGATTCGCCGATTTAAGGTATACCACCCCTAATGAGATTTACGTGACGTCGGAATTATTGATGCGACGTCGTTTAACATTCGTTACGCATCCGAACATATTCGGGCGACGTCGAAAACGTTCGGCGGTGGAACTTTCCACCGCCGAATGTTTTCGACGTCGCCCGAATAATTCCGACGTCACGTCAATCTCATTAGGGGTGAACTACCTTAAGCCCTCATCATTTTGTCTTTCGAACGAGGTTTGAAACCAATACCCGCTTAACTATATAGCCTTATTCTTTGCAATAGGGTGTGAACTCTTTTTGGTCAGAATTTTAAAATATTGCTTTAACTAGAACATTATACAGTACACATGATGCACTGAAAGCCATTTCCAACTTTTATGAAGCTCACACCTGTGTCAGGAAAATGATCATTTTTTGCTAGACAAACATTTGTTTTCCTACATGACTCAGTGTATACATAAACTTGTTCAAATCCCCCGTGATTGAGTAGGACAAGATTAGAGGTAATCTCTTCACCATAGACTGAACAATTACACATTTTTACGTTGCTACATTAGATACACAAATAGTACCTTTTACGGAAAATATAAGCTAAACAAGATAGGAGCTATGAGTTTCCATTGGTTAAATTTGGTTGAGAATGTTTAACTCCGGTCTATCTGAAGGGGTAATTTTCGGTCTACTTAAAGGGAAGCAGAGAAGAAACAAATATGTGCATTTGACAATATTCTATAGAAATATACTGCCTTCTTGTCCAAATCAAGAATGGTGTATTGAGCTCAAATTTCACAGATAAGGCATCGTGGAAAGAGCATCCCTGTGTAAGTCTCATATGACAGATTGTAAGAGCAAGGATCGAATCAGCCACCCTGAATTATAAGTATGCATACATAACCCGTAGGAATCATTTTTTATATTGGGTTGGCTAAAGCCCCTGTGTCTGAATATTGGGACAGGGGGCTACATGAATTTGCAGTTTTAGATAAGGACAATTCGGCATTTCTGGCCAGGTGGGGGTCCCCTGTTTGTACGGGCCTGCATACTGTGGGTTTCTGGGCTATCAATACTGTTTTAAAAAGTTAAACTCGGTCCAATATTTCTGCTATTTGTTCAGTCACCAAAGTACAATGAAGAAAACAAAAGTTCAAACGGTGTCCTAGAATTTCATTTTGAACTGTAAAAATAATGTAAAGATAAATCCTCAGTTCTTACTAAAACAAAAATAAAAAAGAAAGCAGCATCAGACACCAAAACAGCTGTTGTGATAGAATAACTATTTCTGTACAAAATAGTCGAGAAAACATAAAGACAAAAGACAAAAAAAAAATTGATAAGCAGCATTGTTTTCCTTTTTGCGTCAATGTTTTCTCAAAACTTTAACACCAAAGAATGTCAAAAAGCGTCACATTTTGGAAAGTGGTCAAAGAAGATCTAACCTCGAATTAGAGAAATACTGTGTTGATATACCATAATATATTCCAACCAGATAAACTAAACACAAATCATTCTATAAAGTAAATGTACTGTCAATGTAATGCCCTGATCAAAATGTTTCAATATTTCGCTTATCGGCCAATGTTTGCTATCTATCATTAAAGGAAAAGATCCAATGACATTTGAAATAGGTCTTTATCTATCAGGCTAACCTTTTCCCAAACCGTTTATAGGGAATTGGTCTAAGAAATTGAAGAAAACGAGAAAAAATGTCTTTATATAAAACCGGTAGTTTCTCCATTTTGTCTCTAAATTGCATAACGTATTATATCTTATTTGGTGGTGACCATTCATTTCGTCATTGGCAACTACTTGCGAATTGAACTAGTCTTCATATGTGTGTTAGTGAAAGGGTTTAGCAAATCTGACAAGCAACTTGAGACTTTCGATCAACGGAACTCTATTCAACATATTTGACATTTATCTAAACATGATTTTTTCATATTTACATGACGAAAACAACAACAACAACAACAACAACAACAACAACAACAACAATAACACCCAGTGTCTGGAATATTCCAATTTATTCTTAGAAAATTGTACATAGTAGGTATTCTATTATCTAAATAGTAAGAAAGGATCAAAATTGCCTTAATTGGTTATTATTTCCTGTCACTATTTCTTGCGTAGCGGGGAAAATATTATTAATCTCTTGATAGAATGTTTTTATTGTATCCTCATTTTCTGCTCGACCTATTTACTGTAAATGAGGTCAAAGGTAAAACTTTCCCGATCAATGAATAGTGGTAGTCAAAGTACATAAAGTACTAATCAATATGCTGGCACATTACTAATTCAAATGAAAATAAGCCATCAATACATTTACATTAGTTTTGCTCTTGCTAACTTGCTTGTATATCGAAGAATTGTCCATAAGGAATTTGTGTCCTAGTACAATTTGGTCAGAATATCTTATTGTTTATATAGCTTTTAATTCATGTGTATAGCGGACGAGAATCTACCTGGCAGAGCAGCCCATGCTAATCGAATGGAATGCTCTGCCAGGTGAATTCTCGTCCGCAATAGTGCAAACATATTTTCAAAAGGGAATAATGTTGATTTCGATTGGTCCATTCGTATCAACGATTTTCTCAAATGCAAATGATTTTCTTTCAAACTCCAAGTCCAAAAATATTTTTTTGAATAAATTGCACCATTCCTAAAATACAATTGCATTGACATGTCAGACTGGACGACATTGCAATAAGCGCAGTATGGTCTCAGGACCTTTGGTTTTCGTAACAAATTGTGTTGGTTGCATAATGAATAAGTTTGAATGAGTACTGAGTTCAATCTCTTATTAATGGCCTCAATATTTGGTACCTCGTCGTTTTGCGTAAGTCTCATTTTGGAAAGACTCAGAATTAATAAAACACACAACATGTCTAAACGTGTGGTATAGTCCAGAAAATTCCTTATATGGCAATATAACAAAAGATAAGGTTGATTGATAGTCCTGAATCTTTATGGCTTTCATTATTTGTTACGAATACTTGCCACTAATTTTTATCGAGTATTATCTGGGTTTCGACACATTGTTTTCATGCCTCAGTATCACTAGATATGGTCCCGGTTTGTAGAAAACGCTTGAGTACATACCCATGAGAAGTTTGAGAATATGCTCAACTTCAAAGGAATACTCTCCAGCGTTGAAGGGTATTTGATTGAAGTTCACGTGGATTTCTTGCGATTTGAGCACGGTGCTCAGATTTGAGCATGAGAACGTACTTAAGTTTTTTTCGAGAAACCGGGGCCTGGTCCTGGTTTGTAGAAAAAACTTAAGTACATACTCACGAGAACATGCTCAACTTCAAAGGAATACTCTCCAACGTTGAAGGGCATTCGATTGAAGTTCACGTGGATTTCGTGTGATTTGATCACGGTGCTCAGATTTAAGTCTGAGAATGTACTTAAGTTTTTGTTCGAGAAACCGGGGCCTAGAGTGATATTCGCCAACAAGTCTGAATCAACGAATACCTTTGAAATCACACGACAATCAATCTGATTCGCCGAGACATACGTCTCGTCCAATCAGATGGATTGTAATGTAATGTTGCTTTATATAATCGGATCATTGCAGTTGAGTGCAGGTAGCAAGAGAGGGAAGGTATAAAATTACTATTATTACAACTTTTGTTGAAAGAGACATTTTATATGATGCGCAATCGAAATTATACACACGAAGACAATTAGAATTAGGTTTGCAAAATCTGGAGTTGTATAAGATATTTTTAAAGTAATAAAATGAAAATAAAAAAAAAACAGTGTCATTTTGGTATAATTTCATAAACAAATATCATACTTTTTGTCTAGACTGATATTTCTATATTTAACTCAACATTCTCACTTCTGTACAATACCTGGTGCCAATACTAGCTTGAAGCTGATTCTCATAAATTATTCACAAAGAACGTGTTTTGTTGATCTATGTATTATGCCCCAGTGCATCCAAGGTTTATAACTTTTCACCTTTTGCCCTTTTGCTTCCCATAGGCATGCTGTGTAATCAGGTTTAACCGTTTCCCAAACAAGAACTGCTTTTGACGTCCCTAATTGAAAAGGCTTGGGAAAACATTGAAACAAAAGAAGAAACTGCTGATAACCAGCAGTTTCTCCTTTTGTCTCAATATTTTCTGTGCCATATTTTACACAAACCCCATCTTTGATAACATCAATATGGTCATCTGTGGCAGTTTTTGAAGTGGATCACCATAACATTTTGTCGTGTGGGAGAGGGTTATAATAAGTTTAAAATATTGTAAAGATTGTAAATGCTATGACAGCGAATATCGTTGACCGCATTCAAAAATGCCAAAACTTTAACTCAGTCAATCTGTAGCAACTGCTACAACAATTTGAATCTGTAGCAACTGTTACGTCAATTCGAACATAATACGCACTGATGTTAGGCCCTACATTATCAATTTACACATTTCCATTCTGACAAAATGTACGGGTAAAATGAGTCGAAATGTATGACATCAAAAAATCTTACATCAAAAACTTATCTAGTTGAAGAATGAAGATTTGATAAAAATTAAAAACAACTTACAAATTAAAGCATTAGCAACATTATTCAATACAAATATACCCAAGTGCAAACAGTTGTGGTTTAAAACATGGCATAACATAGGTTTTGGTGTATACCCCCAAGATAAACCAAACCGTTTTCTTCTTGGTATAATGATTATCATAAATGAATTACTAAAAGATATACATGTTATATGTGCATTTTGTAATTAGATAAAAAGGGTTCCAATAAAATATTAAAACTGGACGTGTTGATAGAAAGTACATTTCAATAAACAATAAAAGCATGGCGGGTGGTTTATGAAATGAAGCAGAATCCATAGCGACACCGAGTAAACATGTCGCGTTTAATCAATATGGAATTAATAGAAGTACCATCCGTGACACAAAATATTTGTTTAAACTATCACCTTTCACAATCACGGTGATCCAATCGAGTACCGGGCTTACGTGGCAGTAATTGTGTGAAACAAAGCTTGGAAAACATTGAGATAAAAGAAGAAAATGCTGATAAACAGCATTTTCTTCTTTTTGTCTCTATGTTTTTCCAATCTTTCTATAAAGGGATTCGAAACCATGTCTTGTTTTGGGAAAGGGACGATCAATGTGGAATTTATAGAGTACCACCCGTGATATAAAATGATTGTTTAAGCTATCAACTATCATAATCAATGTGTTCTAATCGAGCCACGGACAGTTGAAAAGACCATCTAAGTAAAATCCAAGTGAATCCCGAATATTGAAAAGGTTAGCCTCTGGACTAGCATGGGTTTCCCATACGATACACCGATATACTATAGCGTATGGAGAGGCTTCGGGGTTCTAGGTCAGGCCCGTAGGAAGCAATTTCATATGGGGGGACTGAAGCCTCAGTGTCTGAATATTGGAGGGGGGGGCTAATTTGAATTTTCCCTAAATTTGCAGTGTAAAAAAGGAAAAATTTGCATTTTTGGCCAACTTTGGGGAGCCCCCCCCCCAGCCCCCTGTTCCTACGGGCCTGTAGGTCACAGTAGAAATGTGTAGGATCTGGCCACTCGTAGGATCTGGCAACTCTCTTTCACAGAGGCTATTTCGTTTCGCCTCTATACAGGGCTGCTGGTGAATATGAAAATTCATGATAGAATACATGGGGGTTTGAAAAATAGTCCCATTTTAATTACATCAAGACTTAAATTTGAGAGCACTTCTAAAACAAACAGAATAATATTTTCTTTCTCTAATGTATAATACAAGAAATGAATAAGTTATACAATAATTAAAGACGTTATCCTTCGGTAGACCACGATTCGTGGACTCTATCCCAGATAGCCCCTTGCAGAGATGATATGTAAGAGAAACGAACGATCACTCGGTGGGGAGAATGGGATCTAGCAAGTTGAGACATAAGCCGAGATGTTGCTCTTTAACCCTTTCCCAAACTACAAAATTTTGGACTCTTCCAATTTGAAAGGTGTTGCAGATGACAATATCAAGTGTATGGAATTTTGATTTCTTTTGTGTTTTTGTATAGAAAACATTGTGGGAAATGAAGAAATTGCTTGTCACAAGCAATTTCTTCATTTTCCACAATGTTTTCCCAAGCCCTTTCTTGCAAAAGGAGTCAAAAGGCGTCACTGTGCAGTAATGGGTTAAATACATCCATCTTTAGCGTTGGTTACGTCGTCATCGATACACCATTCAAACTACAGATTATACGGTATCTTGGAGAATTCTTCAATTTTGTCTCCTCTGATTATGGGGTACATGTACCACTTCGTTGCCAAATAGTTGCATGTACAAACTTGAAAGAAAGGCATTTTATCGCTCAACGGTAAAATTCATAGAAAAGTACTTAAATACCAAATATTCATTCCTTACTATTTTTATCTCAATGATTGTCTTGTCGTTGTATAAAGCTAAATGTTTTAAATTATTTTAGAGAAAGTAGGCCCTACGTCAAGTTCTCGGAGACTGGCTGTCAGACAACTTGAAAGTATCGATGGTAAAATTATAATTATTCAAATCCTCTCGGGAAATCGGTAATGTTGTTCGATAAAATCCTTGTAAATTGACGTGTAATTTTTATCCATGTTGACAACGTCTGATTGTGGTTGACACGCGTGACTGTTGTTTTGTCGTTGGAAATATTACATCATTTGTATCGTTTAAGGTGGTCCACCACTAATGAGATTCGCGCGTCATCGGAATTATTCGGGCGAAGTCGAAAACGTTCGGCGGTGGAAAGAAGTTAACAACTAGCAACGAGCGTTCAGCTCGTAAAGTTCATCATCAAGCATTTTTTGTATTTTAATTCAAATGCCTGCACAAAATAAGGAACATAGAATTGTCCATTTCTCTCTAGACAAATTCAGAGCAACATTCATTTTGAAAAGTCATAACCCCTCTTATCTGTAGCTCTGGAATCATATATACATGCATAAAACATGAATTATTAATGTTTTGACAAGTTTTAAAACTCCTAAATTAAAAGGACATAACATTCCAAATTTAAATTTTCAAAGTATGTCTTGATGCAAAGATTGGTTATTCTAGGGAATATAAATGCCATCAGTTTTTTGAAGTTGTTATTTATAAGCGAAAAAAATCGCCTTTAAAGTTGAGACAGAAATGGTAACTTATATAAAATCCGAACTGTTGTGGACAACAATTTGATTAACTTTAGCACAAAAATATATATTTCTCATAAACGGCGCAATATTTCGGCTTGAAATTTTCAGAATTTTCATAAGAAAATATGCTCTTTCGGATAAAAAATAAAAGAATAATTTATGAAAATAAATCGTAAAATGTCACTTTAATGCAAACACACGTATTCTAGATCCTACCTTGAATAAAAGTATAGTGTGTTTGTTTCTTGTTAGTATGTCTGCATTGGCATAATTCATTACAGAAGGTTTATTGAATATTACAAAATAATTCAGTCTTAAAAAGTTACAAACTCGGTACATGTATAACATTACATATTTGTATAACACTGGCATTGAAATTCAATGACATGCCTCTTAAAGCTCTTAATCGGATTTGAATTAATGAACCAAAAACAGTGTACATGTATTTTGACCAAACGTATGAGCAAGTATCATGGCATTTGGTAGCACTATAGAACCATAATTAAGGTAGAATACCCGTGAAGTCGCCATTTTGAGCTTCATAAAACATCGGCTTTATCGAGCGCCGTCGTTACGTATCCGAAACTATTCGAGCGCGGTCGTAAACATTCGGCGGTGAAAAGTTCCACCGCCGAATGTTTTCGATCGCGCCCGAACAATTCAGACATCTCGCTTATCTTATTAGGGGTGGGTTACCTTAAGTAGGCCTATCAGATTGTGCTAAAATTCATTTCTAAAGACATGTGTCCATGATGCTTTCTCATAGTTGAAACGTCTGCCTCAGATTTGTCAAAATTAACGGAATATTACGCCCCCCCCCCCCCCCCCCAAAAAAAGAAAAGGCTTGATTGGCAGGAGAATACGCAGTATGTGTCGTCTGATTATGATCCACGATTGTCTAAGATGCCAAAAGTAATTTGCGTATATTCCAACTGAAATGATTTTGTGATGGTGCCTATTATACAGAGTGTCCCAAAAAAACGGAACCCTAATTCAAAGTCAAATATTTAAGAGCGTACGCTAAAAATCTAATTTTAGAATTTGCAGTACTAAAGATATATCATTTTTGCATTTGTGTTCCAAATTTCACTTAAAAATATGTATCGGTTCAAAAGTTATAAGCAAATTAATAATGACACTAAAAAACCGATCTGACATGATACTGATTTTTTCGTCTTGTTTGTTCGTGAAAGCGCACTTACGGTCAGCTGTTGAATTCTGTACCGTTGTACATGTATGTACCGATTTTCTCAAAATTTAATATGTACACGTTCTGTACGTTCAAATTGAGTCTATAGGGTGGTTGTTTGAATTGATTTCAAATTATTATGTGATTCATTTAAGTTAGATCCCAGAAATCCTCTATCATACAGAGGCATTTCTTTGGCTTCGTCTATGTATAAGATTTATTGTTTTATTTTGAATAAACGAGTCAGTTGTTGGGCTGAAGATAATGATATAATTGTTGACGAACAAAACGGTTTTCGTAAAAAGAGAAGCACGATTGATCATTTATCCACGCTTACAAGTATAATTGATACACGAAAAAAGTTAAAATTATCAACTTTTTGCGCTTTTATTGATTTTAAAAAGGCTTATGATAACATCAATCGAGGTTTATTGTGGAAAAAGTTATTTAACTATGGCGTTAAAGGCAAAATGCTTACTGCTGTACAATCTTTATATGCCTCGGTGTCGTCTTGTATCAGAGTTAACTCCCTTTATACAGATTGGTTCGAGATCAAGAGCGGGTTACGTCAAGGCTGTGGGTTATCTCCCCTGCTATTCAACCTTTTTATCAATGATTTGGCGTTACTTTTAAAATCCCTTGATATTGGAGTGTCATGTGGTGGCACTACAGTATCTATTCTTTTGTATGCAGACGACATTGTTCTCTTGTCAGAAAATGAGGAAGACTTACAAAGTCTCTTAACTACATTACATGATTGGTGTGGTTCGAATTTTATGAAAATAAACCTTGATAAAAGTCAAGTAGTTCACTTTCGTCCTGTATCAGTTCCTAGAACTAATATTCCCTTTTTTATTGGTGAAAATCGAATCGAAACTGTTGATAGATATATATATCTCGGCCTTGTTTTAAACGTGCACTTAAATTTAGAAGTGACCGCCAAAGCAGTCGCTCAAAGCGCAAGTCGTGCACTTGGTTTACTCATTGCTCATTCTAAATCAATGGGCAGTATGCCTTATGATGTTTTTACTCGATTGTATGATTCTGTAGTTTGGCCGATCATAGCGTATGGAGCTGCCATTTGGGGGTATAAGTCATTTTCATGTATAAACGCCGTCCAAAATCGTGCTATGCGTTTCTTTCTTGGTGTTGGAAAATATACGCCAAATGCGGCAGTCATTGGGGATATGGGTTGGACTCCTCCATCCGTTAGGCAGTGGAAATCTGTTAGTCTATATTGGTCAAGATTGTCATGTATGCCTAGTACGCGTCTTAATAAACGTCTCGCTCAATGGTGTTATTCTGTTGCTGGCGTGTCTTGCAAAAATTGGTTTTTCCATTTTTCAAAGACGTTACGCACATGTAATTTAAATACCTTTTTAGACATAGACGAGCCATTGTCAAAGTATCACCTTACAAATAATATTGAAAACGAATTGAAATTAGTTTTCGTAACAGATTGGAAAGAATCTATACAACGTGAAACTAGTATTTCAGGTAATGGTTCAAATAAATTACACACTTACAGATTGTTTAAAGGTGATTTTGGCGTTGAAGATTATTGTAAAGTTATTTTACCTACGAGGCACAGAACTGCATTTTCAAAATTTAGATGTGGTGTTGCACCTTTGAAAATAGAAACTGGTCGGTACGAAAGATTACCCATTATTGAACGTCTATGTCCATTTTGTTTTAGTATTGAAGACGAAGTCCATGTTATCCTTCATTGTCATCTTTATACAGATTTAAGAGAAGCACTTATTGGAAATGCTAGACTGATTGATCCTACTTTTGATAATAGATCAAACGAGGATAAAATTAAAACATTATTTTGTCACCCACGTTTGATTAGAACTTGTGCCAAAACCTGCCATGACGTATTAAAGCGTCGTAATTTGTTCCTTAATAAATAATCGCTAAATTGTTTTAAAACTGTTTATTATGTTAATATTTTAGAATTATGTATTTCTACTTTTAATAATTCTAAGCATGGGTGTGAGAGTGTAAGAGAGAGTGAGTGTTAGTGTGTTTTTGGGAATGAGTGAGAAGAAAGAGAGGGAGAAAGAGATAAAGATGAATATGTGTGTATATAGAGAACGAACCTGTCTTCTTATGAATGTGCAATAAGATAGTCTCCTATAATTCTTTTTAAGAATGGTCACATATATATTTTATGTTGTAATTTTATCCATTTGTGTATTTGTAAAAATGCATATATGTGAACGAGACTTTAATAAACTATTTAATATGGCGCAGTTTTAACTTTTATTTTCATAAATTACAAGCTTGATATGTTTCCTAAAATCAGTCCAGTCTTAATTTTCTTGCACAGTATACATTTCTGTGGACTATGATTTAATTCTTTTTTTTGGTGAATTTGTGTTATTTGTGTTTTGCATAAAGGTCAGTGTCAGGTCAAATGAAACCCGTAATACTTTTGAATAGAGCGGTGACCGTCATGTTGGTCAGAAATAAAATAAGTGCTTATGATTATTATTCATGAGTCTGTGATGCATTTCGATATTTTGTTTGTACTCAGTGTAGTTACATCGCAGCACGCAGCATTAACAGTTTATTTATTTGCAAAAATATGAAATGAAATTGCACTTTTATGAACACAATGTTTCAAAATCAATTTTTGTATTGTATTGAATATATTAACCAATTGCATTACGTCAATTTATTGAATGAGTTTAGGCGCGCGCTGCAAAACGAAAAGATCGATATCGTGTTAAAATGGTTTTCCGGGTATATTCATTTGAATGTCAATATTTTCTAAACTAATCATTATTTTTCAACCAAATTGTCACTGCTAATAGAAAACTGTCGTAGCTATTGCATATGTAAATTTGGTGGAGAAGTATAACTTGATACACGAGAAATATACTTTCAAAAATGGGTTCCGTTTTTTTTGGGACACTCTGTACATGTAACATAATTATACAATGTGAATTAGTAGAAAGTCAACCTACGATGATCACTTGACAGGCTCATCATGAACTCTGACATTGACCACAAAATTATGTCAACAAAATTGGCGAAATGAGCTCTGTTCTTTTTACATTCAAATAATTACGGAAAAGAATGCAGTAAGAAGGAGTATATGTCTCCAACAAACCTTTTGAAAATTAACGCAGAAATAAAAAGAAAAGTTATTGCAAAATATTTGACCAGATTCGAGATTATTTTTGTCCGTAGCCGTTGTTCATCCCATGATCCACAGTCTACACCGTGAAATATTGACTAGTCAATTCTTACATTAATTTACCTACGTTATTACGAAGATCATTAAAACAGTGAAATAAAACGAATACAGACAGTGAGTTGCATTATAATTTACAGTAATTGAATTTAACATTCTATAGCCTACTCGATAATTCAAGTTGCAACAAGTATTCATTGCTGACTGATATCTAGAAATGTATCTTATTTTGAAGACTTCTAATATACATGTATAAGCAAATTCTACGTATAGCTATCAAGGGCGGATCTAGGATTTTTTCCCGGGTGGGGGGTCCAAGCCCAAGATTTTTCCAGGGGGGGGGGGTGCTTAAAATGTAGTAAATAATTATGTAACGTTACACTAATTATATAATTATTACAGTCAAAATTCAATTTTCGGTCAATACCAGGGGGGGTCCGGACCCCCCCCCCCCCTACCGACACCCCCTTTAGATCCGCACATGGCTACTCTGTCGTGCAATGAGCTTGGTCTGTATTCCATTCTTTGTGGTTTTAAATTCATCGAGTCGGTTAGTTACTGAATACTCTGTTCAATGTATTTTCCTTTCGCTTTGACAGGAAGTATGGAACAAAGTCATCCTGCACAGACGTGCAGTCTGGTCATTTTCTATACTGTCTGCTTGACTTCAGTCAGTATGACAAGAGTTAAACGGGCGTCCATTTGAAAATCTTGTAAATAAAACTTGTACAAATTGTGAAACAAGAACAGACATTTTTCCTATTCATTTGCTTGTCGAAACAATGTAGATGATCGTCCAGGGCCGACATGCAAAAATCCGCTGTTTTTCCCTTGCAAACCAAAATTGAAAGTTAACAAGGTGTATTTGTGAAAAGATCCCAAAGAGGTGAATGTTCTAGAGAAAAATGCATATAACGAAAACATCTTTTAAGCGTATGAAAATCTAGAAAGTACCAATTTCTTGTATACTAAGTTATCAGGAAAAAACTGGCAAAATTTCTGAATGCGTGCAACTCGTAAACTCGCGAAATATACAACATTGACATATGTTTTGGCGTAGACGAGAACTATTTTTATTCGACAAACTGTGAAACAAACATATGTTTACCCTTGACCAATAGACTTGACATCAAAACTAGTCTTGTTAAAACTAGCAGAAGATAATATGGACTCATGAAAATTACCACCGGAAATGAAAGGGCGAAGAAACAGCACAGAAAACATCTAGGGAAAAGAAGAAATGCAGATTTTCTTCAACACCTTCCCTTCCCTTAATATTTTCCAAACTGGACGCGTAAAACAGATGTAAGAATCTTCTACACCAACCATTTTTGGAATACTGTTTTAGAAGAACAAAAATATTTATAACAAGAACTGAGCGTTTATGAAAACATGGAGGGGAAAAAGGTTATTCTTTAAAAACGACCCCCCTATCTGTACATTCGACCCCCCCCCCCCTCACAGAAATCCTGGATCCGTGCCAGACATCCCGTATTTGCAACAGATTTGAACTTAACCCATTACCAAACGACAACATTTTGAACTGTTCCAATTTGAAAGGTGTTGCAGACGACAATTTCAAGTGAATGAAATTTCAAATTTTGTTGTCGTTTTGGGTACAAAACATTGTGGGAAATGAAGAAATTGCTTGTCACAAGCAATTTCCTCATTTTCCACGATGTTTTCCAAAGTCAATTTCATGTGAAGAGTGAAAAAGAGTCACTGAGTGTTAATGGGTTCATTACAAGACCACAAAATTCAAATATTAATGTTGCAGACGACAATTCCAAGTGAAAGAATATGTATAATCGTTTAGTGTTTCCTGATAGAAAACATTGTAGAAAATTTAGAAATTGCTTGTCACAAGTAATTTCTACATTTTCCACAATGATTTCCAAAGCTTGTGTGGCTCTAACGAGTGTCGTTATGCGGGTATGGGTTAACCAAAGACAAGTGTTCGACGAGTTATGGCCCTAGAAACAAGTTAGTATCTCACTGACCCATTTATTTGCCAAATTTTATCTTCAAATTTTTTCATGAACTTTCGATGACGAACTGAAAAGGTGACCAATTTTTCTTCTTTAAGTGTCATAAACCCTTTCGCAACAAGACCTGGTTTTGACGTCCCTAAGAGAAAAGACTCATTTTGCATCAATACTTTCTATGTCATATTTTTCATAAATCCTATTTTTTATAACATCAGATCTATTTTGTCATTTGTATTGTGGCAGTTTTTGAAGTGGATCACCCTAAGATTTTGCCGTTTGAGAATGGGTTAACCCATGGCCGAGCAAGCCTATGTTTTACTTATAATATTTATAAAAAAAATCAACATGTTGTTATTCCTACTACAACTACAGCTAAAATATTGAGGGAAAACGATTTAAAATAGGTACCAACATTTTCTTCTTTTCTATCGACGTTTTCCAGGCGACCTGTTTTATACGTATCATGTATGTTGTATGACAATTCTCCTTATTCCATCAAAACTTCTATCCTTGCACATCCGAAAAAGAGCATTCATGATCAAGTTTAAATTGGGTAACAGCAATTTAAACCTTTCCCCAAACAAGACCTGGTTTTGACGTCCCTAATTAAAAGGCCTTGGGAAAACATTGAGGCAAAAGAAGAAAGTGTTGATAATCAGCACTTTCTCCTTTTGCCTCAATATTTTCTAAGCTATTTTGTACCCAATTCCTGTCTCTAGTAATATCTGTTTTGTCTTCTGCTGCAGTTTTCAAATTGAATCACGCTAAGAAGGGTAATAAGTCCCAGACAGAGCGCCTGCTAGTAATAATCAGCAATGATTGCAAGCAGTATCACGTAGAAGCACGTAGAAGTAGAAAATTATGTCGTTTGGGAGAGGGTTAAGGGCATTGCTACCTAAATCTGGGTTGTGGTTAGGCCTTACCCATAATGTCAAATTACAATAGTCCCAATGCAACGTACCTGACAGTCAAATTTCCTTAACTTAAATAAGCAGGGGTATTCTAAAATAACAGAAACATTTGACAAACTGCCCGAGGCCACACAAAGCCGGAACCAATATCAAAGGGACTGACAAGGGAAAGAGCTGGGAAAACGTTGAGATAAATCATAATAGAACTTCGAAGAACGTGCTGGTGACCAGAATGTTCTCCTATTACAGCAATACTTTTTGAGTTATGTTGTACATAAATTATTACTTTAAGAAATTGTCATATACAGTTGCAGAAATCGGATAAGTCCAAATCTTTAATTGTGTTTGAGAAGGGTAATAAGTTCCATCAAGGAAGTTCAGCCTGGATCCAAAAATGGGACGCTTTATCTATATCTGTAGAATATTATATAAACTAATGTTACCTGTATTACAAAAGATCATACCAATTTTCCAAAAATTACATCCATTTATTCGATGCACATAATCGGTTTCAACACACGATTTACCTTCAACACACCTGAAATTTTAACGTCATGTATACAAAATTAAAGTTCTATTTTTATCGCACCTGTCCGACGCGTGTAGTTCGGTTGTTTGGTTCAGGGGAGATTACTGTGGCATGTAGCAACGCGGCGTTGTCAAGGAAAACAATCAATGGGAATTGATTATGAATAAACATAAACGGCCCGAGATGAGGCCGGTCGATTAACCCATTAGCAGACGGCAATATTTTATGATCGTCCAAATTAAAAAGTGCTTTAGAAGATGAAATTAATGAAAATAGAAAACCTATATGTTTATATAACCTGTTTTATAGCTATCTTTGAATTTGATAGGAGAAAATGCTGGTTATTTCGATCTCTTACCTAAATGTTTTTGATACTTTTACAGGCTTGCCAAAACCAGGGCTTCTCTAAAAAGGATTAACCCATCACAAGGTGACACCATTTAAGAAAAAATTTGCAAAATACATTAGGCCTATACCTGTATTGCGCGTCATAAAGGCCACAACGAATGAAAATGTGGAACATTTATTTTTATTTCCTCTGTAATTTGAGAATCTTTACCCGGTTAATTTACCAAATTAAATCTGAAAAAAGCTTTTGCTTCTGAAGGTAAAATCATTGTAACGCCTCAGATTGAAATTGTATCACACATCGAGAGCATTAACCAATTAACACACAGTGACATTTTTGACACCTTTTCCCCACAAGAACATGGCTATGGAAAACATTGTAGAAAATGAAGAAATTGCTTGTGACAAGCAATTTCTTCATTTCCCACAATATTTTCCGTACATGAAGACAAAAAAAAAAAATACTATTTTATTCACTTCAAATTGTCGCCTGCAACTTCTTTGAATTTGGACAAGTGTAAAATTTTGCCGTCTGGTAATGGATTAAAGAATGTAAGCCTACGTGTCTAAATCCCGATGCTCGTTTTTTGAAAGGATTAATCACCAAATTCAATGAAGCATATCGTGTTTGATCGACAAGAATTGTTATTAAATCTAGGAAATATTTTATTGTGAAATGTCACGCGCGGTCGATACAATGACATTTGCTACGAATCAAATAGATTTTGCAGCTGCAATTTATGTTATCTTACACGAAATCGCATGTCATTTCAACAAGTATGTCGTTGCATTTCAACAGAAATCTCGTAAGTGCAGCTTTAAACAAGTTGCAGTTGCGATTTTTTGTTGAAAAACAAAAATATATCGTGCATGTGAGCTGAGATCTGGAAAAAGGACCCATAAAGGACCCCTAAAGTATATGAGACCACCAATTGCAGGCCCGTAGGAAGCAATTGTGACTCGTTACGCTAAAAGGGACCCTTTTGTGAGTGAAAATTATCGACACTAGTCAGTCTGTGCAGTACGCGCAGACTGACTAGGATCGATTCTTTTCACTTTAATGTATTTTTCTGAATCCGGATTGTTTTTCCTATCTTACTACAGTCGACACTCGTTGTGTCGAAGTAAGAGAGGCCGTCAAATTATCTCGACATATCCGGAGTTCGACTCATCCGATTTTGTTCAATTTCGAATTGAATGTCATTTGACCATTTTCGTTGCGCATCAAGTTCGATAATGGTTGAAATATAGTAGGAAAAAGAAAGAAATTGCTCGAAACGAGCAATTTCTATCATTTTCCTTCTAAATTTCAATGGTTATCTTTATTTCGAAATTATTTTATTTAACGTTTTGATATCCATTGGTGAGGACGAGGCCACACTTTCACTTCGACTTAAGCGGAAATTCGACTAATCCGATGGCGACATAACGAGCGTCGACTGTATATGTTCAGTTTCCAAATACGACATCTGGTTGACCTGTGCTGAGTCTGACAAGTTTGTCAAAATTTGGAATTTTGGAGTTCGGATAAGGTCCATTTTAGCATGACGGGTCACAATTTCATATTGTTTGGGCTCAAGCCCCTGTGTCTGAATATTGGATGGGGGCTAAATAGGATTTCCCTATATTTTCAGGGTAAAATAAGGACAATTCGGCATTTTTTGGCAAACTTCAGGAGGTAGCCCCTTAGCCTCCGCGGGGAACCATATGATCCACCAATCGAAGAAAATCTGCAATAATTTTGTTACTTTTTGACGGATTTGAAAATGAATGGAAACAGAGAAGGTGGAAGTACATTGTGGACTTTCTTTATGTTGTAGATATTGAAAATCCGATTATAAAGTTATTGACGATCACTAAAAATGTTGGTTTATCGTCAATATTTTTTGCCGGCTGATAAAGAAAAATCTACCATGTCCATCTAACCTCTGACGTGTTTTCACATTCCTTGTTTCAAACCATTTTCTAATCGGTCCAATATTTACAAAAATATTGAAGATTTTCTGCAATGGTTTGGTCACTTGATTATCCGCCGTGGTGAAGTCTGGTTGGGATCTAAATTGATTTTAAAAAAGATGCTACAAAACGCGAAGAAGCTAGTTTCGTTTTATATAATCCATTGATATGATACTACAAAATCTTAATAACTGTAAAGATTGAAAGTACTGCAATATAACTGAGTTTGCCTGACCTAAAAGAGACCTGTTCATGTAGGTATTAACAAAAAAGTCCCTGTAAATGACCTCCCACTTGACCCAGCCAAATGTTATTCTGTGTTTAGTCACCAGGGTTAGTTACTACAACGTACATTATAGAACTATACATCATTCTGCTATATTTAACTTCTTTAACATTTATAGTGACGCAGAGAACATAACAATGATATCGGGCCAATATTTTATAACCTTTTACAAAACGATGTCATTTTGGTGTTAAAAACGATGAAAATGAATACATTCAAATTACCAACATTTCTCCTTTTTTGACTAAGTTTTTCTTGCATATTTTTTCGTAATGCATTTGCTAGCAATTATGTTTTTGTTATCTACATAGACTATTAATTTGAACAAGTCAAAGTTTTACTCTTTTGATGTGAGTTTACTCATAAAATATAGCACAGAACATATTGAGGCAAAGACGTAAATTGCTTACTGTAAACATTTTCTTTTATTGACATAATGCTTTCCCAAAGCTTTAGTATGATGTACATTATTAAAGAAAAGACATGTTTTGGAAAAAGGTCAACTTCGGTAAACGATATTATCAAAATATCGGGGGCGTATTGTATTGGCTTGCCATTTGATTTTTTTGTCAATATTCTACCTTTTATTGTGCTTTACACGGTGGATAACCCACATGACTTTTGGGAAACGTTCACACTGAAAAATCGTACGCTTGAATTTTTTCTTTAAATTCTCAACTTATACTCTACGGACTTTGACAAGATAAAGCGCACCGTACGCGCCTTTGAGATGACAATTCACTGTTCTCACTCACTCTGCGCATGGTTATATCAAATATTCAAGGTAAATCATTCATTTCAAATGTTTAAAGATCGACGAAATCAGTTTTATTAAAATATTGAGTTTAAAACACAGAAAACGGTATGGACCAGTTTCCTCTAAGACCCCCCACACAACAACCACCGGAAGTCGTCCTTAAAGGCAAAAGGCGAAATTTTTAAACGGGGGACGTGTTGACTGTAAATCCAATGAAATAGCATCTTACCGGCTATTAACGAAATCATTCAATTTCATAGTTTTTGTTCCACCCAAAAGCTAAAAGCTTTATCGCTGTATCGAATACACGTGCGCTTTATCGCTGTATATTGAATGCACGTGCTTCGTCATTGTTTTCTCCACATATTTGGGAGCCTCGTTTTGATAATGTCACTTTGTTACTATTTTTAGTAACAATTTTCATGTATACAATGTTAATTTACCATAAACCCATTTTTGTCTCCGGAAGTTACTCCGAGTCTTCTCTGATGAAAATTCGCTCGTTAATTTTTGGATGTCGCTATTTACAACAGAGTGCTGTCCCAATCAAAAACAAAAGAAAATTCCGACACAAAATATGTCGCTGTGTCGGACTTTTCTTTTGTTTTTGAATGGGAACGCGCTCTGTTGTAAATAGCGACATCCAAATATCAACGAGCGAATTTTCATCAGGGAAGACTCGGATTACCGGAAGTGTTCTACGGGTACGGACTAAAACATACATGTAAATGAAAGGAGTCAATTACATGTATGAGCATTTCCACATTCCCATTTATACATGTAGTTTTTATATTAAATATTTCACAGCTCTAGGAATTCAAAAGCGAGTGTTGTATAATTGATTGAAAAATAAGACATGTACAAGATTTAGGACAGTAAGCTACATTTCCCTATGTCCCGGTTAAGCTTGAGTGTCAAAGTAACACACTTCAAATATTACCTATATTTTATCTTTTGTATTGGACTCATGGAATTCTCAAAGGATTTTCAATACACAATTATAATTTATTCTTTTTATTAGTTGTTAGAGTGACAAACGTTTTTCTATCTTCGATGATTCATAAATATAAATTTATAAATATTAATGAACAAAGTTTAATGGCACATTACATAAGTACATTTGACCAAATTGAAAAGCAACGTGACTCGCAAAAGGTTGTTTGATAAAACAAAAATGTAATGTTAAAATAGATTCACGCCAAAAGGAAACAAAAGATTGTAATGGAATTACTAAAATTTCACATTTCTCAAGCTTCGCACTGATTGCGGTCTGGTCAGGGTAGAAATTTAAGGCACTTTGTCGATTATTCTGTATGTTTAATCCTCTCCCAAACTAGACCTGGCTGTAATTTCTCTAATAAAGGGTGCACGAGAAAACATTTACGATAAATAAGAAAATGCTAACCAGTATCTCCTTTTGCCTAAATATGCTAGGCTATATTGACATAGATCTTTATTGCCTGCAATAGCTTTTGAATAGGTAAAGTCGATTTTTGTGCAGTTTAAGTAAAGGTCAAAGATCGTTTTCCATTCTCATTGTTACATCGTCGGTGTTACTTCAAAACCTCGTAATTCCAGATTGGTTAAAGCTTGAGTTATAAGGTTTTGCAATAACACCGACGACATGCATTTTGAAATGACCCACTATCGATCTTGATCAACATGCGTAGAAGTCAGAGAGAACTACATTTTGTATTTATCAATTTATCAACCTTTTTGTTTATTCACTTGAAAGTGATAAACCAAGCGCAGTGCAGCACAGTTTTTAACATTTGAAGTTATGAAATCTGGCTATTAAGTGACAGAAAGGATTTTTTGTTCTTTCAGACAAATTATCTATCATACAACAGTAAAATGTACTTGTCACATAGTAACGGCCAAAAGGATTAATGCTTGATCACATACACCATTCCACGTTCATATCACGACCAGGTTACGTCTAAAACAGAGTACATGTGAAGCATAATTTTCAACGCGTTGTGGACGCGATGTAAACGTAGAATTGTAAGTGACCGGCCCAACTCCAACCCTATGTTGTGGTACTTTTTGGAATCGTCCTTCAGCTTTGGGTTTGATGTCACATTATATTTCGCATCTGCAGCTCTTCTTATCACATATTGCTCTGAATATAAATAGCACTACATTTGTAGATCGGCGTTCTGAAATCTAACGACAATTCTATTATGAACTTTAGTAGGCCTATGGTCGGGTCTCAGACCAAAGGCATTAATACTACTTTTTAGGTCGAAAATACTTTTCACATAGCTGTACTACTATGGCACGTAGGACTCCGCGTCAAATTTGAGAATGTAATCTGGCACATATGCAACTCGTTACGTCGAAGTCGCAGGCAACTTTATTTTAAGGTAGTCCACCCCCTAATGAAATGCGCGCGACGTCGGAATTATCCGGGTGACGTCGAAAACATTCGGCGGTGGAATTTTCCACCACCGAATGTTTACGACCGCCCCCGAATAGGTTCGGATACGTGACGTTGCCGCTCGATTTTGAATCTCAAAATGGCCACATTTCGGGTGTTCTACCTTAACTCGAGATGTCAAGAGTTCGATTTATCCGATTTCTGCCTAGTTTGATTAAATAATATATTATATCCCCTTCTTGTTGGTCATCAAGTAAGGTTTATAAATAAAATATTGTAGGCAAAGCAAAGGAATTGCTCGAAACAAACGATATATCTCCTTTTCCTTCTATATTTTAATGCCTATATTTACTTCAAAGTAATTTGGTTAACATTGTTGATATTCATTGATGATGATGGTACCAATTGTCCATTTGACGTAAGCAGAAATTCGACTTATCCGATGTCGACATAATAAGTGTCGTCTGTATCTAGACCCTGTTAATGACATTTTAGAAGGATAAATACAGTGAATGCTCGATTTGTCGAAGTCAGAGGGTCTTTCGAAATATACTGAGCAAAAAAAGTTTAACACGTTTTTTAACCCATTATTTTTTCAGTTTATGATAATCAAATGAACATTGCTTTGTGATGTTCAGTTGTCCCGATTGACAACCATTACGCATACAGTGCATGTGTAGAGTGAACATTCAGTGTATTGGACAAAGTCCAGATAAGCAAAAGTCACGTGCGGCACGTGTGCAGTGACATCGATAATGTCTAGCTTGTCCAAAAACACACGATTACACAGATCTGTTAGCAGAATTAATTTAACTGTTACAAATTCTTTGAAATTGATTATGGGAAGGCGAGAAATAATGACGTAAGTTCGACGTCAGAGAGCTCTTTGCATGCTCCAAGCAGGTATGTCTGTTAGAGATGTCTACGGCACTTGGTTTATACAACTTTAGCCACCAACGACCGACCTAAATCTTGTAGACCGTGTAAAACGGTCATCATTGAGACTGTTACGTCGAGTGCAACGTCATTTTTAGGCAGGGATAGATGAAAACAGTTAAACAGACCTCATATCAGTTAATGGCAACCAAACAGTGCAAGGGTACTGCAATGCAATTATCCAACCTGTCACTGGACCGTCTTACAACGACACAACGTTGTGATATTTCAATGAGATAATCACCACCCACTTACTCCAAGGAACATATAGAATGATCTACGCCTGAACTGCTTAATCACCAGCAAAAGAACACACAAAGAACATTGTTGGACGTCAGGCTAGAGAAAGTAATGACGTCTGTAACGTCATTGGCAATGAGCGTCATCTGTAGTATGAATGGGCAAACTTCCTTTCTCTGTGGTCAGGAAGCTTCTCTGCAACATGGGAAGACATTGAATGGCGGTCCTAGCTGCTTAATATGCTGGACATTCGCGTCATTGAAATTTGCTTGACTTTCGATATCTGTCCCTGTGCACTTTAACGTAAGATACCTAACTAACGCTTTCGTAATCTCACTCAAACGAAAACAAACAGTTTTGACGTACCCAATCGAGAAGTCTCAAGAAGCATTACGAAAATGAAAATAATAAAAAAATCTTTCTGTTGCCACAATATTTCTTCACATACATGTATACTGCTTTTGATCTTTGCACTTGCTTTGAATTATGACCGACCAAAACGTCTTTGGGGTAAGGGGGGAGGGTTTAAATAATGCCCAATTCAAAGGCAAAATACCATGACACTCCTACAATTTCGACAATCATCGATAGACTTCAAACATGAATTGACTGCGTTGAACATAATGAGGTCTTTTTTAGTACAATAAACCGTAAGTCACAAGGACCTTTGACTTTTACCATTCGGAAATGTTATTATATGGCAACTTGACAACTGGGCCAATATTTTTTCTTAAATGAATGTATAGTCTATCAGCTATAAGAGTAGACTTGTATACAAACACTAAAAAAACAAATACATAGTTTTAACATTTACCAAACCATTTATCGTGAGGTATACGAGAGAATTAATGCCCTAACTCGTTTATTCTCAAAAGAGAAAATGTTTGTGTTGGGCCATTTATCAACAACAAGAAGTGAAGTGTTTGTATACAACTCTACATTTATAGCCGATGAGTTATACATGAAATGAACAATTCGATGCCTTTGGTGAACAACAACATTTAGAGTTTAAAGGTAGTCCACCCCTAATGAAATTCGCGCGACGTCGGAATTATTCGGGCGAAGTCGAAAACATTCGGCGGTGGAACTTTCCACCGTCGAATGTTTACGACCGAGCCCGAATAGGTTCGGATACATAACGACGCCGCTCGTAAAAAAATCCGATGTTTTATGATTCTCAAAATGGCCACATTACGGGTATTTTACCTTAAAATACCATCAAATACGACTAGTTACGAGACGGGTCACATTCAAATAATATTTTGTAACCCTGCAACGGTTTGCAACACAAGTCTGCAGATTAAAGCCAAGTTTAAATCCATTATCTGATTTAATCCATTTCCTAAAGAGGTTTAAAGAATATTGGTTATTGGAATCATTCATAACGTATGCATGTTGATACGAGTAAATAAGATTCAAACTACTCACTCCTGTTCTGTCAATTTTTCTCTAATGTGAAGATTTACATTTGCTTTTTTCAGAAATATGTTATTGGTCGTTTGTAACGACTTTGAATTTCGACAGGTCTGAAATTGTTCCGTCTGAGAATGGATTTTAATTATACCACACTGTTTTGTTCTTGTAACACGTTTTGTAATGAGATACGTAATTGATATATATATATATATATATATATATATATATATATATATATATATATATATATATATATATATATATATATATATATATCTGAACCTAAGTTTATGTCGACCATATATAATAAAATTCTGGCATTATGGAGACCAATGGATTAGGTGGCCAATTTTTGGTCCCCCTAATATTTCAACCTCAATTTGAATAAAGTTCAAAAAGGAAATTCTAAAATCTTGTTGGCAACTGATTTTTATTGTTAAAAGGTAACAATTGTGCTTTTTTGAAAAAGTTTTAAGTAAAATTCTGGTTAAAAATGCTCTTTTAAAATAACACAATGTATATTTTGAAGTGCGTAAATTTGGGGTTTATGTGGACTGGACTTAACTTGAAATTACTAACAAAATATGCTATATATCGATTAAAAAATCTAAGACTTATATACTGTTGACACTATCTTGTCAGGTAGTAAAATTCAGTGGAAAAAAGTAATAAAGGAAAAAAAATATTTTTTTGTCAACCGTGTTGTTTTTTTGAATTTTCACTGCTGGATTGATTGGATGACGTCACGGGACAAAATGGCGGCGCTCTTCTACGGAAAGCGGATGGTAAGTTGAATCTTTTCTTCACACCAATTTCATGATAATATTTCAGTAAAATGACTGATAACATGAATTATTATTTATTTATTAGATGTATTATGCTTTGATTTTTATTTATCGATATGTTGGTGCATTGTAAATGACCCGAAACCGCTCGTCTGAATGCCAAGATCACGAATAAATTAAGAAATATAGTCAGATGTGATGTAAGTTGGTCTCAATTAGTTTACATCTAGCAGTTTTATACCCTCGTCGATTTAAACCCGCCCGAGTCACGGAGTGGTCTAGACTTTCAATTCGGATTGCGAACTTTATGAGTTTATTCGTACCCAAATGTTTTCGTACCTTTTATGTTTCATTCGTCGTTTTAAACACGGGGAACATAATTTCCTCCCAATAGTTTTCGTAACTGTTATGATTCATTCGTGGCTTGAAACACGTGGAATTAGTGAAATATGTTTCAGATTACTTAAATTCATTCCAGTGTTTATTTTCAATTTTTGGGGAAGGCGGTCAGGGCCCATAGGTGGGGGAAAATTTGCGCGTGAACGCCCAAAAAGGGGAATTTCAATACATGCTTATTGAATCGGTCGGCACAATACTTTCAGCCAATCAAAAACGTCGTCAGCGCACCTGCACTCATTCGGTGGAGGTGAAAGCTTCGGTCTTTTTCGTTGAAGCATTACCAACTTTCAGCATTAATATCTCGACGACTACGCCTGATTATTAAAAATGCGTTGGTAGTTAGAAAGTTTAAATCACATTCTTTAAAGAAAGAGTTGTGTTTGTGAATTTTAACGGTGGATTTTTTAAATAATCTGCCTCAAAGTTGGTATCCCGTAACGATAAAGACCGAGGAAGTACCCTCGATGAAAAAATGAAAGTGAGGCTATGACGTCATGCCGACTGATTCTATACTCACAAATACAGTGTTATAAATGCATTTAACTTTCTTGTATATCATAATGGGACATTCAAACAACCATTAGGACTGTTAGAGATGCTTAGAATCTAACTATGATTTGGATTTTTCTTTGCAAAAAAAATCTAGTTCCAGGAGGGGAAAATTTCTCTAAAATGGGGGAAAAAAGTATATTCCCCAGAGAGGGGAAAGGGGCCCAATAACGACCGTTTTTTTAAGAAAAAAAATCACTGCATTCCCAAATTTTCAGAGTCTATTCGTAACCAACAATTTTCGTACCTCTTGGGTCATTCATCCTTTTAGCCCATTACCAGACAGCAAACTTTTCAACTGTTCCAAATTCAAAGATGAGTGGATGAAATTTTTATTATCATTAATATGAAAATAAGGCATATAGCTTTTTATGCCCCCGATAGGGAGGCATCATAAATTTGACTTACGGACCGTCCGTCTGTCCGTCCGTCTGTCCGTCTGTCCGTCCGTCCGTCATTCCGTCCAAAAACATTAACATTGGCCATAACTTCCTTATTACTTAACATATTCGCTTCATACTTTACCACAACATTCCTTGGTACATTACCTTTCTGTAGGCACATACTTGGTGACCTTGACCCCTGGATGACCTTGACCTTATGACGATCAAAGCGGTGTCGGGGGAATTGTCATCTTACAGTGACAGCTCTTGTTATTTCTGCGGTTTTTCATAAAATCAGCAGGGTTAAATTTCTGCATAAAATATTTCTGCGGTCTGTCACTTTGCTAAGTTAAAGATTTTATTTCTGCGCCGCTATGAAATCAGTTTTAATCAGTATCAAACATATTTTGAAAGATGATGCTTACAAAATTTTCTAATTACTCCGTGATGGTTTTAAAGGGATAATTCCTATCACTTTTTATAAAGTCGTTATGGGAAACAATGACGAAAACAGATAGGTATGAAAAGAAAGACATGTCAAATTGTTATCAATCAGTAAAACTTGTTGAATCGCTATTCATGGATAAACAAAAATGTCTTATCTACATCCTGATTAAAGATGTAGTTACACTACTTTTGAATGGAAAAGAACTTCATTGTTATGACAATATATGCTTTGCATCAAGGGGTGACTGTTTAACGTTTACATGTACTGACTAAAATTGCAGAACAACAACAATCTCTACCTTTGGGATAAATATTCTGCTGATTTTATTTCTGCGGTGCCATCCAGGACCGCAGAAATAGCAGAAATAAAGTCCCCGCAGAAATAAAGAGCTATACGGTAGTTGTTGTTTCAATCATATCTTTTCTTTAAATAATCTAACAACAAAAAGACAGAACCAGTGAAAGAATGGCCAATGCATGAGGATATTTAGCTTTTTAATTTGTAAGCCTTAAGAGCAGTCGTCTAGTGGTGTAGACCCCAAGCCATATAATATTGTACTGGGTCAAAGTCAAGGAAAAAAAATTAAAACCCTGTTTCAATTCAGGTTCTCAACGTTCTTCTTTTCTCTCATTGTTTTCCTAATCACTCAGGGTTTTCATTTAGAGGAGGCAGGTGGCCGAAATGACTGCCTCAAATTAAATCTTGGCCGCCTAGAATTGTTAGATATGGGTTGCTGTGACACTGCTGCCCCTAATAACCCTGCTTGGCCGACTACCCCCTACCTCCTACAGTTCCTTTTCACCTTCCCACTTCAAAACTTAATGAAAACCCTACACCCTTGACTCATAACGTATTATGTAGATGAACTAATTTTGTCGTCTGTGACTTCTTGAATCCCTTTAAAAACAAGGCATGGTTTAGGGGTCCCTTATAGGAGGAAAAATGAGATTTTTCAGACAAAAGAAGAAGTTGTTCAAAAACAGCAATTTCTCCTTTTGCCTGAATATTGAATGTGCTATATTGTACGTTGATCATATCTTTAATTTATCAAATACCATTTTGTCGTCTGTGGCAACTTTAAAACCATTGATGACCCTAAAATTTTGTCGTTCGAGAAAGCATGTAATTGGACCAGTACTATTATTATACTTCTATCATTTGGCAAAGTCTTTCCCTTTCCCAGAATTAGTGGGTGAGAAAATTTTTTCTGATAACTAACAATTTCTCCCCTTGTCCAAATGACGTCACAAAGTAAAAAACTGACTGGTTTACTAAATTCATTAATTTCTTTGTTACGGGAACCCAGGTCACAGGGGTAATTTACACTTAACCAATTCACAATCTCAGTATCTTGGCTAAAGTCTGGCAAGGGGCTACCGAGGGTGTCCGAAAACTGGAAATATCGAAACTGAGGCTAAAACTGCTAGAGCCACACTCACAAAGTAACAAAATTGTTAAAATCTATATGCCCACAATACGGTTAAGGCGTGCTCCCATTGCCGACCAAATCAACTTGATCTGAAAGCGATCGAGTGCTGATCAAGCTTGGTCGACCAGAGTGATCGGAACGATCGAGCGTGGTCGGCAAAAATGATCAGGAATTAATCTACAAGAAATAAAGAAGAAGTCATGTAAATTATACATTTGGTCGAGTTTAATCGGGCTTGATCGGGGAATTCAGGCAATCAATTTGATCGAGTTGATTTGGTTGGCAATGGGAACGAGGCTTAAGCTGTGGTCAATTCCATTGACCCCGGTATTATTTTTTTGTGGGGTGGGGGGTCTTTCTGGGTTAATCACATTTGGAGACAATACGGTATTTGACATCATGAGCATGATTTTTTTTTGTTTTGGTGAAAGAATAGTTAATAATTTCATCCATGAACAAGTGTGCATTATAGTTGTATGCCAATAAACTTTAAGTTGGACAAAAGTATTGCTTCATTCAATATCTTTCCTATGAATTTATCATTTCAGCTGAAGAAGGTCCTCGAAAAGCAAATATCATGTGGTGTAAGTATTAGTATGCTTAATTAAGTTAATATGAAAGTAGGCAAAGCTTAAATACTAATGAAGTGAACATTAACCCTTTCCCAAACAAGACCAAATTTTGAGCTTGCTTTTGATGTTCCTTTTACACAAGGCTTGGGGGGGGGGGGAACATTAAGGTAAAAAGAAGAAAAAGTGGATAACTAGTAGTATTTTCTCCTTTTGCCTTAATATTTTCTGTGCTATATTTTGCGTTTAATTTCCTCATCTAGTAAAAGCAATTTGTCCTCTGTAGCGCCTTAGATTTGGATCCTTTCAAAATAATGTCGTTTGGGAAAGGGTAACCGGTTTAACACAAAAAGTAATTAAAACAATCTTAGGCAAGCAATAAGCTCTCTACTCTCTAGGAAGTACAGAAGCACAGAAGGTACACTAGCATTTTATCGATATCATATATCTTACACCGTTAAATAAAATAGCGGTTTACCCTCATTTTGTAAGTAGACCTGTATTTTTATCGGTGTACCGTTAAAAATATGACGGTAGACTGCTATTTTTATTATTTAACAATTTAGCAGTATACCCCTATTTTTATGCTCCCCGAAGGGAGAGCATATAGTCACAGCTTTGTCTGTCCCTCCGTCCTGTCCGTCCGTCCAGAGCGATTTCTCCAGAACCCTTGGGCCAAATCAAATGAAACTTACCATGTGAACTCCCTATGACATAATGCCGATATTTTCTCGGTTTTTGGATTTGAGGCCTTGTCATGGGAAAAGGGGACTTAAGGTAAAATACAGTTTTTCTCTAATTTCTCCTAGTCTAATGGTCAGAATTTGATGAAATTTCATATTTGATTAGCAAATCAGATGCCCTTGACAATAAAGTTCTCGCCATGTCATACTTTTATTGTGACAATGCCTTATTCGGGGAGCATTGTCGGTCTTTGACGGCCCTTATAATTGAAGGCATAGCGCTATTATGACTTTAGACCCCTTTTGCGCGCTATACACACACACACTGACACACACATATGCACACGCATTGGTCCCCTTAATGCCAAAACTAGTAGGAATGACATATATATATATATATATATTTGTCCCCTTAATGCCTGAATTAAGTAAGAATCACATACATAATATACTAGTCTCCTTAATGTCAGAATTATTTCGAATCATATATTATTAGTCCCCTTAATGCCTGAAAGAAAAAGAGGAATCACATATTTAATTGTAGACCCCCCCCCCCCCCCCATTGTAGTAGAGGAGAGTATACTGTTTATCGATGAACCGCTAAAATTATGACGGTAGACTGCTATTTTTAGCAGTACACCCCTATTTTAATTGAAGGTATAGCACTATTATGACTTTAGACCCCTTTCGCGCGCCATACAAACACACACACTGACACACACATATGCATGCCCATTGGTCCCCTTAATGCCAAAACTAGTAGGAATGACATATATATAGATTGGTCCCCTTAATGCCAGAATTAAGGAAGAATCACGTACATGATATACTGGTCTCCTTAATGTCAGAATTATTTCCAATCATATATTATTGGTCACCGTAATGCCTGAAAGAAAAAGAGGAATCACATATTTAATTGTAGACCCCCCCCCCCCCCATTGTTGTAGAGGAGAGTTTACTGTTTATCGGTGCACCACTAAAAACATGACGGTAGACCGCTATTTTTAGCTAGGCCGCTATTTTTAGCAGTATACTCGTATTTTAATTGAAGGTATAGCGCTATTATGACTAGACCCCTTTCGCGCGCCATACACACACACACTGACACACACATATGCACGCCCATTGGTCCCCTTAATGCCAAAACTAGTAGGAATGACATATACGGTATATATAGATTGGTCCCCTTAATGCCAGAATTAAGTAAGAATCACATACATAATACATGGGTAAAAGTTTTCAGGCATATGCCTGAAGTTCAGGTTTTTGAGTATTCCAAAATGCCCCATTTTCTCGATTTTTACTATATAAATACAGACTTTTCCAGGTTTTCAGGTTTTTCAAAATTTTCAACTTTTACCCCTGATAATATACTGGTCTCCTTAATGTCAGAATTATTTCGAAATATATATATTATTGGTCCCCGTAATGCCTGAAAGAAAAAGAGGAATCACATATTTAGTTGTAAACCCCCCCCCCCCCCCCCAAAATGGTAGTAGAGGAGAGTATACTGGTTATGCCCCCTTTCGAAGAAAATGGGGGTATATTGATTTGCAAGTGTCGGTCGGTCGGTCGGTCGGTCGGTCGGTCGGTCGGTCGGTCCGTAGACCAAACCTTGTCCGGAGCATAACTCGAAAAGTATTAAAGGTAGAATCATGAAACTTCACAGGTGGATAGATCTCATCATGGAGAGGTGCAGTGCACAAGAACTGTAACTCTGCCGATCAAATTTTTGGAGTTATTGCCCTTTGTTGATTTTCAAACTTGATTCTTGTCCGGAGCATAACTAAAAAAGTATGTTAGGTAGAATCATGAAACTTTACAGGTGGATATATCTCATTATGGAGAGGTGCAGTGCACAAGAACCGTAACTCTGCTGATCATATTTTTGGAGTTATTGCCCTTTGTTGATTTTCAAACTTGATTCTTGTCCGGAGCATAACTCAAAAAGTATGTAAGGTAGAATCATGAAACTTTACAGGTGGATAGATCTCATTATGGAGAGGTGCAGTGCACAAGAACCGTAACTCTGCCTATCAAAATTTTTGAGTTATTGCCCTTTGTTGATTTTCAAACTTGATTCTTGTCCGGAGCATAACTCAAAAAGTATGTTAGGTAGAATCATGAAACTTTACAGGTGGATAGATCTCATTATGGAGAGGTGCAGTGCACAAGAACCGTAACTCTGCTGATCAAATTTTTTGAGTTATTGCCCTTTGTTGATTTTCAAACTTGATTCTTGTCCGGAGCATAACTCAAAAAGTATATAAGGTAGAATCATGACACTTTACAGGTGGATAGATCTCATTATGGAGAGGTGCAGTGCACAAGAACCGTAACTCTGCCAATCAAAATTTTTGAGTTATTGCCCTTTGTTGATTTTATAAGTTGATTCTTGTCCAGAGCACAACTCAAAAAGTATGTTAGGTAGAATCATGAAACTTTACAGGTGGATAGATCTCATTATGGAGAGGTGCAGTGCACAAGAACCGTAACCTTGCCGATCAACTTCTTGGAGTTATTGCCCTTTGTTGATTTTTACACTTAATTCTTAACCTTGCCTATATCTCATGTATTTTTACACATACAGACTTGATATCTCACACATAGATACCTCCTATCAACATCATTCACATTTGACCATGACCTTGGACCTTGTGACCTTGACCTTGGAGTTTGACCTACTTTAAAAAAATTAAACCGGGCATATATCTCATGACCTATTACACATACAGCCTTGATATTTCACACATGGACACCTCCTACCAAGACCTTTCACAATTGACCATGACCTTGGACCTTGTGACCTTGACATTGGAGTTTGACCTACATTTTAAAAACTTTAACCTGGCCGATATATCATGTCCATTTTACACATACAGCCTTGATATTTGACACATGGAAACCTCTGACTAAGACCTATCACATATGACTATGACCTTGGACCTTGTGACCCTGACCTTGGAGTTTGACCTACTTTTAAAGAAAATAAACTGGGCCTATATCTCATGTGCTATTACACATACAGCCTTGATATTTCACACATGGACACATCCTACCAAGACCTTTCACATTTGACCATGACCTTGGACCTTGTGACCTTGACCTTGGACTTTTACCTACTTTTATAAAATTTTAACCTAGCTGATATATCATGTCCTTTTACACATACAGCCTTATTTGACACATGGACACCTACGACCGAGACCTTTCACATTTGACCATGACCTTGTGACCTTGACCTTGGTGTTTGACCTACTTTTATAATACATTAACCTGGCCTATATTTCATGTCATTTTACACATATAGCCTTGATATTTCACACATGGTCACTTCCAACCAAGACATTTCACATTTGACCATGACTTTGGACCTTGACCTTGGAGTTTGACCTACTTATAAAAAACTTAAACTATGCATATATCTCATGTCCTGTTACCTATACAGCCTCAATATTTTACACATGGACACCTCCTACCAAGACTTTTCACATTTGACCATGACCTTGGCCTGTGTGACCTTGACCTTTGATTTTTACATACTTTTAGAAATCTTTAACCTAGCCTTTATCTTATGTTCTATTACACCTACAGCCTTGACATTTCACACATAGACACCCCCTACCAAGACATTTAACATTTGACCATGACCTTGGCATTTGGCCTACTTTTAAAAACTTTAATCTGGCCTATATTTCATTTTACTTTTACATATACAGCCTTGATATTTCACACATAGACACCTCCTACCAAGACCTTTCATGTTTGACCATTACCTTGGACCTTGTTAACTTGACCTTGGACTTTGACCTACATCAAATGTAGGCACTTGAAGGGGGCATATATGTTTTACAAACATCTCTTGTTTCATAAATGTCTGTGTTGGTCTCGATGTAGAAGCTTTCATTTCCCTGCTCTAACTCAAAACTTGAAAAGCCTTGTGACCTAGGATGGTGAAAAATGTGTTGCCCTTGACTCATGGAGGTGCAATTTTGTTTTTTGGTTCAAGTGACAAGGTGCTGTTAGGTTACTCTTTTTCACCTGTGTGTTCTCAACTAATTTTTTACATGATAAATTTAGTAAACTTGTACAAAATGTAGTCTTTGTGGTTGACTGGTTGTCACCCTTTTTCAAACAAGACCAAGTTTTGACATCCCTTAACCCCGTCCCAAACGACAAAATTTTAGTGTGATTCACTTCAAAAACTGCCACAAATTACAGAATGGATGTTGTTAAAGATATGATTTTGAATAAAATATGGCACGAAAACATTGAGACAAAAGGTGAAACTGCTGGTTATCAGCAGTTTCTTTTGTTTTAAGGTTTTCCCAAGCCTTTTTTATTAAGGGCGTCAAAACCAGGTCTTGTTTGGGAAATGGTTAAAGATAGCTTAAGTAAGTATACCTCATGTTGTTATATTAATCCATTACCAGACAGCAAAATTTAAGTCTTGTCCATGATGCAGACATCAATTTCAAGATAAAGTTAATGAATTTTTACATTTTTTGGTCTTTTACAGTAGAAAACGTTTGTTGGAAATGAAGAAATTGCTTGTCACAAGCAAATCCTTCATTTTCCACAATGTTTTCTCAAGCATTTTTCTTGACAGGTGTCAGAAAGCGTCACTTTGGTAATGGGTTAACCCTTAAAGCTTTCCCAACAGCACTGGTTTTAATGTTCCCAATAGGAAATCAGGGATGGAAACTAGTGGTTACCTGCTGGCCCGAGATGACCAGATTTTAAGACAGGCAAATAAAGTACGCAAGTTGGTAATCCATCTGGGAAGTCTAATGTAGTCTAATGCATGAAAAGTCTTTTTTTGAAATATCAATATGAATTGAACTTTGATGTAGTCAATCAAAACAGCAATTAGTCTAATATTTTAATTCTATTACCAGGTCTGACTCTTATACACTGAACAGATTTAGTGCATTACTGGTAGGTTGAATTTATGCTACATTGATATTCATGTTTGTTCATTTTTTGCAGGGTTAAACAAGTAGATGCATTGTGGTGATGCTTAGCTGAAGATGCAGAATGTTTGGACAATTGCTTGAGTTGGTTCCTAAATCGGGCAAAGAGTAAAGACAATCATGCTTTGGGGCTAGAAACTTTTAAACACATACATTATTTCTAGAAAAGGTAATTCACCCTTTCCCAAAGAAGACCTGATTTTTTGTCTTTAATAAAAAAAAAAGGCATGGTCGAAAACATTGAGTCAAAAAAGCAGTTTCTCTTTCTGTCTCAATATTTTCTTGTGGTATATTATTCACAAATTCTATCTTTAACAACATCCATTTTGTCATCTGCAGCAGCTGTCAAATTGGACGGTCTAAATTTTTGTCGTTATCCGTTCAGGGGTTGTGAGTTAGAAATCCATTACTAGGTGCTCCAGCCTATGCAATATATGACCAAAGTAGTTGAAAGTTGTGTTAAATTCCATTCATTCAGATTGTGGATGTTATCATGTGCTTAAGTTTCCTTGTAATGGTGCTGATATGTATTGACTAGTATTGTAGTCCTGTTTTCACAATTCACTCTGTCAATGATTTACATGCTAGTTACACGAGAAATGATTAGTAAAGAATTACCCTTAAATGCTTGAATGTCTGATTACCAGAACCTTGCATTTCATAATTCAAATTCCCTTATATGCCCCCACACCCAAGGGAGGCATATTGTTTTTGCCCTGTCTGTCAGCAACTTTAACATTGGTCTTAACTTTTGAACCAGTACAGATAGACAGTTTAACCTTTGTCTTTTGTGGCCTTAAAGAGCAGCACATTTTGGATGACAGCATGCTAAGGCCAAAGGTCAAATGTATACATGCAGATCAAATGCCACCTTGGAGCATAGTGTTTCACATTTATAATTTGATTTGTATGACTGAAACTATATTTTTTTATTTCCCATCCAAAGATAAAAATCTCTATAGCTCTATAGATAAAATTCCAAATAGCTTTTACCCTCCTCTTGTTCCATTTTCAGGATCTGTCTACCCCTGACCATGTGCCTTCGCCACTGATAACCATCACTACGGCAACACCAGACAATGAGCTCTCGTCCTCTGTAGCAGGTAGGCCAATATTTTGTTGCATAAACCCAAATTTTTCAATGCCTCTCCTGCCATCAAATTGAGTATGGGCATAGAGTATTTACCCCGTCCATGTTTGGGAGTATATGTATGTGTTTTGTGCCCATTCTTGTCCAGACCATTTAACTCTTTCAATATCTAGACAATTATACAATAACTTCTAAAATCAAATGTTCAAAATAGTGTGTGCAGCTCAAATGTCAAGGCAACTATTTAAGGTCAAATGTGAAGAAAGTATTGCACAATACTCTGTTGTTTTTGAGGTAATTTTGAAGTAACTTGCACAAATGTTTATCATGATGAGAAGGTTTGTTGTGTGCAAGATATGTATGTGTAGCTCAAATAAAGATCACACTTCAAGCTCAAATGTGAAAAAAATATTATCTGTTTTGTGTCTAATATCATTTAGCTAGGGCATCTGTGGCTCTTGACACCTTTCTAGAGTATATAAAATTTCTAACTTTTATGAAAGATTTGAAGGTTTGGTACATGTATAAAATTATTCTGTTCTGTTCAATTTCAAACAATGTTTATGGATATAATTGGGCATAGTGTGGAAACTGTAAATGACAATTACCCATTAGGATGACCTATGTTGTCCATGGACAACTAACCGATGTTTAAATTATTGCAACATGAATATATCCAGAGCAACAGATAAGACGGGGTGAAGACATTCTAATTTTGTTATTTCAGTCTCAATGAGACGATTCTAATGAGTACCCATAACATAGGGTTTGATAAATATTAAGTGAGATATTGCATTTTGAAATGCCATCACCCTCCCCCCCTCTTATCTGGAGCTCTGTATATCAACATCACTAAGCTATGATGCCTCATATTGTTATCATGTCCCCTTTGAACAAACAGTTTCCATTCGTTATCACTAGCACATATGGAAAACTGTTATTTAAAAGAATGATGCTCGTTTACTCAGGTGACCGTTAAGGCCATTGGGCCTCTTGTTTAATTTGTGAAGTTAGTAACCATTTATTATTTATATCAAACTTGATCATTCTAAACATTGAGAGTTTAGTGACATTTGTCTGTGAGTGAAAATATGTCTTGTTTGATCAATTTAGTAAATGTCCTGTGTTCTCCCAGCTGTAATGCCAGAACTAAGTAGGAATATATATTTCGGTCCCTTTAATGCCAGAACTAAGTAGGAATAAATATTTTGGTCCCCTTAATGTCAGAACAAAGTAGGAATATACGTATCGGTCCCCTTAATGCCAGAATAAAAAACTTGGAATCTCATAATATATTGGTCTCTTTAATGCTATAATAAAATAGGAATTTCATATGTATTGGTACCCTTGAACCAGAATTATGCATGAATCATATAATGTAATTGGTCTCCTAATACAAGAACTATGTAGGAATCAAATAATGTAATTAGTCCCCTTAATACCAGAATTAAGTAGGAATCATGTAATGTATATTGGTCCCCCCTAATGCCAGATAATGAAACTTACTGGAATTATTTTACCCATAGACTGTGTTCATTTCCAACAGACCTCAATGCAGAAATATTTCATATTTTGATAGCTTATGTGCATGTTTGGATTCAATTTGATAGGAATACTAAATACTTAGTATAGGTCTATGATCTTAGGTAATCGGCTTTTAAGTTGTCTACAGATGGTTAAGAAATCAAATTACCTTACTACTTAAAGCTATTCTATCACGCCAGACTTAATTGATAGTTTGCAGTCAGTGCACATGTTAATGCTATTGGACCAATGATCCTCTTGGTCATTATTTAATTCTTAGAATGAGGATGTATGAATGTTACTTAATTACACAATTTTCTCTATCTAGAATATTAATGTTTTTCTGAAATTACATGTACCAGTTTTAAATGTTGCAAGTAAAATATTGTTTTTTTTTTGAGAGGAAAAATATCAATTGATTTCTCATTAACTTCAGTATTTTAGTTCATATTGTTACTGCCAAATATTTCAATTCATGCACTTACAATTTGACTTTCCAGGTGAACAGATTAAAGCAGCTGCTTTGGTGACAAAGAAAAAAGTCGCTGTTCATAAAGGTATGGTGTTTATTCCTTGTTTATTAGGATCTGTTGCTCAAAGGTCTAGGCCTAGGCATATTAGCTGAGCCCTGATAACTCATTCAGTAATGTCGGAGTCTGTCAACCCAGGGGTCGTGAGTTCGAACCCAGGCTCGGTCAATATCCATTCTGATTCTGACATTTGACCAAAACGTCAATTGTCTCTCACCAATGGGTATGAATGATCTATGTGAGAGAGAAGCTGGAGGCTCGGTTTGGATATTGTGGCAGTGTTGAATCTAGAGGGGGCCATGGCCAAAATGACCCCTTAAAATCCAAAATGGCCCCCTTTCAAGTTCAGAAATGAGTCTGGACCCAAATGGCTCATTTGGGTAAAAAGACCCGAAATTCTTTTCTGAATGAAAACATGCAAATAATGTCTTAACTTGTCTAAAAGGCCTATTACCATATAATATATTGTTTATTCACATAACATTTAGTTATTCTATAATTTGCCTAAGTATTTGTGCTGGATGGCCCCCTCATCTTCTTTTGTGACAAGATTAACAGACACGCTTCCATAAAATGGAATTTTCCACCGTCGAATGTTTACAACCGCGACTGAATAGGTTCGGACTCGTAAATAGAATGTACTATTCCATTCAAATTTAATGCAAAGATGGTGTGATATAGCTATGTCAAGGCAAAAGAAACAACCTAGTTGTTGTTAAATGGGCAAATTGTTCTTATGACAAAGTTTAACAGTAACTAATTTGCCAACGGTTTCAAGAGCTTTAAATTACAATAGAGACAGTGTTACAGAGGTTTAACAATGTGGTATCTGCAAGTTTGCGCCTCTGCAACATTGTTTTCAGTACATTCTCACATGTAGTTAGGCAGAATGACTTTTTAATGCAAAATTGCTCAAACTTTGAAAAAAATTTATTGTTGAATTTTGGAGTGAATGTTACGAGGTAAAATATAGACGGCTAAGAATATTTTTATTGTATTTCAGTTTTCACAGTTTGGATGATGAAACATTACTCTAACGACAATTAAAGACTTAAACAAAACCGCCGAATCTGTTAGATCTAGGCACTGACATTGACACATATCCAGTCTTTATCAACATCCATTTTAAGACGTGCTGCGGCATTCGAGTTGGAAGACAACAACTTTACTTGCATGAATTGAAAGGTATGAATTCGTTCTAAATTTCCCTTTGAGTTTCGCAAGCGTCAAAATTATAGACTGGTCTAGTTTGCAATCTGCTGTGGACCCTAAAATGGGTGTTTATAGAGATTGAATATGTGTGCAATATTGCACAAAAATATTGAGGCAATTAATTGTAGTACCCAACAGAAAATGCTTTGGAAAACATTGAGACAAAAGAAGAAAATGCTGGTGAGCTATTATCAACACAAAAATACAGGCATAAATTCCATTGTGTTGTCTGCAACATATTTCAAATTGGAATAGTCCAAAATGTTGCCGTTTGAGAAAGGGTCTAACCCCAACCAATATCTCATGCACTTTTACAGATAGTGCCTTTATCTCTCTAAATTTTGCATGGATATGCCTTAAACCATTACCACACAGTGACTCCTTTTGACTCCCAACAAGATATAATAGCTTTTGAAGACATCGTGGAAAATGAAGAAATGGCTTGTGACAAGCAATTTCTTCATTTCCAACAATATTTACTGCCAAAAAAGACCACAATATTTCAAATTTCCTTAACTTGAAATTGTCGTCTGCAACATCTTTGATTTTGGACCAGTCCATAATTTATTGTCTGGTAATGGGTTAAGGTAGTGTACCCCTAATGAGATTCGCACAACATGTAATTATTGGGGCCACATCGAAAACATTCAGTGCTGGAACTTTCCACTGACAAATGTTTATGACCACAGGGGAATTAGTTTTGATACGTAACGAGGCTGCATCAAACAATTTGAAGTTTTATGAATCTCAAAATGGCCACATTACAGATTTTCTTCCCTAAGGAAATGAAATTGGCAATTGAAATATGTCCAATTGACGATTCGATATTGCTGTAAATACATATTACAAAATAGCCTAATGTATAATTTTGCTTTCAGACTCAAGACCAGTGTTACAGAAACTTTTAAAAGCTCACTGTACATGGCCTAGCAACTATGGATGGCAAATAATCCAAAGAATATTTCATTCACAAGAGCTAATGGGCAAAAATGACTTCAGAATGCAGGAATAGCAACCGCTTTCCTCAAACGAGACATCACGAGCCTGTTTCTGCAAACAAGTTTTGAAACAACCAGGATGTCATCAGACAAGTTGTGTGGGGGGATGAATACTGACATTTGCAGCATGTAGACAATTGTTCCCTTTACAGACGGATCATTACAAATTATAAGTGCATATTCTCTTCTTGATGCATCAGAAACAAGGGTGGATCTAAAGTGGGGGTTCAGGGCTTTGGCTTTCCGTCCCTGAGAAAAACATTTGGAAATATTTTAGAGAAAAGAAGTAAATGCTGGTTTTCTTCCTTTCTCTCAAGTGTTTATCGTGCAGTTTTATAAGCTGTGCTTTAACTAGTTAGTTTATTTTTCTACATCTCATTTCAAATTTAGACACATCAACAGATAAGATAGGGTAATAGGATTTTAGATTCACTTTATATCCAAACCCTATGTTGTGGGTACTCATTGAATCTTTTTGAGCAGAAGTTTCAAATGAGCACCCACAACATAGCATTTGAAGAATTATGAAATATATTTTGCATTAGGAAAAGCTATTACTCTCTCACATCAATAGCTTTGTACACTAGTCAAATTTTTGTCTTGTGGAATAGTTCAACAGCCTAGATAAGAGAAAGACATGGAACTTTATTAGGCTGCACATACGTTCAGGTTGATGTAGAACTATGTTATTATCAAATGAAATTCATATACTCCTGCAAAAATCACCTTACAACAGTATATGATATGAAATACATGGGAAACATTGAGGCAAAAGAAGAAAATGCTGATGATCAGCATTTCCTCCTTTTGCCTAAATATCTGCTGTGTTATATGTACACAATTCCAGTCCATTTGTCATCTCCAGCAGCTATTGAATTGCACCATTCTAAAATTTGGTTGTTTTGGAAAGGGTTAAGTTCAACGAAAAATTTTATGGTAGTCCACCCCTATTGAGATTCTTGCGACATCAGCTTTTTTGTGCGATGTGATTAACATTTGTTATGTATCCGACCTAAATGGATTTATACTACTCGGGCAACGTCGCGTGAATCTCATCAGGGATGATCTGCCTTTATAAACGATTTTTAGCTCCACTGGCCCAAGGCCAGTGAGCTATTGTCATGGCGTTGTGTCCGTTGTGCGTCCGTCCGTTAATTTTTTCTTTCAAAATATTCTCCTCTCAAACCAGTGGACCAATCTTGACCAAACTTGACCTTTACTTAAATTGTTCAAAGAATTTTGATTGGTTGATAAATGTGGGCGTGGCAGGGCGGGGCTTATTAGACATAGAGAAATCACAAAATAATTCTTTAAAAATCAGCTATCTTGCCAATTTTGACCAAACTTGGCAGAAATGTACCTTGAGTGACTGTTTACTTAATTGTGTGTGAAATATTGATTGGTATATAAATGTGGGCGTGGCAGGGTAATCACAAAAGAATTCTTTAAAAATCTTCTCCTCTCAAACCATTGGGCCAATTTTAACCAAACTTTGCAGGAATAATTCTTGGATAAACTTTTACTTAAATTGTTCAGGATCATGATTGGTCTAAAAATGTGGGCGTGGCAGGGCGGGGCTTATCAGACTTAGAAAAATCACAAAATAATTCTTTAAAAATCAACCATTCAGCCAATTTTGGCCAAACTTGGCAGAAATGTCCCTTGTGTAACTCTTTAATTAAATTTCTCTAAAAATTTTGATTGGTCCATAATTGTGAGCGTGTCAGGGCGGGGCTTATCAGACTTAGAGAAATCACAAAATAATTCTTTAAAAAATCGACCATCTGGCCAATTTTGACCAAACTTGGCAGAAATGTACCTTAAGGGACTCTTTAATTAAATTGTTTGTGAAATATTGATTGGTCCATAAATGTGGGCGTGGCAGGGTGGGGCTTATCAGAATTGGAGAAATTACAAAATAATTCTCTATAAATCAACTAATGGGCCAATGTAGACCAATTCTGGCAGTAATGTTCATTGGGCAGCCCTTTACTTAATTTGTTTATGAACAAACCATGAAATGATTCTTTAAAAAAAAAGCAATAGGCTAATTCAGACCAAACTTGGCAGAAATGTTCCTTGGGTGACCCTTTTCAAGATTTAGCAGTGTGAGGCTTACAGGAAGTCATGAGATAATTCTTTTACTTTAGCCAGTGGAGCGATTCATGTCCTCTTGTTCAACACAATGCAAAGTCAGATGTGTCTAACACTTCCGATATTTTGAGATAATGCAATGTCCCCTGTTGGTTGCACACATAAAGAGTGTTAATTGTATAATTATGCATAAATTGAATGGTGAGTAATATACATGTATACATTAATGATTAAAACTACAAAAATGAATACTCAATGACTAGGTTTCTTCTCTTATCCAGGCCTGCTTCTATGCCAATTAATATGATGTACATTCCCAAAGCAGCGACCATAGCGCAGATGGTAGTACATCAGACTTTCACTTTTGAAGTCCCTGGTACGATCCCCGGCCGAAGTAAACATCCATTCTAGCTAAAGTGTCTCCCACCATTAGTTTGATAATCGTTAGCTTTATTGGGCAAGTAGCTGAAGCCTTGGTAAGGATGTTGTGGTAGTATTGGTTTGAGAAACAATGGGAACACATGGTTAGATGTACCAGCCACGCGATATGACAGTACTTAGCAGTTACAAATTTCACTTAGCAAATCTGCTTTATCAGGGCCTAATGTCACCCATGGTATCAATGTTCTATTATATCTAGAATAGAAAATATTAAGAGAACAGATAATGGTTATAACCAGTATGTTCTTTTTCCCCACAATATTTTCCATATAGCTCTTTCGTAAATGACAGAGTGCATCAAACTCAATTATGAGGTCCAGTGGTTCAACTCGATTATGAAGTCCCAGCTTTCAAGCCAGGGTTAAGGTAGTCTACCCCAAATAAGATGTGCGCGGCAGCCGTTTTATTCGAGCGAAGTTGAAAACATTTGGAGGTGGAACTTTCCTCCGCCAAATATTTACGACTACGTCTGAATAGGTTTGTCTACGTTACGATGCCCCTCGGAAAAGTCTGATGTTTTGAGAATCTCAAAATGGCTACATTATCGGTATTCTACCTTGATATCTGGTTTTGTCCGCCACTTATTGGTGGATAACTAAAACCTATGTGGTTGAGTAACTGTAGAATAGGGAAGGATGTTGTGATAGTGCTTGTGAGAGAAATAACCAAAATCAAGGTAGATGCTCCACCCGCCAGGATATGACCCAGAAACATTTTGAGAGAGGAGTTAAACTATACTTATTAACACGAACGACACAATTTTAGACTGTTCCAGTTTCAGTGCAAGCCTATTGAGATTCGCGTGATATCGGAATTGTTCGGACGAAGTCGAAAACATTTGTCGGTGGAGCTTCCACCGCCGAAAGTTTACGACCGCGCCTGAATAGGTTCGTCTAATTAAGGACTTCGCTCGGAAAAAATCTTATGTCGGAAAAAAAATCTAATGTTTTAAGAATCTCAAAATGGCCGCCTTTCGGATATTCTACCTTGATATTCTGTTTTGTCCGCCACTTATTGGTGGATAACTGAAATGTCCATGTTGTTGAGTAGCTGTAGGCTAGGGAAGGATATTGTGATTTTTTTAGAGAGGAGTTACACTACACTCATTTGCACTATCGACACAATTTGAAACTGATCCATTTGTCAAAACAGATTCAGAAAGTATTTAAGAAAAGTAGAAAATGCTGATTATTGGCATCTTTTGTACAATGTTTCCCGAATTATATGTCTTAATTGTAAAGTTTGTCTTGTTTGGGAAAGGGTTTAAACGTATGAACAGAAAATCATTGTTTCTGCACCAATTTCGTTGGCTGTTGATGCTTTCGGGTTTAAGAGGTCAAATGTTTTGTTGTTTTGGAAAGGGTGAGACCTATATAACACAAAGTGACAAAAGTGTTCAGGTTATCAATATGATAACTTATTTTCTCTCAATGTTTCCCATTACAATAGTGAAATAAAATACGGTTATTTCACGCTCAGTTATCTTTGTGACCTTCACGTACCTGGATACACTCCAGATGACGTTGCCGCATGGAGTGTACGTAACGTTGAATGACGTTATTTGGAATGCACTGCCGTTCCATCTGGAGTGCGTTTTCAAGATCAGCCACGTTGTTGATGTTATGAATCGACATGCAGTGTCGACCTAACTCATCCCAAATGTGTTTGATCTGGTTTAGATCAAATGACGTATTGCCAACGTAAGCCTGGCAACACGATGGGGCCCTGTCACAATCTGTCAAGTATAAGGTCGACGGGCTCGTATAGGGCGTGGGCTTTTCCTCAGACGATTAATTATTGTCTGTGGATGAATCATGTGCAACCGTTTCTGGCAAAAATACCGATTATGTCGGTGCGTTAACGTAATCATGTGGTCGTCACGTTACGATGTTACCGGGAGACGACCAGTTCTAAAAAGATCTCTAACAGACCAAGTAATATTAAATTTAATTCTGAGGCTATGAACAATCTGTCTGGTGCAGCCAATTTGACGAGCAACGTAAGGAACGTTAAGTCCTGTCCGTAGCATGCCAATAGCTTGATTTCGTTGGGCGTCATTTAGCCGTGGCATTTTTTTTTAATTTGTTGGAAAAGTTAAGTTCTCTTTATGCTTTCCGCATTGTAGTGTAATATCGCTTTAGAAGCACAACCTGTACCACGTGCAAATGTGCACGTGTAAAGCAACGAACACGTTTATAAGCCAAGATAAACAGACTGGACCGTGTTTATTTACAGAATCGTAAACCTAAACGATATAATAGGTTCACAATTAAACGAGAATCAATACGGTTGTCTTGCTTTAATTTTACGTAGGTAAAGGTAGTAGTTCTACCTAAAAATAAACCAAAACAACCGTATCGATTCTCGTTTAACTTTGAATGTATAATAGCCAAATGATATTGTGGGGCTATATAAGTATAATTCGTCCATCGGGAGTGGCAGATGTTTACATTTTGTTTTCGTGAATTATACCGTAATTAACCCGATTATAGGTGTTCTAAAATGAGTTATGAGATAAATAACATGTATAAGCGACGTATCTTTTATTGATACATAGTTAATCGGGTTAATTTTGGTATAATTTATGAAAACAAAATGTAAACATTTGCCACTCCCGATGGACAAACTATGTATGTCCCAGCTATAACTGAATTATTGTCAAAATAACAGAGTAAAGAAACTTTTTTGGTCAGTGTATATGGTCCGTAGACATATTTAGACGAATGCGCGATACTTTTAGTTCCTTAAAAATGGGTTATATAGAAGTTATAGGGTGTTTTATAGGTAGAGGTGCGGAAATCAGTGTGTAAAAAAGAAGTACGGCCTTTTGACAACTGGACACGAACAGAAGGACAGACAGAAACCAAAACGAAGTGTTTGCTCCGTAGACATCTAAAGAAGACAACCAGATTGTTTTAGTGCATGAATAATGGGTTATAGGAAAGTGGTAGGGTGTTAATAGAGGCTGGGAAGGAGATATCGATAAAAACTAGCAGAGTTACGACTTTTTGCATCTCCTGGAGCCAAGTGGACAAACAGACGGAGCCCAAAAGCTAGTATTTGCTCCCTACTAGTACAAAGACAATAGCAAGACACTTTTTATTCCTAAGAAATCGATTATAGGAAAACAATTCCCTTGCAACTTGCCCCGGCAACTGAAAATGTCACAGTTACGACCTTTTGGCGTTTACTGTTCCGAAACAGACAAACTGTCGAACGATTATTCCATTTTTCTACTAGCTATGTATACAAACTCTGCATTCCTAGACTTTTATTCCTTAAATTCAATCAATAAGACCGCTAGAGCCCTTTAACCGAGGTCCAAATACCCCCAAAATAAGCCTTAATTTAGGGTGCGTGCGAACGGACGTACAGACGGACAACTAAAACATTAAACTTATAACATTCTATTGCAGACTAACCGTGTTAAATCGTTACGTTAAGTCGGTCTACCTTACCTTGGTTATTTATCATTATATATATTTTGGTCCACCTAACCTTGTTTATTTATTATTTTATATATATATATATCTCGGTCTCCTTAAAGTATGCAATATAGTTATGAATATTAAGGGGACCATTTTTAGTATATATCTTTTACTTATTATGTATTGCAAAGAAAAAGATCATAAATCGGTAAAATGGCAAGAATTTATTGCATTCTGACTAAATTCGTGTTGGTAAGCCTATTTTTTAAAAAAAGTGTTTGTGTCCCCTTAATGCTTAAAAATATGTATTGTCTCCCTAATGCCGAAATCAGAATTATATATATATATATATATATATATATATATATATATATATATATATATATATATATATATATATATATATATATATATATATATATATATATATATACTATTTTGCTAAGCTTGAACTGCACAAATATTACGCGTCATGAAGAATTGGACCTTCTGTTCAATACGAAAAATATCAACGCTGGTCGGACTGCGCATTTGGCGCAGTCGGACCAGCGTTGAAATATTTCGCCTTTACAGATGGTCCAAATATATTGTGACGTTTCACTTTATTATCATCATTGTATTTTGCATTTCATATTGAATGAGATTTTACGCAACTTGCAACATTTTCCTAAACATTCTGCAGAGGGTGATGCACCTAACCAAGTATCCCTGGTATCGGCTTTACTGGCACAAGTGTAGACATCCAATCAGTGGCGGATTTCGTGAAGTGGTAACTCACCGGACTTGTAAGTCGGGGATTGCAGGTTCGAAACCCCACCTTTCCAGTCTTTCGTATATACAATGTATAATATGACTGTAAACCGAGGACACGTCTTAATATTAACATAAGTGTTCAATGGGACAAAAATCTAAATTCAACCAATAAAAAAACACAATCTTAGCTACCAGAACTAATTTTACTTCAACGATACATGAGCAATGACTTTTGTCAAATGTCAGAACGAATATTTACTGAAAGTGGACTCGAACCCATGGTATCACAGGTAAATAGACCACGACAATACCGACTGAATTATCCCGACTCGGTCTTGAACATGTAATACAACCCTCTTCGTATTTGTCATTATTTGAAATTATTTTCCTACTTCAACGCGTAAAGGCTTTCTTTGATGACCCCGTTCTAAGTGACGGGTCACATATCAAAAAGGAACTTTCCACTCAAAGAGAAGTATTCGAAATGCGGTCACGTTTTCCCTTTGTTACCCGCAGAACGTAATTGTGCAAATGGAATTGAAAAGAACACGGTCTAATTACATACAAATTGCTTTATATTGCTTTTGCAAATACATGTCTCTGCTTTTCAACAAAAACCTCGTAACTGTAGCTTAAACAAGCTGCAGTGACGAGATTCTTGTTGAAAAGCGATGATATTTTGTTCTTTGGGCCAGTTGTGCACAAATATGAACTACTCTGCAAAACATGCTATAGTCTGATAGCCTTATCAAGCCTGGCATTGAAAATAAAGCAGAAAATACTTGCAAAATACGTTCTATCCTGTTCTTACGATAATATGTTAGCTTTAACACACAATACAAACATCTTAAAATAGCTATTTTTCCGTCGTTTGCAACACAAGTCATTACATATGACCTACCGAATGGGTCAAGAGTCTTATTTTAGCATGCACGCATAAACTTTATGCGTCGACGCGTAAATTTACGCGTCGACGCATAAATCTTACGCGAGCAGGCTTAAATTTTTCGGTTGCTCGCGTAAATATATGCGTCGACGCGAAAATATATACTCAATTACAAAGTATTGCCCGACACCACCACCACAACAACAACAGTGATTGTAAAAAACCTTAAATAGTTCGATCAATAATTGACCAGTTTGAAAATGGTTGGATGCAGAGAAGACGGGAAACGAATAATTATACGTCTCTGGGTGAGGTGAATGTTTTAAACATACACAACACAAAAGGTACGCTCGTAATCTGGACTAACGTAAATTTGAATTTTGAAGATTTAACGTATACAACCCATCATTAGCACCAAAGAGCCAGAGGCGAAATTTGAAAAGTTCCAGTAATTCCTAAACTGTGTTACATTTTCATTCTAATTACAAAGATAAGCATTTTGAACGGTTTAGAATTTTGAATTAATGCATAATTATGGAAATTTTGACAAAAATGTTACATGTATGAATTACCTCCCTTGCATATGAATATAGAGTAATAAGATATTTGTAAACCATTTTCTTCTTGAAGAATATTCTTGAAATCCGACAAGGCGAATCAACTTATTTGAAGTGTATTTACAAGTGTGTGTAATTTGATGCATGTCCCATGGCTAGAAAGTGGTGTTTTTAATGATGGGTCATACCTTAATGAAGAATTCCCGGAATTAATAATGTTGTTTTGTCACACGAAAAGTGTAAAAGATCCCAATCAGTATGTGCGGATTGCCCAGACTGGCTTGGATATACACTTCTCAGTCTTAAGTAATTTTTTGGATCCTGATTGATTGTCCTGTCTTACTTAAAGGCATATGTATTTGTATTGCTCTAAAATTAGTATTGTTTATGTGCTATGAATATGTTATATTCTAAGCAATAAAGTTGTAAAATATGAATAGGGAGCGATTTTATCAAGTTAACGGTGACGTAATATCGGACAAACAATAGTACATTTGTATTTCAAGGGCATTGTTTTAAAATCTCGTTACTACGGCTTGATTCAAGCCGTAGTTACGAGATTTTGTAACAACACCCACGGTTTATCAAAACATAATTGTTAACCCAGTCTATTATTAGAACAAAATTCATTGTCGTTACGTCTACTTTAAGTATGAATGGTTTCATTGACTATCAATAAGACACATTTTAGCGTTACGGGTCACATAATCATTTAATCTAATTACCGATAATCGAAGTAGCAATATCGATGCAACAATATCTAACGTCGCGCACGTTATTGCGACCAGTCGTGAAAAATCCGGATCATCAATGAAAGCTGTGCTAGTTAAAGAACCATATTTAATTGAGAATCATTTTCTTGATAGAAACTGTTTCTGTATACATGAACCTTTCTGTATGTAGTTTTACATGGACCTGAAACACCGGAAAGTCGCGAATTTCGGTTAAAATTTAATGGAAAAGACATCCGTTTTAAAGCGTGACGTGTAACATAAAAAATCTAAGAATTTGATTACTCCGGGCAAAACTTATATTTACGGCGTAAAAACTTATTTCAAAATATTACTTTACGTTTGTTTATCATATTGTCTATCATTAGAAATGTTTATTATAAAATACAAGCAAATATTAAAGTCAGTACAATGAAAATTAAAGCTCGCACTGGCGCGTGACGTGAGCTATTTTCTGGAATTTTACTTTGAAATGCGATTTTTCACTGTCTTTGAAATAAATAGAGTCGTATTATTTTCATTCAAACTTCTTGCATAATCAAGTTCAACATACGGGCAATAGATGTATGAAATATTAACGGTCTATTATGCCGTTTTCATGTCTTAATTAGAAATCTCCCAGGTAAAACAGAAATGTCCACCCCCTACGTTTTTTCGAACAAAAATGTTTTAGTGTGCCTTTCGACATTAATATTTTGTAATCCGTCAAATTCTGAACATTGATATTTTGAATACTAGTTAGTTCATTACAATAAAATGGTATAACATGTAAATGCGTATCTTCAATATAGGAGAAACGCCAGATTTTTTCCCAGGTAAAACAGAAATGTCCACCCCCTTAAATTTACGTCAAAACGGACGTTTAACGTCGACGTTGAAGCGATTGATTCTTCGTGTATTGATAAAATAATCTAAAAAATGGGAGAATCTATAACAAACATAAAAGGCATCGATTATGATCAAATGTAAAGTTCTTTTTTGCTTTCTCCCGCCGACTAAAATGTGAAAAAAAGTAACAAAATGATGTTAAAGTTTCTTGGCGTGTATCTTTCAAATTAATCCCGCATGATTACATGAATCACACAATGTTCGCTATATATGACAAGGCTTGTGTTTCCTAGTTCCACATTCAAAGATATTTTACAAGTAGGCCCTTTGAAATGTTGTTTCAAATACACGTTTGATTAATTTCAAGCTAAAAGAGTAATTGTTCCTTTTCTTTTTATAAAACCAAAATAAACGAATCAATATGGTACAATATTTACGACGCGTAATAAGCAAATAACACACAGACCAAAGAAATCACACAAACATAAAAGACTAATTTCCCTCCATGTTGAAAGATCTGATTTTGTATGTTGCAAAAAAGTAATTGCAAAATAAGTTTTAACGTATTTTCTTCAAAAGCAATATAATAAAATCAAATACCGACCGCGTTTTGAATATCACGGAAATACACGAATACATTTAACGAGTATTCACAAACAATTTAAATATATAGTTTAATTGTAAAACGCTAACCATAATCCAGAAATTAATTCATTTTTTATTTATTTATACTCCTGTTTTAGGAATAAATTAATAAACGACGCTGATTGACTTTTCCCCACAATATAAGGAAAAAGAAAACATGGGTAACAGAGAATTGTTCGTTGCGCGCAACGTTTGTATTTCTACATTTTGACGTTACAAAAATTGGTCGCAATACCGTGCGCGACGTCTCTGCCATTTACGTAAATCAAATAATGCTTAGTTTTGACGTGTACGAACGAGAAATATTTGGAAAAACATTAAGGGAAAATAAAAAGATTCTAATGGCCAGCAGTTTCTGCCTTTACCCCAACACTTTTCATCCTAATTCATTATGTTTCTGCTTTTCGTAACTTTTATTTTGTCAATGGAAACGTTTCTTTTTTTACAGTACCAGTCGGGCAACGTGTCCCCTTGGGAATGGAATTAACAAATCTTACCCATTTTCTGTCCTTCCTTCTTGGCGTTGATCTATCCGTGTCTGGCATTCTACTATCTTATATCCATTGATAGAAAAGGAGAACTTTTTATCATTCGGAGGTATCCATTTTTCTCATAAAACGCACATTTTAATGAACGAAATAGCGAAAACTAGTAGAATATGAATAAGTAGCTACGAAGCACGGATATAATCTTAAGCCTTATTCCTTCGATCAGTTTACATAAAGTACTAATAATAATCGTACATTGAAATAGTCCTTTGGGTATTGGTTTTTATCCCTTTTCCAAAAAGACTTGGTTTGACGTCTCCGACAGAAAAGACTTGGGAAAACATTGAGACATAAGAAAAAATGCTGATAACCAGCATTTTCTCCTTTTGCCTCAGTATTTTCTTGACTAACGTTGATACAAATCTTATCTTTTAAACATTATTTTGTAGTCTACAGCAGCTTTCAAACTGGACCACCCAAAATTTTGTTTAGGAAAGGGTTAAAGAATGCCAAATCATCTGTGACAGGATATGTATATTGGACACTTAACCTATTTTCGAAAGAACTACTTGTAAGTTTTCAAAAGAGCGAAGAATATTATAACATATTAAAGAGGTGTATGCTAGTTTGCCGAAATGCTAACATGCAAATTAGTAAATCCCCGTAATATGGCCATTTTGAGATTCATAAAACATCGGATTTTTTGGAGCGGCGGCGTTACGTATCCGAACGTATTCCGACGCTGTCGTTAACATTCGGCGGTGGAAAGTTCCACAGCCGAATGTTTCCGAAAGCGTTCGAATAATTTCGACGTCACACGAATCTCAGATAAGAGACCAAAAATGTACGCATCGGTACATGTACTTGGACTATAGATATTACTCCCGTAACAATAACATTATCGTACATATTGACGGCATTTCGTGCCCTACAGGATAAATGTTTTGGATATTGTTGGAAATAAAGAAATTGCTTGCCACAACGAGTTTCTTAACTTTCAACAATGTTTTGTATCAAAAAAAAAAAAAAAAAAAAAAAAAGACCAAAAAACGTAAAATTAGTTTCACTTGAAGTTGTTGTCTGCAACGTATTTGAAGTATGACCAATCTATAAATTTGCAGTATGTAATGGAATAAACGGAAAGAAAATCCCTATTATGAACGACAAAACAAATTTATGCGTGTTTGGAAAATGCTCATTTAGACCAATATACTGTTTGCATTGTACGAAGGGAAGTAACTCGTGCTGCAGGAGTGCTTTTTATCTGAAGGCTTACATACCCATTCGCTTATTTCATTTTATTGCTGATAATGCTTGAACGGGACATAAGTCAATCCCAATCAGCAAAATCATAAGGTGGCTAAATTGGAAACTCAAAGAGACAACAAAAATGGAATACATGTATGTGCTTGGCACCGGAAAATGTTAAGACACAGTGAGAGAATGCTGTTTATCGAGATTTTATTACGCTTAATACCGCGAGTATGTACACGTGACCGCTCTGTATTAACGAAAATACCCGTGAGGATATGTAGCCCTATGGCTGCAAAATCGACAATCGACAAACGTTCCCTAAGCAGTTGTGTACTATGGACGTCTGGACATAAAACGACGTTCTTGACGTCAAATGCAATTTTACGTCCACATCGCGTCCACACCATTGTTTGGTTTATTAGTGTTTTACGCCGTTTAAAACTATTATGGTCATATCGCGGCGGCTGGAGCATCTTACCATAGATTCCTGTTGTTTCTCATACTAGTTTTACCGCAACACCCTAACCGAGCCTCCAGCTGCTCGCCTACATATGCTAACGATATAAAACCATTGGCCGGTGACACTTTGTCAGAAAGGGTATTTGCCGCGACCGGGAATCGAACCCGGGACATCTCGAGTGAGAGGCAGTGTGCGTTACCAACTGCGCTATGGCCGCGGCCACGATCACATCATATCCCAATACAAAACTAAGAAAATCTGGTGGATGTGGTAATAATCATAATCGCAATGAATTTTGTGCTAAAAATAGACTGACTTTATTGTTATGGTTTGATAAATCGTCGGTGTTATTACAATGTACAAATCTCGTAACTATGGCTTGATTTAAGCCACAGTTACGAGGTTTTATAACAAAACCCACGAAATTATATTTGTTCGTCCAAAATTACGCAATGGTTAACTGGTTTAAATTTTTCCCTATACCGCTCGATAAGTGCTTTGGACTTGCAATTGCATTCGGCTGCTACTCCGCTGCCTAAGCACTGCCTCATCAAGGTTTTTCAAAATCACAGGAAGGCCTGTCAGTGAAAAACACAGACTGCCAGTAATTAGCAATGGAACAGAAGTTGATCAGTCTTATGACAGCAGTGGAACCAAAGTACAGCGGCCGTCGGAGTCCATGTTCTGGCATTGATAGAACGGTTTCAGGTAGAAAATCCGTAATGTGACCATTCATAAAATATCGGATTCTTTCGAGAGTGGTCGTTACATATCCGAACTTATTCGGGCGCGGTCGTAAACATTCGGCGGTGGAAAGTTCCACCGCCGAATGTTTTCGACGTCGCCCGAATAAATCCGACCTCGTGCTATCTCATTAGGGATACAATACCTTAACATTCACGTCTAACAGCGTCGTGCAACGTCTTAATCATTGCTGAAATACTGCTTATCGCGTCTGTCTCACGTTGGTTCCACCGCTTTACCATGACTGTCACTAGCAAATCTGTATGAACAGCTTAGACACGGCAAAGACGTGGTTTTGCTGGTAAGAGAAACGACTGGAATCCATACTTAGGGGCTCCAGTCGACACGATTTGGCTGAAATACTGATGATCACAGCTGTTCCAACGGCAATGAATTCTGCGCTAAAAATAGACTGGTTTATCGTTATGTTTTGATAAACCGTCGGTGTTGTTATGAAATCTCGTAACTACGACTTGAATCAAGTCGTAGTTACGAGATTTTATAACAGCACCTACGGAAATAATATTGTTTGTCCGAAATTGCGTCACAGTTTACCGGATAAAATCGTTCCCTATTTCATTAAATCAATCAGTCTACATGGCCGAATAATGGGTCATTTTCTATGACAAAAAGAAAGAGTAAATATAAGCAACGATTTTAAACAGTCAATTGTGACGTAATTTCGGACAAACAGTAGTATTTCGTGGGTGCTGTTATAATATCTCGTAACTACGGCTTGAGTCAAGCAGTAGTTACGAGATTTTATAACATAACCACCGCTTTATCAGTACAAAACGGTAAACCAAGTCTATTTTTAGCAAAAAATTCATTGCTATTGTACAAATTCAATGTGTGTCCTCTTCTGTCAAATGAAAAGGGGGCATTTAGAAAGGTCGTTTACGTTTTCAGTTTTGATGTCCGCATTCAAAAGAAACATCAGAAAACAATGAGGAGAAAGAAGAATATTCTGGAAATCAGCATTTCTTTCTTTTAGTCTCAGTATTTTCGAAATTATATACACAAATCCTGTTTCTGTTTCCTTACAAGGGTAAATAGCTCATTCGGCGAGGTCGAAGTAAATACAGGGATCGTTTGCTCGAACCCAGACTCGGTTCTAATTCTTTCTGACTTTTTACAAATGTCATTTCGTCGGTGGAATGGCATAACCTCGTAACTCCAGGTTGTAGTGTAACTATATACATGTACGTTTAATATTTAATGTAGTCTCGCCTTGAATTCCATATATGGATGTATATACCTTAAAATGTGAACTTTCGTTTTGTCGCTTACTAAAATGTGATTGATGTTTTATTACAGTTTTATCACCAAGTATATATGAAAACGCATTTACCAGTTGATATAAATAATGGGGCTAGAAATGGCTTCGAGAGTCAGTTCTGGGGTTATGCTGTCGATGCTCTATTAATTAAAAACTATCATCTCAAATATTGTTGTTGTTCCTTGGCTCCACGACATACGCTTACTTGGTGCTCGTGACCAGCGATCGATCCAGCCATGTACTGCCACAGAGACAAAGGTTAGTGTTGCTACTAATGTTGACTTCGCCTCTTTTGATTATGACAGATGCTGACCGGGACCATGCAGAAAGTCTTCGGAAAACTAAATGTTCAGTTTAAGGAAATTTCGGTTTACATGTATCAATTTCTTCAGAAATAACACAATCTCTGTCTACAAATTCAATTCATACAAAAGATAATAAGAAAATTGCTAAGCCACAGGGATATTTTTTTTAAACAAAATACAATGTTTAGGATTGGGAACAGCAAGGGTTTGCACATTGCGTGTAATGCAACTGATGTTCAGAGAAAGGCATTGAGGAAAAAATGAATAATAATCTTAAAAAAAATGAAAAATGAAATTGACATTTCAAATGAAATTGAAATGTTTTATTACAGTTTTATCACCAAGTATATATGAAAACGCATTTACCAGTTGATATAAATAATGGGGCTAGAAATGGCTTCGAGAGTCAGTTCTGGGGTTATGCTGTCGATGCTCTATTAAAACTATCAGCTCAAATATTGTTGTTGTTCCTTGGTTCCACGACAAGGTTGATTTAAGCTGGAGTTACGAGGTTTTGTAAATACACCGATGATTTGTCTCTTTGGAAGGGAATCGTAACGGTTTTAATGAGAGAGCTTGAGGCTCGGACTGGATATTGTGGATGGTACCGGTGACAAAAATATAAGAAATCCTTGGTAAGGTATACCTCACGATAAATGATCTGGCAGAGTAGCTATTGCTAATCGATTGAGATGCCCTGTCAGTTCATTTATCGCGAGCTATATTGCAGACGATGCAATTTGACCAAAACGGTTAATGGTGACAGTTATAGCGCATTTATTAATCAATTTATCCTTTTCAGCTGCAGATTTCAAATGGGAACACTCAAAATTTTGCCGTTTTATAAACGGTTGAAAACGGTTGTAAAAGAGGCACCATTTTCGATGACAAACACAATCACGGGGATTTACGGTTTGGCATATGTGTCCCGTCATCAGAAAATGGGGTTTGTAGAAACATCGTTTAACCCTTTCCCAAACGGCAAAATTTAGTGGCGGTCCAATATGAAATATGTTGCAGACGACAAAATAAATGTTGATAGAGATGAATTCGTGTATGATATAGCTCAGAAAATATTGAGAAAAAAGGAGAAACTGCTGGTTATCAGCAGTTTCTTCTTTTGTCTCGATGTTTTCTCAAGCCTTTTCTATTAGGACGTCAAAACCAGGTCTTGTTTGGGAAAGGGTCATACACATCCTTGTGTTGACGATTGTGTACGATGTTCGTTATGAAACATATTCGAGAAAAGGGGAAAATGCTGATTGTCAGGAATTTCTTCTTATCTTTAGAAAAAAAAAATATCTCTATGCTACAAATTGCAGGGGTGTCTATTGAGGTTTTACGCCATTTTCAACTACCATGGTCATATCGCGTGGCTGAAACACCTAACCGTGGATTCCTGGTATTTCTCTCACCAGTATTACCACAATATCCAAACCGAGTCTTCAGCTGCTCTCTCACATAGAGTTTGAATCATAGATGACTCAAACCCATTGGTGAGAGACAGATTACTTGTCAAATGTCAGAATGGGTACTGGCCGAGTCGTAGTTCGAACTTGCGACCCCTGGATTGACAGACTTCGACGTTTCCGACTGAACTTTCGAAGCTCGGCTTTTCCTGATTGCAGTAGATGTCTAGAGGAACTTTCAAATTAAAACTTCATTTTTGTTGATTATAAATCAATACTGCTTTCATGTTCTGGCCGAACTTCTTTACTGCTTGCTGTTATTATTTTAAGCGACCGGAATATCAATTTTCTGAAACAAATCCTGGCTTTGAGGAAAAAACGGTCACACATGTGGTGTAGTTTAAGGAAAGGTGTATGGGACGGTAGATAGGGCGAGACAAAGGTAGAATAAACAAATAAACATTGTCTTTGTATAGCGGATGAGAATAGATCTGGCAGAGCACTCAATTCGATTAGCATGGGCTTCTCTGCCAGGTCATTTATCCTGAGGTATAGAGAGAAATCGCCTTGTATACTTTCCACAATTCACATATCGGATATGCGCAAAACATTTTTACCTTATAGGGAACAATTTTATCCAATTAACCATGACGTAATTTCGAACAAACAATAGTATTTTCGTGTCTGTTGTTATAAAATCTCGTAACTACGACTTGAATCAAGCCGTAGTTACGAGATTTTATAACGACACCGGCGATTTTTTTTAAAATAAAACGGTACCAAGTCTATTTTTAACACAACATTTATTGCTATTCAGACTGAGATAAGTGCGGGATAAATCTCACTATACAACCTTTTGTTGGGGCTTTTTAAATGTCGCGATAGTGCATTATAATATGCACGTAAGAATGGTGCCCAGTTTCCCGCGTATTGTACATGAGGCATATAAAAGCACGGGACCGTTTCGTCTGGATTTATTCGGTTACTTTGGATTTGCAGACGACATACACGTGGTTGACAATTAGTAAGAAGTTAAAGTACAGTTTGCAAATTGAAACATTTTAAAATAGTTCCAAAAAAGTGAGAGAAGGTGAGTACTATTTATTAACGTTTTTAACGAAATAGTTTAATATTAATAAGTGGCACTGAGTTTTGTGCTAAAAATAGACTGGGTTTACTGTTATGTACCGATAAACAGACGGCGTTGTTATAAAATCTCGTAACTACGGCCTGAATCAAGCCGTAGTTACGAGATGTTATAACATCACCTACGAAAATAATATTGTTTGTCCAAAATTACGTCACGAGTAGCTGAATAAAAACGTTCCCTATTAGATATGGTATATTTTAATCTTTGAAAGAGCTGGAAAATAACTTATTTACCGGATTAACGTTTTTATCAAGGTCACCGTCAAGGTTGGCGGCTTGCTCTATTAAAAGATTAACTCTTTCCCAAACAGCAACATTTGAACTGGTCCAAATTGTATTGTACAAAATTGCTTAGTTCAGAAACATATGGCTTGTCGTCTGCAGCAGCTTTCAATTTGGAACAGTCCACATTCTTGACGTTTGGAAAAAGATTATCCTATTCTCCAATAGTGTCCGAAAGGTCCTGGGTTCGATCCTTGTCCGCAGTAAATATCCCTTCTGACAAAAATGTCACCCATAAAAGGTTTCGTTAACCTATGTTAGCAAGCAGCTGGAGGATCAGTTATGATGTTGTGGTAGTACTGGTATGAAAAACGCCAAGGCATACATGATTATGTGCTCCAACTGCTGCGATATGACCGTAGCAGCTGAAAACTTTGTAAAACCTCAATTAATCAAATCCAATAGTGTCACCGAAGTGGTAATGGTTTTGGAGAAATTTAAAGAAAATAAGTAAATGGCAGCATTTTCTACTTATTTAATGATTTGTATTCCAACAAAGCTATTTTTACTTTCATAGTCTGATTAATTATTGTCTGCAACTCATTTGCATTTCGACAGGTCCAAATTGTCGTTTGAGTAAGGGTAATCAACGGTGCCCTCCAAAATGGCAAATGATTTTGTGCTAAAAATAGATTGGGTTACCGTTATGTTTTGATAAGCCGTCGGTGTTGTAATAAAATATTGTAACTACGGCTTGTATCAAGCCGTAGTTACGAGATTTTATAACACATGTGAATAACTATTTTTTGTTTGAAACTTCGTCACGGCTTAACGGATAAAATCGTTCCCTATTACATGTCCTTTATTTTCCAGATGTGTATGCTCCTTGCTTTATTCTTTTTGACTGCAGTAACAACACTCGCTGATGGTCAAGATACTACCCCTAATTTTGGTATGTTTATCATTTTATTAAGCCCTTTCCCAAACAAGACCTTTGGCAAGTTTCAATAAAATATTTAAGACGTAATATATTTTGACTTGACAATGTATTACCACACTTACATGACTAGAATCACGTGTCACCTGTCTATCATAACAAATATTGTCCGCTTGTTGTTTTTTAAAAGTGTTTCGTAAGTCATCGGTAAGTCATTATAAAAGTTTTAAATGTTATGATTAAATTGGACCCTGCTTTTGACTTCTCTAATAGAAAATGCTTTTGAAAACATCTTTGTAAAAGAAGAAAATGCTGGCGACCAGCATTTCCTTTACCCTCAATATTTTCTTGGCTTTAACAAACATATATATTTCTCACAATATAATTTTGTTCTCTGCAACTTCTGTCATCATCCTTAAATTTATGTCCTTTCCATGTTCCCCAAAAAATATTCTTGGAGCATAAAGTCGCCATGCAGTCCTTACGTCCGTCCGTCCGTCCACATCTAGATTCCGGCAACCCTTGGACCAAGCCCAATGAAACTTTTAACATGTGAACTCCCTTTTACAATCGCTAAAGACCCTTTTCTCAAGAGAGCTATTATATCTTTTCAGATTGCTACCCCAACCAAACAATCCGATTCACGAACCCAGATTCGGGCGTGTATACCCATTTCAAGGCGTTCTATGACCAAAGCGGCGCAAATGAATACTGCACTGTGACAACCGACGATGGAAACAACAATGCCTATATTGACTGTGCTACAACTGTAAGTATTTAGTTCGTATTATTCTTAAACCTACCGAGCCCCGGTAGATTAGTCGGTAACATCAGGGTCTGTCAATCCAGGGGTCGCGATTTTGGATCCCGGCTGGGTCAGTATACATTCTGGCATTTGACAAGTCCTTTGTCTCTAACCGATGGGTGTAAATCATCCATATCCGAGCTGCTTGAGTCTTGGTTTGAATCCATACTAGGTGCTCCAGCCACCGCGATATGAACATAGCTGTTAAAACGACGTAAACCCCATTAAATCAATTTCAAACCTCGCAGAGGTGAATTTGGTGCAGTTGATACAAGCTTGACCTGTAAAACAGAGATCGCAGGTTCGATTCTCTGCCACTCTAGCCTTTCTGATGTGACTATAAACCGAGGCCCCGTCTCCATATGACTTCAGCTGTTGAGTGGGACGTAAAACTACATTCAATTTAATCTAAAACCATGTAACTACGGCTTGATTGAAACTGTAGTTATGAGGCTTACAAATGAAATCGACGATTGTGTACAACGTTTGTTGGGGGATCAAAACGTTGTAACTACAGTTTGAAGAAAATCTTGAACTGCCAAGTGTTCATCTCGACGACTTCCTTATACAGTAAGTGTCCTTGATGGACCATTAGAGCTGAGGCGCGTTCTTTAGAGCGATATGTTTTAAGACATCTTGAGATTTCTTAAGATGTTTTAGGATAAAGAGTTTTAAGCGGCTCAATGGGAGGTGCCATTACTCAATACTTCTTGTGGAATCCCTCGGCTAATTCTGTAGAAACTTTGTCGAGAAAATTAACGGGTCTGTTCCGAATGGTCTAACATTTAAACATTAAATGTTTAGGCCTTTATGGACCACAGACATTGTTAGAAATAACGAAATTCAAGCAATTTCTTCATTTTCTATGATGTTTACCATGGCTATAGTCATTAAGTGGTAATGGGTTAAAAAGACCTGACCAAAGAATAAAATGCTTATCAAGTTATTATCAGTATTTTCGCATTTTGTGTCAATATTTCATGAGTTAAATGTTACACAAATTTTGTCAAATCAACACCCAATTTGTCCTCTGCAAAATCATTCAAATTGGACCACCCTGAAATTTGTTGTTTCGGGTAGTGTTTAAATCACATAATTCTTTATTTTGTAGACGGGTACCGTGACACTTTACATATCTAAAAGAAATCTAACCATTGGAGATAACATCCTTGCTAAAAACTCGGCCACCTTTAAGTTCGTATGTGATACACTTGCTTCACACAACACAACATTGACGAATGCTCTCAACGTCAAGTAAGTAACATTTAGATGCTTTTCAATACAAACCTCGTAACTGTCTTTGAAATAAATAGAGTCGTATTATTTTCATTCAAACTTCTTGCATAATCAAGTTCAACATACGGGCAATAGATGTATGAAATATTAACGGTCTATTATGCCGTTTTCATGTCTTAATTAGAAATCTCCCAGGTAAAACAGAAATGTCCACCCCCTACGTTTTTTCGAACAAAAATGTTTTAGTGTGCCTTTCGACATTAATATTTTGTAATCCGTCAAATTCTGAACATTGATATTTTGAATACTAGTTAGTTCATTACAATAAAATGGTATAACATGTAAATGCGTATCTTCAATATAGGAGAAACGCCAGATTTTTTCCCAGGTAAAACAGAAATGTCCACCCCCTTAAATTTACGTCAAAACGGACGTTTAACGTCGACGTTGAAGCGATTGATTCTTCGTGTATTGATAAAATAATCTAAAAAATGGGAGAATCTATAACAAACATAAAAGGCATCGATTATGATCAAATGTAAAGTTCTTTTTTGCTTTCTCCCGCCGACTAAAATGTGAAAAAAAGTAACAAAATGATGTTAAAGTTTCTTGGCGTGTATCTTTCAAATTAATCCCGCATGATTACATGAATCACACAATGTTCGCTATATATGACAAGGCTTGTGTTTCCTAGTTCCACATTCAAAGATATTTTACAAGTAGGCCCTTTGAAATGTTGTTTCAAATACACGTTTGATTAATTTCAAGCTAAAAGAAAATGGGGTTTGTAGAAACATCGTTTAACCCTTTCCCAAACGGCAAAATTTAGTGGCGGTCCAATATGAAATATGTTGCAGACGACAAAATAAATGTTGATAGAGATGAATTCGTGTATGATATAGCTCAGAAAATATTGAGAAAAAAGGAGAAACTGCTGGTTATCAGCAGTTTCTTCTTTTGTCTCGATGTTTTCTCAAGCCTTTTCTATTAGGACGTCAAAACCAGGTCTTGTTTGGGAAAGGGTCATACACATCCTTGTGTTGACGATTGTGTACGATGTTCGTTATGAAACATATTCGAGAAAAGGGGAAAATGCTGATTGTCAGGAATTTCTTCTTATCTTTAGAAAAAAAAAATATCTCTATGCTACAAATTGCAGGGGTGTCTATTGAGGTTTTACGCCATTTTCAACTACCATGGTCATATCGCGTGGCTGAAACACCTAACCGTGGATTCCTGGTATTTCTCTCACCAGTATTACCACAATATCCAAACCGAGTCTTCAGCTGCTCTCTCACATAGAGTTTGAATCATAGATGACTCAAACCCATTGGTGAGAGACAGATTACTTGTCAAATGTCAGAATGGGTACTGGCCGAGTCGTAGTTCGAACTTGCGACCCCTGGATTGACAGACTTCGACGTTTCCGACTGAACTTTCGAAGCTCGGCTTTTCCTGATTGCAGTAGATGTCTAGAGGAACTTTCAAATTAAAACTTCATTTTTGTTGATTATAAATCAATACTGCTTTCATGTTCTGGCCGAACTTCTTTACTGCTTGCTGTTATTATTTTAAGCGACCGGAATATCAATTTTCTGAAACAAATCCTGGCTTTGAGGAAAAAACGGTCACACATGTGGTGTAGTTTAAGGAAAGGTGTATGGGACGGTAGATAGGGCGAGACAAAGGTAGAATAAACAAATAAACATTGTCTTTGTATAGCGGATGAGAATAGATCTGGCAGAGCACTCAATTCGATTAGCATGGGCTTCTCTGCCAGGTCATTTATCCTGAGGTATAGAGAGAAATCGCCTTGTATACTTTCCACAATTCACATATCGGATATGCGCAAAACATTTTTACCTTATAGGGAACAATTTTATCCAATTAACCATGACGTAATTTCGAACAAACAATAGTATTTTCGTGTCTGTTGTTATAAAATCTCGTAACTACGACTTGAATCAAGCCGTAGTTACGAGATTTTATAACGACACCGGCGATTTTTTTTAAAATAAAACGGTACCAAGTCTATTTTTAACACAACATTTATTGCTATTCAGACTGAGATAAGTGCGGGATAAATCTCACTATACAACCTTTTGTTGGGGCTTTTTAAATGTCGCGATAGTGCATTATAATATGCACGTAAGAATGGTGCCCAGTTTCCCGCGTATTGTACATGAGGCATATAAAAGCACGGGACCGTTTCGTCTGGATTTATTCGGTTACTTTGGATTTGCAGACGACATACACGTGGTTGACAATTAGTAAGAAGTTAAAGTACAGTTTGCAAATTGAAACATTTTAAAATAGTTCCAAAAAAGTGAGAGAAGGTGAGTACTATTTATTAACGTTTTTAACGAAATAGTTTAATATTAATAAGTGGCACTGAGTTTTGTGCTAAAAATAGACTGGGTTTACTGTTATGTACCGATAAACAGACGGCGTTGTTATAAAATCTCGTAACTACGGCCTGAATCAAGCCGTAGTTACGAGATGTTATAACATCACCTACGAAAATAATATTGTTTGTCCAAAATTACGTCACGAGTAGCTGAATAAAAACGTTCCCTATTAGATATGGTATATTTTAATCTTTGAAAGAGCTGGAAAATAACTTATTTACCGGATTAACGTTTTTATCAAGGTCACCGTCAAGGTTGGCGGCTTGCTCTATTAAAAGATTAACTCTTTCCCAAACAGCAACATTTGAACTGGTCCAAATTGTATTGTACAAAATTGCTTAGTTCAGAAACATATGGCTTGTCGTCTGCAGCAGCTTTCAATTTGGAACAGTCCACATTCTTGACGTTTGGAAAAAGATTATCCTATTCTCCAATAGTGTCCGAAAGGTCCTGGGTTCGATCCTTGTCCGCAGTAAATATCCCTTCTGACAAAAATGTCACCCATAAAAGGTTTCGTTAACCTATGTTAGCAAGCAGCTGGAGGATCAGTTATGATGTTGTGGTAGTACTGGTATGAAAAACGCCAAGGCATACATGATTATGTGCTCCAACTGCTGCGATATGACCGTAGCAGCTGAAAACTTTGTAAAACCTCAATTAATCAAATCCAATAGTGTCACCGAAGTGGTAATGGTTTTGGAGAAATTTAAAGAAAATAAGTAAATGGCAGCATTTTCTACTTATTTAATGATTTGTATTCCAACAAAGCTATTTTTACTTTCATAGTCTGATTAATTATTGTCTGCAACTCATTTGCATTTCGACAGGTCCAAATTGTCGTTTGAGTAAGGGTAATCAACGGTGCCCTCCAAAATGGCAAATGATTTTGTGCTAAAAATAGATTGGGTTACCGTTATGTTTTGATAAGCCGTCGGTGTTGTAATAAAATATTGTAACTACGGCTTGTATCAAGCCGTAGTTACGAGATTTTATAACACATGTGAATAACTATTTTTTGTTTGAAACTTCGTCACGGCTTAACGGATAAAATCGTTCCCTATTACATGTCCTTTATTTTCCAGATGTGTATGCTCCTTGCTTTATTCTTTTTGACTGCAGTAACAACACTCGCTGATGGTCAAGATACTACCCCTAATTTTGGTATGTTTATCATTTTATTAAGCCCTTTCCCAAACAAGACCTTTGGCAAGTTTCAATAAAATATTTAAGACGTAATATATTTTGACTTGACAATGTATTACCACACTTACATGACTAGAATCACGTGTCACCTGTCTATCATAACAAATATTGTCCGCTTGTTGTTTTTTAAAAGTGTTTCGTAAGTCATCGGTAAGTCATTATAAAAGTTTTAAATGTTATGATTAAATTGGACCCTGCTTTTGACTTCTCTAATAGAAAATGCTTTTGAAAACATCTTTGTAAAAGAAGAAAATGCTGGCGACCAGCATTTCCTTTACCCTCAATATTTTCTTGGCTTTAACAAACATATATATTTCTCACAATATAATTTTGTTCTCTGCAACTTCTGTCATCATCCTTAAATTTATGTCCTTTCCATGTTCCCCAAAAAATATTCTTGGAGCATAAAGTCGCCATGCAGTCCTTACGTCCGTCCGTCCGTCCACATCTAGATTCCGGCAACCCTTGGACCAAGCCCAATGAAACTTTTAACATGTGAACTCCCTTTTACAATCGCTAAAGACCCTTTTCTCAAGAGAGCTATTATATCTTTTCAGATTGCTACCCCAACCAAACAATCCGATTCACGAACCCAGATTCGGGCGTGTATACCCATTTCAAGGCGTTCTATGACCAAAGCGGCGCAAATGAATACTGCACTGTGACAACCGACGATGGAAACAACAATGCCTATATTGACTGTGCTACAACTGTAAGTATTTAGTTCGTATTATTCTTAAACCTACCGAGCCCCGGTAGATTAGTCGGTAACATCAGGGTCTGTCAATCCAGGGGTCGCGATTTTGGATCCCGGCTGGGTCAGTATACATTCTGGCATTTGACAAGTCCTTTGTCTCTAACCGATGGGTGTAAATCATCCATATCCGAGCTGCTTGAGTCTTGGTTTGAATCCATACTAGGTGCTCCAGCCACCGCGATATGAACATAGCTGTTAAAACGACGTAAACCCCATTAAATCAATTTCAAACCTCGCAGAGGTGAATTTGGTGCAGTTGATACAAGCTTGACCTGTAAAACAGAGATCGCAGGTTCGATTCTCTGCCACTCTAGCCTTTCTGATGTGACTATAAACCGAGGCCCCGTCTCCATATGACTTCAGCTGTTGAGTGGGACGTAAAACTACATTCAATTTAATCTAAAACCATGTAACTACGGCTTGATTGAAACTGTAGTTATGAGGCTTACAAATGAAATCGACGATTGTGTACAACGTTTGTTGGGGGATCAAAACGTTGTAACTACAGTTTGAAGAAAATCTTGAACTGCCAAGTGTTCATCTCGACGACTTCCTTATACAGTAAGTGTCCTTGATGGACCATTAGAGCTGAGGCGCGTTCTTTAGAGCGATATGTTTTAAGACATCTTGAGATTTCTTAAGATGTTTTAGGATAAAGAGTTTTAAGCGGCTCAATGGGAGGTGCCATTACTCAATACTTCTTGTGGAATCCCTCGGCTAATTCTGTAGAAACTTTGTCGAGAAAATTAACGGGTCTGTTCCGAATGGTCTAACATTTAAACATTAAATGTTTAGGCCTTTATGGACCACAGACATTGTTAGAAATAACGAAATTCAAGCAATTTCTTCATTTTCTATGATGTTTACCATGGCTATAGTCATTAAGTGGTAATGGGTTAAAAAGACCTGACCAAAGAATAAAATGCTTATCAAGTTATTATCAGTATTTTCGCATTTTGTGTCAATATTTCATGAGTTAAATGTTACACAAATTTTGTCAAATCAACACCCAATTTGTCCTCTGCAAAATCATTCAAATTGGACCACCCTGAAATTTGTTGTTTCGGGTAGTGTTTAAATCACATAATTCTTTATTTTGTAGACGGGTACCGTGACACTTTACATATCTAAAAGAAATCTAACCATTGGAGATAACATCCTTGCTAAAAACTCGGCCACCTTTAAGTTCGTATGTGATACACTTGCTTCACACAACACAACATTGACGAATGCTCTCAACGTCAAGTAAGTAACATTTAGATGCTTTTCAATACAAACCTCGTAACTGTGACTTCTTTTAAGCTGCAGTTCCGAGGTTTTTGTTGAAAGCAACGATTTTTTCAGTATTTGTCAAAAGTTTGAACTTGCAGTTTTAACATATTCTTCAACAAGACGGGGGTATGAAACTGTTGTAAGGAAAACAATCTGAAGTTTTAAGGTAAAAGAAGAAAAGGCTTAAAACCAGCATTTTGTCCTCTTGTCCGACATTTCTGGCTAAAAGATTCAGCCTCCGCTATAGGACAAAACAGTTGAAGGAGGCGTTAAACCAATCAAATCTATTCGTTCATCTGTCTGTATGCCAGTTTGTAATTTTTTGAGTTCGAAACATGGAACCAGATCAGCTGTTTGAATACGCGCAGTATGCTCAAGATTAACGGTGTTTACTAGTACTCAATATCTTCGTTATCTGCAACAATGGTAAAATTGGATCGACTTCTTTGCCAGATCCCGGTTGAATGGCAATGGTTTTTGTTCCAATGATATACTGTTTTTTATGCTCCCCGAAAAAAATTCGGGGGAGCATATATATAGTCGCCACGCTGTCCGTACGTCCATGTGTCCGTCCGTCCAGAGCCAGATCTCAGCAATCTTTGGACCAAATTCAATGGAACTTCACATGTGAACTCCCTGGGATAATCCTTAGGACGTGTTTTCTCCGTTTCTTAATTTGAGGCTGCGTCATGGAAAAAGGGGCATCAATGTAAAAATAGTTTTTCTCTAATTTCTCTTTATCTAATGGGCAGAATTTATTGAAAATTTGGACTTATGTGATAAATGAGATGTTCTATACCATATTCTATAAATAATGTTTGTACAAAAAAATCTGTCATGGGAAAAGGGGGCTTAATGTATGATAGTTTTTATTTTGTGACAAACACTTATTTGGGGAGCATAATACATGTAGTAGTGAAGTTTACAAATTTATCAAAATTGTCGATAGAGTCAACCTCTCGCAGGAACTCTGTTATCGAAAGAAAATCGCTTAGAACAACGGTTAACCCTTTCCCAAACAAGACCTGGTTTTGACGTCCCTAATAGAAAAGGCTTGGGAAAACATTGAAACAAAAGAAGAAACTGCTGATAACCAGCAGTTTCTCCCTTTGTCTCAATATTTTCTGTGTTGTATTTTACACAAATTCTATCTTTAATAACATCCATTTTGTCATATGTGGCAGTTTTTGAAGTGGATCAAACTGAAATTTTGCCGTTTGGGAAAGGGTTAAATAATTTGGCTGGTGCACATGTTCAAATGGGCACCTCTGTCCACGGTTACAGTGTATCAGTTTAGCTTGGCCCCCCCTGGGGTATCTTAGCCCCCACCCAGGGTATCTTGACCCACGGTGACCAAAATACCCTAAGGTATCTTGGTCCCCCTTTTCCCTACATAATTCTTTCGTAACCTCATAGATTTAAAAAAAAACAAAAAAAAAAAGCTTTTGATCAAAACATATCAAACTTTAGTTTTTCTTTATTTTTGACTGTAGGCGTAACATTTATCGACATTGCTTTGTATACTACTCAAAATTTGCTAAGGATCACTTTTTGAAACATTAATATTTCTTACACAATTTCAAATACTAATCTGTAAATTAGTTTGTTTGATAGATTAATCATTTATGAGTACGATTTTGTAGGTTTTCATGTTGAGATGCTTTGGAGAAAATTGTCACGAGGCATGCAAAAGATGTACCCATAAAAATCCATAGATAGTGCGAAATTTCAGATTTTTATCTGAAACACGATTTTCCTCTATTTCTTTGCAAAAACTACATAAAGTTTACGAGTTACTATCCCTCTACGCTTTAAAATGACATGCGAATGTTTTACTTGTGTTTTCTTGTGTCTACAAGGCAGATACCGGAACCTCATTAACCATCTTGTCCCAAGTCCGCAAAATGTATCCTGCATTCGCACAGGTGATTAAAACATTGCCATACGGATCGTTCAAAACATAAATAACATGATCCATGGCTAAATATCAAGCTAGAATACCGCACCCTGTAGTATCGGTCACATGACTGATGTCATTCGTGTACCATAACTTTTTAAATCAGAGTAAAAATCGATCAATTCATTTACAAATCATTCTAAACCCCCTCTTTCAGTATAAGCTCTTATTCTAGATACTGCTCGTAAACCAAAGTGTAGTTACCATGAGCATGTGGGTCAGTCTTTCTCCATAGTCAAATACAGCTAAAGACTAAAATTTACGAATGTCTGTTACGGCTACTATCAGCAATTTTCTTTACATGGGTCGAGTTTATAAGTCTTCCCACAAGCCTTTCATTGATCTGCATATGTCTTTTTTGTAATTTCAGTACATGTGGGCGAACATAAGCTGTGGTCAGATTTACTGGCTTTGTTCAGTTTCATCACATAACCATTCATTGGTTGCTGCCAATAAACCATGGGTTGAGGAAAGACACAAACGATGTTTTTGCCGTTCAGGGGGTTCATTCAGTATATTTTCAGTCAAACTCCACCTAAACAATACCCGCGGAAGAAGTTTTGATGATAACTATGGTTTTCAAACAGGCTGTTCCTGAGCTTATCACCAAAGTTATGACTTTAATTTACCGACATACTATTTTCAGACCCATAACTCATTTGGAGCATCAGATATGAATCATCAGTCAAAATTTAAACTCAACATTATGTAACATGGGACATTTATGAGCTCTAAGATGTGCTTAGAAGTGCATTTTTCTATGTGCACATGCGATTACTTAGCTATTGCTTAGGAAGTTTTAAAGGGCAATAAAAGGCTGCAGAAGACTATAGCATCGCTTAAAATGCTGACGAAGCACAAAAAATGGTAAATTCCGAGTTTTGTTCTAAAAGTTGTAAGATTTGGCCTATCTACGAAAATCTTCATTTTTAGGGATGCCCATTTTCTATGCCACACAAGTATCGATATAAGAAATGAATCACAATATTCATCGTTGAATCTTATTCAGAATTAATAACTCTAACATTTAAAACATTTTGCTCACTGGTTGGGAGATTTATTAAAAAGATATCAACATTTAAAAAAGTGATCCTTAGCAAATTTTGAGTAGTATATTTTGGGGGACTCTTCAAAAAAGATTTTAGATTTGAACAAAGATATCTCGGTCTGGGTATCTTGGCGCCGCCCCTATTCCAAGCCAAAAAGGTGAAAATTATTTAGATCAAAACACATTAAATTCTATTTTTTCTTTACATTTGACGGTGAGGGTAAAACTTATAGACATTGTTCTGTATTTTTGGTGACACTGAATTTTTTTTTCAAGTCGGGGCCAAGATACCCAGGGTGTGGGCCAAGCTGCCCAGGGGGGGGGGTAAGATAAATTATTATAACTGTTCATTAATACTAATTGTACATTTTCAAATTACAGTATCTCGGAAACTGAAGAATCAGACACCCCGGAGTACAATATAACTTCGGGATTTTTCGACGATAGCGCAAGCGAAGTGACACAAGCAACCGTTGGGGATACAGTATATTTCTGCATCCTGACACCAGGTATGTGTTACTTATTGCTTTTTTTAACAACAGCAAACAAACCCTCGTAACGTCAGCTTACTTTAGCTGCAGTTACGAGGTTTGTGTTGAAAAGCGATGACATACGTATATATGGGTTGTAATTTACCAACGCAAACGAATAGGGAATGATTTTATCTGGCTAACCGTGACGTAATTTCGGAAAAACAAACATTATTTCGTCGGTGTTGTTATAAAATCTCGTAACTACGGCTTGATTCAAGCCGTAGTTACGAGATCTTATAACAACACTGAAGGTTTATCAAAACATAACGGTAAACTATATCTATTTTTAGCACAAAATTAATTCTCATTGACGCAGGCGACAGTCGTGGATAGTGTAGTACGTCATCCAGGGGGTTACATATTGCTGATTTTCAAAAAAAAAAAAAAAAAAAAAAAAAACAAACTCGGAACTGCAGCTTGTTTTAAGCTGCAGTTACGAGTTTTTTTTGTTGAAAAGCTATGACATATTATATGGGTTTACCAACATAAACGAATAGGCGACAGTCGGGGATAAAGTTAAGTGTATTACGTCAGCCATATACTAGATGGTGGTATATATAGTCGACACTCATTGTGTCAGTCAGTGGGGGTCGGTGATATACCTCGACGTATTCGGAGTACAACTCTGCAGACTTTTGTACGTTTTCGATTAATCTGATATCAAATCATTTTCTAAGTACGTTTTTGAAATATAGCAGGAAAAGGAAAAGGAAAGAAATTGCTCGAAATGAGCATTTCCATCCTTTTTTATACGCCCGTATGGAAGTATCAATGGCGGATCCAGGATTTTTCCAGGGGAGGGGGGTGTTAAAGCCCAAATGATGGCATTTGATAAGAAGTTTATATAGTCAAAATTCAATTTTCGGCCAATTCCAGGGGGCACGATCCCCTGACACCACCCCTAAATCCGCCCTTGGTAGTATTGTCAATGCCCTGGTCGTCCGTTTTCTTCTTTTGCCTTAATGTTTTCTTGACTACTGTATTTCATAAACAAATCGAATCTTTATCAGCATTCATTTAACTTTTTAATCTTTCAGAGGAATACGATTTGAAACCTCTACAGTGCAATGCTACAGGTTCCGGTACAACAGATCATGCACTCCTGATTACTAATGGGTAGGTTTATCTTCACATTTTCCTTCGAATGTTCTATATGGATTCTATGTTTTTGTAACAATTATTGATTTGTTGTCTTTACTGTCACATTTGGAAGCTGGTAAACAATTTTGTAAAGTAATATCGTTTTCTTTAAGATTTTGAATATCATCTTGATTTTTTACCTATTCTGTGCTTCGACAAAATATTGTTTTATTTAATTGTACTTTATAAAGCTATGAAAACAAGCGTGTTATTACATAGGCCAGTTTCAGATTAAAAAATATACAGACTACTTCAAATGGTTTAATAACAGAGAATGAAACAAAAAGGAAGGAATTGAATTATCTCAATTGTTTTGCTATGTATTTATCGTGCGAACCTGTACGATAACAGAAGATGAATAAAAAGAGAAACAGTTGATTGTCTGTATTTTTCATTTCAAAGTCAATATTATTTGATACATCAAAACAGTAAATTATTTCGCCGTTTTTATTCGAAAAAAATCTGAAGAACGCCAACGACAACAACAAAAATACTGCAAACTCGATTCGACATGAACGTCCGTCTGTCTGTCCACCGGACGTTCTGTACCTTCGTATTTCTGACCGGAAAATGAAACATGATAAACTAACAACCACATCTTGCTTTTTTGCAGATGCTCTCAAGATGGAGACCTTATTGATCATTTCTATACGAACGAATCTGTTATAAATGGTATGACTTTTTACATCGCCCCAGTCTACGTATTCAAGTTCTACAACTCCGATACTCTTACTGTGAGATGTACCGTAGAAGTGTGTTCCGGTGGTAACGATTGTAGCTATGTAAGTAATGTGTTCTCTTCAGATATGTGACCTGTCACGCTAAAAGGGACCTTATCCGAACTCCAAAAATCCAAGTTTTTACAAACTTTCCAGGCTCGGCACAGGTAAACCAGATCCCGTATGCGAAAAGTGAACATATTGTAAGATAGGGACAACATTCCAGATTTAGAAAATTACATAAAAAATGAAAAGTGTCGGCCCTAGTCTGGCTGCGCGGACTGCGCAGACAGGCTAGGGTCGATATTTTTCACACACCCGATAAGGCCCCTTTTAGCACGACGGATCACATATACATGTATTCTTGCATATAGCATGCCGTCTGTGTTATCGCAAAACCTCGTAACTCCCGCTTGATTAAAGCCGGTGATGTAATACTTCATATCTATCAAATCAAATGTACGTATTAAAGTTCTACAACTCTGATATACTAATTGTTAGCTGAATCGTATACGCGTGTTCCGGTCTTGGCGACTGTACCTTTGCAAGTAATGTTTTGTGTTCGGTTATACTTGACTTTTAGAACATAGCATGTCGTCGATGGTATTGCAAAACCTCGTAACTCCAGCTTTAACCAAGCTGGAGTTACGAGGTTTTGCAATAATACCCAGATGTAATACTTCACATCTCTCCAGTATATGTATTTATGTTCTACAACTATGGTACATTTACTGAGACTCTTGTTAGTGTTCTTAGTCAGCGGACATGCATTTTTTCGAGTATTTGAAATATTGAGCAGTTTCATGGAAACTCAATGCAAAATGCGTATATCTATGCTGTTCAAGAAAAACATCGTAGCTGCATCTTGTTTTAACATGCAGTTACGAGGTTTGTGTTGAAAAGCGACGATATTGTGTAGCAGTCACTCTTGAAAGTTAAAACATTTCAGGACTGTTATGGAGGCAGACGTAAGAGATCGGTCCTGGTCGAGACCGTGTTTAAGAGGGAGGCCACCAATGACGATTTCAAGTCAACCATGGTTGGCAAAACCCTGCGTATTATAGATGCCCAGCTCGGTGGATCAACTCAACTTACCGGTAAGTGGGGGCGGAATTGCAGTAATCCCTTAACCTATTTGAAAGCTGCTGTAACCTGGACCAGTGACAAAATTGGTTGTTAGAAGATGGGACTTCTGAATGATATAGCACGAAATAATGAGGCAAACATGTTTTCAAACCCTTTCAGATACGAAACGTGAAACACGGTCATTGCTATAGGGTGAGTTAAATCTTTCCCAAACATTGGCTTCATTTGACGACCCCATCTTCCCTAGCCAAGTGTTCTACCTCCGCTTCGCTCCGTCAGGAGAACAGTGGGTGCAAAGTTACACAATGACTTGCATGAAAAGCAATTGATTACCAACCCAATGTACTCCTTTTCTTGAGTTTTCTTTTTGGTCTCAGTCCTAAATTACAGAAAAGGCATTTTGCTGTCCATAGCAGCTTTCGAATTGGTTTATGTTGTTGAAGTACTGGTAAAAGAAACAACAGGAATCTATGATAAGGTGTTCAAATCTCTGTCATTTGTCAATAGCAATTGAAAGAGGTGATAACAGTAAGGGGGAATGCTCCAGTTTTTCGGAACACTCGGTCATTAGTGTAGTAAATTAAACGTTTCGTACCAATATGTTTCGTTACCATATTTTCAATAATATATATAACACATCATTACAATTTACCATTTACGACGGTAAATGTGTATTCATTATGCAAAACTGATTTCCTCAAGTAGGAAATCGATTTTTTAATTAGAGCAAGACAGTCGTAAGTATGTATGCAGTTACCACTGTTTTGCGTCATTTTATTCATGTGTAGCTGATAGAAATTGCTGTAATTCACTAATAAGTGCGCTGACCCATACATTTTCTTTTTGAATTATTACCAAGACATGTTGCTTAATACAACGAGGGAGTTTTATCAAATTCTATTATGTAGAACTTGAAATATTTCCAAAAATATGCAAATATTGACTTAAAACACTCCAGCTTCGTTGATCTAACCGAACACGTGAGCATGATGTTTTCTACATCTACGCGTTTATAATGGTACATAGTTTGGGTTTTCTGTTCTTATTTAATGTAAGACGTTACTTTAAATCCATGTTCGGGACTAAACGATGAATATACAGCAATTCATTAGCATTTTAGTGATATTGGACAGGTGCAAGAAATTGTGCATTTTTTCGATGTAGGGGTATGTGATACAAATGCCTATAAAATTCAAACAAGATCGCTGACCATCCATTTTTATTTCATTTTTCAATTGGTAATAACATGTATTTTCACAGTTTTGACTGTAATTTCAACATACAAAATATAAATAAATTCTTTTATTGGGAAAAAATTTAGGGAACTGGAACATTCCCCCTTAATTCAATCACTTATCAAATGTATCAGTCTAATTTTGTTCGGGAATTGGTATAGAGTTTCGTCGTTGGCCCCCGGCGCATTCATTCGGTATTTTGTTACCCGTCACGTTAAGAAAATGACTGTCCGGCAAGTCTTTAAAAATAAATGAGTCAGGATCTGGAAAAAGGTCCCTTAGGGCTTTTAAGCACCGCATGACTCCAGATCAGCCTGTGTATACACGCAGTCTGATCAAGAACCTTGTTGTCCCCCAATAGTTTCTTGATGACCTGTAGCAACAGAAGAGGGGTGGTATTCTAGTCATAAGGTACTTGGACAGATTGTGGCCTTGAAAAATGGCTGTCTACTTTGCAATAAGGGAGCTTTCTCCAGATCCTGGCTCAAATGTAGAGAAACGGATCAGAATACACACAGGAAAGTTATTCTTGTTGTTTAACCCATTACCAGATGTCACAATTTTGAACTTTTCCCATTTTAGAGGTGTTGCAGATGACATTTTCAAGTTGGTGAAACTTTCAAATCTTAACATTTTGCTATAAAAACATTGTGGAAAATGAAGAAATTGCTTGTGACAAGCAATTTCTAATGAAGAAATTGCTTGTGACAAGCAATTTCTTCATTTTCTAAAATGTTTTCCTAAGCATTTCTCTTTAGGGACGTCACTGTGTGGGAAAGGGTTAAACATAGAGTAATATTATTGTAGGACATAATTATATCCTTCAAGCGAATGAAGATTCTCATTTAAAAATGAACTTTAAAACGAATGGTATAGCCGATTTCATTTGACCTGTCACTGACGTTTCAGCAAAACATGTTCATATTTTTTCAAATAACCTAACCTTTTATAAAAAGGACTTGCATCATTGTAAAACAGATAAACATGGTGTAGGCCTACAAGAAAAACAGCTGACTTGGTCATTTGTATTGAGTAATTTGTGTTAATGAAATATAAAGCTGAGTTATGTGAAATGAAATATGTAATACATAATTATTTATCTTTGTCGTTAGTCGTTTGACCGGCAACATTCTAGACTTTCAAATTTAGTGATGTTGCAGACAGTTTCAAGTGTATGGAATTTCACATTTTTGCTCTGTATAGGTGTGTGAAATGAATAAATTGCTTGGCATGCGCAATTTCATTTCTCACAACGTTTTCTTAAGCCTTAATTATAAATGCTACCCGAAAGATTTCGGGGAGCATATAGTCGCCACGCTGTCCGTCCGTCCGTACACAGCCAGATCTCGGCAACCCTTTGACCAAATTCAATGAAACTTCACATGTGAACTCCCTGGGATAATCCCTAGGGACCGTTTTCTCCGTTTCGTAATACGAGGCTGCGTCATGGAAAAATAGGCCTTAATGTAAAAATTAGTTTTTCTCTAATATCTCTTTATCTAATGGCCAGAATTTAATGAAATTTTGTACTTATGTGATAAATGAGATGTTCTACACCATATTCTATAAAAGATGTGTGTACGAAAAATCCGTCATGGGAAAAGGGGGCTTATTGTATGATAGTTTTTATTTTGTGACAAACACTTTTTCGGGGAGCATAATCCGTCTATGACGACTCTTGTCTTCTGAAGCGTCAAAAAGCATAACTATGCGACAAAGGGTTAACTTTACTTTTACGACACTGTTCATAAGACATTGATCTTTTCCATTACAGGTTCAAGTCTGGTTTCAGCCACAGTATTGATACTTTTTTCAACGATGTTTCTGTAGATCAACGGTGAATACACATGGGAAGCTAGGGCGTATATTGTCCGCTTACGGTTTTATTGTACATGTTTACATAGTTGACCCAATGTACATATGCTTTGAAACAAAAAACGTTATACATCTCAACTTGTACTCATCACTGTCAAACTCGAACTCTAGAAAACAACATTTGCATAATATTGTTCGAACTTGCAGGCGTCTCACACCAGCAAGATTCGAACCAATGTAGGCAAGCGATTGTTACCTTTGTTTAAATAGGAACAGTCTACAAAAATGTGTTATTTGTAAAAGGACTATACTTTAACCCAATCTTGATAGTATGGAACATGTTTACCAATCTTACTCATGTAATCAATGGAAAATGTAATTAGATTTTAACACAATTTTGCATGAGATTGTCCGAATCTTGCAGATATGTGAGACATCTGCAAGATACGAATCGTCATACGAGAAATTACTTAAGTTTGGAGTTCGATAATTAATGCGCTGTGAATTTTGTTACCATTTGTCATATCATGATCGGACTATAGTTGATAGGTTATTATACGCCCGAAGGGTCGTAATGTTTTGGTCCCTGTTGTCAATCCGTATGTCTGTCTGTCCGCCCGTCCGTCTGTCTCTCCGTCCGTTATAAATGTCTTATGTGAACAGCTTCTCCTGCAGTTTTGATCGGAGTTTGTTTAAACTTTAGACTTTGGAAATTAAGACAACTCTTTATATTTTAATTATCTGCGCTTGAATTGAAAAAGGGCCAAGAATTACGGATATGCCCTCGAGTTGCTAAGCCCCATTGTGCTTGATTTCACCATGTGCATTTTCCACAAAGTTTTACTTCAGAAACAGTTTCCTTCCGTTAATAATCGGGAAAAACATAAAAGTGAAAGGTCTTTAATGAAAATCCCAAGACCTACCCCATCGGAGGCCTATTGCATTACAAAAATGGGGCCTTAGCGAAGAAGTCGATACACATTGATAATAAATCTAGAATCGGTAGTATTGGTAGATAATGGCTTATTGTGACATTTCAGATATTTTTTTCATAAATTTTACTCTTATTTTTATCTGAAATAACATTTTCTTGTGAAAATTCTGAAAATTTCAAGCCAAAAGATTGCACCGTTGAAGAGAAAAATATATTTTTGTGTAAAATTAATCAAAATGATGTCCACAGCAGTTCAGATCTCAAAGGACTTTGTCTCTGTCAAACGGACAAACTTTTGTATAAGAGGGTCATTATTGGTTCCCTTTTTATAGATGATATGTTGAATCGTTGTTCAGAAAAGATATAACTATAATTGTGTTAAGTTACATAATTGTATTGGTACATGTATGTATAACCGTTTCATTTTGGGCATTAATATATTTAACAGGGTAGTGGGTATTTATATTATAAGGGTAGATTATATATATTTTATTTCATACGCCATTTTTGTACATTCCATCTATCAGTCCGATGAGTTTCTCGTAGCTTCCTCCGAACTCTGCTTATACCTTTTCAGTATTTGGACTATTCATACCAGCTAAAAACGAGCAAGACGGGCTCTTATTTATTGCTTTGAAACAACAAACAGACCTGGCCCCGATTTCTCAAAAAAAAAAATTAAGTACGTTCTAGGACTCAAATCTTAGCACCGTACTCAAATCACACGAAATCCGCGTGAACTTCAATTGAATACCAATCAACGTTGATTGGTATTCAATTGAAGTTGAGCATGAACTCATGAGAATTTACTTAAGTTTTTTTTTCGAGAAACCGGGTCTGATTTGTAAGCACTGTTAAAAAGAACCATTTTATCGTTTGAGTGCGGTAAATAAGCGAACCAGCGTCCATGGTATACAATAAACAAACTTGACAAGAAACACACAATTTGTGTGAATGAGCACAAAAATATTGAAGTCAAATGAGAAACTGCTGGTTATCTGCAATTTCTTCTGTTAGATCAATATTTTTCGTAGATAGCTTTTCGTACAAAAGGCGTGAAAACAAAATCTTGTTTTGGAAAAGGTTAGATAAAATATTTGCTAGATTCCTGAAAAAGTCGTTTACCTTAACTCTTTCCCAAACAAATTTTAGGGATGTCTAATTTGAAAGCTACTGCAGACTACAAAATATTTATCAATAAAGAGGTTTGTATATAATGTAATACAGAAAATATTGAGGCAAAAGGAGGAAATGCTGGTTATCAGCATTTTATTCTTTTGTCTCATTTTTTTCGCAAGCCTATTCTTTTTGGGACGTGAAAACCAGGTCTTGTTTGGGAAAGGGTTAAATCAGTCATACTATTTGTTGATTTGACTCTAAGAAAGAGAACGCTGTATCATTGTACAGCATTTGATAATCACTGTTCATTTATTTTGTTTTTCTTAAACTTATGCAGGAAAATGCATTTTCATTCACCCAAGAGCAACGGACGAGGGGCTAGGGTTTTTTTAAAAAAAAAATAAAATAAAAAAATCAATGATCTAACATTCTATGTTCAGAGTACTTATTGGAACCTTGTCACTGAGATGATGGCATAGGACATACAACATAGGGTTTGGATAAACAAGATATTTTAAAACTTAAAATATGAATGCCTTTTCCCCGCTCCTAGCTGTTGCTCTTTTATGTTCTTATACACTCACCCGAACTTCTAAACGGCCACTTTTATTTTTTGAATAAATAAATCATATCAATTTACTTGGATTGTGTGTTTGCTTTTTGTACTTAACGAAGTCACATTCTATCTTTTCGAACAATGAACAGTAGTGTCACGTCAAAAAAGAAGCACGTGACGTCATTTTGATCAAAACGTTAAAATTGCACGTGCGTATTTTGAATTACGTGATAAATATCGATTCTGTTTTAACAATTTATCCATATGGATAGCCCAGTCAGAAAAACATTTAACATGACAAGACTTATTATCAAAACGCGAGAAATGACCTTCGGAATATTTGATGTTGGGGCTCCAGTCAAAAAGGTCAATTTGATAATTTCCTTTTCTAACAAAATCTTAATGCAATCATTCGATTTCTTTTGTTTCAGAGGTAAACATATCGTTTTTATTGTTTGTAGATGGGTCGAATCTGATATTTGCGGCTTTTTCACAAAAAAGCAAATTTAGGATGAGTGCATGCGTACTGGAAGTGTTCATAAAACACGACGACGGCCACACTTAAGGACTACTATTCGTCAACAAGATGGACAGCTTTATAAAGCAATATTTAGAAATAATTCCATGCATGTACAAATAACGATAGACGAAATTTGGGTAACCCTAGCCACCCAATCCACTACAAACGGCTATGAGGCACTTTGATAAAAGTGATCCTAGGCCGCATCGTCATGACGAAATGTCAAAGCCTTAGCACTGTGAAACATATTTTGAAGCCTAAACTGTACTAAACATCGCCTATGTTATCGGAAAATGGATTGGACACAAAATACGTTTCGAGATTATTCAAGATTCACGTCTTCGACGTGTTAAACAGACGGATTCGAGCACTGCCGAAGTAAATGATTTAGAAGACCTGACTTGGCAAACCTGGTATTTCCGCACAGTACCATACCCTACAGTATCTTCAAGAATTCATATTATCCACGAGAATAGGATTCTTAGTCATGATAAATGCACACAAAGATCACATGGGATATTAAGTTGCGGTATGCGAAATTTCATTTATGGGGTAGTGCACTTCTAAACGCCACCATTTCATTAGTTTTGAAATCAGCTTCGTGAAACTTTGTCATATTTTTCAAAAATGAATGTATTTTACAAAGAACCAAAACAACATGAGCGATCATCGGAGATTTTGATTTATAGGTGAAAGAATGAGGTGGCCGTTTAGAAGTTCGGGTGAGTGTATGTACAAATTTTAAAATTGTTGAACATTTGAAGGAGTGATCGTTGTTTTAAATGTTATGTTTTGGTTACATGTCGATTATTAAAGCATATTTGACCGCACAACTTGAGTTTTTATTGATATCATTCCATGGCCTTCAATAAGAAAGCAAATAATCGAACAATGAGAAATGAATCAACCCTACTTAAAAGCCTCTCTTACAATCGGTCATATGTGCTCCTGCGTGCGGTCTACGTGCGGTCTTCGTGCGGTCTACGTGCCGTCTGCGTCTAAACTTATACATAGTCATGCGAAGCAGCCACGTGCAAGGTACGGTTTTGGTGGACGCAACCACGACGCAGACTGCACGTAGCAAAGAATTGGTCGTGTAATGCTTTAGCCTCTCTTAGATTCCGTCGTGCGCCCTTATAAATCGTGCGTTTAAAAAAAACTCCGAAGACATACGATTTATAAAGACGAACGCCGGGTTGTAAGAGAAGCTTTAGATGAGTAAAATTCCTAGCCTTTTGGTGTTTTCAATGGTAAAATATCGAGAAAAAATGAAATGCTGATAACCCATTATCTGAATTATATTTCAGTATTTTCTATCTTTACACATGTGTTATCATAAACATTGAATGAAAAGCAGAATTAGTCGACTCCTACTTTTCTCCTTTCCTTTCGAAATGTTTGATCCACAAAAACCGTATTACTAGCAGCAAGTTTTTTATGCATCCGTATCTAAAGAATTGGGACATATTGTTTAACTCATGTCCGTCTGTATGTCTGTCATTCCAAAAACTTAACGTGAAAACTTAACAAGCATTTTCGTGGGTATCCGTGTTTCTCAAACACGTCTAGCCCTTTCACTGCCAAATATTTTTTTCGGACGTGTTTCTAACCGCTGAGTTAATTCGAAGAAATTTCGATACCCTGTTCACAAAAACATGCATAACTTTTGACTCATTTGATGGATTCCTTTCAAATTTTCAGCACATACAGACAAATGAAGCACCTATATGTGACCAAAATTTAAAGGTAATTTATGAAATAATTTTTTTTTTATGTTGTTGGTACTCGTCCCCATAAATTTGTCGACAAAAGTCGCCTATGGCAGAAACCCCTCGTCGACAAAAGTCGCCTATGGCAGTGAAAGGGCTAGTATCATCTGCTAAAATTTTATATGATGTCTTTTTTTTCGTTACCCCCCGGTCCCACTGAGCCCGATTTCCGAAATATTCGTAGTGCCTCGGGAGAACGCATTGTCACCGATTTACTACGACTTTGAGGCGACTTTTTCCGTCCATCCAAAGATGGGGCATATAGACCATTTTGTTCCGTCATCGCTGAGAATATGGAGTATTCGTAGTGCATCGCCGTTATTCGGTGTTCAACGCCGAATTAAACATAGCCAAATAGACAAAATGTGTTGCCGAATAACCCCGATATACTAACCCGAACAACAACGACTTAGTACGAGGTACACCGATTTTACCACGATTTTGAAATCGGGAGAAAAATTTGCGCATTTTGAAATTTTTGTCCCGATTTATTTTTGATCCCGATTTGGTGCCGACTTTTATCAGGATGAACTACGAGTCTCCCGAAGTAACCCGATTTCCGGCCGATTTCTAAATTTTCGAAATCGGGATCAAATCGGGCTCAGTGGGACCGGGGGGTTAGGGAAGAGGTTAAGATTCAACTGGAATTCGGCTTTCCAAATGTCCCCTTCTTTGCAATATACGCATCGAAATAACTTGCGGTCGTTGAAAAGAATATTAGATATGTGTATTTCGACTAAAGTGCGGAATACGGAGCGATTTTATGCGGTCAACCGTGACGTAATTTCGGACAAATAGTATTTCGTGGGTGTTGTTATAAAATCTCGTAACTACGGCTTGATTCAAGCCGTATTTACGAGATATTATAACAACACCAACGGTTTATATACTCCGTAAATATTGACCTGAGCCTGTTGAATATGAATCAGTAATTGTAATGCGAAATTATCACTCTCCAACATATACTGTGCACAAAAAGTTTAGCACACTTGGAAAATGTCCTTTCCTTGTCAAAAACTATTTCAAAATCCATAGGAACAAAACTCTAATGTGTTTGAAAATTCAATTTTCTGACGCTTCCTGAAAATTTTGTTTCAAAATTCTTAAGCGTTAGTTAGGTATCTTACGTTAAAGTCCACAGGGGTCATATATCGAAAGTCAAGCAAATTTCAATAACGCGAATGTCCAGCATAAGCAGCTAGGACCGCCATTCAATGTCTTCCCATGTTGCAGAGAAGCTTCCTGACCACACAGAAAGGAACTTTGCCCATTCATACTGCAGATGACGCTCATTGGTATTGACGTTACAGACGTCATTACTTTCTCTAGCCTGACGTCCAACAACGTTCTTTGTGTGTTCTTTTGCTGGTGATTAAGCAGTTCAGGCGTAGACCATTCTATATGTTCCTTGGAGTAAGTGGGTGGTGATTATCTTATTGAAATATCACAACGTTGTGTCGTTGTAAGACGGTCCTGTGACAGGTTGGATAATTTCATTGCAGTGCCCTTGCACCGTTTGGTTGCCATTAAATGAAATGAGGTCTGTTTAACTGTTTTCATCTATTCCAGCCTTAAATGACGCTGCACTCGACGTAACAGTCTCAATGATGACGTTATTGGTATCAAGCCTTACGCACCTTCTCCAACCACAAATCCTGCCGTCAGTTAATGACACGTAAAATGAGATTCGTCCGGACATCAGTCCAATGTCTCCTGAATCAATATCGATGTGTCAATACCCACTGACGCCTTGCCTGTCGATGCTTAACGTCATTGGCGTTAGATCGGAGGACCCTGATGCAAGTTGTGTGGAGCCTGTTCCGGACAGACTGGTCACTAACGGTATACCTTGTGACGTCCTGGAGGAGTAGCACTAAATTCTTACTAGACAGGAATTCGAAACGTCGTCAAGACGTCGCTGTGAAACGATCCTCCCGGAACGTCGTCTTACACGGTCTACAAGATTTAGGTCGGTCGTTGGTGGCTAAAATTGCATTAACCAAGTACCGTAGGCGCATAATTGTCAATTGGAGACAATTGAAATGCAAAGCGACATCTCTAACAGACATACCTGCTTGGAGCATGCAAAGAGCTCTCTGACGTCGAATTTACGTCATCATTTCTCGCCTTCCCATAATCAATTTCAAAGAATTTGTAACAGTTAAATTGATTCTGCTAACAGATCTGTGCAATCGGGTGTTTCGGACAAGCTAGACATCATCGATGTCACTGCACACGTGCCGCACGTGACTATTGCTTTTCTGGACTTTGTCCAATACACTGAATGTTCACTCTACACATGCACTGTATGTGTAGTGGTTGTCGATCGGGACAACTGAACAGCACAAAGCAATATTCATTTAATTATCATAAACGGAAAAAATAATGTGTTAAAAAACGTGCTAAACTTTTTTTGCTCAGTATATGTTGAGACATGAAGCACGTACAGAATACAAAGACATAATGCATATGGAAACTATCGACTCTGCTCGTCAGTGAGGATTGCTGGTGAGTATCGATTATTCCGTGTCACAATTACTCATTTCGTATTCGTATTTTTGACAAAACATTGTCCTAAAAATCTTTCAAAACAACAATCACATAACCCAGCTTTTGATAGAATGGCGATACGCGTTTCTTATCCCTAACTTGTCGAAAGTCGTCGGTAAGTATAAAATACGTTTTAAATGTCTTGATGAAAAGGGCCTCTGGACTTCAAATACGCTATAGTCCCGTAACGATATAAAAGCAGTCAGATTTGCAAATTTCCCATATGAAAAAATGCCATGATGTCATTTAAAAAGATCAATAGGTGCAGATAACTCTTGATTTTTGTCCCACGTAAATGGTTTCATTTTCTTACACTATCGGTATTCATAGAAGTAAACTGAAGTTTCTTTTTGTTTTATTTTCTACATACATTTGTTACATGGGAAAGCATTGTCTGATCGAGTTTATCCCTCGATTAGTATATCACATGTTTTGGCTGCAGCAATTGGCTATTTACCGTTGAAATGTACATGAATACATGATGTAAACAAGAAAAAAGTCACATAGGGTCGACCCACGACGACAATGATCCTGTGAAAACCCTGTCGACTTTGAAGCCCGCATAATTAGAACAGGCAGATAAATGGTCTTAGGGGAGCATGACATTCCCGGTTTTTCGATTTTAAGCACCAGAAGAAAATGAATGAACAACAAAGTTGAACACTCACCTGTTTTTGTAAAAAAATCGCGACCCCAGAGACAGAGCCACACATGGCCGGAAGCGCCCCAGAGGATTTAAGCGGCAGAGCCAATGGCTCTGTCTCTGTAGTTTCCGTACCGTGCTACAAGTCGAATCATTTAGATTGTGCAAAATCATTTTTCATATGATTTAGATATAAATCTAACAATACAGATCGAAAAACTAGTAATTGTCGATTTGCATGTTTTGAAAATTGACTTTTCAGTTTGAGCCTTTAAGGGAGATTTCTCGCCTTATCCATAGAGGTCCTTTCACATTTTAATAACGTGTGTATCAAGCTGATTTCACTACAGTAATGCAGCACTTTCTCATCAAGCCATGCACTGAGAAATTGTAATTTGTCCCGAGCTATTTGTGGCCAGGCGCTGCCTTGTTGTAGTATGACGTTACATGTACCTCCACGTCCGTTTACGTTACCACGACGTTTGCTAGCACAATGTCTCGGTATTGCTGAGCTTTAAGGTTGCCTGGGCTGAAATAACAACTAGCCCAACTTTTCCAACATGGATAATTCCATCCCATAACATCACAGAGATTTTTTCAGAACAGAAATTTAAAGAATTTTTCCTTATCTGTTTGCCGAAATTTCTTAACTTTTCTCAGTACGGTTGATGGAGCACAGGTAATTTTAAGGCCTATACATTGTATAGGCACTCCGGTTGCAATTAGCCGGTCCCTCGATTCTGGCGTCAATATTGACATCTCTTTCAAAGCTTTTCTACGTAATGCTTATGTTAAAATGAAAACCAGGCTTGTCACAACTTGTAATGACAAAGTGGTTTCTGGAGATAATCCCGTGCTGCACGTGCAGGTCAATTTTCAAGAGTGATTTACCTTTTTGGTCATACATTGTATCTCCGCTCAACCGTAACACATTTAATGCAAATGCTGTTGTCTTTACTTGCCTGAAATAAATTATGTGCAATTTCATATTCCTATCTATAAAATTAATGATGATATTCTAAAAAAAGTTAGTGTTGCGTTGGAAGTAAGACATAGTATATAATCTCAATACAATGTCCATGTGTTGGCTAAAATATTGCAGGTGTGAAACCAGTGGCGGATCCAGAGGGGGTCCGGCGATTCAAACGCGCCCCCTGTGTAGCCTGATTCTTTCATTTTAATGCAGATGTTCAGTCAAATTTGTGCCATACTATACTGACTGACTTTAAAACGCATCACTTTTTTTTCAAATATACTAAGCAAAACAATTGAAGGATATCGAACTTTCTTCGGCCATAACTTTATCCTAGCTTTTGGGCAAGGTAAAAATTTCTTGTATTTGATAGAACACTCAACCCCTGGCTCATCAGAATAATAAAAACTGTAAGGAACGGATCACTAATTACAATACAGTTGCATGCCAAATGTCATAAATGTTATAACCCTATATACCCAAAAGTCAGAGCCCAAATTTTCCCTGTTAATAGATTCTTCCGAAAACATTGTCTTCCAATGGTTTTCCCTTTAAAAGAGACCATCAGACCAATGAATGAGTTGAATAGCTTTGTCATGTTCATAACCACCAAAGTAATGCCGGAATATCATACCAATATATACGGACAAATGACACCCCTTGCCATTGCTTTTAAAGATTCGAAGAATCTCAATAACAGAGATTGTACAGTAATGTGCAAACCTGTGGCCCGAAAGTCAGCATTGACTTTGCACGAATTCGTTACGAAAAAATAACTCCTCTTACCATGTCAAAGTTCTTAGAATGTTTGCAAACTTTAGGCATAGACGGTACTGCCGTTTGGAACTGTACTGTACCTACACCACCCAAGCGTGACGTAAACTAAACTTTTAAATTGAAAGCATGTATATTGCGTTTTTATTCACCTGAAAGGGTGTGGCTAAACCAAAAGGTTATTCGACGAGTTTATTTCTCGATACCTTGGTTAACATAAGAGAAAAACGTGCGGCACGGGCATGAAAATATTTCGAAATTGAAAGACTGTGCGATTGTAAAACGTGTTATTAAAAAACCTCGTAAATACAGCTTGATTCAAGCTGCAGTTAAAATAATTTGCAATAACACCGACGATTTACCGCTAATTGAAAACGCTGTTTCTCCTCAATCTTCAATGTAATAACCGTTTACTAGTCTCCGCCCTGTCTCCCGAAAAAAATCAGAATATATTTTTAACTTGAATGCAAGTATTCTAAAACTAATCAAAACAACACCGAATGAAAGAAAATGGAATAAATTCAAATATCCCTCAATTGTTTTGCTTAGTATATTTTCGTAGTCATGGTTAATAAGATTAAAATTGTAGTTCTGGTATACATTTCAACGAATAAGACATGATATCCCCCAAAACGCTTTTATTCGAAAGAAAATCTGAAGAACGCCAACAACAACAACAAAACATCTTGCAAACTTGAGTCTATCTGTACGTCCGTCTGTCTATTAACTTGACATTTTGTACCTTCATATGTCTGAAAACCTGATAAACAAACACCCGCATCTTGCTTTTATGTAGATGCTCTCAAGATTCAGACCTTATTGATCATGTCTATAAGAACAAATCTATACTGAAAAAAAGTGAAAACGCTACATCTACTTTGCTTGCCATATTTCTTCTAAATACAACAAGTAAAAAAACAAATGAAAGTGTTTCGAATTGTTCATTAACTTGGCTATGCCAAGCACTAAACGTTTTGTGGATCTTAATTACGGGGATGAAAAACGGACCATTTTAATGTGACAGGGGTCCATTTTTCAGGTGTACAATTTGAACAGAAATTTTACACAATTTAAACCTTCAGAAATCCAAGTAGAAGAATGCAAACCATGCAAAACTATACTGAATGGTAGTCTGACAACTTACCAGTCAGAAAATGTAAAGAAGCTTGCATAACATTGTTTCAGAGTTTAGAAAATGATGTTTGAAAAGCAGAATTTTCATTATGTTCCAAAGCTTGAAAATTTTACAATGTTATCTCCATAGAAAATTGAAATCACTATTGCATCGACATCTGGGAACAACTCTTGTCGATGAAAGGGTTCAAAAATCCCCTGTAAGGCATGCATGCATGATGTTGCATAAAAAAACTAATCGAAATCTGTGACAAATTTGTGAATAGGCCTACCAAACATTTTAAATTCCCTATTTGTTTATGTCAAAGGGAGGTAATTCGCAAAATTGACAAATTAGACCTTGATTTCAGAGCTTGCTAAAAGAGATAAGTGAGATTTTAAGTGTTTTTTTGGCAACCCAAATATGACTCTTTCCGAAAAAATAATGAAGCGATTTCTGCGCATGTGCATATGCGGCATTCGATGAAATTTGCTTAAAATGCATTAAGGGCTGTAACTCTGACATTAATGGAGACAAGGCAATGAAATTTCAACAAAATGATTGCTGAAAACCTGGAAAATAACGTAAAAATATATTTCATGCTATTAGTTCGATACTTTTCCAGAAATAAGGAATCTTGCAGTGTAGCTTTTTTACTTTTGTTAAGTATGTTATGAATGGTGTGACTTTTTACATCGCCACAGTCTACGTATTCAAGTTCTGTTCGTTTGTAGCAAGACTAGATCTACATCGAATAATAATGAAAATGTTTTTATGTAGACCCACACTTACACAAAGCTTTAGAATTATGAAATGGCAATGAATTTTGTGCTAAAATAGACTTGCTTTACCTTTATGTTTTTATGAACTGTTGGTATTGTTTTAAAGTCTCGTAACTACGGCCTGAATCAAAACTATGACTTAAATCAAGTCGTAATACTGTAACGAGATTTTATAGCAACACCTACGAAAAACTAAAGTTTGTCCGATGTTACGTTACGGTTAACTGGATTAATTAAATCGTTCCCTATTTTGCATGAATTGATTCAAAACTTGCAGGCGTCTCTAGTGGCGGATCAAGGATTTGTTACGGGGTTCGAATATGCAAATAGGGGGTTATGTCGCATAACTGAAGTTCAAACGTCAATAATATGCAAAATACAAAATCAAGTATTGTAGCATTGTACTAGTATAATGGTCCGAATAAAACTCAAGACTCAACCTCAAAAATCATGAAATATACTGAACAAAAATCGAGTAAGTCAGGGGACGTGAATAATACAAAAAATGTTGATAACAATAAAACCAGTGGCAAAACACATGACACAGATGGATACACAGCAGTATTCAAAGGAAAATACAGAGGTCGCACAAAAACATACTATGTTGGTGGGATCGACTCTGACTCCTCTGAGAGTGGAATAATCCAATACTTAGAAGAGCGAGATGTCGACCCTATCAGAGTCTCTGTATTTAATAGCAAAAATGGTGATCTGTCGGCAAAAGTTGTTATTCCGATTTATCAAAGTGAAATTGTTGAAGACTATAGTTTCTGGCCTCGTTTCACTAGATGCAGACAATGGCTCTCAAAGGGTGCTTGGTCACAACGTGTCTCAGAAATGGAATCTCGCTATATGAATAATGAGAACCATAACCGTTATGAATATGATGCTGACGGACAAAATCATCAGCAGGATATTCATGACACTTATGGGTCAGAATATAATAGGTATGCGAAGCATAATGAGAATTTTTCAAGTTACCAGCGTAATGATTCCAGAAACTATAATCGAAATAAATAGTAAGTCGTATTAACAAATAAAAAAATGAGTGTTATCACAAATAAAACAACGAATATACGCATTGTCACATGGAATGTGCGCGGTATAATGTCCTCAGCCTCCAGCTTGTCTAAACTTCTGGAAGATGAGAACATTGATATCGCCTTCATTACTGAGCACAAATTGACAGAGCAGACTAAATCGTTTATGTCGTCAATTAGTCGGGCTTATTATGACATAACAGAATGTAATATGGACAGAGACGTATATGGTACACTGAAATGTGGGAAAGGGGGCGTGTCTATTTTATACAAAACAAGTCTCTTATTCTCAGTTAAGATCCTAGACGAAATTTCTGATGATAGAATAATAGGCATAGAACTTACACTATCTAATGCTACTAGATTATTTACTTTCTCTGTTTATATGCCATCTTCAAACTATTCAAACGATGTTTATATTGAGTATATAAACACTTTACAAGCAATGTATGACACATATTCAGAATTTGGAATTGTAATATTTCTAGGAGACATGAATGTTGAACTCATTGACAAATTTTCTAACAACATCACGTATCAAAACCTTCGAGTCAAATCAGCATCTAAATTTGCAATAGATAACGAACTTTCCTCTCTTCTCTATTCAAAAATGAGGGTAGGACCCTCTTATACGTACATAACGATGGAAAAAATGTTAGATCACGTATTAATACCTACTAGCTATCTAGACATAGTCAAAAGAGTTAAAGTATTGAACGATATTTTGTATCATTGTTCCGATCATTTGCCAATCATAGTCGAATTTTCTGTTCCAGTTAAACATATTTCCGTAACGCAAAGTAACAGACGTGTTAATTGGAAAAAGGTTACCGACGCACATGTTACAGATTACCAGTATAAACTCTCCGAACTACTAAATCTATCAAACGATACCGATCTGGAAAAATCTTATGAACATATAGTACAATGCATAAAAGAAGCGTCAAATACTTCCTTACCAAATAGTAAATTAAATACACATGCGAAACCATATTGGACAGATAAAGTCAAACGCGCTCATACAGATCAACGTATAGCTAGGCGTATATGGATATCAGATGGAAAGCCACGAGGACCTTGCCACACATCATATAAAAACTACAAAGACGCGAAAAGAAAGTTCACAAATGAGCAAAAATCGGCTATCACAAATTTAGAAAATGAGTTTTTGGAAGAACTTAACAACACTGCTTCTATAAACGACAAGCACTTTTGGACATTAGTCAACAGTCGAAAGTCCAAAATTGCAAATAATTGTAATGCAATAAAGTCACCAACGGGTCTCACTAGTGATCCAAATCAAATTTCTGAGACATTTAAAGCTCATTTTCAAGCAATATACACGCCAAGTGAAGATAATGACTTCGACGAAAATCACAGGATCCAAATCGAAAACATAAACTCGAAAACACTTCAAGATAACTTAAATACTGAGAGTACACCTAAGATCCTTCCCTGTTTAACCACGGATGACATCGAAAATTTTTGTATGAAATTAAAGAACAACAAAGCACCCTCATTCGACTTAATTCAGAATGAACATTTAAAAAATGGTGGTAAACGCCTTTGGTCTTCATTAGCTGATTTATTTAACATCATGATAGCCTCAAACCGAATACCGAACCAATGTAAAAAAGGCCTTATTATTCCAATTTACAAAAACAACGGCAAGGATCGGACTGATCCTGGTAACTTTAGACCAATAACCCTACTTCCTGTCATTTATAAATTGTTTGAAAAAATTCTTCATCACTGTCTTACATCCTGGGTTTCGGAAAATGAAATCAAATTTCCAAATCCACAGCAAAACGCTTATCAAAAACATTTAGGCTCGATCACTGCTTCTTTTGTTCTGCAAGAATCAATTCATCATAATTTAGAAATGAAAAGTGATATGTACGTGACAACATTAGACACAAAACAGGCGTTTGATAGCGTTTGGTTACAAGGTGTCTTCTTCAAACTGTCAAAACTTGTTATAAAGGGAACAATGTGGTCATTATTAATAGATGCACATACAAATATGTCCAGCTGTGTTCAAGTAAACGGTATTCAATCGGAATATTTCCCAGTCAAACAAGGTATAAGACAAGGTGGCATAATCTCAACTTGGATCTACAATCTTTTCCTGAATGAGCTGCTTGACTTACTAGTAGAAAGCAACCAGGGCGCGAGAATTTTTTCTATTGATACAGGTAACACTACTTTAGCAGACGACGTTTGCCTCGCCGCGACTAGCCCACAAAAATTACAATCGTTACTAAACATAGTTAATAAATATAGTAATACGCACCGCTACAAACTCAACGCTTCAAAAAGTTTCTCTATTCGCTTTCCCCATAAAACGGCACGTAAGAATAAAACTTCTAAAGAACTAAATTTTACACTTGGTAATGACAAAATCAATAATGTTAAATCAATTAAGCATGTCGGAATTGTCCTGAACGAAAAATTATCAGACACTGATAAAGTTAACTTAGCCTGCAAAAATGCCAAAGCAAGTTTCTTCTCCTTATTGGCAATGCGATTGAATTATTCAGTCGTTAACCCGCTTACCATGGCATCTCTCGTTGAGAAAGTTTGTTTTCCTAGACTGTTTTATGGATGTGAACTTTGGAGTAATCTAACAACATCCGATAAAAACAAATTAAATAGGTTTCCAAAATTTGTTGCTAAGAAAATTCAAAAATTTGGTCCAAGAACTCGATCAGATATCTGCTTAAGTATGCTAGGGTGGAAATCTGCCGTTTCAGAAGTCGAGTATAGAAAGCTTCTATTTCTTGAAAGACTATGTAATTTACCAAATAAACTCTTAGCCAAGCAAGTTTTCAATTCACGATTATCAAGTTTCGTATGTTCTGTACATGATAACCAAAGGGGCTTCATTCCAGATATTGTTCAAATTAGCTCAAAATACGGATTAGACGAGCACATAGTTGCATATATAAACACTGCTACATTCCCAAAGAAAGATAACTGGAAAAGACTGTGCAAAAACGCAGTAATCTCCCCTGAAAACAGTGACTGGTCAAACCGTCTTGGAGACGATAGCGCTTTCAGTCGGTTTCGTTCATTACACACCAATATTGAAAAGGCCATTATATGGCAATGCAGTAATGATATTTTTTCTCTATCTAATGCTTATCATGTCAGTAAGTACTGGTTAGAACCAGAACCAGGAAACACACAAGTCACCTCAAACTGCAATCTTTGCAATATTCGTATTGTTAATAGCCCAATTCATAAAACACTACATTGTCAAAAACTTGCAAAATCAAGAACAATCTTCTATAATACTGTTATTACATATTTTGGACAATCTGTACTTGATGAAATAAAAACAGGTTCAAATGAGAGTCAATTTCAAATGTTAATTGGAAGAAAATTAAGAACCCTCCCTGATAGAAGATCACATATAGAGTATCTTCGAATAGCAATCGAATATATCCACATTTGTTTGTGTTAACAATTCAACTGCGCATTCTAGCTTATTTCATTGTTTGGTCGTTTGAAACAAACCGAAGTCTGCTTATATCGACATCCTACATTCGTGTACCTTATATGTCTCTTGCCTTATTCGAAGTAAAATGCCATTACTTTGCTAATGAACATCTTAGGCCCGATCTAGTTTACGTGTTCGTTGAAACAGGATGCCTAGTTTTCGAGAATAATCACCAGTCTGATAGCCAGATGATTATTTTACTATACTAGGCACCTAATATTAGTAGATCTTGTTAACAATCTGCTGTTGCCTGCTTCCCGAAACGCAACATCTTTGACGCATTGTATGCCTCCTGAGGTAAATAACGCTGCTTTTTAGCAAAAACCTCGTAACTGCAGCTTGTTTTAAGCTGCGGTTACGGGGTTTTCGTTGTAAGGCGACGATAATCAAATTGGGTCTCGATTATGCTTCCTCGGTATTTCTCTTTCGTTCCGAGGGAACAGCCTAAAATCGGGTCACGCAAAAAAGAACTCGGATGACTTCATTGATTTATGAATGTGAATGTACACTGGTGGTGAACTCGGACAAAGCGAGGAACATTTTTCATGAACACAAGGTACAGATACTTCATGTTTAAATGCGCGTTTAAAAACCAGTTTTACTAGTTTGAGCATGTACACAACGATTTGCACGTGTTTATCCGCCCAAAACAATATGGGCGAATTGGAGAGACACTTAGAGGCTATTGTAATTTTTGTTATTTCATTTCTCTGACTGATTCTGAAGTTGGTATTACAATTCTTGGAGTAGAAGTTTTTTTCCGATGTGAAAATCGTAGTTAACGTTTTTTGAAGGGGACTTGTACGGTTTATTCATGACACCGTGAACATTTTCAATGGCTGTTCGAATTGCAATGACTTTTGTCCTAACAATAGAATGGGTTTTCGGTTAAATATGGATAAATCGTAGGTGTTGTTATAAAATCCCGTAACTACAGCTTCAATAAAGTTGAGTTTGTGACGTTTTAGATTTACACCGACGAAGCATTAGTGTTTGTCCGAAAAAACGTCACTAGGTCTATATATAGTAGATAAAAATTATTCTTTTTCAAAGACGAATAAATGGTATACAATAATCATTTCCAAAACAATAGGCCTATCTGGTATTGCAGCCCCCAATTAGAAGGCTTTCAGTAATGACCACCATATAGAAAGTGCTTCGTTTGCCCGTCCGTCCGTTTTTCTACCCGTCCGCCAAGTTCTCTAGCTGACTGCTCTGGGTGTCAAAATACATTAATTTATTATGTTGAGAGTTAAAATGTGTGTACTAAATAAGAAAATATGAAAGGAAAATATTAAGAAAAAAAGAGTCAAATTATTTTCAGTATAGATCTATTCTTCTTTTGATTCAATGTTTTTCCAAACCTTTCTAAATGGGGGAAACTGTTTCGGAAATACATAATGTATTTCATTGCTTCGTCTTTGAATATGGATCAATTTTATCAAGAAAGCAGTGATTAATTTCGGACTACGATGGCATTCCGTAAATGTAGATGTAAAACGTCGCAACTAGAGCTTGTTTGAAGCTGTAGTTACGACATTTTATACCAATACCAACGGTTTATAAAAACAGAACAGTAACCAAGTCTATTTTAGCACACAATTGATTGCCATAACCGATATCTCTTATTCATGTGTTTTTCCTATTGATGAGTGAAACATTTTAACCCTTTCCCAAACAATGATTTTGACGTAATCTGTCAGCAATAATATTGGGGAAAATACAAAAGTCGGAATGCATAGCGACGAAAATTCTCTTGAAAACTGTCTGAAAGTTTTTTGGACTGTCATATTTACAAAGTCATTGTACATTAAGTATTAGTGTGGCCTTTCGAAGCAGAACTTAAAAAATATATAAACATAGGTATAAGAATTAAATATATAGAAATAGGAACGTTCCACCGTCCTAAATTAAAGAAATCGCCATGGAAACATGCCACATGCGTATAAAAATATACACAAAAATATGCTAATTTCAATTTTGATTTTAGTTTGTATATCCTATTGGACATTGTATTGTTAAGAGGTTAAACTGAAAATTGAAAAAGTAGAAGTTGTATGACAACAAGCTATACGTTCTTCAACGCCAATTACACAAAACGCGGGAACAACGTCGTATTGTTTGGCGGCGATGTTATAAAGTCATGAAAACAGATCATGAACGTAAACTTTTGTTTCAGGAGAAATGTAGTGAAACGTCTTTTTTAACATTTTATCTTCCAGAAATCTAAAATATTGAAACAAATGGATTTAATCATATTAGCACAAATATACTACCCGTCATAAGAAAGTAGCCACCTGTCTAATGCAAATGGTCGCCAATTTTAGAATTATTCATAAATGTACCGAAATAAATACAAGATTTTGAAGCATGGCAAGTAAATCGAAAACAGTCGAATTACCCCATTAATTAGACTGTTTCGATTTTCTTGCCATGCTACAATTTTGAGACGATTCCAATACATCCAACGTCTACACGTGACGTCATTCCGACAAGACAACCATTATCGGGACTACTACCTGTGAAATCGACAGAAAAAGGCAAACGTTACAGATAGATTGCTTCCTGGGTTGAGTTCTATCAGCAGTAGAGGCTGATTAACGTATTAGACCATCCGTTTCAGACGTCTTGCGATACCCATAGTCTTGTTACGATGTTATTGACAACATTACCTTCAGTGGTTTAGACAGCATCTATTGTTTTCTAAGGACAATTGCATAGCATGTATTAATACCAACGGTGTTCACACTCGAAAATGTCTTGTAAACGCGAATCTTATCCTTATCCACTGTCAGGAATTGTTACGGTAATAACAAGTATAGTGATAAATTGACAATTATTGAAAGTAAAAGATTAAATGTGCATTTGTAAAATTTTATTCATGTACCGCATGCAATCAAGGTGTTAATTAAAAAGGAAATGCGCACTGTTAACTTTTCCCGTTAGTATACTTTAGAATGCATGCCCGTAGAAAGCAATTCCATATGGGCCCTGTCTAGTCCAGTGTCTAATATTCGGGGGGGGGGGGGGGGGACTAAATTAGATTTGCCATAAGTTTTAAATGTGAAATGATGAAAATTCGTCATTTTTGCCAACTATGAGGGGGGGGGGGGGCTCCAGAGTCCCCCTGTTCGTACGGACCTGGGATGTGTGAAGCAGTGGATCCTCCTTAGAATAAATGGTGATAATGGTAATGACAAATATTACAGTATAGATCTGGAAACGTTCATTTAGGCTTTTGCGACCAACATGGATCCAGATCGGACTTTGCATGTGCACTGTCTGATCAAGATCCATCTTGTTCTCATTTAATAGCTTATTCTCCACCTGTACCAAATTTAAGAAGGCATAACGAAAATCTTACCGGTGAAACTCCAAGGTAACGATAAAAATGATGATGATGATGATGATGATGATGATGATGATGATGATGATGATGATGATGATGATGATGATGATGATGATGATGATGATGATGATGATGATGATGATGATGATAATGATGATGATGATGATGATGATGATGATGATGATGATGATGATGATGATGATGATGATGATGATGATGATGATGATGCGATATTACCGAATAAATGTTAAAATGTGCCGTTAAGTCCAGTGCAATCGATTAATTTATCAAACATGTGCTCATAAAACACCGTAGCTGGAAAAGATAACATCGGAAACATGCTGTAACGTTGTCACGAAGAAACCGCACTTGTAATGATTTTCAATGACATGACACCGAAAACTGCCATTTACAGCCTTTATTTGTACATTTATATGTCTTTTTTGTATACTTGCATTGCAAATAGATAAACATAAACAGTGATATCGTACCATTTCGTTCGGGCGATTAAGATCAACCCACATGATCTCAATATGCGCTTTGTGCACTTGCAATCCGTTTATACCATTTGAAAATAATGATCGATAAAACTGATATTTTCGTGCGTATTATAAATCATATCTACATACCTTAGTAACTTCCATTTTAGTGCATCCTTTAAAAAAAAGACGGAAAAAGAAGTAAAACAAAATGCCACGTGTATTGTTTACAAAAATCCGTATGTGCAATGAAGTATCTGTACCTTGTGTTCATGAAAAATGTTCCTCGCTTTGTCCGAGTTCACCACCAGTGATGTAGGCATGTGTGTGATCGAAAGAATGTGTATGATAGAGTGAGTGATTCTCTCATTTATATATATCCTTCTGTTTTTTGTTTGCATTCTCATAATTATATTATGTAATCTCTTATAAAGAGGAAATAAAGAGCATATATACATATAAGCAAAGGCTTGACACATTTTCAAACACGTCCTAAATATTTTCAGACAACAATTCGATTCAATGGCTGAGATATATCCATCTAAAGAGAGGTGGTGTGACTATTTTGACAGTTTTCTCTATTTGATAACGGGTAATTCCGTTCTGATTATCAAAAACGGTCCACAGTAATGACCCCATTGACCAATGAGTTGAAAAAAAAAACCTTTATTCGTTTGGGCTTGAATTATGTACCATATATTACTCGAGAGTATTCCAAAATATTCTGGCGTCCATTTTTCAGCGAGTCTTGACCAAAGTGAAAACCGCAATATCTTATTCGTTAATTCACTGTTCTGGAACGAGTTTGTCAATAACAACGTATTTATTAGACTTGTAGTGAAAATCTGAAAAATCAAATCAGGGAGGACATTTTGCTAAGAGACATATATAGAATGATTCAATTATATATCACGGTCAGTTCTAGCCCTGTCTCTTTGTCCGAATCAATGGCGCAAAGGGATTTTATTCAGGTCAAAGGTCATTCGGTGCATTTGTCACACATGCCTCCTAAAATGCCCTGTAACTTACTCATTTATAAAGCTTGAACAATTATTTAGGCATCAAAATAAAGCTGATGATTTGCACTTTTACTTTCAATAATAACGTACAACTTTTTTACAGTTAATATACATAAATATAGATCTAGCGAAAAATGGCCAAAAATCACAAAAATAAGTTTTGTCTAAAATTGAAAAAAAAAAAAAAAATAGATCTATTAGAAAATACCAAATGTATGTTTGTGTTTGTGAAATTATGCTTAAAATTGCCTAGAAACCTCTTCTTGACTTATATTTATTTGTTCACAGAGTTAGTCTTTAGCTAGGGGCGTCCGTGGCCGAGTGGTTAGAGTCGCTGACTCAGGATCACTTGCCCCTCACCTCTGTTGGTTCGAATCCCGCCAGGGACGTATGAACTTTCATGTGAGGAAGCTATCCAGCTGGCTTGCGGAACGTCGGTGGTTCTACCCAGGTGCTCACTTGGGGTCTTCCTCCACCATTCAAAGCTGGAAACAGGTCAAAAGAAGGGAGTTCCTTCCTGGGCACGCCCAGTCTACTACTCGGTCATATGGGAAACCGGCAACCGAGGATAAATAACCTAAAAACAATACAATAGTCTTTAGCTTACGCCTGTAGCTATAGCTAAAAGTGGGTGGGGTATTTTTTTCCAAAAAATACAAAAAGTGCAATCTTTGATGTAACAATGCGTCTTACACATAAATGTTATTCTATGATAAATTTAAAGATATTTTATAGGAAATTATTGTTTTGAAATCATATTTGCATGAATTTGTAGTACATATTTCTGAAAATTAATCAGATTTTTATTAGCGAAAATAACAATTAAATAAAACAGCATGTGAGCCTGATACCACTCAAATATCAATATCACAATGTCAAAACCACGATTCTTTAAACAAATATTTTTCTAGTATACACAAAAGTGCAATTTGATAAAGCAAAACTCAAAATAAAACAAAATGGCATAAAAGACAGCTGAGAATACTCGTCTCAATATCTTACAGTCATTGTAAGACATTAACGGGGTCCATGCTAGACTTTTCAGGAATCAGATCAACATGGGGAATGGCAGTTTGCATTTCTGTGTGTTGCATTGTATCATCTAGATCCAAAAGGAAGGGAATTTATTGCTGGAAGCAAGTTTGTAACTATCTATCAAGGTTCAGATTCACATAAATGTTACTATAAATATAAGGAGCGGCTAAATTAATTATATACATACATGATTTAGAAGGACTAAACGAACTTCATTTGAAATTTCCTTGAACAGAAATTATCTAGCTACATGTGCTTCTAGGTTGACAATTCCATACAATATTTCTTTAATGTATTTACATGTTTGTACGTCTGACAACCCTGCATGAGTGCCTTTAAAGATGTATTCATGTTTCAATACGTTTCGTACATTAATGGCATACGTGTTATATATTTCTGTAAACAGAAGGTTAACTGCCATCATTGCAATTCTGATAATTACACCTGTCAAACAAATCGAACTCTTCGGTTCTGCGCGTATCTCTTATTATGCAAATCATTCAGTACATGTGACATTATGTGTGCTTTATCCATCCTTCACATGCCAGTAGGAAGCAATTTTATATTGGGGTAGCTGAAGCCCCTGCGTCTGAATACTTGGGGTCGAAATTGGGTTTTCCCTAAATTTTCAGTGAAAAATAAGGAAAATTCGGCATTTTTGACAACTTGGGGAAGGGGGCTTAGCCATGCATAGCCCCCCTGTTCCTACAGCATTCTTTACAATCCCATCATGATTATTCAATAAATGTGTTCAATCAATTGGTCTTTTTCAAATATTATGTCTAAATTACCACGTTGATACACAGCTGATATGTTTTGGAGTAGACACAGATATAGGTCGTCTAAAATGGTAAGGCAGATAAACAATAGACCATTTCATTTATATAGGGATATGTGACTATTGATTGTAGATTAAAATCGTGTTATGAGATAAAATACCTGTTTAAGACGATGTATCTATCATTGATACTTAGTTAATCGGGTTAATTACGGTATAATTTATAAAAAACAAAATGTAAACAACTGCCACTCCCGATATACAAACTATAAACTGTTGGTATATAAATAGAAGAAATCTGTGAACCTGTGATTGTTTTAGCTAACCCCATAACAGTTTGCCTGACAAATCTATGGACAATATTTTACTTATTACTATGTTAAGATATTCATTTAGTAATAATTATCGTTGTAATCAATCCTTTATCTGTCACTTGTATGTACCTATATTGAAATATAGCAAAAAAGATAAAACATTAAGAAAATAGAAATAAAATAGATTCTTGGTGTTTTGGTCTGTTCCCTTGAGACTTTAACTAATAGTCTGTAGCAGGAAATAAAGACTTTCATAAAGGCTCACATTTATGTAAATAAAGACCTTTTAGTGTAAAATATGAAAAACATAAGAGTGGCCATTTTCGTAGAAAATATACGTCAAAGTCATTTTACACACTTGTTTCGTAATAAGGGGGTATTGATCGTTCCGCACATCCGGGCGGTTATCGGTATTACCCGACATGCAACGCTGCGTAGAGACGGTTACAAAAACCCTTAGATACATGTACGTATAGAATTGTGTTGGAGTTTGGACCCCTTTGATATATTTTGATCGATTTTCACTTGAAAACACATTTTCAAATAGTTATTACGCTGCTTTTTGTATCAACCATTACCATAAATTGAAGAATATGTCTGTTTTAAACCCAATGTGAATTCGGAGAAAAACGTATATTCAAAAAGTTCAATATTTGGACCCAGTCAATTGTTTTAAGTAGCTGTCAATTTGTATCAATCATCCTCATTGCGGGTGCCAAACCAAAAGATTCCTTGTGAAAATTTTAACACCATTCTATTTATGAGAAAACTGGAAAAAATAATACCCATAACCATGCTATTTTCTATCCCCGCATATTTCCAAATTGTAAGACAAAAAGTGTCACACTCTTGGCTTTTATGAGACAGCAAAACCGATTCTGACCAAACGACTAAATATACTCAAAAGAAAAAGTTTAGTCAGTATTTTTGATGGTCAATTATTCGGCCAAAAACAACAAATCAGTGTAACACAATATTCGTTCAATCAACGCTTAACAAACATCTTCAAATAATGCTGCTAAATTTTAGTTTTTATGTTTGTTCTAAAAGAATTTCAAAATGTGACAGGTGCACTTGCTGCAGGTAAGGCGCAAGTCTTTTTCCTGTATAAATGTATGCAAACCAAAGACAATAGCCTAGATACAAAACATCCACAATAAAACTGGTACTAGCTTACACGATTTTAGCACCGGGCTTAATCAATTTGGCCAAAAATGACAATGTTAGAGACCATCTACCTAACCTACTATCTCTGGCGGTTTCCTAGAGTTTGAACTTGGCAAGCACTTTCAGTTTAAGCATTTGTGTAGTTGTTGTCAAAAATGGGCACATGCATGAGATTTTGGTCATTGATACCTCTGAAAACAGCGTATCTGGAATAAACGTTAATTGTGACGTCACCAAGTTACGTCACGTCCAAACTGACAAAAACATAGAAAATTGACTACACTGTAACCAATTTGTTCAATAATGACATTTTGTTTAAAAAAGTATGTCTTTTACTTGCCTGGCCATTTACCCTAGAGTTGGCTTTTCGAGCATTGGCTCAGCCCGATCTCAGGCATTGTTTGACAACTATTGAATGTTCGTTATTTTTTCTGATTGTCTGTCTACAATAAATAACTTTGTATCAGTGGTTTACCAGCTACTGGTCCTGATAGAACGATTTCTTAAAAACGCAGTAAAATGCTAGGAGCAACAGGTTGGGTGCGTAAGTCACCATAACCTACTGTAAATTCCATTAAAAAGAAGTTTTCTCACTCACGGTCAACAGAGAGACTTCTATTCTACCAAGAAATGATACAAAGATTGATTTTTTCATGTCAATGACCAGGAATTTAGACTCTACAAAAAGTCGCTCCTGAAGCTGTGACTTTTCAATTTGACCCCTTTTGGAATGAATTGTCGAAAAGAAGGTTAAGTAAAACATGGATGCCAATTGAATTTCATCGACTTGTTCTAAACTGGTTGAAGATTGTTATGAGTAAAATTTTTGGCATTGTAAAACGTTTTAGACTAAATTATTGACCAAAAACTTTATACTGACTAAACTTTTTCATCTCAGTATATTTATTGTAGTGAATGAAATCTTCGTTTAATATTCTAGACAAAAATTGCATATGTCGTTTCAAATGCATACGGAATTTGTTTAGGCCTTTCCCATAGGGACGATTTTACTGTTTCATTAACGCGAAGATAGCTGAAAGAAACAGCGATGGTAATAACAATAATGAATAGACTAAGATCTTAATTAATAAGAAAAAGCATTATTTCTGTAACCCAAACAAATAACATACAATATAAATGGGTAAAATGAAGATAATCAGCATTTCTTTTATTCCAAAATCTTTTATGAAACTTCGGACAATCTTGAGAACTAGGTATTACATCTAGGATGTAACCTGCATCTAAAGCTACACAGATTTTACAACCGAGAGACAGCAAAATTCGTCAAAGTCAAAGCTGAGACAAGTCACTCGTATTCGGTTTGAGAAGTTTGTGATAGCAAATCCCTCATTTCAATTTTCCTTTTCTTTAAACAATCAAAACATAATCATATACTTATAGATTTGTGATTAATCCTTTTCCAAACAAAACTGGGTTTTGACATCCCTGAAAGATAGGTCCGAAAACATTGAAGGAAAGAAAGATAATGCTGACAATCAGCATTTTCTCATTTTCAGTCAATATTTTAATCTCTATATTAATCAGTGTGTATAAATTACTCTCATCCATTTTGTTGAATGCAACTTTTTTTTAATTGTACCACACTACTAGAGGATGATAAGGAGTGTTAACTTAAAGTTGTTAAAGAATTTAGACGCTGTTGCTGAATGAATATCCTAAACATAAAAGATATAATATTATAGTCCGATTTATTTAGTATGAGACAAATTAATGATTTGTCTCGATTAAACAATTACAACAATAATTTCGTGGGGGGGGGGGTCAAGTCATAAAAGGAATGATGCATGATAAATAGCTAAAGTGTGTCTGTTTAATATCAGAAGTTATCAGTTGTCAGTAGCATACGCGTAATTTACACTGGAATGGTCGCTGCATCTAATTAGCATAATTGTTTAAAATATACTTTGTTAATTGTTAACATAACCTTCGCAAAATATAATTTGTTATCAACCAATTTGCTCTAAACAATCCACATAATCGGGAGGGGGCCATTTTGACGTTTTCCCTATTGGTAACAGGTCCAAGGGAAATATTTTAATCCGATAATCTTGGCGTAATTTCTTAAAATAATATGTTTTTATTTCAACAAATAAATTCCTAAAATATCTAAATAACATTACTTAATGAAAACTATACATCATTACACCATAGGTTTGATTTAAAGACTAAATTATACTCGACACCATAATTTGGTATATACAAAATAGAGCGTTGCTATGCAGTTGTTTTCACCGCCAAATCCACCATCTTGTCGTGTGACCTCACTGCGAAACGATCAGTACGGGATCTTACCGACAAAATTTTAAAAATTTGGGTAAGATTTGGTGGCATCTGGTTATATTTTCATTGTTAAACTATGCATAAATACCGGTATACAGATTCTGAGTGGAAATTACAGGCTATTTTGCAGTTGGAAAGGTTATCTGGCATAAAAAAGTAAAGGTTTTAAAGTATTGCTCTGAAATTGAAGTTTTTCAAAAGTTTTATAGGTTTCAATAGGGGCTAGCTGTAAGATATCTAAACCATGGTCTGTATAGTACTTAAGGGAATATAAGGAGTATGTAGGAAAAGTATAAGGTCAAAATATATCGACCCAAATATATTTTGTGTATCGCAAATGGTAGTAGGTGGGGGTGGGGGTAAGATGATATGACCTTATTGTTTGAAATATATTTGCAGATCTTTTTATTCTGCCACCAGCAAACCAATTCTGTTTAATGAATACTATGAATTGCACAAGTTCTCAGTTAAATGTATAACACGTACAATGGTCACAAAATCAACTGATGTTTATAAACAAAAGTTTAACTTATAAAAACATGTTATTTGCATGTGCAAATCATCTCGTCACAATTACTTAACAATCATGATTATGATCGCTATGATTTCCTGTTTATTCTTTGGTGGTGTGGGGAATAATGATAACGAATACTTCTTCAGGTTCGATCCTTTTACTTTGAGTGTAAGATTACAACTGAATACGATCAAGTAAACAATACAAAAGGTAACGTACGTCACGTCACGTTCTAAACAGCGGACGCGCGAAGACGTAACGTCGTGTTTGACGTTACGTTGATTTATATTTCCGACATACTCCGCCCGCGAAAATGATTATAAAAATGATTAAGTATGATTAAAGTTTCTTTGAAATATTTAAAGTCTTATTAATAAAATCGCGTTAATTGTCTGTAACTTCCAATGGGTATAACTTCGCTATTGGTCTGTTTGTAATACCACTCTGCGTACGGATCTTCGCCGATCGAACGAGGCCGTCTCTCCCGGGTACGAGTTCTTCAATCACCGCCAGTTTCCATTGGGATCGTGGGATATCGTCGTGTACCTGAACCACGTCACCGACCGATACGAATTGTTTGTTGTTACCCGTAGTAGGGCCTACGATTCTGCTCTCGAATAGCGGTCAGGTAATCGTGTCGCCATCGCTTACGGAAGTCATCTATCAGTTTGATTTGTAGCCGGAGACTTCGAGTTAGCGTTTTGTGATCGTCTACGATTGATCCTTCATCTCTGTCATCCGAAACGTCGAAATACGGCAACGTAGTGATGCGTCTACCGTATAGTAAATGAGCTGGCGTCAAGGGTTCTGGTTGTGGGGAACTGTCAGATGATACGTGAGTTAGCGGTCTATCATTCAATACAGCTTCTATCTCAGTTACGACGGTCTGCAGTGTATCGAAAGTTACGCAGGAACGTCCTAAAGTCTTTTTTAAAGCTGTTTTCGTAAGGCCAATAAGTCTTTCCCACCAACCGCCATACCAAGGTGCTCGCTTGGGTATAAATTTCCATGTTGTGCCTTGACTGGTTAATGTATCTCGTACATTTTGAGATTCGAATAGACCGTTGATGTGGTTAGATGCTGCATGAAACGTCGACCCATTGTCTGACAACATGAGGGGTGGTATGGATTTTCGGCTGCAGAATCTTCTAAAGGCTTGAATAAAGGATTCTTCTGTGAGATCTCAGACGCATTCAAGGTGTACTGCTCTTGTAGAGGCGCATGTGAACAGACATATATAGGCTTTTGACTCGCTACCGTCTTTCCTTCTAACGTAAAGTGCGCCGGTGAAATCAACACCTGTAGTCGTAAAGGGGACTGTGTCTTCTACTCGACATCTGGGTAACGGGGGAGGGTCTGGTATTGAGAATGGTTTACTGATAACTTTTCTGCAGTTTACGCACTTTTGAATAATACCTTTCACGCACTGACGAATAGTAGGAATCCAATACTTCTGTCTTATGTAGCTGATTGTAGATTCTACCTCAGCATGTAGTAACCTCTTGTGACAATCAAGTACCATTAAACGGGTCAAAGGATGCTTTGCTGGTAGCAAGTAAGGGAACCTCGAACTCTCATTCAGGGGTGCATTGTGGATTCGACCTCCGCAACGAATTAAACCATTGTTGTCGATAAATAGTCTAAGTTGTCTAACAAGCTGTGGACGTGATTTACCGGATTGTAAGTTTTCCATCTCTGTCTGGTACGAATTAGTCTGGCAGTCTTCCAACCAGATTTTCTCAGCTCTTTGCAATTCATCGGGCGACAATGGATGGTGGGGTAAAGGATCGTGCGGTGAGGTATCACGTGGTCGGGTTGCTTTTCTGCACGTGCACACGAATCTTTGAACAAATGCAGTTACACGTAGTAACTTCTGATACGAACTGTATCTCTCTATCGTCATGATCCTGTGTATTCCATGTGCATTGGGACTGGGATTGGGCACTGTAGGGGAGGGGAAAGAATGGGACGTATTGGGTTCGTAAAGTAGGGATGTTAGGACTATATCTCCGTTTGGTTTCCATGTAGGCCACTCAGAGGGACTGTTGATCCATGACGGTCCGTTCTGCCACAATGTGTTGTCTTCAAATTGTTTGGCTGAGATTCCTCGGGTCAACAAATCGGCTGGATTGTAGTTTGTTGGGCAGTATTTTCATGTCTTTTTTCCTGTGAGACGTTTAATCTCTTCCACTCTGTTGTGAATAAAGCGTTGTAGCGGTTTGGTCGTTTGTAACCAATGTAATACAATTTGACTGTCTGACCACATGTAGAATTCTGTAACGTTCAATGTCTTCTGAAAATGGTTTAGTAGTCTGGCACCTATTGTAGCCTCCATTAGTTCAAGGCGAGGTAATGTCAGTGCTTTGAGTGGTGCCACGCGATTCTTCGCCATGATTAATGATGATTGTTGGCCCTTACACAGGTAAGCTGCAGCTCCGTATGATGACTGGCTAGCGTCCACGAATACATGCAATGTTGTCGGTAGCTGTTTTTAGCTCCACTGGCCGAAGGCCAGCGAGCTATTGTCATGGCGGTGTGTCCGTCGTGCGTCCGTGCGTGCGTCCGTCTGTCCGTGCCTGCGTCCGTTAACTTTTTCTTTAAAAATCTTCTCCTCTCAAACCAGTGGGCCAATTTTGACCAAACTTTGCAGAAATGTTCCTTGGGTGACCCTCTACTTAAATTGTTCAAAGAATTTTGATTGGTCCATAAATGTGGGCGTGGCATGGCGGGGCTTATCAGACTTAGAGAAATCACAAAATAATTCTTTAAAAATCAACCATGTGGACAATTATGACCAAACTTGGCAGAAATGTACCTTTGGTGACTCTTTACTTAAATTGTCCACTGAATTTTGATTGATCCATAAATGTGGGAGTGGCAGGGCGGGGCTTATCAGACTTGGAGAAATCACAAAATAATTCTTTAAAAATCTTCTTCTCTCAAACCAATGGGCAAATTTTGACCAATTTTTGCAGGAATGTACCTTGGGTGACCCTTTTCGTAAATTGTTCAAAGAATTTTGTTTGGTTTATAAATGTGGGCGTGACAGGGCGAGGCTTAATCGTTAATAGGGATTTATTTTATCTAGCAACCAGTGACTTTATTTCGAACAAACAATATTATATCGTGGGTGTTGTTGTAAAATCTCGTAACTACGGCTTGAATCAAGCCGTAGTTATGAGATTTCATAACAAAATCGTAGGTTTATCAAAAGATAATGTTGAGCCCAGTCTATTTGTAGCACAAAATTCATTGCCACTTGATGTCGATTATTTTGATTGTCAGTCGAAAGATTGACACAATATCACGTGCAACGAAGAGCTTGGTCAATTATACCATGCGATAAATGACTTGGCAGAGCAGCCCATGCTTATCGAATGAAATGCTCTGCCAGGTCAATTCTCGTCCGCTTAATAGAGATTTACGGATTGGTACGAAATGGAATACGAAATGGAAATGGAAATGAAATCAGGGGGATGTATCAGAATACTTGGAATATGGTGGCAGGTCACTCATATTTGCCTCTATGTAATTCTATGTAAAAGCCAGTTTTTCATACAGTGTCAAACTTTGAATTGGGGAAAACCCCAAAGAAAAAACTGGATTTGAAGCCCCTAATAGAAAACACATGGATCATAATAAGGACAAGATAATGAAATGCTGATTACCACAAGAAAGACATGACTTAGAGGTCCCTAATAGAAAATGCATAGAAAAACATCGGGACGAAAGAATAAAATGCTGATAACCACAAATCATATCTCTATCAACATCAAATTTGTTGTCTGTAGCAGCTTTCATTATAGACGGTCCAAGTACTTTTTCGAAAGGGTAAGTATTTGAAAAAATGAAATGTATTTATTTCATTTTAAGGAGTACTGTAGTAGCAATGGTCTATGAAAAGTGTCTGAGATAAATTTGTCAATAGGTCATCTAAACTGACACGATTTAAAAACGCAAAAAGTACTTTTACAGATTGTTTCTACTAGATCTGCATAACGGATGCATAGTTATGTATAATTGTATATCTAACAATTGTAAACATAACAGGGAAGAAAATGACCTTTAAAGTCATGAATATTGTCTGAATAATGGACGACCGCTTATGCCCAAATGCGATGACGTTGGGTGAGAGTCTGGTACCAAGCAGGACGACGACAGCGAATCCCGGGTTCTCGCAGGCGATTTATCACCGTGTCACGATGTATCGGCCACCCTCCATTACCAACCATAGCATTTGCTGTAGACTGAGCCGTCATAAGTCTGTTGCGTAAGTGACTTTAACGTATATAATTGTCTTGACGTACAGTTGTTACACGTGGCTTACCGGGATGTGGGTGGTCTGCATTTGTTCTCTGGTCGTTTACACGTCTAAGTAACCTTGAAAACACTACCTCGGCTACAATAAAGCGTCTAGCTACCTACGTTTGCGAAACACTGCCGGCCAAAAGCCCAAAAACTTGGTTCCTGTTTGTCAAAATAATCCAAAAAATACATACGAAAATTATCCATAGTTGTCGTGTGTTTTCAATGAGTAAATCAATTAGGCAGTTTGCACACAAAAAATTTAGTGATTTTGCGCGCGGTCTGAATGTACCAGGCACTAGAGCATTTTGTGATGAGTGGTTTAGATGTCCGGTTAGTCTACAGAGGACACTACAAAATCGCTGGTTTGTGAGGGGTATACATTGTCTTATGCATGTTCCCAAATTATGGTGCCGATCGAGGCTGCAGGAAAAGAATGGTTAATAAAAATGTCTTTTGCGTTTCTAAATCGTGCGAGTTTACAATAAAGAGAGCTACATAGCTACCAGGTGGAATGATTATATCTCCCCCCCCACACACACACACATACGAAGCAGAGAGTGGTATATTGATCTCGCAATATTTGTCCGTACGTCCGTAGACCCTTTTTTATTTCCGTGCGCTAACTCAATAATCGTTTGACCTAGGTCCATGAAACTTTACAACGTTGTTATAATTGTCCCAATGAAAAGCCATATTGCTTTTGATCACATAGCACTTTTTCAGTAACAAAGCACAGCGGGGAAGAAAATGTCCGATTGGCGACAGTCTTAGGGTAGTCGAATCAAAAGGTGTTGCATAAAACCTAAAAATTATTGCCACAGGCCGAATATTACATTAAATAGCCAAGTACATATTGAGCAGAAAGGAGAAAATGTTGGTTGTAAGCAATTACTTCTTCTTTCTCAATGTTATTTTGTAATAAGTGTAAATTTAATGTACTGTGATTTTTTTTATATTGACCCACACTTCCAACACAAACTTATTTTTGTTAATATTTGTGTACATGCGAGTACTTTTCAGTTTTATTCTTCTATGAAAAATCCCTATGCACGCCTAAATTAATATGACATTAACTTGTTTATTTTTGCCATGCTTCACTGACCTTCGGAGTCGGTGTTCAAATCCATTAATTTAATGCCGCAACTGCAACTCGAACTCATTGCCTACTACCGATAGGAATCGGCGTTACCAACAAGTTTACAAAATGTATACTCGGTAAGATTTTAGACAAGATGAGTATTTTAGACGTTTACTCTTAAGTGCCTAAATTTGGTATTCAAGCCAGATGATTGGTCTTTGAAACGGCCAAAGCTGTGGTGTCATTTGCTGCCGTAGTCCGTAATTTTAGCGCGGTTTGTCAACCATGCATAGATTACACAATGTATGACAAAAAAATCTGCCAAGTAACGATTCTAAAACGACTTTTATACCAGCAACAAATTCGAATTAATCTATATCAAAACTTGCCCGTTTCCGTCAGGCATGCACGAGTTATTTCCTGTTTCAGAGCGATTGACTTTTTTCGACGCATCCATAGCTGGGTAACTACTCAGGCTCAGGAACCTCTTACCTCTCACGGAACGGATCATTTTCAGCAACACAAATGGCAACCGTAACAATCGTGAAATGTTACTGTCCAATCAGTATCCAGACTGACTTCGGGAGCGGAGATTAGAGTCGGTCATGTACTAGACACAGACATTGTCGGATCTTCGGATATAATTGTGTAAAGTACATCGAGGATGGCTGAACCCGCCTGTAGACGGATTTGTTCAGCGACGAATCACGCTTCACACCTTAAAAAATCAAAGCACGGACACGAATCGGTCAGAGCTCTACCCTTGAGTTATCGAAGTCGACACGTTTCCGTCAATGGGCGGTAATTGTTGAGGGCAGGATCAAACATCACGAAAGGCACAACTCGTCGTGTTTTCGTAATTGACACAAGAGGTGGATATCCCTCTTCTGATGTTTATTTGTTTTAAAAGACACCCTTCTGTGACGTGAAGTTTAGCTTCTTCTGTGGTGTATGAGATTTTTTTCTGTACAGATCATGCCATCTGCAGTTTGTATATGCAAAATTAAACAAATATTTGCATTTGAAGTGTATTTTAGCACATATATTTCAATGCTATCTATTATCAAAAGGGAATACCGGTACATAAAAAGAAAAAAAAGAGAAAAGACAACGTAGGAATTGAACCCACCACCTCCGAATTTAGACACGTTCACTCAACACAGAAATAGGGGAACCATCATCACATATGCTGAGATGCTCCCTCCCTCCCTACAATTTATCTCGGTTTCGTATTCGTATTCCATTTCGTACTAATTCGTAAATCTCTAATAGGCATGTCCGATTTTTGCCGATTTGGAGACGGACTACAGAGAGCGGACTTTCGAAGGGGGTCTTCTCAAAATGCTTGAGCAAAAGGTGTCACTCCACTGTTTAATTGACTAGTTTAATAACGAGTAAAAGGTATCAACTGTGGGTATTCACAACTTATCTCAAAAGTTTCCTCGGACCACATGACTTAGATAGTGCTTAAGAACGTGTCTAAGTCTTTAATTCCATACCAAAAAAGGGGGTCATGAGTACCAAAATCATCGGAAAATATTCAAGCAAACGCAACTACCCACTCAATTTTAATGTCAAACTAGTCTATTTGAAATTTACCACTATACAAAGGTCGCAACCTGATGTGTTATCCCACGGAATTGATATTATTTATTAACACTGATAAAGTGTAGCAGTGGCGGGTCTGCCTTTGAGCAGGACTATACGTATAGGGCATTTTACGATTCCCTACATACAGAAACATGAGAAATGTAGGATATCAAATCTTAACTTGTTTAATAATCTGGGCTCATTTCCACAAAAACAGGATAGCATCACAAGATTTCTCCTTTAATTTTTAGATGGCTATGACATTTATGCAACGGGTATTTTGCAGTTAAGTCGTGTACTCTCAAACGCATACAATTGAATTTGCAGAATAAGGGTTTGTTATGTCGTCTTACCTGCTGCACGGCGGTAGCAAACTCGAAAATACGGATAATATTACATAGATCTATCAATTTTATCAATTGTTTTAGACCAAAGTAGTTAGCAAGATAATTCCGCATATGTAAAGACCATTCTTCCAGAATGTTTTTCTAAGACGCTCAACTAACGAACGATACAATTAGTTATCCTTGGTTAAGTTTTGGCGCATTTTACAGCAATGCATACACGACGTGCATGTACATGTATATACAGAAACACACGATTAAATACCACTGGCCTTTCTAAAGTTTAGTAGACCAATTCTAAAGAGTGCACATGGAAATCGTGCAAATTACGTAGGAGATGTAGCATCATGATCAAAATAAGTCATGCAAAAATGTTTCATTTGCTATAAGAATTTCATATTGTTTAAAACCCGCCCTAAACATGCGAGAGGTAGGCCTAGTTGTCGAACTTTCTATGCGTCTAGAATCTTTTGCCAACGTCATAGCCCTTAGACTATACACTGCTGGCATTTTCAAACATCATACACTTATAGATCGCTATGTTAAAAAATGTCAATGTCAAGAACCGCACATTTAATTCACATATTTTTTCTGGCAGTTGCTATTTTTTCTCGCTTTCATTTCTTACACATCGTTACTATTTAAAATAGACTTTAAATTCCGAAAGAATGTTTAATGTGCGAGATATTATATCTTCGATGTTAATGCAAAAACTCGTATCTCATTTTTTGGAATGTTTAAATGGGAAGGAAAAAATTAATAACTTTTCCGAATCTGAAAGGTTTTACTTGAAATTCGGAAACATTGTTCACATACAATTATTCATTGATACTGCTCAGTAAAAATATCCACAAACATGCAAGAATTTTCATAATTAAGCGTACAAGGGGTTTACTTTGAAAATTACAAAATAATGACATAGGCCTTGGAGGTTTTGCATTTACATAGACGATATGTCAGAATATGCGTTAGGTTTTATTATCATATTTGAATTGATATTGGATAATTCTTATAGCGAGACAGGAATGTTTTGCTCTCTTTTAACCGAAGTTATTCCCTATCGTAAATATTTTAACTCTTTTAAAAACTTTCTCCAAACGACACAATTTCAGAATGCTGTTTCAAAACTAGCACGGACGATATCATGGACATTGATTGAAGTATAATTTATTTGTATTGCACTGAAAATGATTATGGAAAAAAGAAAAATTGTCGGGTGTTATAATTTCCTTGTTTCGCATCAATGTTTCTAGACCTGTTTCATAAGAGTTACAAAAGCGAAAAACTGTTTTGAAAATGTGAAAAGGAGTTAAATAGACTTGTCACAACCTTACTGTAGTGTGACTTTTCTTTTTAAATTATATGTGCATGGACTGAATCGATCGATGTACGTCTGAACAGACTTCTCTCATTTACTAATGCCACGAAATTTGCAATTGTTTGAGACGACCCCCAGCGAACCGTAATCGGGTGTCCGCTCTCAACATCCGCAAAAATCGGACATGTCTAATACCAGTTGATGAAATACTATGCTAAATCATGTCAATTTGCAAAGGAAATACATGTAAAACTAGTCGATGTTAGCACACAATTCATTTATTTTTCATTCAATCAATAGGGAACAATTTTATCTAACTAACAGTGACGTAATTTCGGACAAACAATTAAAGTATTTCGTAGGTGTTGATATAAAATCTAGTAACTACGGCTTGGTTCAAGCCTTAGTAACGTAATTTTATGACAAAACCGACGGTTTATAAAATCATAACTTAATTCAAGTCTATATTTAGCACACAATTAATTGCCATTAGCATGGTCAGGTAGGTCTAATCAATGGGTCATTTTCTGGGACGAACAAAAAAAAAAAAAGAAAAAAATGTGCGATAAATTTGTGTTCGCATCTGTCAAGAGAAAATGGGACCTTTAGAAACGTTCTTAAAATTTTCCCGGATGAGATCAGAGGCCCGTATTGTCAATGATCTTACGGCCACATTCTTGAATAAACTGTGTAACAAAATATCTGATTGCACGAGAAATCAAATCCGGCCAATCAGGTCAGTTGTTACAAGTAATTGCGCAAAAAATAGTCGTACGATCGTTGATAATACTGGACCCTGGGGCCTGTTTCATCAAACTATTTTTAAAAGACGTATTTTTGACTTACCGATGTCTTACGAAATGGTTGAAACAGCTTAGGTCTTGATTGAAGGGTCGATACGTGACTCTTGTCCCAAAGGCGCGTTCCCATTGCCGACCAAATCAACTCGATCAAACTCGATCAAGCGATCGAGTATTGATTGAGCTTGGTCGGCAAGGGTGATCGGGACGGGACGATCGTGCGTGATCGGCAAAATGATCGGAAATTAATCGACAAGAAGTAAGTCGTGTAAATACATTTGATCGAGTTTAATCAGGTTTGATCGGGGAGTTAGGCGATCGAGGTGATCGAGCTGATTTGGTCGGCAATGGGAACGCGGCTTAAACGTGCAGTAAGAATACATCTTAATTCTTTTTGATGAATCTGGCCCCTGGTTTTGGCGTCGGCAATAGAAAAAGCAGGAGAAGAACAATGGAGAGAAGGACAAATATGCTGGTAACAAGCATTTTCCCTAGTGTCTTAATATTCTATAGCTTTATTATTACTATAATCCTTAATTCACGGTTGATAATCACGTGATGTAACAATTTCAGAAAATCTTCAACAATTCTGTTCAAATGGCACCGATTTGAAATTGGTTTGAAGCAGAGAAGTGGACAGACGTCACGCATTAGATGAACCTGTTGGATATTTAAAAAAACAGCTGATAAAAAATATATTGAAGAAATTTTGGTTTATCTTCAATAACTTTTTCATCAGTTGATATTTCAAAAATCTACCACGTTTAGCTTTTTTTCTGACATTTTCCCTATTCAAATAGGTCAAGTATTGACAAAAATATTGACGATTTTCTGAAGTTCTAAGTCACGTGATTAACCATCGTGTTATTCATCATGATAAATGTCTTCTGTTCCCACCATACGAGGGTGGATAGTTCATTCGGTAACGTCGAAGTCAATACAGAGGTGCGTTCTTTATACCGAGATTCCTTGAGATATCTTGAGATGTTTTAGGATAAAGCGTTCTTCTGAGCAAGATTTTAAGACGATCACTGGGAGCCGCCATTACTCCATACTTCTTTCGGAACACCTCGGTTAATTCTGTAGAATCTATATGGGAGAGAGTTGACCGAGTTGTTCCGAATGCTCAATGATTCATAAACCGCGGAGTTCCGAATGCTCCATACTTCATACAAATGACGTCATAATGACGTCATTTGTATGAAGTATGGAACATTCGGAACACCTCGCTTAAAATCTCGGTCTCAAAAACGCTGTATCAAAAACATCTTAAGAAATCTTAAAAAATCTCGCTCTAAAGAACGCACCTCAGAGGTCATTGGCTTGGACCCCGACTCGGGAAACGTTCTTTTTGATATTTAATAGTAATAGCATTTGCCTCTCTGGATGAGAATCGCCTAGGTGAGAGAGCTGGAGGCTTGGATTGGATATTGTGACTATAGTAATGGCGAAAAGAATCCTTGGTTAGGTATTCGAGACGACGCGATATGACCACAAACAGTAAAATATACCGCATGTATCAATCATCCCTCCCATATCTGAAGCAGATACATACACTGCAGATTTCATCGTTTTTGCAACGGTTGAAATACGTTTGTAATAGAGAATCTTTTTTCAATGACAAACACAATCACGGGCGAGTCGTGTACGGTTTGGCATATTTGTCCCGTCATCAGAAAATGGGATTTGTAGAAACATCCTTTACCCTTACCTTAACCCGCGCTGGCATGACGATTTTCCACGAAGTTCATTATGAAATATGGGAAAAATGATGAGAGTCAGAGTTTTCTTCTTATTCATAGAAGAGATTATCTATGCTACAATTATATTGTTGATTATTCTCTTCAGTAGCTATCGTTTAATCGTCTACAAAAACTTTCAACGGTCTTTATTTCTTGTTGATTGGGTAAGGGACATGTCTTGTTTTGAATAAGAGGTGGCGCCGAGTGAAATAAAGCTGCGTGTATGTGCTGGCTGATCTTCTTTTTTACTGCTTAAGGTTCAGGTAAATTCGGTATCTACACAAAATTCAAAGTTATTTTTTGCATTTATTCTTAACATGTATATGCCATATTATATATCAAATTAAAGCTCTACATGAGTAGAAGATGTTAATCAACTTAATTCTGGTTTACCTTGTATAGCACAATCAAAACATTCCGAAAAAGGACGACTTCTAGGAAAACCGAGAACATAGTTATCCTTGAATGAAGTTGGCTAGTTTTTCACACAAACATACACCGTGGTCTAAACTTGGTAGTACTACTACTTACATGAAGTTACTTTCTTCGAAAAACATGCATTTACGAAATAAACTTTGGACATTTCTTCATTTTTCATATGAAATTCAAGGTGGAACTATTTTTTTTAAACACTATGTATGGTTAAAAAATTTGGCCATATTCTCAAGCAGTCAAAGTAAGTTTTCTGATAAAATTGTTATTTTTCTTTATTTGATGACTTGAAATAAATCAATGATGGCTCCTACAGTGAAGACATATGTCACATGATAATAATAACCTTTTCCCATTTTTCTATTGACACACCACTTACATTTTTCATATTGATTCCAAAAGTGTAAACATATTTTAAAAGTATCTTGTTATCAGAATTGTGTTATAAGTTAGCCTAACATTCCCTTTGTTGTAATGTTGTATTGCTCGGTAATTGCAAAGAAAATTAACAAGAAAAACATGGTACATTATCCGGACGCAACTAATTTGTAATGGTCGTTGCTGTACGCCATACATTTCTTAAATTATGCTACGATATAATTTTATTTGTTATGTCGTTTAAAATATTGATTTGTGTAGAGACTGAATGCATATTGTATTTAGTATGCATGCACGTTTTGTCTTTGCTAAATAAAATATTTTTCGAAAAAAAATTCAGATATGAACAGAGTCTATTTCCGGTGCAAATTGTTTCATATTTATGAATGGCATAGTCCAAATTCTTTGAAAATCGAAGGATTGTAATACGCACACCACCTTTCAAATATCAATTCTAATGTTTCTGACAACTCACCATTCATTAAATATGTTTTTTTACGCCGATATGTTCGATGTATGCCTCATGTTTACAAATTCGAGCATGCTGGTTCCCGGCACAACCAAATAACGCTGAAAATAGTTCCGAATTTTGCGAAACTTTTTTGTTGATTTACCGATCGAAATTTTATAGATATTTGTAAATATAATAAATAGGATAATTACAACTGAAAATCTTGATAATAGTCACGAAAAATAACTTTTATCAAATATACGAATATGCGCCTATGAAGCCACTGTTTACAAGATGTCTACCGAAGATGCCGGAAACTAAAGACTGACATTTGAATCGACGATTATATGAAGGTGAGGACGCGATCGATGTAATGTATCATACTCGAAGATCAACAATGAATCAGGTTTAAAGGTGCACTTCATTTCTTTACGCTGCCTATTGTTTTATGCCCCCAAAACACTACTGAATAGGAGTCGAAAGATTTTGCAAATGGCGTCCGATGAAAAAGCATGGGCGGGAATGGTCTTTGGGGAATTTTATGAAAACCGCTGTGATATATTGACATTTGAAGGTAGTACTACCTGGATTAGAATGTGCACATTAATTTGGCATATCTCAAAGAAGAAAATTTGTTGTCTAGAGAAAGTTGCTGGTTTTGGGAGAAACGTCAAATTTTCGACTTGTCTTGTTGATTTTGGTGCTCAGCTTTGTTCTTTCTGTCAAATGAACTATGCCTATGGCATGCTATAATCATGAGGTAACAGAACATAAAACAAATTTTCATTGAGAAACTTGTTTAACTTGGAGCCAGCAATGGCACAAATTCACTGTCAAACTGTTTAGTTGACCCTTAACCAAGCGTTCGGGTTGTCAAACCCTTCGCCAAACAACGCTTGTTTTGACATCACTAAAAAAATTATTTGGGGGGAGACATTTAGGCAAAAATGCTGATACGCCTGATATATACGAACATTCTTATATCATCACTATTGTATCTGCCATTTCATCTTATTATTTCTTTATTAACTTTTTTGTTGTCTACAGCAGCTTTCAACATGGAACAATCAAAATGTTTGCTTGAAAGGGAATGGACAAGGGACCAGAATGACTAGGGTTAGACAAATGTAGAAAACAACTGCTGTTACCTTTCTTTTCAAATAAAACGGCATTTAAACCTTTTTCACAATCCACATGTCTGATAAGCGCAAAATACCTTTACCCCTATCCTATTTTACCCCTATCCTATTTTTACTTCTATCCTATTGTGAGATGTTAATGATTTTACACATTTTTATTGAGACCTGTTTAAATGTCACAACGATATAAAGCAATACGCACGTGAACAATTTCCCGCGCGCTGTACACTTAGAGACACTTCTAACGCAACACTTGCCTTTTTGGAAATAACTTAAAATTTAATCAATCATTTTTAATCAAATTTTCAACATTCATTCATTTGGGCTGAATATCTGATATTTCACAAAGAAATATTGAGAAGAAAATTAATGATTGAATTTGCAGTTCATATAATATGACCAGACAAAGTCACAATAAAGCCTAGCGAAGTGATAATGTATTTTAAATTCATCTTATTCACGTAACAGCAGTAAAGTTCACGAATTTCAGCTAATATTCTGTGTATCCGCCATGGGCCTAGATGACACGAATACTTCTCTATTCTCATCAGCGAAGCATGATTTATGATGAATCTGTGCGGGATAGTTCTTCACTCATCCCAAAGTGACTTCCTGTTCCAGTTGTTGAAAATTTCTTGGAGCAAAAAGGCGAAAAACTAATCTCTGATAACAAATTTGATAATATTATGCATTTCTGACACATACAAAACGTTATTTCTTAAAGTGACATTTCACAATTAGGTTTACATAAATTTTACTTTTATTCTATCTAAAAGAGCATCTTTTCTTATGGAAATTCTGAAAATTTCAAGTCAAAATATTGAACCGTTTACGAGAAAAATATTTTTGTGCTAAAATTAGTCAAATTGTTGTGGACAACAGTTTAGATTTATATAGAATTTGTCATTTCTGTCTCAACTTTGAAGGCGCATTTTTCGCTTATAAATAACAACTTCAAAAAACCGATAGCATTTCTATGCATTTGAATAAACAACCTTTGCACCAAGACATACTTTTAAAAAATGAAATAAATGTGAAATTTCACTTTAAAGAAAATATGTGCAACTGAATTCTTGTATAGTTTTGCACGTGAAAGCAGGATATCAACTCTTATGAGGCAGGGGCTCGAGATATGATCATGATTTGGTGACGCTGTTTTGAAGCTATATAGAATTCTGCAATCGCGTGGGGTTTTGTGACTTTTCACATTTGAGTCTTGGTAAAAAGCCTATTTTTTCCTGTTTGGATCAACCGAATTTGATGAAATTTACAGGAGACATGTAACCGTAATTGATTTATATTTGCTGAAACATTCATAACACATTCTGCAATATTTGTTTAACCCTTTCCCAAACAAGACCTGGTTTTGACGTCTCTAATAGGAAAGGCTTGGGAAAACATTGAAACAAAAGAAGAAACTGCTGATAACCAGCAGTTTCTCCTTTTGTCTCAATATTTTCTGTGCCACATTTAACACAAATTGTATCTTCAGTAACTTCCATTTTGTCATTTCTGGCAGTTTTTGAAATTGATTATCCTAAAATCTTACCGTTTGGGAAAGGGTAAAATATGATGAAAAAATGTAAGTGTTGCGTTAGAAGTGTATCTAAGTGTACACAAGGCATATAAAAGCACAGGACCGTTTCTTCTGGATTTATTCGGTTACGTTGGATCTGTAGACGACATACACGTGGAAGACAGTTAGTAAGAAGTAAAATTACAGTTTGGAAACATTTTGAAATAACTCCAAAACAGTGAGAGAAGGTGAGTACTATTCATTAACGTTTTTTAACGAAATAGTTTAACCCTTTCCCAAACAAGACCTGGTTTTGACGTCCCTAGAAGAAATGGCTTGGGAAAACATTGAAACAAAAGAAGAAACTGCTGATAACCAGCAGTTTCTCCTTTTGTCTCATTGTTTTCTGTGTCATATTTTACACAAATCGTTTCTTTCATAACATCTATTTTGTCATTTTTACAGTTTTTGAAGTGGATCACCCTGAAATTTTGTCGTTTGGGAAAGGGTTAAGATTAGTAAGTGGCAATAAGTCTTGTGCTAAAAATACACTGGGTTTACTGTTATGTATTGCAAAACCGACGGCGTTGTTATAAAATCTCGTAACTACGGCTTGAATCAAGCCGTAGTTACGAGATTTTATATCATCACCTACGAAAATATTTTTGTCCAAAATTACGTCATGGGTAGCTGGATAAAAACGTTGCCTTTTAGATGTGGTTTATTTATTTTAATTTTTAAAAGAGCTGGAAAATAACTTATTTGCCGGACTAACGTTTTTATCAAGGTCACCGTCAAGGTTGGCGGCTTGCTCTATTAAAAGATTAACTCTTTCCCAAACAGCAACATTTGAACTGGTTCAAATTGTATTGTACAAAATTGCTTAGTTGAGCAACGTATAACTTTTCGTCTGTAACAGCTTTCAATTTTGAGCACACATTTTTGTCCACATTCTTAACGTTTGGAAAAAAAGATTATCCTATCCTCCAATAGTGTCCGAAAGGTCCCGGGTTCGATTCCAAATATCTCTTCTGACAAAAATGTCACCGAAAAATGGTTTGATGATAATCGTTAACCTTTATTTGCGAGCAGCTGGAGGATCGATTAGGATGTTGTGGTACTGGTATGAAAAACGCCAGGAATCCATGGCTAGGCGCTCCAGCTAATGCGACATGACCATGGCAGTTAACCCCAATAGTACAGTCGTACAACCCCAATTAATCAAATCAAACAGTGTCACGGAAGTGGTAATGGGTTTAGAGAAATTTAAAGAAAGAGTATTAAATGCCAGCATTTTCTACTTATTTAATACTAGTAATGTGTATGCCACCAAAGATATTTCTACTGTCCTAGTCTGATTCATTGTCGTCTGCAACTCATTTGCATTTCGACAGGTCCGAATGTTGTCGTTTGAGAAAGGGTAATAATTAGTTTAGTTCCCTCAAAAAAAGCTATAAATTTTGTGCTAGAAATACTGGGTTTATCGTTATGTTTTGATAAATCGTCGGTGTTATAATCCATTTTAATTCACCTCACGGGGTGTGGCTAAGCGAAGAGGTTATTCGACGAGTTTACTTCTCGATATCTTGGTTGATAAAAGAGAAAAACGTGCGGCACGAGCATGAACACATTTCGAAATTGAAAGAACGGTCTGTTGTAAAATGAGTTTTTATAAAACCTCGTAACTACAGCCTGATTCACGCTGTAGTTATAATGTTTAGCAATAATACCGACGATGTACCGCTAAGCGAGAAGGCTGTTTCTCCTCAAGCTAAAATGTAATGAACCGTTTACTAGGCTCCGCCCTCTCTCCCGAAAGAATCAGAATATACGTATAATAAAATCTTGTAACTAGGGCTTGTATCAAGCCGTAGTTATGGGATTTTATAATAATACCTACGAAATAGTATTGTTTGTCCGAAATTATGTCACTGTTTACTTGATAAAATCGTTCCCTATTACACCATGTCCTTTATTATGCCCCCTTTCGAAGAAAATGGGGGTATATTGTTTTGCAAGTGTCGGTCGGAAGGTCGGTCGGTCGGTCTGTCGGTCGGTCGGTCGGTCGGTCGGTCCGTATGTCGGTCGGTCTGTCCGTAGACCAAACCTTGTCCGGAGCATAACTCGAAAAGTATTAAAGGTAGAATCATGAAACTTCATAGGTGGATAGATCTCATTATGGAGAGGTGCAGTGCACAAGAACCGTAACTCTGCCGATCAAATTTTTTGAGTTATTGCCCTTTGTTGATTTTATAACTTGATTCTTGTCCGGAGCATAACTCAAAAAGTATGTAAGGTACAATCATGAAACTTTACAGGTGGATAGATCTCATTATGGAGAGGTGCAGTGCACAAGAACCGAAACTCTGCTGATCAAATTTCTTGAGTTATTGCCCTTTGTTGATTTTCAAACTTGATTTTTGTCCGGAGCATAACTCAAAAACTATGTTAGGTAGAATCATGAAACTTTAAAGGTAAATAGATCTCATTATGGAGAGGTGCAGTGCACAAGAACCGTAACTCTGCCGATCAAATTTTATGAGTTATTGCCCTTTGTTGATTTTATAACTTGATTCTTGTCCGGAGCATAACTCAAAAAGTATGTAAGGTACAATCATGAAACTTTACAGGTGGATAGATCTCATTATGGAGAGGTGCAGTGCACAAGACCCGTAACTCTGCTGATCAAATTTTTTGAGTTATTGCCCTTTGTTGATTTTCAAACTTGATTTTTGTCCGGAGCATAACTCAAAAACTATGTTAGGTAGAATCATGAAACTTTACAGGTGAAAAGATTTTATTATGGAGAGGTGCAGTGCACAAGAACCGTAACTCTGCCGATCAAATTTTATGAGTTATTGCCCTTTGTTGATTTTCAAACTTGATTCTTGTCCGGAGCATAACTCAAAAAGTATGTATGGCAGAATCATGAAACTTAATAGGTAGATAGATCTCATTATGGAGAGGTGCAGTGCACAAGAACCGTAACTCTGCTGATCAAATTTTTTGAGTTATTGCCCTTTGTTGAATTTCAAATTTGATTATTGTCCGGAGCATAACTCAAAAAGTATGTAAGGTAGAATCATGAAACTTAATAGGTGGATAGATCTCATTATGGAGAGGTGCAATGCACACGAACCGTAACTCTGCCGACCAAATTTTCTGAGTTATTGCCCTTTGTTGAGTTTATAACTTGATTCTTGTCCGGAGCACAACTCAAAAAATATGTAAGGTAGAATCATGAAACTTTACAGGTGAATAGATTTTATTATGGAGAGGTGCAGTGTACAAGAACCGTAACTCTGCCAATCAAATCTTGGAGTTATTGCCCTTTGTTGATTTTTACACTTAATTCTTAACCTTGCCTATATCTCATGTCCTTTTACACATACAGCCTTGATATCTCACACATAGATACCTCCTATCAACATCGTTCAGATTTAACCATGACCTTGGACCTTATGACCTTGACCTTGGAGTTTGACCAATTTTGAAAAAATTAAACCCGGCAAATATCTCGTGACCTTTTACAAATACAGCCTTGATATTTCACACATAGACACATCTTACCAAGACCTTTCATAATTGACCATGACCTTGGACTCTGTGACTTTGACCTTGGAGTTTGACCTACTTTTGAAAAACTTTAACCTGACCGATATATCATGTCCTTTTACACATACAGCCTTGATATTTGACACATGGAAACCTCTGACCAAGACCTATCACATACGACTATGACCTTGGACCATGTGGCCTTGACCTTGGAGTTTGACCTACTTTTAAATAAATTAAACTGGGCCTATATTTTATGTGCTATTACACATACAGCCTTGGTATTTCACACATGGACACATCTTACCAAGACCTTTCACATTTGACCATGACCTTGGACCTTGTGACCTTGACCTTGGACTTTGACCTACTTTAGAAAAACTTTAATCTAGCTGATATATCATGTCCTTTTACACATACAGCCTTGGTATTTCACACATGGACACCTACGACCAAGACATTTCACATTTGACCATGACCTTGAACCTTGTGACCTTGACCTTGGTGTTTAACCTACTTTAATAATACATTAATCTGGCCTATATTTCATGTCATTTTACATTTACAGCCTTGATATTTCACACATGGTCACTTCCAACCAAGATATTTCACTTTTGACCATGACCTTGGACCTTGACCTTGGAGTTTGACCTACTTTAAAAAAAAACTTAAGCTAGGCCTATATCTCATGTCCTGTTACCTATACAGTCTCAATATTTTACACATGGACACCCCCTACCAAGACCTTTCACATTTGACCATGACCTTGGCCTGTATGTCATTGACCTTTGATTTTTACATACTTTTAGAAATCTTTAACATAGCCTTTATCTTATGTCCTATTACACCTACAGCCTTGATATTTCACACATAGACACCTCCTACCAAGACCTTTCACATTTGACCATGACTTTGAATATTGCAACCTTGACCTTGGAGTTTGACCTACTTTTAAAAAGACTGAAACCAGGCATATATATCATGTCCTTTTACACCTACAGCCTTGATATTTCACACATGGACACCTCCAACCAAGACCTTTCACATTTGACCATGACCTTGACATTTGGCCTACTTGTAAAAACTTTAACCTGGCCTATGTTTCATTTTACTTTTAAATATACAGCTTTGATATTTCACACATAGACACCTCCTACCAAGACCTTTCATATGTGACCATGCCCTTGGACCTTGTTACCTTGACCTTGGACTTTGACCTACATCAAATGTAGGCCCTTGAGGGGGCATATATGTTTTACAAACATCTCTTGTTTTCCAGATGTGTATGCTCCTAGCTTTATTCGTTTTGACTGCAGTAACAACACTCGCCGATGGTCAAGATACTACCCCTAATTTTGGTATGTTTATCATTTTATTAAGCCCTTTCCCAAACAAGAACTTGGGCCAGTTTCAATAAAATATTTAAGACGTATTTTGACTTGACAATGTCTTCCCACACTTACAGGGCTAGAAGCACGTGTCACCCGTCTATCAGAACAAATATTGTGCGATTGTTGTTTTAAGCGTTTCGTAAGTCATCGGTAAGTCATTAGATTGGCCCCTGGGGCCTGTTTCATCAAAAACGTCCTAGGACATGACTTAAAAAGTGTCCTGAGACCTTTTGTAGGACGTCCGTAAGTCAGTTTCATCAAAACGTCCTAAGCAGTTCTTAAGACTTAAATTTGCGTTTCATCAAAATCTGTCCTACTTTAGTTATGCTCGATAAATAGGCCCCAGAAAATCACGTGCAATCCTAATTTAAGCTGTATTTTGTCAATGTAATGTATAGAAACTTTCAAAACGTCAAAGAAAAAGGAAAATCGATTCTTGGGACTCGAGCGCTGTTGAACTAGCGGAAGAAAGTCGTTTCTGTTACCGAAATTATCTAAACTTGTGGAAAACATTGCTCCCCAAAATAAAATAACTGCAAAAAGGTCCAAACACTAGGGAAGCCAGAAAGGAAAGGTTTGTAAGACCTACCTCCGGAAAAAATGATTTGCGAATTGTTTTTTGACTTATTATGACAGATTATATTTTTGTTCAATCTGTTAATGCCATTTTCCTGGTAAATGAAATTTAAAAAAGCAAAGAAAGCAATGAACTGTTTTGTTGAAGTCGTTTTTGACGTTTTTATCTCTCTCAGAAAATTAATCAATTCTGTATGCATGTACGCCATTTTCTAAATGCTGAAAGCGGACTCTAAATGGAATAAAATTATGAATAATCTAATCAGTATTTGTTAATTGCTAGATCAAAGATGTTGAATATGTTGTCATTGTTTGTCCTAAAAAAACTTGTGTACGATTCAAGACAATTTTAGATTGGGTCAATTGAAATCTGTTGTAGGCGACAAAATGTTAATAAATTTAAGTTTGAACCTAATAGTACAGACCATGGTTTGATCAAAAGTGAGAAAGTGTAGCAATTTCCTTTCCCTCATTGTTATTAAAGCTGTCTGTAACAGGAATAACACAATTTACTTGTTTAATGAGACAATTGGTGAAAAGTGAAAATAGTGGTGTTTTTATTCTATTTTTTCTAAAATTTTTTATGGGGGTTTGGGGGTTTGGCAGTGGTAATGGAGTGGGATTTTAGATGTTTAAACTTAAAGCAAAAATTAATAATTTCTTTTGGTTTTCAAAGCTGATTTATACGAATGCATTTACATGTCACGGAAATTTCGAGTGTAAGCAACTTGTTTTTGCGTCAAATACTTGTATTTCTAACCCGTCTGTTTCATATTTTACTGATAACGCTAGCATTTAAACTGACCATCTGGGTTTCAAACCGTTACCAGTAAGGGGCTATACTTGAATTGGATCATCATCAAGTGTCAGACTTACACAAAAAAGCATCAAAGATCATTCATTTCCTCTTGTTATCCTGTTTTCTATCCATGATTGTGTGCTCAAAATCAGACAGAGGATTTCGGCTGGACAGTAGTAACATTTCCTTTTCATTTAAAAGACAGAAGAAGAAAAATAAACTCGTATATACGTATAAATATTTTATATATCGTTTCGCAATATGTGCCTTTGTTCATCCCAGTCCAGTCTCTGACAGAATGGATGTTGATAAATTGAACATCATACATGTGCATAACATAGTACAGCTCATTTTTAAATAAATGAGAAAATTCAGCGTTTTCTTCTTTTCTCTCTCTGTTGTTGAAGGTGTCTTTATCTGGAACGTCACAAGCAGGACAGTGTTACATGTATTTGACATAATGTTAAAGAGTTGGTGAGTATGCAGTGGTGAAATAGATGTTTTAACCAAATAATTATGCCCCCTTTCGAAGAAAATGGGGGTATATTGTTTTGCAAGTGTCGGTCGGTCGGTCGGTCGGTCGGTCTGTCGGTCGGTCGGTCGGTCGGTCGGTCGGTCCGTATGTCGGTCGGTCTGTCCGTAGACCAAACCTTGTCCGGAGCATAACTCAAAAAGTATTAAAGGTAGAATCATGAAACTTCATAGGTGGATAGATCTCATTATGGAGAGGTGCAGTGCATAAGAACCGTAACTCTGCCGATCATATTTTTTGAGTTATTGCCCTTTGTTGATTTTATAACTTGATTCTTGTCCGGAGCATATCTCAAAAAGTATGTAAGGTAGAATCATGAAACTTTACAGGTGGATAGATCTCATTAAGGAGGGGTGCAGTGCACAAGAACCGTAACTCTACTGATAAATTTTTTTGAGTTATTGCCCTTTGTTGATTTTCAAACTTGATTTTTGTCCGGAGCATAACTCAAAAACCATGTTAGGTAGAATCATGAAACTTTACAGGTGAATAGATCTCATTATGGAAAGGTGCAGTGCACAAGAACTGTAACTCTGCCGATCATAGTTTTGGAGTTATTGCCCTTTGTTGATTTTCAAACTTGATTCTTGTCCGGAGCATAACTCAAAAAGTATGTTAGGTAGAATCATGAAACTTTACAGGTGGATAGATCTCATTATGGAGAGAAGAACCGTAACTCTGCCGATCATATTTCTGGAGTTATTGCCCTTTGTTGATTTTCAAACTTGATTCTTGTCCGGAGCACAACTAAAAAATATGTAAGGTAGAATCATGAAACTTTATAGGTGAATAGATTTCATTATGGAGAGGTGCAGTGCACAAGAACCGTAACTCTGCCAATCAAATTTTTGGAGTTATTGCCCTTTGTTGATTTTACACTGAATTCTTAATCTTGCCTATATCTCATGTCCTTTTACACATACAGCCTTGATATCTCACACATAGATACCTCCTATCAACATCGTTCACATTTAACCAAGACCTTGGACCTCGTGACCTTGACCTTGGAGTTTGACCTACTTTAAAAAAATTTAAACCCGGCATATATCTCATGACCTTTTACAAATACAGCCTTGATATTTCACACATGGACACATCTTACCAAGACCTTTCACAATTGACCATGACCTTGGACTTTCTGACATTGACCTTGGAGTTTGACCTACTTTTAAAAAACTTTAACCTGGCCGATATATCATGTCCTTTTACACATACAGCCTTGATATTTGACACATGGAAACCTCTGACCAAGACCTATCACATACACCTATGACCTTGGACCATGTGGCCTTGACCTTGAAGTTTGACCTACTTTTAAAAAAATAAACTGGGCCTATATCTCATGTGCTTTTACACATACAGCATTCATATTTCACACATGGACACATCCTACCAAGACCTTTCACATTTGACCATGACCTCGGACTTTGTGACCTTGACCTTGGACTTTGACCTACTTTAAAAAAACTTTAACCTAGCCGATATATGTCCTTTTACACATACAGCCTTGATATTTGACACATGGACACCTACGACCAAGACCTTTCACATTTGACCATGACCTTGGACCTTGTTACCTTGACCTTGGTGTTTGACCTACTTTAATAATACATTAACCTGGCCTATATTTCATGTCATTTTACACATACAGCCTTGATATTTCACACATGGTCACTTCCAACCAAGATATTTCACTTTTGACCATGACCTTAGACCTTGACCTTGGAGTTTGACCTATTTTTAAAAACTTAAACTAGGCCTATATCACATGTCCTGTTACCTATACAGTTTCAATATTTTGCACATGGACACCTCCTACCAAGACCTTGCACATTTCACCATGACCTTGGCCTGTGTGACCTTGACCTTTGATTTTTACATACTTTTAGAAATCTTTAACCTAGCCTTTTTCTTATGTCCTATTACACCTACAGCCTTGATATTTCACACATAGACACCTCCTACCAAGACCTTTCACATTTGACCATGACCTTGAATATTGCAACATTGACCTTGGAGTTTGACCTACTTTTAAAAAGACTGAAACCAGGCATATATATCATGTCCTTTTACACCTACAGCCTTGATATTTCACACATGGACATCTCCAACCAAGACCTTTCACATTTTACCATGACCTTAACCTTGGCATTTGACCTACTTTTAGAAACTTTAACCTGGCCTATGTTTCATTTTACTTTTACATATACAGATTTGATATTTCACACATAGACACCTCCTACCAAGACCTTTCATATTTGACCATAACCTTTGACCTTGTTAACTTGACCTTGGACTTTGACCTACATCAAATGTAGGCCCTTGAGGGGGCATATATGTTTTACAAACATCTCTTGTTTCTTTTAGTTTTAGTTTAAGCTGGGTTATATTCACGTGCATTGTATATTTCCATGTAATTCAGTTTTTACAATCATCCTCCGATTCCCAAAGAAATTATAAAGCTGTTGCCAGTTATCAAATTTACACTATTTAAGACAAAATTTAAGACAAAAAAGTCGGCTAAGTCACCGAAATATTGGACTTAAATTTAAGTCAAAAAGTAGGAACTTCCTAAGTCTTGAGACTTTGATGAAACGCGACTTACGACTTAAATCTATTTAGGACGTTTTTTAAATAAAAAATACGTCTTAAATGGTCCCTGCTTTTCACATCTCTAATAGAAAAGGCTTTTGAAAAAAACTTGGCAAAAGAAGAAAATACTGGCGACCAGCATTTCCTTTTGCCCTCAATATTTTATTGACTTTGACATACGAGTACATGTATATTTTTTATAATACAATTTTGTCCTCAGCAACTTCTGTCATCATCCTTAAATTTATGTCGTTTCCATGTTCCCAGAAAATATTCTTGGAGCATAAAATCGCCACGCAGTCCTTACGTCAGTCCATCCGTCCGTCCATATCTAGATTCCGGCAACCCTTGGACTTAAGATGTGAACTACCTTGGACAATCGCTAAGACCCCTTTCTCAAGAGAGCTATTATATCCTTTTTCAGATTGCTACCCCAACCAGACAATCCGATTCACGAACCCCAATTCGGGTCTGTATACCCATTTCAAGGCGTTCTATGACGTAAGCGGCACCACTACTGACTGCACTGTGACTACCGACGATGGAAACAACAATGCCTATTTGGACTGTTCTTCAACTGTAAGTATTTAGTCCGTATTATTCTAAAACCTGCCGAGCCCCAACATATAATAACTCAGTCGGTAAAGTCGGGGTCTGATAATCCAGGGGTCGCGATTTCGAACCCCAGCTCGGCTAATATATACTCAGTTCCAAAAGAAAGTGTGCACTTTTGCGTTTTAGCTTTACCTTAATTTTCACAAAGTTGATGGCAATTAAGGGAGTAAAAGTGATATCATACTTCAGATTAGACCTTAAAGAAAATTGGGATCAAAACAGATGTCGATAGAATTGCTCATACTGAATACACGCAGCTAGATCATTATGGTGTTGATGGTGTCGAGATTTGCATCCTTACAGCTTCTCCTGTGGATAGAGTTACAAGCTTACACGCCGTTGTATGGTTTGGCCAGGCCTTCCAAGCCATTTCCACGTTGGCCACGGCCTTAGCACAGTTGGTAGCGCATTTGCCTCTCATTCGAGAGGTCCCGGGTTCGATACCCGGCCGCGGCTAATACCCTTTCTGACAAAATTGTCACCCACCAATGGGTTTGAAATCGTTAACCTAAGTGGGCAAGCAGCTGGAGGCTCGGTTAGGGTATTGTGGTAGTACTGGTTTGAGAAACAACAGGAATCCATGAGTAGGTGCTCCAGCCGCCGCGATATGACCCTGGTAGTTGAAAACGGCGTAAAACCCAAATAAACTCAAACCCATTTCCACGTTAAAGCTTGAACTTTCTTGTAGACGTTACGTGTACGTCAACCTTAGTAATCGCTACGTAAGTGGTCTGGTGAATTGACGTTGAACGGTGCAATAACGTTCTAAAGCGAATTTGTTTGCATTCAAGATGCCATACAAATGACCAATTGCTATTAGAACATAAATACCGTACAAATTCAAATTTTCGGAACGTTTTTGTTTTCACCAGGTTCGATCTTGCTTACCAACGTTAATTGTAATTCGTTTCACGCTAATGCACTATGTACAAATGTAATGAACATGTGATTCTATGCTACGATATGCCAAAAGGAGTGCAGCGAGTGTAATTTCTGATCGATACCTCATCCAGCACGTGAGGCATACGTAAAACACTAAAAATGCAAAATCGCAATCAAACCGAAAATTCGTGCGAGCTATGTGATTTCTTCATCAATATATCGTTTGTCAATAGTCTTGAGATGTGTTGTACAAAATTCCCTTGCGGTAGACGGTATAATTTTCGAGATATTCAAAATTTAAAAGTGCACACTTTCTTTTTGAACTGAGTATACATTCTAGCATTTGACAAGTCCTTTGCATCTTACCAATGGGTGTAAATCATCTATATCCAAGCAGATTGGGGCTTGGTTTTGATAATATTGTAGTACTGGTGAGAAAAGTATCATGAATCCATGCTAGGTGCTCCAGCCGTTGCGATATGACCATAGCTGTTGAAGACCTTAAACCTCAACAAGTCAATCTTAAACCTCTCAATGGCGAATTTTGTGCAGTGGAAACGCGCTTGAATTGTAAATGAGGTATCGCAGGTTCCATTTTCCGCCACTGTAGTCTTTCGGATGAGACTATAAATTCATAATAACCTTAGCTGTTGATCGGTACGTAAAACAACATTCAATCCAATTTAAAACCTCGTAACTACAGCTTGATTGAAACTGTAGTTATGAGGCTTACAAATTAAAACGCTGATTTTGTATAACGTTTAGTGGGGATCAAAACTTTGTAACTAAAGCTTGAAGAATCTTGAGTTATCAGGTGTTCATCTCTCGACGACTAACTATAAGTCTCCTGGGGCTGTATTGACCAACTGGTCTCGTCCAATTGTTGTGTAATTTTAAAGGTAAAATGGTTGGTGAATATCACCATTGATGGATCATGTAGGAGCAATGATTTGTTGTAATGGTAACATACTAGACGTATATAATGAATGGTTCACAGGTTCTATACTCCGATGCATGATGATCTTCTGAACAGAACCTGTAACCGTGGTCCCATTTCTATAAGATTATCACCCAATCCGGCGGATCCCTACAGCTGAAATCATTCGCGAAATGTCTGAAATATTTGGGCCAAGTCGAAAACATTCGGTGCCGAATATTTACCACCGCGCCCGAATAGGTTCGTATACATAACGACGCTGTTCGAAAGAAAAATCCGATGTTTTATGAATCTCAAATAGCCACATTACGGGTATCATACGTTAAACGTGCCCCTGCTTTTTCTTCGAAAAACTGATAACTGCAGCCTATAGCAATTTGCAGCATATAAATATACACTGCTTATTTTCTTAAATAATATACTGAACAAAAGTGAAAACGCTACACCTACTTTGCTTGACATATTTCTTATGCATACATCAAGTAAGAAAATCAAATGAAAGTGTTTCGCATAAGCACTAAGTTTCGTGGATCTTAATTACGAGGATGCAATACGGACCCTTTTAACCCTTTCCCAAACAGCAAAATTTTAGGGTGATCCACTTCCAAAACTGCCACAAATGACAAAATTGATGTTATGAAAGATAAGATATGTGTAAAATATGGCACAGAAAATATTGAGACAAAAGGAGAAACTGAATCAGCAGTTTCTTTTTTTTTCAATGTTTTCCCAAGCCTATTCTATTAGGGACGTCAAAACCAGGTCTTGTTTGGGAAAGGGTTAATGAGACAGGGTCCGTTTTTCAGGTGTACAATTTGAACGGAAATTTTACACAATTCAAGCCTTCAGGAAATCCAAGCAGAAGAATGCAAACCATGCCGGACTGCACGGAATGGTAGTCTGACAAGTTACCAGTCAGGAAATCTAAAGAAGCTTGCATAAGTGTTTCAGCGTTTGGAAAATGGTGTTTGAAAAGCAGATTTTTCATCATGTTCCAAAGTTTGAAAAATTTACAATGTAATCTCCATAGGAAATTTAAATTGCTATTGCATGGGCATCTGGAAACAAACCTAGTCGAAGAAAGGGTGCAAAAATCCTATGTAAGGCCTGCATGGTGTTGCAAAAAAAACCCAATCGAAAACCGTGATGAATTTGTGAATGCCAAACATTTTAAATTCCCTATTTGTTTATGTCAAAGGGGGGTAATTCGACAAAATCGACAGATGAGACATTGATTTTAGAGTTTGCTACAAGAAATAAATGAGATGTTTAGTGTTTTTTTGTCAACCTGGATATGACCAATTCCGAAAAAATAATGAAGAGTTTCCTGCGCATGCGCATATGCGGCATTTGATTAAATTAGTTCTAAACGCATTAAGGGCTGTAACTCTGACATTAAAGGAGACAAGGCAATGAAATTTCGACAAAACGATTGCTGAAAGACTGGGAAATAACGTCAACATATAATTCATGCTATTAATTCGATACTTTGCAAGAAATAAGAATTCTTGCAGTGTAGCGTTTTCACTTTTGTTCAGTATATGTAATATGTACTTATAGACCAGTTCTTGTATTTGTAAATGCCAAAATATGTAAATTCAGACTAAGAGTTTGAATTATCCTATCCAATCGAACTATACATTTAGACTCTCTCTGACGATCGAACTAAATTATGGGTTTAGGCTACCTTGTAGGAATAGAATATGCTGATAACCCTCGGGGCTTTCTGTGAAATAACATGGGTAATTTCTGTGAAATAACATGGGTAATTTCTAAACGAGTCCTAAACTGACAGGATTCAAAAATGCAAAATGAACTTTAACAGATGATATCAACGATATTACCTATGTATAGCCTTGTGTAATTGTAATGTAACAATTATATACATAACAGGGAATGAAATGATGTGTCATAAATACATGTAATGTCCGAGTGAACGTCCGCTTATGTGCTGCATCTAAAGGCGATGACGTTGGGTGAGAGCCTGGCATCGAGAAGGAGGACGACAGCTAACCCCGGGTTCTCACAGACGAGTTATCACCGTGTCACGATGTATATAGGCCGCCAGCGATTACCAACTACCGGTATAGAATTTGCTGTAGACTGAGCCGTCACAAATATGTTGCATAAGTGACGTTAACGTATACAATTGTCTTGATGTACAGTTGTTATACGCTGCTGACCGGGACGTGGGCGGTCTGCATGCGTTCCCGTGTCGTTTACGCGTCTCATTAACCATGGAACAGTCGAGTCGGCTACATTAAAGCGTTAAGCTACCTCAATTTGCAAATCATCGCCGACCAAGAGCCCCAAAACTCGGTACTGTTTATGCCAAAGTAAGCCTCGGCATTTTACGTACGAAAATTATCCGTAGTTGTTGTGTGTTTTCGATGAGTAAATAAACGTGGCAGTTTGTACACAAAAAATCTTTTGTCACCCACCAATGGGTTTGAAATCGTTAACCTAAGTGGGCGAGCAGCTGGAGGCTCGGTAAAGGCGTTGTGGTAGTACTGGTTTGAGAAACAACAGGAATCCGTGGGTAGGTGATCCAGCCGCCGCGATATGAGCCTGGTAGTTGAAAACGGCGTAAACCCTAATAAACTCAAACACAAACAATTTTAGTGATTTTAGACGTTGTATGAATTCACGAGACACATAAGCATTTCGGGGTGGGCGGTTAAGATGTCCGGGTAGTTCCAGAGGACACGACAAAATTGGTGGGCTATGAAGGGTATACATTAACTCATGAATGTCCCAAAATATGGTGCCTATTGAGGCTGCAGGAAAGGAATTGTTAATGAAAATGTTTTTTTTTGCGTTTTTAAATCGTGTCAGTTTAGTTTTATTTGCAACTTCTTTCAGTTTGGACCAACAACAATATTGTCGCATGGATAGGATTGGTGTTGTTTTTGTTAAATTTCCAGAGATGTAAATAAGAGGTGGTAATGACTTTTCATAGTGCAATATATTACCTATATCATTCATCAAAACTTTTGCCATGGGTACTCATTGGAATCGTCCGATGGAAACAGTTTTAGTGAGTACTCAAAACTAAGGATGTGTATTTGAAAAAAAAACCAACAACAAAATTTAGAATGCCTACATCCCTCTTACCTTTTTTTATTTGCATTGTGGGATGCATTGTGTGCGTTCAGGGTTCTCCCATCGGTTACCGAGTGTATTTACCGTCGGCTACCGATGGTACCATCGGTAGCCTATGGCACCGTCGGCAACCAAGTTAACTCTGAACGAAAATTGTCCCGGTCGGTAAAAAAGGCGGATAATCAGTTACCAAGAGCGTTTCCTCCCCGCATAGTGATCGTTCGTTTTCAAAAACTATGAATAAAAAGATTTTCAGAAATAAATGGCTAAATAAAATAACTGTAGCTTTAACAATTACAATGGGTGCGTTCAGGGTTCTCCCATCGGTAGCCATCGGTGCCGTTGGTAACCATCGGTAGCCATCGGTAACCGTCGGCATGCCGATGGATATTTTGTTGGTAACCAATTGTCCCGAGAGTAGACAAGTCGGGTAGCATCGGTAGCCTCGTTTTCATTACAATAAGATGGCGGATAACAATCCAACTACGGCGATCCTAATCATATATTTTCTTCAATAGCAAGCGAATAGCATTCTAACCGTTATTGATAGAACTTATTGTAGTTACAGTTATTTTATTTAGCCATTTATTTCTGAAAATATCTTTTTATTCATATTTTTAGTAAACGAACGATCACTCTGCGGGGAGCATACGCTCTTGGTAATTGATTATCCGCCTTTTTTTACCGATCGGTACAATTTTCGTTCAGAGTTCGTTGGTTGCCGACGGTGCCATCGGCTACCGATGGTACCATCGGTAGCCGACGGTAAATACACTCGGTTACCGATGGGAGAACCCTGAACGCACCCAATAAATTCTATCAAGAACGGTTAGAATGCTATTCGCGTGATATTGAAGAAAATATATGATTAGGAACGCTGTAGTTGGATTGTTATCCGCCATCTTACTGTAATGAAAACGAGGCTACCGATGCTACCCGACTTGTCTACTCTCGGGACAATTCGTTACCAACAAAATATCCATCGGTATGCCGACGGTTAGCGATGGCTACCGATGGTTACCAACGGCACCGATGGCTACCGATGGGAGAACCCTGAACGCACCCCTTGCTGTTTTAAATGCACGCTTTTTTTGCTTTTCAACAGAAACCTCGTAACTGCAGCTTAAACAAGCTGCAATTACGAGAAATCTGTTACAAAGTGAAGATTTCTTTATTTTGTAGACGGCCACAGTGACACTTTACATCTCTGAAAGAAATCTGACTTTAGGGGATAACATCCTTGCTAAAAACTCGGCCACCTATTTGTTCAAATGTGGTGTAGTTACTTCATACAACAAAACATTGACGAATGCTCTCAACGTCAAGTAAGTAGCATTTTTAAAAATGCTTTTCAACAAAAATCTCGTAACTGAAGCTTATTTTAAGCTAAAGTTACGAGGTTTTTGTTGAAAAAAAGTGACGATTCATTTTTTAATTGACCATTCCTCCAACAAAAAAGATAGGATAATCCAATTCGAAAACAGCTTTAAGACACGATCGATATAGATTTAGATAGAATATGTATACTTTATTGCCAAGAAATACTGATGCAAATGGAGATAATGCTGATTATATCTGATTCTCATAAAATACAAAACCTTAAAATTTACCTTTCCTGATTGCAGTATCTCGGAAACCGAGGAATCAGACACGCCCGAATATAATATAACTTCGGCATTTTTCGACGATTCCGGAAACGAAGTAACACAGGCGACAGTGGGAGATACCGTGTATTTCATCATCTCGGGACCAGGTTAGTCACCTCAGTTTTTACGTTTCTATCTTAAGGTAGTCCACCCCTAATGCGAATCACTCGACGTCGGAATCATTCGGGCGCACTTGTAAACATTCGACGGTGGAACTTTCCACCGCCGAATGTTTATGGCCGCGCCCGAATAGCTTCGGACACGTAACGACGCCTCTCTAAAATATGGTATTTTATGAATCTCAAAGTGGCAACATTACAGGTACTCTACCTTAACCCTTTACTAAACAGCTAAACCTTAGACTGTCCCCAATTGTTAGATATTACTGACGACAATTGCAAGTGAATGAAATACATTTTTTGGCCTTTCTGTTTATAAAACATTGTGGAAAATGAAGAAATTGCTTGTCACAAACAATGTCTTCATTTTCCACTTGTTTGATATTACATTTGTTGTGAGGGGTGTCAAAAAGCGTCAATATTTTAAGACCAGTCCAGTTTAAGAGCTGTTACAAATAACAACAACAAAAAAAAAAACGATTTCTGCACAATGTAGCATAGGAAATGTTGAGGCATTTTCTTCTTTTGTCTCAATAAATTCGATTCCCGGTAGCGGCAAATATCCTTTCAGACTAAATTGTCTCCCACCAAAGGTTTGATAGTTGTGAACCTATGTGGGCGAGTAGCTGAAGGCTCTTTGAGTATGTTGTGGTAGTACTGGTATGAGAAATGACAGGAATTAATCCATCGTCAGGTGCTCCGGCCTCCGCGACACCACCATAGCAGTTTAACCCTTTCCCAAACTACGAAATTTAAAGGTTGTCCATTTTGAAAGGAGTTCCAGATGACAAAATAAGTGTTATCTTGCGAAAAGAAGTTGTACATAACAGTATGGAAAATATTGAGGCAAAAGGAGAAAATGCTGATTATCAGCATTTTCTTCTTTTGCCTCAATGTTTTCCAAAGCCTTTTCTAGTAGGGACGTCAAAACCAGGTCTTGTTTGGGAAAGGGTTAATAAGGCGTTATACGCCGATTAGCCGCGTGTCCGTAGAAGTCGTTTGTCTCTCACCAATGGGTGTGAGTCATCTATGTGAGAGGGCAGCTGGATGCTTGGACTGCATTTTGTGGTAGTACTTGGGAGAGAAATCCCAGGAATCCATGATTAGGTGCTACAGCCGCGCGATATGACCATAGTAGTTGAAAGAGGCGTTAATCAACCGACAGTCCGTGCGTTTGTACGTTTCTTTGTACGGTCTTCCACATCTTGTTAAGGAAGAATACCCGTATTGTCGCCATTTTGAGATTCATAAAACATCGGATTTTTTCCAGCGTCATGACCTTGACCTTGAGACCATGACCTTTGACATAGTGACCTTGACCTTGGAGTTTGACGTACTTTCAAAAAACTTTAATCTGGCCAATTTGTCATGCACTATTGCAGTTAGAGCCTTGATATTTCACATATGGAAACATCATATCATGACATTGACCTCGAGACCATAACCTTTGACTTAGTGCCCTTGACCTTTGACCTTGGACTCCCTTTTTAGCGACAAGCTCTCGTATAGGCGAACTATGATGTCCGCTGACAACTCTTGTTTTGTCTTCTGCAACGGCTTTCATTTGGGAGTTAAGCCCATTACCACAGTCATTCTTTTTGACTCCAAACAAGATAATAGATATAGAAAACATTGTGGAAAATAAAGAAATTGCTTGTAACAAGCAATTTCTTCATTTCCAACATTTCTACCAAAAAAGACCAAACAATTTTGAATTTCATTCACTTGAAATTGTCAACTTCATGATCCTTCAATTTAGACCAGTGTAAAATTCTGCGTTCTGGGAAATGTTTAGTACTTATAGATCCGGTCTTTATATGACCTTTGACTTTCACGTGGATAATCACGTGATACAACAATTTCAGTAAATCTTCAATAATTTTGTTAATACGGGTTCGGTTTGGAGCAGAGAAGGTGGACAGACGTCACGCATAAGATGGACGTATTGCTTTTTGTTTTTTTAAAAATCTGCTAATAAAAAAGTTTGAAGATCAACCAAATTTTTTTATCAGCTGATTTTTTTAAAGTCCACTACGTCCAGCTTATTCTCGGTATTTTCCTACCTTCTCTACTTCAAACTGAATTCAAATTGATCAAGTATTTGGAGACACGTGATTATCCACCGTGCTTTGTTTGATATTTCAGAGGAATATGACATGAAACCATTACAGTGCAATGCTACAGGTGGTGCATCTGACTATGCGCTCCTAATAACTGATGGGTAAGTTCATTTCTCCTTTTCACTCAATGATTTCTGAGTAAATTGTAGATTTTTTGTTTTATGTAACATTTGTTTGTCTTTGTAAGTTTTCAATTTGTGTGATTAACCCTTTCATAAAAAACATATTTTGATCTCCTTAACTGACAAAGCTTGGGAAAACCTTTGGAAAATTTTGGGACAAAGAGAACGCCGATAATCAAAAGAAGAAAAGCAATTTGAACTATTTTATTGTGCAGGTTATACGTAGTTGTAAAAAAGGAGACAATGTGTTCTTTTCCTGCCTCGTATAGAACGAGCGTGAACATACTGTTTCTTCGGTGTCCGTATGTCTGTCTGTCCGTTTTTCTGTCCGACCGAAATTTAACGTTGACATTTTCTCCAAAAATATAAGAGAAAATACTAAGGACCTCTATGGATAAGGCCACGGCCTTAGCGCAGTTGGTAGCGCATCTGCTTCTCATTCGAGAGGTCCCGGGTTCGATACCCAGCCGCGGCTAATACCCTTTCTGACAAAATTGTCACCCACCAATGGGTTTGAAATCGTTAATCTAAGTGGGCGAGCAGATGGAGGCTCGGTAAGGGTGTTGTGGTAGTACTGGTTTGAGAAACAACAGGAATCCATGAGTAGGTGCTCCAGCCGCCACGATATGACCCTGGCAGTTGAAAACGGCGTAAAACCCCATTAAACTCAAACTCTATGGATAAGGCGAGAAGTCTCCCTAAAAGGCTCAACTTGATGGGTCAATTTTCAAAATTATGAAATTGAGAAACAAAATTAAGCTTTATGGTTAGGTAGACAAATAAATGAAATGAATACCGATTTTATGTCATTTAAAAAGTTCTATAGGTGCAGATAACTCTTGATTTTTGCACCCACCTAAATGGTTTCATTTTCTTACATTACCAGTATTCATAGAGGTAAAATGAAGGTTCGTTTTGTTTTATTTGCAATTCATTTTCTACAGACACAAGGATAAATGATGTTGACATCATATGTCAGCTTTAGTTTTGTCCGTATTGCGCATGTGCATCATTGAAACAACTTTGAAAGCGCACTTTCTCACCAAAAAAAACGAGGGATACCTACCTTCCCAGGGCTGGCAAACATCGTTCCATCCCTTGACCCAGCTTCCAATTGACATATGTTGTGTTACTTGATCATATGCTTCCTTGGTAAAAAGGATTTCCTGGGTCACGGGGGGGGGGGGGGGTTGGGGACATACTTTTATACTAAAAATAATACTCATATACCAATTGCCATAATTTTGGCGGGAAAATTTCGCCTTTGAACTCGTTTCAATGATGCGCATGCGCAATAAGGACAAAACGAAAACTTGTTTGCGATTTTAACACCAATTGTCCTTACATTTACAGAACAATTCTTCCAAATAAAACCATAGAAACATAATTTTGGTTAAATGAATACCGGTGGGGTAAGAAAATGTAATTTTGGGGGTACAGTAGGTACAGAAACGAAGAGTTATCTATACATGTGGAATCGTTTTGATAGTACAAAATCAGTTTCCATATGATTTAGGTATGTATCTAACAATACAGCTCGAAATAATCATCAATTTGCAAGTTTGAAAATTGACTTTTCCATTTGAGTCTTTTGTAGAGATTTGTCGCCTTATCCATAGAGGTCCTTTTGACATAAGGCAGCGGCCTTGCGCAGGTGGTAGCACATCGGTCTCTCACTTGTTAGGTTCCCGGTTGCGGAAAATATCCTTTGACAAAATTGTTTGCCACAAGGGATGTGTTATCGTTAAGCTACTTGGGCAAGCAGCTGGAGGCTCGGTTGACATACATCATTCTTTTATTGACATGAAATTTGACCTTCCTCAATGCCATCCTCCCCTTATCAATACTTAATATGCAGCTAAGCACACACTAAACACTAAAAACTTTAAGTTTGCATTTTTCTGCAAAAGTCATTTGCAAACACTCTTTGGTATGTATGCATAACAATGGATATTTTGTAGTTCCTAGGTCAAGGTCAATCATGTATGTCAAGGTCAAATATCAAGCTTATAATTTTGAGAAAAAATTAATAAGGAACGATTTTATCCAGTAACCGTGGCGTAATTTCACAAAGAATAGTATTTCCAAATGTGTTGTTATAAAATCTCGTAACTACGGCTTGATTAAAGCCGAAGTTACGAGACTTTATAACAACACTGATAGTTTATCTATACATAACGGTAAACCAAGTCTATGTTTAGCACTAAATTTCTTGCTATTCGGGGCTATTTGTATTTCTTTCTGCCATTCCAAATTTCTTCTAGATGCACGCAAGATTCGGCCCTTATTCAGAATTTCGCAAAGACCACTTCTGATGGCGAAAACCACTACAACGCTTCTGTCTTTGTGTTCAAATTCTACAACTCCGATACGCTTACTGTTGACTGTAACGTGGAAGTGTGCTCTGGTGATGGCGATTGTTCCTTTGTAAGTAATGTTTTATCATAACGTCGGCGTTATTGCAAAACCTCGTGACTCCAGTGTGATTAAAGTGACATTTCAGAATTTTTTGTCGTAAAATTTACTTTTATTTTTATCTGAAAGACCATATTGTCTTACGAAATTTCTGAAAATTTCAAGCCAAAATATCTTTGTGTTAAAATTTTACAAATAGTTGTCCACAACAGTTTAGATGTATATATAATTTGTCGTTTCTGTCTCAACTTTAAAGGCGTTTTTTTCGCTTATCAGCAACAAGTTCTAAAATCTGATAGCATTTATACTCATTAGAATAACCAATCTTGGCATCAAGACATACTTTAAAAAATTGAAATGGGGATGAAATGTCCCTTTAAACAAACGATAAACAGGTCTCTTATACCAAGTCTCAAACATACAACTTTGACAACACTTCACTTCCAGTACAGGTATTTAAAGTGACATTTCAGATTTTTTGTCATAAATTTTACTTTTATTCTTAACTGAAAGAGTATATTCTCTTATGACAATTCTGAAAATTTCAGGCAAAAATATTGGGCCGTTTACGAAAAATATATATTTTTATGTTAAAATCAAACAAATTGTTGTATACTGAGTCAAAAAAGAAAGTGTGCATAATACTACTTTATATATACTCACCGTCATAAGAAAGTAGCCACTTTTCAAATAGCCATAATTTTCAAAATACTTTATGTATTTTTATTCTTACACACTCATACGCATTGCTCTTTGTCATACCTCAATGGTAAGATACTTTCAACAAGCCCGGAAAGATGTTTTGTTGCAATGTGGGCTCGAAACAGTATTTCAAGATACACAATTCAATTTTGTTCTCTTATAGCTGTAATTTTCTGCAGAAATTGACTCTATTGTAACACAAACAAAGTTCAATTTCATTTTTACAGACTATTATTCCGTCGAAATGATGTAGGTCTATTAAAATTCAGTACTTCCGGTATAGCATGTTTCAATATTAAATGTTTTATAGTAACCGGAAGTGGTTGGTGGGTAAAATGAAGGAAAACATTTTCTTAATTTGGGACTTGCTAAATACCAAACAGAAACGAATTTCGATGAAAAGAACATTTAAGAGCAAATTGGGGGTTTATTGGGCTAAAACCGGAAACTGCCATTTTTAGTCCTAGGTGTAATGAAAATCGCTTATTAGTCACTAAGCATTTCGAATAAAAACAGTATTAAAAACACAAATCCTTATTCATTTTTGCCCATTTTCTAGCCCTTTATATGACCATGAATTTCAGTAGTATGTTCCGTATCAGTTACGGATTTTCTGGAACTGCCGCCAAGCTACCATAGCTTACTGGATATTTCGGTTGTTTTCGATACTTTCACGAAAGCGTTTTTACTTGATATGCAACAATGTTGTGTATGCTGAGTCAAAAAAGAAAGTGTGCACAGATAATAAATGGAATTTCTATTGTAATTTTGAATATTGATATTATAATATTGGTATCAAATTAAAGATAATTCAATTGTCTATAAGTAGGTGTCTTTTTTAAATTGTGTGAAATGGAATTTTTCTCGTGTTTTCTTAAGATACTTGACATTGGGGTCAATTTTGAAATTCACAGAATTTGCTGACGAACGCGAGGAGATTAGAAAATGCAATTTTCTTGGGATTTCTGCTCCAATTTCTATTGTGTCATATCTTCAATGAATGACGGCGAACATTCTGTGGTCTCACTGATCGAACATAACGTTTCATTTTATCGTTTAGAATTTCGTTGCGTTCATATTGCAAGACGTATTCCACGTCCTGCAAATTCTTTATCTTGGTCCTAGATTTTGCGAAACTCAGACGGTAGAGACGCTCGGCCCTACACCACACTCATAACCGATTTTCGCGCGTCCCTTGCCGATGACAATGTGCCTTATGCAGGTGTAACGTAAGATTTAGGCGTCATGATAATGTGAAAAACATAATGGTCTGAAATCTCTTATGAGCCGTCTATCTGCCTTCGTCGATTTCAAATGTTGCTTACATATGCTTGCTTTAATGAATCGCCATAAATGGAGTAATTTTGAAATGTTGACGTAAGGGCGTCAACGTCATGTACCGATCTTGTCAAGTCATTGCTGCATTCGGGATATCAGACCGATGCCCATCAAAAATGTATCCTTTGTTTTGAAAACATGATTGCAAACGCCTAATTTCAGAACGATGACATTTAAACGACAATGACAACTTTTACGCCGGTTCAAGACACTAGCAAAACTAAATTGTGAAATTTGTTGTGTTTACTGAGACGTAGCATCTTTGGCTATTCATAAATTTGAAATTTTATGTTAGATTTAACTTTTATACGCTTTGAATACAGATTTAAGACAATTAAGTTTATTATGAAACGTTTGTTTTGATAACCACGTACAAAAAGATGCTTACAGCGTTTTGCCATATGCCAGACAGTTAAATCATCCGAAGTTGCTTCCCATATCAATAGACTTGAGAAAGTTGATAGCTTAATTCCGTGTAGAAGTTTTGTGAAATTAATTGCAGCGGTTACGTAGATATATAAAGTAGAAGTATGCACACTTTCTTTTTTGACTCATTATATTTAGTCTGGTACATTTTTAATAATTCTAAAATTGCCATTATATTTAGGCAAGTGGCTACTTTTTTTTATGACGGGGAGTATGTCTACGTACCCGCGGCAACCAACTTTACCAAACTTCTACACGGACTTAACTAATCAACTATCTCATGTCTATTGGCATGGGGAGCAACTTTGAGGGATTAAATTGTCTGGAATATCACAAAAAGCTGTTAGCACCTTTTTGAACGTGGTTATCAAATCAAACATTTCATAATAAAGTTTATTGTCTTAACCCATTACCACACAGTGACTCCTTTTGACTCCCCACAAGAAAATGGCGTTGGAAAACATTGTGGAAAATGAAGAAATTGCTTGTGACAAGCAATTTCTTCATTTCCCACACTGTTTTCCTTCCAAAAAGACCTAAAAATTTAAAATTCCCTTCACTTGAAATTGTCGTCTGCAGAATCTTTGAATTTGGACTGCCCTAAAATTTTGTCGTTTGGTAATGGGTTAAATCTGTATTCTGTGCATAAACGCTAAATCATTCCAATATGTTGTATTGCTAAAGATGCTACTTCTTAGTAAACACGACAGAGTTCACGCGTTAGTTTTGCCTGTGTCTTGAACCGGCGTAAAATGTGTCGTTATCGTTTAAATGTCATCGTTGAAAAATTAGGCGTCTAAAATCATGTTATGTTTCCGAAACAAAAGATACATTTTGATAGGCTTCAGTCTGATAAACCGAATGCAGCAATGACTAGACAAGACCGTTACTTGACGTGTTACGTCAACGTTTCAAAAATACACCATTTACGGCAATTCAGCATAGTTAGTATTTGTAAGCAACTTTGGAAATCCGTGAAGGCACATAGACGGCCCATACGAGATTTGAGACCATATGCTTTTCACATTATCAAGAAGTCAAAATCTCACGTTACGCCTGAAATAGGCGCGCCATCAATGGCATGAGACGCATGAAAATTAGTCCGCTAAAATTAAAGGATTTGCATGACGTGGAATATGTCTTGCAATATGAACGCAATAAAGTGCCAAACGATACAATGAAACATGATGTTCGATCAGTGAGACCACAAATGTTTGCCATCATTCGTTGAAGACATGTCACAATAAAAAATGAAGCAGAAATCCCAAGAAAATTGCATTATTTAATCTCACGTTCGTCAGCAAGTTCTGTGAATTTTGAAATTGACCCATATCTCAAATATCTCAAGAAAACACAAGAATTTTTTCCTATTTTACACAATTTAAAAATGCACCCGCTTATAGGCAATAGATTTATCTTTAATTTGGTACCAACCTTATAATAGTAATATTCAAAATTACGATAGAAATTCCAGTTATCCTCTATGCAAACTATCTTTTTAGTCCCCTACCGGCGAAGCCGAAGGAAACTTTAGGTTTGCACTCTGTCCGTCAGTCCGTCTGTCCGTCCGTACGTCTGTCTGTGTGTCCGTCCGTCAGTCCGGTGAATTAGTTTTCCAGACTATCTTTCTAAACGGGGGTAGCTATTGAGCTGATTTTTTGGTATGTAGACCCGCATTGATGGGTTACAGAACAAGTTTGAGTTTCGTTCCGGTCCAGTGATTTTTGAGGGGCGGATATGGTGCAGTGGTAACGCGCTGGACTTGAAACACAGGGATCGCTGGTTCGACCCCCCGCTTCTCCGGTCTTTCGGATGAGACTTTAAACCGAGGTCCCGTCTCCATATGACCTTAGCTGTTGAGTGGGACGTAAAACTCCATACAATCCAGTGATTTTTGAGGAAGATACGGGTGCTTGACTTAGAAAATTACTGGGAAATTACAGTTTTCCAGACTTTTTTTCTAAACGCTTGCAGGTATTGGGCTGATTTTTATGCTCCCCGAAAAAATTCGGGGGAGCATATAGTCGCCATGCTGTCCGTCCGTCCGTGTGTCCGTCCGTGTGTCCGTCCGTCCGTGTGTCCGTCCGTCCACAGCCAGATCTCAGTAACCCTTGGACCAAATTCAATGGAACTTCACATGTGAACTCCTTGGGATAATCCCTAGGGACCTTCCCCCCCCCCCCCCCCCGTTTCTTGATTTGAGGCTGCGTCATGGAAAAAGGGGCCTTAATGTAAAAATTAGTTTTTCTCTAATTTCTCTTTATCTAATGGGCAGAATTTAATGAAATTTTATACTTATGTGACAAATAGGATATTCTACACCATATCTTATAAATAACGTGTTTTCAAAAAATCTGTCATGGAAAAAGGGAGCTTAATGTATGTAGTTTTTTTATTTTGTGACAAGCACTTATTTGGGGAGCATAATCCGTCTATGACGGCTCGTATATGAACACATATCAATGAGTTGCAGAACAAGTTTGAGTTTCGTTCCGGTCCAATGATTTTTGAGGAAGATACGGATGACTTAGAAAATTTCTAGGAAATAACAGTTTTCCAGACTTTTTTTCTAAATGCTGGCAGCTATTTAGCTGATTTTTGGTATGTAGACTCGCATCGATGAGTTACAGAACAAGTTTGAGTTTCGTTCCGGTCCAATGATTTTTGAGGAAGATACGGATGCTTGACTTAGAAAATTACTGGGAAATTACAGTTTTCCGGACTTTTTTTTCTAAACGCTTGCAGGTTTTGAGCTGATTTTTTGTATATAAACACATATTGATGGGATACAGAACATGTTTGAGTTTCGTTCCGGTCCAGTGGTTTTTGAGGAAGATACGGATGCTGGACCTAGAAAATGTCTGGGAAATCAGTTTCCCAAACTTTTTTCTATAAGCTGGCAGCTTTTGAGCTGATTTTTGGTATGTAGACTCGCATTGATGAGTTACAGAACAAGTTTGAGTTTCGTTCCGGTCCAGTGATTTTTGAGGAAGATACGGATGCTGGACTTAGAATTCTTCGGGCTTCTTTTTCTAAACGCATACATAAAGCCGGTAGGGGACTTGGTATTGTTTTGCAATACTTCAGAATGCTTGTTTGACTTAGCATATATGGAATTTGTTGATTCTGTCTCAACTTTAAAGGCGTGTTTTTCGCTTAACAGCAACAACTTAAAAAAACTGATAGCATTTATACTCATTAGAATAACCAATCTTGACATTAGGACATACTTTAAATATTTAAAATGGGAATGAAATGTCCCTTTAATTTCTATACCTTTGACACGTTAACTGTAACATGACATTGTAATGTTACGACGGGAAATCGCGTTATTCAATATTTTCTATAATTGTTTTTGAATAATTCTGCAAATATTTATAAAACATTTGTAGCAGAGTAGGCGGAGAAACTGCAGAATTTGCTAAATGCGATTTTTAGCGAGCCGGGACTTTATGTCCGGGGAGCTAATGTCACAGCCCTAGTGTCGGCGTCGGCTTCAGCGTCCCGTCCCATCCCGTCGCGTCTTCACGTGAAAAACTTTAACCTGGTCTATATCTCAGGCACTATTAGAGATACAGCCTATATTTCATACATGGATACATCTCGACAAGACCTTTCATTTGGGACCATGACGTTTGACCTAGTGACCTTGACCTTGGAGTTTGACCTACTTTTTGGAAAAAAACTTTAACCTGGCCTAAATCTCAGGCACTATTATTGATAGAGCCTTGATATTTCACACATGGATACCTCCTGCCAAGACCTTTCATTTGGAACGATGACCTTTGACCTTGTGACCTTGACCTTGGAGTTTGACCTACTTTTAAAAAATGGCTGATTTTGTGACAAGCTCCCGTATAGGCGAGCTACGTTGTCCGCGGACAACTCTTGTTTAAGTCGTGATAGTCAGCTGAAAATCGTCAGCTAAGTCCTGACGATTTCCCACATTCCTTACTTCTTACCTGTCGAGCCCGGATAGCTCAGTCGGTAACGCCGGAGTCTGTCAATCCAGGGGTCGTGAATTTGAACTTCTGCTCGGTCTGTATCCATTTTGGTATTTGACAAGTCATTTGTCTCTCACCAATGGGTATGAATCATCTATCTGAGTGAGCAGCTGGAGGCTCGGTTTGGATATTGTGGTAGTACTGGTGCGAAAAATACCAGGAATCCGTGTTAGGTGGTCCAGCCGACGCGATATGACCATAGCAGTTGAAAACGGTGTTAAGCCCCAATAAATGAATCTAACCGATATTAACGGAATTATTATGGACTTTCTGAAATTATCGCGTGATTCCTCGTCGTGAATGTGGAAGTATGTGCTCTAATGCGGTTATGTGCTACAGCCGCCGCGACATTACCATAGTAGGCTAGTTGCAAACGGTGTTAACCCCTAATAAATCAAATCTTGTTTAAGTGGCTCAGGCTAGCCTTTTCTGGAATTAAAACACGGCGATAGTCAGTTTGTATTGTTGTGTTGTGCATCACATTAGCTACGGCAAAAAGAAAGGATTTTAGCGCTGATACCAACTCTTTCACTATCTGCCAAGGTCCCATTTCCCATGAATGTTACTATAAATATAAATGATAGGTAAGTAAATCAAATACAGATCAGATCTAGAATGACTAAATGATCTTCATTTGAAAATTCCTTAGATAGAAATAATCTAGCTCGGCAGGTTGACCATTCCATACGATATTTCTTGAATATATTTTTTTAGATCCGACAACCAAGCATAGGTCCTTTTAATCGTTTCAGACATGCGGTGGCGGCAGGCGTAAGCGATCAGTAATGATTGAAAGCGTGTTTAAGAGGGAGGCCACCGACGATGATTTCAAGTCAACCATGGTTGGCAAAACTCTTCGTATTATAGATGCCCAGCTCGGTGGATCAACCCAATTTACCGGTAAGAGGGGTCATAATTGTTGTAATCGGACTATATAAGGATTACAACCCATCATTAACTACAAATCCTTCGTGCATCTACGGGCGTCATCCGTGGCAAAGGAAATTGACGAGGTTACATTTCCTCAATATCCTTTGCTACGGATCGCGCCTAGAATTTTACGAGGATAACATAATGACACTTTCAAAATTGTAAACGAGCATTTTCTATCTTTTCCTTCTATATTTTGATGGCTATATATTTCATATGAACTTCGATATTAATGAGGATAGAACATGTTTTTCACTTTGTGTTGAAATTTGACAAGAGCAAAAGTTAGGCTAACCCGATATGTCAAGATAACGAATGGCAACTGTTTAAGGTAGTCTGCCTCTAATGAGATTCGTGCGACATCGGAAATATTCGGGCGACTTCGAAAACATTCGGTGGTTGAACTTTCTATCGCCGAATGTTTACGACCGCGCCCGAATAAGTTCGTATATACGTAACGAAGCCGCTCGAAAATATCCGTTGTTTAATGAATCTCAAAATAGCCACATTACGGGTTTTATACTTTAAACGTAGAATTTGAGTTTGGTATACAACTTGTTTCTTTAAACAATTAAATCGTATCATTTAACAAAGAACGGTACACATCTGTGTCGTTAGTCATATTAAAACCAGCAACTTTCTGGCTGGTCCAAATTCAAAGATGTTGCAGCTTAATGTGAATGGAATTTTGCATTATTTGGTCTTAACTGGTAAATGAAAGAATTGCACAAGCAATTTCTTCATTACCTACACTGTTTTCCAAAGCCGTTGTCTTGTCGGACGTCGAAATGCGTCAATATGTGGAAAAGGGTTAACTTTTTATGCCCCGTATGAAAAGATCGGGGGCATGGTGTTTTACAGTTGTCTGTCTTTCACTGTGTCTGTCCGTCTGTCTGTCCATCCGTTTGTCAGTCCAAAACTTAAGATGGATACTTAAGATTAGCCTTTCCGGGGGCATTTTTTTCTTCAAAAACACATCTTGTTATTGTGGCACTGTTCATAAGACACTAATCGTATTCATTACAGGTTCAAGTCTGATTCTAGCCACAGTATTGATGCTTTTTTCCTCGACGTATCTGTAGATCAACGGTGAATATAAATTGAAAGGCCAGACGTGTATTGACCGCTTATGAGTACAGATATTTACTAAGTTTACCTAAATAAATGTACATTCTTTAAGAAACGTTATAGATCGTGTGCTTGATTCAAAATTGCTGTGTATTATTTCGCATGACGGGGTTCGAATCTTGTGGGTGTATCATCCGCAAGATTCGAAACAGTGTGTGCTAAATTATGAACTTGTTTTAACTTAAGGGAAAATACTTTCTTAGTTTTCAATATAATTTGCCTGTGCTGGTTCGAATCTTAAAGGTGTGACACACCTTCAATATTTGAACGACCACATGCGAAATTACACCAGTTTCGATCTTTATCAACATTATTTCAGCCAGGATCTGGGAAAACTCCCCTTAAGAATTTAGAGCCCAACATAGATCCAGATCAGCCTGTGCATACGCACAGTCTGATCAGGATCCATGCTGTCCTCTAATAGCTTCTTCATGACATGTAGTAACTTAGAGAGTAGCATGGAAGCATATTGGCTTGCATTTGACAACAGCCTGATCTCCAAACTCTATTTCTAAAAATGCTTTAAGGGACGTTTTTCCAGATCCATGCTAATTTGTTTGCGTCTGGATCAGCTGACCAGCGATTGGAACAATCTGAAATTTTGCTATTGGGGATATGGCTTGACTAGTGTTTGTCCATAACTCATAACGAGTAAGATTAAGTTTGTATTAGAGGGTCATTACAGGTTCTCTTTTTTATACATGACGTGTATAATCGTTGTTCACAAAAGATATAACCATAACTATGTTACGTTACATAACGTTGTTATTAAACAAATATCTGGTAACTGCAGCTTGTTTTAAGCTGAACGTACGAGGTTGTTGTTGAAAAGCAACAATATGAGTATGTATTATAATCTTAATTTGGGCATTATTATATTTAAATGGGTAATGGGTATTTATATTACAAGGGTAGATTATATTTTATTATTTCATACGCCATTGTTGTACATTTTGTCATTTCATATCATGTTATGTTATATGTTAGACATTTGCTTGTATCTCTGTCCGATGATGTTTCCGTGTATGCTTTCCCCAGCTCTGCCTATACATTTTTGATAATTTGACTTCATAATTTACCAGTCATCAACGCGTTACGCCAGCTCTTGTTTACTGCTTTAACCCTTTCCCAAACCACAAAAATTTAAGGTGATCCACTTTAAAAAATGACAAAAATGACAAAATGGATGACATTAAAGATAGAATTTGTGTAAAAATGGCACAGAAAATATTGAGACAAAAGGAGAAAATGTTGGTTATCAGCAGTTTCTTCTTTTGTCTCAATGCTTTCCCAAGCCATTTTCATTAGGGACGTCAAAACCAGGTCTTGTGTGGGAAAGGGTTAAAACAAACAAAAAAAAAAGAAAAAAAACTGGCTTTAACTATACAAGCTATGAAAAGAACCAGTCCATTGTTTGAAAAGCGGTAAATAAGCAAATCTGCGTCAATTTTATATATTCTGATTTTGACTTTACGTTACATTGCATATTTATAAACAAATTGTTTACTTGGAAAAAGCGACTAACTTGGCATGAGTGATGAAGCATAATGGGAATATTAAGGAAAACGCGCGGAATGTAGACTGAGGACTTATTGAGGGCATTGTTTATGTTTTAACCCTTTCCCAAACATACACAATTCGGATGTTCCAGTTTGAAAGCTGTTACAGACGAAAAACTGACATTGATAATGGTAAGAAATGAACATATTGAGACAAGGTGAGTCAAAAAGAAAATATTTTTATTAGCATTTATTTAATGTTTTCCCAATGGTTTTCTTTAATGTTTCTGTCAAAAATAAGGTGTTGCTGGGAAAAGGTTAATATATATATATTAATTTATTCATCATCTTTTATCTGGTTTCTTCACGATTCTACCGCATTTGAAAACCCAAGAAATAATCTTTAAGTTTAGGGTTGCAATACTGTATTTGCTGTAAGATTGAGCTCAACAACACTATATCGTTGCTTTTCAATGAAAACCTCGTAACTACAGCTTAAAACAAGCTGCAGTTACGGGGTTTCGTTGAAAAGCGACGTAATGTATTGGCATTAGAATATAATATCGGTATAATCTTTTCTCTCAGTGTTTCTAAATGAAATTGTGGACCGCCAAAACTTAACACTCCAATGACAATGCATTTTGTACAAAAAATTGACTTGGTATACCATTATGTTTTGATAAACCATGGGTTTGTTTTAAAATCTCGTAACTATAGTCTTTCTGTTATAACTGTAGACTTGTATACAAATACTAAAAAGCAAATACAGTTTTGATATTTATCAAACCATTTATCGTGAACTATACGGGCTAATAAAAGTCCTAACTCGTTTATTTTCGAAAGAGACAGGGTTTGTTGGGTCATTTTCAACAACAAGTAGTATAGTGTTTGTATGCAAGTCTACATTTATAACCGATAGACTATACGTACGAAAATACTATTGTTTGTCCGAATTTACGTAACGGTTTACTTAGCAAAATCGTTCCCTATTTCAAGATTGATTATTATGATAAAATGAATATAAAATATCACACTTTAAATTGTGCGATAAAGCCCAGAAAATATTGAAGTAAAATGAGAAATTGCTGGTTATCCTCAATTTCTGCTTTTGAAACAATAGTTTCCGTAACTTTCACTGCATAAGTCGCAAAAACGAGGTTTTTTTTTGGCGAGAGGGTTAAATCAAAATGTGCTAGATTCGTGAAAAAATCGTGAATCTTAATTCGATCATTCTTCCTACAGTTAATTTTACTCTAAGAAAGAGAATACTTAATCATTGTACAAATAATCATTTTTCATTTATTTTGTTTTTTCTTTAACTGATGCAGGAAAATGCATTTTTATTCACAGAAGAGATACAGACAAGAGGGGTTAATGGCTTTTAAGATTAAAAAAAAATCATTGATCATATTAAAATTCCATGATTAGGGTACTTAGTGGAATAGGCTCAGAGACAATTCCAATCAGTACCTACATCATAGGATTTTGATCATCGAGATATTTTAAATGTCAAATTATGGATGCCTCTATTCTTCTCTTATCTGTTGCTCTCAAATGTTCTTATTTCAAATCTAAGAGGTTGAACATTCGAAGGAATGAACGTTGTTTGTTGAATGCTATGTTTTGGTTATATGTCTATTAAAGCATGTTAATGAATGCAAAACTTGACTTTTTATTGATATTATACCTCACGAGAAATGACCTGGCAGAGCATCCCGTGCTAATCGAATGGAAAGCTCTGTCAGGTCAATTCTCGTCCGCTATAGTATAAAACCATTGTTCTTCAGTAAGCAGAATAAAGCGAAAATTTGGACTCTCTTAACCCATTACCAAACGACACAATTTTAGACTGGTCCAAATTCAAAGATGTTGCAGACGACAATTTCAAGTTAAGGGATTTTGAAATATTTTCGTCTTTTTTGGTAGAAAACATTGTGGGAAATGAAGAAATTGCTTGTTACAAGCAATTTCTTCATTTTCCACAATGTTTTCCAAAGCCATTATCTTGTAGGGAGTCAAAAAGAGTCATTGTGTGGTAATGGGTTAATAGAGCATCAATGATATTTCATAGCGTTATTGTCCAGCGAAATTAACCCGGAGCAGCTTATTTTTTGTGTGTAAAGTCCGTTAGTTGAGCGTCTAAACAAATCATTGCCGAAGTAGGGTCATTATATACTGACGTCAAATAGAAACGCTCCAATGAAAGTCGTTGTTATTTTCCTTATACCATTTACGATATTGGTGAAATGTATACTGTATTTAATAGTTTTGACAGACAATTACGGTAAATAAAAAAAATATTTGTTTCTATTCATCAAGAAGTCCATTTCCGGTGACTAGTCACGTTTTCTTCGTGCGCGTCGTGCATGTATACAACGTGATGAAATTGGTCACGTTTTACACAGTAACAAGTGTTAGTGGATAGACAATTACGATTATAAAGATTTTCTTTTGATGCATCCGGATTGAAGGATACCAAGCTAAATTCTGAAAAGGGGGCTCGTAATGTGGCCATTTTTTCTAATGTGAAACATGTACAAACAAGTCATAAGACAGTTAAACTTTTTTGTGTTTCTATTCATCAAGAAGTCCATTTCCGGTGACTAGTCACGTTTTCTTCGTGCGCGTCGTGCATGTATACAACGTGATGAAATTGGTCACGTTTTACACAGTAACAAGTGTTAGTGGATAGACAATTACGATAATAAAGATTTTCTTTTGATGCATCCGGATTGAAGGATACCAAGCTAAATTCTGAAAAGGGGGCTCGTAATGTGGCTATTTTTCTAATGTGAAACATGTACAAACAAGTCATAAGACAGTTAAACTTTTTTGTGTTTCTCGATTCTGTGTCTAGATCAACGCGTTAGAGATCCGCAAACGTTTATCGGTCGGCCACGCTCACCTAGACCTCGTGTAACACCTGTAAAACAGGATAACTCCTTACGCTAACGTCATGTACGTTTCAGGTTTGTGACGTTGGGATGGACGTTTTAGCAAATATTTGGTCACTGTGGAGGCCAAATAAGTGTTTATATGGTAAATGTTGTTGTTGCAAGTAACGTTTGAAGCAAACACACTGTTCAGGAAATAGAGCTCGTAAATTAGTCATTTTCGAATACGGGAAACTCAAAAACAAGCCACCGGACGTTTTGACGTATCGCATTGCACGATTATGCATCTTGGTCGACTAATTAGACTTAAATAAACATTTGGCTATCGGCCTCATTCAAGTAGACCTCGTGTAACGCCTGTAAAACAAGATAACTCCTCACGTTAACGTCGTGAACGTTTCAGGTTTGAGACGTTAAAATCGACGTTTGTGTTTCGTATTCATTAATTGTGGTCGCCAAATAAGACGTTTTACGGTACCTGTTGTTGTCGCAAGTAAAGTTTGAACCACGAGCTACTGATTTTTAAATGTAAATTCAGATGCCGCCCTGATTAAATGTGCTGTTTTTTTCTAAACTGTAGCAATTTGATAATTTCTTTACCGTCATTTTTTAACAACAGAATGATATTCAAATTTACAGAAAGAAATAAGGTTTTGTAATTTCAAATCAGATATACTGAAAATCTGACATTTATTAGGACCGATGCGTTTCTTTTTGACGTCCGTGTATATGCAGATGTCCTGGGTTAATCTTGCTGGACAATACCGACAATATCGTTAGTGGGGTGTGGTTGTCAAAGAGAAATGGCGATGTTTTTAACCCATTACCAAACGACAATATTTTAAATTGGTCCAAATTCAAGAATGTTGCAGACGACAATTTAGAGTGAATAAAATTTTACATTTTTATTCTTTTTACATAGAAAACATTGTGGGAATTTTAAGAAATTGCTTGTCACAAGCAATTTCTTCATTTTCCACGATGATTTCCGAAGCTATTTTAGTCAAAAGGAGTCACTGTGTGGTAATGGGTTTAAGATTACGGAAGGGAGATAATCATAAAATATCTTGTCCATTCTGTTATTAAGATAACCTCTTTTCTTGCGGGTCTTCGAATAACTGAAGCATATCGTCGTTTTTCAACGAAAAACTCGTAACTGTAGCTTAAAAAAGCTGCAGTTTCGAGGTTTTCGTTGAAAAGCAACTATATATTACTGCTTATCAACGAAAACCTTGTTACTGCAGCTTAAAAGCAGTTATGAGTTTTTGTTGTAGTTGAAAAGCAACATATTATACAGATATTCCATTTAAAATGTTATACTAAACTGACGTCCAAAAGAAACGCTCCAATGAAATTTGTCGTTATTTTCCTTATTCCTACTACAATGTTAGTGAAATGTATACTGTATGTTATCATTTTGACCGACAATTACGGCAAATGAAAAAATATGCGTTTCTATTCATTAACATATCCATATCCGGTGACTGGTAATATTTCCTACTTGCGCTTCGTGTATGTTCATCACATGATGAAATTGGTCACATTTTACACAGTAACATGTGTTAGTGGATATTCAACCACAAATTCAAAGATTTTCTTATGAAACATCCGAATTGAAGGATTCCGAGACTTAATTCTGAAAAAGGAGCTCGTAATTAAGCCATTTTTGAATGCCACGAATGCAAAAAACAAGTCGCAAGACAGTTAAACATATTGTGTTTCTCGATTCGGTAACTTGATCGACGCGTTAGAATTCTGCGAACGTTTATTGACGGGCCACGCTCAACTAGACCTCACGTAACGTCTGTAAAGCAAGATAATTCTCCACGTTAACGTCATGCACGTTTCAGGTTTGTGACGTTGGGATCGATGTTCTGTTGAATAGTTGGTAAATATGGTGGCCAAATAAGTGTTTTTCTGGCAACTGTTGTTGTTGCAAGTAACGTTTGAAATATACACACTGCTTGGAAAAAAGGGCTCGTAGATTAGCCATTTTTGAATACGGGAAAATCAAGAATAAGCAGCCTGGCGTTTTGACGTCTTGCATTGGACGATTAGGCATCTTTGTCGACGAGTAAGAGTTACAGAAGCATTTGCCAATCGGCCAAAGTCAGATAGACCTCGTGTAACGCCTGTTATACAAGAAGCTATCTAACGTTAACGTCATATGCGTTTCAGGATTGAGACGTTGAAATCGACGTCGGGTTTAGTATTCACTAACTGTGGTCACCAAATAAGACGTTTTACGGTATCTTTTGTAGCCGAAAGTAAAGTTTCAACCACGCGCTACTGATTTTCAAATGGAAATTCTGATACCGCTCTGTTTAAATGTGCCATTTTTTCTAAACTTTAACAATTTGATAATTTCTTTATCATCAATTTTCAACAACAGATACTCACATTTACAGATGGAAATAAGTATATCTAATTTCAAATCAGATTTACTGAATAATCGGACATTTATAAGGACTGAGGCGTTTCTTTTGGACGTCAGTATATATATGTTAGAATTGAAGAAAATAAAGATCGCACGGCTTTAGTAAAAATGATACTACTGGGTCTATTAGAGAGCTTCCAGGATCTGGTCGCCTCCCAGTAACATCGTTACGTGACGACAGCATGATTACGTTAACGCACCTAAGTAATCTCTTTTTTTACTAGCAAAAGGTAACTGCAAGGCGATACAGGGTTCATTCACAGAAGATGATTAATCGTCTGAGGAAGAGCCCGCGCCTTATAAGAGCTCGTCGACCATATGCTGGATAGATTGTGACAGGGCATCATCGTGTTGCCAGTTTTGTGGACAATACGTCATTTGAATTAGGCCAGATCAAACACATTTGGGATTAGTTTGGTCGACACCGCAGGTCGATTCATAACATCAACAATGTCGCTGGTCTTGAAAACGCACTTTAGGTGGAATGGCAGTGCATTCAAAACTGACGTCATTCAACGCTACGCATACTCCATGCGGCGACCTTTTCTGAAGTGTATCAAGGTACATGGAGGCCATACGGGTTACTGAGCGTGAAATAACCGCATTTTATGTCATTATTGTAATAAATGGGACTGTCCCAGAAAATTTTGACCAGGCTCGTTTTACTCAGAACTTTGTTTTTCACCCGTCTACACCTACATCAGTCAGAAAAAATAAAAACGATAAGAGCACTAACAGCGAAATTACACTTTTTATTGCAAAATTGTGTGTCTTTATGCATATCTAATTAAAAGTTCACAATTATGTAACGTAGTGTAAAGAAACGTTTTGGATGACTGTAGCTAATTGCTGCTTTTCAAAAAAAGAAAAAACAAAAAAAAAAACAAAAAAACAAAAAAAAACCTCGTAACTGCAGCTTGAATCAAGCTGCAGTTACGAGGTTTGTGTTGAAAAGCGACATTATCACTGGCGGTGAACTAGATCAATTTTCGCTACAACAAGGTATAGATATTTTGCGTTTAAATGTGAGTTTATAGATTTTTTTCTACTGACAATGAACTTGTTCTAAAAACGGGCCGGGTTTACCGTTTTGTTTTGACAAATTGTCGGTGTTTTTATAAAATCTCGTAACTACGGCTTCGATAAAGCCGTAGTTACGATCTTTTATAACAACACCGATGGAATACATTGATCGCGAAAAAACGTCCCTCTCTTTGGCCGAGTTCACTACCAGTGTTTATGTAAGAAGTTGACGTAGAATTGGGACCGACACATTAAAGGCCTGTGGCCTGTTTCATCAAACCATTTAAGACGTATTTTTGACTTAAAACACGTCCTAAATAGATTTAAGTCGTAAGTTGCGTTTCATCAAAGTCTCAAGACTTAGGAAGTTCCTACTTTTTTACTTAAATTTAAGACCAATTTTTCTACGACTTAAATCCGACTTTTTGACTTAAATTTTGTCTTAAATGGTCTACATTTGATAACTGGCAACAGCTTTACAATTTCTTTTGGAATCGGAGTCTGATGGTCAAAGACTGAAACGACCTGGAATTATACAAGGTATGTGAGTATCCAGCTACAAATAAAATAAATCGTTTGATTAAAACATCTATTACACCGCTTCGAACCCACCAACTCTTTAATAACGTTAAGTCAAATTAGACCTCATTGTGACGTACTAGATAAAGAAACCTTCAACAACATAGAGAGAAAAGAAGAAAATGCTGCATTTTCTCATTTATTTCAAAAATGTTTTGTACTATATATGATTATGTACAAACCCAATCAGCATCCATTTTGTCAGAGACTGGGTTCACTTTATCTGAGTATGAACAAGGGCACACATTGCATAAGCGATATATACAAAACGAATATTACACGAATGTATGTACGTAATTATTAGTCCTTTTTCTGTCTTTTAGATGAATAAGAAATATTACTTCTGTCAAGTCGTAATTCAACGTCTGATGATGGGCATTCAATCATGGATAGAAAACAGGACAAAAAGAGGAAATGAATAATCCTTGATGCTTTTTCATGTAAGTCTTTGACACTTGATGATGCTCCAATTCAAGTATAGGCCCTTGCTGCTAAAAGTAAGAATCCCAGACTGGTCAATTAAAATGCTAGCTGGATCAGTATAATATGAAACAGACAGGTTGGAAATACATGTATTTGAGACAAAAAGAAGTTGCTTATACTCAAAATTTCCACGGCATGTAAATGTATTAATTTTGTATAACTCAGCTTTTAAACCCAAAAGAAATAAATTATTCTGTACTATTATTTATTAACATTTTGTCGCCTGCTTTAGCTTTCAAATTGACCCTATCTAAAATTGTTTTGAATCGTATACAGGTTCTATCATTGGCAATTACATTTTCCCACGGAACGTTAGAGACTTGGGATGACTTTTGTCTGAGGATGGACAATGACAACGTATTCAACATCATCAATCTAGCCATTAACAAATACTGATTAGGCTATATTGTTTATTTTATGATTTAAGTCCTTGTAGAGTCCACTTTCAGCATAATAAAATGCGGTAAATGTATACCGAATTAATAAATTTTCTGAGAGATGTTTTAAACGTCAAAAGCGACTACAACCAAAAAAAGTTGTTTGCTTTCTCAAATCTCATTTACAAGATTAATGGCTTTATTATATTGAACAAAAACATAATCTGTCATAAAAAGTAAAAAGCATTTTCCAATCATGTTTTGTCCGGGAGTAGGTCTTACATATCTTTCCATTCTGGCTTCCCTAGTGTATCGACTTTTTTGCAGAATTATTTTGTTTTGTGGAGTAGGATTAATTTCTACATTATTGCACGACGTTTCCTTATTTTTTTCCACAAATAGATAATTTCGCTAGCAGAAACGATTTCCCCCTTGTCCAACAGTGCTCAAATCCCAAGTGTTGAATTTTCGTTTTTCTTTGACGCTTGGAAAGTTTCTATACATCACAATGACAAAATTTAGCTAAGATTAGGACTGCGCGTGATTTTCTGGGGGCCATTTGATCGAGCATAACTAAAGTAGGACATATTTTGATGAAGTCGTAGGAACTGCTTTGGACGTTTTGATGAAACTGACTTACGGACGTCCTACAAAAGGTCTCAGGACACTTATTAAGTCATGTCCTAGGACGTTTTTGATGAAACCGGCCCCTGGTCACATACATATTAAGTCTGCGTCCGCATCGCCTCTACATCCATTCTAAAAGAGACACCCATGCAACATAATTTTGGACGTGATGTGGACATGGAATTGTATATGTGACCTGGCCTATACCACTTGTGGTCAATGTCAAGTTTATTTTCTCAGTGATTAGCACAGGAAAAAGCCGCGGAACAGTGCTGGTAAAACCAACGTGCAACGACCGCTGAGGAATATCCGCATTTTTTTTCTATTCTCTGAACAAGATGTTGATGTTATATGGACTTGATTGTTGACGCTATACACATATGGACTTGATGATGACGCTATGTAGATTTGATATGGACGCTATGTGAACGTGATGATGTCGCTATATGGATTTGATGTGGACGCTATGTGAACGTGATGATGTCGCTATATGGATTTTATGTGGACGCTATGTGAACGTGATGATGTCGCTATATGGATTTGATGTGGACGCTATGTGAACGTGATGATGTCGCTATATGGGTTTGATGTGGACGCTATGTGAACGTGATGATGTCGCTATATGGATTTGATGTGGACGCTATGTGAACGTGATGATGTCGCTATATGGATTTGATGTGGACGCTATGTGAACGTGATGATGTCGCTATATGGATTTGATGTGGACGCTATGTGAACGTGATGATGTCGCTATATGGACTTGATGAGGACGCTATGTGGACATGATTATTGTCGCTATATGGATTTGATGTGGACGCTATGTGAACGTGATGATGTCGCTATATGGACTTGATGAGGACGCTATGTGGACATGATTATTGTCGCTATATGGATTTGATGTGGACGCTATGTGGACCTGATTGTTGTCGTTATATAGATTTGATGTGGACGCTATGTGAACGTGATGATGTCGCTATATTATGGAAACGTATATGGTACACCCTGATGATGTCATTGGATGCGAAGATGTGTGCTTATAGGACGACATGATCACACCAAGTTGTCATAAAATTTAAAGAATAATATGATAATTTGATCATGACGTATTAACAGAACACGATTTGTTGTCTTAATCTGATCATTACTCAATAACAGAACTCGACTTGTCGTCTTAAAATAAAACGACATAACTACATAATAACGTATTTTGTAAAAACTGCTATGTTGACTATGCTCGTTGTTTATGGCTTTATGACTTGCTATAGGTCGAGATGTCGGATTTAACTGCCTTGTCATTTTTTGTTTTAGACGACAAGTACAGATCATGACAATATATTCATGTCATTGAAAACTGACATTATCATATTAGGTGTTAGTTCCCATGTCGACTTATCAAATTATGTTGACTTTTGTCTTTATATTGATTTTTACCAAAGTAAAATCTGATTGGTCCAAAGAAAGGTCACAGAAGATGACCCTCAACGGGTCGTCGTTAGATCCTACTGAATCAAAGGATTTATATTTCAATTAGATTGACCTTTTCCGGACAAGGTCCCATTTTGACATACCACTGGGAAATGCTGATAAAAAATTCTCTTTCTGTCTTATTTTGTCTCAACATGTTCAGTGCTATCTTTACACAAAAAGCGACCATTATAAATGTCATTTGTTCGTATGTAACAGCTTTCAAACTGGAATATCCGAATTTGTGTATGTTTAGGAAAGGGTTAAAAACATCAACAATGCCCTAAATAAGTCCTCGATCTACATTCCGCGCGCTATCCGAAATATTACCTTTTCGCTTCATCACTCATGCCAAGAATTCATTCGCTTTTACCAAGTAAACATTTTTTGTTTATATGCGATGTAACATAAAGTCAAAATCAGAATATATAGTACAATTGACACAGATTTGCTTATTTACCGCTTTCAAACAATGGACTAGTTCTGTTCATAGCATGTATATTTAAAGCCATTTTTTTTCTTTTTTGTTTTTGTTTTAACCCTTTCCCACACAAAACCTGTTTTGACGTCCCTAAAGGAAATGGCTTGGGAAAAATTGAGACAAAAGAAGAAACTGCTGATAACCAGCAGTTTCTTCTTTTGTCTCAATATTTTCTGTGCCATATTTTACGCAAATTCAATCTTTAATGTCATCCATTTCGTCATTTTTTGAAGTGGATCACCTTTAAATTTTGTGCTTTGGGAAAGGGTTAAAGCAGTAAACAAGAGTTGGTGTAACTCGTTGTTGACTGGTACATGTATGAAGTCAAATTATGAATCAAAGTGCTGTCAGCACTGTAAATCGGGCATCACTGATAAATTGAACAAACCAGAACTGAGAAAGTAGACAAAAGACGGTTGGCAGCTCAGATACCATCAACGGCTGGGATAGTATAATATTTCGTCAATCAAAATGGCTCAAATTTGGAGTTTTTTGTCAAAACATTCCATCTTTTCAGGGACATCGTCAGCTCATCAAACTGTAGTTTACAGAATTATATCCCTTCAATTGTGAGAGATGTGTCACATTTTTTTTATTCAACTCGGGGATTGAACCCAGTACTACTAAGATTGATTATCCAACATACTTTCAACTGCGCTATAGGCACAGTAACAGTAGAGATACCAAAAATGCACATGAAATTTCAACAAAATTATCAAGCCTTGGTCCAGTGGACTGAAAAAGAGAGCTAAAAGATAGAACACAATAGGGAACGATTTTATCCAGTTAAAGAGACATTTCATTCCAATTTCAATTTTTTAAAGTATGTCTTGATGCCAAGATTGGTTATTCTAATGAGTATAAATACTATTAGTTTTTTTAAGTTGTTGCCAATAAGCGAGAAACACGCATTTAAATTTCAGACATAATCGATAAATTGCATATAAATCCGAACTGTTGTCCACAACAATTTGTTCAATTTCAACACAAAAATATAAATTTCTCGAAAACGGCCCAAGATTTTGGCTTGAAATTTTCAGAATTTTCATAAGGAAATATGCTCTTTCAGATAAATATAAAAGTAAAATATATGACAAAAAAATCTGAAATGTCACTTTAACCATGGCACAATATCGAACAAACAATCAATATTTCGTAAGTGTTGCCATAAAATCTCATAACTATGGCTTGAGTCAAGCTGTAGTTAGGATATTTTATAACAGCACCGCCGGTTTCAAAACGTAATGGTAATTATAGTCTATTTTTAGCACAGAATTCTTTGCCATTGCGTTGATTTTGATAGGTTTATTGGGTTTCTACACTGTTTTCAACTTCCATGGTCATATCGCGGCGGCTGGAGCACCTAACCACTGATTCCTGTTGTTTCTCATTAAAGTAGGCTACTACCATAACACCCTTACCGAGCCTCCTGCTGCTACCCGCATAGGTTCAAAATATAAAATCATTGGTGGTTGACATTTTTATCAGAAAGGATATTTGTTGCGGCCGGGTATCGAATCTTGGTTCTCTCGAACGAGAGGCAGGTGCGTTATCAACTGCGCCAAGGCCACGGCCCAAAAGATATGTTTAAAAGAGATTTTTATCATAAAACAACACTTCCAGCCCTCAGTTATCTCTTGTGAACAAATATGCAACCATATAATGACCTTGCAGAGCATCTCTAGCTAATAGTGAATAGCTAGAATTGCTCTAACAGTTCATTTATTGTGAGCTATAACAAGCTTTACTTGTGAATCACAAAATCCAGAGACCGATATATCTTGATTTTGAAGAGTAACATGGATAAAAGATAATAACATAAAATACTTTTTTATTTTTTATACTTGTAAAGAAACAAAATGTTAAAAAAAACTATCAAAATACAAACTTAATCCTTTCCTGAAAAAAGACAAATTTAGACGACCCTTATTTTAAAAGTTTGGATAACATGAAGGAAAAAAAGAGAATATAAAATGTGGATAATCAGAATTTTTCTTTGATTTATGATCTGTCTTGCAATCATACCCAACATTTGAGAATGGATGCATTTCAATTTGCTGTTGAGGAAAGGGTAAACATATAGTAGCCTAGCATCAATATTTGTCTCAATATCAAATCATTAATCTATCAATAAACAGAACAATCTATACAGTAGGGTTGGGTGCAGATATAGGACCAGTGTGGCATTTCAGATCAGATGGACCCAGATCAAGATTGGCATAAGCAAATGATTCATCCTTGATATTCAATATCTGAAAATAAAACTAAATGTTTACTTGTGTGATAATCATTGCTGCACTCATTTAGAACTGATGTTGGTCAACCATTGTCTAAAATGCCACTATGTTGTTGTTGTTTTTTTAGAGCCTAAGCTCATTTGTAGTTGCTTCAATTTAGCTCAATAATTGGCTCAACGTAAAAACGAGATGTTTTTGTGATCCCGAAATGAATGGAATGTAACTTTGACCAGTTTGACAGGAAAATGTTGGAAGGTTTTAACCCTATCCTAAAAAAGACCTGGCCCCGGTTTCTCGAAAAAAACTTAAGTACGTTCTCATGCTCAAATCAGAACACCGTGCTCAAATCGCACGAAATCCACGTAAACTTCAATCGAATACCCTTCAACGTTGGAGAGTATCCCTTTGAAGTTGAGCATGTTCTCATGAGAATGTACTTAATTTTTTTCGCGAAACCGGGGCCTGGTATTGACGTCCCTAGTGGAAATGCTTGGGAAATTATTGAATTAAAAGAAGAAACTGCTGATAACCAGAAGTTTCCCCTTTTGCCTCAATAGTTTCTGTGTTATCTTGTACACAAATTCTATCTATAACAACATGCCTTTTGTTGTCTGCACCAGCTTCCAAATTGTAAGACCCTAAATTCTTGTCGTTTGGGATAGATAAAATGTGTTTTAGGGTTGTCAGTCCAATGACCGTTCGAGAACAGAAAAAGCAGTAATGTTGTAACTGCTACAAATTTATAACGCAATTAACCTATTTTACAGTTCGATTCTTTTACTCAACCGAAAAGCTTGAAAGACACACTAAAATACTGATTGGAAATTACTAAAAACGAAAATTACATCAAATTTTGTATAATCCTATTCCTTATTTGTCGCAAAACTGCATGGCATAGAAATATATTGTAGATTGTAACTGAAAAGGCAGTTTCTGTGGTGTTTGCCTTAATCACATGGCTCAGCGGATAACACGCAAATTGTAAGTGTCCAGCTCGGTTAGCGTGGGTTTTGACCACGTGATAATCATAACAAATTTGATTGGTTGTCAGCCCTACCACTGACCGAGAAAAAAGAGCAGTAATATTGTAACTGCAACAAATGTAGTATACAGTTAACGTATTGTACGTTTCAACTCTTTTACTCAACCGAAAAGCTTGTTATTAACACTGAAAACACTAACTGGTAATTATTAAATGCGAAAATTACATCAATTTTTGTAATATCCTCTTCTTTATTTGTCGCAAAAGTAAGTGAGATAAAAAAAGTTTGTTGATTGTGACTGAAAAGGCCGTTTCTTCGGTGTTTGAAAAGACATAGTTTGGCTCGAACACGGTGCTCAGCGGATAAAGGGAAAAATGTAATATGTCCAACTGATTGGTTTGTTGAAAAATCAGAGCAGTAATATTGTAACTACTACAAATGTATTATACAGTTAACCTATGGTACGTTTCAACTCCTTTACTCAATCGAAAAGCTTCTAATAAACACTGAAAATACTATCTGGTAATTACTAAAAGCGAAAATTACATCAAATTTTGTATTAGCCTCTTCTGTATTTGTCGCAAAAGTAAAAAAGATAAAAAAAAGTTTGTAGATTGTGACTGAAAAGGCCGTTTCTTCGGTGCTTGAAAACACACAGTGTGGCTCGAAGACATTGCTCAGTGGATAATGGTAAGTTTGCAGTGTTTTCAACAGATCGACTGTCGGAAAGCAGTATAATAAATCGGGCCAGCCCGATTTAAAAATGTATAGGCAGAGCTGGGGGTAAGCATACACGGAAACATCATCGGACTGAGAGACAAGCAAATGTCTAACACATAACATACGTACCATGATATGAAAGGTCAAAATGTACAAGAATGGCGTATGAATTAATAAAATAAAATCTACCCTTATAATATAAATACCCATTACCCATTTGAATATATTAATGCCCAAAATTAAGACTTATACATATTCATATTGTTGCTTTTCAACAAAAACCTCGGAAGTGCAGCTTAAAACGCAGTTACCGGGTCATTGTTGAAACGCAACTTCACATAATTATGGTTATATCTTTTGTGAACAAAGATTCTACACGGCATTTATAAAAAAGTGAACCTGTAATGACCCTATCATAAAAAATTAATCTTCCTCGTTATGAGTTTTGGACAAATCCTTATCCGCCCATTGTCCAAAAAGCAAAATTTAGATTGTTCCAATCGTCTGCCGATCCAGACGTAAACAAATTAGCATGGATCTGGAAAAACGTCCCTTAAAGCATTTTTAGAAATTGAGTTTGAAGATCATGCTGTTGTCAAATGCGGTCCAATATGTATCCATGCTTCTCTCTAAGTTACCACAGGTCACAAAGAAGCTATAAGAGAACAGCATGGATCCTGATTACACTATGCGTATGCACAGTCTGATTTGGTCTATATTGGGCTCAAAACCATTGAGAGGATTTTTTCCAGATCCTGACTCAAATGATATTGATAAAGATCCAAACTTGTGTAATTTCGCATGTGATCGTTCGAATATTTAAGGTGTGCCACACATTCAAGATTCAAACCAGCACAGGCAAAATTATATTGAAAACTAAGAAAGTATTTTCCCTCAAGTTAACACAAGTTCATAATTTTGCACACACTGTTTCGAATCCTGCGGATGATACACCTACAAGATTCGAACCCCGTCATGCGAAATAATACACAGCAATTTTGTATCAAGAACAAGATGTAAAACGTGTCTTAAAGAATGTTCATTTATCTAGGTAAACTTGATAAATATCTGCAGTGTAATCATAAGCGGTCAATACACGTCCGGCTTTCAATATAGATTCACCGTTGATCTACATATACGTCGAGGAAAAAAGCATCAATACTGTGGCTACAATCAAACTTGAACCTGTAATAAATAAGATCAGTGTCTTATGAACAGTGCCGATATGTTTGTGAAGGAAAATGCCCCCGGAAAGGCCAATTTTAAATGTTCATGTTATGTTTTGGACTGACAGACGACAGAAGAACAGACAGACAGATGGACAAACACACGGAAAGACAGACAACTGTAAAACATTATGCCCCAGATCTTTTGGACGAGGGCATAAAAAGTTAACCCTTTTCCACATATTGACGCATTTCGACGTCCGACAAGATAAAGGCTTTGGAAAACAGTGCAGGTAATGAAGAAATTGCTTGTGCAATTCTTTCATTTACCACAGTGTATTCCACCCATTAAGACCAAATACTGCAACGTTCCATTTACATTAAACTGCAACATCTTTCAATTTGGACGAGCCAGACTTGTGCTGTTTTTAATATGACACTCGTTATCTTTACATAACAGGAGTCGGTTTTTTGATCTAGTCGAAGTGAGAATCGGGTCCCATCCTCATCAATGGATATCGATTTCAAATGAAATAATTTTGAAATAAAGCCATTAAAGTATAGAAGGAATAAATAGAAATGCTCGTTTACACTTTTGACCGTATCAAATGTTACCTTCGTCAATTCCCAGGTGCGATCTGTAGCAACAAATATTAATGAGGGATACCCTGGTCAATTTTCTACATAATTTGTATGCTATGGATGACGCCCGAAGATGCACGAAGAGTTGTGGGTTGTAATCCAAAAAAAAAAAAAGTCTGGGACCCGCATTATCAACGATTGTTCGATTAGTTTTTTGCGTAATTACTTGTAACAACAAACCTGATTGGCCAAATCCGATTCCTCGTCACTCGTACAATCAGATGTTTTGTTACACATTTCACACAAAAACGTGGTCGTAAGATCATTGATAAAACGGGCCTCTGTGTCCCGCATCATCAACGATCTTACGACCACGATTTCGTGTAAACAAAATACCTGATTGCACGAGAAATCAGATTGGGCCAATCAGGTTTATTGTTACAAGTAATTACGGAAAACACAAACGCACTATAGTACTGTTGATAATATGGGTCCATGTTTACTACACTTATGTCCCGACTTACCGGTAATTTGGGTTGATCTACCGAGCTGGGAATCTATAATACGCAGAGTTTTGCCAACCATTGTTGACTTGAAATCATGGTTGGTGGCCTCCCTCTTAAACACGCTTTCAATCATTACTGATCGCTTACGTCTACCGCCTCCGCCACAGTTCTGAAACGATTTAACTTACAAAAATAAAAACAACACAATATCGTCGCTTTTCAACAAAAACCTCGTAGCTGCAGCTTGAAAAAGCTGCAGTTACGAGGTTTCTGTTCAGAAAGCATCGACAAACGTATTTGTGCACAGAGTCCATTTTTCCACGAGGTTGCTCAGTATGACGAATTCTCGAAAAAATGCCGGATAAGAACACGAAATATTGCGTACTTAAAGGCAGTTGATCGAATCGGGTTTAGCACTCTTACAAACACCAAAAATATACCATACTCAGTTCCATAAATAAGTGTGCACTTTATTAATTATTATCTCCCCTTTATTTATTATTGAAAATAAATAGTTTGATAACTATTAGTAGCTTAGATGTGTAATGGCAAAGTCTCGTTACTCCAGCTTTATTGAAACTTGAGTTACGAGGTTTTGCAAAAACACCGACGACACGCTTTGTGCAAGAATACTTGTATAACTGAACAGAAAACATTATTTACAATAGTCACAGGCGGCAATCACTTGACTTTTTATGATATGTTTTCCTAACTTTTGTAATCAAAAACACTCGGAAAGTACAGATTTTTCTTAAATTTTAAATCAAATACTTAACTCTCAATTTTAAGATACTTACCATTCGATACGTCGTACTCTCCGGTATATTTTGATAACACTTGATCTTCCCTCAAATCCCTGTCAATGCTGAGAACATTCGTGCAAAGTATACTGACGTCAAATATTCTAAACGCCTCAGCCCTAATAAATGTCCGAATATTCAGTAAATCTGATTTGAAATTACATATTCTGATTTCAATCAGTAAATTTAATTATCTGTTGTTGAAAAATGATGATAAAGAAATTATCAAATTGTTACAGTTTACAAAAAACGGCACTTTTAAACAGAGCGGTATCAGAATTTCCATTTAAAAAAGCAGTAGCACGTGGTTCAAACTCTACTTGCGACGACAAAAGATAACGCAAAGACGTCGCGCACGGTATTGCGTCACTTTAAAAAAAAAAACGCTACCCTCCGGGGTTCGTAACTGAATTTCGAGAGACCCATTTTCCTTCTCATAACTTTGTTATATATCAAAATAAAAGTAAAATCGTGATCTTTTTCAATGTCATACTTTTTTCAAGTCGTCTGTTTGTATAAATTTACTAGAGAGACTTTTTATTCGGAAATTGAGCGAAAAAACGCGTGTAACATGTAACATAAATGTACAAGTGCGACGGTTATTTATAAACAATTTTGTGGTTAGTTAACGCCAAACACACAGAAAAATGTATTTCATGATAATGGAGATGCTGTAGAATGTTTTGCTGAAAAGAAATAAAATTTCGATGTTGATTACGCAAATTATCGCAATTTATTTACCAAAAATCGAATTGTAACAATTAGAATTAAGTCGCAGAAAAAATGACAATTTTCCTAAATATTTTTGTAATTAATGACTCAAATGCCACCAGCCTTGATATAGAATTTGTTTTCTCTTTTTCTATAAAATATAGAAGAGAGCCGGTTAGGATTATAAACGAAACAATTATTGCATTAAATGCGTGTGGACAGAAAATGTTTCGGGTCGTTGAAAACGTGACTTTTTTACTCTTCAGATTTTAAAAAATACAAGTTACTTTATTCATACAAAAAATTAATTTCAATGTGGAAATACCATTCTTTTCTTACTTATCATATTAAAATTTCAACGCAAAGTAATTCAAAATAAAAGAGATTTTCGAATTTGCTCGTGTGGACAGAAATTTTATAAACGTAAACTTTTTATTTAAAGTAAACTTAAAATCATCCAATTGTCACATTTTCAGTCAAATAATAGAATGAATCAAAGCGGCGTTAAAGCTTAGAAGAGACAATGGACGGAAATAGTGGGATATTTCCTAAAATTTGGTCTTGTATTTATAAAAAACTTAGTTTGTACAAAGAGTAAACATTAAAAACACAACACAACCGTCTACGCAAAAACTTACTAACGTTATGCAATGATTAGAATTGACGTTCGATATTTTGACGTTACATTTTAGTGCCGCGGCAATACCGTGCACGACGTCAAACGTCTTATTTTGTGATCACAGTTAGTGAATACTAAACCCGACGTCGATTTCAACGTCTCAAGCTTGAACACATATGACGTTAACGCAAGACAGCTTCATGTTTAATAGGCGTTACATGAGGTATATCTGACTTTGGCCAATTGGAAAATGTTTCTGTAACTCTTATTCGTCGACCAAGATACCTAATCGCGCAGTGCAAGACGTCAAAACATCAGGCGGCTTGTTCTTGATTTTCCCTTATTCGAAAATGTCTAATCTACGAGCTCTATCTTCCAAGCAGAGTGTCTATTTCAAACGTTACTTGCAACAACAACAGTTGCCAGAAAAACACTTATTTGGCCACCACATTTACCGACTATTCGACAGCACGTCGATCAAAAAGTCAAAAACCAGAAACGTACATGACGTTAACGTGGAAAATTATCTTGCTTAACAGGCGTTACGTGAGGTCAAGTTGAGTGTGGCCGAACAATAAACGTTCGCTGAGTTCTAACGCGTCGATCAAGACACCGAATCAAGGAACACAATATGTAAAACTGTCTCGCGACTTGTTTGTGCATTCGTCGCATTTAAAAATGGCTATATTACGAGCTCCTTTTTTAGAATTTAGTCTTGGAATCTTTCAATTCGGATGTTTCATAAGAAAATCTTTAAATTCGTGGTTGCCTATCCACTAACACATGTTACTGTTTAAAATCTGACAAATTTCATCACGTGATGTACACTCAAGGGACATACTAGTAATTATTCGCCACCCACCTATTATCATTGAAAAATTGAGTGGTTTTCTGGACTAGAACTGTCACAGAACTTTTATTCTTTCAGTTAGCAGAAAAACATAGATATGACACAAAAGGGTAAACGTTACCGGATAAAGTCTGCATGAGATTTCTTTCGGAATGTCTCAAAGGCACGGTTGCTAGGCAACATTAGAAAATTAGTGATAATTTCTGGCAATCATCCGTAAAACCGTTGCTATGGCAACAGATAGTGACTTTTTTGATGACTGAGCAAATGAAAATATGCACAACATACTAGATATAAAAGTGACATATTGTTGATGAGATTAGATGGCTACTTACAAAGTACTGCAATTTCATTTGACCAAGTTACCACAGAAAAATGCAACGCTCCATTCACTCCTATGTTAATTTTGCATTTTTGTTATTTTTGCAACGAAAATAAAATTTCAAACATTTGTTTCTCAAAGGAAACTCTATGGATATTGCAGCAAACATAATAGTTAAATAATATATCTATTGTAGATATATTTATCATTAAATCATATCTGTAGTGAAACTAATGTTACCATGGCAACGATGTTATGGAGGCTGGTCAGAATTTTTCAACGATTTTCTTAAGTTGCTTAGCAACCAGATCTTGGAACAATTTGAAAAAAGTTTTTTATGCAAATTTTGTCGGCAATTTGTTACACTTTTAAAGGGACATTTCATTCCAATTTCATTTTTTTTAAAGTATGTCTTGATGCCAAAATTGGTTATTCTAATGAGTATAAATACTATTGGTTTTTTGAAGTTGTTGCCAATAAGCGAGAAACGCGCATTTAAAGTTGAGACATAATCGATAAATTGCATATAAATCCGAACTGTTGTCCACAACAATTTGTTCAATTTTAACACAAAAATATAAATTTCTCGTAAACGGCGTAATATTTTGGCTCGAAATTTTCAGAAGTTTCATAAGGACATATGCTCTTTCAGATAAAAATAAAAGTAAAATTTATGACAAAAATTCTGAAATGTCACTTTAAATGATATCAAATATGATGTTGTGTGTAAGAAAATAATGATTCAGCATCAGTTTTAGTCTCAAATTATGCGTAAAAATTATGAAAAAATCAGCAGGGTGGCGAATAATTATGTCCCTTGACTGTACATACACGAAGCGCACGTAGAAAACGTGACCAGTCACCGGAAATTGACATTTCAATGGATAGAAACGTATATTTCTTTCATTTGCCGTAATTGTCAGTCAAAATGATGATATACAGTATACATTTCAACAACATTGTAATAGGCATAAGGACAAAAACGACAGATTTCATTGGAGGGTTTCTATTCGACGTCAGTATATTTTTGAATGCCTTGATATATACCGGTACTGAGCAAAAGTGAAAACGCTACACCTACATTGCTTGTCATATTTCTTCTACGTAAAACGAGTAAAAAAATCAAATAAAAGTGATTGCATTGTTCATTGACTTGGTTGTGCCAAGCAATAAACGTTTTGTGGATCTTGAAGACGGGGATGGACAACGGACCATTTAAATGTGACAGGGGTCCGTTTTTCAGGTGTACAATTTGGAGGGAAATTTTACACAATTTAAACCTTCAGAAATCCAAGTAGAAGAATGCAAACCATGCCAGACTGCACGGAATGATAGTCTGGCAACTTACCAGTCAGAAAATGTAAAGAAGCTGGCATAAAATTATTTGAGAGTTTAGAAAATAATTTTTGAAAAACAGAATTTTCGGTATGTAGCAAAACTTGAAAATTTTACAATGTAATCTCCAATTGAAATTGAAATCGCTATTCCATGGATATCTGGAAACAATCCCAGTCAAAGAAAGAGTTCAAAATCTCTTGTGAGGCCTGCACGATATTGCAAAAAAAACAACACAACAACAACAACAACAAAAAAAACAATCGAAAACCGTGATAAATTTGTGAATACAAAACATTTTAATTCCCTATTTGTTTATGTCAAAGGGGGTTAATTCACAATTTTGACTGATTAAACCTTGATTTTAGAGCTAATTATAATTGATAAATGAGATTTTTGTGTTTTATTGACAATCCGAATATGACCAAATCAGCTCTAAACGCCTAAAGGACTGTAACTCTCACATTAAAGGAGATAATGCAATGAAATTTCAACAAAATGATAGCTGATTGTCTAGGATATAACGTCAAAATATATTTCAGGCTTTCATTTGATTACTTTCCAGAAACAAGAAATCTTGAAGTGTAGCGTCTTCTCTTTTGTTCAGTATATACTGAGAGGCAAAAGAAAGTATACACTTTTTGTCTTTAAATATCTCTCTTAATTTCCATCATATCGACTCAAAATTTTGTATTTTTCATTTCTACTCCAAAACCAATAATACAATTTTGATAAATTTCACCTGAAATTGCTTTGACTATCCATACTCCTGCTACATGCCGATTTAGCAAACTTTGCACGTGCGACTTAGCGGAGCATCAAATGTTGCCGTTAATCCGTATTTGGTGTCTTTAATCTTTATCACAACAAATCACAACGTTAAATTTTCTTTAACATTCTAACCCAATTCTCGATGGCTGGTAGAAATCGATCAATATGCCACTTTTTTAATTAAGACCCATTTTTCTATGACGCAGCATAACAGTGAAAGAAACGTGACCCTATATTCACTTTGCCAGTTGATTAGGAACATTCTACGTTGATCTTATCAAAATCTGTCAATAAATTTAGAAGGAGTTATGTCAGATAACCCGTTTGCACCAAGTCCCATTTTGCCATGACGCATCGTAATATGGAAAAGCGCTAACAATGTACGCATAGTCATAGCTGATTAGACTTCTTCTGTGAAAATTCTATCAAAATCCATTCATAAATGTAGGGGATGCGTCAACGTATATGCTTGCATTAATTAAGCGATTAAGTCCCCATTTTTCGATGACGCTGTATGCTATGAAAAAACGTCGCGCCGAAAGAAAAGATAGATGGACGGATAGGCTGAGAAGGTTACATCAATAGACGAATACCTTCGGCGGTGTTTAAAAATGGTACACAATCTATTAATCGGTTTCTCCAAGAACGTTAAAGAACTAGGGTGTATACTTAATTTTGCCTCTCAGTATATTTTCTTAAGAAATGTTTGCACTTTGCACGAATGTTCTCAGCTTTGACAGGTATTTGAGGGAAGATCTTGGTGTCAAAATAAACCGGAGAGCACGGCGTATCGAATGGTAGGTATCTTAATACTGAGACTCAAGTGTTTGGTTTAAAATTGGAGAACAATGTATGCCTATAACTCTAACGCGCTATTGTAAACATTTTTGGGAAAATCCAATACTTACCTGTAGGAGGGGCAGATTAATGATCAATTATCTATGTGTTTTAAGTGATTAATTTGAATTGTCGTCATCATATTAACTATGTCTGCAATGGTCTATTGGATACATTAGTGGCTTCTAAATCTCTGTCATATGAGGCGGTATGCAGGTGGTGGTTCGAGGCTAGGGGCGAGCTTAATGCTTTTTAATGGTTACTTTCGAATGTTTAGTTTTATGCATATTTAGCTATAAATTGCTTGTCTCATTACAATACTTCAAATGATTATCATTTGTTATCATTATTTTAGCTTTATAATGCTTTTTCTCTCTTTTTATTCTTTTTATTTTTTCATCGTCTATTTTAGTAGTGATTATTTATTTGACATCATTTCATTTTTTTAACTTACAAGTTTTCATCATTTTTCAAAACGTTTTCACAAATAAAATCTATGACAACAAAACGACAACAAATGGCAAAAATCTAGATACTATTTGTCTCCGAGTAATCGCAGCACCAAAGGAGCATGTGTCCCGTGCACGATCTTTTAAAATAAAAGTTTCTCAGAATAAGAAAAAAAGATACCGGTATACAGAGGATGCGAACCCGGGTCGCAAGATTGACGGTAATTGTACTTTCAGTCAGTCGATATTTCTACCACTTCTTACGTAGGACGAATTAAAACATTATATAAGTTATGCAATGATCACCTGGGCCACGGTCTATTGCGTTTCGAGGTGACCAATCTGTTTACAATAATAAAGCGAGCCCGATAATGGTCACAATATCGCGTTTTATCTATACCGGGTGTTTTTGTTTACAAAAGTTAGGAAAACATATCATAACAAAGTCACGTGATTGCCGCCTGTGATAGTACAATCGCCATCACTGTTAAACACTTTTACAATACAGCTCACAGTTAGTGTATTGGGCGTGAAGAACTTGAATAAGTAGATTTTATTAATGTGAAGGATTACATCATCGGTGCTATTGTAATACCTTGGAACTCCAGCTTTGATTAAGCTGAAGTTACGAGGTTTTGCAATTACAACGACGATATGCTATGTGCAAGAATACATGTATATCTGAACAGGAAAAATTACTTACAAAAGTACAAACGCCACCACTGGAACACACTTCCATCAGACAACTCAGAGTTAGTGTATCGGAGTTGTAGAATTTGAATACGTCGATTGTGGCGAGGTAACGGTGCACACCCTTTATGAAAGCTCCTCTCTTAGCGAAATTACTAATAAGGTCTGTATCGTGAGAGCATCTGCAAAAAGGCAAGATGTGGTTGTTAGGTTTTCATGTAAACTCTTCAGACAAACAGACGGAAGAACAGGCGGTCATGCGAACAGATATACGGACGTACACACTATGTTGCAGTTTTTTTGTTGTTGTTGTGTTGTAATTTGTTTATTTGCTATTTTGTTTGACATTGTTTGTCATTTTGTTTATAATTTGTATGTAACTAGAAATTGTTTATAGTTTACGTTACTTAAATAAACTGTCTATGTCTATATTTTTTCCGAAGTAAAGCGACGAAATAATTAGCTATTTTGACGTCTGAAATGTGATTGCTGATTTGCAAAAAATGACATAAAAATACAGACAGTTTCTCTAGTTGCCTAGTTTTGTTACCGTCCAGTGCGGTGTACTATTTTGATTTATCTTACTTTGCTGTACGTTGTACTTTAAATTTGAATCAATCTAAATTTATAATATATTTATAATATAATTAAGAATATATTTGATCAGTTAGACCTGATCTATCATTTTCCTGGTAATTTCGATTGGTTTGTTTATTGGCGTTTAACGCCCTTTTCTGCTGCTATGGTCATATCGCGGCGGTTAGAGCAGCTTAATATAGATTTCTGTTGTTTCTCATACCAGTACTACCACAACACACTAACTGACCCCATCTGCGCGCCAATATCAAACCATTGGTGGGCGATATTATAGTCAAAAAGGGTACTTGCCGCGGCCGAGGTTCGAATCCGGTACCTCTTCAGTGAAACACAGATGCTCTACCAACTGCGATATGGCCGCGGTCCCTTGGGATTTTGATACATATGAACGGATGCGATAAACCCAATCTCCGATCAGAGTTGTCGTTCGTTATTCTAACCATACACCTCTGCAATGGGCTGACGCCATGAATAAAAAGAATCTTGTCAAACCGAGGAAAACGTGTATTTATTATTTATCCACCTTCTCTGCGTTGAAGGTTAACTATATCAAACCATTCGTGTGAGACCTTTAACACAGAAATGATATTTACCGTATCCAGGTATCGAACCTGTGCCCTCTCGGGGGATAGGCAGATGCGCTGCCAACTGTGCTATGGCAGCGGTGAAAACAAACAATCGAGGGAAAAGGTGAAGATAGACTTACCCATTAGTAATCAGGAGTACATTATCAGTTGGACCAGAACCTGTAGCATTGCACTGTAGAGGTTTCAAATCGTATTCCTCTAAAAAAGAAAACATAGTTAAATTGATGTTTGAAGATTTGATTTATTTATGATACAGGCAAGAAAACATTGATGAAAAGGAGAATATGCTGGCCAACAGCAATTTCTTCTTTTGTTTCAATGTTTTCTCACGCATTTTCTCTATATGAAAAGCCCAAACCAGGTCTAGTTTTGGAAGTATTAAAGTGAAACCAAACACCGACGGTCATGCTGAACTGAACTAAAGTTTAAAATCTCATCCGATTGTCTAATGAAAGTCGCAACCAAAACGTCGTACCTGCAGTTTAAAACAGGCCGAAGATACGAGGTTTTCGTTGAAAAAAGACGAAGTATCATTAGACAGACTCTCTTGAATAAGAACAGTTCGTAACTTACGTTTATTAAAATGTTTAGATTAGATTTTGTTTTTGATACTTGCATGAAGAACAAGATGTGTTTGTGAAACAAAAATGCCTCCGAAATAGCATTTCTTCTAAAATCATGACCATAATTTATATTTGACATTGACCTTCATGGATGACATTGACCTTCTAATGATAGATATTTTGAAAGAATGTTATATACCAAATTTGAGCTTTGTGTATTGAATACTTTTTAAAAAAAGGCCAATGTTAACTTTTCACATTAAGTTTTCACATAAAGTTTTCATGTTAAGGGTTAATGAGGGTTAATTGATTACCTTGATGAAGGCCATATTGCTTGGTTGATTGATTTATTGGGATTTTACGCCGTTTAAAACTACTCAAGTCATATCGCGGCGGCTGGAACACCTAACCATGGATTCCTGGCGTTTCTCATACCAGTACTACCACAACACCCTTACCGAGCCTCCAGCTGCTCCCCCCACATAAGTTCGCGATATCAATGGGCGACATCTTTGTCAGTAGGGGTATTTGCTGCGGCCGGGTATCGAACCCGGGACCTCTCGAATGAGAGGCAGATGCGCTACCAACTGCGCCATGGCCGCGCCCCTTATTGCTTGGAACAGATATATATCATTAAAAGAAGTTTACATACCAAAATTGAGCTTTGTAAGAGGAATACTTTTGACGAAAAGGTCTATGTTACGTTTTCACATTAAGTTTCCACGTTAAGTTGCATGTTCAGGGTTGACATGGATTAAAGGATGACCCTGATGAAGGTCATATTGCATGGAGCAGATAGAAATCATTTATAGAAGTTTACATAGCCGGCAGGCCGGCTTCCATGGGATTCGACCCTTCGACTTCCCGCTTCCAATTCGGACAATTTAACTATTAGGCCACAGAAGCAATTCATTCTAAACTTGGGTGGATTACAGTGATTGCAGATTGCTGGAATCAAGTGAAGAAAAGATACTATAAAAGCAAAGTACTTGTGCACAATTTTGAGATATTCATTTGTCAAATCTAGTCAATAAGTACTTTTGAAGCTGTTATACTGGTATTCATAGTTTTTAATTGCTGTGTTTTGAACAGTAGATTTCTTTTAATAAGCCTTTTTATATCAATTAGGTTATTTCATCTAAAATCCCGGCCCCCGCACACAACAGAAAGTCGTCTTTGGAGTCTTAAAACACCGCTCAAACGATTAGTATTTGTTATTTTTAGTAACAATACTCTCAATCCCTAAGCGTTTTAGTAACGATACTCTCGAACCCAAGGCATGACGTGCATACGAAATCGCCAATGAAACGGGGAAACGGGGAAGGATTGACTGTAAATCCAATAAAATAACCATCTTACCGGCTATTAACGAATACATTTAATATCAAAGTTTTTGTTTCACAAAAAACTTCGCTTTATCGCTGCATGTTGAATGCACGTGCTCTTTATCGCTGTATATTGAATGCACGTGCGTCGTCATTGTTTTCTCCGCATATTTAGGGAGCCTCGTTTTGATAATGTCGATTTGTGACTATTTTTAGTAACAATAAACTGGTACCCCGTCGTCTCTCTGTAAGCCAATTATGATCGATAGATCTAGGGACTGGAACCCAGTCTAATGTATCCAATGTTGATTTCCCATAAACCAATTTGTTGCCTTCGGAAGTGTGTTCTGCGGTTACAGACTAAAACATAAGTGAAAGGACCTAATTACTGAGCGCCTTGTCAGATGCAAGGGAAAGATCAAAGTACTGAAAGTACTGTTAGGAAGCAAATTTGTTAATAATGTAGGCCTGTCCAGAAGTAGAATACTTTCATTAGGTACTTTGATTATCCATTTGAATACCTTGAATACTTTAATTCGTAGAGTACTTTGATTAGGTACTTTGATTATCCTTTAACTACCTTGAATACTTTGATTCGTAGAATAATTTGATTAGATACTTTGATTATCCATTTGAATACCCTGAATACTTTGATTCCATGCATCTATTTATAGCTTTGAATTTTCATAGTTCAGTAAACTCGACTGACCCATTTACAAGGCAGGCAGTTGGACTGATCTTTGAACCATAATAACGCAACTTACTACGCCGGTCTTTTCTTCTCTTAGAGACATGGTTAATTGAATGTTTCATTTTCAGTCACACAATTCAATATCTACACATAACTTCAGACTTAGATATTGAATATTTGAATGACTGTTACCTCATCAATCTTTCAATTGTTTTAGGTTATTTATCCTCGGTTGCCGGTTGCCCATATGACCGAGTAGTAGACTTGGCGTGCCCAGGAAGGAACTCCCTTCTTTTGACCTGTTTCCAGCTTTGAATGGTGGAGGAAGACCCCAAGTGAGCACCTGGGTAGAACCACCGACGCTCCGCAAGCCAGCTGGATAGCTTCCTCACATGAAAGTTCATACGTCCCTGGCAGGATTCGAACCAACAGAGGTGAGGGGCAGGTGATCCTAAGTCAGCGACTCTAACCACTCGGCCACGGACGCCCCGATCAATCTTTCCATTTGATAGAACTATTTATAGCGAGGAGGACCGGAATATGTTGTGTGGTATGCAGAGAATGGTAAAGTGCAGAGAAAGGCGGCTGTAAAGAGAAGCAAATTTTGCAAAATTTGCTTCCCAAAGAGAACGACTCAAAGACCGACAGACAATGTGAACAACTACGACGTTATACCAGGACAGAATTATTCACCTAGCCGACTTGAAAATACACATGTGTGCAAACAAAGAAGCTGCTCTTAGCACAGAAAGCAATCAGTGTCACATCATTCATTCGGACAAAGCACGGAAATTAACATGGGTATGGTCTGCAAACCAGATGTTCTTGTTTTGGGCATGGTAGAAGATACGCTCTTAAATTAGTCCTGGTAAACTGTGTACAGTTCTGATAGTCGAAAATGGGTGTTCTGACTTCAACATACACCATACTGATTGTTTTGTCCTTGAAAACGACAGGTTTGGTGAAGGATCAGTCATGTTATGGGGATAGAGTGCTCATTAATTGAAGTATTAGCGAAATATACCTGATGGTGGGGCAATCGCCATATCGTCGTTGTAAATGCAAAACATCGTAACTCGTTTTTGTAAAATTTCAAAAGAGAGGGAAAATGTGTATAAACTTTTCCCAAACTGAAATGTTTTACTTTGAATTTGGACATATTGTTAACAAATAATGTGTCATTAATACTGATCAGTAAAAATATCTCAAAACCTGCGAGAATTGTCTTAACTGGGCCCACACGTTTGTGCTTTGAAAATCACAAGAATCGACATACGAGGTTTTGTATTTACACCGACGATATGGTACAGAAAAAAATTGATCTTCCCTTTTGCTGTACCATCGTTACATAAGCATGACCTTGTATTGAAATGTCAATTCGCAGCATTTGATCGCACTTTTCAATCACAAGTCGAAGTATCTCAGTATATCCGGTCATTTGATTGGCTAGCCTATAGGCCTTATCGTCTGAACAGGTAAATTACTAAAAATAGATATAGCGATTGCGCAATCGAAATCTGGTCGTACATTCTAAGTAGTAAACACTGCCAATCACCAAAGAAACGATAAGGAAAATACGGAAAGGCAAAGGAAAAACAACAAATACTCAATAAAAAGAAACATAGTATTAGATCTACTACGGTAACTATGTTTATTTATCTTAAAAATTGTCAGAGCTTTTGTTTACTGCTTTAAGATTTTCATCAAAAGCTGAAACAAATTACTCGTGCACAGCTTGTAAAGTTGAGAAATATGCCTATTGTTACACTATCACAACTAAGAATACAGGAAACTTTCAATAATTCATATCTTTCATAAATACAATCATAAATAAATATTCATTCGCTAATAAATTTGCGATGTAACTTAAAATTGTAGAATATATTATTTATAGACCTTTTCTTACATTTCCCTTTGTTTAATATGAAAACAATCAAATATCTTACTCTGCTCCCCTTTTTCCATACATAGTACGATTTTACGTCCTAGAATAAGTTTTGGTGAATATCGAAACAAAAGAAGAAAATAATTAATGATGATAGACTAACAATCTCAGTATATTCTGTACTTATCTGAATGTTACTTTATTGTACACAGCTCTTTTCATTAGAAACATCTTTTTTTATAGCAGGTTTCAAATTTGACCACATCTTTTTTAAAAACAGTGACATCAATAGAGGAATTATTGAAGGGAAAGAAATAGACATAAGTGTGTTTCTTTTTCCTTTCCCTAAATGTGTTTTCAAACTATTCTCTATTGGAGATGTCAAAACCATGTATTTTTTTTGAAAAAAAAAAGTATATACATCGTGGGCAAAGATCGCATGCTAAAATGATATTCTAGAACAGGAACCCTCTAGAACATACTGTTTACCACCCTCGTCCACTTTTTTATTATTATTTTAAACAACGATATTTTGGTACAGAAATAATCTGGCCGCTCTCGTCTCAAACATTCTTTATTTAGACTTTTAACCCTTTTCCAAACAGCAATAGTTCAAGTTGGTCCTCTGGAACGGTTCAACTCATAATTTAAACATAGAAAAAGACAGACATCTTAATCTGGACAGAAGTCTACGCTGTTGCACTTTTTGTAAAAATTCTTGAATAGAAGTTGTTGAAAATGAATTTCATTTTCTTTTTGAATGTGATCTGTATAGGCAACTAAGGTCAAATTATGTTTAAGTTGCTACTTTCTTCAACCGTATCTCTATGGATAACTTTAATAACTTGATACAGTCTAGGGACATTGATGTAATCAAGGAACTTGCTTCTTTTTTGTATAGGGCATTTGAATTGCGTAACAATTATCTTGATGAACAAAACGCTCTAATATGAGATATAATGGCAGATGGATTATAAACCTTATTAGTCCAGACTGTTCTGTCAATGACTATGCGAAACTTTGTATATCAATGACGAATTTCTTTCCAATTTTAACATGTACAAGCTGACTGTCCGACTAGAAGCAAAATTTGAAAGCAGTGCCGATTTCGATTTATGTCGTATTGTTGCTAACCTTTTTGAAGTACCTACCAAAGTCCTACAAATTTGATCATTCTAAAATGGGGACAGTCTGACAGGAAACGAAATTGGAAGGCAGTGCTGATTTCGATTTATGCCGTATTGTTGATATTCTTTCGAATTATTAACCATTTTTAACACATTTAATTACTTCAACTATTGCCAATTCGACATTAAACGAAATTGGAAAGCAGTGCCGATTTCATTTAGTGTCGTATTGTAGCTATTTTATAAAAATTAAGCGAAAAATCGACGACTGAGAATTCATTTACTTGTAAATGAGAGCATATATGGTATGAAATTTTGTCATCCTTATGGAGGCTTGATTTTACTTTTTATATGCATTGTACTATCTTTTGGGAAATGTACACTTTTCTTGTAAATTAGTCCTTTAATTGTGGGCCGGTGGCCTAATAGTAACTAATAAACTGTTAAACTAAACTGTTAAACTGTTCAGACGACAAAATGATGCTTCCTCATAAAGAAATTATACTAGTATCCATGATATGGAACAAATTATTCCGATCGCTGTTATGGAGAAAAAAGTCGCAAAAGATAATTGCAAACTGATGATAAAATGGATGTTGAAAATTCTACCATTCGTATTCAATAAAGTACATAAACATTTAGGCAAAAGGAGAAAATATATGTCCTGGTTATCAATATTTTCCTCTATTTTCCATATAGTCACTGTATAATTGCCTAATGATTGTACGACTTTATCGCTGTTGTTATCACGTAATCTTGATAGGGATTACCGATGACGTCAAGACGCTAAGGCCTTATCCATATCGAGCACATTTACGACAAACTAGACAGATGATAAGGGAGAAACTAGAAGCCTTAGTTGACTCATTCTCTATTAGAACAAAAACATCCCCGTGCTAACAGTTAACTGATAGGTCCCAGACACAGGAGTTCTATAGCTTAGAAAAATTACCATACGACTGCAAGTCTCTGCATGACATCAATATTCATCCAAGAGTCTCTGCATGGCGTCAATATTTACCCATGAGGGGATATGGTCAATAAAATTCATTTTCTCATTATTTTGTTGTGACACTAAAGACGAAATATTAACCCATCACCACACAATGACTCTTTTTGACTCCTTTAAAGCAGAAGGCTTGGGAAAACATTGTGGAAAATAAAGAAATTGCTTGTGACAAGCAATTTCTTCATTTCCCACAATATTTTCTGAACAAAAATACCAAAGAATGAAAACAATAATTCACTTTAAATTGTCGTCTGCAACATTTTTGAATTTGGGCAAGTCCAAAATTGTGTCGTTTGGTAATGGGTTAACATCATAGTATTGATGAACATAAAATCATTGACAATTCTATGTCAAGTTGAACAAGTCTTAAATGTTATTTCGTTGTGTGTTCTCGTTACCAAAGGAGTAACCAAATCAGGAAATGCATGGAATGTAATATGGTTTGTAATGTTTTACGCTTCATTGTGATGGCCGTATATTAGCATCCTGTTAACCCTTTCCCAAACAAGACCTGATTTTGACGTCCTTTATAGAAAAGGCATGGGAAAATAATGAGACAAAAGAAGAAACTGCTGATAATCAGCAGTTTCTCCTTTTGCCTCAATATTTACTGTGCTACATTTTACACTAAACCAATCTTTATTTATCTAAATTTTGTCGTCTGCAGAAGATTTCAAATTGGACTACCACGAAATGTTGTTGTTTTGGAAAGGCTTGAGGCTTAGGAGTAATAAGTCATCAAAATTTATGTTGTCTGTTTTCTGGTCGACTATGTGCCTATCGTTGGTCGTATATTAGCACCCTGTTAAGTCTTAGCCGTAATAGAATATCAACATTTATGTTTCTCGGTTTTCTGATTGACTATGCGTCATAGAATAAGAATATTTCACAACTTTTATTTACTGATTTCTTTGAATTGCGTTTACTTATAATCTCCAAACCGCTTAACCATATCTAGATTTACATGTAAAACCAGGTTCAGTGACTTCAATCTGATTAAAGTCAGAAGTTTATTCTTATTTACATACAGTAACCGATAGGGTACAAAGCATAGATAACGTCATATTTTAATGACATTGTATGACCTTCTATACACAGAACTTTGTCATCTGAGCACGAGCACCTTTCAGTACGACGATGAAAGGCATTGTCGTTTCATACAGGCTGGCGAACAGGCATAATTCCGATCGACTTCCATTAAAGCATTTTCCTCTAAACTTTCCAGAGCATGAGTGTAGTTTCTCATATGATACAAAACAACAAATTAGACTTATTTTGAGTATCTTACTCACAATATTAATTTGCAATGTAAAAATCTTATGTGTTCATATTTAAACTATTATCACAGCATATAAGCGTATAGTCCACCCAAATTAACCTGGAGCAACTTAGATTTAACGTGCAAAGTCTGTTAGTTGAGCGTCTTAGCAAAACATGCCGAAGCCGGGTTATTATGATGTCCCGGTTTAATGTTGCTTGGCTATACCGTCCTGTGTTGCAAATATTCAAGCGAAAGCACTGGCGGCAATCACGTGACTTTGTTATATGATTTCCTAAATTTTGTAAACAAAAACAATCGTGAAGTGCATATTTTTCTCAAATTTTGGAAAGGGTATTTGCTGCGGCCGGGTATCGAACCCGGGACCTCTCGATTGAGAGGCAGATGCGCTACCAACTGCGCCGTGGCCGCTTAAAACAAGCTGCAGTTACGAGATTTTTGATGAAAAGCAGCAATATTTAGTACATACCTGGTAACCGGATGACGTAATACACTCTATCCCCAACGGTTGCCTGTGTCACTTGCTGTAAGTTGTTGTCGTAAAATGCCGATGTTATGTTGTACTCGGGAGTGTCTGATTCGGCAGTTTCCGAGATACTGTAATTTTAAAATGAACAATAAGTATAAATGGGCCGTTGTAACAGATTATCATGCCCCCCCCCGGGGCAGCTTGGCCCCAACCCTGGGTATCTGGGTCCCGACTTAAAATGATTTTTTAAGTCACCCAAAATACAGAACAATGTCTATAAATTTTACCCTTATCGTCAAATGTAAAGGAAAAACAGAATTTAATGTGTTTTGATCTAAATAATTTTCACCTTTTTGGCTTGGAATAGGGGCGGCGCCAAGATACCCCGGTCGAGATATCTTTTCCCCCACCTAAAATCTTTAGATATTACGCCTACAATCAAATGTAAAGAACAACTAAAGATTGATATATATTGAGAGGCAAAAATAAGTATACACCCTACTTCTTCCACGTTTTCTGAGAAAACGATTACTAGATTATTACGATAACTAAACTCCACCGAACATTGTCGTTTGTTTGAAGTAAACTTCATTGCCTACCTGTCTATATGCCCCTCTTTCCGTTGTGAAGAATTTTCACAGCGTACTACGTCATCGAAAAAGGGGATTTAATCAATAAATCAATACATGGATTCACATAGACATAGTCCATACATTTATGAACGGATCTGGATAAAAAATTTACAGAAAGTGCCTAGTCACCTAGAAAAAAGCGTATATTGTTAGTCCTTTTACATATCACGATGCATCATGGGAAAAGGGGGCTTGATACAAAGAAGTTATCCGACATAATTCCTTCTAAATGTACCGACGGATTTTGATCATATTTGTACACAATGTTCCTATATTACATGACTAAGTGTATAATTCATTTAAAGTGTCACGTTTCTTTCGTATTATGCCGCGTCATAGAAAATGGATCTTAAAGGCAACAGGGGCATATTGACTGATTTCTACCAGCCACTGAGAATTGTGTTAAAATATTAGAAAAAAATTAACGTTGCGATTTGTTGTGACAAAGAATAAAGAAATTAAATACGAATTAACAGCAATATTTGATGCTCCACTCAGACACGCGTGCAAAATTTGAAAATTCGGAATGTAACAAGAGTATGGGTTATCAAGCAATTTCGTGCAAAATTTTTACATTATTTTATCATTGATTTATAAGTAGAAATACACAGTAAAAAGATTGAGTCGATATGATTTAAATTAAGAAAGATATCGAAAAACAAAAAGTGTATACTTTCTTTTGCCTCTCAGTATATTTTATCAAAAGCTGGCTATAGTTGAAAATACCTGAGAAATAAGTCGGAAAAAAGGGGGCAAGTATCTTAGCCTCCGGGGGTAAAGATACCGCAGAGGTTCATCTTGGCCCCCGCGGGCCAAGATACCCGCGGTGGGGGCTAAGATACCCCGGGGTAAATTGATACACTGTAACCGTGGACAGAGGTGCCCATTTGAACATGTGCACCAGCCAAATAATTTAACCGTTTTTCTAAGCGAAATTCTTTCGATAACAGAGTTCCTGAGTGAGGTGGACTCTATCGACAATTTTGATAAATTTGTATACTTCACTGCTACATGATCGGTAGGCGCGCGTCTGGCATTCGTTACTTTCGTTTTGGTGTCGATAATAATTCGCCGAAGAACTCCTGTTCGGTATGTTCGTCATGATCTCATCAAGACTAGCGTTTGTACTCCGATGAAGGTGCTTATATTTACCGATTTGGCCGAAAAGGTAAACAAACCGCTTACGGAACATACCGATCCTCACGACGTCATTCCGAATATGACGTTATATTCGCTACTCAAACGGTAGGGGTTCGTTGATGTTTGGGAACGAATTGGGGTATATTTCGGAGAAACATCGTTGGCTGTTCGACATAGTCGCTACAAGTTCGTTACGTGTTCGGTGTGGTCGGTACAAAATCATTAAAAACCAAAGTTCACCGAATAAAATGACAAGGAACATACGAATTTCGCACTTGGCATTCGGTACAAATTCGCTACGAATGTTCAGTTAGTTGGGACAGGCCTATCAAACTAGGTTAAAATTGCAAGTTCAAACTTTTGACAAATACAGAAAAAATCGTTGCTTTCAACAAAAACCTCGGAACTGCGGCTTAAAATAAGTTGCAGTTACGTGGTTTGTTTTGAAAAGCATCTAAATTTTACTTTACTTGCTTTACGTTGAGAGCATTCGTCAATGTTGTGTTGTGTGAATCGAGTGGAGCACAAAAGAACATATAGGCGGCCGAGTTTTTAGCAAGGATGTTATCCCCTATTGATAGATTTCTTGCAGATATGTAAAGTGTCACGGTACCCGTCTACAAAATAAAGAATTATGTGCTTTAAACCATATCCGAAACAACAATTTTAAGGGTGATCCAATATGAATGATTCTGTAGAAGACAAAATGGATGTTGGTAAAGACAAAATTTGTGTAACATTTAGCTTAGGAATTATTGACACAACAGGCGAAATTGCTGATAAAAACTTAATAAGCATTTTCTTCTTTGGTCCTAAGTCTTTTTACCTCATTACCATGAAATGGTACACAATTCCTTTTGACTGCCAACCAAATAATGGTCATGAAAAACATAATAAAACTTAAAAAAAACATTCACTTGAATTTGTCGACTGCAGTATCGTTTAATTTGGACCGCCTTAGGATATTGTCGTTTGGTAATGGGTTAATTAGGGGCATCAAAATAAAAAAAACTTTTGGAAAAGTGTTAAAACAGCAATAAATTCCATAAAAGTACTAAGCAAAACAACTTAAGGATATTCAAATTGGACTATTTATAAATAATTTACGAAGACACATATATTCGAACAAAACTCTACGAATAACTTCATATCAATGTCTAATCTTGAGAATGAAAAACATTAAGCAGAACAATCGTTTACGGTTTCTCTACAATATCCGGTTTAACGCTTGTACCCTACAACCGAAAATTTACACGTCAAGAATAACGGATTTTTTCACCCCGGAAGTAAACTCAAACCTTAAAGGTACCTCGCAAATCCACCGCAGATTGAATTACCATATATTGCGGTACAGTATTCCATTCCCGAATACGTGCATCTTGGAATATTCAGGGTTGGTCGATTGGCGTTGTTGTCCGTGACGAAGACGTCTACCCAACGTGTTTCAATTATGCTCGATTGGATAAAGGTTCTGTGAATGGGATGACAAGTCCTTGGATTTTGTCGTGGAATCAGTTGGATGTCAGGAACAACAACAACAAATTTAGATGATGATAACTTTAATAGACGAGCAGCATTTCGCTCCCAGTGACCAACTCAAGAAGCCCTCCCCTTCTCTCACCTAGCTACTAACTATATATTGTTTAGATGTGAATATTAAACCATCAATCATACCATAGAAAGCGATCGTCTAAAGTTCACATATTTAAAGGTATATGAAGTATAAGGCGAGACTACATTAAATGTTAAACGTACATGTATATAGTACCACGACAATGTGTTGCCAAATCTGTTTAAGATGCTGTTTATGAAATAATAACCAGTTTAGTGGTCTTTATTGCCAATAAAACCCGAATTGCGACGGACTACATGTGTAGGTAAAAACCGAGGCGCACAGCGCCGAAGTATTTGCCTTAACATGTAGTTCAGAGCACAGAGGTTTTCAATGGCAATAAAGACCGCTAAACTTGTTATTATCTCCATTATAACACCCTAAATAACAAAAACGCACATTAGAAATGTCTTGTCTCATTTTGTGAAAATTCTGCCATGAATTAGTTTTCGTCGTAGGAAACGCATTGTCGGTTAAGTGATGTCATTTGACGTTACCTTAACGCCACGTGACCTTTTGGCGCATACACAAAGCATAATTACACAGAGTCTTTATTGTAAATAAAACCCGATGCAGTTCTTCTTTCGCTATATATGGATTTTACGGAAACGTGTTATAACTTACAATAACGACGCCGATTAATTCTACGTTGGCGTCACTGAACATGTGTTCATCTCCATTTTCCTGTGTAAAAACTTACAGGATATGAGTCAATCACGTAGTCAATGTAACGATGGTCAGTCAGTTTCATTTAGCACGAAAAGGCTTGTCTCTATGTAAGATTCCCGTCAAATCCATAACGCACCCGTCACCATAATAGTATACGTGCTACGTATAGGGACATCGATTCTATTTGTAAGCCTCATAACTACAGTTTCAATCAAGCCGTAGCTACGAAGTTTTACAGCCCTGTCCCACCTAACCGAAAATTACACCGCATGCGTACCGATTTTAATTCGGCATAGTTGTGATAGGTTCGTTCCACGTATTAGATAGAGACTGTTTATCAGATTCTACGCGAAATAAACATTCAAATGGGCGCTGCCTTAGAACGTTTATGCCGCGTAGAATCTACTATACATACTCTATCTGACTTATTATTCGACAACCAATCAAATCATACAATTCAACAATCTATCTTCAAACCATGCCTCCAATCGGATGATTAATCGCAATTGACTGGAATTGCATCATTTTTCCCAAAAATATACTAGGCGTCAATGAAAACTTACCACTAAAATGGATGAGTATATTTTTACCATGTTTCGGTAAGATAATTTGATTGTTTTTTCAGTGCCTACATTTGGGTCTTGTGCAATGGTGTGCATAGAAATTTGAAAAATTATTTGCACAGAAACGGGTGGAATAGTCATTTAATCAATGTCAGATAGATTGGATTGAATGGAGTTTTACGTCTCACTCAACTACTAAGGTCATATGGAGACGGGACCTCGGTTTAAAGTCTCATCCGAAAGACTGGAGAAGCGGGGGATCGAACCAGCGATCCTTGTATTACAATTCCAGCGCATTACCACTGCACCACCTGCGACCCTCAATGTTAGATAGAAAATGAAAGTTGCAGATTTTAATATCGGGTGTGACCTCCGTCTGCATTTAGAACATGTTGACATATACGCCCCACACTCCGGATTAAACGTTGAATTCATAATTGTGGGATGGCTTCCCATTCTTCAATAAGAACTTCTGTCAACTGCTGACGCTTTTCAATATGACGTCGGCCGTCATACAACTTACGTCTTGACGACACTATTTTACGGTCTGGGCGAGGTCTATCGTTTACAGACCCGGTCTGCTCAGCTCTGCGTACCAGGGCCCCGTATTACTAAACATCTTACGATCAAGTTTTTGTGTAATCTGTGTAACAAGACATCTGATTGCACGAGAAATCCGACTGAGCCAATCAGGACTGTTGTTACAAGTAATTATGCAAAAATCAAGCGTACGATCGTTAGTAATACGGGCCCCAGGGCCCCGTTTTACTAACGAAATTACGATCATATTTTTGTGTTAACTGTGTAACAAGGCATCTGATTGCACGAAAAATCGGATTAGGCCAATCAGGTTTGTTGTTACAAGTAATTACGCAAAAAATAATCGTACGTTCGTTAGTAAAACGGGGCCCTGGTCATTATTGTCTGGTGTGTACAACCGAAAGGATGGACTATTTTACGAAACGAAAGCCCAGTGTCAACCAAACCTAACGTCTGATTACGTTGATCGTTGTTTAAACACATCATGTTAATCAAATCGAATGAATTTTTTAACGTTTTCTCGTTAGTCAATCGTCTGACTTTCAAACTAGAAGAGAGTCAAGCAAATGCAATCGTGTATATGTTGGTATTGCACGAAAACGTCATTTTGCACGTGCAACCTGTAACTCGCTTAGGGCAAATTGGATTAACCGCATGTTTTTCCCATGATAAGACACTTTAGTCATATATATCGTTGTCTTAAAATCATATCCATAATCAGACTCATATTTATAATATACTAAGACAAAAAGAAAAACGGCGGGTAGCCTCTTATGGTTGTTTTAAGGGATAAATTTCATTATTGGATTATCATATTCATTTTTGTAAGAAATGTCATCTGTATGAAACCAGCTATTGAAGTTTCATTCGATTTCCGATGCTGATTATGTGAAAAAATACCTCTTTTTAACGATTACAGAAGTAAGCGGCAAACCGACAGAGGGACGTCGGGCTCTTAGGCCGTTGTCACGTAAGCGGTTATGAACCGTATCGGGATAGATATGGCGATTATGACTGGCTAAAATGTCATTTGCCGTTTTGCTAGCTGTGACGTGGCAATTACGTAAGTGAGAAAGTGTCATAAACCGATTTTGACGTGGCGACGTGACGCACGGACGTCCATACATTTCGCGGTCGGTCGTTGACCGTCCCCGTCACTCGCTGACGTTGAACAAGACGTTCAATAGTTCGAATATGCACACCTAAATATGCAGCAACCTGCTGTTGGCTTTGACCCTGCACAAGTATTGCTATAGCTTATCAACGCTCGACTTCCGACAATTGCGGCATTGATGCAAATTGCTCAATTTGAAGTAAACGTTGAAAAATCGATCTGAATATTTGAACAGTATCAAATAGACTGAACATTTCCTTGGACAAACCCAATGACCCTCCCCTGCACGGGATTTTGCATTTGAGCACGTGCCTCTCATGGTGCGAAGAGGTAAGGTATTGTGCAGTTTTTTAAGCGTGTGTACCGTTCGACAGCAAACAACACATATATCTGACCGGATTTCATTAGTCTAGCTCAAGCAATAAAAAATGCGTTGCATATTTTATGTACACGACGTTTCATTTTCGTCCTAGTATATAAGGGTTGGTAGGGTGGTAAGTTTTCATTGACGCCCAGTATAAAAACAAGAAATTACGAAATAGACTCTTTTCTTTTATGTTTTAGTCCGTACCCGCAGAACACTTCCGGTAATTCGAGTCTTTTCTGATGAAAATTCGCCCGTTGATATTTGGATGTCGCTATTTACAAAATAGCGCTGTCCCATTCAAAAGCAAAAGAAAATTCCGACACACCTTATGTCGCTGTCTCGGAATTTTCTTTTGTTTTTGAATGGGACATTGCTCTGGTGTAAATAGCGACATCCAAATATCAAAGAGCGAATTTTCATCAGAGAAGACTCGGATTAACTTCCGGAGGCAAGTTACTAAAAATAGTTACGAATCGACATACTCAAAACGAGGCTCCCAAAAAAATGCGGAGAAAAAAAATGACGATGCACGTGCATTCAATATACAGCGATAAAGCGCACGTGCATTCAATATAAAGCGATAAAGCGAATTTTTAAGTGGAGCAAAAACTATGAAATTGAATGAATTCGTTAGAAGCCGGTAAGATAGTTATATTATTGGATTTGCAGTAAATAAAAATTTCACCTTTTGCCTCTATGGACGTCTTCCGGAATGGGGGGGGGGGGGGGGTAGGTGAAACTTGTCCATTACGTAATTGCATCATAACATTGGCTCGTATATAGTCGATTCACTGTTAAACGAGAATAATTACAGTTGAATTGCTTTATCAAAACAACTGGGATTATTCTCGTTTAATTGTGAATCTATTATAGATCCACACACAAAAATTGACAGTGACGTAGTTTTGTGTTTACTGTTTCTAAACCAATTAACTCTTCTCAATATTGTACCGTTTACAATGTTCACGTGATAAATAAACAGGCAATCCCCACCAAAATATTTTACGTCTGATAGAGACATAAATAGCGTACTTAGAGCTAGGATAAGACACTAAAAACGATGTTTTGGTCATCAATATTCTGCATTGACCACACTACATGTATGTTTTCTTAACCCTTTCTCAAGCGACAAACAATGTTATGGCAGTCCAAGTAATTAAAAGCATTTGCGGACGACAAGACGGATGTTGACAATTTAGGTAGCATTTATGTACAAAATAACCCCCCAAAAATCGAAGTAAAACGAGAAATCATCTGCATTTTCTTCTTTTGCCACAATGTTTTCTCCAGGGTTATTCCATCAGAGACGTCTTTTTCTGGAAAAGATACAGACTCGCTAAGCTCACGTGAACGATTCTTAAAAAATCGTCTATGAGGTACAAAAAGTGCCGGTTTTTCAACGTGTAGTTAGGGTATTTTGTCGCCAATCCCTCCTACATGTAGTCTGTCATCGATAATCTGGGCGAGGTTAACTAGAATTCACACAACCGTGACATAAACCAGCAATCGGCCATAAAATGGCGATTTACGGATGATAGACGCGCTGAATTTCAAAGTATACTGCAATTTCATTGGTTCAAAAAGTAGGTTGAACACTAAAAACGGTTTATGTACGGTTTATGTTCGGAGCTTTTTGTCGACATTCGGTGTTCGATCTATCCGAAAATTACACCGAATGCGTACATCGAACAATTCGGCATATTCGTGAAATGTTAGTTCCACTAATGGTTTATGTTCGGTATGTTTTCGAAGCTTTTCGTCGATATTCGTCGACATTCGTCGGTGTTCGCAGACGCCCAAAAGGGTTTAAGAGCGTACACAAACCTCCTCGACTGTAGCGATAAAATTATCGGAGTGAATTCGGTAATGGTTCTCAGAGGAATCGGTAGACGCGCGTTTGACATTTGTTACCTTAAGGTTTGGTTTCGGTAATAATTCCCCGACGAATTCGTAGTCGGTATGTTCGTCATGATCACACCAAAGGACTAGCGATTGCACTCCGATGAAGATGAAGTTTTTATACAGATCTGACCCAACAGGCCAACGAATCGCCAACGAAACACACCGATCCCCACTATGCCATTCCAAATATGACGTTTCAGTCGTAACTCAAACGGTAGGTGTTCGTTGATGTTTGGAAACGAATTGGTGTATATTTCGGAGAAACATCGTAGGCTGTTCGACACAGTCGCTACAAGTTCGTTACATGTTCGTTGCGTGGTTGGTACATAATCGTTGAAAACAAAACCAAAGTACACGGAATAAATTGGCAACGAACACTGCGAATTTTGCCCTAAACGTTCGCTACAAATTCGCTGCGAATATTCGGTTAGGTGGGACAGGCCTATTAGATTTGATTGATTGTAGTTTTATTTCCTGCTCAACAGCTACATGTAAGGTCCTATCGAGACGGGACCTCGATATATAGTCTCAACAAGGAGGATAGAGTGGCAGAGAATCGAACCTGCGATTTCTATTTTACAATTCAAGTTCGTTTCAACTGCACCAAATTCGCCTCTGTGATGTTTTAAATTGATTTATTGGGGTTTTACGTCGTTTGCAACAGCTATGGTCATATCGCGGTGGCTTGAGTACCTAATATGGATTCCTGATATTTCTTTCCCCAGTACTACAGCAATATCCAAGCCAAGCATCAATCATCTCGTATATTGGTGATTTACACCCAGTGCTTAGAGACAAAGGACTTGTCAAAGGCCAGAATGTAGACTGACCCAGACAGGATCCGAAATCGCAATCCCTGGATGGACAGACCCGACGTTACCGACTAAGCTATGAAGACTCGGCAGGTTTTAGAATAACACGGACTAAATACTTACAGTTAAAGGACAGTCAATATATGCATTGTTGTTTCCATCGTCGGTTGTCACATTGCAGTAAATATTTGCACCGCCTTGGTCATAGAACGCCTTGAAATGGGTATACACACCCGAATCTGGGTTCATGAATCGGATTGTTTGGTTGGGGTAGCAATCTGTAAAATCAATGAGAAAACTAGAAAAATCTTTACGATGCTCCTAGTTGAGCTTTAGAGGAAGTGCTGATAACCAGCTTTTATCACTTTGTAGGTGATCTTTTTATCTGAATCAAAAATAAACAATATCTTTACCAACATCCATTTTGGTGTCTATAGCGGCTTTCGATTAGTACTACCGTATGATTTCTGTTTTGACGAAGAAATATAAGGATAATCAAATTTGAAAATAAATGCAGGCGTCAACATAGATATACTGAACCTCAGTAATAACGCACCACCTTTTCTTGTTTTATATCTTTCCAACAAAATCTCCATTTTGTCGACACAGTATAATTCGGTATCCGCCCAACAATTGGTATGCACACAACACACTCTTAACCCATTACCAAACGACAAATTTTGGACTGGTCCAAATTCAAAGATGTTGCAGACAACAATTTCAAGTTAAGGAAATTAAAGATATTTCGGTCTTTTTTGGTAGAAAACATTGTGGGAAATGAAGAAATTGCTTGTCACAAGCAATTTCTTCATTTTCCACAATGTTTTCCAAAGGCATTATCTTATGAGGAGTCAAAAAGAGTCACTGTGTGGTAATGGGTTAAGCACAAAACCCATTCATATGTGATATGTGATAGCCGTCCAAACTTGGTAAACATGTTTTCTGCACGTGCCGCAGTATTGACCTCCTGCACAAACCACCTTATCGGTTTGTGTGGTACATGTAGTCGGTTAAGAAAAGACCCAAAGATTTCATCAATCGGAAATGTTTTATGCTTCAAACAATTTCAAGATTTTCCACTGGTGAACGTAAACGTGCTATTGGGATGTTGCAGGCATTGATGACGTCACACGCTATTGTACACACGATGAGATTTCATCACAAGACTATTGGCCGGCTTAGAGAACGTTTCCAACAAACTGGTGTACGGATTGACTGCCCGGGAAGGGGTGCGCACAAGGTCCAAACTGCAGCTCAAACAGGTACACAGGTTAAAGTGCAAATTGATACAGGGATAGTAGAGAGTCATTCCAAATGCCAGAATCATAATTGTGATCAGTTCCATGCGTCGACGAAGCACAGACTGTATTGCTCTGCAAAGTGGTCTCACGCAGTACTGATTTTGTGACTTTTACTTTCAAGGTGGTCATACTACGTGATAAATGACGTCACAAACTGACACAACTCAAGTATTCAAACGACTGTAAGAACTTTAATTTTTGTTCAAATTAAACGAGACCGGGCCTTTTCGAAGCGTAATTTCGTAATATTTAATCGTACTAGTAATTTTACCCGTTCCGAAAATTGACATTTGACCTCGATGACCTTAACCTATCCGGAGCTGCCCTCCACCTAATCCCGTCCCGTAACCCGTAAGCAATCCCGTCCCGTAACCCGTAAAAACGATACCCGTAACCCGTAAAAACATAAATTTGACCTTTGACCTCGATGACCTTGACCTTTCAAAAAATGAACCCCTCAAGCTAATATCCGGGGCCGCCCTCCACCTTCCCTCCAAGTTTGGTGAAGATCGGCCCAAGGACCTGGGAGGAGTAGGTGAACAAACAGACAAACAGACAAACGGACAAACGTTGCTCAAATTATAGTATGATGTTTACACCTTGTTCTAACAAAGTGTGGTTTTACATGTAGCAATAATCGTGGACAACTTGGTGAAACCAGAGAAAAACGACCAGGTAACCAGTTGTCCACGATTATTCCAAAAAACCGCAAATTTAAGGAACAATATGTCAAGACACGGGTTAAACTTACAAAATTGTGGTTCGAATAGGCCAGGTCTCGTTTAATTTGAATAAAAAACAAGTACTTACAGCCATTTTAAAACTTGAGTCGTGATGTATCCGGGTGACAATCTACCAAACACCGTAATCTTGAACTCCTCGGACAATTCCATCGAATCATTGCCTCAGAAGTATGTGTATGAAGAAATGTTTAAAAAATACGATTTCTTAGCCGGAAATTTCAAACAATGCATTTTAGTATCAATGTCGCCTCATTGTTGACGTTAATTATAGACGAACGTGCTGTTGTTGTGGTTCTATTTTGTTCTATTTTATTCATAGTCATAATGTAGTTCTACGATTTACATCCAAGGTATGATTCGATAGAATTGTCCGAGGTGTTCCAAATGCAAATATCGTCAGTTATGACGTCATTTATCACGAGGGATGACCACCTTGACTTTAGAGGGTTGTCACGTTTGCGCGTTTTCCACGCTTGATTGCTTTAAGGTAGCGAAACAATTTTTTTTACCATAAACGGATAAACTAATAGCAGTTCGGGTTGTGGTTTTACAGTTTGAAAAAGTAACATGATAAAAAAATATAGTGAAAAATGTAAGTGGTGCGTTATTTCTGTGGTTCAGTATAATATCAAACACAGAAAATGTGTATGTTGATTACCAGCATTTTCTTCTTTTTGCTCAGACGTAACGTCAAAAGTTGGAGCTAAAAAACGTAACGCCGAAATGACCTCTAAAACACGTCGGCGCTTCTTTAAACGTTTCGCTAAAGAACGTAAGGCATACAGTTTCCGTAGTAATTTTGTACCTATAATTTGTCCATAAACTAGTGCCTACACTTAAACAATGACCTGCAAGACTTTATTAAACATGTACATCTATCAAGGAAAAATGTTTAATATACCGTAACCATCCATTTCAAACTTTTGCGAGACTTTGTACAAATCTTATTTATTAACGTACTGTTTTATAATGACATGGCACAGCTTTAGCTTTTGTGAAAATAAATTACACAATTCAGATTTTCCTAACAATCCTTTAATTATATTTCCTTGTATTAACATAGTCCGTGTACTATTTTTATATTTACGGCAATTTTCAGACTGAAATAATGCATTTCAGAGATGCGGGAAATGCTGAGAACGCAAACTTTTGAAGTCACATAGTTAGAAAATTATCCCTACAGATTTTCAAATGAATATCAATTCATATTTGCATTTTTTCTATTTGTCTAATGTGGATAAGACTCGTTTTTGGAAAACAAAAAAACCCGAATCTGTGAGAAAAACATGATATACCGTTACACGACGGCTTTATGTTGACATTTCTCATGCGTTAACGTTGTTTAGCGCGACATGGGACATTTGTGTAGACAAAGGAAAAATTCGATTACTACGGCATTTTTCATTCGATTTTGAAAAGATGAACATTTTTAGAAACTTAAGAAAAAAACTATTTTTTCTATTTGTACGAAAATATGTTCAACAGTTTACTTTGTTTGCATTAGTGAAGAGAAAATTCAATTCATTTTGGACGGACGTTATTTGGCCGTCATGGGACATTTCTGTAGACAAGGCATTTTTTGAAATATTTGTTTGTAAAAACACATAACAAAATATAATGGATGAATTGGTGAATAAAACTAAAAAACTATTTTTTTGGTGTTTCTTTCTTTAAAAAACGTTGAAAAATAAAAAAGATATCAACCTTTAAAATTAAAGATTTATTTTTTACGCCATTTTTTACAAATCTCTACACATTTTTTCATTTCCTTATTATACAAAATTTTGCATTTATTATTGCATTAGATCATTCGTATTTTGGTATGTTACACTCTGACACCAAGTGAATTTTTTGTACAAAAAGTGTTCTATTTGGATCATTCACTTTTTTCATGTTGCATTTTTAATTTTAACTTGAACGATTCAGTGTTACATCTCTACATCGCTTTTTTGTTTGAAGTTTTATGTTTGAAATAGTAATACCGGAAAACATATACGCCAAAAAGGAAATAGAATTGCAAGTCCCATAGGCATTTTTGTCATCTTTAAAATGATATATAATATAAGATACTAAAACTATGAGCAGAAGGAGAAATTCAGTACTTTAACTTCGCGACAACGCTAAAAATCATATTAGTTCCAACTTTTGACGTTACGTCTCAATGTTTTCTAAATCATTTTCTATAAGGGACGTCAAAAGCAGATCTTGTTTGGGAAAGGGCTAAATAAAAATATGATACATACCAAAATTCGGGGCGGTATCTTGACAATCGGCGAGTGTCGTTACTGCAGCCAAAGCGAATACGGCCAGGAGCATACACATCTGGAATATAAATGGCTAAATTGATAACCAATTCTAAAACGACAAAATGTTGACAAACTATAAAAATAGGCAGAATCTGTTATCGTTTCCTTGTTTTTCCTCTATTTTGTCCAAACCATTACGACACTGTTGGAGAACGGGATAATCCATTCCTAAAGGCCAAGAATTTGAATTCTAACCTTAAAGCTGCTGCAGACGACAATGTATGTGTTGATGATTAAAGCGATTTTGTACAATAAAATGAAAAGATTGAGACAAACGAATAAAATACTTGTTGTCAAAATTTTATTCTTTTATCAAATGTTTCCTCAAATATTTGATATAGATCTATGTCAAAGCAGTCTTGTTTTGAAAAGGCTTAATCGACGTGATCTAGGAACAAAAAAAAATGTTGATCCATCAAACTATGTGCGTGGATCTTGAATTTTTATTTGCTTTTGCGGTGGCTGGAGCACCTGACCGTTTATTCCCAGTATTTCCTAACAACAATATACTACGACAATATCAAATCTGAGCCTCTAGCTGCTCTCACTTAGATGGCTCATATCTATCGGTGGAAACAAATGACTAATCAAATGTCAAAAAAAGAACATTGGCCCAGGCGGGTCTCGAACCAACGGCCTTTAATTAACAAGACTCCGACGTTACAGACTTGAGTTTTTCGGCGTTTTTGCACGTAACCAAATAATACTTTGTAAGTTCATGAGCCGTTAACGACCTATTTTTCACTCAAACGTACCCTATTTTAATTAGCAAATTCAATTAAACCTTCTCCACAGCAATTTGAATAATATACTCGTATAAAATAGCAAACCTTAACTATTGCTAAACAAGACTTGGTAATGATGTCTTTAATAGCAAAACCTTTAGAAAACATTGAGGCAAAAGAAAGAAATAATGATGAGCATACTTCTTTTGTCTAAATATTTGTATCATTATATTGCGGACGGATTCCTCCTATCACTATATTGCGCACAGATTCCTTCATTTCCAACCTCCATTTTTATTTATATCAGGAACAGCTTCCAAGTTGGATAGCTCCAGCTGAAAACCAGCATTTTCTTATTTAGTCTCATAATCTTCTAAACCATCTTTTACACGAATCAAATCTTTTATTTATCAGAATCCATTTTGTTGCCTGCAGTATCTTTCAAATTGGACCGGTTCAAAGTTTTGCTTTTTGGGAAAGGTTTAAAACGCTGACTTTGACGTTGACCTTGACGCACAAGTTGATTTTGTATATAAGTTTTCCTGTTCTATTTGTTTACCAGTTGTCGAACATAAAAAACAAATGAAGTATCACTAAGCATGAATACAGTACTGTCAGTATGCAATTTTTAAGTTTTATAAATGGAAACGGTTAAAACGTAGAAGATTGAGACAAGTATAAGAAGGCTAAAAGGGAACGAATTTATCCAGGTACATGTAACCGTGACGTAATTTCTGACAACGAACATTATTTCCGTAGGTGTTGTTACAAAATCTTGTAGCTACGGCTTGACTGAAGCCGTAGCTACAAGATTTTGTAACAACTCAGTATGTCCATCAATATGTAACGGTAAACATAGGCTATTTTAGAGCAATATTCATCTCAATTACCATAAAAATTACTCACCTTCGATCAGTTTTTTTTAATTGTTTCAAAATGTTTCAAATTACAAACTATACTTTGTATGTCGTCTGCAAATCCAAGGTAACCGAATGATAAGATACATGTATATCCAGAAGGATTTATCCAGAAGAAACGGTCCTGTGCTTTTATATGCCTTATGTACACTTAGATACACTTCTAACGCAACATTTACATTTTTCATTGTAAATCAATTACACTTACATGTCTTCTGTAAATTACATCATCCAAACAAGAAAAATATCTATTTTTTACCAATACTCCAATATAAAAAGTCAGAAAACCCCCACGCGGTTGCAGAATTCTATAGCATCAAAGCAGCGTCATGCTCATATCTAAAACCCCTGCTTCATAAGGTTGATAACATGCTTTCACGTGCGAAACTATACAAGAATTCAGATGCACCTATTTCCTTTAAGAAATAATGTTTTGCATGTGTCAGAATTGCCTGAAATTTGTTATCAGAGATCAGTTTTTCGCCTTTTTGCTCCAAGAAATTTTCAACAACTGGAACAGGCAGGCACTTGGGGACGAGTGAAGGACTATCCCGCACAGATTTATCATAAATTATGCTTTAACGATGAGAATAGAGGCGTCTTCGTGTCGTCTATGAACTTTACTGCTCATGAGCTTACGTTATCAGCTCACAAGGCTTTATCGCGACTTTTTGTTTTCTAGTCATATTATTCGAACTGCAAATCTTATAATTTCTTCTCAATATTTCTATAAGAAAATTATGTACATTTAGCCCAAACGAATTAATTAAATTTGTTGAAAATTTGATGAAAAATGGGTTGTAAAATAACTTATTTCCAAAAAGGCAAGTGTTGCGTTAGAAGTGTCTCTAAGTGTACAGCGCGCGGTAAATTGTTCACGTGCCTATTGCTTTATATCGTTGCGGCATTTAAACAGGTCCCAATAAAAGTGTGTAAAATCACGAACTCTCATAATAGGATAGGGGTACAAATAGGATAGGGTTTAAAGTATTTTGCGCTTATTAGACATGTGAATTAGGAAGAGGTTTGAATGCCGTTTTATTTATAAACAAAAGTTACAGCAGTTGTTTTCTACATTTGTCTAACCCTAATCATTCTGGTCCCTTGTCCCTTCCCTTTCAAGCAAACATTTTGATTGTTCCATGTTGAAAGCTGCTGCAGACAACAAAAAAGTTGATAAAGAAATAATTAGGTGAAAAATAGGGCAGATACATTAGTGTTGATATAAAAAAAAAGTTCGTATATATCAGGCTTATCAGCATTTTTTTACCTAAATGCCTCCCCCAAATGATTTTATTAGGGGTGACAAAATAAGCCTTGTTCAGCGAAGGGTTTTACAACCCGAACGCTTGGTTAAGCAGTAAAAAAGAAGATCAGCCAGCAAATACCCTATTATAGCATACAGTTTCTCTTCTATGGATAAGAAGAAAATGCTGTCTATCATAATTTTTACCCCCTTTTTCCAAATATAATTCATAATGAAAATCATAGAAAATCGTCATGCCAGCGCGGATTAAGGTAATGGTTAACGCCGTTTCTACAACCCCCATTCTCTGATGAAGCTACACATCGCTGCTTCTCTTCGGAAACCACGTATCTGCAGCTTGTTTTAAGCGGCAGATACGAGGTTTTTGTAGAAAAGATACATATGTTTCAAACATGCAAGACCGTGATTGTGTTTGTCATTGAAAAAAGACCCTCTCTTAAACGTTATTGCAACCGTATAAAAAATGGCGAAATCCGCAGTGTATCTGCTTCAGAATTGGTCGGGATTATTGATATAGTGCTTCCACGATATTCTGAGTCCCACCAAACAATAAAACATAAATCAAGTTATAAACGATTTTAAATCTTTTACTAATGATGGACTATACCGATAACGGAAAAAAGGAGAGGCAGGATGTATATTTGACTATTTATATACTGATGTCAATTAAAAACGCTCCAATGAAATCTTTCGTTAATTTCCCTATACCTATTACAATGTTGTTGAAATGTATACTGTATATCATAATTTTGACCGACAATTACGGCAAATGAAAATGTATGCGTTTCTATCCATTAACATGTCCATTTCCGGTGACTGGTCACGTTTTCTACGTGCGCTTCGTGTATGTACATCACGTGATGAAGTTTGTCACATTTTACACAGTAACATGTGTTAGTGGATAGGCAACCATGAATTCAAAGATTTTCTTATGAAACATCCGAATTGAAGGATTCCAAGACTAAATTCTAAAAAAAGGAGCTCGTAATATAGCCATTTTTGAATGCGACGAATGCACAAACAAGTCGCGAGACAGTTTAACATTATTGTGTTTCTCGATTCGGTGTCTTGATCGACGCGTTAGAATTCTGCGAACGTTTATTGATCGGCCACGCTCAACTAGACCTCACGTAACGCCTGTAAAGCAAGATAATTCTCTACGATAACGTCATGTACGTTTCAGGTTTGTGACGTTTTGATCGACGTTCTGTCGAATAGTCGGTAACTGTGGTGGCCAAATAAGTGTTTTTTCTGGCAACTGTTGTTGTTGCAAGTAACGTTTGAAATAGACACACTGTTTTGAAAATAGAGCTCGTAGATTAGCCATTTTCGAATATGGGAAAATCAAGAACAAGCCGCCTGACGTTTTGACGTCTTGCACTGCACGATTAGGCATCTTGGTCGACGGGTAAGAGCTACAGAAACATTTGCCAATCGGCCAAAGTCAGATAGACCTCAAATAACTCCTGTTATACAAGAAGCTATCTTACGTTAACGTCATATGCGTTTCAGACTTGAGACGTTGAAATCGACGTCGGGTTTAGTGTTCACTAATTGTGGTCACCAAATAAGACGTTTTACGGTATCTTTTGTCGTCGCAAGTAAAGTTTGCACCACACGCTACTTCTTTTCAAATGGAAATTCTGATACCACTCTGTTTAAATGTGCCGTTTTAGTAGACTGTAACAATATGATAATTTCTGTATCATCATTTTTCAACAACAGATAATCAAATTTACAGATGGAAATCAGTATTTGTAATTTCAAAACGGATTTACCGAATAATTGGACATCTATTAGGGCTGAGGCGTTTTTATTTGACGTCAGTATAGTACACAACTTATACACACTGATATAGAGGAAAATAGTTGACCCGTCAGAGTTACCTTAACTGTACACAAAAGTGGAAAAGTTTATTGTCCAGTTTACATGGGAATGGTCCGTCGTTAATTTACGTAAAAGCGTGCACTGTATCCGTTATACAGAGTGTCCCAAAAAAACGGAACCCATTTTTGAAAGTACGTTTCTCATGTATCAAGTAATATTTCTCCACCAAATTTACATATGCAGTAGCAACGACAGTTTTCTATTAGCACTTAAAATTTGGTGGAAAAATAATGACTAGTTTTGAAAATATTGGCATTCAAAGAACTATACCCGGAAAACCATTTTAACACGATATCGATCTTTTCGTTTTGAAGCGCTCACCTACACTCATTGAACAAATTGACGCTATACAATTGGTTAAAATATTCAATACAGTACAAAAATGATTTTGAAACATTGTATTCACAATAGTCCATTTTCATTTCATCTTTTTTGCTAACAAATAAACTGTTAATGCTGCGAGCTGCGATGTTATTAAAATGAATACAAACAAAATATCCAAGTGCATCACAGACTCATGAATAATAATCATAAGCACTTATTTTATTTCTGACAAACATGCTGGTCACCGCACAATTGAAAAGTATTACGGTTTTCATTTGACCTGACACTGAGCTTTATTCAAAACACAAATAACAAAAAATCACCAAAAAGATTTAAATCATAGTCCACAGAAATGTATACTATGCAAGAAAATTAAGACTGGACTAATTTTAGGAAACATATCAAGCTTGTAAATTATGAAAATAAAAGTTAAAACTGTGCTATGTGAAATGAATCTCATAATAATTTGAAATCAATTCAAACAACTACCCTATGGACTCAATTTGAACGTACAGAACGTGTACATATTAAATTTTGAAAAAATCGGTACATACATGTACAATGGTACAGAATTCAACAGCTGACCGTTAGTGCGCTTTCACGAACAATTAAGACGCAAAAATCAATATCATGTCAGATCGGTTTTTTAGTGCCATTATTAATTTGCTTATAACTTTTGAACCGATACATATTTTTAAGTGAAATTTGGAACACAAATGCAAAAGTAATGTATCTTCAGTACTGGAAATTCAAAAATTAGACTTTTTGCTTACGCTTAAAAATAGTTGACTTTGAATTAGGGTTCCGTTTTTTTTGGGACACTCTGTACAACACTGTGTTGCCATGTGAAAAAAAGATTCTATCTATAGCGGACGAGAATTGACCTGGTAGAGCATTCCATTCGATTAGCATGGGCTGCTCTGCCAGGTTATTTATCGTGAGGTATAATTAAGTCAAATAATAAAAGCAAAACAAAAAAATATTAAGCTACCATGGTCCATGTGGATATAAATTTTCAGTAAAGCTAATCATTAAAATAGGCGTAATCTCCAAAAAATGAAAATATTTAGACACATTTCAGATCCTTGTCATATCGTACAGATGGCACAGGCTGACCAGGATCGGGTTTTTTTGGCATATTTAGTTATTATATACCAATTACCATTTTAAGATGACGCGATAAATGTATACACGTGCAAATACTGTTAAGTCGTTGAATAATATGATAATTAGAGCTCATTGGTGGGGAACTCGGCCAAAGCGCGGGACGTTTTTTCGCGATCAATGTATTCCGTCGGTGTTGTTATGAAATATCGTAATTAGGGCTTTATCGAAGCCGTAGTTACGAGATTTTATAACAACACCGACAGTTTGTCAATACAAAACGGTAAACCCGGTCTGTTTTTAGAACAAGTTCATTGTCATTAGAAAAAAAATCTATAAACTCACATTTAAACGCAAAATATCTATACCTTGTTGTAGCGAAAATTGATTTAGTTCACCACCAGTGGAGCTGTAAATAGCGAAGCATGTGAAGTGTTCGACAAATCACGAGGGTTCCGGCATACAAATCACCCCTGAACGATAAGTCTGTTGACCTTTCCGCTTCGTCTACTCTGTCGGGTCAAATCTCGCCGTCTATATTAAAAAAAATGTTTGACCAAATTTACCTGAGACTCATCGTTTTCAGTAAGCGTATTCCGGCATTCATCGGCGTATTCGATAGTTTCCGCGTGTTTATACCCTGCGCTGTGAAAAATGTTAACTTTATTTCTGCATGATCTCATTGAACACATAACTAGCCTAGTGGAAAGACGCTGGACTTTCATTTACAGAGACTCAAGATCGAACCCAGCATTTTACTGATGAAACTTTTGTTAAGCTTTTTTTCTTTCTTGTTTCCTTTGAAATGGAATACTTAATAAATGAATTAATTTATTGATTGATGAAATACTCCTTTTTTCTTATTTTCAAAATAATTATAGTTCACTTGATATCTTTTCCCTTTTTATCATAATCTTTATTCGTTCATTCATCATTCATAATTTCTCTTTAACGTCGCTGATGTGTTAGTCTCTCGCATCTTCTCTGCAATCGAAAAAGACATTGACCCTGCTTACTCCAATTGTATTGATGGTTAAAGGTTCTGTTTATAATTATCTCTTCTCAAATAACTTAATCTATGAAAGGCAGTCGGGTTTCTTAAAGGGACACTCAACTGTTTATCAATTGCTCGAGATATATCACCAAATCGTGTCGTCCCTGAATGCAAAACAAAGTACATGTATGGTCTTTTGTGATATATCTAAAGCATTTGACAGAGTTTGGCATAAGGGTCTAATTTTCAAATTACACCAATTAGGAATCAACGACTCCCTCCTCGAATGGTTTAATGACTATCTTTCTGAACGCAGACAATCGGTAATTGTAAAAAGAGCCAGGTCTAGGTCAAGGTCAATTAACGTCCCTGACATCGATGGTATTCTCAATTATGATTTACAAATAATTTCTCAGTGGGCTAAACAATGGTTGGTAACATTTAATCCATCAAAAACAGTTGCCATGTTTCTTTCAAATACGAATATTCAGCCCCCTAACTTACTATTTAATAATGTCCCAGTTGAATTTGTAAATAGCCATAAACACCTAGGACTGACTTTGAGTAGTAATGCTAAATGGACTGAACATATAGATAACATTTCAAAATCTGCATCAAAGCTTTTAGGTGTTATGAGACACCTAAAATTCAGATTAAAACGAGATTCACTTCATATTTAAGGCCAATTATTGAGTATTCTGCAATAGTATGGGATAACTGCACTGCTCGGGAAAGGGATACTCTTGAAAAAATCCAAATTGAGGCCGCGCGAATAGTAACCGGTATCACCAGATCTGCTTCTCTGTTTAATCTCTACAAAGAAACTGGATGGTTGACACTTGCAGATAGGCGTAAATATCAAAAGATCATATGCATTTACAAAATTATAAACGGTCTAACACCTGATTATTTAAAGGAAATATTTCCACATAGAGTCAACCAAAGAACTAATTATCCGTTAAGAAATGCTTATGATATTGATATTGTCAATTGTAGAACAGAGCTTTTTGCTAAATCATTTATTCCTTCGGCCGTATCCATTTCCTGATAACGTCAAATCCATACCTTCTCTTTCATTATTTAAATCGAACATATTACAACTTTTCGCTGTGACCTCAGTGCCAAAACACTACTTTGTAGGAGAAAGAAGATTTTCAGTTTTGCACACGCACGGTACGGAAACTACTAAGGTTTTGTTACATGGGAAAGCAATGTCTGATCGAGATTATCCCTCGATTAGTATATCACATGTTTTGGCTGCAGCAATTGGCTATTTACCGTTGAAATGTACATGAATGCATGATGTAAACCAGAAAAAAATCACGTAGGGTCGACCCACGACGACAATGATCCTGTGAAAACCCTGCCGACTTTGAAGCCCACAGAATTAGAACAGGCAGATAAATGGTCTTAGGGGAGCATGACATACCTGGTTTTTCGATTTTAAGCACCAGAAGAAAATAAATGAACAACAAAGTTGAACATTCACCTGTATTTGTCAAAAAATCGCGACCCCAGAGACAGAGCCACACGTGGCCGGAAGCGCCCCAGAGGATTTAAGCGGCAGAGCCAATGGCTCTGTCTCTGTAGTTTCCGTACCGTGACACGAGACTAAGAAACAATTGTAGCAACTTAAACTTTGATCTCTTCTCAAATCATATTTCCCCATCACCCAGATGTAGTTGTGGATACATGGAAGAAGATGCTGATCATTATTTTTTTAAATGTCCAAACTTCGTAGAATCACGATTAAGCTTATTTCGCAATTTACGCCAATTTCATCCGCTTTCTATAATTTTCAGCTTCGTTCAAAAGTTCATTAAAGATACTAAAAGGTTTGATGGGTAATGCTTGGTAGTAGCAAAAGTAAATACAACCCTTATCCCTTTCGGATACTGACTGACCTATTTAATTTTATTTTTCTAGATTTTGATATTAATTGCCATGATGGATTTCTATACTATAACTGGAACTTAACTGTCTTCATGCCTATGATTCAATAATAATAGTTCAGAATATTTGAATATCCATGTTTTTGAAGACTGATTTTTGTAAGTTTCAAAAAGGGAACGGCCGTCTCTAAGTTGACAGAACTTGTGGCCAAACCCTTTTGCCTAACTGTTTGTAAAATTTCATAAAAGATGTATGTTTTGTAAATAATTACTATGTTTATGGCAATAAAATATGTTTAAATCAAAGGTTCTTGGTCCCCCAGTTGTCTAAAAAAGTTGCAACATCAGCAAACACGTTTTTATATTACTTGTATCTAAACGGTTTCGACATTTCTTGAATGACTACTTAAAATGAAAGGATTCAAGTGAACTGATTGAGGTTTACAAAATGTATGCATGCATTTAAAAAAAAGAAATAAATGCTGGAAGTAAAAATATTCAAACAAAAGCGCTACTGGGATTCGAACCACGGACATATGGTTTACAGAAGTTTCGCCTTACACACTAAGCCACTATTATTCGGTGGACATAGCGAAGTGTACAACAGTACTTACATGTATATACAGATTATAGTCCCGATGTAGAAAATACGGAAAGACCCGAATGTTAACGGAATATGCAAGGAGTCTCAGTTCAATCTGGTCAAACAATATAGCGGACGATAATTCACCTGGCAGAGCTTTCCATTCGATTAGCATGGGCTGCTCTGCCAGGTCATTTCTCGTGAGGTATACCTGTTCAAACCTAAAATAAACCAAAATATTTGGTATCGATTCTCGTTTAACTTTGAATGCATTGTCCAGCAAGGTTAATCCGGGATAACTAAATTTTCGTGCGCAAAGTCCGTTATAAATGGACATCGAGTCGTGAGCCGCGACGAAAGGTTACGGTATATTCCAATACATGTAAATAGGGAGGAGTGCCTATTTTCCACCAAATAAAAGCGAACAATGACAGGTATTGCGTGCTGTCCACGATGCCATGTGAGTTCAGTAGCTGTATCCAGATAGTACTTCGTCGATTTATTACAGGGAGACGGGTTCGAGTCATATATTTTTATAACTCGAAATCCCTCTTCCCCCGTCAATTTAGACTCGCTGATCTTTGATCATTCACAGGTCGTTGTCTATCTATAGTTGGGCGTCTTAACAAAACAAAGCCAAAGTGGGGTCATAACATATGCAGATGTTCCGGGTTAATCTTGCTGGACAATATAATACTAATCATAGGTTATAAAGATCAAAATGAAACCATGTTGATGATAATCAGTATTTTGATGTAATATTGACGAGACGACTTGCACGTGCTTCTCTACAATAACATATTTTTCATAGGTTAAAGTTTTGTTTATACGAATAAATATAGTGCTCCCACGATAATCAGGTTCCCGCCAAAATATAGACCAAACCTATTTGATAGTGAAAGGTTAGACAGATCAAAACACAATTATCGCAATGAAAACAATGATTATATTGTAAGTATTATACTTTAGTATGACTCTCTTAAAAAACCTGTGTCTGTGGTCTAATGGTTAAACAGTTGGCACTTGACCTTGATACATTTGTAAATAGATGTATATTCTTTATTTTCAATATAAACCATTGCCAAACATAAATATAGGCCGAATAAAATTTAAAAAAAATGCTGCAATTGCAGGTAGATCTTAAATGAGCTTCATTTTTTTCTTTGTAGAAAACAGTTTGTGAAATGAAAAACATAGAAGTCTGAAATAAAGTAAGGGACGTTTTTCCATATCTGGACTCAACTTAAATACATACTGACCCATTAACCCTTTCCCAAACAAGACCAGGTTTTGACGTCCCTATAAAAACATGTTTTGGAAAACATTGAGGCAAAAGAAGAAAATGCTGGTAACCAGCATTTTCTCCTTTTGCCGCAATATTTTCCTTGCTTTAAGGTATCCGAACCCTCAAAAGCACCAAAGACCCAGATGCGAAATTTTAAAAGTGCCAGTAATTCCTAACCTGTGTTACATTTCCATTCCAAATACAAATATAAGCATTTTGAACGGTTTAGAATTTTGAATTAATGCATACTTATGGAAATATTTGACAAAAATGTTCAAAATTACCTCCCTTGTATACGAATAAAGAGTAAAATAATATTTGTAAATTATTTTCTTCTTGAAGCATAATCTTGAAATCTGGCACGGTGAATCAACTTATTTGAAGTGTATTTACAAGTGTGTGTAATTTGATGTATTTTGTATGGCTAGAAAGTGGTGAATTTTTTAGGGTCTGTAAACCTTAATATACAACAATCACATTCTTCTTTTTGTCCTTTCTGTTGTCTTCAGCAGCTTTCAAATTGGACAACCCTAAAATTTTGCCGTTCGGGATAGGGATGAGCACCGTTAGAATTTAACCGATTCCGATTCCTACTCGATTCTTTTTAATCGAATCCGATTCCTAACGATTCTGATTACTATTCATTAAGGATTATTGTAGGTTTATCATTACCCGCTTATTAAATGTTTTAAAACATTATGGTCCTTATTTAAACATACACATTTGGCCAAGTTAAGTTTCTGCAATTAGATAGCATGCTAACATAATTTTACTATGTAAACATAACAGATTATTTGTTTGAAAAAAAAACAAAAGAAAAAAACAAACAAAACATTTATTTGGATGGAAAAATATCATAAATGTTACCAAGAAAACTTTTAAGGGGTTAATATATAAGATGGGTATTATTCTCATGTTGCTGAATCTAAAGTTTTGTGCAATTTGTATTGACTTGGTGGTCATCTGATGAATACTAAGACATTCATTCACATTTCAAACTTATTCTATACATGTTTCAGATTATGCACATTTTAGATATACGCACATGTATACATGCATATGTAAGTGTAAAAATACAATACTGGTCCAAATTGGGGGTGGTATATAAAATTTATGAAAAAAAAGTATTAAATAAAAGAAACCTATCATATTATTTGTTCAAGTGTGTTATGTTGATAATGAAGAGATAAATTAACCAATAAAACATAAACAATATTTCTTATTTCATATTCATTTTATAATGAATTTGCCAAAAAATGACGTTTTTTAGCCCACAAAACGTTACATGAAAATAGGAGCTTTCCAAGATTGATTACAGTTTCTGCAATTTTTAAAATCCAAACAATATTTCTTTAAAAATTGGGTAAGTAATAATCGAATTTTATAAATATATCAGTTTGGTAATTATATCTTTTAATGTACGAACAATATTTTGTTTGAAATAAACCCATGATGTAAGTTACACAGGGCTCACCAAAGCGGGCGACTTGAGCGACTTCTTCGCTCAAAGTCATGAAACTTCGCCTGAATCGCCGATAAAAGCGAAATCGGAGTCGCCTGAAAATATCGGGATGTCGCCTGGTCAAGGGTTATTAAAATGATAGTGAATGCTATCTTACTGTTTACAATTAACCGCTAATTGGCAGTTGCAATTATCTCGAGTCATCTATTGAAACTCCGGTAAACAATCACATGTTATAAATACTGTTTAATATTCCTTTGTTATCTCGCTGGCCATTGCACAAAGTCGGTGGTAAAACCCTCTATCATAAGTGTATAAACAAGACAGATAATACACATTCAGTTTTTTCAATGCACATGCGCAACCGTCTATTACATGTACAACATCTAAGTTGGTTAGACAAAGGTGGCAGGCGTGGCATTAAAGAACGCTTACAGCCAATCGGAAGCAGTTATTATTACGTAGGCGGAGTCCAAAAGAAAGACGAAACATAACTGACAGTGACAAGGCGAGAGAAAACTCTTGGTGCCGTGCGCATTAAGCATAACCGTATGGCGCGCGAATAGGGTCTAAAGTCAATATAGCGCTAGACCGATCATTAAAATAGGGGTAGACCGGTAAAAATAGCGGTCTACCCTTATATTTTTACCGGTCTACCGATAAATATATCGGTCTACCCTTAAAATAAGGGTAGACCCCTATTTCAAATAACGGTCTAGCGATAAATTACCGGTAGACCGATAGTTATTTTTGACCCTTCTGCTCGAAATCTCATTAGCCAATCAAATGGCTCGTTACATCTTCAACCCACCGGGAATATCAACGACCGTATAATACAAGCTCTGTGATTGGCTATCGAAAAAAATAGGGGTCTACCGATAAAAATAGCGGTCTACCGGTAATTTTATCGCTAGACCGTTATTTTGAATAGCGGTTTACCCTTATTTTATGGGTAGACCGATATTTTTATCGGTAGACCGGTAAAAATATAAGGGTAGACCGCTATTTTTAAGGGTCTACCCCTATTTTAATTATCGGTCTAGCGCTATATTGACTTTAGACCCTATTCGCGCGCCATATAACCGGGTTCATAGGTCGGTTGTCTTAATATTGCTGCTTTTCAACAAATGCTTTTCATGAGAAATTCAATTTTCATTTTTTATCGTGAGAAAAATATTCCGATCTAAAATTCAATTTCTGAAAGTAATTCTCGCATAAATCTGATTCATGGTGAGTCCGTCGGCCTTTCGGTCTGGGACAGATGAAATTTAGAGATTACCGAAAGAAAAGGTTTCTGTCCGTCCATCGGGCCGATATAACTATCAAGATCTAATGAGGAAAACGAGTAGGCTACAAATAATCAGCACTTCAAGAATCGGTGGATCGCGATCTTTGACAAAGAAAACAACACAAAACGAAAATAAAACCAAGTAGTTTTCTGCTTAATAACACAAGAAATGATCAACAAAGTGAAGTAAAATTATAGTTTTGATTTCTACAAACCTTTCATCGGCAATACTTTCCATTCATGTAAGTGTATGTCCATAATTCAGTCTCAGAAATAGAAATTCACATACTCGAATACTGAGTAAAGGATACTTTCACAAACTGATTTTAATGAAAGGAAATCCCACTATATGGATTCTTTGTCTAGAATGTGATCCAAGTAAGCATAAAAAGGAAATTCCTTTGTCTTTACACAGATTATTGTAAGCCTCTGAAAACTGCGTGTTTACAACACAAATTGGTTTTCCATAAATAGACTTTTCTTTGATCTCATGGGTGGTTGAGTTTTACATGACGTCATGACTCGTGACCCTTACCTATAATCAGCACTAAATCTGTTGTGTTTTTACTACCTAATAAGTGGCAACTCTGGTGTATTTCAGATCAATTCTTTGACTTTTTACTGCTTTTTGAACTGTAATTGAATTTAAACTGATCCACTCCACAAAATAGATTATGATGCAACTCTTTTTTTTTTTAAATGAGGAAGGGGGAGAATTCGTTTTTTTTTTTAAATTGGATAATTTGTCTTTATGACATTTTCTTCTGCTACACTGGCACAACCCTTTTCCAGATGGCAAAACCTAGAACAAATTGGTGGGGTTTAGGGGATTAGGGGAAGGGTGTGTGTGTGTGTGTAGGGGGGGGGGGGGGGGCAGAGCATTTTTTCCTTTTTTTTCTTTTATGGTTGAAAACTTTCTGGGAAATGAAGAAATTGGTTATCACTGATTGGTAAGCAATTTATTCATTGTCCACACTGATATCTAAACATCAAGCATGTCATAACATAAATTTTGGCATATTTAACAAATTCCATCTTTGCTTTCCAAAATTAAAGAAATATAGTTTACAGATCTAGTTTTGCAAGGCAATACATTACAAAAAGACATGTTTTAACCTAAATAAATCAACCATAATGAAAATAGACCCCTGTAATAACGTAGAACCCCCCCCCCCCCCATGCCCGATCACTTCTCTCCACTTCTCCCCATCTTGGAAAACTTCTCCCTATTTTCAGTCAGAGGAGAAGTCACTTCTCCCCATTTTCAGAGAGTGTGGAGAGCCCTGGTTACATTTGGTGTCCAATAGAAAAGGTGAAAACAGAGCTAAAAATAGGTTGTACTATCAACCAACATTTTGTAAAAAATGTGTACTTATGCTGTCAAAATACTCAAGAAGTTGATTTTATAAGCAACTTGTTGGATATAAATGTGTTATGGGCAACATTTTTCTGAATATTGGAAACACCCAGTTTCGTGTCCTTATGTAACTTACGCTTTCAACCCAGTGACTTGCATATACTATAAACTGAATTCATCCTGAATAAATATTTACCTAGAAGGGGTTATGACCTTTTCACATCAACACACTTTTTGGTGACATCATTCAGTTAGGAGCTCAAACATTATCCTCTGTGTCTTTTTCAACCTTGTAACTTACGAATTTTGTGTCTTTGTAACTTACAAATTCATTATTTCTTTAGTCATTACTTCACTTAAATGGTCATAAATTGAAAAAAGAACATAAAGAGGTTATCAATATATACAAAATGAATCTTCTTGTGTTTTTAGACATGGTCTGCAGTTTTTGGAAGCAAATTTTCCAAATTTGCTTCTCTTAGCAGCCATGCGTCTCTGCACTTTACCATTCTCTGCATACCACACAACATCTTCCGGTCTTCCTCACTATAAATAGTTCTATCAAAAGCAAAGATTAATGAGGTAACAGTCATTCGAATATTCAATATGTAAGTCTGAAGTTATGTGTAGATATTGAATTGTGTGACTGAAAATGAAACATTCAATTAATCATGTCTCTGAGAGATGAAAAGATCCACGTAGTAATTTGCTTTACTATGGTTCAAAGAATTAGTCCAATGGCCTTCCTTGTAAATGGGTCAGTCGAGTTTACTGAACTATGAAATATATTCAGCTTACACAAACGATTAATATGCATGAAGTTGTGCTAAAAATAAATACAACTCCATCATGAAATCAAAGTATGCAAGGTATTCTGGATAATCAAAGTACTTAATCAAAATACTCTACGAATCAAAGTATTCAAGGTATTCAAATGGATAGTCAAAGTACCTAATCAAACTACTCTATTTTTGGCCCCGGTTTCTCGAAAAAACTTAAGTATGTTCTCAAATCCGAGCACAATGCTCAAATTGCATGAAATCCACGTGAACTTCAATGGAATACCCTTCAACGTTCGAGAGTATCCCTTTGATGTTGAGCATGTTCTCATGAGAATATACTTAAGTTTTTAGCTCCACTGGCCTTCAGGCCAGCGGGCTATTGTCATGGCGCTGTGTCCGTCGTGCGTGCGTCCGTCCGTGCGTCCGTCCGTCCGTCCGGTCGTCAACTTTTTCTTTAAAAATCTTCTCCTCAGAAACTACTCAATGGATTTCAATCAAACTTCACAGGAATGATCTTTGGGTGGTCCTCTCTCAGATTCCTTCAATTGATTCTGATTGAATCAGAAAATCTGGAGTTATCTGCCCTTGAATTTAAAAAATGGCTGTTCTGGCTTTTTTTTCACTCTAGCAACTACAAATATTGACCAATCAAGACAAAACTTGGACAGAATGATGGTGACTATAAGATCTTGCCTAGGTGCAACTTTCAGCTTGATCTGACAATTACATCATGAGTTATGTGCCCTTGAAATTGACAAAATTGCCATTTTCAACTTTATTTTGACTTTGTTTTCACTCTAGCAACTACAAATATTGACTAATCAAGACAAAACTTGGACAGATTAATGGTGACTGTAAGATCTTGCCTGGGTGCAACTTTCAGCTTGATATGAAAATTGCATCATGAGTTATGTGCCCTTGAAATTGACAAAATTGCCATTTTCGGCTTTATTTTTACTTTGTTTTCACTCTAGCAACTACAAATATTGACCAATCAAGACAAAACTTGGACAGAATGATGGTTACTATAAGATCTTGCCTGGGTGCAACTTTCAGCTTGATTTGAAAATTGCATCATGAGTTATGTGCCCTTGAAATTGACAAAATTACCATTTTTGACCTTATTTTTACTCAAACGACTATAAATATCCAACAATCAACAGGAAACTTTGTTATAATCTTAATTGTCCATAAAATCTTGCATGGATGTAATTGTCAGCTTCATTAGAATCGTAAATCATGATTTATCTGCCCTTGAATTTGACAAATTGTAGTTTTCAACTTTATTTTCATTCTCTTTTCAACCACAAATAATGATCAATCAGGTCAAAACCTAAAACAAAACGTAAGTGAGGCAAAGATCTTATTTTAGTGTGATTCTTAGCTTTAGAGTAATATAACATTCCCAGTTATATGCCTTTGAATTTGACAAAATTGCCAATTATGACTTCATTATCAAACTAGATCAGTCAAATTCACTCTAATCAAAACAAATCTTGGTAACCATTAAATCTTATATGAAGGTATTTTCAGCTTTCTAGTTACTTTGTTATTGCTCTAAGACCCAAAAGTATTGAAAAATCTTGTAAAAACTTGGATTTGAAATTACAAGAAAATCAGGGCTTTCTGGTTATTTTATAAATAGGGTATTTCCCCAAATCTATTTTTAGAACAATGAAATCTATTTTTAGAAATATGAACTATTTTGGAGTAATCAATGATAGTTTAGATCTGTTTGATCGAAGGAAAAATGATCATTGCCAGTATCATCCTGATCTGGAATTTTCTCTTGTTTCCTTTTACCCTTTCTCAAATGGCAAACAGGGTTTTACTCTCTTTGCTCAAAGAACCACATGTTTTGTACAATCTAGTTTTACTTTCTTTTTGCTCTTAGAAACACAACTATTGAACAATCTAATCAAAACTTGGATTGAATATTTAAAGAAATTCAGGCCTGTGGAGCGACTCAAGACCTTCAGGTCTTCTAGTTATTCACCTGACAGGGTGTGGCTAAGTAAAGAGGTTATTCGATGAGTTTACTTCTCGATACATTGGTTGATGGAAGAGAAAGAATGTGCAGCAAGAGCATGAACATATTTCAAAATTGAAACAAAGCGCGATTGTAAAATGTGTTGTCATAAAACCTCGTAGCTACAGATTGATTCACGCGATAGTTATAATGTTTTGCAACAATACTGACGAATTACCGCTAATCGAGAAGGCTGTTTCTCCCCAAGCTTAAATGGAATGAACCGTTTACTAAGCTCCGCCCTGTCTCCCAAATAAAAACAGAATATACATAATTCAAATCATTTTACAGCAGTTTTACACTGACCTCTCATAATGACCTACATTTTCTCTACAAATATGTTATATTATTTCATGTTATTCATAAATTCACAAAATACATTAGATCCAGGATCTGGAAAATAACTTATCAGATTTGATACACAAACATGCGTCCAGATGAGCCTATATAATACATACAGTCTGATCAGGATCCATGCTGCTCTTTTGGCCCGATCCCAAACAGCAAAAATTTGGACTTGTCCAAACTCAAAGATGCTGCAGACAACAATATCATGTATTATGAAATTTTACATGTTTTGGTCTTTAAGGTAGAATCCATCCATCCATATCCATTTTTGTCGAGCCCGCTTGCGGTGAGCTCGACATAGTTGTCACAATGGCGGTTCGGTGTATGTGCGTTAGTGCGTTAGTGCGTGCGTGCGTTAGTGCGTGCGTCCGTCCGGATGGAGCTTGTCCGGGCCATAACTTCACCATGGATGGAGGGATTCAGAAATAACTTGGCACAAATGTCAAGCTCAGTAAGGCGGAGTGTCGCGTGCAAGAACCAGATTCCAAGCTCAAAGGTCAAGGTCAAACTTGGAGGTCAAATGTCAAAAATGAGAAGATTTTTGCTTGTCCGGGCCATAACTTCACCATGGATGGAGGGATTCAGAAATAACTTGGCACAAATGTCAAGCTCAGTAAGGCAGAGTGTCGCGTGCAAGAACCAGATTCCAAGCTCAAAGGTCAAGGTCAAACTTGGAGGTCAAATGTCAAAAATGAGATGATTTTTGCTTGTCCGGGCCATAACTTCACCATGGATGGAGGGATTCAGAAATAACTTGGCACAAATGTCAAGCTCAGTAAGGCAGAGTGTCGCGTGCAAGAACCAGATTCCAAGCTCAAAGGTCAAGGTCAAACTTGGAGGTCAAATGTCAAAAATGAGATGATTTTTGCTTGTCCGGGCCATAACTTCACCATGGATGGAGGGATTCAGAAATAACTTGGCACAAATGTCAAGCTCAGTAAGGCGGAGTGTCGCGTGCAAAAACCAGATTCCAAGCTCAAAGGTCAAGGTCAAACTTGGAGGTCAAATGTCAAAAATGAGATGATTTTTGCTTGTCCGGGCCATAACTTCACCATGGATGGAGGGATTCAGAAATAACTTGGCACAAATGTCAAGCTCAGTAAGATGGAGTGTCGCGTGCAAGAACCAGATTCCAAGATGAAAGGTCAAGGTCAAACTTTGAGGTCAAATGTAAAAAATGAGTTGATTTTTGCTTGTCCGGGCCATTCCTTAATTTGGCACAAATATTCTTTGGATGGCCCTCTACCAAGATTGTTCAAATTATCTCAATCCGTAAAAAACATGGCCACGTACAGCTACGTGCAGCTAATTTTCGTACTTCTCAGAATGTTCAAATTATTCCGATCCGTACAAAAAATGGGTGCCAGGGGGCATGGCTTATTTTCCTTATATGTGACCCGTCGCGCTAAAAGGGACCTTATCGGATTTGTGAAAAGTATCGACCCTAGTCCGTCTGCGCAGTCCGCGCAGCCTGACTAGGGTCGAAACTTTTCACGTTTAAGTATTTTCTGAATCTAGAATGTTTTCTCTACCTTACAATATTTTCGTTTTCCAAATACGACATCGGATGGACTTCTGCTTGGTCTGGTATATTTCTCGGAATTTGGTTTTATGGACTTAGCATAAGGTCCCTTTTAGCGTGACGGGTCACATATGTATACTCAAATTAATCCATTCTGGTATCTCGTTATAAATACATAGACATGTAATATTTTGTGAACAATAAACTGTCTCACCATGATCCCCATCATTCCAACTTATTTTGTCCCCACTTTTACAACGCCATTGTAATGACAGCTGTAGACATAGGTATGGTCTTCTTTCTTCAAAATGAGCGGGCTCGACATGTTGCCCTTCGGCATCTAGTATAGTCTGAATGAAGACATGGGATTTGAAGATATTGCTTGCCACAAGCAATTTCTTCATATTCCACTATGTTTTCTAAAGCCATTATTTTGTAGGTAGTCAAAAAGAGTCATTGTGTGGGAATGGGTTCACTTCTTATCTTGTATAAACTTTGAGAAAGCAGCATGGATCCAGATCAGACTGAACTTAGGCACAAGCTGATTTGGATCCCTGTTGACCTCAACTGCTACAAGGGTTGTTTTTCCAGATGCTGGCTTATTATTAAATACCTTGATTAGTCGAGACAGCTAAACTACACATCAAAAGGAATACAAGAAACAATTCACCATCTTTGAATAATATGGTCATATTGGGCTTTTGAAACAATATGTCATATATAGGATACAGCAAAGAACATTGACTGAATTGGTCATTTCAGGTAATCCATAATATGACAAAACTTGTACATTCAAATTAAAATCAATTGAATAGTGTCTTACATCATAACATGGCATTCAACATTTTTTTCAATTATATTTTGATAGCTGGCACACCAAACCACATCCTGACATTTCTCAAACCTGTGCAATCAGTTTAGACAATTCTTCCAGTAGTGAATGACATAAATTGTTGGAAAGATGTTATGCATTAGTCAAGCTGGTATTCAAACAATTTCAAAGCAAGATGCCTTGATTTATTGACTCAGATGTTTACTGAATTCAGCTAGTTATCAGAAGGCATAATATCAGATAGGTCCAAATTCAAAGATGTTTTTAGCTCACCTGAGCACAAAGTGCTCAAGGTGAGCTATTGTGGTCACTCAATGTCCGTCGTCCGTCTGTCCGTCCGTCCGTCTGTCCGTCCGTCCGTCCGTCTGTCTGTCAACAATTTGGTGTTAACACTCTAGCATCCACAAAAGTTGACCAATCTTGATCAAACTTGGTCAAAGCAAGTATGGTCATAAGTTCTCGGATGAGTTCGATTATGGGCCAGATCGGACCTGGAAGTCTAGAGTTATTTGCCCTTGAACGTAAAAAATAGCTAGTTTTGACATTGTTAACACTCTATCATCTACAATTATTGATCAACCAAGACAAAACTTTGACATAATGTTGGAGAACAAAAGATCTTGCATGAGTTCGATTTTCAGTTTGATCTCATCAGAAAGACAAGAGTTATGTGCCCTTGAATTCGACAAAATTGCCATTTTCGGCAGTTTTCAACCTTGTTTACACTCTAGAATCTACAATTATTGACAAATCAAGACAAAATTGGAACACAATGTTTTGGACCATAAGATCTTTGGTGAGTTTAATTTTCAGTCTAATTTGATCAGAAAGTCCAGAGTTACATGCCCTTAAATTTGACAAAATTGCCATTTTCAGCTGGTTTCGACCTTGTTAACACTCTAGAATCTCTAATTATTAATCAATTAATACAAAACTTGGACGCAATGTTGGGGACCATAAGATCTCAGATGAGTTTGATTTTCAGTCTGATCTGAACAGAAAGTCCAGAGTTACATGCCCTTGAATTTGATCAAATTGCCATTTTCGGCTTGTTTCGACCTTGTTAACATTTTAGAATCTACAATTATTAATCAATGAAGACAACACTTGGACACAATGTTTGGGATCATAAGATCTCGGATGAGTTTCATTTTCAGTCTGATCTGATCAGAAAGTCGATAGTTATGTGCCCTTGAATTTGACAAAATTGCCGTTTTTGACTGTTTTCGACCTTGTTTACACTCTAGAATCTACAATTATTGACCAATTAAAACCAATTTTGGACACAATGTTGGAGATCATAATATCTTGGATGATTTAGATTTTCAGTCTGATCTGACAAGAAAGTCCAGAGTTATGTGCCCTTGAATTTGATAAAATTGCCATTGTCGGCTGTTTTCGACCTTGTTTACACTCTAGAATTTACAACTATCAATCAATAAAGATAAAACTTGGACACAATGTTCGGGACCATAAGATCTCAGATGAGATAGATTTTCAGTCTGATCTGATCAGGAAGTCGAGAGTTATGTGCCCTTGAATTTGAAAAAAACTGCTGTTTGCGGCTGCATTCGACCTTGTTTATACTCTAGAATCTACAATTATTTATCGATCAAGACAAAACTTGGACAGTAATGTTCACAGTTGGGCACCATTAGATCTCGTATAAGTTGGATTTTCACATGTTATTGACCATAATTTCGTTCTCAGTCTTAAAGTCATAAATATTAATTGAATTGAACAAAAGTGTTGCTCATATCATTTTGGTTCAGGTGAGCGATATAGGACCATCATGGTCCTCTTGTCTCAATGATTTCCCAAGCCATTATATCAATGGGCATCAAAAGGCATCATTATGAGGGATTTGTGCCCCACATAACCGTTCAAGAGAGAACCAATGTTCATTATACATGTACAACCTTGTTAAATAAAAGGCATCTTTTACCTTTTGGACATAAACTTTGACAAATAATGTGAAATATGTTTTCTTTGACACACATATCCAAACATATTCTTGGTAATTGTTGAAATAATGAATGATGGATTTGTGCAAACTATGGAAAATGCATATAGAATCATTATACGAGGGTTGTTCGGGAAGTTCGTAGAATTTTGCTCTAAAATTTCTATTATTTGTTATTTATAGGTAAATATCAAGGTACAGATATTTTAACATACCCTGAGTTTACTTCCAAAAGATTATTTGAAAATATCGATAATAACCAAAAATATCGGTAACCGTAGCAACACAATATCGGGATACCGGAGCAGTCCATTTCTTGACAATGTAAAACATAGTATAACAGATTTTACAATGTCTCTTTTGTACTTTCGGTTGGCATCAAAATTGCGCGAAAAAGTTGATCGTTTACACAACGTCAGGGGGTCGTTTCCTGTAAATTTCATAACGTTATCGGTTCTTTCAAAGTAGTTACACGGCTTTAGAGGAGATATCAAAAAGTTGCTGACCGGAAGAGGTGACGTCAACCGGCGACGTCAAATTGACAAGTGTTGTGAATTTTTGTGTCGCGCAGCAAAAATCACCAACAGAAACGCTGAACATGATCAATTCTTCAGGAAAAAATAAATATTGCAGCAGAGATACTGTGCATAAGTGGCACGCGTGTTTAAGAAGCTGGTGTGATTATATTGAGGACAATTCTAGATTTGGTGGGCCGGTCGTCGTAGTGTTTAGTTAGGGATCGGGTAAAAGACACAGTAAATTATGATAGGAGAATTACTGTCAGGACGATTGCAGATATACTCGATAATTCGGAAACCAAGGTACATGGGACATTAACATATGAACTGGGCTTGTTTAAAGTTAGTGCACATTGGGTGCCACGGTTATTAAAGAAAAGTGAAATGAATCCCGGCTGTGATGGTCACAGGTGTTTCTTACCCGCTATGAAACAAAGGAAGACGTATTTTTCAGTATTATCACCACGGATAAGACCTGGGTGCATCACTTTGACACAGAATCTAAGCGCATGTCATCGGTGTGGAAACCCCGCGTACCCCATCGCCAAAAAATGCTCGGGTCCAAACAAAAGTGCACGAAAACAGCTTAAGGCTTAGTTACGGGGAATACGGGGGAATGCGGTTTTATTCCGCTGAATCTCACTAAAAAGCCCAAGCAGTATTGTCATCATTTTCGGGAGAATCGTTTAAAGAAATGTTCACTAAGTGGATAAACAGGCATCGATAATGCGTCAATCTTGCTGGTGACTTCGTGGGAAAAGTGTGACGTTCGTCGATTTTAAATGACGTTTGACGTTACTTATGACGTGGGCGTGCTCCGGGTATGACTTACATACTGTTTTATTTCTGTTAGTAAAATTTTGATTTGTAAGATTCGGGTAAAATAAACAGGGGATTGATAGAACAAAAGTTGAAATTTGTGCACGTATATTTTATTTGATAAAATTGCGATTAAAACTTATCATATGAAAAAATTCTACGAACTTTCCGAACAACCCTCGTACACTTACAGCAACCATGCACTATGTGTAATAATTGCATTTGTTAACAAGAGCTGTCCGAAGACAGCGCGCTCGACTTTCTAAGTTGCTAAGTATAGTGGGGGCATAACTCCAAATATAGTGGAGCTAGGGTCATGGGCCATTGTAGTAAGGTAGAGGGTGTGATGGTGAATAAGTATTCCAAGTTTGGGTTGAATCCCTTTAATAGTATGGAAGTTATTGATGTTTGAAAAAACTTTAACCTTTGTTGCAACGCCAACGCTGACGCCCGGGTGACAGTATAAGCTCTCATTTTCTTCGAAAAGTCGAGCTAAAAATGTCATGTTAACTCTTTCCAAACAAGACCTGATTATGACGTCCCTGGTAGAAAAGGCTTATGAAAACATTGAGGCTAAAGAAGAAACTGCTGATAACCAGCAGTTTCTCCTTTTGCCTCAATATTTTTTATGCTATATACCGTATAGCACTTTATTTCTGCGGGGACTTTATTTCTGCTATTTCTGCGGTCCTCATCGGCACCGCAGAAATAAAATCCGCAGAATTTTAACCCTGAATGTTCAGGTTGTTTTCAATTTTAGTCAGTACAAGGACAAGTTAAACAGTAACCCTCTGATGCAAAGCGTAATTTCATAAAAATGAAGGTTTTTTTTCATTCAAAAAATGATGTAACTATAGCTTTAATTAAGGTGTAGATAGGACATTTTTGTTTATCCATAAAAGAATGATTTAACAAGTTTGACAGATTGGTAACAGTTTGACACATCTTTCTTTTCACACCTATCTGTATACGGCATTGTTTCCCATAACGCCTTTATAATGTAGATACTGGTAAATGAGTGGGCTTATCCCTTTACCCTAACGGAATAAATAGAAATCGTCTTTCAAACTATGTCGGACACTAACTAAAACTGATTTGATAGCGCAGAAATAAAATCTTTGATTTTGCAAAATGAGAGACTGCAGAAATATGTTCCGCAGAAATCAAACCCGCCTGATTTCTGGAAAAACCGCAGAATTTGGACCCCGCAGAAATAAAGTGCTATACGGTATCTTGCACAAATCCAATCTTTTTCAATCTTTATTTTGTTGTCTGCAGCAGCTTTTAAATTGGAGCATCCTAGATTTTTGTCGTTAGGGAAAGTGTTAAACAAGTTATTCCTTGTTTCTCAATATGAAGCAACATTTTTAAAAGCATGACATTGCAACAATAACCAAAGCAAGACAAACATAGAGGATTAACCCTTTAGATACCAACCCTTCTTATTTTCATAAAATATTTTACAGACAATATAAATTGATTGTTTGGGGTTTAATGCCTCCTACAACTGCTATGGTCAAATTGCGGCTGCTTGAGCACCTAACCATAGCCTCCAGCTGCTCTATCACATAAATGATTCACACCCATTGATGAGACAAATGACTTGGCAAATATCAGAATGAAAATTTGCCAGTTCCAACTCATGAACCCTGAACTGATAGACTCTAATGTTATCGACTGGGCTATCCTGACTCGGTAGTTATTGAAAATTTCTTCTTAACATGGTAAATGGTAAACTTCAATGGCTCATTGGAATACTATTGTTAGCGCATATAATATTAAATACACACTTAAAATAGATTTGTGCCAAGTCACCAACAAGTATCAAGCTGCAAGCAATTCACTAATGGCACCATAGAATATATCACAACATGGTAAAGGACACTTCCTAAACATTGGTCCATTCTAACTGTACATAGTCAGGGGTTTCAATAACTTTTTGGCCACCTGGACCAGAAGCTAAAGTAGGCGGGGGATTTTCCATGTATTCCCTATTAACCCCATACAAAATTTTCAAAAGTAGCAGGGGGATTGTGCTCAATTTCAGTCAAATAGGAGGGGAAAATCCCCGCCCCCCGCCTCTTAATGAAACCCCTGCATAGTATAACTCATTTTAAACCTTACCCAAATATGACCTAGGGTGGTATTCACCAACAAGTCTCAATCCTAGAATACCTTTAAAATCACACAACAATCCATCTGATTGGCCGAGACATACGTCTCGTCCAATCAGATGAGTTGTAATGTAATTTTGCTAAAGACCCGCAATTTAGAAATGCTGGTGAACACAGCCCCTGTTTTGATGTCCCTATCAAGACAGTTTTGAACACAAACTGTTGTAAAGTATGTACAGAATTGTACGCACTTGCAACAGATATGCATTAATCCATTCATTTAATGATGGCAGTGAACTCTATAGAAAATTTTCAAATACTAGACTGGTAACCATTAAAATCTGTGTGTATAAAACAATAGACTGACAACCATTCCGGTGGATAATCAAAGTACTGTGATTGACATGTCTCTATACGGAGGTTCCAGCTTCATCTAAACTGCCTTGAGACGCAGCCTGAAAATACACAAAATACATATTTTTTTTAAAAAAAATATCATTGCAGTTATAAAGTAAACCTTACGGAAAAGCTTTGGCTTTAATGAGTCCACTAAAGAATTTTGCAGAAACCTCTGTAGAAATGAAGTAAATGTTGGTGCCTGCATTTTCACCATTTAACCCATTACCAAACAACAAATTTTTAGACTATTCCAAATTCAAAGATGATGCAGACGACAATTTCAAATGAATGAAATTCAATTTTTTTGTTGTCTTTTTGTGTAGAAAACATTGTGGAAAATGAAGAAATTCAAGAAATTGCTTGTCACAAGGAATTTCTTCATTTTCCACGATGTTTTCCCAAGCCATTATTTTGTAGGGAGTCAAAAAGAGTCACTGTGTGGTAATGGGTTAACTACATGTACGCTAAAATTTCAGGAGTTTCTTATTTACTTACCGGTATTTATTATGATATCTGCTACAGCTTTCAATTTAAAGAAGTCTAAAATTTGTAGTATGGAAAAGATAATATCAACATAATAGGAAAAGGCTAAAGCATCAACAAAACAGTCTTACTTTCACTACATGTATTTCTATAATTGATTTAATTTAATGAAATGACTGACATGTGTTTCTATGTTGAAAAGAATGATGGAATAACGATTTTAAGTGCTAAAACTCCACTTAACTAATAATATATACATAATTAAAGATAATGTTTTGGCTAAAACATATAGACTAATATACCAGTCTGACATATTGACAATCTGGTAATGGATCAGCTTAAAAATGCACCACTTTTTAAGTCATATAGAAAGTATTGCATTTACAAGTATCAACTAGTTTGTTTCACTATCAGCTAGGAAGCAGAAAAGCCATATTATAAATTTCAACAGGCTGTCAGGCTTATAGCTTTGAAATCCATTCTATTTGCTAATGCATATTTGAGAATGGACAGGTTTAAAAAAATGTGACCAAAGTGTGACATTTAAAAGTTAAGAATAACAGCTAATTTTACAGAATATCATCCAGATTTCTTAATTAGGGTGGCTAAAAACTATTCAAAATGGTTATAAGCAGTGCCCAAATTACATTTTAAATTCATGTTCACTACTTTTTAGCTAAAATTATGTGCACAATCTTGCAAAATGACACCAAAAAAGCGTTTCACTCCTGACAGCATTATATATTGCACAATATGAGAAATTGTAACCCACGAATCACTAAATAGTAGAGTGCAGAATACCCACAAGGTTGATGGCTTTCTAAAAAAGTTTGAGTGGTAGATTTCTAGCTGAATAGACAAAAATGAGAACACATTTTGAAAAATAAAAGTGTTTCACTCCTGACATAAAATTCAGAGGGGTATTGTATAAAACAGGCTCCACATCCTAAACCAGTGAAGATAAGATGAAAAGGTAATTTTAAGATGATTATGCATGTGTTGCTTTATGAATTACAAGTGCTTATTGCAGTACCCTGTCACTGTCTTTTATTTACCATAGCTTAGAAATTTGGTACAAGTGTTAAGTGTCACACAGGCCAGCGGGCTATTGTCATGGCGCTGTGTCCGTCGTGCGTGCGTCCGTGCGTCCGTCCGTCCGGTCGTCAACTTTTTCTTTAAAAATCTTCTCCTCAGAAACTACTGGATGGATTTCAATCAAACTTCACAGGAATGACCCTTAGGTGGTCCTCTCTCAGATTCCTTCAATTAATTCTGATTGAACCAGAAAGTCTTGAGTTATCTGCCCTTGAATTAAAAAATGGCTATTTTGACTTTGTTTTCACTCTAGCCACTACAAATATAGATCAATCAAGACAAAACTTGGTCAGTATGTTGGTGCTGATAAGATTTTGTCTGAGTGCAATTTTCAGCTTGATCTGAATATTACGTCTTGAGTTATGTGCCCTTGAAATTGGCAAAATTACCATTTTTGACCTTATTTTTACTCAAACAACCATAAATATCCACAAATTAACACGAAACTTTCACATTATCTTACTGGCCATAAGATCTTGCATGGATGTAATTTTCAGCTTCAAAAGAATCTTAAATCATGATTTATTTGCCCCTGAATTTAACCAAATTGCTGTTTTCGACTTTGATTTTACACTCTTTACATCCACAAATATTGAGCAATCAGGTCAAAACTTAAACAAGTTTTAGGCGAAGTTAAGATCTTGCTTTAGTGTGATTCTTAGCTAGATAAAAGTATAAACTTCTCAGTTATATGCCTTTCAATTTGACAAAATGCTAATTGTGACTTTGTTTTCACTCTAACAGCCATACTCACTCTAATAAAGACAAAGCTTGGTAACCAATAGATCTTCTATGAATGTATTTTCAGCTTTCTAGTTACTTTGTAATTGCTTTAAGAGCAACATGTATTGAAAAATCTAGTCAAAACTTGGACTTGATATTACAAGAAATTCAGGTTTGATTAGTTATTTGCATTAATTTTGGAAAAGGGGTTTTCCCTGAATCTATTTTTAGCTCAAAATCTATTTTTAGAAATATGAACTATTTTGGAGTAATCAATGGTCTGTTAATTTAGATCTGTTTGGAGGAAGGAAAATTTTAATTGCTAGTATCATCCTAAGCTGGAATACTCTCCCATTTCTTTTTACCCTTTCTCAAATGGCAAACATATAGTTTTACTTTCTTTGCTTCAAGAACCACACATTTTGAACATTATCTAGTTTCGTAACTTTCTTTTCGCTCTATGAAACACAAGCATTGAACAATCTAATCAAAACTTGGATTAAATATTACATGAAATTCAGGCCTGTGGAGCGACTCAAGACCTTCAGGTCTTCTAGTTTTCGAGAAACTGGGGCCTGGACAGGCCTACATTTTTGAAAAATTTGCTTCCAAACAGTACTGTCAGTACTTTGATTTTTATTAATTCTGTGCGGGAGAAACAATCGAATAAAATTTGTGTAAGTTACAGTGTCCACATAACTTTGTCAATTTAGATTTTTTCCAAAATGAGTCTCAGGTTATATTCTGACATAAAAAGCAAGTGTTTGTATGACACAATTTGACATTGTTGTCAAATATTTGTTGTTTTCTGAAAAACATTCTAAAAAAGCAACCAAGAGACACTATGTAACTTTCAAAATTGGTTAGGTGTCTTTGTAACTTACAAATTTATTATTTCTTTAGTCATTATTTCACTTCAAGGGTCATAAATCAGAAAATAGAACATAAAAAAGTTATTAATATAAAAAACTTGATTCTACTTATGTTTTTGGACATGTCTACAGTTTATATAAATTATGTGCGGGGAAAATCAATTGATTTAAAAATTTTGTAAGTTACGGTGTCCACATGCATTTGTCAATTTAGATTTTTTAAAAAAATGTGTCTCAGGCTGTATTCATGTACATAGAAAGCAATTGTTTGTATGACACAATTTGACATTGATTTCAAACATTTGTTGTGTTGGGAAACATATTATTAAAGGCAGTCATGTGACTTACAAATTAGTTTGGTGTCTTATGAACTTACAAATTTGTTATTTCTTTAGTCATTATTTCACTTCAAAGGTCATACATTAGAAAATAGAACATAAAAAGGTTATCAATATATAAAACTTGATTCTACTTATGTTTTTGGACATGTCTACAGTTTATATTAATGCTGTGGGGGAAACACAATTGAGTCAAAGTTTTTGTAAGTTACAGTGTCCACATGATTTTGTCAATCTATATTTTTTCAAACACGTGTCTCAGGTTGTATTCATGCATGGAAAGAAAGTGTTTGTATGACACAATAAGACATTGATTTCAAACATTTGTTGTGTTGGCAAAAATATTTATAAAAGGCAGTTGATGGACACCATGTAACTTACGAAAAAAGTTTGGTTAAGTCTCATTTAATGTAAACTGGACACCAAACCGTTGGACCGATTATCTTTGCCATTCAAAATCATACAAAACACTATCTAGTCTGTTCAAAAACCACTATAAAAGATGCATTATATGATTATGAAATTTTGACTTTGATGTAACACTTTTGTTCCCAGTATTGTATTTTTACAAGTAATTATTCTGTTGAACTTGATTGGTCCCAAGCCATTAATTGTAACTGAGTCTGCGCCAATAAAATATTTTATTGTTTTGTATTGTTAAATATGCTAGTGATTTGATCACATACATATTGAAAACAAGGTGTCAAACTGTCACAAGATACGCCCGTAACACTGCTTTTTGTTGACAGGGGGAGCAGGTTGGTAAAAAGTTTCATGGTCCTAGCTATTATACTTTTTGAGATATGCCCTGGACAAAAATGAAGTATGAAAAATAACATAGGGCAATAACTAAAAAAATAGGCCAGGTAGAATTATGGTTCTTTTGCACTGCACTCCTTTTTAATGAGATCTATACACCAATGAAGTTTCATGATCCTAGCTATTATACTTTTAGAGATATACTCCGGACAAGATTCAAGTATGAAAAACAACAAAGGGCAATTACTCAAAAAAATAAGCCAGGTAGTTATGGTTCTTGTGCATTGCACTCCCCCTTGGTGAGATCTATACACCCATGAAGTTTCATGATCCTAGCTATTATACTTTTAGAGATATACTCCGGACAAGATTCAAGTATGAAAAACAACAAAGGGCAATAACTCAAAAAATAAGCCAGGTAGAGTTATGGTTCTTGTGCACTGCACTCCGTAATCATGAGAAGAATATAACTGCCAAGTTTAAAGTCAATCGGACTTAAGGTGACAGAGTTATGCTCCGGACAAAGAAGTGGACGCCGCCGGACGCCGGACGCCACGGGTGATCCCATAATACGTCCCGTCTTTGACGGGCGTATAATAATAAGAAAAAATTTTAAAACTGTTACAGTATTTAATACCGAATCTGGCTGTTTGTCAAAGCAGCGAACAAGTGACAACATGCTCATGTAAGTATGCCAAAAGTCTCTTGTTTCCTTTCCCAAACAAGACTTTATTGTGATATCCATATCAATCATTGCTTTAGAAAACAAAGAGCAATTAGGAAAATATCCAGTGCAAGAATGTTTTCCTTTCCCTTCAATTTTATTAAAAATGGCTGATTCTGTTCTGGGTTTTAATTACGCTATCTGCATTTTTCATTCAATTAGGACCAGACTAATCTTTATTTTCGTCTTTGTGAAAGGGTAAAAAAAACGAGCGCTTCAACTGAGGGTACATCGGGTGATCAGAAATTACCCAAACACAAGATTTTAGATATAAAGATTTGAGCTTTCATTGGACTAGATCAAGTCCAAAATTTTGTAGTTTGGCAAATGTTTAGAAAAACAACGTTGGAAGTAAAAAGGTGATCTGTTCAACTTTTTGATTTAAAATTATGACATAGAAATACATGTGTTAAATACCTTCTTTGTAGACCAAACCTAACCCATCAGAAAAAAAATCCAGTTAATCACATCAAAGAAATATCCAATATTGTGCACACTCACTACTATAATTTTGTTGGTGTGAAAAGAGAAAAAAAGGTTCCCTTTGATCTTAGACAAGTTAGAGAAAGCAGACCTCAGTGTGTGACATCAGCAGTGACGTCACACACTAGCAGTGACGGCACACTATTTGCCATGTAAACAGCTGATTAAGCCCCAGTCACAGTGCTATAAATAGCGAAGTATTTTCAACCTTTACCCAATACTGCAATAGAAGTTGGTAAATTGAATTTCAAGTTTTTATTTCTCTTAATTTTCAAAGCAGAAGAAAATAGACAAAATGAAAAGCGTGAGTTTCTGCATCAATGGAAATTCGAGAATTCAGATCTGAAGCATATTACTTTGTTTGAATTAGGATTTTTTTAATTTTTTTTTGGACTGAATGTGTTACCTGTATAATAAGGGAAAATGTTACAAGGATATTTATGTGTTAGAAAAAAGGAGAATGATGTAGTGCAAGTCAATTTCTTTCAGTTGTGACACGCGAAGAATTATTTGAGTTGGTGAATACTGGACTGATATTTTGTTCTAAACAATGGATTTTAAAAGTGATAGAATTTTTAAAAGAAATTCGGAATGCTTCTTTGTTCAGTAATTTTCCATTCTGGATGCGCGTGAAGTGTACAGTATTGCTTGATGATTTTTGGATCCTATCGAGTATCGTTGTTGTTAACTGCTGACTTAACCAAGGTCTGTCTCCAAATGGTTGTGGTAAAAAAAGAAAGAGCGTAAGTAATCCATCAAATGTTTTCCCAAAGAGTAAAAAGTGCAATTAACGCTGATTTTTAAGCAAAACAAACAACGTTAAATCAGTCAGGAATCAGATGCCAGGAACCGGTTCCTTCAAAATGAATCGATTCCGAGTATCCGGGACATCGTGGAACCGGGACTAACCGGTTCTCAGGTACCGGTGCTCATCCCTAGTTCGGGAAAGGGTTAACATGTTACCCGCCTGTCCCACCTGACCGAACATTCCTAGCGAATTTGTACCGAAAGTCAATGGCGAAATTCGCAGTGTTCGTTGACTATTTATTCGGTGAACTTTGGTTTGAAACTTTGGTTGTTCATGGAAATTTTCATGCGACGAACGGCGTTAGCATTCGTTACGTATCCAAACATATTCTGACAACATCGTAAACATTCGGCGGTGGAACGTTCCACCGACGAATGTTGACGGCGTTGCCCAAATAAGTCGAGCGAATCTCAGTAGGAGTGGACTAATTTACCGGATTTAATCAAAGTACTGAAAGCACTGTAACTAGTCGTCCCTGGGCGGATTGTGATATGTTTGCTATTTTATTAATAGTTTGGCAAAGAGTATTTGTCACGTCAGTTTTTGCGAATGTTTTCAGTTTTATAATGCATTAAGATGAGCCCTTGCTTTGAAAACAAATGTGAGAGAACGTCTGGAATTTTGTTAGGTCTTTCAAAAGGGGAAGGAAAGTTTTTAAATGAATTTTAAGAAAAAACAATATATGCTCGTCTGTTGACGAAAAAGATCGAAACTGACAACAAAGTTACGTGTGTGATAATACTTCTATATCATATGTGTCCAGCTAACGAAAACTTGTACAATGTATCAGATTATTCAATTGTCAAATGGCCCCTTTTAGCGTGACGGGTCATATATAAAGACTTAGCTTCATACATGTACAAGGTTTATGTTAAACATTGCAAGACGACCATGAAAGACAAAAATTGTTTTGGGAAACATTAAGATTTTAAAAACATTTTGGGACTTTGGGAAAGAGTTAACCCATTATTGCAAAATGACGCCTTTCGACATCCTCACAAGAAATGGCTTGGGAAAATGTGGACAATGAGGAAACTGCTTGTGATAATCAATTTCTTCATTTCTCGCATTTTTAGGCAAAAATGAAAATATTTTTGAAATCAAATTTTACTTGGAATTGTCGTCTGCAACACATTTCAAAATTTTGCCGTCTGGTAGTGGGTGTAAACCCATTACCGAACAACAAAATTTTAGCCTAGTCCAAACTCATAGGTGTTGAAGACGACAATTTCCATTGAACAAAATTTAACATTTTTTGGTCTTTCTTGACAGAAAACATTGTGGGAAATGAAGAAATTGCTTGTGACAAGCAATTTCTTCATTTTCCATAATGTTTTCCAATGCCTTTTTATGGGGCGTCCAACAGCGTCAATGTGTGGGAAAGGGTTAAATAAACAATATTGTCATGCATAGATACAGAGGTTGTAGTTGTTTGGTCAATATTCAAATTACATTGAAGATTGATAATCCGTCTGATTATCTTGTAATTTACACGGTCACACGGTTACACGTTTGGGGTCACCGACAAGTGTCAAAAATCTTTATGATCAAAAGATACTAAATGATAAATAACGGCTAGCGAAGGCTTTCTTTAGAAGATCAAGGTTCATGTATCTTTAATCTTGATATAATCTTGAATAGAATACATCAACTGAACCATGATGTATCGTTTAACCCTCATTGTATCAACTGGGGTCAATCTGACCTCACGTGTCATCTTTTGCGTGCCAAGTTTGGACCGCACGCACTTAAATAGGAGTTTGCTTGTCTACCATAGCCTTCCTTAGGTCACGCAACATTTTCAGAATATGGCCACAGCCGGCAATCACGTGACTTTGTTATGCTGTGCTTTCCTAACTTTTGTAAACAAAGAACACTCGGTAAGTACACATTTTTTCTTAATTTTTAAGTCAAATACTTAATACTCAATATTGAGATACGTGGCATTCGATACGTCATATTTTCCGGTCTATTTTGATACCAAGATCTTCCCTAAAATCCCAATCAAAGTTGAGAACATTCGTGCAAAGTATTTTTGAATGCCGTGATATATTTTCTTAAAAGATGTTTGCACTTTGCACGAATGTTCTCGGCTTTGGCAGGGGTTTGTGGGAAGATCTTGGTATCATAATAAACAGGGGAGTACGACGTTTCGAATGGCACGTATCTCAATACTGAGAGTTAAGTATTTGATTTAAAATTTGAGAAAAATATTTGTTTACTGAGTGTTTTTGTTTACATAAGTAACTGTTAGGAAAGCATATCATAACAAAGTCACGTAATAACCGCCTACAATAGCATAGCATGTGTGTTTTTAAAATTGATTGTTTTTGCTTGGTTCCAAACGGACCCCAATATAATACTCTTTATTACAACTATCTTAACTTTTTAAAACTTGTTTTCTCAAGAATCACTGGATGCATTTTTACCAAACTTTACATGAATGATCCTTGGTTGACCATTTCTGGGATTCATATAAGAAATATGGAATGAATCTGAGTTATCTGCCCTTGATTGTTAAAAATGCGGTTTTGACTGATTTTTGATTGATTTTACTCTAACAACTACAAATATTGACTAGTCAAAATAAAACTTTAGCAAAATGTTGGTGACAATAATATTTTGCCTGAGTATAATTTTAAGCATACTGTAACCAAAATCTTATAGCATGAGTTACCAAATTTTATATCATGAGTTATGTGCCTTTGAATTTGATGCAATAGCCATTTTGGTGCCATTTATGACCTTGTTTTCGATCTAACAACCATAAATACTAACCAATCAAGACAAAATTCTGACCAAATCTTGCTGATTCTAAGACTTTATTTTCCTCTAAACATTGTGGTTTTGATGCCTCCAATAGAACAACAGGCTTATGAAAACTTTGAAACAAAAGAAGAAAATGCTGATAACCAACGTTTTCTCCTTTTGCCTCATAATTTTCTGTGCATCATTGTTAATTGATTATCTCTATTGATATCCATTTGTCATCTACAACAGCTCTGATATCCGAGCAACCTAATCTTTGATGTTTTAGAAAATGCTTGGGAAAACAGTGAAACAAAAGAAGAAACTGCTGATAACCAGCAGTTTCATCTTTTGTCTCAATCTTTTCTGTGGCATATTTTACACAAATCCTATCTTTGATAACATCCATATATCATTTGTGGCAGTTTTTGAAGTGGATCACCCTAAAATTTTGTTGTTTGGGAAAGGGTTAATGTGCCTATAAGACACGCTATGTAACATGATGCTTTATGACATCTGTGAACAATATAGGCTCTGATCAGGTGCTGATCAGATCATTTGGATAACCTCGGATAATTCTATCGAATCTTCGACTCGGAAGTATGTGTATGGAGAAATGTTTAAAAAATACGATTTCTTAGCCAGAAATAGTTACGCTTCATAAAGTAGTTTTCGAGGTCATCCAAATGAACAACCATGGCAACTTGCGGGACTTGTAGGATGTAATCATTCTAAACTGAGAGGACACTGGAACTGCAAACAATGTAATTCAGTATCATTGTCCCTTCATTGTTGATATTAGTTACATAAGAACGTTTTATGTTGTTGTTCTATTCTATTCTATTCATAGTCTTATTTAGATCCACGACTTATATCCAAGGTATGATTCGACAGAGTTGTCCGTGGTGTTCCAAATGTGATCAGACGTGACTTAAGTGTACACAGGACACCAAAGGATCGAGCTTGAAGTTAACAATGAGAACGGAGAGTAGAATATTTCATTAACCCTTCTCAAGCATTAAGCTTTTTTAGTAACTGAATCTAACTGTAATTTCGTTTACTGCGTTCGAAAATGCCCTGTTTACGGCTATTTCAAGTTGGAGTTTTGACAAACATTTTTATTTTTTTATTTATTCGACGACCAGGGTAAAGAAAGACAATATTATAAGGATTAATTAAATTCATTTTGGCGCAACTGGTCATGGCTGGTATATTACCTAATATTATGAAATTAGAGAAAACTTTATTAAATAAGCATTTATATACCTTCTGCTCAGCCATCGGCGGCAGAACTAAGCTTGATTAGAGTCCATTTATTGATTTCAAATTTAGCAAGTTTGTTAGTCCGACAACGGTTACAAACAAAGTGTTTGATTGTTTACGCCGTAGTGACCTCTATCGATTTTTATCATGTCATTCTATACCATACCATTTTCGACCAGCCATGAAACGTATACAAATCGATGCTCTAGAAGAAGAAGGGCGTGAGTGAAAAAACATAGTTTTAAGAAAACTGAAGAAAAAACACAGTTTTATTTCAAAAAGAAAAAAAAAAGAATAAACGACCATTTTCTACAGCCAAATTGGTCAGCATGACAAGTTCAAATGTCTATGAAATATGCACCATATCTAGAGCTTGAAATGCCTTTTCCAAAAATGTATGCATCATAAAAGGTCGTAAGTACCACTTACGACCTTATTCTTCTAAGGCATCGAAATAGGGAACGATTTCAGTCAACTAACCGTGACGTAATTTCGGACTAACAGTATTATTTCGCCTCGATGGTGTTATAAAACCTCATAGCTACAGCTTGGTTCAAGCCGTAGTTACGAGGTTTCATAACAACACCGACGGTTTATCAAAACATAACGGAAAACCCTGTCTATTTTAGCACAAAATTCATTGTCATTTGTAGTTGACAAAGGCCAGCGAGGCTGCATGCTTCGCTGACTAAAAAGGTATTGGTCAATCAGCTCTAAGATTGGCGGCACGAATCTTAGATTGTACACTTTTTGAAAAAGAGCATGTATTCTGACCAGACTGCGTCTAGGCACAATCTAATCTAGAAACGGGTCTTAATTGTTTGAGAGCCCCTTTTCCCAGATACCGTCTTGTTTATCTACGGTGTCATTCCGATTTTTTTTATTTTCTCTAAAATCTAAATCTCTAAAATCTTTAGATTTTAATCTATCTGATTGGTCAAAACATTTTTCTTTCAAATTTAAGTCGGTTCATAAATTGTATTCAATTTAAACCGATAATCTTGAGCCAACAAGTGGTGCGTTTATTTTTATCTGACAAAATCTGGGTGAATCAGGGGCCGGTTTCATCAAAAACGTCCTAGGACGTGACATAAAAAGTGTCCCGAGACCTTTTATAGGACATCCGTAAATCAGTTCATCAATAAGTCCTAACCAGTTCCTTCGTCTTAAAATTGCGGTTCATCAAACTTTGTCCTACTTTAGTTACGCTCGATCAAAGGGCCCTTAGAAAATGCTAATCTGAGCTGTATTTTGTCATTGCAATGTATAGAAACTTTCCAAACGTCAAAGTAAAAAATGGAAAAAAGCAAAAATCAACACTTTGGATTTGAGTGTTGTTGGACAAGGTGAAGAAACTCGTTTCTGATTGCGAAATTAACTTAGTTCATAGACAACAATTTTAAGAAAGCACCATGCAGTAATGTAGAAATTACATGTACCTCTGCTCCCCGAAAGGAAAAAAAAATCAGCAAAAAGGCCATACACTAGGGAAGTCATAATTTGGGAAATATTTTGACTTAGATAATGTTTTAGTTGAACATATTAAACAATTTTCCTTGTAAATAAAATTGCTAAAGAAGGCAAAGAAGGTTTTTATTGTAGTCGTTATTGACGATTATTAATTCGGTATGCATGTACGACATTTCCATTTCAAATACAAACATTAGCATTTGGAGCGGTTTAGAATATTGAATTAATGCATACTTATGGAAATATTTGAGGAAAATGTTCAAAATTTAATGTTCAAAATTACCCCACTTGCATATGAATATTGAGTAAAGTGATATTTGTAAATTATTTCTTCCTGAAGCATAATCTTGAAATCCGACACAGTAAATCAAATTATGTGAAGTGTATTTACAAGACATAGTACTTGTATGTACAACTTGGTGCATCTCGTATGGCTAGAAAGTGGTGTTTTTAATGATTGACTGTATACCTTAATACCAATATGCACAAATAATTTCTCAGATTTGACATCTATTGACGTCTGCTTAGTATGAGTCGCTTCTCAAAATTTGGTTTATGAACTTTCCATAAGGTCCCTTTTAGCGCGACGAGTAACTTTTCTAAGATACTTTTGTATCACATAATCACCCGACTGTTAACGCATCTTCACGGCTCGGGTAGGTATTGTCCAGCAAGATTAACCCGGGACATCTGCATATGTAATGACCTCTCTCCGGCATTGTTTTGTTTAGACGCTCAACTAACGGACTCTGTGCACGAAAATTAAGTTGTCCCGGGTTAATCTTGCTGGACAATATACATATAGTCTATCGGTTTTATATTCCGTTTTTATTCACCTGAAAGGGTGTGGCTAAGTAAAGAGGTTATTCGACGAGTTTACTTCTCGATACCTTGGTTGATAGAAGAGAAAAAACGTGCGGCACGAGCATGAACATATTTCAAATTGAAACAATGCGCTATTGTAAAATGTGTTGTCATAAAACCTCGTAGCTACAGATTGATTCACGCTGTAGTTATAATGTTTTGCAACAATACCGACGAATTGCCGCTAATCGAGAAGGCTGTTTCTCCCCAAGCTTAAATGGAATGAACCGTTTACTAAGCTCCGCCCTGTCTCCCGAATAAAAACAGAATATAACTTGACTTGTATACAAACACTACAAATCAAATACATATTTTTAAAATTTATCAAACCATTTATCGTGAGCTGTACGAGTGAATTAATGTCCTAATTGCTTTATTTTCGAAGGAGAAATGGTTTGTGTTGGGTCAATTTTCATCAACAAGCAGTTTATTGTTTGTATACAAGTCTACAGTTATAACCGACGAGTTATACCCGAAATATCTCTATTATACATTCAAAGTTAAACGAGAATCGATATAAATATTTTGGTTTATCTTAGGGTTGAACAGGTATCAGTGTGTATAAGTTGTTACTATAAATAGTCAAATATACATCCTGCCACCCCTATTTTCCGTTATCGGTCTATTCCCTCATTAGTAAAAGATTTTGAATCGTTTATATATATAGACACAAAAGGGTTCAGTTTTCTCATGTAAACAAATACGTTATCGTCACGCCTCACTGGTCTAAAAATAGATTGGGAATCCCTTATCGTACAAATATGGCTGTGAATCTCGCTAAGTTTTTCCACGTTCAACTTGCCGAAGATGACATTCTAAGAGCTGGATTGCCGTAATCATTTGTTGAGAAACATTCTAACTCCGAGTTGAGATTGTTGCTGCACTGTCGTGTACTTTTTAAGATCGGCAACTATGAAATAAGCAGTTTACATATCTGTACTTTGTAGTCACGAAAAACGTTTCTCGCTTTGTCCGAGTTCACCACAAGTGTTTCTGGTCTGTCTTCGTATCTGGAAGCAATGTTGCATGTTGCATATGAGCAATGTTTCGTAGTTTTAGTTCCGGCCTGCATTATCTATGATCGACTAATATCTCGCTTGAAAATAATATTTTTTTGCTAACACTGTTACGAAAAAATGTCCGATTCATGACCGATAAACAAAATATTAGACTGGTACCCGGCAAACTTTGTTGGGGATATTCCCGCCAGAAATCTATTTTAAGCTCGCGAAAGCGCGAAAACTGTTCGCGATTGTAAACACCATACACACTTTTGACCTTCGTCCAAAGTTAGAATGTTAACATATAATTATGCCCTTGTTGTGGGTAAACAGTGCATGGTTACTCGCTTGAAATAGATCTACTATCTTTCTGCATCTATTTGCTATCTTTATTTTAATAATGTAAACCAGTTTTTTGGCAAATTGGTAGTTTGTTCATTGATTTTTGACAGTATTTCTTCCGTTAATCTTTCCTAAACAAGACCTTGTTCTGATGCATTGCGATATTCAATTTCTTCATGTTCCACAGTATTTTCTAACCCAACATGCAAAAAAATATAAAATGAAAAATTATCGTCTGCAACTAGCCTACTTTTGTATTAGAAGAGTCAAAAGGCAGTCTGGTAGGCAATATTTTAGACCGATTAGAAAATGGTTTGAGGCAAAGAAGGTGGAAGTACGTCAATAAATGGCTATGAATTTTGTGCTAAAAATAGATTTGGTTTACCGTTATGTTATATGATATAAACGCATAACTATTGCTTGTTACGAGATTTTATAACAACACCAACGATATACTCTTGTTTGTCCGAAATTACGTCACTGTTACATAGATAACATAATTCCCTATAAGGTCCTTTCACTTATGTTTTAGTCTGTACCCACAGAACACACTTCCGGAGGCAAAGACGATGGGTTTATGGGAAATCAACATTGTATACATGAAAATTATTACTAAAATAGTCACAAATCGACATTATCAAAACGAGGTTCCCTAAACATGTGGAGAAAACAATGACGATACACATGCATTCAATATACAGCGATAAAGAGCACGTGCATTCAACATTAAAACGCTTTGGGTTCGAGAGTATTGTTACCAAAACGCTTTGAGATAGAGAGTATGGTATGTTACTAAAATAACAAATACTTTGAGCTGCGTTTTAAGACTCCAAGGACGACTTTCGGAGGCTGTTGTGTGCGAGGGGGGAGGGGGAGGTATTAGATGAAATAACCTAATTGCTCACCGTGTACCTAGATCTTTTAAAATGTACCTCTGGTATCAAAAAATTTTGAAGAAGAATTAGAATTCTATTTCGTCTTCAAAAACTCTTTTAGTGGTTTTCTTTTAACCCTTTCCCAAACAACAAAATTTAAGGGTGATCCACTTAAAAAACTGCCACAAATGACAAAATGCATGTTATTAAAGATGGGATTTGTGTAATATATGGCACAAAAAACAATGAAACAAAACTGCTGATGACCACCAGTTTCTCCTTTTGTCCAAATAGTATATATTATTTTTATTTCATTTAACATATAATTTGAAATGATTTCGTGGTTTTATACATCCTTTTTAGAAAAAGAAATGACAAAGGTCTATCTACTACGAAAGAGGCACCACATTTACAAAACAAGTGTCCTTTCTCGTATTAGCCTACTATATTTATTTTGGGTATAAATCTTTCATGTAGAAAAGTGCGTTGTTAGCTTCTCACACGTGACTTCACAAACGTCATACGTAGTCATGAACAGCATTATATTCAGACGATCTGATTGGTCAGATAGATCGGTTGCTTGGGACTGAATATGTTTAATTAACATTGTCGTTGTAAAGAAACTCGCAAAGCGGTCTTGAGCTTCTTGAAGTACGTGTCTAAGTGTGTAACAAAGAAGAAAATAATTATCTTCAGAAAATCTACAACTGTAAGTTGATTTTGGTTATGCTTCTTCATAAACATTTCAACAGTTTTGTTGAATAATTAGATAATTTAGCATTTTATATTTTATCTTCGCTATAACTACTAACTAGGAAATTACAGTTTCACATTTACAGGTATTTTGCAGATATGAATAATACACTGCATTACGATTACCAATTGACCTTGCACAGCTTAACCTCTATTTGCATAAATTATTAAGTCCACCAGTTGGATAGAATTATCCGTCTATGACAGACGAATAAAGTATTAATTTAATCCATTACCAAACGACAAAATGTTGGACTTGTCAAATTTTAAAGATGCTGCAGACGACAATATGAATTGAATGGAAGTTCGCATTCTTTGATCTTTCTGGGTAGAAAAAATGTGGGAAATGAAGAAATTGCTTGTTACAAGTAATGTCTTCATTTTCCACCATGTTTTTTTCAAAGTCATTATATTGTAGGAAGTCAAAAAGAGTCATTGTGTGGAAATGGGTTAAAGAGTTTATTACGCTGACTGATGTCATAGCAGATTGGTTTCTTGTCATCCCGTTAAGCGAGTTTTTACGAAGCTTAAGTACGTCGGTTCGAGACACGTATAGAATTTTTGTCTTTCTTTTTTCCGTTTTGAATTAAAGCTGCGCTTAATTATTACCTAGATATATTCTTTTGTTAACATGTACAATATTTAATTGCATTTAAAATTATTTTGAAATAATGTGGCTGTTTAGTTTTGTTATTTTCACCTCAAAATTCAAGCATTTTATTCTCATTTCATACTGACAACAATCAATTTCAAAACAATAGCGATACAATACAATACAATTCTGTATTGCCTCCATACTTGGAGATATTGTCCTGTCATCTTCAGTCTGTGTCATCTATCGGATCTATTGGAAAGCTGTCGATATGCTGGTCCATTAAATATTGTTTCTCTTTACGTTTTTCTATGTGCGCGTGAGGTCGTCATTTTATTTGCAATCATAGCCAAATACGTGGACTTCTTAAATAAACAAAATTATATTGCACAAGACCAACGTGATATCACGATACAAAAAAAAAGAAGACGAGGAAAATAGGGATACGAATTCGGATCGCCAGATTCAAAGACAACGATCTTTTCATAATCACGCATTATTGTATTTAAGTATACCTCATGATAAATGACCTGGCAGAGAATCTCATTCGATTAGCATGGGCTGCTCTGCCAGGTAGTTTATCATGAGGTATAAGAGCGGTAAACTGAATGTTTTTATAAAATCATTTCTTTCCGGAAGCAACCGACAACCTCGCAAATGAACGAATATTAACAAAGAATTATTTATTCAACGTTAATTTATGCTTTGCATAAGGTCAGTGCCGGGTCAGTTGGCAATCTTAATACGTGCGCGTATACAGAGAATAGATGGTTCATGTCGTGGATGGGTCAAGTCTATTTAGCATGGCAGGAGAATTTATGTGGTGAGCCGAATGCGAACCTGATAAATTACGAAGCCGAGCCAAATAAACTTGACCCATCCAAGACATGAAACATCTATTCTATTTATCCTGTTACAACCTTAAAACGATTCACAATTACAAAAACGTATTCATAATCCATTGAAACCAATCTATTAATTATTTTCACCAGCAATGTCACCTGTGAAAGGCCCTGGTCCGTCCCAAATTTTAAGTACGCATACAGTGTTTGGGATCCTCATACGTACAAGGTCAAATCGACAAAGTCGAAATTGTGCAACACCGAGCTGAACACTGCAGATCTTGGTCACTGGTTGTGAACTAAAACAATTTTCGCAACAACAAGGTGTAGATATTTTGCGTTTAAATGTGAGTTCATAGATTTTTTCTAATGACAATGAACTTGTTCTACAAACAGACCGGGTTTACCGTACCGGTTTTGCATTGACAAACTGTCGGTGTTGTTATAAAATCACGTAACTACGGCTTCGATTTCGCGAAAAAACGCCCTTCGCTCTGGCCGAGTTCCCCACGAGTGTTGGTTGATTATGCCCGACACTCGGATGTAACATCCATGCTGGACCGGTTGGACTGGCAAATACGAGAACAGCGACAATCACACGACCATGTGTGCATTTTCATTGCCTAGTCGCTGCCCCATGCCTACCCAGCAAGCATTTTATATCGGGCCGATATCGGGCCGATATCGCCTTCTATATCGGCCTGATATCGGCGCCGACATCGGGCCGATGTCGATTTGCAACCACTTTCGATGACGGGCCGATATCGGCTAGTACATCGGGCCGACATCGGCTGTCGATATTGGGCCGATATCGGCTGACATCAGCAGCCCAACATCAGCAACCTAGAGAAACCAAACGTAGGTTTTGATGATATGTTTATAATGATAATGACGTCGACTCAAAGGTCTGGTGTTTTATACAACTTATCCCGTCATAATATGAAAATTACCAAAAACACAGGGCCATTGTTTTGGTAATTTTCATATTATGACGCGCATGATTTTATTATTTATATAATTCTATCTTCGAGGGAAAGCGTAACCACAAATACACAAAGGCATATTAACAATATGTAATCATTTATTAAGAACAAAATATATATTCATACATTGAAAACCTGCAAGAATGTCATTTTTTGCATTCAAACAACAAATAGAAATAGAAATTTCAAGGGACCAAAATAGATATTCTAGGTACATTTGTATTTATTACAACATTTCACGGACAGTCAGGATATGCAAAGTTGAGTGGTGCACAGCATATCTCTGGTCAAAAAGAAACAAATTTTAGCACTGTTACAAACTTTTTTTACTTTCTATAAGGACCAGTTTCAAATAGATTATACTGAAAGGATATAATAAATCATAAGAGAGATTTCAAACTATAACCCATTTTTAAAATTACAGTGTATCATAGTACATCGTTGATATGTACAGCAAAAATAATCCCAAATCTAAGCAAATATGAATCTTATTGATAAACAACTATTTATACATGCACCTCAAAGTGACTTGATAATCTTTAAACATTGGTAGTGGAAATATTTGACTAGAATCAGCTATAACCTCAACTGTTTATTTTAAAAGAAATGATCTGTAAGGTTGTCCTTAAAGAATATTTTCACCCATATTTACAAACCCTTTCCCAAACAAGATCTGGTTTTTGACGTCCCTTATAGAATTGACATGGAAAAACATTGAGACAAAAGAAAAAAATGATGATAATCAGCATTTTCTCCTTTTGTCTCAATATTTTCTGACACTGTGCATTATTATACATAAATCTTATCTTTATGAACAAACATTTTGTCCTCTGCAGCAGCTTTCAAACTGGAACACCTTTATATTTTGTTGTTTGGGAAAGGGTTAAAATTGCCCTTTCGTAGCATTACCTAAATTTAACATTTTAATATAAAATACAAATGGCAGATTGTTAAGCTGTTTTCAGCTATTTTCAATGTCATTTCAATTGTATCACAGCAACAGCCTGTTATCCATGAGGTCCATTCCATAGTTTAGAGTTTTTAACCCATTACCACACAATCCCTACTTTTGATGCCCCCGAGAAAGGAGACTTTAGAAAATGTTAAGGGAAAATGAGAGAATGCTGGTAACCAGTATTTTCTTCTTTTCCCACTATGAATTCCACCCTTCAACAAATAAAATTCATATCAGTCACCTTTATTTTGTCGCCTGCAAAAAATATGCTTTCAATGTGGACCAGTCTAGAAATTATTGTTTTGTAACAAATTGGCTAAGCAAAGAGACAAATTGCAAAAGATTAAAGATATTATCACTAGTTTTAACTTCACATATAATTTAAAGCACATAAAGTAGTGACTAGATGGGCATCATTTCCCTTTCCCAAACAACACAATTTTAGGGTGATAAAATTTGAAAGCTGCTGTAGATAACAGAAAAATGTTGATAAAGTTCAGATTTTTGTATAAAACCTAGAAAATATTGGGACAAAAGGAGAAAATGCTGATCATCAGCATTTTCTGTTTTTGACTCAATCTTTTCCCAAGAATTTACAAATAATAACCAGGTCTCAGCCTTGCTGACAAATGCCTCCAACGAGAAAGATAGTCTGGTGACAACTTGCTGTCGGAAGCAGGCATGTGATACTTATACTCATACTCATACTCGAATATTATGAGTACAAGTTCCACTTTTTCCCGTACTCACTGGTACTAAGTACTCATGGGGAAAATGAGTATTCATACTCATACTTACTCAAGTACTGACCCATCAGTATTCAATACTCATGATTTTTTAGTACTTTTTATTAGAAAACGGATTTCAAAAGAACAAATGTTTCACTCAGAATACAAATGCATGGACCACATTACAGTGGCGGATCCAGGGGGGGAGGGTTCGGGGGGCTCAAACGAACCCCCCTCCGTAGCCTGATTATTTCATTTTCATGCAGAAATTCAGTCAAAATTGTGTAATTTTAAGAAAACGAACACCCCTTTTTGTATATTCGAACCCCCCTTACAGAAATCCTGGATCCGCCGCTGCATTCAGTATACTAGTCATTATTTTACAGTGTATGAAAGCACAGTATTTGTATAAAAATAGATAAACTTGCTTATTGAAGAATATTAACCCTCTCCAAAACAAGACCTGGTTTTGATGTGTCATTAAAAGACATGAAGACAGCTTGAGAGAAAAGAAGAAATTGCTGATAATAAGCAATTTCTCCTTTTCTCTCAATATTTTCTGTGTTATAACATACACATTTTCTTCTTTTGGCTTCAATTATTTTGTCGTCTGCTATTCTTTTATATTTGACTGACCTAAAATTTCACTGTTTGGGAAAGGTTAAAAAGCAAAGTTGGGTACACATGTGTGTGCCAGCAGTTTTATCTGTGTTAACCCTTTCCTAAACAAGACCTAGTTTTGACATACCTATAAGAAAACGTTTCGGAAATTTTGAGGAAAAATAAGAAAATGCTGATAATCAGTATTTTCTCCTTTTGTCTCAATACTTTACAATCTATAATGTACACAAATCCAATCTTTCTCATTACTCATTTTGACATCTGCATCAGCTTTCAAATTAGACCAACCTAAACTTTAGCCATTTAGGAAAGGGTTATCAATGACTCAATTGATACCTTTAGGTAATTATGATAAACTAATTCTTTGTTATGTATTGTTTGGATATATATTTTGTTAATCTATCATAGATGCTAACTTGTATAAAAATTGTATACCTTTTAGTTGGTCAATACCAGAAAATGAACTCTAAGTTTATTCCCAGCTTATTCATATTTTTCCTTACAAGAGAGAGTAGATTCAATACTGTTTAATAAAATCTGGTGCTTCACAAATCAGCATTTATTTGTGAAAAATAAAGAAAGAAATAAACAGATTAAGAAAGATTATTTAAAACAAAAAGATGCTCCTGAATTATATTTGTTTATCTATATTTCCAGAAAAATTTTGGTGTATACTGCATGTCATTATAGTACTCATATATACTCAAGAATACTTGAGTAATACTTGAGTACTATTTAAGTGCTGTAACCAGTTTAGTACTCAGTACTCATAAGTACAAGTACCAAATCTAAATATTTTACTCAAGTATTATTCGAGTATTAGAAAGTCAGTACTCATCACATGCCTGGTCGGAAGACACTTAGGTGTGATGACAGCCAGTTATCACAAGACTAATTAATGCCAACTTAAGTTCAAACAACCGAATATCACCTAAGGGTATCTACAATGTTGTCATTTTGAGGGGTTTAGTGCAAAACTATTGTAACCTACATTTTGTAAAATTTTACAGGAGAGGGAAAAAAATCAATAACTTTCTCAAATATAAAGACATAAAATATTTTTTTATTCTATATATCTTTTTAGTTATACAGAATTGAAACCCAATGTTAAAGTACATGATGTATTCCTTCCTAAAGATTAAAAAAAATGCAAAAAGTGAATTTCTAAAAAATATGTAGTTACAATAGTTTTGCACTGAGGCCTCCATTTGAAGTATTCATCCAGTGTACAAGGCAATAATTTAAGCATTAGTTTTTGACCTGAATATGACTTTAACCCTTTCCCAAACAAGACCGGATTTTGACGTCCCTGAGAAAATTGGCTTAGGAAAACATTGAGGCAAAAGAAGAAAATGCTGATAATCAACATTTCCTCCTTTTGCTGATAATCAGCATTTTCTCCTTTTGCCTCATACTTTCTTTGCTATGATATTCACATTTCCCGCACTTAGTAACATTGATTTTGTCGTCTGCAGCAGCATTCACATTCACGGGTGGTAAACAGAGAAACTAGCTCCAAAAAGAGGTAGTTGCATAGAGCGAAAATTTGTAGGTCACGAACACATTTTCTAAAATTACTTCTTTTAAAGCGAGTTTTTGAGAAATCTGGCGATGCTGTAATATGAAGAAATGGTCGAAGTTTGTTGTGCACGAGAGTATACGGTATTAGTAGCAGGGGTTTAATACAATCATTGAAAAACATTTCCAAATCGAAAGTGAAGAAGTTTTTACTTTCGATCTTGAAATGTTTTTCAACGATTGTATTCAAACTCTGCTTACTAACACCGTACATTCTCGTGCACAACAAACTTCGACCATTTCTTCATAGTACAGCATCGTCGGATTTTTCAAAAACTCGTTGTAAAAGAAGTAATTGTAGAAAAAATGTGTTCGTGACCTACCTTTGTTTACAGATTTTCGCTCTATGCAACTACCTCGGTAGAGGCCGGATGTCACGAGGAAACAAAATACCGTTGACTCTTTTTGGAGCTAGTTTCTCTGTTTTCCACCCGTGACATTGGACCGCCCTAAAATTTTGCGGTTTGGTAATGAGTTTAATTGACAGACGGTGTCTCCAGTTTATATTCGCTGAATTTTGCACAATAAACGTGTTCATTTATGATAGTACAGGCACTGTCAGTATCGATCTCCATCTTGACATTATGGTTGTCCAACCCGAGCTGCACCGTATACTTCTCACTCTCACCAATGTACACACTCAAAGAAAATAACCGCAAGTTCACGATCTCCTCTCCGTCAGATTCCGTAATATGACTCGTAGGTTTTGGTTTATATCACCTTGAAATGTGACCAATTTTGCGGCATAAAAAACATTTACTGTTTTTGAATTTGCATTTGTTGTCGGCATAATGTTCGCCACCGCAACGGAAACATTCAACTTTCTTTTGCGACTGTTTATCTTTAGATTTGGGTTTACTCACACCTGCACCCTTCTGGTCCTTTACGACATGTTCAGTTTCCATAGTAACCGCTATTTTGATTGCGTCAAAAGTCAAATCAGCCTCGGCCAGTAATTTTCACAGAATTTGCTCAGACCATAAGCCGCACACCAGTTGGTCCCTTAACGCTTGTGGTAAAAATGCACCGTAGTAACAATTAAAAGAAAGTTCCTTAATTTCCACCAACCGAAACCGATTCATCCTCTCTTTGTTCCCTTTTATGAAACTTAAAACGCTCAGAAATGATCATTTGAAGGCTTTGGGTTGTAATGACTCTTAAGTATGTCCTTAATCTAATTGCACGTTTTGTCCTTTGGTAACGCTAGCTGCACCAAATTTCTCAATCATTCATAGGAAAACAGCAACCTTCTTGTCGTTGTCAATATAGTAAGCCACGAAAATACAGCTCCACTCACTCTACTTCGTTGTCAACGGACTCTTTCCCCTCCAGGAACTCCCCAATCTTGCCAATACTCATCCTCGTCAGCAGAAAATGTAATATCTTGAGGGTTTTAACAAAAACTCAAGGCTTTAAAGTTGGAGAAACAAATTTTGGAGCCATTTTTCAAACTAGGCATTAGACAAACTAAGTCATAAAAAATACAATACATAATCAAAGTACTCACAGTCCCTAAATAATCAAAGTTCCAAACTAAAACTATTCCAATAATAAATGACAAACTTTAATTCAAATTCACCATTTACCTTCTTATTATAAAAAAGGGTGTATCAACAAAAACAAGAAAAATAATGTCTGCTCTAAGGCAGATACGTATATTTTGACTTGAGCGTACTTACAGCTGATGTCGGGCCGATGTCGGGCCGATATTGATAATTCAATAATACTGATATCAATTGAATACAAGGCTTCTTATCTATTTTCGTTTTTTTTCGACGCAATAGTGTTTTATCTCAGAAAAACACACTTTTGAATGATAAGAAACGTAACCTGGTTGTCAAGCCTTGAGTCATCGTCGGGCCGATGTCGGGCCGACATACGGCCGATATCTAATGTCTAAAATGGATTTTTGTTCCCAATGTTTTATTGAATTGAAGTTTAACGAAGATTTGTCATTAAAAATATATAATTAAATACTAAGATGCCACAATGAAATAATTTTAAAATCGTCAAATCTTATCGGCCCGATATCGGCCCGTCATTGGCACAATTTGTCGATATTCCGATACGCAGCCGATATCGCCCCAATATGGGTCTGCTTGCTGGGTAATTACATCCACAGAAAAACACTCGAACATCTAGATACGGCACCTCCTACAGTTTCAGACAAGTAGGCTACACATCATAGTAGACTCTTTCAAAATTACCGTAATATTCTTTTTTGTAAGTCATAATTGTGTAATGGAATGCGCTGTCACAAGATATGTTTGCAACGGAACTTGAAGCATTTCTGGTCTTCTTGTAGCACTGCCGCTGATCAATTTTATCATTTTATCTTATCAACCCTATTTTAACCTTTCATTCATCATCATCATCATCATCATCATCATCATCATCATCATCATCATCATCATCATCATCATCATCATCATCATCATCATCATCATCATCATCATCATCATCATCATCATCATCATCATCATCATTATCATCATTTTTTCTCTTAAATTTTGCTTACTCGTTTAATATAGGCACAGACACGTAACTGCCCATAGTTATTCGTTATAGTGTTGTGTGAAACAATATACATGTACTTTGGCCCATTATCAGAGATTCCAATCTAATCACAGGCAGCAATCACGTGACTTTGTCATGCTATGCTTTCAAAGTGCAAACATTTTTTTAAGAAAATATATCACGGCATTGAAGAATACTTTGCACGAATGTTCTCAGCTTTGACAGGGATTAGGGGGAAGATCTTGGTATCAAAACAGACCGGAAAGTACAACGTATCGAATGGTACGTATAACTCATCGGCTATAAAGGTGTAGTTGTATACAAACACTTTACTCCTTGTTGTTGATAAATGGCCCAACACAAACACTTCCTCTTTTTGGGAATAAAATAATTAGGTCATTAATTCGCTCGTATAGCTTACGATAAATGGTTTGGTAAATGTTAAAACTATGTATTTGATTTTTAGTGTTTGTATACAACTCTACTTTTATAACCGATGAGTTATATCTCAATATTGAGTGTTAATAAGTATTTGATTTAAAAATTGAGAAAAATGTGTACTTAACGAGTGTTTTTGTTTACAAAAGTTATGAAAACATATCATAACAAAGTCACGTAATGGCCGCCTTTTCTAATATCGATCCAAAATCGGCCCGATATCGTCAAAGATAGACGATGTTCCGACTTGTAACCGATATGAATTAATAATAAATTATTTATTTCATCTAATACCGACCCGAGGTCGGGCCGTTATCGGAGAAAAATATATTGCTTTTACATTTTAGGCTTGCTATTATGCGATTCTTTTCAAACTGCTGTGGGAAAGGAACGAATGAATTTGCAATAGAAAATAGGGGACGTTGGCGTTGAAAAAATGTTAACGTCTCACGAAAGTCAATCTTATTAAAATCTTAGATGTTCTAATCTTTCAGTAACATCTGACGACCACCCGTCAGGGGTCATCTTCTGTTACCTCATGAAAAACCAAAATCGGATATCCCTTTCCCAAAGGGCACGATTTTAGGGTGGTCGAAATCGTAAGCTGCTACAGGTGACAAATTGGATCAAAGAAGATAGAATTAGTGTAAAATGTAGCATTGAAAGTATTGAGGCAAAAGAAAAAAATGATCATCATTTTTTTCCTTTGTTTCTATATTTTCCAAATCAGTTTAGCCTCTCGTTCGACCGGTCGCACGTGCTCCTGCGTGCGGTCTGCGTCTAAAACATATGTGTAGTTGTGCGACGTACGCACGTGCAACGTACGATTTTGGTGGACGCAACCACGACGCAGACTGGACGCAGCAAAGAATTGACAAGATAGTTCTTTGCTACGACAATTCTGAGTCTTTTAGAACGCCAGGAGCACACAAGACCGAAGTTCGGAGCACGTACAACAGGCGTACGTGTGACGCAGGGAACATTATACTGAAATTCCAGAAAATTCACAATGAATGTGTACTTTTCTCGAAACAGATTCATACTTTTGACATGCTATTGAATGTAAAATATTTTGAGGCGCTCTTACAACCCGTCGTGCGTCTTTATAAATCGTGCGATTTTGCAGAGTTTTAAAACGTGATATTTATAATGTCGCACGATGGGTTGTAAGAAAAGCTTTTCTATAAGAGACGGCAAAACCAGGCCTTGTTTGCGAAAGGGTTATATTTATTCTAACCAATTAAACCTCTTGTTATATGTAATTGTCTGTGACAAGCATGTGCAAGCACGTGGTTCTGCACTGTAATAATTTATGTTCCCTTGTGGCTTTGATCGTTTCACAATTTCAAAAGCTCAAATTTGATTGGTGCTTATAAAGGTCACAGAAGATGACCCCTAACGGGTGGTCATCAGATGTTACAGAAAAGTTAAAATATTTTAAGATTTTTATCAGATTGCACGGAAGTATAATTATTTTTGTTATGTATGAAAACGTCGGATGGCTCAAGTCTGTAACGTCTGGGTCTTGTAAATCAGTGGTCATGGGGTCGAAAACCGACTAGACAAATACTTTTTGGCATTTTACAAGCCATTTATTTCTAGATGTGAGCCATCTGTATTGGTAGTATTGTTCTGAAGAAATACCAGGAATCCACGGTTAGGTAGCCTAATCTAGCCGCCGAAAAGTGCCCATAGGAGTTAATAGTTTAACCCCATTTAATCATTCCAGATCCCCGCACAACTGTTTGATGTACAATGTATCAGCAAATTTCTTTTCCTAGATTCCGTCGGTTAAGCCTTTCACAAACACGATATTGTTTTGACATCACTGCTATAAAATATTTCGGAAAATATTGAGACAAAAGAAGAAAATTCCGATAACCAATATATTGTCATTTTGTTCCATTGTTTTCTGCGCTTTATTGTACAAATTAATCTCTTTGCTCATCATTTTGGTCCAAATTCTTGTTATTTGGGAATGAGTTTACCCACACTATGCTGTTATGCTGAAGTAGTAAGAAATGGTATTGAAAAAAAAATGAAGGAAAAAACATCCTTTTCTACATTTTCTTAAATAATTTTTGTGCCATCGAGGACAATTTTCACTTTCATAGTCTGATTAATTGTCGTCTGTAGCTCATTTGCATTTCAACAGGCCCGAATTGTCGTCTGAGTAAGGGTAATCAATGGTTCCCTCCAAAGTAACACCATGCCCTTTATTTTCCAGATGTGTATGCTCCTTGCTTTATTCGTTTTGACTGCAGTAACAGCACTCTCCAATGGTGAAGATACTTCCAATATGTTTGGTATGTAGCGTCGTTTTGTTTCACCTTTCCCAAACAAGACCTGTGCTAAACGTCCAATTTAGAAAACGCTTTCGAAAACACCGAGACAAAAGAAGAAAACGTTAGCGACCAATACTTTCTTCATATGCCTCAATATTTTCTGAACTTTAACATACACATGTTCTAAGTTTGTTATATATACTGTCCAAAAGTCCTAACTGGCCACTTTAAAAATGACGACAACTTTCTTAAAAGTTATTACATTTTAATGAAAGGGCTAGGTTCAAGTATGGGCTAAAATGGCCCTGTAAACACAGAAATTTCAGTTTGATAATTTCTAAATAAAAATTATGTATATGTCACAATAATATTTCTATGCTTACAATAACACAAAATTCCTAGCCAAGAATTCTCAAAATCTGTGTTAGTTACTTCCATGAATATACGTCATTAACGTCAAATCGGCGTTTTTGCCGTTTTTTGCCGATTTTCACCGATTCATATGGAAAAATAAATATGAGCAAACGCTGCCCCAAATACGAATTTTATACAGAGAATGTATAATGGCATCATTGGTATTTCCTGAAAATTTAAAGTCTTGGGTAGAGTGGGGTCATAGTTAAAAAAGAAAAAAAAACACGAAACAATCGGCACCTAAGGCTTACTTTGAATGACGACCGGCGTCATGCGTCGTCCATCACCAATTTCTTTAAATGACATTTCCTCCTCAATTACTTGGCAATTTTCAACCAAACTTGGCAGAAATGTTCCTTAGGTAATTCCCTTTAAGAATTGCTAAGACAATTTAAATCCATAAAAACTCTTGTTGCCATGGCAACAGAAAAGGGGAATTTGACTTAATCTCAATCACATCTTTGAACGATATCTCCTCCTAAACTACCAAGCCAATTTCAACCAAACTTAGCAGAAATATTTCTTATGGGGTCCCTGTTAAAAACTGCTAGAAGAATTGAAATCCAAAAAAAAAAAAAAAACAATTCTGGTTTTCATGGCAACGGAAAAGGAGAAATTTAACTAAATCTCAATGATTTCTATGAACAACATCTCCTACTAAACTACTAGGCTAATTTCAACTAAACCCGGCAGAGATATTTCTTAGGGGGTTCATTTTAAAAGTTGCTAAAAGAATTGAAATCCAATAAAAGCCGTGGTTGTCATGGCAATAGAAAAATGAGAAATTCGACCAAATCTCAACGACATCTTTGAATTGCATCTCCTCCTAAACTACAAAGCTAATTTCAACCAAACTTGGCAGAAAGCTTCCCTAGGAGGTCTCCTTTAAATACTGCGAAAATATTTGAAATCTAATCAAAAAGACAAAACAACCCATGGCAACAGAAAAAGAGAAATTACACAATATCTGTCAATCTCCGAGCAGAGTTGTCGTTCGTTACTCTCACATACATCTCTGCAACGGCCTGGGCGTATGAATGACAAGAATCTTGTCAAACCGAGGAAAACGTGTATTATTACTGTTTAACTGTTTCATGTGTAACATAATAAAGTAGACAAAGAAATGATGATTCTGGTTACATTTGAAAGGCACTATAACTGATGAAATAACCCATATATAATGGAACTATTTTCTCAAGCCTCCTTACCAATGGCAGGAATTTTGTGCTAAAAATAGACTAGGTTTAATGTTTTGTTTTGATAAATCGTCGGTGTTGTTATATAATATCGTATCTACGGCTTGAATCAAGTCGTAGTTGCGAGATTTTATAACAACACTTACGAAATACTATATATTGTTTGTCCGAAATACGTCACGGTTAGCTGGATAAAATCGTTCCCTATCAGAATGAAACGTACAGAAAATTTGAATGAATGACATCAATCTAAAAAAAATAAATTATTTTCGTTGGAAAATGATATTAAATTTAAAGCAACGTGAAGTATGACATATTTTGGACTTTGGAAAAGAAAAATTATTTGTTATTGCCGTTTTGATGTGATAGAAAGCGACGTAATCTAGCAGATGATGACGCAATACTCTCTGAGGCAACTACAGAGGTGAATGTAATGAATGAACCGTGTGCAAGAGAGTGAATATCTGTCAGAAGCAATTTTTCCATAACCACAGAGCCAAATTTGACAAAACTTTATAATTATTTGCATTACATATGATATTGCTAAGAGGTACTTTCCTTTGTTTTTCAATATGCAGCCTCATCATAGAAAAGGGGGACTTCTTGTTTGTTAACAACAGAACTTATATTTTTCACAATCCGAAAAAGTATACAACAACAACTCAGGTGAGCGATTGGTAAACATCATGGATAATTTGAATAAGGAGGTTTTTCTGCCTCAATATATGCATATGTTAATTTTCGTAATTGAATATCTGGTGAACATCTACATGGTGCAATCCGTTCTTCAAGACTTTTTATTGACAGTTCACGTAATATGAGTGCTAATAGTACTTTCTTTTTTAATGAAGGGACATCCTTTCTACTTACATTTTACTATGGTTATCAATGTCTTTCAGTTTAACAAATTGATAATCGGTAAATATAAACTCATTTGATAGGCAGTCAGAATGTGTTGGTAATATATATTTTTCCATTATTTTGATTGGTTACCATGGAAACCATGAATTGGAATATTTATCTTGTTAGATCTAAATGTTTTTATATAGATAACTTTACATAACATATGGTCATCATAAAGATAATATGCAAGTAGATAAATTACATTTTTAAAGAAAAAGAACATTTTTCTACTTATTGGTAACCATGGTAACAAATGTGTATATATTTGACAAGTTGGTGTTACAAAAATATGAAATCATTTAATAAACTTCTTCTTCATCTTTATTTCCTCCAAATATTGAAGATCATATAATGTAATACAAAATAAACATACGAGAAAGGAAAAGGATATCAAATATACATTTAATTGGAAATTAGAGTTGTTCCCCTTGATCTTATCTCCTTTTCGGACCAAGTGCAAGGGAAACAATTCCAATAGAGGATCAGACTACCAATATGATTCTGTAACTAATCCGAAACGAAAAGAATAGCTACAGACATTGGCGTCTACGGAAAAAATATTTCTAGATAAGCTAACATAGCCCTTTTCATCACAACAACTGAACTTGAAGAGCAAAATTATTTTCGATATGAGCAGATACTAATGTGCAATTTAAATCGTAGAAGACACTGTGGGAAGGGAGAATTTGCTGATAATCGGCAATTTTATCAATACCCCAGCGTCATCTCAACCTATTCTTGGATCAACGACACTCAGAGTTGTTTTGAAAAGGGTTATCTTTCAACAGCACAAAGCTGCGTGAATCATTATAGCATTCAAAGGCAATGCAATAAATAATTGCTTCATTACAAATATTATGATTTCAGAGCATCATTTTTTTATAGATTACTCCTTCTTAATATAAAGGGTCCATGAATTATGCAAATATTGTATTGCTAAAAAGTAGAACTGTTCAATGTTTGACCCAAAAACGCTACGGAATGTTGAGTTAACACCAAATAATGTACAAAGAATCTCGTAATTTGACATGTTATTAAATATGTTAATCATTCTCTCGCCTAATGTAAACCTTAATTTCTCCATAAAATTGAGTCTGCAAGAAATTGTCTTACTACAATTCATTAAAATGTGTTCAGTGAGACTAATATGAATGCGCTCCTCGCCACATTTTGTGCATGACGCATCAAAACAAGCAAGATACGCAATCAATTGAGCCACTGAAAAGCAGGTAACCAACAGCTTAGGGTTGTTAAACGCAAAACTCCACAACGGATTTGAGTCAAACTCTGTTTGAATTTTTCTGTATACCACGAAACGAACATTTGAAGTTTTGACTTCCCACTCATGAACATAGTGGTTTGATATTGCTCTATTAATTTTCATTTTCCAACAATATTTACTTGGAAAAATACCGTGAGATACATATTCATGTAGATAACATGAAAGATTGAATTTATCTAAAAGAATACTAACATCTTTAACAAAGCCAATGTGTGATATTCCCAATTGGAATGAGCATAGGCGATGCAAAAGTAATTGCTTGGCTGCTGAATCGCTATCCAAACGACACAGTTGACCAAGAAAAGACAACTTTCTCTTTTCTCTTTGAAGTACGGCCATTTTAACCCCTAAGTGAACTTACCCCTTTAAACACCATTTTACCATGCCTCCTATTATTTCTGTTTCTTTTGTAGTCAAAAGTCACTCAAAATTGACAACTTTTTTCATTTTTTTCTCTGTCTCGGTTGCAGCAAACGATTTTTGAACTTAGAGTTGTTGAAAGTGCAATATCTCGAGCTCTATTATGATTAAGAACATTTTGAGCTTTTCCTTTATTACAAATCCAAAGGATGGGTTGCAACAAGGGGTCAAAAAATAGCTTTTCTTTAAATTTCGTGGATTGATAGGGTTACATAATATCTTTAATTTGTATGTGTAAACAATCTGGTTTCGGCTTATTTTTCGAGATATGGGTAAATGAAAAGGGTGGGGTAAGATGGACTGAAACACAGTAGGGGTTATTCTAAGTCGCTTATCTTTCTTATATTGAGCCCAAGATGCGTGAAAATTTGTATGCGTGTCTTGTGATATATGCGTTAAACATTTATGGGCTTATATTTGATATTCCATGGAAACTTTCTATGGAAACTTTCTGCCAAGTTCAAAGATGTCGTTGAGACAGGGACCCCGTAAGAAATATTTCTGCAAAGTTTGGATGAAATTGACCCTGTAGTTAAGGAGAAGATGTCATTCAAAGATGCTATTGAGATTTAGTCAAATGTCTCCTTTTCTGTTGCATTGGCAACCAGAGTTTTTTTTATGGATTTCAATTCTCTTAGCAATTCTTAAGGGGGATCACCTAAGGAACATGCCTGTCAAGTTTGGTTGAAAATTGCCAAATAATTGAGGAGGAGATGGCATTTAAAGAAATTGGTGATGGACGACGCAATGTCGTCATTCAAGTAAGCCTTAGGTGCCAATTGTATCTTGTTTTGTTTTTTTTTTTTTTTAACTCTGCCCCAGACTTTAAATTTTCAGGAAATACCAATGATGCTCTTATACATTCTCTGTATAAAATTCGTATTTGGGGCAGCGTGTGCTCATATTTATTTTTCCATATGAATCGGTGAAAATCGGCAAAAAACGGCAAAAACGCCGATTTGACGTTAATGACGAATATTCATGGAAGTCAATAACACAGATTTTGAGAATTCTTGGCTAGGAATTTTGTGTTATTGTAAGCATAGAAATATTATTGTGACATATACATGATTATCGAGACGATTCAAATGAGTACGTACAACATGGGGTTTGGATTTGAAAGAAAATAGTGTCCTCACTCATTCGTAATCCTATATGTTGGCTTGCGACTACATGGTCTAAAAAAACACTGTAAGTATCAAGAGAACAATTGTAACCTGAGTGTTAACATTTTTCAGATTGCTACTCCAACCAAACAATCCGATTCACGAACCCAAATTCGGATGTGTATACCCATTTCGAGGCGTTCTATGATGTAGATGGCACCGCTACTGATTGCAATGTGACTACCGCAGATGGAAACAGCTATGCCTATATGGACTGTGCTTCAACTGTAAGTATGTAGTCGGTGTTATTCTAAAATCTGAAAAGCCCTCAATAGCTCAGTCGGTAACGTCGGGTCTGTAAATCCAGGGTCGGGAGTTCGAACCCCGGCTCGGCCAGTATCTATTCTGGCATTTGACAAGTCGTTTGTCTCCCACCAATGAATGTGAATCATCTATGTCAGAGCGCCTGGAGACTAGGTTTGGATATTGTGGTGGTACTGGTGAGAGAATTACCAGGGGAGTTACCACATAACCGGGGAGTTATGAGTGGTAACAGGAGGGACAGGAGAGTAACAAGAGGGACAATTTAACAAAACCTTAAATATGCACATATTTAAAACCTGTGATATAAAACAAACTTGATAGTGTGTCTTTGATACTTCGGTAAAAGAAAACGTATGTTAAAGGATTATTGAGCTTTATTATCTTGATAAATTTTCAAAAAATGGAAATTTCTACCAAATATGACCTTGTACAATGACATTGACCTTGTTTTGTGTTCTTGACTGGATAATATGATTGGATAGGTTAAACCACAAAGTAAAAACATAATGAAAAATTAATACCAAAGTATGCATTATTCCTAAAATTTTACCAAAGTCATATTTTTTGCAGGCGCACAGACAATAACAATCAAGAAAATTGATGAAAATTGCAAAAAAATATAGTTTTAATATGATGATATGTTTATGACAAAAACAAGTTTATTTCGAGGAAATGAGTAAAACGAATTTGATGAAATATTAAAGAAAAAACAAGGAAAACTCCATGAAATGAATTGTTCGATTGGTTACTGATTAAAAATTTTGTATTTTTTTTGCATTATTTTGCAAGTACAGACAACTAACATGTACATTTAATATAATGAATAAACAGCCAAATTATGTTTCTACATACAATTCCAAGTGAAGTATATCTTAAAATTTGCTTTCACGTGTTTTTCTTAGATAATACTCTGCTTGAAATAGTCGAATGTCTTTCCTGTTTTCATCTGTTCTTTCTGTTATCCTATTGTCCTTTCTGTTACCGCACTTATAAATAGAAATTCAAAAAACCAATTGGTTGCTAGGCAAATGTAAATAATTCAGGGTTTTTAACTGTAATACAACATTCGTATTAAAATACATTTGATGAAAAAAGAAAGTTTAGTTCCTTGAAAAAATACATTGGTATGTTTGAAAATTTGTTACATTTTTCAAAAAAGCTAATTTAAAGCAATCGAAATAGTTGTTTCTTGATATTTTACGGGAATTCTGTGTCTTATCAATATATTGAAGACTTTCCAATGAAAATGAATGAAAGATAATGCAATTTATCTAATCCATAGACAAATTTCTTAAAATCATATTTGGTGACAGGAGGGACATTGGTAGTCACATGGCCACATTCCACTAACGATTGCAAAAAGATGGTAGGTCTGGGAGGTCCCCCTTTCATTTATATGCTGTGTGAGATGTCAAAATATGATCTTATCATGAAAAACTGATGAAAACACACATCTCCTTTTATGAAAGAATTGGACCTGAAAATTGCACTTTTTTGAAAATAGAAAGCCCATTAACCTATGATACATCAGAACCCATGTCGTGGGTATTCATTTGAATAGTCGGATTGAGACACTTCTAGTGAGTACCAACAACATTGGATTAAGATTTGAAATAACAAAAAAAAATGCCTATACTGCTCTTACCTATTGTTCTTACTATCTTATTGTTGGATAAATTGCTGTTTTAAATGCACGCATTTTGCTGCTTTATAACAGAAAACTCGTAACAACAGCTAAAAACAAGCTGCAGTTACGAGGAATATGTTGAAAAGTGACGATTGCTTTATTTTGTAGACGGCAACAGTGACACTTTACATCTCTGAAGGAAATCTAGACGAAGGGGATAACAATCATGCCCAAAGCTGGGTCACCTATTTGTTCGCATGTGGTGTACACACTGCAAATAACGACCCTATGATGCATGCTCTCAACATCAAGTAAGTAGCATTAAACTTAGATGCTTTTCAACAAAAACCTCATAGCTGCAGTTTGATTTAAGGAGATTTTGTTGAAAGTCAACGATTGTTTTGTGTAAGCCAAACGTTTGAACTTATCATTTTAACCTATTGCGCTTAAGGAAAACAACCTTAAGTTCTAATACAAAAGGGAAAAAAAGCTGAAAATCGGCATTTTGTCCTCTTGCCTCATATAATGGCTTGGTTCTTTAGTCTCTGCGATTATGACAAAAACAGTTGACGAAGGCATTAAACGAATCAAGTCCATTCGTTCGTCTGTTTGAATGTCTGTCTGTCCGTTTGTAGTTTCTTGAGTTCGGAACATGGATCTAGATAAGCTTTTTACCCCGGCCAGGGTATCGTGGCCCCCGTCATATTTCAAGCCTAAATGTTGAAAAATTAATTGATAAAAACAGATGAAACTTTGGGGTTTCTTTACATTTGACAGTAGGCGAAACATTCATAGATAATTTTTTTGTATTTTGGGTGACCCTGGAACAAGATCTTAGGTGGGGTATCTTGGCCTTTGCCTCATTTCAAGCAAATTAGATGAAAAATTAATTTTCTCAAAACACACGAAACTTTGATTTTTCTTCACATGTGACAGAAAGCGTAAGCGTCACATTGTTTTTGGCGAGCCGGGACTTTATGTTCGGTGAGCTAAAATCACACCCAAGTGAAGCGTTGCGTCGGAGTCGCGTCTTCCCTTGAAAAGCTTTAACCTGGCCCCTGTTTCTTTAAAAACTTAAGTACGTTCTCAGGCTCAAATCTAAGTACCGCACTCAAATCACACGAAATTAACGTGAATTTCAATCTACGTTAGAGATTATTCCATTTAAGTTGAGCATGTACTCATGCGAATGTACTTAAAGATTTTTTCGAGAAACCAGGCCCCGGTTTCTCGAAAAACTTAAGTATATACTCATGAGAACATGCTCAACTTCAAAGGAATACTCTCCAACGTTGAAAGGTATTCGATTGAAGTTCACGAAGATTTCGTGCGATTTGAGCGCGGTGCTCAGATTTGAGCATGAGAAAGTACTTAAGTTTTTTCGAGAAACCGGGGCCAGGACCTGGGGCCCGTATTACTAACGATCGTACGTTTGATTAGCTCAGTCGGATTTCTCGTGCAATCAGATGTCTTGTTACACTGTTTACACAAAAACTGATCGTAAGATGTTTAGTAATACGGGGCCCTGGTCCCGGTTTCTCGAAAAAACATAAGTTTGATCTCATGCTCAAATCTGAGCACCGTGCCCAAATCGCACGAAATCCATGTGAACTTCAATCGAATACCCTTCAATATTAGAGAGTATTCCTTTGAAGTTGAGCATATTCTCATGAGAATATACTTAAGTTTACAGGCCCCGGTTTCTCGAAAAAACTTAAGTACATTCTCATGCTCAAATCTGAGCACCGTGCTCAAATCGCACGAAATCCACGTGAACTTTAATCGAATAGCCTTCAACGTTGGAGAGTATCCCTTTGAAGTTGAGCATGTTCTCATGAGAATATACTTAAGTTTTTCGAGAAACCGGGGCCTGGTTTCTCGAAAAAATCTTTAAGTACATTCGCATGAGTACATGCTCAACTTAAATGGAATAATCTCTAACGTAGATTGAAATTCACGTTAATTTCGTGTGATTTGAGTGCGGTACTTAAGTTTTTTTCGAGAAACCGGGGCCTGGTCTATATCTCAGACCCTATTAGAAAAACAACCTTGATATTCAACGAATGGATACTACACCCCACGACTTTTCATTTGGGGCCATGACCTTTGACATTATGACCTAAACCTTGGAGTTTGACCTACTTTTAAATTATTTTAACCTGGCCTATAGCTCATGCATAATTACAGATAGAGCCTTGATATTTCATAACTGGATACCTTATGCAATGACATTGACCTTGAGACCATGCCATTTGACCTAGTGACATTGGCCTTTGACATTGGACTCTTTTTTTCTGCTACAAGTATATGCGAACTACGTTGTCTGCGGACAACTCTTGTTGATTTTGGGGGACTCTGTAAAAAGACTTTTGGTGGGGGCTAAGATAAACTACTGTAAGAATGGTTCATTAATACTAATTCGCGGTGGGTAACCCACGTGACTTTAAGAAAGCGTTAATACCGAAAAAATCGTCCGCTTCAAGGTATGTTTTGTTTAATTTCTCAGCTTATACTCTATTGATTTTGATGAGAAAAAGTGCACGGAACGCGCCTTTGAGAGGGCTATTCTCGGCTCTAACTCAATCTACTCCAAATCCAATGGTTTCTTTAAACATTCCAGCCAAAGTGTTTGTAAGTGCAAAACGAAAGTGGGAAGCGTTCACATGCACCGAAAAAACTTTCGCTTGAATGTTTGAAGAAACCACGAGATTCGGAGCAGAGTGAGTTACAAATGGGAATAGCCCTGTCAAATGCGCGTTCCGTGCACTTTATCTCGTCAAAATCGAAAGAGTATAAGCTGAGAAATCGAACAAAACATACCTTGAGGCGGACGATTTTTTCGGTGTTAACGCTTCCCAAAAGTCACGTGGGTTATCCACCGTGTAATTGTACAATTTCAAATTACAGCGCAGGTGATATGCCACCAGAGGACCAGGTATGTGTTACTTATTGCTGCTTTTCAGCAAAAACCGCGTAACTGCAAATTGCTTTAAGATGCGGTTACGAGGTTTTTGTTAAAGCTATGATATATTGGCTCTTATTGGCGGCGAGATTTGACCCGGCAGAGCAGACCAAGCGGAAAGGTCAACAGACTTACCGTCCAGGGGTGATAGGTATGCCGGAACCCCTCGTGATTTGCCGAACACTTCGCATGCTTCGCTATATTTACAGCTAACAATAATATTATTCAACGACTTAACAGTATTTGCACGTGCATACATTTGTCGCGTCATCTTAAAATGGTAATTGGTTAACTGAATATGCAAAAATGCCGATCCTGGTCAGCCTGTGCCATCTGTAGGGTATGACCAAGATGTGAACTGTATCTAAATATTTTCATTTTTTGGAGATAACGCCTATTTTAATGATTAGCTTTACTGAAAATTTCGATCCAAACAGACCATGGTAGCTTAACACTTTTATTTGACTAGATAAGATAAAATTTTATTTTCACATGGCGGCACAATGTTGTATAACGGATACAGTGCACGCTTTTACGTAAATTAACTACGGACCATTCCCATCTAAACTGGACAATAAACTTTTCCACTTTTGTGAACAGTTAAGGTCACTCTGCCGGGTCAATTATTTTCCTCTATACCATCATTTCTATATTTATCAACTATACTGAGTAAAAAACTCAACACATCATTCGTAATGATATTCTTATATAAAAATTATGTAGAATCTACCAAGTAGAATTTTCCAACATACCATTTCAAATGACCAATCGACCACCAATCGACGAGTATAGACCAGTATTGACCGGTTAAAGCCAGTATTGACCACCGGCCAGGTCAATACTCATATTGACCGGTCGGGCAAAACACTCATATTGACCGGTCGATTGTCAACCCTTATTAAACGTCTGTTTCTAATGAAAGAAAGTGCTGTTTTTTTATTTGTCTGTATCAAAAAATATAACAAACTATTGTCGAAAAAAGGACTTAATTATGATCCCCATCATTTTCTACAGAGCGTCCCAAAAAACGGAACCCTGTTTCAAAGTCAAATATTTTAAAGCGCAAGCAAAAAATTTGATTTTTGAAGTTGCAGTACTGAAGATACATTATTTTTGCATATGTGTTCTAAATTTCACTTCAAAATATGAATCGTTCAAAAGTTATATGCAGCTTAATGAAGACATTAAAAACCGTTTCAACACGAAATCGATTTTTGCGTCTTGTTTGTTCGTAAACTTAATATATATAGTGCTCCCAAGATATTCTGATTCCCGGCAGGCAATAAAAGACCATACTCATTTATTAAGTATAGGTTATACTGGTCAAAACGAAATCATATCTATGACAATCAGTAATTTTATGTAATATTGACAAGATGATTTTCGCGTGCGTCTCTATAACAACATGTTTTATAGGTTCAAAGTGTGTTTATAAATAACTGGGACCACAATCAAAGTGCCGAACGTACAAATTGAGTCCATATGGTTGCTGTTTGAAATAATTTTAAAGTACTTGTCATTTTCAGCGATGACCGGCATATTGGTCAGTAATAAAATAAGTGCATATGATTATGTGTATTATGAATCTTTTATACACTTTGATATTTTGTTTGTATTCATTTTTATACGCCCGTCGAAGACGGGACGTATTATGGGATCACCCGTGGCGTCCTGGCGTCCGGTGTCCGGCGTCCGGGCGTCCGGCGGCGTCCACTTCTTTGTCCGGAGCATAACTCTGTCACCTTAAGTCCGATTGACTTTAAACTTGGCAGTTATATTCTTCTTATCATTACGGAGTGCAGTGCACAAGAACCATAACTCTACATGGCTTATTTTTTGAGTTCTTGCCCTTTGTTGTTTTTCATACTTGAATCTTGCCCGGAGTATATCTCTAAAAGTATAATAGCTAGGATCATGAAACTTCATGGGTGTATAGATCTCACCAAGGGGGAGTGCAGTGCATAACTCTACCTGGCTTATTTTTTGAGTTATTGCCCTTTGTAGTTTTTCATACTTGAATCTTGTCCGGAGTATATCTCTAAAAGTATAATAGCTAGGATCATGAAACTTCATGGGTGTATAGATCTCACCAAGGGGGAGTGCAGTGCACAAGAACCATAACTCTACCTGGCTTACTTTTTGAGTTATTGCCCTTTGTTGTTTTTCATATTTGAATCTTGTCCGGAGTATATCTCAAAAAGTATAATAGCTAGGATCATGAAACTTCATGGGTGTATAGATCTCACCAAGGAGAGTGCAGTGCACAAGACCCATAACTCTACCTGGCCTATTTTTTGAGTTATTGCCCTTTGTTATTTTTCATACTTCATTTTTGTCCAGGGCATATCTCGAAAAGTATAATAGCTAGGACCATGAAACTTTTACCAACCTGCTCCCCCTGTCAACAAAAAGCAGTGTTACGGGCGTATCTTGTGACAGTTTGACACCTTGTTTGTTTTGGTTACATCGCAGCTCTAACAGTAAATTTATTAGCAGAAAAGATTAAATTAATATGCACTATTGTAAGTAAAATGTTTCAAAATCACTCTTGTATTGCATTGAATATAATATTAACAATTGTGACGCGTTTATGTAGGTGCGCGCTGTAAAACGGAAAAATCGATATCGTGTTAAAATGGTTTTCTGGGTGCATTCATTTGATTGCCAATATTTTCAACAGTAATGGACACTTTTCCACCATATTTTAACTGCTTATAGGAAAATGTCGTTTATATTGCATATCTAAATTTGGTGGAGATTTATTTCTTGTTACATGAGCAATTCACTTTCAAAAATGGGTTCCGTTTTTATTGGGACACCCTGTACTATAGTCTCCATGTTTGCACAAGACTTTCTTTAATCCAAGTTTTCTCTAATAAAATTCGCTCTTTGATATGTTGAGCGACATCAATTATCAAAGAGCGAATTTCATCAGGAAAAACTCGGATTAGACTTTATTGTGACAGACATCGAAATCATGTGTTTCCAATAATCTGGTCTTTTGTACCAAACCACAAAAAACGAGGCATCAATCCAAATACCTGTTCCTTTTCTTGAGTTCTTTAAAGCCTTTTCGCAAGGAAAAGATTTTTTGGTATCGTCAATAGTGTCCTAGGATGTATCTAGAGGCTCCGATAGACGGACATACAGACGGACAGACAGACGCACGGACAGACAATATGCCCCATAATTTTGTTTTGATAAGGGGGAATAAAAAGTTAACCCTTTATCATATGTCGACGTTCTAAACGCATTGAAAAACATTTTAGGAAAGGAAGAAATTGCATGTGACAAGAAATTCCTTCATTTTCCACAGCATATTCCAATTTTAAAGACCATAATTAAAATATAAAACTTCATTCACTTATATTGCCATCTGCATCATATTTGAATTTTATACCAGCACAGAATTTTTTATATGGCATAGAATCTTTTGATTAAAGAAACAAGTTCTCTACAAATCTCAAATTGTCTGTTTAAACAGTTGCCACTTGAGTCTAACTTTTGGTTTAGTCGAAGTGAAAATAATGTTCCCTGCTCATCAATGGATATCAAATTTCGAATGAAATAATATCGGAATAAATACAGATCTAGCCATCAAAATATATAAGGAAAAGTTAGAAATGCTCGTTTACAATTTTGAACGTATCATATGTTACTCCAGGCTCGATCCGTAGCAACGGACATTGAGAAGGGGTACCTTTTTTTCTTTCTTTCTTTCTTCCCTAAAATATTTTTCAATGCATTTAGGACGTCGACATGTCGCAAAGGGTTAACTTTATATGCCCCCCTTATCAAAAGATATGGGGCATATTAGCTGTCCGTCCGTCCGTGCGTCTGTTTGTCCGTCTGTCTGTCCGTCTATCTGTCAGTCCGAAACTTAACATTTGCCTTTTTGGGGTCATTAGTGTTTCACAAACACATCTTGTTTATTGTGGAATTATTCAAAAGACACTGATCCTTTTCATTACAGGTTCTAAACTGATTGTAGCCACAGCACTGATGCTTTTTTCCTCGATGTTTCTGTAGATCAACGGTGAATCTATAGTTCGCTTAAATGATAACATTGCACATGTTTACAAAGTTTTCATTATGAACATTCTTAAACCCTTTCCCAGACGGCAAAATCCTTATGTATCAATTAAGAACGTGTGATACTAGTAGCTTTGTTTACATACGTTGAATTTGTAAATATATATGAAACGGGAACATCTTATAGTCCATTCATTGCATCATGGCACATGTTTACAAATTTTACCTATAGATGTGAATAAGGGAAAGACGTTCTTAGTTTTCAATATAATTTTGCCTGTATTGGTTCGAATCTCGAATCTTCATTCATTCATTCATTCATTTATTCATTCATTCATTCATGCATTCATTCATTCATTCATTCATTCATTCATGCATTCATTCATTCATGCATTCATTCATTCATTCATGCATTCATTCATTCATTCATTCATTCATTCATTCATTCATTCATTCACTTAATCATTCATTCATTCATTCATTCATTCATGCATTCATTCATTCATTTTATTATTCATTCATTCATTCATTCATTCATTCATTCATTCATTCATTCATTCATTCATTCATTCATTCATTCATTCATTCATTCATTCATTCATTCATTTATTCATTCATTCATTCCTTTACCTACCCATCCATCATATGCTCATGCTCCAACCCACGCATCAATTATAACTATGTACTGATAAATGTAAATAATTCAACACAGTTAGACATTTTGTATGTAATCATTTGATTCATGTTTCATTTATATCTGATATTATCTATGTTCTAGCCTGGCTCGTCGTATATTCGCGGTACAAATTGGACAACACAAATAAGTCTTAATAAAAAAGACAAATACAAATTAAACATTTCATATAACATTACCGTATTCTCTAACCAATCGATCGGAAGGATGGTCAATGATTCTGTCGTAAGACTGTTGGACAAAATTATCATACATATTGACAGTGTCAAGTTCGCCATTTTGAACCATGTGACGTCATATTTTCGCGGTAGTTGAAAATATCTTAACATGGTGGCCTGTATTTATCATAAATCAGCCCCGACAGTGGATATTCAAATTCTATTCTATTCTTAGATATGCAAAACCTTCCTACTGTCAATTTTTCGCTGACTTTTAAAGATTTGGGCATGAAAACCAAGGGTTTATAGAAGAAGGGGTATTACTTGTATAGAACACGTGTTGATTTTGCATCGGTAAATATGTTTTAATGATTTTCTTACGGAGATACGATGCATTGTTGGTGTTTTTCAAGTTTGACAGACGATGTGTACTTGATTGACACAATTAGCAAAGGTAAACAACAGACAGAGGGCGCGTTTAGTAAAAAATCAATTATTTTCCGACTACCGCGAAAATGTGACGTCCGCGAAAATACGGAGTTAGAGTACATATGAATCCATGTTTTGTAAACGAATTTTGTCTATTATGGAGGTATTAAAGATTATCTATCTATCAAAAACGCATTAACTACAGCTTATTTCAAGCTGTAGTTACGATGTTTTCGAACATAGCCGACGATATGCCATTTTATCATGACGCTATAACTATATTTGAAAGGTTTTATGCAACTTTTGATTAAAACCCTTTTCCAATCAATAACCAAACCATTTCCAAGTAATTACCAGCATATCTTTTAATTAAATGCTGATAAACGTTTTCGTCTGCACCATTTTTTAATATAGGGCCTACATGTAGAAGCATGGCTATATATTTTGCAAGTTTAGAACTACACCATCTAACAAAAGTTGACAAGTTACCAGGTAATACAAGGAAATACTTTAAAGTGATATTTCACATTTATTTCATTTTTTAAAAGTATGTCTTGATAAAAAGATTGTTTATTCTAATGCGTAGAATTGCTTTTTTTTTTTTTGATGTTGTTATTTATAAGCGAAAAATACGCATCTAAAGTTGAGACATAAATGACAAATTCTACATGTATATAAATCTGAACTGTTGTCCACAACAAATTGTTTATTTATAACACAAAAATATATATATTTCTCGTAAACGGTTCAATATTTTGGCTTGAAATTTTCAGAATTTTCATAAAAAAAGATGCTCTTTCAGATAGAATAAAAGTAAAATTTATGTAAAAATAATCGTGAAATGTCACTTTTAGCAATCCTTCCCTTCATTCGATACCACCACTTTTTGTGAAATTTCGCAGTTTTCCGTGACATTGGGTTTTTACTATGTTATCCAGGAAGAAATAGAATAAGGGAAGAATAAGAATTCTGGTTCACTTTCCCTTGTTATGTAATAATGGGAAGGTATCGGAATTTTATTAAAAACCAAAAAAAGTGATTTCTGTTACAGGATCATTATCGCTTCACTTTTCATAAACAAGTTCGATGGTATTATAGAATCATTGTTTAACCCTAAACAATGCCTGGTTTTGACGTCCCTGATATATATAGCTAGGGAAAACATTGAGACAAAAGAAGAAACTGCTGATAACCAGTAGTTTGCCTCAAAATTTTCTATGTTATACTAGTATCTTGCGAGAATCCAATGGTTTTCAATCTTAATTTTGTCGTCTGCAGCAGCTCTTAAATTAGAGCACCCTGAAAAATTTGTCTTTTGGGAAAGTGTCAAAAATATATAGATCTATACAAGTAGCGCTATTTCTGTGCAGTTATATATACATGTATAATCAAGTGGTAAACATAAGAGGAGGTAATGGAAGCAGTTTAAATGTGAAATATCATTAATTTTTGTCAAGCCCTAGATTGTCGGTACCCACAATAATGGGTTTGGAATCAAACTCACAATTCAGGAATGTCTTTATCCCTTCTTTTCCGTTGCTCTGTTTCAATTTGGAAATTAAGGAATACATCCCACCATTAAAAACACCCCTTTCTGGCCATACGGAGTGCATCAAATTACACACACTTGAGAATATACTTCACATAAGTTGATTCACCTTTCCGGATTTCAAGACAATGCTTCAAGAAGAAAATGATTTACAAATATCATTTTACTCTATATTCATTAGGTGTGAAGTGGGTAATTTTGAACTTTTTTGTCAAATATTTCCATAAGAATACATCAATTCAACATTCTAAACCGTTCTAAATGTTTATGTTTGTATTTGGAATCGAAATGTAACACAGTTTAGGAATTACTCGCACTTTTTAAATTCCGCCTCTAGCTCGTTGGTGCTAATGACGGGTTGCTTACCTTAATATATATAGTGGGCATTTATATTATAAGGACTGGTCTAAAATTTTATTATTTCATACACCATTTTTGTACATTTTCTCATGTCATAATTATCATGTTATGCTATATCATGTTTATGTTAGAAGTTTGCTTGTCTCTCAGTTCAGTTAGCTAACCAAAGCTCTGCCTATACCCTTTTACACAATTTGACTCTTCTTATCAGGCAGAAACGTTGTTTGTAGAATGCTGTGTTTAGGTTAGATGTCTATTAAAGCATGTTTATAAATGCACAATTTTACTTTTTATTGATGTAAGTATAAATCCTTTGGCCTAGAGTAAAAAAAAGAAAAAAAAAACAATAAACGAAAATTTCGACCCTTTTTAAAGAGTATCAATAACATTTCATAACTATACCGATAATATGGTTAATGACGTGGGTTTCGAAGAGAAGTGGCGATATGCTTTTAAGGGGGAATGCTCCAGTTTTTCGGAATACTCGGTCATTACTGTAGCAAATTAAATGGTTCGTACAACATGTTCTTCGCTACCATATTTTCAATAATATAACACGTCATTACAACTTACCATTTTCTACGGTAAAAGCTTATTTATTATGCGAACTGATTTCCTCAAGACAGAAATCGAGTATTTAGAGCAAGACAGTCGTAAGTGTGTATTTTCCGTCATTTTATTTATGTGTAGCTGATAAAAAATGCTGTAATTCACTTTTAAGTGCGCTGACCTATCCATTTTCTCTTTGAATTATTACCAGAACATGTTGCTTATTACAATGAGGGAGTTTTTATCAAATTCTATTGTGTAGAACTTGAAATATTTCCAAAAATATGCAAATTTTGACATAAACGCTTCGGATTCGTTGATCTAACTGAACACGTGAGCATGCTATTTTATACATTTTCACGTTTATAATAGCACATATTTTAGGTTTTCTGTTCTTGTTAAAATGTAAGACGTTACTTTAAATCCGTTTTCGGGACTAAACGATGATTATTCAGCATTCTTTAGCATTTTAGAGACCCTGGACAGGTGCAAGAAAATGTGCATTTTTTCGCTGTAGGGGTATGTGATACGAATGCCTATAAAATTCAAACAAGATCGCTGACCATCCATTTTTATTTTATTTTTCAATTTGTAATAACATGTTATTTCAACATACAAAATATCTATAGATAAATTCTATCATTTTGGAAAAAAATTAGGAAACTAGAGCATTCCCACTTAAAGTTTACAGAAGGGAGATAATCATAATATCCCTTGTCCATGCTGTTATTAAGGTTACCGCTCTTTTCTCACGGGTCTTTGAATTACTAAAGTATATCATCGCTTTTCAACGACAAACTCGTAACTGCAGCTAAAACAAGCTGCAGTTACGAGGTTTTTCTTGGAAAGCAATGATATACCATTGCTTAACAACGAAAACATTGTTACTGCAGCTTGAAAGCATTTACGTTTTTTTTTTTGTTGAAAAGCAACACATTCTATTTCAAATCTGTTCCATTGTACAACATGTTTGAATTGAAAAAAACCTGCTGGTGGTAATTATGAAAAAGTACAAGTACATGTATACAAAAAACCTCTCTTACAACCCGTCGTGTGTCCTTATAAAACACACTTTTTAAAAATCTGCCACATCGCACGATTTAGAAAGGCACACGACAGGTTGTAAGAGCGCCTCAAAATGTGTAAATTCAAAGCAGGTCAAAAGTATGAATCTCTCGAGAGGAAAGTACGCATTCTTTGTATATTTTCTGGACTTTCTGTATCATTTTCCTTGCGTCATACGCACGTATGTTGTACGTGCTCAGTACTTCTGCCTTGGTGGTCTAAAAGACGCAGAAAGATTTGTTTGATCAATTTTTGCTACGTGCAGTCTGTATCGTGGTTGCATCCGCCAAAAGTGTACGTTGCACGTGCATGCGTCGCACGACTATGCCTAAATTCAGTCACGGTCTGTGTGCGGTCTGCGTCTAAAATGAAGGCATAGTCGTCAGATGCACGTGCAACGTACGATTTTGGTGGACGCAACCACGACGCAGAATGCACACTGCAAAGAATTGACCGTACAATTCTTTAGTTTATCTTATAACCCATCGCGCGTCCTTATACATCGTGCGCTTTATCCCTTTCCCAAACGGCAAATTTAAGACTTGTCCAAATTCAAAGATGTTGCATACGACAATTTCAAGTGGATGAAATTTAAGATTTTTAGGTATTTTTGGGTAGAAAACATTGAGGGAAATGAAGGAATTGCTTGTCCCAAGCAATTACTTCATTTTCCACAATGTTTTCTAAAGTCATCTTGTGAGGAGTCAAAAAGAGTCAATGTGTGGTAATGGGTTAAAATTCTTCGAAGACGTACGATTTATAATAACGCACGACGGGTTGTAAGAGAGGCTTTAGCAATCTATTTTCCTCGTTTTATGTCATGTGTTGGCAGAGCTGTTATACTATTACGGTTTGTAGTGTGCTTTCTGATTATCCGATCAAATAAGTTTCTATAAAGTTATTGTCCGTTTACGATATTATGCCACATGATTATACAAGATTTACCCGGCCTGTAAACACAATATCGAACTACAAACTGTAATTTGTCATGTGATGGTTCTTATCATACAGTTGTCCGACATCTGCAAGATATGAACCAAAGCATGAAAAGTTGTATATATAAAGAAAATTCCACAAAGCGTTCACATCAAGTCCACATACCGTCTAAATGGCGTCAACAACAAGTACAAGTAGCATACACCTTAAGTCCACAAAGCGTCCACATTAAGACAACATAGCGTCCACATCACTTCGACATAGCGTCCACATCACTTCGACATAGCGTCCACATCACTTCGACATAGCGTCCACATCACTTCGACATAGCGTCCACATCACTTCGACATAGCGTCCACATCACTTCGACATAGCGTCCACATCACTTCGACATAGCGTCCACATCACTTCGACATAGCGTCCACATCACTTCGACATAGCGTCCACATCACTTCGACATAGCGTCCACATCACTTCGACATAGCGTCCACATCACTTCGACATAGCGTCCACATCACTTCGACATAGCGTCCATATTAAGACAACACAGCGTCCAAATCACGTCCACGTAACGTCCACATCACGTCCACGTAGCGTCCACATCACTTCGACATAGCGTCGGCATCACGTCGACATCACGTTCATATAGCGTGCACATCACGTCCACATAGCGTTAACAGTCAAGTCCATATATCACCTGAGTCATGTTAAGAAAATAGAAGAAATTGCTGATATTTATCAACGGCCGTTGTACGTTGGTTTTACTAGCACTGTTCCGTCGCTTTTTTTCAGTGCTAATCACTGAGAAAATAAACTTGACATTGACTTCAAGTGGTTTAGGTATTGTCACGTACACAATTTCACGTCCACATAAGGTCCACTTTTATGTTGCCTGGATCTGCTTTTAAAATGGATCTACAGGCGATGTGTACGTATACTTGTGTAGGTTTTTAAGGTGCCAGACACAAGTCCACGTTCACATCACACATAACGTCGCTTTTCAACAAGAATCTCGTAATTGCAGCTTGATTTAAGCTGCAGTTCCAAGGTTTTAGTTACAAAGCAGCGTTAAACTAGATTATAACCACGTCCGACCATGTCTACCAGATTTTCGTATTTTCGATCTTGTTTTGTGGGCACAGTTTTGTGTGGCATTGCCTTAGAATGATATCTCATCTTCGCAAGCCAATGGTTCTTCCTGCACTTTGGTCCTTACGACCTTCGTAAGGAACAAAGTGCGGGTAGAACCCTTAGCTTGCAAAGATGATGATGTCTATTCAGGCTGCAAAAGCATAGAATATCGCGAAAGAGGGAGGAAAAGGTAAATGCATCATTCTTTATTCCTGCAAAAATATGTTTTATGGTTTCAATATGTCAAGTAAGATACTCGAAAATAATGATATATGACGATAGCATTTTTCTCTGTGACCTTATTTTTCCGCCGTCGGCAACGTTTTTATTTCTTACCTTGTGTAAGAATAATATTATTTGATTTTCATGGTTACCATGGTAAGATCGTATAATTATACATGTATAAGAGTAAACATGTCAAACTTGAAATATGCTGCTAAATGACAGAATTTACAACAAGTCTTTCTCGTAAAGAACATTATAGCATATAGGGTTGTTCACTCGTGCAAATCGTACGTACCTGTGTAGAGACATTCCTAACTAGAATTGCTAAAAGATGTCGTCAACAATTGATCGTTTGCAGTTATGGTAGCTCGCCTATTATGAGATTCGCGCGACGTAAGAATTAATCTGGCGACGTCGTAAACATTCGGCGGTGGAACGTTCAGCCGCCGAATGTTTACGAAGTGGCTCGATTAGGTTCGGATAAGTGAAGAATGTTAACGATGTCGTACGAAAAAATTCGACGTAGCGTGAATCTCTAGATCAGCCTGTGTATACACCCAGTGACCTAATCCGAGTCTTCTCTGACGTAAATACGCTCTTTGATATTTTGATTTTTCGCTATGTAAACAGCGAAAAATCAAAATATCAAAGAGCGTATTTACATCAGAGAAGACTCGGATTACCAGTGACCCTGTCTGATCATGAATCGTGGTGATCTCCAATAGCCAATTCGTGACCTGTAGCAATTGTAAGACAGCAACATGGATCCACGTCAGACTCCTCCCAGGCACAGACTGATCGTGAAACACGACTCAACTGTCACGCATTTTCAAGGTCCCAGCTCAGTTATCGCTTTTGATATCCATGAATGCGAATGGAACCAGATTTTCACTTCGACCTCTGAAGAATTCGACTTCTGCAATGTCGAGACTCTATGTCAATTGTTTATCTCAAATTTAAAAAGTGATATTTTAATTCTTAGAAAATATCATATTTTCGTTTTGCCTAATAACAATCTCGTACTTACGCCTTATGTCATGCTGTAGTTACGAGGTTTCGTAAAAAAAGGCGATATTTTACACTCCCATTTGGAATACTTCAAAGGTTGTCCGCGTAGAATGAGCAGCTGGCGGCTCAATGTAAATGTTCTCATTGAGATCACTTAACTTAATTAAAAGGCTATTCTAAAAATACACCACTCAAAACTGGTAATGGACGTCATAATGCTGTCGTACGTTTGCACCTTGAATCCTATTACTAGAACAAAATATTTCAGATTATTACAAATGAGGCCCTGGTTTAACAAGAAAATACGCAAATAACAACGGAATCTATGAGGATGGACAAATTATTGTACCAAAAATAGATTGGTTCTTTCGGTTGTACCTGAAAAATCGTCAGTGCTTATATAACAACACCTACAATATACTATTGTCTTTTGTCCAGCAAGATTAACCCGGGACTTCTGCATATGTAATGACCCTACTTCGGCAATGTTTTGTCAAGACGCTCAACTAACGGACTTAGCGCACGAAAATTAAGTTGTCCCTGGTTAATTTTGGTGGACATTATTCGAAATTAGGCAATGGATGACATCGTTCCCTATTCCCATTAACGAAGAGAATGCTGGTAATAAAGTTCATTTCTTTTCTCTAAACGTTGAAGATTTTTTTCTTTTCTCTAAATATTGGCTGGAAGATTTGCTTAGTTATGAACTTTAAGACAAAGTTGAAATCAAAGGTTTAATGATAATCTCTCTAGATCTCGAGGGGCAACACTGATCCTGTGGAATCTATCTATCTGTGGAGTTATATGTACCATTAAACGTGAAAAATACTTACTTTTGTTCAACCATAACGTTGATGTTACTCGAAAACCCGGGAGATTTTTTGTTGAAGCAGAAGTTGCGAGGTTTCAGAATAAGACAGACGATCTGACACTATCCATTTAACCCTTTCTTAAGGTAGAGTACGCGTAATGAGATTCGCGCGACGTCGGAATTATTTGGGTGCGATCGAAAACATTCAGCGGTGGAACTTTCCACCGCCGAATGTTTACGACCGCGCCCGAATATGGTCGGATACGTAACGACGACGCTCGCAAAAACCCTATGTTTTATGAATCTCAAAATGGATATTCTACCTTTAACGAAACAAATGTAGCTTAGTCTAAATTCTAACGTGTCGTAGACGTTATAGATTAATTTCAACGTAAAACAAACGTCTGTCAAGGGTAAAATTTTCATCATATGAAAATCAACCTTGAGTTTTTATAAATTAAAATACCACTGAATTTTAATTAAGAAAACGTCCTTTGCTAGATAAAGAATTGAGTCAGCATCTATTTTGTCATTGGCCGCATCTTTCATTTGTTTTCACAGATAATTTATAAATATTAGACGTGTAATATCACAAATCTTGGGGGAGAAATGGCAAAATCATGATTTAGACGTCTTATATTGTCATCTTATCGTCGTTTTTCTTCAAAAACCTCATAACTGCAGCTTGTTTAAGCTGCGGTTATTAGCTTTTCGGAGAAAAGCAGTGTTTTTTACTATTGTAAGGCGCAATGGGAACATAATTTTGTGCTTCTTGTCATTAAAATCGATGATTATCATAAAGAATTCTATGTTGACACAGACAATGTTTGTGTAAGAATCTAGTTTTTTTCTACCATGTTTATGCTGCCTACATCCATACAATGAAAATAGACATCAATTCAAACTTATTTCCTATCACGTTCATCACACTTAGGGGAAACATTTGACAAGAATTTTCAAAATCCCAGCTTCGACGTTGTGACCAAGTTTTCTGCAAAGCAAACACATCATCGTGGCAAAGAAAATATCAAGGGAAAGGATAAATTACTGATTATCAGCAATTTCTTCTTTTCCTTCATGATTTCCCGAATCATTTCCACCGGAGGCATCAAAGTTAGGTTTATTTGGGAAAGGGTTTAATGCTTTCTCCTGAATTGATCAAGATACATACCGCTAAAGGTGTACAGCGAAATCGCCATTGCAGTGTAGTGACGTCAGCATTTATCAACGCCATGAGAGCACGGCCGAAGCTATTCTCTTATGAACAGAGCACATTATCTCTACATTCCATTTCGATAGAATGAGCTCTGTTCTCGCGGGGTCATTTCACGTCTAATCTCGGGGCCTTGGCGGGATTTCAGTATCCAATCGTTGGCGATACACAACAAAACAATTTAAAAAGCTGATACAAACTATCATTGGCTGACGCATCAAATTACCGGCTTCAGCCAAAAATAGAAGCGACGTAATGTATACGTAATGATCATGCAAGATAAAACTGAATGATTTTGATTCGATAATTCAAATGATGTGCTATAATTAGATTATGACGACCAAATAGGCTGTTGGCGTACCGAAAGCTGCAGAGGTCATATTTGATGGTTTAATCAATATAGGCCTCGGCTTTGGAGAGTAGGTCGAAGCACGCTATAAGCATCTTATCCATACCATGGTAACAGGACGCCTAGCATTTCAATATGCAAGGAAAAGAACACAATTAATGTAGTCCAACCTTTATGAGATTTTCTCAACGTCGGATTCTTCCGTGCGACGTCGTTAGCTCTTGTTAGGCCTACGTTTCCGAACCTATTCGAGCGAGATCGTAAATATTCGACCGTGAAACGTTCCATGACCGAATGATTACGACATCGCCTGAAAAATTCCGACGTCGCATGAATCTCATTAGGGGTGGACTACCCTCAATCAAGAACCATCGCTGACAATTCTATAACTAAGTAGAGACGTCGTCCTACAGTGTCACCATGGGTTCAACCCTTTCACAAACAAAACACGGTTAAATGTATCTTGTAGATATGTTTTGTTTGTGTTTTTTGGGGGGGGGGGGGGGTGGATATTGAGAGAAAAGAATAAAATAGTTTATGATTAAAGTTTCCCATTTTCTTTCAATAATTATTTTCTTTGCAATATATTTCTATTTGACACCTATTATTTGCTTGTCTGCAACTTATTTCAAATTGAGCTGGCCCAACTGTTCGCTATTCGGGAAAGGATTAAACACACCAATTTCTGTTCTGTTTGACATTGCCAGAAGGTAATTCTGGAGAAAAAATGTTCAAATGGATTTCTTCCCATAACTATGCTAATCTCCGTTTATGCCTTTATTCTTTAAATCAACCTTTTTCCAAACATCCCCGTCTTGTCCGAATCATACGACACAATCGGTGGAACTACACGTGCAACGTCCCTGATTTAGTGTGTCATGTCACATATTATGTATTCACGTTGCTTTGTTGTTTGCGAAAACTTTCAATTATGACTTATTCAAAATCTAGTCGTTTGATACAGAGTCAATTTGCAATCTGAATGCTTACTATCATTGTGGTCCAATTGTTTTAACTGAAATTTACCAAAGATATATGGCTGCCGTGTTCCTCGATTGGGTAAATAAATAAAAAAGTTAAAGAAAACAAACGTGTGAAACAAGTCTGTAGGGCCGAGAATGAAAATCCAATTTGCGTCTTAAATCCGTTTTGGACGAATAATGTGTAATATGGTGTTGCCGTAGATGTTTTAGCCTTTCCCTAGCAAGACATGCTTTCTTCTGTCCGTGAATGTAACAGTTTGGAAAGCAGTTAGACAAATGAAGAAAATGTTCTCCTTTTTGCCTAATATTTACTCTGCTGTATTGTAAGAAAACGCAACGCCAATCTTCTTCAACTTTCATTTTTTGTATGTTCAAAGCAGCTTACAAACTCTAGACGGTTTTGAAAAGCTTTACATTCGTTTTTTGGACGAATGGGTTGTAATATAGAGCTACCGCTGGTGTTTTTACCACAATGTAAATCTTTGTGTGATATTGGTCTACTGCTTTTTGTGGCTAATTATATTTCATTGGGTATATGATTTTTAAAGTAAATGTTTCGGAACGCATTTTAAAAAGAAGAAAAGCTATTTTTGTAAGTTAATAAAGCACGCGCTAATTGTTAGATTTAATAAGTAGCCAGGAATATAAAGTCTGCAAGGCCGAGAATGAAAATGAGCCGGGATCTGGAAAAACGTCCCTTAAAGCATTTTTAGAAATTGAGTTTGAAGAGCAACCTGTTGTCAAATATGTATCCATGGTGCTCTCTGTAAGTTACTACAGGTCACAAAGAAGCTATTAGAGAGCAACGTGGATCCTGATCAGATTGTGCGTATGCACAGGCTGTTCTGGATCTATGTTGGGCTCAAAAGCCTTAAGGTTTACGAACTGAGAATGAAAGGCAGAGCCAGAGGCGAAAAAGTGCCAGTAATTTCTAAACTGTGTTACTTTTCCATTCTAAATATAAACTTAAGCATTTTGTATGGTTTAGAATTTTGATTTAATGCATACTTATGGAAATATTTGACAAAAATGTTCAAAATTACCCCCCCTTGCATATGAATATAGAGTAAAATAATTTTACTATATTATTTTCTTCTTGAAGCATAATCTTGAAATCCGGCATGGTGAATCAACTTATGTGAAGTGTATTTACAAGTGTGTGTAATTTGATGCATTTCTTATGGCTACAAAGTGGTCTTTTCATTTTCAGTTCGTAAACCTTAAGGGACGTTTTTCCAGATCCTGGCTCAAATGTTTTTTAATCTGTTTTTGAACAAACGAGAGTTAGTATCATCGTTTTTCAACCAAAATCTCGTAATTGCAGCTTATTTAAGCTGTAGTTACGATGTTTTTGCTGAAAAGCTGTGACATATAGTTTCCGCACACGGGTAAAATACGTTATCACTCTTTTGTCATATTGGTCTACTGCGTTTGCTTAATTCAATTAACTGTAAAGCACTTGGAACAAAATTGATAAAGTATTAAGTACACAATGTAAGTAAAATACCAATTTTTATTCGGTCTAGAATGCAAATGTGCACAAAAATCGCATTTGATTTTGAATACGATCTTATTAAAGAACGGGAAGGCAATAACATTTTACTGTATGTTTTCACCCCACATGAGATTAACGCGACGTCGGAAGTTCTCGGGCGACGTCTTAAACATTCCACCGCCCAATGTTTACTACGTCGCCCGAATAGGTTCAGAAACGAAACGAATATTAACGAAGTCGCACGAAAAATTCCGACGTTGCAGGAGTCTCATCAGGGGTGGACTGCCTCAAATCCAGTTTGCCTCTAAATTCGGTATTGGATAGATACGCCTTGATGGAAAAGCAGTGTTACAGTTTTGACCACGTAATACGTCTTCGAGATATTGGCTTACTAGGTAATTTATACGGTCTAAATAATGCAGATTTCTGCCATTTATTTCGTGATTTAGTATCTTTAGAACATATGGGAGACAAAAGAAAATTTTCAGTACATAAAATCCTCATATCTTATTTTATAGTTGAAGGGTGAAGAGTTACAAGGTTTTTCAATAACAACGATGGAATGCTTTAGGAACAAGGCAACGTTTCGCGCAAATCTAATTTGTCTCTTGAATCCGATATTGGACAAGCAAAGCTAGATAGAGAGCTAGTGTTGTTGTGATGAACGCACGGGTTTGCTAGGTAACTCTAGGATTGGAATCAGAATATCTGGAAAACGTCCCTTATAGCATTTTTGAAAATTGAGTTTGAAGATCAGCCTGTTGTCAAATGCGGTCCAATATGCATCCATGATGCTCTCTTTAAGTTACTACAGGTCACGAAGAAGCTATTAGAGAACAACATGGATCCTGATCAGACTGTGCGTATGCACAGGCTGATCTGGATCTATGTTGGGCTCAAAAGCCTTAAGGGACGTTTTTCCAGATCCTGTCTCGTATAAAGTTTTACTGTTAACCCACTTCCAAACAAAAGAAGTTGGATAATTGAGGTATTCGTGTGAAATAAAGCATGGAAAATATTTCAGGCAAAAGAAGAAAATACTGATAATCCCCAATTTTCTTCTTTTGCCTCAATGTTTTCCCAGTCCTTTTCTGTAAGGTAGGTCAAAAGAGGGTCTTGTTCGGGAAATCGTTAACTTTTGTTGCAAATTGGATATAGTGGACTGAATCCTGGTTAAATACACGAAGAAAAGAGGTAAATTGTAACAGTCACTACTTTTAGGAAAATGCTTAATTAGACAGTAACCGCTTTAAACGTCTTCCAACATTTTCCAAAATATCGAAATTTTATGGTAGTCTTACAAGAACGGGTTGCATGCGACAAAATATCTATTTAAAGTAGAAAGTTTGCATACTTTACTTTAAAAAACAATATTAAGATATGTGCGCAATTGGTGTCTATTAAGTCTATGTTTCCCATACAGTTGGTGTAATTGCAAAACCCTGTATCTACAGATTAAATCAAGTTATAGATACGAGGTTTTACAACAACACCGACGATATTAATTTATTTCAGAGACGTCATAATCATTTCTTGATTGGGAAAGGGTTAAAAATAAACAAAACTATTATACGGTCAAGAAAATGTTTGACAAAAATCCAATTTCCTTTTCACATCCGGTATTGGATGAAGATGTTATGACCAAATCATTCGGCCTCATATTGGTTCTAGAACTACGCTATGTGCATGTAGTTAATTTAGCGCTTTAAAGTGACATTTCAGAATTTTTTGTCATAAATTTTACTTTTATTTTTATCTGAAAGAGCATATTTCCTTATGGAAATTCTGAAAATTTCAAGCCAAAATATTGCGCCGTTTACGAGAAATTTATATTTTTGTGTTGATATTGAACAAATTGTTGTGGACAACAGTTCGGATTTATATGCAATTTATCGATTATGTCTCAACTTTAAATGCGTGTTTTTCGCTTATTGGCAACAACTCCAAAAAACTAATAGTATTTATACTCATTAGAATAACCAATCTTGGCATCAAGACATACTTTAAAAAAATTGAAATTGGAATGAAATGTCCCTTTAATTAAATGATTTAGGTATCTCTCACGCTTAATGTGATTGTGTGCTTGAATGGACTAAAACGAAGTGATTTGGATACGATTGATGTACATCGAACATTGATTTGTATGTATATGATTTTTTGTATTATAACATTTGATGACAGAAAATAGTACGATTATCTCATTGTTAGAAATAAATGACGAAGTAAATAAATAAATAAGACTCCGATAGAATGTAAAATGGATTTGAGCCATAATCTTAAAAGGGCCCTTATAGTAGTTGGGACTTTCTTTTTCCAGATCATGTCTACGTGAAGACTGATCAGAACCTATGATTATCTCGGTTCTTGATCAGAATGTGCGTATGACACGAGAGCCCATTTGCTAGACCCTGAGTCATTTTTTAAATTTCGCGCAAGTGAAAATAAATGCAGATGTGTTATCTTGTTGGATATATACTAGAGGAAAGAAGAAACGCAACAACTATTTTTTGTTATTTCTCTTAATTATTTTATGTTATTGAGTCAAAGTTGTTACTGATTATTTATGGGAATTTTATATTGATATTGATCTTTGTGTTTACGTTAGAACATGTCTTACGTGTGAGATAACGTTAAAAAAGACGTTTACACGTTTCTCACGTGCATACCTTTAAATATCAGAAATTTACATAAAACTCTTTTCATTTGTACAGGTGCACGTCGACTCGACAAAATGCAACAATTTTCGTTTGGATTTTATCCCTCATATCATTTTACGACTTATTCAAAGACGTAGTCGGGTAGCGATTGTGATGTTTTCGAAAGGAACATCTCAACCCGCAATTGCAGCTGAATTTGGTGTATATCGGTTTACAAAATATTGCTTGAGATAACGTCTTAGAACGAACGCAACAACTTATAGTCGCCTGAAAAGCGGTCGTCAGTGTCTAATGTCACGACATCAGGACAATAACGTTCACTCACTTTACCTGCAGAAACGAATTCTCTTATCGAGAGAAACAGTTGGTGCTATTCATGGACAGGATAGCAATCAAATTCCAGCCAGGATTCGTGAACGTCAGTTAAACCGCTCTTATTCAAACGCGTATTGATGGCACGAAAAACCTGTGACCTTGATGATTTTTTTACATTAGAAAGTCAAATTATGAAGTTTTACTATGCATTTAATAAAGTACTCGAATGGGGGTGATTTTGTGGAAAAACTAAAACAAAACGAATGTTCAATCTAATTTACGGTTGCGTTTCTTCTTTCCTTTAGTATATTTAGATCGGTTTCGGGAATTTACTACTGGGCATAGCACCTTTTGAAAAAGTAAATGAACTTAATGACTGAAAGAAATCAATGAATCCTGTTCAGTGAGGCCGGAACGACATGTCTTAAAATTAAAAAATACTACCATCTCTGTACGGGTAAAACTAGAAATCTATCACTATTATGGTAATAAACATACACCCACGATCTCATTTATACTGACAAGCATTTGCGTTTTTCGTTACACACAAATATTTTTGGTGTTATTGTCGCAAAAGTTTACCCTTGTTCATTTAAATGTCCAATTGTAATATTCTGCTAAGTATGAAGCAAATCGGACAAAAGTTGTATAGTAAGAAGAGGTGCGCGAGAAAGCGCTTGTTGTCAAATCAAGGGATGTAACTCAATAATTATTGGTGGATATTTTGCGACAATTGCGTCTTGTACATCTACAAGTATGAAAGCAGCACACTTCGTTTAAATAAGTGCATATAAAATCGTACAGATTCTGTAGGAAGAGTAGCCAATACGTGAGTTTGTTCGTTAAATCAGGGACCGTCACTCAATACTTCTTGCTAGAGTTATTTGGGTATTTGCGTTTTGCGAATCTAGAGAATCTAGCACACACTTCTGCCAAGTATAAAGCAAGTCGGACAGACAATGTGGACTTTGTCCAAACAAGCATGTTGTCGTCAAATCAGGGGTTATAACACAAATATACTTGATGAAAATTTGGCGAGAATTGTGTCTTGCACATATACAGATACAAACGTACACTTCTGTCAAATTTGAATCAAATCGGATAGAAAGCGTAGTAGGATTTGTCTGGACAAACATTTCTCGTCAAATCAGAGGCCGTAATGGAAAACTTTTCAATAAGCCCCCCCCCCCCCCCCACACACACACACAAAACAGCCTCCGGAAATCGTCATTAGAGGCAAAAGGCGAAATTTTTAAACGGGGAACGGTTGACTGTAAATCCAATAAAATAACCATCTTACCGGCTATTAACGAATTCATTCAAATTCATAGTTTTTGTTCAACTTAAAACTTCGCTTTATCGCTGTATATTGAATGCACGTGCGCTTTATCGCTGAATATTGAATGCACGTGAGTCGTCATTGTTTTCTCTGCATTTTGGGAGCCTCGTTTTGATAATGTCGATTTGTTACTATTTTTAGTAACAATTCACATGTATACAATTTAATTTCCCAAAAACCCATTGTTTGTCTCCGGAAGTTAATATGAGTCTTCTCTGATGAAAATTCGCTCTTTGATATTTGGATTTCGCTTTTTACATTAGAGCGCTGTCCCATTCAAAAACAAAAGAAAATTCCGACACAGGTTATGTCGTTGTGTCGGAATATTCTTTTGTTTTTGAATGGGACAGCGTTCTGTTATAAATAGCGACATCCAAATATCATCGAGTGAATTTTCATCAGAGAAGACTCGGATTACCGGAAGTGTTCTGCGGCTACGGACTAAAACATAAATGAAAGGAGTCTATTAAAACATTCCGGATGAAAAGTTCGCGATGAATAACTGCGTCTTGTTTAATCATGCTATGTATTTGCTGACCGACCGACTAACCAAGCAAACGACAAGACAAGTCCCTAAAAGATATGCAAACCCCAATATACCAAACACCACACACGTCGTTTCCACGGGTATAACAAGAAATGTGTTCGAGAAACTGTGAATTGTGTGTTGGGTTAAGAGACAAAACGATACCGGGAAATATTTTTACGGGGCTTTAAGCGATTTTCATTAATCCGTAAAATGTATTGGACGCAGGGAGAACATAGTGTTAATTAACGTTTTCCTCAATAAGCCCCGGATTTTACACTCAAATGGAAAAACTCTTGTGAAACCATTGAGACAAAAAAATGCAGCTTTTTCTAATTTTGTCTCATATATTTCTGTTTTATTGTTCAGAAACCGTTTCTTTATCAGCATAAATTTGGTCGTGTGAAGAATCCATCAAATCGTATCAGTCTATAAATGTGTAGAATGGGAGAGGGTTAATTAAAGTGGCAAACGCTGTGTGAAGAATATACCCCGCATGCTTATCACCAAAAATCTCGTAACTGCAGCTTAAAACAAGCTGCTATTACAAGGTTTTTGTTGAAACGCAACGATATTCCGCCTATATTCCGACTCTCTTTCGAATTTTCTTTTTTTAAAAATTAACCCATAGTCAATTACATAGCGGCAAAATTCTAGACTATTCCAAATTGAAAGATATCGCAAAGGACAACTGCAAATGCATGGAACTTTACAATTTATGTCATGGAACTTATGTCTTTCTGCTGCAGAAAGCATTGTGGAAAATGAAAAAGATTGCTTGCCACAAGCTTTCCTTTGATTTTCATAGTGTTTTACATATTCGTTGTTGCGTCGGACGTGAAAAAGCGTCAATGTTTTGGAATGGGTAAATGAACTTCAGTTTTTATTTTTCATTTCTTTCTTTCTATTTTTCTTGTACCTTGGGATCTTTAATCGTTATTGTTTCATCTATTTCTTTTTTTTTAATTAGGGCCTATGAACTCTTTAATCGTTCTGATTCATTTTTTTTGCATATTTGGATTTAGCACTCTGTTTATCTTTATCTCCGAGAATCACATTTGTGATGAAACCAAGCTTAATTATTGTCCTCTCAAACGTATTGAAAAGGAGAATTTAAATTGCGAAAATATTTTGAACACCTTTTTCGCTTTAAATTTAATACTCAATGTTTCAATGTATACATTAGGGGATGATAAAGCGAAATATTAATTTGAAAGACGTTCCACGAAATCGTATTTTTGTCAGAAATGTCACAATAAAGTATGCTCTATATCGCTACTTTTCAATAACAATCTCACAACAGCAGTTTCAAACAAGCTGCAGTTACGAGGTCTTTGTTGAAAGCGACGATGTATGCACTCTTTGGACATCACCATACGGTGTAATGCTACTTTTTTTCTTTTTCTTTTTGTCTACAAAAGCTTTAATTTAGCACTGTCTATTCATGTGTCGTTTACGAAGGAGTTATATGACGATAAGCACTATGTAATTTAAGTCGAATTCCTAGAAGTAAAAGTATAAAAAAGTAAAAGTATTACAAATTGACATTCTGAAATCATTAACCTATTATTTCTGTCGTGCTTATACCATATTTTATTTCGCTGTCACCAAGTATTAGTGTCAAAAGAGAACTCTTGCTGGCTGTCAAAATATTGACAATAATGCAATTTGTTTGTAGTTTTGTTCAATTATGTTTTGTCAAATACAGTTACACTACAAATGCAAAACTTGTTAAATGCAGAGTAATGTTTCTTTTATTCTCTGAGGGAATGAAACACTGGACGACAAGGAGAATCAAAGTACTGAAAGTACTGTTTGGAAGCAAATTTGTCAATATTGTAGGCATGTCCAGAAGTAGAGTACTTTGATTTCATTGTAGGTACTTTGATTATCCATTTGAATACATTGAATACTTTGATTCGCAGAGTACTTTGGTTAGGTAATTTGATTATCCAGAATACCTTGAATACTTTGATTCCATGCTGGAGCTGTATCTATTTTTAGCACAACTTCATGCATATTAATCGTTTGTGTAAGCTTTGAATATATTTCATAGTACAGTAAACTTAATTGACCCATTTACAAGGAAGGCCATTGGACTGATCTTTGAACCATAATAAAGCAAATTACTACTCCGATCTTTTCTTCTCTTAGAGACATGATTAATTGAATGTTTCATTTTCAGTCACACAATTCAATATCTACAAATAACTTCAGATTTAAATATTGAATGTTCGAATGACTGTTACCTCATTAATCTATGCTTTTGATAGAACTATTTTTAGCGAGGAGGACCAGAAGATGTTGTGTGGTATGCAGAGAATGGTCAAGTGCAGAGACAGGTGGCTGGAAAGAGAAGCAAATTTTGCTCCAAAAATGAGTGTATATCAGTTTTTTTGTCCAAATATTTCGAAACAGTTTTAGTGTTAAATAATGGAAGACCAGAAAAGCGCCTCTATGTGTGCAGCTAGAAATAGTTCTTGTATAATTTTTGCTTTTGATCCTGGACCTGAAAAACATTTGCTACAGATCACAAAGAAGACATCAACACAACATGGATCTTGATCAGACTTAACAGATTGGATCATTGTTTGTTTAAAAGGTCTTGTTTTCGGATCCTGACCCATTTTTTCTAAGAACGTTTGCCAAAGTCACGAACTATCACGACGTATGACGAGTTATGCACAGGTGTTTCCATATATCGTTGCTTTTCAATGAAAATCTTGTAACTGCAGCTTGTTTTAAGCTGCAGTTACGAGGTTTTCGTTGAACAACGATATCTTTTGAAAACAAAAACGTTCATAAACAAAGCGTTTTGTAACTCATATCGACGATGGGAGATCAAAACCTAGCAACTCCAGCATTTTCAAGATTTATTTACGAGGTTTTGACTTCCAATTGACGATATTGATGTATCCTGGTTACAGACCCCTATCTGCAGTAATAATGCATCTAAAATCTGTTATGTTAACTGTATCCCATATTTAATGGGGTCAGCCTTTTCAAGTATTGAAGAGATAATGTCTTCTCAATCCTTGCATATGCTGTATCAGTTTGTTTCCGTCCTATGTTGTGGGTACTTGCAGCATGTTTATTTCTTTCTTGTATGCAGTTTCCTGTAATTAATTATTCACTCCTATCTCTTGGGGTCAGTCTGTGCATGTATTTCTGAGGCAGCCGCTGTAAGAAATCCTTGTGCACACTGTGATAATCTCTGCATTAGCCCTGTGTTGTAGGTACTAGCATACACGAAATTAATCATATGCTGCAGACCTTGTTTGCAATTTTAGGTCTGCTAGCACAATAATACACGTCGTGTAACCAGATATATTAGGGCATTATGGTCGTTTGAAGTCTTTCATTGTCGTTTTCTTGATCGGAATGCCGGAATCCATCATATTCGATGCTCAGCTGTGTCCGATTTTGATCGTCGATTTCTCGTTTATTTTTGTTATCTGCAAGGCATGACAACTATTGCATTTCATTTCATGAACGCAATACTTAACTTAGAAATCGCTGTCAAGGTCCGACATTCGCTAATTGTTGCATTTCTCGTTAAAAAGTCAAACTAGTCGTGCTGCATATTCTCCATTTTTAACCGGGTGTGTATTGGATTCGGTGACCCGTGAAAGATGCATATTGTGTAGAAGTTTGTTTATATCACGTGATCGTCAAGGTCAATTTTACTATAATCGTAGTAACCTAGTTGGGAGAGTTTTAACAGTTCATTTTACTGTGTATATTTGATTGTTCTTTTAGGGTTATTTCTATAACTTAGAGAAATATATCGGAGCCATTTATAGTCGTCTACGGTGACCAACGACGTCGCGACCAGTTTTTCGGGTCGCGACCACTTTTTCTGGCCGTACGTCCAACTTTCTTGGTCACGACGTTGGTCGCGACCAATAATCTTGGTCGCACGTGCCGTTCTACTATAAATACGGACCGAAATCTTGGTCACTAGCTCAGTCCAGTCCCGGAGGTTAGGGAACTACGTTATATCATCATTTTATTTGCACCCTACCAAATATTGTTAAGAATAGAGAGAATTGTATCTGAAACATTGTGAAGAAAGAAGAAATTAAATACTGGTCATTGATATTGAAATTTAAACTGCTGTTTTTCGTCTTTTACAATACCCGGACTGAGCTCACTTTTGGCCACAACCCTCCGGCGACGATAAACAGTATACATCCAGTGAATCCAACAGATTAGAGAGAGATAAGAGGCTTGAGAAAGAGAACCACACTGTCCCCTGGCACGTTACAATATTATGAATGTTCCAGTTCATTTAATCTTATCGGAGCTAAGATTAGAGGGTTATCACTTGTCGAAGAAATATTTCCTTAACTTTTTACCAAAAGTTATGCTATTGGTACTCATTTGAATCGTTGCGAACAGACGTAGACGTGGTCGCACAAAGACTCAAATGAGTACCCACAAGATAAGGTTTAGATCTGAAATAACAATGAATTCGGAATGCATTCATATCCTCTTCTCAGTTGCTCTGTCTTACTTTATACTTTCAGATACGAATTGACAGAAACAATCGAAGACAAAACAGGAGGAAATAAAGAAAACAATCAAATCGTTATATGAGGAATCGTTCGGTATATAGAGCATGCTTGATTGACAAATCCGGGAAGAAAACATTCATTAAGATCAGGGCTGACGTCAATTCAGGCGGGAAGCATCTAGTTATACCAATTAATTGAGATCTTAATGGTATCTATACACATGTCATATACAAGATTGAGAGTGGCAGAAGTAGAGAAATAGGGTACGATTTTATCCAGTAAGCAGTGACGTAATGTCGGACAAATAATAGTTTTTCGTATGTGTTGTTATAAAATCTCGTAAATACGGCTTGATTCAAGCCGTAGTTACGAGATTGTATGACAACACCGATGAATTGTTTCAAATAACGGCCAAACCTGTTTATTTTTAGCACAAAATTCATTGCCATTATATAATTTAGATAATGTATATCGACGTTCTACTTCAAAAACATTTTACGTGCATTAGCTAGCTATTTTTTCCACCCCTTCCTTTCAAAAGTCTTAGACGAGAAAATGTTTTGGAAAACATAGAGTCAAGAGAATAAGATGGTTTCTGCGCCATGACACAGTATAATATACTGGTATATTTTGTATTGATCAAGTTCAAATATGTTGTCTTTAGAAGCTTTTAGACTAGGTCAGACTAAAATCTCATCATTTCCCGAAAGAGTTTTTACAACAGTCGTTACTTTTATCTATTTGTCTCATAATTACTTCAGAAAACAAGAATTAAAGATAAAACGTATTAAATAGAAGAATATACGGATTGCTATGTTACACCAAACAGCCGAGATTGAGAAATGTTTAAAGATCAGCTTCTGAATCTCGTTTGTCTAACGAATTTACGAATATATTTTGTTGCGCAAATTATGCAACACAGTCGAACGAAAAATTAGATTGTGCCAATCAGACTGATTGTTATTTAGTCGCGTTCAAAGTTAGTATGTTCGTTAGTGAGGCGGGACCAAGATGTTTTTTGACGTTTACAAATGTGTCCATTTCAGGATCTAACTGCCCTTTTTGAAGACATTACAGTGTAAAGTAAACTCAATGCTGACCTCGTAAAAGAATCAGTATGTTATGATCTAGAGGTTTGTGAGAGTGAAAGGAAGCAGATTAATTCAGATAACATACAGTTATGTTTCAAACTTTATACATATTGTCGATGCCCCTTAAGTGACAATATAGTAAGGACAAAATTAGATAGGCATCACCTAAACCATTTAGAGACTAAAAGTACGGAGTACATCGTATTTGGATATAGAACAAATTCTAGCCAAAACTGTATTCTCTGATTTCATTAGTTAGTGTGTTGTTTATAAATGGTTGTGGAAGGCATTGACATGGATGTACCGTCGGAGTTTGACTTGTTTAAGATTCTGAACATCTGGATTAACGCGTCAGCGGGATTGAACGCGTCCAACTCTTCATTCCCGGACACGAACCAGGATATATACGCTGTACCGACAGGACTGGTCATTCTGCTAGCCATCCTGTATGGGTCGATATCTCTGATTGCTGTTATTGGTAATGGACTCTTGATATTTGTTATCCTTAAGGACAAGAGGATGCAAACAGTCACCAACATATTCATCGCCAATTTAGCTCTAGCAGACATCATAATTGGACTATTCACGACGCCATTCCAGTTTCAACCGGCCTTGCACCAGAGATGGGATCTTCCACACTTTCTGTGTAGTATTGCGCCATGTTTTAAGATTCTATCAGTGAGTGTTAGTGTGTTAACATTAACCATCATCTCATTTGACCGCTATATAGCTGTCATGTATCCACTGAAAGCCGGGTTTTCTAAGAAATACGCTGTGTTGTGGTTGGTTCTGATCTGGGGAATCGGAATTGGCTCAAGTTTCCCGGAGGGCTATTATTTCCGTGTGGGACAAGTGCCCGATGGACTCTTCGGCACCAAGCCATTCTGTATGCCCTTCTGGCCGTCCGAAGACTTCGGAAAGTACTATCACATTTATTTAGTCCAAGTGCAATACCTGTTACCGTTAATAATCATCAGTTTTTCGTATGTACGTGTAGTACTGAGAATATGGGGAACAAAGACTCTTGCAGGTAATACATTAGAGAGGGACAACGTCAGACAGAGGAATAAAAGAAAGGTAAGCAACAACATATGAGCCAGGATCAGGAAAAATGTCGCTTAAGGCTTTTGAATCCAATATAGATCCAGATCAGCCCGTGCATACGCACAGTCTGATCAGGATCCACGTTGTTCTCTAATAGCTTCTTCGATACCTGAAGTAACTTAAAGAGAGCAGCATGGATGCACATTAGACTGCATTTGACAACAGACTGATATTGAAACTCAAATATTTAAAAACAGCTATAAGGGACGTTTTTCCAGATCCAGGCTCATATGGTTTTGTCTTTGTCATACGCAATTTCGATGCTCTCGACAGTGGTTTTGAAAGCCTTTCACTTGTGGGTCGTCCGCAAGCGTCATCAAGTAGAGAACGATCTATAATTAAGGTATTCCATCCACCATTAGTTACCAAACACTTCGTGTAACTTAGGACCTCATCCGTTGCAACGGAAATTGTTGATGGTATACCTCGTAAATTTTCGGGCGACATCGTTTACCATGGAAATTGACAAGGGATAACGAAGTTGCAGGAAGGATATTGCCTTCTAATGATGGAATACCATAAGCAACTGCTTATTTAGACGCTAAAGATTGAAAGTCATTAATACCTGTACATTATGCTTGTTTTGGCGTTCTCATGGACAAAAAGCTTTTTGAATACTTGTTGGTGCCAAAATGAATGTTTAAGACCACCTTTGTCTCCCTTTCTATATCATATTTCATTTATATCTTTTTTATGAAGTCTATGGTACTGCAATGTTAAGAGACACGTCGTTTGGAAAGGTCGTGTCATGGTTTTCTTGTAAGTCAGTCATTTCAGCTCATTATGTTATATCTCGAGACTTTAGAGCGTAAATTCATAATATTACGTAATGCACAGGAAATTATCTGAACAACAATTCTTAAAACAAGAAACTGTTTTGATTGCAATTTGAATGGTGCAAAATGGATCCAGAAAGAACAACACTGTCGTCGATTTTCAACAAAAACTTCCTAAATGCAGCTTGTCTTGAGCTGCAGATACGAGGTTTTTGTTGAAAAGGAGCAATGTCATGTCGTCACACGATAAGATCATCAATAATACGAATGTTTTCTATAATACCGGAAACATTTTGATAGGTAGACCGTGGATGGATTTGTCTTAAACATACAAATTGTTATGATACGCCAATGTCTCGTAACCACAGCTTGGAAAAGCTTAATTTACACTCATTTACCACTGTATTGTGAATCAACATGTATGTAATAAACATTTGGACAGAATAGAATTATGCAAGTCACGGTGGAGATTGTGAATCATGGAATGGATAACAACTACGGACAAAAATAATCTCAATTCTGGTCAAATATTTTGACATAACTTTTATTTCTGCGTCAATTTTCAAAAGGTTTAGCGCACGTACCCCGCCTTACTAAGCTCTTATCTCTGATATGTGAATTATTTGTGGAACCAATTTGCTTCACATCCCCCCCCCCCCAAAGAAAAAAAAAGAAAATGATCCCAACCGACCAGAAAACGATATGGTAAAAACTTCAGCCTCAGGTAAGAAATAGTGCAATACCTTTCTTATTTATGTGTCAATTGACAAGCGGTTTGTTGCATGTACTCTGCCTTACTGAGCTCAGTCCTCATATGTATGACTTACTTGAAACATTTCGTGATCTTACCAAACATTTATCCAAACCAACAGGGAAAACGATCTGAATTTCCTGTCGTTTTTGTGGTCGGTTGGGATATTTTTTGTAATAAGTAAAGGTTTCAAGTACGCCACGCCATACATCAGAGCAAAGAGCTTAGCAAGGCCGGGTGCATACAACAAACCTTTTAAAAATTGACGCAGAAATAAGAAAGTTATTGCAAATTAATGCACATAATGCTTATTTTGTGGCCATTATAGTCGATCATTATCGGAAAAAACGGTCCGTTATCGGCAGAAAACGTGTATTATTCAGGAAATTCACGTGCGATATCCGTCCGCCTTTGCACTCAATTATCCTCGATTTAAATTTTCAAAATAAACAACTCCCCTTTTCCCGCAAACTTCTCAACGTCTTATTTTGAATAAGAGACGTTTGGCACCGAATAATGACGTAACGTCGTTTTGCTGACGTCACGCATAACAAAAACATTTCGGATGATTTTTCAGAACAAAACAACAATGGCGGACATTTTTTTTTTATCTCACCTCGGTTTATTTTTTCGCACGTATCAATAGATGTGGGGTAAGTAACCATTGGAATGTTATGTTTTTTATGCATTAAAAGCGACAATTCACATATTTTCGGTCGTTAACATTCGCAGAGGCCCTCAAAATACGAAAACGACCCTCGTGCTACACACTCGGGCTTTAACGTATTTCTTGGGCCTCTGCGAATGTTAACGACCTCAAAAACGTGAATTAACCCTATATTGTCTTATGTAAAGAGAGACAAATGTTTCCGTAGATTTACCTTTCCCATGGTGCACAATCTCTACCGTGCAAGTTGTCATATGAAATCGCTGAACTGTCACAAATGCCGACTGTCACATTTCCTCATTAAGATATACTTCCTATATTTCACTCGATTAGGGTCATTATATTTCTTGAACGCACATGTCGCGCAATGATCTCCGAATGAACATCAAAGATATGGCATGCGTAAAAATCCGATATTCTGTTTTGTCAAAAGACCGTATTTATGGTACCCACAGGAATATCTTATTTCTTCAAATAATGATAACATCTTTACTTTTTTCGTAGATAAAATGTGGTTTCATTGATGTCGTTTTGATGGCTTTAATCTGTATAAACGAGATCAACGTCAAAGTGCATCACATACGTTTTTGTTGGAAAAATGTACTTAAGCCTAGTGCATTATTTTCAACCTATGGGAACTTTACTTTCCTCTTCAAATTGCGTCAGTTGAAAGTCGAAGTGGTGTTATAACATAATGCAGATAGATGTCCCTTGTTTATGTTGACGCACCATACTTTATGAGTCGGAATCTGGAAAAACGTCCCTTATGGCATGCTTCAAGACCAGGCTATACCGATGTGCAGTTTGACCTAGGTTCATGTTACTCTCATGCGGATGCTATAGTCCTAGACGAAATCGATTGAGAACAACGTAATTCCTGATCAGCCTGCGTGTATACGCAGTCTGATCTGAAACCATGTTGGTCTCTTAACCCTTAAGGGACTCTTTTCCAGATCCTGGCTCATATGCTTTCTTTTCCTCGGACAAACATCACGATTACATCTTCTTACACTACATTAAGTCCTTCATTTCCCTGCGGACCCATTATTCTGAAAAACACATCGCGTTATTTCGTCATAAACAGCAGAAAAATGACAATGACAATCCCACACGGGCATGTTTTTGATATTAAATAGACATCAAGACGCTTTTTACATGAACCAATGACGTGCAGATGAAAAATGTTATAATCAAAAGAAATTGAATTTTACGATTGACAATTTGAGAAAGAATTTGTATCTTTTATTGCATTTGACTTTGAAATTCTTTTTGAGTGTTCTACACACAGATAAAGTATGCACAACGCATATTGACGAATGAATAATTTGTACTTAAAGTGACATTTCACAATTATTTTTACATACATTTTCCTTTCATTCTATCTGAAAGAGCATCTTTTCTTATGGAAATTCTGAAAATTTCAAGTCAAAATATTGAACGGTTTACGAGAAATATATATTTGTGTGCTAAAATTAGACAAATTGTTGTGGACAACAGTTCAGATTCATATAGAATTTGTCATTTCTCTCTCAACTTCAAAGTCGCATTTTTCGCTTATAAGTACCAACTCCAAAAAACTGATAGCATTTCTACGCATAGGAATAAGCAATCATTGCGTTAAGACATACTTTAAAAAAGATATAGATGTGAAATGTCACTTTAATTCATGTATTTTGGATTGCGCAAACATGTATCTTGATACATCAAATAACGTTCTTCGGGAGGGATAGTGTCACTTTACAGAGAGATTTCCCAAATCAGACTTGGCTTTGACGTCCCTGTTAGAAAAGGCTTTGGAAGACATTTAGACAAAAGAAGAAAATGCTTATAACCAGACTTTTCTCATTCGTCTCAACATTTTGTAGGATATATTGCACATAAATTCTATCATTATTAACATTCAATTTGTCGTCTGCAAAAGCTTTCGAATTAGAGCACATAAAAATTTTGCAGTTTCGGAAAGGGTTAAAATTTATTTACGTCATCATATCTGAGGACCCTGTCTTTTTTATATGATTACCGTTTCTCAAAGCTTACCCGGTTTTAATGTTTCTAGTTGTAATGATTTTGGAAAATATTGAAGCAAGAAATGAAAACTGTTGCAGTATTTGTTGTTTACGATAATATAGAAAAAAATATAATGTTAATCATTTAATTATTGTTAAACCGAAGTGACCGTGCGCTATGAATATTTATAAACAAACGCAATCGTCTGCAATATTGACAATAATGAGCGCAAGGTTACTTCGGTTCAATAATAACAGGACTGGTATGAGAGTTTCAAAACACGTTGTTTGATAACATAAATAACCATGGATTAGAAAAAATACAGAAAAACAGTACTAAAATGTACAAACCATCGCCCGTATAAGGGATACATATCTAATATTAAAGGGGGAATGGCACTTAAAATCATGCAAATTTTCCGAGAACTGCGTACAAAATAAGAATATATTATGAAAATATGGCCTTTAAATTGCATCTATGCAAAATCTTAGCTTTCTATCTTGTGTATTGGCTATGATGTCGACGGATTTAAAACCCTATAATGTTCCATTATTGTAAATATTATCCCCGAGACAAAAAAAATCATGGGGTTTTAAATCCGTCGACATCTAATCCAATACACAAGGTAGAAAGCTAAGACCTGGCATATATGCAATTTAAAGACCATATTTTAATAATATAATAATATTTATTTTTTTGTACGAAGTTCTCGGAAAATTTGCAAAATGTTTAGTGTTATTCCCCCTTTAAATGAAAGTCATTTCATGGATAAAGTGAAAAATGAACTCTTTATCGGATAACAAATACCGGAAATGCCGGAAAATTACAACCATTGTTGTGCAAGTCTAGACAACATATTAAGTTAATATGTAATTTCCTTCTCCAACTGTTAGCTAAAGAGCTATTTGTCTTTATTGTCGGGACAATATTTATCATCACAATATTATTCTGATGATCTGCAAAATCATACGTTAATAGCTGGTCTGCCGGGACATCCATCCACTAGGCGTACATAGTTATGGCCAAAGATTCCACATACTTTACCGTAGGACCGACTGCATCAAATACTCGTTCTTCACCCCGGCTATTCGACTATGGAACAACCTACCAGTGCATCCATCAGACTGCAGAACACAGCCTAGAGGCGTTCAATGGGGGGGGGGGGGGGGTCATCGTACCAAAAGCACCAGTTGTGCTTTTATTGCGTTTAATCCTGCTCCTGATGTTATTTTTACCTATTATAACGACTTTGTAAATACTCCCCTGTACGCTGATGAAATAGAGAGGATTAAGTGGAGTATTGGAAGAAGAAGAAGATCTTAAACTCGATATTGTGAACATTTTTGGACTCATACTATTATCGTAGAGTGGTATTGTCACATAACGCAATATGTATACCGTGAGACATGCACCAATATGATACTGTTAGATTATTATTCTGACTAACTTATTTATAGATAATGAATATATCGTACATCAACAATCTAAATAAAATCTGGTGTTAACTTAAAGTAACATCTGACAGGTACCCGATATCTGTAGGTCATCTCCAATGGCATCTTCTTCTGTCGGATCAAATAAAAGCTCAATTGAATTCTGAAAGCGATTAATACCGTACCCAAGGCAATATGGTCATCGTATTTCAGTACAGATATATGTTTTTGAACGTGTTTGTCATTGAAAATATAATATGATTATTTAACCCTTTCCCAAACAAGACCTGGTTTTGACGTCCCTGATGGAATATGATTGGGAAAACATTGAGACAAAAGAAGAAACTGCTGATAACCAGCAGTTTCTCCTTTTGTCTCAATATTTTCCATGTCATATTTTACACAAATTCTACCTTTAATAACTTCCCTTTTGACATTTGTGGCAGTTTTTGAAGTGGACCGCCCTAAAAATTTGCCATTTGGGAAAGGGTTAACAAAATAATAAATTTTTCATAGTTGGAGTGAAAATATCAGATTTTAGTTTCTCCAGGGTCACTGAAGACGACCCGCAATTACTACCGGCTAGATGTTACTGTAAATTAACAACGGATTTTATGGATTGCATGCATTGGTCATGATATCAGGAACACTTTGTAAGCTTGAATAATTAAGTATTACGATATATAGAACTGAACAGCAAACTAGAGATATCGCCAAATACAAACATGTACTGGAATCAGTAATAACAAATTTGCGGTAGCAATAACCTTGACAATTTTATTTTTGTCGACACTCTATGGTTGTAAAGCGCTACAAAACATACAGATTTGGTCTGAAGATAAGAACCTTATCTTGAAAAGTAACAGCATTGTGAAGTGGTTTGCTATTACACGGACAATATATTGATTTTATTCAACAAAAACCTCGTAACAGCAGCTTCTTTTAATCTGCAGTTACGAGGTGTTTGTTGAAAAGCGACGATATCCTTTATCAGAATAAACCGCGAATTTGGTGTCAATAGCCAAGGCTGGGAATCTTTTGACTCAACGGATTCAGAGATCATCAATATTTTTTTATAACCTTGCCTTTTTGAAATCGGTTTGAAGCAGAAAATGACTTTCGATAATATAGCGTAACGTGATTTCTGACAGTGGATAATTACGATGGGTTTTCGAAAGCTTTGAAAGTAACGGAGAAGCTGTTGGTATGCAGCATATTTTTTTTATTTTCTATCAATGCTCATCATGTTGTGTTAATCAAAGTATGCAGACAAGTATCATTATTTATTCTACGTTTCGTAATCCTTTGAAATGACCCGTCTGAAATATAGTTCCATGGGATATGATAAGAATGATTAACGGTTATTCAGACAAATATCACAGGTGAAGTGCTATACAAAAAACCCTTTCCATAATCCAGAATTTTCAGACTATTCCAATTTTGAAGCTGATGTAGACCACATTATTATTATTATTATTATTATTAATTATTTCCTTTGTGCTTATGTTAAGTTCTCCTGTAGATCCGGGTCCGTACCATGGACCTTAGGCGCTATAGGGGTGATGTTACTGTATTGATAGTACCCTTCTTAGTATATGAGCTGTTCCTAGGAGGGAGATTTTTTGGATCTCTGCTATGTCGATATTTCCTGGGATTTTGTTGACATATTCAAGATCTTTCTTAATCAGTCCAAGTGCTCCGATGACAACAGGCACTGTGTAGGTTTTCATTCCCCACATTTTGGTGATCTCTATCTCTAGATCTTCGTACTTAGAAAGTTTCTCGCACATTTTCACCGAGATGTTTCTCTCTGATGGGATGGTCATATCAATGAGGAGACATGTTCTGTTTTTCTTGTCTTTGATGACTATGTCAGGCCTGTTAGCTGCTATTTCCTTGTCAGTTTTGATGGGCATGTCACATAACTTCGTGGTATTCTCATTTTCCGTGACAGTGTCTGGTTGGTGTTGATACCATTTTTCATCTGTTCTTATATTGAATTCTTTGCACATCTTCCAATAAATATATGCAGCTGCCTTGTTATGCCTGTTAATGTTTTCTGTTTTTGCCAGCTCTGGGCAGCCTGATGTGATTTGGTCAACCGTTCCTTCAAATATATTATTATTATTATTATTGTTATTATTATTATTATTATTATTATTATTATTATTATTATTATTATTATTATTATTATTATTATTATTATTATTATTATTATTATTATTATTATTATTATTATTATTATTATTATTATTATCATCATCATTATTATTATTATCATTATTATTATTATATTATTATTGCGTCAAAAGTCGAGGCTGTGTATGTTATGACATTGTACGAATTGGTGACAACGGAGACACTGCTGATAACCAGTAAATTCTTCTTTTCACTAGATAATTTCCAAACTACCTTTTTCTAAGGAAAATCAAAACCATGTCCTGCTTTGGTAACTGCCAAACAATCAAACATACTTGTGCTTCGAAGTTAATAACCAATTCACTTAAACAAATTCCCTTACAGTGGCTCTTTTTGACTCATCATGTTTGGTAATGGCTTTGGATTACATTGTGGAAAATGAAGAAATTGCTTGTGACAAGCAATTTCTTCATTTCCCAAAATGTTTTCCACAAAAACAGACCAAGAAATATAAAATCTTCTCTGCATATCGATAGGTCTAATTTTTTGCCGTTTGGTAATGGCTAAATCGACATAGAACATTCAGGAATCACAAAATATTTTCGAACAACGCAAATATTTTTCCCTTTTATTTGCTTTTATGTATCGATAGTATTTTGCTCGAGAGATTGGCTATCCAATTTAGTTTTAGAACAACGAAAAATTGCTGTTTTTATGCCAAGTTTGGGCCTTAACTCAGATGCATGAAAACAGACAAAACTACAAGAAAATTTTGAAGCGTTGATGCAGCTTTATTAATATTTCTATAGAAAATTCTGTATAATTTTCGCAAGACTATGAATTTATTTGACAGGTCATACAGTTTTTACTTGAAAATTTTATAATTTATTAGTCAATTTCCCAATTTTCCATAGAGTTAGAACGCAACCGCCTTTCAATTTGATTTTATAGTTGCAATTAGAAACAGCGTTTTTCCCCATGAAATTCCACTGAAGATTGTTTAGCGAAGCGATTACAGTCTCATGCCTCATTACATGACTTACTTTGATTTTGTTTTAATGACCAAATATCAACTGTCCATTTCAGAATTAACCACATTGATCAATACTTTCGTTAACGCTTAGGGATTTCATAAATCATACACGCACGTGACTGCATTTTCTAATATTCGATATTTTTCATTTCTTAAGTTTTTGAAAACTTGTTTTAAAAACTGAATTCAATAATTAACTAATAATTGAACCGAAGGATATTTGGCCTTTTTCATCCGTTCATGTTCTATGTCATTTCTTTTACGATGAAATTGTCTGTGAACTTACATAATACTGCGCATCATCTATGTGCTCGTCAGAATTAACAGCGTGCAAAGAATCGTCGCATTATCGGACGTAAAGTCGCAAACCCACATTCGTATTTGTTCTTCACGAATTAAGTTTATACGTGTATTTGAAATACAGTCGAAACTCGTTATGTCGACATCGGATAAGTCGAATTTCTGCTTAAGTCAAAGTAAAATTCTGGTTCCGTCATCATCAATGGATGTCAAAAATTTCAAACGAAACGATTTCGAAATAAATATGATCATCGAAACATAGTAGGAAAAGGATAGCTCGTGTAGAGCAATTTCTTTCCTATTCTTACAATATTCTAATGATTAACTCACCAAAGATGGTTACATGCCCTTTAAATCGAAGGCGAACTAAATCGGACGAGTCGAACACCAGATATGTCGAAGTATTTTGACCCCCCTCTGACTTCGACACGAGTGTCAGCATTAAAACATAATAAGTAATATATTTTTGAAGCAAGTTAGTAATTTTGTAATGAAAAAATTATTACATATACGCACTGAACCACAAATAGTGCTGCTACCAGCGGAAATATTTATTTACTTTTAATCAGACATGTCATTTGGCAATAGTTTACTATTCCGTGCGTGTTGCCTAATCATTTGAGAAGTAATACTGATACATATTCATTTTTTCTTCGGTAATGATGTCATGCAACACGTATGCAAATCAAATTAGAGATGATAAATTCTTACATATTCAAAATACATCATTTCTGGCATAATCTGGTAAATATAATGAAGGAATCTAAATAGATGGAAATGCCGGCGACAGAAATTCAATTTGAATGTTTACTGCGCAATAAAACGGGTTGATTAATTCATTCGCGATTGCGCAAGACCTGAATAACCTTTCTAGTTTAACTCGAAATTGAATTACAAAAAAGAGGCGAATTGTGTTTAAAATTCCGGATAAACCAGACCTTAACATTGCTAGATTGAAACCTTATTTTTGTCAAGTACGATTTAAAAATACATACGCTTCTAAATGCATGTTTAAAATAAAACAAAAAGGGCTAATGAAGGATCATGGTTGTCTTTGTGTATTTTATATATGTATACTCTTCCTTTCTTTTATTATTCTTTTTTGTATATAACTACCAACAGTTTAATCATAGATCTTTGAAGCTGGAAAATGATTTGAGTCGGAATCTGTGAATGGCATATTTTTTGCCGAATGCCTTTCAATGAGTTGTGAAAATGATCAATAAAACATTTGAGAGCAGCATGAATCCAGATCATCTTGTGTATATACGCAGTCTAATTGAGATCCACGCTATTCTTATATGGATTTTTAATGAATCCTAGCGACCATGACAGAGCAACGTGGAACCTGATCAGTCTGGACATAGACACAGACCGACCTGAAAGAATGATGGCCCTCAAATGACACAAGGGCCCCTTTCAAGATAACGGCTGATTTATTTCAGAAGTCCGTAACACTATGGTACATAACGTTGCTTTTCAACAAAAAAAACTCGTAACTACAGCTTGTTTTAAGCTGCAGTTATGAGGTTTTTGTTGTAAACCGATGACATACAAGTCTTCCAATCTTACTCGTCATTTCGGCTTGTCTTTCTACAAAATATTTCGAAGCCAGGTACGTGCGGATTAATCATATCAGTATTCAACTTTTCCTATACATAAAACATTTAGACAATGACAATAGGGAAAATTCGTCTGATCAGCATTTTCTTTCTCTTTTTTTTCAATGTTTTCCTTAAATTTTGCTGTTAGAAGCATGGAATCAATGATGGCTTTGGAAATATTCTCTTTTTGTTGATAAAACCTAGCCAAAAGGAACAATCAACCACAAACACATAAACGTTGAACTTTGCGTCTCGTTTACTTTACCCTTTCCCAGACGACAAAAATAGTGTTTTTTTTTCAAATTTGAGAGCTGCTATAGAAGAAAAATGTGTGTACAATATAATTTATCACAAAAGATATTGAGACAAAAGGAGAAAATGCTGGTATAAGCATTATCTCTTTAAGCACATTGTGTTCCCAAAGGCTTCTCTGTTACTGACGTCAAAGCGAAATGGTTAAAAGTTGAAGATAAATAATATCTATAAACCTGTAGACAAGTCATTATTGATAAATGTTGTGTCTTTGAGACATAAACAAGTCTTTTATCTTTTAATGATGTAGACACAAAGAAAGTTAAAGTGTGTTTAATGAAATACCGCTGATTTTCTTTCAGCCCCCCCCCCCCCCAAACGTACTACATGTATATATTAGATAGAGGCTGTATAGTTGATTCTACGCGAAATATACATTCAAATGCCCGCAGCGCATTAAATGTTTATATCGCTAAGAATCTTCTATACATACTCTATCTGACTTAGTGTTGCCGTTTTTGATACACCAACAGCCTATTTAGTCGTGATAATCTAATTATAGCACAACATTTGAATTATCGAATCAAAATCATTCAGTTTTATCTTGTATGATCTTTACGTGTGCATTACGTCACTTCTCTTTTTGGCTGAAGCCGGTAATATTTGAATTATCGAATCACAATCATTCAGTTTTATCTTGTACTATTACGAAAACATTACATCGCTTATATTTTTGGCTCAAGCCGGTAATTTGAAGCGGCAGCAAATGCAACTTTGTATCAGATTTTTCAAATGTTTTGCTTTTCTTATCCAACGATTGGATACCAAAATCCTGCAAGGTCCCGAGATTAGACGTGAAATGACCCCGTGGGAACAGAGTATCATTTTATCGTGATAGATTGAATAGATATTTTGCTCTGTTTTAAGAGAGTAAATTAGTGTTCGCTACGGGGCGTGGCTATGTATACATGTCACATAAACTAGCCGGCAGCCCGTTTATGCGAAATATAGCGGCGAGATTTTAAAATATACTGCAATTTCATTGGTTCATAAAGCAGGTCGAACACTAAAGACTTTTCAAAACATTGCTCTAACGGCAAAATCTAAGATTGCTCCAGATTGGAAGAGGTTTAGGACTACGATTTCGAGTGGATGAAATTATACGTTATTCTTAGTGGAAACTATTTGGAAAATGAACAAATTTCTTGTCACAAGCATATTATCTTATTTTCCAAAACATTTTCTAATGCCGTTATTTAATGGGATGTTCGAAAGCGCCATTGGGTGGAATGAGTTAAGGCTGTAGTAATGAAGTGGTTTACGAAAAGCGACGTTATATGACAATGATATATGTACGTGGTGGTTACAGTTTCGAAGTTAAGGCTGTCCACCCCTAATGAGGTTCACGCGAACTATCCGGGTAATGCCGCTCGAAAAAGTCCGATGTTTTATGTATCTCAAATTGGCCACATTACGGGTATTCTACCTCAAAGTAATTTGTTACCTTAGAGTAATTCGTTTAAAATGATTCTTGAGATTGTTCTCATTAACTGTTGTACCGAACTCTCTAAAGGCCTGGTCACATACACTATTACGCATCCACATCTAGGCCTTAACACAGCTAAAACAGGGACCAGTGCATCATAATTTGGGCGTGACGCAGGCGCGATATGGACACGGAATCGCATATGGCAGTCCCTTTACAACGTATGCACTTTCTAATAAATACGCCCGAGACTGCTTTCCTTCGATAAAACTTTAACCCTTTCCCAAACAAGACATGGTTTTGACGTCCCTAATAGAAAAGGCTTGTGAAAATATTGAAACAAAAGAAGAAACTACTGATAACCAGCAGTTTCTCCTTTTGTCTCAATATTTTCTATGCCACATTTTACACAAATTCTATCTTTATTAACTTCCATTTTGACATTTGTGGCAGTTTTTGAAGTGGGTCACCCTAAAATTTTGTTGTTTGGGAAAGGGTTAATGGGACCGTGCTAAATATTCAGGGATCAGAACTACACGGGGACCGTCAGAGTTTGCATTGTTGTTTGGTGTATTAAATTATCTAGGTGAAAATGAAGGGAATTTTAGCACTTGTACCAAGTTTTCGCTATCTATCTATTTTCGTTATATTTATTAACCAACATTAACCTGACGCGCCGACAATAACCATCTGTCTCGCGTAAACACAATACCAGGAAAACAAAGGGATAAATAGGACAATAAATATCTTACTGTGATTACATACCAAGATAAATACACAAGAACGAAATGAATATGTTAGTTAGTATTCTGTTTCTTTGTTATATAACGCCAGATATGAATGACATAATGTACATGTATTCATATTCATTAATCTATAGATTTTTTTATTGATTCAAATTATCCCAAAGAAATTTTTTAAAACTGTGGTAAACAGGTTAAATAATCAAGATAGCTATAAAATTCCGACGAGATGCCGTGCGCCTCGGTTTTTACCATCACATGTAGTTCAGAGCAGAGGTTTTATTTGGCAAATAAAAACCTCTAAAATTGTTATTATCGCAATTATAACACTCTAAATAGCAAAACGCACATTGTACATGTGTTATTTTGTGGAAATTCTGTCATGATCTAGTTTTTGGCGTAGGAAGCGCATTGGCGGTTAAGTGACGTCATTGATGACGTTACATTGACGCCACGCGACGTTATGGCGCATACACAAAGCATAATTACATGGAGCCTTTGTTGGTCAAATAAAACCCAATGAAGTTCTTCTTTCGCTATACATGGATTTTACGGAAACGTGTTATAATCCTTATAAAAAAATACGCATACAATTTTTTGCTCGCTGTATTCTTATGAAGGTAAAAACATTGCATGATATGAAATTTTCCATCAGAGGGACGAGTATGGATCGGTCTTACTTTAATCGAAACCAACCTCAGGATAAATTACATGGTTCAATTATTATTTTGAAAACAAACTATAGAATTTTGGGATCATGTGAATCATCTTTAAACGATAATTGGGATGAGTACCACATCATAGGGTTTAAGGAATGTTAAAAGATAATTTACATATTGAAAGGCCATTATCATTATTATAGATATTAAACCCTTTATAGCACATCAATTATCAACACCCCTGTTTTAAGTTTTGTTTCATACAAACTACTAAATTAAGAGACATTTCAATAAGAGTAGTTCAATATTTTACAAAAAATACAGGAGTAGACAGCAGGCAGTATAGACTAAGATCAGACTGCACGTCTGTGCAGGCTGTTCTTAGTCTATATTCTCTGACAAACTTTTGTTTACAGCAGTAAATTGACGTGAACATAACGAAAAGGCTTAACAATGGAGCCACAATTTTGAAAACATGTGCCCTTTAGCATTTGAGGTGAACAATTTGAGAATGAGAATGATGTTTTCTCTCAGGGTAACATACTAGTATATGTAGAGGGTATACAAGGGTTATTGTCAACAACACATATGAAGGATTCTGTGTCAAGTCAATAACAAACAGTGTGACTAGAAGTTTGTTTCTTTAGACAGTAAAACAGGACAAATTTCCAATTATACAAAGTACTAAACCCTGTCGTGTTCTTAAAGCAATTTATCACATTGGTCTCATCCTTTAAGCTGTAGGAGTTCTTATTGTTTGAGAATTAGGTCATGTAACTAATGATTAAAATGTTGTTGAACTTTACGTTGATATAGAAAAGAAACCCAAAATCCATGTAAAATAACCACGGATATATGTTAACAATTACATTTCTAACAATTAATTTGATTCTTTGATTTTCTAATTAAAAGGAAAGTTAGAAGGTGTCCTTGATCTGAAAAATATGTTGCTCTTGCAGCTTTTTCATTTGTTAAACATTCCTTGAGCATTACTCTTCAGAGTGCAGAAAGAATATAGTATCATTTTTAAAGATATATACTTACTTATATTCGGGGTAATTTTCTATAAAAAAAACTGTACGTAATCAGAATATGGCCTTTAGTTGTTCTCTGTGAAATATTTCAGCTTCGTCTGGCCATTATTGGGTAAGACTATGAAGGACATAAAACCCCTTATCACATCATTTCGTAAACACGGTCGCGCAGCTGTAAATATTTTATATAGTTTTACACCTCTGCATGATTTTCGATTTATGTCATTTACTCTATGAATCTTGTATTATGTCAGATAAAGTCTATAAACGGCGTGACAGCATGCTAAATACCAACTTTTGTGGATCAGTAGGGATTTAGGCCTGGGAATACTAATGCCATTTAGATATTTTCAAGGCATCTTTTGAAGAAACTGCAAAGTACTACCGAGGTCAATCAAACGTAAGCATTTACTTCTGATAACACTTTAACTTTCATTGCTGTATGTTTAATCTAGAACAGGCCACTATATCCCTTTTAGTGTATTGCAAAGTACACACATGACTTCTGGGAGACGTAACGCAAGATGAAATAATCAAGGAGAGACTCATCTAGTCGCCATGAATTTTTTATACAGTGTATATGTAACCCGCCAACTATTTATTTCTTTTATTTAGTGTTGGTCCTAGTTTTTGGACCAATGAAATTGCAGTATATTTGAAAATTTCTGTCCTATATTTCACATGAACACACTGCTGGTCAGTTTATGTTACGGATATACATAGCATCGCCCCCGTTTCTTGTGCAGTTTTGAAAACTGATGTAATTTTTGGGAAAATGATGTAATTCCCGTAAGATCGTATGTTTTTATTGGTTGGTGAATACTAAGTCAGATAGAGTCGGTATAGTAGATTCTACGCTACATAAACGTTCAAAGGCTGCGCCTTTTGAACGTTTTTATCGCGTAGAATCTACTATGTAGCCTCTATCTAATACGAAATTACTACAATCATAGTCCTTCGACAACTTATGTCACCTTACAAATTCTGTGTTTGCACGTAAAATGTTCTTAATTTTCAATATCATTTTACATGCGTTGGTTTGAATCGGTATCTCACACCTGCATAATTCGTACCATCACATGCATGATAACAGTAGAAGAATACTTTGAAAGTCGACATTGTGTTGTTTAAGTCGGTAAATTGTATAAACATGTTCCATTATTTCAACAAATATTTGATATGTGTAACAATTATAAGAATTGTGCTAAGAATTGTGCTAAAACTCATTTTCAACATGAAAAACTTGATATTTGTAGCATTTTTAGAATTGTGCTGAAATTAGTTTTCTACAAAAATATCTATTTGATAAGTTTTAGCATTTTAGGAATTGTGCTAGAACATGAATTGAAATTTGTTGTTTCCTATCTCCCAATAGTCTTACTATTTTATATTTACTCTGGTGAGCTTTTTATTATCACAATAGTCATCCATTTCGTCTTTCCCTCGTGACTCATGTGCCCACATAAACTTTTTATCAGTAACAAAATATTGTAGAGGGAATCATGCAAAATCCCAAATGGTTCATAGAAGCGAAGACAACGTGTTAATCAATGAAGCTTCTTCATATACAGTTCTTAATTTGTGACCCTTTTCGCAGAGAAAACTTGTTTTTCATATCCCCAATAGAATAGGCTTAAGAAACATTTAAGAGAAAACAGGATATCACCCACCCTGATCTACGTTTCCCACGAAAGCTTCTATGATCAATAACGCAAAACTATATTTATTTTAAGCTAAATTTGTTGTTAAGAGCAGCTTTTAAATAGGACGAAAAGTCCCAAAGGGGTTCTGTATAATAAGGTTTAAAGTATCAGCCATGTTTTACCAAGAGTAGTTTTATCGTTTATTCAGCAACGGCTTTGGTTGAGATGCACAATTATAACACGTTTCCGTAAAACTGCATCGGGTTTTATTTGACCAATAAAGAGTCTATGTAATTATGCTTTGTGTATGCGCCAAAACGTCACGTGGCGTTAAGGTAACGTCAAATGCCGTCATCAATGAGGTCATTTGGCCGCCAATGCGTTTCCTACGCTGAAAACTAGTTCATGGCAGAATTTCCACAAAATAACACATTTCAAATACACAGTGTTTGCGTTTTGTTATTTAGAGTGTTATAATGGAGATAATAACAAGTTTAGCTGTCTTTATATTGCACAATAAAAACCTCTGTGCTCTGGACTACATGTTATGGCAAAAAACCTCGGCGCACAGCGCCTCGGTTTTTACCTACACATGTAGTCCGTCGCACATCGGTTTTTATTTGCAATAAAGACCGCTAAACTTGTTATTATTTCATAATCAACGATCGATTATTTCATTAAGCCACATAAGAACATTGTTTATTTCAGTTCTAAAAAAAGGGAGCGGAATTTGATATTTGAGTATACGCTTCAGTCATCTGTTAAACCTTTACAAAACAAGACCTAGTTTTGACATCCTTAATAGAAAATGCTGGGGAAAAACATTGTCACAAAAGAAGAAACTGCTGATAATCAGCAGTTTCTCCTTTTGTCTCAATATTTTCTGTGTCATATTTCACACAAATTCTATCTTTTTTAACTTCCATTTTATCATTTTTGGCAGGTTTTGAATAGGACCACCCTAATTTGTCAAAGAAATTTGTCGTTTGGGAAAGGGTTAAACAAACATACATGCATATACAATCCACTGTTATGTAACCGCTAAATTTAGTTATATTTACATCTAACCATCGGGAGAAAGTCTAGTGATATTACACAGTGATTATTGTAGGTTAGTCTGGCCCAGACCCTGGTATTAAGATTATAGTATACAAGAGGACCATGATGGTCCTATATCGCTCACCTGAACCAACATGATATGAGCAACATTTTTGTTCAATTCAATTGATATTTATGGCTTTAAGACTGAAAACGAACTTATGATCAATAACATTGTAAAAATCAAACTCATCCGAGATGAGATGTTTTTCAAATTTGAGAGCTGCTACAGAAGAAAAATGTGTGCACAATATACATGTGTATCACAAAAGATATTGAGACAAAAGGAGAAAATGCTGATATAAGCATTATCTTCTTTTACCACATTGTTTTCCCAAAGGCTTCTCTGTTACTGACGTCAAAATCCGTCTTGCCAGCGAAATGGTTAAAAGTTGAAGATAAATAATAACTTTAGACCTGTAGACAAGTCATTATTGATAAATGTATGTCTTTGAGACATAAACAAGTCTTTCATCTTTTAATGATGTAGACACAAAGAAAGTAAAAGTGTGTTTAATGAAATATCGCTGATGTTCTTTCACCCCCAGCCCACGTACTATGTACATGTATTAGATAGAGGCTGTATAGTTGATTCTACGCGAAATAAACATTCCAATGCGCGCAGCGCATTGAATGTTTATATCGCGTAGAATCTACTATACAGACTCTACCTGACTAATTGTTCGCTAGCGGTTCATTGGAAACGGGGGCGTGGTTATGTATAGATGTCAAATAATTTAGCCGGCAGCCCGTTTATGCGAAATATAGCACCGGGATTTTAAAATATACGGCAATTTCATTGGTCTATAAAGTAGGTCGAACTCAAGACTTTTCAAAACATGGCCCTAACGGTAAAATCTTAGATAACTCCAGATTGGAAGAGGTTGAGGACTACGATTTCGAGTGGATGAAATACGTTTTTGTTATTCTTAGTGGAAAGGCCGTTATTCAATGGAGTGTTCGAATGCGCCATTGGGTGGAATGAGTTAAGGCTGCAGTAACGAATTGGTTTACGAAAAGCGACGTTATATGACAATGCTATATGTGCGTGGTGGTTACAGTTTTGAAGTTAAGGCAGTCCACGCCTAATGAGGTTCACGCGAACTATTCGGGTAACGCCGCTCGAAATAATCCGATGTTTCACGTAGGTCTATCTCAAAATGGCCACATTACGGATATTCTACCTCAAAGTAATAATGTTAACCTTATAGTAATTTGTTTAAAATGGTTCTTGAGACTGTTCTCATAAATTGTTGTACCGAACTCTCTAAAGGCCTGGCCACAAACACTATTACGCATCCACATTTAGGCATTAACACAGCTATAACAGGGACCCGTGCAGCATAATTTTGGGCGTGACGCGGGCGAGATATGGAGGCGAAATCGCATATGACAATCCCTTTACAACGTATGCACTTACTAATAAATACGCCCGAGATTGCTTTCCTTCGATAAAACTTCAATGGGGCCGTGCTAGATTGTCAGGGATCTGAGGCGCGTTCTTTAGAGCGAGATTTTTTAAGATTTCTTAAGATGGTTTTGATACAGCGTCTTTGAGACCGAGATTATAAGCGAGGTGTTCCGAATGTTCCATACTTCATTCAAATGACATCATTATGACGTCATTTGTATGAAGTACGGAGCATTCGGAACTCCGCGGTTTATGAATCATGGAGCATTCGAAACAAATCGATCAATTCTCATTGATATAGATTCTACAGAATTTACCGAGGGGTTCCGAAAGAAGTATAGAGCAATGGCGGCTCCTAGTGATCGTCTTAAAAATCTTGCTCAAAGAGCGCTTTATCCTAAAACATCTTAAGAAATCTCAAGATATCTCAAGAAATCATTTACATGTAAATCATTACATTTAGCCACGTAAACATATTGCCTGTGAGCAAATGCAATGATTAATTCGTAAACATTTAGCCCCGTGAACATATTGCCTGGGAGCAAATGCAATGATCCTTCAAGAACGCACCTTCCGTCAGCCATTACTTTGATTTTCGGAATTGTTTTTGGTTTTATCGTACAATGTAAATCGAGTAAATAATGCAATCAAACTAGACAAACAACTTTAACGTTCGCATTCTTTAAAATTTCCAATAAACCATCGCTGCGACGGGCCTTGAATACATCAAATATCACCAGGGCTGTTTGGTTACACCTGTAACAAAAGGTGTAAATGTGGTCAATAGAGTGACGTACGATTTTGACAGGCATTGTTTGTCAGCAATTAACAGTTATGTTATGCAGTTTTCCATACTTTAAACAAGATCTATAGAACAAATACGGACTGCTGAATGTATTCGATCTGAATTATCGTGATATGATTTTATTAATCTACAGAAGATAAACAGTGTTTGGTATGAAAATGTATTCACGTACATGATTAAAGGATTAAATGATTACGGATTACGTGAGACCCTTTTAAACAAGTAGGGGCATCTGGTATTTTTTATGTATCGTGTTATTAATATGAAGACCGACTGCAAAAATAAAACACAAAACCGACAGTTGATGATAGTAGTAAAGGAGGGTAGACTGGACACGCCGAAAACGTGTCCAGTCTACCCTCCCAGGCCTTTTTGGTAGGCTAGACTGGACACGCGATATAAACTTTGTTTTTTTTTTCTATCGCGTGTCCAGTCTAGCCTCCTAGGCCTTTTTTACGTATATTGGACCTAGCTGGGGTCTTTTTTAAGCTTTTGACTTACTCGTTTTGACGAATCAAGGTTGAAAAGGCGCTAGTCTGCCCTCTGGTAGGGCAGATTAACACCTTTTTTCATGGTTTTGGACTTAGTCGTTTTTACAACGGTTTTGGAGTTAGTCGTCTTTACCAGGGTTTTGGACTTAGTCGTTTTTACCAGGGTTTGGACTTAGTACTTTTGAAGAATCAAGGTTGAAAAGGCGCCAGTCTGCCCTCTGTTAGGGCAGATTAGCGCCTTTTTCAGGGTTTTGGACTTAGTCGTTTTACCAGGGTTTTGGACTTAGTCGTTTTTACCAGGTTTGGACTTAGTAGTTTTGAAGAATCAAGGTTGAAAAGGCGCTAGTCTGCCCTCTGGTAGGGCAGATTAGCGCCTTTTTTCAGGGTTTTGGTCGTTTTTTTACCAGGGTTTTGGACTTAGTCGTTTTTTACCAGAGAATTGGACTAAATCGTTTTTACCAGGTTTGGGACTTAGTCGTTTTCTCCAGGGTTTTGGACTTAGTTGTTTTTTACCAGGGTTTTGGACTTAGTAGTTTTGACGAATCAATGTTGAAAAGGCGCTAGTCTGCCCTCTGGTAGGGCAGATTAGCACCCTTTTCATGGTTTTTCAGTCGTTTTTAGCAGGGTTTTGGACTAAGTCGTTTTAACAACGAGAGCTATTCTCTCTCGGATGTTAAAGAATTCTTCGGAGAATTCGATCCGAGGTTGATGGCGATCTGTGATTGTGAGAATCAGATTTGAATAGCGTAACTTTCAAGATGTGGCCAATCATCATGAACGTTTCGCTTATTAGCAACAAGGGAAGAAATAATGGACAAAGAGGATATATTTTTCTGTTATTTTATTGAACTAGAACTATGAACAATATAACAAGGAACTATGAACAAGTAACACAAGCTATTTAAAACAATTTTATAAGAGATGATTAAAGTTTTGCATACATCGTTACATCCCTGAGCAAGAGATACTGAAATCGTATCTGGCATAAATTTATATACCGTCATCTCTTTGGATCTGATGGGAGGGTTTCGGTCACTCTGTTTGGATTTCAGTGGTTGAACCTTGTTAGGGTTTGGGGATTTTTTGTTTTAAAGGTTTTGACTTTGTCACGATTTTGACAATACAAGGTTTTTATATTGTCATATTTTATTTCTGACTGAGGATTTCTCTATCTTGATCATGTTTTCTGGAGGGGCCTGGCACTTAGATGGAAGTCTGTGTAGTATAGAACAAAATGAACTTTGTTCTTTTTTTACGCTAGACTACCTTGTTATACAAAGGTGATGGTTTAGTTTCCGACTTATGGATTTGGTAGAAAAGATTGCATAAAGTCCATTTAACTGCAGTTATTAACACAAATTATCTCCCACCAATGGTGTGATAATAGTTAACCTATGTGGGAAAATAATTTGAGCCTCGCCCGGTAAGGATTTTGTGGTAGTACTAGAAATTACAGGAATCCATAGTAAGTTGCTCCAGTCGTCGCGATATGAGCTCCATTCAATCATATTGATATCCGTAGCAGGATATACATTGGAAAAAACACCAAAAAGAAGAAAACGCTTATTATTATCATTTTCTCATTTTGTTGTCTAGAAACTTTGAAATTCTGTCACCCTCAAATTATGCCATTTGAGACGGACGGTGTTAAGGAATTTTACGTTTCAAACGATGTTCTCGATTTAAACAGTCTATTATTTTTATTATACATAATCTGTGGCATTTTGACATAGTCATTTCAACAAAGAGGGATCGATTCCAGTCATTGTTGGGCTTAGACAATCTGAGGACTTTTTACGTGTGAAATTTATCAGAGGGCGATCTAAGTACAAAATAAGTTCTTTATGACACTATATTGCTTTTTTCCATAGGCGCTAGACCTCTGTTCTGGCGAAATGTTCCAGATTAAGGTGGTCAGAAATATCGAAACAGTTAGCCTTTTCCCACTATGTTTAAAGGCATATTATGAATACTTTGTTTTTTCTTGACTGAAACTAGACTCTGTTCAGTCTGTTGTTGTTTTTTTCTGTAACTTTTGTTACTGAAAAAAAACCAAAAGGAAAATGCGAATTGTAACATTTTGACTACGAAATATAATTCGAGTTAAAATTACAGCGATAAACTTAATGTATATACATGTACATGTATGTGTATTTGGAATCTCGGTCAAGTTTTAAAGCATTGTGTATTGATTTTCATCTCAAGGTTAAGCGTATACTGGGGGTTTAAAACTTTCCAAACAATCGTTTATCTTTCTACTGATTTTATGTTCATTTTGCTTGATGAAATCCCAAAATTGTCTTCTTTTCTGTATGAATTATTATGTTTCCTTTTTTCTGGCTGACCTGTCGGATAGTTTTCGAAAATTATACAGTAGAAAGCAGGCAGTGGAAAAATATATCTCAATCTATCTTCAATCCCCCGACAAAGAATTATCGGTGGAAAAGGAGATTGGATGATGTTTATCCATAGCTAACATTTCAAGTAGTCAAGATCATTCTGACTGTTTTTTTCTTACCACCAACTGAGGATGAATTTTGGAAACAACAAATCTACAGCTTATAGATCTAATATCCGAAACTAGCTCCATTTCGATAAATTGTTGGATATCAAGAGAATTTTTTTTAGACACGACCCCATTATCTCTATTCTATCTTTTGATATTGATGAATACCAAAGATATTCTGAAAATACGTAATCTTTAATAAAGATATTGAATTGAAAGATTGATTGAAAAAGACAAAAGTTGATTGGGTCGATGGATGAACACATTGAATGAATGGAAATACTATATTGAACATGTAAATATTGATGGAGAGGAGACATTCCATCCATGTTTTCTACTGTCCATATTTCATTTCCCTGTGAAAATTTTTCCTCCAATTCAACAATTTTCTTATGGCATGATTTCACAATCGAAATTATTCCTTTCCTATGTTGTTTTTTCCTCTAAAGGTTTCTCTACAACCGTTTTTTTTTGTTGGGTTTCAATCGTATGAAATAATTTTCAATCATTAATTTATGATTCGTTGAGGAAGACAATGACCAAACGGGGTAAATTAACTATCACTAGTTATTGTGTATTGGGGAAAAGTTTGATTTCATAAAGCGTGCAGTTTTATCTAGCAGTATTGATTTTTCTTGTATAAATCAGGTCAGCCAAGGTTATGGAGTGCAACTTCGTATTTTCCAGGAATTGCTTTCGGAAAACCCCAGTCTTTGAGTTTATAACTAGAAATAGTTTTCCTTTCCCCACAATGATTAGCTTGAATAATTTCATTTACTCTTTCTGAATTGAAGTTGCACCACAGTCTTTCCGAACATGAAACGAATTGGAGAACCATATTCGCCTGTTATTTTAACATTGATAGTTCTAAAATGAGATTTGGATAATGCAACAAAGTGTGGTTTCTTTATTTCATGGTTGATATGCACATCCCCATCTACTGGTATGAAAGGCACAGTATGAATCAAAGGTGCTGATGTGTCCCCAACGATGGAATATTCAACTATGTCTGAATAAATAAACAAGTGATTATACCCTGCATTTATGTTAGGGGTATATTTGAATATTTCCACTTGTTTTGTATACGGATAGATGATAGTGTTTTTATGTTCATCTGAAACGCCCAATTTCTGGAATAAGACAGGGTTGAATTTTATTCCTGTGTGATCACAATTTTCGAATATCATCTGCGGACGTAATGAAGATGTTAAAAAACGCACATTGATGGTCATGTGTCTTTGTTGTAGAACTTCACCAATCTTTGTTTGAATAATGTCATTTATTGTATTCAGTAAATGAGATGGTGAATTATAAGCTCCTGCTGGAAATTTAAACCGAATCGCCCACGTATCTACAGGCTTTCGCTTTTCATTTTCAAGTGCGATTATTTGTGTTGCTGTATCCTGTCGTGTTAAAACAGCAACTTCTTTCCCGAATGCTCTGTTTGTTGTCACTAAGTCAAATTCTGCTTCATTGGGGAGGATATTCATATATTGAGAAGGCGTTATTAGCTGAACTAAAGCTACTTCCCAATCATCTTTGTTTAATGTAACATTCTTAGGCAAGACTGTTCGAAATTGACTTCGGGTATCATCTGGGTGAATATGTATAGAACTGTCACTGGGGATTGTAACAAAGAAAAAGTTTATGTTATCCATTTTAAGTGTACTTTCCAATTCAACGTTTGTAGAACAACTAACTGAATTCTAATATTTGTACATCTATTTAAGGACATAAATTTCTATCTGTCAATAAATTCTACCCCGATGCATTTTTAAAGTTTCTGAATTCTTTCGCTGGAATTATTTTTGATGGCATTGCAATTTTTCACCAAGATTTATTTATTTTGGTAAACAAAATAAAACATTTAAAGATTTATTTTTTAAAACAAAAACATTTTTTCAATTTCTTTTGTTATCATTTTGTCAATAGATTACCCTCAGAATTTCAGGTTGTACCATAGGAATCAAACTTTCGATAGAGAAGTTGATCGATGGTCGAACGTAATCGTGTTTGCGAACTTCTCTGTTGGATTTCTAGGTTTTGATGATTCAATAGTTTTTGATGTTGAATTTCTATTTTTGACTTGAAATTCGACGACCCAGCGGTTTTTGACTGTCGATCTAGTTATTAAGGGTTTTCAATTCAAGGATTTGATAATTCAAGGGTTTGTCTATAACAATTCAAGGTTTTTGGACAAAATCGTTTCAACGACGAGGGGATAGACCACACGGTTTGGATTTCAGTGATTGAACCTTGTTGGTGTTTTGTACTTGGTGGTTTTGACTTTTTGACAATTCAAGGTTTTGATGTTTTAATTCATTGTTTGACGGGTCGTAGTTGGGGGTTTGGATTAAGTCGTTTTGACGAATCTGGGTTTGAACTGAGTCATTTCAACAATTAAGGGTTTAGACTTGATGGTTTCATTAACGAGGGTTGGATTCCAGTTGTTTTGAAGTAAGTAACAACGAGCGTTTAGACTTGGTGATTTCAACAACAAAGTCTAGGCATTTCAGTCGGTTTGGATTTCTGGGTCTTTTCTGTGTGGAATATATAAGGATAATCTGTTGAGCTATAGAACACATTAACTTTGTTCTACTTTTTCCTCGTTAGGCTAGCCTCGTAAGTCCAGGCGCTGGCTTTTGACTCTTTGGGTTTTGTGAATAACTTCGGTTTAAGCTCGATGGAAATAACAAAACAGCTAGCCTTTTCTCACTATGTTTAAACGTCTACAGTAATAAAGGCATATTGTGATTTCATGATTGTTACTAAAAAACGGCAAAAAGAAATGCAAATTTCACTTTTTGTTGTTTTAGAAATAATCATGGTTCAAAACGTAAATATTTGACGCTATAATATCTGTCCAATAAGATTTTTTGTGTATTGGAAATTTCATCGCTCGATAAAGTTTAAATCTACAGTGTATCGAGGTATTGCTTTTCTGAGAACGAGAGATTTGTATTTTCGGAAAATGAGGTATTTCCAGGAATTGATGTGATTTCCCGAAAGTAGCATTCTGTGTTATATTATGACTTTTATCCATTCCCCAATATTTTTTCAACCTGTATTTTCTGTCCACTGAAATATTGGGGAAAATGACATTGTGCCTTTTGAAACATGAAATTATGATCCATTTCTGTTCCATTAATTTACTATTGACTGATTTAGGGTTTTGACAGTAAATTGAAGTGTGTTTTTTCTCGATTTCTGATGAAAGAATAGAGTTCTGATTTCGAAAATCCGATAGCTGAAATAATATGAAATGGTTCTGCTAGCAGATTTTCGAATGTATCTGGTGTTTCTAAATGATTGCACTTTTGAATCCTAGTTTTATGGATAGATCTTTTTGAATGAATCAATGTTTGACGACTCGGATGTGCGATGTTTAAACCATTCCAAAGATCTGCTCATTCATTGCTCAACTTATTGGGGGAAAAAGAAACAAGCCTGGAATTTAACAATCTTTAATGAAGCAAGTCAAACATAGTATGGAAACAATGCAAATATTGATCACATGTACATTAGAAAGTTAAACATTGAAATTATTGAAAATAGATGTTTATCACCGAACTTTGTTTTACTTTCACAGTCCTATGATTCAAGTTTTTGTTTCTTGGTTTGAACCGGTGAAATGTTTTTCGTTTTCCTCTTTCTGAAGATTCGCTTTGGTTTCACATTTTTTGGATTCTCTTTGCCATGATCATTGGTTTCACAATCTTTCTCCTGGTTATTTCCTTCATCGGTCTTTTTCTCCGATGAACTCTGTACTGATTCAATATTTGAATATTCAACATTGTCAGATTTTTCCAACGATTCCATCGATGAATCCTGCACTGATTCAGTATTATTAGTGACGGTTTCTTTCAAAGATTGTTTTTCCAACCACTGTTTTATTCGTTCCTGTGGAGTTTGTGTCTCTAGTGTTGGTATCTCAACAATTTTTTTATCAAGTGTTTGTGTCTCGATTGAACGTTGTCGATTTCCAATGATGGTTGGAATCTTGTAATAGAAATGTTCTATTCCACGGCGTGTCTTCAAACTGTACCTACTGTAATCATTACAGTACGATGTTATTGCTCCAACATATTGCAATCCTTTAGTTTCTATTGAACGTTCGAATGTGTTTAAAATCCGAATATCATGAGTTGTAGGGTTCACGAAGACAAAGATGAAATGTGATGGTTGTCTGTCTTTCTCTGGACATTTCTTTGCCCAGTGATAAATTTTATGACAAATGAAGCAGAATCCTGCTCTCTTCTTTGCTACTCCATACTCGTCATTGCCATACATCTCATCTATTGTGAGAGTGTCAAACACTCTCCGTTTCGTAATGTGGTATTCATCCTTATCCATCTGCTCCGATATGAATTTCCCGACATATTTACCAATATGACTGATCTTGTAACAATACGGAATGTTTGTTATCTCGTATTCGTGTGTAAGTGTATTCACAAACACCTGCATTTGTCTTTTGTTTCCAGAAGTTGAAGTAACTTCAAAATTACTGCTTGTGTTTTTACTTTCCATGGCTTCTTTCACGTTTTACAACTGAATTATGATTTGTAGCAAAAATCGGGTCCTATTTATACAGATTTCCCAGCTCGAGCTCGACGATTGCTATATAAACCCCTATCTTTTGCCAGCTCAATATCATTTCCTCATTGGAAAGCGAAGCGATAACAATGCCTAAACGAAAGAAACCAGATGATGATACTTGGATTCCACTTCACAAAAGAAAGTGGAAAAGAATCAAACTTGTTGATGATAACAGTGATTCAGAAGATGATATTGGTTATAAAAAGAAACCAGTGAGACCTATCGTGGAAAGTGATTCAGAAAATGAAGAATCAAATTCTGGAGAAACATTTGGTGAAGAATCGAATTCTGGAGAAACATTTGATGGAGATCCAGTGCATGAAGAATCACTTGATGGAGATCCAGTGAATGAAGTAACTGGAAAACAACTTGATGAAGAAGAGAAGAAAGCAACATTGAGACAAAGGTATGAACTTGTCTCTTTGACAAACAAGAAATCGAGAATCTTCAGAACGGTATCACATGTGATAAATGTGATTTTCAAGAAATTCGATGATTTACCACCGCAAGAACTTGTTTCATTGTTTGACGATATTACGAAACAAGTCAATGACACGTTGAAAGCTGAACCTACAGATAAGATCAGATTGACAATCACTCATCCATCTCTTGATATGGGAATACATATCCCGTTCATCGATGTGATTAATCTGAACGGAGAAGTTATATTGGCCGAAATTGAGAAAGTGATGCAATCCAACAGTGAATTCAAAGTAGACGATGGAGAAATGAGATTCATCATCACACACACACAACCTCCATATGGATCAGGAGACAAGAAACTTTGGTCATCCGAACTTGATACCAAGGTCTTTGCAAAAAAGAAACAATCTGTCGTTGAAATCAAGAATTCAGAGGATAGCATGTGTTTTGCCCGATCTATCGTCGTATCTATGTGCTATGCTGAAAAGGAAGACACAGACGAATGGAAAAGAAGATGGAAGCACATAACAAAATCGTACAGACCGTTTCAAGAACGAGAAGCTAAACGGTTATTGGAGGAAGTCGGTATCTCACCGAACCAACCATGTGGAGTTGATGAATACAAAATCATTCAAACACATTTGTATTCAAGGAACTATGTGATCAAAGTTCACCAGCAACATTCATCGGTAGAAATGACATTTCAACATCCAGTTGTGAATTCTGACAGTAAAGTTATACATCTTTACTACCACCAAGGACATTTTGACAGTATCACGAGTATCACAGGATTCCTAAGTTGTAGTTATTACTGTGAATTCTGTGATATTGCGTATCAGAATCGTGAGAATCATATTTGTAAGCAATTATGTTCAGCTTGTTTCTGTAAACCACCATGTATCAAAGAGTTCGGAGAAATCTATTGTTCAGATTGTAACAGAAGTTTCTACGGAAATGACTGTTTTGCAAATCACAAATTAGTTTGTGGCAAACAAGAGAAAACTATTTGTGAATTGGTTAAACGCTGCAGTCAATGCAATGAAATGTACAACGTGAGACGCAAGAACCATGTCTGTGCTGGAAAAAAGAAGTGTCATATTTGTAAGAAGATAACATCTTTCGATCACCGTTGCCATATTCAACCTTATGAAAGTAAGATGTTGAAAAATGACAAGGATGAGACGAAGAAAAGTGAGAAATCGGGAGAGAAGAAACCATTGTTCATTTTCTACGATTTCGAATGTAAGCAAGATACTGGTGTTCATATTCCGAATTACTGTATTGCACAGAGAGCTTGCAATAAATGCATATGCGAACCACTTGAATATCGCTGTTCACCCTGTAGTGAATTTCACGAAGGTCGAGAAGTGATATTTCAAGGTGAAAACACGCTCAATGACTTCTGCACATGGCTCTTTTCTAAGAAACTCAAGGGAATGACAGCTATTGCACATAATTTCAAGGGATATGATGGACAGTTCATACTGAATGAAATCATAAGAATAGGAAATAAACCTCCAGAACTTATCATGAATGGGAACAGTATAATAGCACTCCACATGAATGGAGTTAGATTGATAGACTCCTATAACTTCATGAGCTTTAGATTGGGGAGCTTTCCTGACACATTTGGGCTTGAAGAGATGAAAAAAGGCTTTTTCCCACATCTTGCAAACACTGATCAGTTTTGGGAATACAATGGTCCTTATCTTGACAGTTCATATTACATGGTTGATTCAATGAAACCTGATGTAAGACAAGAGTTCATGGAATGGTATAATGACAAAGTTAAAAAGAAGGAAAATTTCAACTTTCAAAAGGAAATGGAGTCCTATTGTCGTTCAGATGTTGATATTCTCAGACGGGGTTGTGGTCATTTCAGACAGGTCTTTCTTGAACATGGAGGGATTGATCCTTTTCTTGAAGCTATCACTATAGCTGATGCTTGTAACAAGGTTTGGAGAAGCAATTTTTTACCAAAGGATCAAATTGCAATCATATCAAGCAAGGATTCGTCCAAACGTCGGTTCTCCATGAAAGCAATTCGTTGGATTCAGAGCATAGCAAATGAGAAACAGATTCATATTCAGCATGCTAGGAATGGGGGTGAATATGAAATTGGAGGTTACAGTGTAGACGGATTCCATGCCCCGTCAAACACTGTGTATGAGTTCTTAGGTGATCTATATCATGGGTGTCCTGTTTGCTACCCGAACCGTTCAGAAAAAAGTCCGACCAATGGTTCATCTATGGAGAGCTTGTATGAAGGAACAATGAAAAGATTAGAGTATTTGAAACAGAGAGGTTATAAAGTTGTGTTCATTTGGGAGCACGAATTCGATGCAAAGGTTAAGACAAATAAGGAGTATGCTCGAATTATTCGTGATTTGTTCCTATACTCTGACCCTATTGATCCCAGGGAAGGGTTGTATGGGGGTCGGTGTAATGCAGTCAAACTCTCACATGAGGTAGATGAATCAAGCGAGACAGAAATCAAGTACATTGATATCTGCTCTTTATACCCATACGTATGCAAATACAAATCCTATCCTGTTGGTCACCCTAAAGTCCTGACAAGTGAAAGCATTGACATTCAGAACATAAGACAGTATGAAGGACTGGTCAAATGTAAAGTCCTGCCTCCAGATGATCTCCTCCACCCCGTTCTACCTGTGCATTGCAATCACAAAATGATGTTCCCTCTTTGTAGCACATGTGCAGAGAACAGTTCAGAAACGTGCACTCATAATGAAAATGAAAGAGCTCTCATTGGGACATGGGTTACGGTTGAACTTTTCAAGGCATTGGATGAAGGTTATCGCGTGCTTCATGTCTTTGAAATATGGCATTTCGATTCACTCTCTGACAAATTCTTCAAGGGGTATGTTGACAACTTCCTGAAAATCAAACAGGAAGCAAGTGGTTATCCTGCATGGTGTATAACTCAATCTGATAGAGAGCAATTCATTCAGGATTATGAGAGAGAAGAAGGTATCAAACTTGATCCAACAATGATTAAGAAAAACAAAGGGAGAAGATCTTTTGCCAAGATCGTGTTGAATTGTCTCTGGGGAAAACTAGCTCAAAGAGAAGTACAGACACAAACAGAATACATTGCATCCCCCTCCAAGTACTTTGAATTGATCAACAATCCATCAATCAAAGTGAAACATGTGGAAATATTCAGTGAAGAGTGTCCTTTCATTCTGGTCAATTACGAAAACATGCTTGATCATATTCAAACTCATGCTACAGCTAACGTTATAGTTGGGTCTTATGTAACAGCCTATGCAAGGCTGGAGTTATACGGTGTTCTTGAGAAGCTTGATGAAAGATGTCTTTACTTTGACACTGATAGTTGTATGTATATACATAATCCAAAGTTTTGGAACCCTCCAATCATTAACAGTAGACTTGGGAAATGGACTGATGAAGAGCCAACCTCGAAAATTGTAAAGTTTAGAGGTTTAGGGCCAAAGAACTATGCATATCAGTTGAAATCAGAGAAAGGGGAAATATCAAGCAAATGTAAAGTCAAAGGAGTCACATTAGACTACAAAACATGTCAGTTGGTGAACTTTGACACATTCACCAAATGCATGAACGACCCTTCTACAGAAATCAAGATCACGTATGACTGTAGAATAAAAAGACATAAGGACAGAACAGTGACAAGTGAGCCTCAAACGAAAACATTCAGATCTGTTTATACAAAGAGGGTCATTGTCAATGGTGCAGACACTGTACCGTTTGGACATAGAAGTCTAAAGGTATATAAATAAGAAAGAGTAAACAATAAACATCAGTAGCTAAGAACAAGCTGAACAGCGTACATAATAGGAAATAATGATATCATTTATATCAGTGTTCTTAATGGAATATTGCAGAATTTAAGTAATCAAACCAATAAATATGAAAGAGAGGCATTAATGAATGCAGGATTAAAGGAAATCTTGGTATGGTTTTCTGTAACAGCTCGCAATATCATTGAAGATAAGATCAAACTTCCAAAACAAACCGTTTGCTATATGAACAAACATAAGGAAGATGTTGTGAAATTAGCAGATCCGAATATCGATGAACAAAACGAAGAATCATTCTGAAACCTGGTGGTGGTGGATTCCTTGGAGGAGTTATCATCAGAAGTCTTTTACGTTGGGATGGTAGTAAAACTGTAAGAAAGTTCGGTACGGACAGCAAACGTTCACAGAAGACGCAGAAAAAGGGGGCTACTGTTCAACGCTCAAAGAACAAACGTTCAAAGAACAAAAGCTCAAATAACAAAGGTTCAAAGAAATCTGCTAAGAAGAAAAGTTCAAAGAAAAGTACTCCTATTGTAATCAATGAGGAATTCATTACAATGCGAAGGTCAAGATCCCCAAGATCAGTGCACTCTGCTCATATCTCTGCTCATAACTCTGTTCATAACTCTCCTCATAACTCAACTCCAAACAGAAGCCTAAACAGAAGTCTGAACACCAGTCTGAAAAAGTCAGTTGGAAAAAGACAGATAAATTTCCAACCTATATCTTTACTATTATTGTCTCCTAACTCGAAAAGGCTCTATCAAAAGGATGAAAAGGAAAGACAAATGCTAGTCAATGATCTTATAACATACTACGACGCCTTGCATCCGAACAGTCCACTAAGATATATCAAGAAATCAAACAAGGATTCGAGCAAAGAAACGCCCCTTGTTGCACCATTTTCACCACTTTTGAGTATGGAGACGAGTTCGCTATCTTCTCCTGCTAGAAGTGCACTCATACATAACGAACATAGTTTTCTCATAATCATTAATATTTTCTTAAAAATGATTCTTGTTTCAAAAAAGAAAAAAAAAATTGTAAAATAAAAAAAAAGTATTTTTTTTATTTTTTATTTTTATTTTCTATTTTTTTATTGTTTTTTTTTTTATTTAATACATTTTTTTTTTTGAAAAACAAAAAGTAAAAAATAAAAGGAAATATTTTTTTTTATTTTACAAATTTTTTTTTTCTTTTTTGAAACGAGAATTATTTTTAAAAAAAGATAAATGAAATGGAAATCATTCGATTTATTCATTTGTATTTCAACATAAGACGTTATAACGTGGGAAAGGCAAAGAAGAAATCACAGTTAATAAGGAAACACAAGCATATGGTCTTAGCAATGTTGAAATCATTGAATCCAACAGAGAAGTTTGCAAATTGACTTTGACTCAACCATTCTCCAACTTCTTCTTCTACAAATATTCGTAGGGAACGCCAGCGTTTTCACTTTGGAGAGCAGTCTAGTGTAAAAAATAGAACGAAACGTCATTTGTTCTATATTACACAAGACTTCCCCCAACTTATTGATCCCACAGAGAAAATTTCTCAGAAGTCCAAACGCTCGTTGATCAAACGACTAAGTCCAAAACCTCCAAACTAGGTTACGAATAAGCGAAATTTTCATGATCGTTGGCTACATCTTGAGAGGTGCGTTATTCACAAACTGATTCTCACAATCCTGACAACGGATCATCTTCAACCTCGGATCGAAATCTCCGAAGAATTCCTTAACATCCGAGTGAGAATAACTCACGTTGTTAAAACGACTAAATCCAAACCCCAACAAGGTTCACTCAAACCATTGAATCGTCGACAAGACTAACTAAAGAAAACTGGAATCAAGAGTTCCAAAATTGACAAGACCCCACCTGAGGCAAACCTCTATACCAAAATGTTTTGATTCCAAGGTTCACTTTTGTTTGACTTTGGAGGGCAGTCTAGTGTAAAAGTAAAACAAAGTTAATTTTGTTCTATATTACGCTAGACTTCCTTCAACTGATATACTCCACATAAAGAAATCCTCAGTAATCCGGTATGACAATATCAAAAACTTGAATTGTCAAAGACAAAACCATAAATATCTTAAATTGACAGTAAAAAAACGGAAACAACAAGCTCAAAACCTTGATTCGTCGAAACCTAGAACTCCAACAGTGAAGTTCACAAAAACGACTAAGTTCAACCATTGTGCAAATTCTCAAACTGAAATGTTTGATTCCTAGACCTGACTGATAAGGTTAGTCTAGTGTAAAAGTAGAACAAAGTTCATTTTGTTCTATATTACACCAGACTTTCTCAACTGATAGATCCCACATAGAGAAATCATCAGAAATCCAAATTCTCGTTGATGAAAGCAGTAGGTCTAAACCATCATTGTTGAAATGATTCAGTTCAAACCCTGATTCAAAACGAATTAGTCCAAACCCCAAAACATCAAAACCCTGGTAAAAGCGAATAAGTCCAAAAAGACCAAAAAAAGGGCCTGGGAGGGCACCCTGGACACGTTCTCCGCGTGTCCAGGGAGCCCTCAAAACCTAGAAAACGACTAAAATCCAATATGCAAAAACGACTAAGTCCAAAACCCTGAGAAAGGCGCTTATCTGCCCTACCAGAGGGCAGACTAGCGCCTTGTCAACCTTGATTCTTCAAAAACTACTAAGTTCGAACCCTCATTGTTGAAATGATTCAGTTCAAACCCTGATTCAAAACGAATAAGTCCAAACCCCAAAACATCAAAACCTTGGTAAAAGCGAATAAGTCCAAAAAGACCAAAAAAGGCCTGGGAGGGCACCCTGGACACATTCTCTGCGTGTCCAGGGAGCCCCCAAAACCTAGAAAACGACTAAAATCCAATATGCAAAAACGACTGAGTCCAAAACCCTGAGAAAGGCGTTAGTCTGCCCTACCAGAGGGCAGACTAGCGCCTTTTCAACCTTGATTCTTCAAAACTACTAAGTTCGAACCCTCAATGTTGAAATGACTCAGTTCAAACCCTGATTCGGAACGGCTAAGTCCAAAACCCCAAAACATCAAAACCCTGGTAAAAGCGACTAAGTCCAAAAAGACCAAAAAAGACCTGGAAGGGCACCCTGGACACGTTCTCCGCGTGTCCAGGGAGCCCTCAAAACCTAGAAAACGACTAAAATCCAATATGCAAAAACGACTAAGTCCAAACCCTGAGAAAGGCGTTAGTCTGCCCTACCAGAGGGCAGACTAGCGCCTTTTCAACCTTGATTCTTCAAAACTACTAAGTTCGAACCCTCATTGTTGAAATGACTCAGTTCAAACCCTGATTCGAAATGGCTAAGTCCAAAACCCCAAAACATCAAAACCTCGATTCGTCAAAATGACTAAGTCCAAAAAGACCAAAAGGCCTGGGAGGGCACCCTGGACACATTCTCCGTGTGTCCAGGGAGCCCTCAAAACCTTGATTCGCCAAAACGACTAAGTTCAAACCTCATGGTAAAACGACAAAGTCCAAAACCCTGGTCAAAACGACTAAGTCCAAACCCTGCTAAAAACGATTAAGTCTAAAACCCTGAAAAGGCGCTAATCTGCCCAACCAGAGGGGAGACTAGCGCCTTTTCAACCTTGATTCGTCAAAACGAGTAAGTCCAAAGCTAAAAAAAGACCTCCAACTAGGTCCAATATACGTAAAAATAGCCTGCGAGGCTAGACTGGACACGCGATAGAAAAAAAACAAAGTTTATATCGCGTGTCCAGTCTAGCCTACCAAAAAGGCCTGGGAGGGTAGACTGGACACGTTTTCGGCGTGTCCAGTCTACCCTCCTTTACTACTGATGATAGTTGATGATTTTATTTTCGTGAAAATTAAACCACATGGTTCACAGGTTTTGTTTTTCGCAAACTTTTACCCTCGCGAACCACTTCAAATTTAAAAATTCGTAAACTTTTGGCCCAGCGAAAATACCTGATTTTACAGTAACTTATCTAGGTCGGAAATAAGGGAATTTTAGCAATTTTACCTAGTTTCTGCTAGCTATCTATTTTCGTTTTATTCATTAACCAGCATTAACCTGACGCGCCGACAATAACCAGCTGTCTCGCGTAAACACAATACCAGGAAAACAAAGGGATAAATAGGACAATAATTATCTTATTGTGATTACATACCAAGATAAATACGCAAGAACGAAATGAATATATGCTAGTTAGTATTCTGTTTCTTTGTTAGATAACGCCAGATATGAATGACATACTGTACATGTATTCATATTCATTAATCTAATTTTTTATTGATTCAAATTATCCAAAAGACGGGTTTTAAAGCTGTGGTAGGCAGGTTAAATAATCAAGATAGCTATAAAAATTCCGGCGAGATGCCATGCGCCTCGGTTTTTACCATCACATGTAGTTCAGAGCACAGAGGTTTTTATTTGGCAAATAAAAACCTATAAACTTGTTATTATCGCAATTATATCACTCTAAATAGCAAAACGCACATTCTTAATGTGTTATTTTGTGGAAATTCTGTCATGATCTTGTTTTAGGCGTAGGAAGCGCATTGGCGGTTAAGTGACGTCATTGAAGACGTCATTTGACGTTACCTTGACGTCACGTGACGTTTTGGTGCATACACAAAGCATAATAACATAGAGCATTTATTGGTCAAATAAAATCAAATGAAGTACTTCTTTCGCTATATATGGATTTTACGGAAACGTGTTATAATCCTTATAAAAAAATAAGCAAACAATTTTAGCTCGCTGTATTCTTCTGAAGATAAAAACATTGCATGATAAATGAAATTTTCCATCACAGGGAAGAGTACGGATGGGTCTTACTTTAATCGAAACCAACCTCAGGATAAATTACAATCATTATTTTGAATAAAAACTATAAAATTTCTGTGATCATTTGAATCATCTTTAAACGATAATTGGGATGAATACCACAACATAGGGTTTAAGGAATGTTAAAAGATAATTTATATATTGAAAGGCCATTATTATGAATATTAAATCCTTTATAGCACATCAATAATCAACACCCCTGTTTTAAGTTTTGTTTCATACAAACTACTAAATTAAGAGACATTTCAAAAAGAGTAGTTCAATATTTTACAAAAAATACAGGAGTATACAGCAGGCAGTATAGACTAAGACCAGACTGCACGTCTGTGCAGGCTAATCTTAGTCTATACTGTCTGACAAAGATTTGGTTACAACAGTAAATTGACGTGAACATCACGAAAGGGCTAAGCAATTGAGCCGCAATCTTGAAAGAAGGTGTCCTTTTGCATTTAAGGAGAACAATTTGAGAACGAACATAGAACATATAGGACATAGATTATTAGTAAATATCCAGAAGGTCGTTGACCCATGAGGATTACACAATATAGCATATAAAAAAAGCATACAATTTGAGAATGAGAATGATGTTCTCTCAGGGCAACATATTACACGTAGAGTGTGTACAAGGGTTAATGTCACCAACACACATGATGGATTCTGTGTCAAGCCAATACAAACAGTGTGACTAGAAGTTTGTTTCTTTAGACAATAAAAACAGGACAAATTCCCAATTATCCAAAGTACTAAACCCTGTCGTGTTCTTAAAGCAATTTATCACATTGGTCTCATCCTTTAAGCTGTAGGAGTTCTTATTGTTTGAGAATTAGGTCATGTAACTAATGATAAGAATGTTGTTGAACTTTACGTTGATATAGAAAAGAAACCCAAAATCCATGTGAAATAGCCACGGATATATGTTAACAATTACATTTCTTACAATTAATTTGATTTTTTGATTTTCCAATTAAAAGGTAAGTTAGAAGGTGTTCTTGATCTGAAAAATATGTTGCTCTTGCAGCTTTGTCTTTTGTTAAACATTCCTTGCACTATCACATTACTCTTCAGAAAGCAGAAAGAATATAGTATCATTTTTAAAGATATATACTTATTTATTTTCGGGTAATTTTCTATAAAAATAACTGTACGTAATCAGAATATGGCCTTTAGTTGTTCTCTGTGAAATATTTCAGCTTCGTCTGGCCATTATTGGGTAAGACTTCGAAGGGCATACAACCCCATATCACATCATTTCGTAAACACGATCGCGCAGCTGTAAATATTTTATATAGTTTTACACCTCTGCATGATTTTCGATTTATGTCATTTATTCTATGAATCTTGTATTATGTCATATAAAGTCTATAAACGGCGTGGCAGCATGCTAAATACCAACTTTTGTGGATCAATAGGAATTAAGACCTGGGAATACCAATGTCCCTTTAAATATTTTCAAGGTATCTTTTGAAGAAACTGCAAAGTACTACTGAAGTCAATTAAATGTAAGCATTTACTTCTGAATACACTTTAACTTTCATTGCTGTATGTTTAATCCAGAACAGGCCACTATATCCCTTTTAGTGTATTGTATAGTACACACATGACTTCCCGGAGACGTTACGCGAGATGAAATATAGGAGAGACTCATCATGAATTTTTTATACATAACACCCGCCAACTATTTATTTCTTTTATTTAGAGTTCGTCCTAGTTTTTGGACCAATGAAATTGCAGTATATTTGAAATTTTCGGCGCTATATTTCACATAAACGCACTGCTGGTCAGTTTATATCACGGATATACATAGCATCGCCCCGTTTCCTGTAGAGTTATGAAAACTGGTGTATTTTTGGGAAAATGATGTAATTCCCGTATGACCCGCTCGATAGTAGCTCCGGTTGGAGGCATGGTTTGAAGAATGACAGAAGAAGCGTATGTTGAGGCATGGTTTGAAGAATGACAGTAGAAGCGTATGTTTTCATTGGTTGACGAACACTAAGTCAGATAGAGTTTGTATAGTAGATTCTACGCGACATAAACGTTCAAAGGCTGCGCCTTTTGAACGTTTATATCGCCTAGAATCTACTATACAGCCTCTATCTTATACGAAATCACTACAATCATAGTCCTGTGACAACTTATGTCACCTTACAAATTCTGTGTTAGCACGTAATTTTAGAGTTCTTAATTTTCAATATCAGTTTACATGCGTTGGTTTGAATCTTGCCGTTATCTCACACCTGCATAATTCGTACCAACACATACACAATAACATTAGAAGAATACCTTGAAAGTCAACAATGTGTTAATTAAGTCGGTAAATTGTATAAACATGTTCCATTTTTTTAACAAGTACTTTATATGTGTAAAAATTATAAGAATATGCTTAAACTCATTTTCAACATCAAAAATTTGATACGTGTAAGCATTTTAAAAATTGTGCTGAAATTAGTTTTCTACAAAAATATCTATTTGATAAGTGTTAGAATTGTGCTGAAGCATGAGTTGAAATTTGTTGTTTCTTGAAACTATCTCCCAATAGTCTTACTATTTTATATTTACTCTGGTGAGCAATTTATTATCACAATAGTCATCTATTTCGTTTTCCCTCGTGACTCACGTGCCCACACAACGAGCTCTGAGGTAGTTCTATAAGCTGTTTATCAGTAGCAGAACATTGTAGAGGGAATCACAGAAAATCCCAATTGGTTCATAGAAGCGAAGACAACGTGTTTATTAATGAAGCTTCTTCATATACCGTTCTTAATTATTTACCCTTTTCGTAAAGAAAACTTGTTTTTCATATCCCCACTAGAACAGGCTAAAGGAGCATATAAGAGAAAACAGGATATCAACCATCCTGATCCACGTTTCCCACAAAAGCTTCTATGATCAATAACGCAAAACTATATTTATTTTAAGCTAAATTTGTTGTTTAGAGTAGCTTTTAAAGGGGGACTTGCTAGGCTGTCGAAAATGAAAATGGCACAATAATTACAAAGTTAACAAGAAAAAACGTATGAAATTACCAACCTGAAGGGGTACATCATTTTTGTCCATTGTTAGCACTCATCGAGCTTTATTAAAGTCAATGAATGACGTGCGGGTCCATTTCATATTGTCCTTGTTTTTGTTTTGTAACGGTTATATATGCCCAACCTTCAAATAGCAATTGCGTCAGAGGTACGTCATCTGTGCTCAGCGAGATTCAACACACCATACAACCGACTGCGTCGAAAGGCAGCGAAGATTCGGCATCTGATGTCATGTGCATGGTAGGTCAAACGAATTTACTTTTATAAATAAACTAAAAGATCTTTGGTATTCTATAGTTGATAAATACGCGTATAAATGTTCAGCACAAAATAAACCTTTCCACGTATCCCTCACAAATAATGTCACAGTCATCGACGCAGCCGGTGTGTCTCGTTGACCTTGACATTGTCTCGTTTTGAAGTAAAAATAGAATTTGTAAACACGCTTGTAAAGGATTGATCTATAGCAAAGGAAAAATGGTTATTCGCCGTGATTGAGGTTTTTATGCATTGAAAATTGTTTTGCTAAGCACAAATATGAGTTCCCGAACAATTCGGAAGCATGAAAACCTAGCATGGACCCCTTTAGATAGGACGAAAAGGCCCAAAGGTTTTCTGTTTGATAAGGTTTTAATTATAAGTCATGTTTTACCATTATTAATTTTATCGTTTATTGAGCAACGGCTTTGGTTGAGATGCACAATCAACGATCGATTGTTTCATTAAGCCACAGAAGAACATGGTTTATTTCAGTTCTAACAAAAATGAGATCGGAATTTGATACTTTAGTATACGCTTCAATCATCTGTTAAACTAACATACATGCATATACAATCCACTGTTATGTAACAGCTAGCTACATTTACATCTAACCATCGGGAGAAAGTCTAGTGATATTACACAGTGATTATTGTAGGTGTGAAATTCACCAAGACGCTGTACATAGCGCTTGCATGATCTGTACACTAATGTATGCATAAATATCTTACAAAAGTAATAAGAATACTATTTATTCGTTCTCAGTTACTGTAAAATGAATTGAAACTTTATAACTAAAAGGTTTGTGACTACAGATAGTATTGACTTTTGACGTCATCGTTTCTTTTTTTCTTCCTCATAACGTCACGTTAGTTCTCGATCCTTAAATTGCCCTGAGTTTTAAACTGAACATATTGCCAAGTCCGCATTTTCAAGGCACTTCTGTATGCATCTGTGCAGATACATGTTTTAGGTCGAAACATTCTCATTTGATTCCGCTTTTTCGTTATAGATAGTTTCACACAATTTATCATTCAAAATTAGATCTGATTTACATCATATAGGAATATCTCGTGATTTCTAGCCGTTTGGTCTAAAAGGGCAAAAATCGTGTGTTGCTTTATCTTTACAAAACAGTACCATTACATTTTATGTCTTTGTAATGATACGTTCAGCTTCTATTAAAGGAAACAGAATGTGGTTTTTTCACGTATCATTTGAATGGCGCCCATCCCCAAAGCTGCGTTGTTGTATGTTTACAAACATAGGCCTGTTTACATTGTGGTTTGATTTTGTTAAAATATTACTGGATTGGTAAGCTTTGTATGTAACCACTGTTGGTTGAATACTATTACACTGATAAAATATATTTATGCGTCTATGCTCTGCACCGCAAAATTTGCACCAATGATCTATGTGTCATCTTTTTCGATTGTACGTCTAACACTAATGCACTCCATGCGCCTTCGTATCAACCAGCAAATGAACCAATTACAATCACAGCATGCTTCATGCACTTCACGTTACTTTATCAATTACCAAACACCTATCTAACGACCTGATCACTTTGTCTGTTACTTGTTTCCAGAATGTAATTTATTCTTTCTCAAAATATCACCTTTATTTTAGGTTTCTAATGGAAAAAGTTTCATAACCACCATTTCGTATTTTTACGTTGATAACCACGACATCGCACATTTCAAACGAAGCCAGATGCCATAAAAACAACTACCCACAGATTTTGGTAGTATGTGTCTGTAAGGTAGAATACCCGTTATGTGGCCATTTTGTGGTAACTACACTTAAAGGCACTTCTAACACAACACTTTCCTTTTTTGGAAATAACTCAGAATTTAATGAACCATATTACATCAAATTTTCAACAAATTTTAATCATTCATATAGGCTAGATATCTGTAATTCTCATAAAGAAATATTCAGTAGAAATTATTAAATTTTCAGTTCATATAATATGACTAGAAAACAAAAAGTCGCAATGAAGCCATGCTATCTGATAACGTAAAGTCGTGTTATTCATGTAACATCAGTAAAGTTTATGACATTCAGCTAACATTCTGTGTGTCCGTCATGGACCTAGATGACACGAAAATACCTCTTTCTAATTGGAAAAGCATAATTTATTATGAATCTTTGCCGGATATGTCTTCACACGTGCCTATCAAGTGCGTGTTCCGGTTGTTGAAAATTTCTTGGAGCAAAAAGGCGAAAAACTAATTTCTGGTAGCAAATTTGGGGATTTTGTGCAATGCATTATGTATCAATAAAGGGAGTGTCTAGTCTTGCCTGGAAATGAGAGACTATGTTTAAATTCATGATGTAGCGTATGTTCAAATTTAACTTTTCTAAAGCGACATAATTCAGTTTAGTCTAATTTACGAGTAGATGCATACAACATTAATGTTGACATCAAAAATAGCAAAGGAAAGGAAATATAGAGAGGAAGTGCAAAATGATCAATATTTCCGAACTTACTGTCAAGTACTTCTATTCGAAATAATGAAAACGATTAAAGATGGCTAAAAGTAGGGTAGCTTTGTTACATAAAATACCGGTCGCCAATTAGGATAACAATTATTCCCATATTCGACGCGTATATTTTATGCGTGCACGCTCTAAATAGACTTTTGACCCATTTGGTACGCCATATATGGTACATTAATCAGATCGTGTGTTGGGAGGGAATGTTAATAAATAATATATTCATATATCTTTTTATATAATACACAATAATACATCTAGTGATGAGTTTGTTTGTCAAATTTTTAAAGCGATTTTGAATATCAACTTTCACTGACGTTTGCAAAACAATCGGTTATACGTGAATATTTCTTCCCAACACACGATCTGATTTAGATGTTACTTGGAAAAGCTTGGAAAACGTTGAAGCAAAAGAAGAAAATGCAGGTCCCGTGTTACTTACAAGTGTACGGTTATCTTTAGTGGATTTACATGACTGTAACTTTGCGCAATCTGATTTTTCGTGCAATCGTATATTTTGTAAGACAGTTTGCACTAACACATGATCGTAACATCGTTAGTTAAACAAAACCATTATCTCCAGTTTTTCTTTCCTTTTGTCTTAATATTATATGTGCCATAGGTTTTTTGATGATTTTTTAAATCAAATTCTGTATGTTTTGACATTTTGACCAGCGGTCATATATAACTGAAACAATATGTCTCCATATACGATTCATATCATCGACGCTTTAATCCAGAGCCACAGATAACAAGACTTAAAGGCTCGATATAAAGCAGAATTTGGTCCGTTGTTTATCGAATCGAATGCCGTGGGTACTCATTTGAATCGTCTCGTCGTGAAGATTGAGTAGCTACAACAAATTTTTGCAATAGAAATAACTAAGTGAGCATGTCTTTATCCCCTCTCATATTTTGCTCTTCTATAATATTAGAATCTATCAAGGTAAACAGGTCTGTGGTCCAAATGAGGGAGAAGCCCTAACTATAGGGTCATCATGTCGCGATGAATGTCAAGGTTAATCACAACAGATACTTTATTTAACTAGACAGAAGATTATAGGGTTTCATACTCTCATTTTCTGTAAATCGGTAACATCTTTACGGAAATTAAGATCTTGATTGGAATAAAACATGGGTTACTTAAATTGTAGACCAGTAACTCAAGGGGAAATTAATGTATGGACTTACCAGAGCTCTACAAAAGTACATGACGTTTGTGTCTTTAGAATCTGTGGTGGGTGACATTTCTTATCTTTTACAAATGGAGGCTCTGATTTATCTGGTTTTCCTTCAAAAGGATGTCGTCGTTCTGTGACGTCACATTTATTAATGGAGACATGATAATTGTCATTCTCACTACAGAGCGATCATTCGTTGTTCTTCACATGTCATCTCACCAAGGGGCTACCTAGGCTAGAGTCCACGAATCGTGGTCTACCGAAGAGTAACGTCTTTAGTTACTTTGTAACTGGTTCATTTCTTGCATTATACACAAGAGAAAGAAAACATAATTTTGTTTGCATCAGAAGTGGGACTTTTTGTTACATTCTTCCGATCTCATAACAGATGCGATATGCAAGAGCCTCTCTGAAAGATAGTGAGTAATTGTACAACATTTTTCTATGTTCGGAAATGGGGAATTTCATTGGATTGTCAAATTATTTAAGTGGCAGATCTAATGCATAGCAGGGATATGCGTTTTTAGCTTTGCCTAGGGTAAGTTTCTTCCTTGAGCCTTTTCGCGATTTACATCATTGACACACATAGCCAATATTTAGAATATCGTTGCTGTCAACAAAAACCTCGTAACTGCAGCTTAAAAAAGCTGCAGTTATTTATTTTTTTATTGAAAAGCAAAGACGTTTGATATTACTATTCATAATGTGTCATGTCCAGGTACATTGCCACTGGAAAAATAATTAATGTCTGGAGAATATAGGTTACATGTCCTTATAGTTTTTAGCAGCTATGCGTACCAACATTGAAACATTGCGGGTATTAGAAGTACATGTAGTATCTTAAAGTATGGCTTGCACTATGAAATATTAAGAGAAAGGAAAATATCTACTCATTAGCATTTATTACTTTGCTTCTGTTTTCGCAAACTGTTTGTATATTAGACTTCAACTTGTGGATAAGAGTTATTGATATTGTTTTTAACGTCTTTGGGTGGAAAGGCGACATTATTCATCTTTTCAAAGAGCGTACAGGAGATTGTATTCGTCTTTGAGCTACATTTACGAGCACTGTACTTGCAACTCAGAAATCATCGTTTATTCTGTTTTCAAAGAACGAAAAGGAAACCGTCTGAGTGTTTCATATTAATTCCCATTTACAATTGAATCGAAAGCGTGTGCGACTGTTGAAGGGGTATCTTACCAGCTCAAATGGTATTCTGTGGGTAATAATGTCTTTGGTATACAATTCAATAGTGCTTGTTCATGTTGCAATCGACATCGTCGGACCTGTGTTTGACATCGTTTAACTAGAGAAAGGATTCTCGGATGCTACCCTCTGATTATGTGTCGCGTTCCATGGCGATACTGGTAAAATTCCGACAGTAATGATTGGAGGATTATGTGGCTTACCAACCCTTACTAGAACGTTTTCGTCTTCTATTAAGGTAGAATACCCATAATGTTGCCATTTTGAGATTCATAAAACATCGGATTTTTTCGAGCGTCGTCGTTACGTATCTCACCTTATTCGGGCGCGGACGTAAACATTCGGCAGTGGAAAGTTCCACTGCCGAATATTTTCGACGTCGACCGAATAATTCCGACGTCGCTCGAATCTAAATAGGGGTAGACTACCTTAAGAAATGAACTTTAGTGGTTGTAGTAGAATACGTTTCCACACTTATAACCTTTACCCAATGGGAAAGCCAAGACGTGCCCAAAATTATAACATGAGCTTCACAGCAGCGTCAAGACAATTTTGTTAATGGACCTACAAAAAGGTACATTAATCGGATTTCGTAGAATATTTTTCGCCCGAGTTAAGTAATGAGAACCAAACTAAGTACACATAGAAATATGAAGACGGCAAAATGTTCAGAGATCGGTGTTTGTTGACCTTTAAGCTTTCAATGTAGCAAATCGCTGCTTTTCAACAAAATCGTCATAACTACAGCTTACAACAAGTTGCAGTTACGAGGTTTCTGATGATAATCGACGAAATTATTCTTTAGTAAAGCCCTAGACTGTTTTCGTAATCTTGTAACATGATATAATGGGATCAATGGAAATACAAGACAAACTTATCATTATAAGTATCACATATGCAAGGCGACATTTCATTTCACATGTGTAATAGTAGATTATAGTAGATGTTACTCCAATTAGCTTATTTCCACTAAGACCCCTAACCCCACACAACAGCCAACGGAAGTCGTTCTTAGAGGCAAGAGGCGATATTCATCCCTGTTCACTGCCTTTATCCATGCTCTGTGCTTGCGTTGATCTTGTGGAAATCGGAAAAAAGTGAAGATTCCCCGTCATTTTCCGTCATTTTTCTTCCGATTCTTGCATTGATAAACGATGCAGTTTAAAGCATTTCGAGATCTTATAGATGTAATACAATGTTATTTTCCCATAAACCCATTGTTTGCCACCAGAAATTAATCTGAGTCTTCTCTGATGAAAACTTGCCCTTTGATATTTAGATATCGCTATTTACATCAGAGCACTGTCCCATTAAAAAATTAAAGAAAATTCCGACACAAGTTATGTCGCTTGTTCAAGCGACATAACTTGTGTTGGACCTTTCTTTTGTTGTTGAATGGGACAGTGCTCTGATGTAAATAGCGACATCCAAATATCAACCTGCGATTTTTAGCTCACCTGAGCACAAAGTGCTCAAGGTGAGCTATTGCGATGGCTTTTTCTCCGTCGTCCGTCCGTCTGTCTGCCGGCCGCCAGTCTGTCTGTCCACAATTTGGTGTTTACACTCTAGCATCTACAAATGTTAGTCAATCTTGACCAAACTTTGTCAAAACAAGTATGGTCATAAGTTCATTGACGAGTTTTATTATGGGCCAGATCGGACCTGAAAGTCCAGAGTTATCTGCCCCTAAGTGACGAAAAATGCTGTTTTTTTTTAACTTTGTTTACACTCTAGCATCTACAATTATTGCCCAACTAATACAAAACTTGGATATAATGTTGGAGACCATAAGATCTTGAATGAGTTCCATTTTCAGTCAGATCAGACAAAAAAGTCAAGAGTTATCTGCCCTTGAATTTGACAAAATTGCCAGTTTCGACCGTTTTCGACCTTGTTTACACTCTAGAATCTACAATTATTGACGAATTAAGACAAAACTTGGACTCAATGTTGGAGACTATAAGATCTCGGATGACTTTGATTTTCAGTGTGATCTGACTAGAAAAACGAGAGTTTTCTTATTGACCAATTAAGACAAATCTTGGACACAATGTTGGAGTACATAAGATCTGGTATGAGTCTAATTTTCAGTCTGAAAGTCGAGAGTTATGTGCCCTTGAATTTAAGGAAATTTAACAAAATTGTCGTTTTTGACTGTTTTCGACCTTTTTTTACACTCTAGAATCTACAATCATTGGCTAATCAAGACAAATCTTGGATACAATGTTGGAGACCATAAGATCTCGGATGAGTTAGATTTTCAATTTTATCTGATCAGAAAGACTAGAGTTATGTGCCCTTGAATTTGATAAAATTGTCATTTCCGGCTGTTTTCAACCTTGTTTACATTCCAGAATCTACAATTATTAATCAATCAAGACGAAACTTGGACACAATGTTTGAAACCATAATATCTCGGATGCGTATGATTTTCAGTCTGATCTGATCAGAAAGTTGAGAGTTATGTGCCCTTGAATTTAACGAAATTGCCATTTTCGGCTGTTTTCGACCTTGTTTACACTCTAGAATCTACAATTATTTATCAATCATAAAAATACTTGAACACAATGTTGGGGACCATAAGATCTCGAATGTGATAGATTTTCAGTCTGATTTGACCAGAAAGTCAAGAGTTATGTGTCCTTGAATTTGACAAAATTGCGGTTTCCGGCTGTTTTTCGATCTTGTTTACACTCTAGAATCTTCAATTATTGACAAATCTAGACAAATCTTAGACACTATGTTGGAGACCATAAGATCTCGGATGAGTATAATTTTCAGTCTGATCTGATCAGAAAGTCGAGAATTATGTGCCCTTGAAATTGATAAAATTGCCGTCTTTGGCTGTTTTCGACCTTGTTTATACTCTAGAATCTGTAATTATTTATCAATCTAGACAAAACTTGGACACAGTGTTGTGCACCTTAAGATCTCAGATGAGTTTGATTTTCACAAAGTTATTGGCCATAAGTTAGTTTTCAGTCTTAAAGTAATAAATATTAACTGAATTGAACAAAAGTGTTGCTCATGTCATTTGGTTCAGGTGAGCGATATAGGCCCGTCATGGTCCTATTGTTATAAAAAAAATACTCGGATTACCGGTAGTGTTCTGCGGGTACGGACTAAAACGATAATGGAAAAGGGTCAATTTTGTTTTCCTTGGTTACGTTCGACTATGTCGTAACTCCTTAAATGATATGTACTGAAGTTGTTTGGAACGTTATACACGATTTGCTTTCAGTTAACATTTAGCGATTCCTTTGTTTTATTTTGATGTCATGGGTAGGCTAATCTTACTACGGCATTGTGACCCACTATATCCAATAATGTTAAATTGTGAATATTGGGAATAACTTCTTTTTTCTTAATTATTCCGTTTATGATTGTTCCTGGTTTTATCGGAGGAAAGGACACATTGAGCAATAGTGGTTATCTAAATATTGTAGTGGCGGATAAATCAGACATAGTGAAATAAAGTCAGACAGTACGTATATGCAGACTGATCATGTGCTGTTGCGCCCATGGTAGCTGTCAGAATATAAATTACACTGCATTAAATGACCTTCAAACGTTGGCAGCATACAGCATTTCAAGACCCTTGTCAAAAGCGAAACATTTACCGGTATTCTACATATTGTTATAGTGAACAAGAACGAATTAAGGTAGAATTCCCGTAATGTGGCCATTTTTAGAATCTTAACACATCGTATTTTTTCGAGCAGCGTTTATATGTATCCGAACCTATTCGGGTGCGGTTGTAAACATTCGGCGGTGGAAATTCCACCGCCGAATGTTTTCGACGTCTCCCAAATAATTCCGACGCCGCGTGAATCTCATTAGGGATGGAATGACTTATATAGTTAGTACGTGAAACAAATCAATCCAGTATTTTCAGAGAGAATTCATTCAGATTACATTCCTATCTAATGCTTATATAATTGTGTACAAGTATTCGAAATAACACAAGACACTTAAGATATAAGCAATAACAACCAATTTATCACTATTAGTAACCCACATTCTGCGAGACATTTAATTTCCTCTGTTAAGGCTATCTTAATTACAGTTCAATTTGGGTTTAATTCTGTGTCACCTTCAACGATTCATTTGTGTTATTTTGGGCCCCTTGTCACATTTCATAACGGGGATTGGTGTCTACATAATCCAAGATAGTTTTAATGCAAATGTCAAAAAATAGTCCATATTACATAAACCTACTATATATACATGTATAATATATCGCTGCTTTTCTTAAAAAAATATCGTGTCTACAGCTAAAGCAAGCTGCAGATAAGAGGATTTTGCAGAAATACGAAGATATATTGGTTCTTTCTTCATGCTTTGTCTGTAACCGAGGTAGTGGCACGATGATCCACGGTGGTTATCTTTGTTATCGCTGCTTTTCAACGAAAATCACGTAACTGCAGCTTAAAACAAGCTGCAGTTACGAGGTTTCGTTAAAAAGCGACATTAAGCTGAAAAATATAGACGTAGGTTGTTTTGAATGACGTTTCTTTTATGAACAGGCTGTATTTACGAATCTTGGCGGTAAAGTCGGAATACACGTATGCGTGGATGGAATAATGTTCTACTCTGCTTGAAAAAAAAAAAAAAAAAACGGGAAGTAACACGTGATGGAAGTTAATGCTCCCTTGGAAAGGCGTTTTCTAGCTATGTCGGTTGAACATGCGATGCGTTATTTCTTGGGGGAAAATACCTCCGACGACCTAGCACGGTTCCCTTTAAAGGGACATTTCATTTCAATTTCAATTTTTCAAAGTATGTCTTGATGCAAAGATTGGTTATTCTAATGAGTATAAATACTATTAGTTTTTTTTTAAAGTTGTTGCCAATAAGCGAGAAACACGCATTAAAGTTGAGACATAATCGATAAATTGCATATAAATCCGAACTGTTGTCCACAACAATTTGGTCAATTTTAACACAAAAATATAAATTTCTCGTAAACGGCGCAATATTTTGGCTTGAAATTTTCAGAATTTTCATAAGGAAATATGCTCTTTCAGGTAAAATAAAAGTAAAATTTATGACAAAAAATTCTGAAATGTCACTTTAAGTGTTATGAGCCAATGACTCTTTATCCAACTTTTAAAGTTAACTCTACAATTATTCTCATTCAATACTTTGAAATCAGCTGTAGTTACGTAGCATTTTACGAAAATCGACAATATAATAAGCGTTACTGAAGTACGCACATGACCAATGTATAATATTCTGCCAAAGCCAGAGGCGATTGTCGGTAATTAGTTATATTCTCACGCGTTCTTTTGTCAATTACACGGCTAACCTCAGTAATTGGTTGTTAACTTGTATACATGTATGTTGTTCCTTCTTATCAAGCATGGTCCTATTCGCAAACCATATCCTGTGGCAGATCTAAGATTTAGGAGAAGCAGATTCGAACATACAAATACGGGGTCATTTTCCGAGTATACAACAATATGACGGAATTTCTGATTGGATTAAAATATTTAGTCTACAGAAGGAGTTCGTTGGAAGCCCCCATACCCCTCTGGATCCGCCAGTGATATCATGCAGCGGGACTTTTTTTAATGTAACAGCTGAGGAGCTGAATGGGTTTACATGTATAATTCTCATTTATTCAGATTCTACTTTTATAAATTGTGTGCGATTAAAAATGAGTTTTCATTTCACATTGTTAATGAATTATTTGAAATTGTTAGAAGATACGGACGTTGAGAAATGGTAAACATCTGGACGCCTTTCACAATTGTTCTTCCACTCTTAAGTTAGACTACCCGTAATGTGGCCATTTTAAGATTACTAAAACGTCGGATTTTTTTCGGGCGGCGTCGTTAGTTGACTTAATTTTCTTCTTTTTTGTGTTATCCTTGGAAATGGAGCGCATAACATGGTTGTTACTTTTTTTTCATAACTAATTATGTGCAATATTGCTGTATTGAGTTTTTACTATGCCATGTTTTGTACTCTTTTACCAAAATAAACTTATTATTATTATTATTATTATTATTATTATTATTATTATTATTATTATTATTATTATTATTATTATTATTATTATTATTATTATCCGAACCTATTCGGGTGCGGTCGTAAACATTCGGCGCTGGAAAGTTCCACCGCCGAAAGTTTTCGACGTCACCCGAATAATTCTGACGTCGCGCGAATCTCATTAGGGGTATACTACCTTAACAATCTTCCAGATAAGAGGTTCAATCCAAGCCTTGTCTCCATTTGACCAGAGCTGCTCCACTGTATAATTTCGGCGTCTCAATTGTCCAGATGGCCAAAAGTAAAATATATACTCGACAAAACTGCTAACGCATCACTGAGATCTTCGTTAATATCTTTTTGACGAAACAACAGAATACATTCAAAATTTGCATATATCGAATACCGCTATTTGAAAAGAAGCCTGTGAATTTTCATCGTAAAAGATACAGTCTGAGCTGAAACATTTAGCTTTCATTAAGGATATCCTTTATTCTAAAATTCCTAGAAGCTGAATTTTGGTTAAAATGGGAAATTCACACATAACCTTCAAACCGTGTGTATTGGCTGAAAATGTTCTTGGGTAGAATTGGTACCTTCCTTAAACAAACTGCCGGCTTTTATCCTTTTGAGAGCCTGTACTTTATGGCCGTGGAGCTAATGTCGCATCACTATTGTCGTTGGTGTCGGTGTTGGCGTCTACGGCGACGTCCGTTACGTAGACAAAAACTTATTGGTCTATATCTTACGAACTGTATGAGATGTAGTCTTGATATTTCACACAAAGACAGGTCCCACCAAGACCTTTCATTTAAGCTAATTGAATTTGACCTTGTGACCCTGACCTTGAAAGGTTGATCTTTTTCTTTTAAAAAAGACGCATATATGTGAGCTACGTTGTCCGTGAACAGCCATTGTTACGTTAAATAAGGATTCTGTTTTTACAGACTTCAATTAAACAATCAACAAGCTTTCAAAAACAATTAAAACAAAAAATGATTAAAATAGATTACAAGATACACGAGCCGAAAAACTGTTTTGGTCCCCTTTTTGTATGACGCGGTCATAAAAGAGAGAAAACTTTAAATAGTTTAATTGTTGTGTACAAAAACTTGTTGGATAAACATTATGCAAAATTATAACTCTAAATCTTTGACAATACAGAATTTAAGCAATATTAAAAAGTGATGCGTTAGTAGATTTGTCGAGTATAGAGTAGGGCGCTATGTAACGAAATTGGCTCCCGTGTGCTTTTGATGATACAGGGTGCCAACATGCATTTTTGTAATCACATATGTTCCTGTTATCGATATCCGTTTCTTGACATTTCGGCAGAGGCGGTATTTTCCCAGAATTCGGCCATTTCCAGGTTGCTTGTATACGTCACAAATTCAATGCAAACATTCTAGTTGATATAACACCTACATTTATAAACGGATTAGGATCAAAATTTCACAGAATGTTTCTAGTTACCTGACCATGTATATTCTGTTGATGTTTTTACCATTTTATGCTTCGTCATGGCAAAAGGGGACTTGATGCTAAAATGTTCTTTGACATAATTCCTTAAAAATTTATTGGTGGATTTTGAAAATAAATACGAAAAGTGTATCTATTCACATGATTATGTCTATATTGTCACATGTTTTTTCATGTAATGCTGCATCATAGAAAAATGGGACTTAATTCAAAAAGCTGGCATATTGATCAATTTCTCCCCGCCACCACTTTTTGTGTTTTAATGTTATAGAAAAAACAACAGTGTGATATGTTGTGGTAAATGATAGAGAACATAAATCATAATCAACAGCAATATCCGATACTCCACTAAGCTGCACATGCAAAGTTTGCAAAAATGACATGTAGCACGAATATGGATAATCAATTGATTCCAGGGGACATTTTTTAACATTGTATAAATGCTTTATGAATAAAAGTATTTCGTTTAAAATTTCGAGTTGATATCATGAAAATTAAGAGAAATATTGAGAAATAAAATTTGCATACTTTCTTTTGTTTCTCAGTATAAACATGTAAACCTATATAATTAATTAGCCTTCAGAGGCAAAATTACAGCAACTTTATTGATGTCATCGCAATATATAACCATGTTGGATGACTTTATTCCAAAGAGGCTTCACAAAAATGAAAAAAAAGTTTGGGGTACGATGACAAAGGCTTCTCTCAATTTGTACATGTAATCTGAAAATCTACTGAGTCCAAGTACAAAACAAGCTTACTGAGCTCAAGGAGGACATATGACTGACTGTTTGCAAGGCTACTGATAGTTGCGAATTCTGGGAAATAAATCAGCCTAGAACATGTCCTCAATAATTATGAACTTTCAGTCGTCCCAAGAGCACTGTTTCACGCTGATGGTTCACTTCATTGTTGTTCGAACAAGTCTCAGTTGATGACGATTCTGAGAGAGAAGGTTACCTCTGATCAAACCGAGCCTGTATTTGGTCCAAGGAACAGGGAAGTTGCGGTTATAAATGCGATTAACTAACGCAGGCACTTATATATATACAATGTATACCCCAAAGCATTAAACAGGTTCACAAAATTGGGCGACCATTTTGTATAGATGTACTTCAGTCAAAGTATGAAGGCTATTCTGAGGTGCATCTGATCTTCGATCGCTATGATCGACCATCTTGTCTGAAAACAGCAACACGCCTGAAACGACTTGGCAAGAAACAAACGATATTGTATCACATCACAGACAGTGCACCGCTCGAAAATGTGTCGATGGCAACTCTTCTCCTAAAGATGAGCTCACTGTTTACCTCGGCGGGAATGTCATCACAAATGTTAAAGAAAGACAATGATGTTTCGTTGTAGCATATCGTAGCATTGTGCGTTCAACGAAAGGAGATATGTCACAAGAAGAAGTCGATACAAAGATGCTGCTCCACGCAACTTACTGCTTTAAACGTGGCTTCATTTTCATTGATATTTATTCGCCAGACACAGATGTATTTGTGCTATGCTTGAGGCGAATTCCAACTCTTTTACCTGACTTCAGACACCGTGTTTGTTTCAGGAAATGGCGAGACAAAATGCATTGTACGTTTGAAAGCAGTAGTTGATGCCATAGGAAATGACGCAACCGAAGCTTTACCAGCCGTGCATACCTTTTCAGGCGCTGATAACACAGGGTCCTTCACAGGAAAGGAATAAAAATCTGTTTTGGAAGGCATTTGAACAGGCAGACACCACCAATGTTATATACGCTTTGAAAGCCAACAGGACATGAAAGGACATGTCATAACTGGAATAACCTTAGCGTCTCTTGAAAAGTTTAACTGCCAGTTGTATCAGCCTGGAACAGAGATCACAGAACTGGGAGCTCTTCGGTGGTGGCTATTTCATAGGAAGCAATACGAATCCGAGCGATCGCCACCTACAAACGCGGCATTTGAGGAAGCGGTTAAGCGCGCAGCGTTCCAATGAATAATTTGGAACTTTGGCGTGGTCCCTTGTCCTCCCATTCCAGATCCTGAAATCTTTGGTTGGACAAAGGATCAGGATGTATACCAGCCGGTTATGACGACCTAGTTTCCAGCACCACTGGCACTTCTTAAACTGGTAAAGTGTGGTTGCACAATATCTAAATGTGGATCAAGAAAGTGCAAGTGCAAATCAAGCAACCTGGATTGCAATGAATTGTGCACGTGTGGAGCAGATGAGTCTACTTGTCAAAACAGAGCAGATGCCACCAATCAATTTCGCTAATATTTAGGATTAGGTGATATAACTAATATTGAATTTTATCTAATTTTATCCCGTTTTTGCATTCTTTTACGTCGTTTTATATGTTTTAAAAGAGTTTAATGATTCTACATGTCTTAGTAGCCTTTCATTAACAGGTGTAATAGATATAATTGGGCATACTTGCGATAACGTCAAAACTGGGAATCTAAGCAAGTATTTATATAAACAAACTGTAAGCTTCCTATATTTGTCAGAAATGTATACGTATATATGTGTTGATACTACATAATAGACCATATATACCGGTATATCAATTTCAAAGGGTGGGCAAACAAAAAAGGGTGGAATATATCAACGTCAACTACAATTTTAATGATTTTATACCTATTCTTACCTACTTGTGAACATTAAATGTTTTCTAGGGTAGACATATTTGCTTTAGATCGGACAGTATTGAATTAGATTAATTACTTTGCGTATTCTTTGAAAACTATACTGAAGTGACGTCACCGGTTGTCAATTACGTTTTTTTGCGTACTCACGGTGGCATAAAAATCGAATTTTCATATTTTTTACAATTGTTCAATGAGTGATTGTAAAAGTGATCTGTTAATATACCAAAAAAACCTACGTCTGCTTGTTTATTAACAACGTTTAAATTGGGTCGTGACGTCAGAAATGGCGTTTAAAGTTAAATACAGTACACAAAATAAGTTTTTCTACGTTAAGATAAATACCCTATGAACAAATAAAAGCATATTCATTAAACCTTTTATCATTTACGTCTTTTATTTTTGAAAGTCTTTTTTCCGGACGTCATTTTTAACGTAACGTCACAAAAATCTCCCGCGTGAACACGGATGTCAAGATGTTGTTTCTACACCCTCGGTGCATGGACTTCGAACTGGACAATGTTGGCAAGCTGTATCATCAAAAGCACACGGAATTACATAGCGCCCTACTCTAGTATAATTATATTACAGTTATACTTAGCTGATAATTGTATCGCGTTTTTGCCTTTCAAAACAGTTTTTAAGGTTTACAGACCCTCTTTCTAACCATACGAAATGCGTCAAATTTCACACACTTGTAAATACACTTTACATTAGTCGATTCATCGTGCCGGATTTCAAAATTATGCTTCAAGAAGAAAATGATTTACACACATTTTTTTACTCTATATTCATATGCAAGGGAGGTAATTCTAAACATTTTTGTCAAATATTTTCATACGTATGCTTCAATTCAAAATTCTAAACTTGCAAAATGCTTATCGTCGTTGTGAATGCAAAACCTCGTATCTCGTTTTGGAAAATTTCAAATGGGAGAGAAAAAAGTGTAATAACTTTTCCCAAACTGAAATGTTTACTTAAAATTTGGACATGTTGTTCACAAATGATTTGTCATTAATACTGATCAGTAAAATATCTCAAAACCTGCAAAAACGGTCTTTACCTGGGCACACAAGTTTGTACTTTTAAAATCGCAAGAATCGACATACGATGTTTTGCATTTACACCGACGTTGTGTTTGTATTTGGAATGGAAATGTAACACAGTTTGGGAATTACTTGCACTTATCAAATTTCGCCTCTGGCTCTTTGGTGCTTTTCAGGGGTCGGATACCTTAATACGAGATGGTCTAACGTAAAGCCGATAAAAGATGGACATATCCTATATGTAGTGTCAAATTGTCAAGAGCTCTGTATATCTACTTGTTCCGTGGTAATATAAAAATACACGCACGTTTTATTTCCTATGGGGAAAATAGAAATATAGTTACTTGTATAAGCTTGATGAAACTGTTTGAACTTTTTGTTAACCTAGATCATATTATTTGAAACGGTTCGAAAAACACACTGGCAGCTATATATTTTAGACAATTCTAACCCTATAATCAAATTAGCACCACTAAATAATAACCGGTTGTGTCAAAAATACTGTTCATTATACATTGCAATAATGCAACATGGGCTTTAATGAGTTTTTGACCAGCAAGGATTGCCTTTAGTGCTCGTAACAAAAATGATATGGTAATAATGATAAAAAAAAGAAGAAGAAGAAGATATTGTAAACGAGCATTTCTCACTGTGCTAAATTGCACACAAATCTACCGTCATCAATTTCGAGTGTCTCATCTACAGCAGCTTTTAATATTGGAACATAGCTTTTTGTAGTACTGGGAACTTATAAAAATGCAATTTCAACAGCAGCAATTGTAAGTACAACAGTTACTACGAATGACACATCACCTTATGCTAGTCAAGTTCAACAAAGACGAGGTTATGTCGGATTTGTAAATGTTGTGCCTAAAGCGAAAAACAAAAAAAAAATCTTTTTTCTAACATAAAATTATAGTTAATAATTTCCAAGACATAAATGTATTGTAGACTTACTAACCAAATTGTATTTACTCGTATGTCTTGGTTGAATATTCTTATGAACAGAATAAAATTCATTAACAGACCGATGCGTGTTTATTAAGACAACTAATTGACACTTCGCACAATTTATTAGTCGAGGTAAAATTAAAAACCCGAAATCGCTATTAATATTCTACTTAATCAGCATAACGAGGATTCTGGTCTCCAATTACAGAGGCAAAATGTCTAATATTCACAAAGTATTGAAGCACAAATCACATTAATTTGAGAAAATAAAATTTTGATTTGGATGAAGTATTCATTGGATTTTTCTTAATATCTGACCAGTAGTACAATGTCTGTGTCTTGCAATATAACGTCATAAAAAACGAGAATTGTCAACGCAAAATTGGCATGCGTTGTGACTATTGCACTTTTCGTCATGATGTTAGCTTTAAAACCGACAATTCAGCTTCTGAAAGCGATGTTTACGTAGTTTCTACAATAATAGACGAAATCTAAAACTAAGTCTGGAAATATTTCACATGATACCATCCCCTGTAATTTGATTTGACAGTATATTGTATTAAGTCAGTTCGCATTAACGTACAATCATTCTGCACAATCACGGACGTGTGGATTTGACAATGTGTATGTTACTCTGTCAAACCTTTCACACGCAAGCCCTTCATTTGACATCTCAAGTTGGGAAAATGTTATCAGGAACGAAAAGTATGCTGATAACTAGAATCTCCTAGTTTTCTCTCAATACATCATCCTTGGTGTAACTTAAATTTTCTTTTATGTAATGTATCACGACACAGAGCAACATATACATGTAAGTGGGTGAAAAAGACACTCTAAATTTGTTATGTCAAATCCAAACGCTATGATGTAGGTACTCATTGGAATCGTCTCGTCGAGACGATTCCAATGAGTACCCACAACATAGGGTTTGATGAACAATAAGGGAAATGTTGCATTTTGAAAAGCCTTCACTCCCTCTTATCTGGAGTTTTGATGGATTTATAGAGTGTAATTGCAATCGATCTTTAAGTTCGGGAAAGGGTAATGTCGTTGTTGATAATTTTTCATTTTCCAACTGCACGAATTTGGACTGGTCCAGGTTGCTGCTGCAGACGACCTACTGGATGTTGAAAGAAAATACTGAGTTTACAATGTTGCACAGAAACTAGAGGGAACAGAAATGGTGTCTGAAATACCATTATGCTATCTGTAATGAAAAACGATCCGTTCTTAGTGAAAAAGTACTCAGTTCGAAAGGTGACTCTAAGCAACTATACAAGTTCGTTTCTGAACTCACAGGGACAAAAACAGAAAACCGCTTACCATCTGGTGAAAGTGACTCCTCGTTGGCTGAAAAATTTGCTGACTTTTTCTTAGGCAAAATTGAAAAAATCCGAGAATCTCTCAAAGACTATACAAGCTATACACAGAACAACAAGGAATGTCCTGCTTTCGGTTCCTTCCGTCAACTTACATGCGACGAAGTTAAGAAACTCATTAATGAACTGAAAACAAAATCATGCGAACTTGACAAACTTCCCACAAAAATACTAAAAAATCACATAGATGAACTATTACCGTCAATTACGAAGTTAGTGAACCTATCGCTCAGCCAATGAATCTTCCCAAAAAACTGGAAACACGCGGTAGTGAGACCCCTGCTGAAAAAAGTTGGACTCGAACTTGTGCTTTCAAACTACCGCCCTGTAAGCAATCTATCATTTCTTTCAAAGCTAATTGAAAAGTCAGCTCTTCTCAGACTCAATGAGCATGTGGGTGAGCACAAACTTCTCCCAAAGAATCAATCTGCGCACAGACAGTGTCATTCGTGCGAGACAACACTTCTAAGGTTGGTTAGCGATCTTTTAGATTGCATGGAAAATCAACAGGTCAGTGCGCTTTTAGCGCTTGACATTAGTGCTGCGTTTGACACCGTAGATCACGACATTTTGATTAAAGTGCTGCAGTCTCAATATGGACTCTGTGGAAAAGCAATTGACTGGATTGACTCGTATCTAAGGCCTCGGAGCTGTAGTGTTAATGTAGAATCGGCCATTTCAACTCCACGCAATTTGAACTGTAGTGTTCCTCAGGGAAGCTGTTTAGGTCCATGGTTATACCTTACGTACGCCGGAACTTTTTTTGACGTCATCCCAAAATCTATATCCGTTTACGGTTTCGCGGACGACCATATTGCGACAAAATCATTCAAACCGTCTGCAGACAGCGAGAGAATAGCCATAGAAGAATTAGAAAGTTGTGCTGTGACAATAAATGACTGGATGAAACAAAATAAACTAAAAATGAACACTTCAAAAACTGAATTCATAACTTTCGGAAGCAAACAACAACTAAAAAAGTGTACAACAAATGAAATCAATATTGCTGATGACCATGTCAAGTCTGTTAAGTGCATAAGATATCTTGGTGCGTTCCTAGACGAACATTTAACTTTCAGCGAACATGTTAAGAAAAAATGCCAAACTGCAATGTTCAACTATCTAAGAATAAAAAGCATACGAAAATATCTTACTGAAGACGCAACAGAAACTCTCGTTCTATCGCTTGTGATCTCTCACTTAGACTATTGTAATGGGATTCTCTATGGTGCTTCTCAAACCGTCATACGAAAGATGCAAAGGATTCAAAACATGTGTGCAAAGCTCGTTTTAAGGCGAAACAAATATGACAGTAGTAAACAAGCACTCTGTGACCTACATTGGCTCCCTATCAAAGCAAGGATTGAATTCAAAATTCTAACTGTCATGTTCAACTGTTCCAAGGGACGCGCTCCGACTTATTTGACCGAGTTGTTTACCGAACAACTGCCGCCAAAGCGAAATTTGAGATCCACTAGCTCATCTGCAGATTGTTACAGTACGAGGGACGTTCAATTAATTTTGGAACTGGGGTTCTATAAGCCATAGTTATGTCGCAATTCATTTTAAGTTTTTTCGATCCTTCGAAGTAATCCTCTTTGACAACCACACACTTCTGAAGTTTTGAGATTCATTACTTATATGCCAATAAATGGGCTTCTTTTGGAACACCTCGCAGACACTGGAAAATTGCACTGCATATGGAATATGAAGGCATATGCAAACGACCAGAGGCTTTTTTGGTCAACATGGGGAACACAAAAAAGCCACACGGGCATAAGGGTGGATGAAGACGCTGGGCAGCATGTGTCTCTTTCAGGAAGTCTTGGACAAGATGACACCTATGGACAGCTCCGCTGTCATGGATTTGGTGCATGCCTCTTTAGCCGGTACTAGACCTGTTCTTTTCGTGATATTTCTTTACTTTGGCCGACATACATTTCTTGTATGAATGACCGGCGATAGTTGCACTATTTGAAACCGTAATATGAACAATACACCAGTTACATTTGAAAAATTACCGCGTACAAAACTTTTGCCGCGCTTTTCATTTTTTGGCTATTACGGTCCTTACCTGATCTTTTCGCGGCCATTGCTTGCCAATGACACGTCATTAGTGGTCATAATAATAGATTATTGTTCAATTATATGAATAAAGCCCAGAAAGTCCACGCTTGTTGTATTTATTGCATTATTTCAAAATATATTTTGCACGGGTGGCTCTCTGTCCATAGGCAGCAGATGGGGGACCCAAATGGGCGTAAACCTCTCTGTGTTTTAACCCTTTCGTCAAAATCGCATAGCATGTCCCCGATGAAAAAAACAACTTAATTTGCTATTTCTTGCACATTGAACCATGCCTCTTGTTCGCTCATATCGGAATCTACAGCAACATTTGCTTTCCCACTAGCTCTACCCGGGTTGCCTGAAAGGGGGGCATCATTCAGGCCAGTTTTACCAAACTCGATTTTCATTATCATCCTAAAAACTGACGCATCTTCAACGTTCGAATGTCCATGAATCTGATATAGTTCATTATATAATGTAATGTAGATATTGCAAAGCCTATGCGACCTTTAATGTAGACCCGTACATCCTACTTCAGTTCGTTTTCCATTTTTGCTCACAGCGAAATAGCCAGTGTATATGACTGAACCAACTTAAAAGTTCAATAACTTTTGAAAGAGTCAACGAATTTGTCTCAAATTTTGACCAAGTATAGACAGTAATTTTCCCGTTAAAAAGTCGCAAGCACCACTTGTTCCATAGAACCGTGAGGTATGGTGGACCATTAGTACCACTTTTAATTGAACGTCCCTCGTATACAATTCAACAAACGCAAAACATTCGGTGACAGGGGTTTTAAAACAGCAGGCCCAAAACTATGGAACAGGCTCCCACAGGACCTACGACAATCCAGCACCATTGATTCTTTCAAGAAAGGATTGAAAACCCTGTTTTTAAAGACTTCGACGCTCTGTTCAACTGAACGCGAGTAGTGCTGCATGCGTATCCTTTATGTATCCTTTTACATTTTTATTTTAGCACACTTTACTTTTGTACAACGCCAGTGAATATGCTTTGCGTAGAATTAGGCGTTTAAGTAAATCAAACAGTTTCAGTTCAACAGATGCTGAGGCCTCATTTAGTGGGAACGGCAATATGAGACATTGTTTGTTTTAAGTGTTTAAATGAGTGTTAAATATTCCGTGGAAAGGCGCGTTTGGTGCAGTGGTAATGCCCTTTAACACACGGAACGCAGATTCGATCCCCCGCCACACCGGTGGAATGAAGTCGGATGAGAATGCAAACCGATGTCCCGTCTCCAAATGACCGTGGTAGCTGTTTAGTGAGACGTAAAGCTCCATTCGAACAATTAATATTCCATACATAGACCACCATGACCAACTGCACATTATTTGTCCATGGTATTTACTGTGTTTTGCTCTAATTTACGCTAATTGATCAATATGCATGACAGGCATGTAAATCTTTACCGTAGTGAGAAAACAAAATATCATTTAGGATGATTTATAGAAGGCTGATATTATAACTTGCACGATAAATCTGTAACATTATTTTTGCGTCATTTGATCCGGTTTCAAAATATCATTAATAATTCTTTTAATATCCCGACATTCCAAAGCCTGAAAGACCCTTTGTAAGGTCGTGATTTGGGAAGGACAACATTCTCCATTTGCATTTAAAAAAACAAACAAATTTTTGAGTCAGGATTTGTAAAACGGGCCCTTATTGCATTTGAGAACAACATGGATCTAGATCAGCCTGCGTATACACGCAGCCTGATCAAGATCCATGTTGTTCTCCAATAGGTTGACCACGGTTGTTCGTGAACAGTATTAATTGTAAGTTACTAAAATGGGTCCGTATTAGACAACAATTGACCATAGACTAATCTGGAAACTGGATTTTTTAAATGCTTGAAGTGACTTTTTTTCAAAATCCTGACTCATCTTGTTTTGTAACAAATATGTAAAGAGACACATTTTGTCTCGTTTCAGGTTGTCAAAATGCTCATTATCGTGGTTCTACTGTTTGTAATCTGTTGGATGCCTCTACAAGTCTACGAGCTCATTAACCAACTATATCCAAAGGTCAACGAGTAAGTACACATAGAGCACATTTTATCATAGTTTATTCTTTGTTCTAGTGACCCAAACAGTAAAATGTCTTGTAGTTATATGGAAACAACAAAAAAAAAAAAAAAAAAAAAAAAAAAAACGATTGTCATTTGGGACCAAAATATCGCACATACAATTATTAAGTTATTATAGCTGTTCAATGCTCGCCGATAAAATTGGTGCTTGTTTCAAAGCAATGCAAACTTCAAACTCCTCTGTCCAAACCTCCACTTACTTAACATTGAGCCATGCCTGCCTGGATCTAAAACCTTTATCATACCTTTGAAAGGTTATAATAATATCGTAAGTGAAATAAATAAAAACTGTATAAATCAAACCTGTAAATGATCAGTTCAGTGTAAAGTAGATGCTCAGAAGACCGGGTCCTATTCTAGGCTTTACGATTGTCTTTTGCAATTTCAGTCTTAACGAATGTGGTATCAAATTCTCATCCGTATGTCCATTTCAAAATCACTAGTTATACATAACTATCTGCTTCAGTCGGTATGCTCTTCTTCAGTTACGAGCATCATATTCGCTCATTTACGAGCATCCTGTCTATTATTCAAGTAACAGTTTCGCGCATCATAGTCATTTTGAACGCTTTATTCCAGCTTATATACTTCTAACAAAACAACTTTTGACACGATCTTCTTTGATTATAAACAAACATCGGATTAGTGGAAAAAACTATGAATAACACGCCCACTTATAAACAAAGCTTTAGAATTGTTCCCCTATTTATTGTAACTACAGTTAAGCGCATCAGGTTATACCCAGTGAATTGTGTTCTGGATTTCAAAAAGAGCCTTGATCGCATTTAAAGTAAGCTTGGTCAAGATCAGCCTGTGCTTTGCTAATCGTAGTTAAATCGAGATTCATGTTGTTCATCAGTACCTTAATTAAATGTCAGAAAACAACCTCGATTCTGTTCCGATTGATCCATGTTTTTATTGATAATAATGAACCACTTTTCCGTGCCCAAACATATTCATTGTTTTTTTTGTTTTTTCTTCTTTTTTAAAATAACTTGTTCATGTAATTGACCTGCTTGTTCTAGAAGAATGATTTATGAGAGGACTTTAATCCTGTATTTCAATTAAGTATTTTCAACAGAACTCGTGAAAATATGACAGGGCACTTCAGCGTACTTGTGAAATTGGTATAAAGATATTATAGGGATTTTTGTCAAATATTTGTGGAGAAGCCTTAGCCTGTTCATTTCGGAAAATGGAAATTTTAGCGTGTTCTTCTGGACATTTTCGGAACACATTTTAAGTAAAAGAGTAAAAAATGAGTACAAGAGTACAATGACAATGGAGTTTGTTCTAAAAATAGACTCGTAACTACGGCTTAACCCTCTCCCAAACAAGACCCGGTTTTGACGTCCCTTATAGAAAAGGCTTAGAAAAACATTGAAACAAAAGAAGAAAATGCTGATAACCAGCAGTTTCTCCTTTCGTCTCAATATTTTCTGAGCCATATTTTACACAAATTATATTTTTAATAACATCCATTTTGTCATTTGTCACAGTTTTTGAAATGGATCACCCTAAAATTTTGTCGTTTGGGAAAGGGTTAAATCAATGCGTAGTTATGAGGAATTATGTCAACACCCATGAAAAACTATTTGTTTGTCTGAAATTACGTCACGGTAACAGGATAAAATCGTTCCCTATTTATGCATAATTTACAGTACTTTATTCATGGGTAATTCTTTGACGGTTATGAGAAAACTAGCAGTAAATTATACAGAAAAAGGTTGATGAAATGCAAATTTTAGCACTTAATCTGGGAAGATTTTGAATTTGTATAAATATATTTCAGATTTAAGTACATCAATGTTATTTGGTTCTGTGCTAACTGGCTCGCCATGAGTAATGCCTGCTACAACCCATTTATTTACGGACTTTTGAATGTAAGTATGTGTATCAAAATATCGTTGCTTTTAAACAAGCTGTAGATACGAGTTTTTTTTTTTTTGTTGAAAAGCAGCGATATTTACAAAGCTGGATCTGTTCTAGTTTATACTGACACTTATTACATATTAAAATTGTGCATCTAATGATATTCAATATAATAGATAAGGGTTTCTTGTCAATTTGTTTGTTTGAATAGGAATATTAATTTTGAAATCAAAGACCATGCTGTTCACCATGAGTAAGAAATGCCTGTACACATTAGAATCAAGATGATTAATATTTTGAACTCCTCTCTAATGCACAGACAAATTTCAGTTCAGTACATGTCTGTAGAAAGTAAATGGTCAAACACGAAACGAAGTATTACAAAGTAACAGAATAACTTCTCGCTTTGAAAAATGTATCTCATTCGGTGGAAAGACATTTTAAGAACAATGCATTTAACTTTACTCCCAAGTTATGTATTCGAAAATCTCATACTTATCACTATGCCAATTCAGAATTACTTACCACACATTGTTTCGTTACAGGAAAAGTTCAAGCGAGAGTACCGACTTCTATTCTCAAAAATGAAATGCCTGAAATCAAGACTAGGCGGCAGTGTCTATGACTTCTCAGACGACTCGCTGGCACACGGGAAAAGGACAACTCTATCATACAGGTACCTTGACCCTTTCCCAAACAGGACCTCTTTTTGACACGTACCTACTTCGGAAACCATTGAGGCAAAAGAAGAAAATGCTGACAATCAGCATTTTCTTCTTTTGATTCAATATTTTCTATGCTACATTGTACACAATTCCTTCTTAAACAAAATGATTATGTCGTGTGTGGCTGCTTTCAAATATGAGCAATCTAACATTTTGCTGTTTTGAAAAAAATTAAATGTTGATAATGTAACTTATGTCTAAATTTTTGTCTATATTTTTGTTCACGCTTCAAGATGGCATATATGCAATTGATTATTCGGTTAAATTGTATAGCCAAAAATATTAAGGAAAAAACAGAAAATTGTCGGTTGCCTGTAATGTATTCTGTTTTGTCTGTATCGTTCCAATGTCTTCCTATACTTTCGTGGATAGACCTTCAAACTGATTCTTGTTTGGGAAAGGGTTAAGTAAATCATGCTCATGAAAACAGTTTACATTATCTCGCCCATAAAATGGTTTCCATTGTCACTGGGATGATTGTGAATGCTACTGGAAAAAAATACAATTTGCTTGTTTGTGGCAAGAAAAATATCGCGTGAGATTCTAGGTTTATAAGAACATAAACAACTAATTCCAGGTTTTTATTACCCACAGGGAAACAATCTAGAGAAACTGTGTCCTTTGTATAAACGGTTTTATTGCGATGAAATCCAGCGTTGTCATCTTTCTGTTTCTCAATAGAGTTCATACAGATTGATTTGCAGGTCCTGAGTCACTGAGTCAAACCTGTTTAATTCTTATTTTGTATTGTCTCTGTTCCTTGATTCTTCTATTTACCATTGCTTTGGTATATTACGAGTATCAAATACAAACGCTGCTTCAAAGATTCAAACAGAATGCTACCATGTTTTATATGTATAAAACGAACACGCAAAATCAGGAGTTCAACACGAAATGAGAGGGTATACTCGTTTTTATACGAATACTTTTGATATCACGTCTTCAGTAAGTTAACCTCCATTTCGTTTACACATTTGCGTTCTTTTTAAACACATGTAGACTAATCTATTTTTCATTTGGCATTTGTTTTGGATTTATTGCGATGAAGTACAACATTTATGACTTTCTTTACCGTTTTCTAACAAATCTCAAAATTGGAAGTCAATCAGGAAAACCACACCTTGCAGATTTAAATGTGCGCATTGCATGTTTTGTGTTTTTGTAACATTATTTTACAAGTTTTAGTTTCTAATTTCACTAATTGTAACAATGGTTCAAACCCCTTACCATTTTGGATCAAGTGTCATTAAGTGGTTATTCATAAACAATAATGATGGGATATGGAAAAGATGCCATCATACAAAGCAACAGATAAGTTTTGGTGAAGGCATCATATTTCTTTTATTTCAAATACAAACCATATGTTGTGGGTACTCATTGGAATTGTCTCATCGAATTGTCTCGATGAGACAATTCCAATGAGTGTCAACAACACAGGTTTAAATAAACATTTATTGAAAAAAAAATCACCTTTTGAAAAGACATTGTCCCCTCTTACCTGAATCTCTGTATCATAGAATGTCAGACTACCATTGCTCATGTTACAGATCATTGTGCTCATTCTAAATCGGAATACATGCGTCTGATGTGGAGCTGCTTCATGCTATGATGAAACAATTAGAGAACAACATGGATCTGGAATAGATTTTACGATCTGGTCTGGAGCAATATTGTCCTTGAATGTTGTTAGGTCCATTTCCTCAGTTTCCTGCTCATACGAGGGATAGTCGGAGATTATCTGAACCTTTGAAAAGTTCTCGAAAAATGACTTAAATTTCTCTTTGCATTTGTTGCCCTGGTTGTTCCTTTAATAAGTAGCCATTGATAGATAAAACACCTATCACATATAAATGGACAAAATATTGTATTATACACAAATAAACCGACCACATTATTGGCGAATGAATGAATATTCCACCAACATATAGTTTGTTTATATAGTTGCAAGTGGAGAGACAACAGCATGAAAAGTCCGGATACTTTCCGACCGTACCTCGTAGGCTTTGACATTCATTTATGCTATCCGACATTTTCATTTGATTTCAGGGCCAAGCCAATACATAGAAAAGGTCAGCCCGTCAACCAAAACGGTGGTACCACATCTTACACGTGTTTAGACGTGGATAATCGTGAAGATACATGTAATACGAGCTGTACGAAAGTGTAAGGTGAACTAGGACATATTAGGACTAGGAGATTGATGTTCTTGAGAAATAGCCAAATACGTGTTTATGTCTCGACAAAAAGACCTGACGAACATCTCTAGCTATTAGCTAGAGATGCTCTGTCAGATCATTTATCGAGATCTATATATCACAGAATAAACAAAAACGGTGATATTGTTAATTATTGTATGGAAAAAATGAACAATGAGTTAAGTGTTATCAATCGTGAAAATAATACGAGCTTTACGAAAGTGTAAGATGAACTCGGACATAAATGGACCAATAAGGAGATTGTCATTCTGGGGAATAAGTCTATACGTGTAACACCAAATAAACGAAAACGGCGACAATGATTATATTGTTTTAGATAAAAGTTTGTGGAAATAAAATATAAAATAGACAACTGTGGAAGAGGGGAAACGGTCTTCAGTCCGATTATCTACAATGATATGATTTATGTTTACGTTCCAAACAATAGAGACTATACTGTTGAGATGGATTCCATTTTAAATGCCAAGGACTTAAATGGTATTCAACCCGGAGTTTTGCACCTTAGCAAAGCACTGATAGACTATTGAACAACCCATTTCCGATCCATATTAAAGCATCGACCATCATCGCACTCATAAAATCTTGGTTAAATAAACCATGACGTCCGGCTGGTCCGAATTTAAACGTTGAAGACAAAATTATGGTGCAAATAATTAAAAAGAAATCTGATAGAAAAGACGAAAATCTATTTACTATCATTTTTTAGAATTGTATTTCTTTGTTCGGAAAGTTTTTCAAATCTTACATTTTAAGAAAATAATAACCAAGGATCTTTTAACCTAAAATATAACATCTGCTTATGAGAAAACCTAAGAGGTTTTTTTTTCGGACAAACATACTTTGTTTCAGTTTATGGGGAATTCCGTTAGATATCGAATGTGTTTACCAAAACCAGAGCATACATCTTGTTGGAAGTTTAGTGTGTATATGAGTGAGTATTATTTCTATAAGCACTAACAAACTAAGACTTTTGATTTTCCCTTTATTAGCATATGACAAACTAATGTGCTTATGACATAAGTTAAAACACAGAAATGTTGTAATTTGTATTTTAAACATATTATATTATTTCGTTAATAAATATTGCTATCAGATAAGTGTGTGTGTGTATTACTAATTTTAGCCTATTCCGAGACGATATCTTTCGAAAACATGCAAAATTGAATTTAGGCAATGCGACAAAACCAAAACTTCGAAATGTACACAAGAGGTACAGAAAAAATGGGTATTCGTCTTTCAAATGCATTTTTTCTCTTGTTAATCAATTCTTGTTTTATTTGCTATCATTTAAATCTTCTCGATTAGAGGATTCTAATGAGTACCCACAATATGGAATTTGCATTTGAAATAACAAATTTAGAATGAATTTATCCCTTCTCATCTGTTGCTCTGGTACCCTGTATGTTTGTTGTGTGTTTTTTCGAAGAAACTGTGAAATAATGGTGACTGCAAAAGTTTTTTTTTCAAAGTTACCTTGGTCAACATGATTAGCAACAGGTGTCGCCTGAGCAAGGGGTAAATAAAACGGCTATATGAGTATGTTAAAGTGACATTTCACGATTATTTTTTAGCTCACCTGAGCACGAAGTGCTCAAGGTGAGCTATTGTGGTCGCTTTTTGTCCGTCGGCGTCCGTCTGTCCGTCTGTCTGTCCGTCTGTCTGTCCGTCTGTCCGTCTGTTCACATTTTGTTGTTACCACTCTAGCACCTACAAATATTGACCAATCTTAACCAAACTTGGTCAAAACATGTATGACCTTAAGTTCTCGGATGAGTTTGATTTTGGGTCAGATCGGACAAGGAAGTCCAGAGTTATGTGCCCTTGTACGTCAAAAATGGCTAGTTTTGACTTTGTTACCACTCTATCATCTACAAATATAGACCAATCTTATCCAAACTTAGTCAAAATATGTATGACTATAAGTTCTTGGATGAGTTCGATTTTGGGTCAGATCGGATCAGGAAGTCCGGAGTTATGCGCCATTGAATATCAAAAATAGCTAGTTTTGACTTTGTTACCACTCTAGCATCTACAAATATTGGCCAATCTTAACCAAGCTTGGTCAAAACATGTATAACAATATGTTCTCGGATGAGTTCGATTTTTGGTCAGATGGGATCAGGAAGTCCAGAGTTATGCGCCCTTTAATATATAAAAATTGCTAGTTTTGACATTGTTACCACTCTAGCATCTACAGATATTGACCAATCTTGACCAAACTTGGTCAAAACATGTATGACAATAAGCTCTTGGAAGAGTTTGATTTTGGGTCAGATCAGATCAGGAAGTCCGGAGTTATGCGCCCTTGGATATCAAAAATAGCTAGTTTTGACCGTGTTACCACTCTAGCATCTACAAATATTGACCAATCAAGACGAAACTTGGCTAGAATGTTGGTTACCATACAATAATGAATGAGTTCGATTTTCAGTGTCATCGAAGAAGGAAGTCCGGAGTTATGTGCCCTTGAATTTGACAAATTTGCCGTTTTCGACTTTGTTTACACTTTAGCATCTACATTTATTGACCAATCAAGACAAAAAATGTCAACAATGTTGCTAACTATAAGCTGCTGAATGAATTAAATTTTCAGCTTGATCAGAAAAAACAGAGTTATTGGCCCTTGAATTTTACAAAATTGCCATTTTCAACTTGGTTGGTGACCATGAGATCTTATATGATTCATTTTTAGCTCGACTTTTCGAAGAAAATGAGAGCTTATACTGTCACCCGGGCGTTGACGTCGGCGTTGGCGTCGGCGTTGCAACCAAGGTTAAAGTTTTTTCAATCATCAATAACTTCCATACTATCATAGGGATTCAACCCAAACTTGGAATACTTATTCACCATCACACCCTCTACCTTACTATTAGGGCCCATTACCCTGGCTCCACTATATTTGAAGTTATGCCCCCTTTATACTAAGCAACTTAGAAAGTCGAGCACGCTGTCTTCGGACAGCTCTTGTTCATATTGATCGGACTAAAAAAGCCAGAGTTGTGTGCCCTTGATGGTGACAATATTGCTAATTTCGTTTTTAATTTCACTCAAACAGCAATAAATATTGACCAATCAAAAAAACAACTAGGACATAAGGTTGGTGAGAATATCTTTATCAGAACAGAGTTATGTGCCCTGGATTATGACAAAATTGGTGTTTTTTATCGACTTGGTTTTCACTTTAACAGCCACAAATATTGACCATTAAAGATTAAGAATGCTGTTTCAGCTGGATCATAATCTCGCATCTTACGTTTCGTGTTCTTGTCTTAGATATAGGTCATGTAAAAGATGGGTCTTGTTCTGCATGGAGAAAGTTTCAAACTTTTATCAGGTGAGCGATCCAGGGCAATCTTGGCCCTCATGTACATAAATTTTACTTTTATTCTATCTGAAAGAACATGTTTTCTTATGGAAATTCTGAAAATTCCAAGCCAAAACATTGAACCGTTTACGAGAAATGTATTTTTTTGTGCTAAAAATAAACAAATTGTTGTGGACAACAGTTCAGATTTATCTAGAATTTGTCATTTCTGTCTCAACTTTAAAGGCGTATTTTTGGCTTATGAATAACAACTTCAAAAAACTGATAGCGTTTCTACGCATTAGAATAAACAATCTTTGTATCAAGACATACTTTAGAAAAATGAAATAAATGTGAAATGTCACTTTAAAATGTGTTATCTGTCAGGTATTTTGTTTTATATAAATATTGCAGCCATTTATTGCACTTTTAGATAAACGTGACCATTGGAAACTCGTGTAGTGATGTCATATAAAATTTTATTACCGTGGTAACATTCATGATCATGTCATTTCTTTGTCTAAACGACCAGGACTACGGTATTTTAATTCGTTATCGCTCAAAGCCCACATTTTTAAATCTCTTATAACAAACGCCTGAACTAGGTGCAAAATAAAAAAATGCGAATAAACATGATTTTCTCCTTTTTGTCTAGAATCTGTCTATCCTATATGTATATTGCACACAGTTCTATCAACATCCGGCTTGGTATCAGCAGCATCGTTCAATTTGAAACAGTTCGAGATGTATTTTTTCTATTCTGAAAAGAGTAAAGCCCATTTTCAGAGCAATTCAAATATTAACCCTTTTCCAAACAAGACCTGGTTTTGACGTCCCTTACAGAAATAGCTTGGGAAAACATTGAGGCAAAAGAAGAAACTGCTGATAACCAGCAGTTTCTCCTTTTGCCTCAATATTTTCTGTGCTTTCTTCTTCACAAATTCTGTCTTAAAAAACATGCATTTTGCCGTCTGCAGCAGTTTTCAAATTGGACGACCCTAAAATTTTGCCGTTTGGGAAAGGGTTAAAGAAGATCGATAACCTGCTGTCATATTGCATTCAAATTGAGATGTGATTTCAAATGATAGATGGAAAATCAAAATTGAAAAGCATTGTCATCGACCTTTCAAAACGTCGTGCTTAAACCCTTTCCCAATCGACAAAATTTAAGGGTAGCGCGATTCAAAAGCTGCTACAGACAACAAAATGGATGTTAATAAAAGTTGGAATTGTGTGTTATAGACGAGAAAATATTAATGCAAAAGAAGAAACTGCTGGTTATCAGCAGTTTCTTCTTTTGTCTTAATGTTTTCACAGGCCTATTCTATTTAGGATGTCAAAACCAGGTCTTGTTTGGGAAAGGGTTAAGAATAAATTGTTTAAAACGAGAAATTTGACAAAAGATACTTGAACGATTTTACATGTAGCCAGCTCTTTATTGTTATAATGATAAATTACTTGAGAATTTATGACAGAATCCCATTCATCATAAAATTCACGCCATGTATTTGATCCCCTCTCACACTGCAAATATTTCGACGGTTCTACTTTTGGAAGCAGATGCAAGAGAGAAAATGGATTTCTATACAAGTATGATTTTTTTGTGTGCAATAAAGCAGAAAACATATAAGGATAAAAGACTTGTTATCAGAGTTTGTTTAACTATTTTCTGGCGCGTTTATATTTAGAAAGATCCGTGGCAAGTTTTGGAAAGGGTCAAAAAAGAATTTGAGAATAGCGAAAAGTACAGATATCGATTTAACTACATTCACCCAATGCCACCAGCAATGAAACCTATCTATTTGAGACTGTCTATACAGTTGATCTTGTTCTTGAAACATAGAAGACAGTTGATGTGTAACCTAAGACAAGAAATTAAAACGAAGCATTTTGATATATACTGAGAGTCAAAAGAAATTATATGGTGTTTTTTGTAATATATCTCTTAAAGCCGGAGGGTAACAGATGGTCTAATTGCAAAAAATGATTTTTTTTGGAAAAATATGCAAAACTTTTGTGTTGGGCACCTCAGAATGGTTAATAATATGCGATTCAGACAGAGATCGAGCCGAAATTATAAGAGAGATAGCCGAATTTAGGGAGAACCCAAACCCAAATTCAACTCCGTCACAGATGGGGTTGAATTTATTTTTCAACTTTCACGCATGCGCATACAGCGCGGACCAAGATTCAAACGAGATTCATACTTGAATTTCAATATGACGTCATTATGTATGTTGTGACGTCATTTAAAAAAGTCGCATGTCCTACTGTTTTTGACCTACTTTCGACATCGCTTCATGAATTTGGTATCAAATTGCGAAAAAATGAGTCGTTGCTTCAATAGTTTGTCGTAATCATTTAATCAGGTCATATAAAGCTTAAAAAGTGTATATTTCGTTTGTTTGTTTTTGACAAATTTTGGGTTCAAATCTGGGAAATAGCAGCTTTAATATCCATCATATCGATTCAAAAATTTTAACAGCACATTAAACCCATTAAAACAATAAACAATGTTGATAAATGTCAATTGAAATTTCTTGACTACCGACACTCTTGTTACATGCCGGTTTTGCTAACTTTGAACGCGCGACTAAGTGGAATATCGGATATTGCTGCTAATCATTATTTGATTTCTCCATTACATACAACTACAAATCACAACATTGAAGTTTCCCTTACATGATAACACAAGTCTCTGTGGCTGGTAGAAATCGGCCAACATGCAATATTTTTGCATTAATTCCTATTTTTCTACGACGCAGCATAATGAGAAATAAAGAAACCATGACAATATACGCATATTCAGGTCGGTTGGAACATTTTACACATATTTTTATTCAAATCCGTTTATACATTTAGATGGAGTTACCCCAAAGAACATTTTTATATCTAGTTCCCCTTTTTAGCTTAAAATGGAGAAAACAAATTAACACAAGGCGCATTGTCAGGTGGCTGGGGTTTTTCTGTGACAATACTATCCAAATTCGTTCATAAATGTAGGAGAAGGGTCTACGAGAATGTCTGCATTAAACCCTTCTTTTTCGATGACGCTGTATGGTATCGGAAAGTTTCACAACGAAAGGAAGGTCAGACAGACAGAGAGACGGAGAAGATTACATCAATAAACGACCTCCTTCTGTTGATATATTTTTTTTAAAATGTTGACAATATATCAATCTTTTTCTCCGCTAACATGGAAGAACTAGGATATGTAGTTATTTTTGCCTGTCATTTTATTTTTACTTCGCAGTCACATTTTTCGAGTTCTACGATTGTCTTTTAGTTTTTCAATGGTATCAATGTTAGTCAATCACAACAACCGAAAAAGGATTTGATACAATGTACATGTATGAGGCAACGCTCTGTGTTATCCTTTCGGTTTGTTTTCTTAGAAATGCCAGAGTTTGTGTAATTTCTCAAACCACTGCTCTCGACAATCACGTCGATAAAGTTGATATCGACATACCATAAAAGTTAGTTTCCAAGTAACGGACATTTAGGCTTGTTCATTCTCTATACTGCTGCAGATGAGACTAAAAGAAAGTTCATAGAGAACGTATTTGTATGAAAGTAAACATTGAGCCCAACAGGAGAAAATGTTGATTATCACCTTATTCATATTTTATTGACATTCACAAGAAAACGCGGAACACTATTTACATAGTATATAGTATAGTTGTATAGTTGAGCCTACGCTAAATAAACATTCAAATGCGCGCATCGCATCGAATGTTTATATCGCATAGAATCTACAATACAGACTCTATCTGACATAGTGTTCGCTAGCGTTTCATTGGATACTGTGCGTGGCTATGTATAGACGTCACATAAACTAACTGGCAGCCTGTTTATGCGAAATATAGCGGGGAAATTTTAAAATATATTGCAATTTCATTGATCCAAAAACTAGGTCGAACACTAAGGTAAAGTACATTACGGTCTCCTTTGGTAAGGTCAAACGTATTTAGTGTTCGTCCTAGTTTTTGGACCAATGAAATTGCAGTATATTTGAAAATTTCGGCGCTATATTTCACATAAACACACTGCCGGTCAGTTTATACATAGCAACGCCCCCGTTTCCTGTGCAGTTATGAAAAATGATGTAATATTTTTGGGAAAATGATGTAATTTTTGGTAAAATGATGTAATTCCAGTAAGATCCGCTTGATAGTAGCTCCGGTCTGAGGCGTGGTTTGAAGAGCGTATGTTTTCATTGGTTGACGAACACTAAGTCAGATAGAGTCTGTATAGAAGATTCTACATGACATAAACGTTCAAAGGCTGCGCCTTTTGAACGTTTATATCGGGTAGAATCTAATAAATAGTATCTATGTAATAAGTAGCATCCATTTCAGCCAGAACAAAAAAAAAAAAAACAATTAACCCATTACCAAACAACAAAATTTTGGGCTGTTCCAAATTCAAAGATGTTGCGGACGACAATGTTTTCCAAAGCAATTATCTTGTAAGGAGTCAGAAAGAGTCATTGTGTGGTAATTGGTTAAAACAAGAACAAAGACGGTACTCTTATGTGATACATCTGTTTGAGGGCAATGTCATTTGACATGTTAATGGACGTATCGTTCTAGTTGGTCAGAAAACATATCCAATGTCTCGAAAATATCCGGTGTGTTCGTAGGTATTTATGTACTGTGAGATCTTATATCGTCGCATTTGTTCACAAACAGCGTAACTGCAGCTTGTTTGATATTGTAGTTACGAGGTTTTGGACATAAAACATTTCCTTTTCGTATCTTGTAAAGTACAAGAGAATTTTCTACTTAACCCTTTCCCAAACCGCAAAATTTTAGAGTTATTCACTTCAAAAACAGCCACAAATGACAAAATTGAAGTTATTAAAGATATGATTGGTGTAAAATATGGCATAGAAAATATTGAGACAAAAGGAGAAACTGCTGGTTATCAGCAGTTTCTTCTTTTGTTTCAATGTTTTCCGAAGCCTCTTCTTTTAGGGACGTCAAAACCAGGTCTTGTTTGGGAAAGGGTTAAGGTTTCGCGTGACATAGGAATTATTCGGGTGGCGTCGAAAATATTCAATGGTGGAACATTCCACCGTCGAATGTTTACGACTGCGCTCGGATACGTAACGACGACGTTCGAAATATTCCGATGTATTATGAATCTCAAAATGGCCACATTACTTGTATTCAACCTTAACTAATTTCGTGCAGCTACAAATATAATCTTATATATTATTTATCTAAATTAAAAGATGCTTCAGGAAAATCACTACGTGTGAATAAGCAGTGGCCTTAAAAAAAAAAAAAAAAAAAAAAAAAAAAAAAAACACTCTGGAAAATAAACGACAAAATGCTGATTCGAAATGCACTGCTAAAGATTTACATGTACATTTGTATATACAATAGGCACTAACATAACCGATTAAGGTAGGTATGACATTGTACAAAACGAGGACAAACAACAGCTATCAACATTTTGCAGCGGTAACCCTCTACTGATTGGGCACTTGTTTTGCCTAAAAATGTTTCATTTAATTAAAATGGGTGCGTTCAGGGTTCTCCCATCGGTAACCGAGTGTATTTACCGTCGGCACCCGATGGTACCATCGGTAGCCGATGGCACCGTCGGCAACCAACAAACTCTGAACGAAAATTGTACCGATCGGTAAAAAAGGGCGGATAATCAATTACCAAGAGCGTATTCTCCCCGCAGAGTGATCGCTCGTTTTCAAAAATTATGAATAAAAAGATATTTTCAGAAATGAATGGCTAAATAAAATAACTGAAGCTTCAACTATTACAATGAATTCTATCAAGAACGGTTAGAATGCTATTCGCTTGCTATTGAAGAAAATATATGATTAGGATCGCCGTATTTGGATTGTTATCCGCCATCTTACTGTAATGAAAACGAGGCTTCCGATGCTACCCGACTTGTCTACTCTCGGAACAATTGGTTACCAACAAAATATCCATCGGTATGCCGACGGTTACCGATGGCTACCGATGGTTACCAACGGCACCGATGGCTACCGATGGGCGAACCCTGAACGCACCCATTATTATTTACAATACTGTATAAGATTAAGATACGATTCAACCATATTTCTGAGCATACTAGGCTGAAGCCATTTTGATACCAGTACTATTTTAGGTCTATATGTTTTACAAATGATGTTCGATGACAATTTGTTTGTAAGGTAGAGTACCCGTAATGCAGTCAGTTTTAGATTCCTAAAACTTTCCTAAAACGGATTTTTTCGAGCGGAGTTTTTACATATCCGAAATTATTTGGGCGCGGTCGTAAACATTCAGCGGTGGAAAGTTCCACCGCCGAATGTTTTCGACGTCGCGTGGATCTCATTAGGGGTAGACTACCTTAAAAATGCGGTGTCCGTAGTCGATGGGTAATGCGTCGGCCTTGCGACTAAGACGTTCTGAGTTAGATCCCCGTTAGTGAATGCTGTTCTTGGCTTCTCATTGGCCTACACATTCGGCACGAGTATTGGTGGATTTCCAGGAAGCTCAATCGAGAGGAATCAAAATCTGTTGAGAGAATTTACTTCCCAATCTATGTAAAATAAATGCGTTCAAAGGAACGTCTCAAGAAAAAAATGATAAATTGACAACTGTCTGGTCCATCTTTGTCCATCTTTGTCAATAAGCATGGTTACCAGATTGAAATTCCATGGATATATCACGAATAGAGACATATTCACCACACCATCCACTTTGCAATGAATAAGCTGTATTCGAGCATCTTGGAACTCAAGCAAATTCTACTCTGACACAAGCTGATCGGGAAACATGATGACATCAAACGTCACAAGGGCCTTTTTGTAAAAACAAGTACTAGTTAAAATTTATTTTCGATTTAGATTTGAAAAAAAAAATACGGTTTACTGGCAATACCGAGGTCAACCCTACAAAAATCTTGATACAAACAACATCTAAATCGAATGAATGAATGCTGTTTTAAGGCGCATCAATAGCCAGGGTCATATACATATATAGCGCGCACAGCAAAAATGTGAACAAGAGGACCATGATATTCCTATTTAAATCGCTCACCTGAACCAAGATGGCACAAGCCACAGTCTTTTTGAATTCATTAATATTTGTGACTATATGACTGAAAACGAACTTATGGTCGCTAACTTTGTACCCAAGTTTCATTTTGATTGGGCAATATTTATGGTTGTTGCAGTAAAATAAAGTCAAAAACTACTTTTCTTTTAAATCAAGCGTAGATAACTCAATTACTTATAGTCCAATTATGCTCAAATTCAAAGTTATCCAAGGTCTTAAGTTAACCAACATTATGTCAAAGTTTTGTCTTGATTAGTCAATATTTGTGGTCGTAATGGTAAAAACTAAGTTGAAAACAGCAATTTTGTCAAATCAAGGGCACATACTTCACGACATTTTTATCAAATCAGAGGCAATTCTAACTCAATTGAGGTTTTATGGTAACAAACTTTGTGTTAAAGTTTCATTTTAATTGGAGAATATTTGTGGTTGTTAGAATAAAAACAAAGTCGAAAACGACAATCTTGTAAAATTCAAGGGCAGATAACTCATGACTTTCTTATCAAATCAGTCGAGATTTTATAGTCACCAACATTGCGTCAAAGTTTCATCTTGATTGGTCAAAATTTGTAGATGCTATAGTGTAAACAAAGTCGAAAATAGTCAAAAACGGGAATTTTGTCAAATTCAAGGGCATTTTACTCATGAATGTTTCGACGAATTCATCTGATAATCATACTTATCCCAGATCTTATAGTTATCAACATTATATTTAAGTTTTCTCTGGATGGGTCAATAATTGTATATGCTAGAGTGTAAACAAAGTCGAAAACCGTCAAAAACGACCATTTTGTCAAATTCAAGGGCAGATAACTCCAGAAGTTCTGATCTGATCAAACCAAAAATCAAACTCATCCGAGATCTTATGGTCAGCAATATTGTATCCAAGCTTTGTATGGATTGGTTGATAGTTGTAGATGCTAGAGTGTAAACAATGTCAAAAGAAACTATTTTTTATATTCAAGGGCAGATAACTCTAGGACTTTCTGGTCCGATCTGACACAAAATCGAACTCATCCGAGAACATAAAACCATACATATTTTGACCAAGCTTGGTCAAGATTGGCTAACATTTGTAGATGCTAGAGTGTAAACACCAAATTGTTGACAGACGGACAGCCATCCGGACGGACGGCCAGACGGACGGACGACGAACAAAAAGAGATAACAGTAGCTCACCTTGAGCACTTCGTGCTCAGGTGGGCTTAAAACGTAAATGATTTAAAAACAATACACTTTGTATGTAAAAAAAGGTAAAACATGCGTGTAAAAATGTAAAACAGAGGAAATGAAATTATGTAGAAAAGAAAAAAATATATGGAAAACCAAAGATTATCCAATGTGAGGACAAAGGCACATGGGCCTCTCCCAGAGGAAAATATTATTATAATATTCGATTTACCCTTTCCCAAATATAGAACATAGACTATTTTAATTTGAAAGGGGCTACAGACTGCAAATCACCTGCAAATCGGTAAAGAATCTTTGCTTGACATAACACAGAAAATATTTAGACAAAAAGAGAAAGGGAGAAAAATTCTGATTATCAGCACTGTCTTCTTTTGCCTAAATGCTTTTCTATGCCTTTTTATTGGGGACGTAAAAACAGGTCTTGTTTGAGAAAGGGTTAAAATAAGTATGAGTTGTGTTTGCCTGTTAGTAATATCCATGCAATTAAATTTGCCTATCTAAAATGTGCAAGTTTCTCCGGACTATTTCAGCAGTATTACGAAATATGTCTCGATTTGAAACGTCAACTTGTATTGACGATTTCGTTTGAGAATATAATGGGGAAAGTAAAAAATTCTGATGTCGCTAGCGAGCATATAAAACATGATTAAGCCAGTTCAGACTTCAGATTACTATAAAAATAAATAGCTTAGTAAGACCTCGGCTAAGCTTTAGACGGTTTAATCGCCTTATTGCGTCCAGTTGTCTACAAATGTGCAGCAATAAACTTAAACCTTATAAACAAATGTGTGCTACTGAAGCCATAACATATATTACTCCCAACCGCTCTCAGTCACCACAAAATAAGCAAAGTCTAACAATACTATAGATGATGTATATAGAGTAATGGCAATGGTTTAAACATACGTGATCGCACGATATAACATGCAAACTGGATTTGTGTATCTCAAGATGAGGCAAACAGAAATAGGAGATAATATTGACAAATTGAACATCAGTGGTAAACACTAAATAGAGCATCTGATATTCTTCTATTATACTACATTATGTCAATAACTAGATAAATGCTAGCTGTCTTTATACATAATCGCTTTATTGAATGTCAGTGGCCTTACAGCAATTTATCAATTGTAAATGAATAGATAATCCGCTTTCCTAGTGATAAACATTAATGTCATAATGACGAATGATGATAAACAATGATACAAGTCGATAAACAATTTACGTTTGTAAGGGAGTGAAGAATGAAAAAGCTTCTTTCCACAAACATTCAGCGCGATGCCGTGTACTGGTGGTATAGTAGTTTCGGGAACAAATTTGCCCCCCCCCCCCCCAATAAATCATTGACCTGCTGACCTTAATTTTTTTCAAACAAATTACCAATGTGAGTGACATTTCAATAAGTTTATCTGGTTATTTTTGTCGCAATAATTAGGCAGAAGACATGCAGTGTATGCTGAGATCAGACTGCTAGACTGTGCAGGCTGATCTTAGATTACACTGCACGTCAAAGCGTTTGTCACAACAAGAAATTGAAATGAAGAGCACGAGACGGATTAAATTCATAACGGAAACCTAATAAGGTAGCCACCTGTCTAATGCAAATGGACAACAGTTTAAGGATTATTCATAAACATACCGAAAAAACTTCCGGTTATTATCAAACATTTAATATTGAAACATGCTATACTGGTGGTACTAAATTTTCATCGACCTCTATCATTTCAACGAAATTATTGTCTGTAAAATTGAAATGGGACTTTTGTTTGTGTTTTAAGAGCGCCAATTTATGCACAAAATGATATCTGTAAGTGGACACAATTGCACTTTGTATTCTAAAATAGAATCTTCCCATATTTCAACCTAACATCTTTCCGGTCATGTTGAAAGCATTTAACCATTGACGTCTAAAGGGAACAATTGGGAATGCGTATGAATGTGCAAAAAAACAAAAGGACACGCGGATTTGTGAAAATGGTAGATATTTAAAAAGTGACATTTTTATTACGGTGAGTACATATGATGTAGGACCTGGAAATGTACTGTTATCACATTCGAATCGACATGAATGCAGGTCAAGATTCATGCTGGTATACATGTATTACCTGTACCTGTAGCAATTCAATCAATTGGGGTTGTTCAGTTTGAGACTACACACTGGTATATACAATGTAGTAGTCGGAAAACAAAGTAGTTTTAAATGCTACAAATGTCCCTTTTCAATATACCAGCTAATATTTGATCATGAACTTTATTGCAGACGTGGTACAACTTTTTTGGACTTATCTTTTTTATGAAGTTATACGAAATACTGTTTTTCCTTTCGGATTGACTTTTATTTCATTATTATTTTACAACATACGTATGTATGTATTGAAAAGGTATTTAGGAATCGAATTTGACAGTCAAAACTTTTTAACAATTAAAATCCAGAACAATATAAATTCAAACTTCAATTTCAAACCCTGGCCAAGCCTGACTATATTAAGGGCCACCACAAAGCAAATTTCTAACAGAAAAATCTCTTAGTTTCAGCGCTACTATGATTAATGAGAGTCCAACTACAAATATCAATATTTATTCGCTCGTAATTTATCATTACTCACATTAAAACACAAAAGAAGAACAACCCTTTTAGACCAGTGTGTTCGCGATATATTTTTATCACAAACATGCAGCAGTAAGATTCTGAATCGATAAGTTAATATGCGAAAACCAAAATTTTATTTGTAGCCAGAGACTTCAAAATGCTTTTGTTAGAGTAAGGAAGGGAATCCACAGCTAGTATTAGTGTGGTCACAGTCTCGTTTTAAAAATACTGCCTCTATCTGATTCTATGTAAAAACGAGTAATTTACAAACGGCATTTTCAGCCTAAATAACACATTAAATTGCCAAAAAGTGTGTGAAAACTTAAAGATAAATAGTTATTTTTTATTATGATAAAATACTTTTACCTTATACACTTTCTTTTCGTGTTAAATCTCTATTTGAAAAAGTGGGTCAATTCTGCGTTTCTTTGTTTGAACTCGGTCGTTACCTTAGAAGGACGCGTAAGTATGTGTGATAAAATTGCTTTGGCACTGCCATTTCTTAACGGATTTTCATAAATCTTATATCAAATTAAAGAAGGAAAATAGATATATTCATCCGTGTATGTTAATACGATGAACCGATGAATTATGAGTCGATGATTAGGTATTCAAAATAGGTCATTTTACTCGGCTTCAAATGGCAAGAACTATGCGGCAGAAAAGCCTAGAAAAGCCTATATATGCTCTGCAACATCCTATCTATTCAAATAATAAAACATCTTGTGCTTATAGCTTAGCGCATTCAAGCGCAAAGGCTTAAACAATGGGAAGTGTTTTTCAATTCCCCGTGATTTGTCGATAATTTCTGTCTAAACTCCATTCATCCTAAATTTATTCATATATGTTGACGACAGTGACTCAAAGAACATTCTTGCAAAGTTTGGTCGAAATTGGCCGAATGGTTGATTTGTTAAGAATGAAATCATGATTTCTCAAAGTTCGATTAGCCTTGCCCTGTCACGCCCATATTTTTTGACGAATCAAAAAATCGCGAACATTCTTTGAATATGGTCATCCAAGGAACATTCCTGTAAAGTTTTGTCAAAATCGGCCCGATGGTTTAGGAGTAGGAGGTGTTTCAAAGAATTATGGGCGAACAAACGGACGGACGGACGGTGAGTGATCACAATAGCTCATGTTGAGCACTTCGTGCTCAGTCCAAAGGGATCTACAAAATCGGCTTTTCTCATTGGCTTCCTAAACATCCATTTAACCCTTTCCCAAACAGTAAAACTTTATGGTCATCCAACTCGAAAGCTGTGACAGGCGACAGAATGAGTGTAAAAGAAAATAAGATTCTTTCGCCTCAATCTTTTCACCTTCAATAAAATCCGTTCAGGACGTCAAAACCAGGTCTAACCAGGTCTTGTTCGGGAAAGGGTGAGGCATCCAAAAATTAGATTGAATTTAGAGGTTGCATAATGGACATGTTCAAATGTATGGTGCTCTTTTGGGTCAATGTTTTGAAAGCATATTTCTTCACGAACCAGAGATATAATCTTAATAATCGATCATTTGAAAGTTTGAATTATTTTCTTTTGTTTGAAATTCCTATTTTATATGTCGTAAAATCTTTGTTTTTATCGGAGGCAATGACACGAAAACGATATGCGCACAACGAAGCGCAGAAAAAATTTACGCAAAGGGATAAAATGTTGGTTATCGGCATGTTCTTCTTTTGTCTCAATGTTTTCCAAAACCTTTTCATATATGATAGTGAAAATCATGTCTTGTTCGGGGAAGGGTTGAAATAATGTAACAAATATTTATATAATTGTTGTTGGGTAGAAATTGAAGAACTAAATTGTTTGGTAGAATAATTTCATCCTTTGTTAAACTTCAAAGGAGTGTAACTATTTTATTAAATGTCCGATTTTAAAAACGTAAGCAGTTTTGAATTTGTCTCATTCAGACATTGAAAATGATATATAATTTGTTGAAGTTCTTTGAAAAATAAACAATAACGTAATTTGGCAGAATTATCCCCCTTTGTAAAAATGTGAATAAACATTATTCCATAACGCAATGTCCGATTTTCACAATTCAAGCAGATTTATGTTTCTCTCAATATTCTCTGTAAGCTGGTACATATTTTGTAGTGGCTGGAATACTTTTGGAAAAAAGTGTGACCACCCTACTAGTATTCTAGCCGAGATGATATGACGAAGTGCCGGATCCGGACTTCGCGGCCTTTTAAAAAAAAGGCTTTATATGAAAGTGTTCTTATTGTTGAGGCCAACTTCTGAAACTAGACCTGTCGCAAAGCGGACGAATACCCCCACTAGGGCCTTGTCACTGAAAAAGTGCTATCAGTCAAAATGTTCTTGACTTAGAGCATGGAAACGGATTTTAAACAAAGTCCAACTGTGACCTTTACCTTTGATCTTGGTGACCCCAAAACAATAGGGCAACTCCATTGGTCATGGGCAACAACTGTGTAAAGTTTCATGATCCTAGGTCAAACTGTTCTCAAGAACACGGAAACGAAATTGTAAATTTTGACTCCTCCGCCGCCCCCCCCCCCCCCTCATTAAAAACTTCAAAGTAGCATAACTCTGAAACTGATGACTGGATCAAGATGAAAATTGCAGGTGCACAACTTCATAGGATAGGAAACATCCTGATAAAATTTCAGAAAAATTGGTCAAAAACTGTGCGAGGAGAAGAGGACACAAGATTATGTCCACCCCCACCCATAAAAACTTCACAGTGGCATAACTCTAAAACTAATGACTGGATCAAAATGAAAATTGCAGGTGCACAGCTTCATATAATAGGAAACATCCTGGTAAAATTTTAGAAAAATTTGTCAAAAACTGTGGGAGGAGAAGAGAACACAAGATTATGTCCACGGACGGACGGACGGACAGACGGACGGACGGACAACCTGATTCTAGTATACCCCCCCATAACTTTGTTGTGGGGGTATAAAAAATTGTAAAAGCTGAAGTTATTCAACACATTGTAAATGTACTTCAATAGCGAGGTGGAGTTATTCCAAGGGAAACTAACATCGTCCATGATGTTTTCTCTCTTTGTTAATGGTAAAGAGTTATCCATGCAAAATAGTAATAATCTTGGTATTACAATAGACCAGACATTCACTTATTTCTTCTAATTTGCGGACGACACAAATAATTGTGCTGAAATAAAGAGAGGCATTTCAGGATCAAATATTTTTTTGAGAATCATCGCAAGAAGTGTGGGCTTAAAATTTATGTAGAGAAGACGAAAATTCAATTGTTCGGGAAGAGCTAATATTAAAGAAGAACTTAATACATCGTATGAAGGAAATATTATCGAACAAACTGTCGACAATTTTAATTATCTTGGCATTGTGTTGTCTTGCAATGGCTCCTTTGTTTAAGCAACATATGAAATGGGTAGTAAAGCAATTGATTCACTTCATAGCACTACAAGAGATCGCATTCCTCAAATAAATATTTTGTTGATTTTTTTTATGTCCGGGTACTTTCTTTTCTTTATTATGGGTGTGAAGTAAGGGGACACTTGAAGGCCAAAAATTTAGAAGCATGTTTAAATTTGTACAGCTTATGAATTCTGACAAAAGAACCACTCTTTTAAACTTGGCATTGTATTGTGCAAAAACATTCCAAGAAAACATTCAAAATCCACTTTTAATAGGAAAAATATATTTAACAGTATAACCATGGTATTGTGGATAGATTCGTAATTTGATTGATTTTCCATGTTTTATGTTAAAAGTGTGTTTTTGTCAACGATAAGGTATGTTTAATTAACTTGAATAAAACTATGTTCTGTTCTGATATTTGATTGGCGGCACGTTTCAATATAAAGTAATTGCTTTTAATTTTCATTAATATGCTGGTAGGCTTGATGGAGTCCACCTTCTAAATTTGTCTAGATCCACGCATGTAAAATACTGTACTTTTCGATATGTCGTCCAATACTATTCAATAAATTTGTACAGTATATTGTGGCTTTTCAACGAAAATCTCGTAACTGCAGCCTTAACAAGCTGCAGTTAAGAGATGTTTGTTGATCAAAAGCGATATATGAAAAGACATCACAGGATTGGCATCTTCTCTGACGAACCTTTCTGTTTCAAAATTGTTAATAGCAGATATCGCCTTAGGGACAATTTACAATCACACAACCGATTTTTATTTCAGTCCTGTCCAATTATTCGTAAACAACTTCGTAAAAATTATTTAATCGACTGCTCCGATGTGGAGTCCGTATTACTGATATCCAAATTTTTTAACGCGTGCACAAAGGTCACTGACCTAAACACAATATCGTCGGTGTAAATGCAAAACCTCGTATGTCGATTGTCGCGATTTTCAAAGTACAAACTTGTGCGCCCAGTTTAGACAATTCTCGTAGGTTTTGAGATATTTGTACTGATCTTTATTTATGACACATTATTTGGGAACAATATGTCCAATTATCAAGTAAAACATTTCAGTTTGAAAAAAAAGTTATTACACATTTTTCCACCCCCTTTAAAATTTTCCAAAAACGAGATACGAGGTTTTGCATTTACAACGACGATATAAGATTTGATTTTACCACACTCACAAATAACAAGTGCACATTTAAAAAGCATTTAACAACATATTTAACACACTTTTCGATGTCAAAAAAGAAGTTTCGTTTAACTTGACAGTAAATATACCCTTAGCGGATCTTCTTAATCGCAATGAAATATAACTTTGAAATATTTGACCTCACTCTCCATACATAAGTGACAAGCAACAAACCATGTTTGAGTTGGTGTGGTTATGAATGAAGTATTGGGACAAAACATTCTAGACCTGGTACACGTCGTAATTCAGCGCATAACCGAGACTGTCGGCTAGTTTATGTGACGTCTATACATAGCCACGCCCCGTCTCCAGTGAACCGCTAGTAAACACTAAGCCAGACAGAGTCTCTATAGTAGATTATACGCGATATAAACATTCAATGCGTAAACATTCAATGCGCTGCGCGCATTTGAATTTGTTACGCGTAGAATCATCTATACAGCCTCTATCTAATACTTAGTTTTTGCCTCGCTGATACAACGGCAGTTTAGAGTGGGTTACGCAACCCGGTGGCCTATGTGTATTCATCATGGCTCTGCGTTGTTAAACTACGCCTTGGTCCTCTTGGCATGTCTTCCTAACTTCCGGTCGTCCTGCATTTTGCCATAGTTTGTTGTGTTGGCTTTTAATGACACAAACGCGTTTAAGGAAACCTTATGGATACACCCGCAATATAGTGCGATAAAGAATGAACATATAATATTTCAAGGTTGTATTTGACTCTACCAGACGAGATATATAAAGCGGTCTGAAGACAAACAATGCATTAACAGTAAACATGCACGCAATATAATAAGAAGGGGATGATTGTCTGCATATTGGTGGCATCGGCTTCACTTAGCGCTATAGCCCGACTTCAATCACCCGTGGAAATGCGGTCAATTAAATCATTTTTAGTAAAATCTGCATAACAGCTCTCGATATGAACTATTGTTAGAGTAAATGTGTAGTATATCCCGTCAAATCTTGCGCCATATGCTAAAAGTGCTTTGTGACAAGTCTTTCTAAAAATGTCAGTCACGGACAAGGCGGAAGCAACCGGAAACTTTTTTAAACAAAACCTTTGTAAAATAACAACTTTGGAAAAAGGTAAATTCACTAAGGACCATTATATTATGTGCCTGATTCGCACCTGAAAAAGTCATTAATCATAACTATGTCTGAGATTCCAAATCCGGAGAAAATGAACGAACATAACCTTGTGATTCAAAGGGGGAATTGTTATTTTAATCGTTATGTAAATTGATTGTATTTTTTCATATCATTTAAAATCTTTTTTAAAAGCATTCTTTTGTAAGATAAACATGTTTTAGTTGATTAGAAGATTAGAAAAGCAATCATTTATCCCTTTCCCAAACAAGACATGGTTTTGACGTCCCTATTAGAAAAGTCTTGGGAAAACATTGAGACAAAAGAAGAAAATGCTGATGACCAGCATTTTCTCCTTTTGTCTCAATATTTTCCATGCTATGTTGTACACAAATCATATCTTTATAAATATTTATTTGGTTGTTTTCAGGAGTTTTCAAATTAGACAACCCTACAATTTCGTCATTTGGGAAAGGGTTAAGGGATGAAGTCTAAGTCTTAAGTGATATACAGTCGACACTCGTTGTGTCGAAGTCAGAGGGGTCGTCAAAATATCTCGACATATCCAGAGTTCGACTCATCCGATTTAGATTATCTTCGATGAAAATGATGTTCAACCATTTTTGATGGGAATAATATGTGTCCATGATTGAAATATAGTAGGAAAAGGAAAGAAATTGCTCGAAACGAGCAATTTCTATCCTTTTCCTACTAAATTTCAATGGCTGTATTTGTTTCGAAATTATTTTGATTAAACATTTATATAATTCATTGTTGACATGACTTTCCCTTCGACTTAAGCGGAATTTCGACTTATCCGATGTCGACATAACAAGTGTCGACTGTACTTACAAATAACCCTTTCCAAAGAGTCATATATATAGACTGATTTAATTCGAAATCTATTTCTTCTCGATAACAAACGAATGAAATTATATCATTTTACATTGCTCTATTGAATTACCATAATCCCTGTAGATGTAGAAATACTAGGTCAGCGACCTCCTCAACCCAAAACAAGGTGTGCTGTTGGATGCTTTTCTTATCCCTTTCCACTAACGAGACCTAGTCGGACGACCCATTCCAACAATGTTAAAAACATAAAAGGGAAATAAATCAGTCAACATGTTCTCCTTCGTTACAGTTGTCTTCGGTGTTTTTACGTAGAGCAGGTTATTTGCGAAACTATCAAGATGTAAGATATATTTAAAAACAGATTAAGAATTCAAAATCCGGTCTAGCTAAGCCGCTAGCGTCGTAGGTATCACTAGCAATGATGTTTAAAGCGATGCAAACAAAACAGTTCACAAACGTATCATTAGATACACGAAAAAAAAGTTAACAGAATGAACATTATGAAAGAAACACCTTCAACTTCATGTCCGATACTGGGCCGAAGACATTACTGTTGAGAATGATTGTGAATCACTTGTAATCCTGATGACCTTAAGCGACAAAGAAATAGATACAGCAGGCGCAGGTAAAATGACGCTGAAAAATAAAATAAAATGAAAATGTAAAAAAAAGAAAACAATCAACGTTGAAAGATGCTGCTAGTAATAAAGAAAAATGTTTAAGAAATAATGATATCATTAGTTTGTGTTCAGTCTCAAATATCAATGAATTCATACAAGACAACGACTCGTGCTATCTTGGTTCAGCTGGGCCATTTAGAACAATCATGGTCTTATTGCCTTTCTGTCGTAAGGTACTACTTTGGCCTATCAGATCTACATCCAATGTCCGTACATATTATGTATTTATTGTAGGAAGGAAAGTGACAGGAAAAAAAGAAACAGGAAAATAAGTAACGGAAAAAAGTAACTGTAAAAAAATAACACTCCTATTAAAACAGTATTTTAGGTATATAAATAAGTATTTGTTGGTATAGTCTTTAAATATTTATTCATCACTCTACTGAACAAAACCACCCTTAGTCTTAGGACCACATCCGTATCCTGAAACGTTTACACAAAAAAGCGCTTACTTCATTCATAGCCTTGACATCACATATTCAAATGCCAATATCATTCTTTTCGCAATAAAGTTTCCCTCACTCATTATTGAAACAAAACAAAACACTCTAAATTTCAAGCATCTCAATACAATTACAGGTTATGTTTTAGTATTTCCTTGCATCGATATGATTCTATTTCATCTATTAGAAATATGTTTTATTGGACATTCAATGACATTTATATTACTAATCAAACAGTTGTGTTAAATAGATTTGACGAGGTTAGACCTGTAGATCTAAAACTTGTGCGAAAAATCCGTTTGTTCCCTGCTCTCTAAAAGATAAGGCCAAAGCCAAAAGTCGTTTTTCTGATAAACTAAATTATAAATGCCATTCCCTATGTAATTTCTAGCCCTGTCTGATACTTATTAAGCGATAATCTAAAAAGCCGAGCAATGAAATCGTCATATAATTTTGCTGAAACTCTCAACCAAGAAAGCTAAGCTGTTTAAAAAATTGGTTCACAATTACAAGAAACCAAGAGACAAAACAAAGGACGGAAGAAGGGTTGAGACAAGAAACCGCAGCATGACCTGCTTCAATACTGCCTGCCCACAACGTTATAGGGTCAGTATGACAAAGGATAATTAATACACAGGAACGTACATCTACCAGGTGTTAGATGATCAGAAATAATACTAGGAATGTTTGTCTATATAAAACTAAAACAATGTAACAAACACGGCGGAGCCAGTCACGGCAGTGCTTTTCAAAAAAGTCTAATTACGTTGAATTTAGTGTCATAAATGTTCATTTGGATCTAGATCTACACTCACGTTTGAAAGGTATAGGTGTATCACAGACTAGTTGCCCATGTCCCGTCGTTAACTCGTTTCAAACGTATTAAAAAGCGCGGTCCATACAGCTTTCATTTTGCAAATATAAGGAAACGTGACCCTATTTTCATGGCTATCTTAATATCTGGGATTTGACGGCGTAGAAGTAATAATACAACTTTGTCAAATCAAGCATATTGGAAACCATGTGGCAGTCTAGACACTATCATTAAGCTGATTTACGCAATATTGTCGGCGCAAGTATATATCGTTAGTTGGGAGTCAAAGCCTCGTATGTACAGCTTTACAAAGCTGGAGTTATAAGGTTTTGATCCCCCACCGGCGATATATAACCTTATATTATTACAGTCGAGTTAAAAGACACGAAGTAAAGATTCACCAGGATTTATGTTTTTGTATAAGCTTCAGTCATTATAAACCCAAATGCACCAACCCTAGATGTAAAGACAATCCGCGTTCATCGTGATGAACATCAATTATATCATTTCAAATAAAGATAAACAAGAACACATGTCTATAAACGATTTAAATCCTATAATAATGAGAAGCTAGACGGATAACCCGAAATAGGTAAATCAGGTAGGTAAAAGTGACTATTCAAGAAACAATTTTATGAAAGTAATACACCTGTCTTTTCATGTAGTTACGATAGGTTCTACATGTACGAGGGTTGTCCTGAAAGTTCGTGGACACACAATTTATTTTGCTTCACAATACTTTGTTTGTGAAAAAATCTTTATCAAATGAAAGCTAACCATCTATCAAGTATTTTTCCAGCAAAAAGAAATAAATTTAATTTGCAATTAATTTGCAATAGGACCTAATACGACCCTACATAGGGGTACCTGGAGCACGTAAAATTTTGAGCTTTTTGGCTACCCATGTCTGGTTTTTAACATATGAAATTGGCGGGAAACAAAATAATAAATGTATGAAAATGTGACCTAACATTCCGACTCCATATTGTTCTGATTTCAATGTTGTCGCGTTAAAGATTGACATTTGGGGATGATTTAAAGAAGCTTGATATTGAAGAAATTTTATCAAAAATGACGACGTCAGACGTTTGGGTGGAGCAGCGCGTTTGTGCATGAGTGCGCTTAGAATGCTTTCTGAAGAAAATAAAGCTGCACTAATCTTCTTGGCAAAGTTATTTCTTTGTCGCATGAACGTCGTAACGTCATGACGTGCTCCGGGGTGCATCAACCTTCTTCACAAAAATAGATGTAATTCTGTTAAAAATGGAGGGACTTTGTATCAAATTTTGAAATGTTGTTTCTAAGATATTGTTTAATGACACCATGTGTGTGTTATAAAATCTTCTTTTCTCATTTTCATATATTAAACAGTGTCCACGAACTTTCCGGACAACCCTCGTATTAACCGTTTCATTAAGACACTTACTGTAGTTAAAACATTTATGTTTCAAACGTTTTTAAGATTCCTGCTCGATAATTATCCTGGCCCAATATCAAGACAGGATATAAATATAAGTCATTTACAGATATAACAGCATTACTTTGACCTTTCTATTTTATTTCCCTGTCCATTGGATTTTTACTTCCATATCAACCATACATGTACATGTATGCAGAACTACAGAAGGGGCAAAAATGTATTTTTTTATTTCAATTTCGAACCATATGTTGTGGGTACTCATTTGAACCGTCTTGACACACCATAAACGATATTCACTTTAAAGAAAGCATTAACCATCTCTTACATTTGACTCTGCATGTATGGGTTGAGTAAGAAATCTTTAATCATAAAGGACCGCCAACATTTCCTCGACTACCATCATACTGTATACATGTAATTAAATGCTATATTATTTTTACGGTACAGAAATCCTAACTATAACACGACCCATTTAGAGGACTTATTCTAACAGAAATATCTCTTATTTTCAACGTCACTATGATTAACGTCCACCCAACTACAAAGAACTAATTTATAGACTCATAAACAATCATTATCGCTTTGAGAATATAAAGAAAGAACAACTCCATGAGACTTGTGTGTGATTTATTTTTTCGTTATCACTTATATGCACTAATAAGATGAAAAAGAAGGCTAAATAAGCATTACTTTCATGTTTTGTCCGTATCATACATTTGATTCGACCTTTCTTTTCAATGCGGAACACACCGTCTATTATCATTAGTCGCTGTGCATAGAAAGGCATCTTGCGTTTATTCAAAGAATCGGTTCGGGTATTAGTAGCTAACCTCTACATGATTATACATAATGAATCTACTGAATTATTTTCTATGCTTTATTTCCTCCCAATACAGAAAAGCGACATAAGTATAGGGGCTATAGCAATCACAATTACATCTAATGTACGAAACAGTCTGGATGCGGAATAGTCAGTGCTGCTTCAGTCTGCTTCTTTTCATCCGACTATACATGTTTACAAAATCAACCCTCTCCCTAACAGCGAAAAATTAGACTTTTTTTATTTAAACATTGTTACATACAACAGAATCGACGTTGATAGAGTTTATATTGTAGCAAAAGACTAAAATACTGGATCTATGCATTTTTTTTTATTTTTGTCACAATGTTTCCTTTGGAACAGAAGGCGTCAGTCGACGACTACACGCGCACAGCGAATCATCGACCTCCGTTCTTCCCGGTTCTTCATAAGAGTTCGCGTCTCCTCTACTTCCCCGAATCCCGAGTCTGTTCTAAGAAAATCTATTATAGTTACGATTTCATAAAACAAAACTGATGGTTTATCAAAATTTAACTGCGAACCCGTTTTATTTTTAGCAATATTTTATTATAATGAATTACTACCAATGTCAATCTTTGCGTAAGATCCAGGAGAAGAATTACCTAGATAACATCATCCACCCTTATTTAGATTCCAACCTCTTCGTAAATTCCTCTTCCGACTTCAGCGTTTGCTGGCAAAACGAAAATTGACGGGGTTATCCGAAGTCAGACGCCTTGCCACGGATGACACCGACGCCGCACGAAGTGTTTAGCATCTTTTGGAGGACGGAGTACCCCAAGAAGTAGGTTCAATGTCCAAATATTCATGGACGTTGAGGTAGTCTACCCGTAAAGAGATTCGTGCGACGTCGGAATTATTTGGGCGTGGTCGTTAACATTCGGCGGTGGAACTTTCCATCGCCGAATGTTTACGACTGCGCCCGAATAGGTTTGGATACGTAACGGTCGACGACGCTCGAAAAAATGTGGTGATTTGTGAATCTCAAAATGGCCACATTACAGGTATTCTGCCTTAATAGATGTTAATGTCAATGCATACTGCTGTTTTCTCAAGGTTGTTACGTCAAAAATAAAGCAACGCTCGAAAACAATCCGGTGATTTGTGAATCTCAAAAGGCCACATTGCAGGTATTCTGCCTTAATAGATGTTAATGTCAATGCATACTGATGTCTTCTCGAGGTTGTTACGTCAAAAATAAAGCAACATCACGCGTGCTTTAATTTTGTACTTGAAAAGTAAGAACAAATGGACTGCATACATGCGACAGAAACCAGGGACATTTAAAGGAAAGGCTTAGGAAAAACGACAAAAGCCAAGATGTGAGGCTTCAATGTATTCGCATTATCCCTGGGTGATGTTCAGTGGCGAGCCGGTAAAAGACTTCTCAAATTTCATTCTTTCATAATGAGTGTTTGCGTTACAGTAAATTTCCTTCATATTTAAAGGCAACAAAGACGCTAGATGTCACGCTTTACAAAAAAAAAGTATTCTACATTTCTAATAAATGTGTGCTGAAAGCGCCATAATTGTAATTTTAAAAAGAATGTAACGTAATATTATATTTTTATGCTCCCCGAAAAAATTTCGGGGGAGCATATAGTCGCCACGCTGTCCTTCCGTCCGTCCGTCCGTCCGTCCGTCCTTCCGTCCGTCCGTCCGTCCGTCCACAGCCAGATCTCAGCAACCCTTGGACCAAATTCAATGAAACTTCACATGTGAACTCGTGAGGTCAATACCTAGAGACCTTTTTTCCGTTTCTTAATTTGAGGCTGTGCCATGGAAAAAGGGGCCTGAATGTAAAAATTAGTTTTTCTCCAATTTCTCTTTATCTAATGGGCAGAATTGAATGAAATTTTCTTCTTATGTGAGGAATGAGATGTTCTAGTCTATATTCTATAAATAATGCGTGTACAAAAAATCTGTCATGTGAAAAGGGGGCTTAATGTATGTTTTTTTTTTTTTTGTGACAAACACTTATTCGGGGAGCATTGTCCGTCTATGACGGCTCTTGTTTACACACAGTAAAAATTAAAAATTCGATTTAAAACACATAGTTCAGATATAGTATACATTGGAAAAAACATCAGGACCAGTGTTGGGTGTTTGGTAAATTACAAAGAATAACATTTCCAGCGACTTATACGACACATATTATTCACTGGTGAACGAGAACTGATATCCAGTTTCCTCAGACTACTTGATCAAGGAAAATGTCCGTTGTGGCGTCTCTGAGAGTGTAACGTGTTGATCTAATGCATCGCTTGTCTTGTAAATTAACTGATGGACAGCTCAAAGGAATGATCAGCAACATATGCCACTTCCTTGTATAAGGAAACGCATCGATAGACAATCTAACGAATGGTAGCGAAAACCGTACTGTGAAAGAATGCTTTATATGAACCAGTCAATATTTGAATTTCTCTTTTACTTAAAGTGTCCGTTGATTGGTAAAATTAAACTCTTGGCTCGACAAAAACACATTTCTGATAATCAAATATCATGAACACCAAAGTCAGCAGCAACTGTTGGTTGAGATGTTCCATTCGTACTCATTACAATTCCTTCCGGGCGCCATCTTTGAATAAGTCGCAAAATGATATGAGGGTTTAAATCAAAACGAAAATCATTGCCTTTTATCGGGTAGACGTGCATCTATACACATTTTTATGTTTTATGTACATTTTCGATATTTTAAGGTTTGCACGCGAGAAAATTGTATACGTATTTTAGCCGTTATCTCACACGTAAGACATGATCTAACGTAAACACAAATATCAATATCAAAATATAGTCCCTTTAATAATCAGTTATAACTTTGAATCAATAACATAAAAGCATTAGGAAAAATAACAAAAATAGCTCTTGCGTTTCTTCTTTGCTCTTGTATAGGCCTACAATATGAAAAAATAAAATTACAGCTAGATCTATCTTGATCCCGGTCAGAGGCTTTGCCCTATTTTCATATTTATTACCAACGTTATAAGTGAAAGTTAGCCGTTATTTCAAGCGTTAATTGTGCACACAATCTTGTATAATCACGGTGGGGATTGTGCATGATGGGATGGATAACGAATACGGAGTATATGGACAAATTTGCCTCGCTTCAGGTAAGAAATTGTGCAATAATTTTCTTATTTCTGCTCCAATTTTCAAGCGGTTTGTTGCATGTACCCCGCATTAGTGAGCTCTTTCCTCGGATATATGACTTGTTTGTAGAATCTTTGTACTTTGTCCAAAAAATGATCCCAACCGACCAGAAAAACGACAAAAAATTCAGGCCCTTTGTCAAGTCGGTTGGGATCGGTTTTTGAGAAAAGTACAGGGAAGTTCCAGATAAATAATACATCTGAAAAGGGCTCAGTAAGACGGAGTACATGCAACAAACCGCATAAAAATTGACGCAGAAATAAGAAAGTTATTGCACAAATTCTTACCTGAAGTGTGGTTAATTTGGCCGTAGTCGTTACCATTTCGCTTTCTGCTCGGTTTGGACAATATTTCGGAAAAAAGTATCATGAGTCATCTAATATGCCATACATCAGATGAAAGAGCTCGATAAGGCGGGGTACATGCAGCAAACCGCTTGAAAATTGATACAGAAATAACAGAGTTATTGCAAAATGTCTTACCTGGAGCGAGGCGAGTTGGCATCAAATTTTGTGCAAAAAATAACTCAATTCAATTGATTCAAGCCGTAGTTACGAGATTTTATAACAACACCAACGAAATACTATTTATTTGTCCGAAATTACGTCACGGTTTACTTGATAAAATCGTTCCCTATTGTCGGTAGTCATTATCCATCCCATCATGCACAATCCCCATCGTGATATAGCGGACGAGAATTCACCTGGCAGAGCATTCCATTCAATTAGCATGGGCTGCTCTGCCAGGCCGATTCTCGTCCGCTATAATGATAAAAAAAAGCGTTTCACTCCTGGCGGCATATACATGTACATTGCAAAATATGACGCATTGTAATTTATAAATCACTAAATACTAGACGTCAGAATGCCTAAAAGGTAGATGCCTTCCTAAAATAGTGAGTGTTATATTTCTAGCAGATATGACAAAAATGAAAACACATTAAAAGAAAAGAGATTCACTCCTAACATCAGAGGGTTATTGTATAAAACTATCCCCCCCAATCCTTATAGTGTGCCTTCTTTTAGTAGGGAAGCAATTTTCGTTTAACTAAGTACCCAGTTTAAGGACACAATAGAACATATTTTAAGCATTGATTGGATTGAATAGTTACATTCTTCTTCCATAGCAGAGGCATATAAAATGTGAACGGTTACATTTTTTAAACTCGCCCTCCTCTAGACTGGCGGCGGAGCCAATACATGGTACTTCATCACTTCCTAAAAAGTTAGTCAATCACATCTCTAGGATATATACAAGGGGCGGTCGGAAAGTAGTTGGACTTTTGGCTATATCTCTAAAACCATTCAACTTTTTCACAAAATTCTTTTTACACTGTTTGAACAAATTATCCATCTATGTCTATGCATTTTTGCCATCTTTGTAGGAGCTTTATTATTTTCACTATTAACCATGACGTAGACCCACTGTATTGGGTACAATGTAATAGCCGGTATCAAAGGCGCCCATGGTCTCTAATTTCTTCCCAACTTACATTTTCTTCAGTTCTAGACACAAATAAAGTCACGTGGGGCGAGGTCTGGGCTATATGAAGAGTAAAACAACTAATGTCATGTAAAATAGTTGATAATCTCCACTGTAGATGCGGTGGTATGGGAGCGTGCGTAATCACGAAGAAGAAAACAGTTTTCTTTGCTAATCTGGGGCGCGTTTTCTTCAGCATTTATTATTAGATTTCTCTGAATTTCTTCGGAATTGTACTTTACAATGACAGTTTCTGCCATTTGACATGAGATGAGTAACTATCAATCCTCGTGAATCCCCAAAAGCAACAAACATGACTACCAACCGAAGGTAACAGCTTAATCTTTTCAGGGTTGGCGAACCAGCTCGTTTCCATGACTGCTTTGACTGATTTTTTTATCCCAAGTTCGGAATTATGAACCCATATTTAATCTTCAGTGATAATGTAGTTCAAAAACTTAACTTCTTCGCGATCAAAATGATTAGAATGTTCTTTTGTTTTGGGTACCCTTGTTGTTCCTTTGGCAAATAGCCTGTGGAACATAAAACACCTATCACATATAAGTGGACAGAATATCGTATATATACAACTATCCTTGAAAATAAACTGACCACATTATTGGCAAATGGATGAAGATTCCAACAATATATAATGTGTTTATACAGTTGCAAATGGAGAGACAGCAGCACGAAAAGTCCAACTACTTTCCGACCGTCCCTCGTATGAAATCAACAAAATTAATATTAAATTGTTATGTTATTCATTGATAAACAAAAAATCTATTAAACTCTTGATAATTGTAAATATTCTTATGATAGCGACGACGAATAGGGAACGATGTTATCCAGTTGACCGTGACGTAATTTCAGACAAACAAATTCATGTAGTATTTCGTGGGTATTGTTATAAAATCGCATAACCACGTTACGAGATTTTGTAACAACACCGACGGTTTTTCAAAATATAATGATAATCCAAGTCTATTTTTGGTACAAAATTCATTGCAATTCAACACAATTGGATAGTGCTATTTGTACTTTAACTCCTCTATGAAAATGTTATTTCGATTGGCAGAACAACATGAAGAAAAGATTATCAAATTATTATAGAGAGAAGCCCTGGTGTTTGATAAATGAGAAAACCATTATTTCTACGTTAACCCTTTCCGAGAAAAGTAAGACGCTGTGGTGCTCATAGTCGACAGCTGAGGATGAAGACTTAGTTGGTGTTGATAAAGATTCAAAGCATTTGTCAAAATTATAGCACAAAACATTAACGGGGAAAGGGTAAATCTGATTAAAAGCAGCTTCTTCCTCTCAATAACTTTCTACGCCATTTCTACTGGAGACGGCAAGAGCAGAAAAAGAAAGGATTCATTTGATACAATTTGTATAAAAGTACATGTACTTTCAGAATGTTTGTGTATGTAGGTTATAATGGTCTTCTTACAGAGTCATTGTCATTTCTTAACCCAATAAGTAGAAACAAAAAAATAAGAATCTTAATTCTCTCAGAACCCATTAGAAGTCTAGTATTTCCGGAAGTCCAACTTCTAATATTTTCATATTTTTAAACGTCATCAAACGCGCTTTTTACTCACCTAAGAACGAGGTTCTAAAGATAAATCATTGCGATAACAATTTGGCTGTCGACCGTCTGTCTGTCCGTCCTTTGACAATTTTGTGTTTACCCTCTAGCATCCACTGATTGCCACGAAATTCCGTTTTATATTACTGTTGTATGTTAAGAGTTACGACAACTTCTTTCTGTCGTTCAAGACTTCTACGGATTTTTTAGTAAAGAACAGCTACTAATTTCGCATTTTTAAAGACGTTGTTGTACGAAAATAGTAAGCAACATGTTAGTAGAATGAAAGCCTTTACAAATAAGTCAGAAAGGTCAAGCCGTCTCTAAACTGTTAATGACAGATAAGACCCTAGGGACAACACACAATAACGCAATATACATCGCAGATCTTCTTTTTTCATCTCCATCTTATGTAATTGTACGTGACTATGTTCTTAATAAACTACATGTATAGTCGTGGGAGATTAAAACCTCATCACAAAAAAATTAATAAACTGGAGATTAGAGATTTTGATCTGCACTCGATTTGATAATAGCGGGTTTAAAAGGTGATCATATATTTTAACAAGTAGAAGAACGATCGTTTTGGAAAGTCACTTCGAATAATTCATCTTCACTCAGAGAAATTATTTTACTGTTCTTCAACAGAAATCTCGTTACTGCGGCTTAAAACAAGCTGCAGTTACGAGTATTTCGTTACAATGCGACGATTTCCAGATCTATTTCCAAAACGCCAACCTGTTTAATTAACCCTTTCCCAAACAAGACCTGGTTTTGACGTCCCTATTAGAAAAGGCTTGGGAAAACATTGAAACAAAAGAAGAAACTGCTGATAATCAGCAGTTTCTCCTTTTGTCTCAATATTTTCTATCACATATTTAACACAAATCCTATTTTTAATAACTTCCATTTTGTCATTTGTGGCAGTTTTTGAAGTGGATCACCCTAAAATTTTGCTTTTTGGGAAAGGGTTAACCAGTAATGTAAATTCGCTAATGACCGTTTGAATGTTGATTTGCACCTGAGGAACTACGTAATGATGTCTATGTCTGCAAGAAATCGAAATCAGAAGATTGGCTTTAGAAATGTGACCCGTCACGCTAAAAGGGACCTTATCCGAACTACAAAAATCCAAATTTTGACAAACTTGTCAGATTCACCACAGGTCAACCAGATCCCGTATGCGACAAATGAACATATAGTAAGATAGGGAAACAATTCCGGATTTAGAAATTAACATAAAAGTGAAAAGTGTCGGCCCTAGTCTGGCTGCGCGGACTGCGCAGACTGACTAGGGTCGATATTTTTCACACACCCGATAAGGTCCCTTTAAGCGCGACGGGTCACAAATAATATGCCCTTTAACATTTTATCAACTAAGGTAAATTCATTCCCTCGAACATTTTTCAGGTCAAAGAAATATGAAAAAGCCAGGCAAATAATCTGGTTTATCAAACTATTTTCAGAGCTTTCATACTAAGGTGCGCCAAAAATCGCCATGGTTATTTCGCAAATATTAATGTAAGAAGTCAAGTCTGACATTTAACAGGAAATGTGGGATTTTCCGGAGAAGTGCGTCCATCAGATAACAAAGGAAAGGATTTGTATAAGCCTAATAGGTGACTCTATTGTACAAGGATAATCCCAGTAGACTGCAAAGACTAGGTCAGTGATATTTAATCTTTGTCCGCTTCAAAAAGTTCCTGGTAGGAAGGACGTAATTATTCCGGGGTGTCTCCTTTATTCTCAGTGTATTCTGTTTATTACTGTACGCAATAATCATTTGAATATAAAATATTATCATGATCGAATCTATGCTAAATATTTCTGAAGATAGCGAACTGTAAAGTTAAAATGGAGTTTTGTGTGCTGATAGTTGATAGAAATATTTTCAATCTAAAACACGTAACGCAGTATATAGATTGTTAACGGAACCTACAGTAGAACAATATAATCGAACCATAAATGCATAAGGAAATATTGCCTGACGTTCATTCATACGTCTTTTAAAAATTAGTAAACCGATATATGCATTTGCCCATAACCTTCGATACACATATATATGACGTACTAAATGGGTCAAAAGTCTAGAAAGAGCGTGCACGCATAAAACATACGCGTCGACGCATAAATTTTATGCGTCCACGCGTATATTTACGCGTCGACGCATAAAATTTATGCGAGCAGTTGAAAATATATGCGTCGACGCGTAAATTTTACGCGAGCAGTAGTAAAAAATGTGAAACCGAGGCTGGCCAATGGGAGAGGCGGTTACAAACCTTTCCTTTTATACCATAAAATTGATGGATGAAACGAAGGATCTGATTGGTAAATAGATAAAATACGCGTCGACGCGTATATTTATGCGAGCAGTTGAAAATTTACGCGTCGACGCATAAATTTTCAACTGCTCGCGTAAATTTTATGCGTCGACACGTAAATATACGCGTCGACGCATAAAATTTACGCGTCGACGCGTATATTTTATGCGTGCACGCTCTAAATAGACTTTTGACCCATTTGGTACGCCATACATATAAGCGTTAGATTAACATGTCTGTTTCCTTAAGCCTTCTTTTGGTCCCAAAAATTCCGTACTTTAAATCAATTGATGGTTTTATAAGCCGCCAGAGGCGGACGTATATTGGCACAATCTTCTCCGTCCGTCCATCCGTCCGTCCATTCGTGCGTCCATCCGTCCGTCTGTCCGTCCGTACGTCCGTCCGCTTTTCTTGTCAGCGCAACTCCTCCTTTAAGTTTCTGGCTGGATCTTTTTGAAACTTGGTCAATGTTATTACCGTAATTGGTAGATGTGCATGAAGGAAAGATTTTATGGTTCATTGATTTTTGCCTGAGTTATGCGCCCTTAAAACTTAGTCTCTTGAGCGGCGTATATTGTGACCATGGCACTATTGTTTATATTTATAAATATACTCGCACGAGAAGTGACAACGTTTGGCCCTTATTATGCTTTTGTGTATGGAACACTATAGGGAAATAATAAACATTACCCGGTATAAGTAAATAACTCGTTCGTTAAAGAAAGTTGTTTCCATTTTTCCTAGACCACTTGATCAAGGCAAACGTCCTGTGTGGCGTGTTTGGCCAGTGTAACGTGTTGATCTAATGCATCGCTTGTCTTGTAAATTAACTGATGGATATCTTGGGGGGATTTGGTCACCGACATATAGTTTTTATACAAAAAACGCCAGAACAGTCAACAAAGCCATATTCTCGAACGTCTTTGTGATACCAAAATTGGTGTTTGTTTCAATTCATTTGTTTGTTTCAGTGCTTTTTAACAGAACAAAGAACTCGATTCACCTTGTTTTATGCAGTAGTTATGAGGTTTTTGTTGAATAGAGAGCGATTTGTTGCCAAACGTTTTATTTAATGTTCAGGGAATCTAGTCACAGAAATATTGTCATCGTTTCGAAACGGCCAATAGCGCAATAAGTAGTGTTATGCTATCCATGATAAGAGAAATACAAGTGAAGGTCGATCATAAGCTGAAGTATTTTCTACGCTTATTCAAAACAGCATCTTGTTCTATAGTCTCCAATCTTTGTTACCGTAGATGATTATCAAATATTTGATGACGACAGATGACAAAATGGTATGTTACATTTATATCTATATAACGAAGGTAATTATTAACCTAATGCATCTTATCACATATTCGAGTATATCTGCCTTCTAAACCAAATACCCCAAACGTCACAAAGCCCTTACTACCCATTTGCTAACTTCCCCGAAATGTTTTGTTTAGCTTACTCTGTTTTACCTATAGGTTGACAAGGCGTGTAAACTTGAGACGGAGTCATACCAGCATGGTATTTATTTTAGAATGTTCTGGAATGGATACATGCTGCTGGAATACAATGGCCTATTTTTTTAGTCATTGCCCTTTGTTATTTTTCATACTTTTTCATACATTTTTGTCCAGGGTATATCTCGAAAAGTATAAAAGCTAGGACCATGAAACTTCTACCAACCTGCCCCCCCCCCCTGTCGACATAAAGCAGTGTTACGGGCGTATCTTGTGACAGTTTGACACCTTGTTGAAGATGATATTTGAAATATGTTGTGTATTTTTATTTTCCTTTAAAGGGTAATTTCAAGAAAGTCCTACATATTAATGTTTCCATTGTATTCCAGCAGCATGTATGATGAGAAGAATATAATTTCCAAGTCGATCGGACTTAAGGTGACAGAGTTATGCTCCGGACAAAGAAGTGGACGCCGCCCGGACGCCGGACATCACGGGTGATCCCATAATACGTCCCGTCTTTCGACGAGCGTATAAAAAGGGATACCTGCGATAAGCTTTAATAATGGATACTTATAAAATATGATCAAAGCTATCAATTTCCATATAATGAATGGTGATTAAACTGTAATCAAAAGTACACAGTGGTATTAATGAGGGACACAAAGTGATTTACCTACATCAAATGTCTAAATATTGTCAATTATTAAGATAGTTTCATTTAAGAAAGAGTATGTATACATAGTAAAAAAAGTTTAGCAACAAAATGTAAATATCTTCAGTAGCCAAAATATTTTTGTTTTAACATAAAATCAAACGTTTACACGATAGATTATAGCTAGAAAACACAAACAAATGAATTTTATACCGCCATCGCGTGCGTCTTGCACTCCAGGTGCGCATTTCCGGTTTTCATGTCTGACATGGTATTCATGTGTTTGGAGCATAATTCTAGAAAACAATTAGGCGCGAACATACTCGTCTTTGCCCAGAATAAAAAAGGCCACTAAAAAGACTTTTCTGCAACGCTGGTTGACTACGTCATGGACTTACGTTAGAAGGACGTTATATCCCTAATGTGTTCCTACGTGGCGCAACCGGCGATAAAGATGTCTTTTTAAATTTAACGTATCTCAAAGCATGAGTAACTGTTTGAGGATGCTATATGAGCCAACGTTTGTGGTTTGAGATAGTCCCGGTCAAGGACGTCGGAGAAAAACGCCACGAGACGATGACCGCCATAATTTCGTAACGTCAAGGCAAAGATGTTCCATATTCTCACCAAAACTTTGAGTGGCTTCAACAGTAATACCAAAATAGAGTATCCTCATTTACCATCCATGATCGTCTCCACAGACGAAGGGTTACTAGACGTTGACTATACGTTGTAATTTCCCTGACGCTACACCATGAACGTACCAGACCTTACTGGCATAGAGTCCTAAATGCTGTAAGCCTAAACAACGTTGATTTTCTCCCATTACCACCATTCTGTTTAATTTATCACCAATAGAGCTCATATGGTGCATTTGGGGGAAGACGTGAACGTGATCCTTATGACGTGAATGACGTTCAGACTCTTGATAAAGTAGTGAATGTTGATACTGGGTAAAAACTTTTTAAGTGGATTAGAAAACGTTTTAATGCTGTTCTTGCTAAAAATGACCTTATAACCGATATCGAATTTTATTGTGACTTCTTGTTTTGACCCACCTCACCTACGTTAAGACACTGTTTCTCAGACAGTATTTAACGTTTCCCCAAAGCAACCTTTGAATGTTGTGTGTGAATGCATATGCTAAAATATATATAATGGTGGTGAAATAAATATCACAGAAAATATATTTTTTCAATTAACAAAGTCAGTGTTGCTAAACTTTTTTACATGGTATATATTACGTCCGTATGACTCAAATTTGGAAATACGACCCATGTAAGTTAAGTTCATGTATATTGTAAATTAAGCCCTTTAGCGTACATTTGATTTATCGCACATGTACCTATATACAACCACAGACGTCCGTAATTTGAGCCTTGGCACCATCTAGACTATTCTTTATCACAGGGCATTTTTATATGTTGAACTTGAGAGTGTAAATGAAACAAAACCTCGATGGAAATTTCAACTTTGAGCCATTGTAGCAGTCAGACTTCGTTACCCACCCCCAAACAAATGCAATTTCTTTGAAGAAAAATATGTTGGCTCTTAGTTAACGAAAGATTGGACAGATTATCTGTTAATTTGAAAAAGTTCTACCGTATTTTGTGATAGAGGGGTGACGATCAGATTGAACGTAGAAAAATGCCTTGTGATAAAGAATAGTCTAGATGGTGCCAAGGCTCAAATTACGGACGCCTGTGTATACAACGATGTACTTTGTTACCTATATTTTCTGCATTTTCTGTTGTCTTTTACCTACAAACAGAATCATATTACGGAGTTCAAAAGTGTCCATTTTTTGTCTGGTTGTTGACATATGTTAAACATTATGGGCATCAATATATTTATGTGATATAAACACATGAAAACTCGCATGTTTTAGCCGAAAGATACCAAATTATCTATTTCTATTTTTTTATGCTCCCCGAAGGGGGAGCATATAGTCGCCGCTTTGTATGTCCGTCCGTCCGTCCGTCCTGTCCGTCCGTCATTCCGTCCGTCCGTCCGTCCGAAGTGATTTCTCCATAACCCTTGGACCAAATCAAATGAAACTTACCATGTGAACTTCCTATGACATAATGCCGATGTACTTTTCCCGGTTTTTGGATTTGAGGCCTCGTCATGGCAAAAGGGGACTTAACGTAAAATACAGTTTTTCTCTAATTTCTCCTAGTCTAATGGTCAGAATTTGATGAAATTTCATATTTGAGTAGCAAATCAGATGCTCTTGACAATAAAGTGCTCTCAATGGCATACATTTATTGTGACAATGCCTTATTCGGGGAGCATTGTCCGTCTCTGACGGCCCTTGTTTTTTACTTTTACTAAATGAAACGGTTAGGAAAATATTGGGAATAAAGAAAACACGAATCCCGTCATTATCAACATCGATTTCACCGCCTGCAACAGCTCTAAAATTGGATAAAGTCGGAATTACGGTCACTTTTGCAATATTTCATCATAACATTATTGCCTATAACAATTTCATGAATACCAGTATTATATACAGTATTAAAATGGCATTTCACATTTATTTCATTTTTTAAAAGTATGTCTTCATGCAAAGATTGTTTATTCTAATGCGTAGAAATGCTATCAGTTTTTCGAAGTTGTTATCTATAAGCGAAAAAAATCGCCTTCAAAGTTGAGACAAAAATGATAAATTCTATTTAAATCTGAACTGTTGTCCACAACAATTTGTTTAATTTTAGCACAAAAATACATATTTCTCGTAAACGGGTTTGGCTTGAAATTTTCAGAATTTTCATAAGAAAACATGCTCTTTCAGATAAAATAAAAGTAAAATTTATGTAAAAATAATTCTGAAATGTCACTTAAATAGTAGTGTCACATCTTCTTTGCGTCAATTGTCATGTTTCTGAACGAAAACAGAAAAAGGTAATAAGACGACGAAAACGATCTATACAGTTTATCTTATTTACAAGCTCAAACGAAAACAAGAGGCTGATTTATCAAGATAAATGTCGAAGTGGGTTTCTCTGATAGAATGGCATGGTTATCTGATGCATTAGTTGTCCTGTAAATTGACTGATAGAATTACTCTTGAGACAATTTTCTTTCGTGTCTTGTATTAATACAGTTTGGTTACCCAATCGATTGACCGATGTCCGTTAACCCTTTTCCAAGCGACAAATTTTTTGAGTGATCTACTTCAAAAACTGCCACAAATGACAAAATAGATGTTATTAAAGATAGGATTTGTGTAAAAAATGGCACTGAAAATATTGCGACAAAAGGAGAAACTGCTGGTTATCAGCAGTTTCTGCTTTTGTTTCAATGTTTTCCCAGGCCTTTTACGATATTATTAGGGACGTCAAAATCAGGTCTTATTTAGGAAAGGGTTAAACGTTTCCTATTTTTGCGAATACCTTTTAATGTGAACATGCCCTTTTTTGCTACATATACGAGGGTCGATTGATAAGTAGGGAGTCTCACATAGAAAGCGTTAAGCAAGGATGTCCATTTTCAGCCCCTGTATGCTCTGGCTTAGACTAGCCCTAGTCGTTTCTGTTTGCTGTATTTGAGCAGGGGCTTTCATTTTCCTAAACACTTGCCCCTATAATCCAAGTTCAAGGTTTTCATTGAACAGAAACTAGACTAGGATGTCATTTAAAAAGGGTCTGCTCGTTTATACTACATAACCTTAATACAAGGGTCTGGGCCAGACTACTAGCTCTGGCTATATAAAGGTGTGCAGCCGTAAACTGGCGTCATTTGGTCAGTTTATGTTGAAGAGGTAGCACTCTAAAGTAAACCGGGCAAGTAACTTTTGCCAAATGAACAAGGTTGCTGAAAGAGAAGTGATTCAATATCTGTATAAAAAGGGTCTAACTTCGAAGGCCATCAATGCAGATATGGTTTCAACACTAATGGATGATGCCCCTTTGTATGCAACAGTAAAGAGATGGGTAGGGGAGTTCAAGCGTGGTAGGCAGAGTCTTGAGGACGACGTCCGCCCTGGAAGGCCTGTCACCGTTGCAACACCAGAAATGGTCAATAAAGTCCATGGTGTTGCTATGACTGACAGGCGGGTTACAAAGAGATCTATAGCCAGCAAAACTGGTATTTCACAGGAATGAGTTCATTCCGTTCTCATGGAAAATCTTGAGATGAAAAAGCTCTCTGTCTGCTGAGTACCAAGACTTCTGAGAGTTGACCAGAAGTACCCTAGGCGCACTTTGTTACGTGCTAATCTGAGTCTTTTTAAGCGGCAGACCCAGATAATTTTTGCAGAGGTTTGTGACTATGGAAACTTGGGTCCATCACTAGAGTCAAAACAACATCCAAAACAATGAAAGCAACCTGGCTCTCCCCCACCCAAAAAGGCAAAGGCTGTCCCATCAGCAGGAAAGGTTATGGCCTCGTTTTTCTGGGATGGTGATGGCATCTTGATGGTGGGTCAAACAATTAATGGACAGTATAGTGCATCACTTTAAAGGCAACTGAGAGAAACCATCAAGCTCAATCAACATGGAAAACTCGGCAAAGGTGTACTATTCCACCTGGACAATGCCCCTGTTCACAAATCTGCCATTGCCATGGCTGCCATCAATGACTGTGGGTTTGAACTAGGAGAACACCCGTCTTATTCACCTGATCTTGCTCCATCAAACTTTCGCTTGTTTCCACAGTTGAAAAGAGCTATTGTTGGTACGCACTTTCAGTCAAATGATGACGTCATACATGCAGTGGAGGCCTTTTTGAACGACAAGGAGAATTAATTCTACAAAAGAGGCATCGAGGCCTTAAAACATCGCTGGCAAAAAGTGTATAGACAAAAAAGGGGATTATGTTGAAAAATAAAATCGTTTGACAGTTACAATTCAAACTTTTCTATGTGAGGCTCACTACTTATCAATCAACCTTCGTCCAAGTTGGTACATAATAATGTATTTATCCCAAAGGAAATTAATCACGGTAAAAATTCATTGAATTTTCTTTAAATAATGCTACTGATGAAAGTGAAAGCTATTTAATGGCACAAGGACAAGAAGGGGAATAGAGCTCATCGTAACAAGAGACGAGAACAAATCTATCACATCGAGAAACTTAGATTCAATAGATCTTAAAATCATCTTGTTGAAATGATTTTGCGTCTATATTATCATTTTTTTTTTTTGTCATTCAATAAAATATTTTTACGTGATGATAATGGAAAACCTTGACTAGAACTGTCATTTAATTATGTTTTACTGTTTACTATTACAACATATAACTTTCAGCAATAAATTTGAAACAGGGGAATTTATTTCTGATAAAACAAGTAAAATATAGCCCCTGTAATCGAGCATGGTACTTTCATTATATGGTAGGCTACCAATGGCCATTTGCATATTTAGATCTATATCAAGGAATTTTAGAGTAACTTGAAAATGACAGAAATAGTTTTGGGCATTAACATATACATTTTCGATTGATAAACAATGTTTAGCCAGGACAAGATGTCAAATGTGACCGCTATTTGCCCCCTGACCAATACCCTAAGATTACAAATCAATCCAAGACATATATTTGGCTTGTTGGTGGCGGTTTGTAGGAAAGCAAACTACTTTGAAATATGGCATCTGTCAACTCAAGAGTCGCCCAACAATTGTTTGGCGATTCACTAAACAAGATAAGAGCTGGGGTATTGGAAAAGGGCGGTCGTGGAGTTAAAGTCAACCGTGCATTCGGAACATGATATGTTAAAGAGACATTTCATTCCAATTTCAATTTTTTAAAGTATGTCTTTATGCCAAGATTGGTTATTCTAATGAGTATAAATACTATTAGTTTTTTGAAGTTATTGCCAATAAGCGAGAAACACGCATTTAAAGTTGAGACATAATCGATAAATTGCATATAAATCCGAACTGTTGTCCACAACAATTTGTTCAATTTTAACACAAAAATAAAAATTTCTTGTAAACGGCGCAATATTTTGGCTTGAAATTTTCAGAATTTTCATAAGGAAATATGCTCTTTCAGATAAAAATAAAAGTAAAATTTATGACAAAAAATTCTGAAATGTCACTTTAAAGTACGGTCTAGTCGAGATCTATATTGCTCTCTTGTTATTTATTTGTAAATGTCTTCAAAACCTTAGTACTGTTAGGAAAAATGGAAATCATCCTATGAAGTGATGTTGCATTAACCAGTTGGCTAGCCTTCAACATATGAATGTTGAAATACTCTTGGCAAGCTTTCCCGTTAAATCCCTTTGACAATCGTACTCATGTGTGTACAGATAAATACCAATTTGACCGTTCAACGCCCCCAAATCAATAATCTTCAATTACATATCAATTGCTATGGTCATTCAGAAGTAAACAGATATCGTTGAAATATGGCATCTGACACAGGAAGGATCAAAATATTTGTTGGATGGGCATTGATGTGGAGAGGAAACACAAATAACCAATTTCCCTATTTTACAATATCAACGATTTATTGCTCCATATGGGGAAATAGTAACCGAAACGGGATGTCCCGCATCGAGCGTTAGCGCATAACTATCGTAAGTCCTTTCGGAATCAAATGTTTTAACACTATTTTACTACTAAGTACTTGAATTACAGCCGAAAGTAGTACTTGAATTACAGTCGATAGTGTCTATGCTTACTGATTTCATCGCTGGTTATCTAAAAACCTTATATCGCTTCTTTTCAACAAACTTTCGTTGAAAAGCGACGATATAAACGCTAACAGTAACTGTGAATTGATTAGTACAAACGGGATCAGTACAAACGGAGCCAGACAGAGAGTGTATTGTTGTGTAGCGTAGCGCATTGCATTGGCGCCAAAAAGAAAACAACAATAATATTAAAATGCGGATGCGGATGCCAATTATTCACTTTTATACAGATTCAGTTTCATGACTTTTTTACTAAAACACAAACGATGACAACAATTGAAATCATAATTACGTTTAGCTACATTTCCATGAACTTTATGCCAAATTCCGATTGGACCTCAAAACTTGCTTGAAGAAATTGACCAATTCATAAGCTATTTCTTGAGTATATTTCTAACCAATTAGCACCTTTGAACTATATTTATTTGCGTTTAAATTTGATACATTCTTGGACAACCGGTGTCATACATTTTCAATGATGTTTTCATTGTCTAAATAAATGCGTTGGCTACCCAAACGTTAAATCTGACCGCAGTTTGCCCTCTGGGCATTATTTCCATATCATATATTAGTTGAATTCTATTCTGTCAATTAATTTACTAGGAAATTGACATCTGCTGTTACTGTTAAACCAAATTAACAAGCTTTTTGTGGTAATAATAAGGTTGGCAAAGCAAAACATATTTTGAACATAAGCATGAAACGTGAGAAAAAAAGCATGACACTAAATTGATTTCACTCAATAGCTAGAACTGTGCAGATTATGTTCCGTTTAAAACTGGTAATACATCCTTTATGAAACCAGAGATCCATATTATATGTTTCCTGTTAATTTCCACACCAAACCATTCCTTCATTAGATTGTGTACGTACGTTAAAGGTCTGCTCGCTGTTAAGATATACCTTTTTATGTAATATGCAATGTCGCATCGTCATATTTCAATCGAAATTCTACGACATGTTTAAGAGTAGATCTAGCTTTGTTTGAGATTTAATGTATGCGGAAAGACGGTCCGATAGACTCACCGACACCTATCTACCCCACTTTAAGGTATTTTTGGGTATTAATTGTACATTAAAATGTCATAACCTGTTTGGTTATAAAATGAGATTTTTGTCTTTATAAAGATTTTGTAAGTAAGCGAACTTATGACTCTTATTCGTTAGCATAAATTTGGTGTAGGTAAGAAATAAAAGAAAGTAATAGTGTAAGAATTATCTGCGGGCGCTGCCGAGCGTATATCTGGTAAGCCAATATCATGAAGCAAACATATCTAGAAGTTTTTACATAAAAGACACAAATCTGTTAATGAAGGCATTTAACGACCTTTTTATATCGTAATTGAGATATATTCTGAGTGCAGTAAGCCGTAAATGGGGATGATAAAACATCCTAATTCAGCAGTTTATGAGGTGGTCAATGTAATAAGTAACTCAATACGCATGATTTACGATGTTTCTATGTAGAGAGGCTGTTCGGGAATTGATGAAAAATAACAAACTGTCAGTGTTAGTGCAAATCCTCGAAATGGCTGCTTTAATTAAGCTTCAGTTACGAGGGTTTTGTTGAAAAGCAGCGAACTGTTCATTACCCTAGTTATACATATTTCTTCAATGCTTCTTTTCTATGGTCAGTTGACCGTGCTTCTTTGGTATATCTTATACAATACAATATTTAAATACAACAAAACGTCTATAACAAACGAAATTGAGCCAGGATCTGGAAAAACGTCCCTTAAGGCTTTTGAGCCCAACATAGATCCCGATCAGCCTGTGCATACGCACAGTCTGATCAGGATCCATGTTGTTCTCTAATAGCTTCATTGTGACCTGTAGTAGCTTAAATAGAGCAGCATGGGTGTATATTGGACTGCATTTGACGACAGGCTGATCTGGAAACTCGATTTTCAAAAATGCTTTAAGGGACGTTTTTCCAGATCCTGGCTCAATTCATTTTTGTGGTGATACAGTTTTATATGGCGCGCGAATAGGGTCTAAAGTCAATATAGCGCTAGACCGATAATTAAAATAGGGGTAAACCGGTAAAAATAGCGGTCTACCCTTATATTTTTACCGGTCTACCGATAAAAATATCGGTCTATCCTTAAAATAAGGATAGACCCCTATTTCAAATAACGGTCTAGCGATAAATTACCGGTAGACCGATAGTTATTTTTGACCTTCTGCTCGAAATCTCATTAGCCAATCAAATGGCTCGTTACATCCTCAACCCACCGAGAATATCAACGACCGTATAATACAAGCTCTGTGATTGGCTATCGAAAAAAATAGGGGTCTACCGATAAAAATAGCGGTCTACCGGTAATTGTATCGCTAGACCGTTATTTTGAATAGCGGTTTACCCTTATTTTATGGGTAGACCGATATTTTTATCGGTAGACCGGTAAAAATATAAGGGTAGACCGCTATTTTTAAGGGTCTACCCCTATTTTAACCATCGGTCTAGCGCTATATTGACTTAAGACCCTATTCGCGCGCCATAGTTTTACTGTGTTACAGGAAATGTGATTGAGACAACAAAATCTTTTCTTCACAGGGCGGGAACCAACCAACTGAACGCTTCAGATCTTTTCTGAAGGATTTTATTGACCAATGGTTGGAAAACAAGAGCCAGGATCTGGAAAATGATCACTTAATTAACCCATTACCAAACGACAAAATTTTAGGGCAGTCCAAATTGAAAAATACTGCAGAAGACAATTTCAAATGAATGGAATTTTTAATTTTTATGTCTTTTTGCATGGAAAACATTGTGGGAAATGAAGAAATTGCTTGTCACAAAGCAATTTCTTCATTTCCCACAATGTTTTCCGAAGCCTGTATCTCTTGGGGAGTCAAAAAGAGTCACTGTGTGGTAATGTGTTAAGGCTTTTGAGCCAAACATGGTTCTGTTCATTTTAAATAGCTTCGTCATAATCTTTATCAACCATAATAAGAATAACATGGATCCAGGTCAGACTGCATAGCCTGATAATGGCTGTATAAGAGACTACATGTACAAGGGACCTTTTTCCAGATCCAGGCCCAAATGCATGTTCTGCACACTATGTGGATAAGTGCTTTTTGTGCGTGCATTTTTAAAAATATATACATGCATGACCGGAAAGTAGTTCCCTGTAAAAGCCCGAATATGCTCTTAAAACCTATGTTTTGTACATAAAAAACACTCTGTGAAATTACTTCTCGTATCGTTGGACAAAGTGTTATTACTACAGCTTAGAGAAGCTACACATAATGTACTCGTTTACAGTACTTGTGATATAAAGCTTTCAGTAAAATGGCATAATTTTGCCGTTTTCTTTAGTGCGGGTTATATTCAGACTAGTAAATGAAGTGCTAAGAGCCTTATTGTTACATTTTATCAGATTTACGCCTGAGGAGAGAAATTCTGCCATTATGTATGTAATAAGATACACACAGCGTATTTGGTAAGTGGCTATCAAAATCGGCATTTATAAATGTAGGTATCGTGTCTAGTTGAATACTTTCCCCAACACCAATAATGTCGCAATATTCTAACCGATTTTTTCTTCAATCTTGATTTCGGTTTCTGTAAAAAATCGACCTTATTTTATGGCATGGTGCAGCGCCTGGGGTAATTCAATCCTGACATGTTTTAGCATAGTCAAACTTCAAAATAAAACTATTAGATATTGTTAAAACGTTACCTGACCAAAGGCAAAGCATTCTTCTGTCTATGTAAATGTAATTTAACTTTTAAATTGTCCATTGGAAGAAAAAGGCGAAAACTATTCTTGTTGATACTTTTAAATGAATTTCTGACATGGGATAGGACTTTATTGAATTTACTTCTGATAAAGTGTGTTGATATTTAAACAATTGTGTAAGACAATGTCTAATCCATTTGTTTGTCCTGCTTCAAAGAAGCAAGAGGATGGGCTCATAGCCACAAACAAATATCATCGTCAAGTTTTTTGGCCTACGATATCACAGCTAAACCGATCCCAATTGAAAGTTGTTCCACTGACTTAGATGTTGATCGGTTTTTTAATCCAACAACAAATAAACGCATACAATGAAAATGTCGCATAGTTAAGAATGATTTAGCAAGTAATTAGATTCAGAAATCGGAATTGGTAAATGGCTATAAAACAAAACGAGACAATAAAAAAGATTGTGCCAAGTCAGTCGAAAAGGACGTTCAGTGTCTCTCTAAAACCTGGTTGAACGTGCTCCTGCGAGCGGTCTGCCTCGAAAAATACTTGTTTGGTGAACACAAACACGATGCAGAATGAACGTAGCAAATGTTTGACCAGACAATTTTTCGCTACGACCATTCAGTGTCGTTTTAAAACGCCAGGAGCACACAAGAGTCTCTTCCAAACCGCTGTAAGTCCTTATAAATCGTACACCTTCGGGGATTTTAGAGAAAGCTCAAAAAGACTATACATGAAAACAAGAAAAAAATATTTTCGTACATTTGTAATTTGGCTTGTTTTCTTACAAATTTTGTATATTGGTAAAGAAGAAATAAAAATGATCATCCAATGCGTTTCGTGACATGATGGTACGTTTCGTATAAATCGAATATGACATGATCGCTAGAGTCGAACACGTTTATGTTGAACGAAGTATTGTGAGTACGTTTAATCAATTGTTAATAAATACCATATTTGTTTATGATATATACGTAAAAATGATATTTAAGAACACATATCGGTCACATGCAAAGGTAACAGAGAACCTAACGGTATCAATGAGAGATGTCGGTTTAACTCCAAGTTATAACAGGAGACGTCGTTATTACACGTGGCTCTTTCTGGTTCTTGTAGCAGCTTCCCTCCAACAGCATGAAATAGTCGATGATAACACATACGTAAGGCATGGGAATTGTTGTACTTTGCGAGTGTTCGACGGTCTGAGTCACTGCACCAATATCTTCACAATATCGTCTGATATTTCAGGCGCGTAGCCAGGCGGACCTGGAAGCCCGGGACGGGCTTCAACGCATTCTTATTTATTTATTTTGTTACGCATTTATTTTTTGATATTGGTTAATCAAAGTTAAATTTCGAAAAACAGATTCGTAGATATAACATAACCTTTACAACCCGTTACCATAAGACAAAATTAGACTCAAATTGGACCAATATTCGAAGATGTTTCAGCCGACAAATTCAAAAGAAAGCAACTTTACGTTTTTGGTCTCTCTGTGTAGAGAACATTGTACGGAATGAAGAAATTGTTTGTCACAAGCATTTTCTTCATTTTCCACAAAGTTTCCAAAGCTTCCTGCTTCGGGGCGTAAAACTACATCAACAAGACTCGGCTAAATATCCTGAGCTTCAGCATTACAATATTCCTGGCTACGCCAGTGTTTTTCAAACTCATGTTGAAGCAGCGGGCAATTGCATTTCTTTGTGTTAATATGTAGACCGTATTCTCCAAACTGTTGTAATGCCTTCGCAAGTTATCTATATGTGCTTATAATCAAGACCACTTTTTAATCCCAAACAGTCATTACTATATCCTAATTTAGCTCTCGCAGCAGCAATATCATCAGTTGGTAGTAAAACATGCATTACATTTCCCAAGTTGCAATCGAAGAAACTAAAAGAGAAAATATCTGGTAATGGACACAGTTTCCATCTTGTCTTCTGTCAGTGTGTGCAGTTGAAATCCAGATTAAAGAAGACATTCAAATAAATAAGTCTAGCCATTGTATCTATACAGACCCCTATAAACGGAAATTGAAAGGGCAAAATCTTTCTCTGCCAGGTTATTAACAGAGAAGTATTCCACACACCATGTCCTGGACGCTACCCATTTTCTGAATATAACTGCTAGTGCCTCTAAGACTTGGTTGGTTGTATGACCTTTGTCTTGAGCATTTTCTTCTGGTTGACAAGCTCAGTGGGGTTCTTTAAGGCTTTGAATCTTCTGTCTTTATGCCATGCCCAAAAATCCAGTCAGTGAGTTTTTATTTAAAAACAATTTGAACACTGCTTACATTTTCAAACAATTTTCCAGCATCTCTGTCAAACGAGCAGTTATCTTTTTATCGAATTCTGAACACCCACTTGCACGAATCTCACAGCTATCCCTGTTCGCTGCTGTCAGTAATGATAAATAGTGACGTAATGTGTCTCTCCCACATCTTCCTTTTTCTGGAACACTAATGTATATTTAGATCTAGGTTACTAATGTTCAAGACGCACATGTTTGGTTAATCTTAGTTAATGACATGATGAGATTCGTTTTTGTCAGTTGTAAAAAACTTCCGAATTAAATCGCTGCTGGCATATTGATTCTGGTCTGCCTATTTTGTAGACCACGTCTTTATTGGGCATATTTTTTGGGGTAATAATTGTTAATTTTAGGGATGAGTGATATTATGATAGATGATTTTATCATATATGATACATGGGTACTGAGTCCTAGAAAATAGAAACATGGATGCAAAATTATGCAAAATCCTCACAATTTCATTTTCTCCGTTCATCTTTGTACAATGTAAAAAAATCATGTGAAAGGTAAATTTAGTGGCTATTGATCTATTGCCCCGAAAACAATTCTGTTAATTCTAGAAAAAAATGGGGGAGGCTAAATAGAGGAAAAACTATGACGAATTTTAAATATTTCTCATTCTAAATCACTTGGACAGTTGCTTGTATCCCATACTTTAGCTGCAGCGTTTGACAGACTTTTCATATAATCTATCATGCGTTTTACATGAGTTTGATGCTGCTTGTATTGGTGACGCTCGAGTCCCAACTGCCACAAGACAGATGCAATATGACCACAACATCCCACCACAGGAGCCCCTAATGTACATGTACAAAACCATCCTGTAATTGGATTCAAATTTGTACTGTACTCTATCCACATATTGTAGACTTTACTGCTGGTATGTGAGCCTTGTGGATACCGTCTTCGTTCCATGTTAAATATGTCATAATTACCAGACTTAGGTTGATGTTCCTTTGAATATGATTAAACCTATCAAATTTAATAAATACCCATCGTCAAATTCCTCCACTTCGTCTCATTTAGTTGTGGAAATTCTGGAATTTCAGATGCATCTTATGTCTTCCGAGTTGTGCGTTTCTTAACCCAGTTATGATCAGTGACTCACTATTAAAGTTTATTGTCTGAATTAGCCACGGGAATCATCCTATTCACCAGTACAGTATCTGATTCCAGACGTGTCACTATGGGTAGTCTGAACAATTGCAAAGTGACAAAACATATATCACAATCCCCAGCAAATGGGATTTGGGAATTTGAAAGCCCATTACTTACAGCCCCTCATTGCTTGAAATGCACATTTGCTGATTCCACAACCCATCTTACTTTCGTGACAAGTCTAGATTAGTCTCTTACGTGCTTTGCTGTTTGTTGCAATAATCATTATCCAAGTCGATCACATGTAGGACGCCTCCATCAACAATGAGGGCGTTTTCTTGTTTAGGTCAGTATCCGATGTCTTCGCAGTTGCTCTTTAGCAAGCTTAATGCTCTGTAATTTTGTCATCGGGGTGTTACTATCAGCGTTTTTGATAAGTGAGGTCGGTATCAATGTAAGTACCATCAGCTACAGCTATACAAACATCTTTTTTTAATCAACAACTAACGTCATGGCAAATTTAGTCGTAAGATACGCACTAGATTTAGCTCTGTCTGTGCGTGTGTGACAGGCTAATATATTTTGGAACAAAGCTAGACTTTAGTCTCGCTCTAACAAAATTTATGTCTTAACTGCATTCGTCTTGCTTCACACTTACCAATGTAGACATAAAAGACAAACCGGTCCTAATTTTTATATATAGTACTGCAAGTGCTCTTCGGGTTCTCCTAGAAGGTGTAGGTTCTAATGTAAAAATGGACTAATGGACAACATTGAATTGATATTTTGTAATATATGTCAGCCGTGTATAATAGTCATCTGTCATAACTCCATTTTCGTCAAAGTTCAGTGAATTGTATTTTCCATTTGCAATTCCAGGCATCTCATTTAGTAGCTCAACAGTGCTATTATTTTCAACATATTCGGAATCTGGTGCTGATTTTGAAAAAAAAAATACTTAAAATGTATGTTCATCAAAGCACAAATATAAAAAAACTGTCCAATTCAAGATTCTTATATAGCAATGGTTAAGTAACTGGGCACTAAACAATGGTAAACACTTTGCTTACGATGTACTAGAATTGAGAATGTAATATTCAAATGTGCAAACAATGTGTCGTCATATAAGTTCTAAGATTCATTATTTTATTTATTCGCCTTCTAATATATCTGTATGCACAAATACGCACATAAATTGGTCTATTTGTCTGGCTTCATATCTGCTCTATTGCTGTTCTGTCTGTATGTCTATCTTGTTCTCAAAAGTATCACTTTCCATAGCTGATACTATGATATTTACATTATGTGAAACAACCGCCTTTTCACATTTATATCTTGTAAAAGTTATTCCCGAACTATCAAGGTAAATGTTGTTCGTAAAGTCTTGCATCACCGTCTTTTCCTAAACAAGACCTGGTTTTGACGTTAAATTATTCCCGGGAAAAAATGAGACAAAAGAAGAAATTGCTGATAACAAGGTTTTCTCGTTTTGCCTTAATGTTGTCTGTACTGTTTTGTATGTAAATCCAATATTTGCCAATTCATCTAGAAGTAAAAATATTTATTTCTAGGACATGTATTTGATTTCTAACATTTAGCAAACAATGTATTCTAATTGGCGGATATGATCAATCAGACAAAATAATCATCCAGACATATGCAAATGTACAAAAATAGGTCAATAGAATAGAATATAGAAATGGTGACATTTTACATGTCTTATCAGATCGTTTTTGTGAATTCCTATAAAGTAAATTGTGTCCAAATATATTGCTGCTAATGACAGAGTAATGGTATTTATTATAAGAGATTTTTTGAAAATAGATCAATCTTATTACGTTAAATAATCATCGATTTATAGGGCAAATCATTGATACTTGATGTTTCTTGTAAATAAACGCAAGATATGGAGTTATCAAATTTTGATATTCATACTCTCTGATGAACAAAATTAATAAAATATAAAGCAATAGCATTTGACCTTGTTATTTTCAAAAAATTCTATTTTTTTGTTAATTCGATTTATTATTCAACACCTAGTTAACACTTAGCGTCAACAGAATGTAACAAAAAATCAGTATGTCGTTTGTCACCCTTTACCATATTACAGATGTTCCTGGCCATAGAGTCTGGAAGATTATTAATTGTTTGAACAGGAACAAATTGTCACCTTTCCTCTAAAGTCTGGCATAGTTCGGGTACTGGTTTAGGGATAGGATAACGTCGTCTTACACGTCGGTCTAGTAAGTCTAACAAGTATTCGATTGGAGATAAATCCCTACTATATGGTGGCCATTCAAGAACACGAATGTTGTTGATTGCTAAATAATCACGGCAGACCCTAGCTACGTTGGCTCTTGTGTTGTCTTGCTAAAATGTGAAGCTGTTCTGTCTCGAAAACGGAAGTATTACATGATCAAAGATTGTATCACGGTAACGAAAGGCCATCAAACTACCTTCAATTAGTATAAGTGGTTTTTTGTCCGTGGCAAATAACGCCCCACACCTTGACACATCTATCCTCAAAGCGATCCACTTCCGACACACAAGGCTCAGTTTAACATTCATTTCGTGTAGACACGCCTTCTGTCATCAGATCTGTACAGTCGTCTTCGGAGTCCTACGTCACGCAATCTGTTTCGTACAATTTGATCCGATATTCGATTACAGTGAAGTCTTGGCGTCTGATAAAAGGTTTCCGCTACAGTCTACCTATCTCGTAAGTGGATAAACCTCATGAATCAGTCCTTTCTTGGCGTCGTTACTATTGGGGGCCAGCTTCGTGACCTATCGTCATTGGTCCCAGTGAGCGCCAACCGCGTGTATAGTCGAGAAATGGTCGATTTGTGGACTCTAAAAAAATCTTGCCAACACATTTTGACTTTATCCAGTTGACACCATCCGTACTGCAGCTTGGCGCTGGTATCTTTTTTGTCCTAGTATATAATATAGACAATAGCTAGTGCATTAAGTGTAATTTTGCAAATTCACGAGATGGTATGCCTTAGATCTACATTTGATATGTTCAATATAATCTATTCAAATATCCTTAAATTTTGAATTATTACATGGTATTTGCCATGGGCTTTTTTCTAGTTTTTGTCAGGTTTTTTTTTTTTCTCTGGCTTGTTGAAATGCTGTATCAGTATGAGAAAATTATGGAAGTGTCAGATATGTATCACTGTTACTGACCTCAGAATGTCCTCATTTATTCTCCATTACACATTCATATTACTGAGCTATGTGCTTCTTTCACACAAGCCGATCCTGTCAGAGTTGACATTTACCATCAAACATCCTCATTGATGGCCCTGTTCTGTATTACATATCGCTGCTTTTCAACAAAAACCGCGTAACTGCAGTTACAAGTGGACTTTTTGAACTGGATTAAAAAATTTTAAGTGTCAGATATGTTTCACTGTAACTGACCTCAGGATGCTCTCATTTATTTACCATTACACATTCATCTCACTGAGCTTCGTGGCTTTTCACACAAGCCAATCCTGTCAGATCTGACATTTGCCATCAAACACCCTCATTGATATCCCGACCATGTATTACATACGGTTTGGGATCTGAAAGGGTCCCTTATGGCATTTGAGAACACCATGGTTCCAGATCAGCTTGCGTATACACACAGTCTGGCCAGGAACCAAGTTGTTTTCAAATAGCTTCGTCACTGTCTGTAGCATCTAGACACAGTCTGACATGGCTGTCTCAAATGCTATAATGGACGCTATTCCAGATCTTGGCTTATATGGTTTGGGATCTAAACTGTCCCTTATGGCATTTGGAATTAACATGAATCCAGATACGTCGTCATATCTTTATCGATGAAGAGTTTGTTTTTGTCTATTTAATTTTAAGACTTGTCCAAATTAAAAGTGTATCGAATAGCACATTTTATAAACGATGTTTATGGTTTATGAAATGAAAATGTCTTTCTAATGTAGTAGAAAAATGGTGACAGAAACTACTGATTATTGATAATTGTTATTTCATATCCTTTTTCTATTTCCATTATCCTTTTTGTTCATTTTACATGTAAAAACCAGATGGTGAAGGGATAATGCGTCAAAAACAGCATGACAAAATAAAAGTACTTCGCTGCACAGTTGTTATTTTGTTATGAATGATTAAACACTGCAGACATTGATACCATTTTAGGGACTTCTCCGATTCCATAAATCTGTCTTTCTTGCAGACGATAGTGAGATTTTTGTCCGAAAAATGTCTCTTTTGAGACTGATTCGAAATTATTTCCCGGTGTTGTTGAAAAACAAACAACCGTTGTCAACATAAATCTCGCAGCATGGATTATATCAATAACTAGGAATGGCAGATCCATGAATGTTCAAATTAACTGTTTTTGTAGAGAGCGAGACTTGGTGGTATATTCTGAGTACAACTGTACTAAATTATTAACCGAGCATATATGCGTCTGTCTGGCTGTGCGTCCTAAGTATTAATCCTATTCCAGTCGGCGACTACAACTTACGTTAAAGGACAACTTTGGTCCTCTGGACCTAAAAAACAATATCTGTGCAAAATGCAAATAATATGTCAATGCGAATTGTAAAATAACATTTATCTTTTAGCTAACCTAAGCACAAAGTTTTGTGGATAATTTATTGTGTTCGCACACTGCCAATCGTCTGTTTGTCTGTCCGACTTTCCACCTACCGGTCTGCTGAAAATTACAAAAACTTCATTTGCTACCAAACCACTTAAACTTTTTTGAAAACTCCTCATACTTTTCCCAAAAATTGAACCCAACCGACAAGAAAAATGACCAGAATAATTTTTTTTGTCGTTTTTCAAGTCAAAATCTTTTTTTTTTTTTTTTTTTCAAAAAGTACAAGAAGGTTCCATATAAGTCATACATAAGAGGAAAGAGCTCAGTAGGGCGAGGTACAAGCAACAAACAGCTTGAAAATTGACGCAGAAAAAAAAATATTTCGAAATGCCTTACCTGACGCGAAGCAAATTTGTGGATTACCTATCCCATCTTGCACAACCTCCACCGTGTTTTTCAAGTTTGCCTTATTTATCCTATATGAAGCGCAGTGGACCCCAACTGGGGCCACTTGACCCCAAGCTTCTCTTCAGCTATAGTATAAAACCGTTGAGTGTTTATGGAGAATATTTTGTGCCAAGAATCATCGATGGACTTTGGCATAGACTACATAAAATATGAATTCTTTAGCTTTTTTAATGACCCCGAAGATACATTCAAAATACCCAAAGGGGTTCAATGGACCCCAAGTGTCCGGAATAGCGGTAAATTAATTTTGTTTTTCAAAGGAATATTGAAGTCCCATGCAAATTATTTGATTAATAATGCTATGGTCACACATAGCCGGTTTTACGATACGGGTCCACACGGAATCAAAACCGTGTCGACCCGTTTTAACCCTCATTGACCCGTATCGCCACCCGTTTAGATTCCGTGTGCGGTTTGTGAGAACGATACGGCAGCAAACATGTTTTGACTATGTTAAAAAATTCGACACGGATTTCAAGTCCGTGTGCGGCAACCCGGTTCATACCGCATCGACCCTTTTCCACCCGTATCGCATTCTTGTACCGAATAATGACCTCATGTCTAGCGGTACAATGCACGTGAACCGCATGGAGTCCAATACACACTCCAGTGCGCCGGCGGTACGGCGCGGTCCGGTTTTTGGTAGTATTGACGAGATACCTCGTCGATATATCGACGCATCGGCCGACGTAAAAGCGATCTTTATGTGATTGACGGGTTTTGGTAACACCGGGAAATTTTTTGGCGATCAGTTGAACAGACATTATTGATTGATAGACGACTTTGCCGGCGAAAGTAGTATTTTTGTATGATCCGTGAGATGTCAGCCTTTCAAGTTATAATCAACCGATCAATCGGCGGCTTTCTCACGTTTGAAGATGTCGGTAAAGTGTCGATGATTACTCGACTTTTAAATATTGTCAGAAATTGTGTCGTAGACATCTCGCAGAGCCGGAATCGTCGACATTTTGACAATTTTTAGCTCGTTGCACAATCTTATATCGGTGTTTTCTTGACAGGCAAGGTATCTGCCACAACACGCCGTCGCGTCACTGGCATAGCAACGTCTTAACATGAAATTGTATTTAGTGATAAAAGTGCTGTAAATCGCCGATAAAAAATAGGCAGGATCAATGCTTCTCTTTTAGTTGCCTCTTGACACAAATATCCCTCGGACAAATAACATCGATAGTGATCTACTCTTCATCACAAAAAAGGAAAAAATAGGAATAATAATATTTCTAGCTGAAAGGGGTCCGTACGGGTCAATACGGTGAGACACGGGTCCACACGGGCGGTGATACGGTTTCGAAATCCGTTTAGATTTTTGAACAAGACCAAAAACTTTATGAAACCGTATCATCGCCACAAAATTCAAAAGGAATTGATGCGGGTTACGATACGGGTCAATAAGGGTTGAAACGGGTCGACACGGTTTTTAATTCCGTGTGGACCCGTGTCGAAAACCGGCTATGTGTGACTGCGATTTTTATGATTTTGCCAGCACGTTGATTTCAATATCCGTGCACGGAAGTGTCATATTCCGTGTCGACCCGTGTCGACCCGTGTACCTAATCCGCACCGACCCTTATTGACCCACAGCTGCATATATTTATAATATTCAGTCCTCCCCGTGTCGACCCTTACCAACCCGTACCTTGCTTTCTGAAATCCGTATTGAAAACCCTTATCTTGCCGTATCAACCCGTCGAGTATGCAAATCACCCCCGAATTCCGTACCAAAACCGTGTACGGTTTATAAGATCTAAAACCGGTTCGTCACCCGGCTATGTGTGACCATAGCATAAGCATGACCTCTTTAGCACACAAGGACGCTAAAATGTTGTGGTGTAGGCATGCTGCAGATTACACAAAATTTTAACGTCGGTGCGTGTTAAAGTCACTAAGGCAAATACGATTTTTACACTTAAAGTTACATTTCACAATGATTTGTCATAAATTTTACGTTTATTTTTATCTGAAAGAGCGTATCTTCTGATAAAAATTCTGAAAATGTCAGGCCAAAATATTGCGCCGTTTACGAGAAATATATATTTTGTACTGAAATCAACAAAATTGTTGTCCACAACAGTTCTGATTTATATGCAATTTACCATTTCTGTCTCAACTTTAAAGGCGTATTCTTTCGCTAATAAATAACAACTTAAAAAACTGATAGCATGTATACGCATTAGACTAACCAATCATTGCATCAAGAGATACTTTAAAAAAACGAAACTGGAATGTTGTGTCCCTTTAATCGTTTTCTTTGTCTCGTATACAAACTACAAACTTTCTTCAACAGACCGAAGTAATATGCATTCATTATTTTTGTAATTAAATGCACTGTTAAAATAGTTTCTTTTTTACAGAACTCTTGGGCAGAACTGTAGCATAGAATAAGAATCAAACAAAATCACTCGAAACTGTCGGCAATATATAATTAAGACAGACGTACTCAATTCAACCATAAATAAAGATAAGAACTTTTTTTCATGGCACAGGGGAACTTCCAGGGATCAATTTCTTTTACCACAGGGAAACTATTCCAGATACGCGACAAGGTATGGATATAATTAAGAAGAACAAGATGAAATTCTTCATAAAGTTGTGGCAAATCTCCGTTACATCAAAGACAAACTTTGGTAACTTTAGTACTATTATCAGTGTTCCATTTTCTGAATTAATTTCATGTATTTACTTGACCTTAATTTCTTGGAACCCATATAAATTTCTGTATAAGAAAGTAATCTATTATTCTGCCTGACAATTTACAGCCCGTTAACAGAGAGGCCAGACTATATATTGTCTCATTTTCCTGCTATTACAAGGACCTTGTGTAAGCTGTCGACATTTATCTTGCTAACAACTTTATCTTGCTTTTTGACGTCCTTGGAGTGCAATCTGTGAATGATATCTGTATAAAGATGCAGCAAAGACTCCATGCACTGTCTCAACTTTAGATATATCTAATCTTCCATTTACACGTTTGCTTTAAAAAAATGGTATGTATTCTTCTGCAACACATATGAAATGGTACAAACATATAATTGCGCGGTATCAAAAAAGGGTAAAAACACGAATTACTGAAAGTTCAGTCTTCCCGTTTACTTAGAAATAATTTAAATTTGTTCTTTTGACCCTATTTCCGCCGAAACCTTTATTTTGTTAAACAAAGTTATATATTACTCTCGATGTAATTTAACACCCTGTGACAGAGTTAACATGAACAATTGATGTGAAACAGATAAATCATACCGTAAAAAGATAATACTGTGTTATGGGAATTATATTTATATTGAGGAAAGTGATACTTTTGCCAAAAATAGATACGCAAGATGTTGAAATTTGCCGGAAATGTTAGACATCATATATACTCACCGTCATAAAAAAGTAGCCACTTTTCAAATATCCATAATTCTCACAATTCTCAATGTATTTTTGTTTTTGCACATTCATACGCATTCCTAATAATTCTTTTTCAAACATTAATGGTTAAATGCTTTCAACATGCCCGGAAACATGTTTAGTTTGTAATATGGGTTCAAAACAGTATTTCAGGATAAAAAGTTTAATTTTGTTTACTTACAGCTGTCACTTTCTGCATATCGTCGGTGTAAATGCAAAACCTCGTATGTCGATTGGTGCAATTTTCAAAGTACAAACTTTTGTGCCCTGTGTAGACGATTCTCACAGGTTTTGAGATATCTTTACTGATCAGTATTATTGACACATTATTTGTGAACAATATGTCCAATTTTCAAGTAAGACATTTCAGTTTGGGAAAAGTTACTACACTTTTTTCCATCCCCTTTAAAATTTTCCAAAAACGAGATACGAGGTTTTACATTTACAACGACGATATGTTGATGCCGTTACAACACAAACAAAAGTCCCATTTCAATTTTACAGTTCACCATTCCGTTGAAATGAGGTCTATGAAAATTTAGCACTACCAGTATGGGCAAGTCGCAATATTAAATGTTTGATAAAAACCGGAAGTTGTTGGTGGGTAAAGGGAAAGGAAACATTTTCTTAATTTGGAACTTGCTAGAGACCAAACAGAAGCAAAAATTCAAAGAATAGAGCATTTGAGAGGAAATTGGGGGTTGGTTGGACTAAAACCGGAAACCGCCATTTTTAACGGTCTTTGGTGTAATGAAAACCACTTATTAGTCACAGATCATTTCGAATAAAAAAGTATCATAAACACATATCCTTACTCATTTTTGGACCGTTTCCGGCCCTATATTTGACCGTGAATTTCAGTAGTGAGTTCCGTATCAGTTACGAATTTCCTGGAATTACCACCAAGCTACCATAGCTAATGGGACAATTCGACTATTTTCGATACTTTCACGAAAGCCTTTTTACTTGCCATGTTTGAATGTTTTGTATTTATTTCGGTACGTTTATGAATATTCCTAAAATTGTCGACCATTTGCATTAGACAAGTGGCTACTTTCTTATGACGGGGAGTATATTTATATAGTAAAGATGCATTAGGAAAACTTTACTGGAATTTTGTAAGTTGGGGATGGGGTTTGATTTGACTCATTGTCTTGGAAAGAAAATAAATTTCGAATGAACTGTGATAAATATAATATCATGTCTAATGAATCTTTTCAGACTGTGGCAGATACTCCAAACTGTATCGTTTTTTGCGTTCATAAACAATGTAGCTACCACCTGTAGTTACGTTATTTTCGAACGTTACGAAATATTTATTGTCACATTTCTTAACAAAGGTTTCTTGGCGTTTGTTTGACTCTATTTTCTCTGAAATCATATAAATTTCGTATTACATTTAAGTAATGTGTTTTCTCCAAGACAATTTACAACCCGGGACAAGGGGTCCAGACTATATAAACTGTATCATTTTCTTCCTATTACAACAACCTTCTGTCTAGTGTCAACATTTATCTCGTCTCTAGACTAGAAAAGACCGAACTAAATCAATTCAACTACAAACACGAAAGAATGTACTCATTGAAACATATTTTGTAAGATAAATCCAGTTGTCTGAATTTCTTTTTCTTGAGACCCCATCAACAGAAAATAGCTTATTCAGTAGGTTTTTTGTGTAATTCAACTAATTAGTATATTTAAGGTGGAATTTTAAAAGTGCCAGTAATTCCAAAATTGTTTTACATTTCCATTACAAATACAAACATAAGCATTTTGAAGGTTTTAGAATTTTCAATTAATGCATACTTATGGCAATATTTGACAAAAATGTTCAAAATTACCTCCCTTGCATATGAAAATACAGTAAAATGATATTTGTAAATTATTCAATTCCTGAAGCATACTCTTGAAATCCGGCACGGTGAATCAACTTATGTGATGTGTATTCACAAGTGTGTGTAATTTGATACATTTCGTATGACTAGAAAGTGGTGTTTAAATGATGGGCTGTATAACTTAAGAATATTTTCAAAGTATCGTAAACGCTTTTACACGGTAGGGAGACAGAGCCGATGGCTACAGGATAAAAATCTCTTCGGCATTTCCGACCATGTGAATACCCTGCTGAATTTACAGCCGACAGAATAAGTACGTACTGATAAATGATTGTAGGTAAGAATTACATTTTCATTTTGGCACCAAAAGAAATTAGTGTTCTACATACTTTTTGGACCAATGAAATTGCAGTATATTTGAAAATTTCGCCGCTATATTTCGCATAAACGAGACTCTCGGCTAGTTTATGTGACGTCTATACATAGTCACGCCCATGTCTCCAATGAACCGCTAGCGAACACTTAGTCAGATAGAGTCTGTATAGTAAATTCTACACAATATAAACAGTCAATGTTTATTTCGCACAGAATCCACTAACCAGCCTCTATCTAATACATCATTGAACAAGAAAGTGGAAAACTCGACTGTTTTAGTCCAAAAATCTGCGCCCATAGACAGAGCTACACATGGTCGGCAGTGTCCTAGAGCATTGCTGTCTGTAGTTTTCATACCGTGCTATAATTTTACATAATATTTAAAAATATATTTCGATGTTATGCGAAACAAGTCGGTCTTTCGGCGCCATTAGCTACTGAGATACCACATTTCCATAAACAGAGCAATCGGTCCGCGCTATGTTTGGAGGTTGGTTTTGTAATTTGTATTTTTTGTGTTGTTGTTGTTTTTTTTTTTTCGATCCGGTCGTTTTTGTTTTTTGTTTTTTTTTTTTTGTTTGTTTTTTTTTTGGTTTTTTTTTTGTTGTTTTGTTTTTTTGTTTGTTTGTTTGGTTTTTTGTTTGTTTGTTTTTATCAAAATAAGCAAATACTTGTTTTATTTCAGTATTCTATCAGTTCATACTTTGAAACGATAACATTTTATTTTAGATTAATCTACTCCATCGCTCGCAAATATCAGTCGTCATTATCTGAAGTCAAAGGCAGCTACTGTACTATCGCAAACAGTTTGGATTTGTTTCATTATTCGGGTATATTCACTGGAAAACATGTTCTTCCCTCTTTTACATGTAGTGGAAAATTATGTGACCTTTCGTCACGGCTCATGGTTCGATGTCGTAAGCACTTTTGAGATACCAAATGTAGGTCATGTATATGGATTCGTCTGATGCACCAGCATGACGTCTCGTAATAATTTATAAATAAATAAGCCGATTTTGTCGTCTTGACATGAACAGATACTTTCCACCTGCTCGTCTGTAAACTTTGCTTAACGCTTTCCAATACAAGACATAATGTAGTTTTAACGGCTCTTATAGAAAGGCTTAAGAAAACATTGAGACAAAAGAAGAAAATGCTGATTATCAGCATTTAATCCTTTTGACTCAATATTTTCTGTGTTATGCTATACATTGATCTTAAATGACATCAACTTTGTTTTCTGTAGTAGCTTTCAAGTTTGACCGTATGGAGAAAAAAGGTAAACCCTTTTCCGACAGCTGAAATTTTATGCTGCTACAATTCCAAAGAAATTACAGACGAAAACGACATGTATGTTTAAGAGTATTGTATAGAAAAGCACTGAAAGAAATGGTGGAATGCTTGTTTTCGTCTTCGTCTTTTCTATTTACGCCTTCTATGATATACGAGTACGTCAAAATGTTGTTTGTGAAGTGGACTAAGTGGCTTGTCAGAGAAAGATACCTGCTGATGTCCGTTGGTTGCTTATTGTATACTATGATAAGAAATGGTCATTTTGTAATCATGTTTTACCTTTATGAGAGATGATTATAATCATCACACTGAGGTTCCGATGAAATGAAATTCAGGGAAGCGTAAAGCAATTTTGACATAAACTATGACGTCATGGAATTATTCAATTGTCACATGCAATGACTTTCCGTCCTGAATTTTAACTCGACATATTCCAAGAGATCGGGTTTGTTGGAACAAAAAGGAAAAAGAAGAAGATGCATGCAAATGATAGTTCTAATTGATATTGCAGTTGAATTATGGAATTATAATTAGGTAGATAAAGAAAATAAAGATAGATCTATTATTATCTAATGTCGTTAATGTTTTTATTATGTTCCCCGAAAGGAGAGCATATAGTCGCCGCTTTGTCTGTCCGTCCGTCCGTCCTGTCCGTCCGTCATTCCGTCCGTCCGTCCGTCCGTCCGAAGTGATTTCTTCATATAACCCTTGGGCCAAATCAATTGCAACTTACCATGTGAACTCCCTATGACAAAATGCCGATGTAATTTTCCCGGTTTTTGGATTTGAGGCCTCGTCATGGGAAAAGGGGACTTAAGGTGAAATATAGTTTTTCTCTAATTTCTCCTAGTCTAATGGTCAGAATTTGATGAAATTTCATATTTGAGTAGTAAATCAGATGCCCTTGACAATAAACTATGTAAAATTTGGTTATACAAATTATGTCATGCAAAAAGGGGGCTTAACATTTGCTAGCTTTATGTTAGCTCTGCATGGCATACATTTATTGTGACAATGCCTTATTCGGGGAGCATTGTCCGTCTCTGACGGCTCTTGTTTATAAAGTTATAAATAGAGATCTGGTGCGTTTGTTTGTACATCTACTCAAAAAGATTCTGATAAAATAAGATATCGTTTACAAAAGAGACACTGCATTTCATTTTTTAAAGTAGACTATGCCTTGGTGCAAAGATTGGTTATTCAAATGAGTATACATGTAGTTTTCTGAAGTTGTTGCTGATAAGAGAATAATGTCACGCCTTTAAAGTGACAGTTCACATTTATTTCAGTTTTTAAAAGTATGTCTTGATACAAAAATTGTTAATTCTAATGCGTAGAAATGCTATCAGTTTTTTGAAGTTGTTATTAATAAGCGAAGAATAAGCCTTCAAAGTTGAGACAGACATGACAAATTCTATATAAATCTGAACTGTTGTCCACAACAATTTGTTTAATTTTAGCACAAAATTATATATTTCTCGTAAACGGTTCAATATTTTGGCTTGAAATTTTCAGAATTTTCACAAGAAAATATGCTCTTTCAGTAACAACGGTATGGAGAGCAGCTCAATATACCATCAAAAAAGGGTTGAGTCTATAGATGTTATTAACAGAGGTTTCCAAATGTTGTATAACACACAGATAGAAAACTTTATTCAGTTGATGGGCACATTTGGAAATGTTTGCCGTTATTGTGTCACACTTTTTGTAAGGTTATTTAGATTTGGAGAGCTATAAGCAAAACATTTGGTGACGTTACGATGTTAAAAATGTTGTAAACCCTGTTGATGTGGTTTTATAAATAACGGCAACAACAACAATAACAACAACAACAAAAACACAACAGGTTTTATGGTGTCACGAACAAATGAATAGGCGTATAGGGTGTTTATGGGGCAATCTGTATTACAAACGTGTAGGAGTGTTTTGACATTTTATTACATGCTATTGTTATCACATCATGTACTGTTGGTATGCAGTTAGTAATTTCCGTGTGATGGAGAGCAAATCATACATGTAATCGATCTAATATTGATTCGTTTGTGAGATGGAAGCATGGCGCTGACAGGTTTTAAAGTGACATTTCATGATTATTTTTACATAAACTTTACTTTTATTCTATCTGAAAGAGCATGTTTTCTTATGAAAATTCTGAAAATTTCAAGCCAAAAACATTGAACCGTTTACGAGAAACATATATTTTTGTGCTAAAAATAAACAAACTGTTGTGGACAACAGTTCAGATTTGATATAGAATTTGTCATTTCTGTCTCAACTTTAAAGGCGTATTTTTCGCTTATAAATAACAACTTCAAAAAACTGATAGCATTTCTACGCATTAGAATAAACAATCTTTGCATCAAGACATACTTTAAAAAAATGATATAAATGTGAAATGTCACATTAACGATAGCGTAGATTTACGTCATAATCTGAAAGTGAAGCAAAATAGATTTAAGTTTGTAGTTTATTAATGTTTGCATGAATATTTTCCAGATACCAAGCTACATGTATGGGCGTTGCTGAAGAAGAACAACAACAACAATTATAACAACAACAACTGATAGAGGTTACACACAGCAGCTAAAAAAGTTTCACAGCCATGATTTTTGAGTGCAGAAATATTTGGCAATTTAGGGTTGGTTTGTATGGAGTGAATATTCAGTTCTTTACAGCTTCTTAGCATCTTGGAATTAACAATTTCATCATATCAGATAAAAAGGTTAATTTTGATTTGGCCTTCGAATGGCCGATGTATAACTAAAAAAGCATTCTTTATCAGTTATTATTTGGTGGGAAATATACATTTGAGGAGTAAGCAACCTGGCAGAAGCTACAAGCAGAAGGATTGACATTTGCTTTATGGTTTGGTATCAACATTTGAAAGCAATGGTTTAAGACACCATTTGAGTAAAGGTGATCAGGGTCGTGGTTGCACTCATCTGTCGGGTAAGCGTAACAAAATTTTCTCTCAAACAATAAAAGATGGCATTGTAACTCATGATTCAATACAATTGTATGTTTACCTATTCTGGCAAGGCTCCTCGAACTGGTGGCGGTATTGCTGCGCCATATGGCGGGTAGTACCTTCACCAGTTTCCGGCTTTGGGGATGTTGAGAACAGACTATTTGAGTGGTAGGATAGCTGACCATTTGACGCATCGAGGTTTTATAGCCTAAAGTGTATGTCGAGGCGCCGTGGCCAGAATACGCCAACAAACGTAACAAGAAAATGATACTACTGCTATTGAAATTGTATATTTGGTAATAAAATAGCTTGGGTTTGGAATTTACATTAGCTTTGTTATCTTATACCAGCATTATGTCATCTGTAATGCTATCGGCGAAAGATTAATTTGTTTTCTTTGAATGGTAAAAGGGCAAAACAACTATACTGGCCAAAAGTCCTAACCGTCCACTTTAAAAATGACTATAACTTTTTTAAAAGTGATTACATTTTAATGAAATTTGAAATGTTAATTTTTAAGCATAATGCCCGTGGATTCCCATGATGGTTTATCAATAATTGTCAAATTTTGATGTGTAATAAAGGAAAAGCTCAAAAAGCTCTAATTCTTAATAGAGCTCGAGATACTACACTTTCAACAATTCAAAGTGCACAAATCGTTAGCTGCAACCCAGACCAAGAAAAAAATTGGAAAACATTGTCAAGTTTGTGTGACTTTTTGACTACAGAAGAAGCAGAAAGAATGGGAGGCATGGTAAAATGGTGTTTAAATTCAACCGGCATAACATTTTATCAAGCGAATATGCTCAAATATGGTCTGGTATGGTAAAAAGATGCAACAAACTGATTTTTTTCACATATTCTACATTTTGTAGCTCGTCGTGAATCATCAGTCTATATTTAAAGCATTTTCGAAGAAAACGTGTTTTAGATGTTGTGTTTAAGAACCGTTTTTCTGCATACATGACCTCTTTCATTTTATTTTACGGCCATATGCCGCGCAAATTTGTCAAACATTTTCATTTTTTTTCTTAGTCAATGTTGTAGCTAACGATCCATGAGACCAAAAACACTACACTGGCAATATTCTGAGCTCTGTTTGAATTTAGAGCTTTTTGAGCTTTTCTCGCGTTGCGCTTTTATTTCAATAAAACAGCGGTAACCTTTCGCCAAAATCATCTGGAAAGTTGCTTAAAAATTCACATAGCAAATTTCATGAAAATCCAATCACCACAGAAAAAAATATCTTTGTTTTTTAAGTGGCCGGTTAGAAGTTTTGACTAGTATATTTTCGTCAAAGCCAGGGCCAAATCTTCATATTAGAATTAGTTTCAACCCAAACGACAAACAACCTGACAGTCCATATGGAGATTATGTATGGAATTCCAGTTCAAGGTCATAGAAAAAGTACACTAACTCCCATTTACAATGCCAATCCTATACATTGATTGTTTTCTGGCTTCCCAAAAGACTCTGGCTTTTGAGGAAATTTCATCATTTTCTACTGTTTTCTTCCCTACAAAACGGGGATGCAAGATGTATTTTAAAGCTTAAGTCAATTTTCGATCATGATTATTACCGGTATGAAGGTCTTAAAAGGTAAAAGTTGACTTACTTTTTTTTTTCGTATAATTGAAATCATTGAATCACATCGTCTTTTTTCTCCCAAAACCTCGTAACTGCAGCTTGTTTAAAGCTGCAGTTATGAGGATTTCGAGGAAAAGTAGCAACTAATGTTCATGTACCAACAAATAGGTCACGTAATTCCATTTTAGTACAGCATAAAACATTAATCAGATTAGGCCCGCCGTTGATGCATTTCGGGCTTTATAAGGCTTTGTCCCATTAACCCATCAATGTCTCCCATTTACATGAATACCAGCTCTGTAGATAGAGGTCTTAATGAAACATGTAGCAATTTACGGACATTCAGTTGTATCAAGGTAGAATACCCGTCATGTGGCCATTTTGAGATTCTTAAAACATCGGATATTTTCGAGCGTCATCGTTACGTATCAGACCTTATTCGGACGCGCTCGTAAACATTGGATGGAACTTTCCACCGCCGAATGGTTTCGAGGTCGCCCGAATAATTCCGACATCGTGCGAATCCCATTATGGATAGACTACGTTATGCCGAAATAGGTATTAAATGTAGGCATTGTATCCATCTTTAGTCGGATTTGTATGACGATTTCATTAAAGGTAGTAAAGACGTTTCAATGCATAATATTGAACAGAAAATGCGATGGAGAAAATATTATGATTCTTTTGATACTTGACCATTTGAAATCGGTTTGAAGTAGAGATGGTGGTAATACGTCAAGGATCAGTTTAATTAAGGTACGCTGTATATCTTTTAAAAATCAGGTGTTAAAAATTATTGACGACCAACAAAAAATTGATTTTAGAAGATCCTTTAACCCATTACCACACAATGAATCTTTTTGACTCCTCACAAGATTATGCCATGGGAAAACATTGTGGAAAATGAAGAAATTGCTTGTGACAAGCAATTTCTTCATTTCCCACCATGTTTTCTACCCAAAATGACCGACAAATTTCAAATTCCATCCACTTGAAATTGTCGTCTGCAACATCTTTGAATTTGGACCAGTCCGAAAATTTGCCGTTTGGTAATGGGTTAACAGTAAATCCATAGCATTCCCCGCCTTCTATGTCACAAGTCTTATTCAAAACGGCCATATATTAACCAAATAATAAATTATTGAAAAATTTCTAAGATTTGGCGTCACATGATCCCCAAATTGAAAAAAGAAACTGCATATTGAAGGCTGTAATAGAGTAAAACTACACAAAAATGCCGAGAGTCCTCCCAATATGAATCAGAAACCATAAATTATACTTATCATGTCAGAAGTTGTCTATATTTTATCCCATGCGATTTATATATCATATCTCCATTTGTTCGAGGCTAACACCCATAATGATTGATGATGGTCTGTGAAGGTCATCATATCGCTCCTTTTTCTTCCAAAAAATCGTAACTGCAGCTTTTAGCAAGCTGCAGTTACGAGGTTTTGGAAGAAAAAACAATATATTCTATATACTTCCAGCTTACACTGAAAATAATGTCTTCTGAACCATTTCCCAAATACGAACAGATTTTTACGTCCGTAAAAGAAAATGCTTTGTGCGAATTTGACGCAAAAGAAAAGGAGGCTGATGTCAAGCATTTCCTCCTTTAAGCTATTACAATCCCCATTCCTGTTTTTCGCAACATCCATTTCATCAATTAGAGAACTTACAAATTAGAACATCAAATATTCTACCTTCGAGGAAAGGGTCAATTATGTACTGTACAGTGACGCCTTTTCACTCCCCTCACAAGAAAAGGCTTTCAAAAACATTGTAACAATCAATTTGGTCATTTTCCACAATGTTTCTTAGCAAAATTTGAAAGATTTTTAAAATTTTATCAACTTGAAATTGTCGTCTGCAACACCTTTCAAATTGGAATAGTCCAAAATTGTGTCGTTTGGGAAAGGGTTAATTGACCTTTTCAAATATCGGACAATTTAAATGTACATGTAGCCTTTCATTTGTTAAAGTGACATTTCAGAATTTTTCTCATAAATTTCACTTTTATTTTTATCTAAAAGAGCATCTTTTCTTATGAAAATTATGAAAATTCCAAGCCAAAATATTGCGCCGTTTACGAAAAATATGTATTTTTATGTTAGAATTAAACAAATTGTTGTCCACAACAGTTCAGATGTATATAGAATGTATCGTTTCTGTCTCAACTTTAAAGGCGTGTTTATCGCTTATTATCAACAATTTCATAAAGAAAAAACTGATAGCATTTATACCCATTAGAATAACCAATCTTGGCATCAAGACATACGTTAAAAAATTGAAATGGTTATGAAATGTCCCTTTAAGAAACAGTAAAATTGTAATCATGCACAGTGTTTACTGTAACGCGCTCTTACATTTAAAAATATCGATAAATTATTTGAAGAAATCAATATTTTAAAAAACTAATGAGAGTACAATATAGATAAAAAAAAATATTGTCACGATGTGTTACATGGATAACAAGCATTATGTGCTGTCGCGTTCAACAAAAACCTCGTAACTGCAGCTTTGAAAAAGCTGCAGGTTCGATGACTTTGTTAAAAAAGCAGCTATATGTACCTCTATTTTTTAAAGAAATCATAAAAGGCAAAATTATGTTCTATCGTCTTGCAAACGTGAGATAGAGGCACAGCCTTCAACTTCGACTGAGATTAACCCTTTACCAAACAACTACATTTTGGGGAAGTCCAATTCGAAAACTGCCACAGTTGACTAAACGAATTGTACCGAAGGAAAAATTAGTGAATGATATAGCACAGAAAATATTAAGACAAAAGGAGAAAATGCTGATTTTGAGCATTTTCTTCTGTTATCTCAATGTTTTCCTAAGTCTTGTCTGTTAGAGACGATAAACCCGGGTCTTGTTTGGGAAAGGATTGAAATCCATGGAAGTGTGAATTCGCTTTGGGAAAATTTCAACCTATTTTCAGGAGATGAAACGCCATTCGAGGTCACTAAATAATTTAGTTATAGATTTGGTCGCTAAACGTGTGTTCATTAAACACTTTTTTTTTCAACATATCGACTTATGGCAAAAGAAGTTGAGACATTGAGGCAAAAGAAATCAGTTTTGATAACCAGCATTTTTCCGTTTAATGTTTCATTTGATATTACTTTAAGCCTTTATTACAACCCGTCGTGCGTCCTTAAAAATTGTGCGTTTTAAAAATCTGCGAAAAGCACGATTTATGAAGACACACGACGGATTGTAAGAGCGCCTTAAAATGTGTACATTCAAAACAGGTCAAAAATTTGAATCTCTTTCGAGAAAAGTACGCATTCTATGTGGTTTTTCTGGAGTGTCTGTATAATTTTCCCTGCGTCACACGCATGTCTGTCGTACGTACGTGCTCAGTACTTCTGTCTTGTGTGCTCCTGTGGTTCTAATAGACGCAGAATTGTAGTAGCAAAGAATTGTCTGGTCAATTACTTACAGTCTGCGTCGTGGTTGCGTCCACAGAAATCGTACGTTGCTTGTGCGTGTGTCGCACGACTATGCCTAATCTTTAGACGCAGACCGCGCGCAGGAGCACGTTTGATCGGTTGTAAAAATAAAAGAGGCACAAACGTCTTATCGTTATCACTGTCCGTTTTATCGTACGGAGGCGTTTTTTTTTTTGTTGTTTTTTTTTTTAAATAATTGTTGCGGTAAGAAAAGAAGACATGTATATTTAACATTACAATATAAAGTTGTGACGAAAATAAATACCTTTTATATTTTTTTCACATTTGAGTTCAAATACATGATGTACAATGGTAAACCAATAATTATGGGTCTTATTTATATATAAATATGAGCTTTTATTCCACAAAATCCTTTTGAAAAGCAATTTTTGAAACCGAAAGATATTAATTGTAGACTTATGAAACCTTTTTAGTGTTAATCTAGCCTAAATCAGGCCTTCCCAGACATAATAAAGAACAGTCAATATCAAGTTCCGGCAAATCCTGTTTCTAATAGACGCGATTAATGAAGTTCCACAGGCAATATACATTGTGTGTTCATTTTCCGCAAGCAAAACTAAGATTATATTACAGGCAAATTGCGCCATTGGCAAACAATTGAAATATATTATTTTCGATGTTTGAGGAACGAATTAGTCGAAAATTAATTTCCCTTGCTATGTCTAAGCTCCGATAGATGGCGTTGTATAGTGCACGAGCTTGCTCGTGCGTTTGTAAGTCCTTCACTCAGAGTTGGAAACCGACTGTAGGCGGACGTGTATTGCTGTTTTTATTGCCGTTGGGCGGTGTAGCACGTGTTTCTCTTTCCAAATGACGAACTGGCTACATTGGTTTAGATGAATCTGCATCGTTACTGGGATGTCTCATCTTGATCTACATGACAGTGCACATTCGACATGGAGCGATGGGGTGTTAGAAGACGTATATTGAAATAAAGCTATGCATGACTGCAGACGATAATTGAAGATAAGTACTGAATAGAAATAGCCTAGGCTATTTTTCTTAATCGCGTTGAAATTAAATTATTGTGTGTAAAGGAGTATTTCAGAAATAGTATGAGAAAGGATGAAATTCATATATGAGTTTACACTTTGCTGTCTACGTATCAAAAATGGCATTGGATCTTGTGCTAAATATAGATCTTGTTTACCGTTATGTATTGGTAAATCGTCGATGTTTTTATAAAATCGTGTAACTACAGATCCTATTAAGCTGTAGTTGCGACGTGTTTTATTTACACTGACGAAATAGTATTGTTTGCGTCACTGTTTAATTGATATAATTGGCATGATATCATGTACATTATGGAATTGAATTGTTCAATTCTGCAAGAAACAAATTATCCATTTATTCAACAGTTTTGTTGCCTGTATTTATTCGTGTGTATGGGCATTACATTACTGTTTCTGTCTTTTCAGAATATTTCGGGTACCGCAGAGTGATGGCGATTGAAATTGAATGGTTGTGAGCACTATAGTGACTGACGTTTGACTTCGCGGGATGTTGTCTTACTGATGTACAGTTAAGGTGGTGAAGCTAGAATTTCGTGTCAACATAAATGTTCCAGAGGATGCACTGGTGAATTAGCCAGAATTACTGCGTGATTATAAAAGAAACTATGCATATTGCCTGTGGATTCATTTATTGCATTGACACAGCTCTATTTAGTCCTCGAGTAATTGTTAATTAATAAGCTACGTCACTGTTTAACGCTTTTAATTATAGTTCATGCCGGAATTAACATTGATTAAAGTTTTTGTACAAGAATGTTATTTCCTTATTTGGTTAGTTTGCTACTTATACAAGGTTTATGACAGAATGCTAGAACGTGGAAGAAAATGTTGATAGAGTACATAATTCCGGAAGTTGAGCGTTGTTACGAATGTTAGGTAAAATGAATTACCGTAACTTGAATGAAACGCATTGTAAATGTAGTATATTATTGTTGTAACCATTTGTTTCGTATGTGTGCATTTATCTATTATTGGCCTATTGTAATTACACAAATTACGGCATCGAAAATACTTGTATTTAAGTTCGGCCATTTCAAGAAATGGCATAGCAGCCAGAACTTGCCATGATATATGATGTTTTAAGTTGCATATAGATTCGGACCAGTTGTTATGTGGAGAGTTTTGCACAGCTACATGTATATCGATATGTATAGTTGTGCAAAATTCGTATTGCTACTAATTACGGGATAAAACTATTTACTTCTTAGTTCAATGTTAGTGTTATGAATATCTATTGGGTTATTGTTGTTTGCATTGAAATGTTTTTGAGTACGTTCGTTGCTTTGTATATATATTGTAACTATGCCAGGGAAAACTATTGTTTATGATGAATATAGAAAATAATTAAATACCAGTGGATGATGTTAAATATGTGCACACTGTACACACATGTTTGTATTGCTGTAATAACGTTTATTATTACAACGTTTGGTAATAGGGATGTTGAGAATTTCATGTGAATCCATTGATAAATGCTTTAGTATTCAATACTTCTATGACATACCCGTTCTTTTAGTCTCAGTCGGTATACAGTCCAACTGTTACGCCAAAAAATAATATTTTTTGTGTTTGTTGTTATGTTATCCTCTAGAGGAGAGTGAGTTGGCAGGGGAAATATTATTTTCGATGTTTGAGGAACGAATTAGTCGAAAATTAATTTCCCTTGCTATGTCTAAGCTCCGATAGATGGCGTTGTATAGTGCACGAGCTTGCTCGTGCGTTTGTATGTCCTTCACTCAGAGTTGGAAACCGACTGTAGGCGGACGTGTATTGCTGTTTTTATTGTTTTAGTTTTTAATATTGTAAGCTAGATGTATGATTGTAGAAAGTCAGTTATGTCAGAATACCATGCAATACATTCGGTGCATGATATATGCAAGTTCGTTTTGAACGCTGATTACCAATGTTTCCTTGTGTTCTCTTATGAACAATTTCTTCAATTGCTATTTCACACATTAGTTATGTTAAAAGTACTACTTATCCATACTTGTTTATGCATTGGGCATATGATGCCATTCGCTTTCATGTGGTATTGAGCGTTTTGAAATGTTCAATGTCATGTATTAACGAATGACTAATTAATTTCATGACATATAGCGGCTGTTATATAAGACATGTTCATAGATACGTAAAGAAGTTGAAAGTTACGACGTATCTATAGCCGATTGTGATTGGTTGATTTAGATTATGTTGATAGTAGTTAGCTGAGTGCTAAATAAAGACAAGTCGTTGGCATTGAATGTGTAGATATGCTAAAATGTATGTTATTTCATGTGCTAGTAAGTAATTTTAAGTGTAGCAGTCAGCCAGTGAACGTGTGGATACGTTCGTATACACTAAACATGGATGAGTTGAACTTAAAGAACATTCATTTATAGTGTGAAATTGGACATTTTTGCATGTTCAATATCATTTATCATTGAATGTTAATAAGGTAAAGTCATACGTATCTGTAACTGTATTGAATTATATATTCATAAGTGCAATTCCAATATTGAAAGACGTTGAAAGTTCAGACGCGGTCATAGTTGAGTGTAATTGAGCAATTTGATGTGTTGCTAGTTATTTGCTGTTGAGTACCTTATATAAGCACAATTATTGTCATTGAGTATTTAGATGTTCACATGTTCCATGATTACTGATATTGAGCTCTATTGATACTTTTAAGTAACCGAACGTATAGGTGCGTTCGTGATATTTAATGAACATTGTAGTCATTTACAAGTTCAAAAGTGCATGTGTTCGGGGTCATCTGCAAGCGTTCGTGTCGATAAAGTCAGAGTCATATGAATTGAAACATGTGTGTGCGTTTGTATTTATATGAAATTGAACGCATATATGCGTTATGAAGTGACAATGAATTATGAGCATGTTCGGGTCTGTAGTAATTAGACGCATTATGCGTTATGCATTGCGCAGGTAAACTTGCAGGAGTGATTGGGGTCATCTGCATGCGACCGTGTTGGTCCGAGTTGAGGTGTCGTTCATGATAAGCCAGAAGCGAACGTTTACGTATATTCAGAGTCCATCGGAATTGAACGCATGGGTGCGTTATGCATTACGCAAACGAACGTGCAAGGACGTTCGAAGTCATCTGCTGCGAACGTTTCGGTACGTTCGGAGTTAAATATTCATTGGACGTGAGAGTACGTTCATGGTTAAGCACTAGCGAACGTGAGGGTACGTTCGGTGTCATCTGCAAGCGAACGTGAGGGTACGTTCGGTGTCATCTGCAAGCGAACGTGAGGGTACGTTCGGTGTCATCTGCTAGCGAACGTGAGGGTACGTTCGGTGTCATCTGCAAGCGAACGTGAGGGTACGTTCGGTGTCATCTGCAAGCGAACGTAAGGGTACGTTCGGTATGTTTCGTGAACGTAAGGGAACGTTCATGGTTAGGCGAACGTGAGGGTGCGTTCGGTATGTTTCGTGAACGTGAGGGTCCGTTCATGGTTAGTGCGAACGTGAGGGTACGTTCGGTATGTTTCGTGAACGTGAGGGTCCGTTCATGGTTAGTGCGAACGTGAGGGTACGTTCGGTATGTTTCGTGAACGTGAGGTTCCGTTCATGGTTAAGGCGAACGCGAGGGTGCGTTCGGGAGCGGCGGTGAACGTGTGGGTACGTTCAGAGTCATTCGTGAGTGAACGCGTGGGTGCGTTACGCAATTCGCAAGCGAACGTGCAGGTACGTTCGGAGTCATCTGCTATTGAACGTGTGATTCACGTTCGGAGTTGAATGTTGAGCCGCCAGCGAACGTGAGGGTACGTTCGTAGTCATCTGCAACGAACGTGAGGGTACGTTCGGAATGTTTCTTGAACGTGAGAGTACGTTCATGGTATCAACGCGAACGTATGGAGACGTTCGGAGTATTGTTGTTGTAATACGCGTGTTGTATTGTACGATTGATGAGAATAAACGGCCCGCAGTCGGTATACAGTCCAACTGTTACGCCAAAAAATAATATTTTTTGTGTTTGTTGTTATGTTATCCTCTAGAGGAGAGTGAGTTGGCAGGGGAATATGTATTATAATGTACATACATGATAGCACTGAGATTACTTTTCGCCCAGAGGTTATCACTTTTAACCCTTTCCCAAACAAGACCTGGTTTTGACGTCCCTACTAGAAAGGCTTGGGAAAACATTGAAACAAAAGAAGAAACTACTGATAACCAGCAGTTTCTCCTTTTGTCTCAATATTTTCTATGCCATATTTTACACAAATTCTATCTTTAATAACTTCCATTTTGTCATTTTTAGCAGTTTTTTTAATTGGATCATCCTAAAATTTTGTCGTTTGGGAAAGGGTTAAAGCTCGGTCAGTACATCGACGTCTTTAGTTAATGAACCAGTATTTAAAAAGGGAATTGAATACTTTTGATCCAGAGAACATTGACATGTGTTGTTCTAGTATGATGGTCAGTTTCTTTTCCTTCCCCGTGATTTTTTTTTCTTTTTTTTTTTTTTTTTTTTTTTTTTTTTTGTTATTCTACTTACATTACCATTAGTTTTGTCCTATGCTTGCCCTTTTTTACAGTTTGCTTGCTTTTTGGACAGTTTGCTTTTTTTACGATTGCTCGACAAGAAATGGGCAATTTTGTTTAAACCTTTTCCAAACGACAAAATTTTAGGGTGATCCTATTTGCCAGCTTCTACAGATGGGTCTTACTAAAATTGTTAACAAAATAGCACAGGAAATTAATGCAAAAGATGAAAATGCTATCAGTACTTTTTTCTTTTGCCTTAATGTTTCTCAAGTTGATATTATTTGGGACGTCAAATCAGTTTTTGAAAGGATAAACGTCAATAGTTCTGTGAAAATGACCAAATCATTCCTTGTCCTTTTAACCCTTTCCCAAACAGCAAAATTTAAGGTGATCCTCTTTAATAACTGCCACAAATGATAAAAAATGGTTGTTATTAAAGATATGATTAGTGTGAAATATGGCATAGAAAATATTGAGACAAAAGGAGAAACTGCTGGTTATCGGCAGTTTCTTCTTTTGTTTCAATGTTTTCCCAAGCCTTTTCTATTAGGGACGTCAAAACCAGGTCTTGTTTGGAAAAGGGGTAATGTCAGAGCAATAACTCTTTCTTAGTATTTCCATTATATCTATCCTGGTTACTTCCCCTGATGAATTTGTTTAGTTCTTTTGAATCAAACAGAGAATTGCAGAAAACCTTCAATAATTCTCTGGTTGTGTCTTTTGTTTTGACCAGTTAAAAAACGGTTTGATACAAAAAGATATATAGAGGAAGGTGACATGTCGAATGATATCAGCGATACCACGGTGTATAATCACGTGATACAACAATTTCAGAAAATCTTCAATAACTTATTTAATATGGGACCGATTTCAATTCGGTTTAAAGCAGAGAAGGTGGACATATATCACGCACTAGATGGACGTGTTGGATTTTCTTTAAAAAACTGATAAAAGAGTTATTGAAGGTAAACCAAAACTTTGGTTTATCTTCAATAACTTTTTATCAGTTGATTTTTCAAAAATGCAACACGTCCAGCTTATTTCTTACATTTTCCCAACTTCTCTAGGTCAAACCGAATTAAAATTTGTCAAGTATTAAAAAAGATACTGAAGATTATTGGAAATTCTGAGTCACGTAATTATACATCATGGATACCTAGCATTCCCTACCTTATATGTTTCAACAGGTTTTCACAGTGATCAAGTTTTAACAAAATTAGTGACGATTTTCTGAATTTGTTGTGTCGCGTGTTTCCACGCCGTTATGCTAATTTTTAATAAAAACCTGAATAATTCACCATGTCTTTATTCAATGTCGATCGGGAGTAATAAAAACATAGTTTCGACATGTTTTACTTGCGAAATTTTATTTAAACAACGTAACAAAAACAGTTCTAAAACGTCACATGGTCGATACGTTGGATGCGATCGAATTTTACACGTGTAAAACAGTTTGCCAGTTGATAAAACCATTGCGTACATTCACAAAGAGCAATATTGAAACAAATTACTAAGAAATCACCTGCTTTACACTATAACGTCACAATAGTGACGTCAACAGTATAAAACTAGTATCTTGTATGTCCGCCGTTTGCGTGGCATCTGGAGCGCATAGAACTAATGTAATAGATAATGAAAGCATGGGTGATAGCATTCTAAATTTGAGCTAAAGCGTTTTTCAACTCCTTAAGTGTTCGAGACTGGCGCACTTAATTCCTTATCCGACTTCTTGGGTCACTCATACCAAAGGTGCTCAAAAAGATTCAAATCCTGGGAATTCGATCACCACGGAAGTACCCTGCTGCCGCTACACGTTCGGTGCTTGCTATGAATCGTATCAGGGTACTTCCGTGGTACTCGAAGTCCGCGGATCTGAATCCTGTTGAGCACCTTTGGGAAGAGTTATGACGTCGGATAAGAAATTAAGCACGCAAGTCTAGTAACACTTCGGGAGTTGGAAAACGCTTTAGTGCAAGCTTGGAATGTTATCCCCAAACCTTCATTGTCAATTAAATTGATTCTATGAGCTCCAGGTGCCATGTAGTAATAAGAGCAAACGGCGAAGAACAAGATACTAGTTTTATTGTGTTGGCGTCACTTTGGTGACGTTATAGTGTAAATCAAATGATGTCTTCGTAGTGTGTTTTAATATTTCTCTTTGTGAATGTAGGCAATGATTTTATTAACCGGCAAACTGATATACACGTGTAAAATTCGATCGCATCCAACGTATCGACCATGTGACGGTTTAGACCCGTCTTTGTTACGTTGTTTGAATAACATTTCGTTAATAAAACTTGTCCAAATTATGTTTTTTATTACTCCCGATCAACAATGAATAAAGACATGGTAAATTAATCTTGTTTTTGTTAAGATGCATGTGCATGCATTTCAAAATCGTTAAACGCACGTGCACGTTGGACGAGGTAATCGACACGTAAAATTGAATTTGTTTTTAACTAAAATTAGCGGGAAATAGGTCATCTACTGAGATATGAAAAATCAAGGCGATTGCTTCAGTGATTACTTGGTTAAACAAAAATAAAAAGTGAGGAGTTAGCTGTGCGGTTCAGTATATATTTCTCGTTAATGACACAATATATCTACTTTGGCTTGAAATTTTTAGAATTTTCATAACAAAGTATGCCCTTTCAGATAAAGATAAAGGTAAAAAATACGAAAAACTATCAGTGAAATGTCAGTTCAAGAGACAGTGTTGTCTCCATTTATTTACAGAACATCCAAAAGAAGTTCAGTCTCGTTACTTTTCTCAAAAATCGATCCCAACCGACTAGAAAAGGGCCTGAATATTTTGTCGTTTTTCTGGTCGGTTGGGATCAATTTTTGGACAAAGTACAAATATCCTACAAACAAGTCATATATCTGAGGAAAGAGCTCAGTAATGCGGGGTACATGCAACAAACCGCTTCAAAATTGACGCAGAAATAAGAAAATTATTGCACAATTTCTTACCTGAAGCGAAGCAAATTTGTCCGTATTCGTTATCCATCCCGTCATGCACAATGTCCACCGTGTAAAGTTGGTAAAGTTCATAAGCACTGTAACTACATGTACAACTTCTTTAAAGAATAGTTATATCATTGTGAACTTAACCCATTACTACATGATGAAGGTTTCTGATGCCCCACAAATTAAAAGATTTTTAAAAGATTGTGGGCAATTGAAAAATTGCTTGTCACAAGCAATTTCCTCATTTCCCACAATGTTTTTACCCTAAATGACCAGAAAATGTAAAAACGTTTTCATTATGATGTGTTATCTGTAATATATTTGAATTTGGACTAATTTCATTTTTTTTGTCTGATTATAGGTTGACCAGCGGTTTGTTGTTCTAGTAAAGGTAACGAAAGCAGTCAAGGTCAATGCAAGACAGGACACAGCTTGAACAATTGAGCATGTTTATTTACGAACGTTTTCATACAAAACATACAACATCTTAAACAATATATCTGAAATAAATACCTGATGCTATGAAAGGAAAGCAATTCAAACTATATGTAGGATTTTAACCCTTTCCCAAACGACAAATTTTTAGGGCAATCCACTTCAAAAACTGCCACAAATGACAAAATGGAAGTTATTAAGGATAGAATTTGTGTAAAATATGACATAGAAAATGTTGAGACAAAAGGAGAAACTGCTGGTTATCAGCAGTTTCTTCTTTTGTTTCAATGTTTTCCCAAGCCTTTTCTATTAGGGACGTCAAAACAAGGTCTTGTTTGGGAAAGGGTTAAGGTAAGTTTGGACTCGGGGATCACTTTTTATCACACCCAATGATTTTTTTATTTGTGCGTATGTTGTAAAGTAACATTTCCTGAACATAATATAAAAATAGGGAAAGTGTTCTGACTCGTTTTCGTATCAGAGTTATCTGCCCTTGACTAGTAATGACCATTTTAGCAAAGTTACCCTTATGTTTTAAAGTCCTATGCAAGTTATTCTGAATGGATAATTTCAAATGTTATATCAATATAGAGACTTAACATATGCACAAATGTGATAAAATGATTGAAAGAAATATTTCAAAAAACATTCACTGGAAAAAATATGGGAAAACTTGAAAAATAATGTTTTTCAGAGAAGATTTTGCAACTTTTTTTCAATTCGCCAAGAAATTACGTAATGCATATTTTTTGGTTTTGGATATTTTGAAAATAAAAACAAGAGCTATTTTTACACACAAAAATCAGCACACCTTTCCACACAAATAAAAATTATATTTGACTTCACATGGCCGCTCTCCAAACTTACCTTAAGCAAACAGATGTCATTCGATATTTTAACATGATTAATTGTGTTGCAAAAGGAATTAAAGTGACATTTTACATTTATTTCATTTTTTAAAAGTATGTCTTGATGCAAAGATTGTTTATTCAAATGCGTAGAAATGTTATCAGTTTTTTAAGTTGTTATTTATAAGCAAGAAATGCACCTTTAAAGTTGAGACAGAAATGACAAATTCTATATAAATCTGAAATGTTGTCCACAACAATTTGTCTAATTTTAGCACAAAAATATATATTCCTCGTAAACGGTTCAATTTTTTTACATGAAATTTTCAGAATTTCCATAAGAAAAGATGCTCTTTCAGATAGAATAAAAGTAAAATTTATGTAAACATAATTCTAAAATGTCACTTTAAAGATAACAATTCTTTTTCGAAATACATTTTATAGATTTCTATCAGGAAATATAGGGACTCCTCGTTTCAAGCAATATGTCTCATTTGCTTACTATAGATCAACAATACACAGTTGAATTCAACCGAAAAAAGAGATGTTTGTATGACATGTATGCCCCCTTGGATCAAAGGGCAATAACTCCATACAGATGATTGGCAGAGTTCTTATCAGGAATCACACTTCCTAATGGAATCTACCCACATATCGGCTTTTCAACGAAAATCCCTCATAATTGCAGCTTGTTTTAAGCTGCAGTTACAAGGTTTTCGTTGAAAAGCATCGATATGTAATTTTACGATTGTATACCTCACGATAAATGACCTAGCAGGGCATCTCGTTCGATTAGCAAGGGCTGCTCTGCCAGGTCATTTATCGTGAGCTATACCCAGGGCACTATTTATTGTTTATCCTGATAAAACGTAAGTACGAAGATCCACAAAGAATAATAAATAACGTTATAACATGATAGGAAGAGTCATGGTTTTTAATATGTACTGTACTTCTCATCAATAACATCTATCAGATTATGGAGTTTCGTGATTCTATCATACATACTTTTTGTGTTATGCTCCGGACAAAAATTGTCCACCGACCTACCGACAAGTACAGTACAAAGTGAAATACCCTTATTCTTGAGAAGGGGGTCATAGTTAATGTCAATTTTCCCCGAAACCATTTAAAACGAATATATCGAAGTTTGGACCAGCGAATTTATAGCATCTGTGGTTATGAGACAGCAGCTACTTCATCCGTAGATATCCATAGATTCCAACACCAGTCTGTGTACATGTAGGTGTGTAAGCGTTTTAAAGGTTGATGCGATAGAGAAGTACAATTGCCAGGCTCACGAGATCACTTGGTCCTGAAAATAGAAAAAAAGAGAATGAAAGAAGCTATCATGCATCGTAAGTACATACTTATTAATAATGGTCATTTCCGGAGAGCCGGAACTGCCATAAAGGAGGTTTTAAGTTACCCACGGATTTCTTAAACCGAATGTTTTGAAAAAAAAATGTGCAAATCGCTACTTTTCAACATAAACCTCGTCACTACATCTTAAATAAAGCTGCAGTTACGAGATTTTGTGGAAAAGCGACGAAAAGGTGACTACTGGTGATTTATTTTTTTTCCATCGAATTTTTATTTTATTAGGACGGTATAATCAGATGCTGTTTATTAATAAAAGCGTTACTTTGAGGGTATGTATGTACGCTAACTGACCTGAAATCTTTTCCGACGAACCAAGCGCTACGTCTATTATACGCAATGTACTGCCTATCGTTGACGTCTTATAAACGTCGCTGACGTCACTTACGTCTCGCTTAAACTCGTTTGTTATGGTAATTTCTCTCTTACGCCTTCCAGCCCCGCCACAAATCTGAAATGTCGGACTCATTTTGAAATATCTTCAAAGGAAGCGGATAATGAGAAATATGCATTTTAGCCGAGTGAAATAGTGTTTTTGTTGCATTTGAGACTATTAAAAATTCATGTCTGACTACGAAAAGTGTCAGTCTGATCACAATGAATGTTGTCCACAAGTACATAAGTCCAGTCTTCTCTCCTAGGCAATGAGACAGTATCAAGAACTGAAGTTTCCCTTTCCGGTTTCCGGATCATTTCTTTTAGTTACAAAGCTGCGTCCCCTAGCGTCAGAGCACACTCCTACAATACATGATACTGTTAATGGGTGACTGTAAGAGTTGAAGAGCTCGAATACATATACTTAGAGGGAAGCATTGTTAATGTAATGTGTTTGATGCTTGGTACACGCATTTATAAGAGAACAAACGTTATTAGATAATTATACTCACCGTCATAAAAAGTAGTCACTTTTCAAACACCATTACTTTTCTCAATTCTTTAAAATGTCTTTTTGTTTTTACACATCCATACGCATTCCCAATGGTTCTTTTCACACCTCAAAGGTTAAAGGTTTTCAACATGTCCGGAGACATGTTTAGTTGTAATATGGGTTCAAAAACAGTGTTTTCGGATACAAAGTTCAATTTTCTTTACTTACAGCTGTCATTTTCTTCATAAGTTGACACTGTTGAAACACACCAAAAGTCCTATTTCAATGTTACAGAAACTCATTCCGTTGAAATGATAGATGTCTGTGAAAATTTAGCACTACCAGTATAGCATGTCTCAATATAAAATGTTTGATAATAACCGGAAGCGTGTGGTGGATAAAGTGAAGGAAAACATTTTCTTAATTTGGAACTCACTAAAGACCAAACAGAAACAAAAATTCAATGAAAATAGCATTTGAGAAGTAATTTGGGTTGTTTAGGCTAAAACCGGAAACCGCCATTTTGCAAGGGTCTTGAGTGTGATGAGAATCACTTATTAAATCAAAGTACTGAAAGTACTGTTGGGAAGCAAATTTGCTGATTATGTCTAAAGGCCTTTCTAGTTGTTAGCAATATGAATAACACGGAGTTGGATAAAAGTAATTAATTGAATTTGATTCTTTAAAAAGTTACAAAATACAAATTATGAAAGGATAATGTCTGTTCCATATCAGCAAAATATACTGAACAAAAGAGAAAACTTTACGCTGCAAGATTTCTTGTTTCTGAAAAAGTATCGAACTAAAAGCCTGATTTTATTTTTACAATATTTCCATGGCATTCGGCAATCGTTTTGTCGAAGTTTCATTGCCTTGTCTCCTTTTATGTCAGAGTTACGGCCCTTAATGCATTTACAGCTAATTTCATCTAATGGCACATACGCGCGATAAACGATTCATTATTTTTACGGAATTGGTCATATCCGGGTTGCCAAAAAAAAAAAACCCACAAAACATCTCTCTTATCACTTGTAGCAAGCTCTAAAATAAAGGTCTAATCTGTCAGTTTTGTGAATTACCCCCCTTTGACATAAACAAATGGGGAATTTAAAATGTTTGATATTCATAAATTGCACACCTGAAAAACGGACCCCTGTCACACTTAAAGGGTCCGTTTTTCATCCCCATAATTAAGATCAACAAAACGTTTAGTGTTTGGCACAACCAAGTCAATGAACGATGCGAAGCACATTCATATGATTTCTTTACTTGTTGAATTTAGAAGAAATATGACAAGCAATATAATTATGTGTAAAGTTTTCACTTTTGTTCAGTATACTATGGTAGGTTCTATAAAGTTTCTATGGAAAATCCAATTGCCGAAAACATAGTGCTGTTTTAATTCATTTCGGGCACTTATCTTCAATAAAATGTTATAAGAAAATGATGTAGAAAGCAAGGAATTGGAAGGCATGTGGTCTTGGGTCCTCTCCAAACAGGGACTGGGAGAGCAGAGCCTCCTATCCGGGGGCCGAATTCTCCCAGCCGAAAACGACTATAAGGCATTCTAGCACTCTATATGTTCTCCTATACCCAATGTCATGTTCTGAAGTAGGTTTTCTTGTATAATAGACTAGTGCGACAGGTCACGGTTCATAAATCTATTTGATGTATGACGTAAACTTTTGCAAAATTCGGTACAATGGACAAGTTTCCCACTAAGACCCCCCCCACACACACACACACAACAGCCTCCGGAAGTCGTCCTTACAGGCAAAAGGCGAAATTTTTAAACTGGGAACGGTTGACTGTAAATCAAATAAAATAACCATCTTACCGGCTATCAACGAATTCATTCAATTTCATAGTTTTTGTTCCACTTAAAACTTCTCTTTATCACTGTATATTGAATGCACGTGCGCTTAATCGCTGTATATTGAATGCACGTGAGTCGTCATCGATTTCTCCGCATTTTTTTGGGAGCCTCGTTTTGAAAATGTCGATTTGTTACTATTTTTAGTAACAATTCACATGTATACAATGTTAATTTCCCATAAACCCATTGTTGTCCTCCGAAAGTTAATCAGAGTCTTCTCTGATGAAAATTCGCTCTTCGATATTTGGATGTCGCTATTTACATCAGAGCGCTGTCCAATTCAAAAACAAAAGAAAATTCCGACACAAGTTATGTCGCTGTGTCGGAATTTTCTTTTGTGTTTGACTGGGACAGCGTTCCGTTGTAAATAGCGACATCCAAGTATCATCGAGCGAATTTTCATCAGAGAAGTCTCGGATTACCGGAAGTGTTCTGCGGGTACGGACTTAAACATAAATGAAAGGAGTCTATACCCTAATTAGAATGCATTTGATCTCTGAAAACTACATGTCTTACTTGCTAAAACATGTGTTCCGTCACTACTTTATCCCTTTCCCAAATAAGACCGGGTTTGACAGCCCGTAAAGAAAATGTTCGGGGGAATATTGGGATGAAAGAAGAAACTGCTGATAATCAGAATTTTCTACTTTAACCTCGATATTGTCTTTGGTATTATCTACAAATAGTTCTAATTTTATCTAGGTATATACAAATTTTGTCGTCTGCTACGGCTTTTTTTTTTATTTTGACCAATCTGAAATGTTTCTATTTGGGAAATGGTTAACATACCAACAATGTAAATTGATTTGATTCTATGTAGGCCTATTCATCTAGATCTAGATCTATAGATTAAAAAGTTAACACCGTTTTTTAAACCAAATGGTGAAAGGATTGCTAGTCTGATTTCTATGCATTTTGAGCATATCATCACATAATTCTGGTTTTCCAGATTTCTACTTTCGCTTTGAAATGCCTAGCTACACGCGAATACTAGCAAGGCCTATTAAACAAGATGTCTATGTCATTAACCTTAAAATACCCACTTAGTTGATCAATCAATTATTGTGAACGCGATTAAATGCGTGGGTTATCGAATATCATTGTTTAGTTTCGGACGTTAAAACATGTAAGAATTTGGGCATAGAAAGATTCTAAAAAATAGACGTGTCCTAGTTCCTATTTTTAGCGCTTGAAGTGGGTCGCATATTTCATAGTTCAGTAAACTTGACTGACCCATTTTCAACGAAAGATATTGGACTGTCTATTGAACCGTAATGAAAGCAAATTACTACGTGATCGTTTCTCCTCTTTTAACAAATGTTTAATTGGATGTTTTATCATCGGTCACACAATTGAATATCTTATGTACAACTATGGAATTCAATATTGAATATTCGAAAGGCTGTTCTTGTCATTGATCTTTGCTTTTGATAGAACTATTTACAGTGAGGAGGACCGGAATATGTTGTGTGGTATGCAGAGAATGGTAAAGTGCAGAGAAACACGACTGCAAAGAAAAGCAAATTTTGCAAATTTGCTTCCCAAAAACTGTTTCAGAAACAAATACCCTTATTCATTTTCGGTCCGAGTCCGGCCCTATATATGGCCGTGAATTTCAGTAACTGTGTGTGTTCCGTATCAGTTACGGATTTCCTGGAACTACCACCAAACTACCATAGCTAATGGGATAATTCGACTGTTTTCGGTACTTTCACGATAGCGTTTTTACTTGTTATGCAGCAATGTTTTGTATCTATTTTGGTACGTTTACGAATAATCCTGAAATTGACGACCATTTGCATTAGACAAGTGGCTGCTTTCTTATGACGGGGAGTATACTTTCTTATGACGGGTAGTATATTTCTTAGAAAGGCGCAATAGCCATCATTAGATCTTAAATCCCACATTTCTACTTCACTAGTTACAGTGGGTATATCAGAGTTATAGAACCCTTTGCAGCCAGCATTTTCTTCTTTTGTCTCAATATTGTCTGTACAGTAATGTAGTTCTACACAATTTCAAAGATTTTTACATCGGCAGCAGGGGCCCGTATTACTAACGATCGTACGTTTGATTTTTGCGTAATTACTTGTAACAACAGCCCTGATTGGCTCAGTCGGATTTCTCGTGCAATCAGCTGCCTTGTTTCAAAGTTTACACAAAAATTTGATCGTAAGATGTTTAGTAATACGGGACCCAGCTTTCTAATTGAACAATCTCAATGGTTTGCCTTTTGAAAAAAGGCTAGTTGTACAAAAAAAGAACTACTTACAAAGGAACAATTGCCGTCATCAACACACACTTGCACATTACAGGTCACAGTAAGAGTGTCAGATTTATAGAACTTGAATACATAAATAGAAGCGTTGTAATGGTTCTCTAGTCCGACTGTACTCTCAGTGAAGTCGTGGATCAGGCCTGTGTCTTGACTGCATCTGTTATAATACATCACAAAACCATATAAATACACAAAAAGCACAATATGAAAGATGTACACCTAATTACTCATATCAAAACCCATTATGAAAAATTTTGAGATATTTCATAACGTTCCTTTCTATTTTGGAAAGCATTAGACTGTATTTTTTTACACTCTATGTAGTTTATGAATACATGTTTTAAGTTTGTGTGAACTCATTTAAAGGACTACTAGTATATTTGACACAACCATAATTATACATATTGTCCTTGAAGAAATAGCTAATTATGCAGTCTTTGTATGAATAAACGTAGTATTGAAGTTTACGTCGAAATAGGGAGCAATTTTTTCCAGCTAACCGTGGCGCAATTTCGGACAAAAAATAGTATTTCGTGTTTTATAAAATCTCGTAACTACGGCTTGATTCAAGCCGTAGTTACGAGATTTTATAACAACACCGACGGTTTATCAATACATAACAGTAAACACACTCTATTTTAACCACAAAATTCATTGCTATTAACGTACCCGCCCACAATAAGTGTTGTATGTTGATTCACTCCAGATCCAGTGGCATTACACTGTAAGGGTTTCAAGTCATATTGAGCTGAAAAGGGGGTTATATAAAGTCCGGTCACGGTATTATTGTACATGTTTACGAACTGTACCCATTTAACCCTTCCCCAAACGACAAACATTTAGGGTGGTCCAACTTCATTGCTGCTGCAGACGACAAAATAGATGGTAGGAAAGGTAAAATTTATGATTAATATAGTTCAGAAAACATTGAGGCAAAAGGAGAAACTGTTGGTTATCAGCAGTTTCTCTTTTTGTCTCAATGTTTCCCAAAGTCTTTTCTCTTATGCGCGTAAAAACAGGTCTGAATTGGGAAAGGGTTAAACAACAAACTATGAGCTTAAAGGTATTGTTATTGAAACTGAGCATTTGAAAACAACAAAATATCAAAATAAAAAAAACTACTGTAATTTGCATTCAATTGTAAAGTAAAATAAATGTTGGTTTAAAGTCTCAAATCTACTAACAGGTTCATATTCAAGCGACTTTTCACTTTACTCCACGATCATTTGGAATCGGCTATTTACAGCTTATTGTTAGAACTTGCAAGTGCACATCTGCGAAATTCGGACCAATGCATGCAGAATACTATGAAAATTAAGAAAGCTTTACACAAATGAAAATACAATTATGAGCTATAACGCTTTTAAAGACAAGTATGATATAAATACAAATTTCTTGGCATATGTAGGCATAAAAAGAGCTTTAGAAAAATATTTAAAAACTCTTAATATAACAAATACGATTTTAATACGTCAATAAAGCAGGTAAACAGACCATTCTACCCACCTGTACTTTTCATGTTGTTTAAAGATAAAAAGGTTTGCAAGTCTATTTACCAGACCCTGAACTCAAATAACAGTAAAGCAAATTGTATAATATCTTGGCCGAAAAAAATTAATATAGAATATGATGAAGACGTGTGGAAAACCATTTTAAGCTACCTTTCTCTATTACTTTTGATCGTAAAATTAGTTGGTTCCAATATAGAATAATACACCGCATTTTGGGTACAAATGATTTCTTTTATTAGATAAAGTATAACGAAAGTCAAGTCTGTACGTTCTGCAAAAAATCACCGGAAACAATCGAGCATCTATTCTGGCAATGTCCCAAAACAAAAGCATTGATAGATAATTCCTTATTGTCAACTATGATTTAAATGCCGAAAAAATGATTTTCGGTTATACAAATTTAAAGGAAAACGTTAAAAATCTCAATCTTATATTATTTAAAATGTACACACAATACAATACAATACAATACAATTCTTTAACTTTTCTACTTGCCCATCTATTAGAGGATTAAAACCGTATCTGTCCTACAAATTCCAAGTATTCAAAGGTACAGCTGTTCAACGAAACAATTTAGCTTCCTTTTTGGAAGAATGGAATAGATATATTGCCTTTTTCGATCATTAACACCCCATAGTGATAAAAATTAAAGTAGCTTTGCCGAGAAAGACTATGTGAATGAATGTTCCTTCTTAGTGTTTTTCTTGTTCTCTATAATTATGTTCTTCAATAATGAAAATTAAAAAAAAGTAAATTAGAAAAAAAGAAAGCTTTTCCCACTTTTTATGTACTTTGGTAAAATGTTGAACATGTACCATAAACCATTCTTAAAGAGTTGTTTCAAATCAAAGTTCTTTGATGCGGGCATTCAAACTCTTTGGAATCATCTCCTTGGGACGAATCAAATAAGTAGCAACAACACAGAGTTTGATCAACATTATCTGCCTTTTAATAAGCATTTTACTTCCCTTACCTGTAGCTCTGACGTCAATAGGTAATATCCAAGCTTCGGCAATGTAAGTAAACATGAGCTTGAAGATAGTTGAAGTACTGGTGCTTGTCTTATAACAGGACGAGACTGTATTGTTTACCACCTGGATATTTAACAATTTCCCAAACAAGACCTGGTTTTGGCGTCCATAATAGAAGAGGCCTGGAAAAACATTAAGGTAAAAGAAGAAAATGCTGATAACAGGCATTTTCTCCTATTTCCTCAATGTTTTCTGCAGTATATTGTACGCAAACATCATCTTTATTACCATCGATTTGCTGTCTTCATCAGCTTTCAAATATGTCCACCCTAAAATTTTGTCGTCTGGAAAAGGGTTAAGCGTGAAAATTGAAGTACTCACATGGTCCTTTGATGACGTAATATACGGTATCCCCGACAGTTGCTGACGTCGCTACATTACCAGACAAGTCGTAAAAATCTGACGTAATATTGTATTCGGGGACGGACGATTCCGAGATCTCAGATATACTGGAATGAAATAGCAATGCAATAAGCATTCAATCTGTTCGAAACATACATCAGTACTAAATTTCTTCCCATTTATTCGATGCAGCGCAAAATATAAGGAGTATATTATTTAAACTTGGTGTTCGACCTACTTTTTGGACGAATGAAATTGCAGTTTATTTTTCGCCGCTATATTTCGCATAAACGAGACTGTCGGCTAGTCTGTGTGACGTCTATACATAGTCACGCCCACGTCTCCAATGAACCGCTACAGGACACTAAGTCAGATAGAGTCTGTGTAATAGATTCTACGCGATATAAACATTCAATGCGCTGCGCGCATATGAATGTTTACTTCGCACAGAATGATACGGCCTTTATGTAATATATTGCCGCCTATTTATTGCATCAAAATGGCTTTTTGTACAATTCATAAATATAATACTAGTAATCCAGTCATAACGTATGATTTCCGTACATAACTCTACTCACTTGACTCTAAGACCGCTGGACACTGTATGGTTGTAAGTCTCAATCGTAGTACACTGAAAACTGAAGGCCGCTGAGTGCTTTGACAGTATTTTATCGCCAGAATTCAAATCTCTGTCCGAAATATACAACGTTACTGTGGCAGTCTGAAATCAGTTAGGATATCACTGCTTTTCAACGAAACCCTCGTGACTGCAGCTTAAAGCAAGCTGCAGTTACGAGGGTTTTTTTTTGAAAAGCGACGATACGTGTAACACATGTTGCTTAACACATTAGTAGACGACAATTTTTTTAGAATTGTCAAAATTAAAAAATGTTGTAGAAGGCTATTTCAACTGAACGGAACTTCATAACTTGTATCGTTGTTAGCAGAAACAATTTTGAGAAATGCAGAAACTGTTTGTCACGGACATTTTTGTTCATTTTCGACAATGATTTTATATTCAAATCTCTAAATTGTGGAGCGTGAAAAAGTATTATGTCACAAAACATTTCGACGATTATTAACATTTCGATAGATAATTGATGAGTTTGAGTTTATTGGGGTTTTACGCCGTTTTCAACTACTAGGGTCATATCGCGGCGGCTGGAGCACCTAACCGTGGGTTCCTGGTATTTCTCGCACCAGTACAACCACAATATCCAAACCGAGCCTCCAGTTGCTCTCTCACATAGATGATTCACACCCATTGGTGAGAGACAAATGACTTTTGTCAAATGTCAGAATGGATACTGGCCGAGCCGGGGTTCGAACTCGAGACCCCTGGATTGACAGACTCCGACGTAACCGACTGAGCTATCCAGGCTCGGCGATAATTGATGAATAAGAACCTTAAGTAGTGCTGAAATAGAAATATCCTATCCACTTTATTATCATTATATACAATTTACAACATACGAAAGGTTGATTCAGACTTTTCGACAAAACATGTCCCCTTTATGTATACATTTGTACTAAAATATTATTGGAAATTTTTGGTTTTAGGAAAATGATCTGATGTCAACTCCTCCTTTATTTACGAATTTTTGAATAAGTTTTGCATCGTGCAAAGATATAAACAATGTATACTTTTTAAAATTAATCGCCGCTGTTCATAAAGCAAACTCGTGACTCAAGCAATGAAAAGAGAACGATATTTTCTAGTTAGTCGTGACGTAATTTTGGACAAACAATGGTATTTCGTATGGGTTTTTATGAAATTTCATAACTACGGCTTGAATCAAGGCGTAGTTACGAGGTTTTATAACAACACCGACGTTTTATCAAAACATAACGTTCAACCTTCTCTATTTTCAGCATAACGATCAATGCTATTATTTTACAAACTTACAGTTGAAGCACAGTCCATGTACGCGTATAAATATTCATTATCAGTGGCAACCGTACAGTCCGTATCTGTTCCGGCCTCGTCATAGAATGCCTTGAAGTACGTATAAAGCCTAGAATCCGGATTCGTGAATCGGATCGTCTGGTTTGGATAGCACTCTGTAAAGAAACACAACAAATGGCTAAAATTGTTAGCTGTATTAAAGGGACATTTCATTCCAATTTCAATTTTTTAAAGTATGTCTTTATTCCAAGATTGGTTATTCTAACGAGTATAAATACTATTAGTTTTTTGAAGTTGTTGCCAATAAGCGAGATACACGCATTTAAAGTTGAGATATAATCGATAAATTGCATATAGATCCGAACTGTTGTCCACAACAATTTGTTCAATTTTAACACAAAAATATAAATTTCTCGTAAACGGCGCAATACTTTGGCTTGAAATTTTCAGAATTTTCATAAGGAAATATGCTCTTTCAGATTAAAATAAAGTAAAATTTATGACAAAAAATTCTGAAATGTCACTTTAACAGTAGTGTCACCGGTAATTTCATTATGTGACAGCGATGCGATCTGATTCCTGAAACTGATCGCATGCCCTAAATGGACGTTTGTATTCAACAAATGTACTGTTTCACAAAGTCCTTTCTCTAATCTTTTCTCCATCTGAAACATTTTCGCCCGTTCAATTTTTAAAGCTGCTGCATCCAACAAATCAGATGTTTATATTTAGATGGGAATCATGTATAGTTCCTAGTTTATTTATAGCACAAAATTCATTGGAAAATGTTTTACGTTGTATAAAAACTTACCAAAGTTGAATATGTCATGTGCTTGTATTATATGTATTACTACAGTAGTGAAAAATACCACAGTAGATAATGTCATCATCTACAAAATAAAGAAACCATCATGGAAAAGGAGAAACATGACTATTCAAGTATTGTTATACAAGTATAATTTGTACGTATGTATTACTAAAATAGTGAAAAAATACCACAGTAGATAATGTCCTCATCTGAAAAATAAAGAAACCAGCATTGAAAAGGAGAAACATGACTGTTCAAATATTGCTATACAAAAATTATGTGAGTCAGAAATTGTAAAAGGGTACATTGTGACATTTTAGACTAGCATGGATCCAGATCAGACTGTGAATCAATGGTAGTCTCCAAATAGCTTCCTCGTGATCTTTAACCCTTTCCCAAACGACAAAAAATTAGGGTGTTCCAAATTCAAAGACATTGCAGACGACAAATTCATATGAATGGAATTCAAAAATTGTTGATCATATTGGATAGAAAACATTGTGGGAAATGAAGAATTTGCTTGTTACAAGCAATTTCTTCATTTTCCACAACTTTTTCCAATGCCATACAAGTAATCTTGTGGGGAGTCAAAAAGAGTCCCAGTGGGCTCATGGGCCCTTCACTGAACCCTTTTCACAACATGACGCATTATGGCGCTTGTGACGAAAAACGATATGGGAAAAAGCAACAGAAGAAAATGCTGATCATCAGCATAGTCATTGGTTAAGACCAGGCTGATCTAGGGTCATGATACTTCCAAATGCTTTAGCGGCCATTTCTCAAGATCCCGGCTCATATGTTATGGACACTAGTTATACCGAAGTCACGGGGACGTCGATATACCTTACGTAAGTGCGACGATATTTGAAATCCAACTATTTGAAATGTAATCGTTTTCATTTGCCGTATAACAGACAAACCACGGAAAGTGCATGGCACATCGTTTCACTCCATTTTCTTCTAGATCTATATTTCTATACAGAAAAAAACAGACTGAATATAAACCGCAAATAGTGGACCGAGCCATATTCAACAAATGTAACAAGCATGACATTCATTTGATGTAAAGAAAGCGTGCACCGTTGTATGAAATCATATCGCATCCTGTCACGTGGTTGACTTCATAGCTAAACGTTTAGTTTTGACTCAGGTTTTATGGACGCTCTATCTAATTTGCTAGCAGCTCAAGACGACAAACTATACTACTCGAAATTTGCTAAGGATCACTTTTTTAAACGTCGACATTTCTTACAAAGTTTCAAATATTAATCGGTTAATTAGTATGTTTGGTAGATTAATCATTTATGAGTAAGATTTTGTACATTTTTATGTGGATGTGTTTTGGATAAAATAGTGACGAGGCATACAAAAGGGGTACCCATAAAAATGAATGTTTAGAAAGATAGGGAGAAATTTCCGATTTTTTTCTGCAAAACGAATTATTCACTATTTCTGTACAAAAGCTACATAAAGTTTTCGAGTGACAATCCCGATACCATTTAAAATGACGTAAAATGTTTTATCTGCGTTTTCTTGTGTCTTCAAGGCAGATTCCGGAACCTCATTAACCGACTTGTCCCAAATTTGCAAAGCGTATCTTGCATTGGCACTGATGATTAAAACATTGGCATATGGTTCATTTGGCGCATTAATGCTACGATCTTTGACTGAATATTGAGCTGGAGTGGCACACCCTGTAGTATCGGTCACATGAATGACGTCAGTGACGTACTATAACCTTTTAGATATGCGATTTTGTAGATGAAAAGCGATCGATTCACTTACAAATTATGCTAAACCCCTTCTTCAGTGTCTAAGCTCTTATTCTAGATACTGATCGTAAACCAAAGTGTAGTTACCATGAGCGTGCAGGTCAGTCTTTCTCCATAGTCAAATACAGTTAAAGGCTCAGAGTTACTCATGTCAACTACAGCTATTCTCAGCAATTTTCATTATATGCATTGGGTTCACAAGTCTTCTAAGAAGCATCCAATGAATTGCCATATGTCTTTTTGCAATTTCAGTACATGTGGGCGAACATAAACTTTAGTCAGATTTACTGACTTTGTTCACTTTCATCACGTGACCATTCATAGGTTGCCGCCCAAACCTCATGTGTCAAGGAGGGACACAAATGGTGTTTTTACCTTTCAGGAGGTGCACTCAGTATATTTTCAGTTTACTTCCACCAAAACATTACCCACAGAACAAGTTATGATGATAACTATGGTTTTCAAACAGACCGTGTCTGGGCTTATCATCAATCAAATGGATTTGATATACCGATATACCATTATTTAAGACTCAGAATACATGTGAGGCATCAGATACGACCAATGGTCAAAATTCAAGCTCAACATTATTTAAAATGGATCATTTATGAGCTCTAAGACGTTCTTAAAAGTGCATTTTTCTCTGTGCTCGTGCGAGCAGTAAGCTAATGCTTAGAAAGTCTTGAAGAGCATTAAAATTCTGAAGGGGACTACATTAGTGATTTAAAGTGCTGTTGAAGCACAATAATTAGAAAATTTTGGATTTTTGAAACTGTTGTAAGTTTTGGCCTATCTACGAAAATCTTCAATTTTAGGGGTACCCATTTTCTATGCCACGCAACTATCGATATAAGAATTGAAACAGAACAATGAACGCTGATTCTTATTCAGAAATCATAACTCTAACATTTAAACCATTTTGCTCATTGGTTGGGATATTTGTACAAAAACTATTAACATTGAAATAAGTGATCCTTAGCAAATTTTGAGTAGTATACAAGGCGATAAATATAATTTCTACTCTATGATGTACCACCGTGCAACGAAAATTAATTTTCGTAGCAATGCACGAAAATTATTTTTCGTAGCAATGCACGAAAATTAATTTTCGTAGCAAAAAACATTTTTTCGTGGAACAATATTAGGTACTTTCGACCCTAATGGTACACCATACTATACTAAATATTATCTAACCCAGATATAAGCGGCGAGATTTGACCCGGCAGAGCAGATAAATAGGGGAGAAAGAGGGTTGTTTATCAGAACATTCTTCTTTTGCACAAATGGTATAATACCATTAATGTCAAATACCATCAATTTCAATTTTCAGATATTAGCATAAAACAGTTTATAATAAGACTGCGCCCATGTGATCCTTTTCGCAGTCTGCAGTATTTTGATTGTTCAAAAAGTAGTCCTATCTATAAGCCCTGGCATATTTTATCTTTGAAGTGATGCCAGGTCTTATCATTTCCGCCATTTTGTCTATAGCACTCCGCTGTGCGGAAAACTTCGGAGGTTTAGCCCTCAAACTACTACATTTGAAATCAAAATTTCGATCTAAAAATGGTATGAATTGAAAGATAAATCAATTGTTTTTCACTTCAGTATAATTTTGAAATAAAAAACTACCGTGTTTTATGAAAAATCCAACCAAATTTCCAACAACCCTATACAAAAGCAAGATGGCCGACAGGTTTGCCAATTGTAGTAAAAACACGTTTCACAGTCATAATTTGATTGACACATCAGTATTTTAGTAATTTTAAGGTGGTTATAAACATAATGTAGTTATTTTTCATTGTTTATGCCCCACTTTACCATGAATAGGGACTTAGAAGAATTTAAGATTTGCTACACAGAATAACAGTAACCTGACAGGACTATTCAAAAAGATGCTACACACGACAAAATGGATGCTAAGAAATACAGGCTTTTTGTATAATATAACACAGAAAATAATGAGACAGGCAAGTTAGTGGAGAAAATGTCGATTATCAACATTTTGTTCTTTTGCCTCAATATTTTCCCAAACCCCTTCTAAAAGGGGCATGAAATCAGCTCTTGTTTGGGAAATGGTTAAAACGATTTTATCGAGTAAACCGTGACGTTATTTCGGACAACCGAATAGTATTTCGTGGGTGTTGCTATAAAATTTCCAAACTATACAGCTTGATTCAAGCCGTAGTTACGAGATTTTATAACAACGCCAACGGTTTATCAAAACATAACGGCAAACCTAGTCTATTTTTAGCACGAAATGTATTGCTATAGCTATGACAGGAAGAATATCAAAGCTAGTTTACATATGAGCAGTTTTGTCTATACCACAAGCGCGTTTTAAAGATAGTCAACACAAAAAAGACAATAAAATGGGAAATTCGTGCACATTATAACGGTGGAAAATATGACACAAAAGGAGCAAAATGCTGGTTATCCTTTGTCTCAATATTTTCCATAGCGTTTTCTTTTTGTAACGTCAAAACCGATTCTTTTTTACAAAATTAATGAGATAATTAAAATTGCTTACCTTGTACAACTGTGCATTGAGTAAAATATTCCAAGTCTGACCGTATTGCTGTCTTCAAATCTAACTGAAGAACTATTCTATATTGACTAACGGTTTATACACGACGCGGGCTGAACAGTAATCTGCACGTGAATTATGCGCAGTGATCAGCCGGTGTTCATCGCACGTGCTCTTTCATAATGTCAGGGTAGTGATCAGTTAGTGCTCCACGCACGTGCGTTAGTTATCAGAATTATTTGCTCATGCACATATAACGTCATTGATTAAAGCTTTTGATTTATAAAACAGGAAACAATAGGGCACGATTTTATCAAGTAAATCGTGACGTTATTGCGGACAATCAAAAGTAGTTCGCCGGTGTATTTCTAAAACCTCGTAACTACAGATTACTTCGAGATGTTATGACAGCACCGGCGTTTTATAATATACAGAAACAAAAAAGAAACGCAACTTACATTTCAATTCCTTTCTACGCAAAGACATCAAATCAGATTTAAACAAATTATAGATCTAGTACATTTAAAGCAATTACATTTCACCTTGTAAAGTACACAAAATCTCATTTGTAGTAAATTCCATTATTAAGAAAACGCCCAGTTTACACCGGGTGTCAACACAATTTGACAAAAAAAATGTATGTAGGTCAAAAAACACAATCTTTGTCGATCAGTTTGGTCCGATATTCGAATGTTGTGAAGCCAATGCGATTTATTAGAGGTCTCCGTTGCAGCCTTAAACCTATCCCGTAGGTGGGATTAACGATGTAATACGGTCCTGCCTTGACGTCATATCTCTTGCATGTCCGTTTCGTGCTCGATCGGTTGTGGTCCCATTTAGAGCCAACAACGTATACAGTCGAAAATGTGTCGATTTGTTGCCCCATCAATGTCTTACGACAAAATTTTGACTTTTTCCACCTAACAACATCCGTACTGCAGCTTGGCGCTGGTTTGGCGTAGCCGTGCTATGCGTAGGGTAGTAAGAAGTGTGTGAACTCTTTCGCCTCTTCTTTGTCTATGTTCGAGCTTGTGTTTGATGGAAATTTGTTTTGAAAGTAGTTATTTAGAAAACACGACAGGGGATAATCAGTTTTTAATCATTTACTATGTATCTCGGGATCAATTTACGACATCTGAAGAAAATGACACTGTATTTATGCGCATGGATGCAGGTATGTTAAAAATGTACTCAATAGCCATTTAAAACATATTTTGTCGAAAATATTATGAAAAATCGTGGTTGCGTATCTTTTTTGTTCTAGTATATAAACATATTAACCAAGTCTGTTTTTAACACAAAATCAGTGCCTTTTTGCGTTATTCATTTACCTTAACCCAAAAGATAAATACTTGCCAGTTCCAGTTTTCAAGCCTGGTCACATCTATTTGCACATTACGTCAATAATGTATACGCTGTACGACTGACCATTTTCGACATACTCCGGTCGTGATGCTGAGGCGTAATTGTATGTGTAGCCATGCATTTTTAGCAGTTGTATCATAAATCAATATTAATAAATTTATATAACATGTATGGGCTGATCAATTGTGGTCTACCCCTAATGCGATTCGCGCGACGTCGGAATTATTCGGGCGGCGTCGAAAACATTCGGCGGTGGAACTTTCCACCGCCAAATGTTTACGACCGCTTCCAAATAGGTTCGGGCACGTAACGAAGCAGCTCGAAAAAAAACCGATGATATATGAATTTCAGAATGGCCACATTACGGATATTCTACTTTAATGTTAACTATGCTTTTTTTTACATTATCTTAGTTTCATCGTCGTGACTGTAACACCTATCCGTGGATTCCTGACAATTCTTTTACCAGCACCAACAGATCCTTACCTACCCCCAACTACTCTCCACCATGTGTTAACGATAATTCACCCGTTGATTTGAGAAATGAAAAACTACGTCCAGATCATTTATAAGCATAAATATGCAAAAGTTTCACAATTGTATCCTCGGTTTACCCTTCCCAAACAAAATCATGTTTGGCGTCCCCTGTAGAACGACTTTGAAAAGTCATTGAAAAAAAAGAAGGAACTGCTGATCACCAGCATATTTCTTTTTTGTCGCATAAGTTTTAGTTTTTTCGTTATCGACACGTATCCATTTCGTCGTCCGTATGAACGTGTAGTTTTTTTTTTTTTGTGTGTGTGTATCAAAAACACTTTGTTTTTGTTTTTTTAAGTGCATTGTGGCCCGTCACGCTAAAAGGGACCTTATCCGAAATCCAAACATCTAAAATTTTGATAAACTTGTCAGACTCAGCACATGTCAATAAGATCCCGTATGCGAAAAATGAACATAAAGTAAGATAGGGAAAACATTCCGGAATTAGAAAATTACATAAAAGTGAAAAGTCTCGGTCCTAGTCTGGCTGCGCGGACTGCGTAGACTGACTAGGGTCGATATTTTTCACACTTCCTATACGGTCCCTTTTAACGTAACGGGTCACATTTAATTTGGGATCATTCGGGTATTTGTTATTGAGGACAGCGTTATCTTTGAACACGTCAAAAGGCACCGCCACAAATAAAAACGACCTGCATCCATACGATCAAAGATCGATAAGCCTCCATCACTCCCGTTGTGCCTTGTTTCCTTTTAGACACAGTAATTGTACCTTTGGCCAAGAAAATGTTCCTCTCACTCTTTATCCAAATATTGGAACGTTGAATGCTAAGGCCACTTGTAGCCAACGTAAGAAAGATACACTGACTTCTATTATGCATCAATTATTTTAACTCATCTTTACAAATGATTGGGAACAGTACGTTTGCTATGCTACAATGAGATCGATGTTGACAATCGCATTCTTCCTCCTCTGTAAGTTCTGGAGAAGAGCATTTTTCTCTTGACCGTCTAAGAAAGGGTTTCACGCAAGGCCAAATTTCGCCAATAAAGCAATTCCTTGTGTTTTTGTCTATGTCTCATATATTTTGGGATTATGATTCAAGACAAATTATTTATGTATGATAGATTCCTAGTAGGCATGATTTAAACGCTTTGTGTCATTGTGAGTTCTTTGGATTAATAACGTGTTTTTGTGGGAAGAAACTGCGTTGGCTTTGTCAAGCATTATGAGAATAAATAAGGTCATTAATAAAAGAAAAAGTGAATCGAAAAAGGTAATTTCGTCGGTTACGTTCTAGAATTGCAACTTATTCAAGCTGTAATTAAAACATTTTCGAACGTTACCTTCGAAATGCTATTCAAAATGAAAAAAAAACCTTAAGTGTCCGCACATTGTTCTGATGAACAGAAAATTAAGATAGTTCTTTTTGTGATTTATACATATCACTACCTCAATTGTTTATAAAATGCATTTGAGGACTACTTCCGACGCTTCTTGTGAATGCATTGAGGAAAAGGGAATAAAAATGATATCTGTTAACGTATACAACCCATCATTAGCACTAAAGAGCCCGCGGCGAAATTTGAAAAGTGCCAGTAATTCCTAAAATGTGTTACATTTCCATTTCAAATATAAATATAAGCACTTTGAACAGTTTAGAATTTTGAATTGATGCATACTTATTGAAATATTTGACAAAAATGTTCAAAATTACCCCCTTGCATATAAATATAGAGTAAAATAATATTTGTGAATTATTTTCTTCTTGAAGCATAATCTTGAAATCCGGCACGGTGAATCAACTTATGTGAAGTGTATTTACAACCGTGTGTAACTTGAAGCATTTCGTATGGCTAGAAAGTAGTGTTTTTAATGATAGGTTGTATACCTTAAAAATAGATATCTCGACATTTTTCATTATTATTTCGTTGTCTGCAGCACCGTTAAGATTACGTAATTCTTCAGTTTTGTCGTTTTGTACGTTCCCAGTGATAACACGGTGTATAATCACGTGACTTAGAATTTCTGATAATCATCAATAAATTTGTCAATACTTGACCAATTTGAATTCTAGTTGAAGCAGAGAAGGTGGAAAATGTCAGGAATAACATGGACCTGGTAGATTTTCAAAAAATCAAATGATAAAAAAGTTATTGAAGATAAACCAAATTTTTGGTTTATCTTCAATAACTTTTTATCAGTTGATTTTTTCAAAAATCAACCACGTTCATCTAGTGCGTGACGACTGTCCACATTCTCTGCTTCAAACCGAATTCAAATCGGTTCCGTATTCCCCGGAACGACCACAGAAATTTGGTAAGTAAACATTTATTTTTAATTGGACGTCCGAAAGGACGTACAATTCTTATAACCACTTTTGGACAGGCGAAATGGGTTTTCATTACCAAAAAACCCTTTCTCAGACTCAATTGCCCGTTGACCAGAATTCAAAATAGATTTTGCGACCATACAGGAAAACTGTCGTATCTTTTCCTACTTTCTATGTGTTCTCTAACAAATACTATAAGATTCATTGGCCGATTCAATTCATACCACGTCTTAACCAACTTTACGATCTTTTTTCGATTTAATCATTTTCTTGTTGTTTTTTGACTTTCGTAATATTTATTGTGTAAAGGGTAAGATCTTTAGAAAGCGATACATGCATACACTATGGTTATAATGTAAACAGACACCCTATATCATCAGCAGCAGCGATAGCTCAAACGGGAAAGGATTAACCTCGCAACCTTTTTTCAGTTTGAAATTTGGAACGCCGTTGGTTCAAAACCAGTTCGGATTATTTCTTCTGTAAAACTTTTGTTTTTCTTGATGAGTTTACTGAAAACACACATTTTAGAATGATTACCCAATTTAATGCACGTATTGTGTATGATAGGTTCCTTTTCTTTGATCATTGTTGTTTAAGTCGTTGACACATTTAAAGGAACGGGGTTTCCACGAGACGTACTTTGGAACCAGGGTTTTGAAATTGATTATCGGGGAGTGAGTTCATTTCGCAACTCGGGTTGGACTCGATGACAAATCGGGGTTCCATCTGAACAGCCTCAGATGAGACACTAGTGAAATCCACCTACTCAGACAAATAGTTGCTCTTACGAGTTTTTTTTTCTCCAGCATCTGTATCACTGATATTCGACAGTATCATGACCTATTTACATACTGATCGATGATCATGACAACAATGATTATTACTAGTATAAGACTAAGTGACAGCGATCTGTATTTATTTCGTTTAAGAGACCCGTTTACGTGTATTGAGCTAAGAAGATGAAGCAATGGGTCTGCAACAGATGGTACCTGGATGATCGTATGAATATGTTTACAGATAGGGACATTGCTATTCTCAAATTTTCGTTGATAGTGATATGAAGATTTAAATTGCTTATTGTACTCCACTGCCATTTTCCCGACGGCACGTTTCCAATTTCTTCTTTTTATGCACATCTGTAGATGTAAGGATGCTGCGGTAGTACTTGTATGAGGAATCCATGGTTAGGTGCTCCAATTCATCTGGTATTTTGTTTCAGGAAAAGTATGTATTGAATTTGTTTTGTAACTACAACCAGGGAAAACTGCTACCGTGTTTTTTTTTTTTTTTTCTTTTTTACTCTAAACAGGAATAAAAATCAAAGTGCTTGGAGCACTATATTTAGACGCCTCTCATTGATTGAGCGGAATTGTATGTAAATGATCGGCGTTTCATTACTTTATTTCGTTGAATTTGTGTTAAGATCGATTCTAAATCACTGCGGTCGTTTTTTCGCCAACGATGGTGGAGATAGAAGTCGAACAAGAGTGTCATTGTCACAATATACGCCGCCACTTATAAAACTTGAGACAAAAAAAATGACATTGACAAGGATTTATAAATATTCACACAAAAACCTGTAAAAAGTTGTGTTCACAAAAATGTTTTTATAAATATCCAGTCAAAAACCTGGAAGGAATTGCGTTCACGAGACTGAAATATAATTAAGCCCTAGAGACTAAGATTGAAGGGGGCATAACTCAGGCAAAAATCAATGAACCATAAAATCCTTTCTTCATGCACATCTACCAATTAAGGTAATAACATCCACCAAGTTTCATAAGGATCCAGTCAGAATCTTAGAAGAAGTTGTGTTGACAAGGCTGCAATTTCAATCAGCCCCAGAGACTAAGTTTTAAGGGGCATAACTCTAGAAAAAATCAATGAACCATAAAATCTTTCCTTCATGCAAATCTACCAATTGAGGTGATTGACCAAGTGTCATTAATATCCAGCCATAAACGTAGGAGGACTTGCGTTGACAAGGCTGCAATTTCAATAAGCCCCACAGACTAAGTTTTAAGGGGGCATAACTCCTTCATGCACATCTACCAATTGAGGTGATAACATTGACCAAGTTTCATTAAGATCTAGCCAGAAACTTAGGAGGAGTTGTGTTGACAAGGCTGCAATTTCAATAAGCCCCAGAGACTAAGTTTTTAAGGGGCATAACTCAGGCAAAAATCAACGAACCATAAAATCCTTCCTTCATGCACATCTACCAATTGAGATGATAACATTGACCAAGTTTCATTAAGATCCATCTAGAAACTTAGGAGGAGTTGCGTTGACAAGGCTGCAATTTCAATAAGCCCCAGAGACTAAGTTTTTAAGGGGCATAACTCTGGCAAAAATCAACGAACCATAAAATCCTTCCTTCATGCATATCTACCAATTGAGGTGATAACATTGACCAAGTTTCAAGAAGATCCAGCCAGAAACTTAGGAGGAGTTGCGTTGACAAGAAAAGTGGACGGACGGACGGACGGACGGATGGACGGACGGATGGATGGACGGACGGACAGACGGAGAAGATGACGCCAATATACGTCCGCCTCCGGCGGCGTATAAAAAAAGATGATTAAAAAGAACAATGTCTGAGTAGAATACGAACCCAGGGCCTTCCGGATATAACATGTGTAAAGAGTACAAGGTGAGTGCTCTGCTAAGTGAGCTATCGCGGCTTTCATTTATGTAGCGCGTTGGCTTACATTTTGAATAAATTGCTTTGTAGCGTACTATATAAAATCAATGAAAAGTATAACTGACGACAATGCTCATAGTAAACCGAAACAAGAAGACAAAAGTGCTAATCGCATGGCCTTAATTGAATTTGGTAATCAAATTAATAGTGATTATTCATAGCGACAAATCAGTTGTCTTGAAACGGCAATCAAATCAATTTGAAGCCTGAGAAGGGTTTTCTGGTATTAAAGCCGATTTCGTATGTCCGAAACCGATCTTATAGAATTAAACACAGAAGAATGAATAAAATATCTTTCGTTCATGTACAATCCCGCTCAATCAATCAGAGACGTCCAATTACAGTGCTCTCAGCACTTTGATTCAAAACTGTTGCTCATTCATATATATTCGTAGTTACATTTAACCCTTTCCAAAACAGCAAATTGTATCTTATGGTCTATTTAAAAAAGCTGATGTAGACAAACTAATTTTGATAACCATTTTATATACGAACAATAGAGTACAGGAAAGCTTGGTGCAAAAGAGCAAAAGAAGACTATGCTGATCATAAAGCTTTTCTTTCTATTAGGGAAGCCAAAGCAATGTTTTCTTTTGGAAAGGTTTGATTAGTTTTGTGTAAGTAAGTAAACAGGGAACGTTTTTTTTTCAAACAAACGTCGACGTAATTGCGGACAATTATATTTCGTAGGTTTTGTTATAAAATCTCGTTACTATGGCTTCAGTCAAGCCGTACTTACGAGTTTTCATAACAACATTGACGGTTTATCAAAATATACGGTAAACTAAGTCTAGTTTCAGAACAAAATTCATTGCCATTGAGGACATAAGTCACCGCACGTAACTGCTGGAACATATTTCTCTACTGGTGTTTTATTCATCCATATACGGATTGAGGTTTCGAGCTTTTAGAAAAAAGAGTACAAGAAAATAAATACATCGACAAAATTATTGTATTTAAATATGAAAACAATTCAAAATCTGAGACTGAATTGGAAATTACAGTTGTCGCCACATCGTATGGCACGTGTTTATGTTTTGTTTAACGTTCAATTACATTTGAACAAAATATAAACATTGTGCCATACGATGTGGCGACAACTGTAGATGAATGTTCTTGATACATAAATTAGGTAAGAAGATTAATAATTTACATTGCGTGTTATCTGATTGGGTGGTGTGTATTTCTTGACCAATCAGATGCTTCGGCCAATCAGATGGTTTGTTGTTTAATTAAATGTTAGAGAGTAAATCTGACTGGGATGTGAATTCAATCCCTTGATAACGTTGTAAGAGTTGTGCACGATTTATCTCCCTTATACTATACTTCGTCTGGAAACAATCATTCCCCTAAAAGGTATCACCCTGTATTCTTCACCATCAAATATGTCCTTGTCAACAATATATACGGTACAATTGATTGCTAGCTTTCATTCAACAGAGAGGGAAACTACGTAAATTCCACTATTTTGGTGAAAAGAAACTAACACAATATATCCTACTTGTTTTTTTTACCCATAGAATCAGTTGACATGATGTCATAGCCTCACTTTCATTTTTTCATCGAATGTACATGTACTTCCTCGGTCTTTATCGTTACGGGATACCATTTTTGAGGCAGAATATTTCTAAAATCCATTTTTAAAAATTCATAAACAAAACTCTTTCTTTAAAGAATGTGATTTAAACTTTCTAACTACCAACGCATTTTTAATAATTTGGCGTAGCCGTCGAGATATTAATGCTGAAAGTTGGTAATACTTTAAGGAAAAAGACCGAAGCTTTCACCTCCACCAAATGAGTGCAGGTCCGCACTTTATGACTGACGACGTTTTTGATTGGCTGAAGGGATTGTGCGGACCGTATCAACTCCCACATAGTGACGCATTTTTACGCCCCAGAAGATAAATGCTAAAAGGAAAACATTGTGGAAAATCACAAATTGCTTGTGACAAGCATATTCTTTTTTCGAACAATGTTTGTTACGCCAAAAAGCAAAATATCATCCGCTTGAAAATACCATCTGCAAAATGCTCCATTTTTACTAGATTAAAGAAAGTAAAAAGTACTGTAGGAAATATACTTATTTAGATCTCTTTTTTCTTCGCTCATTTGCAGATTTGTCCAAGAAAATCTCCACCAGCAATGACTGACCTTTATCTCACTGATGTTTCGTTGGTGTTATAGCAAGAACTCGTATAGATCTACAGCTTTAATCAAGCTGTTAATACGAGGAATTGCAATAACACACACGATTTGGCGGGCTGTTCCCAGAGCTATAATACAGGACATGTAATGCAATGTAAGTTTCAACAATAACGTTTAAACGAGCTTTTGATTGTTCTGCTTTATCTATTGATATAATTTACAGATTTTAAAATGGTATTTTGCTTGCTTTTCTACATCGAACTACTTTTGATACGGCCTGGCAAACAAAACAACAAAGTTCCAGTAGTCTCCCTTACACTAAACAAACTTAATGTTGGGTATACACAATCTGCGCTGCCTCTTTCTATGCGTCTTGGTTTTAGCCCTCACCCAAAGAGCAATATTTTAGACTTGTCTAACTTGAAAGGAGTTGATCATGACAAATCTTATTTTGATAAAGACAGGATTTTTGTAAAAAGAAGCCCCAGAAAATATTGAGGCTAAAGGCGAAAATGCTGATTATCAGCATTTTCTTCTTTTGCCTCAATGTTTTCCCATGCCTATTCTCACATGTCGTCAAAACAAGGTCTTGTTTGGGAAAGGGTTAATTAAACCCAGACAAGAACACGATTCTCCAAATGATATTCGTATGTGATATTTAGAAGTACATGACTGTACACAAAACTTTTTTGCAAAGAAAAGCCGACCCAACTAAAACGGGGAATCACGTGATACAACTTATTCTATATTCATCAACAATTCTGTTAACATATGATCGATAAAAAATGAGGCTTAGAACAAAGAAGAGGAGAAAGGCAGTAATTTTCTGGATTTGGTCGATCTTTAAACAAAATCCGATGGATATTTTTTTCAGGACCAACCAAAATTTTGGTTTATCATAAAACTTCTTAATCAGCTGGGTTATTTTTAAAGATCCTTCGCTGTATTTGATTGGCGTTTCGTAATTGAAAATAATTGACGGAAGCCTAGTTTCGACATAATCTGTCCGTATCATGACCATGAGTAAATTATCTGATTTCTAATTTGTGGGCTTTGAATGACGTTAATTGATGACGAAAGCCGTCTTTTCGAACTGAAGCGTCAGGTTAGAGTTTCTTTAATATCCAGTGCGAATTTACAAAATATTAAGGCTGCTATTAACATACCTATCGTATTGTTACATTTTAGAATGGTCTAAAATTAAGGATATTGCAGACGAAATTTCAACTTCAATTTCAAACGAACATATTTTTTTGTAACACCTGCCCTAATAGTAGATAATCAATCGCTTTTCTCTGAATCATTTCGGCATTTTCCTGGTGTTTGTACATTATTATTAAAACCAAACTCATTTCTATAAGACAAGACCGAAAAATTGATGACAAGAAGGTCAGCTAAAACTCATAAGGCGATTTAATATCTAAGCTGTATTTGATTGGCGTTTTGTAATGGAAAATAATTGACGGAAACCGAGTTTCGACATAATCTGTCCGTATCAAGACTGTGAGGAAATTAGCTGACTTCTTATTTCTGGACTTTTGGACGTTTATGTATGATGAAAGTAGTCACATCTAAAATACAAGGTCTTCTGGCAGTTTCTTTGATATCCAGTGCACATTTCAAGATAAATTTAGGATCCTACACAGTCAGTGTACAATCTTATGTCAAGTTTATAAATTTTACATATGTTACCTAGACACAAACGTTTTTTTCCCTTTTCAATGCGATTTTGTTTGCGTTGGTTTAGATCTTGCAGTTGTGCGATACCCTAACTTTGCCACTGGTTTTTTATTGACATTGTTTGTCATTTTGTTTACCATTTAAGTGTAGCCAGAAACTGTCAATAGTTTATGTTACTTGTATAAGTTTCTATCTTAATATGTATGATCATGCATCTGGAAAAATGGTCCCTGCGACTATTGAGATTATATTGTTTCAAGATCAGCATGTCGTTAGTGGTGAGTCAAAACCTCGTAACTACAGCTTGACAAAGCTGGAGTTACGAGGTTTTGACTCCCCACCAGCGATGTGACTAAAAGCAGTTGACGTCTTACAGTTTGCATGGTCCCAGGTGGCCATCTCAAACTAGATTTTGTCTCTATAGATTTTTTTTCTCAAATATACAATGTACGATATATATGATATATTTAAAAGCTATTTGGTGTACTTGGCGCCCCAAAACACTTCCGTGTCTACATTGGATATGGGTTTAGGATACGTTGCAAGAAAAGGAGAAAATGCCGATCGCAGCAATATCCTCTTCTTGTAAGGTGTCTATATTATACCATGTTTTTTTCTAATTCAAAAGAATTATTGTTGCCTCGTTTAATTTTGTGATAGAATTATTATGTTTTCCTTGTTTAAGAAACGTTGTCATTTTCTACTGCAACCTTTTCATTTAATCATTTTTGTCGTCTAGGTAAGCATTAAGGGATTCAAATAACTGTCCTACTTTAATCGCAAGGTTACGTGTACGAGAGATGTCCAAAATGGATTACAATTCATATGATATTTTGAAAATGTTTTCGAATTGCAGCAGCCATTACCAGATTGTTAGAATCCTTCGAAGTACTCACACGCAAGTTGTATTCACTTTTAAGCCTCTTTATCCTAGTTTGAAATATATTGAAAGAGTTACCGGTAAGTGGGACGAATGACTTTCAAATATGATAAAATTCGTCCCGTCAAGACGATTCAAATGAGTACCCACAACATGTGTTTTTGATTTGAAGTAACAAATTTAATTTGTCTTTACTGTTTCTCGGTCCCTGCGGAACTGCAATATTAATTAACCCTTTCCCAAACGGCACATTTTTAGGGTGATTCACTTCAAAAACTGCTACAAATGACAAAATAGATGTTACTAAAGATAGGATTTGTGTAAAATATGACACAGAAAATATTGAGACAAAAGGAGAAACTGCTGGTTTTCAGCAGTTTCTTCTTTTGTTTTAATGTTTTCCCAAGCCATTTCTATCGGGGACGTCAAAACCAGGTCTTGTTTGGGAAAGGGTTAACAAAGGTCTGCTTGGTTACGGTTTCTTCCAACAAGTTACTTTTTTAGCTTACAAAATGCCAGAGGTGCGTTCTTTAGAGCGAGATTTCTTGAGATATCTTGAAATTTCTTAAGATATTTTAGGGTAAAGCGTTCTTTTGAGTAAGATTTTTAAGACGCTCTATGGGAGGCGCCATTACCATATACTTCGTGCGGAACCCCTACTTTGAAAAAAAAAAAAAAAAAAAAAAAAAAAAAAACAATTTACATTAGTACGACTACTTTTAAAATATTGTTTAACGAATATCGATATTTGATTCCCCTCCCCAAGCCCCAAGGAAAAACATCCCGCTCGAATACTTTCGACATGCCCATGATGTGCTTGATGCATTTGACAAAAATAATCTTTTAAATTTCAGGAAAAGCATTTTTTTTTTTATTCTTCTCTCCCATGTTAGTTTATTAGAAAATTGGACATTTGTAACTTGGAGAATTCAAACAGCAACATTGTTTTGATTTTGGAATGATCAATATTGTGTTGTCTGTGAAAAGGTTAACGTGTTCAAATATTGTCCTATTTTTAGCCGCGGGGTTACGTATAAAAGGTAGACATATTAGAAATTGATGCATACCCACGAAATTCCAGAGAAGTTTTGAGAAAATTTAATCTTATCCATAAATACATCTGACAGTCCATTTGTCTTTGAAATCTCGCGAGATTTGCATCTTGGTATCAGGCAGAACGAGAATTCGTTCCGAGTTTGACACAAATTGCTTTTCTAGATAAATTAAACAATTCACAGTTTCGTTTACCGTGCACATCCTAACACCTGCGCTCTTTCCTCGAGCGTAGAAATAGGTTCTTGGTGATACTTACATATGAATTTCGTCTGACCCTTCCATTTGAATTCATGTTGCCTGTACATGTACTTCTGTCTTTCAGTCGGTAATTCACTAATTATGCTTTTATCTTTACAAAACATGTGATTCTTCATTTGTTTTAGATTGGATTGAATGGAGTTTTACATCCGAGTCAACTGCTAGGATCATATGGAGGCGAGAGCTCGGTTAAAGTCTCGCCCGAAAGACTTGAGTGGTTTGGGTCGAGCCAGAGACTCCTGTGGTACAATATAGGCATACGTGTTACAAGGCAAGTGCGTTGCCACTGTATCAAAGCCGCCCCATATATTTTATATACTTTTACTTTCAAAACAGATGCTTATCTCCATGTTTTGTCAACTAAAATAACCATAAATGCTGGAGCTGTTAATTACCATTTGTACTTATTGCGTGAAATATTTGTTTCTCGTATGCAAAGTTGGATCGAAGCATTTCAAACCTCTGTTGAGCATGTACGTAAATGCTTGAAATAGAAACACATTTTGCTTACCTTTTAACCCATTACCACACAGTGACTCTTTTTAATTCCCCATAAGAAACTGGCTATGGAAAACATTGTGGAAAATGAAGAAATTGCTTGTGACAAGCAATTTCTTCATTTCTCACAATATTTTCCATACAAAATGTTTAAAACATGCGCTATTTGATTCATTTTAGTTGTCGTATGCAACATCTTTGAATTTGGAGCAGTCTAAAATGTTATTGTTTGGTAATGGTTTAATGCATACATCGTATCGTGTTCAAAGAACAGTTTAGTCGGGATAATAAGTATAATAATTATATGTAGGTATTATTGATTTTTGTTTCATTTCCTGTTTAGCAAACAACTGTCAAATATTTCAACCGAACAAAACCCTAAAACATGCCAACCTCCGAGGGCTCACGCGATGCATAATAGATTTTTAAATATCGTATATGCATGAAATCATGCATTTTATACCGTGCATATTTATCCATATGTATTGTACAAATTTACATGACACCATTACTGTAACGAAGTGCGTGTAAAATTAAATTGTAATAGGCATAATGATAATTTGTATGTTTAAAGTATGTGTTCATTTTCTACCACTGTAGTAACATTTTTCTTTTTGTATTCTAAACCGCCCATTTTGTTGAATCAATCACCTTAAACAATTTTTGTAGTTGCTTTAAATGCTGCTGGCTGAGAATATATTCTATCTACAAAGTTTTCGTGTACGCTTTGAATTTGGTATATGTTGCCTCTGTTAGCGTCGCCAAACCTTTACTGTGAACACATATACATTTTTCCTACGAATCAGGTTGGAAGAAGATAGCGGTTCTTGGGTTTATACAAATCTTAGCCAATGTCCAAACAAGACATGCTTTTGACTACTCCAATAGATCTAGAATATGCTTCGGAAAACAATAAGACAATTGTAGCACCGACATTATCTCCTTTGGTTTGATATTTTCTGGGCTATTTTGTGCTCAAGAGTATTATCTTTATCCGCATCCATTCTGTCGCCTGCAGCTTCTTTTAATTTGGATCAGTACAAATCTTTGCTGTCTTTGCCGTCTGAAAAATTAGAGAAACACAATATTTCGCTGTAGCTTTAAGATTGTGTTTTCGGGTTTAGTGATTTCTGCATTTTCTCCATCCGGTTAACCCTTTCCCAAACGACTTAATTTTATGGTAGTCCCATTTGAAAGCTACCACAATGGACAAAATGAATGTCGCTACAGTAAAGATTAATGTACAAATTAGCTCAGAAAATATTGAGGCAAAAGGGGAAAGTGCTGATCATCAGCACTTTCTTCTTTTGCCTCAATTTTTTCCGAAGCTTCGTCTGTTACGGGCGTCAAACCAGGTCTTGTTTGGGAAATTGTCTTTCGGATTTAGTTCTGTCTGCATTTTCTCCATCCGGTTAATTCCGTGTTTATGCAGTGGAGCGAGTATCTCCACAAAATTGAAGCTATCGAGCGCATAAAATGAACTTTTAATTAACAGTTCTGTCTGTCGGCTAACACAGTTCGGCTCTGATTGAAAAAGATGCATCCATTTGCAGTTCCATAGGAACCCTTGATAATTTGAGCCAGGATTTGGAAAGCCGTCCCTTTAGGCTTTTGAGCCCAACATAGATCCAGATCAGACTGTGCATACGCTTCTTTGTGACCTGTAGTACTAGTAATTTAAAGAGAGTAGCATGGATGCATATTGGACTGCATTTGACAACAGGCTTTTCTTGAACTCAATTCTTAAAAATGCTTTAAGGGACGTTTTTCCAGATCTCGGCTCATTTGTATTTCATAAACAAGATGTGTTTGTGAAACACGAATGCCCCCAGAAATGACAAATGTTAAGTGTCGGACGTATATACAGAGACGAACGGACAGACAGACGGACACGAATAAAATAATATGTCCCCGATCTTCCAATACGAGACAACAAAAAAATCGTTTCTAGGATTTGAATGTTTGAGCACGTTGGTTGACCAAAAACGGGAAACCTATTGAAAAAGATAGATTGCATTGTCCCATGGCGTACTTTTTCTGACCTGAATACTGCTATCGGCATTAAAGTACGCAATTCTCAAAATGGCAAAGGGTTGGGTCGTCCATTTGTTTTTCTTTTAGATGCTGGAGAAAACAAAAATTGATGTTGTCAAAGAAAATGATTTTGTACAATTAAAGCAAAGAACATTATTGAGGCAATGGGAGAAACGCCTGGTTGTCAGATTTTCTTTTCATTTTCATCATGTGTTTTCTACGTTTGACACCAAAACTAGAAATGTTTTGGAGAAGGGTTAATGTTGCTGAATCGGATAGAGAAAATAATATAAAATTAAGAGAAAATTTTTGGACCACAAGAAATCTGCATCTCGTATCTTTTTTCGTCAATTTCCATATCTACATGTAGTGTTTAATGTAGAATACTCCTTATGACATTCGCGTGACGTCGGAATTATTCGGCGATGTCAAAAACATTCGGCGGTGGAACTTTTCACCGCCGAATGTTTACGACCGCGCCCGAATAGGTTCGTATATGGAACGATGCAGCCCGATTAAATCCGATGTATTTTGAATCTCAAAATTTCCACATTACGTCTATTCTACCTTAAAGTTACTGTCGATTTTTTACTCTTTCCCTATCTGCAAAATCCTAGGGGACCCATTTGAAGATAACAAAATGGGTCTTTCCATAGAAAGCATTTTGGTATCATATAGCACTGAACATACTAGGGGAAATGAATAATGAGAGAAAAAGAGAGTTATGGACATTTATTAGCATTTTGTTTGTGTATGTCAACGTTTTCTAAAGCTTCTCTTGCTTTGTTGATGATGTCAAAACAAGGGGTTGTATTGAAAATGTGCAAAAGAGAAATAAAAGAAAAAAGGTTTGCTTTAAAGAGTAACTTTATTTCAATTTATTTATAGCTTCGTTTGTTTTATTTGATATGATAAAAATTATATCGGAGCCAATATTTTATTTCGTGGAAATCGCTGTCCTGGCTCATTTTCTCAGAAATGGCTTTTCATAAACATGTCATTTCAGGTACACCGTGTAACGACCATCACTACCAACAATACAGACAGTTTACTTGGCCTGGCAGATGGAATGTTTCTGAAAATATTGCACTTTTGTACCGAAAAATGACCATTTTCTCTTGTCCCTGGAAAAAATTATCAATTTCCAACATGATTTTCGATATGAAATAATCGGTAAAGATCGCATTTTTTCTTCATTTCATTAATGTTTTATATCTCACATTATTGATAGTGTCAGTCCTTTTTGAGAAAATAGAAATTCGACGAAGATCTTTGGCCATATATGTCTGTCCCTGGATTTTTGATACGAAATGTCCTCGCAATAACTTACATGTGCGTAATCAAAGTATTTTTGGTTAGATTTCCTTTAAATACAACCCAAACGGAGGTGGAAACACTCATCAAAGCCACGATGTTTAAATGAAAACAAAGTAATACTTGGTTTCGAAGTTGCGATGCAAATTAGGTATGCCGTTGGCTGCGTAGACTTATTTTTTCGTTTTCTATGCAACGCGATCAACCACACTATATTGCTCAGATCTTAGAATCGTTTAGCTTTACTTATTCAGATATAGAATCATGTCGTTTACAGCATGCAACGTATTTTCTCCCTAGTTATTCTTGTGTGTAATTTGGAGCAAATGGTCGCGGAATTCCTCCCAATAACGGTCCTCGCAATAACGACAGTTTTGTTACTGGGAGTACGAAAATCGTTACCGCAAAGACATAATAAGTTTTCTTATGTAATATGGACTTTTTGCCGAAGAGAAAAGGGTCTTGGTGCATAATTGTCTCAAACTATAATAGGAAAGCGAATTATTTCAGCTGAAAAATATAATTAATGTTACCAAACATGTGTACCGATCAGTTGTTACGGAGCGGACTTGGAATCGTTATTGCAAGGACTCCTTACACATTTATGGATTCTTGGTACCACGAATGAATGAATTTTATCACTAGTCTAATGGAGATATTTTGCCAATCACCTTGGAATGGTGTATGAAGGATATAATTCTAGATTAATTGACAAGATTAATTCTAAATGATCGTTCTGAAATGACCTTTCCTCAATATCGGAGAGACATTATAGACTATTTCTTTTTAAGGCATGAATCTGTATATCTTTCTTCCATGGGTTTTGAAGAAATTACTAAGTCATTTTTTAAGTGGTCATGGCAAAGTAGTTCCTGGTGCTATAGGGCTGCCGTGGAAGACATGTAGATTTTTTTTTAAAAAATTTCAAAGCAATTTACATGCATTGATTCGAATCGTGCATGTAATCTTGCAATCACAACATTTCATCCCGAAAAAAAAGATGGATTTTTTTTGTCAAATATTATCTTATCTTGGTAAACAAGAAGTTAAGAAGAAAATATTTTTAAATTACTTCATTTCTTTTTGTTTTGTTTTGTTTTTTGGACAATCAGTTTTAGGACACTCAACGTCTTACAACCGTGTATCTAAATTATTATGTGAGCTATCTTCCAAAAAAGAAATAACAACAACAACAACAACAAATCATTTGCGTATATTGCTAAAAGGATCGAACCCAATCAGTATGCCAAGACTGTACAGTCAGACTATGGTCGAGATTTTTCGCTCCTAAACGATTTACTATATCTTGAATGTTTTTTACTTGAATTTTCATATGTTATTATTTTCCCAATATGATATTTTATGGTTTGACGAGAAGGTTCAAGACATTCCATATTTTTTCTCTGTTTTTCGTCATATTTGTAATTGCTTAACTTTCTTCTGGTCTTCTCATTTGTTTTACAAAGAACAAGGTTTTACGAACACTAAAGTAAGAGAAGTAAAAATAATGCTGATTACCAGCTCTGACTCCGTTTCCCTTGATATCCCTTGATATCCAATCATCTATATTGTACACACAAGTTTTCATAAACTTCATTTTTGTAGTCTTCAACAGCTTCCAAGTTGTATAATTTTTATGCTATGTATCCACTGCCGATCAAATCAACTGGACCATGCCGAATCAAGCGATCAAGTACAGATCGAACTCGGTCGCCATTTGTAATCGGGAATGGTCGTGGTAATCGAGCTTTATCCGCACCACTTTGTCATCTTTCTCTATTTTTTTTATATATAAAAGAAATATTTGTGTAAGATTAGGTAGAAAGTTGATCGAAAAGCGATCGTGTATTGATCGGAAAAGCGGTCGACCAGATCAGAAATCAATCAAAACTGGAGATCGAGTGTGATCGGATTAACATCTTTATATCGATCACATGGCCTTTTACTCATGTGGCTCCCAACCACATCTCGATCAGCTCGATCTGTGCTTTATCTGTTCATTCGATCAAATAGAAGGTAGAGGTCGGGTTGATCGAGTAGAGATCGAGAAAAGTCTTTAAGTCGGGAATAATGGGCGAATTTGAGCAGTCAGTGCGATCGATTTGACTTGATCAGCAGTTGTAACATAGCATAAAATTTAACGTTTTTGAAAGGGTTTAACAAAGTGGCTTTTACATTTAAATGTATACATTTTTTACAATTGCATTAATTTTAATACTTAAAGACCATATATAGGTCAATACAATGTAAGAAATGGAAAAATATTCAAATATAAGTCCTCACAGTAATGGTAAATGTCATTCCAATAACAAAGACTTTTTTATTACAAACTACAGCATGGTTCAATAAAAATTATGTGTTTTGATGGTAAAATTGGTATGTTTTTTAACCTAATTATTTGAAGCTTGAATACAATAGTGAAATTAATTTCTTTCTGTTTATTTCATAAAATAGCGGATATTGTCCTTGCAATAACTAATATGTCCTCGATGTAACGATGCACTTTCGGCAAATTATTTCACAAAAAAAGTGTTACGCTAATTTTATAGTGCCTGAAATACAAAGAGAATATTATTTTCTAGAGTCTAAAGTACATGCACATACATTTTGTCTTAGATAGAAGCTTTATTACATTTGACACAGACACAATTCTCTATTTAATTAGGAAAATACAATACTACATTGGAAAAAAGCCAAACATACTTTGAAATAATCTTAAAACTTGCAAATCGAATTTCTGAAAGAAAATTTGGTTGTTACAGCGAGGACATTTTATTGAGACCATAGATTTATGAAAGACGATCTCGAGTATTTCCATGTGCATCGGAATGTTCCTGTTAACGTTATTCATTACTTTAAATGTAGTACTTTCATCCTGAACCAGAAATTCACAGAATGAATTGGAAATAAAAATTGAACTTTTTTTGTCAGATTTCCACGAAAATAAATATTGGCTCATCGATAAATTGGTCGCTTTAGTGAGCTTTTGGGGGGAAATGGACAATAAGTCCAAAGAATTTAATCGTCACTTTTCAAAGAAAGCCTCGTATCTGCAGCTTAAAACAATCTGCAGATACGAGGTTTTCGTTGAAAAAGCATCGTAATGTTCCATACAATTCCTACACAGTGTATCACGCCATGCGAGTAAAGTATCTCTTTCAAATGTTCAAATAGACGGAGAGGAAAAATAGAGAAAAAACTTTCTATAGAATCCGAGAGAAATCGATTCTGCAGGAGAAACTTCTTTGACACCTTAAAAAGAGAAAATATCCCCCGAAAAAATCTGTCTTGCGTCTGTCGAGGTAATTTTCATGGTTTAACCTTTTTCCAAACCAGGTCAATATACTTTAGGCTTCAGGCTTTTTTCAACTTCTAAATCATTTCCAACTATCAAATAAATGCTTCAGAAACAGAATATCTGTGAATTCATAGATAATTAAATATGGAAAGACAAGGAAAAGAACATTTTCAGCGTTTTCGTCTTTTTGTTTTTCTTATAAACGTCAAAATAGGGTCCTGCGTGGAGAAGATTGTATAGAGGTATCAGCCGGTACTCTACCTTTTATGAGATTCGCGCAAAGTCGGAATTCTTCGGGCCTAGTCGAAAACATTCGGCGGTGGAACTTTTCGCCACCGAATGTTAACGACCGCGCCCGAATAGGTTCGGATACGTGACGACGCCAATCGTTATAAATGTGACAGTTACAAAATGTAACTTAAGGAAGTTTTACATCTCAGTCAGAAAATATCGAGATATTGGGATGTTGTATGTTGTCCTTTAAAAAAATAACCCCAATATCTTCTGAATTCGTTTGAAATATGTACTTAAGAAACTAAATGTATGTACAGCTTGGAAAAGGGTTGATCATGTTCAATTTGACAATTTGCTCTAGAACAGAAAGTCTTGAAGAGGCATTTCTATTGATTAGCCATTCATTACTTTCAGTAATAGCCTATTGATCCAACTTAATAATTCTCTTTTAGGGATGTGTTCATCGTATACAGTTTTTGGACCACTATTTACGTGGTGATTTGAAATAAAACCGTAACTGCTGACATAGCAAACTGTTATTAAGGTAGAATACCCATAATGTGGCCATTTTGAAATTCCTAAGACATCGGCTTTTTCCGAGCGGCGTCATGAGGTATCCTGACCTATTTGGGCGCGGGCGTAAACATTCGGCGGAGGAAAGTTCCACCGCCGAATGTTTTCGACCGCGCCCGAATAATGCCGAGGTCGCCCGAATCTTTTTAGGGGTGGACTACCTTAAAATATTTGTGTCCTCAATGAATATTTTATTGTGTGCATGATTAGTTGGTTCGGGCTTGTATTTTTCAATGCTGCTCAAAAACCGCATTAATATGCTTAATTTAATGGAAAATGGTCACTTGCGAATTGTGGACTGCATTTCTCCTTTCATTGTATAACACGAAGCCATTTTCAAGGACTTTCTTATTGGTCTAATTCTACCTTACTATAGGAGCTTTCTGATTGGACTGCATTTCTCCTTTCACTGTATAACACGAAGCCATTTTCAAGAACTTTCTTATTGGTCTAATTCTACCTTACTATAGGAGCTTTCTAATTGGACTTGCCATAGGCTACATCTCGCCCAATAGGGTGGATTGTTGTGTAGTGTTTACGGAAAGCTTAATATTTGGCCGGTTAGAGAACAACACCTCTGATCGACGAACTGTGCAACTAGATTGAATTAAGTACATGTAGGCGCGTCACCTTATGCGTGATTGTCATGAAATCTTATATTGGATGGATGAACAGAAAACATACAAAGTTCCAAAGTGGAGAAGACACACAGTACATATACGAAGTATAAGTACACTTGACAATTTCTTCGTGGACTTAATTTGTAAATGTGGAGTCCTGAAGGACGATGTGACGAAAAAGGATACAAGAATCACAACTTTGAAGTGTGATTTTGTCAGATCCGTTTTGTCACAGTTTGGTACAAAAATGCTCCTGAGAATTGAACGTGTCAAAAGATTCAAAACATGGACTGGTTAAGGGAGTATTGGAGGTTATTGCATTCCCGGGATACAGTTTATCGTTTTCCGAACGAAAAGTTTTAATCTAAAAGCTGCTACAGATGTCTAAATGGATGTTGATGCAAATGGAACTCATGAACAATATGGCATTGAAATTATAGAAGCAAAATAGGGAAATGCTGGTAATGCTAAGCTCATTTTCTCAGGGACGACTAGTCAAGGTCTTTGTTTCGGAAAGCAAAAATAAAAAAAAACTTGACAGAATTGTCGACTTTTCATAATTGAAAATGTTTCCATTTTTCTCCAAACCTCTGAATAATTAGAAGTTTGCTTGTTTATACCATAATCACCGGAAACATTAGTTAATGCGAATAATTGCAAGATGTTTATGCATGTATAATGGACAATTTTGTCTCATACAATAAAAAACTTGCAACTTGAACTATAAAACATAGCGGGTTGACATCCTATTTTGAAACATTAACGACTGGCGTTGGGTTAAAACGCATCAAGTTTCACAAAACACATAATTTTCCTGTTAAAAATACGCGTTGCACTTTTTGCACTGAACCCCGATGTTTGCCATTAATTTAAACCTTATCCTAAATGAGACTTGAATTTAACTTCCATTCTACAAGAGGTACGGGGAAACATGAAACCAAAGGAGGAACATACTAACAAAGAGAATTGTATTCGTTTCGGCTTCTAAATTTCTCGTTTTGACACCATCATACCAACTGTGGTTGCTATCAGAATGTATAAGTAAGTAATCCCCAAAGGAAGTCATTTTCCGTGCTTTCGCTTGAATGTAAAAAGAAACTATGGAATTCGGTGTAGGGTGCGTTAAATTCTGGAATGGTCCTTGCAAAGGCGCATACGGTGCACTTTGTCTTGTAAAAATCTGTAGAGTATTTTACTGAGGATTTTAACAAAACATACATTGAATCGGACGATTTTTCGGTGTGAACAAACGTTTCCAAAAAGTCATGTAGGTTATCCCCTGTGCATATACTACCTAGCTAAAAATTTGGGTAGGTATGGATTTTTGTATCTACCAATTGGTATTTTGCCACAAATGCATCAAACATTGATGTACATTCGGCGGGTAGTAAGTGTCATGTAGAGAGTTCTCTCGCTTAGAAGGCGTTCTGTTGTTGTCTTTTTAGTTCTACTGTTCATTTCTACTCTTACTTTATCTTGATTTCTTTCTTGGTTTAAATGTTAGTGATGCTGGTTTGTACGTATTTCTGTGAACCAATTTACACCGTCGCGCAAAAATGATACAATGGTATCCGCGGGTATGGCGATTTCTATATTGTAGATCTGTACAACTCTTGAGAAGCCAAATCTCAATATTAGTTGTTTGACAATAATAATAATCATATGAATAGTACTAGACTCTTGAATGTGACATTTCACAAATATTTTTCATAGATTTTACTTTAATCTTTATCTGAAAGAGCATTTTTTCTTATGAAAATTCTGAAAATTCCAAGCCAAAGTATTGCACTGTTTACGAAAAATATCTATTTTTGTGTTAAAAATTTAAAACAAGAGGACCACGATGGTCCTATATCGCTCACCTGAACCAAAATGATATAAACAACACTTTTCTTCAATTCAAAAAATATTTATGACTCTAAGACTGAAAACGAACTTATAGTCAATAACATTGTGAAAATCGAACTCATCCAAGATTTCATCGCGCCCAACATTGTGTCCAAGATTTGTCTTGTTTGATAAATAATTGTCGATTCTGGAGTATAAACAAGGTCGAAAAAAGCCGAAAACTGCAATTTTGTCAAATTCAAGGGCACTCTCGACTTTCTGGTCAGATCAGGCTGAAAATCAAACTCATCCGAGATCTTATGATTTCCAACATTGTGTCCAAGATTTGTCTTGATTGGTCAATAATTGTAGATTCTAGAGAGTAAACAATGTCTAAAGCAGCCGAAATCGGCAATTTGATCAAATTTAAGGGCACATAACTCTCATCTTTCTGGTCAGATCAGACTGAAAATCAAACTCATATGAGATCTTATAGTCTCCAACCTTGTGTCCAAGTTTTGGATTGATTGATCAATAATTGTAGATTCTAGAGTGTAAACATCGTCGAAAACAGCCAAAAATAACAATTTTGTCAAATTCAAGGGCAAGTAACTCTCGACTTTCTGATCAGATCAGACTGAAAATCATACTCATCCGGGATCTCATGGTCCCAAACATTGTGGCAAAGTTTTGTCTTGATTGATGAATAATTGTAGATTCTAGAGTGTAAACAAGGTCAAAAACAGCCGAAAATGGCAATTTTGTCAAATTCAAGGGCACATAACTCTCGTCTTTCTGGTCAGATCTTACTGAAAATCAAACTCATCCGAGATCTTATAGTCTACAATGTTATGTCCAAGATTTGTCTTGATTGATCAATAATTGTAGATGCTAGAGTGTAAACAAAGTCAAAACTAAGTATTTTTCGCATTCAAGGGCAGATAACTCCTGACTTTCTGGTTCGATCTGACCCATAATCGAACTCATCCGAGATCTTATGGCCATACATGTTTTGACCAAGTTTGGCCAAGATTGGCTTATATTTGTAGATGCTAGAGTGTAAACACGAAATTGTGGACGGACGGACGGACGGACGGACGGACGGACGGACGGACGGACAGACAGACAGACGGACGACGGACAAAAAGTGACCACAATAGCTCACCTTGAACACTTCGTGCTCAGGTGAGCTAAAAAAGATATGTGGACATCAGTTCACCTGTATATGTAATTTGTCCTATCTGTCTCAACTTTAAGGGTGCGTATTTCGCTTACCAGCAAAAACTAATACGCATACTTATACGCATAAAAATAATCTTGCCATCAAGACATACTTCAAAAAATGAAACGGGAATGTTATGTCCCTCTATGTCGGTACAGTTTTCCAGGAAACAATGGACTTATTTTAACTAAAACACGGAATAATAACACATAATGTATTTGTTTGGTTGTCAGTATCATGAAATGATTTTTTTAGAATTTATTATAAATTCCTCTGTTGCGAAAAAGATCACTACATTTCGGAACCCAGTTAATCCATTACTGCACTGTCACACCTTTTGAATCCCTTGTAAGAAAAAATAAATAGGAAAACATTGCGAAAATTGAAGAAATAGCTTGTAAGAAGCAATTTCTTCATTTTCTACCATGTTTTCTTATCCAACATTGAAAGATTCTTAAAATTTCACCAATTTGTCGTCTGCAATGCCTTTCATTGGCAAATGGGTTTATACCTAGAGGAATACCAAACATTATCTTTAACAACTAGATCTACTGCATAAACATATTCATAAAAGATAATAATATATAAGTGTTGATGATTTGAAATGGTATCAATCCACACAAGGGTATAATAGATTCACTATTAAACGAGAATAATTTCAGTTGTTTTGATAAAACAGTTCAACTGAAATTATTCTCGTTTAATTGTGAATCTATTATATATAAGTGTGAACTAATGATATCCATTTCAATACACATGAGCCGGGATCTGGAAAAACGTACCTTATAGCATTTTTCAAAATTGAGTTTCAAGATCAGCCTGTTGTCAAATGCAGTCCAATATGCATCCATGCTGCTCTCTTTAAGTTACTACATGTCACGAAGAAGTTATTAGAGAACAACATGGATCCTGATCAGACTGTGCGTATGCACAGGCTGATCTGGATCTATGTTGGGCTCAAAAGCCTTAAGAGACGTTTTTCCAGATCCTGGCTCTCATGTAGTGTGTGTTAGAAATTCAACGTATACGCTGTAACTCATAATTACGCACATATAGATGTTGGCAATGTGAGTTGGTATGGATCTCTGTAAACCAATTGAGCCGCGACGCGAAAAAAGCGGAATTTAGCATAAGCGAAAACAAAGACGCAGATCAGCTTCGCGGTAACCGCGAATCTGATCAGCGTCTGTGTTTTCGCTAGTGAGAAAGTTTAGTTCTTCTTCTTCTCTTCCCATGTACGAAATTTCGTGACTCTAATCACTTTCTTCGGCTGTACAGCCTCATTTGTGTCGGATCTGGTCAAAATTTCCGAAGACCGATTTTCTCGCGTCGCGGCTCAATTGACATCTTGACACAAAACCATGAAACATTGATATCTATTTGTCTGGCTGTGTAATGAGTACTCTCATGTAGACGTGCTCCTGCATTTTCGTACCATTTACATTATAAAGGTTGAAATAAATATAAAATAAACATATGTACATTCTTCGACAGCCTTCACAGGTTTGTGGTAAATCCTTAAGTGTACAAGTTTTAGAATTAATATGAAAAAGGCAAAGCCTCTGACCGGGGTCATCAGAGCTGAACATTATTGATTTAACCAATAAAACATGAGAATTGAGCGTTTGAATTTGTAAGGAATCGTTTAGTGATGTAAGTCCTGCGGTAAAGGCACCGAACAAGCAGTACCGATTTATTTGCGAAAAGACCTGCAAAATAATGTCGCTTGACGTTCTGATAATGCGCGAGCTTAAAAACGAGGTTTGACACAGTAACCAGTAACAAAATCGTTTAGTTCGATACGCCCACAATACCGTAAGCCGTGGTCAATTCCATTGACCCCGGTATAAGGTCTGGCAGTCTTTGCAACACATGTGTACATAATTGTATACTCCGAAAGTATTCAATTCTGAATGCTTCAGAATAGTTGCCTCTCCCAGAAATAATTTTGGAGTTTATCAAAGAACACAACCCGAGGAAAACAAAGGCAAAAACGGGTCAGTTTTAACCCATTACCACACAGTAACTCTTTTTGTCTCCCCACAAGATAATGACTTTGGAAAACATTGTGGAAATGAAAAAATTGCTTGTGACAAGCAATTTCTTCATTTCCAACGATGGTTTCTATACAAAGAAGGCCCAAAAAATGTAAAATATAATTCACCTGAAATTATCGTCTGCGTCATCTTTTAATTTGGACAACCCAAAAAATGTGCTGTCTGGTAATGGGTTAATATGTGTTTCGGAATCACGTTGTTACAGGAAGTAATCCATTATTCCAACCTTCTAATGTGTTATCATGGGTCAAAATAATTAACGAACACGTCAATTTTAGAGACACGATATTCAATACAAGGTGAATGGCGGACTACCACCAAGATCTGTACATGCGGAATCGGAATTTTACATGGTATATGAGGAAAGTAAAACGTTTTACTTTAGAGTCAATGTACTTCCAAGGCCCAAATCTCCTTAAAAATTAAGCCAAACGATGTGGCATTCAGTATTTTGTTTGGTCGTTCATAGAGCTTATACCATTTACATGACAGAGATCAAGATTCATCAATTCAAGAGTATCGAAAACATCACCTTCACTTTGGTTTGTTCAAGAGCAATGTCGACGTCATTATCATTTCTATTGTTGTAAATTTTCCCTCAATTAAGTTGCGAAATGATCAACGAAAAAAGTTCTTATCTTTCAAACAGAAAATCAATTTCTAACAACCATGTCAGCATTAAATGCGCTCAATACATTGTAGTTCACAACCATCAGTGAAAAGAGAAGAAAAATGAGAAAATCGGAAAACCTCTGTTGTACGTAGGATCACTCTGGGAACACAAAGAGCCTCGTATATACAGACTTCACTTAGCACGACTTTTCATCCTATTTGTATCGCCCTAACAAAAAACATAGGAATTTCTAATCAATCATTTGTCACGTACTACAATGTACAAGAAATTGAGGCCCTGGCTTTCAGACAGTGCTACCTTTGTCCAGCTTTATAGGAAAAAACCCTCGTCTAGTTGTACAGCGTTTACTGACCAGGTTTTTTTTCAAAGTTTTTTTTTCTAAACTATCTTTACCATATGTCATATTGAAAGGGGATAAAAGACGGTTTCAATCCAATCCAAAACAAGACATTATTATGACGACCCATCCATCGAAATTTTTAAGAAAAGAGAAGAAAATGCTGATGATCAACACATCAATATGTAATGTATTTTTAAGGATTGAATCAATATCATATTCCTTTTGTCGTCTGCAGCAATTGTCAAATTTGAACATCCCAAATCTTTTCAGAAAAGGGAAAAAAAAGTGAAACATGACTATAAAAAACTAAAGGCATTTTCGGACCATGTGATACTATGATATGGGTAGTAGTGGAATTGGCGTTCAAGCGGATTCTTATTTTTTCGTGAACCATTTATCATTTGGCACAATTTTGTTTTTGGTCAATAATGCATCAAAGTTTATTATGTAAAGACACATTCAATATATTTCATTTAAAAAAAATAAATTGCACAACGTTCATCCAGATAAAAAACACGGATTGGTCTTCCAAACGCGGATGTGAAAAACAACACCGTGGGAATACACAAGGTAAGAAAACATCAACATATAGCCTTTTAATTGCTGCTATATAAAAATGTTTGTGTAGAGCTGATGCAAAATAGTATATCTTGAGGGTGCTGCAGTTTCATAACAAAGGATTTCAGTAGACTATAGATACAAGCGATTTTAAATCGTAAATCACTATTTTCTCGCCTACTTCCTGTTTTGTTTTATATTTGTAGAACTTATTTAATTGGTTTCGAGCAAATATCTCTTCAAAAAAAATCGACATCTATGTAATAAATCTATACCATTCATCAAACTGGAAAATAACAATTTTGGGTGTCTAAAGCCATGTTTAGAAATTAGCCTGGTTTGCTTCAAGGTACAACTTACCATGTATGTTGATACCACACAACAATAGAGAATTTGCACCGTGGTATGTTGCACCATAGCAACTGCCTGTACCAATTTTCAAATAGTTCTTGTTCTTTTTCTATACTATTTTATGGGTTCTTGTAAAGACAACTCTTGAAGCGATCCCCGATCTTCCGTGAAACATCAATTTGACAATAATTATGTGCTTTAATAATGATTTACAGACATACTTACCAAGATTTTTCGTGCATCAAAGTCAGGATCGGTAGCATTGTATTTCTCTTACTAAAAATTTTATGAGACAGGATTTTAAGTAAACATTGGCACAGTTATGTACGTTTTCATTGTATGCCACACAAAAATCAACTCAGACGATATTCGTTGTAATTAAAAATAAAAAAAATACCCACTCTTTTTTCCCGCCGTTCAAAATAAAATTGTTTACATCCGCGTTTGGAAGACCAATTTAATTAATTTTTTTTTTTTTTTTTTTTTTTTTGTATCTGGATGAACGGTGTGAATTGGTGCTCGTTGAAAAGGCATGCTTTACAAAGCAACATAGTATTATCAGGATAGAAGTAAATAAGAAAAAACAATCTTCCCCTAAAGATAGGATAAATATAAAACATATCGTGTTAAATAATCCATTCTTAGGACTGTCCAAGAAACCCATCTAGAAAATGAGCAAATAAAATTGAGCTATTTGACAAATTATCGTAAACGGTCTCGGCGCTTTTTACGACATTCTTATTCTATTGATCCGGAACAAACGACCGCTGCTTCATGATTTAACGTCATACTTTATGGTGTGCGCGACAATTTGAGAAGTCGTTCACTTACCTTTTACTTCTTTCTCATTTGGAATTCGGCTTAAAGACGAGTCTTGCTACCATAACTTGTTCCGTTTTCATGCATGTTGGTTAAAACATTTTGTAAATCCTTCATACCGCTGACAATCAATTTCCTATATCTTTAGAATGATATTTTACTTACATTCAATATATTAAACTGTGTGCTCATCGTCATCATTTCTGCCACGCCTTTGAATTACTACCAGTCTAGAAATATATGATACAAAAGAAAAGCGAACGAGTTCTGTTTGATTATCAATGATATATGGCCTGTACTTAACCTTTTGTTTAACTAACCTGTCGTACTTTTTCAGATAATAAATTACGTCTTGTATCCTTAACGTTTTCGTTGAATTCCGTTTTGAAATCAGCATTCGCGTAAAAAGGACAGAACAATAAGGAAACACGTAAAAGGTCTCAGCGTAATAAGTTTCGTTCGGCGTAATCCAAGGAATTCCCTTGGCTCGAATTGCTTACCACTTTATGTTACTGTACTCTAAAATAAGACCTTATTTAGTCTTTCGTTCAATCTATCTGTTAATTAGTGTTGTTGTCAATTTTACACAGAACTCGGGGGATGAGATGTCATATATTCTTTTTTAGCTCACCTGAGCACGAAGTGCTCAAGGTGAGCTATTGTGGTCGCTCACCGTCCGTCGTCCGTCTGTCTGTCCGTCTGTCCGTCCGTTCACAATTTCGTGTTTACACTCTAGCATCTACAAATATAAGCCAATCTTGACCAAACTTGGTCAAAACATGTATGGCCATAAGATCTCGGATGAGTTCGATTATGGGTCAGATCGAACCAGAAAGTCAGGAGTTATCTGCCCTTGAATGCGAAAAATACCTACTTTTGACATTGTTTACACTCTAGCATCTACAATTATTGATCAATCAAGACAAATCTTGGACATAACATTGCAGACCATAAGATCTTGGATGAGTTTGATTTTCAGTCTGATCTGACCAGAAAGACGAGAGTTATGTGCCCTTGAATTCGACAAAATTGCCATTTTCGGCTGTTTTCGACCTTGTTTACACTCTAGAATCTACAATTATTCATCAATGAAGACAAAACTTGGACACACTGTTGGGGACCATAAGATCTTGGATGAGTTTGACTTTCAGTGTGATTTGATCTGAAAGTCGAGAGTTATTTGCCCTTGAATTTGACCATATTGCCATTTTTGGCTGTTTTCGACCTTGTTTACACTCTAGAATCTACATTTATTGACCAATCAAGACAAATCTTGGACACAATGTTGGGGACCATAAGATCTTGGATGAGTGTGGTTTTCAGTCTGATCTGATCAGAAAGTCAAGAGTTATGTGCCCTTGAATTTGACAAAATTGCCGTTTTGGGCTGTTTTCGACCTTGTTTACACTCTAGAATCTACAATTATTAATCAATCAAGACAAAACTTGGACACAATGTTGGGGACTATAAGATCTCGGATGAGTTCCATTTTCAATCTGATCTGACCAGATAGATGAGAGTTATGCACCCTTGAATTGGGCAAAATTGCCATTTTTGGCTGTTTTCGACCTTGTTTACTCTCTAGAATCTACAATTATTAATCAATCAAGACAAAACTTGGACACAATGTTAGGGACCATAAGATCTCGGATGAGTATGATTTTCAGTCTGATCTGACCAGTCTGGTGTGATCAGAAAGACGAGAGTTATGTGCCCTTGAATGTGATTAAATTGCCATTTTTGGCTGTTGTTGACCTTGTTTACACTGTAGAATCTACAATTATTTAAAAAAAAAACAAAAAAACAAAACAATGTTGGGCACCATAAGAGCTCGGATGAGTTTGATTTTCACAACGTTATTGACCATAAGTTCATATTTAGTCTTAAAGTCATAAATATCAATTGAATTGAACCTAAGTGTTGCTCATATCATTTTGGTTCAGGTGAGCGATATAGGACCATCATGGTCCTCTTGTTTATTCCTCTTATAACCTAGCGTTGAATGCCGTCATTTTCTATGCAGATTAGAAACTTAGTTAACCCTTTATGCTGAATTTACACAAACTCAATAGAGCAAGATCAGACTCTACTTATGCGCAGGTTAATCATGTTATTTTCTGTCAGCTAAAGCTACGGGAATGTTCCGGTATCAGCTTGACAAGGCTAGTCTAACCCGTTATAAGAAAACGTCTAAATGGTATTATTTTTTTAAGAAAGAATCTAATTACAAAGAATTTTTTGTAGAAACTGACATACATGTTAGTGAGCCAGGATCTGGAAAAACGTCCCTTATAGCATTTGAAACAGCCTGGTTTCAAGACCAATCTGTGCCTATTTGCAAACTGAGATCCATGTTACTCTTATACAGTTGCTACAGGTCATGTAGAAGCTTTTGGAGAGTAACATGGTTGCTGATCAGACTGCGTGTATACGCGAGCTGATCTGGAACCATGTTGTTCTCAAATGCTATAAGGGACATTTTTCCAGATCGTGGCTCTTCGCCATACAGTTATGAATTCATTATTAAGTTTTTCGATTAAAAAAAACAGGTATCTTGCCAGCCCAAAATTACACTACTATTGCCGTGAATAAGATTTATCTCGACAACTACTTTCTTACACATGCACAATTTAAGATTTTTAGAATATTTGTAGTATATAGTGTTGGCCTATAAACAAGTTACCAAAAGATTCATCGTCTGCAAAATCTTCTTATAATAAACAGAGCTACATTTTGTTCTGCGATTAAAGGTTGAAGGCCGCACGACCGGTGTCATGTGAAAAACGAATCTCGACAATATAACCCCAATATCAGCCATGTATTAGAGTGTTTGGCTTTTGATCAATATAAGTAATCATGTTGTTGGTGTTCCAATAATTGGGGGACTGGTCCCACGCTAATAACGTATTGGACATATGTTCCATTTAATATCTAGACATTCTACATATTCCTAGTAGGACATGAACACTGGCGTGTGAAATGTGCTTTAATTGACAAGGTCATGCATAATTATACGCTTAATGTAAGCACCTTGTTTTATTTTGCTTTGGTTTCTTCTTTAGTCTCAATATTCTACTAGCGCGTACTGTAAAATCTATTATCATATTTGACGCACCTTTCAATTCGATTTTGTCCTAACTCCTGCTGTTTGATAAAAGGCAAAAAGCGTCAAGTTTATGTCGGTTTGTAAAAGTCGCCTAGGGCAGAAAGTACTAAAGACCCCTCGAGCTATGCTCTTAGATGTTAACAATCCATTTTTGTCCTCTAAGCAAATTTTCTAATGGAGTGGCACAATTCAAACAACAACACTATAAACCGTACAATTTCATGAACCACAATTTATCATTTACGTATTCATGAGAAATGGCAATGCTTTTTCTTATCTCGCTGAAAGTAATCTAGGCTATTAATAAGACTGTCACAGCGTAAATATCTATCAAATAGGCTCAATGTTTAGCAATGCCCATTACCCTGCTAACGATTTTCCAGACAGACCATAGGCAAAACCATTAAGAATCAAGGACCTTTCGTCTATTACGTCTCAACAAGTCAAATAGGGTGGAATGTGGCATTTTGTATGAAATGTACTGGTATAGAGTATCGAAAATGACTGTTTTAAAACTTATCGTTGATAGGGAATCAAAACCTCGTAACTACAGCTTGAATAACGTTATAACGAGGCCTACTGGTGTACATTGAATTGCATACGCTTCCAGCATCTTGAAGAATATTTGAAAAACAAAGCCATGAAAATCATTAAAAAACACTATGTAAAAACAAACGTATTAACCCTTATAATGATTATTTATATTCTTATGCGTAAAATGATCGCATGATTTAAAGAAAGGGCGAGAAGGATCTTCAAAAGGTTTAGAAAAGCAACATATTGCTAATAATTGATAATTTGAAGCGAATTCGACGGAATGAAAATGTTTTATTTTTGAGTGTGTTTAACCCGTTTGACAGTAATGACCGATTTCGAATGTGGAATATGTCCATTTTAAAACTGGAAGTTTGGTTATGTCATGTAATGGTCCGAGATAAATGCACTATAACACCAGTACATACTGTATCTAGTAAAATATGAACATTTATTTTGCAAGCATCCCGTGCTTCTGCATTGTGTATATAGTAGGCTAGCACCATTTTGGATTGAATATTTACCAAAATAAAACAACAAGAGGACCATGATGGTCCTATATCGCTCACCTGAACCAAAATGATATGAACAACACTTTTAAGACTGAAAACTAACTTATGGTCAATAACTTTGTGAAAATCAAACTCATCCGAGATCTAATGGTACCCAGCATTCTGTCCAAGTTTTGTCTTGATTGATAAATAATTACAGATTCTAGAGTATAAACGAGCCAAAGACGGCAAGTTTATCAAATTCAAGGGCACATAACTCTCGACTTTCTGATCAGATCAGACTGAAAATAAGTCTCGTCCGCGATCTTATGGTCCTAAACATTGTGTTCAAGTTTTGTCTTGATTGATTGATAATTGTAGATTCTAGAGTGTAAACAAGGTCGAAAACAGCTGAAAATGGCAATTTCTTCAAATTCAAGGGCACAATAACTCTCGACTTTCTGATCAGATCAGACTGAAAATAAGTCTCGTCCGAGATCTTATGGTCCTAAACATGTGTCCAAGTTTTGTCTTGATTGATTGATAATTGTAGATTCTAGAGTGTACACAAGGTCGAAAACAGCTGAAAATGTCAATTTCGTCAAATTCAAGGGCACATAACTCTCAACTTTCAAATCAGATCAGACTGAAAATTAAAATCATTCAATATTTTATGGTCCCCAACATTGTGTCCAAGTTTTGTCTTGATTGATTATCAATTGTAGATTCTAGAGTGTAAACAAGGTCGAAAACGGCCGAAAACAGCATTTTCATCAAATTCAAGGGAGCATAACGCTCGACTTTCTCATCAGATCAGACTGAAAATTAAAGTAATTTGAGATCTTATGGCCCCCAACATTTTGTCCAAGTTTTGTCTTGATTGATTAATAATTGTAGATTCTAGAGTGTAAACAAGGTCGAAAAACAGCCAAAAATGGCAATTTTATCAAATTCAAGGGCACGTAACTCTCGTCTTTCTAGTCAGATCCCACTGAAAATCAATCTTATCCGAGATCTCATGGTCTCCAACATTGTGTCCAAGATTTGTCTTGATTGGTCAATAATTGTAGATTCTAGAGTGTAAACAAGGTCGAAAACAGTCAAAAATGGCAATTTTATCAAATTCAAGGGCACATAACTCTCGTCTTTCTGCTCAGATCACAATGAAAATCAATCTCATCCGAGATCTTATGATCTCCAACATTGTATCCAAGTTTTGTATTAATTGGTCAATAATTGTAGATTCTAGAGTGTAAACAAGGTCGAAAACGGCAATTTTGTCAAATTCAAGGGCACATAACTCTAGACATTTTTGTCTGATCTGACTGAAAATCAAACTCATCCAAGATCTTATAGTCTCCAACATAATATACAAGATTTGTATTGATTAGGCCATAATTGTAGATGCTAGAGTGTAAACAAGTAAAAAACAGCATTTTTCGTCATTCAGGAGCAGATAACTCTGCACTTTCTGGTCTGATCTGGCCCATAATCGAACTCATCCGAGAACTTATGACTATACTTGTTTTGACAAAGTTTGGTCAAGATTGACTAATATTTGTGGATGCTAGAGTGTAAACACCAAATTGTGGACAGACGGACAGACGGACAGACGGACGGACGGACAGACGGACGGACGTACTCACATTTGACAATTAGGAGTTAACGGAATTATGAGTTTGATAACTCCTAATTACGAACTGATTTTTCTTTTTGTTCTAACATTTGACAATTATGGGTTTATCGAGTTCAAAGAACGAGCTTTAACTCACAATGCTGCGAACAATTCCCTTCTTAATTAACTCCTTTTAACTTGGTATGTCCAAAATATTAGTATTTCAAAGTCTAATACTAAGGGAACTTTTAATGTTGCATTTAGCAAATAATCATTATATAGTCACCAGATTCATCCCTAAATCAAAATTTGACTACAAATAGGTACTTCTTCATTAACAAGGGGACCAATCTGTATTTTGTACCTAATAAATCCTGTAATGTATAGTGGTCCCAAGATAAAATTAAGTTTACACAACCTTTTAATTCATAAAAACATGTTATTTAATTATATGGAGACACACATACAAAGCATCCTGCTAATAATATGGAAGTAGACAAAGCCGAAATACAGACGAAAAGCTGTCCGTTCAATTCCTCTACTGATGAAAAACGGGACAAGGCCTACCTTGTTGTCCTTTCTGACACTTAAGGTTTACGAACTGAGAATGAAAACACCACTTTCTACCCATATGAAATGCACCAAATTACACACACTTGTAAATACACTTCACATAAGTTGATTCACCAGGCCGGATTTCAAGATTATGCTTCAAGAAGAAAATTTACAAATATCATTTTACTCTTTGTTCATATGCAAGGGAGGTAATTTTGAACATTTTTGTCAAATATTTCCATAAGTATGCATTAATTCAAAATTCTAAACCATACAAAATGCTTATGTTTGTATTTGGAATGGAAATTTAACACAGTTTAGGAATTACGGACACTTTTCAAATTTCGCCTCTGGCTCTGCATTTCATTCTCAGTTCGTAAACCTTAAGAAACTGAATTACAAACTGGTAAAATACAAACAATATCAATCTATGAAACACATTTGCCTCTGCAAGAGAATGTTTTATCATCGCCAATCGACATACGTGTATTGCATGTAATGTATGTTAAGTTTTTCAAATGCATGGACGAGGTTAGCTGCTTTGGCCCACGCCTGAAACAAGATTATTTGATAAAGCTTACACTACGTCTGATAGTGCGTTGGAACAAAAAAGTCTCGGGAATGCAGAAAACCCAACATTAACGTTATAACCGCTAGTTTGATGACGTCGCATTAGCGTCACCCGAACGATAATGCGCGTGAATATCAATGTCCTGGGAACGCAGAAAAATAATGTTGATGTTATAACCGCATGCATGACGTCACGTTACCTAAAACTTAGGCTATCTCAATATATTGCCCCCCCCTTACCATTTCGGATTACTTCTAATGCTTATGTAATTAGCGTTAAAGGTATGCACAAATTTTGCAACATTTCGGACATTTTCAACATCCGGTTAAATCACATAACATTTAGATTTTCAGACTTGAACTGAGTATGTGTGACCTATGGACGGGATCACGTCTTAGTAAACTTGGCAGATTTCACACGTCAGTTTTGCTAATGTCTTGAACCGGCGTAAAATGTGTCGTTGTCACTTAAATGTCATCGAAAGGAAATTAGACGTTTGAAATCATGTTTTCAAAACAAAAAGACAAAATTTTACAAGCGTCAGTTTGATAAACCGGAAGGTGCAAGAGTTAGACAAAAGCCTTACTGTACATGACGTTGACACCCTTACGTCAACGTTTCAAAACTACACAATTTATGGCGATTCAGTGCAGCAAGCACATGTTAGCATTACTGGAAATCGGTGAAGGCAGAGCACCGGCCCATAAGAGATTTGAGACCATATGTTTTTAACATTATTAAGATACCAAAATCTTACGCTACGCCTGCATTATGCACATTGTCATCGGCACGGGACGCATGAAAAATAGTCCTGAGTGTGGTGTAGGGCCGAACATCTTTTCTCTCCGAGTTTCGCTGGATTTAGAGTATAATTAAAGAATTTGCAGAAAGAGAAATATATCTTGCAATATTAACGCAATAAAATTCCAAACGATACAATGAGACGTTATATTCGATCCATGAGACAACAAATGATTGTCGTCATTCATTAAAGACATGTCACAATAGAAATTGAAGCAGAAATTGGATTATATAACTATGTCATGTTCGTCAGTATGTTCTGTGAATTTTGAAATTGACCATTATCTCTAATATCTTAAGAAAACACAAGCAATGTTCCATTTCACACAATTCAAAATACATCCGCTTATAGGCAATCGAATTATCTTCAATTTGATACCAATATTATAAAATCAATATTCAAAATATTGCTAGTAAATCCAGTAATTCTCTGGGCACACTTTCTTTTTTGACTTGGCATATACTTAGTAAAGGTGTGTGGTCTTTATTGTTTTCCTGGAATCAGTATATCATGGGACCATTATAAATAGACATCGAGTCGTGAGCCGTGACGAACGGTTACGGTATATTCCAATACATGTAAATAGGGAGGAGTGCCTATTTTCCTCCGAATAAAAGCAAACAATGACAGGTATTGCGTGTTGTCCAACATTGCCGTGTGAGTTCAGTAGGTGTATACAGATAGTAGTTTGTCGATTTATTACTGGGAGAGGGTTTCGAGTCACATATTTCTATAATTCGAAATCCCTCTTCCCCCGTCAATTTAGACTCGATGATCTTTGATCATTCACATGTCGTTGTCTATCTATATACTTATGTGGAAAATTGAATGATGATCCCTATGTTGTAATGTTAACTTGACTAGGTATAACAACATAGCACACTTTAGCCTAGTCAATAGATATTTTCGTTGTACAAAACCACATCTTCACAATTAATCAGTAATAAACTCACTCTACTATACAGGCTTGCAACGAGTCAACAGAAAAATTCCCAAGCAATATTTGAAAATTCCATGACATGTTTCATAACGTTTTTATTCAACTCTTTCCTATAACAAGAGCTGTCCGAAGACAGTGCGGTCGACTTTCTAAGTTGCTTAGTATAAAGGGGGCATAACTCCAAATATAGTGGAGCCAGGGTCATGGGCCCTACTAGTAGGGTAGAGGGCATGATGATGAATAAGTATTCCAAGTTTGGGTTGAATCCCTTTGATAGTATGGCAGTTATTGATGTTTGAAAAAACTTTAACCTTTGTTGCAACGCCGACGCCAACGCCGACGCCCGGGTGACAGTATAAGCTCTCATTTTCTTCGAAAAGTCGAGCTAAAAAGGAACATTTTCATAATTGTAAAATGCAATTAAGAATGTTTTTGGAAACAATGAGACAAAAGAAATGTGCGTATAAACCATTTTTGATATTTTGCCTTTAGAAATACTTTCTATGCTATATTGTACACAGACTGTTATAATTTGATCATTCCAAAGTGTTTGTTAAATGTAAAGCGTTAACTAAGATAAAAATTATCAGAAACAAATATACATAATCTAAGTTCTTGATTAATTAGGAATAAATCATATATTGATTCCTAATTATTGCTACAAACGTTTCCATCAACTATATAAGCTTTCTACTCAAAAGATTAAATTAACAATTAAAGTCATGAACAATATTAACTCATAAATATTGATAAGTGAGTAACAATTTAAAATAACTCCTATAACGATGGACAATTTTAACTCCTAAACATTGAGCATCCATCAACTCGCATTTCTATGAACAATATTAGCTCTTAATTTCATGAACAATCATAACTCCTAAATATTGAACATCCATCAACTCGCATTTCTATGAACAATATTAGCTCTTAATTTCATGAACAATCATAACTCCAAAATATTGAACATCTATCAACTCGCATTTCTATGAACAATATTAGCTCTTAAATTATATGATTTACATATATTTTAACTCTTAAAGTCATGAACAATTTTAACTCCTAAATACTGAACATCCATCAACTCGCATTTCTATGAACAATTTCAGCTCTTAAATCATATGATTTACATGCAAAATTTAACTTTTAAAGTCATGAACAATTTTAATTCCTAAACATCGAACATCCATCAACTCGCATTTCTATGAAAAATTTTAGCTCTTAAATCATATGATGTATATGTAAATTTTAACTCTTAAAGTCATGGACAATTTTAACTCCTAAACATTTAACATCCATCAACTCTCATTTCTATGAACAATATTAGCTCTTTCTTCATCTATGAGAATTAACTCTTATAAACATGGACAGTTTTTAAATTCTTATTATTAAACAGTTTTTAACATGTATTTCCATGAACAATATTAGCTCTTTCATCATCTATGAGAATTAACTATTTATAGCCATGGACAATCTTATATTTTCTAATTATCAAACAGCTTTAAACATATATTTCCATGAACAAAATTAGCTCTTAAATCATCTATGAAAATTAACTCTTATAACCATGTACAATTTTAAATTTCTTATTTTTAAACAGCTTTTGACATGTATTTCCTTGAACAATATTGGCTCTTAAATCATCTATGAGAATTAAATGTTGATACCGTGGACAATTTTAATCTATAATTATTAAACAGCTTTTGACATGTATTTCCTTGAACAATATTAGCTCTTAAATCATCTATGAGAATAAACTCTTAAAACCATGGACAATTTTTCATTTCTTATTATCAATCAGTTTTAATATGTATTGCCATGAACAATATTAGCTCTTAAATCATCTATGAGAATTAACTCTTATAACCATGGACAATTTTTACTTTCTTATTATCAAACAGTTTTAACATGTATTTCCATGAATAATATTAGCTCTTAAATCATCTATGAGAATTAACTCTTAAAACATGGACAATTGTTAATTTCTTATTATCAAACAGCTTTAAAAATGTAATTCGATGAACAATATTAGCTCTTTATTCATCTATGAAAATAAATTCTTATAAGCATGGACAATTAATAATTTCTTATTATCAATCAGTTTTAAGCATGTATTTCCATGAACAATATTAGCTCTTTAATCATCTATGAGAATTAACTGTTATAAACATTGACATTTTCTATTTTCTTATCATTAACCTTTCCCAACCAAGACCTGGTTTTGAAGTCCTTAATAGAAATGGCTTGGGAAAATATTGAGACAAAAGAAGAAACTGCTGATAACCAGCAGTTTCTCCTTTTGCCTCAATATTTTCTCAGCTATATTGTACACAAATCTTATCTTTATTCACATATAATTTGTCGCCTGCTGCTGCTTTTAAATTGGACCACCCTAAAATTCTGTTGTTTGGGAATGGGTTTAACAGTTTTTAATGTTTTTTTTCCATGAACACAATTAGCTCTTAAAGTATCTATGAGAATTAACTCGTATAACCATGGACAGTTTTTAATTTCTTTTTATCAAAAAGCCTTTGACATGAATTCCTTGAATAATACATGTATTACCGTAGCTCTTAAATCATCTATGAGTATTAACTCTTATAACCATGGACAATTACTTATTTCTTATTATCAAACAGCTTTTGACATGCATTTCCTTGAACAATATTAGCTCATAAATCATCTACGAGAATTAACTCTTATTAATATGGACAATTTTTAATTTCTTATTATTAAAAAGCTTTTAACATGTATTTCCATGAACAATATTAGCTCTTAAATCATCTATGTGAATTAACTCTTATAACCATGGACAATTTTTATTTTCTTATAAATAACCCTTTCCCAAACAAGACCTGGTTTTGACATCCCTAGTAGAAAAGGCTTGAGAAATCATTGAAACAAAAGAAGAAACCGCTGATAACCAACAGTTTCTCCTTTTGTCTCAACATTTTCTCTATCATATTTTACACAAACCCTATTTTCAATAACATCCATTTTGTCATTTGTGGCAGTTTTTGAAGTGGATCACTCTAAAATTTTGTCGTTTGGTAAAAGGTTAAACCGTTTTTAACATGTATTTCCATGAAGAATTTAACTATTAAATCATCTATGGGAATTAACTCTTATAACCATGGACAATTTTTAATTTCTTATTATCAATCAGTTTTTAACATCTATTTCCATGAACAATATAAGCTCTAAATCATCTATCAAAATTAATTCTTATTACCATGGACAATTTCTACTTTCTTATTATCAAACAGTTTTTAATACGAATTTCCATGAACAATATTAGCTCTTAAATCATCTATGAGAATTAACTCTTATAACCATGGACAATTGTTAATTTATTATTATCGAACAGTTTTTAACATGTATTTTTATGAACAAATATAGATCTTTAATAATCTATGAGAATTAACTCTTATAAGCATGGATAATTTTTGATTTCTCATTATTATACAGTTTATTTAACATGTTTTTCCATGAACAATATTAGCTCTTTAATAATCTATGAGAATTGACTCTTATAAACATGGACAATTCTTAATTTCTTATTATTAATTTGATTCCATGAACATTATTAGATCTTAAATCATCTATGAGAATTAACTCTTATAACCATGGACAATTTTTAATTTCTTATTATCAATCAGTTTTTAACATGTAGTCCATGAACAATATTAGCTCTTAACCCATTACCAAACAACAAAATTTTGGACCGTTCAAAATTCAAAGATGATGCAGACGACAATTCAAAGTGAATAAAATTTTATCTTTTTTGTTATTTTATGTAGAAAACATTGTGGGAAATGAAGAAATTGCTTGTCACAAGTAATTTCTTCATTTTCTACAATGTTTTCCCAAGCCTTTTCTTGTGAGAGAGTCAAAAGGCGTCACTGAACGGTAATGGGATAAATCATCTATGAGAATTAACTCGTATAACCATGGACAATTTTAAATTTCTTATAATCAAACAGTTATTAATGTGTATTTCCATGAACAATATCAGCTCTTGAGTCATCTATTAGAATTAACTCTTATAACTGAACGATATTTAGCTCTTTATTAAAGACTAAAATCAAAACTTATAATCATGAACAATTTTTAATTTCTTATTATCAAAAAGCTTTTAACATGTATTTCCATAAACAATATTAGCTCTTTAATGCTAGATTAAAATTTTGAAAAAACCCATTTTAACATGGACAGTTTAACTTTCTAAATTTTGAGCAACTATAAAAACACATTTTCCAAAATGAAAGGTCTTGATGTGAAGGAACATTACCTTTATGACAACAAATCCTTTGTCAAATCTCTGGAATTTTCCTGCCTTCTGTCAAGCAATTTCTTCATTTCCCACAATGTTTTCCATGTAAAAAGAACAAAAAATTCAAAATTCCATTCACTTGGAATTGTCGTCTGCATCATCTTTGAATTTGGACTAACCTAAAAATTTGCTGTTTGATGATGGGTTAACACATAGAAAAACCTGAAGGGTCTGAATTGTTCCATATGCATTAATCGTTTCAATTGAAGCTTTGGCTAGATTTGTAAATACTCATGTTTCAATGCTTAAATGTAGATACAACCTAAATAAATTATACTGCAGCAACATAGTCTAAGTAAACGGAAAGAATATGGTTTTTGAGGCTGTTAGATAGAAAACAAATCCAAAAATGGCAATTTGGTCAAATTCAAGGGCACATAATTGGGAATGAAAGATGAAAATTAGACTTGTAAAAAAATTTAAGGTCAGCAATTTCCTGCATATTTTTTTTTTGATTGGTCAATATTTGTTGCTGTTGAAGTGAATATAGCATTGAAAACTGAAACTAGTGCATATTTATAAGAATACGGGAGTGAAAAGGTTGAATACTAATATATATTGACCATGTTTTAAGTCCCCACCACCATCGTTAAAATTAGATCAATGGAAAAAAATCCGAATTAAAATTCTGGATATCAAAATTGCTAGAAATATCATTGTATAAAGTAAATAAAAGAATGTTTACTCTTAACCCTTTCCCAAACAACAAATTTTAGGGTAGTCCTATTTAAAAGCTGTTTTAGAGGACAAAATTGATGTTAAAAAGGAAGGGATTTGTGTATAATATAGCACAGAAAATATTCAGACAAAAGAAGGAACAACTGGTTATCAGCAGTATCTTCTTTTGCCTCAATGTTTTGCCAAGCCTTTTCCATTAGGGACATCAAAACCAGGTCTTGTTTGGGAAAGGAGGGAATAAAGTATGATGAATTTCTATTTCAAAGGCTCTTATTTACATTTTTAAAGGCAAGTCTAAATTACCCCACGCATATTTGCCAAACCTAGATAACTTTCCAAACCTATCTTTTTCTATAACACGGTGGGTAACCCACGTGACCTTTGGGAAACGTTCACACCGAAAAAATCGCCCGCTTCAAGGTATGTTTTGTTTAATTTCTCAGCTTATACGCTACAGATTTTTGATGAGATAAAGTGCACGGTACGCACATTTGAGAGGGCCATTCCCGTTTGTAATTCACTACGCTCCGAATCCCATGGTTTCTTCAAACATTCAAGTTTGACGAAACCACTGGATTGTGAGCAGAGTGAGTTACAGATGGGAATGGCCCTCTCAATTGCGCGTTCCGTGCGCTTTATCTCATCAAAATCCTTAGAGTATAAGCTGAGAAATTAAACAAAACATACCTTGAAGCGGACGATTTTTCAGTGTGTACGCTTCCCAAAAGTCATGTGGGTTACCCACCGTGATAAGACCAGATCCCAAATCTAAAATAACATTTTATTCCTAAAACCAAGTTTAAAAATCCCCTCCAAAATACTTTGAGTTGTTGGCTATCATTTTTATCAATGGACAGCAATTTACAGCAAAATAAGTTATGACCCCCTTGTCTTGTATGTGAAGTAAATATCAGGACTCCCACTGTACTGCGATAGTAAAACATTTTCCAAGCTGACTGTCAGCCCGAACATTTGCTTCTCATCAGCAGACTTACAACGGGGAGGAAGGGGGTGACGGGTGAGAAATCATCAAGAATTAAGTTCTCAAAAATAAAGTTGTAACATGTGCATCCATCAGTTTAATCTACAAAGCCAATACCAGTCACTAAGTTCGGCTCATTTTCAAAATGCTCAACTCTAAATTTATGAGCTTCTCTACAATTTCAGGACCATAATTTCATTTTGCACAGAACAAATTTGAACATATTGGAATAATTTAACATATTTGTTAATTAAGATCCAAAGTTAAGGGCAACTCTATGTTGATATCATTTCATTTCTTCCAATGATCTTACCAAAATTCCCATTTCATTGTATAGAGGGTATAAAACATTTTGGTATCCGGGCTTTGGTATGTCCGGTAACTGCTTCAGTTACAAAAGAGGTTTTTTTTCTCTAAATTTGTAGTGTAGTCATTCATGAAATGTGTGATGTGTTAAGATTTCTTTATCACAAGTCTACAACATTTGAACATAGGTTTGTAAGATATTATCTAAATGTACTCACATCAATTCATTCCTTACATCTCAGATGGATATCAAACCTCCATATTGAAATCTTTGATATAGGCCAAGTTGCCTGTCCAAGTCTTAAGAGTTATCAAAAATTACCCATAATGCAAAGCAAAGTTGCCTGTTCAAGCCATAGGAGTTATAAAAAAGTACCCATAATGCAAAGTCAAATTTGGAAGTGGCAAATGGCATGAGAGGAGACAATGATGTAAGGGAGGTAACTTCTACCTAACTGTTCATAGTATGAACAAAAGCCCCAGTTCATAAATTAGGAGTTTCTCTCTGCACAGTGTTCCTAATGCCAAAATTGACTTACTGGCAAACTTTGGTGAGGGAAATAGGAGTTAACCTCGTAATTCTTGACAAACTCTTAAACCTTGAACGGACAACTGCAGTAACTCCTAATTGCCAAATAATAGCACAGACGGACGGACGACGGACAAAATGCTATCACAATAGCTCACCTTGAGCACTTTGTGCTCAGGTGAGCTAAAAATGGTTAAATTTGTGAAGAAGAAGATTGCAAAAAATAAACCTGTACATAAATTTCCTTTTTCTCTTGTAATATTAATTTAAGTTCAAATTGAAGGTTTGTGCATTAGTTTTATGTACTGGTTTATGTACTGCTTTACTTTAGTACGTTTGCACGCATTTGTCCATACACGTATAGAGTTCAGAAATAAACTTAAAATATTTTGAAACTTTGTGTAGGATGTAAAAATGGGTGAATATTTGGGAATGTGTCGATTTTGATTCTTTAAACATTGTGTTTCCCATATAGACTAGACCATATTTAATGAAGACATGACTCATAAACATACAAATGGAAACACATAGAAGCTCTATTTGCCTGACCAAGCCCACTTTCATTACTATGACGTCTTCGACATATCTAATATCTGTCAAATAACTGAGACAAACCCGGTATCTTCGCATCTATTTTGGTAATGATTTCACGTCTGGAACTTCAAGTATCAATAAGTTATTCAATATATATCTCATCTCTTTATAGATGGATAACACTTATCAACGTTCAGTAATATATTTCTTAAACCTTTTTCAAACGACAAAATTGTATCATGGTCCAATTTAAAAGCTGCTGTGAACAACAAAATAAATATTGATAAAGGTAATATTTGTGTATAATATACAACAGAAAATATTGAGACAAAAGGAGAAACTGCTGGTCATCAGCAGTTTCTTCTTTTGTCACAATGTTTTCCCAAGCCTTTTCTATCAAAGACGTCAAAACCAGGTCTTGTTTTGGAAATGGTTAAAACTTTCCAAAATAACAACCAATTCGATATCTCCATTTCTTTGTTGTTTGGAACAGGGCAAAAGCAACCTATGTCTACATGTTTTTAACTTCTTGTAGGCAACGGAATACGGGATAATAATTCGATATCTCCATTTCTTTGTTGTTTGAAAAAGGACAAAAACAGCCTTCGTCTACATGCTTTTAGTTTCTTGTAGGCAACGGAATACGAGATAATAATTATGATATTCGGATAAATCGTGGAATTATAGACAGAACCGTCCAATTGATATAGTGTAACTATTGAACGTTTAGAGGCATTGACCTCATCTCTTAGATGATACATCATACTTCATCAGCAGAGCGTAATGCAAACGTTTCTTTTGGTTATCATATAGGACGTTTTGAAAAGAATCTGGTCTCTAGCATTCAGCTTTATGCATAAAAGGAAACCTATAAAATTGTGTATTATTACACAGATAGTGGTTTGTCGTGTATTATACGATGTTTGGTCAAAGCACGAAATATAGATAAAATCCTTCATTTGATGAAGAATAAGTATTTAACGTTGACAGATGATATATCATACATAATTAGGGGCGTTATTCAACGTTTCTTTTGATCATCTGATTGATAGTTTGGAAAAGAAACTCGGCTCTAGCGTACAGATTTGGCATAAAAGGAAACTTATACGATCTTGTTTTTTGCACAGATAAGGGATTGTTATGTATTAAATTTGTTTATAATATTTCTACTGTAGGCTATAAACATGCTAATTGCTGTTTCATGCTGAATAAAATACTATGTTATGTTATGCATTATAGGGTGTCGGGAAGCATGATCATAATTACAGAGAATAACATGCCCATTTGATGAAAAATAATGTTTGAGCATTTTGAAAAACTGATTGTGCTTCCCAGATGACAAATCATACTTCATCAGAGTGGCGTTTTTCTATTAGGGACGTCAAAAACTGAAAAAAACACCTAATAACTTGAGTGTCGGTGTGTGCACGACATATAGACGAATGTGTTCATTTGATGAAGAATATTGAACGTTTAGAGGCATTGACCCCGTCTCTTAGATGATATACTTCGTCAGAAGAACGTCAGTAATTTTTTTTCTTTGAATTATCATCATATAGGAAGTTTGGAATGTGGAGCCTTCCATTTCAAAAGCTTAGAGATAACAACCCGTTAAATGTATCCCTCGTCAATTTCTGTTGTCACGGATGACGCAAAAAAACGAAGGCATCATATCGATTGTATCATCTTTTTAATGATGTTGAAAACTGGGCGTAAAGACCAATTACATTTTTCTTATAAGCGCTGTAGTTAGAACATGTCCAACTCAATATGACGTAATTATATAAAATAGTGCTTCAGCATTTTCTTTTTTTCGGAGAGCTTTTTTCTAACATCGCTTTCTAAACGATGACTTCGTTAGGGAAAAAAGTTAATCAAGTTCAGACCAGAGATGAAGTCATATTCTCAAAATGCATTATACTCAATCATACGGCTGTTATGTAATGTCTTGATGCTCTATCATAATATACAAACTGCAAAGAATACGGTTTCAATTCTAATCATATAGGCAGCTTTTAAAATCATAGGGAGAAAAGATGAAAGGAATGGTTTCCAGCATATATTCTTTTTATCTAAGCGCATACCATGTTATTGCATACAAACATTGCAGATTCATTAAAAGATACGTATATCAACCCGTTACTGCATAAGCACAGGGTTCAACGTTGTTAGAAAATATGGCAATGCTACAAAAAGCCATTCAACCTTTTATCCAAATGCTTTTCTTGCTTGTTTGAAGGCTGGAAAGAATCATTCTACATGTATATAATATAGGCGTAAATAATGTCAGGATATTTTGTTGCGTGCGACATAATAATTGCAATTGACAATTACTGAAATGTTTCATCTTAAAAACTAAAAAGACAATGCTGATTATAAAAAAAAATTGTTTTACCACAAGGATGTCCTATCGCAACTGAATGAGCCAGAACCTGTCTGTACAAGACAGTATCTCGACGACGCTATATTAACTATATATAGATTTGGACTATTACGTACGAGGCACAACGCGAAAATGCTGATGACTAGATTCTGATTTTGCCCCAATATTTTCTGTGTCATATTGTACACATGTTGTACCTTTATTTGCATATATAACGTCTGTGACAACTTTTGATTTGGAACAGTGAAGAGTTGCATCTTTCGGAAAAGTATATAGGCGAAGCAACACGTACGCAAAATCGCAATTGCGTACACATCGCAAAAAAAATGAAAAAAAAAATGTGGATTTTTGTTTTTGTTTCCCTTGAAATAAACACCTGAATCGCTATTAAAATACATACGAAATACCCACCAGGATCCACGAATGACCATGGTCATTCGTGTCTCCGGGTGGGCATTTGGTATTTATTTCATAAGCATAATGCACTAAATACTATATAGTATTCAATTTTTTCTAGGTGATGCCCGCAAGTCCCACCCGCAGCAATATGGAGCCCGACATCAAACCTCTCCTGATACATTAGGCATGCGTTTTGCGGACACTATAATTTCGGCTAGCTACGCCAGTGGATACATCTTCTCTTCTAGATTGGAAGTGACCTCGCCATCTAGATATGAATCCCAATCAATCATTGGGGCGTTATGCAATGTCTTTTAAATCTATCATAATATTTCACTTAACCCTAAAACGAATATAAGGAAAAGGGTAGATCTTTCATATCTTTCCATTCTTATAAATTTGAGTCAATATCTGAAAAAAAACTACCTAAACAAAAGGCATTTGAACATACTTTGTTTCAAGATCAGCCCTGTGAGAAATGTGCGGATCAATGACAATTCAAACGGATGTTTCGCAGTTGCAAAAGGTTAAGAAAAAGTTGAAAGAGAACAACATGGGCCTTTATCAGCCTGAAAGGATACACGATATATAGGATATAGATGCTGATATGGATCTATGCTGATCTCACTTGTTATTTTGGCGTGGTTTTTTTTTTTTTTTTTTTTTTTTTTTCAACATCCTGATTCTTTCGGATTGACCAGGCCTAAATGCTCTGGCAAATGACAAAGCACGTATAAATCAGTAGCTTATAGCATAGTAAACATTAAAGAAAATAAGACAATTTTCGCTTTTCAACAATAAACTCGTAACTGCAGCGTATAACAATCTGCAGTTACGAGGATTTTGTTGAACAAGATACAAGTTTTGTTACCAATTATTATGCTGTCGGCTTAATTTCCTGAAGTTGCAAAATGTTGAGAAACAATAAATCACAAACATATAGAATCATTTTTCGGTGGCGGGGATTTCTATGATTGTCAAATTTCGATATTAGGTAAACGTCTGATATTCGCACCATCTAGGGAACCTTTAATCGAATTTTACCTACGACGTTACCATAGAAACCGACGATATTTCGAGATGATCCGAGCATTTCTTCCTGGAGGCGATGTGTCGAACGAAATTGCTATACAAAATTATCCCATGTGAACATGTCTTGGTCTTCTGTCGGGGAAAAATATGTCGATTCATTTCATCAAAAACCACGTAACTGCAGCTTGAAACAAGCTGCAGTTACGAGGTTTTTGAAGAAAAGTGACGATGACATCTTTAGCTGATCGGGATAATGACTTTTTTTTGTAATTCTGTTCTTCATGCTGTAATTACGACTGTTTGTCGACTAACTTCGGTTGTGCTTTGAATAGTTGGTAGCCGTAGCTCTTGGTTATTAATAAGTTATGTCACACAATGAAAATAGATCATGGAACTCTAGAACAGAGCTTTTTTAGGATACTGGTGCTTTAAATAAGACCTTTAGCTTTAGTCTGATTTCATGGCGCAAAATGAACTTTAACACTGATAGAGTAAAAATATGATGGAATATTGAGGGAAGAAACGGGCGTAGTGAACATTAGATTTGATTGTCATAATTGGGTGAGTTCAACTAAAATGGCACCAAAAAAATTAGTTTTTTCCAATTTTTAAATTTCAATTGATCATTTTGGTCTATATGTTCTAATATTGTACATAGATTAAATTTTAATAATCTAAAACGGCATTGAAAAATATTTAGACATAAAAAAGTTTCAGATTTTTTAATTGAAGAAAATCAACAGAAAAACATGAAAATATATATATTTACAAAGTAGTGTACCCTCACATAATAATACAAAAAGTAATATTTTTTCAATCCAAATTGTAATTTGTGAATCAATAAGGAATTCTAAGCAAAAAACCTAGTTTTTCTGTCATAAATATGACTTTTTACACAAAATTACTTGTGATGTTTTCATACATGGATCAAACAGTTTTTATTTTGATAAAGTGTCGCCTAATATAGACTTCAGAACCAATTTTCTAAACAATATAATGAATTCATAACATGTCTGCAAAAAAACTTGTACAATTGTCATGTTTGAACTAAAATCTAAACAATCAAAAACTTGCATCTTTTGTCACAAATTTGTTGCACTCCAGACATTGTTAACCTATTTGATTAATTTATGATCCTTCTTTTACTTCTTTATTAAGTAAAATGGTAAAAATAATTCACATGATAACTATAGCAAACAATTTTATACTCTTCCATTTTTTTCGAACAACGAGTACTTGTAATCATACAAAGATGGTTCAATTTTCTAAGAATATCATTAATTTCGTGAATATTTTTCCTAAATATGCACCGGATATGTATAAAAAAAATACTTGTATCATACATTGACATGTAATAAATGCTAACTAAACAAGAACAATTAATCATCTTAGATAGGTGTGCTATAAATGGGGAAAAATGAAAGTTCTATTTTTTTAAATAATTTGTTGCACTCCAGACATATTCACATGTTGACAAAGTTGGCTAATTTATGATACAATTAACACTTCTTTATGAAGTAAAATGGTACAAATAATTCACGTGATAACTATTACAAACAATGTTACTCTTTTCCATGTGTTTCAAACAATGAGCAATTGTAATCATACCAAGATAGTTCAATTTTCTAAGATTTAACTTTCTAACCCCTTAAATGAAAACCAATTGCAAAGATGACACAAATTTGTGCCTAAATTGTTTAGATATATGCTCTCTTTAAAAAAAACAATATTTAATGATAACACTTTCTTTAGACCAGGTCTTTTTTAATTAAGCCAAAAGCTTGTTGCACTCCAGACAACATAAATAATGCTCTAAATCAATCACAAGCATGTGTCTTAACTGGATTTCTGGTGTGAATGATCTTTGAGTCTATGTCATTTGAAAAAGAGAACAATAGTTCATTAAAAAGTAATACACAGTGAAAGAGGAGTTGTTAAACTTCAAATGTTACACTCCAGACAACCATGGGCGAGTTTATTTAAGGAACAGTCAGGAGTTTTTGTCCTTATTAAGGTATTCAAAATAATATTTGTTCAAGGCTACAAACATTTCTGTACATAGATTATCATAAAAACTTGACTTTTCAGTCATAGAATTCCCACAGTATTCAATTATTTGAAGTTTCTCTATATTTGCTGTTGCACTCCAGACAGCGTACGACTTTTGTTCTTGTGTGAACTGCAGCGAACCCTTTGCCCACAAACACTAACCACATACAAAATTCAAAACTCAAGATGTTTAAGTTGATGTAAAAAGTCTTACTTTTACACACATATTGTTATTCTTTTATTGTTATGTATTTAGAAAAAAAGACATTTTTTGCATGTTTTTTCGGGCATAACTTTAAAACCGTTAAAGATATTTCAATAAAATTTTGCATGAACATACAATACACTAATAAACATCACATGGTCCTAGCAATTTGTTCAAATATTCTATTTTTTTAGTCTAGATGAAAAAATATGCTTGGTGCCATTTATTTTGAATTCACCCAATTGTGGCTTTTTCCCATTCTTTCCAAATGCTTCTTCCTTTATTGTTTTACGAGGGACGTTCAGTTAATTCTGGAACTGGGCTTCTATAAGCCATAGTTATGTCGCAATTCAATTTTAAGTTTCTTCGATCATTCGAAGTAATCCTCTTTGACACCCACACACTTCTGAAGTTTTGAGATCCATTACTTATATGCCAATAAATGGGCCTCTTTTGGAACACCCCGCAGACACTAGTAAATTGCACTGCATGTGGAACATGAAGGCCTATACCGACGATAAGAGTCTTTTTTCGTCATCATGGGGAACACAAAAAAGCCACACGGGCTTAAGCCAGGTTATAAGAGTGGATGAAGACGCTGTGCAGCATGTGTCTCTTTCAGGAAGTCTTGGACAAGAGGACACCAGTGGACAGCTCCGTTGTCATGGATTTGGTACAAGCCTCTTCAGCCGGTCCTAGACCTGCTCTTTTCGTGATATTTCTTTACTTTCGCCGACATACATTTCTTGTATGAATGACCAGCGATAGTGGTACTGCTTGAAACAGTAAATTGATCAATACACCCGTTACATTTGAAAATTACCGCGTACAAAACTTTTGCCGCGCTTTTAATTTTTTCGCTTTTACGGACCTTGCCTGATCGTTTCGACACCATTGCTTGCTAATGACACGCCATTGGTGCTCATAATAGTAGATTATTATTCAATTATATGTATAAAGCTCAGGCAGCCGACATTTGTTGCATTTAATGCACTATTTCATAATATATCTTTGCACGGGTGGCTCTCAGTCATGTAGGCAGCAGGTGGGGGACCCAATGAGCATAAACCTTTCTGTGTTTCAACCCTTTCGTCAAAATCGTATAACATGTCCCCGATGGAAAACCAACTTTATCTGCTATTTCTTGCACATGGAACCATGCGTCTTGTTCGGCCATGTCGGAATGTACAGAACATTTGCTTTGGTACTAGCTCTACCCGGGTTGCTTGAGAGGGGGCATCATTCAGGCCAGTTTTACCAATATTAATTTTTATCATCTTCTTAAAAACTGACGTATATTCAACATTCGAATGTCCACGAATCTGATAAAGTTCCTTATATACATGCGATGCAGATATTTCAAAGCCTATGCGACATGTAATGTAGACCCATACATCCTGCTTCAGTTCGTTTTCCATTTTACGCACAGCCAAATAGCCAGTTTATATGACTGAGCAAAATTAAAAGTTCAATAACTTTTTAAAGATTCAACGAATTTGTCTCAAATTTTGACCAAGTATAGACAGTGAGTTGCCCGTCAAATAGTTGCAAGCCTAACTAGTTCTATAGAACCGTGAGGTATGGTGGACCATTAGTACCACTTTTAATTGATCGCCCCTCGTAAATGATGAGACCAAGTAGTGCTAAATCAAATACCTAATCCATGATCTGAAAAATATCCCTTATGGCGTTCAAGACCATCTTTGGTCGTGATCAACCTATGTACACGGATATTCTAATCAAGACCATTGACATGTTGTTTTCTGTCATCCTCTTCATTACCTGTGACGGAATCGATACTGACTATATATGTAGATATAGCAGGCTGATCTGGAAACATGGGGTTCTCATATTCCTTAAGGTCTATTTGTACCAATCTCAGCATATCATATTTTACTTTTCAACACAAACCTTGTATATGTAGCTTAACCCTTTCCCAAACGACACGATTTTAGGGTAATCCTTTTCAAAAACTGCCACAAATGACAAGACGGATGTTATTAAAGAAAGGATTTGTGTAAAATATGTCACAGAAACTATAGAGGCAAAAGGAGAAAGTGCTGGTTATCAGCATTTTCTTCTTTTGTCTCAATGTTTTCCCAAGCCCTTTCTATTAGGGACGTCAAAACAAGGTCTTGTTTGGGAAAGGGTTAAAACAATCTACGGTTACAAGGTCTTTGTTGAAAAGCGGTGGTACATTTGTTCGGCTCAGACTTTAATAAACTCAATTACTATAAGGAACCTGACATTCAATATGTTTGATTTTCTCAAGCCACGTCGAAAGTTTTCTTGCTTTTAAATAAACGCGACTCCGTAAAAGCACGAATTGGTTCCTAATTCTTTAAACACTCCGATTACATTCGTCCGATAATGAAATTAAGAACGGATTATTGAAACATGAACTTTTCTCGTTCATCTATTATTAAAATTTCAATACCTTTTCTCGTAGCTACTTTGGGAACTAATTGCTCAAACACGAAATTGTCTTTTGACAGTTTGACCTCCTTAGACATTTACCGCAGGAAAGAATTGCTCTTATTCATTAAGCGTTTGTGATCTTGTTCCGCCATTCATAGAATTTGTAACATCCTGATGGACCAATGTGTTAAATGTTACCCTTGAACGATCAAATTCTAGTTTTGATATCTGTTGAACGGAAAACCCTTGGAAATATATCAAGATGAAAGAAGAAAGTGCCAGTATTTTCTAAATATAACTATACGTAATCTAGCTATATCTTTGTCGAACCCCCTTTGTCATTCAAAATGGTGACAGGGTTAAATGTTCGTCCAGATTATTTTTTATGTAAGTTCAGTATCATTATAGGAATAAGGCTTATCTGTAAATACATGTATAGACCCGGATCAGATCAGCGTGTACACTAATTTTGTTTGTTTGCAAATATACGATTATATAAGAAGTGCAGTTAAGCTACAACATTTGAGGCTAAAATTACAAAGAAATTAGACCTACAATAGCGTAAATATCGTATTGATTATCTTTTTTTTCAAACTACTCGTAATTATTAGTACTTATCATTTTAGTACTTATCATTAAATCTTATATTTGAACACACTCAGTTTGCTTTTATACTGTAGCTGATATAATTTTGAGAAGGAATAAATAAGTCACTGTCATCTAGCAACGCTAAGTTGTGTTTAAAAGCTCTTTTAAATGAACTCATTCAACTTTAGAGTCACTGGCCAAAATAAATCTATTTCCAAGGCGACAAACTATTTCTCTTAAAGTCTTTCATCGATTTAACAATCAGAAAAATTCTGATGGATATGCCTAAATCTAGTCGTGAATTAAAATTCCTTGGAGAAAAATCGTTTCTACGTCGCATAACAATATATAAGACGGAAGGCGCCGCGTTTATGTGTAGAATGAACGGTTGCATTCAACAAATGAGCCAGGTTCTCGAAAAAGGACCCCAGAACTGTTTAATACATAATAGATTTAGACAAGACAGTATGTGCATACGCGAAATCCAATCAATATCGTCATTGTTTTCTTGTAATTTTATAATTCGTAGAAACCGTATTGAGCAGCTTGGCTCCTGATCAGACTCTCCTTATGCACAAGTAGATCTTGATCAATGACGGTCTGAAATGTTAGTAATTAAGACCCACTTTCCTAAAGCTTAGCTCATATTATTTTATTCGACCTGGAAGACAAGACACGAATTTATAAAGACTGTCGAATATATGAAATTCAAACAGATCGTATGAAAGATGTGTTACAAGCGGTGATCAATTCACTTTTGGGCTTCGGGTATTTATTCTATTCAGAGAGTATGATACTTTGTACTTTTCACGACATTGAAATACATTGTACGTAACACATTTACGATATTGTTCATTAAATAAACATTTTATATATGATCGATTTGTGAAATATTTGAAGCAGATATGGCGGGAAGCACAGGAATACACTGACTGTGAAGGATATTCTAAAATTCAACTTATAAACAGTTATTGACGACCAACAAGTTTGTTTGGTCGCAAATAACTTTTTATCAGCTGATTTATAAAAGATCCACCACACCCAACTATATCCTAGTGTTGTTGCACATTCTTCGTTTCAAATAGAGTTCAAATTTCTCACGTATAAACATAACTAATGACAGTTTTCATAATCTGTCGTCTCACGTGTCGTGCCGTGTCACGTGATTACCCACCGTGTCTATGTGAGTATTGCTATTTTAGATACATATTGTATATAGGATAGTTATAGTCGTTTCCTCTGAAATATTTTCCGAGTCGAAATTTATTTCCCCTTCTCATTCTTGTGTTTGCACGGTGGCAATTGCAGAAGGGAATAATCAATCACTCATCATCAAAATTCAACATTTTGAGACGCTCCAACAAAATTTGTTATTGAAACTAACACGATGGAGATTGTGCATGATGGGATGGATAACGAATCCGGACAAATTTGCCTCGCTTCTGGTAAGAAATTGTGCAATAATTTTCTTGTATCTGCGTCAATTTTCAAGCGGTTTGTTGCTTGTACCCATTACTGAACTCTTTCCTCAGATATACGACTTGTTTATAGAATCTTTGTAATTTGTCCAGAAATTGATCCCAAGCGACCAGAAAAACGACAAAAAATTCAGGCCCTTTTTCTAGTCGGTTGGGATCGGTTTTTGAGACAAGTACAAGGAGATTCCAGATAAAAATACACCTGAGAAAAGGACTCAGTAAGACGGAGTACATGCAACAAACCGCATGAAAATTGACAAAGAAATAAGAAAGTTATTGCACAAATTCTTACCTGAAGCGTTTGGCCGTAGTCGATACCATTTCGCTTTCTGCTCGGGTGGGACAGTACTTCGGAAAAAGTACCATGTGCTATCTAATATGTCATACATCTGATGAAAGAGCTCGGTAAGGCGGGATACATGCAACAAACCTTTTGAAGATTGACGCACAAATACGGAAGTTATTGCAAAATATCTTACCAGAATCGAGATTATTTGTCCGTATTCGTTGTCCATCCCATGATGCACAATCTCCACCGTGTCAAAAATATACCCTTATCTAGTTAAGGTTTACAGACCCTGAAAAAATGCCATTTTCTAGCCATAGAAAATGCACCAAATTACACACACTTGTAAATACACTTAACATAAGTTGATTCACCGTGTCAGATTTCAAGATTATGCTTCAAGAAGAATATAATTTACAAATATTATTTTACTCTATATTCATATGCAAGGGAGGTAATTTTGAACATTTTTGTCAAATATTTCCATAAGTATGCATTAATTCGAAATTCTTAACCGTGCAAATGCTTATATTTGTCTTTGGAATGGAAATGTAACACAGTTTAGGAATTATTTGCATTTTTCAAATTTCGCCTCTGGCTCTTTGGTGCTTTTAAGGGGTTGTATACCTTAATTCTCGAAAGAAGAACACAAACAAAACGAAAGGCGTTAACCATTTTACAAAAAGTGGCTCATTTTGTCTGGCAGCAAGATTAGTTTGTAGCTCCACTGGCCGAAGGCCAGCGGGACTTATGTCATAGCCATGTGTCCGTCGTGCGTGCTTCCGTGCGTGCGTCCGTCCGTGCGTAAACAATTTTCAAACATCTTCTTCTCCAAAACTACTGGACCAATTTCAACCAAACTTCACAGGAATCTTCCTTGCATGAATCTTTACCAAATTCATTCAATAAAATAAAATATGTCCAGAACTTGAATTTTAATTAATTTAATTGCATTAAATTTTCGAAAAATCTTTAAAGATTCTTCTTCTCCAAAACTACAGGACCAATTCCAACCAAACTTCACAGAAATATTTCTTGCATGAATCTCTACAAAGTTCATTCAAAAGAATAAAATCTGTGCAGAACTCGAATTTTAATTAATTTAATTGTTTTAAATTTTCGAAAAATCCTTAAAAATTCTTCTCCACATTTACTAAACCAATTTCAACCAAACATCACAGAAATCTTCCTTGCTTGAATCTCTTCTTAATTCCTTCAACAAAAAATATAATTCTGTGTAGAACTTAAATTTTAATTAACTTAAAAATTCTTCTTCTCAAAAACTATGGTACCAATTTCAAGCAAACTTTACAGAAATGTTCCTTGCATGAATCTCTTCTTAATTCCTTCAAAAAAATAAATTCTTTGTAGAAATTAAATTTTAATTAATTGAATTAAATTTTCCAAAAAGTCTTCTTTTCAAAAACTACTAGATCAATTTTAACCAAACTTCACACGAATCTTCCTTGCATGACTATCCTCTAAATTCCTTAAAAAATTCCTTGTAGAACTTAAATTTTACTAAATTGAATTAAATTGAATTTTCGAAAAATTGTTAAACAATCTTCTCCAAAACTACAAGACCAATTTCAACCAAACTTCACAAGAATCTGCCTTGCATGAATCTCTTCCAAATTCATTCACGATCGGATGAAAAACTTGGCCGCTGTAAGCTAGGCTTATTTTTCGACACATGAAACATAGTGTAATTTTAAGAAAATTCTAAAAACATTTCTCCTCCATAACCACTTATTGGATTCCATTCTGGTGTAGCATGAATCTTCTTTTGATAGACCTCTATTGTATTCCTTGAAGAATTTTGTAGTCTATATATGTCTAAAAGCCATTGGAGCGATACAGGGCCATCATGGCCCTCTTGTTTTATTTGCAATATCTTTGTAATTGGGCAGGTCCAAATTGTGTTATATTGGAATGAGTTAATGAAACTTTAGAATGCTTTTCCAGTGAAGTTTTGCTTTGGAAGGACCATTCGGGATAATAGTTTAGAAACTATTGTAACAACAGATGAAAAAAAATGATAACGCATGTATAACACTATATCCTTTCCCATAGCGGATTTCTCCGCTATGAAACATACTTGATCTGCTCTCAGAAATATGTGTAATATCTTGACCACCAAAATGTAATTGGGACCAGTAAATGCTATGAGAAATGACACATATACTGTCTCTAACTTCAAGACTTATTTATCAAATAATTCAATCGATTGTTTAACAACTTTGTAGGTCATTCGTACTTCCATGAACAGCCTTCAATTTCAATAGCGACATTCAAATTTCCGTTGATACTTGGTATTTAAAAACACATCCGAATCAAAATGTAGTTCTAGCCATCCTAGAATTTGCATGGCAGCAAATAAATCAATCAGTCATCATCGCAATTCGACATTTGGAGACGCTCCAACAAAGTTTGTTACTGGGATGTAAAGTTACCTTTATCTGACGAAATTTCGAGGGAGGCGGTAAGAGAAAAAATGAGGGGTGTTAACTTTCACAAAGAGTGACGCCTATTGATGATACTGTATGATAATGCTTTGGGAAATATTGAGAAAAAAGAAGGCAATGCTGATCACTGGTACATTCCCCTTTAACTCAACATTTTCCACCTAATCAGATTGACTTTTCTAAACAAAAACAAAATATTTTCTGAATACATTGAATTCTCTCCATCCTCGTATTTACATGGCAGCAAATGTAGAAGGGAACAATCAATCGCTCATCATCCAAATTCGACATTTGGAGAGGCTCCAACAAAATTTGTTATTGGGATTTAAATTCACTCTTATCTGGTGAATTCTAGTTAGCAATGGAAAACAAGAAAATGGGAGCAGGTAATAACGATATTTTACAAGTACCCTTTCTCAAAAAAAAGTTCTTTTTTGATTACCCACTAGGACGCTAGTTAAGCAGTCATTGAATGGGAAAAACACATTGATAAAATTTTCCAGCACTATCTCCTTTCCCGTCACGGATCATCCTATGCCATAAAAATAGATTTTTACGTGAATGTCTAAATTATCATCTTTCCGTTTTGCGTAGTCTGCTTTGTTGTTTGTGGATGATTTAATGATTTTTCTTTTCTTACAAAATGTACATTTCTACACATTTTTGCTTTTGCCTTTAATGCTTTAGTGACATTTTCTGGTATTATATAAAATTGTCGTCTGCCTTTTCTTCCATAATTTAGAAAAACTCACTGTTTTTCTAAGTGTATAAACGTCTTTCAACCAGTATACTTCTGGACTCATTACCCTTTTCTATTAATGTCTTTTTTTTTTCATAAGGGATGTGAAGATAAATATCTTTAGTAAAGAAGTAATAAACTAATAATTGATAAAATACGTCTGCATAGGACAATGATATGACTCAAAAGGACATCGGCGAACAGAAGTATAACGTATTGTCACAATTGGATAATCATAGACCTAATAGACCATGTTTACAGCACATTATTCCAGTAATTGCATATCCGGACTCTTTCATATCGAGAGGTCTGTGCTGTCTTTCATATACCGCATGTTTTAAGGTAGGTTTGGAGAGCGGCCACGTGACTTACAGATTTTGTGTTAATTCTGTGGCACCAAATGCCCATACTATAATTTTCGTCAATTTTCTAAGCGAAACATTCCTTTTGCTGTGATGGTGAATGTCAAATGAAGTATTTTGTTAATCCTAATGTAAACATCTGAATATGTCTGATTTTTTTGAAAATATTTTTTTTAATAGTAAGGCTAAAACAATGTGGTTTGGGTAAAATAAAGTCAAATATCTTGTTTTATCTGCAGTTCGATCGAAATATATAAAAAAAAATACTATTATACCTGGCCAAACCTTCAAAACTTTAAAAATCTTATAACTTCTTCCTCTAAAACCAATGTAATTAATTTATCAAAGTATTTATACTATTCAAACTTGATTCCAATCTGATTGTAACATCATGTTCTCTTCTGTTAATCCATGTTCTGTTTCTCTGTTATGATGTATGTTTGTTTTTGCTATAACATGTGTAATGTTTTCATGCAATAAAAAATATATTATGTATATAATCTGATTTCTTTTATATTTTGTTCAAGAAATGTTACTATACAACATATGTACAAATAAAATAATCCATTGGGCGGATACAAAGTAACCTCCGAGTCCAGACATCCCTTAACCCACTACCACACAATGACTCTTTTTGACTTCCACAAGGAAAAGACTTGAGAAAATATTGTGGAAAATGAAGAAATTGCTTTTTACAAGCAGTTTCTTCATTTTCCACAATTTTTTCTGTCCTGAAAGACAAAAAAAATATTCATTTGCACTTGTTGTCTGGAACATCTATGATTTTAGACCAGTCTAAAATATTGTCGTTTAGTAATGGGCTAAGGGACTGGCAATGTCGTCATGTGTCATTTTATTTACTCGTTTTTGATAGATCCTTGTTTAAACGTTGTTTTTTTTTTTTAACGAGGAAAACGACTATAATAGAAAGGAACAGTGTAAATTGGAGCACAGAACTTATTGGGCAAGAATATCAAATGGTAGATATAAGCATTTACCCGTGCCCAAACGTTTCCACCAAAAAGCTTTATTTAAACAGACGCCAAAACAAGGAAAAGATTACTAAAGTAATCAAATATTTTTCTGATATTAAGAACAAAAGTTATGCGACACATTAACAAAATGTGAGACAAGTCTATTATATTTTTAGCAGTCGAATCAATATTGCTAGACGGTTTTGGAAGCATCGCAGGCAACATCCAGAACAGTTTCAATATGGCATCAGGGAGGAATACGGTCATACATATAGAAGATTACGCCATCTTATGTTGATTTGTTTTGATTTATGAATGAATCTCAAGAATTTATATTCAACCCTTTCCGAAACAAGATCTGGTTTTGACGTCCTTTATAGAAAATATTTTGGAAAACATTGTTACAAAAGAAGAAACTGCTGATAACCAGCAGTTTCTCCTTTTGTCTCAATGTTTTCTGTGCCATATTTTACACAAATCCTATATTTAATATTATCTATTTTGTCATTTGTGGCAGATTTTGAAGTGGATCACCCTAAAATTTTGAAATTTGGGAAAGGGTTAAGACGAGATCTGGACAAGGATCCCTTTTAGTACTTGATAGCACACCAACAGATAATGGAACATGAGGGGATACACACATTCTAAATTGTTATTTCCAATCAAAATCGTATGTTATTGGAACTCATCGGAATCGTCTCAATGAGACGATTCCAATGAGTACCAATAACATAGGATTTGGTGTACAATAACTGAAATAGTTCATTTTGAAAAGACATGAGCTTCTCTTATCTGTAGCTCTGCTTTAGACTATCACGTTCCCAGTATTACCCTTGTCTGGGTTGATGTCCGGGTTAATGGACATCGGAGCCTGTGACACTCTCTTTGAATTGTGACGGGTCATAAAACAGGGTTGGAGAATAATAGTCTCTGATGCTATAACGGACCTTTTGTCAGATGGTGATTTGTATGTATGAGCCTAAATTTCAACCCGACTCCTACATTGGCATTATACATGTATGCTGTGTACTCCTATACTACTATTCTTAAGTACTGAATCAGATTTTAAATTGTGTTCTCGATCTTCATCTTAAGACCTTACACCGTATACATGGCTCTAATTATAGTTGCAGATAAGCTGTATTCCAAGTCTGGTTCTTAGATGATATAAATAATCAGTTAAGCTGAAAACTGAAAAATAATGCATTATACATTTCGACAATGGTGAAAAATAATTAACAACGCTTAATGAATAAGCGTAATTCCTTCCTGCGGTAAATGTCTAAGGAGGTCAAACTGTCAAAAGACAATTTCGTGTTTGAGCAATTAGTTCCCAAAGTAGCTACGAGAAAAGGTATTGAAATTTTAATAATAGATGAACGAGAAAAGTTCATGTTTCAATAATCCGTTCTTAATTTCATTATCGGCCCAAAGTAATCGGAGAGTGTAAAGAATTAGGATCCAATTCGTGCTTTTACAGAGTCATGTTTATTTAAAAGCAAGAGAGTATATTCGCGGCTTAAGAAAACCGAACCTATTGCAAAACAGCAGATTTCGATAAAGAGTTGGATCGTGTACAATACAGAAAATATATAGCGAAATGGAGATTATCAGCATAATTCTGTCGTATTTTCACCAAAACCATTTTAAAAGCGAAGTCCAAATCAGAGGCTCGTTCTTAAGGGCGAACCTTCTTGAGATAGCTTGAGATTTCGTAAGATGTTTTAGGATAAAGATATGTTCCGGACAAAAATGCAAGGGTAAAAACAACAAAAGACAATAACTCAAAATGTAAGCGTGGCAGACTAAGGATTCTTGTTCAAGACACTTCCCCAAAATGAGATCTGTAAGTGTAGCAAGTATGAAGTTGCTAGCGGTTATGGTTTAGAACATATGTTCCAGACAAAAATGCAAGGATACAAACAACAAAGGGCAATTACCCGAAAAGTGGGTGTGGCAGAGTACCCTTTTTATATAGCTCTTTCCCAGAATGAGATCTATACGTGTACCAAGTTTGAAGTTGCTAGCATATACGGTTTAGAAGATATGTCCCAGACAAAATTACAAGGGTAAAAACAACAAAGGGCAATAACTCAAAAAGTGGGCGTGGCAGAGTAACGATTCTTTTCCACAATGAAATCTATAAGTGTACAAACTTTGAAGGTGCTAGCACTTATTATTTAGAAGGTATGCTCCCATAAGAATGAAGGGTACAAACAACAAGTTTGAGTTTATTGGGGTTTTACGACGTTTTCAACTACCAGGGTCATATCGCGGCGGCTGGAGCACCTACCCATGGATTCCTGTTGTTTCTCAAACCAGTACTACCACAACACCCTTACCGAGCCTCTAGCTGCTCGCCCACTTAGGTTAACGATTTCAAACCCATTGGTGGGTGACAATTTTGTCAGAAAGGGTATTTGCCGCGGCCGGGTATCGAACCCGGGACCTCTCGAATGAGGGTCAGATGCGCTACCAACTGCGCTAAAGCCGCGGCCAGTACAAACAACAAAGAGTAATAACTCAAAAAGTGAGCGTGGCAGAGTAACGGTTCTTTTACATGACACTTTTCCACAGTGAGATCTACAAGTGTACAATCTTTGAAGTTATGGTTTAGAACACATGCTCCCCACAAAAAATGGAAGGGTACAAACAACAAAGGGCAATAACTCAAAAGGTAGGCCTGACAAAGTAACGGTTTTCATATATGACACTTCCCAACAATAAAATATATAAGTGTACCAAGTTTGAATTTGCTAGCCCTTATGGTTTAGAACATATACTACAGAGAGGTATTTTGTACACAGACAGACAAACAGACAGGCAGACATACAGACAGACGGACAGACAGATTGATTCCAGTATACCCCCTAAAACAATCGTTTTAGGGGGGTATAATAAAACATTCGTTTTGCGGGGGTATAATAAAACATTCGTTTTGCGGGGGTATAATAAGTCACTGTCATCTAGCAAGACTAAGTTTTATTTAAAAGTTCTTTTAAACGAACTTATTCAACTTTAGTGTCACTGGCCAAAATAAATCTATTTCCGAGGCCACAAACTATTTCTCTTAAAGTCTTTCATCGATTTAATAATCAGAACAATTCTGATGGATATGCCTAAATCTAGTCGTGAATTAAAATTCCTTGGAGAAAAATTGTTTCTACGTCGCATAACAATATATAAGACGGAAGGCGCCGCGATTATGTGTAGAATGAACGGTTGCATTCAACAAATGAGCCAGGTTAAGGAAAAAGGACCCCAGAGCTTTTTGATACACAATAGATTTAGAAAAGACAGTATGTGCATACGCGCAATCCAATCAAAATCGTCATTGTTCTCTTGTATATTTTTTTATTCGTAGAAACCGTATAGAGCAGATCTGTTCCTGATCAGACTGCTTATGCACAAGTAGATCTTGATCAATGATGGTCTGAAAAGTTATTAAGACCCACTTTCCTAGATCTTAGCTCATATTATCTTATTCGACCTGGAAGACAAGACACGAATTTGTAAAGACTATCGATTATATAAAATTCAAACAGACCGTGTGAAAGATGTGTTACAAGCGGTGATCAATTCACTTTTGGGCTTCGGGTATTTATTCCATTCAGAGGGTATGATACTTTGTACTTTTCACGTCAGGGAATTACGTAGCACATTTACGTTGTTGTTTATTAAATTGAGATTTCACAATTATTTTTACGTAAATTTCACTTTTATTCTATCCGAAAGAGGATGTTTTCCTATGAAAATTCTGAAAATGTCACGCCAAAATATTGGACCGTTTATGAGAAATATATACTTTTATGCCAAAATTAAACAAATTATTGTGGACAACAGTTCAGATTTATATAGAACTTGTTATTTCTGTCTCAACTTGAAAGGCGTATTTTTCGCTTATAAATAACAACTTTAAAAAACTGATAGCATTTCTACGCATTAGAATAATCAATCTTTGCATCAAGACATACTTTTAAAAAAATGAAATAAATGTGAAATGTCACTTTAAATTAACATTTTATAAATGGTCGATTTGTGAAATATTTGAAGCAGATACGGCGGGAAGCACTAGGAATACACTTACTGTGAAGGTTCAGCTTACAGGGGCAGATTCAGGATTTTCGGTTGGGGGGGGCGTAACATCATAACGTTGGATACGTCCGAAAACGCCGTACATACAAATTACTAATTTAAAAGCTATATTTACGTCTGCTTTAAAACGTAAACGACGATATGTCGTATTTCTTTTCTAATAACATTTTAATGACAAAATATTTGATAAAGGAATGCTAGTATAATTTTCAAGGATATACATGTATATATAATTTTGTGATAAAATTAAAAAGGTAAATTGCAATATCCAGAACTCCAGTAATGAAAAAGCACGTTTTCCCATTTTCACGTTTATCGCAACATGAAATCTATCGGTGTGCATGAGGGTTTGGGAGGGGTGTCCCCTCCCTTCGTGTGAGAAAATTTTCAAAAAGAAAGACGAAATTGTGCAATTTCCGGAACATCCAGACATATCTAATCGCTTCTTAATTAGGCCTATATTACATATTGCAAAACCATATCTAAACCTACTAATGATCATTGTAAACACATTTTTGTTGTGTTATTTACACCATGTTGCATATTGGTGTGCCTGTTGGGGAGGGTTTGGGAGGGGTGTCCCCTCCCTCCGCGTGAGATTTTTTTTTAAAAAAAAGAAAAACGAAATGGCGCAATTTCCGTGACATTCATACCTTTTTCTTTGCCTCTTAAATTAGCCCATATCTAATATTGCAAGACCATATCTAAACCAACAAATTAACAGAGACAACAGAGTTTTTGCGTGTATTTGTACCACGTTTCATATTGGTGTTCCTATGAAGGAGGGTGGGACACCTTCCTTGTGAGATTTTTTTTAAAAGAAAGACGAACTGGCTTGATTTCCGGGACATGCAGACCTATTTCTTTGCCTATATCATATATTGCAAAACCATATCTAAACCTGCAAATTAATTCACAGAGGCAACAGATTTTTTGCGCGCGTGTATTTTTTCACCATGTTACATATTGGTGCGCCTGTTGGGGAGGGTTTGGGAGGGGTGTCCTCTCACACCCTTCCCTCCGCGCCAGAATCTTTTTAAAAAAGATAGACGAAGTGGCGCAATTTCCGGGACATGCAGACCTTTTTCTTTACCTCTTAAAAAACTATATCTAATATTGCAATATCATATCTAAACCTACAAATGTATTCACAGAGACAACAGATTTTTTTGCGTGTTTTTTCACCATGTTTCATATTGGTTTTTCAGTTTGTGAGGATTTAGGAGGGGTGTTCCATCCCTCCGCGTGAGATTTTTTTTTAAAAAAGAAAGACGAAATGGCGCAATTTTAGGGACATTCATACCTTTTTCTTTGCCTCTTAAATATCTAATATTGCAAGACCTACAAATTAACAGAGAGTTTTTGCGTGTTTTGCACCATGTTTCATATTGGTGTTCCTGTGGAGGAGGGTGTCCCCTCCCTCCGTGTGAGAATTTTTTTTAAAAAGAACGACGAAATGACACGATTTCGGGGACATGCAGACCTATTTCTTGTATAGATTTACTTTGATTGTTCATAATATCGTTTTTTTGGGAAGCAAATTTTGCAAAATTTGCTTCTCTTTCCAGCCACCTTTCTCCGCACTTTACCATTCTCTGCATACCACACAACATCTCCCGGTCCTCCTCAATATAAATAGTTCTATCAAAAGCAAAGACAAATGAGGTAACAGTCATTCGAAAATTCAATATGTAAGTCTGAAATTATCTATAGATATTGAATTGAGTGACTGAAAATGAAACATTCAATTAATCATGTTTCTAAGAGAAGAAAAGGTAAAGTAAAGTAATTTGCTTTATTATTGTTCAAAGATCAGTCCAATGGCCTTCCTTGTAAATGGGTCAGTCAATTTTACTGAACTATGAAATATATTCAAAGCTTACACAAACGATTAATATGCATGAAGTTGTGCTAAAAATAGATACGATTCCAGCATGGAATCAAAGTATTCAAGGTATTCTGGATAAAATCAAAGTACCTTATCAATGTGCTCTACGAATCAAAGTATTCAAGGTATTCAAATGGATAATCAAAATACCTTATCAAAGTATTCTACATCTCGACAGGCCTACATTATTCACAAATTTGCTTCCCAACAGTACTTTCAGTACTTTGATTATGTTTAAGGAAACTTCCCCAAAAATGTATTTTTCAAAGCTTGTGTCGCAAAGTTTGCGATATTGGGTTGATCCATGTATACTCCGTCGGGCTTGGCGCCGACGGAGTATACCTGGGACAACTCCGCCCTTTGTTTCCCTCTTCCGCGAGAATCCCGATTGTCACGGACTGGCGGGAAACAACGGGTATATAAGCTGGTAGGCAGCCATTTTGAAGTTAGTTCATGCTAGAGTGTTTTGCTGAGCTTTCGGGATCGTTACAATAAATCAATTGATCAAATGTTAAGGTTTTAAATAAATAAAGGAAGTGATTTGTACGATATAACAACGTCTCAAGTGTTTCTTATTTCACAAGAATACAATCCAGTGTGGTAGTATTTTACGTGGACCAAAATAAAATAAACGATGCCACATTGTTTGGCGCCGGAACCCGGGACTAACAACTACAGAAGTGTCTTTATTCCACGTGAACAAAAATGGAGGTTAACTTGAGTTACCTAAAGGGTGTTCGTACAAGATATCGGAATACCTTAGAAAGGGCAATTTAAGATGGAGAAAATATCTTGTCTTGTGATGTAAGTTCGTTTGAGAGTGATGAGCAAATAAATAAAATTTGTGTGTGTTCTCAAAAAATAAAGACATACATCGACAAGCTTGAAGTTCAAACGGAAAAGGTTGTTTGTTCTATTGACGAGTCAGATTCTGACTATCTAGAATTGGTGCTTGAGGAGGATTCTGTGTTACAAAGTGAAGGTATGGATTGTCACTTAAAACTTCAACAACTAAAGGAGTCGTTGATGTCTAAAAGAATAAAGGAAGAAGTGACAAGCCATCCGACGGAGCAAGTGAGTGCCGAACATTTGCTCCAAATAAACAAAGAACTTCAGCACATGCTATATGCTCAGATGGAGCAACAAACCGCTCTTTTTGAGAAACAAAGTCTCAAGGACAAAGAGGCTTCTTCAGCAGTTAGGTTACCAAAACTGGATATATTTCCGTTTAGTGGTGACAAATTAAAGTGGTTGGAGTTTTGGGATTCTTTCACATCATCGATTCACGAAAACAAGAAGTTATCGGATATTGAGAAGTTCACTTACTTGCGCAGTAAATTGAAAGGAGAGGCACTCCGGTCAATTACAGGGATCCATTTATCGGGTGCAAATTACCTGGTAGCTATCAAAACACTCAATGAACGTTTTGGAAATTCTCAAGAAGTGATTGATCTTCACTATAACGAGCTTATCAATCTGAAATGTGTTGATAATACTACATAAAATCTGAGATCTTTCAACGACAAAATTGATTGGCATCTTAGGAGCTTGGAGGTTTTAGATCAGAATGTTAATCAGGCAGTGTTCGTGTCAATAGTTAAGTCAAAACTTCCTAAAGAAGTACTCTTCCAACTTGAACTAAAGAATGGCACTGACGGTAATGGCACTGACGCAGACAGACAATTCTCAAAACGCAGAAAACGTGAGTAGATCTAAAAAATCTAATGATCAGCCAAAGAAGAAACCTAAAGCTTCATACAATAACAACAAACCATCTGTGTCATCAAGTGAAGCTCTAGTGGCCAATACAAATACTGACAATAGAAGGAGCTACTATAATCTCTGTAGATATTGTGAAGTGGAACATTGGAGTGATGAGTGTCCTACCTACACAACAATTGATGAACGCAAACGATTCAAGGGAGTTGTTACAAATGCCTAAAATTTGGACACATGGCAAAAAAGTGTAAAAAGCAACAAGACTTGTGTTCATTGTGGAGAGGTGGATTCACATCATAGGAGTTTATGTCCTAAGAAATTTGGGACTGTCTCATCTGCTCAGTTAGCGCAGGAATTTTGTTTAGCACCAGAACAAAATACAACTAAAAAGGCTCTAATATCCTCAGGAGAAATGGTGTTGATGCAAACAACATTGACCTTAGCGAAAAACCCCCATTCAGCATTAAAACGGGAAATAAGAATATTGATGGATTCTGGGTCTCAAAGAACCTATATCACTGAAGATCTTGCAAAAAAAATTAGGATTAAAAAGTGATAAAGAGGAGCAAATCAAACTAGTGACATTTGGAAGTGATCGACCGACAATTCTTAAGACAAAGGTAGTGAAAATACTCTTAAAACTGAACAATGGATCTCAAATGGAGTTGAGTGCTAATGTGGTTCCAGTCATCAGCGGTACTGTTAGCAGAAAGGCAGTGAAAGTTCCGAGCCAATCTCAGTTAGAACATTTATTAAACGGAGTAAAGTTATCTGACACTCTTCCAAAGGTAAATAAATCAAGTACAGTGGAGCTGTTGATTGGCAATGATTACTACCTCGACATCATCTTGTCGCAAAAGATTGAAGTGCAGCCAGGACTGTATCTCTTGGCATCTAAATTAGGCTGGATACTTACTGGTCGCACACGGGACTCTGAAAGGGACATTGACAGTACAAGTATGCTTATTCTAACGCACGGGACTAATATAACAAAAACACGTGTATATTCAGATTTGGACCCAGTGCTAGAAAAGAAACCAGATATTGAAGATTTCTGGAACATAGAATCGATTGGAGTGAAGGATAACGTGTGCGATTCGGAAGATGAAATCGCAAGTAATGAGTTCAAGAGAACCCTACAGTTTGAGAATGACAGATATCAAGTCACAGAGTCAAACAAGTCTCTATCTGTGTTTGTCCAAAACCGTGTTAAGGAAATAAAGGATCAAGATTTCATCACATACAAGTACATCCAAACACATGAAAATCCGGCGGATGTTGCGTCACGCGGAACAACAGTCCAGCAATTATGTGATGACGAAAATTGGTGGCATGGTCCAAAGTTGCTGGAAGAATCAGAATCGCATTGGCCAAGCCATGAAAACAAAGACATTGATGACGAGAAAGCCCAATATGAGTCTGAAATTCGGGCGAATAAAGGGTCTAGGAAAGAACAAACAGAAATTAGTGCTCAAGTGTCCGTTCCGGAGAAAAGTAACGAAATGTGCATTGATATCAACAAATACTTGTCATTTACAAAGCTGATAAGAGTTACGGCCCTTGTTTTACGTTTCATTCGTAAACTGAAGAAACAAAAGGTTGAATCAGAGCATTTAACCTCAGATGAACTACAAAGAAGTGAAGATATATGGATTCAAAACATTCAACATAAACATTTTTCCGAGGTATTCGAAGCTATCTCGAAAAACAAACCACATAACTTACAAAAGCAACTGGGGATATTCGTTGACGAAAAAGGAATTCTAAGGTGTAAGGGTAGACTTGAATTCTCTTGTCTAAGTGAAGGTGCAAGACAGCCTATTCTTTTACCCGCAAGAGACCCGTTCACAAGTTTACTGATAAATAAAACTCATGAAGCATTGTTTCATAGTGGAGTGTCTCAAACACTCAGTAGTGTGAGAATGAAGTATTGGATTCTTCAAGGTCGTTCCGCTGTTCGTTCGGTATTACGCCAATGCCACGTGTGCCGACGTCATGAAGGTGGACCATACAAACTACCCAAATTTTCGCCGTTACCAAGTAATCGTGTGACGGAGTCAACGGCGTTTTCCCGAACAGGCGTCGATTACTTTGGACCAATTTATGTCAAAGCCCACGAAGGGCCAAAAAAGGTTTGGGTATGTTTGTTTACTTGCCTAGTTACAAGAGCAGTTCATTTAGAGTTGGTACAGGATATGACGTCAGCGGAGTTCTTGATGTGCTTAAAACGATTCATAAGCCAGAGAGGTGCCCCAGTTGAGATCTTAAGTGACAATGCAAAACAATTCAAGGCAGCCGATACGTGCCTGACGTCTGTGTGGAAAAGTGTAAAATATTCCCCGGATTTCCAAAACTACATAATCAAGTTCAATGATTAAATGGACCTTCACTGTTGAAATGGCCCATTGGATGGGTGGGACTTATGAACGACTGGTTGGTGTTGTTAAGCGAAATTTGCGTAAGGCCTTAGGAAAAAAGCTGCTTTCGTTCATCCAGCTGCAAACCCTACTTAAGGAGATCGAAGCAGTGGTCAATAGTTCCAAATTCCAAATTTTATTTGTATTATAAGGCCAACGGCCCATACACATATACAAACATTCAACAATACAAACAAAGTATGTGTAAGTGTACGAAATATAATAGAATTAAGTTAACAACATTTTGAAAAATTCAACAAACTGACAAACGTTCATTAATCAATAAAATGCATTGAGTTTAAAATATCTGGAGATATATGGGTATATAAATAATTACCTGACAAATATTTTGGTTTTGAACAGAGCTAACTATGAGGTCATGACTATAGTGATTCCAAATATCTTTTTCTTTTTTCTAGAGCATAAAAAATAAACATAGCTAGATTTCTAATAGTAGTTTCATTCTTTGACGACATGAGCTTATAGAAAGATGTTTCATTTAATACATCTGTATACTTCGAATCAATATAATCTTTTCTCAAATCTTTATAAAGGGGGCACATTAATACAAAATGTAATTCGTCCTCAACATATGAGTCGCAATAAATACAGTAACGATATTCTCTTGCTATACCATAGTGTCTCCCCTTTTCGATCATAAGTGGGTGCGAAGCACTTCTAAATGAACAAAGACACGATCGAATTTTTTTTACGTCAATAATCGAAAGATATTGTTCCTGACTAAATGAAATTTTGAAGCCACAATAATGATTTAATTTTGCATTTGCCACGCAATTACCTCTCCATTCTTGTACATATTGGTCTTTTAACCGTTGAACATATCGATATAGAAACTTATTTTCATTTTTGACACTTTGGTTTGCCCAAATTTGACCAAAACCATTTCTGCATAGGTGAACACGTAAATTGGAAACCCAATTTTGATATCCTAGATTATCATAATGTAAAAGCATGTTATAACAAAGTTTGACAAATCTGTTGTCTGGCATATTTAGAATACTTCCAAAACGACCATTTATTATTGAACAAGAATATGTCTTACAAAAATTAAGTAATTGTCTGCCAAACCTATTGACTTTGGTATCTACATTTAATCTTTTAGGTATATCGACTGGATCAATAAGGCTATCTATATCCTCCAAACAAGGGATATTTCCGTCAATTTGTATTGAATCATTTAAATTTCCGGTTCTTGCATTTAAATCGCCATTTAAAATAAATCGATAGCCAAATAAATTCTTATCTATCAAAAGTTGTTCTATAAGATTTGGCCCACTTGAATCGAAATTTGCATAAAATGGTGAACCATCTGGTGGTAAATACACTGCTAAATATAATCAATTTTGATGCATATTCATCAATACTTTGTCAAACATTAATATAACACCAAAAGTGATATCATTACAAATTCTTTTGACATATTCACAGAAACTAGTATTTACTAATACAATTACACCACCCATTGGTCTTCCACCACAACTAGATTTTACAGCTTTACACGTAAAGGATATATGATTAGGAAAAAAATCAGCAGGATCAAAATCTTCTTGTAACCAAGTCTCTTGTAATGAAATTACGTCATATTGTGAAAGTAAATTTATTATTTCTGGATTCAAATTCTTTATGCCTTCAATGTTCCAAGATATAAAGGAGATATTACGTTTTTGTGTAGTGGACTGGCCGTTGTCCTAGGTGTTTGTCATTGTAACACCGGCATAGGAAGCATTTCCGTCAGGTTCCGTGGTATCTTCAGCTTGGTGAGATTGAAGCACTTCCCGATTTCTATCATCTAGGGTACGCACTCCGGGTTTCGCTTTATATGAATGCTTTTTATTGGTCATGGGGAGTGTATACAGTTTACTGTTTTTGAAGTAAGCCTTTAGTCCTTGCCCGTTAGCCTTTTTGATCTGGTCCCGCTGAATAAGACTAAGATCATTCGAGATTCTGATGCCCTTCGACCGTAGTTCATTTCGATATTTAAACAATTCAAGTTTGTCCTAAAAATTTTCAAATTTGACAATCATCATCCTTGGCACGCTTGGATTTGGCTTTCCAATACGATTTGCAGACATAATTCTAACATCACCACGATCCTCATTGTTCATTACCGAGATAAGTTCATCTTCAACCACTGAGACTGACGATTTAACATCTTCATCATAATCGGGTAATCCAAACACTCTGAGCGAACACTTTAACCTATCATACTCTAAGTGATTCAACTGCTGTTCCATCAATTCAAATCTATCGTTGGCTCTATCATTTTTCTCTCTAAATTCACTATAAAATCTCTCGTGGCTGTACTCAAAATCTTCTAATGACTTCTCGAACGCAGTAACTTTACGATCTATCTTTGAATTCTTCTCATCAATAATGTCAATTTTAGCTTTTAATCCAGCCAATTCTGATTTAACACTTTTCATCTCACTTTTAAACTCGTTTCTAGCTGCATTAATTTCGGAAGACATTTTACTATTGGATTCAGATATGGCATTCAGTATCATAAGGGTTTCGGGTGATGGGTGTATTTCAGGACCAGGTCCAGGATTTAACTCTATATCTCCACATAGGAGAAGTAACCGTTACGTAAAAGTCCCATATAGTGCACCATACTTTGTACTTGTTGTAGACCATTTTAATGTATATGTATTTCCAACATTTATTGTATCTAGCATTTCAGGAGTACATTCCGTTGGTAGGTTAACCAGCAATAGACCATGAAACATCAAGGTTAGATACGTCACTATCATTAGAAAGGTGGAATATCCGCCAACGACAGCCGACCTAAAGTGGACATCAGTACCTTTTGTATTTGGGTTGTATTTGGAATGTTTACTTCTCTGACGTACCTTACTACTATTTGCATTGTTAAAACGTCCGATTCTGGACCGATAAACTGCCAGTTCAATTCCCATAACGACGATTTAAGATGTACGACTATTTTCTCTGTGGTCCTCAGGGTACACCGTAGAGTAGATAAATCCCGTGCCGTAATTTACTCCAATACACCAATAAACGGTAAATATGTTTATCCGATAATTGACCAAACGCCAATCGACAGATCGCTCCGCCTAACATACAATCTAAGACAAACAATGGGGATGTGATCGTTAATAGGGATCGATTTTATTCAGTTAATCGTGACGTAAATTCGGACAAACAAAATAGTATTTCGTAGGTGTTGTTATAAAATCTCTTAACTACGGCTTGATTCAAGCCGTAGTTACGAGATTTTATAACAACACCGACGGTTTATCAAAACACAACCGTAAACATAGTCTATTGTTAGCACAAAATTCTTTGCCATTGGCATGTCGATTGTTTTGATTGTCAGTCGATAAATCGATAGAAAAACACGTGCAACGAAGAACAATTGGGGCATGGCATTTTTCTGATCGTCTATTGGCTAATCGATGTTTTTGATTGACAGTCGGCGTTTGGTCAATTGTCCGCACGTGAGCATAAACCCAATATGTCCGATTTATGCAGTTTATACCAACTAGGTTTAACTCAATAAATCATCAAAAAAACTTTTTGTCAACCATCGATTTTTCGACTTCAAGGCTTCGAAACACTTTAACTGTCCAAAAATCAAATTTTTTAGGTTCTTATCGAAGTCCAAATAAGAAATAACTCCATTTTAATCAGAGCCATGTAAACCACGTTCGACCTGTACACTTACACATTTAAGGGTCAACTAAACAGTTTGACAGTGAATTTGTGCCATTGCTGGCTCCAAGTTAAACAAGTTTCTCAATGAAAATTTGTTTTATGTTCTGTTACATCATGATTATAACATGCCATAGGCATAGTTCATTTGACAGAAAGAACAAAGTTGAACACCAAAATCAACAAGACAAGTCGAAAATTTGGCGTTTCTCCCAAAACCAGCAACTTTCTCTAGACAACAAATTTTCTTCTTTGAGATATGCCAAATTAATGTGCACATTCTAATCCAGGTAGTACTACCTTCAAATGTCAATATATCACAGCGGTTTTCATAAAATTCCCCTAAGACCATTCCCGCCCATGCTTTTTCATCGGACGCCATTTGCAAAATCCACCGACTCCTATTCAGTAGTGTTTTGGGGGCATAAAACAATAGGCAGCGTAAAGAAATTAAGTGCACCTTTAAACCTGATTCATTGTTGATCTTCGAGTATGATACATTACATCGATCGCGTCCTCACCTTCATATAATCGTCGATTCAAATGTCAGTCTTTAGTTTCCGGCATCTTCGGTAGACATCTTGTAAACAGTGGCTTCATACGCGCATATTCGTTTCTTTGATAAAAGTTTTTTTCGTGACTATTATCAAGATTTTCAGTTGTAATTATCCTATTTATTATATTTACAAATATCTATGAAATTTTGATCGGTAAATCAACAAAAAAGTTTCGCAAAATTCGGAACTATTTTCAGCGTTATTTGGTTTTGCCGGGAACCAGCATCATCGAATTTGTAAACAGACGGCATACATCGAACAGGTCGGCGTAAAAAAACATATTTAATGAATGGTGAGTTGTCAGAAACATTAGAATAGATATTTGAAAGGTGGTGTGCGTATTACAATCCTCCGATTTTCAAAGAATTTGGACTATGCCATTCATAAATATGAAATAATTTGCACCGGAAATAGACTCTGTTCATATCTGAAAATTTTTCGAAAAATATTTTATTTAGCAAAGACAAAACGTGCATGCATACTAAATACAATATGCATTCAGTCTCTACACAAATTAATATTTTAAACGACATAAAAAATGAAATTATATCGTAGCATAATTTAAGAAATGTATGGTGTAGAGCAACGACCATTACAAATTAGTAGCGTCCGGATAATGTACCATGTTTTTCTTGTTAATTTTCTTTGCAATTACCAAGCAATACAACATTACAAACAAAGGGGATGTTATGCTAACTAATAACACAATTCTGATAACAAGATACCTTTAAAATATGTTTGCACTTTTGGAATCAATATGAAAAATGTAAGTGGTGTGTCAATAGAAAAATGGGAAAAGGTTATTATTATCATGTGACATATGTCTTCACTGTAGGAGCCATCATTGATTTTATTCAGTTCATCAACAATTTTATTAGAAAACTTTCTTTGACTGCTTGAGAATATGGCCAAATTTTTTGACCATACATAGTGTTTAAAAAAATAGTTCCACCTTGAATTTCATATGAAAAATGAAGAAATGTCCAAAGTTTATTTCGTAAATGCATGTTCTTCGAAGAAAGTAACTTCATGTAAGTAGTAGTACTACTAAGTTTAGACCACGGTGTATGTTTGTGTGGAAAACTAGCCAACTTCATTCAAGGATAACTATGTTCTCGGTTTTCCTAGAAGTCGTCCTTTTTCGCAATGTTTTGATTGTGCTTTATAAGGTAAACCAGAATTAAGTTGCTTAACATCTTCTACTCATGTAGAGCTTTAATTTGATATATAATATGGCATATACATGTTAAGAATAAATGCAAAAAATAACTTTGAATTTTGTGTAGATACCGAATTTACCTGAACCTTAAATAATTTAGTAGACCCTTAGCTTACGTTGGAGACGACATAAATTCCACCATAACACTAACGCCAGCTCATTTCTTGACACTGAATCCGAGAACAGGCATTCCAGAAAGTGAGGACTCCGACGGTTCTAAGGATCCTGATTATACCACATCCAATAATCCAGCATATCAGCTACTTAGAATTTGGAAAAAGGGACAAATTATACTAAATTCATTTTGGCGTTTATGGAGAAATGAGTATCTCACAAGTCTGAGAGAAAGAACTCAGTCGCATTTCAAACATTCACGTAACGCGCTGATCGAACGTCCGAAAGTATGTGACGTAGTATTAATAAAGGATGAAAGCCCAAGAGGTTGCTGGAGAATGGGTAAAATCACGGAGATAAGACAAAGCAAAGATGGTGAGGTTCGGTCTGCTAGGGTGTTACTCGCCTCGGGCCGATTGCTTTGTAGACCGATCAATTAACTCTGTCCAATTGAGACTTCGTGTAAAAATGAATTGTGTGAAAATGGTGACAATATGCAATATGAGAGTTCACGATGCGAGAAGAGACCGAAACGTCAATCGGCCATCACAGCCGAAACAAATATCAAAAAATTGTTGTGTGGTAAAGGTGTAAACATTGACTAATAGCAACGAATTTGTGCTAAAAACAGACTATTTATCTGATAAAACCGTTCCCTTTTATACAGATTTTCAACGGAGCAAGGATTTTGGTCATCGGAGCAGTCAAGTCAATCATGCAAACAAAAGGGATTTTGCACGTGCGGATTTGTATTATCCAGCAAGATTAACCCGGTACATCTGCATATGTAATGACCCCACCTCGGCAATGTTTTGTTAAGACACTCAACTAACGGACTTTGCACACGAAAATTAATCAGTATCAGTTTAATGTGGTCAAACAATAAGCGAGTATGCTTGCGGAGCAAACAATCTGCAGGTATACTCACAACAATTACGCCTCGGTTTGCACGTGCAATAATCAGTGTCAAATGTGAACGATTTCTCTCATAACAAGTTCAACGGCCAGTCAAACAACAAGCAAAATTATCGAAGTTACGACAAATTATCACGATGGGATAAATGTGATACGTGTTCTAAAGAGTACAAGCACAAAAGGAACATAAAACGACATATTGCCGAGAAACATTCGCTCGTGAAATATTGGAGATGTACTGAGCAAGGATGCTCAACGAAATTTGTCAGAAGGAGTTATTTGTCGAGGCATTTAGTGTTTAGTCATAGTTTTACAGTCTCGGACGCTCGGGAAAGGGCAATATCAGCACGCAAGGGTAATATTATGCCGTCGAACTCATACTATGATGATGTTAGTGAGGACGAAACAATCCTAGATTTATTGCGGGAAAGGGAGAACACTACACATGACGAGGACTATGTGTCTATGTTCAACCTGGAATTATTCAACAACAACAACGATACAGACGATGCCGTCGTCGACGACAACAACAACAACGACGCCGACGATGACGTCGACTGTAACAACAACTATGCCGACGATGTAAACAACAACAACAACGATGCCGACGATAGCTACAACAACAACAACAACGATGCCGACGATATTGCCGGCGATAGCTTCAACAACAAAAACATGGATTTAATTAGTGTGTGTGATGTAACTGATGTACAAACAAATACGACTGGGATTCCCGGCTGTGTATATAGTGACATTTCAGACACTGACGAAGACAATAAACAGATACAAACATGTGAAACAAACAACACTAAAAGTGAAAGGGCATTGGAGCCATCATACGCACAAACAATCACTCAGACATGCATACTACGAGCGACAAGGACACTCTATTGTGTTGGAGATGAAGTAATTGATAGTGACTGTTCCATTGATCAGGATAACTATGAGAATTATTATTAATATGTACTTTTTTGAATTCCCATATCTTTTCGCCGGGAGTGTCGCAAAGTTTGCGATATTGGGTTGATCCATGTATACTCCGTCGGGCTTGGCGCCGACGGAGTATACCTGGGACAACTCCGCCCTTTGTTTCCCTCTGCCGCGAGAATCCCGATTGTCACGGACTGGCGGGAAACAAGGGGTATATAAGCTGGTAGGCAGCCATTTTGAAGTTAGTTCATGCTAGAGTGTTTTGCTGAGCTTTCGGGATCGTTACAATAAATCAATTGATCAAATGTTAAGGTTTTAAATAAATAAAGGAATTGATTTGTACGATATAACAACGTCTCAAGTGTTTCTTATTTCACAAGAATACAATCCAGTGTGGTAGTATTTTACGTGGACCAAAATAAAATAAACGATGCCACAGCTTGTATCTAATAAACGCCCGATCCGCCGTCGATGGGGTAGCAACGAAATATAAAGAGTGCTTAGAAATAAGTCATCGATTAATCGACGGTTGAAAAAAGCGGAACGGTTGGGGGAGGGATGTTTGCCTTTAACTACTTAAAGTTAAAAATTATCCACAATTCGAGGGCTGTTATAGGTTTAAAACAAAATCGGTATAAGCCTCAGTGACTATATAGCCCACCGGTATATCAATATTACCCACTTTGTACAAATCGCCGATGTTTTTTTTACAATTTTCTGTCATATGAATACCGTCGTATCATACTGATAGATTTGTCGTTCACATTTTGCAATTTCATCTTTTCCATGCAGGCGCTTGTCAAAGTCTCGGCCGATTGCTCGGTTATACGATGGTGACTAACCAAATTAAATGGCGGCATCCGGGTGTCGCTTTTATTGACCCCCCCCCCCCCTTTTAACACACACTGGCGTTGGTCTTACTACATATCATCCAAAGTAAATGGGAAAACACTAACATTATCAGAGTCATTGTCATACATTGATTATTATAAGTTCGATGAAATTTCCAAAATTGACTTCAATTGTTCTTTGATAGCCCCTCCCCCTTTCAAAAAAAAGAAAAAAAAATCTGGCGATTTTAGGGGGGGCCGCTTCCGTTCCCCTCTCGGGACTAAAGACAGTTTTAATAATCTGTCGTTTCACGTGTCTTGCCGTGTCACGTGATACACACCGTGTCTATGACTGTATTGCTGTTTTAGATGCTGATTGCATATAGGATCGATAATTGATACTTATAGTCGTTTCCTCTGAAATTTCTACCGAATTGAAAATTATTTACCCTTCTCATTCTTGTGTTTGTACGGCGGCAATTGTGGAAGGGAATAATCAATTACTCATCATCCAAATTCAAACTTTGGAGACGCTCCAACAAAATCTGTTATTTGGATTTGAATATACCCTTATCTAGTTAATTCTCGAAAGGGGAACACAAAAAACTGAAAGGTGTTAACCCTTTCACAAAAAAGTGGCGCTTTTTTGACAATCTGGCAGAAAGATTAGTTTTTTTATTTGCATCATCTTTGAAATTGGACAGGTCCAAATTGTGTTATATTGGAATGGGTTAATAAAACTTTAGGATGCTTTCCCAGTGAAGTTTTGCTTTGGAAGGACCATTCGGGATAATAGTTTAGAAACCATTGAAACAACAGATGAAAAAAATGATAACGCATGTATAGCACTATATCCTTTCCCACAGCGGATTTCTCCGCTATGAAAAATACTTAATCTGCTATCAGAAACATGTATAATATCTTAATGTAGTCCATCCCTAATTAGATTCGCACAACGTCCGAACTATTCGTGCGCGATCGAAAACATTCGGTGGTGGAACTTTCCACCGCCGAATGTTTACGACCGCGCCCGTATAGGTTCGGATACGTAACGATGCCGCTCGAAAAAAGCTGATGTTTTGTGAATCTCAAAATGGCGGTATTACGGGTATTCTACCTGAAGCATCTCCGTGTAATTGGGACCAGTAGTTGTGTGGGAAATGACACATATACTGTCTCTAATTTCAAGAATCATGTTTTTATGACATAATTCGAATCGATTGTTAAACTATGTTGTAGGTCATTCGTACTTCCATTAACTGCCTTTAATATCAATAGAGACGTTCAAATTACCGTTGGTACACACTCACTGGGTATTTAAAAATACATCCGAATCAAAATGTAATCCTACCCATCCTAGTATTTGCATGGCATCACATGTAGAAGGACATAATCAATCACTCATCATCACAATTCGACATTTGGAGAGGCTCCAACAAAAGTTGTTATTGGGATTTAAATTAACCTTTATCTGACGAAATTTCGAGAGATAAGGCTAGGGAAAAATGAGGGGTGTTAACTTTCATAAAGAGTGACGCCTATTGATGACACTGAATGATAATGCTTTGCGAAATATTGAGAAAAAGAAGGCAGTGCTGATTACTGGTACATATTACCTTTAACTCAATATTTTCCACTTAATCAGGTAGACTTTTCTAAACAAAATCAAAATAGTTTCTGAATTAAAATTGAATTCTCTCCATCCTCGTATTTACATGGCAGCAAATGTAGAAGGGAATAATCAATCACTCATCATCCCAATTCGACATTTGGAGACGCTCCAACAAAATTTGTTATTGGGGTTTAAATTTACTCTTATCTGGTGAATTCTAGTGAGAAATGGAAAACGTGAAAATGAGAGCAGGTAATAACGATATTGTACCCTTTCTCAAAGAAGTTCTTTTTTGATTACCCACCAGGACGCTAGTTAAGCAGTCATTGAACGGGAAAAACACATTGGTAAAATTTTCTAGCACTATCTCCTTTCCCGTCACGGATCATCATATGCCATAAAAACAGATTTTTACGTGAATGTCTAAATTATCATCTTTCAGTTTCAGTCTGCTTTGTTGTTTGTGGATGATTTAATAATTTTTTCTTACAAAATGTACGTTTCTACATATTTCTGCATTTTTAGTGACATATTTTGGTATTATATATAATTATCGTCTGCGTTTTCTTTCTAATTTAGAAAAAAACTCACTGTTTTTTGGTGTATAAACGTCTTTCACTCAGTATACTTCTGGACTCATTACCCTTTTCTCTTAATGTCTTTTTAATTTTCTATATAAGGGATTTGAAGATATATACTGAGAGGCAAAAGAAAGTATACACTTTTTGTTTTTCGATATCTCTCTTAATTTTCATCATATCGACTCAAAATTTTATACAATTTATTCCTACTCATTAACAAATAATGCAATGTAGTTAAATTCCACATGAAATTGCTTGATTACACATACTTTAGCTGCATGCCGATTATGCAAATTTTGCACGTGCGACTTAGTGGAGAATCAAATATTGCTATTAATTCGTATTCAATTTCTTTATTATTTGTCACAACAAATCACAATGTTAAAATTTATCTAACACTATAACACAATATTCAGTGGCTGGTAGAAATCGATCAATATGCCCCTTTTTGCCATTATGGCCCATTTTTCTATGACGCAGCATAATACGAAAGAAACGTGACACTAAAATAAAGTGTACACTTAGTCGTGTAGCGTAGGAATATTCTGTGCAAATTTTATCACAACCCATCTATAAATTTAGAAGGATTTATGCCAGATAACTTGTTTGCATCAAGCCCCCTTTTGCCATGACGCATCGTGATATGGAAAATCATTAACAATGCACGCATGGTCCTAGGTGACTAAGCACTTTCTGTAAGAAAAATATCCAAATCCCTTCATAAATGTAGGGATTGTGTCAATTGGAATTCTTGCATTAATTAATTGATTAAATATCCCTTTTCGATGACGCTGTGCTCTATGTAAAAACCTTCGCAGCGGAATTAAGGACGTATAGACGGTAGGCCAAGAAGTCTACATCAACAAACAACAACGTTTCGGTAGCGTTAAAAAATCGTAATAATCTATAAATCGTTTTCTCAGAAAGCGTTGAAGAACAAGGGTGTATACTTATTTTTGCCTCTCAGTATATATCTTTTGTACAGAAGTAATAAACTCATAATTGATAAAATATGTCTGCAAAGGACAATAGTATGACGCAAAAGGACATCGGCGGAGAGAAGTATAATGTTTTGTCATAATTGGATAATCATAGACCTAATAGACCATGTTAACAGCACATTGTTCCAGTAATTGCATATCCGGACTCGTTCATATCGAAAGGTCTGTGCTGTCTTTCATATACCGAAAAATGTTTTAAGGTAAGTTTGGAGAGCGGCCACGTGACTTACATGTAGTTATTATGTGTTTATTCTGTGGCACCAAATGCCCATGCTACAATTTTTAAATTCAAATTTTTAAAGCGGAACATTCCCTTTTGTGACGGTGAATTCCAAATGAAGTATTTTGTTGTTCTAAATGTAAACATCTGCCACAAAATGTTAGTTTTTTTTTTTTTTGAAAATATGTATGATTTGAAATAATTAGGCTAAACAGGGTGGTTTGGGTAAGATAAAGTCAAATATCTTTTTTTTATTTGCGTGGAAAGGTGTGCTGATTTTTTTTGTGTAAAATAGCTCTTGCTAAATTGTCTTCAAATTATCAAAAAAAAAAAACAAAAAAAAATCATTGGGTATTTTTTTGACGAATTGAAAAAAAAGTTGCCAAAAAAGTCTCCAAAAAATGTGATTTTTCAACTTTTCCAATAATTTTTCCAGAATTTTTTTTAATGTTTATTCCAATCATTTCATCACTTTTGTGCATATGTCTCTAAATTGATAAAATTTTTGATATCATCCATTCAAAATAACTTGCTATATGACTTTAAAACATAAGGGTAATTTTGCGAAAATGGTCATAACTAGTCAAGAGCAGAAAACGAACATGGAAACTTACTTACTTTTTATGTTTTTTCAGGAAATGTTATTTTACAACATATGTACAAATAAAAAAATCATTTGGCGCATAAAAAGTAACCCCCGAGTCCAAACTTTCCTAAACTGACTACCACACAAGGACTCTTTTTGACTCCCCACGAGGAAAAGGCTTGAAAATATTGTGTAAATTTAAGAAATTGCTTTTGACAAGCAAGTTCTTCCTGTTACACAATGTTTTCTACCCTAAAAGACAAAAAAATCATTTATTTGCAATCGTCGTCTGGAACACCTATGATTTTGGACTAGTCTAAAATGTTGTCGTTTGGTAATGGGTTAAGGCACTAGCAACGTCGTCATGTGTCATTTTTACTCGTTTTTGATAGATCCTTGTTTAAACGTTTTTTGGCAAAAATATAAAATGGTAGATATAAGCATTTCCTGTTCCCCAATGTTTCCCACAAAAGCTTTATTTTGATATATCAAAACAAGGAAAAAGATTACTAAAGTAATCAAATATTTTTCTGATATTAAGAACAAAAGTTCTTCGACACATTAACAAAATGTGAGACAAGTCTATTATATTTTTAGCAGTCGAATCAATATTGCTATACGGTTTTGGAAACATCGCAGGCACCATCCAGAACAGTTTCAATATGGCACCAGGGAGGAAAACGGTCATACATATAGAAAATAATGCCTTCTTATAATGCTTTGTGTTGATTTATGAATGAATCTCAAGAATTTATATTTAACCCTTTCCGAAACAAGACCTGGTTTTGATCTCCTTAATAGAAAAGACTTTGGAAAACATTGAAACAAAAGAAGAAACTGCTGATAACCAGCAGTTTCTCCTTTTGTCTCAATGATTTTGTGCCATATTTTACACAAATCCTATCTTTAATATCACCTATTTTGTCTTTTGTGGCAGATTTTGAAGTGGATCACCCTAACATTTTGAAATTTGGGAAATGGTTAAGACGAGATCTGGACAAGGTTCCTTTTAGTACTTGATAGCACACCAACAGATAATGGAACATGACGGGACAAACACATTCTTAGTTGTTATTTCAAATCAAAATCGTATGTTATTGGAACTCATCGGAATCATCTCAATGAGATGATTCCAATGAGTACCAATAACATAGGATTTGGTGAACAATAACTGAAATATTGCATTTCGAAAAGGCATGAGCTTCTCTCATCTGTAGCTCTGCTTGAGACTATCATGTTCCTAGTATTGTCAGTGTCTGAGTTCATGGACATCGGAGCCTATGACACTCTCTTTGAATTGTGACGGGTCATAAAACAGGGTTGGAGAATAATAGTCTCTGATGCTATAAAGGACCTTATTTGTCAGATGGCGATGTGTATGTATTTTGGATCATTCTAGACTCCAACACGACTCCTACATAGACATTATACATGTATGCTGTGCACTCCTATATATTCTACTAGTATTCTTAAGTACTGAATCGGAATTAAAATTTTGTTCTCGATCTTCATCTTTAGACCTTACAATTATATTTGCAGATTAGCTGTATTCCAAGTCTGGTTCTTAGATGATATAAATAATCAGTTAAGCTGAAAACTGAAAAATAATGCATTATACATTTCGACAATGGTGGAAAGAAATTACCAACGCTTAATGAATAAGCGTAATTCCTTCCTTCAGTAAATGTCTAAGGAGGTCAAACTGTCGAAAGACAATTTCGTGTTTGAGCAATTAGTTCCCAAAGTAGCTACGAGAAAAGGTATTGAAATTTTAATAATAGATGAACGAGAAAAGTTCATGTTTCAATAATCCGTTCTTAATTTCATTATCGGCCGAAAGTAATCGGAAAGTTTAAAGAATTAGGATGCGATTCGTGCTTTTTCAGAGTCATGTTTATTCAAAAGCAAGAGAAAATATTCGCGGCTAAAGAAAATTGAACCCTTTCCAAAACAGCAACTTTTGATAAAGAATGGGATCGTGTACAATACAAACCGGAAAATATATAGCGAAATGGAGATTATCAGCATTCTGTCGTATTTTTCCCAAAACCATTTAGAAGCTAAGTTCAAATCAGAGGCTCGTTTTTAGGGCGAGATTTCTTGAGACATCTTGAGATTTTGTAAGATGTTCTAGGATAAAGTGTTTTCAGCGCATGCTTTTTCAGACGCTCAATGACAGGCGCCATTACCATGTACTTCGTGCGGAACCCATCGGTTAACTCTGTAGAAACAGTATAATAGAGAATTGACCGAGTTGTTCCGAATGCTCAATGGTACCATGGTAATGATCCATACTTCATACAAATGACGTCATCATGACGTCATTTGTATGAAGTATGGAACATTTGGAAAATCGAGGTCAGAATTTAGTTCTAAAAACACTTCATCAAAAACATATCGAGAAATCTAAAACATCTTGCTTTAAAAAACACGATTGACAGAGAGAGAGAGAGAGATAGTCAAAGTATCTTCCAAATAAAAAGTCTAGACGGGGATCAGACAAGCAACCAATGCTTTATTAACCCTTTCCCAAACGGCAATTATTTTGACTGATTGATATCGAAATCTATTAGAAACGACAAGATACATGTTTATGAAGATTGGATTTGTGAACAAAAAATGGACAGAAAATATTTAGTCAAGAGGAGAAATGTTTATTATCGATATTTTCTTCTTTTTTCTCAATGTTTCCCAAGCCTTTTCTATTAGGGACGTAAAAACCAGGCATTGCATGGGAAAGGGTTATTTCAGGGCGTTATTGTTATTTAATATAACGACAAAATATTTATTTTACTTGCATCATCGTAAAATAAATAATAATATAAACCGACGTAATGTTTCATTAGTCATATCTACTATTTGAAAATATGGACTCGAATAACCAGTATTTATGCATTGTATGTAATCCAATGACAATTGTTGTTTGTGTATAAGCTGTCTTAGCTAAAGATTGAAAAAGCTGAAGTTACAATATGAAGGCCGACAAAATGATATATTTTCTCCCGACAGAAGGCCAAGACATGTTCACATGGGATAATTTTGTATAGCAATTTCGTTCGACACATCGCCTCCAGGATGAAATGCTCGGATCATCTCGAAATATCGTCGGTTTCTATGGTAACGTCGTAGGTAAAATTCGATTAAAGGTTCCCAGATGATGCGAATATCAGACGTTTACCTAATATCGAAATTTGACAATCATACAAATCCCCGCCACTGAAAAATTAGTCAATATCTTTTTTTATTCTGTCTTTTTTATCTTTTCTTTGTTTACTGTCTAACTTAAAGTGTTCTAAAGTATTGGTCAATTCTTTATTTCAACGTGTTTATACAAGGCCTATGGCCCATAATACAGAATTGGTGCACATAAAGTTCTTAATCAAGAGTAGCGTGTACAAATTAATACAAATTATATCAATCATTAGTGTGTAGTTTTTATATATTTATATAGGTTATAGTTGATTATTGAAGAACAATACTGTGTTTTGACATCTATAGTTTATTATAATGGTGACCATCATTTTCTCCAAATTTCAAAGAATCGGCTGCTTTCTAATCTTATTCTAGAAATAGTACAACAGAAAAAAGTATTTCCTCATAAAACACAAATAGTATAATTATACTAATGATAATTGCATATCATTCCAAAATGTCATAACTAACTAAGCATTGACAAAAAAGGAGGAAACACTGAATTCTCCAGAATTTTATCCTTTCCGCCAATGCATCAAGAAGCTTGATTGTGATTAAATAATACATTTAGAAATGTCAACAAATATCACCAGAACAATAACATAATATAGGTTTCTAATGACCATTTAGTCATCAAGGGAAATAATTATTTTGCATAAACTGAATCAGTTATTATATGTAAAAAGAAAACATCTTAGCCAATTTAACATTCTTTTGACATACAAGTTCTGTAAAAAATGAATATTCAAATCATTTTGTCACTCATTCTTATGTGCTTCCCATTTCTTAATCTAAAAGATAACATCTGGGATCTTGGGTCTGGAAAAACGGCCCAATGGTACTTTGGACAAGTTTGTTTTCGGATAAGCCTGGGCTTAGACACATTCTGTCAAGGTCCTTACTGGTTGATTTGATCATTACTAGCAACCACCAGAAAGAAGCAATGAGCTTGATCAAAGTAAATATCGGTATACTGGCATGTATAAATGTCATAAATTCCACAGCGGTTCCTTTAAAGATCAAAACAGTGTCGAACATGTCACTTACTTTTATAGGTCCTTGTGGAAATGATAAAAAGTACCATTTCAATTTCAGAAATACATGTACTTTTTACATCTGCAAGTGCGATAGTTTCTATGGGTATACTTTTTTTAATGATACGGCCATTTAAGTTGTAGACCTACGATGAATGTTTGGTCTCTGTAATAAACACATAAGATGATTTACAATATACATATTCACAAAATGTCCTCTATAGTTGTAGATTCATTTTACAAGCTTGATTCTATGTATAAAAGACATCCTTGGTCCCAGTGTTGGCTTGTTTTCGCCTCATTTGCTGTATTGAAATCCGTCTTTATAAGTTGCCTGGGAAAACCAGTCTCGTCTCGTGATATTGATTTCCAGTTTTCAGAAATTGCGAAAGCTTGAGCAGCCTTTTGTGATACGTGTCAACAATTTTGTCTTAAATCAAAAGAAATATTGTATCTCGGGGATTGCCAGTGTTGACAGTTTTTGGATCATATCGGAATCGTTAAGCCATATTTACATCATAGTTTGCCATTCGGGAATTGCGATATTTGACACTTAATTCTATGGTTTCGCACAGATAAACTTTTAAAGAAAAATTGTGAAAACAATAATGTAGGGTTAATTCACGTTTTTGAGGTCGTTAACATTCGCAAAGGCCCAAGAAATACGTTAACGCCCGAGTGCGAAGCACGATGGTCGTTTTCGTATTTTGCGGGCCTCTGCGAATGTTACATTGTACCGACCAAAAAGTACGTGAATTGACGATAATATTGCATAAAAAGCATAAAATTCCAATGATTACTTACCCCAACCCCTTGATAAGTGCGAAAAATGAACCGATGTGAGATAAGAAAATGTCCGCCATTGTTTTTTTTTCTGATAAATCGTCCGAGAATTTTTTGTTATGCCTGACGTCGGTAAAACGACGTTACGTCATAATTTGGCACCAAAAGGGGAACGTCGTTTTTTTAACATATAGTCCGTGGGCCAGGAGGGGTCTGCACGCACCCCCCCTAAGGGCAGTCTGGGAGTGGTATAGAAATGTTCATTGGAACCCCATGAGTAAGAATCAAGATGTTAACAGTCGATATCCTGGGATGCACTCGCCATTTCCGGTGGTTTTCAAGATGGCCGCCATGAAAAAAGACAATTTGACTTGGTATCTAACATCAGCAGCCTAACATTTGTTTTGCGTTGTAAGATCATATTTTAAGGATAACTGAGTCTGGAAAAGGTCAGTGATGTGTTCTCATTTAAAAAGTGGCTGATTAGCCATCTCGTATGCTAGAATTTTTTTCAAAATGGCCGCCAAAATCGCAAAAAATCAATAAAAATGTCAAATAAATCTCATTTTTGGACATATTTTGGTCTAAATACTGTGAATTTTATGTTTTAAAACTAAGATAAACATTTCATGAAGTAAATGGGAGCATTACGGAAAAGATTTTTGAAATCATTACCGTATAAATGGCAATAAAACACAATTAAGCACAAATCATCAAGTATATAATACTTTCAAAATGGCCGCCAAAATCGCAAAAAAAAAATACAAAAATACATAAAAAAAGATCTTCATTTTTGGACATGTTCTGGTCTAAACGTTGTAAATATTATGTTTAAAGACTTTGATAAACAGTTCATAAAATAAATGGTTGCATTGCGAAAAACACATTTTAAACCATTACCATATAAATGGCAATAAATTACAATTTGGCAGAAATCGTCATGTATTATTATTTTCATAAATATTGTTATTATATTTGGTCTTGGTGAAAAGCAGTTCTTTTAGATTGCATCTTTTGACAAAGCTTAGCCTTCAGAGTATTTTGTAAAATTGAAATTGATTATGATTCCTTTTTTGATTACAGATGCAATAAATCGGTTTTCAAAATGGCCAAAAATGTAAAAAAATCGATAAAAATGAAAGTAATTCTCGTTTTTGGACATCTTCTGGTCTAAATAATGTAAACATTATCTTTTAAGACTTAGATTAGCAATTCATAAAGTAAATGGAATCATAACAAGTGACAAAAAAAAGAATAGAGATTTGAAAGGATTGCCGTATCAATGGCAATAAAATACAATTAAGCACAAATCTTATATAATAGTATATAGTTTTGATATACATTGTCATTATATTGTGTTCTTGCTGAAAAAAAAGGTTCTTATTGATAGCATTATTTTTGACAAAACTAAGCTCTTAGAGAATTCTTTAAAATGAAATTGCTTATGAACCTACTTTTGAATACAAATATCATAAATATGTGATATTTTATTAGGCAATTCAAGACTACCTTTGCACCAATGTCACATCGTTTCAAATGACAAACTAAAACTATCGATATCCCTTTCTGGAGGGAAAATTACTCCCTTTAAATTCACATCCATTTCTATCAAACAATATGTATTGTAATGTCCTCAATGTTACGGAAAAGAGTTTTACCGTAATTATTCTAACGAACAAAAGTTGTATGTATGTATTTCCTTTTTTCACTCTTACACATACTACTCATCCAAAATTGTCACAGAGAATGAAAAAATATTTAAATTGATTAAATAGTATCAAAATGATTTTTATTTGTTATATTTCATATTTAAAGAATTTTAACAATTTGAGAATAGAAATGAAGATTAATGAAATAAGACCAGCCTTGAATTTATCGTTTCATTGATAAAGACATACACTTGGTAATATCTGTCAAACATGTGATACAAACTTCGTATTTCTCAAATTGTGCATTTTTTAAGTAATAGTTATGATAATTACAATGCACAATTCATCCCAATAAGTCACATACTCTATCATGATTTCCCAGTTTCACATTACCGTGTATTCAAAGGCCATTTACATCTGTTTAAAACGAAACAAGATATGAGGAAACCATAAGATACTCCGTGTGGAGTGACGTAATAACATAAAAGCTATGTAACCCCGATTTCTATATTTTTTCAGGATGCTCGTTTTAACTGGATTAGTAGTTATAAGGAGATGTATTATGCATGCAAATCACCTAAAGTGCTTTTCCAAATGAAATGCACTGAAACGCCATAAAATGGTTTGATTATAACATACTATAGGCAGCTATGCTTTATATCTTAAAATATGTATAAAGAATACAAAGTTTAAAATGTGTGCTTTCTACGCACGTTTTACTTTAATTATATAAGGCTGCATTAATTACTTAATCCAACAGGTGTATAGATATTGTTGAAAACACTTAGAACATTAAGAACACATGTATTCATGAATTTACAAATTTACAATGACACTTTTTTTTATGGAAGCCGATATCACTTTTGCGCAATTTGTTGCAAAAGATAAAAGAAGGAAATGGTCATTTAAGTTCTTCACATGTGGTTGTAAGCAGTATTTATGTCTGATGTCATTGTGATACTGCAATGATTCGCTTTATGTTAATTTGTAAAGTTTTAAGTATATTTTGATTTGCTTTATATGCAATGTAATGGGTACAATGGCAAGAATTTCCACAACTTAGTCACATGTATTTGTGTGAGATTTTTTGGTATAAATTAGTATGGGTATGTCCGGGTGTAACTTCTTGCATTAATTCTACATTTGAAAATGGACGCACCAGAGCTAAAGACCATGAAAGACCAACGATTACCTGAATTGACTGTGAATTTGGAACGAGACTGTTTAGTCGCCTAATGCATACCCCTATTGTATAGGGACACCTGCTGCAATAATAAATAATCTCAAGAGCAACAAAGAAGAACTCGACAAACTTGGCAAAAGTTTGAGTTACATGGCCACCGAAAGTCTGATAATTTATGTAGACTGCATGTGTGAGAAGATGACTTCTATAAAGTATATATAAATATAAGGTTTCCATAAGTATTATGTACATACTGTTGGTTTTCGAAAAAAAATATCCAAGGATAAACATTAGCAAAATTAACAAACCACAGCCGCAACCACATACAACAACGAAGATAGAAACAGGGGGACCCATGGAAGTCTACGACGTACCACTCAACAATGGAGAAACGAGTCAGAAAAGATAAAAAAAATCCAGAGAGATTAAGAATAAATGCAGTTATATTTACATGTGTAAAAGATCTTATTCAATAAACCTAGTATATAGTGAGCATTGTCCTTAACCTAAATATTTTTTCCATGTGCGACCTAATAGAATTAAGATAAAACAGCTGAAGAAATTTGAAAATTTAAATTTGAATATGAGCTTCAGACAAATTATTCTTTATCTGTATACTAAGTCAAATTGAAAATTTGTCTTTTGAAAGTAACAATGAAGCTATTGCATGATGTGTCGGAGCTTTATAGGAATCACTTCTCTTTTGCACTCTCAAGATACAGTTCATTTCAACTACTTATTCAGTTAAACCGATTATCTGAAAAAAGGAAGAATAAATGGACATTACAAACCCTTTATTTAATTACCCCACCCTATATCACGGTGGGTAATCGATATATTCAGAGACACTGGCTCCGCACTTTAAGCATTATACTAGACTTCCGGTCCACGTGCGGCTCCGAAGTTATTTGCAAATTTTGGTAAACAACGAAAGGTAGGTGCTGGTTTTTTTGCGTCTCTTTCTTCTTTGCCTGACTCTAACCACAAAAATACAATGCTATTCGATGTCTACGATATTTTCCCCTTGAAAAACACACAGGATATTGAGCAACACTTCTTATTTTTTTCTGAATCACTTTCATTCTGAGATCAACTGTACAGAAAGCTAAAGGAGTCGGGTGATATCTTCCTGTAAAAGTGTATGTTTTGAACCTGTTTGACTAGTTGTTGCTGTTTGAAGTATGGTTATTTGATAATTGAACAAGTTCAATGTCCCTCGAAATGACACCAGACAAAATCATAGAAAAAATAATGAAAAATGGTGCGGCTCTGATTATTTATGATGGATCTGATTATGTAGATTGGCTATGATTATGTACGTTGGCTCTGAAGTTGTTAACAAATGACTTTTCTGTTGGTCCAATGAATATTAATGAGGTATAATAAATGACTTTAAAGGTATGTGTGATCATTTACAGATGTCACCATTTTATTTACAGATGGAGAGAAGGAAATACCCGTGCAGTATTTGTAACAAAGTATTTGAAGGACAATCAAGTGCCAAGTTCCATGAACACAATATACATGAACAAAGTGTTGAAAATACTAAGTGTACAGTGTGTGATAAAACGTTTGCAACAAAACAATGTAGAAGACGACACGAGGCAATAATACATCAAAACATTAGACCATTAATCAAATGTGATGTTTGTTCAAAAACGTTTCCGATCAAATCTAATCTCGAGGGCCACATGAGATCAGATCATGGGGAGGAGAAACTGAAGTGCCCGACCCCGCAATGTGAGGCAACATGTGCATACTCATGGTCACTGAACGAGCCCAAAAAGAAATGTGGTGGTGTAAACCCGCTTTGCATGTCCTGTGTGTGAAAGCGGTTCTCACACGAACGATCGCTAAAAGCCCACGACCAATCGGCACACAATGGCAAGAGGCCAGTTTGTGAGATTTGCGGCGAGGAATCTGCATACTCAAACAGCTTGAAGAAACATCTGAAGAGGAAACAGTGAGTCAAAAACTGGACTTCGTCGCTTTTCAACGAAAACCTCGTAACTGCAGCTAAAGCGACGATATCCTCGCCGCAAATCTCACAAACTGATCTCTTGCCATTGTGTACCGATTGGTCATGGGCTTTTAACGATCGCTCGTGTGAGAACTGCTTGTCACACACAGGACACAGACTTTCGGGTCTAACGTTTTGATGTATTATTGCATCGTGTCGGCTTCTACATTGGTTTGTTGCAAAAGTTATATCACACACTGAACAGTTAGTATGTTCAACACTTTGTTCATGTACATGTATATTGTGTTCATGGAACTTGGAACTTGCTTGTCGTGCAAATACTTTGTTACAAATACTGCAGGGGTATTTCCTTCTAGAGCTCCATATGTAAATAAAATCATGGCATCTGTAAATGATCACACATACCTTTAAAGTCATTTATCATACCTCATTAATATTCATTAGACCAACAGAAAAGTCGTATGTCAACAACTTCAGCGCCAACGTACATAATCAGATCCATCGTACATAATCAGAGCCGTACCCTTTTTCAGCATTTTTTCTATGATTTTGTCTGGTGACATTTCGAGGGACATTGAACTTGTTCAATTATCATATAACCATACTTCAAACAGCAACATCTGGTCAAACAGGTTCAAAACATACACTTTTACAGAAAGATATCACCCGACTCCTTTAGCTTTCTGTACAGTTGATCTCGGAATGAAAGTGATTTAGAAAAAAATAAGAGGTGTTGCTCAATATGCAGTGTGTTTTTCAAGGGGAAAATATCGTAGGCATCGAATAGCATTGCATTTTTGTGGTTAGAGTCAGTCAAAGAAGAAAGAGACGCAAAAAAGCCAGCACCTACCTTTCGTTGTTTACCAAAATCTGCAAATAACTTCGGAGCCGCACGTGGACCGGAAGTCTAGTATAATGCTTAAAATGCGGAGCCAGTGGCTCTGAATATATCGATTACCCACCAGGTATATGGAGTATATATAATTTTTCCCCAAATTCACTTAATTTGAAACTGGAATCATGATTGAATATGCGACGCATAAACTTTAAAAAGATGATTTTAGCATTGTCATTATCATGACCATGACTCAATACAAGCCATTGTGAGAAACATAAAGAGTTTATTATATTCTTTTGATAAAATATTACCAAAAGTAAGTCGCTATCAATTTAACCGTCACACAGGTTTATACAAAAAATCATTTATGTTGTTCGATTGGATAACATGGATATATTTAAAATCTCAATTTTTACCATTCTACAAATATCAAACTTTATACATTAAAACTGTTTTGATACATATTAAGCAATTTCAATTATTCTCTGGGGCAATTTTGGATTCATGGTACGTGTCAGAGTACAAAAAAGAATAAGCCACATTCAACTATTGTTTATTAGCATGGATACGTTGAGGTCTATATCTAAATGTTATTTTATATTCTTTGGTGATAATTAATATGCATTTCAAGGGAATATATTCCTCCACAATTTAAATTTTATTAGGACTGTTAAACTTGTCATTTTAAAAGATGTGAAATTAGATGCCAAGTTAGCACAGTCTGCTTGATATTCGAGTTTTGCCCCATGAAAAGACACATATTAATTGGATCTATACTCAAAAGTGGGTACATAAGCAATTTCATTTTAAAAATTATCTTAAAGCCTAGCTTTGTCAAAATAGTGCTATATAAGAGCCAATTTTTCAGCAAGAACAAAATATAATGACAATGTATATCAAAATTATATACTATTTTACAAAATTTGTGCTTAGTCGTATTTCATTGCCATTGATATGGGAATCCTTTCAAAGCTTTACTCTTTTTTTGTTATCTGTTATGATTCCATTTAATTCATGAACTACTTATCTAAGTCTTAGAAGATAATACTTTCATTATTTAGACCAGAAGATGTCCAAAAACGAGAATTACTTACATTTTTATTTTTTTATATATTTGTGTGGCCATTTTGAAAGCCGATTTATAGCATATGTAATCAAAAATAGAATCATAATCAATTTTAATTTTACAAACTACTCTGAAGATTCAAGCTTTGTCAAAAGATGCAATCTAAAAGAACTGTTTTTCACCAAGACCAAATATAATAACAATATTTATGAAAATAATAATACATGACGATTTCTGCCAAATTGTAATTTATTGCCATTTATATGGTAATGGTTTAAAATGTGTTTTTCGCAATGCAACCATTTATCTTATGAACTGTTTACCAAAGTCTTTAAACATTATATTTACAACGTTTAGACCAGAACATGTCCAAAAACGAAGATTTTTTTGTATATATTTTTTATTTTGTTGTGATTTTGGCGGCCATTTTGAAAGCACATTTATTGTCAATCATTCTGAATGTAATCAAAAATCGAATCGTTATCAATGTGAATTTAACAATTTACTCAGAAAGCATAGCTTTATCAAAATAATGCTATAAAAAAGAGCTGTTTTTCACCAAGAACTAATAATTAGTCTACGGACTTTAAATCCTACGATGACTCCTGATGGCATTCTTTGTTAATGCTCGGCATCCATGCTAGAATTGTTCCTTAGACTATTACAAACAAGATAGGGGTGGATGCCCAGCGTGAATTTTCGATTTAAGGTCACAGTGAGGTCAAAGGTCAATGAGTGCAAAAATCAAGAAAAAATGGCTTATAGATATAGCAGAATTATTTGCATCCACACAAAATGAAAGCAATTTAAACGAAATCAAATAAATTGAATCAGGAATGGACTGAGGCTCACCCAGGGCCTATATTGTCATTTTCAAACATTATTTTACCATATTTATGCTAAAAAACTCCCCGGTCAATGACAAAATAAAGTACGATACTTAATGAAATTCATATTAAACTTGAACAAAGGCTTTAGTTCTTTTATTACACACAAATAATCCAAGACATTCTTGTAACCAAAGGTAGCAATGTTAGAAATATTCTAGACTACTTCAAACAATGTTCGGAACCTGCTTAGTGTCTCTTTTGAATTCGAGGTCAGAATGAGGTCACAGGTAAATTACGTTCAAACGTGCGAAACTGGCAAATAACTTTAGCAGATAAATGCAAAAATCATGCACTTGATGATGCAAGCATCAAACTTGGCACACGCATCTATAAAACCATGTAGTTAAACCAATTAGCCATTAAAAAGTATAGATGGCCGCCATTTTTCAAGATGGCCACCATTGACGTATGAAAGATACCGCTTTTACCATAAAGGCTAATATAATTGGCCGATTTTTGTCCTTTTCACAACAAAATGATTGTTGACAACAACAAATTATTGACAAACATGAGAAAACAGAATTTCGTAATGTTTTGTGCCTAAAAATTACAAGATGGCCAATATTTTCCAAGATGGCAGCCATTGACGGGTGGGAAATACCGTTTTTACTATAAAACTTGATATCATTGGCCGCTTTTTTTATAACTTTAATGTATGTTTTTAAACACAAGATAACATAATTTGAACATGTTCTGTGCATAAAATTACTATTTCCTGTATTTTGAAAAATACTTTTTGGCAAAAAATAGAAAAAAAATCAACCCGGAGGCAGTAATAAAATTCGAACAGCCAAAACGTAATCTTTTAAACTAAGACCCTTTTAATTTCTAGTAATGGTCATGGTGAAATATTTCTCAATGGGAAGTGTTATACCTAATACCAGTTCTATGTTTCCTTTCATTTTGGTCAGAAATAATGTAATGTAAGCCTGATGCATGAATTACCTAACATTGGTCTCTTTAAATTGTAGCATGCATAGCTCACCACTCTGAGTTCTTGGAGCGTCAGCATTTACATCTGCATAATCCAGTGCAGCGTAGGCTTAACCTATAGCACCAATCTTTGCATGACTTCTTGTTCCCACAACAATTGACGGAAGTTAATCCAAATCCATACAACATACTATGTGATTCTTCATCGCTTCCTTCCCTATTTAGGAAGGTTCACTACTTCTATTTTGGGGAAAGTTATTTAACCGCAGGTGTATCCTACTTGGTAAAATAGACCTTTCCAAAGCTGCGCTAGTTGGGGATTACGCATCATATAGCATTGCTGGCAGACATGATAAAAAGAGAAGAACTAGGTCCCTTGTCATATAACCGTAAAGCTGAAACAATATCACAGCCAGTGAAAGCATGAAAGACTCTCTCTTTCTTCCCAAAAAAACCCATAGTGCATTGTATGTAGGGGCGTTTAGCATAAGTTTAAAATCATAAACGAAAGCTTCTCAATACCAATATCATTTAGTCTTTTAAATGCATTGGTTATTATTATAAGGACGTCTGTGCAGCTGACTTTGATTATCAAACATGCATTTGCTCATGATTACAAGGCGCAATTTCCCCAAGACTGGCTACCTATAACCCTTTCTTCCCCTTTTACAATGACAATATTTTGCTGACACATCTGAACAATCTTCAACCTGAAAGGTGTTGAAATCAGTCTTGTTGTCATTGTCTAAATAAAATGCATGTCATACTTAAGATGGAATGCATTTGTCAGTCACTCTGTATTTGATGTCCAGACCATGCTTGACCTTTGTTTCAGCATTTAGGCTGGCGTATCTGTGTACATCGACAAACCAAATCAGTTAGCCTTTAAAAACCCATGAAGGTTTGGCACATTCGGCTGCATCTTTATCACAACTGATCCATCAACTATGATAGCAAAGACTTTTGGTTTTGTATCTGCAGCTGTAATTTTGGTTCCTAGAACCGAGGCAAGCTGGAACTTAGTACTGCTGTGAAGTATTTAGTTCCAACCAAGCACAACCGGAGAATTCGAAGAATTAGCTTCCTCGTGATTTGCAAGCTATAACAAAGTTCGAGAAAGACTTACAATTTTACTTTTAAATCCTAAATTGCTTTTGACCACAGGGAGTTAATTCTGGTTTACATATTCAAAAGAAGTCAAGTAGTGACTAATGATTATTATTATCTTCAGGTAAAGAGTAAACAAATCAGGATATTCTTCTTAAAAAGGATTCCCCATATCATTCATGACATCGTCAGCGTGCACCTTTCCAAAATTGCTGAAGAGTTGCAGTTTACCCCAAAATGTGAGTTCATGATATCTAAAAATTCCATTTAAGGCTGGTCATAGTGAAATCGATTTGCTCAGATTGAAAGAACTGAAAGACAGCTGAGTACTTTGAGTGTTCTAAAGATAAAATGCCTCTAAGATGAACAGATATCCCAGTTTGATTATCTTCAAAAAGAAACTGTAAGAGGAGTTGAGAACCCAAGAAATTACTAACGGACAAAAGAACATACAGATGGAGGATTAGACACTAATTCCATGACATTATTCGACCATTCGGGTGTATTTAGATGAAATTGTTGAGTCTTATCTTGAGGCGCTTGTCGTATCAGGGCTTAATAGAAAGATTTGTGTCATCATTTTTCATTGATTGTATTGTCGTAATAGTTATATGTACCTTTAACTCTTTCCCAAACAACAAAATCTTATGGTGCTCCCATTTGGAAGTTTCTGAAGCCGACAAAACGAATCTTTATGAATACTGGAATGTGTTTGTGTATCATATAGTCAGCATTTTCTTCTTTTGTTTCAATGTTTTCCCAAGCTCTTTCTACTAGGGACATCAAAACCAGGTCTCGTTTGGAAAAGAGTTTATGTACTTGTACAGACAACTTGATATCTGGACTGGTCTTGTTTCAAGATTATGCTACTAGAAGAAAATCTTTTACAAATATTTTTTTACACTATATTCATATGCAAGGGAGGTAATGTTGAACATTTTTTGTCAAATATTTCCTTAAGTATGCATTAGTTCAAATTCGAAACCGCACAAAATACTTATGTTTGTTTTCGGAATGGAAATGTAACACAGTTTAGGAATTACTGGCACTTTTAAAATTTCACATCTGGCTCTTTGGTGCTAATGAGAGGTTGGATACATTAAGAGCTCTACGCCTACCAGCCTCTACAATAGCAATGCTACAGCCACTAGAATGTAATTGAGTACCAATAGACTTCAGAGCAACCATTTCAATAGGAAGACTACAAAAGATAACAACAAAATTGCATTCACCGTTCTGTTCTGACCACTGCCATTGAACCATTTTAGCAAAGATATGTTGATTAGGGCAAAATTCAACGATATAACAAAAGTTTTGGACGAGATGCAACTTCTGCGACCATTCCTGAACAGGAACATATTGCCATTTCAAGTGCAGACGTTATGAAGTAGGATATGCATAGCATGTCATGAGTATTGGACTCACTAGATAACATTTGGGACACTTACCGATCTTCTAAATTGAATGGAATTTTGTTATACCGACAACGGACCCTGTGGTAGATTTCACTGCATTACTCAGAACCGTGGTTAAATAGAGATATACCACAGTAGAACTAGGATCATTCCTTGGATATACAATACAAGTGCACACAGGACCTTACAAAATGTAGAGGACACAATTGCAAATTAAGAAATGCTTATGACTGAGGCACCGTGGCAAATACAGTTGAAAAAAGAATGGAAACGTCAGAAATATTCAGAGATATACCGTTTTAGCTTTGGAAAGTAGGCATTTTTCCATCCCATAATAGTCAAAATATTCACAAAAAGTCATCTTTTCAATAAAGTAATGTCTCTGATGCAGTTTTCAGCAAATTTAGCACAATTAGACGCGACAATCAATCATTTAAAGCAGTTAAAAATGTCTCAATGACTATTCAAACATGAAATTGCACCCATTTGACCTTTGACCCTGCTGTGACCTAAATTCGAAGTTTCAGACTGGGCATCCACCCTAGGAGGTTTTGTCATACCCCAAAGAATATTATTAGCATGGATGCCGAGCATTAACAAAAAATGCCATCAAAACCATTTTCTAGAGCTCGTACGAATTAGAGTCCGTAGACTAAATAATGATATTGATAATATATATATATCGCTATTATATACTTGATGATTTGTGCTTAATTGTGTTTTATTGCCATTTATACGGTAATGATTTCAAAAATCTTTTCCGTAATGCTCCCATTTACTTCATGAAATGTTTATCTAAGTCTTAAAACATAAAATTCACAGTATTTAGACCAAAATATGTCCAAAAACGAGAATAATTTGACATTTTTATTGATTTTTTGCGATTTTGGCGGCCATTTTGAAAAAATTCTAGCATACGAGATGGCTAATCAGCCACTTTTTAACATGATAACACATCTCTGACCTTTTCCAGACTCAATTATCCTTAAAATATGATCTTACAACGCAAAACAAATGTTAGGCTGCTGATGTTAGATACCAAGTCAAATTGTCTTTTTTCATGGCGGCCATCTTGAAAACCACCGGAAATGGCGAGTGCATCCCAGGATATCGACTGTTAACATCTTGATTCTTACTCAGGGGGTTTCAATGAACATTTCTATACCACTCCCAGACTGCCCTTAGGGGGTGCGTGCAGACCCCTCCTGGCCCACGGACTAATAAGACGTTGATAATTTTGACGGAAAAGAGACAATTGTTAATTTTGTAGGGTCAAATCGAGGATATTTGAGTGCAAAGTCGGTCCGACATCGCACTGAATATAGACCGGTTTTCACGATATTGGACCGGTTTTTGACCGTTATTCAATGCTCAAAACGGAATGAAAATACACATTTTATGCAATAATTCGAAGTATACACCGTTTGCTAGAAATGATGATAGCAGAGGTACAGATAAAAGGGAATGATGGCTTTTTTAAAATGTAATAATTCCTATAAAATTCATTAAACCCTATGTTGTGGGTACTCATTGGAATAATCTCACCGAGACAATTCAAATGAATAGCAACAACATAGGGTTTGGAATGGAAATAACAAAGTTAGAATGTCTTCACCATCACTTATCTGTAGCTCTGATGATAGTATTATTCAAATAACCGATGTGTGTAAGGTTCAATAAATAACTGGACCAAATACTACAGACTGCCATATTATCATTACTTTCATAAACTGATGATGCACTTTTGAAGATTGATTCCTTCAATAAAAGGAGCGCTTGTCCAACTACTAGCTTGTTTTCCTCCGACTTACCGTATTGTAACATTTCCTGTTTTCGGAAATGGAGAAAACTTGATCAGTCTTTCTTCGCATTGTAGCTTGTGTTGGAAACTTTCCGATCACCCTAGACTCATCATTCCATTCGGATTCGTTATCAAAATCTCTGCTTAACCCTCATTACACAGTTAAAGACTCAATCTTTTGATAGTCAACATATCTTACTCCTTGAGTCTCGAGATTTATTATGAAATGTAAACATGTGTGGCAATTGAGAAACATGCACATGGTACTAACATTTTACTTTTGGGGAATGGTAAGATGACATAATCTTTACAAATTAAAGAATATTTGTTTATAAATGTTATAAAGATTTTATTAATTGTTTTAAAAGTGATCATTGAATAGTTTGGATAGCTTTTCTATGTTAGTAACCCCACATATAATGCAGGAATAGGCCACCATTTATATAAACAAATTGCACTCCTAGTCATTGCTCTCGAAGTTTCAAAAATCGCAATAAAATATGTCGTGAAGAACAACGCAAACCCTTAGTTTGAGAGTCAGCTTTAAAAAGATGTTGGTGTCTGAGGAGTTCCAAAAAAACATGTAATTCAAAGTTATATTTTCTCGTCAACGATACAAATATAAAAGTCATTCACGTATATTGAGCTCTCACTTACTGTAATGTAAGAGTCCAATTTTTCTGTGATATTCCATGTTTCTATTTCAAGAGACGCGCTATCAAATTGAGCAATTTTGTGTTTACCCGCTGAGAAAATGACATAAATAGACCACATAATAATACGTTTATTGTGTGTTGTATGTGTATTTCCCAGGAAGCATGACAGTTGGTGGCATGTCACTTAAAGGATGCTATTTGGTAGGTTCTAAATAATCATGTAGATATTTTGTTAAAAATATGCCAAAGTAAAGCCTGACCCAGTGTTTATGTTTAATTGCTGCAGGTAATTAACATCATGGATCTTGCTTATACTGCTTGTCTTCACCACCTGATCTCAATACATGTAACATGTAAATATCACATGGCTAAGGGTCGTTTAAGAATATTAAACCGTATATTTCTATATCACCTGAGTTCCGTAACAAATCATCAATTTCGTAACTGCTCAGTTCCAAGTTTGCTCACGATATATCGTCGCTTTTCAACGAACACCTCGTAACTGCAGCTAACTTTTAGCTGCAGTTACGAGATTTACGTTGAAAAGTTATAAAAGTATCGTTATGCTGTTTATGATTATAGTAAAATTATATGAGGTTCTAAAAAAATTCGTTTATTTTGTGTTGTAGTGTGTAGCTCAGGAAACTTGACAGATGAAGCATTTTCACTTTACGAGAGAATATATATATTTTCATCGAAAAATGGTGTCTCGAAATTATATCAATACAGCACGATTTCAACGAATTGTCTGAAACCTAGGGGGCAATAGTGCCTGGAATAGCTTGATTGCTTGCTCGATATTGACACGATGAAGAATTTCAACCATCTTAAGATTCGTAAAGTTTTGTTTTTTTCTCTAGTTTAAACCCTAATATCATTACACCATATTTAATGCGGTCATTCCATATTCCCTCTCTTTTAAACAAAAACCTCGTAAATGTAGCTAGTTTTAATCTTGTTTTTGTTAAAATACTGAGAATTACGAAATTTCCGTTGTGAAACGTCAAAATGTCTTAATCGAACAAATATCCTTGACAATCGCGCTCTAGCCAGTTTTTAACTCAGGAACCTGGTAATTTACGCCCTACTTCAGATTTTTACGGCCAGCGGAAAAGCGTAATTAATTAAACTCACACATTGTTTCACTAGTTTTGTAACGCCAAACTTCGGCCAGACACTTTATTATATTTGAGGTCACCGGTACTCAGGGAATCAGAGTTTTGAAAAAGGAAATTAGGCCCTTGAAAAAGAAACGATACCTTCAGCAAACTAGAATTTAATCTCTGGGATGCTTATGTTACAACCATTGCGTCGGTAACGCAGACAAGACCTTACACCTGGTACATATCTTATGAACTAAATGAGACACAGCATTGATATATTCATTTGCCAATACCTGTTTCCATATATACGACTGCTTTATCATATAGTCCAAATGGAAAAATGGTACAAAAGATCATGCGTTTGACATATAGATATGTGAACTTTGTTCATATGATATTAAAACATATGTAAGAATGCATGCGAGGACAAGGAGCAATGTGCGCTTTAAAGCTACTATTTCCCAGATTTGGACCCAAAAATTGACAAATACAAACGAAATGTACACTTTTTAAGCTTTATATGACCTGATTAAATGATTACGAGAAACTATTGAAGCAACGACTCATTTTTTCGCAATTTGATACCAAATTCATGAAGCGATGTCCAAAGTAGGTCAAAACAGTAGGACATGCGACTTTCTTAAATGATGTCACAACATACATGATGACGTCATATTGAAATTTAAGTATGAATCTCGTTTGAATCATGGTCCGCGCTGTATGCGCATGCGCAACAATTTAAGAATAATTCTAACCCCATCAGTGATGGGGTTGAATTTAGGCTTGGATTCTCCCTAAATTCAGCTATCTGTCTTGTAATTTCGGCTCATTCTCTGTCTGAATCGCATATTATTAACCATCCCGAGGTGGTCAACACAAAATTTTTGCATATTTTTTCAAAAAAAAAATCATTTTTTGCAATTAGACCATCTGTTACCGTCGCCCATTAAACAGTCATGTTGTCTTTATCATCTAATCACCGTGTGTCATTGATCTTTTTGAATGGATGATTTGTGACGTTGGAATTTTGCTCTTACTACTAAGTTCGTCTTGCTCCAAGACCCCATCGCGTCATTCAGTATCTATATGTAAATATATATCAATGCGGGTGTATCTCGTCAGTCACATTCAAAACTGATTTATCTATTTATCTACGGATTGGCTAGCTTTGGTTAAGACAGGTTTGAACGTACTTGATGATATACATTCAAGGAAAGTAATTACAATAGCAGTTTCGATAATGTGGACTCATAGTAAAGGACTTAGCTGCCGTTGTTTGAGAAAGAGACTGGTTACGTTTTTTCTCTGGTTTACTTGTTGTTTTACCAATCAATCCTCTGTTGTTTCCATTCATCAGCTTTCATCACTACAATACCTATATCTTGCCTTACAGGATCGTTCATGATGTTCCTTATCTTACCGAAAATACATTTTCGCACTTAAATTTTGATCTGTTTTTATTTCAATTATTTTGTTTTTGACGACTTCAGCCATGCCGGTGTCGTAGGGTAACGTGTCCCCGGAGACACGGTACTCAGGGTAATGACGTGTCCACCCCTCGTTTTTTTATCAATCATATTGTGTTTTTTCAGTGCATATTTTGTTTTATAAATACAGTTCATACATACGTACAGTTTCGAGACCAGACGTACCATGCACATAAGCTAATTCAAGCTTCTATAGGCCCTTTACATCTTATTTTAGAGAGAAGAGGCAGTAAGTTTTATCTCACTGCTACCCACTCCATACAGCTAGGTAGACTGGGCTGGCAATTAAGTGTCTTGCCCAAAGACACACCTTACGCGAGTGGGCTCGAACTCGTAACCATCGGGCTACAAGTCGAGTGCGCTAACCACTGCGCCACTCCGGCTGTCAAATATTATTTTTTTATGTAATTTAAAACATAACATTATAATTATTTTTTTCATTCTTTCACATTTTCAAAGGATGAACATTTTAACTGACATAGTATTTTTTCTGAAACCATTTTTCCCAATATTTTCAATGATTTGTATTATCATTATTAATACCAACCTTAATTGCGCAGACTTAATGTGAAAATAATTGAAAGGGAGCAGTTTACCTGTCCCCAGGGACACGTTACCCAGGCCGGAGTAACCTGCCCCCCTTAGAATTTTCCCTCTTTAATTCATTTAATTAATGTGTCTTTTAAAGCTACTATTTCCCAGATTTGGACCCAAAAAATGTCAAATACAAACGAAATGTACACTTTTTAAGCTTTATATGACCTGATTAAATGATTACGAGAAACTATTGAAGCAACGACTCATTTTTTTCGCAATTTGATACCAAATTCATGAAGCGATGTCGAAAGTAGGTCAAAACAGTAGGACATGCGACTTTCTTAAATGACGTCACAACATACATGATGACGTCATATTGAAATTTAAGTATGAATCTCGTTTGAATCATGGTCCGCGCTGTATGCGCATGCGCAACAATTTAAAAATAATTCTAACCCCATCAGTGATGGGGTTGAATTTAGGCTTGGATTCTCCCTAAATTCAGCTATCTGTCTTGTAATTTCGGCTCATTCTCTGTCTGAATCGCATATTATTAAGCATCCCGAGGTGGTCAACACAAAATTTTTGCATATTTTTTCAAAAAATTTCATTTTTTGCAATTAGACCATCTGTTACCGTCGCCCTTTAATGCATATTTTGTTTTATAGATATTGAATCTTATAAAATATGTTATTTAAAACATACAGTGATAAGATATTTTAATTTTTTCATTCTTTCACATTTCGCAGAAGTTAACATTTACTGACATAGTAATTTTTATCACACCACCTTTTCAAACAAAATATAAATAATGATAACAATGATTCTTGAAAAACATTGGGAAAAGTGATTCAATGAAAAAAATACTATGGCAGTAAATGTTTCTTCCTTTTAAAATGTGAGAGAATAAAAAAATAAAATATGTTATTTTTATGTTTAAAATTACTTTTTTTAAAACGATTCAATATTCATAAAACAAAATGTGTATTACAATACACAATATGATTTAAATAATCCAAGTGGGGAGACACGTTAGCCAGGGGGTTGGACACGTTACCCTGTTTCACCCGTATAATGTCTTTCAAAAACAAAGCCCGCTTTTGATGTTCCTGGTAAAAAGAGGAGCACAAAGACGAAATCGCAGTTCAACTGATAACCAGTCATTTGACCGTCTACAACTACTTCCAAGAGAATGAGAAATTGCTGTCCTTTTTGAGAACGTCAACACCATGAATCGAATGGGAATGGTTCAATCTTCAAAGTTCCTTTCCTCTGATGAATGATGAAATTCTCGGGTGGCATCAAAGACAACAATAAATAGGAAATCAACAGGATACATTTTTGTCAGGATGTGAAGTGTCCTTTTACAACTACTTGGGAGGTTAGATGTACTTTTCTTGTTACTAAAATATAGTCTGTGTGTGGTAGCTTAATTCCTTTTCTTTCGTCAGACGTTGCAGATTCGTATATCAAGGGTTGGCTATTTGTTAAGATCTTTGAAGATTTTTTATACATAATATCTACATAATACATGATAAACAACGACATATTTTGGCAACTCTAATACGTTAAGCTTGAGATACCAGTAATGTTATTATGATATGCTGTATATCCGCAGTTGACCCAAGTTTTCGATCTCTGCAACGGAAATGATGTCCTTCAAAGGATACTTAGTTTTCATGTCTTTTGGATTTATCAATTTTCAATTATCAGGCGAAACATTAAATCTGGATTTTGTAATACGGTTTCCAATTCTTACCGTCAGAAAAATGATTTCTATCATAAATTTTGTCCCGAATCGTTAATCAACATTGTAAGGCCACGTTAAAGGGGGACGAGCTAGGCTGTCGAAAATGCAAATGGCACAATAATTACAAAACAAAAATAACGTATGAAATTACCAACCTGAAGGGGTAGATCATTTATGTCCATTGTTACCACTCGTCGAGCTTTATTAAGTATTAAAATCCAAGTCAATTAATAACATGCTGGTCGTCCTTGTTTTTGTTTTGTAACGGCTACATATGCCCAACCTTCCAAAATCAATTACGTCAGAGATACGTCATCTGTACTCAGCGAGATTTGACACACCGTAAAACCGGCTGTGTAGAAAGTTAGCGAAGACAGATTCGGCATCTGATGTCATGTGCATGGTAGGTCAAATGAATTTATAAATAAACGAAAGGATCTTTGGTATTCTACAGTTGATAAATACGCTTATAAATGTTCAGTGCTTGTACAAAATAACCCTTTTCACGTATTCCTCACAAATAAGGTCACAGTCATCGACACAGCCGGTTGTACGATGTGTTAATAACGCGGAGGTGTGTCTCGTTGACCTTGTCTTGTTTTGAAGTAAAAATAGAATGTGTAAACACGCTTGTAAAGGATTGATCTATAGCAAAGGAAAGATGTTTGTCGCCGATATTGAGTTTTTTTTATGCATTGCTAATTGTTTTTCCATGCACAAATATGAGTTCCCGAACAGTTCGGAAGCATAAAAACATAGAATGAGCCCCTTTAAGTTATTTCGGATTGTTTTGGATTTCTCATTGGAAAGGTAATAGCACGTCCCACTTCAAAACAAGGTAACTGATAAGTTAGGCATTTACTGTTGATGGAAGCGAGTATAATGATTTCTTTAATCTAACGAGAACACCGAGGAGAGATGGAAATGCATGTTTACCCTCTCCAAATTGGCAAAAAGTTAAACTGTTTCAATTTGAAAGCTTCAGAACAGGACACATTTGATGTTGATTAAGATAAAGATTGTGTACAATATATCACTGAAAATGTTAAGACAAAAGATGAAAATGTTTGAGATCAAAAATTTATGTTTTTGTTTTATTGATTTCCCAATTACCTTTTCTATTAAGGACGTCAAAACATTGTTTTGATTTAGAAAAGAAGGTTTAACTAACGCGAATAGCGACGAATGGTGGAATGACTTTTACAGATGGTCTACAATAGATCATGTGTGGTGGTATATATTATATAATTAAATAATTTATCTCATTGTAATTGGCCATTAAATGTATGTGAAATGGGATAGTTTTTATAACACCAGATAGCTGGAATTACCTCTATTGTTTCAGCAAAACACAATGTTTGCCTTATGCATTATTATCGTTCGAAACATATTACTGTTGCATAAACTTACACTTTTGTGTCCTTTTGAAAATGGTTAATACTTGATATCAATTGTGTTAGTCATGAATAGTATCAAATCTTAATGAGAAAGATGCAGCTAGATAACTACCAACATTTGACAAAACATCTAGATCGTTACTAGAAAGTAAGGAAACAATTTTGTACATACTTGGCCTTTCATAAAAATATTTATCAAGATACTTGATGCGTATTTTTTGTATTTGGGGCAGACTAATGAGAAATGAAATTTATCTTCAATTTCACCACTTTGGCAAATTTGACATACTTTGAAAAATTGAACTGGGAATGTTATGTCCATTTAAATGTATCATTTTCAGCACTTGGTAAATCTTTAGCTGCACAAATAACATATGCGTGTGTTTTGCGCTATTATTACTTTTGTTATATCCTTAAAAATTGCCAATATAAGTGGTTACGCACCATACCTACCAATAACTTTTCAATATATCTGTTACGTTAATTACTATCTGTTTTCCTCATTTATGCGATACCTATCAGGCGACGAGCGTGTATATAGGTGAAGTGATCCTGATTCCTACTGGATGTGCTGTAACACTTTCCATCTTTCAGTATGATCTAAAGGCGGTAAATGAACCAGCTAATACATAAAAGCCATAATCCAAATATCCAAGCGTTTGACGACCCTGTAACACATGACAATACTCCTTCAAAAGACGTACGTGATCAGATGACACGACAATTTCAAAAATATTCAATAAGTTTGTTAATAAGGGACCAATTTGAACTCAGTTTGAAGCAGAGAAGGTGGACAGACGTCGCGCATTAGATAGGCGTATTGTTATTTCAAAAAATCAGCTGATAAAAACGTTATTGAAGATCAACCAAAAGCTGTTTTTCAAACCAACACGCTCGGCCTATTCCCGGCATTTTTATACCTTCTCTGCTTCAAACCGAATTCAAATTGGTCACGTATTTTAAAACACATTATTGAAGATAATCGGAAATTCTGCGTCACGTGATTATACACCGTGATTTAGAAATAGAAAATATAGCATTGATTGACGACATATATTCTTGTTCATATAATATACGTTTTCAAAATATGTTTAATTCTTTGTATTCTACTCCTACGGGGTTTTTTTGTGTGTGTGTGGTTTTTTTTTCTTCTTTTTTTCTTTTTGTCAAAATCTGTCTTTTCATAAAGATAATATAACCATGTGGTTTTGAAAGGAGCCAATTATTCTCTTGTTAGATTGTTTTCAGAAGACACACGTAATATTTCAGATCGAGCAACTTGGATGACATACAAGTAAACGCCCAATCAAGTGACGTTTGTGAACAAAATAATAAATAAGTACAAACCTGTTAGGCTACGGACTCATGTGGAAATTAGCCGGTCATATATATTTGTAGCAACACAATCCTTGTAATCAGTGCGATGATACCTTTTCGATCTGTTTAACTTGCATAACAAACTGGGTACAGTGTATTGTTGTGTATATGTTTTGTCGGGTATCAGTAGAGTCTGCGAGGATTGTATGTGACCTATTCATACTTTAACTACATCGTACATTGCACTGTTCTGGAAACAAATCGATAAAGAGTGAATTTAAAATACTGGTGCTTTGCGTTATTCCTCATCTCTTTCCCATTAAACTGGAATAAATCATAATTATAGATAAATTACAAAAAAGGAAGATTATCATAAGTAAACATATGTATTTGCCAAATGGAAACTTTAGTCTAACACTTCTATTGTCCAACAAGGTTAACCCGGGACAACTTAATTTTCGTGCGCAAAGTCCGTTAGTGGAGCGTCTTAACAAAACAAAGCCGAAGTGGGGTCATTACATATGCAGATGTCCCGGGTTAATCTTGCTGGACAATATCAAGTTAAATACTTTATTTACATCTAACAACAAATTTGAATCCTGTCTACGATTTCACAAAGATGAATTAGTGTACAAAGGATTGGTATAAGAATAAAACGCAATTATTGTATGTATTGTTGTGTTAAATATTTAATTAAAACAAAAGTTATCTAAATATATAATGTTGTAGGTTTTTTTTTTTGTTTTGTTTGTTTGTTTGGGTTTTTTTTTTTTTTTTTTTTTTTTTTGCTTGTTTTTTTTTGTTGTTTTTTTTTTTTTTCAGTACAAAAACCCCCTCTTTCGGTAAAATTGAACTTTCAGCTTAAACTGCTGGTTTGTTTAAGGCTTTTAATAAGTAAGTAAAATTACACATATATCGATGAACGTAAAATATAAATGTAAATCATATGTCTTACAATTATTGATGTTTTTTACGAGGTTCATTCCTTGTAAAGAAATCCATGGTTCTGTTGTTGGCTTGTTTTCGCCTCATTTGCTGTATTGAAATCCGTCTTTATAAGTTGCCTGGGAAAACCAGTCTCGTCTCGTGATATTGATTTCCAGTTTTCAGAAATTACGAAAGCTTGAGCAGTCTTTTGTGATTCGTGTCAACAATTTTGTCTTAAATCAAAAGAAATATCTATCTTGGGATTGTTAGTGTTGACAATTTTTAGATCATACCATAATCATAAAACCATATTTACTTTAGAGATTGAAGCTCGGGAATTTTGATATCTGATATTTTATCTTAAGGCCACTTACCAATTTTGCAACACATTTTACACTCTTATTTTCAGCGAGCCGAGACTTTATGCCCGTGGAGCTAATTTCACAGCCTTAATGTCGGCGTCCCGTGCCGTCGCGTCTTCACTTGAAAGAACTTTAACCGTGTCTATAGCCCAGGCACTGTTTGCGATACACCCTTGATATTTAATACATGCATACTTCCCACACAAGCCTTTTATTTTGGACCATTACCTTGACCTTTTAGTTGGACCTTCTATTAAAAAGAGATTAAGTCTAGCCGATATCTCATATACTATTACGAGGGTTGTTTGATAAATTTGCGGACTTATTAGTAGAGCCTTGACAAGTCACACATGGATACCTCCTGCAAAGACGTTTCATTTAGTACCTTTACCTTGACCTTGGAGTTCAGCTGTTTTTGTAACAAGCACCCGTATAGACGAGCTACTTTGTTATATAAAAGATATACTTAGTTGTTTTGTTATGGCCAGAGTTAGAGTTTCTCGTCTACGATCAAAATATGAAATTCATCCATACATTGAGTTCTCTCTTACTGTAATGTACAAGTCCAATTTTTCTCTGATATTCCGTGTTTCTATTTCAAGAGCGGCGCTATCAAATTGAGCAATTTTGTGTTTACCCGCTGAGAAAATGACATTAATAGAACACATAATAATACGTTTATTGTGTGTTGTATGTGTATTTCTCAGGAAGCATGACAGTTGGGGGGCATGTCACTTTATCACTTTCAAAACTGCAAACTTTTAGTCTGGTCAATGTTAAAAGGAGACAGACGACAAATTAATTGGAATCAGTAGAAAATGCATATATCATTGCAGTGTAAAGACAGAAATTGTTGTTTAGCATTTACCTTTTTTTTGCTTCAATAATTTCGCATTTGGTTTTGTTTTTGAACGATTTAATGATGTTATTTTATTTTTTATGTAACTATATTGAAAAAAAGAATGGACTAAATGCAGTCTGATCAAGTGTGTTGCTATTTATATACATGTATGTTTAATTGCTACAGTTAGTGGGGAAACCTTTACAACAATGTTGATGATAAGACACAAGCTGATCTAGAAGCATGTTGAGCTCAAATGTTTAAGGGGGAATGCTCCAGTTTCCAAATTTTTTCCCAATAATAGAATTTATTCATACTTTGTATGTTGAAATTACATGTTATTACCAATTGAAAAATAAAATAAAAATGGACGGTCAGCGATCTTGTTTGAATTTTATAGGCATTCGTATCACATACCCCTACATCGAAAATTGCACAATTTCTTGCACCTGTCCAAGGTCACTAAAATGCTAATAAAATGCTGTATATTCATCGTTAAGTCCCGAAAATGCATTTAAAGTAACGTCTTACATTTAATAAGATCAGAAAACCCAAAATATGTGCTATTATAAACGCGTACATGTATAAAACAACATGCTCGCGTGTTCGGTTAGATCAACAAAGCTGGAGTGTTTTATGTCAAAATTTGCATATTTTTGGAAATATTTCAAGTTCTACATAATAGAATTTGATAAAACTCCTTCATTGTATTAAGCAACATGTCCTGGTAATAATTCAAAAAGAAAATGTATAGGTCAGCGCACTTATTAGTGAATTTACAGCATTTTTTATCAGCTACACATGATTAAAATGACGCAAAACAGTGGTAACTGCATACACACTTACGACTGTCTTGCTCTAAATAATCGATTTCCATCTTGAGGAAATCAGTTTCGCATAATAATTACACTTTTAACGTCGAAAATGGTAAATTGTAATGGTGTGTTATATTATTGAAAATATGGTAGCGAAACATATTGGTGCGAAACTTTAAATTTACTACAGTAATGACCGAGTGTTCCGAAAAACTGGAGCATTCCCCCTTAAGGGTCCTTTAAGTCGGTTACGAAATTATGTAGATGAGCTCTAGACATATTTCTATATCAAGGGCTTAATGTGTTGCAAAATATTTTTTAAAAAGATTATGTAACAAAAGGTAAAAAGTATTTTAGTGTGAATATTTACGCGTGCGCGCGTACACTAGTAAGTGCGTGCTAAAGTAGACTCTCGTCCAGTGGTATAGGTACGGCATACCAAATGTCGCGTCAACATACTTGCTTTAACCCGTTACCACACAGTGACTCGATTTGACTCCCCACAAGATAATGGCTTTGGAAAACATTGTGGAAAATGAAGAAATTGCTTTTTACAAAATTTTGTTGTTTGGTAATAGGTTAAAGTGCAATTTTCCAATGCAACTCTTTGTTTGTTGTCCGATTCGGAAATGGAATTTCCTGCTTAAAAATAGTATAAATAGTAAACATCACAATAATCATCTTGTGGTCTCAGCCGAAACTAAACAAACTACACTCTTCTAGTACTGCTTTTCGACCATGGCTACAATTAGATGTTCTTTGGAAATCGACGTGCCTCGCTTAGTCACATCTATGGTTAACTTGATCGATTGTCAGATACTGGTTGCATCCAGAATACAAATAAAGAAAGAAGTTCCTCGGTTGAACGTACACAATGCCCAGAGAACTGGACATTTCTCTCGCAAACTAAGGTTGATACTCTGGGTAGGTCAATTCTAGTTTTGGATGGTTCCTCCATAGCATATTGAGCACTCTTCTTTTGATAAGTGTATTATACAATAGGGGACAACAGTTTTTCGAGCAGCTCGCTTGCACGTTCGATATTGGCATGATGAAGAAATTCAATCATCTTAATTTGTGAATTATTGTTGTTTGCAAGAGTTGAAGTCCTAATAATATTGCATCAACTTGAGTGCGGCTATTCCATAACAACGACATTTCCGTCGCACAAAGTATAATGTCTTAATCGTACAGAAATCCTTGACAATGTCGCCCTAGCCAGTTTTTAACTCAGAAACCTGGTAATTTACGCCCACTCTCCAGATTTTTACGGCCAGAGGAAAAGCGTAATTAATTAAACTCACACATTGTTTCACAAGTTGTGTAACGCCAAACTTCGGTCAGACATCTTATTATATTATTGGTATTCTGGGGACTAGTATTTAAGAAAAGAAATTAAGGTCGTGAAAAAGAAACGATACTTTTAGGAAATCAGAACTTAGTATCCGAGAAGCTTATGTCACAATCCAAGTAACGTGAGCATTTGCGTCGGTTATGTAGACAAAACGTTTAATCTGGTACATATCTTCTGAACTAATTGAAACACAGCATTCATATATTCATACGTAATCAGCTTTAGCCAAGACATTACAGGTTTGGACCATTTTTGTACCAAGTTCCCATATGCAGTTCAAATGGTATTTAAAATGGCCGTTCGATTGATATCAACATAGATAAACGAACTTATAATTACGTGCTTTAACATACATAAGAATACATACCAGACTACGAGTATATGGGGCAACATGCACTTTAACCATTTAAATGGTTATGTTGTCTGTGTTACTTCATTAACTATCTGTATTACTTCATTAACTTTTGTCATTGATCTTTTTAAATGGATGATATTTGACGTTTGTGAAATTTGGCTTTTACTAGGTGTAATTGTTCCAAGACTCCGTCACATCTTTCAATATTTATATTTATATACAGTATATGCTGGTGTATATCGTCAATTACTTTCAAAACTGACGTAAATATAGATTGTCTATGCTGTGGTTACGACAGGTTTGAACGTAAATGACCATATACGACGTAATTGCATTAGCAGTTTTGAAAATGTGGACTCATGGTAAATGATTTAGGTTCTATTGTTTGAGAAAGTGGCTGGCTACATTTATCTCTGATTTACCTGTTGTTTTATCAATCAACCCTCTGTTGTTCTAATTTACCAGTTTTCTTCACTACATATATCTTGCCTAACAGGATCGTTCACCATGTTCCTTATCTCACCGAATACTCATTTTCTCACATATCTACCCTTTACTTAGTATTCATTTTATGTACATGTACAATGTAAACATTTTTAAGGTCATAGAAAAAAGATGTCGTCGTATATATTCCTTTATTGGGCGACATCACTACAATTAAGGATAGAGAGGGAATTACCCCGGTATCTATAATTCATTGATTTTGTCCGTGAAACGTCCAGACTACATATATAAACAAAGGTCAGATTGGGCTGTAAATGGCCAATACTGTAATATTTTAGAAATGATACTTTATATATAAATATTGGTATTATCTTTGAACATAATATATTCTTTTCTAAGAATTGTAAACATTATGACAGAGAACCATTTTAAACATACTAGTATGTGTATGATGTGAAAAATGTAAGTAAAATGTCTTCCGTGTGAGGGTCATCTCACATAAAGGCCAAACGTTATCAATAAAAAAGATAATGACATACTAAAATTGATAAGTTTGGTTACGTGAACGGTTTTCATTATTTTAGCGAGCCGGGACTTCATGTCCGGGGAGCTTATTAATTTCACAGCCCCATTGTCGACGTCGCGTTGCGTCTTTACTTCAAAAACTTTAACCAGATCTATATCTCAGGCACTATAAGAGATACAGCCTTGATATTTCACATTTAGATACTTTTTTACCAAGACCTTTCATTTGGGATCACGACACTTGCCATAGTGACCGTAACCTTAGAGTTTGACATACACATATATGTACTTTTAAAAAACTTTAACCTCGTCTTTATCTCATGTACGTTTATTGTCAGAGCCTTTGTCTTTCACACGTGGATACCTCCTGCCAAAACCTTTCATTTAGGGCCATGAATCTTGACCTTGTGACCTTGACCTTTGAGTTTGACATACTATTAAAAAACTTTAATCTATCTTATATCTTAAGTACTACATGTATTAGAGATAGAGCCTTTATATTTCATACATATATACCTCCTGCCAAGACCTTTCATATTGGATAATGACATTGCACCTCTTGATGATGTTATTTTATGGGTTTTATGTAAATGTATTTAAACTGATGGACTGAGCTGTGTGTGTAAAAACGGTCGTATATTGGGCATGTAATAGTTCCCTATAACCTGCAATGGCTTTTAATGTGACACCTGCAGATATTTATATACGTCATTGGTTAAATATGCACGAAGACAATATCACAAATCGAACAGGAAAAAGTGTGCTTCTAAGTTTCTTTCCTGTGATGAACGTCTCTGATGTCAGCAAAGACAGCAGTAAAAGGATTATAACATGGTACACCATGTGTACATGTAGGTCGATATACAGGGAGTCCCAAAAAATACGGAACCCTATTTCAAAGTCAACTATTTCAAAGCGTAAGCAAAAATTCTAATTTTTGAATTTGCAGTACTGAAGATACATTATTTTTGCATATGTGTTCAAAATTTCACTTCAAAATATGTATTGATTCCAAAATTATGTGCAATTTGATAAAGACACTAAAACACCGTTTTAACACGAAATCGACTTTTGCGCCTTGTTTGTTCGTAAATTCGCACCGACAGTCATCTGTTGAATTCTTTACCGTTGTACGTACCCATTTTCTCAAAATTTGATATAAAAAGTGGTCCTAAGATATTCTGATTCTCGTCAGACAATAAAAGACCTTGCTTTTTTACTAATTATAGGTTATACTGATCAAAACAAAATCATATTGATGACAACCAGTAATTTTATGTATTATTGACAAGAAGATTTGCTCGTGTGTCTCTATGATAACATGTATTATAGGTTCAAAGTATGTTTACAAATATCTAGGACCACTATACAAGTCTCGCACGTGCAAATTTAGATCTATATGGTGGCAGTTTGAAATAATTTTAAAGTACTTGTCATTTGAGCGCTGAACGGCATATTGGTCAGTAATAAAATAAATATATATTATTACATGTATTAAGAATCTGTCATACATTTTGATATTTTGTTTGTATTCATTTTTTGTTTGTTTGTTTGTTTTGGCTACATCGCAACTCTAACACTTTATCTATTAGCAGAAAAGATGAAATGAATATGTGATATTGTAAGTTTAAATTTTCAACATTACTTTTGTATTGTACTGAATATATTAAACAAGTGTGACGCGTCGATTTATTCAATGAGTGTTGGTGAGCGCTGCAAAACGGAAAAATCGATATCGTGTTAAAACGGTTTTTTGTGTGCATTCATTTGATTGCCAATATTTTCAAAAGCAATAAACATTTTTTTAACCAAATTTTAACTGCTAATAGAAAACTGTCGTTTCTATTGCATATCTAAATTTGGTGGAAAAAATATTGCTTAATACATGAGCAATTCACTTTCAGAAATGGGTTCCGTTTTTATTGGGACACTCTGTATAACGCGTACTGCTAAACCTTCTTTGGAGGTTAGCGTGGTATGTTATAGCTTCTCTCATTCGAGGTTGCATACTTGGCTTTCAAGAAAAGAATAAATACGATGATAAATAATGTCCCTAACTATTCATTAACATTTTTAGGTCCAGTCAGGTTATTTCGGATTGTTTTGGTCTACTCATTGAAAATGAATAACACGCCCCACTTCAAAACGAGATACGAGGTAACTGATAAGTTAGGTATTTACTGTTGATGGAAGCAAGTATAATGATTTCTTTAATCTAACGAGAACAACGATGAATGATAGAATGACTTTAACAGATGGTCTACAATAGATCATCTGTGGCGGTATATATTAAACAATTTATCTCATTGTAATTGGCCATTAAATGTATATGAAATTGGATAGTTTATATAACACAAGATACATTGATTTACGTAGATTGTTTCAACAAAACACAATGATTGTGTTTCTTTGAAAAAAACTGAAATTGCCATTCTGTTGATGATACTCGTAAACATAGTAAAGAACGGGGTTTGTGTTATTATAACAATGCGATGAAACGTGATCTTTATGAATGATTATAATGCTTCTCCAATTACTTAGAAATAAACCTTTTAGTATTTACAGTGCTTTCTCAATAGACCATCATAATAAACCAAATCATTCGTGGATTTGAATTCAAAAACGTTTTTTAAAACATAAAGGAACTGTGAAAAGAAACTTGAATGTATAAATTATATTGATTAATATTGTTTTAAAATCAGCTGATGAAAAAGTTACTGATGAGGGATGAGGGGTGAAACCATTCTTAATTTGTTATTTCAATGGTTTAGTCCATCCCCTCCCCCTCCCCCCTCATCAATAACTTTGGATGACCAAGTAAGGATAACATTTTGCTTGATTGCAAACCTAGTAATGGTTATAAAGGATGTTTACATAGGCAGTAGTCTGATATTGCGCTTGCTTCGAAAGCTAGATTCTTTAAAATATGTGTGCTAATACGTTGTATTCAGCACAGCCATTTATTATAATGTTTAAGTTGGCGGATAGGAGATGTGAAAAAGATATTTTGTGTTATAAATCAACCCACTCAATACTTCTAAGTATTAGATAGATGCTCTATAGTAGATTATACGCGAAATTAACATTCAAATGCACGCAGCTCATTGAATGTTTATATCGGGTAGAATCTGCTATACAGACTCTATCAGACTTAGTGTTCGCTAGAGGTTCATTGGAGACGGGGTGTGGCTATGTATAGGCGTCAAATAAACTAGCCGGCAGCTCGTTTAGGAGAAATATAGCAGTGAAAGGATGGGTTGCAATAAGGGTTCCAAAAATAGATTTTCTTTAAATTCTGTGAATTGATAGGGTTACATAATATCTTTAATTTGTATGTGTAAAAAATCTGATGAGGGCTTATTTTTGGAGATAATGGCTAACAAAGTAGGTGGGGTAAATTGACATGAGAAGCAATTTTTTACTTTGAAGTTAATTAACTTTTTCTGTCTAGATCCGATCGAATTGAAACTCTGCACATACTTTCAATGTACTAAGGACAGAAGATTTCTGGAATCATTACTCGTGTATATTTTTTTGTTGATTTTCTGTATTCGTCCTTCTGTCAACCTCAGATTTTGCTTATTTTTGATGCACTAACTTAACGAAACTATCTCTACAACCTTTAGTTTTGTATGAATTGACATGGTATTTTGTGAACATGATTCTATATAATGTAAGTAGATATTTGTAAACTTTGGGTCATATCCATTGCATAGAACCAAAGTAATTTGACCTTGACCTTCAAAGAATGTGATAAAATATTGAATTTTACGATTTTGAGTGAAAATTTATCATGAAAATTGTTATATGAAGTGAATTTTAAACAAATAAAGTTATTTCGTAATATCCTAGTTGCAATTACTTAGTTCAGTGGAAAATTCACGATTGACACTGACTTTTTAGCACAATATCAAGGATGTTTAAAGGGGCAGGTGGACAATTTCCTTTTCATTAGTCATTATTGTTCTGTATGTCAAGGTCAATGTCTACAGTGAAATTAGCATTGAACAAACTTAGAACAGCAAGAACATTATGCCTGTGACTTTATTTCTTGAAATTTTCCTAATAAGCCTATTTTTACATCAAGGTATAGCTGAAAATTATAAGAAGTGGCTTTTTAGAATGACCTTTGAAGGTCAAGGTCAAATAACTTTTGTTCTTTGCAATGGGTATGACCTAAAGTTAATACATATTTAGTTACATCATATAGGATCATGTTCACAAAAATATCATGTCAATTCATTTAAAAGTAAAAGCTCTAGAGATAGTTTCGTAAAGTTAGTACATCAAAAATAAGCAAAATCTGAGATTGACAGAAGGATGAATACAGAAAATCAACAAACCAACATACATGAGTAATGATTCAAAAAATCTCATGTCCTTAGTACATTGAAAGTATGTGCAAAATTTCAAATCGATCGGATCTATACGGGAAAAGTTATTTAACTTCAAAGTAAAAAATTGCTTCTCATGTCAATTTACCCCACCCACTTTGTTAGCTATTATCTCCAAAAATAAGCCCTCATCAGATTTTTTACAAATACAAATTAAAGATATTATGTAACCCTATCAACTCACAGAATTCAAAGAAAATCTATTTTTTGAACCCTTATTGCAACCCATCCTTTAAAAATATACTGCAGTTTACTTCGTCCAAAAAATAGGTTGAACACTAAGAAACAATTTCGAATGCTGCTCCCAATATTGCTGGTACCAGTTGGCCTCAAATAAGTTTTGTAGTTGTTTCTTGTCCTCTCGACTCGGTAATTATGGAAAAAGATACTACTTATCATATCTGGTACATATAAAATACATGGAAAGACTCTCACTGTAAACATATTGCTTCACAATGCATTGAATAGCTCTTTTACCTCCGTGTAATCGAGATGGACATCTAATGTAACTGCATAAATTCGTATGCACTTACAATAGATATGTACTTACGCACCAAAACATTGTTAACCCTTTCCCAAACAAGACCTGGTTTTGACGTTCCTAATTGATATGGCTTGAGAAAACATTGAGGCAAAAGAAGAAACTGATGATTACCAGCAGTTTCTCCTTTTGTCTCATTTTTTCTGTGCTAAAACATATACAAATCCTGTGTTTATCCACACCATTTGGCGTTTGTGGCGGCTTCTAAATTGGACCACCCTTCAATTTTGTCGTTTGGGAAAGGGTTAAATGTATATCAGAACATAATATTTCTAAAGTCATGGAAAACCGGGTGTTACATTGTATATGTATACTAGTTTCTTTTGCGTCAGTTCTCGTTTTTTATGGAATTGTTGTTTAATCCATATAAATTGCCAATACGAGTGGTTACGCACCATACATACCGATAACTTTTCAATATACCTGTTACGTTAAAGGGGCTCATTCTATGTTTTTATGCTTCCGAACTGTTCGGGAACTCATATTTGTGCATGGAAAAACAATTAGCAATGCATAAAAACCTCAATCTCGGCGAAAAAACATCTTTCCTTTGCTATAGATCAATCCTTTACAAGCGTGTTTACACATTCTATTTTTACTTCAAAACAAGACAAGGTCAAGGTCAACGAGACACACCTCCGCGTTATTAACACACCGTACAACCGGCTGTGTCGATGACTGTGACCTTATTTGCGAGGAATACGTGAAAAGGTTTATTTTGTACAAGCACTGAACATTTATACGCGTATTTATCAACTATAGAATACCGAAGATCCTTTCGTTTATTTATAAAAGTAAATTCATTTGACCTACCATGCACATGACATCAGATGCCGAATCTGTCTTTGCTGACTTTCTACGCAGCCGGTTGTAAGGTGTGTTAAATCTCGCTGAGCACAGATGACGTATCTCTGACGTAATTGATTTTGGAAGGTTGGGCATATGTAGCCGTTACAAAACAAAAACAAGGACGACCAGCATGTTATTAATTGACTTGGATTTTAATGCTTAATAAAGCTCGACGAGTGGTAACAATGGACATAAATGATCTACCCCTTCAGGTTGGTAATTTCATACGTTATTTCTGGTTTGTAATTATTGTGCAATTTGTATTTTCGACAGCCTAGCTCGTCCCACTTTAATGTCTGTTTTCTCATTTATGCGACATGTCTAACCATCTGAAAATGTGAAAATTGCCGAGTTAGTCTGCGAGGACTGCACAGGCTGACTATGGTCAAAACTGTTTACTTTTAGATGATTTTCTGAATGCACATAACTTTGTAGAAAGGTGTTTTATTCAGTCCACCTTATCATATCAACAATTCTTCAATGTACTCTGCTACCTGTTACGTTAACTACTGTCTATCTGCTTTCCTCAATTATACGATCCCTATCAGGCGACGAGCGTGTTATATAGGTGAAGTGTTCCTGTAGGTTACTGGATATGTTGTGACACTTTCCATCTATCAGACGAATCTGCAGGCGGTACAGGAACCGACCAAAATATATAACAAGTTAAAAATAGTGTTATTCACTCTCAATTTCATACCATCCAATCCACATAACTATCCAATCATTACAAACGTATTTGAATATACTCATACTTTGTACGTATGAATAAAAACATGTTTTCTGCAATTTTGTTATAAATTATGCACCTGCTTGCGCACCTGAAAGCATTGCTTTATTGTTTTCATCTAGTTAATGTTTAAAGAGGAATTAATGTACAAAAGATTGGTATAACAATAAAAGCCAGTCATTATAGCTATTGTTATGTAGAAACATTAAATTAAAAGCAAACTTAATCCTCGTGCATGGTTATTTTCAGTACAAGGCACCGACTCTCTAAGTACTTAACCCTTTCCCAAACAAGACCTGGTTTTGACATCCCTATCAGAAAACGCTTGGGAAAACATTGAGACAAAAGAAGAAACTGCTGAAAACCAGCAGTTTCTCCTCTTGTCTCAATATTTTCTGTGCCATATTTTACACAAATCCTATCTTAAATAATTTCCATTTTCTCTTTTGTGACAGTTTTTGAAGTGGATCACGCTAATATTTTGCCGTTTGGGAAAGGGTTAATGCAATGTACTGCACATAGAATGCACCTGAATACGACATATCGGTTATCAACAAAAAAATCGCAACTTCAGCCTGTTTTAAGCTGCAGTTACGAGGTTTTTTGTTGAAAAGCAGGTATATGTGTTTCATCATTTCGCGCGTTACTACATACACATTTTAACCCTTTCCCAAACAAGGCCTGGTTTTGACGTCCCTAACAAAATTGGCTTGTGAAAACATTGAGACAAAAGAAGAAACTACTGATAACCAGCAGTTTCTTCTTCTGTCTCAATATTTTCATGGCTATATCACACACAATTCCAATCTTTATCAACATTCATTTTGTCCTCTGCAGAAACTTTTGAATTGGACCACTCTAAGATTGTGTCGTTTGGGAAAGGGTTAGATGAACATGGACTAAAGTGCAGTATGATCCATGCTGCCCTTTGAGAGTTGCTTCTTGTATTGAGTGAATTACCATTGAAGAATAGTAAGGACTTTGATCATTCTTTTGTTGGTAAAGGTCTAGGTCCATGCAATGAAAATGATAATTTATTCGTTTTTGTTGCGCATTGGATCCTTACCTATAACAAGAGGACCATGATGGTCCTATATCGCTCACCTGAACCAAAATGATATGACCAACACTGTTGTTAAATTCAATTAATATTTTTTACTTTAAGACTGAAAACGAACTTATGGTCAATAACATTTGTGGAAAACGAATTCATCCGAGATCTTATGGTGCCCAACATTGCGTCCAAGATTTGTCTTGATTGGTCAACAATTGTAGATGCTTGAGTGCAAACAAGGTCGAAAACGGCAATTTGTCAAATTCAAGGGCCCATAACTCTCAACTTTCTGTTCAGATATGATTGAAAACGAAACTCATCCGACATCTTATGGTCCCCAACATTGTGCCCAAGTTTTGCCTTGATTGATTAATTATTGTAGATTCTAGAGTGTAAACAAGGTCGAAAACAGAAGGAAATGGCAATATTATCAAATTCAAGGGCAAGTTACGCTCGACTTTTTATCAGATCAGACTGGAAATCAAACCTATTAAAGATCTTATGGTTCCCAACATTGTGTCCAATTTTTGTTTTGATTGATTAATAATTATAGATTCTAAAGTGTAACAAATGGCCGAAAACAGCCGAAATGACAATTTGTCGAATTCAAGGGTACATAACTCTCATCTTTCTGGGCATATCAGACTGAAAACCAAACTCATCCGAGATCCTATGGTCTCCAACATTATGTCCAAGTTTTGTTTTGGTTGATCAATAACTGTAGATGCTAGAGTGTAAACAAAGTTAAAAACAGCATTTTAGACATTCAATGGCAGATAACTCCGTACGTTCTGGTCCGATCAGGCCCATAATCGAACTTTTCTATAATCCTACTTGTTTTGGCCAAGTTTGATCAAGATTGCCTAACTTTTGTGGATGCTAGAGTGTAAACACCCCAATTGTTGACGGACGGATGGACGGACGCACGGACGGACGCCGGACAAAAAGTGACCACAATAACTCACCTCGAGCACTTCGTGCTCAGGTGAGCTAAAAAGGACCTAAAAAGTTGTTAACAAAAAGCATAATTCATCATTTATTCATTGCCACCCCACAATTCAACAGTGATCAAAGGTAGCTATAGTCCGAAACGATATAATGACACATTTACTATCTAACACATGATAGTCTAAATAACACATAATGGAACATCAAACTACGACAATTTTATATGGGTCACTTTGAATCTTTCAGGTGTTTCTTACCTGCAAGATTCAAACCGATGCTTGCATATTTTTGTTAAAAATAAAAAATCGTATACACATTGTTTACCTCGTAGGTAAGTTGCAGTTACGAGATTTTTGTTGTTTTTATGTGAACCATCGGCCTTGTGCTCAACATAAAAAGCATCATTGCTAAAATAGTCGGTGTGCTAGATTTAATGTTTTCCTGAAGTAACGACTATTGAGATTAGCTTTTTAAATGAGACTCATAGAAACGCATGAAGACGAAAAATAAGAAAACATTTATAAAGCTTTTTTCCTGTTTCCTCGATATTTTTGATGTCATACATTTGTATTTTAAATACTTTTATTCACATTCGTTTTATTTTCCACGCCAACTTTGAAATTAGACATATCTCAAACTTTATTGTACGGGATAGGGTCAATTTTTCACTGAAAGGCTTCTGGCTTCGATAATGGTAAATGCAAATTACAGACACTTTATAGTTAATTAATTTCATTGATGGATTGTCCGATCACAAATTAATTACCCATTTCTGGAATCATCACGGATGGTATTTTACATTTAGAAACAGCCCTAACCTGGGTTTTATCACGACGAAATAGGAAGGCTTACACGTTGCATGTACCAGGTTCAAATGTAATTGGGTTTTAGCATAATTAACTGCTCACAAACCCTACCCACTAATAAAAGGGATCATTTTAGAATGCTCTGGTTCGAACAAAAAAGGAAATATGCATTTGAAAAAATAGACCTAGAAATGAGAAATTTTTTATATAGCGTGATAAAAGTGAGTTGGATATCTGTAATCTGAATCGTAACGATTTCATTGAAATCACGCGGGTCAAAATTTTCCATATTTCTCAAAAGCGTGCCAACCAATAATTGGACATTTGAAGAGGACGACACTCTGTGTAAAATATGGCACAGAAAATATTGAGACAAAAGGAGAAACTGCTTGTTATCAGCAGTTTCTTCTTTTGTTTCAATGTTTTCCCAAGCCTTTTCTTCTAGGGACGTCAAAACCAGGTCTTGTTTGGGAAAGGGTTAAAGACGTTTGACTGCAATTTATGGGTTTGGGTAAAGGGATTGTAGGGATGCAGAGAGGATAAAGAAGACGAACGCGACGAAATGACTACTACTGAAGAGAGCTGGTAGGGTACCATGACGTTGACTTCTATATATCGGGTATCAATGATTGGCAAACTAAAAGGAACAGCAATATCACGGTGGGGATTGTGCATGATGGGATGGATAACGAATACGGAGTATACGGACAAATTTTGCCACGCTTCATGTAAGAAATTGTGCAATAATTTTCTTATTTCTGCTCCAATTTTCAAGCGGTTTGTTGCATGTACCCCGCATTAGTGAGCTCTTTCCTCGGATATATGACTTGATCGTAGAATCTTTGTACTTTGTCCAAAAATTGATCCCAACCGACCGGAAAAACGACAAAAAATTCAGGCCCTTTTTCTAGTCGGTTGGGATCTGTTTTTGAGAAAAATACAGGGAAGTTCCAGATAAATAATACATCTGAGAAAAGGGCTCAGTAAGACGGAGTACATGCAACAAACCGCATGAAAATTGACGCAGAAATAAGAAAGTTATTGCACAAATTCTTACCTGAAGCATGGCTAATTTGGCCGTAGTCTTTACCATTTCGCTTTCTGGTCGGTTGGGACAATATTTCGGAAAAAGTATCATGAGTTATCTAATATGTCATACATCCGATGAAAGAGCTCGATAAGGCGGGGTACATGCAGCAAACCGCTTGAAAATTGATACAGAAATAACAGAGTTATTGCAAAATGTCTTACCTGAAGCGAGGCGAATTGGCATCAAATCTTGTGCAAAAAATAGACTGAGTTAACTGTTATGTTTTGATAAACCGTCGGTGTTGTTATAACATCTCGTAAGTACGGTTTGATTCAAGCCGTAGTTACGAGATTTTATAACAACACCAACGAAATACTATCTATTTGTCCGCAATTACCTCACGGTTTACTTGATAAAATCGTTCCCTATTGTCGGTAGTCGTTATCCATCCCATCATGCACAATCCCCACCGTGAATATGGAGTTGGAAACTTTCTATGTTTAAAGGCAAAGCAGTTTGAATCCAAATATCTGGTTCTTTCTACACGAGGCTCAAAATTTTTGATACAACTCGTATTTTGCATTTTAGAGAGCCATCAACTCCTGTTATTTGTGGTTCTGAAAATTTATGGACACCCCGATAGATAGATAGATAGATAGAAGATTTTTTTCCATTTTAAAAGGGAACTTAAATGACATTTCCAATTTGTAAAATATCGCTGCAGGTGAAAAAGAGGTGTTGATGCCAGATAGGTGTACATTTTTTAGATTTATCGGCCTTTTCTCCGTTTACTTAAAAGATACTTTTCGTTTGATTGGTGCAGTACAGCTACATAATTATACAATTCTTGCATTGACTAGTTGAATGCCCTAGCAAACAGGTACACTTTTTGTATTTCCTTGTTTTAATGTGTTGCAATTTTTTGTCATTAAACGTTTTAAAACGTTTAATGACAAAAAAATGCAACACATTAAAACAAGGAAATAAATTAAATAATATATAATTAAATAATATATAAATTAAATAATATATAATTGTTTATGTCTAGTTATATTCCATTGTTATAGTATGACTATTTCACCAGAGCCTACATTGTCGGCAACGAATATTTCACACTATCTACTCCTTATGTATATCTGCAACTAAAAAGACCTTTTAAAAACTGATTTATGTTCATACTGTTTGGTTGTTTATGTACTTGTTGCAAGCAATGTTGCATAGAAACGTATAGCCCAAGAGAAAGACCGGTTTGCATTTTCTTGTATTTATTCAAGATTTATCATTCCAGGAAGGTGAATAGCTCTCTTAGATTGTTTTCAATCACATGCCTAATTTGCATTCTTATTCTAAGCTTACACAACACCCAACTAAATTGGCCGAGACATAGTGTATGTGTCGTCCGACCAGATTGCGTTTAATGATATCATAATATCATAAATACATAATAAAGTATATTTAGAACTACAATGACTACAAACCAGAATGTTTATGTTGCGTTATCCCATCGTAAAGGGTTTATCAAAGTGCCAGGGATCAATTGTGGGTCTCTTCGATTAAAGCAAGTTACACGTTCAGCGGTTGAAATATCCCGTTAATTCCAGAGACCTTGATCCCATAGGACGGGCCTGCACGCAACACATTAACGAGGAGTAAAGTTTGCACTGTGACTTTAACTCTGTTCTTCAATGGAATTTGGTTATAAATTTGGCTGTCAATTAGGAGCTTATAATCTGCGTACCATCTTCGCGATCGAAGGTTTCTACCCCTATATAAGTACTTTTTGGAGAAAGAAATATGCACCACACTACGAACGTACGGGACAAAGTGGAATCCTTGGCCAACGAAGAAGTTTGCGTACATGTACATATCAGAATCATGTAGCTATTTTTTCATTTTTTTTTCATAGGCCTACACAGCGACAGCAAAAAAGTAGCTTCAACCCTGACCAAGCTGATCTTCAAAACAATTTAATCTGGATACATACTGATACAAAATGCAGCAAGTACTTTTTTCCAGTTTACAACCAAAAAATCAAACACGACAGAAACATCCTAATTTCATACCAACAAATCTTTCGGACTTTTTTCTAAATAAACAAAACACTTGCGTTACTTTTTTAAACGCACTGTTTCGTCAACTACCGCGGGAAATCCATGGAGAGAATGATCAATGTTTTCTGTAAACTTTGTGTCTTTTCTCCGATTTTACGGAGATCGGCAAAAATATGGTCGTAGTTTGTGGAAAGGAAGGTCCCCTAGACCCTGTTCATCGGCACCCCTAGCTGTAATCGTATGTGAACAGCCTACACAATCTTTCTCATTTACCAATCGCTTTCGGGGCTGTCCATGTGTAGGGGACGAAAAGGTCGAACAGTGTATAAACAATAAGTTAAATTCTTCATCTATTGAGAAAAAATCTATTCTTATTGAACTGCCAAAACAATGAACAATTTCAGGGATGTATATTAAAAGTGTTTATTTTATGTTCGTTTGTTTTTACTGTCGTTTTTCCTCTATACTTTGTTACCACTTAGATATAGAAAATTGTATTCTTGCGCGGAAGATTTATTATGTATACGCACGAGTAGTGGTTGGTATATAGGAAAGCACATAAATCACTGAAGTTCGTCGTGATATGACAAATAAATGGTAAAATGAGTTTTATACCGATTACAAACACACTTTCAGGTAGAATACCCCTAATGAGACTCGCGCGACGTCGGAATTATTCGGGCGCGATCGAAAACATTCGGCGGTGGAACTCTCCACCGCCGAATGTTTACAACCGCGTCCGAATTGGTTCGAATACGTAACGACGCCGCTCGATAAAAAGCTGATGATCTATAAATCTAAAAATGGCGGCATTACGGGTATTCTACCTTAGTAAAGTAAATCTTATTTTAAGTAAAAACCAGTAATCTCCCTTTTATCCGGAGCCGTACATCCGATAGTAAGGCATAAAGGTATAGGGAGAGAAAGCGCCTGCGTAGCGGGTTTGTCAATTGATCTGAGAGCATAGTGCGGTAAAACAAGCGGGCGAGTTGTTCTGAATTTGGAGTAGGGTTTAAAACTAGTTCTTATCCACATATCCGAACAGTATTGGCTTTGAGGATCACTCTAGAAAAATACCGAGCTTGGATCTTGTAAGGGTTTTTTTTTCTCGTTTTTGGCATGTATCCGTAATTTTCCTATCATTCTCATTGTTAATTTTTGATGGGGCTGTTATTTTGGTGCGTGCAAGAAAGTTTTCTCTTCGGAAAGGTTTTCCAGAAATTGATTCTGGGAGATGTTAATATACATGTAGTGTAATTACAGTTTTACTTTACTTTGTTTATGTAACACGGATAAAAAGGAAATTATGCAAAATACATTATTTTAAAATAATGGTATGATTTATTATAAAAATTATTATGATATAAATATCGTTACAGTTAAGATTTAAATTTAATGATAGTAAAATTGATACAATATTTATTTGACAAATTCATTTAAATATCAGTGAATCAAATCTAGACTTCGCTGGACTTTAATAGTGAAAATGAAATATAAAACTAGTCTTTGTTTCTATTTTCAGACTTGAAAAAAAGTGTGGAAGTTTATTATAATTAGAAAGGATGTATGCTGTAAGCTGTAAATTGTTCGATCAGTGAAAATGACAGAGGACTATTCTGGAGAATGGTGAGTTTTTATATTTGTATTTATATTTATATTTCCATATAAGGGAACACTCGTTACATGTAATCACGCTCGCGTTCGAATGGTGTTCTGAACATTTTAATTCTACCTTTTGCGACTTTTTCGGACAAAAAACTTATGTTGTCGTCCCAAAAATACAGACGTCAATGTTCAGAGTTGTCCGCTATACACTTGATATTCACCTATTTCCACGTAATGACGCTTTTTCGCGCCGGGTTTTGAATTGTAAAAATTGCATATGACGGGCAATTTCTTTATTTCCACCATTAAACCTAAACAAATTTGTCGTCTACAACATCTCGAATTTGGACCGGTCCAAAATTTAATCGTTTTTTATTGTGTTGATAAATTGATGGCAACGATTCGCCAATTGAAATCTTCTGGCTTCGATATCTTTGCCTTTAGATGTCATGATTCTGACCTTAAATTCTTTTATTTTAGTAACGAATGCTATTATCTAAACGTCGCGACATTTGGTTTAAAAAAAGAGGTACGTTATAATCCTAACGATTCTCATTTATATAAGAAAGCGAACTTGTATTGCTGTTGGCGATTATCACCATACACATATATCTAATGTGACTTTAACCCTTTCCCAAACAAGACCTGGTTTTGACGTCCAAAATAGAAAAGGCTTGGGAAAACATTGAAACAAAAGAAGAAACTGCTGATAACCAGCAGTTTCTCCTTTTGTCTCAATATTTTCTATGCCATATTTTACACAAATTAAATCTTGTATAACTTCCATTTTGTCATTTATTGTAGTTTTTTTAGTGAACCGCCCTAAAATGTTGCTGTTCGGGAAAGTGTTAAGGAAGTAGTAGATGTTGCAATATAAAAGCTATTTGCAATATAAAAGCTGTTTATGGATACCCGAATTTATGAAAACAATTACTATTTCATTTATGTCTACGAAGTCTTACATGTAATCATCTTGAAATGCAAAAATAGAGTGAAAACATAAGGAAACACAATATAGCCAAAAAATAATCGGGCGATCGAATGAAATGAAGTAGGGGCGTATGAAAGGCGTGGTGCAATTTTTTTCCTCCAAGAGATATTTATAGATAATAAAAACATATTCTACTTGAAAAATGATTTCAGCATAAGTTTAAAATCCATCTTGAAATTAAAACACGAATGCAAATTCGACATTGATTAAGTTTTTTTGAGGGGTGAATAACATTACCCCTTTCGAAAAAAACAATGAACCGTGTATGTATTCCTTGTAGTTCTGATCTTGCTATGTCATTAGAATGTTACACTTTAATCACTTCCTAAACGACTGATTTTGGACGATGACAAATTCAAAAGTGGCACAGACGCCAAAGTTTAAAAATTTGGTACTGGAAACGTAAAACTATACAATTCTTAGCATAGGAATTATTTAGGGAAAAGGAGCTTCTACATCTACTTCTTTTACCTCAACGTTGTCTATATTATCATCCTGTCCAGCCGTCAAAACAATATTTATTTTTGCAAAAGGTGTACATGGAATACAAAACAGCGAGATGAATCCTGTATGGATATTTTTATAGAAATAAATATATAACAATTTATGAAATTTTAAAAGGAGAGTGAGTTTATCTGATCAATGCATAAGCATGCCTGTAATATTGACCTTAGATAAAGCAGAGAGAAAGGGAGTGAGGAAGAGATAGTGTGGATAGAGAATAGAGAAAAAATAGAGGGTAGGGATGAAAAACGGACAGATAGACAGACAGAAAGTCACCTACTGCTCCTTTAATTGTCAACGTTACAGTTTTATGTGTACATATTCATTATTGTCTGCCCATTTAGGGATTACAACATTTCATTAAATACAAAACAGTTCGTGCATCTCCGTGTGTCATCCATAACAACGGAAATTGACGAGGATATCCCTCGTCAATTATCGTTGCCATGGATGACACAGGGATTGACGAGGGTATTTATCATTAATTTCCTTTGTCACGGATGACGCCCTAAGAAGCAATTTTCTTTCGGTACATGTATCTAACAAAAGGTTGTAATTCTTATATCAGGATTGCAAGTTTGTACCTCGTCATTCATGTAACGATCTGAATAACATTCGAATTTAGAAAATTGCTAAAATACGGTCGTTTGGTAAAAAGGTTAAGGGAGTTACTTGGAGAGATAGAAACCCACATTCAAATCGTAGAAAATGTTACGTCAAACCTTCTCTAAATCTTGGTTCTGGAATTCCAGAAAAGCCTCCAAGCTGTTATTACCCGGGGATACTTTTTTTCACATTTCTTCGTCTTATAGAAGAGAAATTTCTCGGATTTTTTTTTTTATTATTTTATTTTCACCACAATTACAGATAAGTGGGACTAAAACCCATTCCAACTTTGGCATTCCAATTCCAAACATTATGTTGTGGGTACTCATTTGAATCGTCTCGATGAGACGATTCAAATGAATACCCACAACATAGGGTTCGACTAAGAATAAATGAATGATTGCATTTTTAAAAGCAATTGCCTTCGTATCTGAAACTCTGTTCTTCCGATTCTTCGTCTTATAGGGAATTTTCTAGGAGAAAGAGCGTACGGGACTATTTCTGCGCCTCAATTGTTTGCTCAATGAGTTCTCACAACATAGGGTTTGAGTAACAATAAATCAAATATTGAATTTTGAAGCAATTACCCCCTCTTATCAAGAGCTCGGTTTTCACGATTCTTCGTCTTATAAGGAATTTTCTAGGAGATCTGGCGAACGGGACTATTTCTGCCGATTCTCCCTCGCGCCTCGATTTTTTGCTCAAGTCAATAAATTTTGTCTCCTCCTACTGTCGGCTTCAATTGAAGTATTTCGGCGATCGAGAAGTCTTCAGAGAATTGTCCTACAATCTACCCAAATCCATCTTCCGAAATTTTCAGGAAAACAGAGGGTTTTTTCCTTATTTGAAAAACGATCTCTTCCTCCAACTTGTTTACACTTTCAGAAATGAATATCTTTAGTTTTTATCAACTCATAGATACATGTTTAATCAGATTCATTTGTTCATAAGTCCAAATGTTTGCATGGTCGATGGAAATATGTTTTAAATGTTTTCATATTGAGAAAGAATTTATCTTGAATCTCAGCATGATCCACTATTTTGATAGAGCAGTTTTCCCCCATAGTATCCGGACTGCAGCTTACTCAGTTACATTTGCGATGTTTCTAGTTTAAGTTGTAACGTTTCGTCTTTGAGACCCCTTGATAGATCTGGCCAAATATTTTTTTTCTAAAAGCGGCAGGAAAAGCAAGCATTTTTCTTTTCTAAAAAACATTTTCCATACTCTTTCAAAAAATACTACATGTAACTACATGGCTATTTTAAGCTAGGCATGTACATTTTTAACATTATATGTGTGAATCGTTAGCAGGAATTGGCAAATCGATCAAAATCGGTGTCCTTAATTGAAAGAAAAATATTTTACTTTAAATATTTCATTCTTTATAGGAAAGTCGACTTACAAAGGATGGGAACTACCAACATCATACACAAGCAGCATTTAGTAACTTGCTTAGTTTTTTCTTTCGCTTTGTCGAGCTACATGTACCCATGAGAGATGATAAGAGACTAGTATACATGCAGATATGATCGGTCTGTACTTGAGCTCATGCTAATCTGTTTCTTTATTTGTGACCCGTCACGCTAAAAGGGATCTTATCGGATGTGTGAAAAATATCAACCTAGTCAGTCTGCACAGTCCGCGCAGCCAGACTAGGGCCGACACTTTTCACTTTTATGTAATTTTCTAAATCCGGAATGATTTCCCTATCTTACTATATGTTCATTTCTCGCATATGGGATCTGGTTGACATGCGCTGGGTCTGACAAGTTTGTCCAAATTTGGATTTTTGATTTTTGATTTTTGAAATTTCGGATAATGTCCCTTTTAGCGCGACGGGTCACATTTGTCTGAAATGCTATGTTTTATATAAAGCAGAGAAGGTTGAGAAGCGCCAGTAATTTGCTGGATGTTGAAAATCCTTAAAAACACTTGATAAAACAGTTATTGTCTTTTCATCGGGAGTTGTTTAACCCATTACCAAACGGCAAAAATTTTAGACTAGTTTAAACTCAAAGATGATGCAGACGACAATTTCAAGTGAATGAAAGTTGACATTTGTTGCTCTTTTCACGTAGAAAACATTGTGGAAAATGAGGAAATTGCTTGTCACAAGCAATTTCTTCATTTCCCACATTGTTTTCCAAAGCAATTGTCTTGTGGGGAGTCAAAAGGAGTCACTGTGTGGTAATAGGTCAATAGACCCATCACATCCAGCAAATTCCTGACATTTTCACAAGTTATTTCCTTCAAACCATTTTCAATTCGGTCACGTACATGTATTAGCATAATTACTGACGTTTTTCTACAATTGTTGTATTTATTGTGTCACGGGATTCTCAATTGTGGCTACATGTATACAGCACATGAATGTACTGTGCACAACTGTGCGTTAAGAGTTATGATAGATCAAAACATTGAAATCTTGTTTTACTTCTTTGAAACGGTTTGTAAAACTGAAATATTTCATGAAAAATAATGAAAATGTTTCACATTGTGCAAAAACGTAGTTCTCTTCACAAGCAACATTCTTTTTTAATGCTCATGGATCGGTCAATTTGATCAATTTCGGGAATCATTACGCTTTGAAGAGTCGGAATCTCTAATATCAAGAGACGACACAAAGCATGACTGTAACCAATCAATTAATGAATGGAAGATTTCCACATGCACACGTGTGCATGATTCCGTGTGGAATGGGTGTAAATTGAACAGAAAAAATGATTAGCTTTGTACGTCATTCCATGGTTTTGTCTATTTCATTATAAGGCAGACAAAACATTATTGAGTTCTATAGTCCTTGTCCCTTTCCGAGACAACCATTTTTTAGAATGGTCGAGTACCATTATTTAGTTTGGTTTCTAGTAGCTGTCCCGAAATCAAGCCCAAACCATCTTTTAACCCTTTCCAAAACAACAAAATTTTGGGGTGCTCCAATTCGAAAGCTTCTGCAGATGACAAAATTAAGATTGAAAACCATTGGATTTGTGTTTAACATAGCAGAGAAAATATTGAGGCAGAAAGGAGAAACTGCTGGTTATCAGCAGTTTCTTCTTTTGTCTCAATGTTTTCCCTAGCATATTCTATTAGGGATGTCAAAACCAGGTCTTGTTTGGGAAAGGGTTAAGGCCTAAACAAAGTTGTGTGTTTAAGGTTACCTGGCCGTGCCTATTTTTTTACCCCCGACACTAATATTTTGGGGGATTTCCTAGGGATTTCCCTGTTCCGCCATTTTATTTCCCTATCTGTCCCATGTGAAAAATATCAAAACTAAAAAAATCCTTCCTACTGTGCATCTTTTGAAATTTCATATAAACTGAAACACACATAATAATCATTCTTATGCCTAAAGAATCACAAGACCAAGACTCGTTCTTCTGTCAGGGATGATTTTCACCAACCAGTCTTATCAAAAAGTATACCTTTGAAATTACGCAAAAGTTCATCCGTTTTACTGAGAAATGTGTCAAGTCCCATCAGATGACTTTTAGTGTTCGTCCTAGTTTTTGGACCAATGAAATTGCAGTACATGTATATTTGAAAATTTCGGCGCTATATTTCACATAAACGCACTGCCGGTCAGTTTATGTCACGGATATACATAGCCACGCACCCGTTTCCTGTGCAGTCAAGAAAAATGGTGCAATTTTTGGGAAAATGGTGTAGTTTTATGGAAAATGATGTAATTCCAGTAAGTTCCGCGTGGTAGTAGCTCCGGTCTGAGGCATGGTTTGAAGCGTATGTTTTCATTGGTTGACGAACACTAAGTCAGATAGAGTCTGTATAGTAGATTCTACGCGACATAAACGTTCAAAGGCTGCGCCTTTTGAACGTTTATATCGCGTAGAATCTACTATACAGCCTCTATCTTATACGTAGTGTAATTTGTAGAAATTACATAGGCGAATACGGCTCGAAACACTTTTAGGCCGTTGTTGATGCATCTGACTCCCTTTATGTTTCTCTCTTTCTAGTTTGTCTATATTATTTTTTTGTAAATACGGATTCCTATTTAGGCTAATGCAATGTAGATAGAGACATTATTTGGTTACCTTTCGTAATGCTAATTAAAACATAGATTTACACACAAAAGTTTTAAATTCAATTAGAACAGATAGGCAATATAGAACGAGGGCAGACTGTTCTGATGTAATGGTCGAGCTTGTTTATGGAACAAAAGCGGTCGAAGTGATGCAAGATCAGAACGACAATAGTAGATGTTCGCAAAACATAAAACAAGATACGGGTTCAAGCCCAAGGAAAGATTTTTTTACCTTTTAACATCCCCGAGTAAAATAGGTCACCGGTGATGTCCGATTTTTGTTCGTGTTGTTTACAATTTCCTTGATTACCGATGATTAAGTCTCCGATATGCAGTGTTCTCGGCATTTGTACATGTTTTATACAACGACTTGTAAATAATTCAAGAACACCCTGTGTACTTTGTTGCATTTTAAATCAGCTATCGATCTATTAACCCTGTTCAAACAAAATATTTTAGGGTGCTCCATTTTGAAAGCTGCTGCTTACGTTATATCGGATGTTGAAAATAACAATTTGCGTACAATTTAGGTTAGAAAGTATTGAGGTAATAAAAGAAATTGCCAGTTTTTCAGCATTCCTTTTTGTTTGTCTCAAGGTTTGCTAACACCTTTTCAACTAGGGATGTCAGAACCACGTCTTGTTTAGGAAAGGGTTAACCCTGTTCCAAAAAGATATTAACGACTCACACACAGAAATATTAACCCTTTCCAAACAAGACCTGGTTTTGACGTCCCTAATTGAATAGGCTTGGGAAAATACTGAGACAAAAGAAGAAACTGCTGATAACCAGCAGTTTCTCCCTTTGTCTCAATATTTTCTAGGCTAAAATGTACACAAATACATGTATACGTTCTGAACAAACATTTTGATGTCCTCAGCAGCTTTTTAACCCTTTCCCAAACAAGACCTGGTTTTGACGTCCCTAATAGAAAAGGTTTGAGAAAATATTGAAACAAAAGAAGAAACTGCTGATAACCAGCAGTTTCTCCTTTTGTCTCAATATTTTCTGTGCCATAGTTTACACAAATACCATCTTTAATAACATCCATTTTGACATTTGCGGCAGATTTTGAAGAGGATCACCCTAAAATTTTGCCGTTTGGGAAAGGGTTAATCAGACTGGTCTCAAAGTTTTTCGTTTGGGAAAGGGTTAATGCTGATAGCAAGCGTATTCTAAGTTTGTGTATACTAATTAACCCTTTTCCAAACGGCAAAATTTTAGGGTGATCCCATTCAAAAACTGTGACAAACGACAAAATGGGTGTTATCAAGGATAGGATTTGTGTAAAATATAACACAGAAAATATTGAGACAAAAGGAGAAACTGCTGGTTATCAACAGTTTCTTCTTTTGTTTCAATGTTTTCCCAAGCCTCTTCTATTAGGGACGTCAAAACCAGGTCTTGTTTGGGAAAGGGTTAATATTGTTGAATCGTATGTCTTTTGCAATTCGCCTCATCTTGTAAAATACTAACTTTTTTGGTCGTTTTAGTAAAGGATTAATCTGTATTATTTCTCTTTTTCTCTTAGCATTGAACCTGTTAAATGTATCGTAAAGAATTGTTGACAACTGTCATGACGTGGTCATTGAAATGATCTGAAGATCTAAGTCTCTGTTATGTGGTTTTAAGCAATTTCCTTTTAAAACTTTTATATGACGTGCTAAAAGCATTAAAAGTCTTCTTATTGACACTATGAAGATTGATTTAAACAGCATCCTTTTAATTCTGCTTTTTCTAAGAAATTACGGTTTTCTACTAGCTTGAGAAAAAATATGTTAATTTGTGATTTGCAGGCCCGTGTCCTTTGCATTGCTAAACGAGAAAATGAGTTTTCCAAGCAAATGGACAATGTTTAACCCTTTCCTAAACGACAAAATTTTAGGGTGATCCACTTTAAACACTGCTACAAATGACAAAATGGATGTTATTAAAGATAGAATTTGTGTAAAATATGGCATAGAAAATATTGAGACAAAAGGAGAAACTGCTGGTCATCAGCAGTTTCTTCTTTTGTCTCAATGTTTTCCCAAGCAATTTCTTTAAGGTACGTCAAAATCAGGTCTTGTTTGGGAAACGGTTAAGAAACATGGGAAAGTACGCGAGAGTCAAAAGAGCTATAGACAGCTAAACTCACTCAAAGATACTACTCAAAGGCGCGCTCTATTTTGACATTAGATTTCTTGAAATATTTAATTGATTTCTTAAATAGGACCCGTTTTTCTTTGATGCTCTCAAACAATCATTACCCCAATTTATTATTTAAATAAAGATTAAAAGAACATTAGGCAGCAAAAATCTATTCGATCAGATTTTATCTGATATCTTAATGTTGCTTTATCAAGTGGCTTATCGAATGACTCAGGTAGCGGTAGGAACTAATGTTTTCTACTTGTAGTATGGAAACGATTGATTTATTGAATGATTAGACATGATTTTGATGTTGCTGCTTTTCAACGAAAACCTCGTATCTGCAGCTTAAAACAAGCTGCAGATGCGAGGTTTTCGATGAAAAGCGACAATGTTCAGCTTCCCCTAAGATCGTAACATGAGCTTATTTCCGAACGTTAAAATTCAACACTTGTCAACATTTAATGGTGGTCCATGCGACCAAGACAGGATACGCTGTAATATACTGTATGGGAATTTATCAGCATGGTATTCTTGTCTCCTAAATTCTATTCCGAACTCTTTCTATCTGAGACGTCAAAAATTCGGGGATTGGAATGGAAAAGATAAAATATTTACGAGCTTTTGGACGTCAGCTGGTGGCATGATTTCTTTGGTTTCTGGAACTTGTTTAATCACAGGTGGTACAACCATTAATGTCTTCCTTATAACTATAAATCTACCTTAATGGATCACTTCCCTGGCCATACGTTAGACCGAGCTTTCAGAGATATTTAGCATTACCTGCCTTCTGATTCGTACCAGAGAGGTTGCTCGCTTTAAGAACCACTGGTGTTGAACTAAAACAATTTTCGCTACAACAAGGTATAGATATTTTGCGTTTAAATGTGAGTGTATGGATTTTTTTCCAATGACAATGAACTTGTTCTAAAAACAGACCGGGTTTACCTTTTTTATTGAAAAAATGTCGTTGTTGTTATAAAATCTCGTAACTACGGCTTCGATAAAGCCGTAGTTACGATATTTTATAACAACACCGACGGAATACATTGATCGCGAAAAAAGCGTCCCTCGCTTTGGTCGAGTTCACCACAAGTGAGAACGGCGGAAGACAACACTTTGGCAACAAGCATTGCAATCCTTGTGTTCCTTGAATGAGTAGTTGGGACGAGATCTGTATAAAAACAATCGTCTATTTGATATCCCTTTTTGCTATGGTATACAGCGATTGAAGGGAAATGACTGATGATTCTTGTTTAATGCCAGATTTGTTATAAATGGGTTCTATATTACCGGATATTGGAACTATGCCTTTCTATAGAAATAGGAAAAAGATTGACGTGCGTTAAAATTCCTAAATACAGCTTGATGAATCTGTACCCAAGAAAAGGTGCATGACTTTTGATAAACCTTGCTTAAATTGTGTTCGACCTACTTTTTGGACCAATGAAATTGCATTTTATTTTATTTCAAAATTTCGCCGCTATATTTCACATATAAACAAGACTGCCGGCTAGTTTATGTGACGTCTATACATAACCACGCCCCAGTCTCAAATGAACCACTAGCAAATACTAAGCCAGATAGAGTCTACATAGTAGATTCTACGCGATATAAACATTCAATGCGCTGCGCGCATTTGAATGCTTATTTCGCGTAGGATGTACTATACAGTCTCTATCTAATACATAGCAAAAATGCCCCCCAATATGCAAATATGTAGGCCTACGTTTCATCTATACCATTCTACTTAATTTGGACAACGCCTCTATATGAAAAGTTTATAGAAAACAAATCTGTATAAAACCATCCATCCTTACATGTTCTAAATTACATGTATTGTAATGGCATACAACTCGAATAACATTAATCAAGTATTATACGTTTCCTCTTCTAAAACGGCTAGCGACCAAGACCGATAGTTAGGTTGGGTGATAAGTGTCTAAATTATTTCCGATTTTTACGTTGATTTGAAAAGAATCATGCTACGTTTCAATAGATAGGTTTCTGAGAGAGGAAATTGGTAATACATGATCATTCCCAAATGACAGGGAATCGATGTTGTAGAATAAAACATCTTTTGATGGGGAAAACCTGCTTTGATTCGGTTATTAATGCATATATCCTGCTTATTTTTTAATTAGAGAATTAATCCACGCGGACAGTTCTGTAGAGACTGATACTTCAATACGGTCTGCCCTTTTCCAGTCGGTTTGATCTATGAAATACAGGAATGGCACTAATTGAGGTTTTAAAATTTATACTAAGCAAATTTGAATATGTCATCTCGTTAAACGGACCTGCAAAGTTGGCCCTAATTCATAATTGAGCCAGGATCTGGAAAAACGTCCCTTAAGTCTTTTGAGCCCAACATAGATCCAGATCAGCCTGTGCATACGCACAGTCTGATCAGGATCCATGTTGTTCTCTACTAGCTTCTTCATGAATTGTAGCTAAAAGAGGGCAGCATTGATGCATATTGTACAGCAGTTGACAACGGGCTGATATTGAAATTCAATTCTTAAAAAAGCTTTAACCCGTTCCCGAACAAGACCTGGTTTTTAAAAGGGCTTGGGAAAAAATTGAAACAAAAGAAGAAACTGCTGATAACCAGCAGTTTCTCCTTTTGTCTCAATATTTTCTATGCCAACTTTTACACAAATCATATCTTCAATAACATTCATTTTGTCATTTGTTGCAGTTTTGGAAGTGGATCACCCTAAAAATTTGTCGTTTAAAAAAGCTTTAAGGGACGTTTTTCCAGATCCCGGCTCATATTCACAGAAGCAGCTGGTGACAAAATGAAGCGACTTAGAGATTTCACATACGTCAATGTTTCAGACAAGCTCAACCTGAACGCTGTGGCTGACAACAGATTGGATATAGATGAAGGTGTGATTTGTGTACAATATAGCAACATACAACTATTAGCAATTTCGTTTTTGTTTTCCCTTAATATTTTTCGATTTTTTTATTAAAGATGTAAAAGCCAAACATGTTTGGAAAAGAGTTAAACTGTATCTCGATGACCTGATCTGTATTTATTGTTGGAATAATTTTCTATAACCTACTAATTTGTTTACATCCCGAATTCTGTATAGTTTGCTATTCCCAGTTCTGTATGTTGAACGAAGCACTGCATACTACAAAGTGTATTAGTATTGATCAAGAGGCACACAAAAGTAATCAAGTCCCAGGGCTTTATATGTAACACATTACATGATGTTCTCTACTAAAATAACAATAATGTCAACTGGATTTCGGAAAAAAAGCCTTACTTGATTTTTGCATTTTTATAATTTCTGAAATAAAACAATTAAAATGAAAGTGTTGTTAGCACCATGCTCTTCTTAGCCTGTAAGAAAAGTCAGTAATGTGTTTTGATTTCGAGAAGTCGTTCCTCTATTTAACACTGAAATGCAGGGCTGATATGGCACAGGCCAGTATTAGATAAATATTCAAGTTCACCCATGACACAAAACCCGTACTCTGTCGAATCGGGAGGAGATTCAAATCTTTATTATCAAATTTACAACTTATATGTAGTTAACATTAGCCGTATTCAAAGAATAGGCAACAAATAAATGCAATGTATCCCAAAACAGTAAGCCTTACCATTAGATATTTCTCCGTTTTACGACTGAAATATAGACATGCATCGCATTTTAATCTTAACGACGACCAAACAACCAATCAATAAATAGTGTTGTTGTTTTTGTTTTCAAATAAATGTTTGATATACAATGTGTAATTGGGATTAAAAGGTATATCTTTTTCATTGCAGGTAAAATATTCTAGCATACTAGTTCGAATGATGAAAATAGAATGCAAGTAATATTGTAACAATTGTTTCATCAGTTTCAGTCAATAGTCAAAAACATGTTCTAACTGCAAGGTGTTTTGCTGAAGAAACCGAAAAAAAAATATTCCCTGCATAATGTCAGACCGTTCCCTGAATGCGTATCTATGCCACATATCTATAGATAGAGTCACACACTTACACCTGCCCTACTATTTAACCCTTTCACAAACTGTCCCTGATTTTGGCGCCCATACAATTATATTGGTTTGGAAAACATTGATGGAAAAGAAGAAAATGCTGATCATCAGCATTTTCGTCTTTTACCTCAATATTTTCCAAGCTTAAATGCATAATATTTCAAAATTTCATTAACATTCACGTTGTCGTCTGCAACAGCTTTCATATTAGAACAGTCCAATATTGTGTCGTTTGGTAGAGTGTTAAATCAGTGAGTGTGTTCCCAAGGGTATGCGATTCTCTGGTTTTGTCTGTGAAAGCACAATGCGGAATACATATCATCTAGCCGTGCAGAAAAGAATTTTTCACATGCCAAATACATTTTTTTCTTTAGTGGTATAGCAATTTTTTTCTAGGTATCTTGGGAAACTTGGTAAAAATTCTGAAGTTGCAAATTGTGTCAAGAACGTCTTGCATCTTTTTTATGTTCTTTAAATAATTTTCCTGGAAATGTACACATTGTTTGAACTTTGTTAGGCTTTGGAAGTCTGTTTCGCTATAGAACACAAACAACTCAGTAACATTATAATTCCTTTCTTTTGGTCTAATAAAGTACAAAGTTCTACGAGTGCCCTGACTGTCTTTGATATTGTTAATATTCCTCAATTATCTAGAATAAGTTCCTTTAATCGACCATGTACGTATATCTGTGTTTAGCAATACCTAAAATACGAAGACTCTGCGTTTCCAACATGTTTCAACATGACTGTACATAAGTGCAGTGTGGTCCTATTCTACTCTACACCAATAGTTATGCCATTCCAAATGGGACAAATGTCTATCATTATTTAGCGTACACCTGTAAACATACAAGTGCACTTGTATATTCTGTTGTGGTTTTATGAATTTTACCAGTGTACTTTTAGAAAATTCAAGTGCACGTATAAAATATATAAAACCAGCTCAGAATATACAACTGCACTAGTATTTTTAAACGATTAGGCTCTAAAAATAGATTTCCGTGTCAAAACGAGGCTGTCCAATCACCTATAAAAATACAAATGCACTTATATATTCTGAGGTAATCTTATAAGTTTTACGAGTACACTTAGGATAAATACAAGTTCACGTATAAAAATAAAGCCACCACAGAATTTACGAGGACACTTGTATCTTATAGGTGTACGCTAAATACATACTTTTGATCCATTTTGAACGGCATAAATAGTACCTTACAGTAAGGTGGCGGTAAGGCTTACTCTGCTACTCTCCTGGTGTGCCACCTTCATGAACATCAGTATCTTTTATTGAGCATGACAAATCGTCGATGTTATTGCAAAACCTAGTAACTCCAGTTCTAAGGAAGCTGGAGTTACGAGGTTGTACAATAACACCAACGAAACGTTAAACTTGAAATCAGCATGCACGATGAAGAGTGACTAATGTAACACTTTGTAGTAAGAAACACCGGTTGGTGGTTAATCCATAAAATCAGATAAATCCCTAACAGTTGTAAGGCATATATCAATGTCATTGTAAAATGCGCTTCAGATAGTTTCGTGGCTATCGGTTTGATTTAATGTTTTTGAACCGTTCCAAACATCGCATTTAACCTAAGTTCTTTATACGTAGCTGAAGAAATGTTATTCCGTTTGAAACTTGTTTGTCACGTGTACCCGTTCCCAGCAGTGCATTGTTTACACATCGTTAGGAATTAAAGTTTAAAAAGGTCCATGGAAATAAGGACGTCAATGCTGATGATCCAAATGTTCTTTGTTCCCCCATACATTGGAATGCATTGCATTGTCGTAAAATCACGTCTTTTAATCACTTGAAAATTCATGGATTGGCAAATATTGTGTAATTCTTAAAGATAGTGGACAACATGAGTTACTTGTAAAAACTTAGGTATATTTACATTCAGCCTTTCCAAAGAAAAAGACAGGATTTCCCTCGTGGATTTCCCCTTATGTATTTTGCTAATGGCTAAGAAATGTCCTAAAATCGTGATAAAAATATCTTTCTCTCCTAACCTATCCACAAAACTATGATAATAGATTAATGAGCTTTATGAATTATGTAATTAACATATCCAATATTACATAACTTGGTTGAATCAAAGTATATGATCAAGTTATATTGCTTGCACAATTGTATGAAAGCAAAATTATCAATAATTAGGACTTACCAGTAAAGCAAGATTTGGTTGTTAAACAACAATACCTATGTAAAACTTCAACTGACAAGATATGAAAATATGACCCATCTTGATATATTGAAACATGTAAGAGAAAAAAAATAATCATAAAGAATTGGAAGTGTTGCATATATGTCGATTCTTTCTATTTCTTGGCTAAGCGCTGAAATCTGAAATAGTTCTGTTTCTTGCGATTAAAACTGCTCTGTGACGCTTAGTGCTAGTAAAGGTGTAAAGTTGTGAACTTACAGAAGTAAAGAATTATGAGAAATGCTTCACGACTTATCAGATTTATGATGCCTATCAATAATCGATTCAAAATACAGACGGTTTACCTACCACAAGCCAGACGAAATGAAAATCAAACATTTTAACCCTTTCCAAAACAAAAACCTGTTTTAGACTTTCTTTAAAGGGACTAAGAAAAACGTTTAGGCAAAAGAAAACACTGATGACGATGACCATCACTTGCTCCTTTTGCCTCATACCTTTTAGGACAAGGTTAAAGGTAACTGTCTAATTGCTTAAAAGATATAAAAGTCTAACTTTCCATTTTGGAAATGGATCTGTTAGTTTTACAGCAAAAGCTTTCCTCAACCTGAAGTAATGGTAATCGACTTCCTTTTCGCAGACACCAATGATTATAGAAACATTCTTCATAATAAAACCTAGGTCAAAAACCTTACAGTTCCAAGACAACAGACTAGTATACAATGAAATATCAATTACTTATAAATATAACCTAATAGTTAATACAATGTACCTACCATTAGATATCTAGTTAGTTTTTCCCAAAACAGATGGAAATTAGTCTAGATTTGAAAGATTCTGCAGACGGTATTATCAATGTAAATGAAACATGTGGTTTGTGAATGAAAATACATTGTTTTCATTTCAAAATAGGTCTTTTCAAATTAGGTCCTTCTAAATCCTTAAAAATGGGTTACTGAAAAAGGAACTTGTTATACAAAGACACTCATAGCATCATATAAATGTATACAGTCATTGAAACAGACAGGTATCTTTGTAATTGCAACGTAGATAAAATATGACTTGTGTAAATAGGAAATAATGAGGCAAACGGAGTAAATACTGATTATCAGCATTTTCTTCTTTTCCTCAATGTTTTCCTGAGAATTTTCAATTAAGGATGTCAAAACCAGGCATTATTGGGAAAGGGTTACTGAAAGAGCAATTTCTTATACAAAGAATAGCACAGCATCATATAAATGCAGTCATTAATAGAAGCAGGTATCTATTTAATTACATGGCATCTTTGTTCAGTGTTCATTATCAATTAGTCTATGCCATAAGCTCCTCTTGACATTATTAAGAACACAATAAAATGCTTTTCAACGTTTATATAACAAGAAAAGCTATTTAATGTACTCTTATATTACCCTTTCCCTAACAAATTCTGGAATTGATGTTCGTAACAGACATTTTTTAAAAACATCATTCAGACAATATGTCAATGGAAAACAACGAGGCAGAAGAAAAAATGTAGATAATCAGCTTTTTCTGCTTTTTACTGAATCCTATATTCACCATAATTTTCATCTGTTTTTGTTTTAGTAACACATGGTGGTCCCTTAGATCAATTGGAAAATTTGTCGTATAGGAAAAGGTTAAAGTTTCGCAGAATACGTCTGGCACGTTTTGTGGGATTACAATAATTTTGATAGGGATCATATAAAGTTTCTTTTGTTTGAATTATAATTTATAACTCCAAAATCTACTTTCAGACCCAGACTTCTGAAAGTGGTGTGACCCAGGGTAACATTTTTGGAGAATCTTTTGAACCATCAATCGACGCACTGTATACCCTAGCCCCTGATAATAGGAGCATTTACCCAGTGTAGCTTTCGCTAACTACAAAACTTTAGTCTGGTTCGAAAACCAAGTAAATACAAACGATAAATTAAATACGAGCGAATATTTTGAATCTTTTGCATTTGAATAAAGTATGTTATTTTAATAATTAGATGACTCAGAAGGCGTCACTGTTTGGTAAATCGCTTATTTTACGGTAAATATTAATGTAGTATTTCAAAAATAGCAACATTCAATGAATTTTGCAGGTTTCATGGGTGTATTTGTAATGAGAAATTAATAAATAGGCTTAGCATGGTATCTAAAGAATCATAATGTATATTGAATCTCACCTCGAAGTGCTATAAAGATGCTCAATGATTAGTTTTTTTAATGAGCTGAGCAAGGCAGTGGGTATATCATAATGTATAAGTACTGAAAGAAGCGGGACATTAAAACTCCTCGCCAATTTCTTTCGATGGTATATCAAACAGTCCTTGAAATTGTGCAGATGATTCTTGTTTTTAATGAATGTCGAGTAATCAACTCGCTTTTGATGAAGAGACTGAGTTCTCTTTATGTCTTAGACAACATACAAAAATGGCGCTACGTTTTCCCAAAATACCATAATGTTAGTTTCATGCAATATACATGCTCATTTTGATGGTACCCCCATAATGCAGTCCTGTCTTGGACTCTTTTACTTAAACTTTATACATTATACGAGCGTATAATCAAAGTTATTATACATGCACATATAGTTTTTTTAGATTTATAATGATTATACTGTGTATGTTTGTTATTTCCTCATTGCATTTCTTACTCAAATTCGTGCCATAATATGTAATTATCATTTTATATTTAAATGTGCGGATAAGATTCAAACAAGACACCACTAGTTGCTCCTCCAAACAATACCAGTGGCATAATGAGTTTTTGATAGCGCGATATCTCGACTTCCCAAAGTGTACAGACGATGATTAGAGAGATAACCCTTCCTCGTGCCGATGGCCAAGTTTACACTATTCTATTTTTAAATCTGTTGCAAATGACAAAATAAATGTTGTGATTATATGAAATAGTGTTTGTTACAATTCGTAAAATATTAAGACAAAAGAAGAAAATGCTGGTGACCAGCATTTTCTTCTTTTGCCCCAATATTTCCCTAGACACCTCCTATTAGAGACGTCGAAACAAGATTTTGTAAGAGCAAAGGAGTAACAGAAGCTATATATCACCTCGACGTATGGGTAGTTTTTATCAACGGATAAGTTTCTCAGCACATATTTTTATCTCATTAATGTCTTCCTATTTTTAAACAAGGTACTTAGATGTATAATTTGATGATTGAATCAAGAACGCCCTATTGCGTATTTGAGAACATTCACCGTTACGATCTAGCGCATCCAGATTGAAGAGAAGTTATTCTTTGACGTTTAGTTCTTTATTTTTCTGATCTACATGATTATTTATGTATTTTCTTTTTTGTTTAATAATCAGTTATCTACACTTTGTTTCGTAAACAGGTAATTAATAGAAATGCCAACTGCACACTTTGAGTAGTAAATGGGTTCAAAAGAACAGAAACAAACATTTTATTAGAAGAGTACATAGTACATAGTCACATACAAATTCAATACATAATGTAATTACAAGGTCGGTCTCATCCATACCATATCACTCTCACGCTCTCTTTCCCTCCTTTCGCCCTTCTTCTTTCTCACACTCTCGCCCACACTGGTTACAGTTGATGGCTCAGATAGACAGTATTAGTAATGAAGTACATGTATTAGATGTTAATGGTTTCTAGTTCAAACAAAAGCATGTATACCTATATTTATCAGAGAAAACAATCGACCTGAATATAAACAAAAACATATAGGTAAAGTCGAAAGACAAAGACATTTGATTTCAAATAATACATCCTAAAATTAATAGTACAATGAAACATACATCTCGATATAGAACTTGTATTTGAGCCAGAAGCTGGAAACACGTCCCTTATAACATTTGAGAAAAACATGGTTCTAGATTAGCCTGCGTATACACGCAGTCTGACCAGGAACCATGTTGTTCTCCAATAGCTTCCACATGGCCTGTAGCAACAATTTGAGAGTGACATGGATGCTGGCTAGACTGTAACAATGCTCAGTCTGACCTTGAAATCTGGCTGTCTCAAATGCTATAAGGGACGTTTTTTCTGATCCTGGCTCATTTATATTAATATGGTCCCAAACCTTCACAACGTACATTAGCAACTAAATTGTGTAAAATGCATGTCCCATGGTATGCATCTTATTGCTTTCATCTTTTATAGAGTACGACTTATCAAACAATACGAAAACAGTATTTTCCTAAGTTGAGTTTGTGTATCATGTCTAGATGGACGGGGTAGCTTAACATATTTTGTACATCCATAGGTATATTCTATCTCGTTAATGTCAAATATTTTAAGCAGGACGGAGGTAATTAGAAATAAATAAGTTCTATTTAACTCATTTAAACTTGGCCTATAATATAGGATAGATACATCAATTCCCGACTATCTTTTAATTGGAACATTTTTCATTTGCCTAATGTTTACGACTGGTAAAGTTTTATAATCTTGAACGAAGTGAGTTTCAAGTAGAATATATTGAAATACTTGATAATTCTAACATTCGCATCACAGATGCAACTATAAATTTCTATATTTAGATCAGCCATGATGATGCTGCATTTAAATACAAGTGTCTCGCATTTAGGCTAAACACATACTTAGGAAGAACTACAGGTGTAAATTTTGTTAAAAATAAAGAATGGTAAAATAGATCTAGTAATAGATATGACAGGAAAGAGTTGAAAAACAAACATTAAAGATATAGAGAAAAATATTATCATCCGTTTTTGTACTGAACAGTTGGAAGAAGGCTCGTGGAAACTAATGAAGGCTACTAATGTTACATAGGTTATGTTAAAAAATGCTTTCGTAGAACAAGTCGTCCAAACGATACAATCAAATGATAAGTTAATATGCTGCCTACAAAATATGCATTGGCAGGGATTGGCATACCATAGAAAAGACGATACTTAAAAAAATGGATAATACGGATTTCGAAACACGATCAGACTGTCTGAAAAAGCTACCTTCACAGAAAGGCATACATTAAAACTTAACCAAGTATCCATTTACAGAACAATCATTCAATATGATAATACGGATTTCGAAACATGATCAGACTGTCTGAAAAAGCTACCTTCACAGAAAGGCATACATTAAAACTTATTCAAATATCCATTTACAGAACAATCATTCAATATGATAATATGGATTTCGAAACATGATCAGACTGTCTGAAAAAGCTACCTTCACAGAAAGGCATACATTAAAACTTAACCAAATATCCATTTACAGAACAATCATTCAATATGTACTTTTGACAGGTAAACATAAAACCTACAGGCACCGGACAGGCATATCTCAGATTTCACTCTAGTTTTATGATCGCTTTCAAAATTTACGAGCATACTCAACAGTGAAAGTATTAAGAATAATGTTCTGTTATATGAACATAGAAATCACATAATAGTAAAAGGCATCGTTATGTAGCTTATTGCAGAAGTAGACTAGTCAAATGCCTTTCTGTTTCGATGGTAGATCTACAAAATGCTTATTATTTCGTACCATTTTATTTGGAAATAAATGTTAATGATAACTTAAATATCTAAAATGTATTTCAGTCTTTTATTTGATTATATAGCAAATGAAGCAGTAAACATTATATGAACCAAGTGATGATTTCCGCTTACATCATTGATTAACATAGACTGATATGATACATACATTGATAAGGTGTCAATTCTAATGACAGTCATTCATAGCGTCCGAGTTCATCTGAGTTCGCCAGCCGGTATACCTAAATCCCTCGACATGACATACGATTATCAATGATATTTTCCTATCAAAAAAAAAAAACAAGTGAAACTCTATTTACATCATCAATGAAAAATTAGTGGGGGATTATAGTAGATAATATGAGCAAACCACACGAAAGTGCAGTCTGATTTTGATTTGATAGCTCTTGATCTAGTTTACGCAGTATCAAAGATATACTTTGGTAAGCACTGGTGTGTCAGGAAGGTAATAAAACTAAAGCAAATTGCCATTACCAGAACAATCATTCAATATGTACTTCTGACAGGTAAACCACAAGAAGTATCCATTAAGGTAGTCCACCCCTAATGAGATTCGCACGACCTCGGAATTATTCGGGCGAGGTCGAAAACATTCGGCGTTGGAATTTTCCACCGCCGAATGTTTACGACCGCGCCCGAATAAGTTCGGATACGTAACGACGACGCTCGAAAAAATCCGATGTTTTATGAATTTCAAAATGGCAATATTACGAGTATTCTACCTTAATTGTGTAGTGGAACCAGGAACAAAAACTACAATTGTAGATGATAGCTTTAATAAACGAGCGACAGCATTTCGCTACAGAACCCAAGTCCCTGATACACTTCTAACTCCCATATTTATACACCAACGGCTTATGCGTTTGTGTACATTTATGGTCATTCAGAAACGATTAACGTCAATCATTCGTTTTAGGCGAATATAATAAAGTTCACATGTTTAAGATGTATGTACATACATAGAATTCAAGGCAAGACTAAACGTAGATCTACGAGATCTACGACAATTGAACAATCATTTCTAGATGTACTTCTGGCAGGTAGGCATAAAACTTAGAGGCATCGGGCAGGTATATCCCAGATTTCACTCTAGTTTTACGACTACTTTCAAAATTTACGAGAAACTCAGCAGTGAAATTATTAAGTACAATGTTCTGTTATATGAACATAGAAATCACATAACAATAAAAAGCAGCGCTATGTAGCTTATTGCAGAAGTAGACTAGTCAAATGCATTTCTGATTCGATGGTAGATCTACAAAATGCTTCTTATTTGGTACCATTTTATGAACATAAATGTCAATGGTACCTAAAATCTCTAAAAATGTATTTCTGTCTGTTATTTGATCTTTAAGCAAATGAAGCAGTAAACATTACATGAACCAAGTGATGATTTCCGCTTACATCATTGATTACCATAGACTGATATAATACATTAAAAAGGTGTCAATTCTAATGATAGCCATTCATAGAATTCGAGTTCATCTGAGTTCGCAAGTCGGTATACCTAAAGTCCCTCGACGTGACATACGATTATCAATGATAGTTTCCTATAAAAAACCAAGTGCAACTCATTTCTATTTACATCGCCAATGAACTATTGGTAGGACATCTAGTACAGAATATGACCAAACAACACGAAAGTGCAGACTGATTTTGATTTGATAGTTCTTGGTCTAGTTTACGCAGTATCAAAGATATACTTTGGTAAGTACTTGTGTGTCAGGAATATAATAAAACTAAATCAAATCGCTATTAAAGTAACAATCATTCAATATGTACTTCTGACAGGTAGACATAAAACGTACAGGCACCGGGCAGGCATATCTCAGATTTCACTCTAGTTTTACGATCGCTTTCAAAATTTACGAGAATACTCAGAAGTGAAATTATTAAGTATAATGTTCTGTTATATGAACATTAAAAGCTCCTACGAGAAAGATAACAGGGTTATTTACAGTGGTCGAACTGGATCAAACGATGTTCTCTTTCGAAAGATTTAATAATGATGTAATAAAGTTATTCTAAGTGTTTTTCATGGTAGAGTAGCTGTCTTTATACATCGCAATATCAAGATTTCCTAACTAAAATGCCGTTGCAGTTGTAAATTTTTCATGTTATTAATTGAAATGGATGCTCATATTTCTTCCTTTGAAATCATATTGACTCAATTTGAAAAAAAAACCACAATAAAACTACTACATTGCCATACAGCGTTATCAGTACAAATTATATGATACATCTATTAGGTGGACTGCTGTTGTTTACCTAATGTCATATTAATTTTATAGGTTTGGTTTGTACCCGTGTACCTCAAAAGAAACTGATGATTGGTTCAAAATCAAGCATACATGCGATTACATAATTATGCAATTGAGATATGCTTACAATGCCTTCTTATTCCTGAACCATATGTCTAATTTATTGGTTGGATAATGATGGAGTGCCTTTTGGCCATTTTCAATTATGAGTCATGACTAACCCTATTTAATTTAAACCAACAGGTCATGTGAAAGAACTCATTTGAAAAAAAAGGAATGGTCGATTTATTCAGGCCTATGGCAAGATCCAATCCTAGCATGTTTCTCGTCCAGTGAATGTCCCCTTGGACCGATCTTTTCTGCATTATGTCTGTTTTTACCGACAGCATCCCATCGTTATTCGATGATTGATGCTAAATACAGCTCTAAATATACCGTGCTAGAAGGTTAAAGAGTACCACGTCATGAATCATTGTCGCGTGGGATGTAGATAGTGCATCTAGAAATTGTCGCTTTTCTACAAAAACTCGTAACTGCAGCTTGATTCAAGCTGCAGTTACGAGGGTTTTGAAGAAAAGCGACGAGAAACAGTAGAAAGCCAATGTGTCGACGTCAAAATGAATGTCAAATTACTGAGCAATAGTTTCGCTTTTTGACTCATACATTTGATTAATTGTGCTGTCCTTGACTTTAAGAACTTTAAAATTAATGTGGTAGAAAAACGAGATGCATTACCCGATTCCTTCACATACGCAGTCTTAAGAGTGCATGTGACTGATATTCTATTAACAATGTCGAGACAACAAATGTCGACTGTACTTTGATGAAAACAACAGAGTAACAGATCAATCACAGTACTAATGTTTGTTTAAACTAGGAGTACTCGAAGACTACAAGGCGTGCCGCTATCAAGGGACAATCTTTCAAAATATTGTTGCACAGTAGTATTGTTTAGTTGTTTTTTCGTCTGCTTGTCGTCATCTTCCATTCGTTTTTCAACAGAGAGTTGAATAAGTCCTTTGGAATCAGGAATAGTACATACTTTTTCATATCTAGTAACATGTCTCGACGGTCTTCAGATTTATTTCCATGTGCATTAAGGCAGTCTACCCCAAATGAGATCCGCATGACGTAAGAATTATTCGGGCGCGATCGAAAACATTCGGCGATGGAACTCTCCGCCGCCGATTGTTTACGACTGCGCCCGAATATGTTCGGATACGTAACGACGCCGCTCGAAAAAAGCCGATATTTTATGAATCTCAAATGGCGACATTACGGGTATTCTACCTTAAAACAACAACTTGTATTTCTTCACCTGAAATTCAAATACAAAAATGCCGGTATGTGCGGGTACGTACATGGTTTGCAAAACGTTTTACGTACTTTTGAAATTAATGAATTATTTTTTACCATGTTGCACTTTCATTCTTCTATCTCGTTGATAGCAAAAGTTCACTGAAAGTGGGATGTTGCGTCAGACATATTTTACTGCAGGCTATACTTGGCTAGACACTTTTTGGAACATCCTTGAAAAAATAACACATTTGCATAATATCTCACAACCTAATTATATATGCCCTCACATTTCGATAATTGGAATCCTTCTATTTAACCAAACACAGATTGTCAATTATATTGTTGTTTATGTACTTTGTTGTAGTCTTATCATAGTCTTTGCTGCTTCGCGAGAGTTGATTCATGCAACAATGACGCTATTACAGAACATTACAGAGGTGCGTTCTTTAGAGCGAGATTTCTTGAAATATCTTACGATAATTTAGGAAAAGGCGTTCTTTAGAGCAAGATTTTTACGACGCTCAATGAGAGGCGCTATTATCCTATACTTCATGCGGAATCCCTCGGTCAACTACATGTATATAAAAACAATATAAAAGAGACTTGACCGAGATGTTCCGAACGCCACATTTTTCATAAACCGCGGTGTTCCGAATGCTCCATAATTTATACAAATGACGTCATGATGAAGTCATTTGTATAAATATGGAGCATTGGGAACAGCTCGGTCAAAGTCTCGGTCTTAAAAAACGCTTTATCCAAAACATCTTAAGAAATCTTAAAAAAATATTGCTCTTAAGAACGCGGCTCAGATCTCGATGCCATGATGATTCTACATGTATATCTAGATCCCAGATCACAAACTGGTACTCTTTGGACTATCTTCCCTTAGGAATAATTCTTCGTTCTTATATATGAGAAACGAGTCAGATGCATCTGTCAGATTTCCACAGGAATCATTTATCTGTACACAATCTTTGGTTTGTAGGATTTTCTATTTATTTTCTCAGTATCACGGGACATTATTGGTGAGAAGAAAGGAGAGGAAAGTAGGCATACAGAATAACAGATGGTTATAAGAAATAAAACTTTCGAAGAGTCACTGATCTGAGTATAGAGTTATAGAACTTCAGTGCGACAAATGAGACAAAAAGACTAAATAGACTGGTTTTAGCGTTAAAGGGACATTTCATTCCAATTTCAATTTTCAAAAAGTATGTCTTGATGCCAAGATTGGTTATTCTAATGAGTAAAAATACTATTAGTTTTTTTAAGTTGTTGCCAATAAGCGAGAAACACGCATATAAAGTTGAAATATAATCGATAAATTGCATATAAATCCGAACTGTTGTCCACAACAATTTGTCAATTTTAACACAAAAATATAAATTTCTCGTAAACGGTGCAATATTTTGGCTTGAAATTTTCAGAATTTTCATAAGGAAATATGCTCTTTTAGATAAAAATAAAAGTAAAAATTATGACAAAAAATTCTGAAATGTCACTTTAACACACGTCGGTGTTGTTATAATATCTCGTTACTACGGCTTGAATCAAATCGTTCCCTATTCGGCAAATGAGACAAAACGCAGGGTATAAAACGCGATTTTCGAAATATCACACACGATAAACAACACAGTACAAGAAAAAAACATAATACAATATAACTGTTCTGTAACCCTGGATAAAAGCAGAACAACAAAAAATAGAGAGAAAATACATTCTAAATTTTTAATTTCAAATCCAAATCCTATGATATGGGTACTCATTTGAATCATCTCGATGAGACGATTTTAATAAAAACACACACATCATAGTGTTTGAGAAACAACGATTATGAAATTAAAAATGCATTTTGAAAAATCTTTACCCCTCTAACCTGTTCCTCTGTAAAGCGAATACAGAAACAAGGATACCACCATAGAAAAACATACATGTAAACAAGTACAAAGGTCATACATCGTCCATCTGTCATGTCGGACACAAGTTAGAAATGACAATGTCGTATTCATCGTAACAAAACATTGATTTATACGAAATCTCCCCAAAATTAAGTTTCATTCAGAGGATAGCAAACTCCCTCCATCAGTGTCCCGGGGATCTGCCTATTTGAATATTGATAATTTCTGCTATATATGGATAAACGAGACAATTGCTGTCTTTCTTGTGGGATAAAGCAATTTGCTCATGGCTATAAAATATTGAAAATTAGTTTTTGTTTGTTCGCTCTACATTTATCCCTGTCTTTCTGCTAGAGATTGTGATATTGAAACAGTGAGATTGTGTTACAAATGTTTGTACTTTAAGGTATACCACCCCTAATGAGATTTACGTGACGTCGAAATTATTCGTGCGACGTCGTTTAACATTCGTTACGCATCCGAACCTATTCGGGCGACGTCGAAAACGTTCGGCGGTGGAACGTTCCACCGCCGAATGTTTTCGACGTCGCCCGAATATTTCCGACGTTACGTCAATCTCATTAGGGGTGAACTACCTTAAACAACATAATTAATCTTTCGCAGCTTTTCAACAAAACCTAGTGACTGCAGCTTATAACAAGCTGCAGTTACGAGGCTTTTGTGGAAAAGCAACGATTTGTCATATTTGGCAATGTTTTTACTGGTTCCATCATGCTCGTTAGGTAATGCATTCCATTTTTTAAATTGCTTTGTACTTTAGGCAATCTAACCTAGATTTTTCAATGGCATTTTTCAAACGTCAAAATGTATATTAACAACAAGTATCAAACTCCAAACTACTGTATTTTTGAATACGATGATTCGAATTTTGAAGGTGTCTAACACTTGTAAGATCCAACCAAACACAAATACATTGAAAATTTTGAAAGCTTTCCCCTTGTTTTAATAGCTAAAATTAGTAATTATGTGCCATAATATCTTGACCAGACTATGATTTCTAGTGAAAGGTCCTAGTCGCGATTCCGTATAGGCTTGGTTTGGCTATTCGCCGAACTCTCTTCGTAGATTTGCCAATAGGTGTATAATCACGTGACTTAGAATTGCCGATAATCTTCAATATCTTTTTCAATACTTGACCAATTTGAATTCGGTTTGAAGCAGAGAAGTTGGGAATATGCCAGAGATAAGCTGCACGTGTTGGATTTTTGAAAATTCAACTGATAAAAAAAGTTATTGAAGATAAACCAAAGTTTTGGTTTATCTTCAATAACTGTTTTATCAGTTGATTTTTCAAAAATCGACCACAACCATCTAGTGCGTGACGTTTGTCCACATTCTCTCCTTCAAGCCGAATTCAAATCGGTCGCATATTAACAAAATTATTCAAGACTTTCTGAAAATATTGCATCACGTGATTATCCACCGTGATAAAGGACTCAATCCATGGTGGTCAAAAATCGGTTACCACTTTTCCGGGCCCCGTTTTGTTTCGTTACAGAAAACCACTTCACTCATTTCGTTGCTTAGACAGTGTGGCATTCGATATTTGACATACATGTACATTATAGTGTGCTTTGAAAAGAAATGCATAGTTGACCAAAATTAACTCGAGACAGCTTGATTTTCGTATGTAATGTCCGTTGGTTGAGCGTCTTTATATTGCCGAAGTGGGGTCATTAGATATGTAGATGTACCGGGTTAACCCTTTCCCAAACAAGACCTGCTTTTGATGTCCCCAATAAAAACTGCTTGGGAAAACATTGAAACAAAAGAAGAAACTGCTGATAAACAGCAGTTTCTCCTTTTGTCTCAATATTTTCTGTGCCATATTTTACACAAACCCCATCTTAAATAACACCCAATTTGTCATTTGTGGCAGTTTTTGAAGAGGATCACCCTAAAATTTGTTGTTTGATAATGGGATAATGTTGATGGACCTTGCATGTAATCGAACAAAGTTAATAAGAAGCTGTTCAATGTTTGTTACATGCGAAGTTGGGTCTGTTAAACATACAAATTGAACTTGAATACGTAAAAAGTTAATCGACCTTTCGACGCCAGTCTGCGCCGTATATTTGGTTTGCACACGATCGTAATGTACAATAAAGCTTTCTTAAATTCTTCTCCGAACTAATACGTAACGTCTTTCTTTTTTACTTTTAATAAATGTTGATATTATTTTCAAAGTAAAATTAGCTAACGATCAATCCTGTTTTATAACGCTCTTGTATAATCCATTTTTGTAATCGTGTTAATCTTCATTAAATTTCATTGCTGGGAGGATTTATCTTTACAATGAGATCAAAGAAATTCGTATAACAAAGATAATATTTTAATGTTACAGCATTAAAGGTACTTATATTCTGAAGAATGTTTCTATTAAACATGCAATGTATTGATGGTTCTGTAAAGTCTATATTACAATCTACAACATTGAAGAAACATTATATTCAACAACAACAAAATGAAATGGGTCTTAAAAACCTTCAAAAATACCAATTTTCATCTACACCGTTTTTGAAACCACTGCATTTTACTGAAAGTCGAGTCAAACAAGCATTGACCATCTCCAAAGGAAGACCAGATTTCAATGTCCCGAATAGAATAAGCTTTGGAAAACACATTTGAATAATTTAAAGAAGAAAATGCCGATAATATTTCTGAACTATATTGTACAGAAATCCTATCTTAATCAACGTCCATTTTGTCGAATGCAGCACCTTTTAATTGGACAAGTCCATCTATGCAATTTGGGAAATGTTAAAGACATTTCATATAATACGTATATAAAACATCTATGAGAACTTTGTTCCGAAAAGTTAAACAATCTCATAGAGTCCTCTAATTGCTTAATTCCAAGATTAATTACGACATGTACATATTCAAAATTGAAATATATGATTCAATTTGTAATATCGAGGAGTTCGTGGCAATCTATTGTAAAAGGACATCAATGATACAATTCCAACGAGTACCAACAACATATGGTTTGATAGATGAAATATTGTATTAAGAAAAGCCAAAATCCCTCTTACCTGAAGTTGCCACTTGCACACCAATGTATTTGTTGTCATAAGAAAGAAATGCAATGAATAATGGTCCTTTATCACACGATAATTTTGTTGTTTTAAGCCCATATATACTCGGCAAAACTGCTAACGCATCACTCAGATCTTGGTTAATATTTTTTTAGCGAATGTGTAGAACACATTTAAAATTTGCACATGTCGACTACCACCACTTGATAAGAAGCATATGAAATTTCAAAGTAAATGCTTAAGTCTGTTTTGAAATATTGAACTTTTGATAAGTACACCCTTAATTCTAAAATTCATAAAGTCTGACATTTGATTAAAATGGGAAATTCACGCGTAACTTTCAAACCGTTTGTATTGGCTGAAATAGTTCCTGTGTAGAAAAGTTTCTTAAACAAACGGACGGCTTTAACACTTTTGTGGGTGCGTAATTTATTCCCACAGAGGTAATGTTACATCAATAGTGTCGTTGGTGTCATTGTTGGTGTTGACGGCGACGTCGGTTACGTAGATAAAAAAAACGTATCGGTCTATATCTTATGAACTGTATGAGATGCAGTCTTGATATTTCACACAAAGACAGGTCCCAAAAAGACCTTTCATCTGAGACCATAAAATTTGACCTTGCAACCTTGACCTTGAACAATTGACCTTTTCTTTTAAAAAGGTGCGTCTATGCGAACTACGTTGTCCGCGAACAGCTCTTGTTACGTTAGATAAGGAATTATTTTTTCCAGACTTCAATACCACAATAAATCCGCTTTCAAAATCAATTTAAACAAAAATGATTGAAAAAGATCACAAGTTACACGAGCCGAAAAACTGTTTTGGTCCCCTTTTCGTATGACGCGGTCCCATAAGAAAGAAAACTTGGAAATAGTTTTATGGATGAGTGCAGAAACTTGTGGGATAAAGATATGCTAAATTATAAATGAGCCTGGATCTGGAAAAACGTCCCTTAAGGCTTTTGAGCCCAACATAGATCCAGATCAGCCTGTGCATACGCACAGTCTGATCAGGATCCATGTCGTTCTCTAATAGCTTCTTTGTGACATGTAGTAATTCAAAAAGAGCAGCATGGATGCATATTCGACTGCATTTGAGAACAGGCTGATCTTGAAACTCAATTTTCTAAAATGCTATAAGGGACCTTTTTCCAGATCCCGGCTCAAATCTAAATCTTTGACAATAAAGAAGTTATGCAATTTTAAAAAGTGATGCGTTAGCTCTTTTGCTGAGTATATATACTTTCCGACTGAAAAAAATAAATATAAATGATACCAAAAGAAAGATCCGTGTTTGCCACAGCTTGGAACCATTAGAAAGAAAAGGAGATATTACTTAAAACGATGAGTTTCTCATTTTCACTCGATGTTTTCCAAAAAGTTCACTTACATGCACGTCAAATTTTAGAAAAGGGTGTTAATCCTTCGTTTGAATAATGATACTCGAAATTTACGAGAAGGATCTTGTCAGCAAATTTTCAGACAAATGGAAATTTCAGCTAATGTGTTTTTGATCCGTTTTGGGCTAAATTGGATTTTATTTGAAACCTTGTATCAATGCACATGCGCAACAAGCTTGCATTTGTGTGCACAAATTTCAATTGAATATTTTCTGAGTTTCCTTACCATTGCCTCTAGTTATAATGTATTACAACGTCGCTTTTCTTCGAAAACCTCGTAACTGCAGCTTGTTTAAAGCTGCAGTTACGAGGTTTTCGATGAAAAGCGCCGATGTAATATAACAAAATATAGAATATGGTAACATGGCGCTTTTGCATGTATCATTGGTGTTCTACATTTCAGAGGATGGTTTAATACTTGTCGTGTCGGTCGATCCCTCATAATAATCCTGTCATTTTTTGCATAAAGCATCAAACAAGATCAGGCTGCATTCCATATTTTTTACTTTTAAAAAGGACAAGAAGATCGAACTACGTGTTTAGTATTCATACACGTGGTGCATGTCAAAGCTTATCGGTCGTTACCTAAAACATTTCCAAAACCACATGTTTTTAGTTTACACTGATGCAATTTGAAACATGTTGCAAATTTCAAAATTGATGTAGATGTACATGTATGTCAAAAAGGAATCTGTATACCTTTAAACAAAAAAGGTATTCAGTTAAGCATATTCTTCTTTAGTGTTCGTCCTAGTTTTTGGACCAATGAAATTGCAGTTTATTTGAAAAAGTCGGCGCTATATTTCACATAAACGCACTGCCTGTCAGATTATGTCACGGATATACATAGCCACGCCCCCGTTTCCTGTGCAATTATGGAAAATGATGTAATTTTTGGGAAAATGATGTAAGTTTTGGGAAATTATGTAATTCCAGTAAGGTCTGCTGGATAGTAGCTCCGGTCGGAGGCGTGGTTTAAAGAATGGCAGTAGAAGCGTACGTTTTCATTGGTTGACGAACACTAAGTAAGAAAGGGTCTGTAAAGTAGATTCTACGCGACATAAACGTTCAAAGGCTGCGCCTTTTGAACGTTTATATCGCGTAGAATCTACTATACAGCCTCTATCTAATAATTAAAAGACAAGAAGATCGAACTACGTGTTTAGTATTCATACACGGGATGCATGTCAAAGCTTATCGGTCGTTACCTAAAACATTTCCAAAACCTCAAGTTTTTAGTTTACACTGATGCAATTTGAAACATGTTGCAAATTTCAAAATTGATGTAGATGTACATGTATGTAAAAAGGAATCTGTATACCTTTAAACAAAGAAGGTATTCAGTCAAGCATATTCTTCTTTAGTGTTCGTCCTAGTTTTTGGACCAATGAAATTGCAGTTTATTTGAAAATTTCGGCGCTATATTTCACATAAACGCACTGCCTGTCAGATTATGTCACGGATATACATAGCCACACCCCCGTTTCCTGTGCAGTTATGAAAAATGATGTAGTTTTTGGGAAAATGATGTAATTTTTGGGACAAATATGTAATTCCAGTAAGGTCCGCTCGATAGTAGCCCCGGTCGGAGGCGTGGTTTGAAGAATGACAGTAGAAGCGTATGTTTTCATTGGTTGACGAACACTAAGTCAGATAGGGTCTGTTTAGTAGATTCTACGCGACATAAACGTTCAAAGGCTGCGCCTTTTGAACGTTTATATCGCATAGAATCTATTATACAGCCTCTATCTAATACCTGGTCACAATGTTATCTCAAACCCCCGTAACCAGATACATGCAGGTAGATGTAAAAATAACAACAATTTTCTGGAAATTGGTAAACAAAATTCTATGAAAAAAATATTTGACTTTCAGCAATGCCTGTTCAAAATGACATAACACAGTTCTAAATTTAGGCTGGTGGTGCAAATAATGTAGACTATCAGGTGTTAAAATTACATCATGGGGCTTATTCTATGTCTGTTAATCGTCAATGCATTTACACCAAAACACTCAAATCAATTCTATCAATTTTCTGTTTACAATTACAACTCATTTATTTGGCGTTTATTAATTTCTACCAGACGAAAGCCGCTGCAGGAGTTATTATTACTTTTAAGTTCTAAAACATCGTAACTAAGGTGTGTTAAAGCTATAGATACGATGCTTTTGAAGGTAAATGGACGACTCATTAGCAGTTATTCAAATCTAAAAATCAAGCTCAGCATGAAGATGTATTAAGCCCCATGCAAAAACGATTCTATTTTGTGTTTGCACCCAGGTGCATTAAACTGCAAAATCATCTTTGATTAATCGTTTGAAAGAGTGCCAAAGCAATTAATCCAGAATTCTATTAGAACTCATCACTAAGTCGTACTACGAATCTTTTGAAACATGATTCCTACAAATGAGACCGAAAAATAGTATTTCGCCAGTGGGGGATCAAAACCTCGTAACTCCAGCTTTGTCAAGCTGTAGTTACGATGTTTTGACTCCCCACTAACGATTTATCGTAAAAGATATGAGCGGAGATCTAGAAAAAGAGTGCTTATGGAATAAGCAGTATGTATCCAGATGAGTTTGCGCATGCACACAAGAATCCACACAGCTCTCTTATGACTGTTACAGATCATAAAAAATTTTTGGAAAACAACATGGTATATGAACAGACTGTGTATATACGCAATCGGACGAACTCAGTCTGATCTGAAACCATGTTGGCCTCAAATGTAAATGTCTTTTCCCAGATCCTAGGTTGACGCTAAAACGATTTTACCAAAAAGGCCATGCAAAATGCTTACAAGCATGATTCACTTTGGTGTAAAGTCATGTTAGCGATCATTTGCAATTCGTGTTCAAAATACTTTTACGGTGACGGACTTAGAACTCTTTAAATTGAGAAATCATACAGGTTTGGGTGTCAATGCCTTTTAAATAAAAAAACAAATTCAACAGAGCTGATCGTTGTATCAGGAGCAATTTGATTGATTTCTTAGTTCTTATGACAGAGCATAATATCTGTCTATCTGTCCTCTATGGTTGTGGAGCGGGAGTAGACGACAATGCTTATGATACCAAATGTTTGTATATTATGTACGTCGTGTCATGAACAGTATTAAAAGAAAAGAAGAAAATGATGTCCATCAGCATTTTCTTCCTTTCTGTAGTGTTTTTCCCCAAATGTGTCTTGATAAGAGGCGTCAACACCAGAGATCCGATGTAGGCCTACTACTACTAAGGCCATTACGAACATTTCTGTTCGCAAATGTAAACTTCATGAAAAAACAACCAATCTGTTTGGCAAATTTCTAGTGAAATATTTCTCCTTCAACCATTTTTTGTTATTCACCTGTAAGTTGCGCAAAACAAAGTTATAAAGTTCATGAGTGAACGGAACATATGTATCATTTGGAATAGGGTTAATACTATGGTTGTGTGAGAGGACAACATTAAATATAGGCTGTAGTATAAATCATGTGATATTACAGTGTCTCAGTTGTACGGACAACATAATTGTCATTATTGTTGTTAGGTTTTCAGTGTTTTCGTCCAGTATATTCAAATTATCTTATACCGCTAATGGGTTATGTCGCCTTGTAATTTTGTACAACGAGGTTCTCCATTCTCTATTCGGCGTGTCACTTTTGTTTCTGCTTTAACCAACGAACTTTTTATGTAACATATGTAATGGCACAACGTCGCTTTTCAACAAAAACCTCGTAACTGCATCTTATGTTAAGCTGCAGTTACGAATTTTTTGTTAACAAGCAGCGACCATTTACTCTTCCACTATCAAAATGTTTTACTATTTCCAATTCGAAAGATGTTGCTTAATAAAAACCAATCTAAGCGAACTTCTGAAACTGTAAATATGTTATCACACGATTCCCCCAAACGTACATTTTAAGATTTCGTAAGAATGGTCCGTTTATGTATTAGATAGAGGCTGTTGAAGTAGATTCTTCGCGAAATAAACATTCAAATGCGCGCAGCGCATTGAATGTTTATATCGCGTAGAAACTTTTATACAGACTCTATCTGACTTTAGGTTCGCTAGCGTTTCATTAGAGACTGGGCGTGGCTATGTATAGATGTCACATAAACTAGTCGGAAGCCCTTTTAGTTGAAAAAAAATCGGCGAAATTTTAAAATGTTCTACAATTTCATTGGTACATAAGGTAGGTCGAACACTAAGATTTGTTAATATCAATGCGCTAATGGTATCAACCCGAAGACAGTCATGAGAATCCGCGTAAGAAGGTGTTTTTTTTTTTTTTTTTTTTTTTTTTTTTTTTTTTTTTTTTCATGTACATCGTTGAAACCGTATACCATGAAATATTCATATCATGAGTTTGTTGAATTATATCAGTCTTGAGTATGTTATGCAATGAATGATGCGTTCTGTATTAAAATACATATCTTCTTAGAATATATCAAATAAAAATAGCCAAGTAGACGCCCCTTGTTATACATTAACATTAACTAGAAATAAACAAAAGGAAAAACCTTACTTTTAATCAAGTAAAAAATATGAAAATACATGTGCCAACTAGAGCTGTTGTTAAGAGGTTTGGAAAGAAAAGAAACAATTTAAATAAACGACATTTTCCATGCTTACATTTTCGTTGCTAAGGAGTAAAATGAGCTAAAATAAGAAGAACTGTCACAAACAACGTAAATGACAAGGCACTGCGGCAGGTGTTTTGACTACGTAAGTCCTCATAAATATGTGTACATTATCAACGTAAACTTGCGGCCAGGATCTGGGAAAAGGACCGTTGAAGCTTCTTTAATCATTTCCCATACTGCAAAAAATTAAGGGTGATCCACTTCAAAGAATGCCACAAATGACAAAATGTAAGTTATTAGAGGTAGAATTAGTGTAAAATATTACAACGAAAATATTGAGACAAAAGGAGAAACTGCTGGTTATCAGCAGTTTCTTCTTTTGTTTCAATGTGTTCCCAACATATTTCTATTAGGGACGTCAAAACCAAGTTGGGAAAGTGTGCAACGATGTTTCAAGACTATAGTGTGCCTTTCTGCAGTATGAATCATCCAAATGAATACTGTGCTTAGACAATTGCAACATGCCATTAAAACGTTATTAGACATCAACATGGATTCTGATCAGACTGTGCGTATGCACAGGCTGATCTGGATCCATGCTGATCTCAAATGCTATCTCAAGTGCCATAAGGGACATTTTTTCAGATCCAGGCCTGAATTGAAGATGAAATATTAATGGCATTAAGAAACACTAAACTTGTATAAACGGAGAAAGTTTTACACCGTTTCTAGTGCAGAAGATATTACAAACGGGGCAGGGGAAATGGGGGACTTTATGCATTGTCTTTGGGAAGTCAAATTTTGCTTCTTAGCCCTTTTCTCAAATAAAGAGTACTAATGATATACATACGATTTAGAAAGCATCAAGAGAAATAAGAAACTGTTGATACTATTATCCATGGTATAACATTAACATTTTTTTGCATAATTAGTATATGAAAATATTTTTGGGCCAAGATATGTAGGCCTACACAAATCTTTGTCAACAGCTATTTTTTCGTCTGCAACAGCTTTCAAATTTGGGAAACCCTAAATTCCGTCGATTGGGAAAAGACTCGGTCTCAGTCGATAATATTTTTAATATTTACCAAATTGAAAGACATCAGTCTACTATAGTGCAAACAGCATAGTGAATACATGTACTACTTCAGAATCCATATGTATGAAAATCAGGTTTGTTTAGGAATGTACCATATTTTGTTGTTAAACGATTTATTTTAGAGACCTTAATTCAATGCCATGAGTGCCACAAACCATGTAACAAGTATTCTTAGAAGTTTTTTCGTGTTTATATTCTTTAAAATAGAATTACACATGCGCATTTGCTTTTATGAGCGTCTGTTATTTTTCTCGTTTTTGCTCCAAAAAAATGTTGTGTGATGTGCACAAAATATCTTTCTTGTCAAAAATGTATCGAAAATGTCGTAACTACAGCTTATTCAAGCTGTCGTTACGATATCTTCGAACGTAACAGATCGTATATCATAGACATCTAGAGCTTATATGTCATATAAATGAAATATGTGAGGCATTTGAACTTTAACCAATTATATAAATAATGCGTTTGAACCGTGCTTTCTGAGGATTAGCCAATAATTCAGCATCCAGAAATGACAGAGAAATATATTGGCCCGGATACGAACGCCAAACTTCCTCGAAAAGATGCATCAAAACTGTTCTCAGAAACCTTTTCCATTTAAGCAGACGACAAATTCGGAAGATAAATCGAAAAGACATGTGAGTGCACTAAGAACAAAGTTCAAGGCACTATAATTTGCTTATTTTCCTTCAATTTCCAAACCCGGCTCTCAAGGAGCGTAAATGCAATTTTAAGGTTTCAGTAAATGTAGTTGAAAGTCGTTTTTTGCTTCTCTCTTTTTTCTGAGATACAAAATTAAGGACACGACAGTTTTGTCTCTATTTGTAATTTCCTCAATCTTTTCGAGTTTAGGGAGACCTCTAAATTGAATTGGAAAAAATGGGGGGGGGGGGGGGGGGGGGGGGGGGGGGAGAAGAAATGGTCGATAATCAGCAATTTCTCCTTTTTCTGCAATGTCTTCTATCCTTTAACATATTCACTTCTACTTCAGTCATCAATAATATTATTACTTTGTTGTGTGCCAAAGCCTTTAAATTGGAGCAATCTTAAGTTCGCCTTATGGGAAATGGTTGAACAGGGTGTGGTTGACCCATTACCCGACGAGATAAAAATAAGACTATCTTTCATTCTAATTCTACATTTTTTTGGTCTTTTAGGGATATAAAATATTGGAAAAATGAAGAAAGTGCTTGTCAAAAGCAATTTCTTCATTTTCCACAATGTTTTCCAAAGCCTTTGCCTTTGTGGGGTGCCAAAAATCGCCATTGTGTGGGAATGTGTTAA